>OU026154.1:69918258-72418258 GCA_907269105.1 Volucella inanis | reverse complement strand
TTGACAGCTGCCGGACGATTAGTTCTCGAGATATAGCGTTGTGAGTGAAGCAACTTTTGTTATTGTGAAAAAAATGGATCAAAGCAATTTCGTGTGTTGATTTATCATTGGTTTTTGATGGGAAAAAATGCAGCCATCAAATGGCTTGATAAGTGGTACCCGGACTCTGCACCAGCCGAACGAACTATTCGCAAATGGAT
Source organism: Volucella inanis (assembly GCA_907269105.1). Lineage (NCBI taxonomy): Eukaryota > Metazoa > Arthropoda > Insecta > Diptera > Syrphidae > Volucella > Volucella inanis. The sequence goes on along the minus strand of OU026154.1, from coordinate 72,418,058 downwards.
TGAAAAATTTAAAAGTGGTCATACAAGCACCGAAGATGATGAACGCTGTGGACGTCCAAAAGAAGCTGTTTCAGATGAAAACATCAAAAAAGTCTACAAAATGATTACGAATGACCGTAAAGTGAAGTTGATCGAAATAGCTGAGGCTCTGAAAATATCAAAATAGCGTGTTGGATATATCATACATGAATATTTGGACATGCAAAAGCTCTGTTCAAAGTGGGTGCCGCGTTTGCTCACAGTCGACCAAAAACAACAACGTGTTGATGATTCAGAGGAGTGTTTAAAGCTGTTCAACCGTAATAAAGGCGACGAACCTCGTCCAAAACGACCAAAAACTCAACAGTCGGCTGGCAAGGTTATGGCATCCGTATTTTGGGATACACATGGAATAATTTTCATCGACTATCTCCAAAAGGGGCAGACTACTAACAGTGACTATTACATTGCGTTGTTGGAGCGTTTGAAGGACGAAATTGCAGAAAAACGGCTGCATTTGAAGAAAAAGAAAGTGCTTTTTCATCAAAGCACCGTGTCACAAGTCGATGAAAATGATGGCAAAATTGAATGAATTCGGCTTCGAATTGCTTCTCCACCCACCATATTCTCCAGATTTGGCCCCCAGCGACTATTTCCTGACCTCAAAAGAATGCTCGCCGAAAAGAGGCTTAAGACCAATGAAGAAGTAATCGCCGATACAGAGGCCTATTTTGAGGCTAAACCGAAATCGTACTACAAAACTGGTATCGACTTTTCAGCCCATGTGTTATTATATCAAAAGAATAAGCTCGCGTAATATCACATGTCCGATTAATTTGTCAACATCCAACTACCAATGTACATCGAATGTGAACAATACAAATTAAAATCTACCACATTTTCGAAGATAAAAGCAGTTATTTTTTGGATCCCTACTGTAAAATTGTTAAAAATTTGCTATTGTCATTATAAGTATGTCATACATATGCACTCGTATATCTCATATCCGTTTTAAGAAAACAAGTTTCTAAAGAGGTATTGTCCATGGCAATGTAGGGAGCAAATATTCCCTTGACGATGAGCCGTACCCTTTAAAGTTAATTCAATAGTTATAGTAGCAAATAAATTTATCCAATGTTTAGCACTAAAAATATTGCCTTGAAAAATTATTCACTCCTTTACATTTGACAGCCAATAATAATGTCATTATTTACCCTCATCAAAGAATGTGAATTCGAACCACATCAAAATTAAAATTGATTCTTTAACAAATTAATCAAATTAATCCGACTAGTATGTAACTTAAACATACTTTTTCTACTACTTCTTTATAGCCCCGACAAAACACTTACATACACATATTCGTACAAACAAAAATGTACATTTTCACCAAATCTTGTTTCGTAAATATAGAAATACAATACTTATGTATCTATGAGCATCAAAAGGTAAACGACTCAGGCTTGTGGTTATTTATATGTGTGCTAAAGTTCATCACTTTCGATGGAACCAACATTGAAACATACTCGCTAATACGAGTATATTAATACATGCAAACAAAACTGAACTCTTAATCACTGTTATGTAATAAAATAGAAAATCCGGTTAAAGTTTGTTTAATTAAGAACGTATGGCAATTCCTAGTCGTAGTGTAAGTTGAACTTGCTTTCAGTGTGTCTTCATATCTTTCACTCAATCGTGATATGCCTGTACTAATACACGACGTACAAATCTTTCAACATGAGTCAAATGAAATAAATTAATCTATACCAGCTAAGTGCAGAAGTCCTTCTTTTAACAAGTTTCATTATGTAATAAATAAACTTGTCGATAAATTAAGAAAATAAAAAAAGAACAACAAAATTTTCAGGTGTTGGCTTATATCATGAATACTTGTATTATTCGAAAAAGAATTGTTTCAAAGACAAGTAACTCTGAAAATGTCAAAATGAGCTCAACATCTAATTTTATTTCATTTTGTTTTCGTGCGATAAAGACAAAAGAGTTGAGATGAGAACTTGTTTAAAGTGCTCTGCTTTAAGCACTAAGGGGGTTCATGAAACGGTTTTTTACCTTACAAGTTCAAAAATTAATATCTTTTTTAAAAATTAATTCAAGGTAATAATAATAATTTGAGTAAAATCTCGAATTTGTATTCTGTCATTTCGATAAGGCGCTTTATTTATAGTCGTACAGGTTTACTCACAATGTGTTATAACGGGTAAAGATTTTTAGGACGCTTTACGAAAAAATAAACTGTTAAGTTGACATTGACCTCCTATTGCGTTACATGTACACTCTCTGTCCAAATGAATACATTGTCTAACACTTCTGTGTTGTGCACGAAATCTTCATACTGTTTTTTTTTTTTTATTTTCTTTTGATGGAGCAGATCACTCAAACCAGAAACAAGCCCGTTGTAATCCTTTTCATGGAATTTCTAGGAACTACAGTATTACAGTAAACGTAGAAAAAAACTGTTGTGCCAATTCAGTAAGCAACCTACATTCAGCAGGTTCGGGTTCTGAGAGACTTTGCCTTGAACCTTGCCTACCAAATTCATTGACGATCTCACTTTTTGTGCTCCCATTGTGAGCTGGAACATAAACACAAACATAAAAACGACACTTGTAAATACAGTTTGGAACCATCTATGAATGTTAGCCAGGCTTCATTCCTGTTTTGCATTTCTAGTCTTTAAGAAAGGAGGCTCTTTTGAGTTTGGTAGAACCAGCATGATGTATTTTCGTGAAAGTTTGGATGACCAACCGACGTTTTGGAGGTTTTCGACGTGACATATTTAGTTTAGACTAATTCTTAGCTTTGTTGGAAAAACAGACAGCTATGTATTTCAGCAAATGTGCCTTGTATTCATTTTAGATTGTCTGTGTTCCACTTTTTCAAAGGCTAGGAGAATTCCCTGAACGTATTGTAAATACAACACCTCATCTTTGATGAGGCTGCATATGCAGCCTTCAGTCTATCACACTATCCTTTTTGATCTTCTTTTATGTCTCGAAGCATGTCTTTAGGATTTTTTTCCACAAATTTGCTAGCTTGAAATTTAGTATCGTTCTTGATTATAAATATGTATATTTAAAGGTTGTATAACAATGTAACCACCTAGAATAGTTGTCGAATTAATTAATTACTTGTCTTTGGATTTTGTTTAAATTTTTTGAAATACAACCATATCTTGGCAGAGCTCTGCCTTTCTGTTTTCTGTGCAATACTCAGCGAAATCTGTGGCATCACCCTAATCTTTTAAGAAGAAGTCTTGAACTTATTTACTTAATTGTTATTTGTAGAGAAAACATTTGTTTCGCTTGGTGGTAATAGTATATATTGGACCCAAAAATAAAATCAAACAAAATCATATTTAATGGAATAAAACAAATCAACACAAACACTGATAATTTAGTCTCTCCATTAAGGGGTTATACGCAGTTGCAAGGACGTTTTTTTATGAATTTTTTCTGAAAAGATATTTTATTTTACAAAAAGAAAAAGTATAGGTACATTAAGTATATAATGGGACTAATGATTTGTTAAAATATCGATCTGGTGTGCTCCTGCAGACGATCTCCTAAAGGTCCTTCAAAAAAAAGTAGTTCGACGATGATCACGTTATTTCCAGTTAAGTTCATCTGAAATCGAAAAACCCAAAAGATTCTTTTAGTGGATAGATAAAAATAGGTAATGATCAAAGGAATATTTGAAATTTTAATTTTTGACAAAGAGCGACTTCATAAAAAAAAAATTTCGAATTTTCGACCAAAATTTAAAACAATTTTTAAAAAATAGAAATAATTATCCAAATTCTTATTCCTTCCACCAATGCCTGAGAAGGTTGTGTTAAAATTTCAGAATGAAATTAATCTAGATGATTGATGAATGATTTTTTATTTGGACCGAAAACCGACGAAAAGATAGCATGTATCAACTTAAAACCCATTTCTTTTTCCGAGAAGTGTGAAAGCAACCGAGAAATGTGTTTGCAGTTCTTGCTAGACTAAAGATCCCTCTTCTTGAAAATTGGCAAAAAAGCCATGGTCCCAGTCATAGCATCACGCTTATCAGCCCCGCTGACCTTGTTTGTTTTTCTGGCTCTTAATTACTGTACCAATGTCTTTCTGAGCAGGGGCAGTGAAACGCGGTTAAATTTAATTTACTATTCGCTCTTGATAGGCCATAGGAAGATATACAGCTGTAAGCTTCTAGGCTTTCTTATTCAAGCTTCGGATGTTATTCCTATCCTATTCAATTCTAAATGATGATGATGAACCGAAGTTACTTACATTTCGTATAAATGTGTGTATTTCTTAGATCGGCAAATTCTGCAAGGCTCGTTCGGCAAGGTTTTCTTTCGTTGGGTTTTTCTAGTGTCAGAGATAACAATAGTCTTTAAATCATTCGACAGATGGCAAGAAAGATTCAAAAATCGTGGAGTTTTGGTTGGGGACATCTTTAATGTGATAGAGTGCTTTTAAATAGTTTTGTTCATTAGATAATAGCTTATTGGTTTTCAGAACATAAACTTCTATACGAAACGAGTTCTAATGTACGTATGAAGGCAATCATTAATGTACTAGATGCAATATTACCCTGAATGACGTATATTTTGATCATTTTGTACAACAGAATTGTTTCTAGTTTTCAGCAGATTATAAAGTAAGAAATAAATATGATACTTTGTCTAGTCGTACTATAAGTTTGTATTTATCCAATTTGAATTGTTTTGTAGGGTAGAGAAGTACAACATAGCTTAGATCTGAGCCATATTATTCAAAGATATTTGAACGTACAAATTTCCATTTAAGTATAATAATATCGCAGATCTTTACATTTATTTATTTTTGTTTATATAAATACTATAGGTCTTATACCGTTTTTTATTTTTTATTTTTTATTTTTTAATTATTCTAGTTGGCCTAAGTGCTTCCAGAATTTAACTCCATAGTTTGCATGCATATGTGCTGTATAAGTATGTATTTATTTTCATCGACGCCTGACCTTATAAATTTATGTCGCTGGCGGAATCTTATCATAATTTATTCATTGCACAAGCACATGGTTCTACACGACATTCATAATATATGTACATATCTAGGTACTCGTTAAGTTGTAAGTTGATGTATTTTTTTCTTGTACTTCAGCTTAAGAGAAACACAGATTTAATCTTAAAATCGATATGCTTACATGGTTGTTAAATATGTGTGCACAGATGTGAGTACATACGATTATGTACAAACAAATCAAGTTCTGTAAGTGAATTTTATATAGTTTAAACTATAATCACTTTTTTATAAAAATAATTTTTGCAGCATAATGTAGATACGATATTAAATAATTAGATTCTCAACGGTATAACAAAGTGATAGAAGGAATGTAATAGTACTTATAGTACTTCAACTTTTTAAGAATTAAAAATTATCTTGTACCGACATAATACATATAGTATAGTCACTGCTTGCATTGATGTATATGTGTATGAATATGTGTTGTGAATTCCTTGCAAAGGTCAAAATACTATCCGGTAGCAGGTGCTGACGAATTACTGATTGAAATCTCGACAGACCCGGCCTCAGCATAACTATAAATTTTTTATACGTTAACTATTTTTATTTTTAAATTTTCTTTAATAGATAATGACAAAATCCGGACTGAAGTACGGCCTTCTTAAAACTATAAAACGGTAGTTAATTTACGCAAATTTAATAGATTAAAGTTTATGGTTAAGAGATTTGTGAATGTATGATAAATTAAAAAAGCAAGCTCTTCTACAAGTACATAATTTGAGATACAGTTGGGAGCAAAAATAAATCTCTACACACAATAAAAATTCAACTTTAAAAAAGTTCAAAGAGCTTAAAGTGTTCAAAACTTAGTGCAGCCAAAAAATGTATCCAGTAACTTTATTTGCCATGATATCCGCCATTATTAATTGGTATTATTAATTATTCATGTTGGTTGCATGATGCATTCATCAATGCTCAAATTCGGCAAAATTTGGTAATATACCATACTTCCTATCTCATTAATGCTTGCTTGACCTTTGCTTACGTATGATAATTTAGCGACACTTACACTTACATTACTTTGTTTAACAACCGGGTTCATTTCTGAAAAATATTTATATAGGGTTTTCTAATAACGACTTGACAACTTTTTATTTTAAATAAAAGGCAAACCATTTGAGATATTTCAAAAACTTTATAATTGGCTTGAAGTACAATCAAAACATTTATGAATAGAACTCGATTTCGTTCATATGGCTACCGCGGGCACTTTTACAGCGGTCGATTCGTTGGACCCAATTTTCAACGACTCGGCCACACATTTCGGCCGAAACGGCCGCTATTTCGCGTTCAATGTTGGCTATGAGCTCTTCCAAAGTCGTCGGCGTGTTGGCATAAGCCAATGGCTTGTGGCACTATCCTGTTGAAACCACATGTCGTGAAAGTCCATATCTTCCAATTTGGGCCAAAAATAATCGGTGATCATGGCGTGATAACGCTGACCATTCACAGTAACGTGACGATCGTTATCGTCGACAAAAAAATATGGCCCAATAACGCCGCCGGTATGCAAACTGCACCAAACAGTTATTTTTTGTGGATGAAGTGGTGATTCATGAAGCACATGTGGGTTTTCACCCGACCAATAACGCATATTTTGCTTATTGATGATCCCATTGAGACAAAAATGAGCTTCGTCACCGAAGATGATTTTGCGATGAAACTCATCATCTTGGCGTATCTTTTCCAGAACCCAATCGGAGAACGTTTGCAGATGTTTCTCGTTAGTGTTATTTACCATGATGATAATGTTGAGTTTACTGAATAAATTGACAGTGACAGTTCGATGATTAGTGAAAGAGTGCGTTCACAAATTAAATTCAAAGATGTCAAGTCCGTATTGGAAAACCCTATAATTTAAGTAGAGCAACAGCTCCGATATATTCGGCTTAACACAAGCCTAAAACAGATATAAGGATAAAAAATTTAAACTTTTAATAAGGGAAAAATGGTGAAGTGGATCTAGTTTAAAGTGGGAATTGCTGCTGTTGAAACCGAAAACGAAGAGGTTTGAGTTAAAATTTCGCAAGGCACGAGAGATTGGCTTAATGAAATTATAGGACTATATACGGTGGGTCAGTTTATATGTAGACAAGACAACAGAATCGTAAATTACGAAACTTAGTGCCGAAGGAAATAAAGCTATGAGGAGGAGATGAATAAATAGATTGCCTGATACCTTCCAGCTTTCATCAAGGGTATTCAAATTAAAGAGGTTGAGGTGGTTGTGATAAACAAAAAACAATTGTTCCGCTGTAGACTTCGAGGGGCGAAGAAATCGATGATGAATATTCTCAACTCTGAACACAACACTGTTGGTAGGAGGACCTTTACTGTTGTACTCAAATAATATGTTAATGTTAAGAGATCTCATCATGTGATGGTTGGAAAATTTCTTGGATAAAATCAATAGATGAATTACTTACTTACTTTAATTCTGTCACCCCTTGAAGGGCATATCTTGTTCGAATTTCTGCAATGCGTTTCAACTAACTTCAGCTCTTTCCCATAGTATCAATTCCTCTTGGCCTGTTCTTCACTATGTTTGCTTAGGCCGTCCCTCTCTTCTGCATTTTGGATTCCACTGTATGGCTTATTTTGCAAAAGGGCCGTAAGGTGTGACCAATCCATTGCCACTTCCTCCTCGGAATGGTGTCGTCTACAGGTTCTTAACACGTTCTTAGATAAAGCAGTTCATTAGAGATGCGGTTTGACCAAAAAAATTCTTAAGATGTTACGTAGACATCTATTTACTAAGGCTTGCAGCCTTCAAGTGATAATGTTGGTAACCTTCCAAGTACTACATCCGTACATCCAAGTACTACATAGTACTGATTCTACATTGGATCTGAACAGTCACAGCTTGGTTTTTGAGCTGAGAACATTGCATATTTTTTATAGCACTCCGAACGCAGCCTACGCTTTCCCGGTTCTGCTGCCCACATTGACTTCGGTTGCACAGTCGCTTTAATATCGAAACCTAATACCTGAGTTTCAAAACTACTACACCACCCGCCCACGCCCTGGTGAAAAGCCAGTTAAATCCCCTTGGTGCGCGCCGGACTATAAAAAAAAAAAATCTGCTGATAACCATGTGCTGTGACTTTTCTGTCTTATACCGATGTAGGCAACTGCCCATTCATGTCTTAGCTGCTGATTGTTTCTGTTTCGGGGGCAAAACGCTCCCTGAATTGTTGGTGCACTAGGAGATCCCAAAGTCTGTTGGCATTGCACCTAGTAACTCGAAGCCAATTTGAGCAGTCTCTGTTGGCGGATGCAGCACGAAAGCGTGCGAGGTGTGTTCAAAAAGTAAAATGATTTTTGAAATTTTTCGGGCAACGTACATTTGATTATTAATTCTTTTTGCTGTTTTGGTATACATTTGTCGAAAATTTGTTCACAGTATCAAGTATAAAGAATATTTTCTTTTTTGGACAGATAGAAAGGTTAGACGTGTTTTGAATCAAGTGCTCTAAAACAGTTGGAATGTTGAAAGGGGCATACGGTGAGTATAAAGTGTAATTCATCGTGAGGTTTGATTTATAATGTAAAATAAAACAAATTAATTTGATAGCGAACTTAAAATGTTTACTATCAGTTAAAAGAACAATTCATTTCATTTCATTCAAAATTTACTTTTTGAAAATGAGATCATGTAAATATTGGCCACAACTACGTCTGAGGTGGTCCATTCGGAAGGTCCTATTTTGGGCGACTCGTTTGAGCACAGAGGAAGCATGTTAACATAGTCCGTTAACATGGCGCGCTTACGCTTGCCATTGACGGAAACATTCTGATTTGCCTCATTTTTGAAGAAATATAGACCAATGATTCCACTAGCCCATAAATTACACCATACCGTTGTTTTTAATGGGTGTAATGCTAGCTCTTTGGGTTACTTATCAGCCCAAATACGGTAATTTTGTTTATTGACGTATCTATTGAGCCAGAAATGGGCTTCATTACTGAACAAAATTTAACGATAAAACACCGGATTTTCATTGAGTTTTTCCAGAGCCCATTCACTGAAAATATGAGGAAAATTCAAGTCACCAGGCTTTAATTCTTGCACAAGTTGAATTTTGTACGCTTTTAGGCTAAAATTCTCACGTTAAATACGCCAAGTTGTCGAATATGCCTAGCCAAATTGCTGAGAACGACGACGAATTGATTCCTCACGGTCCTCGCGTATACTCTCAGCTACAGCAGCTATAGTCTCTTCACTACCTGCTGGATGTGGTCTAACCGATCGAATATCATCCAATAATGTAAGCTGAGACTCAAATTTACAAATGCTATTGGCAATAGTGGTTTCATTAGGTCGATTATGCGCACCGTAAGTTCCTCGAATCGCAAGAAAAACATTTCTCACAGAACGTTGATTTTTGTAATACAGCTGAAAAATTTGGAGAAGCTGTTGTGATGTAAGTCTTTTCATGATGATTTGCCAAACGATACTGAACAAAAATAAGAAAGCAGATAATAGTCATGCGTGATGTGTCAAAAAAAGCCTTTTGAAAGTCAAACCTGTAAAGAAAATTTTTTTTGGAAATACGTCGAATTACTATAAGAGAAGTTGTTTGAGGGTGTTGCCATATCGGTCGGCTCATGTCATGCAATTTTTTTGGATATTTTGGGCACGAGACGTGTGCCAGCGAAGTTTGTTTCGAAGCTTCTTAATTTTGCTCAGAAGAACCGTCGCATGGGCATCGCTCAGAAGCTTTTGAATGACGTCAATGGTGATCCTGACTTGCTTGTAATCAGAGCCCAATGGTCCCAGTGGAAGCACCCGAAGAAGTACCAAAAAGAAGAAGACTGAAAAAGTACGTGAAGTTCGTCGGTGCCTACCCAAGCGTTAAAATCTCCCATTACAATTACAATGTCCCCGTTAGGCGTTAAATTGTGGGTGGTGTTAAACTGAATATAAGAATTATACTATATCGTCCTCAGACGCGATTTTTTCCTGCTTCGCATAGCGCTGGATGTTAGTATCCGGTCACTATACGGTTTCCAATATATGATGTTGCTTCTTGATGTTGGTGTTAGCATCAGCCATACACCGAACTCTCGAGTTTTCCAGAGTAGAGCAAAATGGTGCTTTTTTTCCTTGCATGCAACCACCTTATCTCTCTCAACCCCAAGATGTCAATATCATATCGTGAGGACTTTCGCTCAAGCTGAAGGAAGCAGGATTTCTGAGGATCTTCGTCTTGTGAATCTAGGAGAGTTTTAACATTCCGGAATCCTATCATTGTCCGAAGTCCATAGCTAAATGTCGTCAACAAAATATCAGTCCGTATCAGAGGTTTGCTATGGCGTTCGAAGCAATACATTTTTTTTTTTACGGTTGCGGCTCCCTTGAGCGACCAACCGACACTGATCCTGTTTTGCGGCACAGAAAGTTCGATATTTGTTAACACCACTTCGTAATTTCCGAAGAAATTCTAGATGTATCCGCGAGGATGCGTGAAGTAGTGCTTGCTAACAGAGCTACAATATGTTCGACTGTAGAGGCTTCTACCTCGTTATTTGGCGAATCAACATTTATCGAAAGATGATACTTCTACGAGGCCTAATGTTAGCCGTTGCTAACCGAATAAATAAAATAGTTTAAGCATTATCTCATCAAAACGTATGCCGAAATTAACCTCCTGTATGGGGCATAGTTTAACCGTGGAGAAGACAACGTCGGGGAGGAAATTGGTTGCACTTTATATGATAATTTGTATGTTTATACATATATTGATATTTTATGACGATAATCTCTAAGCAGTTTTTGAGGAATTAAATAGAATACTTATCGACGATAGAGTTTGGTGTCATCATCAGTACAAAAGTGCTTAAAAGTGGGGGTGTTCAAATTCAAATCGTTTATGATTAGGATGAAAAGAATAGGATCTCGGAGTGGACGAGCAGAGATGGCCAAAAAAGGAGATGAGAGGATTAAAAATTCTAGATGAGAAGACACCTACTTTGACAATATGAGTTCAGACTTGAGGATGATTCCGTAAAATGTAAATCTTTAATAAAATTAATTGCAATAACTTTAATTCCGTTGTCATATATGTATATATGATAGCTGGTTGCAGGAACACTTTTCAAGAAAAACCGTTGGATTCCCTTGGTTCTTGGCTTAGTAATAACTCATTATTAAAATATTGTAACTTTTCTTCGATACAAGTAACATCAAAGAGTTTATAGAAAAAGAGGCAAAGGAGAAGCTAAACAGAAAATTAGAATTTCAGGGCTTTAGTACGAAGAAGTTGTCAGCATATGATTTAAAAACGCGTTAAATAACTTTGCAATGGTGCGAAATGGGGTAGGGAGGACAACCGTCTTTAATCACAAGCTGATAGAGTGAGTTATAAGGTTGTGTGAAATTAATGTAAATACCGAGATAGTTAGAATAGTCAATAAAAAAACTTTTGCAATGAAAAACCCCTAACAAGGTGTTTCTCTGTTGTATAACATAAAGAGGAATAGAATTTAAAATTCTTTATAAAAAAGAACGGATCATCAGCTAAGGATAGATTGGAAAATTCAAAGAAACGCTTGCTGAGATAGATATTGATTTTGCTAAAATCTGCTTTATGGAAATTGTAAGACGAGAGCATTACGGAAAAGAATCATGGAGTCAAACAAACATTAAAGATTCTATATCAGCGAATCGACCCATAGATCAATTGCATTGATATGTGTAAGTATGTGGATTTCGAAAGAAGAGGAGTATAACACAAATTACATGGACCTAGGAGTAGAGGGAGTCTTATTTTTGTTGAGGCAAAATTAAATTTTGCAATTTAAGAAAATTGCAATAAAGGAACAACCCAGAATGATGTGAATGTCTAGTAAGACATCTCGGTAGAGAGAGTCAGCCTTAGAGTATAAAATAAATGTGCTCAAAACAAAAAAAAAAAAACTATGACTACAAAAAATTATAGTTTTAGCCCTAGAAAATCAAGAAATTTGCAAAATGGTACAGGGAACTAATCTTGATTTTATTTAAGTAAGACGGTTTTTGCTCTTCGTAATTATAAAAGAAATAACGAAATCCGGTAGGTTCAACAAGGCAAACCGTTTTAAGTGAATAAAGGTATTCTCCAGTGCTTCTTTTGCCTTAAAGGATTTCTTGCAAATATTAAATGCTAGCGTCTGCTATTTTGCTCGAGAATTGATTTGATTTTAACATATCTTCTTTTAAAATGTTCTGTTTACCCTGTATTCTCTAAATACCCAATTAAAATTCGCAAATGAAATTCTTAAATATGAAAATATTTACACCCTGTCTCAGCCAGTTGTTGCGTCCATTCAGTATTATTAATTGGACTAGAAATTTGATGAAAATTTAGAACTTACAAATTGACAGCAATTACCAAAAAACAATGTAGACAACACATGCTGATAATTTTTTTTAGAAAAACTCTTAAATAAAGATCACTGAATACCATAAACTGATCTGTCCTTGCCTTTTTTACTTTTTCTTCATTGTTGGAAGCCAATTGTTGCAGTGCACAAGCATCAAAGATCACCAACATATAGCCTGTAACTTGATAAAAGACAGAGTTTTTGAAGCGTCGCAGAGTTTTGAAAGAAGTTCACAGTAGACAAACTGGAGCCTAGATTACATGGGATGCGGGTTTGCCTATGAATAGCATTATTTTGAATGAATAAAGTTCAAAACCTGTCATTGTTTCTGATAACCATACGGGGTTATGAACATCGAGCCTAGTAAGGTTCGATTAGATTTGAAATCATTTTAACAAAAAACGAGGTAAACGAACTTTCGTATCAATTAAGGCAAACCACTGGTACAAAACGTAGTCAGGCACTATGAGTCAATGATTTTTCTTCGCAATCGAAATTCGTAATCAAAAGAAGGTGGTTAATTAAAATTCGAGTTATAAGTTTTGCCTTGAAGCATCGATCCAAGATAACTATGCAGCATCACAACTGTGACTCAGCCAATTGTATGTGTCATATGTACACTTTTTTAAACTCGACATAAAACAGGATGCAGGTATAAAAAGATTTTTTTTTTTTTTTTTTTTAACGAGAAAGCATGTTACAAAAATGATAAGAATTTCACCAAGCTTAACTAAATAAACAAAAACAACATTACTATCAACTTCATTTAAGGGAAAAATAATTTTTTTTTGACAGGAGATCTTAACAAAAGTAAGTAAATAATCCACCCAATACTAGGAGTTTCCAATAAGACAGTCGGTGGCATCAATACTTGATAAAATACAAACTTGAATTGTACGCGTCAGATATCCTTATTTTCCATAGCCGGCTCCTTTTAGACTTAGCACTGGTAGAAAGTGGACTAAAACTAAGAACCATGTACCTATATACGGCAATGTTTGCAAGTGTTTGGATCTCAGACATTTAATATTCTTTTGATGGAGAAAAATAAGTAATAATGACCTTATATAATGTAGTAAACAGGTAAATTCAGAAAAAAGCTAAAAAATTGACAACAATATACCTAGAAATGAATATATTACAGTATTATCAAAAGTGAAAAATCATTTATTGATACTGATTAAAAATACTATTTTCTTTCTCTCACACCTAAGGTTTTCAGGTAATAAGTTAAATAACCGAGGCGCGGTAACAATATAAAATTGTGAAAAGTGTGTTGGAGTAGTTACAATGTTTAATGTTGACAAGTGCATTATAATTTTGATGTATTTGGTATCGTAATAATCGGATTTGTCAAAAAAAAAATTTAAAACTTTGTAGCAGCTCAAGTGCCTTAAGGTATGACTTCAAGACTTTCAAACAAGAAGAAAACTAGGGGTTTTGCGATTAACTTTAGCCATAATTCTACTTCCATACCTTTGTTTTGTTATTAAGGGTTATATTTTATTGAAATAAGTTTTACTCCGGCAAGAAATACCATAATTCAGTTTGGATTTGAATAAACCATTATACACCATCTTCAAAATTGGTAGATTGCAGTAGAGACTAAAGTGATAAATCTATCTCCCAATTCTATTAGCAATTGCTTTAGGTATAAAGTATGATCGTTCCAAGTAAACTTAAGATCCAGTACAATACCTAGGTATAATAATTTCAATTTCAATTTCAAAGCAACCTTCACAACACCTAATAGTTTCGTTAAAAGTCATAGCTCCCTGGGAAAATGAATCAACTAAGCCGAATCATAAACAACTTGGTGAGTAGTAATAAAGTGAAAAGTCATTGGATATTACACCCTTCATATTGAATAGCATAACATTGGTTTTATTACTGATTATAAGTTTGTGCTGTTTGAATCATCATTGTATAGATCTAGATAACTTTTATTAGAATACGAAAGAGCAGTGTCAATACAGTGCCTTGAAGAACTCCGATATTCATATACTTTTCAAAACTGAAAATGTTTTTTTTTTTTACCACTTGATTATGTTGTAGAAAAATTCGAATAAGAAGCAAACAAGCCATGAATTAAGACTCTAAAATCTGCATTAAAAAAATTTTTTAATGACAAGGTATGTTTCACCATGTCAAATTTTTAATAGGCTTTTTTGGACAGATCAAACTGCTTTGTCATTTTTGTTCAGTACCGTTTAGCAAGTCATCTTGGAAAGACTCACCCCACAACAGCGTCTCCAAATTGTTCAGCTGTATAACAAAAATCAACGTTCTGTGAGAAATGTTTTTCGTGCGATTCGAGGAACTTGCGGTGCGCATAGTCGACCTACTGAAACCTCTATTGCCAATACCATTCGCAAATTTGAGTCCCAGTTTACATTAGTGGATAAAACTCGACCACTTGGACAACATCTAGCACGTAGTGAAGAGATTATTGCAGCTGTAGTTGAGAGTGTACGCTAAGACCGTGACGAATCGATTCGTTGTCGTTCTCAGCAGGTTGGCCTGGCGTATTCATCAACTTGGCATATTTTACGTGAGGATCCCGACTTAAAAATGTACAAAATTCAACTTGCACAAGAATTGAAACCAGGCGACTTGAATTTGTGTCATATTTTCAGTGAATGGGTCCTGAAAAAACTTATGATGAAGCCCATTTCTGGCTCAATGGATACGTTAATAAACAAAATTGCCGTATTTGGGCTGATGAGCAACCCGAAGAGGACCAAGAGCTACCATTACATCCATTAAAAAGCAACGGTATGGTGTGGTTTATGGGCTGGTGGAATCATTGGTCCATAGTTCTTTAAAAATGAGGCAAACCAGAATGTTACCGTCAATGGTAACCGTTATCGCGCCGTGTTGGCGGACTATTTGCTTCCTCAAACTCAAGCACATGGTCTCGGTGCTTGATTGAAACAAGACAGCGCTACGAACCATACAGCTCATGAAACAATGGACTTGTTAAAAATTCATTTTGATGAGCACTTAATTTTACGTTTTGTTACGGTTAATTAGCCACCTAGATCGTGTGATATCACATATTTGGACTATTTTCTCTGGGGATTTGTAAATCCTCAGGCCTTCAGGAATAAGCCAGCTACGATTGATGCTTTGGAAGCCAACATTACTCGTGATAGCAGTCGCTATGCTCTTACGAGTCGCCCAAAATTAAACCTTCCAAATGGACCTCTTCAGACGTAGTCGTGGTCAACATTTACATGATATCATTTTCAAAAAATAAATTCCATGATTTGTTCTTTTAACCGATAATAAAAATTTTAAGTTCGTTTTCAAATTGATGTGTTTTATTTTACATTATATATCAAACCTCACGATGAATCACGCTATATAAATAAATTGGCAATGAGGAATTTGAGAAATATTAGGGCTATTATCTAGCTCCCTAATCATTTCAATCAATGCACCTTCAGTAGATTTACATCGCTGAAGTTGAATTGAGAATTGTTAAAGAAATGATTCCTATTTAAAAAGGATATCATTCAAGATTTGATTCCCTTTTCAAATATTTTCGAAACAACTGAGGTATTACAAATGCCTTTTTAAAGGAATCAGGAAGAAAACCTTTACGTTCACATGAATTAAAAATACAGGGTGTTTTCAAAAAGTAAGGTGACATTTGAAATTTTATTTGCTGTGCTGTCCCGAACATATGTTCACAGTTTTAAGTATATAGCATACTTAGTTTGTTTTTGACAAATAGAAAGGTTAGACTTGTTTTAGTGTGAGCTGCGAATTTCAATTATTATAACAAATGGAGTAAAGAATTTGCATCAAATTTTGTGTAAAAAATGGAATCGAAATGTTGTCAGTGGCATACGGTGAGTCTGCTCTAAGTAAAAAAAAAAAAAAATATTTACAAGTGGTACAAGCTCTTCTAAGATGGCCGAGAAGACGCGAATGACAAACCTCGCTTTGGACTCCCCACCACATCAACAAAAGATGATAACGTCGAAACTGTGAAGAAAATTGTTCCGGAAAATCGTCGAATTACCATAAGAGAAGTTGCTCAGGATATTGGTATATCGATCGGCTCATGTCATGAAATTCTTTCGGATATTTTGATCATGAAACGTATGTCGGCGAAGTCTGTTCTGAAGCTTCTTAATTTTGATCAGAAGAACCGCCGCATGGATCAGGAGCTCTTGAATGACGTCAATGATGAACCTGACTTGCTCAAAAAGGTGGTTATAACTGATGACGAATTATGAGTGTATGGTTATGATCTCGAAACAAAAGCACCCAGGAGAGCCACAGTCGAAGTTTTTTTTTTATCAGTCAGGAGTTTTACCTTAAAGTTATGTGCCGTTTGCAAGGGGCATAAGAAAAAAAGATCCAGATTCGTGGAAAAACAATTCATGACTTTTGCATCACAATAATGCACCTGCTTATTCATCGTTGCATGTGGGAGATTTTTTGCTCAAAACCAACACGAAAATCATACTAAACTGAAGAGACCTATGAAAGGACGGAGATTTGCAACGATTGAGGAACGATCGCTGGAAGAGCTTAAGGCTATACCAAAAAGTACTTATGAGAAGTGTTTTGAAGATTGGAAAAAGCGTTGGCACAAGTGTATTTTATCTGAGGGGTATTACTTTGAAGTGAACGACATTAATATTGATAACTAAATAAAAATAAAGTTACCGTATTTGTTGAAAACGCCTCGTATATCAAAGAACATCAGAGACCGGAAAAGATTTTTTTTTTCGCAATAGCAAAAAGGAGAAATTAGATGTTTATTACATTTATGAAATTAAAATGCAATAAACTCTTCAAATAAAAAACTTTCAGATTGAAAACTTAAATCTATTATGTCAGTGTGACAATGAGTTGTAGATTTTACATCATTGGAAATTACATGGCAAGAGCCCATTTCAGAGAAAAAATCTTTGAAAAATTTGGCAACTTCAAAAGGCTCCGAGATAATATTGTTGTTATTGCTTATTACCATATCTATGTTGGAAGTGTTTCAGTTAAGGATCTCATTAAGAACCTGCCATTCCTTTTAAGAGTTTCCCATACTCCCAGCTTTCTGGAGAATGGAATTTAAATTTTTACCTCGTCAAAGTCAAATGTTGTTAGGACGCTTCTTGACAAGTAAACAGAGCTGTTTTTTTCTTATTAATAATACTTTAATGGTGAGATACACATCCACTGTTTCAAACATTTTAAATTACTATTTTTCAGATTTAGCTTCTCAAAACAGATGGATGTATAAAATTGCAATTTGTTGAGAAGTAAATCTACATATATACTATGTACTTTGCATCAAAATTTGAATGACATTTTAAATCAACAAAATCAATTTTGACATATTCGCTAGTTATGGATTTGTTGGTTCTGTACATTTACAATTAAGTTGAATGGTAGTCAAACTATAGTCCGTTGTATTTAAATCGTAAATGATTGTTTTGTAGGATACGCAATTGTCTTTATGGAGCAATCTAAACAATTGACTGACATCAACAATATAACAATACATATCATTAAATAATAAACATAGTGAATAACCTTCCGGGTGGAATGCCCGGACCAGTCTGAAAAGTAAGGAATCCTAACATTTCACGCACTGAAAGCTCCCAAAATTGACTACCAATTGGAAATAAGAATGGCTATATAAGCAATTATTTTTTTTAAAGAACTTAGCACTGCAGAGGATAATGCCTTAAAATTCCTGAGCACGTGGTAAGTTTTTTTTTTTTTTTTTTCCTTTTGAAATTGGGTCAGAAATAGAAAGAAATAGATTTGGGTTTAGTGTTTATGTATCTAGCCCCACGGGTGACATCCAACATTTAATAGATAGACTAAATTATAAATGTTAATGGATTTTTTTTTTGGTTTCTATGAAATCACTTACCTTCCGTAACAACACGAATGTGTCTTAGGCGCGGTTGGGAAGAGACGAAGAGCCGTCCAATTTGGAAGCCAATGCACTTCCGATTGAGCCGTGGCTTATTATCCCGATTTTGTGAACGATGAGTGTGCACTTAAATACGGAATAATTCTGTCTAGAGTAGAAATGGTATACATACAATAGCTGCCTTATATCACCGCCACCTCAATAGGTATGAAAAATGGTTCATCTACAACGTATGGTTCCGCGATCGAATCGATGCCGAGATGCAATATACGAGTACCTTATTTTCGTGACTTGGAAAATAAAAGTTAATCTACATGTTCTTCTAGATCCGTTCATTACGTAAGTAATAAATTCTCCTCAGTCATAAATAAGGTTAAGGCGTGAGGGTCTCGGCTGTGTATGTGCACCAAGTTAGCGACTGCTGAGTGTTGCATGGTAACAAGAGCTAACCGGCTAACAGTAAATTTAAGGTAAGTGGGTTAGGTACTTTAAGTAGCGTAGTTGAGTTAAAATATAAAAAAAAATTATAAATATCTTAAGTGCTTTTGAAACAAGTTTATTTTTATATATGTGTACAACATATCTACTGTTTATTGTGTATATATATTGTACATACCTGTGTTAGATAAGCTTAGGCGTAAGATAGATTGAAAACATGAATTTAGTATTTTTAAGTTAAAAGTACTTGCTGGGAGTCAGTTAGGTAAATTATGAAATCGTTATTTTAAGCATTTTGTTTAACTTGTAAGGTTATATTACTTACTTAAAGTGGCACTACATTCTTAGTTGGCCTCAACTAACAAGCGTCTCTAGTCAGCTCGATCCTTAGCCAGCTGCCTCCAGTTTTGCACACTAAGTTGCCCGAGGTCTTTCCACTGGCGTGTACCACCTGGGTTGCGGTCTTCCTTTACTGCGCTATTTCTTAGAAATGGATTCGAAGACTTGTTCATCCGCTTTTCATAACCTAGCCATCTCAGTCGTTGGATCTTCATTCTTTTGGCTAAGTTAATGTCGCCCGTACAGGTCGTCGTTGTATCTCTCCCTCCACTTAAAGTCTATATATTAAGGTCTTATATACGGTCACTTTTGTTGTTCGAGAAAGGGCTTTGCTAGTTAATTGCTTTCTTAGTCCAAAGAAGCAACGATTGGCAAGATTTATTTTCAAAGATATAAATGTCGAGGAAGGCGTTCTGTCCGAGACGTCGGTGTTGGATGTTCTATTTGACCGTTAAACCCATTTTCGCCAATGTCGTCTCAATATTCACGAAAGCTCCACTGACATCAGGCTGCTTTCTTCCAATTACGTCAATATTAAGGGTATGAATGCTAGTAATTGGACGGACTTTTGAAAGATTGTGCCTCTTTTACTGGCGCGTGAGTTCTGAACTATTCTTTCAAGGATGATGTTAATCGCATGACATCAAAGGTCTCGGTGGGTTCTTTACCGACTTTGATGGAATATCGTGCATTCTCCATGTCACCCTGCATCAACGTACGAGCTAGGCAGGGATGCCAAGGCTAGACATTGCATTTGGAGGCTGGTGGATTTTCCTGGCCTCAAGCCACAGCGATATGCAACAATCGGGTTGTTGACGAATGGCTTCAGGCTTTTTACAAACTATGGCAGATAGAATCCTGTAGGCAATATTATGAAGACTGATACATCTGTAGTTGGTGCAGTTAAAAAGGTCTCCTTTCTTGAGGATCGGAAAAACAGTGAAGAGATTCCATTCATTTGGCATAGTTTCGTCTGACTATGTTCTCTAGATGAGTTGGTGTATGCTCCTTACCAAGTCATTGCCTGCCGTTTTGTAGAGCTCGGCTTTGTTGGACTTAAGCTTAAATATGGCTATCTTCACTTTATCCAGTTCGGGTGAACGGAATTGTTGATCTACATCGTCCAGGTTGAAAGGCTCTCTCTGTCTGACAGCGGAGTTTGATTCAATATCGCCATTATACAGTTTACAGAAATGCTCTTTCTGCAACTCAATTACTATGTTCCCTTGTTCGTCTGTACAGGCATGTAAATATCGAGATGTGGGAACCACGTGCTATAAGTGTAGCCTTGCCGGAAAATCGGTTAGCCTGAATCAGTTATCGGAGGTGCAGGCTATAGCTTCCGACAGAACTACCAAAGAATTCCTCTCTTCCTAGCTATGCATTTAAATTGCCCAGAACAATTCTATTGTCATAGCTGGGGCACTGCTCGTAAGTCTTGTAGAAGAGCTCGTAGAAGGCATCTTTGGTGTCATCGTCTTTCTCATCTGTGGGGGCGTGCGCGCATATAAAGACATGTTATATGTAAAGACATGTTAAATGAATAAATAAATGAAATGTTAAAGTAAGAAAAAATAATAATATTAATTTTGTAGTAGGTAAGGAATTTACAGTTTAGTAAATCCTAACACGGTCTTTTTGCAGATATTGTATCTCTCAAACAATCTAAAAAATTTGCAATGAAAAATATAATATATTAGTAAGAACTCTAGAAACCTAGAGTTCACTGTTTACTTCGAATGTATACCACGAAGCTAAGAGTCATAGTCTAGTTCACATACTGACATTGCAACTAACGTTTGTTGAGTTTCGAAAGCATTAAATATAGTCTATTGGCCAAGAGAGCTGTCCTTCAAAATTCATACCTTTATAACGAGTGGCATTAAATACTTTTCCAGTAATAAAAGGCAAAACTGCCAGCATTAACACATCTATACGAATACCTATAACAGTTAGATTCATTTTATTCCGTTTTGACAAAAAACTAAAATGATATGTTGGCGACACATGCTAGTACCGGTACATAAATAGATATTAACTAAGTTATACAAGTTAAACAAGCACAAAATCGAGACTTTAACTTTAATTCAGTATGAAAGCGATAATTTTTATTTAACTTGTGTTAATTTGAAGAAAAAAAAAACAATAAAATTATGACAAAATTTCAAAATTAAGGAAATAGGTAATATAATCTCTATGTGTGTGCATACACAGATCCATTCATTTATTGTTTAATACAATATGCCAAGGAGCAATTAAACTATAATTATCATTTAATCTCAATAGTTTGCATATGCATTCAAAACAATCATTAATAGCCAAGAAAGATATGCAAATTTTACCTTTAACATCAAAGAACAAAAAAATTAGGAGATGTGTGGATGTATGTATGTCTGAGAAAAAGAAAAACTAAAAGCTTTTTAGGCTAGATCGGGATACTAACATTTGGAAAATAATAATCTTAAAATAAATGAACGGCATATTTGCCTTCTATAACATATTGGAAAAAATTAAGTTTTATCTTTGGGTGATCCGATAAAATTATTAAACACTCGTAGTTATTTTGTTTTTTTTTTTTTTAATAACACTTCGCAAATAATGAGATATGTAGCAAAAAGCCTATATGAGCATCACTTTCGCCTGCGAGGCCCGGCTAAGGAAACCTGAATATTTAAATTTAATCACTTTAACTTCATCGGCGTAATACTTTAAGATACATTTTATTTGCTGCCCACGAAATATCTATTAAACAGTTGCTTCCAAAGGTGGAGAAGGAGTTGCCTGTAACATTGTTGCTTATGAAAGCATTATTATTGGCGAAAGAAGTAAAAATCCTTCCGGACTTGCAATGTGCCTTTTCATTAAAAAAAACATTTCTCTCTTCTGCACTAATAAAATACAACCCTGAGCCAAGGAAGTCAAACGAAAGACTATATTGAATAAACCAGCGAGAATAATATGTCTCTGTGAATTACAGCCCGTTTTCATAAAGCGCTTGCCAAGTAACAAAAGCTAGCTTCACCACCAATCGCAAGAAAACATGAAGGCCCTACTCAAGACGCATTAATTCCGCTCTTGGAATGTGATCCATTAAAGTTATCAAGAAGAGATAGATGGAGATAGTTATGCGGTAGGATGGCATATAAAGGAGATAGATATACTAACAAAGTTGAACCGGCTTACATATGGACATAAAATAAAAGAGTTTTGCTTCGAGTATGTCTTCGTAGAGGATTCTGAACACACGAATTCGCTAAAAGAGGGTCCACGATTGACTGGAGGAAAACAAAAGTATTGTAAAGAGATCTGGTCATGTAAGGTTTTTGGGCCTCAATATTAAAAAGCCAAGAGACGAGTCGGTGTTAATGATTATCTTATTGATATTCGAAAGGAAATTAAGCTCCCTGTCGATGTATGTATACCATAATGTTTAAAAAAAAATCAAATGAAATAAGAATATGATAAGATTATGACATACTCGTAGGAAATTTTATTGTATACTAATTGTACACGTACATATTTTATAAACAAACTAAATTAAGACAATACAAACATCTGATGCGATGTGAATAAATGCAAATTTTTGCACATTTTTCTGCACCTCCGCATACCATAAAATCAGAGCTCGCCAACATTTATTGTAACAAAAAAAAAAAAAAAAAAACAAAAAAAAAATAAACAACTACTACTCATATATATGTATAATATATGATTTATGAACAAGTTCAATGCTATTATTCAAATCACGAACAGGTAATGGTAGCACGGAAGAAAATTTATTTATTCGTAGATTACGCATCAGCTCTTGATGAATGAACTTCGCGATACGTATATACCTAGGGATCAGTTAATGACAATGAACCTTAGGTTGCACTGTAAATAGATGCAATAAAGACAGATATTTAAATTAATGTACTAAACTTTTCAACTCGACAAATAAAATACACGCATACAAATGGCATAACTCAATGTCTCATAAAAGTATCAAACTTTCTTAACCGCATTCTGATGAAACAAATTCCTGCGAATCCGGAAGATGCTAATTCGAATTTTTAAATAGAAAACGTAATCTACTCCAAGGTCATTGCTGATATATTTTTAGAAAAGCTTGACACATCTAAACGAAGCCAAGAGCCCATTATTGGACATTGGTAAATTTATTACACTAGTCTTCCTTTCAGTTGTATCACATTGTACGTTTGGATACGTATAAACAAGTTACCTAGTAGCTATCCAAAACATAATGGAGATGGAGGCTATTGAAATAAGATAATCAAAGCCGCTGCACGTCAAGCTATCGAAAGCTGTTCACATGGCACTTGATAAAATGGTGATCGATGTGAGAAGGTGCTACACTTGAATTCCAAGTGGTTGTATTGTATTAATACGAGTTTATGATAGTTGTGGGATTTTCTCCAGCGTCAAGATATTAATATTAATTCAAATTTGTTTATTTAACGGTTCGGTGTTTTTTCGTAATAGTTCAGTTTAAGGCAGTCTTTTCAAGCGTTACATTTTATTTTTATTTTTTTATTATTTTTTATGTTAACAGACATAGAGTGATGGAATTTGTAGGAATTGTTAGATGAAAATGAAGCTACAGACAAAATATTGATAGACATGTGAAAAATATAATAATGCTCCTTGATTTTTATGCTTTGAATAACATGGTCAACTTCTTCACGTTTCCATTTCAATGGTAAAAACATTTGAAGGAGAGTGAAAATCAGAAAACCACCAAGATAAGGCACAATGACATTTACTAATATATGGTATTTAGAAAAAAAAAAAAAAATAGTTATACCCGTAAACCTTCTGGATGTCAGTTGGTAATAATTAACTTGCCGTGTTTTGAGAGCTTATGACCTACATACTATACATCAGCAAGCTGTTATATACAAAGTAGGTAGTAAAGTGAATGAAAAGAAAATTATTTTGATGACGATTTATGTAATATATAGGTATATTGTTGTTGTGCTGTGGTTTTATATATTGTAGATATTGTCTTTAACCTTTGAGTGGTATGCAGCGCTTATACATTCATGTTCGTTCGTTCATGCATATTTGAGTATGGTGATCCTAGTATAGTATTAGTTAACATAAGTTAACAATTATGTAGATATATATATGATTTCAAACTTAACGCAATGTAAAGTTTATTAAAACACCAACTAAATAATAGAAAAAGTAAAAGATATATTTTGAAATCCTACGACTTGGCTTTCCTGTTTTCGAGTAGACAGAAACGGTCTTCAGTGCGTGTGCTTCAAATAAAATCCAAGGCTATACATCTTGATAAAATATGCCCTGAAATTCCACCCTTATTCACTTTTTTCCTCTTGGAAAGAGGCATTCGATTAGTTATTGTACCTTACGTATGTTCATAACATTAGATTTATTCTGAAGGGTCTATAATACCAGCAATAAAACGAGTATACCCTGTTCTATCACTATCACTATCATATTTTTACCAAAGAAATCGTCATTATCATTTTGACCATATCACCTTTCTTGCTACGAATGCTTTACTCTCAAGCCTAATTTACTACGTACTCTGAAGTATTATGATGTTTTCTTAGTCCATACAAATAAAAATAAAAAACGGACACTCACAGCGATAGTGCTCCGTGATGCCGTCATCGCTCCCACTGCAAGTTTCCCGAGATTTGTCACTTTTGCCTTGCACACGTATGTAGGTCCCCAGCAAAATTGTGGCACGAATATTTCATCACGTCGACAGAACGAATAAGACTTTTTTTTTTTTAATAAGCGCGCGCTCAGGGGATTTGTGTACCGTTGAAATGTTTATACACAGTACAGACGAAGGAAATTTAGGAAGGAAGAAAAGAGAGGTACCGATGTACGTTATAACGACCGGAAAATATTGAGCTCGGTATGGCATTCCATTAGCGAGTTAAACGGCTTAGAAACGAATCACGGTATTTAAATGTACGTCTGAAAGAGGGCTTGAGGGTATACTGATGAGTCTACGTAGCGAGGCGGGTGTTACGGTTGAAGGTTTGAAGGGGCGGAGCGCTACTGGCGATTTTAATGGAGTACTGATGGTGGAAATAGTGATAAAATTAAGTGAAACAGGAGACATTACATCGAAGTTCAAGGGTATCAATTTACTGAATGATATTAGTATCACCTATGAGCCTTTTCGCAAAATTTTGAATCCTATGTGGCAGGTGCAGAGATGTTGTAAAAGCACCTGACCAGATGTGGACATTGTACTCCGATTTTGGGCAGATATATGCCTTATATACATAATGAGGCCAGGTCAGAGGGGGTGACATATTTTTACATCGCTTGAAGAAACCTAGACATTTCGCAGCATTTTTGACGACATCGAATATGTTGTCATTCCAACGTAAGTTTTTTCTGACTCACATACCGAGAAATTTCGCTTTAACGACAGCTGTTTTTGAAGCACTAAATTCCACTCTGTTGATAGTTCCCCAATTAGTTTTTCTGTTAATATCGCAATTTAATGGGCTCAACATACCCTTCCCGTTCCACAGCCGAAGAGCAGGGATATGAGTCCGGGAACGAATATGAAAAGCAGAGAATATTGTCATCAGCAAAGGAATACATTGTAACAGAAGTAGCAGATAAGAGATCATTAATGAAAATTAGAAAGCGTGTCGGAAACAGAACATTGCCCTGGGCACACCAGTATATATTCTGTGAATATCAGACTTGAAATCGTTCCAGATAAATTGAATTGAACGTTTCAAAAGATAATTTTTAATCCATTGAAGAAGAGAGAGATGAGAAAGAAGAGAGAGAAGAGAGAGAAGAGAGAGAAGAGAGAGAATAGAGAGAGAAGAGAGAGAGAAGAGAGAGAGAAGAGAGAGAAGAGAGAATGCATTTTCGACAAATGTGCCTGTTGCTAAACTCTATAGAAATATTAAAAGCAACAATCTTCTTTTCGTTAGATTTATGTACGCTTTGGTTCCACTCTTCGGTGAGACATGCCATCAAATCACCAGTGGAGCTGTTGCTATGAAAACTGTTGCAACGTAAAACCAGCCATTGAGAAGTTTTCGTTTCTCGAGATATTTCATGAGCGGACGGTTTATCAGCATTTTCAGTGAAATGGGTCTGTAGGAAGACAGAGAAGAAGATTCGTCTTTTTTAGGAACGGACTGGACAAATGCTGTTTTCATCTGCTCGGATCGGAAAGAGAGCCAGAGAGCAGGATCGATGAAAAAGTTTACGCGGTGGTTTTGCCAGCGTAAAAGAACACCTCTTCAGAGGAAGGGGATTTATACCAACTGGACTAGGAAATGTGAATGTTAAGATATTTAAGTACTCGTACTACTACACGAGTGCGACAGTGGATTTGCCCCATTCGGGGACAAAGCACAATCTGGAAGTGTTAAGCTAGTCGCAAAGTGTGCAACAAGAAGATTGGCCTTGTCTAAAGAGCTAGTAGATGGAATATCATTGTAATTGAACGTTGGGATGGAGGATGAGGCAGAATTTCTAATCCTAACAATTTTTATTACTTTTGGGACATTGTAGTATTTTTTGTCTCGGTTTTTCTTTTTTCCTCTATCTCGTTAGTCTTGAAGAACCGAAAAAAGATTTCCCTAACCCTGACAGCCCCTTTACAGCTCGGGTCATAGCACGTATTGTCTTTTGGTTTGATACTCTTCATCCGATGAGAGATAAAGCATCTCATTCCAAGAGAATAATACTTGTGATCATATCGGCAGCGTTCTCCACGTCGTTATTGAGGATACATAACGACCAGTTAAAATTCATAAAGAAGCTGCTAAGTGCGCTTCAATTGATTTTCTCGTATTGCCATACGGTTCTTTTAGGAATCTTTTCGCTAATTGTGTGGTGCGTGTACGACAAATTAGCTGTTATAACACAATGGTCCGACGAGCCTACAGGGAAGAGCACATTAACGGTGTATTTGTCAGGGCGAGAGGGTAAAAAGTATTGGTCTGTACTTTTCCGTGGACGTACGCGGAAAAGTGATTAATTTTTAGCCCGGTATATTTGCTACGTCCACCCAATCGTAACCACAAAAAAATAGAGAAAACGCAAACACCAACGATGCTAAGGAAGGCAACTCTGACGTTTGGAATCAAATTGATGTAGGTGTTATGCACTTAGAACAATATGAAACTGTGCACCAACAAACTTCACACTCACAACCCGCTATCCAACGGCACTTTCCCCACCGTATGATAAATTCCTTCGGGTTTTTTTTTTGTTTTTGTTTTTTATTTTTCCTTGTATAGCACACAAAAAACTTCACGGGATGCCCATACATTTATGGAAGTGAGGATACGCCTTGCCATCGCCTGCTATCTTCTTGAGATACCAAATTTGAACTGTTTTGGAGGCACAAGTTTCACCCTTAGTATGAATCGAGGCCAATCTAAAACCTTTTTCTGATCTTAGGGTTATAGCACCCAGTAGTAATGGAAAATATATGACGTTTCCACTAGGGGGCCTACCTCAACAAGTTAGACACGGACCAAAGTCCGGGGGGCGCCTGACTCCCACGGTACTGTGATTTAAGTCCTGATATGGACTACCGGTGGTTCTGTTACCAACAGGACCTATGACCACAGATTGTAACTTGCAAAGGCGTTAAGTTCAGAAAACCGTTACGATAAGACCAGTTTATTAGACAATTTAAAGAATGGATCGCTTGATCTGCCGGCAATTTGAAGAGTCATGCCATCTACGGTTATGTTCATTAGAAAACTATCTATATATGGAAGCCTTTACCCGGAAAGCAAGTAATCCTAACTCAGGTTCGGGTCCTGAGAAACTCTTTTTTGAGCCTTGCCTTACAAATTTATCTATAGGGTCATTTCGCCCTTCCACAGATTCATCACAATATATATAGTTCGTTGCACTCTGGTTTTTATATATTGGTCTATAACTTAGCGGTTTGCTAAGAGATGGCGTAACTTGTATTATTCCATTCGAACATGCGTTGGAAAGCTACTGTCATTGTACGCCATTTCAGTGTATGTCATTCATTTGAAGCGTAAACAACAATTTTTTTTTTTCCACTCAAATATGTCGAACTTTGTGCCTAAAAAAGTGTTTTTGCGGGGAGTTCTTCTTCATTACTTTAATATGAAGAAAACTGTTGCCGAAAGTCATCGTATTTTGGTGGAAGTTTATGGTGAACATGCACTAGCTAAGGGAACATGCCAAAAGTAGTTTGCACGATTTAAAAGTGGTGATTTTGGCTTGGAAGACGATTAACGTCCTGGGCAGCCAAAAAAGTTTGAAGATGAAGAACTGGAAGCATTACTCTATGAAGATTGTTTCCAAACACAAGAATCTTTAGGTGTCACTCAAGCAGCCATTTCAAAACGTTTAAAAGCAGCTGGATATATTAAAAAGCAAGGAAATTGGGTTCCACATGAACTCAAGCCAAGAGACGTCGAAAGGCGGTTTTGCATGTCCGAAATGCTGCTGGAACGACACAAAAGGAAGTCATTTTTGCATCGGATTGTTACTGGTGATGAAAAATGGATCCAATACGACAACCCCAAGCGCAAAAAATGATATGTGAAACCCGGCAAACCAGCCAAATCAATGGCAAAGCCGAATATCCATGGCGCGAAGGTAATGCTCTGTATTTGGTGTGATCAGATGGGTGTGCTGTATTATGAGCTGCTAAAAACGGATGAAACCATCAATGAACAATGTTACCGAACACAATTAATCCGTTTAAAGAGAGCAGTAGCCTAAAAACGCCCGGAATATGCGACCAGACCGAGGCAATAATTTTCCATCATGACAACGCTCGGCCCCACGTTACTATTCCGGTTAAGAACTATTTGGAAAACAGTGGATGGGAAGTCTTACCCCACCCACTTTATAGCCCAGACCTTGCCCCTTTTGACTACCATTTGTTCCGGTCGATGCAGAACGCCCTCACATCAGAGCAGAATATCGAAAATTGGCTTGATTGGATCCACAAATTGCCAGAAAGATGGGAAAAAGTCATAGCTTCAGATGGGCAATACTTTGAATAATACTATTGTACATGTTTTTTTTAAATAAACGTTCAAATTTTGAAAAAAATATCATAATGATATGATAATCCAGAGGCGGGAGATTCATCATTCATCATGAAGCTAGTCGTACTGGAGAAAGCCTACATGAATCCAAGAAGACTGTTGTTTGGAGTCTGGTGAAAGCAGCATTGACATATTTTCATAAAAACATGTTCCACCGGACAACCGATCATAAGATATTATTTTGCTTTCCAGCGTCGTGTAAAGGACACTTATCTGTGATAGGTTCTAAGTCTTATGCCGAAAGATTTTTACATTACCAGAAAGCTGAAAACACCTGAGACATGACACCCAAATATTTAGCTTCATTTGAGAAAAAAATGGGGGATACCTTTAAGCACCAGATGAGTCAGACTAATCAGCTCCTCTTTCTCTTTAGGCCAACAACTGCGTTTTGCCGAGAATTAACTAAAGGATCAAAGCATCCATTTTAGAACGGCGGAATGGATTAACGATTATGGTGTATAACAAATGTATAACATATCTCTCATACGATATTGCAGAGTTTTTACGCCATTTAGGCCATCCGACGCTAACTCTATGCAAATTGGTGGCTTGTTCGCCCTTTGATACAATGACTCCTATTATGGTATTTTTTGATTATGGTATAACGATCGGTAAATTAAATATTTTTAAGATTAGCTGGCAGAAGTAGTTAAAAAAATAATTTTTACAAATAGTTGCAAGCCTGATGGCGAGTTTCACAACCCGAATATGGGCTTTCAAATTTAAAATTGCCTGTAATGCATTACGAAAGACATTATTATAACACTTCATTTACCGATGTCAATGTGGAAGAAGTCAGTGTGCAAAGCTAACGTGGTGTAAGCTTAAGCATGACTTAACTAGTTTTAAATGACTAAAACCTGCTCAAATTATTTCTGTCTGAGTAAGTTTATGTAAAACATTCACGCGTTTACATATGTAAAAATCGTTTCATAATGGTTACACCGCTTACCATATTCATCAGCACAAATAAATATTTTGTTATTAAATATTACGAGTAGCATCCTGATATGCATTTCCTTCCTTTGTATAAAGAATTTTTGTTGCCTTAATGGCTCTTATCGAAGTTGAGCACATTTCTGTTATCGGGACTGATTGATGCAATTAAAATAGCTTATACAATTTTCATTATGTGGGTACTTTATTTTGGATACCGGGATATTGACGCTCATTGAGTATATCGAGGACGTCTAAATTTTATTTTAGGTAGTTTCCTGAAAATTTATAGTTTTAAAAAACAAATTGTTTTTGAAGATGATAATTGCACAAGCAATAATTGACTATTTTTACTTGCTCATCGTTTTCAAGATTTTATAGAAACTTTAAAAGTAAAACTCGTTGTCTGTCTTTCACTTTTTGGTGAATATTTTCATTTCATATGTAATAGTAATATACGAAGTAGCTTTCATGAATAACTTTGTGACATTTCATTACATAAATAAACATTCGGACCTCATTTCAAAGAAAGGTTTAGAAGATTTTCTCAAATTATTTATAGTTTGTCATACGATGAGAAAAGTTGTCTTCAAACACCTACACTTAGTTGTTTTAAATTGCCGCCTTCACTTTGTTTCGCAAATAGCTATTGGATCCTTAGCTACCCTAGTTCAAGTCTCTTCAAACCTCTTACGCCACTATATACCTTTATCTACATGACTTATGCACAAATTACTTAATTTTCTTGTTTTTAACTATTGCAGAGTGCCATCTATTAAATATGCGAAATACCCATACCACATTAATTCGTTTAAATAATTATTGACTTTTTTCTATGCAAAATAACTATTTATGAAAGTGATGGGTTTCATTCGACAAAATTCTCTGTCCTATGAGGGCAACTTTTAGCCTTAGGAAAATAAAAGTCACTTAGGGCTTGATCTTGTGATTCAGGAGGGTAATCAAATAGTTCAAACCTTAATTCTTATATTTTTGCCATGACAACCGCTGAAGAGTAAAACGGCCCATTGTCTTGATGAAATAAAACGTTTTTTCTCTGCAAATGTAGCCATTTCTCTGCAATTTCTTCTTTCAGCTTGTCAAGTAATGATGCAAAGCACGTATCTGCTCCTGTAATGGCTTTTCCTCTTTTTCAAAATAATCAATTAAGGCAACCCTACCCATCTCAGAAAACAGTTGTCATCGCTTACTCGAAGGAACAGCCTTTTCCTTTTATAGAACCAATTCCTCCTTCGCAATCCACCGTTTTAACTGAATATAATGGTGTAATTTGAGTTTTATCTATAGTAATTAATCGGAGGCAAAAGCTCGATTTACAAGTATTACGTATTATGGAAATGTTCATTCGAAAACGGTTTTGACGTGCCTAAGCATACTCGTATTGGACGTGTTCATAGCCGCTGCTATCTCTTTAATCTTATTTCGACGATTGTGTAGAACCAAAGATTGGTCAAAATTTCATCGTGGTACAGAGTCCTCATACAGAGGACATTCGTCTTTAATTTTGCTTTCAAAAATACTGGATTTTTCAGCATCCAAAATGGCTGAAATTTTGATGAGTGCTTTTTAAAGAACGCGCAAACATATTTCTTAATTTTAGTTGACGAATGCAGACATCTTTAGTTTAAGGTCGGAAACATTACAAGTAACCCTAGTACGAGTATATGGAATGATAACAGAAATAAATTTTGTTTTATGGTAAAGACATTGTTAAACGAACAAGTTTGATTTTTCAATTATCTCGAAATCTAGCTAACAACTTGAAATAGCAAAGTCTTTTTTGGAGCACATTCTCATTTAGTAAGAGAAATTGCTAAAGTTTTTTACGTTTTGTTGTTTATGTCTAGAAAGAAGTCCCCACAGATTTAAAGAGAACGTTCTTTTCAGTCCAATGGTTGTTTAAAAACTGATTTCAATAATACTTTTATATTGACAACTTACAACCAAATCAGTGTTGCCAAATATAACATATTCATGAGTCCATGTTTTGCACATATGCACATATGCACATATTTTGTAAATCATTTAAAATTCATTTAAAATCCAATGTATCTAACATTTTCTTTTTCCTTAGAAATACCTTTACCTAATTTACTAATTTATATATTTATACAGAACAACTAACTTTTGTATTTACAATGTTAATGTAAATTTCTTGTTACATTGGATTAGCTATAAAATTCAACCAAAACTTTAACTAATACAATTCATTTACAAATTTCAGTTTAACTAATACAACTCATTTACAATTTTTTTTCCTCTTTTATTTGATTTGAGACCCAGGTCAACCCCGGACGGATTTATTAAAGTTTATTCTAAGCATATGGTATTTTTAAAACCAACAACTTTGCTTAAAACTAAAGATAAAATCTTAAGGGTGGTACCAATTAACAAAAAATAAGACGTGAGGCATAGGTTGAAATAATGTTCTTGAGTGACAGTTTGAAGAGGTGGTAGTCGAAGGAAGGCAGAATATCGTTAACTTCACGAAGCATCCTAAATATAGGATCCAGGTGTACGTAATTCGTTCTGTGAAGATTAAGCCGAAAAAGTGGTACAAACCTAAGTATTAAAAGAAATAAGTTGAAATAAAGAAGATAAAAATGTAAACTGACATGTATTGTCTGAAACTAAAACGTGGGGTTGTCCAAATGAACAAAATAAAGCAATGGTAGATTCAGTTGTTATATCTTTTAAAAAAGGTCTCGAATAAATGCATCGACCCCTATGAAATAGTAAACTCCGTTGATGGGGCCCGCAAAATCCTTGTGTTTCTTCCTATGGGTGAATTGGTTTTTTCATTATTATTATGATTTTTATAACATTCGTATCATGTCTTTTAATTTGTTCATCGATTTTCATCTAATATATAGTTTAGATGACTAAAATTATTGCAGCGGATTAGCGGCAAACGTGATAATGCGCTTGGTTTGGCATTTACGGGATCTCTTATATTTAGTATCATAATTGAAGCTTTGTAAAAATAGTGCACACGCATACGAATTGCAGAGGGTACTGACAATTTATAGTAATAAATTTATAGGCATAGAGGTACTGACATATTTACGTTGAATATGATACAAAATGTTTCTTTATCTATTTGTGAGTATCGCTTGAAGTTTTGGACCCAATTTCAATTGGCCATTCCGAGTCTTGCAGTGCGCCAAAACTGTATCCAGGTTGATTTCATATTTAATTTTTCTGAAAACTTCTTCACATTCTTTTGTGCAAGAAAAATATTAATCTTTATGTAAAAGTTTATTGATTGGATGTAAGGTTGTACTTGAATATTTAGTCGTTCACGGAAATATTCATAGTTATCATAGAATGCTCAAGGACGTCCTCAAGTATTGTAGTACTCCTAGATAGTGAATAGATGACCATCAGTGTTATTAGGTTTACTTATAACATTAAAAAGTTTATTTACTCAAAGACGATAATTTTAGGTGAGTTTTTCTTAATTCTACTAAAGATCAATACGCTTGAGTTCGTCAAAAGGCCGTACAAAAGTCGGATAAACTCGTATGTATACTGAATGAATCAAGTCGAATTATGACTAACCTTATCCAGAATCAAGTAAGTTCAGTAAACTATAATTTTAAATAAATTGATCTTATATACTTGTAAATGCATACGTGTATCTGACCATACGAGTATATCAAAGATAAATCAATCAGCGCGATTTTGTATCCTTGACCAACGGTTGTAGTCATTAAGAAATACATGCATGTTCTATATTTTAAATAAAAATTAATTATAAACGAAAACCATCTAACCAATTTTATTTTTTAGCTAATGTTTTGAATGCACATTGTTGACATCATTCATAATTACAATAACAGGCTTCTTCTTCTTATTTCTCACAGTTAGTGGATCTTGTTTGGTAATTTACTGACTCTGTTTTTATTTGTTGGGGACTTCTTTCCGATTTATTGCGATTAGCATCTGGTAATTATTGCTACGAACTGATTGAGTGTTTTATTATTTTTTGACCTGTTTTATTTTCGTGCAAGCAAAATGTACTAATTTTTAAAACCGATTTTTTTTTTATCACGGTGTTGATAATTCTCTATTCATAAAGTTTTAACCAGTGTGCACGCGCAACAGTACGACACTTTACAAAGCTTTATATGACTTATGTGCAAAGAAGCCTTGAATGCTATACCAAATTTCACACAAAATGATATTAATCTTCCGTCGTGAGCAAAAATCGATTAAATATTGCAGCAAAATGCTCTTGGGGGTTCCTCATTGAGATTCTGACCTTTGGTATAACCTATTGTGCAGAACAAACTTCCTATTCAGGCTTGCGAACAAATTAACGTAATGAACGTAAATTTTTTTTATTATTAAACATGATTTATGCTCTAATCAACTTTACAAGACGATACATAGACAATGAAGCGTAGTATACATATTTGAATGCAACTTAAGGTTCAAGTAACAGAAAGTAACCAAATCAGTCTGTTTAGTTAGTTGTATTTTGTAATTAACCCATTGAAAAGAATTATCGTCAATTTTTATAATGATCGTATATCCTAAATTTAAAAACCAATTTTAGGTTTTTAATTCTACTGACAACTTTATCTCTTTTAAAACCAGTTTTAGCAAATAAAAACACTCAAATGATGCATCATACCAACTGGCTTAGCATGATATATCTGAAAATAAAATATTTGACCTATGAGGGATGTTGAGATCACCTAACCAAATGATAAATGCAAGAACTTTATCATATTTATGTGTCATACATTTAAGTTTGGTGGAAATATCTAACACTACTTGGAAACCGAGAATTGGCAAGAGGATTATAATCTTAAAGAAAATAATCGTTCAATGATGTAAAGTTCACGTAGTACACACAACCTACGATGTGGGAGGTTGTATATGTCAGTCAGTCTTTTAGGTCATCGATATGTTGTTTTTGCAATAATATTACAAATTGACATACTATTGTACAAGAATAGTTATTTACATCAACATACTCGTATATAAACTGTAAGAATGACGATTAACTGGACTTTTATAGTTTGTAATGCTGCAATTTGAGACATGTTCAATACGAAAGGACTTGTCTTCTCCTGTGTCTTCTCTGTGGCAACCTTGTTTTAAGCTACAAATTTGCAGCGTTTCAGGAAACTCTTAACAATTGGACCTTTGATAATAATGGGTTATGGATCAGCCATTCTAAGGCCAAATATTGCAAATCCAATATCTCAATTGGATGTCTCAATATCTATTTATAAGGTGTTTTCGATCTACCTTGATCAAAAAGTTCCAGGTGGAGTCACCGTGTGGCGGTCCCATTGTTCCGATTTGAGTTTTTTTTTTTAAGTTGGTACATATGTTGTTGACATTCCCTCTTAATGTTAGCATCATAGCTTGACATTTGCAAAAGTTACGTAGAAAAGAGTAAATCTAACCCTGTGTGTGTTGGTGATTTTTTTATAATTTTAGAAATGGATTTAAGAGGAACAGCGAACTTGTATTAAATTTTGCGTAAAAAACGGATTTAATAGTGCGTGAAGAAAACAGTCGGTGGTACCAGTGGCACGAGTGGTTCAAAAGTGGTCGTGAGTCAATCGAAGATGATGAACGCAGTGGCAGACCATCGACATCGAAACCCGACAAAAACATTGATAAAGTAAAGGAAATGTTGGTCAATAACCGCAAATTAACCATCAGAGAGATAGCGGAGGACTTGAACATTGCCTATGGATCCGTTCAAGACATTTTGGTTAATGATTTTTGTTTCCGTCGTGTAGCGGCAAAGTTGATGCCAAAAGACCTCAATTTCATGCAAAAAGAGAGGCTGAATCCGATCCCACATTCATCAAAAGGATCATTACTGGAGACGAGATGTGGGTTTATGAGTACGACACGCAATCCAGACATCAGGCAAGTGAATGGCGTTCACCAAATGAGCTGAGACCAAAAAGCCACGTCATTTTCAGTCAAAAAAGAAGGCAATGCTCATGGTTTTCATGGATTACAACGGGGTAGTGCATCATGAATTTTTGCCAGAAGGCCAGACAGCAACAAATACCATCCAACAGCCACCGAATTCATTTGACTTTTTTCTGTTCAATCGAGTTAAAAACCACTATGGGGAAAGCGTTTCAGCAGCCGAGAGGAAGTAATGGAAAAATCGCAGGAAGCACTGATGGACATACCGAAAACCAAATATAAAAAATGTTTCGAGGATTGGATCAAGCGCTGGCATAAGTGTGATGCAGTCGATGAGGTTTACTTTAAAGGGAACAATATAGATTTAGATAAATAAACTTTTTAATATTTTTAATTTTCTGAATAAATTCCGGGAACTAAGGTAGTATATTTCGAGATATTTCGGTATAATTAATGACCAATGTTGTTCATGAAGTTAGCGTAAAGTGAATCCAACACAATAGCGTAAAAGCATTTCGTGACTGAACACTTTTACTTAGACTTCAAAACTTGCTATATATGACAGCTGTTCGTCCAGCTTTAACACACCCATCGCAGTATTGGACGTTGTAAGCGAAGTATATAAGAAAAACGACAGCAAAGAAAACGAAAATGTTAGGTATGTCAGCGTGAATAAGAAAACGAGATCTAATAACAAGTACGCGCTTTTTCGGCTGTCCACATTGACAAACCGCTTGTAAAAGAACTTCAGTCGAAGCAAATCGGCTGGTTTTGTCATATTCACAGAAAGTCGTAAAAAGTAATAAAGGACCAATTTCCAGTCAAGATTAAAGGAAGAACACACGGAGTTTAGTATCGTGTTGAGTATCATACTCGGACACGGTGTTACCTAAATTCATTTTTGTTGACATTAACCCAAAAATGATAAAATTTTCTTTACATACGAGTATGATGAATATGGTTTTGGACTTCAAGTTGCACTAAAACGATTGGTTGACCTGGTTTAAGTAACGATTGTAGTGGTTACTAGTAAGTTCATCTACCACTTATTCAGGGGCTCTACGTTCAAACAGCGGCCACTACTGACAATTATTATCCTTTTGCCAAACGAATGCAAAGCTCATAAAGGGAAGTATTCTGCGTATGTATATAGGCTTACACTGTTTCGGCAATTGGAATAGAAAAAAACCGTAAAATGTGCATAAAGTAACAAGACGAACAGCATAGTAAATTAAAAGAGGGGAGTCTTCATTTACTGTAGACATTGAAAATTTTTATCGAATCGGTATATCCAATAGTACTTCTGCTCATTTCCTAGGTCCCTTAAATCGCTGATTTTTATTATATTGTAATAGCCTAACTGACTTTGTAGTGTTTGTAATTTTAAGAAGTCGATGTTGTGAATTTGAAATCTTATATAGATCTTTTTGCCTTACGTTGCAATATATCTGAAAATATTGACTATTTACAACTTCGAAATACTTCGATTACATTGCAATAGAACAAGAAACACAACCACAACCAGTAAACCGAACTCCTTTTGATTATGTTCAATAAATGACACATCACTGCGCCAGCTCCATCGTAACTGAACTTAAAAAAGCTAATAGCCTTATCTGTAAAGGCTTGTTGTGCATATCATATATACGAGTGGTCGTAGTTTATCCCTGTAAATACTCATAGGTACAGTATTATGATGCCACGAAATCAATGAAGAACTGAGCATTTATTTGAAATTCTCTAGCTTATTCCAAAGATTTTCAGAGGGGTAGTATCTGAGCTTATCAGACATAATATATAGTATGGTATACTATACTGGGTAAAATGTCATTAGTATCCAAATTGTATTGCCATTCGAAATTCTAACGGATTTATCTTTTATTAATAGTATTTGTATTACTAATATCTCTCACTGAATGCAAAATATTCCTTATTGTCCGATCTAAGTCTCAGCCGATCCAAGCAACTTAAGACTGTTCCATTTTCAGATCTCTTTACTCCTGAAAATGCTGCATTTTGAATTTTGAGAACAAAAGCCCTACTTTTATTTTGTGTTACCGACTGCCACGTGAAAAAATTTATAACAGACTTCCAGCAGTGGTTCACAGTAATCTGCTCTGATCTGCTGATTGCTTCAATTCCTTATTTGAGATTATACTTTAATTGCTGGACCAGTGCGAAATTTCAAATTTTGTTGGTATCTTTATACTCAGATGCTATTGTGGTTACTATTTACTAACATGTTCAGTACAAATGCATGATTGTACTGCTATAAAATCTTGATAGTAGATGTCGAAAATGCAGTTTTTAAATCGCCTAATGTGGACGCTTTGGCTAGCAAGCAGATGAGACGAATCTTATATTATGGTAGATCCGGTGTTCAACCATTGTGGTCCCGAAAGCTTTCCAATTGGCATTGGAGAAATTGATATGAGGGTCTACTCGTGCATTTTTCGAGGCTATGCCTTGATTTATTTTGTGTTGGTTTCCACAAAACTTATTCTTTTCATCCTAAGTCGAGATTCATTTAGGTAGATTAGACTGTATATTGAGGACTGTTTTACTCTAGCCTGGAATCTGGTCATCAATATCCAGCTACAGTACGGTTACGGCAATATGAGGCTTTTATATAATGGTTCTGGTGTAAACATTACCTCTCGATAAGCCTCACACATGCCAAGGCTCAGTTCCAGTATGTCCATAAAGAAGTCTTTTTTTTTATTTTACACTCATTCTCTTATTATAGGATTTTCATTTCGTTTCATGCATTTTTATTTGATTCATAAATTGACTCTTACGTACATGCTACACAAAAAAAAAATAAATAAACAAAAAAAAAATTTGCTTAAATAACTTAAAATTACTCTTACAAATGGTTAAACTACGTCTTTCGACGTTTCTGACAGTTTTTATTCTTATTCTTATACATTTTACAATTTTAACTGAGAAAATGTTTTTAAGTAGCCAAAAGTTGGCAAATGGAGTTTTTTTTTATTATTTTTATATATTGTTATTATAAAAGTTAACCTACTCAAACTATCTTATTGTATATACATATAATATAATATACATATATTACATCGCTGTCCGAGCGATGTGTAAGATTAGCGGCACCGCTAATCTGTCCCACATCAAACCTCTCTTATCGAGGCAGAGGAACATTGCTACAGAAATAAAACCGTTAAAGCACACTCTGTCTCTCTGGCGTTCTGATAAGCGAAGACAAGCCCTAAAGCCAGCTCTCTCTAATTCCCGAATTTTTTCCAAAAAACTTTGGCCAAATAAGGACCATGTAGCACATCACCTTTAACCTCGCAACGATTTGGCTGTTATCAAACCCTTACACCTTTGCCTCTGGCCAAAGCAACATCTTTATGTTTGTCAAAATACAGATATGACAAGCAAGTAGCTGCTCGTGTTGTCTTATGATAGAAAAATTTCTCTAATTCTTTCTGGTGTCTCTAGAGGCTCCAGACTAAGACATCTTAAACAGAATGGTTTCGGGCTTCCAAAAGTATTTTAATTACTTCAATGTTTGAAGCTGATCTGTACGCGATTAGGGCGTAAGTTTTTTATTTCTTTCGTTTTCACTTTTCTCTATAATCGTGATATCGAAATTAATTAAAATACGTAAGAGTGGTTTAGATATACTCTACATTGAATATTAAAACTGAAAAAGTAGCCGATGAATTCAAGCTAAATCAGTGGTATTTTTATGTAAAGTTGTTGTAAACGGGTAAGCACTAACATGTCTTTTAAAATATCAAGAAAATTAAAAATAAAAGCTTATTCATCTAAAACGATATTGTCCCCTTCAAAGTAATCTCCATCGACTGCAACACACTTATGCCAGCGTTTGATCCAATCCTCGAAACATTTTTTACATTCGGTTTTCAATTTCACAGGGAATTTTTCATGATGGCACTATGCGACGGTGCGTTATCATGGTGCAAAATCTACGAGTTTTCTGCCCACAATTCTGGTCTCTTTCGGCGATTTTGCTTCACGCAAACGTCATGATTCAAATCATGATCTTTTGCAACGTCAACACGGTCCCTTTTTGCATGAAATTGAGGTCTTTTGGCACCAACTTTGCTGCTACACGAATTAAACCCAAATCATTAACCAAAATGTCTTGGACGGATCCATAGGCACTATCTCTCTGATGTTTTGCGATAATTGACCAACATTTCTTTTACTTAATCAACGTTTTCGTCGGTTTTCGATATCGATGGTCTGCCACTGCGTTCATCATCTTTCAACATTTCCAACGTTTGTGCACCATTAAATCCGTTTTTTATGCAAAATTTAATACAAGTTCGGTGTTGCAAATTTAAATCTATTTCTAATATTATAAAAAATAGCCAACACATACAGAGATGTGGCTACGTAACTTTTGCAAATGTCAATCTATGACGCTAACTCAAATCGGAACAACGGGAGCGCCACATGGCGGTTGTTTCGTTTTTTTTTTTTATCAAGGTGGATAAATACTTGTAAAAACACTACGGCTCAGGAACCTTAATTGCAACAGACGCAGATACTTCTCCCCTTCCACCGATTGTTGAGAGTATTGGTAGTCCATTACCTTTGCATCAAAGGCAGTCCATAAGAGCAGACTTGAAAGACAGTGGACGCGCGAAATCATAAAAACTTCTTTTTAAATAAAAAATGGTATTAAAAAACCAGGCCACATTACCAATTTCTAGTGGGAGTTCATCAGCGCAACTAGAGCAGAACAAGATATGCTAAGAAAGCATCCGTGGTGCCGAGATAGACCGTGCTTTTAGTCTGGATAAAGAAATACGCGTTGAGGTATTTATGCGAATACTTGTTTCACTATACGGTCGATGTAAAGCTGTGTAAATCCAAAGGGCCCTCCTTTGTAACAAGATCAATATCTTATCGCAAGCTTCTTTAAATTGAAAAAGTGAATTTTACATTATACGTCCAAGAAGTTTGTTATCCAGGAAGACATCCAATACTTAGCTTTATTGGAAAAGAGGATACTAAAATCTTTTAGCACTTGATAAAACATACCAGTCAACGTCTTTGTTCTCATAGAGAGAACAAGCTCATTTTTGAGAGGAATAACTAAAAGCTCATTTTAAATGACCCAATCACCCACCGCTTCTAGAGCTATGTCAGTCGCTAGGCATAATCCAACCAAGTGGCCGCTTAGCGAACACATCACATATTAAACGCAGACAGTATCCACAATTAAGGTTCTGTTTACTGGTATTGGTCATATTCACAAAGCTAGTAATTCGTTTACGACGTCTTATCAAAAATTACATTGTTACAAGCATTGTATAAGTGCCCAGTATTACAGTAGAAAACTTAATGGCTGCAGCAGATTGAGCATTCAACATTTTGGTGAGATGTATTTTCGAAAACCGTACCTACTTGAGTTGTATCCAGCTGCATTTTCAAGTCTTTAGAACGTTCTGTTGGAACTATTCTATCTATAAGTTTTTATCTTTACACACCATTTCTTCTACGCGTGGGTTGTCAAGATCAGGCATCCGAGTTTATTTTTTCTTATGAGGATGTGATAGGTGCAAAACTTAGGAAAAATAATCGAACCATCTTTTTTCTTGAATTGTTTACTTGTTATGACAGCATGTCGGTAATAGTAGCTAAAAAGTAGAGGTCTCCTTCCATCTGGTAATTTTTTTGATCCATTTTTCTGACCCTTCGTGTTCACTCTTAAACGCTGAAATAAACAACATTGAACATAATTAAATCCTACAATACACCCAAACGCGTCAGTACTCATTCGAACCAAAAGGATTCGTCCTAAGACTCATCTTGCTCATCAATCCGAAAAAAAAAAAAATAAAAAAAAAAATAAAAAAACTGATACTCAACTATGGTAAGTGAGATTAAAAAAACTAACTGAACATGACAAAAAAGTCCATTAAATTGAAACCTCGCCATCAAGAAGAATTGTTGATACCGAACTTATGAGGACCGAACTTTCGACCATACAATTGGAGTTTTGTAACATAAAAATACAAGCCACACATATTACCTCAGACTTAGGCCAACAAGAACAAAATTCAACTTTATTTATCAATATAGTTGCCTTCGAGGGCGATACACTGATTGAAACGATTTTTCAATCTTTCGATACCAGTTTTGTAGCACGATTTCAGTTCAGCCTCAAAATAGGCCTCTGTTTCGGCGATTACTTCTTCATCGGTCCTAAATCCCTTTCCGGCGAGCATTCTTTTGAGGTCTGCGAACAGGAAATAGTAGCTGATGGCCAAATATGGAGAATACGGTGGGTGGGGAAGCTATTCGTAGCCGAATTTATTCAATTTCGCCATCGTTTTCATCGACTTGTGACACGGTGCATTGTCCTGATGAAACAGCGTTTTCTTTTTCTGGAATTTCGTCCTTCAAACGCTCCAACAACGCAATATAATAGTCGCTGTTGATAGTCTGCCCCTTTTGGAGATAATCGATGAAAATAATTCCATGTGTATCCCAAAATACGGATGCCATAACCTTGCCAGCCGACTGTTGAGATTTTGGTCGTTTTGACGAGGTTCATCACCTGCTCGCCACTCAGTTGACTACCGACTTGACTCTGGTGTGAAGTGATGGAGCCGAGTTTCATCCATCCGTCACATACCGACGCAAAAAATTCGGCTTTATTGCGGTTGAACAGCTTTAAACACTCCTCTGAATCATCAACACGTTGTTGTTTTTGGTCGACTGTGAGCAAACGCGGCACCCACTTTAAACAGAGCTTTCGCATGTCCAAATATTCGTGTATGATATATCCAACACCCTCTTTTGATATCTTCAGAGCCTCAGCTATCTCGATCAACTTCACTTTATTGTCATTTGTAATCATTTTGTACACTTTTTTGATGTTTTCATCTGAAACAGCTTCTTTTGGACGTCCACAGCGTTCATCATCTTCGGTGATTGTATGACCACTTTTAAATTTTTCAATCCACTTGCGAATGGTTCGTTCGGCTGGTGCAGAGTCCGGGTAACACTTATCAAGCCATTTCTTTGCATCGGCTGCATTTCTTCCCATCAAAAAGCAATGATAAATCAACACACAAAATTGCTTTGAATCCATTTTTTCACAATAACAAAAGTTGTTTCACTCACAACGCTATATCTCAAGAACTAATCGTCAGTAAGCTGTCAAATTTATACACGTATCTTTTGGTTCTAACTGAAAAGGTATGGATTTAATTCAAGAGGTGCCCTCTCTTAAAAACGACTTTTCAGCCCATATGTTAATTTCAGCGTCAAAAACGAAATCGACATTACCACTAAAGAACTTAAGTAATTAAGGCACACATTGCAATGACAAGAAAACCGACTGGTTGCAACCGGCGCATTTTTATTTGGTAT
Source organism: Volucella inanis (assembly GCA_907269105.1). Lineage (NCBI taxonomy): Eukaryota > Metazoa > Arthropoda > Insecta > Diptera > Syrphidae > Volucella > Volucella inanis. Next base: position 72,374,643 of record OU026154.1, on the reverse strand, counting down.
CTCCTATTCACCAAAAGAAAATTCTAAGTCGATTTTTAACCCAATTTGGCACGCGATTGACATTAAACCACCAATACTACAGAACATCTTTATCCCTCTCCGAGAAACAAATTCAAAGTTAAGATCAGCTTAAAGAAGAAATTTTGTTCTAACATCAATCTCGTCGAATTGGAGAAAAACCAAGCGTCAATTATGTATGTTGCGTGATGTTGGTTTTACTTCTGCTGCACTGATTTACATGCAGGAAAGTTTGTCACATTAAAACAAGCTCTTGCTGCATAATGCGCAGCAATTAAAAAAATATAAACAACTGTCGTCAGTATACGTATGTGGATATTCCATATGTCAGTGGATGTGTGTACGTAAAACGTCATCGCACCGAAGCAGCTGGATTGATTGATACCATTGCCGCTTTAAAAGAAGTTGCCAAAGGGGAAAATAAAGAAGATTAACAGCGCTTTTTACATATTTTTTTTTTTTTAATTAAGGATGAATAAATATAAATAAATAAAAGTTGTATCAAATTAGTTAAAATTTTATATGAAATTATATAATAATAACAAAATATATATATAAAAAATAGAGAATATAACGGGTGTTCCAAATAGGAACAAGTTTCTTTAAATCATATGTAATTTTGACACTAACAGCTCTCTGTCTCTCGTTTTAAATCTTGACTGTCAGTCAGTGTCATATCTCCGTAGAACAAAATGAATTGCTTTACGCTTGAATGACGTTAGGAAATATTGCAAACTTATTTCAAAAGTGAGGGCTGTGTTGCTCAAACAGGAATATCAACTCGCCATCGATCTCATCAACTTAACATTTCACGCACCATCCTGATAAGAATTTTGTAAAAAGTTCTCGAATTACTCCCCTACCAAGTCCAATTGACTCAGCAATCGAAGGCAAACGACCATCCACTTCGTTATCGCTTCAGTTTGAGCCTTGCAGCAGCTCTAATTTGGCCAAAACTAAATTTTTTCTGACGAAGCGCATAATCATCTCGGCGGCTATGTTAACAAACAAAATTGTCGCATCTATGAATCTGAAAACCCCGACGTGATTGTCAAAAGCCAATCCATCCGCAGAGATTGACAGATTTTGGGGTGGTGTTATATTTGGCCCATTTGATTTCGAAAATACTTGTGGAAACGCCATTTCAGTAAACGGTGAGCGCTACACTGCCATGATTATCGAATTTTTGTGGGCTTAAAATGAAGACATGACCTTGGATAATCTTTGGTTTCAGCACGATGGCACGCATGACCTAATGTATCCGACCTGTGATTTTAGAATCAACTTTACTTCCAAAATTATTAAATACAGATGCTTTAAACACATTGACTGTGCACTACTTGAAGAACATATTATGTAGACGTGTTAATTGGGAAAGCATTTACTACATGTTTTCACCCAATACGGAAATTAATTTCCTCTACAAAAACGTTCAAGGACTATTTGACAGGTATATTCGACTTATAAGAAAACCTTATGTCTCCAAACTTAACTCCTCAGATTCGCTCATAAATACAACAACGCGATCAAGATTATGACCGATAAAAACGATTTAGATTAGACGAACATCATAATATATACTATTCACTGGGATGCATTCAATCAAAAATTTGTTTCCTTACCGATTCTTACAGCTGCAAATGTTAATAGGTTGAATATTGCGCATAATGAACATCTGGTGCGCTTATATATAGTCTCCCTTTTTCCTTTATGAAAATAGATAATACAGAAATGGTTGCAGCATATCATTAGTTAAGTCAAATGCCTTTGGTCTCGATCAGATATTTCATCTGTTTTTGCAATGATTTTAACTATTTTACTACCTATTTTGATAACATTGAAACAGACGTTTCTGCAAAAGACACAGCTGTATTATAGCCTTATTAAGTTATTAAGTGTTTGTGAGGATAAACGACAGGCCATGGATGAAGCTAAAGTATCTTTTCTTATTCTATTAGATTTCTCTAAGGCATTTGATATATTGGGTATATATTTTTATTCGTGCAGTTTTTTTTTTTCAAAATTTGAACGTTTATTTAAGAAAAACATGTACGATAATATTATTCAAAGTATCGCCCATCTGAAGCTATGACTTTTTCCCATCTTTCTGGCAATTTATGGATCCCATCCATTGGCAGCCAGCCAAGAATGAATCAAGCCAATTTTTGATATTTTGCTCTGATGTGAACCGTATTTCAGTGAGGGGGTTCTGCATCGACCGGAACAAATGGTAGTCAGAAGGGGCAAGGTCTGGGCTATAAGGCGGGCGGGGTAAGACCTTCCATCCACTGTTTTTCAAATAGTTCTTAACCGGAATAGCAACATGGGGCCGAGCGTTGTCATGATGGAAAATTATTGCCTCGTGTCTGGTCGCATATTCCGCTCGTTTTTCGGCTACAGCTCTCTTCAAACGGATTAATTGTATTCGGTAGCGTTGTCCATTGATGGTTTCACCCTGTTTTAGCAGCTCATAATACAGCACACCCATTTGATCCCACAAAATACAGAGCATTACCTTCGCGCCATGGATATTCGGCTTTGCCGTTGATTTGGCTGGTTGGCCGGGTTTCACATATGATTTTTGCACTTGGGATTGTCGTAATGTATCTATTTTTCACCACCAGTAACAATCCGATGCAAAAATGACTTCCTTTTGTGGCGTTACAGCAGCATTTCGGACATGCAAAACCGCCTTTCGACGTCTCTTGGCTTAAATTCATGTGGAACCCAATTTCCTTGCTTTTGAATATATCCAGCTGCTTTTAAACGTTTTGAAATGGCTGCTTGAGTGATACCCAAAGATTCTGCGAGCTCTTCTTGTGTTTGGCAACAATCTTCATACAGTATTGCTTCCAGTTGTTCATCTTCAAACTTTTTTGGCTGCCCAGGACGTTCATCGTCTTCCAAGCCAAAATCACCACTTTTAAATCGTGCAAACCACTTTTGGCACGTTTGCTCAGCTAGCGCATGTTCACCATAAACTTCCACCAAAATACGATGACTTTCGGCAGCAGTTTTCTTCATATTAAAGCAATGAAGAAGAACTCCCCGCAAAAACACATTTTCAGGCACAAAGTTCGACATATTTAAGTGAAAAAAAATTATTGTTGTTTACGCTTCAAATGAATGGCATATACTGAAATGACGTACAATGACAGTAGCTTTCCAACGCATGTTCCAATAGAAGAACAACAATGGAATAATACAAGTTACGCCATCTCTTAGCAAACCGCAATTAAATTATAGACCCAATAATAAGTCACCCCGTTCTTTGTGGCGAGCTCAAACAGTCTTATAATTTCTCATAATGTTCCGAAAAGCTCATACATTTTCACTTAACAGGGCAGAGGTAGAGGGCTCTTCTTATTATATGTGAACGAACCATCTCAAACAGGTGTCGAATTTCAATTATCAGCATTACACTTCCCTCATATCTGAGCCCCAATTCGTGACCTATGTTATTTGCCTGTAAAATTCATTGCCGTGCTGCATATAAGAAATTAAAGATGGCAAAAGCCTCAAAAGCAGTATTTTATATTTATATTTTAGTCCCAATAAGATATATAAACCTATATTATTGCCTTTTTTTATTATTATTGTATTATCATTATTATTTTTATTTTTGTTTTTGCTTGTTTTGTTTTCTTTTTACATTTTTTCGCCTTTTATCATGAGAAGTTGAACAAAAAATGAGGCATTTCCGTAAATGCTTCTTCTAATTCACATGAGCCGGAAGACCACATAGACCACGTAGTAAAATTTTACCAGTGTATGTTACTCGTATATGGGAAATGCATTTTATCGATTTTTTATCAGAATTGGTATCATAGCCTAATGATACTCTTGCAAAAGACATGAAATAAATTATATTCTATCTGTCAATATTTTGACAGATTTTGTCCTGCCATTACAATTTTCTGGCATTATTTCGATAACAAGTAAACTTTAATAGAATTCAATAATTAAGTCAGACAAAATATATATTAACCATACATTGGTATATTAACCTATCTTAAATAATCTTATAATCTTAATAACGACTTCAGTTTCATTTTCTAACAAACTTTTGCTTGTCCCAATCCCTTATAAATATCGCCTTGAACATACGAACATTATGTAAGACATTCAAATTTCGGGACTAGATTTAAACTATTTCGAGCTATAAAAAATGTATCCGAACCCAAATATTTTGTCCAATGACAAGGTGTGCCGACGCAATCAAACCACTTCCAAGAACAACTATATTATCAAATTCGAATAGTAAACCTGATATTTGTGTACAACCTACATTAGCATACTTTAGTTTCCTAAATTAATATTTTAAATATATTGGCATGAAACATGTTTGCGCCCAACCTGAATAAGACACTAAAATGAAATACCTGTAAAACGAGTGGTTTCTATTTAACAGTAAGCAGTAATTCTTGGTGTTTTTGTTAATAATGGTTTGAAATTTTTAAATCCAATCTTATGATTCGTTAAAAAAAAAATAAATAAAAATACATTTATAGATAAAAAAAAAAAAACAAATTTTCATCCATAAATGGTTATTTTGCCTTTAAAACTTTGAGGTGAGCAGATACACCCTGTGGAATTACTCGCTACTAATGGCATGGCCCAATGTCAACGACTACCTGGGTCTGTATGTCACTCGGACATTCTCTCTCTGTTTGCACGTGGCCACGAGTAGATGTAAGTTAATTTGCATAAAACTAATTTGAATTAGCCGGAATATTACGAAGTATTCAAAAACTACAAATTCTGACTGTAGTTTCAATTCGATACTATTATAGTAAAGTAAATTTAAATTTTGTAAACTTGTTACTCGTACAATTTGAATTAGAAATTTTACCGAACTTTAATTTAATCTGATTTCTGATTTTAGAACAATTGTTCGCTTTATATCCTTTATATCCGCTTTGACATCCACGATTGCTTTATCTCTGAACAGAAGATTTAAACTAACTCAACTGAGATGACTGGGACTAAGCTGAAGTGATGTGTTACATTCGCTAAAAGTAACCGCAGCATAGGTATAGTCCTTATGCTTAAATAATAACATGCACTTCCTGGTACATCTCTTAAAGTTCGTATTTGTGCCTTCTAGTCAATAGTAAATTCCGTAGGATTCAGATTATGCAGTTTTTCAGTGCTTTTAAGTTGACACAATCCAGTTTTTTCCATCACCCAAGACATTTAATCCACATTATTTAAACAGCTTATCTGTGATTTGAATTTCCCCCAAAATTATGAGCAATTTAAAAAGCATAAGCAACATATACTCGTATGTACTAGGTGGGGTGAAATTCGGGCGAATACGATGGATGCGACAGCAACTGGAGCCGTAAGTCATTGATTTTAGCCGTTGTTGCGATGCTCTTGTGCGCCGGTGCATTGTCTTGCAAAAACAAAATTTTTCGCTTCATGTAAGGCCGTTTTGCAGCGATTTCGCCCTCAAACGCTCCAATGACGCACAATAATACTCGCTGTTGATGGCTTTTCCCTTTTTAAAGTAATCTATGAAGAGTATGCTATGACAATCCCAGAAAACCGACACCATAACCTTTCCGACCCATCGAACCTCACACGGCCGCTTCGGAGCACTCGTGCCGGCTTCGTTTCATTGCCGGGCACTAATTGTGTTCTCTGGTGTTCAACAGTTACCAATCGACACCAAAAGTCCGCCCGATTCAGCATCAGCAAGTCCAAACACTCTTTCGAAGTGCTCTCGTGTTCGTGTTTTTGGTCAGGAGTGAGTATGCGCGGCACCCAGCGGCAGGATAACTTTTTCATATGCAGAATATTGCCCAAAATATGGCGTGTGCGCTCAGTACTAATCTTTGAGCTAGCGCACCTTCACTTTCCGGTCAGCCAACACCATTTCATGTATTTTTTTGACATTGTCCTCTGTAAATGCATCGGAGGGTCTGTCGCTGCGGACTTGTTCGGCAGTGGAGTTGCGGCCACCACGAAAATCTCGAAACCAATATTTAACGTTGTAATCTGACGGAGCATTAGCCCCATAATATTTATCCAACTTTTCTTTTGTTTCCTTCGCCGTTTTGCTTCTCAAAAAATATTGTTCTATGAGAGAACGAAAATCGTTTTTGTCCATACTCAACATGATGCCAAACACGTCAACTACAATCAGCTGTCAAAACAAAACTAAAGACAGTATCGCACTGAAATTTGGCATGTCTACCTGAATATGAACGGACTTCAAGGCACCATAACCTTTTTTACAGTAGTAGCGAATTTCGGCGGTCAAGTATTTCTGCGAAATCCCTTGAATTCTATGGAAAAATAGTGAAACATATTACTAATTTCAAGAAAATCGTATGAGAGGTATTTGGGCTGTACCCTGGGTAGAATTATATTAGATAACATATACTGCATTTAACAAGGATATTCCATGGAAGTTCTTGTGAGAAATAAATTCACCTTTCTTATAAATAGAGCATTACACTCACCGAGTATACATTCATGTTCCACTTTTAATTTATAATTTGGTGTAGAATCTTAACCTTCAGCTTAAAATAATTCCTGTAATGGTCCATTAGAGCTGGGACCCTAATAGTCCCTAGCAGGAACTACTTCATTTTTGACAGGATTTGGATTTTCTTCATTTCATTTAATGCATCTACTCATCCAATTCTTTGAGGGATAACAAAGTTTCCATTAAAGTTCCGGCTCTACGGAGGCAGCTGCCAGGTGCCTTTCTATACAATTTATGTCAAGTTTAGCTTCCGTGGATTACAAAATCTGCTAAAAAAAAAAACAACAAAACAGTTGAAACGATTTATTGGTTGTTAACATTGCTTTGCTCTGTTAAATACTTTGCCGCGTTGATTATCTTAGAGTTCCTTGAAAGCATTAAGGTATCTTGGTAGCTAAACTACAAGGATTCAGTCATGGTCTAAGAACAATTTCTCCACAACTTTCATGTTGGTGACAGCTTCTAAGTCGTTAAAATTATCTGCACACGAAAAGATACAAAATTAAATCATGGGTCATATAAAAATTCACCGCGGTTTTTTATCACTAGATGGTGTTGGTGTCCATTTATCTGGAAACACTAATCTGATTGTGTAAAACGAACACGTGTTTGAAAGGTGACATGTCAGGCTACATTTTTTGTGAAAACAGCTGTGTAATTCGTTGCTCGTGTTAAAAGTTATACTGATTTGAATATGAATGGTAAAATAAATTGTTAAAAAAAGGAAAAACGCTGCAAAAATATGCCGAAAAATTTGTGCTACAATATTTACGGTGAGAATGCTGCTGGACCCAGGAGTGGTTTGTTCGATTTCATTCCGGAAATTTCGATGTAAAAGATGCGCTTCGCACTGAAAAGGTCGATAAAATTTTGCAACTGATGGAGCAAGACCGGCACGGAAGCTGTCTGGAGATAGCAGAGATACTAAAAATCAACTGTACGATAGTTTAGAATCATCTAAAATGAGCAGGCTACTCAAATATACTCGTTGTTTGGGTACCACGTGAATTAACGCAAAGAAATTCAATTGACCGAATAACCATCAGTGAAAGGCTGCTGAAACGTAACAAATTGGAACCATTTTTGAAACGATTTATTACGGGCGATGAACAATGGATAATATACAAGAATACCCAACGCAAGCGATCATGGTCAAAGGCCGTTGACCGACCACAAACGGCTTCAAAGCCCGGATTGACGGCAAACAAGGTTATGTTGAGTGTTTGGTAGGATTGGAAGGGAATTGTCTATTATGAGCTGCTACAACGTGGCGAAACGGTCGAATCGTGCTTCTAAGTTTATGTTCTTCGAAGCATAGGAATAATATAAGAAGCTTACTTGGATTTCGAAGAGTGCCTATTATAAAGACTTTTGCGAGAAAATTGAAACTGTCGGTAAAACCGATGCACTGGTCAAAGTCCTCAAAAGTGGAAGATCAACCAGGCTGGACACACTTAGAAAATCTGATAATACCTAAATTCATTCACAGCAAACGTAATTAGAACCTAGCTAGCGAGCTGAATAACACAACACGCCGTAGCTCGTATATCTCATCGGTTGTGATAACGGATGAGGCCATTAAACACTCTGTTGCTTCCTTTTGTGGCTTCAAGTCGCCAACTATAGTGGATATATGCCATAAGTTGCAAAAAGATATAGATCAGCTGCTGGTAACTCTGAAGGGTAACATACACTGGACCCTGAAGAGTACATACCGAAACCCTGGCGAATAATGAGAGTAACCTTTATACCGAAAACAGGAAAAGAGAACTACACCCGTGAGTTAAACCGCCTTGCGAATGCAAAGGCGATGGTAAACAGAGGTTTAATTCGGTTTTATATGTCCATATTGGTCGACTCACTGCTTAACGCGCTCAATAGTTCTGATGTCTATGCACAAGCATACGCGGATTATGTAACTGTACTGGCTGTCATGTCTAGCGACTATCTGCTCTAAAGCGCAGGTAGCCCTAAACGTGTTCGACGACTGGTGCACTAGAAATGGTCTTTCAGTCAATCTTCTTAAAACTGAGGTTGTTCTCTTTACGAGAAGGAGGAAGTTGTCTGGTCTGACTCATCTAGTGCTTAAAGGCATCCAAAGAAGTTAAGTTTTTTGATTATGTCCTGGATAACAAACTTGTATTGATTAAACATGGTCGTTCATATGAATCGGTTATAAGGCGAAGTCAACTGCAGCTTTCATATCTCCGAAGTGATTTTCTAAATATTGCGATAGTGAATGAAAGTTATCGGCTCACAAGTTTCATCTTATATCGTGCAGAGTTTTAACTTAAATCGTAAGCCCCAGTTGCCTTGCTTTCGTTTGACTCGGCATAAGTTTTGTTTGAAATTCTCGTTTCCATATATTTGCTGAATGGGTGCACAATTGAACCCCTACACTAAGTCAAGCAAAATGCAATTCTACTTCAGAATTTAACCGTTCGGGTTTTACTGTCGATTTGCTCGTACAATCAACGGCTTGCGGTGCAGCGAGTACTCATCGTTATAGAAATTAATGAGATAATTCTTGCTTGAGTGTCTCACTTAAATCGCAGCATCTCACTAAAATGTCAGCAGAATCGTTTTACGTAACGAATATTTGTCGCACGCAGAACAACTACATTCTTGGAATGACCGTTTCAGCGCTATAGACATTACAGAATTTACTGAACGATTAAGGGACATCGAGATAGGCCATAGAACTACAACCTCGTTCATTAATGTGTTTACAAGTTGGAAGTCGGACTCTATTGGAATCCCTGTAATGCCGGAAAAGAACCTAAAGCAAATCTTAAATGGATTATCTTTCACTCTTGGCGGTTCTCTATCATGAAGAGGGCTCCTAGGTAGAGTTTTCTTCTCTGGGAGAGAGTTGGACATGTACAGAGAAGGTGGAGGATTGTCTCCTCTTCCTCCTCGTCCATACAGCTTCTACATAAATCGTTTGTAAAAGCCATGCTTGCCTATAAGGCAGTCTCCAGAGATGACACCTATGGCGCTGAGATGTTTCCTATTTAGGAGAATCAGATTCTTAGAGCGATTCAGATTCAGCTTTGGGCAAATCTGTTTAGTCGCTAGATATGTTGGCCCACCGGTCCATCTAAGCTCTGTTCTTTTATTAGCATTCAGCTTATTATTATTATACTAATTGCACGTAGCGATTAGTATACCTATGCTACCCTTTTCCGGTAGAAAAGGTAGAGTGGTTCCAATTTTAACATGCTCGTTGGCCATACAATTCCATGAAATGTCTCTGTGACCCGGCACTCAACAAAGGTGAAGGTTGAAATGCTTTGCTATCTTCATAAGAGATAAGGATTCAAGGGCAGTTTTCGAATTCAATTTTACCGAGAAGGGAGTGCAGCGTAGAGTTTCGCTTATGCATAGACATGCTGCTCTTTGAATTCTATTTGTTTTTATTGGCTTTCTTGCAAGAGAATAAAGCTAATGTAGCTTTCTTAACTCTTTCTTGAATGTTATGTTTCCAGTTTAGTTTCCTATCAAAAATGTTTCGAAAAACACTAAACTGGTACCGTTTATTAAATGAGGGTTTATAGTTGGAATATGTTTTATGGGGGTTAACTTTCAATCCACAGCGATTGATTTAGCTGAAGGAGTTCTTTGATGGTATTAAGATGCTTACCGCAGATGCTTAAGATGAGTCCGCATAGGCAATTACCCTGCTGCCTCCCGCTTCCAAGTATATCAACAGTTCATTTACCAGAATTATATCTATCTAAACAACATTCTAAAAAGCATCGAAATGGAAACATTGGTGCCAAAATATTCTTCAACAATCTCCTACGTAATTGTATTCCTTTCCTATCACTTCCTCTTTTTCTTATCTTGTTTTTTATTTCTCATTATATTTAATTTTTTCTAATAATTTTTATAAATGCGAATCTTTTTCTCGCGCTTTTTGTGTTTAAATCCATTATTATTATATTATCTGTAAAACTTTATTTGTGAAACATGGTTCGACCTCAAAGTTGAAAATGTAGTTTATGATATCGGTGACATATTGACTGGCGAATCGGCTGATCCAACAATCCACATAAGGTTTGTTCTTTTCTTAGCATCCAGCTTTAATATTAGTTTGCACGTAGCAAACACGTATTGGTATACGGATGCTACCCCTTTCCGGTAGAATAGGTAGAGTGCTTCCAATGCTCTGCCATTTCGCTAAGAGGAGGTTCTTAGTACACATATTAAGAATATTAGCGTGGCCAAATTAATAACTTGTCCACTGTGTAGTCACTTTAAGGTGAATAGCTGCAAACGCAGCTTCTTGCTTACTTAAAATATCGAGGGGTGCTCGAAAATGGAAATTACATGGACTTTTATCTATGAAAGTGGAATGTGGAACAATTCTACACAGCTCCTCACGATCTTCTCTAGCGTAAGCAGTCTAATATTTGAGGACCATTGTAGATCAGCATGTGTTATACGTCCGGATCAGCCGACTTGCATGGTTTCAATCTATGCAGCGCCCAAAGCAGGTTATCTCTTGTAATCAGACCATGAATTTTAGCCACGGTTGCACAACTTCGCCTTCGGGGTTCTTAAATTATAGTATCCATTTTAGAGCTGAATGGGCTGTGCGAAGAATGAACTTTTGTCCATAGAGATACTAATGGAAATGATTCACAACACCGATCCTAACATTGCTAGCGTCTGCGTTCACTTCAAATACTTCTTTTAGATTTTGGCTATGCACCTTAAACGTACAGTCTTCTGTCGATAACGTCGTCCTATGTAGATTTTCTACGTAAATCCTTGCAATGTACGTTCCATTAGTAGTTCAAAGGTGGCCGGAGCATTGCACAGTCCGAACTGCAACACTGTAAACATCTTTTTTTCATGATCTTCTTGATATTCTCGTCCTGTCAGTAACCGCTTATGAGGCAAGGGTTGAAAATATTTTTGCTCCAGATAGAGTATCCAAAGTGTCATTAACTCTCGGTAGTATTTGTCCTTTTAATAAATGGGCTGTGCCGTTTCTAAGAGAGGGTACCACTTGAATAAAAACCATACCATTTTCAGTTAGTACCAATCTTCAAAAGATACGTGTACAAATTTGACAGCTGTCGGACGATTAGTTCTCGAGATATAGCTTTGTGAGTGAAGCAACTTTTGTTATTGTGAAAAAAAAATGGATTCAAAGCAATTTCGTGTGTTGATATATCATTGCTTTTTATTTGGAAAAAATGCAGCCGATGCAAAGAAATGGCTTGATAAATGTTATCCGGACTCTGCACCAGCCTAACGAACCATTCGCAAGTGGATTGAAAAATTTAAAAGTGGTCATACAAGCACCGAAGATGATGCACGCAGTAGACGTCCAAAAGAGGCTGTTTCAGATGAAAACATCAAAAAAGTCCACAAAATGATTACGAATGACCGTAAAGTGAAGTTGATCGAGATAGCTGACTCTCTGAAGATATCAAAAGAGCGTGTTGGATATTTCATACACGAATATTTGGAAATGCGAAATCTCTATTTAAAGTGGGTGCCGCGTTTGCTCACAGTCGACCAAAAACAACAACGTGTTGATGATTCAGAGGAGTGTTTAAAGCTGTTCAACAGCAATAAAGCCGAATTTTTTCGTCGGTATGTGAAAATGGATGAAACTTAGCTCCATCACTTCACACCAGAGTCAAGTCTGCAGTCAGCTGAGTGGCGAGCAAGAGGCCAACCTCGTCCAAAACGACCAAAAACCCAACAGTCGGTTGACAAGCTTATGGTATCCGTATTTTGGGATACACATGAAATAATTTTCATCGACTATCTCCAAAAGGGGCAAACTATCAACAGCGACTATTATAATGCGTTGTTGGAGCGTTTGAAGGATGGAATAGCAGGAAAACGTCCGCATTTGAAGAAAAAGAAAGTGCTGTTTCATCAAGACAATGCACCGTGTCACAAGTCGATGAAAACGATGGCAAAATTGAATGAATTCGGCTACGAATTGCTTCCCCATCCACCGCATTCTCCAGATTTGGCTCCCAGCGACTATTTCCTGTTCGCAGACCTCAAAAGAATGCTCGCCGGAAAGAGATTTAAGACCGATGAAGAAGTAATAGCCGAAACAGATGCCTATTTTGAGGCTAAACCGAGATCGTACTACAAAACTGGTATCGAAAGATTGAAAAATCGTTTCAATCAGTGTATCGCCCTAGAAGGCAACTATATTGATAAATAAAGTTGAATTTTGCAAAAATTCCGGCACGAACTTTTTAGCCCATATGTTAGGTGACATCGTTGAGACCTCGGAGTCTACACAATACCTCGTGCTGCGGTCTATTCAAATATAGATAACTCCGTTATTATGTGAAAATAAAAGATTATAACCCTACTTTCTGTTTCGCTATAAGTTGTCAAAGTGGTTCCATTATTTCCCCATTGTATGAGTCTTCTATTTTTCAGATATAGATGGCGATATTCACATTTAAGCACTACGTTTTTTAGCAGAAAATGTATTTTTCGATGAGCTTAATGATCAATAGACATCGATAAGAAGAAATATATAGTTAGAAATCGGAATACTATTTTAAACAACCACAAAAAAAATCAAACTCTTTGAGTATGTCGTTATGACATTTGACTGAAATTCTTTCCTTACATATTGTAATATGATAGAACTTATCCTTTCAATGCAATCGCTCTATCCAATACAACTACTATTCACGATTTATTCGCTAATCTCAACCCTTTTACTTTCTTTATTTTGACTTAAACCACTTAATCGCTTTCATAATTCACACTTCAAATTCAACTGATGAACTGGCGTGCACACCTTGGAGATGATGATATTTATATTCCAATGACATATTTTGAGAACAAGCTGTGCCAGCTAATGGTATTAAAAATAATAAAAATATGATAAAATAATAGAGCTAACAGATGAAAATCGCAAATGGCAAAAAACTTTGATGATTTTGCTGTTTTCAATAAACACATACTTCTGTTTGGCCATTTTAACACAAATTTACTTATAAATAATAGGCTAGCAACTTCTCGATCTGCTTGTCAACGAAAAAATATGGCCCAATAACGCCGCCGGCCTGCAAACCACACCAAACAGTTATTTTTTGTGGATGAAGTGGTGATTCATGAAGCACATGTGGGTTTTCACCCATTGAGCTAAAAATGAGCTTCGTCACTGAAGATGATTTTGCGATGAAATTCATCATCTTGGCACATCTTCTCCAGAACCCAATCGGAGAACGTACGTCGCTTCAAATGGTCCATCGGCTTCAATTCTTGAGCCAGCTTGTATGGGTGTAAACCAAGATCCTTACGCAAAATACGCCACAATGTGGTCTGAGCGATGCCCAATTCTTGAGAACGCCGTGAAATTGACTGATTTGGATCGTTTGCTACGGACGTCTGAACGGCAGCGATATTTTTGACACTTCGACCAACCCGTTGTCTCACTGACACGGCATTATCATACAACAAATATGTAGACTCAAATTTTTGCACTAAACTTGTTATTGCCTGTCTACTAGGGCGAGAATTAAGACCGAAAATTGGAGTTAACGCTCTTAAAGTTGCAGTCACCGGCTCCGGACACTGTAGAAAATTTTTATAATTTGCAGACGTTGTTCCTTAGTGTACTTTTCCATGATGAAAATGTTGAGTTTACTGAATAAATTGACAGTTAAAGTTTGATGATTAGTGAAAGAGTGCGTTCACAAATTAAACTGTGAAGAAATGTATGTGTCATTGGTGTTTGTAAGTGTCGTAATTAATAGTGCTTATTAGATCCTGATAGTTTAAACGATACGAAACTGTACCGGAAAGCAATATTTCAGAAAGCATAATTAAAGTTCAATGCGATCAGTGAAGGTGAGATACCACTTCCGGATTTGGAATTAATTTTCTTATTTGTCTTAGCTGACTATATAATCAATTACTGTATAACCTCATCGACTTTTGTGGATTTTAAGAAAATGGCAAGAATCATCATCTTGATCTAGACTCGTTATTTTCTTCATATCAGTCAGGTTTCAGGCCTCAACATAGTTGTGCTACTGTCATGTTAAAAATGTTTGATGACATAGAACGATATTTGACATTTCAAAGAAGTTTGAAAGAATTAATTACGGAATATTTTGTAAAAATTTGCGCCATTATTTTGGGTTAAGTTAGAATGCAATAAAATCCATTATGAACAGAGTACCATCTTAGGCCCAATTCTTTTCTGCGCTTAACATACATATATTAACGACATTACCCATTGTTGTAAAAGCGTCTCATTACATCTTTATGCAGATGACTTACATATGATAGTTATTTTTCCAGGCCTTCACGCCTGGTAGCAGATTTTTTTGTGTAATAAATAAAGACCTCCGTACAATATAAAACTGGGCTATTGTGAATGGACTAACTGACTGACTGAAATCAGCAATACTGATTTATCTGAATCGATATAGAATAAAAGATCATCCCTTTTTTTACTTAAGCAATGCGTGTATCCAATTTGTATATAATGTATCGTGTTTAGGTTTTCAAAACAAAATTGCCGTTTATTACCGAGTACACCATGCTTGTAATCGGAAGCTCTTAATAACTGTTCGCCTCATTCCAATCGGAACTAAAATACAACTGATGAAAACATTATTGATTCTCATAATATCATACGCCGAAACGATCTATTGTCAGCTTGATTCGGTATCAAAAAATTTACTTCAAGTAGCTTATAACAGTATGGTGCGCAGGTATGACCATAACCTTAAGCAAATAGTATCCTTTTATCTTATGCTCGTATTTGCATCTTCCTACACAAAATAGAGTAATACATATATTTGAAATCAATTTTCAATTATTTTGTTTTTGTTTTTTGTTTTTTTTTGATTTTGATTAACATGGGCTTATTATTTACTATTTTTCAGCTAAAGAAAAGTTAATTGGCATTTTTATTTTAACAAAAATAGGGACACTGCCACTTTTATAAAAAATAAAATTATTGTGGGGTGGATAATAAAGAAAGTCAATTGTGATACATGTATAATTATTCAAAGCAACTAATAAATTCTATAATACAAAGAAAAATAAATCGATTAAATTAACACAAGACACAAGAATGCAATAGAAAAATGTTAAATGCGCAACTAAGCTCTAAGTCAATAGATGGTTCCAGCAGTAAGTTCTGGTCGATTTTGACATATCCAAAACATCATGAACCAAGCTTAGACATATGGTAAGCAAACCGTTTTGACACATAAGTGACTTTGTTTTGGCGTCATATTATTTTGGTTGTGTGAAAATGTCCGATTCTTAGCCATTATTGAGACAAGAGTCTTTCTGTGCCGTTTTTCCAAGTATCATAAAATCTGTGGGTTTTTCCGCAGCCTTGTTGATGATATTTTTTCATTATTCTTGCGTTTATGTTATGTCTGTTACGCTTTTTCTGGAGAAAAGTGAACTTAAAAATCAAAAATTAGTATGGGCAAATAATTGGGTATCTGAAGACTGAAACAAGATATTATGAAATTTGTTTAAACGCAGTTACAAAGGCTGATATATCTTCTAAAAACAAAGTCCTTAACAAATTTTCTACCATTAGTATTAACATATCAATTTCCATTAATATGGGTCAGAGTAGAACAAAGTAAGTCTTTTCTTAAATCCTCGATAAATGATGTCAACACTGGAGATAGACTTTAGAACGATTTTTTTCTAAGAATGTACCCAAGAATTATTTCCCAAATTATCCTTGACGAGTTAGGAGACACCCTGTATACTGAATAAAAATGCCATATATGTTACATTTGTCACATTAGAAAGCTGGTATGACAGTTACCGCTAACGAAAGACTTATTACTCCAAAAAATACGACCTTTAGTTGGCTTTAAATTCAAGGTCTTCTTGGGGTATCACCACCAAATAATAGCTTGAATCTGATGATTAAATAACTTATTTTCAATCTCTTATTAAGGATATCCCTTTATGTGAATATTTTATCTTTTTAATAATTTTTATTTTAATATTCGAGATAGTATGAAAATTCTTATAATAATTTCATTGTACTGCTTATTATTAACGAACCGATCAAGAACACAATTTATTTCTTTTAAATCCGAGTCAATGCCCTTAAATTGTGATTGTTTACAAAAATTCCTTGATTTAATTTAGCTGAATCGGTTTATTCACTTTTTAGCAGCACAAACAGATTAACAAAATTGCAAATTCAATGTGAAAAAATTATTTTATTGAAAATTGTTTATGATTATGGACAAAACCTATTCGCCTTCATATGTCATGCGTGAAACCATTACTTTCGTTGCTTAATAAAATTAATTTAGGTTAATTGTATTGTTACACGAGTACACCTATACAAACTGCCTGAGGTATGTCAACTACTCGAGGATACTCGTATACCCATAATCGTATTTTGGGAACAGTCAAATATCATTTATCTGTCATAGATCGGTTTTCTAAGAATGTCGATCAATTAAACAAATAAAGAAATCAGTAAACAACGAAAACCTTGATGTGCAAATCTTTAAAGCTAGCCTAACAAGCTGCTTCAACTTCAGCATAGGCAAACATTGTTAGCCGGGCGTATACGTAATATTTACATTTTTGATTTTCACTTTATTAAACCTACAATGTTTGATAATAATTAGGTGTGGATTATCGCAATCACAAAGTTTTTTAAACATTTTTCGCATAGTTTAAATTAACATGGATTGTGACCTCTTTGATTTTGAAAGACAGACAAGTTCCCGGAATGTATTCAGAAAATTAAAAATACAAGTTCATTCATCTTAATCTATATTGTCCCCTTCAAAGTAACCCCCATCGACTGCAACACATTTATGCCAGCGCTTAATCCAATCCTCGAAACATTTTTTTTTTTATATTCAGTTTTCGGTATGTCCATCAGTTCTTCCTGCGATTTTTCCATTACTACCTCCCGGTTGGTAAAAGGCATTCCTCGAAGTGGTTTTTTAACTCGATTGAATAGAAAGAAGTCACAGGGAGCCAAATCAGGTGAATTCGGTGGCTGTTGGATGGTATTTGTTGCATTTTTCGTCAAAAAATTACGAATAATGATGACACTGTGCGACGGTGCAAAATCCACAATTCTGGTCTTTTTCGGCGAATTGCTTAACGCTAATGTTACTCTTTGTTTACTGTCTGACCTTCTGGCAAAAATTCATGATGCACTACGCCGCTGTAATAAATTTAAACCGTGAGCAATGCCTTCTTTTTTGACTGAAAATGACGTGTTTTTTTTTTATCTCGGCTCATTGTGTGAACGCTGGATTGCGTGTCGTACTCATAAACCCACGTCTCGTCTCCAGTAATGATCCTTTTGATGAATATGGGATCGGATTCAGCCTCGCAAATCATCTCTTTTTTGCATGAAATTGAGGTCTTTTAGCATCAACTTTTTTTCTTTTATTTGATTAAATTTTGAATGTACAAATGTTTTATAGCTGAAACTCTATTTTTATGGCTTTATTTTAAGTGAAGAGCTTTCCAATGATACTGGAGCCATTTATTTAAGCACAGACGTTCAGTATTACCAGTTTTAAAAACAACTATTTTGTAAGCATATTCTTTTAAAACTACAGTTATATTTTGGTACTGGTCATGAAGATTGTATTCGCCTTTTCTTCATAAAGGACAAATCCTCATTTTCGAATTTCGTGGGTCATAAATTATTTTATCTATTTATTTAGATGGCATTACAGTCCGGAAGGGACAAGGGCCTCAGCTAATATGCCTCTCCAGCTAGCGCGGTATTTTGTCAGCTGTTTCCAGTTGCGCAGACGAAGTTGACTGAAGTCCCGTTCCACTTGTGTGCGGCACCTTAGATGAAGTCGCTCTCTACTACGTTGTTCTTCTGAGTCGGAGTCGAAAAAACCGGTTATCCTAGTTTTCCGACGGGGTTGGAATCATTATACAGCGCATACGGTTCGCGGTTGAAACGTCTTATCCAAAATGACTCGAATAACTTTGCTCTCGAAGTGCTCAATAGCATTTTCATTCTCTTCCGTCATTATCCAAGCTGCCACGCCGTAAAGTAAAACTGGGATGATCAGTGACTTATCTGCTATAAGGTTCTTTTGGTAGCCCAAGATGAACATTAATACTTAATTATTTTCTAAGCCCAAACAAGCAGCGAGTAGCAAGTGGCACCGAGTGGTGTCGTTGTCGGTGTTGATAGCGCAACCAAAGTAGATTAATTCTCATCTTAACTTAAAGTTGTGGCTACCTATCGTCCCACCTTGTTGACAGAATATTCTTTATTCTTAGTTCATTGACTGCTCAACCCATTATTTGCTACTAACGAAGCAAAAGCGGCAATGTGCTTCATTAGTAGCAAACACTCTATTAATATTTCATAGTTTTCTTCCCATTAAGTCATTGTCGTTGTCTTCCCAGTTTCGCAAAATGCTTTCAATGACGTCACTAATATAATCACATGACAACTCATTGCCATGTTTGAGTCCTTTTCTAACATTAAATTCAACGGGCTTGACATCACCGACCTTCACAATGTATTGGGCATTGTGGAACGGATGCTAAAACCCGGATTTCCGCATTCATATCTTAAAGTTAGTTAAAGTCAATATGTGTACTTAGTTCTTTCAGTACTATCGCATTGAGAATACTTCAGGGCTTCGTACTTGGGTTTTTATTTCATTTTTTTTTTAATAAACCTTTTGAAGCAAAATTAATACTTTTGCTGATGATTTAGCTTGCACTTTCCAAAATGCTTCTGCTCTAAGCCTCTGGGCTGGCTGATTAGTATTAATGCACTTTATTTCATTAAAAAATGTTACGAAAAAGGTTTCTAAGTCTATTTTGGCCGTCTACCGTCTACCTGATTGGCATTTACATATTGTAGTTCAATATAATTTTATCTATGACATATATATAAATATTAAATAATACGGATGTTTTAGAAGTCTCCCTCGATGATGAGTTCTCTATATCAAAGTGCGTTCACTGTGTAATTAAACAATAGATCCCAGCCTTGTTCTCCGTTTAAGATACCGATTGCAACTTCCTCCTCCAGAATATAAGAACCGAAAAATAGTCCCCGGAATTCCCTTAAAACTGGATATATTGCTAGAAAGTGATATTAAAGATATTGCACAAAATTGATAGCTCTGGTCTCTCATTTTGAAAGTAGTGCTTATATTATCTGTCGTTAAGCAGTTTAAAAAGTAAGTTCGTTCTTTAAGGTGGTATTTTATTCAGCTGTAGTACAATTTATACTGTGAAGATTGGCTTCACTAACATATTTCTGATATACCTATAATATTATCAGTTTTTTTTTTAGTTTTAGTTTTTTTCTTAGAGAATCAGGCTGTATGTCTGCTGTAATATTAAGTATTACTCCACATTCTGATGCAAGACGCTCCCTTTCTTGCACTATGTAGATTGCCTCTTGTTCTTATGATGTGCGTTAGTACTTTTTTCAGTAGCCTTTCTTCCTCCAGCGCCATAAAATGTATTTTTAATGTGCGTAGAAACATAGTTGGCGTTTCCGATTTTAAATGTTGCATATAATAGTTGGGGATGCAACTAAGCAATCTAAATATTCGTTTAAGAAAGTATCGCAGGAACTTCTCAACTTCTCAAAAGAACAGTATCCCCACACTTGAGCTCCATACAAAAGAATAGAGTCTGCAGTTGTTCGAAATAGCTTTTGCTTTGCACTATGGTTGACTTGTTTGTTTGATGCATTTTTCCTAGACAATTTCTTTTGAAGGTGTTTTTTCATGTTTAAGTTAGGGGTAATCAAAATTCAAAGGTACTTGTATTCTCGTACAATTTCAATACCCTCACATTCAACCGTCCACCTTGTACTTCGACATTTAAGAAAAACATAGTTTTCCATCTTTTTAAGAAAGATCCTCCGAATTATAGGGGCATATACTTTTTAAACTCTATAATGAAAATTTTAACAGGGGTTATTCTGCATCGATTGTCCACATGGGGTGAAGCAAACAACATTCTGAGCGAATTTCAAGCGGGCTTTTGGAGTAAATATTCAACGGTAGACAATTTATTCTTGCTCACTAGTATCGCGAAGTACTACTTGGAAAAAGGAAAAAAGCTGTACTCGTTTTTTGTGGACTTCAAGGCGGCTTTCGACTCCGTTGATAGAAGATCGCTGTTTTACAAATTAAGCAACTTAGGTGTGTCAACAAAAATCCTCAAAGTCGTACAAAGTCTGTACAGTGAAAATTTAACAGCAGTATGGGATGGAAAAAATTTGTCACAATGGTTTGAGTCGCACATGGGTGTAAAGCAAGGCTGCCTCTTAAGTTCTCTTTTGTTTTCTCTATTCCTCGATGACTTGCCAACTTTTTTACCAGGAAGAATTGAGTTTTGCGGGAGTTCAAATAAAACATTAAATGTACGCGGATGATATCGTATTGCTTTCAGAAACACCGACAATCATGTAATTGATGATAAATAAATTACAGCAAGCGGAATGTATGTGGAATCTACATGTGAATACAAGTAAGTCCCAAATAATGGTATTTCGAAATGAAACTGGACGTTGTGCGAAAGGTGAAAAGTGGACGCGGCAAAATGAAGAAATTGAGAGAGTTAAAGAATACAAGTACCTTGGAGTTGTAGTAACACCAAAACTCTCCTTTAAGAAACATCTTGGGGAAAAATTAAGAGAAGCAAAAAAGGCCATAAACTGCAATTGGAAAGGAGTACTTAGTTAAAAAGGTATTGCATTGAGTACGAAGTATAAAGTTTTTGAAGCGGTAGTCACATCTATTATGTGTTACGCAGCGCAAGTTCGGGGTAACACAATATGAATAAATAGATATTTGGTCTATAACGTGCGGTTTTCTAAGAGATGGCGTAACTTGTATTATTCCATTGTTATTATTCCATTGTAATTATTCCATTGGAACATGCGTTGGAAAGTTACTGTCATTGTACGTCATTTCAGTATATGTCATTCATTTGAAGCGTTAACAACAATAATTTTTTTCACTCAAATATGTCGAACTTTGTGCCTGAAAAAGTGTTTTTGCGGGGAGTTCTTCTTCATTACTTTAATATGAAGAAAACTGCTGCCGAAAGTCATCGTATTTTGGTGGAAGTTTATGGTGAACATGCGCTAGCTGAGCGAATGTGCCAGAAGTGGTTTGCACGATTTAAAAGTGGTGATTTTGGCTTGGAAGACGATGAGCGTCCTGGGCAGCCAAAAAAGTTTGAAGATGAAGAACTGGAAGCATTACTCTATGAAGATTGTTGCCAAATACAAGAAGAGCTCGCAGAATCTTTGGATGTCACTCAAGCAGCCATTTAAAAACGTTTAAAAGCAGCCATGTTCTTGCCACGAACATGGCGTTACGCTTCCTGTAGATAATGTCGCCTCACTAAAGCGATCTTTAGGTATCGCCTGCCGATCTCTCTTTCAACAGAAACCACGAAAAACCCTGACTAGGTGCACGAAACGAAAGCTACTTTAAAGATAAACACAGTACAAATACAATTTGCCTTATCTTCAAGGCGCGGGGAGAGCTGCTATGTTTAAATGCAAGGCCTCATAGAACAGAGAGAATGATGAGTGTGCTTTGTGTAATCTCAGGACACCACCTCTTGGGTGTATGCCCCATTCTAAAAGAATCACGAAGAGCAATTTGGGGAAAGAACACGGTGTCGTACACAGAAGTCCTCGCTGCACTTAATGGAAACAACTGGATTGCATTGTATTTTTTTCTGAGAAATAGAAATTATGAAGCCTTTTAATGATATGTTTATTTTTATTTGTATTATTTAATATGAGAATAAATACGAAAGAAGAAATCAAATCTCTTTTTTGGCTGACGGCAAATGCCAATGTTAAAGTTAAAATAAATTTTGTAAATTTCAAAGAAAAAAAAATTAATGGAATAATTAAGATTATTACTACTATTACTACTACTTACTACAGATAAATTCCAAGTTCTGCAGTAGTTATCAAGTCTGTTTATCATAAGCTGCATACAGTCGACAGTTTCTCCGAGAAAGACAATATCATCTGCAAACATGAAAGCGGAGATATTTGTTCGGTGCAGCACTATTCCACCTTTAACAGTGTCTGTTATGTCGTTTATGTGTAATATAAACAGTAGTATACTTAATATGCAACCTTGCTTCACACCCGTTGCAGTCTCAAAACTTTCGGAAAAGTGGTTTCCATCCCAAACGAAAGCTATGTTATTTTTAGTATATTGTGTACTACCTTCGTAGATATTCCACATCTATAGAGCTTATATAAAAGTGCCTCCCGAGGAACAGAATCAAAAGCTGCTCGAAAATCTTCAAAAAATGCTTAAAGCTTTTTGTGGTTTCTCTGGTAGATATCAACAATGTTCGGAAGTATAAATATCTGATCGATCGTAGAGTAGTTCTATCTGAAACCCGCTTGAAGTTCATGGATAGTTTTCGTCTTATTGACCCACCGAATAAGTCTTTTAAAAAGCACTGCTTCAAAAAGCTTGGTTGAAGTATTTAAAAACGATGTACCTCTGTAATTTGTCGAATCATTATAGTCCCCTTTCTTGTGCAGTGAAAATAAAATCGACTTCAGGAAGCTTCCTGTTATATCTGCATTTTCAAAAATTCGATTGGATTCCGACACAAACTCTGATAGGAACTCATGTGTACAACTCTTATAAAATTCAAATGAAATACGGTCGTCTCCTGGGGCTTTTTCATTTTTATCATTCTCGATTGCATACTGTTCCTCTTCCAGAGTTATCGGTGCATCTAGGAATTCGTCGACAATCCAGGGCGCTTCTTATTAAAACGGTTGGGATGTTTGAGTTGCATTGAGTAGATTTGAGAAGTGGTTTTTTAGTTATTCAGCTTGTAAGCCTAGGACGTACTATCGTCTTCTACCATTAATAAGTTTAGCAGCTTTCCAGAAATCTGCTCAGTATCTTGAGCTGTTTAAAAGTGCAGTATTTTGCTAGTTATACGCTAGGTATTTTATATGAAAAATGTTCTTAAAGTGCTTATATACCTCTGCGTATAGAATTTTTAACGTATTGGTGTTGTGTGTTCTTACTAGAATGATAAATGCAAAAGATACATTTTAAGCTCGCTTGCAATCCATATCAAACCACTTTTGCTTGCTGCTACCGTTGACATATTTTATTGGATTATTTTGGGGTGTCGCCCTTTTTATTATTTCTGTTAGGTTTTCAATATTTAGCATGACATTCGCGTACATCAAAGTTATGAGCTTTCTATTGAGGTTTAACTAATACAAAATCTGAAAGCTGACTTTCCATAATGGCTTTGGTAAGAGGCTTAACTGTGTTGTACTGTTGTTGCTCGGGTTTCTGTACAGATAAAACGTAACTTCCATATGATCTGAAAACTTCTTCATTTCCACTTTAAATTCTTTAAGATGAGGGCGTAAATTCCCAGTTACAAAACAATAGTCTATAGCAGAACATACTGACCTATGAAGAAATGTATATTCCCCAACGGGGTCTCCTCCACAGCTTCAATTAATGAATCGGCAATCAAATGCATCCGCTAATTCCAGAATTGAAATTCCTTTGGAGTCACAAGTTTCATCCTTACAATTGCGGTTTGTACACCTCGTTGGTGTGCCCCATCCGCTTATAAAGTTATTTTACGACATGCCTATTCTTCCGTTAAGGTCGCCAATAAATACTAGTAGTAGTAGTATTTACTGATTCTAAACTATTCAACAGATCTATTATTTTGTTTTAGTCTCGCGCCCAATGATTACGATTTAGATATATCGATACAATGTGGCAGGTGTTAATGTCAGTTTTCAACTCAACTTCCTTTCTTTTGAAGTTGACCTTTGCTCCTTCTATCTGATTAGAAAATCCAAACAGTTCGCCATAACTTTCTCTTCCAAACGAGCTTGGAAGAAATGTAAATTCATAATTCATGAAAATACTCTTAATTCTAGCTTCTTCATTGTCTGGTAAATGAGTTTCAAATAATAGAAAAACATTCATTAAAAAGAAATTCTACAAACCTTTTCTTATTTTTTAGCCCTGCTACATTGTAACTTAGGAATTTTAAATTTAATAGTTTTATATTGTTCTGGTAGACGGATTCTTCTCAATTTAATAATTCATGCAAACTCCCACTTGAGTGTGCAGCCAAATGGGTTACAGTGGTTGCTTTGGGTATGTTTATGCCTTTAGTTACTTGATGGCATTTCCGTCCGTTTTAATTTTGCAATTCATTCGCACACTTTTTTAGGGATGGCGATTTTGGAAATTGACTGCGATGCTATCTGCGAGACCAGCAGTATTGTAAATAAGTACTTGAAGTACACGTTACATAAATATTTTTGACAGTTCATGCGCTCTCTTTTTCGAAAAACGTATCGCATTTCGCAGTATTGTAAATGGGACTTTACCCTGATTTCCTTTGGCTTGTGTGGTCTATGTTCTTAAATTGCACTTAAAACCAAAATTGTTCAATTGCTTCCACTTGTTTATGTTTCATTTAAATGTATTCTCGGTGCACTTCTATAAGACCCCTCTGGGCTGATATAAGCCATGACTTGAAAGTCTGTTGTTAAAAATGCATAAATGCAATAATCGACAATGGGAAAACGATTGGTTACGGTTATGTGGCTCAGCAGGATTATGGTCAGACAAATGTTTTGATATTGATAATCTCAAATCATACAAATATTTGGGTGTGTTGATTTATTAATTATAAAAATCGTTTTATTCTAAAGCTCTTCTTAACAGCGGTAATTATAAGCTAGTACATTGTACACACAATAAAAAAACATTTACCTCCTTCTATTAATCCAAAAATACATTATATGTTCAATTTGAAATGAAGATCTTTGGGGTAGTAGTTTATTTTTTTTTTTAAAGCTTAAACATATTAAAACTAAAACACTTATACCTTTTTTATACACTAAAAGTAATCTGCTCATGGTCAGGCTTTCAATTGAGTAGATTCTGTAACAACTATTAAGGGGCACGGCTAGTGTGACCGACAAAAGAAAGGTGATTTTTGGGATTTTTTTTTAAAGAAAACTACTGCATCAAATTCAGATATACTACTTAAATTTACAGCGAGTTATTTGCTATCTCCCATGTCACAAAAAAAGATCCTCCACTGCTGCAGTGATCGCAGCCTGGCTAAATTTAAAAACGCAAAAAAAATTATTAAACCAGAAGATATTGCCTAAACAATGACTCATGATTATGAAAAAAGAATGGAAATCTAACGAAAGGCAGAGTTTTGAAAAAAATTTTGCCCGAAAATTTTAAGATATTTGGCCCGCCAATATAACATTTTTCACACAATGGAAAAACTGAGTCATTGTATGGGGAAACATATATAGTGTGATTCATCGTGAGGTTTGATATCAAACTGCTTTGTCATTTTTGTTCAGCATTGTTTGGCAAGTCATCATGGCAAGGCTCACATCATAAGAGCGTCCTCAAATTGTTCAGCTGTATTACGAAAATCAGCGTTCCGTGAGAAATGTTTTTCGTGCGACTTTACGAAACCACTATTGCCAATACCATTCGCAAATTTGAGTCCTAGTTTACATTAGTGGATGATACTCGACCGGTTAGACCACCTCCAGCATGTAATGAAGAGAGTAGCAGCTGTAGCTGAGAGTGTACGCGAAGACCATGACGAATCGATTCGTCGTCGTTCTCAGCAGCTTGGTTTGGCGTATTCGACAACTTGGCGTATTTTATGTGAGGATCTTGGCCTAAAAGCGTACAAAATTCAACTTGTGCAAGAATTGAAGCCAGGCGACTTGAATTTGCGTAATATTTCCAGTGAATAGGCTCTGGAAAAACTCAATGAAAATCCGGTGTCTTATCGTAAAATTTTGTTCAGTGATGAAACCCATTTCTGGCTCAATGGAAACGTTAATAAACAAAATTGCCATGTTTGGGCTGATGAATAACCCGAAGAGTACCAAGAGCTACCATTACAGCCATTAAAAACAACGGTATGGTGTGGTTTATGGGCTGGTGGAATCATTGGTCCATATTTCTTCAAAAATGAGGCAAATCTGAATGTTACCGTCAACGTCAACCGTTATAGCGCCATATTAACGGATAATGTGCTTGCTGAAATTCAAGTACATGGTCTCGGTGAGCTCTGGTTTTAACAAGACGGCGCTACGAGCCATACAGCACGTGAAACAATGGACTTGTTGAGAAAACATTTTGGTGAGCACTTAATTTCACGTTTTCTTACGGTAAATTGGCCGCCTAGATCGTGCGATATTACACCTTTGGACTATTTTCTCTGGGGATATGTAAAGTCTAACGTCTTTATGAACAAGCCAGCTACGATTGACAGTTTGGAAAGCAGTCGCTATACTCGAACG
The DNA here is from genome assembly GCA_907269105.1 of Volucella inanis. NCBI lineage: Eukaryota > Metazoa > Arthropoda > Insecta > Diptera > Syrphidae > Volucella > Volucella inanis. Next base: position 72,347,773 of record OU026154.1, on the reverse strand, counting down.
AGTCGCCTAAAAAGGAACCTTCCGAATTGTAGTCGTAGCAAACATTTACATAATATCATTTTTGAAGAATAAATGCCATGAATTTTTCTTTTAAGCAATAAGAAAAAATTAAAGTTTGCTTTCAAATTTATGTATTTTATTTTACATTATAAATCAAACCTTACGATGAATCACCCTATACAAAATAAGTAAGATAAAAATCAAAGTGGTCGGATGATTTTGCAACAATTTAAAAAAAATTAAGTTTCGAGAAAAACACTGATAAAATGATTGATTCCATTGTAATAAATAGATGAAAATCATACTTGGAGCTAATCTGATATTTCAGGCCCATATAATTCACCTTCTTTTTTTTGAAAAAGCGACTGCTAGGCTGTTGAAGCTCTTCTTCGAGATGATCGGCCTTTTCCCAGGCAGCCTGTTGGTAATGCTCTGTTACTCGTAGTCTTGTTTCATCCTTGCTAGTGACATAATCTCTTGCTGCAGGTCCAACTATCACTTCTATCATCTATTTTTAAAATAGATGTATAAGCGTCATGGAATATTAAAGTAGCAAAGTAATTTGATAATTGAATAGTTTTGAGACTACTGTGGAGGTGTTTCGGAGCAGTGTCAAAGTAAACCATTGTAGTTTTCGTTATTATTCTGCGTATTATTACCCTTACATCTATTTGCCGAGGCAAGTCCTCATATATTGGCTTTAGAGCTTTTTGAACATTTGGATCAAGTGGGAGTTAATCGTGCTTATTATTATTATTATTATTATTATTATTATTATTATCAAGGGAACGATACAAATTAATTTGTAGGGTCCGGGACTTAACGCCGGGGTACTATGCCCATGTGGCGCGTTTTGTCAACAGCACGCGGAGTACTAAGTTCCCATGTGGTCACCCACCTACGTACTTACCGCGTCCAACACTGCTTGATTTCGGTGATCTTGTGGGAACCGATGCTTTCAGTGTGGCGAGGCCGTTGACTCGTGCTTGAACTTAATCAAGTTCATTCCTTCAGTTTCCACGCGGCGATAAGTGCGCCAACTCTCTGCGCCTTCCGGACAGTTTCCATGGTTTAGATTCTTATTAGTTAAAATAATAAAATGTAGCCCAGATTGCTTTAAACATTTCATCCATATTATCTTGGTATCTCATGATCGCTGGGCCGTAATACTTTTCAAGTTTATTAATTAAGTTGACTGTTAATTTTAGCGTGGTTTTACTTATTCCTCCTAAGCTTTTATCGGATTTTGTCAAACATCGCGAGCCCATTCTTTCTTTAACATGTAGATACCATTCTACTGGAATATCATATAGATTCAGATCTAGTAATCCTTGATATGTGGCACTATCACAATCACAAATATACCGCGAATATTTCGCCCCGTAATTACTAATCGATCGACCAAACATGTTTTTTGTACTATTGACTTCCATTTTTGAAGGCGATTTATGTCGCAATCATCTTCGTGTTGCGAGAGCCATTCTTCATGAGATTCAGGATCGCCGACTTTTTTATTTTCCCAAAAGATACAACACACGAATCGACGATTTTTTTACAATATTTTTCTGTCAGAGTTAATTATTTGCCAGTTTGTCCATAATTATCTTCCTCTAATGTCTGCTTCTCCTCTTTTTCAACAGTTCTTTCCTTACTAAATTTTCAAACTGATTCTGATGCAATCCATAAATTCATGAAACATCCAACGAAAGTTTGATGATAAAATTTACTTACTGAACCCATCAATTTACTTACTGAATTTCGTTTATTATTTATATTATCCAAAATACGCATCACAGCCACTAAACTTTTATTTATTTCAAATGCATTTTCAATCATAGACCCAGAATTGATGTACGAAACACTGCATTCATTCATGACAGAAGATTTGAATCCTAAACCTCGTGGACCTGCTTAATAAAAGTCACATTTCTTTTACAAGTTTTACACATTAATAAATTGCTAATTGTATAAAAAACCGAAAAAAACTGAATAATGCAATATCCATGAGTTGGGTCAATTACAATATTATTGTCATTATTTTGTGATAGTTTGTCAGCGAACGTACTGGTATTCGCGGTAGACTGCTCGAGTGTATGCTGATTTCCGGTAAACCTTCGTTTTCTTGAAACTGATCTATGCCTGGGAATGTCGTTACTTTTTGGTTTGAATACAGAGGTCGATCACTTACGAAGTGCTCAGTAAAACGGTCACAGTAAAACTAAATGTATCTGGCTCCGAGGACATGTGACGTAGTTATAAACGAAAAATTCCTAAAGAGTAGACCTTTTCATGCATTTCTGTATATTTGAAGGCCAAGAATAGAAACCTTAATCATGTTGTAATATCATACCTCCTCATGATTTGCAAATCTATTTTAACTTCCTTGCGTCCGTTATCTTGCGTCAATCATAATATATTTAATTTGATTAACGGTTTGTTGATCAGTAGCCAGCCAGGTTTCTTTTTGGTAATCAAGGTGTGCAAACCATCTGCTGGTTATAGCTAAAAATTAAAAAGCCTGTGGCCGTTTCCGGAGGTGTTTTTATGGAGCTGTACTTTCGGATCGTTAGCAAAGATGTAACATAGGAGGCCTTAGTAAGGACGTCATTGTCTTCTGTTGTTTATGAGGCTTACGAGTACCATATGTTGGCGAGTTTAGACTTTACCCGGATTTTTTTCAAGGGTTTGCTACATGCCTGAAACTCAAGACTTGTTCCCTGAGCCTTGGATAGCCGTTATGTCTACCTTATAGCAGTAGCACTCTATCTGTTAAGACTTCACTCATTCCACATACTAAGGATCGAGCAAGCACTTGCTATTTCAGCCTGCATGAATATGAAGTTATTCAAGTTACAGGGCTCCCCGATCAATCGCGGCGTTTTTTTATAAATTTATAAGCATTATATTTGGAATCTAATATTCCTGTAGGAGCACAACAGTAAATTTTCAAACCGTTATTACCCTTTTGGCGGGCAATGGCAAACCTCCGAAAGTCAAATTCTGCCTATGAAAAAAAGCTTCTCAGGAGAGCCGTTCAGAACCGGCAATACAAACCTGAGGCCCTGCTCAGGAGTGTTAAAATTCACAAAGTGAGAAACACAAATGGTTGCGAGAAGTTAGGCCTTGGCCCACACCATGCTATCGCGCCATATATTTATTTATTTATTTTTTATAATATCCAATAGTTGGAATTAAAGTATTTACTTTTTTGGTTCTGCAGTTTTTCAAGTTCGGCCCTTGGTTACTCTCATCAATAAATTTTTTTAATTTATAACCGTCCGGTGTTTAAAAAAAACATATAAATATATATACACTGAAATCTCCCATTGCGGACACCTCTCTTAGACGGACACCTCCCTTAGCCGGACATTTTTGCATGTACGGAAATGTGCTCATATAAAGTATGTGCTTTTCAGTTTCTTTTGGGCGGACATTCCCTTGGATGGACGCTGACACGAATATTGCTTCCGAAAGATAAAAGTCTCTCTTAGGCGGACACAAACGCATGTCGAAACATGACCTCATACTCACCAGACAGTTTTTTACATAGAAGTCGGCGGCTTATTGTAATTTTTGGTCATTTGTCGATAAACCGCACGTGTGCAAGCAAATTTCATTGTATACAGACAAAATAACGACCGCATTTCTTTATGTTTCCTTCATTAGTGTGGTGTCAGTTGATGTAAGTGGTAATCCTTTGCAAAGGAAATAAAAATATTGTACATATAAATATACATATTGACTTTTACCTTTGAATTTTGACGATCCTGCATTAAGGTAGGCACTTAACATGGTTTCATTATATAAAATCCTCCTTTATTAGCGATTTTTTTTTTTGTAGAATATGCCGCCGAAACGTAAAATTTTATTTAATTAACTTTTCCGAAAAATATAAAAAAAGCATTCGCCTTGAAGCAGCCGAATTTAATGTTGGCAAAACTCAGGTAGCTGACATCTTGTTAAGGAAGAAAAGTCTTAAATCATCTTAAACGGCGTTTTATTTCAACAAAAAGAAGTCGTGTAGATAAAATTGTATTTGAATGGTTCTGCGTGGCCCGAAATAAGGGGATTCCAATTTCTGTTACCTTATTCGACAAAAGGCAACAGATGTTTGAAGGTCTTTGGGAGTCACCGATTTTAAAGCTTCTGCTAGCTGTAGATCTCGGGGACGTAAAATCATTCTTCGAAAAACTACATACAATTACCGACAAAAACAATGACTCTGAAAGGACAAAAGTGCACAGGAGGAAAACTATCAAAAGAAAGGCTGGCCATTTTGCAGTGTGCCAATATGACAGGAGCCAAAGAAAAACTGCTGGTCATCGGTAAATCTTTTCGCCCAAGAGCGTTTCGCGGCCTCAAACATGACCAGCTGCCAGTAGAATGGAAACACAACAAAAAAGCATGGATGACGCAGTAGATAATGATAGAGTGGCTTCGTTATTTCGACAAGAAAATGAAACTTCAGAAGAAGAAAATTCTGCTTTTTCTGGATAATGCTGCTTCTCATCCAAGAGACCTAGAACTGGCAAATATAAAAGTTATTTATCTTCCGCCTAACACAACATCCATTTGCCAGCCTTTGGATCAGGGTGTGATAAGGAATTTCAAATTTCATTACCGATTGCTGATTCTAAAATATATCTTGATGCATATGGAGAGCTCAGATTCCACCAATACACTATTAAAGACTGTGAACGTTCTAGACGCTATTTATTTCATTAACAATGCCTGGCAGCAAGTAACACCGACAACAATAACAAACTGCTTTAAGAGTGCTGGGCTTGGAAGGTGATATTCCCCTAGCAGATCTAAGAGCAATTTCCAAGCTTTTTCATGAATGCAGATTGGACGGTGAACCAGAAGATTTTGCGCGTATTGATGACGACTTGGTTGTTGAAGATGATGTTTTCGGAATAATCTGTAGTGTTCCAGATATTACTGAAATTGAGAGTGATTCAGAGGAAGAGGATTATAATCAACTAGAGGGAAACATTTATTCCTACCACTTCTATTCAACACTTAAAAAATTTTACGGCTAAAAAATATGATGGTGAAGCTGTAGAACTTCTGATTAATTTACAAACCCGCTTTCAAACCAATTAATTTTTTTCTAAAACCAAGCAAACGAAAATTCAAACTTTTTTTTTTTAAGAATTAGTGTGCTACTACAATACTATTGTATTTATTTCATTTATTTGTTTGTTTGTTTATTTCCTTTTGTTTTGTTTTTAATTAATTAATAAATATTTATTGTTTGTTTTGAAAATTGAGCTTATTTTTACTATTTTCCCTTTTACGGACAACTCCCTTAGGCGGGCAAAACCTTGTGCACCGTCGCTGTCAGCCTAAGGGAGATTTCACTGTATATACTAAAACTATAACTAAGTGACGAGGGAGCCCAGGGTTGGGAAAGCTGCAGAAAGCAGAAGGATATTTCTGCTACAATGCAAATTCAATACGTGGTGTATTCTTTTAGCTTTACAATGAACCGTAAAAACCATGTGCCATTTGGTGATTATTATAGAGCGAAAAAAAAGAACAAACCTTAAATTAAACAGTACTAAAGAATCGCTGGGGCACCAACGTGAGGGAATCGATATTGCTGGTTAATAACTGGTGGATAAATATGATATCAGCGAATTGGTAATTATGGAATCAATATGGGTGCCGATTGCGGAATCAATATGAAAATGGGAACCAATACCCAATGAGGTGAATAAAGCTACAACTTGGATTCATATAAAGGATATTCGTATAACTTGCCAACGACTTTTAATGGGGATTTCTTGACATGTTTTGAGAAAAAAATCATATTAGTGGGGCTCGGAATTTTATCCTCTCCAAGGTACAGAGGTTTTAAGTAAAGCCTTACATTGTACTGTTTTGACTCCTTTTGAAAATAAATTCTTTCAAATTTTACGGAAATGAGCTAGGTAGTAGCTTACTTTCAAATAAGATTTAATTTTCTTAAATTGATCGGCCAACTTGAAAACCATGAGCATTGAATTTGGAAAGAACTGACTTGTGTGCGATTTTATCAAATGCATTGCTGAAGTCTGTAGTAATCACATTCACTTCTTTCCATCACTCTAGGGCACTCAATGTACTAAAAACAAACACAATAGTTGGTCTATTTCTAAGAAATCAACGTTGGTTCGATGTACAGCTAAATTTGCAATGAAAGAATATTACATCATAAATGATGCTTTCAAAGATTTTGGGGATACATGATATCTTAGCAATAACTCGTAAATTGGTAATATCTTGTTTGTATTCTTTGTTGTGAATAGGAATTATATAGCTGCCGAGAGAAAAGTCCCTGGAAGATCGAAAGTCTAAGAATAATAGCGAGTAGCCAAGAGCCAGAATAGAGATTAATTTTGCGAAAAGCGTAGAATTTTGGAACTTAGCCAATAAAATCAAGGTAAAAGTTGGAATTTCAGTGTCTATCCGGACAATTCGAAGAGTTATTCATTATCCAGCAATGGAAACTGAGAAGACGTCATAGAATTTCTAGGCCAAAGTTATGAGAAACATACTTTTTTTATGAACAAACTGATTTAATTTGTGTGGACCTGAGTTTATAAAACTACTTTTACAATCTAGGGAAATTAAACGAGTTTTTCTACAGCCGTCATTTCTCTAATTCCTCCGTTATAGTATCGAAGCGATTTCTACCTATGGCCCAACCGACAATGATTAAGAAGAGCCGACAGACTATCTTGGCCTTTTAGTAATTAAAAAAATAATACAGTATTTCCACAAGATGTTCGAATACAGAAGAGGAATTCATTAGCAGAATAATGCACCGACACAAAAACAGAGATGAGGTGACATAAATGGAAAACTTTCCAGACTTTCGCCCTTCCAAAAACCGCTTTCTACTGATTGCCCCTGCCGTGAGTCCATGTCTGTAAACAAGTGTGAATTTCCAACAGCGTCAATTCATCTCATATTTTATGCATCCAAATCATGCATATAACACATACATATGTACATAGTGAACTTTGCGTATAAATTGATTATGCTGTTGTGGCAAATTTAAAATCAACCAACCAATCATCTATGGTGCACAGGCAGTGCAAAATCTTCTACTAGTGTGAGTGTTTGTGAGCAGAACCAAGGGTTACAAAAGTATTAGCAAAGAAAATTTCAAAACGGCCGTTCATTCTTCCGATAGCAACAAAATCGAAAATGTCTGAGAAAAACTTTCCGGGAAATTTTAACGGAGAAAATTTCATAACCAACAAAATCTATTCAAGGCCATTGAAGATGCTTTAAAAAAATCCATGTTACTAAAAAAAAGGATTTTCATGATTGTAAGAAATAGAGGAGGAATGGATTAGACTATAATATATTTATCCAATTCCCTTTTTTGTTGTGAAGATAATCAATTGATCGCTGAATCCCTTTCTTTTATTTTGTTTATCTCTATTCCGTCAAATTCCGTTACAAATTCATAAAAAAGAGTTCCTAATTACTCGCAATTCAAAAGTGAGCGTTAATCAAGCAAATGTCAGGTTATAAAAGAATTTGGTAAATGATTTTTCACCATTATTATACATTAGCTTTTTGAAGCAAAGTAAATCTCAAGTTAACATCAGAAAGCAATATTGGTCACCTTTACATTAAACTGACAAAATTTAGTATTTTTTGTTTACCCAATTCCGATATCATGCGAAATTATTTATTTATTTTATTATTATCCTCGTTTTACAGTTTACAAACAATTTCAAAATAAAATATATTGCAGCGAAAAAAAGGAGGATAGATAGTGACATTCTGTATTAAATAACATAAATAGAGGCAAATGTCACTTTATATTAATTAAACTATGAACTGTGGGGTGACAATTTAAATAAGGAAAGAAAGAAAATATAATAAATAATAAAAAACAAGAACAATTTTGTTTAAGATGAAAAAGGGAATGCATTTTATAAGAAGAATTTGTTACAAGTATATTAAAAGCTATTACTCAATGTAGTGTAGCACAATTTCGATTTCGCTCTGATTGAAGCTAAAAAGTCATTTTTTAACTTTTTTCACGAAAGCACACAGATTACCAACGAATGGCGTATCTACAGGGAGACTATTTAATATTTTGATGTAGCAGATGATATGAAAAGAAGGAACAGCAACAAGAGATTGTTGATGGACCCTCAAGCTGTAAGCGTCAGAGATCCTACTCTGCATATAACCAGGTAAGCGCGCCACGATTCCACAAGTCGAAAGATGAGAAGTCACCTTGACTTCATGCATGCACTTGTGGACATTGTATTTCACCAGCTTGTGACGGAAACTAACAATTTTTTCCCACGACTCGAACTGGGAAACTGCTGATGCAACATAAAATCCTTGCACGTGCTATACACCAAATGCGACGATACGAAGGTGTGGAGTAGGATAAGTTAAAGTTTAAATTCAATTATAATTGGGGAATAGAAAAATAAAGTCGAGGTATTATTTTAAGTCGGCATTTTATTTGAATGAACGGGTTTCGGCCTGTGGGTATTTTTTTTTAGATGTTGTGGTGCCAACATTTTTAACTGGCGCCCGAGCAGGGACCGGTCTAACCTCCAGTTTTTGATACTCTTGGCGGTGGTCCTTACTTAAGGACATGTGTAGAACTCCCTACTGGGTGCAAGTAGTTGTAAGCCTAAAAAGCCAGCTCACTAATCTATGCAATACTCTGTGCTATTTCCATAGTTAGAAGCCCCAAAAGGGCGAAGATGCGAGGTGTGAGGTCAATCGTACCCTAGTAGGTCACCATTTGACTTTAAAAGGGCAGCGAGTTACCAATGAGGACAAATACGATCCCTTCAGGACCGGCCCCTATGCGAAGCACTGGTTTAAGTCGGTTGTGTGCATCTTATTTTTTTAAAAAATAATCTGTTCCTTTTCGGTTATCTTACAGATCGCTGTGCATCGAAATTCAGTGTTAATATTTGCCACAAAAATGAAAATTTTACCAATGTAAGAAAGAAAATTAAACCATAGACCAGTGTTCGTAAATTATAAAATACTTCAATAATAATAAAAAAAGAAGATTAAAATTAAAGTTAAATTTGTGCTGTGCAAAAAGGCAAGAAATTGAAATTCCTGTAACTATGCTGCGTGTGTTTTACAAGAAAAGTAATTTTATGAAATTTTGAAAAAAAAAAAAAAAAAATCATGCAATCGATGTTATTGCGCTGTGAATAAGAAAAAAAAATATTAATTTTTGTGAATCAAAAAAATATATTAAAATCCATGTGATTTCACTGTGCGTTCCAACAAAACAAGGTAATTTGTTGAAAATCAGTGCCTGTGCTTGTTATAACCAATAGTTTGCTTGGAGCTAACTAAATTAAATTAAAATATTAAAATATTGTATAAAAATTAGTGCCTGTACCATCCGTGACAAAGAGTTCACACGACCTCTTTATTACAGGTAGGATTTAATTTCCTTTTATCTTTATTTATCGCTTGCCAAAAATGGATTCTCTGAAAAACGCAGTAACCGAACTTACCGGTGGTCTTAATACCGTGCTAGTCCAGCTAAAAGCAATGGAAACTCGGTTGAACGCTTTGGAAGATAGGAGAGTATCACCATCTATCTCCGAAGAAACACTAAGGAGCTTAGGAAATCGCCTAGCCCTTTTGGAGGAATCACGAAGCTCTACCATAGTGAATGAGCCAATAATGCCAGCGTCACTTTGCCCACCTCAAACGGAAGCCGATTTCAAGGAAATCAACCTGCTCCCAGATAGTGTAAAGGAGTTGCAGGTTTTCACGGGAAACCAAACCCAATACGTCTCTTGGGTTCACGCTGTGGAGGGAGTTTTAAAGGATTTTGAGATCATCCGAACCAAGCCACTGTATCGTGCGATTTTGCAGCACTTACGTTAAAAGGTTAGGGGTTCTGTGGATGCAGCTCTCGTTTCATACAACTTATTTGACAACGATTGGCATTAAATAAAGCAGTATCTCCCTCTTCATTATGCGGATAAGAGGTACATGCGAACCTTAGAACACCAACTTAATCAGCTGTCAAAAAGATCAAGTAAGTTGGATGAATTTTATGCTGCAGTTAACCATCAACTTTCCCTGATGGTTAACAAGCTCAAAACAGAATCCTACACGGAAGAAACAGTTAATGCATTAGTCGAAACATACAGAAATAGAGCACTAGATGTTTTTATCCGTGGCCTCAACGGCGACCTATCTAGGCTGTTAATAGTTCAAAGACCCAAAACTCTCCATGAAGCTTATTCAGCATGTCTTGAAATGCAGAATTTGAACTTTAGGAATCATTCAATCCACGCCAATACTGGCCCAAATACGATTACTTCTCTTATTTACCAAACTTTTCATTCTCAAGAAGGACCTACTGTCCCACCAAGGAAGTTTCACCCTAATCAACGACATGCCGGTGGGCAGAGGCACACTCCTTGTGAACATGGCCCCCCTCCGACTGTAGGTCCCAAGCCTAACAAAAAAATGGAGGTGGACCGTTCAATTCAAACAAAGCAAGTAGATTATGCCAATCGCCCTTAAAACAAGAATTCCCTGAAAATAGGAGCAAGATCAGATAACCACCCTCAAAAGCATCAAAGACTTTTCAACACCGTTACTGTCAAGGACGAAGCAGTAGAAAAATACTTGGAAACTGCTGCTGAGAAAACCAACGATGTGTTAAATGTTACGCGGGATGGAGCAACCCTGAGGTTCCTAATAGATACAGGAGCAAACAAAAATTTTATCACCGATCGAATAAAATAACAAACAATTAGTCTAGAAAAATCCTTTAGTGTCCAGTCAGCCGGTGGTAAAATACGTATCTCAAAATACGTGGAAGGGAAGTTTTTTAAATCTGCAAATAGTCAAACTCTTGTCAAATTTTATGTTCTACCAGGTCTCAGTACCTTTGACGGTATCATAGGAGATGATACGTTGAAGGAAATGGAGGCACTTATTGATAGAAACAAAAATATATTGACCCTTAAACATAATATTAAAATATCATTAAAAGAAAACTTTTCCGTAGGAATAAATTCAATAATAGATCCCAAACTCCCTGGAAACGTTAAGGCCAGACCATATGAACTAATAAGGAAATACGATTCACTTTTTGGTCCCATCGACTCGAGAGTAGTAGTTGACACTTGTGTCCTTGCCGACATTAGAACGAGCACCGATGAACCGATATATACTAAAAGCTATCCCTATCCCGTCTGTCTGAGAGGAGAGGTGGAAAAGGAATAGCTAAGTTGCTTAAAGAAGGCATAATTCGGCCTTCCAGAAGCCCTTACAATTTGCTGATCTGGGTGGTTCCAAAAAAACCAAAGCCAAATGGCGAAAAACAATATCGGATGGTCATCGACTATAAAAGATTGAACAAGGTAACTATTGCAGACACGTATCCTATCCCGGACATTAATTTCACTCTTGCCAGTCTCGGTTAAGCTAAATTCTTTACAACTCTCGACCTAACTTCTGGGTTTCATCAAATACCGATGAAACCGTCAGACATTCCAAAGACTGCCTTTTCAACCTTGAACGGCGAATACGAATTTCTTAGGCTACCCTTCGGGCTGAAAAATGCCCTTGCTATATTTCAACGTATGATAGACGATGTGCTAAAACCTTATATTGCCAAAATTGGTTACGTCTACTTAGATGACATAATCGTCTTTGGTAGTAGTGAAGAAGATCACCTGAGAAACTTTGAAACCGTCTTGGTCAGACTCAAAAACAAAAAAGTAAACTTGGAAAAAACACACTTCATGCAAACTGAAGTGGAGTTCCTGGGGTACGTAATAACTCCTGACGGCATCAGGCCAGTTACTAAAAAGGTTGATGGGATCCAAAAAATCAAACCCCCAGAGAATCTTAAAGAACTCAAATCATTCCTAGGTTTAACATATTACTATAGGAAATTATGCGAAGATAGCGAAGCCTCTGACTAACCTTACAAGGGGTGAGCACGCTCGAGTTAGGGCTAACGAATGCATTCGTGTTTCGATCAACTTAAATCAATTTAAACTTAGAGCTTTTAATGATTTGAAAATTCTCTTAACATCTGCAGAAATCTTAGCCTTTCCTGATTTCCAAAAACCATTTAATCTAACGACTGACGCCTCGAACTACGCAATAGGCGCAGTTTTATCTCAAGACGAGGACAGAAATGATAGACCAATTGCATATATCTACAGGACTCTTGATAAGACCGAAAAAAATTATGCAACCAATGAAAAAGAAATGTTGGCTATCGTTTGGGCTCTTGATAATTTGCGATCATACCTATACGGTGCTAAATAAGTGCGGATTTTCACAGATCACCAACCACTAACATTCGCGTTGGGAAATAGCAACTTCAACGCTAAACTGAAGAGATGGAAAGTTCGCATAGAAGAGTACAGCTAAGAATTAATTTATAAACCAGGTAAATCAAATTTGGTGCAATGCAAGACTCTTCAGATTTAACACCACATGTGGAAATTCCACTCAATGTATTTCGTAATCAAATCATTATAAAAATTGGGAAAGGTCTGGTAATCAAAGAGCAGCCACATTCGGGCTTCTTCAGACATTATTTCGCCTTCGAAAAGTTAGAAAAAGAGCAATTAATTTAGAATTAATGGGATCAAAATACCTGAAACTTATTTAAGACTCTTGCAACTCTTGAAACCTTTAAACATTACAAGATTAGGTTGACACAAAGAGTAGTGGAAGACGTTAGGAACCAGGAGCGAATTTGGCAGTTGATTAGCAAGGAACGAATGAGAGCACACAGGAATGCAAGGGAAAACAAAGAAAAAATCTTAGAGAAGTACTATTTCCCAAAAATGAACAGTCTAATCACGCAGTATACTAAATCATGTGAAATCTGCCTTTTAAATAAGTATGACAGACATCCAATTACTCCGCAACTCCAGAAGACTCCTGTGCCCTCCTATCCTTGCGAAATCTTACATATTGATATAATGGAGATCCAGAACGAGAAGTTTATGAGCTGTATCTACAAATTCTCCAAATTTGCAATTTGCAAGTTTCCTCAGTCCTATTGTATTGAACTATGTGAAGATGCTGGACATACAAACGTATCCGTAGGTTGAGAGATTTCACTCTACAATCTTGGAAATTTACCGCTGTCTAAAGGCAGTAATACAAAGAGTTGAATTTAAGGGAACTTCTAAACATTGCAGTTGACAGGTATAATACCACAATTCATTCAGTAACGAACAAAAAGCCATCCGATATCTTTTTTAACCGAACCTCCAGAATAAACTTTCAGAATCTAGTAAGCTTACAAATTCAAGCTAACATCGACCTTAGAGCTAGACTGCATACAAAACAGGAACTAGCCAATAAATGGCGAAATTCCAAAATATCCACACCTAAAAAGTTCAAGAAAGGTAGTATAATTTACACCCCGTAGAAGAGAATCCAAGGCAAGCATAAGACACTCTATCGAAAAGAGGTGGTGGAAAAGGATAATAAAGTAACAGTGGTCACAACCACTGGTCGTAAAAATCCACAAGGCACAAATAAGAAACTCATAATAGCACACTTACGCACAAATAATAATCTTACGCAAGCATAATAGTATTACGCACATATATTAATTTTACGCCAGCGCACATAGCACGAATTTCGCACCATAAAATAAAAATTATTTTTATATAACTATTGCTGAAAAATTAGCTTTAGTTGACATTTTAACTATCTCAATGTTAAAGAAAAAGGGAAGAAAAACCTTTAAAATTAATTACAACCAGCATTGTAAATTAAATTTATTTTTTGATAATAAAATTTATATATTGAATTGTATGGACATGATCCTATATTAATTTTATTAAATATGTATAATCTAAAATTCGAGTAGAATTGTTATATACTGAAAATGTAAATTTATTTATAAATCTTAACCTTACAATTTAATCAGTATCACGTATCAGTATCAGAAACGTTTATTGTAATCTTTGCCATAATTATTTAAAATTGTATATTACGCAGAATATTACTAGCAAGAGCAGTGCAAGGGTTCCACATTTTCGAGTACCATTCGTCAATCGCATCAATGATGGTAAAGCCTGGATCAGCGATGGGCATTTTAAGCTCATACACATGGTCAACCTACAGAAGCTTGAAGACATACTGGAAAAAATGGCTGACCTCGTTACCAGCGAAATTCCTAAGCAGGAAACAAAAAACCTAGCGGAATACCATCTGGCATAGATCAGAGAACGCATCAGCCTGCTAAAAGGAAGAACGACCAGGAGGACGAGATCTATCAACTGGATTGGCTCAGCCTGGAAATGGTTGGCTGGAAGCCCAGACGCAACTGACTGCGATAAAGTTCTACGAAGTGAACAAGACCTGATAGAAGGAAACCCCCAACAGTATAGTATCAATGAGAGGGTCCTTTTAATAACTAAAGAAATAACGAGAAAAATCAACTGGGTCATCGAAAATTCCAAAAACTAAGTAGCGGCATCCAGCAAGACTAGATTCGAGCAAGATGTAATTAATTAAATCTCGATCCTTAAAGAGGAAATCAATGAAGTGGTGAGGGCGTGTCAAATGGCAAAGAGCGGCATCGTCAATACAAATCTACTAGACAGAGAAGAGGTAAACAGTGTGATTAACGAACTCGAGACACTGCCCTATGCAAATGAAGTCGAAGCGCTCCAGTATGGGATCCCGTCAGTTTTTACAAATGACACTATGTTGCTGTATGTCCTGTCAATCCCTAAGCTGAGCAAGATCGAGTGCAAATTCTTGATAACAAGAGCAACGATTTTCAACGGAAGGCAAGTCAACCCACCATTTGAACGAATGTTGGTGAATCACGAAGAGACATATATTGTTGTCGGAGACGCATCCTGCATATACCGTACCAATACTGTCGAAATCGTTGAACTTCTGAAGGAAGACACAATTTTCGTTACGAATTTTAAGGGCCAAATCACTACCGAAGAAACTAAGAGGAACTTATCTGGAACTTACATAATTCAAATTAAGAACGAGACAGTGCAGCTTAACATCCGCACTTACCAACATATCCACAGCGGGACATATAATTGACAGCCATAGATATAACGATCTTCCTGGCAATTATTGGAACAGCTGCGATTGTCTATATACCGCCATCGTTCATCGTTCCAGATCATCCCAACATTAGCAGGATCTACGGGACGTAGATTCTTAAAGCGGGATGAATTAACGCGCCACGATTCCACAAGTCGAAAGATGAGAAGTTACCTTGACTTCATGCATGCACTTGTGGACATTGTATTTCACCACCCACCGTAAGTCGCCGTAACATGAAGCTTGTGACGGAAACTAACAATTGTTTCCCACGACTCGAACTGGGAAACTGCTGCTGCAACATAAAACCCTTGCTGATGCAACATACAACCCTTGCGACGATACGAAGGTGTGGAGTAAGATAAGTTAAAGTTTAAGTTCAGTTCTAATCTAATCGAAAAATAAAGTCGAGGTATTATTTTAAGTCCGCGTTTTATTTGAATGAACGGTTGGTTGTCCGCCAACATCTATTTTTTTAGATGTTGTGGTGTCAACAGCTTTAACTTACAACCTCGGGTGAAAAATATTTTTAAGAACTTAAAATAGAACAGATGCCTGACTACAACACCATAAATTAAGGGTGTCCCAAAATTCACGGCATATTTGAATTTTTGTGCTATTTGTGTTGTAAAGTGTTGCTAACAAACAAAAACAAAAAAAAAAGAAGCCGTAACAGCCGGGTTATTAAAAATGGAGCGCTACATGAAAGATTAACGCGTTTTCAATGTTGTGCAATATTTTAAAAATAATGAAGGTTTGGGAGTTACAGCTCCTAATTTTCCTACAAAAAATGCCTTAAAAAATAGGCGATTAATTTCATCAAGAGATTATCTCAAAAATTCAGGAAGAGAGAACGTTTCTGAGAGTCCAAGCACATCAATTTGGCACCGTGGTCAAAAATTTGACATTTTGTGAAGCTCTCTAAAGCGTATTCTCACGAAAAATGCATCTTCATGTATACAAAGTGCAATTGACTCAAGAGTTAAAACCTACTGACCACGTACAGCGGAAACAGTTTATTGAATGGATTATGGAACAGCAAGAAATGGATGCTTATTTTTCAAAAAAAAAATATCTTCAGCGGTCAGGCTCATTTTCATCTTGATGATGGACGATTAACAAGTCCAATTTGGAGTTTAGAAAATCTGCGAGTGATTATTGAGAAACAAATGCATCCACAACGTATCACTATTTGTTGGGGCTGAAGGCATCATCGTCAAACAATAACAGTAAACGGTACTCTGATAATCCAATGTGGAAGACATGGGGTTTCAATAAGACGCTACCACATACCATATGGGCCTTCGAAACATTTCAATTACTACATGAGTCATTTCCTGCTCGTGTTACTTTCTGTTCTATTGATCAGAATTGGCTGCCCAAATTACACTATTTAACGCCGTTGAACTTTTTTATTCGCGCTTTTTTTAAATCTAAGATTTATGCCAACAAACCCACGAGCACCCACACTTTGAAGGCACAAATTCAGCACTGTATCAGCCACATTTATGCAAAACTGTCATGAAAATTTTCAGCAAAAAAGTGCGTATGTTCTACAAATTGGAAGGCCATTTACCCGATATGATATTCCATATATAACCCTATACTGTACCTACCTATACTTTATAAATGTTTTCTATCAAAATTCCTTTTGTGGACACCCTTTATTTGTTATACCTCATTAATATTAAGGTTACCGACCGAAATGTAAACAAGGAAATAAATATAGACTGGAAGCGCTTTTTCTCTTTATTTTTGTTGGACTTACCGGACTGCTACAACTTAACATCAATTTTCTATCGCTAATCGCGACTACATTAAAAAATATTCGGTCACTTTCACAACAATGATTGGCTGTCTTAATATGTCTTAAGACTACAAATGAATAAATGCTTTTTTTCATAGCATAGCAACGCGATTAGGGTAGGGCGAAAATACTTCGGACCCATGTCTGTACCGTGCTGACTACCGACGTTGACGACACGTCAACAAAGTGCACTCGCAAATTTTTACACTCGCTGCTCGTGTGTAGATAGCGGGTTGCAAGTATGAATTTTGTTGGTGCACTGTTTCATTTTGTTGTAAGTGCATAACACCTACAACTATTTTATTCGGCAAGCAAACTTCAGAATATTCACTTCGCACCCTTGCTTACCATCGTCGATATTCATATTTTCTGTGTTTGTTTGTAATAATGAGTAGGGAATGCAGGGTTGACGTAGTTAACATGCACGAGTTAAAAAGTAGTCCCTTTTTTGCGTACGTCCGCGTCTGTTAATACAGACAGTAAGCACAGGTAAATCCCCACCCACACCTCTCAGATGACTCTGATCTGAAGCAACCTGGCTACGAACTAGTGCCATTATTCTTTTCTCACCGCGGTCTCGTCATTTACGGGCGTAGTGATGTAGTTTGCCAAACTCCACCACAATGTAATCCAATCTGGAAATTCAATATACACATTCTCGACAGACAACACCCGAAGGACGGGTAAATGAGCTCACACGTATACCAGACGTTGATATTCATACCGCCTGGACTTGTTTTTAACTTTTCACCCTGATATATACAAAGTCAACATATTACTCTCTATCTATCTTATCTTATCAGCTTATTTATCGTACATCGACCACACAGTTAGAGCAAAAATTCCTAAAATAACCATATGGTAATACGAGAAAGCCAATTGGAGCGGACCTAACAGCTTCTTTAGGTCGTAAGGTTTCCTCGATAACGATGTCGCTACTGATATGAACACAGAAAGCATTCTCTTTGGAATCAAATACTTTACCCCACATCAAACCAAACAAAAAGGCATGGTACGACTCGAGCTGTAGGACGGCTGTCAGGGATAAAGAAATTTTTTGTTTCAGACCCACCTTACTGAGAAAAACCAAAAAAAGTTCGAACCAGCCTGAAATGACTACGCCTGTCTTACGCGTGTGAAATTCCAATACAAAAAAATACTACAATGTCCTAATAGTAGTAAAAACTTTTGGTCGTTCGTCAAAAACATTAAAAATTCTGCCTCATCCTCCATCCCAACGCTCAATTACAATGACATTTCAGTTGTGAGCTTTTTGAATAAGGCCAATATCTGCTTGCTGCACATTTTGCGGCCAGTTGAACACTTCCAAAATTGCACTTTGTCCCCGCCTACACTTGAATGCATCGAATTTTTAGAGGAACGAATCCACTTTCGCTGGTTCCAATCTGCTGGTTCCAGATGGTTTATCATCCCTTTTTCTGAAAATGTGTTCTTTCTCACTGGCAAAACCATTGCGTGAAACGCTTCATCAATCCTATTCTTTAGGTCTCTTTCCGAAAACAGCATTTATCCAACCCGGCCCTGAAAAAGGCGAATCTTCTTCTCTCTCTTCCTATAGATCCATTGCACTTACGTCCCTTCAGCTCATGAAATATCTCGAAACGCGAAAACTTCTCAATGTCCGACAGTATAGTTTTCGTAGCAAAAGGTCCATTGGTGATTTGACGGCATGTCTCACCAAAAAGTGGAACCGAAGCGTACATCAATCTGGTGAAAGCAAGATAGTTGCACTTAATATTTCTAAAGCAGTTCATAGTGTTTGGCATCAGGCTCTTTTGTCGAATGATCTTTTGGGATCGATGACTATCTTCTTCAACGGATAAGAAATAGGAACGTTCAATTCAAATTGCCTAGGATGGGTTTAAATCTGATATTCACAAAATAAATGCTGGTGTGCCCCAGGGCTTTGTTTTGTCTCAGACACTCTTTTTAATTTTCATTAATGATCTCTTATCTGCTTCTTCTAATCCAATACATTCCTTTGCTGATGACAGTACTCTTTGTTTTTCATATTCGTTCCCGGACCCACGTCTCTGCTCTTCAGCGGTAGAAAGGCAACTGCAGCGTATGATAAGCTCATTGATTTCCGATATAAACAGAGTGGAATTTAATGATTCCAAAACACAATGTTGTCTGCTGTCATAAAAGCGAAATTTAAGTATCCAGATATTATCCATGTATAGCACTTACATTTTCGAAAGCAAAAAACTCTCCATTCGGGGTATGTGCGTCAATGACAACCTACGTTGGAATGACCACATATTTAATGTCGCCAAGAATGCTGCGGAATGTCTGGGTTTTCTCAAGCGATATTTAACTCCCTCTGATCGGACCTCAACATATAAGGCATTCATCCGCCCAAAATCGGACTACAATGCCCACATCTGTGCGATAAAACTCGTAGGTGACTGACATAATATCAGTCAGTCAATAAATCGACGTAATGTCCCCTGTCTCACTTTGTTTTATCGCTATTTCCACCACCAGTGCTCCAAAAAAATCTTCAGTATCATTCCGCCCCTTCAAGCCTTCAACCGTAACATTCGTCTCGCTATGAATGCTCATCAGTATACCCTCAAGCCCACTTTCGTTACTCTGAAATATCGTGATTCGTTCCTAAGCCGTACAACTCGCTTTGCAAACATTATTACTCTCTGATTTTCCTTCGCCCGCGCTGTTAACAAACATTTTAAGGGTACGCAAATCCCTTAAGCGCGCGCTAATTATTGTTTATTAAAAAAAATGTAAGTTAACTCTTATATATGTAAACACTTATACACGCACCTATAAATCAGTCAGCTTGAAATAAGTTGGAAATTGTTTAAGAAATTTATTCGGTCACCTACTCTCAAACGATGTCAATGACCCACGACGTAAAAAGGGGGGTGTTATGAGTTTAACGTGTGGATCTGTGTATCTGTGTGTCTTTCCGTGGATTTTTTTGTTTTGTTTGAAAGTTGACTTGATCGAGAGCGTTCTTAGCTTAAATTCAAACTTTATATATATACATATACAATCAAGTCGATTGTAGCGTGTCTATCCTAGCAATATATAACTCATAAAAAGCATAACATAAATAAATTTAATTAAAAATTTAAAAAACCCACGACGTAAAAATAACCTCCAAGAATGTTGCGTTGGGGGACCGCTAAGTAAATATAATAAAAATAAAATGATAAAATATGAAAATTAAACAATAATTAGGTACCTGGGGACGGAGGTAAATATGAAAACTACAATATCAAATCGTTAAGTCTAAGTCTAAATTAATTTATTCCGAAAAATTCACAAAGTAAACACAATTGTGAGTTAGCTTACTATCATAAAACCACTGATGATATAGACTTCGTAAGATAGGATAATTCATGAACCTAAGTTCGCGTGTAGTATGCAAAAATATAGCATATAAAATAAATAGGTAACTCTATTCTTTAACAATGTTAGGTAGGCTAATTATAGACGGATTTGTTATCATATTTTATACAATATTAAATTTACAACATTATATAGACTCAATAATTTAATATTGTTTTTTATACTATATTTACTCAGCTGTCCACGGGCGCACCATGCTTGGATTAAAATAGGTCAATACATATTGTCAGCGGTTTTTTAAATTTATAAATTATTTTTTTTATACCAACTTTAACTGGCAGCAACTTCTTAGTCTGGGTAGTTAAAGGGAAAAGTACAATGACAACCCAATCAAACTCCTGATGCTTAAACAAGGTTTCTTAAAATCTAGTCCTACCACACTTGCAAATAACCAATGTTTTGCAAAATACATACATATATGAAAGAGACTACACCTCCGCCAGAAGAGACTATTTGGATGTCATGACAATTATATTTCCCTTCTTCTTCTTGAACCGATTAAATATTTATCGCATTTAACTACATCAAAATCTACACATTTCTCCCCCGTACATACCATATATATGTACATTACTAATGCGACACTTTAGGTAAATTCTTTTGGTTAGATTCTTTTGATTTTTCAGACATAAAATGTTGAATGAAAAAATGTTTAAGTACGTTTTATTTAAAATTCAGTATTAAGCCAACAGGAAAATTGCAGAAAATCTATCGTCTTGCAAGAAGCAGGATAATAAACTCCAAACTGGGTAGGATTTCTGCTAAAAAGTGACAGCAGAGGCATGACGCAAGGCGGTGTCTTTTCTCCGCTTTCGTGAAACTTAGTGGTAAATGAACTGCTGATATACCTGGAAACAGGTTGGAACAGGGTGATTGCCTATGCGGATGATGTTGCTATAGCCGTCTCAGGTAAGCATCTTAATACCATCAAAGAACTCCTTCAGCTATATATGAACAGATTAACCAGTTGGGCGGATCGCTATCTAATGGGAGTTAACCTCCATAAAACTGATCTCGTCCTCTTTTTGTTTCAGGTTATATATAATTCCAACTATTTAACCTTCCTCAATAAACGATATCAGTTTAGTGTTTGGGTATCATTTTTGACAGGAAACTAAACTGGAAACCTAACATTCTTGAAAGAGTCAAGAACACTACAGTATCTTTATTCTCTTGCAAAAAAGCCATTGGAATCAAATGGGGCCCTCAACGTAGAATAACCCACTGGCTATACATCTCGGTCATAAGGCCGATTCTCACCTACGGCGCTGTTGTCTGGCGGACGGCCTTAGACAATGCAGTCAACTGTAGAAAACTAAGCAGAGTTTGACAAAGACTTTCATGAAAGCTTCCCCTCTAGATCTTTCTGGGAGAAAGATGCTTTCATGGAGGACAAGTCAAAACACTTTTACGCGCATGGATCTTAAACCGATAGCGGGGTTGGTGATGGTGTTTTCTCAGATAAGCTAATTCTAAGCCTATTCTTCCGTCCTCTAAATCACTATAGCGTGTTCCAGGCGGAAATTTTGGCGATTTAAGAACTTTGTCCTGGCTGAAGAAAAACGTGATATCTGCAAAGAATATCCGCATCTTTTCGGATAGTCAAGCCGCTAACAAGTCCCTGAACGCATTAAATTCTAAAACCGTCCTTGAATGCGGTTGAATTAATGCTGTTGCAGTGAATCTCATACGGCGATGGCAGAGCAGTTCACCTTTGTTGGGTGCCGGGCCTCAGACTCATTTCAGGGAATTGTAGGGCCGACGAACTCGACA
The DNA here is from genome assembly GCA_907269105.1 of Volucella inanis. NCBI lineage: Eukaryota > Metazoa > Arthropoda > Insecta > Diptera > Syrphidae > Volucella > Volucella inanis. The sequence continues at coordinate 72,325,722 of OU026154.1, read as the reverse complement.
AAATTGGAACCACTCCACCTATCATATCACTCTATCTATTCTATTCGGAAAAGGGTAACATAGGTATACCAATAGCTACGTGCGAATTATAACTTAAGTTTGATGCTAACAAAAGAACAGACCTTAGATGGACCGATTGGTCAACATGTCTAGCGACTAAACAGATCTGCCCAAAGCTGGATCTGAATCGAAACATCTCATCGCCATCATAGGTGTTATCACTAGACGCTGCCTTATAGGCAAGCATTCAACAGTGGACCTACGAGAAGGTCTTCTTAGTTTGTTTGCAATATGTTTTTGGTTTTGCGTCGTTAAGTTTAAGAAAAAAAATGTTTTTGACTTCTTTCATTGCAAACCGTAAATGACCAATTACGTGGAATTAATCTGCCTAGTACAGTTCAGTTTAACTTAGTTGCCCTGATTTGTTGAAATTCGTACCTTTCGTCTTAATACCAGTATAACATATAACTTGTCACTATTGCGGAAAGCCGCGTACAGGTGAGATTCACAGTTGTCTATGTCTATTGGAATTTTTAACATGTTGTGCGCCATTTTACCGCTAGGGAGCAGAATGTCAGGGGTGCACGAAGATGCTACAGCCAGTGCAATCTTTCCTTGTCTTCCCACCTGCCCCAGGATGGCTATTGTAATGAAAAATTTTCCGATGCCACCAGAGGCATCCAGAAAAAATATTTTGCCTTCGTCTGAACTTACGCTTTGGAGGACTGAGATATAAATCTTCCTTTGCTTTAAGGTGAACTTTACAATGCAGTCACTAACGATGTCAGATATCGCCCCTGGGCTGAAATGAATTTGATGTCATCAAAAATGCTGCGAAAAGTCTAAGTTTCCTTAAACGATGTAAGAAATACTTTTTGCACTGTGATTTGGCCTCAATATTTAAGGCATTCATCAGCAAAAATTAGAGTACATTGTCACATCTGGTCAGGTGCTTTTAAAACATCTCTGAACCTGCTAGATAGGATTCAAAACCGTGTGATAAAACTCAAAAGTGTCATACTTTCGTTGCTTTGGTGGGTCTGAAGTCCGTAATCACTCAATATTTTACCACCTATAGAAGAACTATATTTTTACATATGACCCAGATATTTTTCCCACAGCTCTACCGGATTCAAAAGTCTACAGAACACCAACAAACGACAGTCAAATAGTTACTTAGTCGCAGTTAAGTGAATGACACACGCCACAGGCTGCATGAGACATTGAGTTCGTTATATCATCAAATGTACTCAGAGACGAAAATGATGTTGGGCTTCGAACCGCATGCAGTAATAGGAGCAAGTAAAACATTCGCTGGTGTTGGGATGCATCGTATATACCCGAGCCATTGTCTTTAAAAATCCAGAGGAAGTCTTCTACTTGGTGGCCGCGCCGAAGTCTCCTTTATGCTCACATTGTTGACTACGCAGAGTTTGACCTCATATCGGCACTTTTAAATTTATTTCACTCGTCATCAGATGCAGACTCATGAATGGAAACTTCTTGCGTTTTCTTGATTGTGCACTCATTTTGGAGGAATAGAAAACAGAACACAGGAAACAGTTATATGCAACACTTCTTGGTGAGTTGTCGATTGCAATCATATTCGCTTACTGCATGGAAATGAAACATACCTCAAAAATCGTTTTTTAATCAGCTGAATGGTTTTGGAGCTACAGCGTGGTAAATCTTCTGAACCAACTTAAAGTACGAAAAAGGAAATATATCGATTTGCAGAAAATAATCGAGCCTTGTGAGTACATAATTGTAAAGTTTCACTAATATCCGTTCGTTGTTTTTCGATGCACCCGCAGACACAAGTGTCGTAACCATTTTATTATAATTTGATAAAAAGACTTAGCCTTTATGCCGATAGGGCATTCGTTAACATCCCAAAGCTCAAAGCTTGTACCCTTAGTCACTTTCGCAGCTTAAAACAAATTCGCACACAAAGAAACACTATTTCTGTTCTCCACAACAATCACCATAGCGATTCCAATGATAGCAATCTTGTAGCAGTGTAACTCCTTACTTACTGTTCGGTTAAAGTGTTTAAAAGTTCATCATTGCTTCTGCAGATCCGTCGTCGTCTTTTTTTTGTTTTTTTGTTTTTCAAAATCATTAACAATAGATTAGAACTTATCCTATATTCTTGGCTGCTTTGTAAATAAGGAAACTTCAGGTGGTTGGATAACCTGCGCACTCAACTTGAAAGGTCAGATAACACCTTGAGCGAAAGCGGTCCTACATACCATCTATCCCAAAGTGAGGAGCCCTGACTTTAAAGGTTTCAACTGTCACATATCTGCTCTATTGTAGCACCTTAATTTGTGCCCAAAAGAAAGGAAAAGAAGAAAAGTATTTCTTACATCGTTTGGGGAAAACTAAATATTTCGCAGCATTTTTGGCGACATCGAATACGTAGTCATTCCAACGTAAGCTACCACACACACACATGCCATCCGTGGATAATAGCTGAGTGTTTAAATTTTGCTTAACCGACAGTAGACAACACTATGTTTTGGAAGCTTTAAATTGTATCTCACTTCCCATTTTATTAATGAGCTTAACATAGACTACCGTTACCGTTCTACAACAGCAAACAGATATAAAAAGTAGAGAGTACTGTCATCGGCAAAGGAATATTTTGGATCAGAAGTAGCAGACAAGAGATCATTGATGAATATTAAAAAAAATGTCGAGGACAGAACGAAGCCAAGCATTTATTTTGTGGATATCAGACTTGAAACTATCCAAGACAACTTGAATTACACGTTCCGAAAGGTTATTTCTAATCCATTGAAGAAGTTATACATCGATCGCAAATGCAAACAACTTCGACAAAAGAGACTGATGCTAAATTTTGTCAATTGCCTTAGAAATATCAGATGCAATTATCTTGCTTTCGCCAGATTTATGTACGCTTTGGCGGTCACTGAGAAAATTTCGTGTTTCGAGATATTTCATGAGTTGACGATTTGTCAGAGTTTCCATGACCTTGGAAAGAAGAGACGTAAGTGCAATGGGTTATAGGAAGAGAGAGAAGAAGATTCGCCTTTTTTAGGGACGAGCGGGACAATAGCTGTTATCTATCTGCTCGGTAAGAGTCTCAAAGGGTAGGATTTATAAAAAGGCTTACACAGTGGTTATATTACCGTGGAAAAACCCTTCTTTAGAAGAAGGGGAGATATATATCACAATTTAGACTAGCGGATTTGTGTTTTTCAAGATCTTTAAGTATCGTTGCTACTACACGAGTGCGAAAGTTGATCCGACTCATTGCAGATTCGACTCACTCAATCGTGGATGGGGACAAGGCACAATCTGGATGTTTTGAGCTAGTCAGAAAATGTGAAGCAAGCAAATTTGCCTTGTCCAAAGAGCTGAAAGCTGGAATGTCATTATATGTTAATTGAGTGTTAGGATGAAGAATGACGCAGAATCTCTCATTCGTGCGAATTTTTTTCTTTACTATCGCATTAATAAAAATATTTAAAACACTATAATACACTTGTTTCCCAATGAGATACAGTGACAGCGAAAATTCGGCAATGCATTTCAAAATAAGTAAAAATGGAAGATTTGAAAATTCTTTGTCACTTTGCAGAAATAAAAATTCACATACGAGGTGTGTTCAAAAGTAATGTGACTTTTGAAATTTCGCAGGCAACTTTCACTCGATAATCGATTTCTTTTTAGCTGTGTTGGTACCCATGTCCCAAACATATGTTCATAGTTTCAAGTATATAGTTTTTTTTTTTTTTTTTTTGACAGATAGAAAGCTTAGACGTGTTGTGGCGTGCTCAGCTATTTTCAATTATTATAAAATAATTAAGAAAAGAATTTGCATCAAATTTTATGTAAAAAATGGAATCAAGTGATCTAAACACTTGAAAGGCAGACAAACGTGATATACGGTGAGTCTGCTCTAAGTATAAAAATGTTTACAGGTTGTACAATCTCTTCCAAGATGGCCGAGAAGATGCCAATGACGAACCTCGCTCTGGACGCTCCAGCACATCAACAAAAAATTGTAACGTCTAAGCTGTGAAGAAAATTGTTTTGGAAAATTTTTTGCCCAGCCACTATATTCACCGGATTTTGCACCATGAGACTTTTTTCTGTTCCCAAAACTGAAGAGACTATGAAAGGATGGAGATATGCAACGATTGAGTAAATAAAAACGGCATCGCTGGAAGAGTTCAAGGCTATACAAAGGTGCTTATGAGAAGAAGAAGCGTCGGCACAAGAGTATTCTTTCTATTTTGAAGGGGACAATATTAATAATTTTTTTTATAAAAATCTAAGTTACTTTACTTTTTGAAAACACCATATTTAAATTATAAAGTATTTTAGGTACTTCTGACACTTTTCTTATATAATAATACCAGTGCTATATACAACCTAATAACAAGGGCAACAATACAAAGTTAGCTCTCCCTTATATAATATCGCCGATCATGATTGATGATTGCTAAATCTTTTCGAGGCTACTAAACCGAGTGGCCTTATTAGTTTCCTTATAAAATTTCTGTCGTAGTTCCAACTATCTGTCTTAACTTATACCGCCTATACACATGGCAGCACGTACCCACGTACATTTGTACATATAAAAATAAAAATAAAAAAATCAAATTCGAAGAAGACAACTAAAGCTTATTTGAATAAAAAAAAAATTAAACATAAAAAATAAAACAAACAAACAAACTGAAACAGAAACAGAAAAACCGTGACCTTGAAATTTGATAATGCAAACATCGTTGGAAAAAAAGAATAAAAAAATAAATTTGTTTGTCTATCCATACCGCAGAGCCTAATGAAACTAAGTCTAAACGTAGATCGCGTTTTTTAATAAAATTGATCTTGTGAATCTTTTACCGTAACCTATTATCAATGCATATCTCATTATATTAAGATAAGAAGTATCCGACAATTTACTGCTGCATCTTTCTTCCAGTTTGACAAAAATAGGATAATATTCGTCATATTTGCATATCATATTGTATTTTTGCGTTTTTTACATGCAAATCTTAAGACATTTGGTATGCCAATTTAAAACTAAACCGGCATTTAATATCACTTTCTCTAAACTCATTTAAAAGTGGTTGTTTTTATCTCGTTGGTTTACTTAAACTAAAAGATCAAAGTTAACAAAGACCATAGGACTAACACCCCAAGTGTCTGTAACTCGTTTAAGAATTTGCAAAGATTTAAATCAGAACAACAGGTTTAATTTAAACCTATAAAAGACTTTTTAAAAGTTATTTTTACAATCAACTAAACAACAATTTAGACTTATATTTTTGTATTAATATTATGCATGACATACATATGTTACATACATATGTTACATACATATATACGACTATAACAAAATTATGTATTCAACAATTATAATTTAATTTTTCTAACCCGAAAATAATGTACCTAACTTGAATTAATTTTGATTTCAAATATTTGCAGAGCTTAAGATCTTCTTTTAAAACCAAGCGTTGTATAAAGACCTAGTCTTAAATGTTATTATATTTTTTTTTTTTTGAAAATGGATTTGCATAATTTTTTTTCATTTGTTAATAAATTTGTGTAAAAGGAGTCTCATAAATGAAACGGTGACAAGAAAAAGAACTAAAACTAAACTATAATAAAAGTTGAATTAATTTAAGTCGCCGGTTAACATTGATTAGAGATCAATGGATATCAAAATGAATGAGAAAAACAAAATTCATAAAAAAATTAATAAGAAGTATTTGTATATTTATGTACGTATGTAATATGATAATTTATTCACAGTTTTTATTATAATTACAAAATGTTTCAAAAAGACTACGGCGCTGCATCATCTGTGGGACAGGTTAATTTTGTCAACATCTTTAACGCCCTTAAGGCTGCTTAATTTTACTAGTAAAACTGACACTTAGACATTGATTGATTCAATTACTTTGCTGCCCTCTTCTATTGGCACTACGGTTCGAATTTAATTTTTAGTATCATTGCCCATAACCTGAGCTTTTTTCCAAACTCCGATGAAACGAAAAGGCGAACTTGTAAATGACACTAACATTATCCAACAAAAATAAAGCGTTCGTTGCTTTATGATGTTGTATCACTATTTCCACTAGTAGAGCTCCTACGTATACAATAAATTTATTTCAATTTAAACTCTCTTTTACACCTGTCGTAATTCTCGTTGTGAATACTAGAAATTCGATAATACAAAAAAGCGACAGCAAAGAAGAGAGCGTAGCGCTTGAGGTGTGGTAGCTCGGGTAAAATGAGACATGGGAGAGGAGCGAAAAGGCAACAGATCTAGAGTACGCAACAAAAATTGTAACGTGCGTGGAGGAACACTAACTTGACGGAAATGAGTCATAAACGGTACAGGGGACATCGTGGGTGAGTACAAAATGTATGAGTTACGTTCAGAGCAATAACATCAGCATCGTCATCGTCATTGTTACCACCGTCAAATTATAATACCTACCTAGACATTACTTGGTAACAACAATAAAAAAAACCCATCAACAGTAACAGAAAACTCCAGCTTAATAACAAAATTTGGCTTGAATCGGCTTTTATTTGTCAATGCCAAAAAGATAAGCAGTATGGAACCTAGTTTGGGAATAGCGATATTAGCAATTATAAACTATTAGCTATCAACTCTTCATTGTGTAATGTTTTGTATAATTTCAGATAAGTTAGTTGAAGATAACAAGCTAACAGTCGTGTCAAAGACCTTGAAGTAAAAAGGCATTATTTAATAAACAGATGTGTTTTATTTGTAAGGGCTGGGCAAATACATACTTGCGAATGTCGTGTCCGTACTATGGACCCGAGTACTGGCTATGTTGTAGATTATCCCTACCACGTGTCAGTAGTCGTGCAGCATTTCTTATTAATCGTGTTTATATAGTGTGTCTAAGTTTTTGAGGTTATAAGGATGTGAGAAATACTCCCCAAAAAGTACCTCAATACTAAATAATGGCTTCTTTTATCAAAGACAAGTTTCTTAAAGATACTTGTAATCTAGGGTAGGCATCCTCATTTAAAATACTAATATTTATCGAGCTTCGTCAAGTTGCTTTTTCATTGCCTACATCCCTTGCTTAACCATTTAATTTCATTATTTTGTAACCTCGGTGACACATATACGTTCTTCTCGGAAGCTATTGCTGACTTTAAGAAGCGGTAGAATCCGGAATGGATCTGAAACTCAACAAATATATCTCTTCGATTAATGAAATACACAGTTCATTCAAAATGTTCCGTATAGTATATCCCTTGAAAGCTCGTCATTAAATCTTTTTCAGGAATGCTTTGTAGCAATCTCGACATATTTCTTTAAAAGCCTCCACGTCATCAAAACGATCTCGTTTCATGGGTCAGGGTCAGGTCTGGCGACTTTAGTGCGTGATTAATACATAAATTAATTTTTTAGTCAAAAACATTGTTATCAATATTTTAACCGTGGCCTCTATATTGTAAGAAAGAGGAATCCGCTCGCGTTCGACATTCTCGTCCTGGTTAGAAGTGTTTGGAATTTAATACTCATCTCCGTATGCAGTTTTCAAAATTTGAAACGTGTTCGTGGCAGTTTTACCCAATTTAAAACAATCTTAGCAGCTTTCCATTATAAAAGGATCTGGCATGGCACTACAGATGCACACATTTCAAAGAAATATTAAATCAAGTTATCGCGTTGAAAATTTGAAAAAGTTAAATTGGCAAAACCGAAAAGCGCTACTTGTACATTTTTTTATAAAATCAGTCCCTTGACTCAGGCAACTCAACTACAACAGTTTAGTAGAGTGGTGGGGAGGCAACTCAACTACAACAGTTTAGTAGGGTGGTGGGGAATCGCGATAAGAGGGATGTCGTTCGGCAGCACCAGCATTTTTGGTGGTTGAATGATGGAGAAGACATTTCGTCGTCGTTTCCGTCAATTACGGACCAGCCTCACTAATGAGGCAGAGTTGCCAAATATATTTGCTCCGTAAAGAGCGATGGACAGCTTACGTAGGTTTAGGTGAGCATATAAGAAATATATATATATATTGATATATAAGAATGTATATAATAATATATGTATATAATTGTGTATAATTTCTAGGTGTGTGTATGTGTGTTTTGTGTATGTAGGTTAGGTAGACTAAGGTTTATTTTAAGTTAGATATTATGTTCATATGCCAAGTTTTTTGTTAACAATATCTTTTCTTAGCCTTAAGTATAGCAAACAAATATTTGAATAAAATGTTAATTAAGTCGAAAGACATAGATGTAAGAATTTAGAGTAGCTTAGAGTGCCTGAGTGGGGCCAGTAAGTTAGTATAAGATTGTCAAGTAATTTTAAGCTAGCATTTAAAGATTTTTTGTTAGTATGTAAGAGTTTTTGATTAATTAAATAAAATGCACTTAAAACTAAACTAAACAGTCCCTTGACTTTTTGTGAAAGCTGTGTATTATGATAACAAATTTTAGTTTCACATCAAATTGGTGGAAGTCCGCTTCTACTAATGTGTGCCATCTTATGCGATATATCCCTATTAGAAAAAGGCTTTCTAGACAGAAGTAGATCAGTAGAACCGATAGTGAGCCCAGCAAGCTCTAGACAACTTAACAAAGTCTAACTTTTTTCAGATGGATGAAATTGATGTGGATCGTGGTCCATAATAAATGGTTGAAAGTGGCATGTTAGTAGTTATATGAACTTGATTAAACGTTTCTGTGACTATTTCTTTTTCTTTTAGTGCAGACTATGTTTCTCCCGTCTTTGCAGACACTATCCCGTTGCTAATTCTGAAGCGTAAAATTTCTCAATGGGTCAAAAAATAAATATTTATGTTTAAACTATGCCACATAAGACGATTCCTTTCCTAACTTTGTATTTCGAGAACTATTTTGACGTGAAATCATTAACAATAAAATCACACATATTAATGGCTGCTTGTAACTTTACAACATGTAGTAATTTTACGTGGTCGGTATATAGGCAGGTCACTCAACTTTCAACCAAGGGTCAGATTCTTCGAAATTTAGTACTAGTGCCCGGCTGTGTTGGTATGAGCCCTGCTGTTGATTGATTGACTTTTCTGTCGCCATCTCTGCTTCCGCATCCTAACTTGATCCAGAAGATTTCTCCAATGGCATGAGTTCCAAATATATTTTCATACATGTATGACAAAATGTCTCAAATAAGGTTACCCCTTAATCGAACCCTTACGCCGAAATAACATAGATTCCATACAAAAATCGAATCTCTACCTTTTATCTACTTTAGACTATAAAAGATTCATATTTATATACTACATATATATCTATGAAAATATTAACAAAAAAATATTCTTGTGTTTCTAAAAATGATGAACAATTTTAAACTATGACCTTAACTTACTCACATATTCCAATTACCTACGCCTATGTTACATACGTAGTATTTGGGGCTTCCTATCCTATCATAAATATATATGTTACGTATTACTATAAACTCGAGGCTGTGTAATAAGTCCATGCGGATTAAATCGACAAAGAACATTGAGTTCACTAGCTAGCTAGGTCAGACTAGGTCAAATATGCCAATTTTCTAGATCTGAAAATTATTTCCTATTTCCTATTCATTAAAACTTGCAAACATTTAAGACCAATGTACATCAGTATTTCTCTTTTCTCCTCCCTGATTCTATTCACCCGCGTGGTGTACAAAAATTTCATTTTTCAAATCCAATGAGCGCGCGCTAGTTACAATATAAAAAAAAAGAAAGTTAGGAAGCACTCTATAAGCACCTTCTCATCCGGGCCTATTTTATAGAACAGAACCATAGACTTTGTTAAAAGCAGATAGAAATATCGACGGCTGTTTCACTGTTTAGGCTATACAGACTAGTGATGGGCAAACGGCAAAACGGCTATTTATATGGGTATTTATTTTAATTGAGAAAAATGTGTTCATTGTGTGCTTTGTTTTTATTTACAATAATTAGATTTAAAAAAGAAAAGGAACAATGTAAACAAAAGAATCTTTGAATTAAATTAATCTGAGTCGCTTGAATTAGATAGTAAACTTATCATATGTTCGTCAATATACATGCATTCTACTGATTCAGTAGATTTTGATGTGCTGGGTATGTCAGGATTGGATGAGTAACTGCAACTTGGCTTATTAACTTCTGATGTGCTGAGTATATGGATATTTGTGAAACTGGAACTTGGTTCGGGTTTTTGTTCTGCTACAGCTTGGTGTGTTGTTTGTGCATGGAATTCAATGTTCCAATTATGAGATATGCACGTCAACTTGCCTGTCCGTTCGGTGGTAAGGCGATTTCGTTTCTTAATGTGAATCCAACTAAATGTACTAAAGGAACGTTCTGTGGCTGCCGAAGTTACAGGTGCTGATAAAATGCGTGCTGCAATTTTGCTTAAATTTTTATTAGAACAAAGGCCTTTCCAACAAATCAATGGTTATATGGAGGAAACATTTGACCAAATGAATTCTTTACCTCAAATACCTTCTTTGGACTGATAAAGGGCCAAATCGGTCATGACTTTAATTCACATACTTTTTGAAACTTCATAACTAAATTCCATTGCTGTCATTTGGTCAGAATCACTTAGATGGCGTCCTTGATTTGATGGGTCAGGAAGAGCAGCGGAGAGATATATCGGTGATTCTGCGAATTCCATTCGGTCCTTGAATTTTTCGTCGAGATATTTCTTCTCTAAATCGTCTAGACATAGACATTGAATTTTCCAGTTCTTTTAGCACTTGATGGACTTGGTGTGTTAAACAATTATTGGATTCAAATTTCGTTATCACCACAACTATTGGCTTAATAATCTCAATTACAACAAAAATATCATTACAAAAATAATCTTCATCTAGCAATTCAGTCTTAATGTCTCTTACGAGGGAGGAAGCCTCATTGACGGCCAATGTCTATAAGCTGACTATAATACTCACTAGGCTTTCTAAGAGAATATGTAGCTCCCCCACCGAGTTTTGTATGGAAGTTTTAAGGAAATTTGTATGCCCTCTTCTTTATTTATTTTATTAAGGAAACCACTAAGCACTTGACTATTTTTTATTATTTTCACTATCACCGTTACTTTTTCTATCACACTTTTTACAGGAGAACACTTGATAATATCATTGCAACATAAATGCAATGTATGCACTATGCAGCCCAGTGGAACAATATGGTTGTAGTTGTCTTTCAGTAAACAAAAGACAACAAAAAATTTGTCCGCTTGATATTTTTCAATTATAATTTGCATTTGCTCCTGTAGATATTTTCCCTTGTGCTTTTTACCTTCAGTTATTAAAAACTCAACAAAAACTGTGTCTGGCTTAGATATAATAAAGTTTATAATGCCTTCGTTGCGGACATTGCTCCAACTATCACACTGAAGATGTAAATTTTGTGCATTGTGTAGTTGGTCTGCAATATTGGATTTTACAGCGTTGTATTCTTCCTCCAGGTAATTTGTGGCTAACTGCTTTCTTGATAGCAGTTTGAATGATGGTTGTAATTGTCCGAAAAATGAAATCCACAAAGGATGTTCAACCAGTGATAAAGCAGAGCCACTAACATATATGGCTCTTGCTAACGTTTTATTTAACGATTCCTGAAATATATATAAAATTTATCAAATTAGAAAACCCACGTACAAAACATATGTAAATATTTTTATTAATGAAATGCTTACGTTTTCACTTTTTGATAATGGCTGGGATGGATTTGATCATTTAGCATTTGATTGCTCACTGTCTAGGCTGGGATGTATTGCTATCGCAGGAAGTTTCCACATCTTTTTTACAGTATTTAGTGGTGACGTTTGGTGATTTCACTATTTCACTATTTACAATATTTTTTTATGTCAGCCGGGCATTTAAGGCAGCTTATTAAATGTTTTGTTATTTTATTTATGTTTGGATAATAAGTCTTTCCGCAAAACTTGCATTTAGCCAATTTATCCATTTTATCGAAATATTTCCACACCACACTTTTATTTTTTCCCATATTAAACAAAAAATTGACTTTAATCACTGGGTATAAAAAATCTGCCCATCACTTATAGACACATTAACTTGTCGGATGCCTCAAAATTCATTGAATCATTCTGAATGGATCAACATCAACGTTCAGTGATGGAAAATTATAGAATTCAAAACTATAGAAAGAAAATTCAATGTGCGAAAGGCAAACTGAACCGAAATCGACCATCAACGCAGTTAGGCGTGTATGGTAATTACTTTATTTATTCCACAAAGCACTTAATATGAATTCCAATATTGCACCTTATACATTTTGTCGTCGGTTTTGTATGGCATAAAGCACACCTTGTTTTTGTTTTTCCTGTATTCGATCGTAACGTATATTTCTACCTTCAGAAACATACTGAGGTCCTCGCGCATTAAAATTTGATTTTAATGCGGCTTGGCTTCTAAAGCTTAGTTGGTCTAAGTCGACACTATAGATTCAGTGTATTTGCCAAGAGTTATGAATTGAGAGATCGATGCAACGTGTGTCTAGTGAACAGTACCAATTCTTTCCTCGAATTGAAAGTCTTTAAAGGCTAACATTCTGATCGCATCTATTTACACCTCCCGTGCCGACATAAATGCACCAGATGCGACTACTCTATCTAAGTTCAAAAGAATGAAATAAGCTGATATTACTAAAATACTTCACCAATTCCATACTCGTGGAATGAAACATGTAGCTTGGCCATTTTGTTTTTTCTCAAAGCATCTGCATATTCTAATACCACCCCAGCGCTAAATCCATATTCCGCATGAGTGGTGCTAATATTGGTAGATGCACATTGGTAAGGCTCAAATCCGTTGACATATCACAATATCGTTGCACCTACCAACAATTTGTGGCTTATCTTGGATAAATTGCTTGCATTCGTATCTTGTAATTGTCACTGCAACCAAATCATTATGCCAATCATTCTCTCGTTTTCAATAGATTCTTGTTCGTGAAACCTAAATGTACCCACTCAGAACAAAGGCTTTGAATTCGTGCAATTAGATTTTTCGTTGCCTGTTTTTTTCGGGATACTATACTCGTATATGGTATATTATCTGTTTGTTTCGTTTAGAACTATTGCAAGCAGTTTGCTGTTAAAAAATCTATGAAATAACTCCAAAGGAGATTCTAAAAAGTTGAACTCTTCAGAGTTTTCACACTTCGGTTTAAGTGGAAGACGGTACCGGTAAATGCTCTTTTACCCGATGAAATCTTTTCCTTCTTCTTTTGTTACTTGTTAGGAGATTGTGCTGAATTCGTAGTTTTTGAAGACTGTTTATTAATTCGACTGAAATTTGTAATTGATAATCTGGTTAATTGCTGACAGAAGCAAATTCTACGCCACAAGAATTTTCATCGAGCAGTTCTGCACAAGTATTTTTCAGTGAAAATATTGCAATTTTATACAATTTTACTGCCATACCATCCAACATTACGTATAAAAATACAAAACACACTTCTACGACCTGAATTGATTATTATAATCAAAAGAACAACAATTTCGGAGAACATGGTGCAATCAGTATATTATAATTTGTATAACTAAATCTTAACACAAAAAAATACCTAAACTGCGAAGCGAATACTTTATTCAGTCATGTTGCAAATTGGTTGTAATAAGACATACTTTGTTTGCCTAACTGCACTTAAAACACATCCTACAGTATTGATTGACTAACTCTCGATAGAAAAACCAATGCACAAACAGCACGTGCCAAACGGTTTATTTAAGCTTGTAGTTGTTCTGACCGACCTATGTGTAGGACATCAGGCACATCTGGATTAAAATAAAGTACAGTGAGTCTGCGAGAGAAGCTATACCCTTCCTATGTTTGACCAATTTATACTTTGTAGCCCAAATATCTAGTAAACAATATGTCGAACCTAATACACCATCATGTGTATGATATACTTAATTTAGCATTTCAGTTCAGAATGATACGGGCAGATTACATTATAATAGAAAAACTTATGTAAGAATAATTTCGAGGTCATCATCTCTTATTAATTTTTATCTTCTTCTCTTGCTTTTATGGTTGACCAAACAAACTAGTAATTACAGAATACCGAGAGCAGCCAAAATATTTTGTTATGGCTCTTTGCGTAGTGAAGTTCGGAAGTATAATAGTACATTCAATCCTGAACCTTAGAAACTAAACCTTACACAAAAATTTGCTGCCGGATACTTAGCATGATACAAAAATATAGGACAGTTTTCTTTATTTATTTTTATTTTTGTAAAGTCAATTTATAAGTCTATGCACTTCTCCCAGCGATGCATCTTCTCCACCCGTCTAAATAGTATTCGGCTTCTTTCTCTGCAAAATATCATAGTTGATTAGGTTTGTGATGGCTTCCTCATTCGACGAAAATCTCTTCCCTCTGAGCATAACTTTTAGCCTAAGGAACGAAAAAAACTCCCTTGTAACTAGATCTGGTGGGTAAGGAGGATGGTCAGGCAGTTCAAACGATAATTCGTAGATTTCCGTTTTGGCAAACGCTGAGGCGGTACAGGGCGCATTGTTTTGATGAAACAAACTTTTTTTTTCTGCAAATGTGGCCGTTTTTTCCCAATTTTTCCCTTCAGGTTAAAAAAATGTTAATGGGTAGTATGCTCCTGCAAAGAATTTTCCTTTTGCAAGATAATACATTAGATTAACCGACTCTATGACTTACCCAGAAAACAGTCGCCAGTACTTTCCCAGCCTTTGCTCTTTTAAGCCAATTCCTCATTCCTAGTATAATGAAATATAATAGTTTAATTTACAGTAATTAAACGGAGCCAAGAAAATAATTTATTGCGCCTAAACTGCGCCAACAAACCGTTCGAAAAATTCATTCAAAAACACGTAAGCAAACTTGGAATTTAACTCGCGGTCAGCTTTCTCATATCTAAATCATAATTGAATAAGTGACAAGCACATTCTTTGCACATGCTCATAGCTTCTATCTCTCTAACCTTAATTCAACGAAACGTTTCTAGAAGCATGTATGACCAAGGACTGTTCGACTTAAATGGATTGACCATTTCTGGTAATCAGCATAACAACCCTACCATATATGGCTCGTTGGGTTCCAAGACACACAAAAAAAAAAATAATATTAATAATAATAATAATAAGCGAGGAAAAGAAGAAATTTTCCATCCTTGTTGAAGTTTTTATTATTTCCCCATATTACCATATTTAGCCTTTCCACCTTCTTTTTCGGTTGGAGTACCTTAGCTAAGCACTGAGACCTATACACGCATAAATGACACAACTGTTTTATTCCATTAAGATCTTCGGAATGGATAACTACTACAAGATTCCTTATTAAATAGAGAAATCGAAAAATTATGGAAAACAATTCGGTACATTTAGACATATGCTCGTCTTTTTGTTTGTATAGTATGTTGGTCCAGCTAGATCTTTTCAAGGGGCTGTCAGGTCTGTTCGGCGATCGGCAGACGTAAAAAAAAAGAACCAAAAATAAATGGAACAAAGACACTAGTGGCAGTGGATTCCTTTTTTTTACAGATCTATGATAATTGGGTGTTAGCTTAAATCAAATAGAATAACAAAAGAAGAAAAATTAAAGGGGATCAGAAACTTACCATCAAGTCAATAGAATAAAAAAAAGTTACCAATATAAACCGTATTGATCCCAACGACATCCAGTACCATAACAGAAATAGTAGCGGGATCACCACCCGGAGCAACTTTAGCTAAACTGGCTACAATAGCAATAGCTAGAGTGACCATATGTATTTTCAAAACTTTGCCAGAATCTAGTATTTAGCAGAAAATAATGCTGAATATTTTTTACTTGCCGGATTCTGCTTAAATTCCTGCTAAATTTATTTTAAAAATTAAGTAAGCAGTCTTAAAAATGCATTTATTTGTTTTTCTGAAAAAAAATTAAAAAAAATTAAAAAACGTATTATCTAATGTGATGCCTTTGTCACAATTAACATGAATCATAAAATTATTTCATTAACAAATATGTAATTGCACATTTCGTAAAATATAAAAACATAAAACTTAAGAATCTGAAGAATCTTTCGATAGCAACATTCGAAGTTGGCAAAACGAGAAAAGAAATAGCAACATTTGCGAGCTCTTTATATACAAATTCGTAACCGGCATCTGTGTAGTTACTTACTTCACACCAAAATTCAACGGTACTAGAGTTAAAATGTAAGTTATTCCATTGTGTTTCAGTTTACCTTGCTAGCTCTGTAGAAATGTAAAAGTCGTTACAAAATTTCGTAAGTGGTTCTTTGTGATATCTTAAACGTAACAGTTAATTTGTTTCAACATTTTTAAATTTTTTGGAGTTATTGCTTGCAATTCTCTAATAAGGTAGACTATAACATTTTGACAATTTTCTCTATATTTTAAATTTTGCAATTTTTCCTCGCGTTCGTAGTCTAAATATGCATGTGGTAATGATTCATCAATTGGCATATCAATTTCCATCCTATTTTCAGAGATAAAACCATGTACTTGATTTTAGATAGGTTAAAGAAAAAATAAATATAATAAATTTGTATCGTTTTCATACAATTCAATTAAAATATTTGCTTTATATTGGGTATATATTTTAATTTGTGCGGTTTTTTTTTCAAAATTTGAACGTTTATTTAAGAGAAACATGTACAATAGTATTATTCAAAGTATTGCCCATCTGAAGCAATGACTTTTTCTCATCTTTCTGGCAATTTGTGGATTCCATCCCAAAACAACTGCGCCGACTTGGCAGCCAAGAATGAATCAAGCCAATTTTTGATATTCTGTTCTGATGTGAACCGTATTTCAGTGAGGACGTTCTGCATCGACCGGAATAAATGGAAGTCAGAAGGGGCTAGGTCAGGGCTATAAGGCACCCCACCCGACTTCAAATCCACTGTTTTCTAAATAGTTCTAAACCGGAATAGCAACGTTGGGCCGATCGTTGTCATGATGGAAAATTATTGCCTCGTATCTGGTCGCATATTCCGGGCGCTTTTCGGCTACTACTAAACGGATTAGTTGTGTTCGGTAGCGTTGTCCACTGATGGTTTCACCCGGTTTTAGCAGCTCATAATACAGCACACCCATCTGATCCCACCAAATACAGAGCATTACCTTCGCGCCATTTATATTCTGCTTTGCCGTTGATTTCTCTGGTTGGCCGGGTTTCATATTTGATTTTTTGCGCTCCATTTTTCACCACCAGTAACAATCCGATACAAAAATGACTTCCTTTTGTGGCGTTCCAGCAGCATTTCGGACATGCAAAACCGCCTTTCGACGTCTCTCGGCTTGAGTTCATGTGGAACCCAATTTTCTTGCTTTTAAATATATTCAGCTGCTTTTAAACGTTTTGAAATGGCTGCTTGAGTGACACCCAAAGATTCTGCGAGCTCTTCTGAATCATGTAAACCACTTTTGGCACATTTGCTCAGCTAGCGCATGTTCACCAAATACTTCCACCAAAAAACGATGATTTTCGGCAGCAGTTTTCTTCATATTAAAGTAATAAAGAAAAACTCCCCGCAAAAACACTTTTTCTGGCACAAAGTTCGACATATTTAAGTGAAAAAAAAATATAGTTGTTTACACTTCAAATGAATGACATATACTGACAGTAGCTTTCCAACGCAATGTTCCAATGGAATAATAACAGTGGAATAATACAAGTTATGCCAACTCTTAGCAAACCGCACGAATTAAGTTATCACATTCTGCTAAATATTCCTGCCAGATCGGCAAATCATGCTAAAAATCATGCCGGGAGGATTTTATTTTTTTTCTTGCTAAATTTTTTTAGCAATAAAAAATTTTTTTTACATTGGTCATATTGGCCACAGCCAACAATGGTATCTTTGCCATATCAGTTTAAGCGATAGTGGCAACCACTATAAGTTAACACAAAAAATACTAAAACTCGCTTTATTCAAGCCGGGTGCAATGCCCCTACTTCCGCCACATGGACTGCGTGGTTCACACACTTGCTGCACAGTTACGAGAAGTCCGACCCATACACGCAAAGGTTCACACGCTCTATACAATGTAAATTTCAAGAAGCTTGAAGAGCACCTGTAATATTTTCGCATCAAGCATCGCAATATGTTGCGTCATTTATATCCAGCACATTTAAGTGATTTGCAAAAGTGTTATGTCCTTTCACGACGCCAGTAGATAACCTGCAGTCTTTCCTGCTGAGAGGCAGCAGAAAGGCCGGTGACTTCCTAGAGACGTCGCGAAGTATTTGGTCTGCCTACATCCCGCGGAGCTGTGCAATCTACAATTGAGTTCATATAAGACTCAACTGTCAATGGAAGCCTTAACCGAGGACGCAGGACGCAGACCCAATGTAGGTTCGGGTGCTGAAATACTCTCCTCTAAACCGTGCCTGGTAAGTTCGTCGGCGATTTTATTTCCCGTGATCCCATTGTGTCCTGGGACCCAGACAATGTCACTGAATTTGGTTTTCCTATTGCATTTAGTGATCTCTTTTATTCTCGAACTAGCTTGGAAGTCGTAAGAGAGTTCAGAAAGGTTCTAAGCGTAGCTTGGCTGTCGCTGCAGATGCAAATGCTTTGCCTCCTCTACCGTTTCTCCACAATATAGTTTGCTGCCATCAGGATTTCGATAAATTCTGCTTTGAAGATATACGCAAGCTTTCCTAACGTAAAGTGAAATCTAAAGGTGTCGTCCTCAAGAAAGACACCAACGCCACAGCCTATATTGGTTTCGGAGCCGTCCGTGATGACCTTACTGCAATCCTTTCCTAGCTCAGATTCTGACAACAAGGAAAGCCGATTTCGTATTTTTTCCGCAACAGGAGTTCTGGTGTCATTGCATCGGACGGCATGTCCATAAGACCGGAGTCATTAGACAGCTTGTTGTATCAAAGACCACTTCCTTTTAATTGGAAGATGGTTTTGAGGGTGCAGCCCATGATATGAATATCAAGAGGAAGGAGCATTGATGGTTACCTTATAAATATTTGTAAATAAGATGTAAAGTTTAGTTTGAACTGGCACTATAAAGTGGGCAGTCCCAAATAAAAAAATTTTTTTTTTAACTTTACCACGAATAAAAGTCTAACTGGTGTCAGAGCAAAATGAAAATCGCGATTAAGTAGTAAGTCTCAAGCGAAATAAAATCAAGTCGCGATTAAGTTCCGTTAATAGAACCTTGAGTAAAATAGTGATATAACTCGCTTACTAAGAACTAGCGGAAGTTACTTAAAAGTAAATTTGTGCAAAATAGCTCGCTAATCCAGAGAAAGAAAAATAAAAATCACTTGCTTAGAAGCTGTGCAAATAACTCACTAATCCCGGGATAAATTGTGTAAATTAACCACAAATAAATTGTGAATACAACTCGCTTGAAACCGAGAAAATACTACAGAACTGTGTTAAAATATCTGCAACCGTGTGTGAAATTTGAAAAATAAGGGGTGATTCATCGTGAGGTTTGATTTTTAATAGGCTTTTTTTTTGCTGAGAGTGTACGCGAAAACCTTGACGAATCGATTCGTCGTCGTTCTCAGCAGCTTGGCTTAGAGTACAAAATTCAACTTGTGTAAGAATTGAAGCCAGGCAACTTGAACTTGCGTCACATTTTCAGTAAATCGGCTCTGGAAAAACTCAATGAAAATCCGGTGTTTTATCGTGAAATTTTGTTCAGTGATGAAGCCTATTTCTGGCTCAATGGATACATAAATAAACAAAACTGCCGTATTTGGGCTAATGAGCAACCCGAAGAGTACCAAGAGCTACCATTACATCCATTAAAAACAACGGTATGGTGTAGTTTATGGGCTGGTGGAATCATTGGTCCATATTTCTTCAAAAATGAGGAAAATCTGAATGTTACCGTTAGTGGTAACCGTTATTGCGCCATGTTAACGGACTATGTGCTTCCTGAAATTCAAGCACATAGTCTCGGTGAGCTCTAATTTCAACAAGACGGCGCTATGAGCCATACAGCGCGTGAAACAATGGACTTTTTGAGAAATCATTTTGGTGAGCACTTAATTTCACATTTTGCTACGGTAAATTGGCCGCCTAGATCGTGCGATATCACACTTTTGTACTATTTTCTCTAGAGATATGTAAAGTTTCAGGTCTTCACGAATAAGCCAGCTACGATTGACGGTTTGGAAGCTAACATTACTTGTGTTATCCGCGAGATACCAGTCGCTATGCTCGAACGAGTCGCCAAAAATTGGACCGTCAAATGGACCACTTCAGATGTAGTCGTCGCCAACACTTACATGGTATAATTTTAAAAAAGTAAGTACCAGAATTGTTCTCTGAACCAGTAATAAAAATTGTAAGTCCATTTTCAAATTTAAGTGTTTTATTTTATATTATACATCAAACCTCACGATGAATCACCCTTTAGCAAGTGCTCATAACAGATCATCGAAAGAACTTCTCTGCACAAACAAGGAGCCCCAGTAACTGTGACCAGCAGACGAAAAGGAGACAGCGACCGCCGCCAGTCGCTCCAGAGTATGATTCAGAGAATCCTAATAATGTATGTTAATTTACAGATAATTAATTATATGAATAAGGAAAATTTTACGAATAAATAATCTAGTTATATCTAAAAGTGAAAAAACAACTATTTTGTAGTGAAATTTTTTTATTAAAAAGAAGGAAAAACGACATATTTATTATTGCAAAAATATTTAACACAAATAACTCTGTTAAAATTAATAAAATATAAGTGAAAACATAACAACAAAACAAACTGGAAAGTAAGCAATTTCGATCTTATAAAGCAATACTTAGTTCAATTAATACTTAATAAA
Source organism: Volucella inanis (assembly GCA_907269105.1). Lineage (NCBI taxonomy): Eukaryota > Metazoa > Arthropoda > Insecta > Diptera > Syrphidae > Volucella > Volucella inanis. Next base: position 72,304,903 of record OU026154.1, on the reverse strand, counting down.
CATTGAATTATAAAAATGTCCAATCCTAATAATCTCATAGGCTCTGCTGTTCTTAATGCCTCATAAGTAGTAAACCCCCTTAAAATGTTCTCCTAGTAGGAAATCCTTAGTAGCCACGGCCAATAATTTTTACCTAATTATGGTAATGGATATCATGAATTCTATTGTGAATCTCATTGCCGATGCTTCTATTACTCGAGATCAAGGCATAAGCCCTGAATATCAAAACAATTTTCTGATTTTGCCGGAAAAGCAGGAGAATTTAGTTCCTGGAAAAAAAAAAACGTGGAGTGAATTCTACAGTTATACAAACTGCTCAAAGGAACACCAAGATACTATGATATATTGAACGAAATTAGAAACAAAATAATTAAAATTGCGTACGTGGTACTGGAGTCGTAAAATACGCCTCTGAACTGGAAAGCCATTTCCAGATGCCCAACGCTGCATTACGCAGATCACAGGGGTCTTGGTACGCTGGGATACCAAATAATATCCTTTATTCAAGGCAAAGCCTCGTGCAAGATCTCTACCGAAAAGTTTATTCTCATCTACTCGTATCACTTATTGAAAATAAAATATAGTACATGGACGTGGGAAATAAATTGCTAACGGTGTTAACTAGCACTTATAGAGATAAAGCACTTCAAATTTTCATCCGAGGCTTAAAAGAAGTTCTACCAAAATTTTAAGCCCTACCGCAAGTTCTGAACCCATGTTTAAAATTAGAGAAACGAAGATTCAGGACAAACCTCAGTTCACACAGGAATGTCTATCAACCCCCTTCCAGACCGACTGCTCCTAAACCACAACCAAAACCAGAGTACATGGAAACGTCCACAATCTGATCCTCAGAAGTAAACACCAAAATCGTCCTCAACCGTTTAAATACGCCTGGAAAAGACCTTTAGTCCAAAACGCCTCATTCCAAAATCAGCTCCCACCAAAATTCCAAAGGAGTTTTCACATAGATCTTAAAAGTCCATCCAACACTGTAAATAATCATATGAACAATTTACATACTCCCGATTTGGTGGTGAAACCTACTTGCTATGTTTCCCCGGATGACATTTACACGTTTAATCAAGTAACAAATACGAAAGAAGTAGAACACGACCCTGATTTGAGAAATTATATTTTAAACCAGCGTAAGAAACAGAGTCAACGCGAGATGAAGCCCCAGAATATAGTGACATACATTTTTTAGGATGAACTCCTCTTCGCTGCCCTATTTTCAATGTAGAACGACCTCTCAAATTCTAAACTTTCTCATTGATACCGGACCGAGTAGGAATTGCATTCAGTGAGGTTTAATAAAAACCCTTTCCTAAATTGACCTTTTTGGTCAAACTTGCATGCAACAGTGCTATACGACTCACTAATCTGGGTTACTTCAAGAGCAGTAGTTTCGGACATGGGACGGTTCTAGCTACTGCCAGGCAATCCAATTCTAACGGCTGAAATTCCTTTCTTGGTCGACTTCGACATCCCGTATGATGTAAAATATCCGAAGAGAGAGAGGGAGGACTGGGAAAAAATGCAATAATCAGGTCAAATGCAATTTTCACAGTTGGCCCGAAAATAGAGGAAGGAACAGGTTCTGGTATTTTCTCAGAAGACCCAGAACTAAGAGTGTCTATAAGATTACCGGACGCAAACAGTGTCTTCACCCGCTGTCCTCAGGGCGGGTGAGCTAATGCGGATGAAATCGACATCCAAAAGAGATATTGCTATCTACATCGATAGTCAAACCACACTCAAGGCAATGGAATCAACTAACATCAAATCTGATACAGTCAAGGGCTGTCGCACAGTGCTCAGTTCACTTTGCAGTCATAACTTTGTAAGACTGTGCTAAGTGCCAGGACACTGCGGTATTAAAAGAAATGAACAAGGGGGCTACTTGAAAATAATGTGGTTACCAACATCGAACCACCCCTCTGCACAGTGAGCGACACTATCGAAGAAAAAATCACATAGACTGCCAACCTAAGGTAATCAAGTCTTAAAGGACATAGGGTATCCAAGGCTCTCTGGCCGCTTTTTAACGGCAAAAGATCTAGAAAGCTAATAAAATTAAATAGGGATAAGCTTTGGACAGCAATAGGAATCCTGACAGGGCACTGTCTCCTGCAGAAATGCGCAAAAAGACTCGTTGTCAGATACGGATATTTACAGATTCTACGGTTATCTGCAAGCAGTTGAGGACATAACACACATATTGTGTAATTGCGAGGCAATATCGCATCTTCAAAATCACAATTCAAAAAATTGGGTGCTTTACCAGGGAGATTGTTTATGTTTTTTGTCATTTGAAGACAATTTCAACTGGTTCCACATGAATCGCGATTGGCGCCGTTTTGGTGCCTGGTGTGTGTATCTATCATATCCCTGATTAACCTTACCTTGGCCAAACGGACCAAGAATTCAAATTCTTCCTTTTTCCAACAATTAAAACATCTGACATTGTAGGCAATGACAGTCTAAAGGAATTTAATGCTCTCATTTACGCACAAAAAGTTTTGTGACTATTCGTGACAAAATAGGAATCAAAATTAAACGACTAAAGTCACTTTCAGTTAATTCAATAAATATAAAACTCGGTCACATGTTAGACTCAAAGAAAGAATCCATCTACATTTTAGTTAGCACAGACTCTCCAGTACGCTCTAAGTACTAATCCTATCCCCTATCAAGTCTCCTTGATGATAATATTATTCGACCATCCCTCTCCCCACACAATTCACCTGTGGGTCGTCCCAAAAAAAAGCCGACTTGAATCAAAAACAGTATAGATTGGTAATTGACTATAATTAAATAGCGTTATCATCTCACAGAAATATCCTATACCCTAAATTAACAAGAAACTATCACAACTTGGACAGAGCAGCTTATACTTTAGCTCTCAAAAGCGGTTTACATCAGATTTTACTAAAAAAATCAAATATGAAAAAAACTGAATTTTCAATAAATAATGGGAAATACAAATTTACACGACTCCCATTCGGTTTGAAAAATGTACCTTTCATATTCCAACGTACGCTAGACGACCTACAACAAGAGTATATATTACAAAATCTTGCTACGTCTCTATTGATGATATAATTATCTTCAGTTAGGACGATAGTGACCACGTAAGTTATGTCGAAAAGAAATTTTAAACCTTGAATGAAGTTTACATGAAGATGGAATTAGATAAATGTAACTTGTACGTATTGTACGTACATCCAAGAGGATAACAGCAAACTCAGCAGAAGTTGAAGTTATTATTAAGGGGGTATTCCAGTCTAGAGGCATGAAATTCGGGCGGTTTTTGGAGCCCTGTACAAACGAAACAAAAAAATATTTTTATCATCCATTTTTTTATCATTTGTTTATTGATATTTTAAGATTATGTTACATAAAAAATTGACAAAAAGAAATAATTAGTGTATGTAGATGCCGCTAAAGCCCAAACCTTGGAAAAGTCAAGTCAAGTTATTTTTTAACACAATGGCAGACGTTAGAAAAAATAATTTCAGCATTTTTTTTTTTTAAACAATTCTGATTTTTTTTTAAAAATAGTAAAATTAAAAATTTTGATCAGAGCGTGCTTGAGGCGAATGTTCAAAGAACATACACATCAAATTTTAAGTAGTTTCGAGAAAAACGCGTTTAAAGTTCATTTGTTTTTGTCAGACCCGCGCCGTGTCACAAAAATGGCTGTAACTCATAAAATAATTGAATTGAATTATTAGGGGCTATGCTTGATTCGATTTTTTCAAATTTGTAGACTAGGATACCCCCTTAATTTCTCCATTCCCAATACTCTCAAACAACTTACATCGTTTTTAGGCGTAGCAGGCTATTATCGCCGATTTGTTAAAGATAACGTGAAATTAGCTTAACATTTGACTTCTTCACTAAGAAGTGAGGAAGTACGAATATCTAAGACTCAATCTAATAGAATTCCTTTATCCCTTAACCTTTAACTACAGTGATGAAATTTAGTTACGTGTCTATAGAGGTGGGTCCATTAGAACCAGCTAATCGTATTTGGAAATGATGAAAAATGTTTATGTTTAATTATCATCAAATTTGCACTTTAATATTAAGTCATAAAACTTACTCTAAAAAAAATGTACATTATATGTAAAAAATCAAAAAAAAAAAAAAACAAAACAAAAAAAAGACTTAAAAAAAACATTTTTCTTAAGAAAACAAAAATTTAAAAACTTTAACTCAAAAAATTTCGACATTGATAAAAAGTATTGGGTATATACTTTAATTCGTGCGGTTTTTTTTCAAAATTTGAACGTTTATTTAAGAAAAACATGTACAATAGTATTATTCAAAGTATGAATATCTGAATATCTGAAGCTATGACTTTTTCCCATCTTTCTGGCAATTTGGGGATCGCATCCCAAAAGAACTGCGCCGGCTTGGCAGCCAAGAATGAATTAAGCCAATTTTTGATATTCTGCTCTGATGTGAACCGTATTCAGTGAAGGCGTTCTGCATCGACCGAAACAAATGGTAGTCAGAAGGGGCAAGGTTTAGGCTATAAGGCAGGTGAGGTAAGACTTCCCATTCACTGTTTTCCAAATAGTTCTTTACCGGAATAGCAACGTGAGCCGAGCATTGTCATGATGGGAAATTATTGCCTCGTGTCTGGTCGCATATTTCGGGCATTTTTCGGCTACTGCTCTCTTCAAACGGATTAACTGTGTTCGGTAGCGTTGTCCATTGATGGTTTCATCCGGTTTTAGCAGCTCATAATACAGCACACCCATCTGATCCCACCAAATACAGAGCATTACCTTCGCGCCAGGGATATTCGGCTTTGCCGTTTTTTTTTTGCGTTTGGGGTTGTCGTAATGGATCCATTTTTCATCACCAGTAACAATCCGATGCAAAAATGACTTCTTTTTGTAGCGTTCCAGCAGCATTTCGGACATGCAAAACAGCCTTTCGACGTCTCTCGGCTTGAGTTCATGTGGAACCCCATTTCCTTGCTTTTGAATATATCCAGCTGCTTTTAAACGTTTTGAAATGGTTGCTTGAGTGACACCCAAAGATTCTGCGAGCTTTTCTTGTGTTTGGCAACAATCTTCATAGAGTAATCCTTCCAGTTCTTCATCTTCAAACTTTTTTGGCTGCCCAGGACGTGCATCGTCTTCCAAGCCAAAATCACCACTTTTAAATCGTGCAGACCACTTTGGCACCAAAATACGATGACTTTCGGCAGCAGTTTTCTTCATATTAAAGTAATGAAGAAGAACTCCCCTCAAAAACACTTTTTCAGGCACAAAGTTCGACATATTTGAGTGAAAAAAAATTATTATTGTTTACGCTTCAAGTGAATGACATATACTGAAATGACGTACAATGGAAGTAGCTTTCCAATGCATGTTCCAGTGGAATAATAACAATAGAATAATACAAGTTACGCCATCTCTTAGCATTAAGTTATAGAGCCAATAGTAATTTAGATGCAGGATTTGCATACTTTTTTAGAACAAATTAGGCAAATAGGCTGCGTACATTTTGCACACAAGTGAACAATATTTGGTCTTTTATTCGGTGGACAAAAAGAGCATTTTTTTCTTTTACTCCTCTCTAATTTGGGGTTTTCATTATTGTATGTTGCTGGGGCCGTTTCAGCTAATTATGCCAGTCCTTTAAGAAATGTCATATTTGTCATTTTTGAGGTCTTTTCATGACTCTGTTGGATGATTTAACCATTCAGAGCTCTCATGTCGAATAGCCTATAAAAACAGGCATCGAACAAAGACGTGTTCTGCGACTGCTTGAGTGGACTAAGCACATTTGGTCTACAAAGTCAACACCACCTTTTGTGCTATTATAATGCATTATATACATAATACATTTCCGGCTTGTTGGTGGACTCTTCAACGGTATTGTCATGGTGCATACATGAGACGAGAACCACAGATTTGTTCTTTTTTTGGGACATAACTCACAATTGTCGAATATTTCGAGAATCCAAAGATAGATGATCCAACTGGACTGTCCTTGTATAGTAAGAACTCTTTTGGAATTTCCTTTTTGTTTTTTTTTTCTAAAGTCCCAACGACGACGGTTAGACCTTTAGACTTCATGACGTTCAAAAATTCCATCGATATGTACCAGTTGTCAGTTGTTATATTTCGATTGGAGTTTAAAATTTGATTTGTATAACGGAAGACACACTTGCGTTGGTATTAGATACCTTCTCTCTTCATCTGTCAAAGTAAAACCATCTGTATTTTTACCACAGTATAGATACGTATTGAGCACGTAGTGCGTCTTCTAATTCGCACTTGTATTTTCAACCAATATTTGTTGGGCTTACTCGGGATGTATATTACATTTTAAAAGCACATACACCTCGAAAAGCAACCAACTTTTCATCAATGGTAGCATTAGCACCGATGGAATAGTTAGTTTGAGAATTCTTTTTGAAAGTATTAATTAAATCTGTTACAATGCATCCTGAATCAGTTTTTTTCCGTTCACTTCTGACTTCAGGATTATCGAAACAAAGACATACTAGGAGCGTGTAAAACCAGACTGAAGACATGCATAATCGAAATATGTCTCGCCTTGTTCCATCGGTCGCAAATAGTGATACAACAGCTTCATGGTTGGATTTGAAAACGGCTGTGTAAAGCAACAGGCCCAAAAATACGTCAAGCTCCTGTAGAGTGCTTTCATTTAGTTCTAGTCGCTCCGTATTTTGGTATTTGTTTCTAAAGACTGATAGTTTATTATTTGTCCAAGTGAGTATTTAATTTTTTATATTCGCATTAAATATTTTTTGAAATGCTTCTTTTGGATCAAATGGCTCTGGAAGAAGATCGGAAAGTAGTGCAAGACGATAGGATGATGTTGTGGCTCCTCACACGGGTGTTTCTTGCAGGTGGTCTTTTTGCCCATTTAAATCTATCTTTTCTATAAAAATATCCGTTCGCAGTATCTTCAGCTACATTCTGCTTTTCTTCTTGTCAGTTAGTTCCGAGTCTATTCTATATAATTCCTCATTTATCCATTAATTTATCAATTGCTGCGACATTTTTCTTGTTTTAAAATACCAAAATTCTGATTTTCAAAAAAATATATATATATACCTGAAATAAAACAAAAACGATACCTAAGAACCAGAGAAAAAAGTAACGTATCTATAGACTCATCGAAGGAGAGACAACCGAAACACGTCCTTTCGTCTTCAAAAACTTCGGCTTACTGAGGATAGGCATCTATAAGCGCAAGTAGCTGCGGCAGTCGTGGGTGTTTTTATGCCAATGGACCCACCAATTCAGTTAAGGGTTAAAGCAGACTCTCTTCCAGCTTTTCGAAAAATAGAAAAATTCCTTATTTCTTGTCTACGCAGATTACAAGAAAAGTTTTGAACTTACCTTTGACGCATACAATAAAGCTATCGGTGGCGTTATATAGCAAAACGGTAGACCTATCATGTTTATTTTTAGGTCGTTGAGCAAAACCGAGGAAAACTACGCCACCAACTAAAAGAAAAATTCAATGACTAATGAACCTATCATATCTTTCCATCTATTCAAAATTATTTTCTCTTTTAAAAATTCGAATTCAGCTACAAATTATAGTCTGTCCAACAATTTTGTTAAAAAAGTAACTTTTAATATTTGTGATATATATGATTATGCCTTATTTTTAGCATTTGATACCTTCGACCACATAATATTTTTGGACAAACTTTACAATGCTGGGCTTAGACTCGTTATGTATAAGTGGTTCCGTTCCTACCTGTCTGGTAGAGGACAGAGGGTTATAGTTAATGGACAATTTAGGTCTAGAAGCAGCATCTCTTTGAGAGTTCCTCAAAGTTGTGTGCTTGGTCCCATACTTTTTTTTAATATTTATAAACTCGCTCCTTTTACAAAAATACCGCAGCAAAGTTAATGCATTCGCTGATGACATGGCATGTGCTTTTCGCAGTTATTCTGCTTTGGATCTTTCTGCAGATATTAACCATGACCTGGAAGTCTTAAGGCATTGCTTCAAAATGCATAAAATGGTACTCACTTATTACTTCCAAAATTATGTTTTTTAATGTGTCTGGTAAGGAGGTTGACTATGGATCATTCACTTTTCATTGTGGAAGTTGTAAGAAATGTAATCACAGTAAAATTATTTATAATTCGAAAGTGAATCTACAAACATAATTTGAATCACGATCACGTTCTGATAAGTGTTTTAATATTGAGTGTGTTAAGACATTCAAGTATTTTGGAGTTCTGCTTGATTGGAAGATGGGCTGGTCTGCTCATACGGATGCACTTAAGAAGTATCTTATGGCTGCCACAAGGCAAATATACTTTTGAAATAGTTGTTGCTCAAGAGAACTTCTTAAGTGTATTTATTATGGTTTGGTGCACACTAAACTTGAATATGGCATAGTTTCTTGGGTTGGAACTCACAACAATAAAATAAATCCTCTCTTGATTTTTCAAAAAAACATTATTTGTCTTATTTGTAAAAAAAATTGCCGACATGAAAGTTTAATACTATTCAGATGTATCAAAATGCTACCTCTGAAACATCTTTATTATTATAAAGTATTAAAGATTTTTTTGTCAGATCTGGTTATGTATTGACCCGGTGCTCTTCTAGCTATAACCTTCGAGTTAACAATCTAGCCATAGTACCATATCACAACTTAAAAATTTTTTTAAATTTTTACACGTCAACTCCTCCAAGATTTTTTAATAACCTACCTACAAGTATAAGAATTATTAGAAATGTATCTATGTTTCTTAAAGTTAAACTTTAAGTTTCATTTTTCTTTGTTTTTGCTTTAAATATTATAACAAAACTTGTCGTGACCCCCTTCAGTACTTTTAAGACTTATTGTATTGTTATATTAATGTTAATTCAGGTACTTTAGCCTCTAGTTCCTTATGAACTATATGTAGATTGGAGTTTCTTTATTAATATAGGGTGATTCATCGTGAGATTTGATTTTCAATAGGCTTTTCTTTACAGATTACGCATAATTATTATTAAACTGCTTTATCATTTCTGTTCAGTATCATTTGGCAAATCATCATAGGAAGACTAATACTACAACAGCGTCTCCAAATTGTTCATCCGTATTACGAAAATCATTGTTCTGTGAGAAATGTTTTTCGTACGATTCGAGGAACTTACGATGCGCATAATCGAACTACTGAAACCACTATTTCCAATACCATTCGCAAATTTGAGTCACAGTTTACATTAGTGGATGATACTCGACCAGTTAGACCACATCCAGCAAGTAGTGAAGAGACGCTAAGACCGTGACGAATCGATTCGTCGTCGTTCTCAGCAGATTGGCTTGGCGTTTTCGACAACCTGGCGTATTTGTACGGCCTAAAGGCGTACAAAATTCAACTTGTGCAGGAATTAAAGCCAGGTGACTTGAATTTCCGTCATATTTCCAGTGCATGGGCTCTGGAAAACTCAATGAAAATCCGGTTTTTTGGCGTGAAATTTTGTTCAGTAATGAAGCTCATTTCTTGTTAATAAACAAAATTGCCATATTTGGGCTGATGAGCAACACGAAGAGTACCAAGAGCTTCCATTACATCCATTAAAAACTGGTGGGCTGGTGGAATCATTGGTCCATGTTTCTTCAAATATGAGGCAAATCAGAATGTTACCGCTAATGGTAACCGTTATCGCACCATGTTAACGGACTATGTGCTTCCTGGAATTCAAGCACATGGTCTCGGTGAGCTCTGGTTTCAACAAGACGGCTCTACGAGCCATACAACGCGTGAAACCATGGACTTGTTGAGAAATCATTTTGGTGAGCATTTAATTTCACGTTTTGCTAGGGTAAATTGGCCGCCTAGATCGTGCGATATCACACCTTTGTACTATTTTTTCTGGGGATATGTAAAGTCTTAGGTCTTTCGGAATAAGTCAAGTACGATTGACGCTTTGGAAGCCAACAATACTAGTTTTATCCGCGAGATACAAGTCGCTATGCTCGACCGAGTCGCCCAAAATTGGACCTTCCGAATAGACCACCTCAGATGTAGTCGTGGCCAAAATTTACATAATATCATTTTCAAAAAGTATATACCATTAATTGTTCTTTTAACTGATAACATTTTAAGTTCACTTTCAAATTTATGTATTTTATTTTACATTACAAATCAAAGCTCACGATGAATCACTATATGCTATATAGTAAAACGTAAGTGTGCAAAACAGAAAGAAACAGACTTAGTATTTTGTGAAGAAGCTATTGCTTTCTCTCTCTACTAATTATTCCTTAGAGTATTTTTTTACCTTAATTTTTTAATATTTTGGTATAGTTTCCTTTTTTAACCGTTTTCTCCTTCTGAGGATCCAAAAAAGATTTGCAATAAGACTCAAGTCCGGGAATTGTGCTGGCCAATCCAGAACTTGAATCCCATGGCCTCTCAAATATTCCTTGACCAACTTCGGTTTGTGCTTTGTGTAGTTGTCGCCCTGAAACACATATGAAAGTGGCATATCCCATTCTGCGAACGGTATTATCTGCGTTTCTAAAATGTTTTCGTATATGAAATGATCCATATTACTCTCTATTCCGAAGAAAGCGCCAATACCATAAGCCGAAAAGCATGTCCACACCATAACTTCACCAACGTGCTTCGAGAAGGCGATGTTTTAAAAGAATACGATTAAATGCTAAATTTATCTGTTCATTCTCTTCGTAGTTTCTTCGTAGGATGCATCGTTATTACGCTTGCGTTTTTTTTTAACTTTTGTGTTAATGGCTATTCACCGGTTTATACCTATTTCCCACGGATATAACTTTGTGACATTCGGCTAAGAAACTATTTCATATTATTTTTTATCACTGGCATTGGCCCGTTTAAAACTAATATACATATATCAACCGTGAAGCTATCAATTTAACTAATCTTTTCCTCACTACAGCTGAGAAAATAATACACATTGAAAAAGTACGAGGACTGTTTGATGAATAGCCGGATTAGAAATGACAAAGCTACTTTTTTAGCTTTTTACAATTTATTTTTCAATATAATCCCCTTTCAACTCGATACACCTTTCCCAGCGGTGCTGCAAATTTTTTAACTCCTCCGTATAGTATGACTTTTCTTTCTGGCGAGCGATATTTTACAGTTTAGGAACACAAAGAAGTCGATGGTGGTCAAATCTGAAGATTGCGGAGGTTCGGAAAGTAATTCATAGTGCAGTTCGACCAATTTGGCTGTGGCGACTGCGGAGGTGTGAGCCGGTGGAAGAGCACCTTTTTCTTTGCCAAAAGTGATCGTTTTTTCTTCAAATCGGCGTTTAATCATATTTCCGTCTGAAGGCTATTGTTTTCATTATTCTTTGGTATCTGGTGTGTACCAATTAATCCATGTCTAACCGACAGTCACGAAACGACGCAGAATTTCCTTCGGATTTCGATTTAAACAGGGCCAGGCACGTCTTTGAAGAGGTCTCACGATTGCGCTTGTTCTCCGGTGTGAGCTTACGCGGCACCCATCGCCCGGACAGCATTCTTATGCTCAAAATCTCGTGCAGGATATGGCTAACGCGTTCAATTGAGATCATGGATTTTGTGGTAACCATTTTTAGGCCACTTGGGCGCGGTTCATCAAAAACGGACGCACACGGGGGCAGCTTTATAGAGATCAGTGAGCAAAAGGCCACTTTGAAATTTTGGGTAAACAAGAAAAAATTGTTACTTTTCACAAAGTATACGGTATTTGTGATAAGAAAAATGTATTTTGTTTTGTTTTTATATTTTGCACTAAGTTAGTCAAGCGATCAAAGTTGACAAGTTTGTTCTGAAATTTGCAATTGGAAAAAAGTAAACGAAGTACAGTAGTTCCTACTGTTATCACAATAACTTTGTTATTTATTGACCGATTAAAATATAAAAAATGTCGGGGAAAGGCGAAAATGTGTTTTTTTCAAAAATGAAAAAAAAAATATTCTTATAATTAATTAAGGGGTTTGAAGTTCGAGTGTTTTTTGACTCTGTTTTAATTTTTGCATAATATTTTCTGTTCCGGCAAAAGTTTAGCCGGTCTATTAATTGTTTATAATTAAGGCATATTCCCTTAATACAAATTTAAAGGCAGAAGTGCTAAAATTTTGTCCCAATATTTTTTTTTGGAAAAAAAGGGTTAGCGATTTTTCAATAACTGTTCGTTTTAGTTTGCATTCTTTATAGAAAGATAAAGTCATCCAGCTTGTTTCACAACATAATTACTTTTAACTTCGTGCACTGGCAGGTATCTAAATAACGGTTTTTTTAATACAATTTTGATCAACAGCATTGAAAACGTCTTATTAATTTTCTTATATTCGTTGAATATGATTGTTGTTTTTTTTTTTTTTTTTCTGTATAGCAATGTAATAATATTAAAAGCATTACCAAAATAAAAAAAAGAATTTACACAGCAAAGCAAAGCAAATCAAAAAAGAAACATAGCAAAGTGTAAAAATACTTATACCTTACTCATTTAAAATATTTATGATAGTTTTATAAAGGATTTTTTTTTTTGGAATTAATTTCATCTTTATTAACTTTATTAACTTAATATTTTTTAAAGTTCTGAAGTACAAAATTATGAGTGTTTAAGAAAACAACTGGTTGGAGTATTTTTCGCCAGTGAACAGAAAACTTTTGATGGCAAATTTTTTAAAGTAGTGACTTTCTTTTAACGTAAGACGTTATGCAGCTAAACTTATTTACGCGAGCTCCGATAAGACTTGAAAATTCAAACATAACTAAAAACCAAATGGAAACGATCAAATGAACAAAAAAACTGTTTTTCGCCTGAGAGTTAAAATGGCTCAACGGATTCATTTCTTTTAAAAAACAATTTTCATCTTCTGGACGTTCATCGCTTTTTCTTGAAACAAAAATGAGCTGCTTTATGCTGATCAAATGCGTTTACGGGCTTCGGGACAAACGCAAACAGCAAATTTGGAAAAAGGCAACAACGTCTCAACAAAGGCAAAAAAGTTTTGAAGAACCAAGAAAAGTGTCACCATTAGAAGGTTTATCTATGATGATTGAAGCAAATTTTTCAAGGCACCAATACAACATTATAGTATAAGAATCTATGGCAAAAATGTGTTCCCCCCTTATAAAAAGATTCAAAAAGAATTCTGAAAGAAGCCTGAAATTTAAATAACAGAAACTTGTGCTGTGGTTTCAATGCAAAATGTACTCGATCAAATTAGCGAAAAAATACTGATCAATTAAAGAAACGTTTTGGAATTTTTTCAATCAGATACAGAGAATGAATTAAAATTAGTATCGAAGCGGAGTTTCGATGGCAGTTCGAGACATGGCCAATATCATCAGAAATATTTAGAGAGCTATGAGACCGATGATAAACTTTATTTTTAACTTTTATCTTTAACAACTTTTATTTAACCAAAAAGTTATGCTGAAAACCCCCTATCCTTCATCTCCGCGCTATTGCTGTCCATTAAAAATTGACTTTCAAAAAGAGAGTGACAAACTTGTAAGGATCGAAAAGGATATTACAGATACACAAATCGAAAATCTTTATTGGTCAAATATAACCATCGATAGTAAAAAGTTTGTTTTGAAACAAACTTTGTTTGTTGAAACGATATTTTCAATGATTGATGACAAGCTTTGCAACAGTTTTCTGACAAAAAATCTTCCATTAGATGTTATATATGCAATGCTACATGTAAAGAGTTCAACAACGTAGACAAAATGATTTAATTACCTGTAATACATGGGCTGTTTCCGTGTCGTTTCTAAGAGAGAGGGAACCACTTGAATTGCATCCATACCATTTTCAGTTAGTACCAAGGCTCTGAAGATATCAAAAGAGCGTGTTGGATATATCATACACGAATATTTGGACATGCGAAAGCTCTGTTCAAAGTGGGTGCCGCGTTTGCTCACAGTCGACCAAAAACAATAACGTGTTGATGATTCAGAGGAGTGTTAAAAGCTGTTCAACCGCAATAAAGCCGAATTTTCGCGTCGGTATGTGAAAATGGATGAAACTTATCTCCATCACTTCACACCAGAGTCAAGTCGGCAGTCAGCTGAGTGGCGAGCAGGCGACGAACCTCGTCCAAAACGACCGAAAACTCAACAGTCGGCTGGCAGGGCTATGTATCCGTGTTTTGAGATACACATGGAATAATTTTCATCGACTATCTCCAAAAGGGGTAGACTATCAACAGCGATTATTACATTGCGTTGTTTGAGCGTTTGAAGGACGACATCGCAGAAAAACGGCTGCATTTTAAGAAAAAGAAAGTGCTGTTTCATCAAGACAATGCACCGTGTCACAAGTCGTTGAAAGCGATGGCAAAATTGAATGAATTCGGCTACGAATTGCTTCCCCACCTACCGTATTCTCCAGATTTGGCCCCCCGCAACTATTTCCTGTTCGCAGACCTCAAAAGAATTATCGCCGGAAGGAGATTTAAGAGCGATGAAGAAGTAATCGCCGAAACAGTGGCCTATTTTGAGGCTAAACCGAAATCGTACTACAAAACTGGTATCGAAGGATTGAAAAATCGTTTCAATCAGTGTATCGCCCTCGAAGGAAACTGTATTGATAAATAAAGTTGTATTTGGCAAAAATTTTGTGTTTAACCTTAAAACGGCACTGACTTTTCAGCCCATGTGTTATTGGAACATTATTTATCATTTGGTTTTTCTGTTTTACATGCATAGATTCGACTTTTTGAATGCCTTTTGCTTCCAGTACAGGAGATAAGCAACAGAAATTGCCATCAATGAAAATAAGAAGCGAATTCAAAGAGAATTTAAAGAAAAACTTGGCTTAATTGTTGACCATCCTAAGCTGGGATACGGAAATACCAACACAGTTAATGTTGCAAGGACATTTTTTGGAAAAGTTATTTATCCGCCACCATCAATGGAATTGATGAACTTTTAATTAAAAAATTTCTTATAATTTTGCACTGCCCTTCAAGTGGTTTCAGGCTCAACGACGAAAAATTCAAGAAGATACCGTCCGATATTTCATTACACTGTATCCTTGGCACTGAGTACTTCAGTGCACAAAATACTAATTCATGGCCATTTAGTTGCTTCCATTTGCCTCTTATCGATTGGTCAGTTTAGTGAACAAGATTTGAAATCACGAAACGAAGATTTCAAAACAAGCTAGAATAGATAATTTAAAAGATATTTTTAATAGAATGATGATTTCATCAGATCCTCTGGTAACAAGTCTCAGAAGTCAAAACCTTTTGTTAATAAAAAAGATTTTCATTTAGATGCTATTAATATGTTTGATGTGGAGAATATTTTTTTTGAAAAGGAATGAACCAATTTTTATTAAATATTAAATGTAATTTTAAATATAAATTAAAATTAAAAATAGTATCAATAATTAATTTTTTTTTTTCATTTACATTTTCTTAAAAACTACTTTTGCACAATTAACAGAGATTTGGTTATTGTAACCTTACTACTGACAATATACACCCTGCCTGACTCGAACTGCAACTTTTTAAAATGCTATAATTCTTTTATTTTTTGCTAAATTTTATTGTGCCAAAGCAAAAAATGTGGGGAAATACATCAATTTTAAAATTTTATCAGTAGTTTTCGATATATCCACATTTGGCGATAATAATGGCCTTGAGACGGCCGAAGAAAGCATCGCACGCTGCACGCAAGTGGCTCTGCGGTATTTTGGCCCATTCCCGGCGAAGTGCTTATTTGAGGTTATGTAAACTTTGGTATTTTTTAGTGCCAACCTTCCCCTTCAAAATACCCCAGACAGAGAAATCCAACGGATTTGCATCCGGAGAATTTGCAATCTATTGTGTCGAAGAAATGAAGTGTGGAACATTGTTTTTTAACCAATCTTGGTTGAAGCGCGCTTTGTGAGACGGTGCCGAGTCTTGTTGAAATGTCCCCGTTCTCCGACTAAAGTGATTGTTTGCCCAAGGCTTCAATACTGCCTCTAAGACAGTTTTACGGTATACGATTGCATTAATTTTGACGCCACGGTCCAAAAATACGAGCGGAGAGCGACCGTCGGCGGTTATGGTGGCCCCAGCCATCACCATTGGTGTTGCCTGCTTTCTGGTGGCCGTCCGAATGTGTAAATTTTCGAAGGACCTCTCTAGAAAGTAAACTCGGTCATTTCGTTTATTGAAATATTGCTCGATAACAAATGGCGACTCATCGACAATTCACCACTTTCGTGCAAGCGTAGCAACTCCTTCGCTCTTTTGACTCTAACGATATGTTGAGCTCACGAGACATTTTTCTTCCACTTTGCTCAATTCGAGCCTTCACTTTCTGAACAATTTCTGCCGATGTTGCTGTTTTTTTATTACCACCTCCATGGCGTTTTGCAACGCTGCCAGTATCACGGTAACGAGCTATGATTCGAGACACAAATTATTTATTCACGTTGAGGTGCTGGAGGGCTCTAACGATAGCTACTTATGGTTTTCTATCCAAATATAAAGCAATCACACTATCACGTTTGATTTCCATCGTGCATAAAAATTTTTCAGCACAACTTAGACGAAAATCGTTTATAAGGCTTGTAGATAATAAAATTATCTATCACGTGTCATGAGCTCACTGTCATGAACGGTTTGGAAATTATAGCAGTCTGGTTGGCTGCAGTTCGAGTCAGTGTATATATTTCTTGGAAAATGTGTAACATATCTTTGATTTATATTCAGAGGAAAAGCTGATGAAAAACATCTTCACAAATTGGACTTTACAAAGAAATAAGGGGGGTGGTGGTGTTATCCTTGATTTCAAGTAACATTCAACATAAGGTTTAACAATATAAATATTCAAAAACACTTCTAATTTATTTAATCTAATAGGAACTTTTTCGATGTTAGAAGTTAAATGCAGATCATGTGTCGAAAAATACCAAGACAGGTTAAGAATCATTTTCAGTAATTTATTATGGGCTATTTGCAATTTTCTGATGTGACTTTTTGCACATTTACCTTACGCAGGTGAGGCATAAAACATAATCGGCTTGAAAATTGCTTTGAAAATAGCAAGTTTATTTTCAGTACTCATATTTGATTTTCGATTATTAAATGGGTATTACATTTTTATAGCCAGGTTAATCTTTTTAATGGTTTCTTGAACATGAAGACTAAAGGTAAGTGTTTCATCTAAGTACACCCCAAGATACTTGGTACTTGATTTCCAATCTGTTTGAATGTTGTTTAATATAGTTTTGTTGCTTGGTAAGAAACAGGCCTTTCTTTTTCGTGTAAAAAAGACAGACTGAGTCTTTGAAGCATTTAAAGTAATCTTCCATTTATTGACAAATGATTCAACTTGATTTGCTCCAGATTGCAATTTGGTTAATATGTTACAACCTAATGCATCAAAAGCATAAATGCAAGTGTCGTCCGCAAAGGTAGCAGCTTCACATGTGTTCAATGATGGAAAGTCGTGTGTAAAAATTTTGTACAGGATTGATGCAAGTACTGAGCCTTGAGGTTCCCCCGCATCAATTGAAAAACTTTCTGAAGTGTAATTATTGAAATATACTATGTATTTCCTGTCAGACAAAAAGGACTGTATAATTTTTATTAAGTACAGCGGGAATTTAAGGTTGTGAAGCTTGTAGAGCAAACCCTCATGCCAAACGGTATCGAACACTTTTTCTACGTCCAGAAGAATCATACCAGTACTTCTCCCTACAGCTACTATAAACTATTTTTGATATATTTCGTAGTGCGATGAATTTGATGTACCAAATTTTTGCGGAGGTAGTATATTGTACATACCTACATGTGTTGCTAATTTAGTTTTGATAATTTTTTCGAGTAACACTGAGCTTAGTAAGCTTATGGGACAATAACTACTCGCAAGACATGCGTTTTTTCCTGGCTTGGGAATGGGTATTATTTTGGACGTTTTCCATATTTTTCGATAGTAACCTTGCTTCATACAGCAGTTACAGAGGCGTTGTAAGAATTGTATGCCGCGTTTTGGGAGGTTCTTTAAAGACATATTTTTTATTCCATTTAAACTAGAGGACTTGGAGTTTTTTAAGTTCTTTACGACAGTTTCTATATCTTCTGCTGATATGTATTCACCTTCATCTATCGTTAATGCTTGGGAGTTTATTACCATTATGGTCTGTTGCACTAGGTTTTCTTCGCTGCTGTTTATGTTTCTACCAATTGAGTGGTTCGTATAGAACACTTTTGCTAGAGCGTTAGCTTTATCTTCATTCGAAAGTAGAACTAAATTGCCCTCTTTCACAGCAGGGATAGTGTGATTTTTTTGTTTAATAACCTTCACGGTGTTCCAAAAGGGTTTGCTCTATTTTTCTAAGCTTTGGAGTTTAAAATAAAATTTTTGGTTTCTAAAACTCAAAATAAGTTTTTTAATTCTTGCATTTAAGGTTTTGACTACAAAGTATCAAGAATATGTTATCTCTAGTTCTTATCCATCTCGACCTTGCAAAATTCCTGATTTTAATTGTTTCTAAAATATAACACGGTAGCACATGTTTTGTTCCATCAATTAACTTTTTTAGGTATAGAATGGTTAATACACTCCAGTACCGAAACTGTGAAATAGCTCATACCTTCGTCAATTTGATTGGGATTTATTTCTTCAGGCAAGATTTCCTGCCAGTTTGTTAATTTGAGTCGCATTTTGTTTTTAAATAAGTTTCAGTTAGCTCTCTATTAATTGAATTGAAAAATAAATTGTTTGCCTGAATTGGTGACAAAACAGTACTACATTGTACTGGTAAATGGTCTGAGCTTAGATCATTTATCACAGTAGGTTGTGTTAAAAGTTTTGACATATTCGTAAGAAATAGAATATGAAATGGGTGTCTTGAATGAAAGTCAGCAAGAATGTTACCCCATGCATTTGCTCTTAAGCAACCCCAATTCCTATGCCTACAGTTGAGATCTCCTCCTATGAGAAAGATATCGTTGATTCGAATTAATTCGCGCAAGTCGTGATTGAGATCGATATGTTTTTGTCGTGAAATACGCCCACCCGGAAAATAAACACAAAATATTTTTAAAGACCGACCATTGGTAAAGAATATTTCGACTTCTATGTTCTCTATTAATTTAGTGTTGACAACTAGAAGCACTTTGCGTTTTATTGTTCTTTTAACTACATACAATAACCAGCCCTTTTGTCATTTCGAACTACACGATAGAACTTATATTCGCATTCCAACACATAATATTCAGGCCATTATTCATATTTATTTACTCTTTGTATACTTATTATAAACAACACATTTGCCTTTTAAATGAACACAAAAAAAAAAAAAGATTATTTTCGGTGTAAACACGTAATTTTATCTTTAAACAACCCTCCAAATTTGTATTTTCTTAAAAGAGATTATACTTACTCTTATAAAAGGCTTTAAAACACAAAAAGTCACTTTAGACTTTTCAAAATAATTTATCGCACAAAACCACTAATTTTGCAGAACTGTGCAACGTGTAGCCACGACGAAACTCTACGAACCAATGATAAACGGTTGTACGGGAAGGTGAATAGGGCTCATACATGTCATCGAGAATGGACTTTTTGCCACTCTAAATCAAGTATCGGATCACGGAGCGATACTGCTCTTTTTCCATGGTCGCAAAAAACACTAACACAATGTTTTGAAATGGATGTCAAACTAAAAGTAAGGGTACTCATCGAACAGCCCTCGTTATGTTTGCCATTTATTAAAACTGAAGTCTAGGTATAAGCATAACTTTCGTAAAAGGAGACTGAAAATCTAACCACTTACTCGTAATAATCATGCGATAAGGCACTACCAGATCATATCCACCAGTGAAAGTTGTTCACATCCTCCCTGTATAAGTAGGACATTTTTATTTATATTCATAACATCGTTTTCTATGTGGTGACGCACTGGAAACATGTACCGAATCATTAAGTGTTAAAAAAAAAAAAAAAAAACTCAGATTTCATGATGTCAGATAACCACCCCTACATCGTGGAATTTCGCCGGCTAAGGTAAATTCGGGCTCTAACTTTCTGTAGTATTCATCACTCAGCTAACACCTAAAGCAAAGCATGATTAAAAGTAACTTGGGGTGACCTTGGTATTACAGAAAGTTCCCGCCCATTAAGGTGAGCTTAGGTCGAAGATCGCACAACGTCGCCTTAAGCTGCAAACAGATCGTACCCCCTTTTACTCTTTGCCAGGACAGGCAAATAGTCACACGGATGAAGTGAGGTGGTAGGGAGGGTCCTTGTGAGATTTCAAGAGAGTTTTTGGATGTCTTTTAGGTTGTGTTCATCAGCGCTGCCCCTACGCAAGAGCTCTGGGTTAGGTTTAGAGCACCAGAGCACTTATTCCGTATGATTATTGCTCCCAGTCTAAGGGGTGAAATTAAAAAGGTTACATATTTGGTGAACTTGAGCGATGATATCGTGAATCGTTTCAGTTCCTAGCCGTCCAAAATTTTCACCGTACCTAACCCAAACTGGTACGTTTAAATTCAGCTGCCCAAAATTTCACAATTGGTTAATGATTGTGATAATAGGTAAATGATTCCCCGTATGCAGCGTCCAGCTTATTCTTAATTTACATAGCCGTATTGCCTTTCAAAAACAAATATTTAATGACATTTTCCATTTTCACAAAAAAAATTACATCAACTCACTCAGACGACGGTCAAATAACATCTCCGAGTCCAAAATAGCCGAAATTATGGTGAGTAGATTTCTAAACATGCACAAATTTATTCCCCAAAAATTTCAGACAACCCTCCTAGATAAAATTGATTTCATTAAATAATAACCTTATTTCCTTCGAAGTACTAATACTTTACATGCAACGGCGTTGCTTTACCATTCTATTGACAATACATGTATAGGGTTTTCCAATAGGGACTTGACAACTTTAAATTTAATTTTTGAACCCACTCTTTCATTAATCGTCAAACCGTCACTGTCAATTTATACCCTAAGCTCAACATTTTCATCATGGTAAGGTACACTAACGAGCAACGTCTGCAAATTATAAAAATTTTCTACAGATATTCGGAGTCGGTGACTGCAACTTTAAGAGCGTTAACTCCAATTTTCGGTTTTAATTCTCGCCCTAGTAGAGAGGCAATAGCAAGTTTAGTGCAACATATTCGTTGTGTAGTGTTGCCGTGTCAGTGAGACAACTTGTAGGTCGAAGTGTCGAAAATATCGCTGCCGTTCAGACGTCCGTAGCAAACTATCCAAATCAGTCAATTGCTCGGCGTTCTCAAGAATTTGACATCGCTCAGACCACATTATGGCGTATTTTGCATAAGGATCTTGGTTTACACCCATACAAGATCAAGCTGACTCAAGAATTGAGGCCGATGAACCATTTGAAGCGACGTACGTTCTCCGATTGGGTTCTGGAGAAGATGCGCCAAGATGATGAATTTCATCGCAAAATCATCTTCAGTGACGAAGCTCATTTTTGGCTCAATGGGTTCGTCAATAAGCAAAATATGCGTTATTAGTCAGGTGAAAACCCACATGTGCTTCATGAATCACCACTTCATTCACAAAAAATAACTGTTTGGTGTGGTTTGCATGCCGGCGGCATTATTGGGCCATATTTTTTCGTCGACGATAACGATCGTCACGTTATTGTGAATGGTCAGCGTTATCGCGCCATGATCACCTATTATTTTTGGCCCAAATTGGAAGATATGGACTTGGATGACATGTACCATCAACAGGATGGTACCACAAGCCACACAGCACACGCTACAATCGATTTATTGAAGAGTAAGTATGGTGAGCGTGTTATCTCAAGACATGGGCCAGTCGATTGGCCGCCTCGATCGTCCAATTTAACGCCGCTTGACTATTTTCTGTGAGGGTACGTTAAGTCATTGGCTTATGCTAACACGCCGATGACGTTGAAAGAGCTCAGAGCCAACATTGAATACGAAATAAAGTCCGTTTCGGCCGAAATGTATGGCCGACTCGTTGAAAATTGGGTCCAAAGAATCGACCACTGCAAACGTGCCCGCGGTGGCCATATGAACGAAGTCGAGTTCTATTCATAAATGTTTTGATTGTACTTCAAGCCAATAATAAAGTTTTTGAAATATCTCAAACGGTTTGCCTTTTATTTAAAAAAAAATTTGGCAAGTCGTTATTAGAAAACCCTATATGTATAGGATGATTAATCGTGAGGTTTGATTTTCAATAGGCTTTTTTGACAGAATATGCGTGACTCCTATCGAACTGCTTTATCGTTTCTGCTCAATATCATATGGCAAAACATCGTTGAAAAACTCACACTACAACAGCGTCTCCAAATTGTACAGCTGTATAACGAAAATCATGTTCTGTGAGAAATATTTTTTGTGCGATTCGAAGAACTTACGGTCCGCATAATCGACCTACTGAAACCACTATTGCTAATACCATTCACAAATATTAGTCCCAGTTTACATTAGTGGATGATACTCTACCGGTTAGACCACATCCAGCACGTAGTGAAGAGACTATATCAGCTGTAGCTGAGAGTGTACGCGAAGACCGTGACAAATTGATTCGTCGTTCTCAGCAGTTTGGCTTTTCTTATTCGACAACTTGGCGTATTTTACGTGAGGACCTCAGCCTAAAAGCCTACAAAATTCATTGTGTACAAGAATTGAAGCCAGGCGACTTGAATTTGCGTCAAATTTTCAAGTTTCAAAGTTTCAAGAAATCCTGGTCAAACATCTATCGAAAAAACTACGAAACAGTCTTGTCCAATGAAATTGCCACAGCCGCAATTATTGAAGTCTCGGATGAAATGATTGCCTTTTCAAAATCTTAGCTGCAAGAGTTCCAACCTCGAGATGACTACAAAGAACTTCTGCAACTGACAGTAATATTCTTAGGAGAATTTCTTCTGAACACTCCGGCTGGACTACACTGTGCTAGATGGATGTCCAAAGCTATCTACTCTCTTAAGATATAGACGTTCCGTAATCAGTTCAAGCTAACAAAGAGAGAAGAACATGGATTTCTTGATATTTGCCTCTTTGTTGTTATACTGTGTCAGGGTCTGGATGACTGCCCCCGATTCTACGACAACTCCACGAAATGATCTTCAGCTGATCCAAAAAATTGACAACTAGAATTGCTCTTCAAAAGTTACTTGGATACATGTCAGAAGAACTTGTGGCTTTTGGATTTTTTGATGATAGAATGTCCAATGAAACAGAAAAGAATATGGTTTGCGTCTTCAAAATTGAGGGAGAAGAGAACCATTAAAGCGTATAACTGTTGACATCGCCAATATTCAATCAAAAGTTTGGAGGATGTCGTGAGTTCAAATACCCGCTGATTCTTCAATATTTCTTCAAATTTTCCTCAGAGTTCTTGACTAAGGAAGTGGATGAGGAACTCAAGGACAAGGTATACAATGAAGTGAAACATGGAGTTCACAACATGAGAGTAGTCAATGACATACTTAGCTGAAGAGTGAAGTGAAGCTTATGGATGAGTTCATTATCTACTGGAGCAACCTGCAAGGTTTGTTGGCGGTAGTGACCCCTAAATATTATCCGATATGTATATTTTTTTTTTTTTTTTAAACAGCGGGTTGGGACGGTCAAATTTCAAATTTTGCATCAAATATGGCGCACCTTAACGTAGATATTGTATTATACAGGGTGACTGACTCGAACTGAAACTTTTTAAAATGCTATAATTTTTTTATTCCTTGATAAATTTTGTTGTGATAAAGCAAAAAATGTTGGAAAATACATCAATTTTCAAATTGTATCAGTAGTTTTCAATATGTTCACCTTTGGCGCAAATAATGGCCTTGAGACGGCCGAAGAAAGCATCGCACCCTGCACGCAAATGGCCCTGTGGTATTTTGGCCCATTCCCGGCGAAGTGCTTGTTTGAGGTGGTCCAAACTTTGGTATTTTTTAGTGCCAACCTTCGCCTTCAAAATACCCCAGACAGGAAAATCCAACGGATTTACGTCCGGAGAATTTGCAATCCATTTTGTCGAATAAATGAAGTGTGAAACATTGTTTTTTAAACCAATCTTGGTTGACGCGCGCTTTGTGAGACGGTGTCGAGTCTTGTTGAAATGTCCACGGTCTTCGACCGAAATAGTTATTTGCCTAAGGCTTCAACACTGCCTCTAAGACAGTTTTACAGTATACGATCACCATCGCTGCTGCCTGCTTTCTCCTGGCCGTCTGAAGGTGTAAATTTTCGAAGGACCTCTCTGCCAATTAAACTCGGTCATTTTGTTTGTTGACATATTGCTCGATAACAAATGGCGACTCATCGGAAAAAACCAAATTCGGCAACTTATCACTTTCGTGCAAGCATAGCAACTCCTTCGCTCTTTCGACTCTAACTTTTTTCTGTTGCGGTGTAAGATCGTGGGTTTTTTTTTTAACTTCAATGGCTTGAGGCCGAGCTCATTTTTCAGTATGTGTTGCATCCGTTCGAACGATATGTTGAGCTCACGAGCCATTTTTCTTCCACTTTGACGAGATTTCACTAAATTCGAGCCTTCACTTTCCGAACCATTTCTGCCGATGTTGCTATTTTTTTATGACCACCTCCATGGCGTTTTGCAACCCTGCCAGTATCACGGTAACGAACTATGGTTCGAGACACAAATGGTTTATTCACGTTGAGGTGCTGGAGGGCTCTAACGATAGCTACTTGTGGTTTTCCAGCCAAATATAAAGCAATCACACTATCACGTTTGAATTCCATCGAGGATAAAAATTTGTCAACACAACTGAGACGCAAATCGTTTAAAAGGCTTGTAAATAATAAAACTATCTATCATGTGTCAAAATTTGAGCTCACTATCATGAACTGTTTGGAAATTATAGCAGTCTGAAATTGGTTGCAGTTTGAGTCACTCAGGGTGTTTACCTATAAATGATGTTAACTCATCAAAGTTAACAGGTTTGTAGACTACGCATATCCAATCTCTCCTTAAATAATGAGGATAATTTTTTTTTTTTAATTCTTTATTCTCAATTAGGTAATCTATTTTAAGTTGGTTAACAATTCTCACTATGCATATGTACTCTAATTTGGAGAATAGTTAAAGATATTTTTATTTAGTGAAAAAATAGAAAGAAATGCCACTTCAAAATTTACACTGTGGGATGGACAAATATTTCTGTGTATATAACAATTCATGGAATTAACTTTTCAAAAATGAAATCATGTAAATGTTATCGACGACTACGTCTGAGGTGGTCCATTCGGAAGGTTCAATTTTGAGCGACTCGTTTGAGCATAGCGACTGGTATCTCGCGGATAACGCGAGTAATGTTGGCTTCCAAAGCATCAATCGTAGCGGGCTTATTCCTGAAGACCTGAGACTTTACATATCCCTAGAGAAAATAGTCCAAAGGTGTAATATCACACGATCTAGGCGGCCAATTTATCGTAGCAAAACGTGAAATTAGGTGCTCACCAAAATGATTTCTCAACAAGTCCATTGTTTCATGCGCTGTATGGCTCGTGGCGCCATCTTGTTTAAACCAGAGCTCACCGTGATCATGTGCTTGAATTTCAGGAAGCACATAGTCAACTAACATGGCGCGATAACGGTTACCATTGATGGTAACATTCTGTTTTGCCCCATTTTTGAAGAATTATGGACTAATGATTCCACCAGCCCATAAACCACACCATACCGTTGTTTTTAATGGATGTGATGGTAGCTCTTGGTACTCTTCGGGTTGCTCAACAGCCCAAATACGGAAATTTTATTTATTATCGTATCCATTGAGCCAGAAATGGGCTTCATCATGAATTTTTCCAGAGCCCATTGCTCGTCATGCTGAGAATGACGACGAATCGATTCTTCACGGTCTTCGAGTACACTCTCAGCTACAGCTGCTATAGCCTCTTCACTACGTGCTGGATGTGGTCTAACCGGTCGAGTATCATCTAAACTGGGACTCAAATTTGCGAATGGTATTTGCAATAGTGGTTTCAGTAGGTTCTCACAAAACGCTGATTTTCGTAATGCAGCTGAACAATTTGGAGACGCTGTTGTGGTGTGAGTCTCTCCATGATGATTTGCCAGACAATACTGAACAAAAATAACAAAAAAAGCCTATTGAAAATCAAACCTCACAATGAATCACCATATATATATAACAATAAGAGCTAGCATAAATTCATGAAATTAAAAGTTAAAACTTAAGAAAGAACTCAAATAATGAAGCGTAACAAAATTTCGATTTCATTGTGATTAATCGCAAGAAGCCACGATTTTACAGACGCAGTTCTAATAATTTGTATATTCTAGGGTAAACTATTAAATAGCTTGCAGGAAACAATTGAGAAAAAGTTCCTAAAGTTTGATGTGTGAAAAGACGGAATATGTAAGACGGTACCAGTACTGCTCCGTAGATTACGTGTGTCAGATATAGGATTCTGCATATAGCCTCTTCCTATGAAGAATATTTTGAGGACTTTAAAAAAGTATAAATATCTTATATCTTATCTTAAAGTATAAATATCCTCATTCTTCTAAATAATTCTATGGAGTGAGTTAGGCGAGCTGATTTTCATACTTTTCGTAGGATAGTCAGCTGCTGTAGTTTATTGAGGTACGTACCAGATCCCAAAGTAAATTGTTTTAAGGGTCTGTGTAGAGCAGTAATTCCTAAGACGGTAAAAGATGCGTAGAAAAGATTGCAGATACTTTTTCAAACTTGAGATGTGTTCGCTCCAACTCAAATTTCGATCAATAATAACACCTAGACATTTATAGTGCTCAACTATTCAGTTCTATTTTGAAAAACTGAACAAAACAGAAAACTGGAGTTAACGTAGCCGAAATTTTTCCCTTATAAAGAAAATAAACTATTTATCAGAATGTCTGGAAAAAATTCACTTTACTACATATGATATTTTAGTTCTTACTAAGAGCGTTTAAATAAGCCCATTTTAAAGTAGTTTCTTTTCATATACAATAAACACCAAACAAGAAAACATAAAAAAATCATATTTATATATTTGTGTAAAGATGTGTATAATTTTTCCATTTATTTAAAAAAAATTAACAACGGCTTGCACAGAATTAGAGTGTGCTTTTCTCCCAACTAATTTAATTACTTAATAACTTTTAAACCTTTCCTAACAATATTTACAAATTTTACTTATCGATTACTAAACTTACTTGAAAGATTTACATAAATAAGTCATTGCTTTGATTGGTTTCTTTATTTTATTTTTCTTTTTTTTTTTAAGTAAAAAAAATTTAATAATTTATTTACACAGTGAAATCGTTTCAGTGTCGAAAAAGTGTCGCTAGGAAGTGGCGAACTTTTTGAACTGAGATAAGTCTTGCAAAATACAAAATAAATCTAGTTATTACAGAAATTCGAAATCACAATTCAGTTGAATACTCTTCAGCATTGACGGAGAATTTTCGCCAGCAAATGTGATCCCCATTGCCCGCGTTCAAATCGCCTAAACTTGTCGCTGAGGCCTGACCATTCGCTTGTAAAACATGCCTATTACCGGAATTTGCAATTGCTCGATTGGGAACGCTGTAGGCTTGATTAGAAGTACGCCCCATTGGATTTCGTGTGCCATAAGTAATAGATTCTTTGGAAGGAGTTATCTCAATTCTAGTTGCATGACTATTTTCATTATCATTCGAAAGCCTGCGAATGTATACCACTTCTTTGTGTCTTTCCGGATGTGCAGTCGTATTGTTCTGTTGAGTGGTGCGTCGTTCGTTGGAGTTTGGCTGTCGTGATCTATTCGAATATCGTATACCTTTACTATCATTACACTGAACCGCAGTGAATTGATTATTTATTCCGGAATACTTATCGACGCTTATATCTTCTTCGATTGCGGAATCTCCGAATACAGAACCACTGTAATTGGGTGAACTGTTGCCGGGCGTTGATGACTTCCAATGATTTGTACCATATTTCGATGTAGAATACTGCCCTTTCTTTATGGAATGAGTATAGTCACGTGTACCTCGACGACGTAGGGTAAAGTCTTTTCGACCCGTATCCTGACATACCGATCTCCACTGTTTCCAAGCGTGTCGTGCCAGAGGATCGGCGGGTCCCCATTCCTTTGCAGGCTTCGCAGCTTCACAAATCATTCCGAAAAAGTTATAATCAACCTGTTTAAATATTTCTACACACGCTATGATCGAGATGATTGCTAAAGCAAATATAATTGGAGCCCACCGAGGCATGTGTTTAGAGAGAAGATCGCCCTTATCATCATCGGCACACCACCAAACAAGAATTCCAGTAAGAAAGGCAGGTCCAACACACCAAAGGTAGACCCAGCCCTTAAAAATAGGACGGCCTATTGAAAATTCCAAGTCAGTGTAGATATTTTTCGCTCCATAGATCCAAGTGGTAGCAATCAGGTCGAAAATCAATGCTGTTATCACAAGTGTTCCAACGACTCTAGTGTCCAAAACTCGAGGTATTATAAACTTTGGTGCCACCAATGAAACAACTGCTATAACAAACCCAATTAAGCTTATCACATAATTCGGGTGGCGCGGCACAAGTCGGGTTGATGTATAAATCGCAACAGTAATCGAGACGATCGCTGAGATTACAATAAGTCCGTAAATTAAGCAAGGAATCAACTTGGCAATGAAAGCATTGGGTTCGTTTAACACACGATCATAAATTGCTGTCAATGGCTTTAGAGCTTCCAGATTGCTCAGACTTCTCGATGCCAGGTTATCAAATTGAACCATAAATAACGTTACCGCAATCGCATTGATGAGCAGATTGAAACAAAGGTATACGACTGATGTGCGAACTGCGTCCCCTTTGTACAGGAATTTTCCTGTAACTACAGGCAGTGCTCCAAAGCCAATATTTGTAGCATAAATAACTTGTACAAGTGCATTAAACCAGAGTGAACTCTCTAAAAGTAGTGATTTTCTAAAAGGCCATAACTCGGGAAAATATTGTCTTTCCAGCGATGAATGCACCTCCCACGAAGTGAGTGAACATAGCAGAACGAGCCCAACAAGTCCAAAGAAAAACGATATTCGTCGGTATACCTTAGCATTGTGAGTACTGAAAATGAGAACAGAGGTTTAAATTGCAAACTCCGGCTTAAGGTGCTTTTACTTACCAAAACATCACAGTCATCCAAATAAATATCAACCCTATTGCTAAAAGTCCAAAGTAAAGGGGGTTTTCCCAAAATGGCGTGAGAAAAGTCTTTTGAATGCATTCAACTCCGTTGTTTCCTACTACCTTGTATCCATTCTTTAATAAAAGGAAAAACAGATTATCAAGAAAAATTTAGTTACTATGAATTAAAAAAAAGAGACTTACTAAAGCTAATTTGATATCGCCAACGCACTCGTTAAAAGGCAGTGATTTGAATAAGAACATTCCAATGTAGGCCACAGATATAACTGCTTGCAACGAAATCCATATCGAAGCCAACCAGGAAGCAAATCTGCTTACTATACATGCGCCTGAAATTTAATAACAATTAGTAAGTACCATTATTTAAACAAGAATATTAAATAAAAGAAATCAAATATACAAAATTCTATTGGCTAAACTATTAAAACTAAAACCTAACCATGTTTCAATCGCAAAGTCATGGTAATTTTATTGTATTTTTAGATAAATAAACTGCTGTTAAAACAAACTATTATGAGTTTGGATTTATTATCCATTTCACTAACAGAAACCTATATTTTCTTCCCATTTATGGTGCGCAATGTGACATTTAATGAGGTGTCCGCTAGTTATATGATATTCTATCATTCCAGGAATTAGAAAAATTGTCATTTTAAGGTCACTTTAAGTCTTTCGGTCAGTCTATGCCGAAAGTGTCTCTACTAACATCCTATAAAGTCTGAAATCCATTTACCGAAAGATCGCAAGCTTCATATTTTTCAGTATCAGCTACTCAGGATCATCTTATTTTCCTTTCAAAATGCACTGACACAGTTTTATGCTTTTTTTTCTAGTAGATCGCAAGGTACAATCAAATCCAGGAGCTATTCTTTGCTCAATTCTACAGGTTTCTGTAAGAGTCCTGCTGATTTGACACCATCGATTGACCTTCTGGTAAAACTTTTAAATATGGCCTCATGCGCTTCCTTTTTCTATAAAAGAAAAACAAATTTTTTGTGAGTAGGTGAGAAATCTTCATAGACACTATGAGTCCGGTGCTTATAGTTGTGTGAGATTCCTACACCTCCCTTATACGACTGAGTTCACACTCAACAAGCAATTCTTTTTTCGCGTTTTATTTTGCTTTAATAAGATATTTTGCAGGAAATTTTCTATTGAAACTTTCCACGTACTTTAAAAATTAAGTGCTGCTGATCACCGCGCTAGATTGGGAGGATTAGTCTTTTTTAGACGGCGCAATAAATTTGTCTCGTCAAGGATCTGTTGAACAGAATTATTCGTGTGTCCTTGTAGTCGATTATTGTGTTTTTGCGCAAACATTTTAATTTCGTTCTGAACGTTTTCGACTTCTAGGTCTCTGTGGGTATCATCGTTTCTAATATACCACGGTGCATTGGAATGTCGGTAAGACGTTAACATTGATAGTTTTGGTACAACCCCAAAGCTGTATACCATATGTCCAGACTGGTTTAAGCACTTGCTTATATAGCAGCAATTTGTTTTCTAAACTGAGTTTGGAATACTTTCCAAGAAGTCAGCATAGTACAATACATGTCTCTAATCTCAAGCTCTTCACGTTTTTTTCTTAACGTGTTTAGCGTCGAGTGTCATACCAAGATAGATGGCCTCGTTCGCGAAAGAAATCTGTACTGCGTTGATAAATACAGGTAGATTCTCAGTTTTTTTTAAGGGGGAAGTTCACATGGACAGACTTGTTTCCATTTAGCGCGATTCGAGAAATCTTTGTCCAATTGTTAATCCGTTTAAGGGCACGTTGTAACTAAGCAGTTACTTCTTCGACGGTTTTAGCTGATGCCAAAATGGCAGTGTCTTCAGTAAATGGGGCTAGCACAGTATCGTCCGTTTGCGGTATGTCGTGGGTAAAAAGCAAATATAGCAGAGGGCCATGTACACTTCCTTGCAACACCCTCGCCTTTATTGTCTTAAAATTGGAATATTCGTTCCCGTGTCTGACACGGAAGAGTCGGTCATCTAGATATGAACTTAAAATATGAGTCAATTGCTCGGGTAGGACTTGTCGAAGTTTTTATTTCAGGCCCTCGTGCCATACCTTATCAAAAGCTTTGCGAAACGTCAAGGAATGCGCTTGAACAGACTAGCTTATACTCAATTATTCGTTTTATTACATCAGTTATTCGATGAACTTGGTCAATAGTAGAGTGTTGAAGCATAATTGATGATTGAGCAAGAGGCGATTTGTGTCAATAATCGATTTAAGACGATTAAGTAATATTCACTTGAAGACCTTCGATATAATCGGGAGGAGCGATATTGGTCTGTTTATTACCGCGTTTCGGAACCATAATAACTTTGGCAGCTTTCCACTGATGCGGTACATGCTCTAGTCTTATGATAGAGCAGCTTTAGCAATCCTTTTTTTTGTAGCTCTTTAAGTATATCTCCCGTAATTAAGTCATATTCGGGGGATTTATTGGGCTTAAGCGTGTCTATAACTTGTCTAAGTTCCTTAAGTGTAGCCTTTTCTATTGGAAGATCCGTCGTCACGTCTAGCGTGTTGACATTCTCTGGAAGCACTTCCCTGTCGATTAGTTCGAACGTTTCTGAAAGATGGTCGGCGAAAACGTTAGCTTTTTCTTTATCTTCTTTCGCCCAGTGATCTTGGTTTCTTATTGGCGCCACGTGTACTTGGGGCTTTCGAAGACTTTTAACAGCTCTCTATATGAATTAATTGATATCTTTTGTCGTTGTGAGGCTTTCTAGGTAGTTATTAATGTGGTACCTTGGTTATTGAATTCCTTGATAGATTTTTTCAACAAGTTGCAGAGCCTATAAAAGGACGTTTTATCTTGTTGAGCCACGTCTTGTTTCATGCCACGTTTTCCGCGCTCTTTGTTTCTTCATTTCCATGATTTCCGGCGGGTATCTTATGTCGATACTGGCAACTTTGTTCGATTCGGGTGGAGTGTTATTTCACGCCGCCTGTTGTATGACTTCAACAAACAGTTCAACTTCTTTTTGAAGTTGATACGGCGCTCTAATTGTTACTTTTAACTCAGTATTTTCGACAACTCCTATTCGGAAATCTTCCCACTGAGTTTTTATGTTGGATAATCTGGGTGGTCTTTGTTTCTTAACCAAGGATTTGCAAAATAAAAGGATAATTAAAGAATGATCGGAGGAGAGGTCGAACGTACACTGGTCTTAAATGTTTGCAAGTTATAATGAATAGGAAATAAAGAATTCTGCAGGGCATTCCATTAGCGATTTATACGCCTTAAGAACGAATCACGATATTTCAAAGTAAGTCCGAAAGTGTGCTTGAGGGTATTCTGATGAGCATTCATACCGAGACAGATGTTACGGTTGAAGGTTTGAAGGGGCGGAATGCTTTTGGCGATTTGAATGGAGAACTGGTGTTGGAAAAAACGATAAAACAGAGAGAGACATTAGACATTACGTCGGTGTTTAAGAATGTCAATTGACTGACTAATATTAGTATCACCTATGAGTTTTATGGCATGGTTTTGAATCCTATCTAGCAGGTGCATAGATTTTTTAGAAGCACCTAACCAGTTGTTGGAATTTTACTGCAATTTTGGGCGGATGAATGCCCTATATATTGAAACCAGATCGACATCTAATATATGGTCATTCCAACGTAGGTTGTCGCTGACACACATATCGAGAATGGAAAGTTTTTCGGTTTCGACGATGCAAGTGCCATTCATGGATAATGACTGGGTATTTAGATTCCACTTTAATGACAGCAGAAAGCATTGAGTTTTGGAAGAATTAAATTCCGCTCTGTTGATTCTAATTCGTTCTGTGAAGATTGATCCTGAAAAGTGGCGCAGACCTAAGATTGCGTGGGTTGGTGTTAATAGAAATAAGTTGAAGTAAAGAAGGGCAATCAATATTACCAACTTAAATTTTATGAATATCGGCAACTTTTCGGTCTATAGAAAGGGGTCGTGAAGTGAAGGTGAAGTAGGAGGGCGCTTACGGGTATAAGTTATAGCCTGGCACTTTTTGACGTTATGCTAAGGCATTTCTTCTAACACCAAGTACTAAATCTGTCTAAATCTTCCTAAAGTAGTAGGCTGTCTGATGAAAATGATTTATATCTAAAGATTTTCATATAATTTGCGTAAACAGATGTGTATGAATTTTTTATTGATGCAATCAACATCATCAATGGTCACAATAAATAATAAGGGACCGAAGTGGCTGCCTTGAGAGAGACTAGAAGAGGCTTTATTTAGGTTAGAAACCATGGACCTAAATAGAACATAGTAAGGTAGATCATTTAAATAGAATTGAACCCATGTTAAAAAGCTTATTGGGAAACCAAGAGCCATTTATTTTAGAAGGATTATATCATGAGAAATTCTATCAAAGACTTTGCTGAAATCGGTGGCAATCACGTCAAGCTATAAGAGGTTGAGTAGGTGCATTTCACATTTCTTTAAAAATATAAAGGGACGATCATAAGGACCAGCAGAATAATTATCTTTAAGATTTATTATTTTATCTTTAACTTGTTCCAAGGTTATAGACACAGATTCGAAAGTTGTTTGTGGACAGCTTTTAAGTAGGAAAATTAAGAGTGGTCTGGCTCTTGGGAATGGATGGCGGACGCTTAGGTAAAAAAAAATTGCGAAGAGATTTCCAATAATTTGGGGATCGCCCGAGGAATTATCATTGAATTACAAAATTCAGAGATGATGGAGAGTTATCCAATTTACTTTTAGTTTTGATGGACCGATAGAATCGTTTGGGGGTCGGAAATGAGTATGTGGGCTATTCAGTTTATGTAGTTGCCGAAGAGAGTTTGGGAAAGAACAGAGAAATTTATTTGGGTAGACTGGTAGTAGAAGAAATCGGCGTCGGAACGCGATTTTAAGTAAGTATATCATAGCTTTTTCTTTTGTTGCGAAAAATCGCAGCTCTTTATTATGGTGGTGAAGATAAGGAATTCTTTTTGGATAAAAAAGGTATTGATTGGGAGAAACATTTGAAAATTTCCGTATGCTAGTACATTGTTAACCGTAAGAATAGAATTATCGAAGTGAATGTTAAAATTGGCCATACTGAGGCCATACTGTAAGAATGTTCAGAGGAAACGGCATTAAGACCATTGTCATACGACAACGTAAGGGAAAGGGGAGGATCCTAACTATCCAACTTAGAGAGAAGATGTCTACTTTCTATAACGACGCAGTTATCTGTATCAGTGGCGAAGACTAGGTCGAGTCGTCTGCCAATGTTATTGGTGACCCCACTTTATTGGTACAGACTAGAGTCAATAAGGTAGTCGATGAAAATACTTTCTTTATCAGAGGTGGTATTTGTTGCAATAAAAAAGGACTGATCAGTCTGAGTACATTAAAGCTTAGGAAGATTAAAATCACCAAAAAATAAAAAATAAATAACAACGTCTTTGGGCTCAGCAGCAATTAAAATGCAATCGATTGCATAAACAGCTAGCTGGTAACATTGAGTTGATTGAGAGGGGCGAATATAGCAGCAACAAATATATAGGCTGCGCTTTTAAATAGGAATTCCAGCGCAACGAATTTAAAGAAAGCTTTACTAGGTGGGGTGAAAAGTAACCTTGGGAGTGAAAAAAAAAATTTAAATGTTTTTTTTTTATTTTATTCAATATAACATAGTCCCCTTTTAGTTTGATACACTTATTCTAGCGATTTTCCAACTTCTTGATCCCGTCCGAAAAGTAATTTTCCGGAAGGTCTGCAAAATACTCCTTTTGCATTTTACTCCTTCATCATTTTATTGATGAGCCATCTTTTGAGGCTTGGAAAGAGGTAATAGTCCAAGGGAGCCAAATCGGGTGAATACGGTGGATGGAACAGCAATTGGAGCCGTAAGTCATTGATTTTAGCCATGGATGCGATGCTCTTGTGCGCTGGTGCATTGTCTTGCAAAAACAAATTTTTTTTTTCGCTTCATATGAGGCCGTTTTGCAGCGATTTCGGCCTTCAATCGCTCCAATAATGCACAATAATACTCGCTGTTGATGGTTTTTCCTTTTTCGAGATAGTCTACGAAGAGTATGCCATGACAATCCCAGAAAACCGCCGCCATAACCTTTCTGACCCATCGAGCCTCCCTCGGCCGCTTCGGAGCACTCGTGTCGGCTTCAGTCCATTGCCGGACACTCATTCTGTTCTCTGGTGTTCAACAGTTACCAATCGACGCCAAAAGTCCGCCCAGTTGCGCATCAGCAAGTCCAAACACTCTTTCGAAGTGCTCTCGCGTTCGTGTTTTTGCGTGTGCGCTCAGTACTAATCTTTGTGGTATCTGCTAGCTCGCGCACCTTCACCTTCCAGTCAGCCAACACCATTTCATGTATTTTTTTGACATTATCCTCTGTAATCGCATCGGAGGGCCTGCTGCTGCGGACTTGATCGGTAGTGGAGTTGCGGCCACCACGAAACTCTCAAAACCAATATTTGACGGTGTAATCTGACGGAGCATTAGCCCCATAATATTTATCCAGCTTTTCTTTTGTTTCCTTCGCCGTTTTGCCTCTCAAAAAATAATGTTTTATGAGAGAATGAAAATGTCCATACTCAATATGATGCCAAACACGTCAACAACAATCAGCTGTCAAAACAAAACTAAAGACAGTATCGCACTGAAATTTGGCATGTCTGCCTAAATATGAACCGACTTCAAGACATCATAACATTTTTTGGAGTAGCAGCGCATTCTGGCGGTCAAGGAGATTACACTCCACCTAGTAGATAAAGGATATTGTCACGACGTAGATCAAACTCATGGGAAAATAGTTCATTATTCTTAATATAAGGGGTGAGATTGGTTTCTGTAAGGGAAAAAATGTCGTAGGGCAGAATCTGCGAATTAAGATATATAGTAGAAATCTTAGTTCGTAATCCTCTTACGTTTTGATAATAAAGAGGCAAAAAAAATTTAATGGTGGGTTAGGAGCGTTGGTAGTTTTTGAAACTAGTCCGTATTCTCTGAAGATGCAGTATGCGTTTGGAACTTACGTGAGAGGAAATCATTAGATACATAAACAGGAGTCATATCTAATTGCTCCATGAAAACGTATAAAAAGTTGCCGCAGATCTTTAAGATCGTTATACTGTCGATACAAACAGAGTCTAGCTTATCATGTAGATAGGTGAGATATAAACGAACATTATCGTATCTGCGGGAAGGGATTTAAAATATGGAAGGGAATAAAGTTAGGGTAAGCCATTTTTGTTTGAGTGGAATGAGATTTTGTTAGATTTTTTGAAGGACTGGGAGGAGGAACAAGATTAGAAAATACGCGTTTGGAAACTGGTTTGGACGAGGTGGAAGAACGTTTCATCGCGGTTTGATTTATAATTTAAAATAAAATACATAAATTTTAAAGTGAACCTAAAATTTTAATTATCGCTTAAAAGAACATTTAAAAGGCATTTACTTTTTAAAAATAATATCATGTAAATGTTTGGTACGACTACGTCTGAGATGGCCCATTCGAAAGGTCCAATTTTGGGCGACTCGTTCGAGCAGACCGATTGGTATCTCGCAGATAGCACGAGTAATGTTGGCTACCAAAACGTCAATCGTAGCTAGGTTATTCCTGAAGACCTGAGACTTTATATGTCCCCAGAGAAAATAGTTCAAAGGTGTGTGTATCGCACGATCTAGGCGGCTAATTTACCGTAGCAAAACGTGAAATTAAGTGCTCACCAAAATGATTTCTCAACAATTTTCTCACGCGCTGTATGGCTCGTAGCGTCGTCTTGTTGAAACCAGAGATCATCGAGACCATGTGCTTGAATTTTAGGAAGCACATAGTCGGTTAACATTGGTTACATTCTGATTTGCCTCATTTTTGAAGAATTATGGACCAATGATTCCACCAGAACATAAACCACAACATACCGTTATTTTTAATAGATGTAATGGTAGCTCTTAGTATTCTTCGGGTTGCTCATCAGCCCAAATACGGCAATTTTGCTTATTAACGTATCCATTGAGCCAAAAATGGGCTTCATCACTGTACAAATATGACGCAAATTCAAGTCGCCTGGCTTCAATTCTTGCACAAGTTGAATACGTAAAATACGTTAATTTGTTGAATACGCCAAGCCAAGCTGCTGAGAATGACAACGAATCGATTCGTCACGGTCTTCGCGTGCACTCTCAGCTACAGCTGCTATAATCTCTTCACTACGTGCTGGATGCGGTCTAACCGGTCGAGTATCATCCACTAATGTAAACTGGGATTCAAATTTG
The DNA here is from genome assembly GCA_907269105.1 of Volucella inanis. NCBI lineage: Eukaryota > Metazoa > Arthropoda > Insecta > Diptera > Syrphidae > Volucella > Volucella inanis. The sequence continues at coordinate 72,267,494 of OU026154.1, read as the reverse complement.
CGAATGGTATTAGCAATAGTGGTGTCATTTGGTCAATCATGCGGACCATAAGTTCCTCGAATCGCACGAAAAACATTTCTCACAGAACATGATTTTCATTATACAGCTGAACACTTTGGATACACTGTTGTGGTGTGAGTTTTTCAACGATGTTTTGCCATACAACACTGAGCAGAAACAATAAAGCAGTTTGATAGGAGTCACGCGTGATCTCTCAAAAAAGCCTATTGAAAATCAAACATTACGATGAATCACCGTATATATAAGCGACGGGCAGTATGAAGTGAAGACAGAATGAAGAAAGGAAATGTTCCAACTTTAAAACTTTAGTTTGGATCAGGAGTTTGTTAGGAGTTGGGTTTCTAAATTGGTTCTTATTATAGATCGCAGATTGCTCGAGGGAAATTCATAAATCTTTAACAGATTTTAATGTAAATTGACTTTGAACTGTTTTCAAGGTATGATTATTTTCTGCCGCAAAGTTATTAACCGAATCACTAAGACACTTAATTGCAAGTAAAATGTGGAACGGAGTGATGTGCTTACACTCATCACAATAAAACAAAAGTTGTTTTTAAAATCTTTTAGGTACACGATGGATCTCCTTCTCAAGCCAATGCAAGGAGTAAGGAACGACTTACTATAAAGACCAATGCAGATCACCATAACTGCATTTGGATTACTTGTTAGGGAGCAATTCGCACTTTCACATTACTCAGACATGATGATGATGAATTAATTTATACAAAATGCGGTGAGTGAAAATTGGGTTAGTTGTTAATTTCACTTTTAGATTATTATACATTTTTAGTATATTTAAAGCGAGTAAACAAATCGAGTCAACAAAACAAAACAAAAGGCGATGACCGAGAAATAGCTTGTGTGAATTATTGCAAATTAGGCAGTAAAATTTAAATAAAAATAAGTTAGCGGAGCGAAATTTAAGCACGTTTGAACAATAAGTTTAAAAATGTCAGAATGCGATTATGAAGGGAGAGAAGAAGATTCGCTTTATTTAGGGATGGGTTGGACAAATGTTATTTTCCATCTGCTCAGAAAGTTTCCTAAAGAGTAGGTATGCAATGGTTTGGGGAGATATACCATCTGGAGCAGCGGATTTGTGAATATTGAGATCCTTAAGTACTCTTGCTACTACACGAGTACGATAGTGGATTCGTCTCGTTGAAAATTTGACACACTTAAGTGTAGGCGGGGACAAAGCACAATCTAGAAGTGTTGAGCTACCCGCAAAGCGTGCTGCAAGCAGATTGGCCTTGTTCATAGAGCTGACAGCTGGAATGTCATTGTAAATGAGCGTTGGGATAGAGGATGAGGCAGAATTGCTAATGTTTTCGACGAACGACCAACAATTTTTACTACTTTTGGGATATTTTAGTATGTTTTGCCTTAGTTTTTTGGTCGTACTGAATTTGCACACGCTTAAGAAAGGCATTGCAGTCATTCCTGGCTCGTTTGAACTTTTTTCGGTTATCCTCAATGGGGTTGGCCTTGTAGGACCGAAAAAATATTTCATTAACACTAACAGCCTCTTTACAGAACGAGTCGTACCATGCCTTTGCTTTTGGTTTGATACTCTTCATTCGATGAGGAAAAAAGTATCTCATTCTAAAGAGAATGTTGTCTGTGTGCATATCGGCAGCGGCACATACTTTGTTATCGGGGAAATATAACGACCAGTTAAAATTCTTAAAGATACTGTTAAGTTCGCTCCAATTGGCTTTCTCGTATTGCTATACGGTGAATTTTTGCTCTAATTGTGTGGTCGATGTACGAGAAACTAGCTGATAGGACACAGTGGGCCGACGAGCCTTGAGGGAATAGCACATTGATGACCTTGTATTTATCAGGGTGAGAAGTTAAAAACAAGTACAGGGTATTGGCAGTATGACTATCAACGGCTGGTATACATGTGGGCTCATTTACAAGCCGGGTCAAGTTGTTTTCCGCACCGATGATCTCAACACACCCTCCTTCGGGTATCTGTCCAGAATGTTGAAGCCACCTCGAATTGTGTATATTGAAATCGACCGTAATAACAACTTCAGTATGAGGATATAGGAATAAAATTCTTTGAATGGAGTCAGAGTCGAATTCGTTAAAGGTCGAATTGCTGTCCAGTTTGGGGCTTTTGTAAATAAAGCAGTAGTGAATAATTTGCTTACGGAGATGGAATTTTAGCCAGAAGAAGATAAGTTCCAGATTGAAACACGGATCACATTGTGCTGGAGTCTGATAAGCTACATCACTACGCACGTAAATGGCGAGACCGCGGTGAGACATGGACGTACGTAGAAAAGTGATTACTTGTTAGCCGGTGTATGTTAGCTACGTCAACCGATGATGCAAAGCAAGGCTGCGAAACGAAATTTCTGACGTTAGCGTAACGAATCAAATTGTTGTAGGTGCACCAGTGCACCAATAAAATTCACAGTTGAAACCTGTATGACAAATACAGCAACAGCAGTGACCAAGTGCAAGCAACAGTACTATAACCGGGAGCGGGAGAGTTGGGATACTTTTTGTACTTTTGTTTTTCTTTTTTTGTATTGTTTTAGACAATACTCACGGCACTGCAGTGAATATTTTTATTTTGCACGCCCGCATTTAATTTTTCTTTTTTTTGACCACACACAAGCAGCAAATGTAAAAACTTGCAAGTGCACTATGTTGACGTGTGCGCACTCGTCGGCGGTTAGTATGGTACTGATGATGCCTAAAGGGAACGCATATACTTAAGTCAGTTACCCTTTCCGAAGATATGAGAACTGAGTTTGACCATTTAACGATTTATTCTTCAACATTTCTATTTCAAGACCCTGGCTAATTCGGATTAAGCTCAGCTCGAAATGTGTACATCGAAGAACCTACATAGTATGAATTATTTGCTAGGCTGCCTATAAACGTTACCATTGATTTATTCTAATGAATTTATCCGATTCCTTTCTGTGCGTTCAAAGCTACTATTGAAATTACACGCCTTAATCTTGTCAGAATTATTGGTCTTTAAAGCTTGATCACTGACGAAACTGTTTCCTGCCACATTAGGTAGCCGAACCAAAAATTTGATATTGAACTTTCGCCCCCAATCCAAAAAATGCAATCAACTATGAAGATCACTAAGCTTTCGAATGCGTTCTCTGGTGCGTTGACCACCAGTTCTAAGTCTGTCAAATTTTCCGGTTTCTCAAACTGCTTAGAATTGGTAAAATAAAAACTCCACTTTAGGGTCTGAACCCAATAAAAATGAATCAGCAAATATTGTGAGGTATTTCGAATACCATAAAATTGAAAGTGGTTAAGGACTGCCGCGTATTTTTTTACATAATAGTCGAACCGGCAAAATCAAACTCTCAAATAATAAAGCATCGCCCTACCAAGTTTTCCCAGTGATGGCAAAATGGTCCTACAATTAGTCTAAATGCTCTTCTATAAGGACTGTTCTAACTGAACATAACACATAACATAGTTTTTATCGGAATCGTGTCTTCTAAAAAAAAAACAGTGAGTAATTCGGAATTACTTTATTAGGTATGTAATAGTTGGAAGATAGGTCCTACTTTACTCATAAATTAGATATCATAGGATGGGTTGGTTTTTCAACCGCAACTCTAACCTAACCTAGATAACATAGTGAATATCATTTGAATATGTAACAAAAGGCAACGTATGAGTTTACAAAAAACTACAGTAGTGGCAAAAATTAAGGTGTGCTAAGGTAACAGTCGGTAATTTCGCATGCAATTTATTTGTTGTATATTTTTAGGCTCAGTTTCTATTGATCACTTCGTGGGTAAGGTTAATTTGTTTTAAATGATGCCAAGTCAAATATTAAATCGCATACGATTTAAGTTAAATTTTATATAATAGCATAATGGACCAATAGGCCTAAGTGGGTTGGTCTTATATTAAATAATTTAAATGATTCCTCACCTAAACAAGGCAGAGTTCAAATCAAATATAAATAAAAATAATTCATGTGCAGCATTGCACCTATTGTTATACGATTCCTAAATGAAAATACCTTTTTAATAATATAACAAGGAAACGTGCTTTGTACATGAAATAATATGTAAATAGTGAATTTGAATTGCTGCAAAGTAATGGGGTGGGCCGGACAAAAAGGGAATGATGATATTTGGATGCGCATTAGGGGTAGAATTATTGACGAGCGCCTCGTAACAAACCGTATTAAGGTTGCCAACATATGATAAGCCTTAGCTCATGCTCTTACAGAGGAGAAAGATGACGAAATCAAATGTAGCTTCTACGAGCTCTTGAACAAGACTTACAAGCAGTGCCCCAGCTATGACATTAAATTGTCCTTGGAGAGTTGGGAAGAGAGGGCATCTTTGATAGTACTGTGGGTAAGTATATTCTCAACGACATCATCTCAAATAACGAAGGGGCTAAAAATTATCGTAGATAACACATGGTTCCCGCATCTCGATGTGCTGTGTTTAACACCGTGCCACCACATCGAAACACTTAATTTGACAACGAGTACCGAAAAGAACATGCAGCTTAGCAAGAGGCATACAAAGCGGCGCTGCATAATAGGACTATAGCTACTCACAAGCTCTACGAGCAAGAGAGACGAACACCGGCTTCGCGGGAGGAATAAGGAGAAGGGGTCCAGAAAATTGAGAGATGTTGCTCCTGGAATTCGGAAGTATGACCAAAAAGTAAAAAAAACACATGCCCAGGACACATGCCCCGAATCGAAGTCTGTAAAGACGAACAAGGGAAGATAGTAATAGAGTTACGTTCGATGCTGAAGAGTTGGAAAGAGCATTTTTGTAGACCTAACGGCGATGACGAATCAAATTCTGCTGTCAAACAGAATGAACCTTTGAACTTGCAGGATGTAGACAAACAATTCCGTCTACCCGCCTGAATGAAATAAAGATATCCATATCTAAACTTAAGTCCAATAAAGCAACTGGAGCGGAGTGCCTGACTGCCAAATTCTTCAAAACGATAGGCGCTGACTTGGTAAGGAGCATGCAGAAACCTCACCATTGTTTGTCTGATCCTATTTATCAATTTGAAGGCCGTAACTTTTAACGTTCGTCGATAAAAAAAAAAACTTATTAGGGTTGACGGTCACAATATTAATTAGCCTAACAATACTAAACATTCGATTTTATTACCTGAAAACCATATATGTACATACCTTTATTCTATTTATCTATTTTCATAGAAAAAACACGTATGCTGGTCCTGAAGATCCCCGTATCTATAAGAAAAACGTACTTGCCTCCATCTGGTACAAGATTTATGGCTTGAAAAACCGTCGACAGGTGCATCAGATTTTTCGGATGCAAGCCGCGTAGAGTAGAGCATCAAATTGAAAATATTCTTCTGAGCGTGTCAATCCTGGACGTGGCGCTTATTGTGGTCCATTTAAAATTTACATTCGAGTTCGAGTAAAATACCCATAAAGGCTTATGTCTACATTTCGATAACTGTCCACATGGAATTAGTGGACGAACTCTCGACGGAGGTATTTATTGGCGCGCTGCGGAGGCTATGTAGCACAATATTCTGCGATAACGCCACCAATTTTATCGCTACAAAAAAAGGAACGTTGGCGTTGGTGAAGTTGTACAGGCCCGAGAGTTATCAAAATGCCACCAATGGACTTCGCTTAAAGGAGAAAATTGATGCGCGACCGATGCCCCTCCGAGCTATCGCAGATGCATCACCTACATATGAAGAGTTAGCGACAGTTGTCGTTCGCGTTGAGGGATTATTGATTCGCGCATCCTTACTCTGTTGTCATCAGATACCAATGATCTAGAGGCATTGACACCGGGTCTTTTTCTGATGGGGCAACCAATCTCTATTCCGCAGCTTATCATGTTTTCGTCGGCTTTAATACAACATAAAATAGAGGTATTTTATTTTTGACCTATGGAATAATTGCACTGACTTCAATAAGAAATTAATGGCATGGACCGCACAAGAATCTAACTTTCGGAACGATAATTATCTTCAAGAAAGACAATATTTTACCAATCAAATTATTATTGGGTAGAATAACTAAAATATTTCCAGGTTATGATGCAGTTGTCAGAATTGCAGTGGTTAAGACTAGTACTGGTCTGTATAGGAGATCCGTTTTCAACTTTTTTCTCTTACCCATATTTACCTAATTTTAAGACAACATATTCTGGCTAAACCAACAAAATACGATATATTAGCTTTTGAAAGCATGAGCCAAAATTCACCACATCAGCAGAGCAACTTCATCTTTAGTAGGCAAACTGGGCTCAAAATCAAAGGAACCACCCTCGAAGGAAGACACAATTATCTTATTTACTGTGATAAGATAACACTACATTACAAATATACTCGTATTAAAATACATACACTACATTTGAAATAAATTCAAATCTAAAACATGATACCACTGAGTTTTTTTTTTTTTTTTTTTGTCGTTTCGCTACAGGCCGGTATAGAATGTTTCGCATTTTCCACTGTGGTTCCACTTTTCGATAAGATAATGATTGCAAATCACAAGTAGGCCTGTTGCTACGAAAACCGTATTGCCGTTCATGAGAAGTTCTTGTGTCTCGAAATATGAGCTGAAGAAGATTCGCCTCTTTTTAATACGGACTGAAAGAATGCTGTATTTCATCTACGCGGAAAATGCCTTAATAAGTTTGATTGATGAAGAAGCTTAGACAGTCTGGTTTCACCAGAATGGAAGGACACCTTTTTAGAAAAATTGAAGATATACCATATGTATAAACGAGTGCATGTCAAAGAATGTATGACGTACTCAAGTTATTTTAACCAGTTTAGAAAACGAAATGGTAGGGAAACGAATTAAACGTTTTAAATTTCTAATACATATACGAGCAGAAGCAATAGAAATCTTTAAGTTAAAAAATAATCGACCAATTAACTCCTTTTTGAAACAATTGTGCCTCAATCAACCCAATTTCGTACACACATCGAAGCCAAAATCAAAATATTGGGTCTATAACTTGCAATTCGCTAAGAGATAGCGTAACTTGTATTATTCCAATGGAACATGCATTGGAAAGCTACTGCCATTGTACATCATTTCAGTATATGTCATTCATTTGAAGCGTAAACAACAATATTTTTTTTTCACTTAAATATGTCGAACTTTGTGCCTGAAAAAGTGTTTTTATATTCATTACTTTAATATGAAGAAAACTGCTGCCGAAGTGGTGGAAGTTTATGGTGAACATGCGCTAGCTGAGCGAACGTGCCAAAAGTTGTTTGCACGATTTAAAAGTGGTGATTTTGGCTTGAAAGACGAAGAACGTCCTGAGCAGCCAAAAAAGTTTGAAGAAGAAGAACTGGAAGCATTACTCTATGAAGCTATGAAGCAGCTGGATATATTCAAAAGCAAGGAAATTGGGTTCCACATGAACTTAAGCCGAGAGACGTCGAAAAGCGGTTTTGCATGTCCGGAATGCTGCTGGAATGCCACAAAAGGAAGTCATTTTTGCATCGGATTGTTACTGGTGATGAAAAATGGATTCATTACGACAACCCCAATCGCAAAAAACCATATGTGAAACCCGGCCAACCAGTCAAACCAACGGCAAAGTCGAATATCCATAGCGCGAAGGTAATGCTCTGTATTTGGTGGGATCAGATGGGTGTGCTGTATTATGAGCTGCTAAAACCGGATGAAACCATCAATGGATAACGCTACCGAACACAATTAATCCGTTAGAAGAGAGCAGTAGCCGAAAAATGCCCGGAATATGCGACCAAACACGAGGCAATAATTTTCCATCACGACAACGCTCTGCCCCACGTTGCTATTCCGGTTAAGAACTATTTGGAAAACAGTGGATGAAAAATCTTACCCCACCTGCCTTATAGCCCAGACCTTGCCCCTTCTGACTACCATTTGTTCCGGTCGATGCAGAACGCCCTCACTGAAATACGGTTCACATCAGAGCAGAATATTAAAAATTGGCTTGATTCATGGATGGGATCCACAACTTGCCAGAAAGATGGGAAAAAGTCATAGCTTCAGATGGACAATACCTTGGATAATACTATTGTACATGTTTTTCTTAAATAAACGTTCAAATTTTGAAAAAAAAACCGCACGAATTAAATTACATACACAATAATAAAATTATGATTTTTCTAACAAAAGCTTTTAATACCGAAACTAGTATTAAAACATAGAACAAATTCGAAAAAACTTCTACCTTTAAAGTATCGTGCAACAATTCAAATTCAACATTTCCTACTAACATTTCATACGAACTAACCATACCCACTGATCTAATCCAATAACATCTTTATTTTATATTTTTGCCATCACAGTTTTCCATCTAATCTTAAATTAAATACTTATTTTATACAAAACATGGTAAATATTTGCGCTTTGCAATAAATTCCATTTCTTGGTAGTATACCACAAAGCAAAAATATACGAGTACAGTGGCTCACAACATTGAAAATGGCTCACGCCAACCGAAAGTTATTTTTTCTTAGAAAAATTTAAGAAAATCAAGAAAAATTAAAAACGAAAATGTTTATTTTTTCAAATTATATCAAATTATATTTCAATCGGGCGGTTGTGGAGGTGTCTTAATCACCCTTGCACAATTTTTGGACAGCCATTGTCTAATAATTCCAGCCGAGCCTTCGGATCATTGTCTTGATAGAAATGAAAAGTATCTCTAATTCCCAGTTTTTCAGCGCTTTGGTTTTTATTATTTTTCAAAATATCTAAATATTGAAATTTGTCCATATTCCTTTCAATAAAATGTAGGATACCAACCCCAGATACCGAGTACGCACCCCAGATCATCACATGACCCCCACCGTGTTTAACTGCTTTGGATTCATTTTGGATTGGGTTTCTCCAAACGTTGATCCGCCCATCTGATCCAAAAAGTTGTACTTACTTTCATCCGTAAATAAAACATATTTCCAGAATATAGGATCCTTCATTGCGTAGTTGTGGGCGAAATGCAATCGAACTTCTTTTGTTTTCTGGCTTATAAATGGCTTCTACCATTTAATTCAGCTCTGCTTAGAACTCTCCGAACTGCATTGCAAGTAATGTTCAGATGTTTCTCCACCATGTCTCTTAATTTTGGTGTGCTCAGTCTTGGATTCTGTTTAGATTGGTGGATGCTCCACGGTTCATCACGCTCAGAAAACATTTTCTTGTGGCTAATTTTTAGCTTGTTTATGATTCTGGTCTTCTTCTCAAACCTTAAAATAATATTTCTTATTGTTTCATGAGTTATTTTAAGAATCTTAGGTATTTCTTCTTAACTTCTGCATTAAGACTGTGATGTGATGTGAAGTCCCATCTTAAAAATTTAACTGTACGAATAAATCACAAGAGCGTCAACAAATGAAGCAGTTGCGGTCAAATGGAGCAAAATAAATTAGAAGAAATAACAAAATAACAAAACCAAAAATTAAAAATACAGTTATTTGAGAAGCTTTTGTTGTTTGGTCCACTTTCATTGTGAGATGAAATTTGTTCTCCCTTCTGTTATTTATTTCCATTTTATTGTTTTTTATTTTTATTGAAATAATATAATAATTTGTCAAAAATTAACATTTTCGTTTTTCATTTTGCTTTATTTCCTTAACTTTTTGCAAAAGAAAGATTTGGGTTGCTGTGGGCCACTTTCACTGTGAGCCACTGTACATATTTGCTCTTTTTTGTAACAGTGAGTGCTACTTTATTTCCTCAGTAAGATATGCACATTCTTTGAGCTATACTTGTTTTGTGATAGTAATATTATCCGATACGGCCTTCAAATTATTTACGATTCTTATTTGTTTCTTCTTTATATGTCCATTTTTTACATAAGGCACACATATTCAATCATTATAAATACAAATAATGCTCACCTTTGAAAATAGGCGATGATCGCCATGTGTGCGCTGCTCCCTGTCCTAAGAACTGACCAATAGATATTTCCAATAAAATTGTTGGAAGACCGACTAGAAAAAGAAGAACTACATATGGTATCAAGTACGCCGAGCCATATCGATCAAGCTCCCGTGGAAATCGAACAATGTTGGCATAGGAGATATTGAGGCAAATGCACAGCACGAGACCTCGAAACACCGAACATTTTGTCTGTAATGAAAAAAAGAAGAAAAAGATATACATGTACAAGTACCTTATAAATCAACTGGTTTGTCATAGATGCTTTATCCAAATAAAAGTAAAAAAATTGTTTTATTGCATTTATATTTGTATCAAAAACAAAACAAAAAACTCCATATTAAGTGACGCGAATGACACAATACAGCCATTCGACGGGTTGTTGCTTAGACCAATTCATACTTTGTATGTTGCCTTAACTTATTTAAGAAAAGTGTTTTGAAAAGAAAAAAAAAAAAGTTGAACTCCTGAAAAAGAAGAAAAACAACGAACAAAATACTTTCAAATAAAAATTGTTTTCCCCAAGAAGAGTAATCATTTGTAATTCATTGTTAGTACACTTGGCCGTAAAATCGGATTCATAAACAAGTGCTTTTATGAGGATACACTGTCATGGTTGATGAAAATTTTTACTAGTTAAATAAATCATGCCATCAAAGTAATACATGGGCTGAAAAGTCCGTGCCGTTTCTAAGAGATGGCACCACTTGAATTCAATCCATTTTCAGTTAGTACCAACCTTCAAAAGATACGTGTATAAATTTGACAGCTGTCGGACGATTAGTTCTCGAGATATAGCGTTGTGAGTGAAGCAACTTTTGTTATTGTGAAAAGAAATGGATTCAAAGCAATTTCGTGTGTTGATTTATGATTGCTTTTTGATGGGAAAAAATGCAGACGATGCAAAAAATGGCTTGATAAGTGTTCCCCGGACTCTGCACCAGCCGAACGAATCATTCGCAAGTAGATTGAAACATTTAAAAGTGGTCATACAAGCACCGAAGATGATATACGCAGTGGACGTCCAAAAGAGGCTGTTTCAGATGAAAACATCAAAAAAGGCCACAAAATGATTACGAATGACCGTAAAGTGAAGTTGATCAAGATAGCTGAGGCTCTGAAGATATTAAAAGAGCGTGTTGGACATATCATATACGAATATTTAGACATGCGAAAGCTCTGTTTAAAGTGGGTGCCGCGTTTGCTTACAGTCGACCAAAAACAACAACGTGTTGATGATTCAGAGGAGTGTTTGAAGCTGTTCAACCGCAATAAAGCCGAATTTTTTGCGTCGGTATGTGACAATGGATGAAACTTGGCTCCATCACATCACACCAGAGTCAAGTCGGCAGTCAGCTGAGTGGCGAGCAGGCGACGAACCTCGTTCAAAACGACCAAAAACTCAACAGTCGGCTGGCAAGCTTATGCAATCCGTATTTTGGGATACACATGGAATAATTTTCATCGACTATCTCCAAAAGGGGCAGACTATCAACAGCGACTATTACATTGCGTTGTTGAAGCGTTTGAAGGACGAAATCGCAGAAAAACTTCCGCATTTGAAGAAAAAGAAAGTTCTGTTTCATGAATTTCATTCATGGAAAAATTGAATGAATTCGGCTACGAATTGCTATACCACCCACCGTATTCTCTAGATTTGGACCCTAACGACTATTTCCTGTTCGCAGACCTCAAAAAAAAAAATGCTCGCCGGAAAGGGATTTAAGACCGATGAAGAAGTAATCGCCTAAACAGAGGCCTATTTTGAGGCTAAACCGAAATCGTATTACAAAACTGGTATCGAAAGATTGAAAAATCGTTTCAATCAGTGTATCGCCCTCGAAGGCAACTATATATTGTCTTTTACTATAAAACGGCAGTGACTTTTCAGCCCATGTATTATGTAAGACTGTTAAGTAGAAAAACTAATTAGCCACTTTGACGGTAGACTTTTCATATATGGGTGATGAAATTAGCACCATCTAGTGTGAAAAATAAAACTATTCGCTTCAGGCACACAAACACAAATATTGCTTCTGCTAAAATAAGTAAGTTTATTATGCTTAGTCTCAAATGGTATGGTATGTATAAGTTATGTGAAAAATTTGCTGCTTATCCTTTGCTCATATGACAGACATTCAGACAGACGTTTGAAACTTCTTCAAACGGCAATCTCGTCTGTACTAATCGATTTAATTCGGTTAATGATTCAATAAAATATCATAATTATGTACACTTAACTAGAACTTTCGTTCGACAATTTATTATGTCAGACGTTAATCTATATTTTAAAATCACAGATCGGACCTTACTAAACTTCATCATATTCAAACTTTTTATACATATATGACGGTACTGCATTTATTAACTTTCTGATAGGGAAGTTCTTGCATTCACCTCGATATTGAAAATAGAAATTTTGTGATATCTTTACGTTTAAAGATGTCTGTAGTGTTTTTAGACAAATTTTAGCAAAATTTCTCTCTGTGTGTGTTTTTGTATATACAATACGATTATATTCGTATGTATCAATTTTTTGGGCCCCGATAACTCGCGGACAAATAGTCTCATCGATTTGAATTTTTGTTAGAAGATGCATCCTTATGCCGAATCTCAGCTGTCAGATTTTAACTCAAATCGGTCTATAACTTTTTAAAAATTAAAATTAAAAAAAAGAAAAAAAAAAACATTCTCGGAATACGATTTATTTTTTCTTGCAAATAGAGGATCTTTGGAGAATACGAGTACTACAAAATTCCCCTATCACAAAGTTTTTGGCGTTACCTATCAGTCGCACGAATTTCTTCAAGTTCTTCTTATAAATGATTACAGGAATTCTAAAACTGTTAATACGAACTCTGTATGTTTTGCACTACCATGAAAGTAAACAACCATCTAAAAAGCTTGGGGCCTCATTATTTCAAAGTAGTGTTATGAAGTGACACAGTAAATTCACTGCGTTAATGATCTGAAACCCACGCATTTTTAATCTCTAATGGGTCGAATCAAACAAGTGACCTTTTGACCATTCAAAACATGGAATTGGTGGGTCATCCGTCGTATATCCACGATTTGTCATCCAATAAATCATTTTTGTTCTCGCATATCAAAAATAAGTTGCGAGGTCATCGTTTATCGATGCCTTAAAAAGCGGTTGATGCATTTAAAACGCATGTTTTGGAATTACCTCGTTCGAAGTGGATAATTGCTTCGAAAATTGATTCAAACGCATGCAAAAGTATATTGATCTTCATGGCGAGTATTTTGGAAAATATTAAAGCAATTTTCGATCAAAAATATTGGTTTTTACTTATTTTTCTCAAAACTTAAGTAACAACCTACGTATTACCAAATTTCCTCCCTAAGATCCATCGATACTTCTTAGCCAGCACATCACTTACAGCGTCTTGAAAGCCAAAGCCCATGTATGGAGGACACCCATATGGTTTGCAGCTTGAGCACATTGATCAATATGCCTCAAATTTATGGCTCACGTAGGAAAAACTATTTTCAGAAACCGAAGGCTTCGTATTTGATATTCAAGGCAAAGTCGTGAAAACAAGGAATAACCGTAAGTTAATTCTCAAAAAACAGTAGAGAACAGTAAAGGAACAGTGGGCTGGCTCAACACTACGTACAAATACCATTCGCCTCCTGTGTTGAAAAAGGCGGATTTTAAGTTATATTGGAATAGAGCCATAATAACCGATCTGTATATTCTAGCCAACAGGCCGTACATTATCTGGTTCTAGTATATAAGGCAGCTCAACGATTAGAAATCTTTGATGTGAAAATAACGTTAAACCGCAATCTATAGTCAACGTATACAACAAATATTTCCAAATACACACCAATAGCAATAGAAATAAGGGCTATGTATAACGCCGACCGCATTCACGTTATACCAATTGTCATGTTAACAACTGATCTAATTCCTATAAAGCTTGTTACAGACTTAAAGGTAAAGGAAATACGACAAGGAAAACTTGTTGACTCAGATGCAAAAGGCGGTTCTACTAGATACGTGTAATACTGTTCGAAAATTCCTGCAACTATAACAATACAACATAGTCATACTCCCCATAAGAGCATAATCGTTTGGTAGGGCAAACCCAGGACATGTTATCTCCGGCAGAAGAGCCAAGATGTATGAAACTCCATAATAATAATATTAATAATAATAATTTTGAAATCGAACTTAACTGGAGGAAACAAATGCAGAGCCATAAAAACCTGGGCTATTCTCTTGTTAACATACTCCTTTGGGATTATAAAATGGTCTTCAACCGATCTCGCGAATTTTGATATCTTAATATGCTGATCCGAACATCATTCACCAGATACAACAGCCAACGCTCACGAAGCGCCATTGAAAGGAAGTCTCTATCTCAAAAAATAGGTGGAAGAGGAATCGTGGACACTGTGAATCTACACCATCTGCAATGCCTAAATATACGGCAGTACCTACTTAGTACTCTGGTTTATAAGGACCATACCGTATTCCCTTTAGCTTATATAAGGGAATTTTTTCTCTGAAAGTGATGAATTTTTAATAAGCATTCAAGACAGAGTAACCGCAACACGCAATTACAGGAAGTTCATCCTTTTTTCTTTGCAAAGAAATTGGATATTTCACCAGGGAGATGGTTTAGGTTTTTACCATTTGAAGATACATTCAACTTGTTCCACAGGGATTGCTATGAGCCCGTATTGGTGCCTGGTGTCTGTGTGATGGCATATACATCATACCCCTGTTTTAACCTAACCTAACCTATTGTGAAAGGATACAGTATACCATATTTATATATCCATTTTCCATATAAATCAATTTTGGAATCTTTTCCAAATGTTGTCTTGCTTAGAGAAATATTGTTATTATTCACTGCTCTTTGCTCTATTGTCAGTCTGGTTTCTACACTTGATCTGAGCTTTTTCCAGTCTACGGTTTTCCCAAGCATTTCCCTCTTAAATTTATGATCTTTGTAAGAATGATTTACTCGAAAATATTTATATTGTTGCCAGAGAACTCGAGTTTGTTGATGTTGTCAATACAAGGTAGATTTCCATCAAGTGGCAGGTACCTATGCGGGTACTCATCATAACACTCCAATAAAACATCCTTGCTAAGCCGAAAATAAGCGACTAGTCACTGAATTCTTAAAGCCCTGATACTTATATTTTTTTTTTCTCTACTTCCAGATATTTAAAAAAAAGTTTCTTCTATGTAGAACTTGAGTTACAAATGCTTTTTAGCCAGTTCTTCGACGGCTCTTATCGTATAGGGCCACACTAGCTGATGAACTTAGTTAGGATATCTTAATATGAAAAATAACGCACTTTTCATTAGGTGACGTTTCAATACACCGGCTAAAACCCGTTACATTTTCTTCTTCCTATACTTTTTTTATATTCTATTTCACGCTGCTATAATATGTTAAATATAATATGTTAAATCTGTCTATCTATAACGAATAAAGTTGCAGGTCATTTAGACTCTTTTTTCGCCAACAAAATATCGAATTGAAAAGAATCGAGCATACCATAAATACCCACAATTCACTAAAACTCGAAAAAAAAACTTCGTGAAAAGAAAAAACATTTTAGCAGGATTTCACCAATCAATCTTTAAACAAGTTACATTTACTTTCCAGTTCTCGTCAACTAAGCTGGTAGGACGCTTTCAACGGCCCCAAAATAAACTTGCAAGACAAGTTTTTGAAAAATCTTGTTATTATCTTAAAGGGGCTTGGTAAACCTAGCTACTTCAATGACATATCGAAATGATAGAGTAAAATCCTAGATATTGTTAACTCCTCGAATTGTCAGATACTAAGCACTTCTTTCCATTCAAATTGACAAGTAGTCTCGATCTAGTAACTTGATAAATTTTGTCAAGAGAAACATTGAAAGCTGGTAATATGCACGTTGATAACAGACAAAATTGTTTTGTATTTAGCATCACATACCCGAACGCCAGAAACATCTTCCTTCAGCGAGCACACGCATAGTATATGGTGTAAAGAAGTGTACAATATGTTGTTAGGAATTTTGTTTTTCTCAAGTCATCTACTTCAACTAAAGATGATAACTCATCGAAAATCAATCGAAGAGTTACACTTTCCAGTCGCTGTTTCTTTGGTCTAAGAAGGCAATTGAGTAATAAATACTTATCAAAAAAATACAAATGACACCTTACCGTCTGGACAAAGGTGGATGAAAATATCATTGCAGTGATATCAGTGATCTTTAGTTGACGATCGTTGATGGTATAGCTAGAGCTGTAAAGAAACTGTCAAAGTTAAAGAACAAATTGCCGGCCCTGCAAGACCTACCCAATAAAGTAGAACAGAAAAAGTTCATGGCTTTCTTCAACAATGACGTATCAAGAAAGTCAAGCAAAAATTGTGGAAACACAAATAATACAGTGTCCCAAAAATAGTTAAAATTGTTGGACTTTCGTTAATAACATAGTATAATGAATTCTATTTTCTATCCATCTCATTCATAATGTCATTCAATTCTTTGAATAAGAACAAGCTGCTTACCGCGTATAACGCAATGTTCCATTTTCCATTTTAACCCTCCTAGATTGTTCCATGTTTCCACAAAACTAGATCGCTTCGAGCGGATACTCTTCCACACTCTTGATGTAGTAGTAGTACTTAAAGATCTTAGTGTTCACGAATCCACTGCTCCTGATAGGGTATTTCCCCTTGTTCTGAGGAGAGCTCTTCTGCGCTGTTGATCAAAATCACTGTGTAAGCTTTACAATTAATTATCCTCTTAAGGACTCTTTCCAAACAGATTAAAATGAGATTTTGTTAAGCCAGTCCCTAAAAACATCGAAAATGTTTCTCTCTCTCCCTACAAACTCATTTTAAATTTTACTTAAGCACTTTCTTTTCAAATCTCGGAAGTGCTGATACGCAATCAACTCATGGAATAATACGAAAAACGGAAATCAAAGCCTTCACTAATATGGAAGGCGTTTTTAAGTCCGATATTCTTAAACTAAATGCTAGTCTCCCCAGGGCTGCATTCTGTTTCCTAATTATATTTTATCTTGACTGTTGGTATTCTGATTAAGTTATTCATTTTTTATTATTATGTTTTTTTATTTCTTTCTATCGGAACAGAGCACTCAGATTAAGAATTACTTACAGTAGCAGAACCCACCACGTCAACCGCCGAGTACATGCAGCCTGATGCGAGCGTAAGCCGAACATTCACAGAGGTAATGCTTTGCGGTATCGTCATCACTTTCACAGAAGGCGTCGCAGGCTGTTGTATCACTTATGCCCAGGACATTCTAACTGAGCGAGAGCAGGAAAGCCGCTCACCTCTTATAGACGTCGGGAAGCTTTCGTTTGGTCTGCCAAAAACCTGGAGAGTAATACCATCTGCAAATATGCTCATATGAAGCCCAAACATCAATGGAAACCCTAATTGTGAGCGCAGGTTGACTTAACATACGTTCGGGTCCTCAAAAACTATCTGAGTCTGCTAGATAAAGTTCATCGGTGATCTAAGGCCCAAAACAGATTCAGTGAATTTAGACTTCTGACTGCGTTCAGTGAAGTCTTGGATTCTCGAACTAGTCTGGAAGTCGTATGAGGGTTCCGCAAGAGCCTAATCGTAGGTAGGCTGTTCGTTAGATAAATAGTTCGTTTCTATCAGTATATCTCCGGTTGGAAGGCAGACGCAAATTTACCTAACGAGGAGTGAAATTAAACGTTGTCCGTCTCCAGAAAGACACCAGTCCCGACCAGTTTTGGAGCCATTCATTGAAACCTTTCGTTCCTTTCCTGGCTCAGTTTCTGGCGAAATCAGCTTTTGCCACAGGGAAAGTCAATTTCGGATTTTTTTCCGCAGCAGAATTTCTAGTGTCTTTGCGAATAGCCGGCGAGGAAAATCATTAAAGCTCCAGTGCTTGTTGTACGAAAGACAATTGCATGAGATTGCTTTGAGAGTGCAGCCGATGATATAAATAAATAGAGGGGGAGATTAATCAATGCATCTAGACCGCAGTCAGTGGTGTTTTAGTAAGCCGCCATGCAGCCGAGACAAACCGTTTTCTGGAGTCTGGTTAAAGCAGCCATAACTTCTTTTCGTGAGAACTTATTTCAGAGCATAGGATATAATTAGGCTTATAACAGTCGTGTAGATCCAAAGGGCTCTTCTCGGTGGCAGGCCCCATGTCTTTGCACTGCCAGAAGGCCGACATTATTCTTTATTATTTTTAGTCCATAAAAGTTTGTTATTCAGAATGACACCCAAATACCTAATTTCTTTGGAGAATTGGAGGGCATCACCCTAGATAAGCAATTGTCACAGCTTCACTTGTATCGTCGAAGCTGAAAAACTTTTCAGGTCTTCTTAAGCGTTCCAAAAAATATTTTATCTCATCTGGAGTACAATACTCAAATCTCATAGCGTTTCTTTAAGATCTCCTTTGGTTTAACATCCAAAATTAAAATTCATAAGGACACTAAATGTAAATGGATATATTGTATGTATTACTATATTTTGGTAACGTCTTTTGCTTCTACTTTCACTACTAGTGCTCTATTAAACTTGTCAGTCTGATTCTATCTCTTTAAGTCTTCAACCGTAACATCTATTCCTTGAGTCCAACTTTAAACGCAACATGAAATGCTGAGTATAATTCTCAACTTACTTGAAATGAACAATTTAGAGTTAACTGGAGAGACTGATTGGTTAAGGGTCAAGTTCACTACTACTGGCGGATTAAGGAGCCATTTAAGTAAGTACGTAAAACATGAAGGGTTATTCACTCAAAGGACATGAATTTGTTTAAGTTTAATGATGATGAAACATCATAGAACAACAAACGGAAAAAGTTTCACAAGTTTAAAAGTTTCATTATTTAAAGAGCTTGGAATAAGTGAAGCAATCTTGTACGCTTTATACAATATATTTAAATGATTATTAAAAGAAGAAGTTTGAAACCGGTAACAAGAAATGGTAAAGCCGAAAGCTTTAAGTTCGAGGTAATAAAAAAATTATTACTATAAAAGTTCATAAGTAAAAATATTATTGACGGATCGATAATCCCAAGAAAAAAAAATTTAAAAAGCTTAGATAATACTGCTATATGAATGTGATCTTCCGCTATGTGGGTGGCCATGGCTCAATAGTGTATTGGCTTCCAAATTGGTTGGCTTTTCAACCGCACACGCAAGACAAAATTTTTTTTTTTTTTTTTTTAGAAAACTAAAGTCACGTAAAGTGAGTGGTTGCCTAGAATTGCACTAATAAATAATTTAGTCTCCCCATTAAATGTTGGATGTCACGTGGAGCGAAATAGTTACTGAACTCAAACAGCTTTCTATACCATTTTTCAAAAAAACTTCGTATAAAATTCGTATTATTTATAAATACATGGAAAATAAATTTTATTTTTAATTTTTTCAATTTAGGGTCAGTTGCCATTTTTTACTCTCTGCTAGCGTGAGTCAAGGTCAAAACATCCCTTTTTTTAGGACTCCTGATATGTAAAAGGTTACTGAGACCTCTATACGTTTTTATGTCTATTCGGTTGAAATCAGGAGAGTACGATAAATGAATTCTAAATTCCAATTGCAAGAATTTTCGCACCGTTTTTAACACCGTCCATATAATCGGACCATACCTACTGACTAAAACAAGCAGACTGTTTAGCCCAATTTATGATACATTACAACAGAATTAGAATTTAACATCGGCTTTGTTACATAACTATGTTGTTGTCCACCAGATTTATGATTGGTGTACTATATATGTTTTTATTTTATGTTCTTCATATAGAATACACTTTCATCACAGCAAGCGTTTCGCTTTAGTGACTTGCGCTATGTGATGCACAGATTTCTAAAAATTGTAGATTTTGGGCTCTTTCTTTTCATAACGTACCACTTTTTCGAGCTTCTTTGCCTCTCATACGAGAGAATTGTGTCGACTTATTATCGACTCCCATATTCCATGTGTAATTGAAATAAAAGCACTGTGTATCACAAAACATCAAAAATCAAAACAAAATGAAATTGGATAAACATTTATTCTTACTCCAAAAAAGAATTAGCAAAACCTTCAAATGCCTCTCAACCTACATTTTAAATGGAGATGACGACACAACTTGAACTAACATCTCAACTAGTAGATCTTTCAGCAACAGAACACAAACTTACAAATAAGGGGAAAATGTTGCTTCTAGGTATAATGTCAGCAATTACTTAAATAAAACCAATCTGTGGCTACTGAAATGACTCAAGCTCTCATCAACTTTAAGAATTTCTGAGCAACAGAACTCCTAAATTTTGATCACATACTTAATCGTACCTTCTAAATGTACTAATAAATGTGAACTACGAAAACGTGAAAAGTTAAGAACAGTGCATGTTCAAAAGAAACTTATACTGTAAGAAATCAAAAGTAGATTCTATGGACTCTGTCAGATCTTCAGATGTCTGATACATTCTTTATTCAAAACTTTGACTGCGAAACCTAAAGCCGAATGGTGTAGAAATTGTCTGTGTATGAGAAATTACATTCTCAAAGTGTACATATCTTCAACCCACCTACAAACAAAATAACTAACAATCCCGTTTAATCAAAGAATTACACAAACACTTATTGGTTTGCATGTAAGTACATAATTGGACTCATCTTGTTCGTTTATCGATAACTAATAGCCACTGAAAGTAAAAGCAAAATAAGATAATGATCGACATCGAAATCACATAAAAGATCGCACGAAGAAAGCGAAAATTACGCTTAACAAGTTAGTACTGGTACGCATATTCTCAAAATAACACCTCACCTACTGGTATCTACAAAGCATCAAAGACCTTTATTTTGAATTACTTTAACCGACGCAATTATCGGGAATTTGCATATTCCCACTCTTCAACACACCATTCATACGAGTTATTATATATTTACATACGTACCTATAAAAGAGTATCTCAAAGCTTTGCAGAATGCAAATAAAAATAATTACAAAAAAAAAAAAAAAAACCGCAAAGTAAGCATATGTTATGTACTGTATGAGAAGTTCGTCAAACTCAAAAAAAGTATTGCTTCTTCGTATCGAGTCAACGAACACCAAGCCAAAAGTAATGACAACCCATATAATAGGATCACACTTTTGTACTTAGCGGTTTTGAACTCACATAATTGTAATTGTAATTGTGTAATTGAAATCTACTTATACTCACTTTTCCGTAGTATCTAAATGGCACATCCTCATGAACGACATAAAGATAATCTGCTAAATATTTTGCTGTTGGTATCTCCATCTTTGGGCAAATTTTGCAACGTTTATATGAATAGCAGAACTTTTCATTTTCTTGCATTTATGTTTATTGCCTGATCAATTTCTCCTACAAATATCACAACTAGTCGTATCAACTAACAATACTCGTACGTAGGATTACACAAATTAATTTCTCAACCGAATCGATCCGAACCAATGAGCTACAGTGTTCACATAGTATAACATACCGGGCTATCAAATTTATTTGTCAAAATTACTAAACCCAATGGCGAATGGGGACGACGGCGACAGTGACGAAGGTGACAGTGACGACGGTGACAGTGACGACGACGGTAACGACGACGGCGATAAAGACAATAAAAAAACGATGATGGCGACAGCTCTTCTGTTTCTCTGACCGATTTAGCCCGAACAAAGGAAGTGCAAAATTGGTGATCGCGCCGCTCTAATAACTAAACTTCGAAGATTATGTTTCTTTTATTATTATTATTTGTTTTCCTTCTTTTTTATATACTCGCTTTGGATAAAGATTAAATTAAAACCTTTATATTTTTCCTAGAAAGGATATGAATAAATAAATGAATAAAAGAAAACGTTGACACTACCGAGTAATTCATCTGCAATATTTGCACGCTTTGATATATGAAATCATTTTCGATTTGCTATGACGAAAATTCCACCGGAAATCTACTAACGCGAGTACACACGATATGCCCACTCATTTAAGCAAACCAAATAAAATTCAACTCAAAATAAACTGTCAACCTCCGAAATCTAAGCTTCTAGTTCACACTAAGCATTAATGGTAACTACCAATTTAATTCGATTTGCGACAATTCTTTAATCGATTGCGATTCCATACTATATCCGGACTCGTAACTTGTTAATCAATTTCGATTACTTCATAAGACAAACTGTGTGGTTTACAAGACAATAAATAGACAAGAGCAAACTTTACTTATGGCAAGCGGTCTTATTAATGCAAAATGTAAGACTAAACCTGTCTATGAAAATTCGAATCTGAAATCCACGCTTTGAGTTTGATATTTTCAACGACCAACGTATGGGTGGGAAACACTGGCGCTGTCAAGTTTTCCTACTACCTGTACTACTCGGAGTCGTTACCTATCGTCACGTTTGAGCGACTTTCTTTACCACATCGTCTTGGAGTACTAACGCAAATGGTAACTGTCGTTACCTTTGCGCATAAAGAAAAGCGCAAAGCATTGTTAAAGTGGGTGTAGTCTGTAATTAAATTCATTTAAATTAGAACAAAGATGCAATCCAATTACAGGTTGGAAAAGAAGCCTTTATGTCATAAACACTGTTAAGTTATAATTATAATTTTATGAATTTTATCCTACATGTTCTGTTCGTACATTCCTGTCGCATTGGGAAAGATCTGATCTATTTAAAAGATCTACTTCAAGGAACTTTAAAGCGATAAAGAATTTATGTGCTCCAAAACAATTAACCAAGAACTCCAGTTGGACATTTTTAACTGTTTGTTTCTCTCTCTTGAAGAATATCTGGAATCGCTTCAATAACTGCATAAATTTCCGATTCATAACAATACCAGATTTTTCTTAAATTTAGATTTATATACAATTTTGTCTGGATTTCAATTTTTGTGTGAGAGATATGCTCGATACCTTCTGAAAGATAGCGTTACCATTCGAAAGTTGACTGTATTCTGACTTTCGAACGAAACGAAACAAACATCACTTGAATGAAAACTCCTGTCGGGGAAACATGGGAAACAATAGGGCAAGAAGGGCAGTATGAACTGGTGATGAAAATAATGGAGAAACATCCAAATATAGCCAAAGGTTTGGATTCTCAACAAAAAAATTGGTTTGATCTGGAAAGATACAACCGGTAGATTAAATGTGATGGCTCCACCATATAAAACGAAAATGAAAAGAAAACAAGCAGTCAGGACACAACAGCACGAATCCTTAATCCGAATAAAAATCCGAATGTCATTGAGAAAATCAATTCTCGACCTAAATAAAATTCAACTGTACATCATACCTAATAGTAAAGCTTGTAATATTTTGCTTCAGATTAAAAAAGGTACAATTGACGGCGCAACAATCCAGTGTGAACCATTTCTTAATCTGTGTTCATCGTGTTGTTCGTCCTACCATTTTGGGATCTACGTTGTTTTGCCTATTCCACAAGGCGAGAAAATAAGAGAACTTTTTACAAGCAGAAATTTGGCAATTTGAAGATTTGCCGTGGTCTCCCTAAGGGGTGTTACAGAAAAGAAGTACAATAGCCTAAATGCAGAAATACAGAAGTAAATAATAAAATCAAATATGTACCTGCCACTATGGCAATATCCAGGAATTATAGAATTATGCACTATAGCAGAAGATTTTTAAGCCCAACTAAGCCAAAACAGTTGAAAATATGTAACAATAGTCACCCCCGGCGTCCTCAAAAAAATAAGAGCCAATTTCTTTTTGACTGCATATTCTGCACCAAACAGTCACTTTGAGGGGTTGAAATGGCACTTCGTGTATTTTATGTTTTTATCTGGATTCTCTGTGCAAAAGCAAATTTTTGTTCATTCACATAACTACTAAAGTGGAAATAGGCTTCGTCGCTCGCTATGATTTTGGATACGAAAATGGTTGAACAAACCATGGGAGTAAATTAACCTCACTTGAGAGTCAGCAGGCAGCAATTGATCTTTTACCAGAGTTCGACGCAACGAACGTCTGCTGATTCCAAATTGCATGCATCGTTGTCTCTTTGATGTTTATGTACTCTCTCGGACGTCCTCACCCGCAGCAGTAATATACTCGGTTGAACGAGCAATATGGTTCCGGCCACTTCTTGTGACATCTCTAGTGGACCCAATTTGGAAGAGACGCTCAGCTTAACTGCCCGCGCACATGGTGCAAGACGACGAAGAAAATGACGCTGCGTTAAAACAACAAACAGGAAATTGATCAAATAAGTAGTAACAATAATTCCGTCTTCTTTAGATGTGTATTGCTCCAATGCTAATTGTCGACTGTTAAAGCACAATAGCGTTCGATGCTATTTGCAAAAATTATGATATTATGGCATTACTTTTGCCGCATCTTTTATATTATTTTATTACAACACCTGAAAATGATCTGCGTATGGCAACAGTCACGTTCGCTGACTGCAACGTAAGAGGTCCAGGTTTTCCATACAATACTAGAACTAAATGGTAAATTAGTAAACACAATTCTAAATTAAGTTAGAATTAGTTCATACTTTTAAAACTATATTATTAAAAAAAAAAGTACCATATGCAAACACAGCAACACCTTGGTTTGACACTTGGTGGTAAATTATTATGAAGAAAATACGTTTAAGTGAAAATGAGGTCAAATCGCAATATTTACAAAATGTATTGACTGATAGTCGTAGTTTTACGCGGATGATTTAGCTGTACTCTCTGTTGCATCGTATATAGCGACTGTCTGCTCTATAGTTCGGGCAGCCCTAGACGTGCTCTAGTAATGGGCTTTCAGTCAATCCTCTCAAAACTGAGGTTGTTCTCTTTACGAGAAGGTGCAAGTTGTCTGGTCCAAGTTATCGAGTTGTTATATATAACCATCTAATTCTTCAAGCTAAGTATTTGGGTGTCATCTTGGATATCAAATTTATATGTACTAAACATATTACA
Source organism: Volucella inanis (assembly GCA_907269105.1). Taxonomy (NCBI): domain Eukaryota; kingdom Metazoa; phylum Arthropoda; class Insecta; order Diptera; family Syrphidae; genus Volucella; species Volucella inanis. The sequence goes on along the minus strand of OU026154.1, from coordinate 72,242,609 downwards.
CCGAAAGCTTTTAAGGCGCTGTCGGCCTTCTGGCAGTACAAAGGAGCTATCAGAAAGACATGGGGCTTGTCACAGAGAAATGTTCTTTGGATCTACATAGCTATGATAAGGCCAACTATCATATAACCTATGCGTTGCTTGCCTGGAGGGGGGAAAGCATTTGCATCTGTACCAACAGCAAAGCGGAGCTTAAAGCCTTGCTGAATCATCTCACAATTTCCAAGCTAGTTCGAGAATGCAAGAAATGAATGAGCGTAGTCGGAAAACTAAATTAACTGAGCCTTGTTTAGGTTTCAGGTCACATTGGGATCACGGGAAATGAAATCGCCGATGAACTTGCTAAGCAAGCCTCAGAGGAAAGTTTTTCAGGCTCCGAACCTACGTTAGGTGGGTTTCATATGAACACAAATGCAGATGGCATGACTCTTCAGGTTGACGGCAGAAAGGACAAATGCTTCCATACGTCTCTAAAAGGTCAGCGACTTTCCTGCCGGCTGCTTACTGGCTTCGTGACGTGAAACTTGTGCTAAGCAGTTAATTGTGCTGGGCATAAGTGATGCAACATCCTGCGATGCTTCCTGTGAAAGTGATTACGACACCGTGGACGCCTGTCTTTGCGAATATCCGGCTCGCATCCGATTGCAGGTATTTGGCGCTAAAGTGATGGGTTCTTGTATTGAAGGCGCTTACTCGTTTTTCTTCGAAAGACTTAGAAGATAGATTAAAAAACTTACAGAAGTCTGAGTGCTCTGTGTCCGCATCAGACTGGCAATGCCCAGTGCTGTAACTATGTCTATACATCAATTCCCCTTATTTTACCTTCTCGTTAGTACTGGGGAGTACCAGAGGAGACTTGCTAACTAGTGAACATGGGTATTCAGCAGAAGAAAATACCAACACTATTATAACCTCTCAGACCCCTGGAAGGCGAACGTACGGCGGACCAACCACTTGTCTCAATAGTTGCGTCAATAATTACCATAGTAGACTCCTTTAATGAACTTATTTCATAAATTTGAAGTTGAGGCCAATAAGGATTTTTCAGGAATCGTGAGAGTATTGAAATATAGATGACGGTGGATGAAACCTTACGGTTTACGTCCGCTACTGCGTAAAGCGATAACTATCGCACGACAATGTCAAGACAATTCACAAGATCTATCTTGTTAACCTTGAGAACATTGTGTGGATAGAGGCACAATTTTGCAAAAGTCAGCAGTGCAACTACCTGCATAAACTGATGATATTGATATAACAACTCGCTATTACCTGGTTATACAGCCAAAACAAGTATATGTTGTCAATAGCAAGACACCTTTAACTTTCTAGCTACCTTGGCTCCACTATTAACTTTGATAAGTTATAATAGCCAATCGCTATTTCTTTGGCCTAAAGCGATAATTTAGTAATAATACTTTGTCAACGAACACAAACGAGACTCTATATATGGTAAGACCCTTATCACCCTAGTCGAGCTCTGGAAGATATTGACGTTAACGAAAGAGGATTAAGAATACTATACCTGACGCAAGAGTGTCTGAATTTTTGGTGATATTTGCGTTGCGTCTCACAAATGCGTGGAAGACAAATTAATTAAGCAAATAAAAAAAATACTTAATTTCAATTACAGTTAAATTTTAGAAAACGTCTATAAAACATTACCGAATACGAGAATGTATGACATAACTAAATCACCTTCAATAAACATATGTTACATCGAAGATTACTGCTGAAGTGTAATGTAAACAAAATTTTAAAGTACATATGCTCTAATAAAAAAAACTAGATTTTTGTATCCCTTATAAGCATATTATTTTTATCAAAACTTATCTGTATAAGGTAACGCAAGGCGCCAAGCAGTGTAGACTGCTTTTCTTTCTTACCATCATATGTTTTTACCATCATACAAGTATTTAGACCACCGCCAAATCGTGCTACTTCAAAACAAGTGTGAAGAAGATATAGGGATGGAACAAGACTTTAAGGTAAGGCTGTTACTACAGAAGTAGATAAGATTTAGAAATCTAATTTCCAATCATTATGATTATATACATAAATATAACATTGGAATTCGGCTTATAAAAAGTGAATTTTAGCAATGTTCTAGAATTCAATTTAAGTTAATCCAACCAGATAATAAGGGGTGAGTCATCGTGAGGTTTGATTTTCAATAGGCTTTTTTTACAGATCGCGCGTGACTCCTATCAAACTGCTTTGCCATATTTGTTCATTATCGTTTGGTAAGTCCTCATGGAAAGACTCACATCACAACAGCTCTCCAAATTGTTCAGCTGTATGACGAAAATCAGTGTTTTATGAGAAATGTTTTTCGTGCGTTTCGAAGAACTTACGGTGCGCATAATCGACTTACTGAAACCAGTAGTCCCAATACAATTCGCAAATTTGAGTCCCACTTTACATTAGTGGATGATACTCGACCAGTTAGAACACATCCAGCACGTAGTGAAGAGATTATAGCAGCTGTAGCTGAGAGTGCACGCGAAGACCGTGACGAATCGATTCGTTGTCATTCTCAGCAGCTTGGCTTGGCGTATTCAACAAATTGACGTATTTTACGTATTCAACTTGTGCAAGAATTGAAGCCAGGCGACTTGAATTTGAGTCATATTTGTTCAGTGATGAAGCCCATTTTTGGCTCAATGGATACGTTAATAAGCAAAATTGCCGTATTTCGAGCTGATGAGCAACCCGAAGAATACTAAGAGCTACCATTACATCTATTAAAAACAACGGTATGTTGTGGTTTATGTTCTGGTGGAATCATTGGTCCATAATTCTTCAAAAATGAGGCAAATCAGAATGTTACCAATGTTAACCGACTATGTGCTTCCTAAAATTCAAGCACATGGTCTCGGTGAGCTCTGGTTTCAACAAGACGGCGCTACGAGCCATACAACGCGTGAAACCATAGACTTGATGAGAAATCATTTTGGTGAGCATTTAATTTCAAGTTTTACTACGTAAATTGGTCGCCTATATCGTGCGATATCACACCTTTGGACTATTGTCTCTGGAGATATTTAAAGTTTAAGGTCTTCAGGAATAAGCCAGCTATGATTGACGCTTTGGAAGCCAACATTACTCGAGTTATCCGAGAGATACCAGTCGCTATGCTCGAACGAGTCACCCAAAATTGGACATTGATATCATTTTCAAAGAGTAAATGCCATGAATTGTTCTTTTAACCGATAATACAAATTGTAAGTCCACTTTCAAATTTATATGTTTTATTTTACATTATAAATCAAACCTCACTATGAACCACCATTTAGTAGTTCGATACAGTCTTGACTTCATTGTCCTTTCTAGCTCTACTCAAAAAAGTATAAAATCATTTGTAAACATAACACATGGGCTGCCGTTTTCAGTTAGTACCAACCTTCAAAAGATACGTGTATAAATGACAGCTGTCGGACGATTAGTTTTCCAGATATAGCGTTATGAGTAAAGCAACTTTTGTTATTGTAAAAAAATGAATTCAAAGCAATTTCGTGTGTTGATTTATCATTGCTTTTTGATGCAGCCGATGCAAAGAAATGGCTTGATAAGTGTTACCCGGACTCTGCACCAGCCGAACGAACCATTCGCAAGTGGATTGAAAAATTTAAAAATGGTCACACAAGCACCGAAGATGATGCACGCAGTGGACGTCCAAAAGAGGCTGTTTCAGATGAAAACATCAAAAAAGTCCACAAAATAATTACGAATGACCGTAAAGTGAAGTTGATCGAGATAGCTGAGGCTCTGGAGATATCAAAAGAGCGTGTTGGATATATTATACACGAATATTTGGGCATGTGAAAGCTGTGTTCAAAGTGGGTACCGCGTTTGCTCACAGTCGACCAAAAGCTGTTCAATCGCAATAAAGGCGAATTTTTGAGTCGGTATGTGACAATGGATGAAACTTGGCTCCATCACTTCACACCAGAGTCAAGTCGGCAGTCAGCTGAGTGGCGAACAGGCGACGAACCTCGTCCAAAACGACCAAAAACTCAACAGTCGGCTGGAAAGGTTATGGCATCCGTATTTTGGGATACACATGAAATAATTTTCATCGACTATCTCCAAAAGGGGTAGACTATCAACAGCGACTATTACATTGCGTTGTTGGAGCGTTTGAAGGACGAAATCGTAGAAAAACGGCCGCATTTGAAGAAAAAGAAAGTGCTGTTTCATCAAGACAATGCATCGTGTCACAAGTCGATGAAAACGATGGCAAAATCGAATGAATTCGACTACGAATTGCTTCCCCATCCACCGCGTTCTCCAGATTTGGCAACCAGCAACTATTTCCTGTTCGCAGACCTCAAAGAATGCTCGCTGGAAAGAGATTTAAGACCGATGAAGAAGTAATCGTCGAAACAGAGGCCTATTTTGAGGCTAAACCGAAATCGTACTACAAAACTGGCATCGAAAGATTGAAAAATCGTTTCAATCAGTATATCGCCCTCGAAGGCAACTATAAGAAGAAGAATTACTATAAAACGGCACTGACTTTTCAGCCCATGTGTTATGTATTTAATATTTTTCTCAAGTTATTTGATGTGAAATGCAAAAACACATTGGACACAAAAAATTTTAAAAAACGAGAAAATAATGATATTAAGACTCTTTTGAAGAAATGTTTTGAATAAATTCAACAAATTCAAATTTAATAAATTCGTTGAATCCTTAAAATGCATGCAAACTTCAATGCATTTAATATATATTGAGGTAAAATTTGCTTCTAAAATGGCAAAAGAATCACAAAAGATTCACTGTATTCATTTTTTCCCCTAGAAATTATTGATTTCTCTTGAAAGTTATCATTTGACTTCATTCATTTTTAATAATAAACTGCATTATTACACAACTCTGCCTTGAAGTCTAATTTTGAGCAAAGCAGCCTGGCGTCGGTCTATTTCATTAGACATTTATAAGACTAGAGTCGGAATATAGCTTGTCAGGACGTCAATGCAAGTTACATCAATAGCTAAATTTGAAAGCCAAATTCACGGTGCTAGTATCAAAAAAGATAGGTAACAGAATAGTAGGCGGGCAATTGCTACAAAGACCATCGTTTTCCAAGTCAACTTCGTTCTTTTGATAAAAACAACAAATTGCAGGTTAGACCGACAACCAATTCTAAGATAACCTTATTTCGATTAGGATTAGTGACATTAGTGTTTGGAACCAATTATCAGGTAACAGTATTACTTACTTGACAACTTTTGAGCATTATAAGTTAATAACTTGAAATAACATTTTAATAATTTCCTAACTACGAATACAAATATATGTACCTACATGTGCACGTGTTTATATACAGTTAAGTATTTATTTTATTTTACTCTAACTGAATGAAAACATTTTGGATCAACTGTTACCTGTGGGAATTATAACAAGTAATAGATATTTGGAAGCATAGTTTTGTTTACGCAGTACATTACTCCATTTATTATACAACAACAACAAAAAGAAACCGCGTTGCGTATATCACGCTTGTAAGCTTAAATCAGTATTGAGCTTCGATTCAAGATACTGGCAAATCCATGTTTAAGTTTTCTATTTACAGAGATCAAATACAATGTGCAAAGATCCGTTTTTTTTTCTCCTTTCTCACTTGCTTTGTTAAAATGTTTTCATTGCTTTTCTTTTCTTTGTTTGCCCATTCTTCTTCTTACCTTGGAACTTACAAATCGTAAGTGTAGATGATATAATGCAATAGCTATTCGGCGATTATTATTTAAATAAAAAGAACACTCTTTCTGAATGCTTGATGAATGTCCTACACTGCGAAACATGAATATAGGCCTCAAGTTTTTAAATTTTTTTTTTTTTTTTTTTTTTTGTCTTTTCTCTCAAATTATTAGAGTGTCTGTCGTATTGTTAATTCTTAGTTCATTTAGCCTGAATCGAGACACAGTTTGTTATCAAATTAGTAAAAAAAAATGGTATAACTGATTTAACGCCTCTTGGGCATTGTGTCTTTAAAATTGCACTTCACATGTAGATGGTTTTGTTTTATTTTATTTTCATTGTTAGATAACTTATTTCTATTCTGGTCACTAGTTGCGATCGATCATACATTTTTCATGAAGCGGGCAGTTAGTCATAATCGCTTGAACATAATTAATATTAATACAAACATTTATATGAAAAAGTGTGTTCATATAAATGTTAAAACAAAAAAAAAACGCGAAAATAAATTTTGGGCTGAATGAATAGTATTTGGAATCGCATCTACTTATTAAGGCACCAACCATTAGACTTCTCTGATTCATCCATTCAAATCGAATCATGTAAAAAACTTTCTGTTCTTATTTTGAAACCTCCTGCTTTTAATTGACGCAGACATGCATTGCAGAGGCGTGCCTGCTAAAATCGGAATTTCACCTACCCGCTTCAAGACGTCAACCTTATTTGTAGCTTGTATTTTGAATTAATTATTATTAAGTTGGATAGCAGAATAGATACATGAATGAGGAACAGCATTTATCTCCCTAAATTGAATCGCTGCGCTTCTAATATTAAATTTTATTCCGATTTAGGAATGAAAAAATTATGTCCGCATTTACAATGTACTATAATTCAACCAACTCTGACTAATCTGTTGATCAAATATCCTACTCGTATATATGTATGTTAGTGAAGTACGCTATAAAATCTCCAAATATGGAGGCGCCAAACTGATTTCCTAAAGTTTCAGACCTGATTAAATTCGACGAGAGGTTAATATACCAGATGACATATTGGTTCTTCGAAGTAGATTCCAGGAGAGTGCTAACATATGGTAGGAAAAAAAAATTATTATCGGCGAAATTACTTAATTAATAGTACCCTAATGAGCTTATGTCGATACATTGAATAAAGATAAAAATAACTTGACCAGCTCTCGGTACGATAAGCATACTTTCATCAATGCATAAGCCGCAGAAACAAAAGAAGCTGCAGAAGCATAACTCAAAAAGAAAATCATCATGGAGCTGACACATGACCACAAATCTAGTAAACACACAGTGAAATTTCTGGTCAACTATTTGGTTATTTACATTAAAACCAACTTTCATACAATTATAGAAAAATCATTTTCCTTTAATTCGAAAACACAACTACGAGTTAATTATCCCAAACACAAATCATGTAAATTTCTTGCGAAAATTTAAAGCATTGAAGCACAGGGTAGCGGTATAATACTTGATAGTGTATAACATAGCTATAAAAAGCAACGCTCACAGCACCTACAAGGCTTCCAAACCCACCGGTAATAAAAAATTGGGAATTTAAATTCGTTTTCAAAGGATGGGAGGAATTTGACATTAAACAGTGTCAATTAGGAAATCTAAAATTATGTGAAAAATGGATGTAAGCATTTACATTCTACGTATTTTCATTGGTTAAAAGTTGTGTTTCTCGAACTATTCTGTCATCGAAAACTGAAGGAGTTTTGATTTTTATTTATTATTGCATTTTTTATCTTAATTGTACATATCATCTATATTCGTTTGCTTATTTTAAAGTGTAACATGCAAATCTAATATACTCTATAAGAGGAGAAACTTTTAAATTTAGCTGTAAAAATTTAAATTGATTATATGTTTAATCGCACTGTAAATTCGTTGTCTCTCGTGATTTCTCTCATCTAATGATTTAAATGTGTTAATTGATTATGATACCGTATTTTGTCATCTCATTTGTAAACATTCTATTGAACAAAAGAGTGCCTTGGTCATTTGGATTGCAGTCACAAAGAGGGTATAGCCAAAAATAAAATTTGTTCGTCGTTTGAATCTTTCGTTTTTTTTACTCTCTAATTTTATTTAATTCGTTTTCAATATCAAAGTTACTAAACAAGTTTCCTGATCACTCACATCACTACTTGAATATTTAAACTAAACTCGATTACTAACATAGCTATCCTCCGTCAAATAACAGCTAAGAGGCAGAGAAAAGCCAAGGTCACCGGCCGAAAAATCTACAAATATCATCCACCTCATAAATCAGCATGGCGCTAAAACCGTAACAGAACCTCCTCCTCCTACCTTGGAAATATCGTCTCTATTATTTAGCAAGTTGAACCCTCTGCTTCGTATATTGTCGAAGAAGGAGCCATGGCAGGAGCACAGTGGCTAACGTGTTGAACCCGTTTTGCAATGTTGAGGCCTCATCTGGAGAGATACCGTCCATTATCATAACATAAAAGCACGAATTCTGAATCAGTGTCTTCACTTCCAATGTGTTATTCCACTTATGATACAGACATCATGACATACAAACCTCTAAAGAAAAAAAAAAATGTACAGCCTGTAACTGCTTAGGTCTTTAACATGTATTTGTATTTACCATATTATACAGTGTGTCCCCTAATTCATCAAGGATAATTTGAGAAATGATTCTTGTGTACTCGTATATTCTAAGAAAGGAATCGTTCAGCAGTCTATCTACAATGTTTACACCATTTATTGAAGATTTAAGAAAAGCACACCTTGGTGCACCCTGACCCATATTAACAGGAACTGTTTTGTTAATACTTATGGTCTGCAAAAAATGCGCCATTTGCCTCTGCTTTGCGCACTATAGTGCAAATATGGTCATAGATGACTTAATAAATTCCACCAATTCATTCCAAAAAGAGTTAATTCTTGCCCGGTCGTAATTGCCTGTTCGCTTAACAGGTTCTTACCACCAAGGCCACTGAATATTTATGGCCTGAACTATGTCAATATCCATTTATAGCGCGAAGTTTCATTTAATATAATACGCGTCCTTCTAGCAGATTAGACCATAGATCTTGCGAACAATTTTCATTACAAAAGTTTCAAATATCTCTTTATTATCATGCATCACATACAAGTACTTACTTACTTACTTACCTAAGTAGGGCTACAGTTTAGAGTAAACCTGGTCCTGAGCTAACAATCCTCTACAGTTAGCCCGATCCTAACTACCTACAGTTGCACACTCCAAGTCGGTTGGAGTCCCCTTCTACTTACGCGGACCATCAATGTTGAGGTCTTCTTTAATACGTTGTACCACCGAGTTAGATCCGAAAACTCTGCAGGCCGATGCATTGGTATACATTTACTGTAAATGTCCTAGCCATCACGTTGAGTCTTCTCCCCCAAATTCCGGCAACTCATGCAGAACCGAATATTTTACGAAGAATTTGTCTCTCAAAACGACCGAAGATATCTTCATCCGTTTTAGATAGCGTTATAAAGTACTACTGGGATGATCAGGGCCTAATATAGGGTTTTCTAATAACGACTTGACAACTTTTTTTTTTTAAATAAAGGCAAACCATTTAAGATATTTCAAAAACTTTATTATTGGCTTGAAGTACAATCAAAACATTTATGAATGAAACTCGACTTCGTTCATATGGCCACCGCGTGCACGTTTGCAGCGGTCGATTCATTGGACCCAATTTTCAACGACTCGGCCACACATTTCGGCCGAAACGGATGCTATTTCGCATTCAATGTTGGCTCTAAGCTCTTCCAACGTCATCGGCGTGTTGGCATAAACCAATGACTTAACGTCAGCGAAGCGGCCAATCGACCATGTTTTGAGATAACACGCTCATCATACTTACTCTTCAATAAATCGATTGTAGCGTGTGATGTGTGGCTTGTGGCACCATCCTGTTGAAACCACATGTCGTCCAAGTCCATATCTTCTAATTCGTGCCAAAAATAATCGGTGATCATGGCGCGATAACGCTGACCATTCACAGTAACATGACGATCGTTATCGTCGACGAAAAAATATGGCCCAATAACGCCGCCGGCATGCAAACCGCACCCGACGGTGCACATGTGGGTTTTCACCCGACCAATAACATATATTTTGCTTACTGACGAACCCATTGAGCCAAAAATGAGCTTCCACACTGAAGATGATTTTGCGACTCCGAATGTCTGTAGAAAATTTTTATAATTTGAAGACGTTGCTCGTTAGTGCAACCATGTGCATTACCATGATGAAAATGTTGAGTTTACTAAATAAATTGACAGTGACAGTTTGATGATTAGTGAAAGAGTGCGTTCACAAATTAAATTCAAAGTTGTCAAGTCCCTATTGGAAAACCCTATATAAAGTTTTTTTAGTTGTTCGGGGCAGGGCTTTACTACTCAATTGCCTTCTTAGCAAAAAGAAACAGCAGTTGGCAAGAGCTACTCTTTGTTTTATTTCGACTGAAGTGTTGTTGCTCGAATTAATAACAGAACCAAGATAGACAAAGTCCCTTACTGTCTCGAAATTATAGCTGTCGACCGTGAAGTTCTTTCCAAATCTTCTATCTTGTGTGTCTTTTCTTGTTAACAGCATATATTGTGCCTCCAGAGTTCGCTTGTGAGTTTCGCACATCAAGTATGATGTTCAATAAGTCACCTAGCAGCGCGTCATCTTATCTAGAACCCTTTTTCACATCAAAGGCCTCGATTAAATCGTTACCGACTTAGGCAGAGTAGCCAGCATTCTACATCGTCATTCCACACAGACACGCTAGACAAATGCTGTCATGAAATTACACTGATAGAGGCCAATCAGATTGTTAATGTCGGGTTTCACACATACATATTACCAAGTCGGGTGGTGTCGGGTACATAAACAAAAATTATGTTTCTTATACACACTAGAGAAATTACCTTTTATTTGTCCTTTGTTAAGGATCTTATATCACCATACATATGTATTATATGTAAGACATAAAAATGCACACTTCCCACAATATCTTCAGAGGGAGACTTAAAAATGTGAGCCTAATAAGTAATAAGAGTAGCTGCACCAAATGTGAATTACTTTTGTCAAAAGTAAAAAAAAAAAAAAGGCTTTATTGTATTCGAGTAGTACATAAGCTGTTCAATTAACCACGACTATTTCACGGTTGGTGCTCGTATGTTCGTAGACACGTAGTAAATACAAAAAAGATTCGTTTAAGAGTGGGTACCTACTTCATTACCTCCAAGTTCATCGTTCACGAAGCACTCATCGATTGATTTTGTGAACTGTGTTTTCTCTCATCAGTTTTTGCGGCTATTTTTCGGTTGCTTGATGCTTCTAACTAGCTTTCAAATTATGCAAATCTCAAAAGCGTTGATTTTTAATTAAATACAATTATTGCACAGCCGCAGTGAACACTGCACAAAATATTTTAATTGCACGTTACGATTAGATACATTTCTAAAACCGAGCTGCAATTTAGGCTTCAATGCGTGCCTCACATGCAACCAACATACGATTATATGTTAAGTAAATATCAAATCACAAAGGGAAATTTTAAATAAAAATAACATTTACAAAGTATGGTATGTTGTGATCACTAGAAATTTTTCATGTAGTTTAAGAAGATCGCTTATGTTTATCCATCCCATTCAATGAATATGTATACGAGTATGACTGACGTCAGGTGTAAGAAGCACAATACGAATACTCGTACGAATATCTGGAAATTGCTTCTGGCAACTGACTGCAAATTAAAACAATGCAAGTTAGCGTCATATATGTATTTTTGTTTTTTAAACAGTGGCAACTAAACTTACGTCATGGTTTATGATCATATGTATATTGGCATTCATTCTTCTTCAGCCGGCTGTAAATATAATACTTTGTGAGTGATTCACAAACATGGTGGTTTTCTTCTCTTATAAATCTTCGACTACTTTTATTCCATGAATTGTGATTCACCAATGCATATCATTACCGGAGTATGTCAACATCAACCCGGTGGGTTAATTTAAGGTTTGTATGCTGTCCGGCTGACACTTAAGCGTATGAGAGAAATGTGAAACTATGCCATTTAAGAGCCAAAGAGAATGTCTGAGATCGGACGTTACAGTGACAAAATTTTAAATGCTGAAACTGAATCTGAAATCCATTTTCCTCATTGTGCTGCGAAGTGTGAAAAAAAAACTCTCCAGTTACCATGGTGAAAGGTATATTGAAAGACTTGTCTTACTTTTGTAAGGAAATGAGCAAAAATAATGCAAAATTTTTTATTATCATAATTTTTTGATTTGACCCTCGAAGCACGTCTTGGCAGTATTTGCTTGCAAACAGGACACCATTAAGCATCAACAAAGTACAAGGTGCTCTCAATACTTAAAATATTATCTGCAACTTACTTTAGACCTACTCCTGACATGTTTTATGTTACAAAATAATTTACTGTGATTTGGAAGTTTGTTTGAAATCGTTTGATCTACATACTAAAGGATTTTCCAATAAGAACTTGACAACTAATAATCAAACTGTCACTGTCAATTTATTCAGTAAACTCAACATTCATCATTCATCATGATAAAGTAAACTAACGAGCAACGTCTGTAAATTATAAAAATTTTCTACAGATATTCGAAGTCGGTGACTGGAGCGTTAACTCCAGTATTATATACATTATGGCGTATTTCGCGTAAGAGTCTTGGTTTACACCCATACAAGATCAAGCGGACTCAAGAATTTAAGCCAATGGACCATTTGAAGCGATAAACGTTCTCCGATTGGGTTGGGTTGGGTTCATCGCAAAATCATCTTCAGTGACGAATCTCATTTTTGGCTCAATGGGTTCGTCAGTAAGCAAAATATGCGTTATTGGTCGGGTTGAAAACCCACATGTGCTTCATGAATCTCCACTTCATCCACATTGTTTATTATTTTTTCGTCGACGATAACGATCGTCACGTTACTTACTTCAAGCCAATAATAAAGTTTTTGAAATATCTCAAAGTGTTTGCCTTTTATTTAAAAAAAAAGTTGTCAAGTCGTTATTAAAAAACCCGATACATGATGATGCCGGGGTGACCGGTGTGTATTTATGACTATGGCTGAAAGACGCTTATAAACAGCGAAATAACTTTGTAGTTGTTTCATTAGATCCGCTAAGTATTTCCGGTTCGACATTACTGAGGACTCTGACCAATTTGGTGATTTTACCGATTAGTTTCATTTTTTCGTAAAATATTTATAGGATTCAAAATATTAACCACTCTTCCAAATCTCAAACAACACCAACTGCAAAACTCCTGGTCCTTCCATATTAGTCTTAAATTAACAAGTGTGTAGATATTTTATTATTTGTGATTCAGCTTTTTCTACCTTTTTCCTTTCCTTTACTTTTGGTTTCATTTGGGTTTCTCCTCAAAAATTCAGAATCCACTCCAAATTCGATATACCTTTGGTCTGACGTGGAAACTTTATCACAATAATGGTGGTAGGATTAAGTCCATTATTCTCCGAGAAAGCATTTCTCACATAAGCATCCTAACCTCTAATAAATTTCATCTTACGTTCATCATAATTTTAGATAAGCCATAAGAACAATAAATATGAAGCAGCGATGAATTTAAAATATTCCCTTCGACAAAAGGACATAAAAAGACAAATCTACAAATAGCGAAATAATAATCTCCCTTACAATAATCAAATGCCGTTAGGAGGTAAACATGAAGAAAAGACTAGAACGGTCTAAAGCACATCAAAATCGAAAACTGGAAAAGAGTCCTTTGGATAAATGAATACAAATTCGAGCTATTTGGCATAAAAATAAGTTATTTTCTTATTCGACGCTTCGCTGAGCAAACGCATTAATGCCATATAATGGGCCCAATATAAATCGTGAAGTTGTGTGAGAGGCTTCGGATCAGATTCGGATTTAATTTATTTGTCACGGGTTCATTTATATATTACGGCTTGCCAATTACATTTTACTTCACCAGAATCATTTTAACAGTAACTGAACGATGCCTGTATGTACTAACATTTTAACTGAAACAATATCAAAATGAATAGTGATAATGCATTAAGTCTGTAGTGCAAGCTCTAGGAAGATACATATAAAATCAAATAAATTACTTTGTTTGTTTTATTTTCTTATAACATGGAAATACCTGTTGAATTCTGTTTTTGATGTATAACTTAATAACATGACAATAAAAATAGTTACCGCTATATAACACATTATGTCTAGAACTTAACTCTAAAACTTATAAATACAATAGAATCGGCCCTATAAATATACACTTACGTTAATCGGAATATCTAACTGTATGCGACCTTTTATTTTATTGTTAAATGTTTCAATTCTCCATTCACCAATAGTTGAGGCTTCTACTATTCAAAGTATCGAAATCATCTGCTAATCAAATATAGATGATGTATTCACTTTCAGATATCAAACTGCCCCCTCCCTAAAGTTGTTCATCCTGAACAACTTCATCATTCATCGTTCCTTACACATTCTATTAAAATAGACAATCTTCATTTTTCCTCAATCTCCACGCTAGATCCGGTAGACAACGTCAATAATACAGGTTATCACCTTGTGTGGATCTTCTCAATCCTGTTGCAATTTTGATAACATGACTTTCCACAGAAGAAACCACAGAAACACCAGATCTGCTGAAAGATTTCACTTTGATGTCCAACCTAGTCTTCATGCCGCTGCTCGCTAGCGGCTATCTCGGATAGTGTACAAGGTGTGTTCAGAAAATAACGAGAATTTTTAAAATTCGCGGGTTTGGAGAGTCCGATTGTCTAAATTTTTATATTGTGTTTGTATACTATACATGGTCCGCAGCAAAATTGTTACAAATAATCGTTATCGAAAAGCATAAAGACTATAAGACTTGAGTACAGGCTATCGAGAAACGGTTTGGGGATAGCCACATGCGGGAGGTTTACAAGTTTCAATTGCATAGTTGAGTGCAGCAACGAAGAGAAACACTGCAACAGCTCCAAGCAAACGTCAGTAGACTGGCAGATTTGTCATACCCCACCGCAGTCCAATAAATAATCGTCGAAATGGCAAAGGACGCCATTATCAGGGGAATCGCAGATTCTTAGATACAATTAGTAGTAAGGTCGACCGGAAAAAGAACTATTGCTGAAACACTTGCTTTCGCTCCTAAAGAAATACATTTCCTCAGAGAAGTAGCAGCTGATGAATGCTCCTGCTCAAAACCAAGTGCTGAACAACGAAATAGTCCGCGGGAGAAACGAAGTATGCGCTTTATTTATTTAATTTTTTTTAAGAACTTTACACTCAATAGGGTATTAACATTCTTAAAGTGTTGGAGCACGTGTTAAGTTTTTCGGGAAATTGAATGATGCCATGTGAGGCATCCAACATTTACTAGGTGTGGTGAAAAAAAAATTTTTTTTTAAATGTTTTTTTATTTTATTTAATATAGTCCCCTTTTAGTTTGATACACTTATTCTAGCGATTTTCCAACTTCTTGATCCCGTCCGAAAAGTAATTTTCCGGAAGGTCTGCAAAATACTCCTCCGTGGAGTCGATGATTTCCTCGCGTGAGCTGAATTTTTTTTTTGATGAGCCATCTTTCCATTTTTGGGAAGATAAATAGTCCGAGGGAGCCAAATCGGGCGAATACGGTGGATGCGACAGCAATTGAAGCCGTAAGTCGTTGATTTTAGCCATGGTTACGATGCTCTTGTGCGCGGGTGCATTGTCTTGCAAAAGCAAAATTTTTTTCGATTCATGTGAGGCCGTTTTCCAGCGATTTCGGCCTTCAATCGCTCCAATAATGCACAGTAATACTCGCTGTTGATGGTTTTTCCTTTTTCGAGATAGTTCATGAGGAGTATGCCATGACAATCCCAGAAAACCGTCGCCATAAACTTTCCGACCCATCGAGCCTCCCTCAGCCGCTTCGGAGCACTCGTGCCGACTTTAGTCCATTGCCGGGTACTAATTCTGTTCTCTGGTATTCAACAGTTACCAATCGACACCAAAAGTCCACCCGATTCAGCATCAGCAAATCCAAACACTTTTTCGAAGTGCTCTCGCGTTCGCGTTCATGTTTTTGGTCAGGAGTGAGTATGCACGACACCCAGCGGCAGGATAACTTTTTCATATGCAGAATATTGCCTAAAATATGGCGTGTGCGCTCAGTACTAATCTTTGTGGTATCTGTTAGCTCGCACACCTTCACTTTCCGGTCAGCCAACACCAATTCATATATTTTTTTTTTTGTCATTGTCCTCTGTAACCGCATCGGAGGGCCTGCCGCTGCGGACTTGATCGGTAGTGGAGTTGCGGCTATCACGAAACTCTCGAAACCAATATTTGATGGTGTAATCTGACGGAGCATTAACCCCATAATATCCAACTCTTCTTTTTCTTTTGTTTCATTCGCCGTTTTGCCTCTCAAAAAATAATGTTTTATGAGAGAACGAAAATCATATTTGTCCACACTCAACATTATGCCAAACACGTCAACAACAATCAGCTGTCAAAACAAAACTAAAGACAGTATCACACTGAAATTTGGTATGTCTTCCTAAGTATAAACGAACTTCAAGGCACCATAACCTTTTTTACAGTAGCAGCGCATTCTGGCGGTCAAGGAGGTTACTTTTCACTCCACCTAGTGAGACCATTGCTAAGGCAAAGCACTTGTCCCAGTGGTTCGCACAAGCAATAATTTCAAACTGCTTTTTATACGTAGACAATTAGGTCTGTCCATCGAATAAGGGAAGTTTCAAAATTTTTCTCCTTGAACCGCTTAAAGAACATTCTCGGAGTTCCTGTTTTTGCAATGTGTTAAGCTCTTTTGCCAGTTGTTTAATGTTATTGTCTATTTGTTCGAATTTTTCGTCGATATTTTCAAACTGTAGAATGTTCTTTCGTTCTTTCAGATTTTTCTTTTGGTCATCCATTTTTTGTTCTAGGCTATTCTTTTGTTTGTCCATTTTTTTCTTCGGGACTACTCTTTTGCTCGCCGATTTTTTATTCAATGCTGTTCCCCTGTTCGCCTAGATTTTTCTTTTGTTCCTTCACCTTTTGCTCAACGCTATTCTTTTCTTCGTCCATTTTTAACAAGAGGAATTGCATCATCGCACCCATGACAATGCCGATACTTATATGTTCAACGTCAAAAGAGTATGTATCTGGATCATGCCCCTCGTTGTTCAAAGCGTCCTGAAGTCGCAGTACCAAGTCGCTTTTCCTCCACTGGCGCTAAAGTTTCTCTTGTTTAACTTGGATTTGATTTGGACGAGGGTCAACTGCAATAGTTTTCGAACAATTATAGCTTTTTCAAACAATTGCAAAACAATTTTTTTTTACACATAATAAGTAAGTCTTAGCTCACTTCCGACTATAATGTAAAAATAATGTAAGTACAAATAATAGAACTTATTCCTTTCGATGCAATTACAATTCACAATTTAATCGCTTATCTCAACCACTTTTATTGAAACACTCTCTTAATTCATTCTTCAAATTGAACTTTTGAACTGACTAGCATACCTTGGAGTATACTGATATTTATATTCCTTGACATTCCGAAAACAGTCTGTGCCTTTCAGAGTTCACGCAATTTTATTCATTTCTCCTTTCACTAATGGTTGAGGCGTCTGATATTCAAAATATCGAAATCTTCTGCTTATCAAATATAGATGACGCTGTTCATATTCAGATATTTGCTATAATTTCTATTTACCTTTGCATATTTTCAGACTGAAAGTTAAAAACACATACTAAGGCTAATTGCATACTTTCAGGCCAACAATATGTATAGTGCGATAGTCTGTATCTTTTCTGTTTTCAACAAAAATCTACGAGTACATGCAATCCAAAACCTCTTAATTGTTTGTATTTATATAATTTTTAAATCACGTGTCCATAGTATTATTAACACTGGATGGTTATGCATATTTAACACACACTGAAGTTATGCTTCGTTGAATCGAAGAAGTTCAATCTTAAGTCTCCCTCATTCTTAAATTTCCATAATATTGATGCTGTAAATTTTGAATGAAGCTCTTAAATATGTTTTTTGAATAATAAATATTATATTATATAATATATATTAGTAGTATCGACATGGTTTCTGCACTTAAAAATAAAATTGAAAGGGGTGAATACTTAAAGAGAAAACAGACAAAACAAAAGAGGTGTTCGTTGATTCGACGAAGGATAACCCTCCAGGGTTAAGATTTTTTTTAATTATTCAATCTACGTTTTATAACCGGAATATATTATAAAATATTGCGACAAAAAAAAAAACACTGAATTACCATGCATAAAATTCTTTGCAGCTAGAACAGCTAGACGAATTAGAACACGACTAGATTAGAAGTCTGCTAAATTTGTTGAGTGCATAAAGTTATAATTTGGAGCTGTACGCCTTATTTCGTATCTTAATTATCTAAAAAAATATCGTTAACACCGGATTTGACAAAACTTTTTTGCTGACTAATGAAATAACAATCCATTAAATCTTATGAGAGAAAACACACTAAAACAAGCGAAATAAAAAACATGTTTTTAATTCCATGTGTTTCATGAGTGATTGTCGAAAATACATGGCCCTGCATACGACCAAAACACACCGAATGCAACAAATATGTTTCAAGTAGTGCATGTAACAACCGATGGATAGCGGCTTGCAGGTGTGAATGTGTTGGTGCACTATTTCATTTTGTTGTATGGGCATAATACCTACAACAAACTGATTCGGTAAGCTAACATACGCGGGCTGAAAAGTAATCACTTTTCTGCGTACGTCCGCGTCTGTAAATATAGACCAGCTCTTTTGATACTTAGGTAAACACAGGTAGATCCCCGCCTACACCTCTCAGATCAGTCTGATTTGAAGCTATCTGGCTACGAACTACTGCCAGAAGTCCCAAACTGGACACCAATTCGACCTTTAGCGAATTCGATGCGCTGTCTGACTCCATTCAAAGAATTGTATTCCTGTACCCTCATACTGAAATCGTTATTACGGGCTATTTCAATATACACAATTCTGGGTGGCTTCGACATTCTGGACGGACAACACCCGAAGGACGGTGTGTTGAGAATTCGCTGCGGAAAACAACTTGACCCAGTTTGTATACCAGACGTTGATAGTCATACCACAAACACCCTGGACTTGTTTTTAACTTCTCACCCTGATAAATTCAAGGTCAATGCTCGTCGGACCGTTGTGTCATATCAGCAAATTTCTCGCACATCGACAACCCGATAAAGACCATACGAGAAAGCCAATTGAAGCGAACATAACATAGGCAAATCTGCTGGTCCAGGTGGTATATCTCCCCTTTTTCTGAAGAGCTGTTCTTCCTCGTTGGCAAAACCACTGCGTAAGCTTTTTCATCAATCCAACTCTTTAGGACTCCTTCCGAGCAGATGGATGACAGCATTTGCCCAGCCTGTCCCTAAAAAGGCGAATCTTCTTCTCTGATAAACCTTCAGCTCATGATATATCTCGAAACGCGAAAACTTTTCAATAAACGGCAGTACGGTTTACGTAGCAACAGGTCCACTGGTGGTCTGATGGCATGTCTCACCGAACAGTGGAACCAAAGCATAAATTAATTCGGCGAAAGCAAGATATTTGCACCTGATATTTTTATAGAGTTTGACAGAGTTTGGTATCAGGCTCTTTTGTCGAAAATGCGTGCTTTTTTTAGGATCGATGAATCTCTTCTTCAATGGATTAGAAATTACCTTTCGGAACATTAATTTCGAGTTGTCTTGGATGGAGATATTCACAAAATAAATGCTGCTGTGCCACAGGGCTCCGTTCTGTCTCCGGCACTCTTTTTAATTTTCATTAAAGATCTCTTATCTGCTACTTCTGATCTTCTTTATTCTTTTACTGATAACAGTAATATCTGTTTTTCATAGTCGTAAACGGATATGAACAGGAACGGCAGCGTATGTTAAGCTCATTAAATTTCCATATTAACAGCATAACCAATTGGGGTACTATCAACAGGGTGGAATTTAATGCTTCCAAAAATCAGTGCTGTCTGCTGTGATTAAAGCGAAATCCAACCACCCAGCCATTATCCATAAATGGCACTTGCATCGTCGAAACCGAAAAACTTTCCATTCTCGATATGTGCGTCAGTGATAACTTACTCCGGTATGACCACATATTCGATGTCTCCAAAAATGCTGCGAAATGTTTAGGTTTCCCCAAGCGATGTAAGAAATATTTCACCCCCTCTGATCAGGCCTCAATATATAAGACATTTATCCGTTCAAAATTGGAGTACAATGCCCACATCTGGTCAGGTGCTCCTAAAACATCTCTGCATCTGTTAGATAGGATTCAAGTTCGTGCAATAAAACTCATAGCTGATACTAATATCAGTCAGTCAATTGACACCCTTGGACACCACGTAATGTTTCCTGCATCAATTTGTTTTATCGCTTTTTGCACCACCGGTGCTCTATAGAAATCGCCAGAAGCCCGCCCCTTCAAACTTTCAACCGTAACACCCGTCTCCCTTTTAATGATCTTCAGTATACCGTCAAGCTCACTTCCGGACGTACTCTGAAATATCGTGATTCGTTCCTAAGCCGATCAACTTGCTTATGGAATGCCCTGCCGAACTCTCTATTTCCTATTCATTATTACTTGCAAACATTTAAGATCAACGTACATTGGTATTTCTCTTCTCTACCTCCCTGATTTTCATTCGCCCGCGCTGTGTACAAACATTTTAAGGGTACTCAAACCCTTTACCGCGCCCTACTTATAAAAAACAAAACACCATCTTTGGCGATTATTGCACACTTGCTTATGGTTTGTGCCAGCACACACGGTATGCGACAAAACAAAGAGACTGGACGAAACAGAAAAACATTTTTAATTGTCAAAAAGTATGGCTCGTAGCGCCGTCTTGTTGAAACCAGAGCTCGCCGAGACCATGTGCTTGAAAATCAGGAAGCACATAGTCCGTTGGCATTGACGGTAACATTCTGATTTGCCTCATTTTTGAAGAAATATGGTCCAATTAGCCCATAAACTACACCATACCGTTGTTTTTATTGGATGTGATGGTAGCTCTTGGTACTCTTCGGGTTGCTCAACAGCCCAAATACAGCAATTTTGTTTATTAACGTATCCGTTGATCCAGAAAAGGGCTTCAGCACTGAACAAAATTTCACGATAAAACACCGGATTTTCATTGAGTTTTTCGCTGAAAATATGACACAAATTCAAGTCGCCTGGCTTCAATTCTTGCACAAGTTGAGTTTTGTACGCTTTAAGGCCAAGATCCTCACGTAAAATACGCGAAGTCAAGTTGCTGAGAACGACGACGAATCGATTCGTCACGGTCTTCGCGTACACTCTCAGCTACAGCTACTATAATCTCTTGACTACATGCTGGATATGGTCTAACCGGTCGAATATCATCCACTAGTGGTTTCAGTTGGTCGATTATGCGCACCGTAAGTTCCTCGAATCGGAAGAAAAACATTTCTCACAGAACGCTGATTTTCGTAATATAGCTGAACAATTTAGAGACGCTGTTGTGGTGTGAGTCTTTGCATGATAACTTGCCAAACGATACTGGTCAAAAATAACAAAGCAGCTTGAGAGGAGTCACGCGTGATCTGTCAAAAAAAATCCTATTGAAAATTAAACCTCACGATGAATCACTCTATACTTTGTTTTATTATGTTTCAGTTAGTGTGTGTAGAAATAAAAAACGTTTTCTTGACTATGAAACAGAAAATGTTTTGTGTAATCCTGTGTGTTTTCAGCCTAAAACTATACATTGAATATTCAAGTAGGAAGTGTTGCATTTGAGGCCCAAGTTTTCAAAAGCTGAAATATGGCAATTTTGTCAAATAATACCAAACCAACGTTCGGTATGTGATTCACTGTTTCATTTGCGGAAAAGATCCCACAAATAGTGATCTTCTATCGGGACCGCCCTAAAAAGTGATTTTTATTCACAAGAAAAGAGAACAAATACAAAACTTGTTAATGAGCGAAGTATCTCTCAGAAGAGTAGTTTTCGCTCAAAAAAAAGATTGTCAGACCGGTGTATCCTCCGCGCCGCGGCCAGATGAGTGGTGATTTACTTCTTGAACAAGTTTGTTAGGAAATAATTTGAGAAGATAGTACGGAAACAATGCTGGAAAACGAAAATCATAGTGTAAAATTTAATACGGCAGATGTGGAAGGCGTTATCCATAAGAATTCGAGTGAAGAATCGGTAAAAATGAAATAGTGGCTGGAAGATTTCCAGAATTAGGAAAAACCATTTAACTGGAATTCAGTGCAATGGTTCGTTTTTTGCTAGAGATCACTCGTTCGTTCATAGAATACACAGCTAAACCGGTGTCGTACCAACAACTAAAATCCGCTCTAACGGAACAGTTTGATTTCTAGTTATGATATGCACAGTAAATTTCGGGAAACGAAAAAAAGTAATACCAAGTCTTGTCGCGAATTCCTGTAGCGCATGCTCGATATTGCCAGTCGAGCAGACGTCGATGATGTGTCTGTGTTTGGATTTTGATGTTACTTAAATGTGAACAGAGTCATCTACATTTCAATAGCAGAAGATTTCCTTACTTGAATAACAAACGACTCAACCATTGGTGAATGGAAAATGGAATCGAACTTTCCAGCAAAATCGTAATTTTTATTGATTTTGCGGGTTTTGTCACTCAAAGTGAAAAGTATGAATTTTTACGAGTACCTTTTAACTTGTGCCATTCTCCAACGTATTCCAAAAATATATAATTTTAATACGATATATATTTTTCGAGGCGATATTGTCATTGTTACAAGGACAATGAATGAAGGGCATAATGCTCTGCATCCAGTCTATAACATAAACAAGAGTACAACAGACACCGGAAAAAATCACGAGTTGTAAGTATTTGCAGTGACTCAGGCCTTAGAAGAGCTTCGGATTTAACTTATGGGACAACGTTTTAAAGTGATTACAGACTACAAGGCTTTGACCAGGGTGGGCACTGCTGCTTGAGGAATTAATTTGAACCTAAAAGGTGACATTAGGCTTTCTATGATACCTTTCATGTTGACCACATAGGTCGGGCCGGTGACAGATACAAAGACATCGTTATATATTGGCGTTGGTAGACGGATTCACAAAATTCTTCTGGCTTTGGAAGAGATTATTCAGAAGATGGAGCTTTTACTTTCGGCAGGGATCATGATGTAAATATACATACTGTTACCGCTGATGTACATACTACGTTTACTAGGTGGGGTGAAGTAACCTCCTTTGGAATGAAAAAATATTTTTTTTAAAAAGTTTTTTATTTTATTCAATATGGTCCCCTTTTAGTATGATACACTTATTCTAGGGATTTTCCAACTTCTTGATCCCGCCCGAAAAGTAATTTTCCGAAAGGTCTGCAAAATACTCCTCCGTGGCGTCGATGATTTCCTCGCGTGAGCTGAATTTTTTATTGATAAGCCATCTTTGGAGGTTTGGGAAGAAATAATAGTCCGAGGGAGCCAAATCGGGTGAATACGGTGAATGCGAAAGCAATTGGAGCGATTTCCCCCTTCAATCGCTCCATTAATGCACAGTAAGACTCGCTGTTGATGGTTTTTCTTTTTTCGAGATAGTCCACGAAAAGTATGCCATGACAATCCCACAAAATCGACGCCATAACCCTTCCGACCCATCGAGCCTCCCTTGGCCGCTTCGAAGGACTCGTGCCGACTTCAGTCCATTGCCGGCACTCATTCTGTTCTCTGGTGTTCAACAGTTACCAATCGACGCCAAAAGTCCGCCCGATTCCGCATCAGTAAGTCCAAACACTCTTTCGAAGTGCTCTCGCGTTCGTGTTTTTGGTCAGGAGGGAGTATGCGCGGCACCCAGCGGCAGGATAACTTTTTCATATGCAGAATATTGCCCAAAATATGGCGTGTGCTCTCAGTACTAATCTTTGTGGTATCTACTAGCTCGCGCACCACCACTTTCCGGTCAGCCAATACCATTTCATGTATTTTTTTGACATTGTCTTTTGTAACCGCATCGGAGGACCTGCCGCTGCGGACTTGATCGGTAGTGGAGTTGCGGCCACCACGAAACTCTCGAAACCAATATTTAACGGTGTAATCTGACGGAGCATTAGCCCCATAATATTTATCCAACTTTTCTTTTGTTTCCTTCGCCATTTTGCCTCTCAAAAAATAATGTTTTATGAGAGAACGAAAATCATTTTTGTCCACACTCAACATGATGCCAAACACGTCAACAACAATCAGCTGTCAAAACAAAACAAAAGACAGTATCGTACTGAAATTTGGCATGTCTGCCTAAATATGAACGGACTTCAAGGCATCATAACCTTTTTTTGCAGTAGCAGCGCATTCTGACGCTAAGGAGGTTAATTGCGTCTTTGACTAAGTTCACAAAATTACTTCAGAGAGTACTAAATTCAACGTTCCACAGATCGATTAAAACTACACCATTTCAATTGTCGATTAGAATGCAAATTATTGAGGAATAATTTCAGAAACAGTGGAACGACACATGAATCGAGTAACGGAATCGGACAAAGAATCACTATCGACAGTTCAGTCTGCTCTCTATGGGAATAATTGTGCAATGAAGAAGAATCAACGATCAGTAGTGCACGTGGAGATGGATGTAGCTTAAGAAAACTAAATATCGAACTTTAATGTATCAGCCGTGTGAATTAAAGAGTCGCATTTAAATTTAAATTTAATCTTGAAGTGCTTACCAAAAGTAATAAAACTATGATGCATTGTTTTATTTTCGAAAAAGATCCTATATACATACTCGTATATAGTAAATTTAGTACCGGATTTCTGATCTACCTAAAGTGTAAAGCTTAAATCCAAAGGAAAAACATCTGGATCTAGTCATGCTAAATTTTATTATGAGCATATTTTAATACTTTCGACATTAATAACAACTATATGGGTTCACAGTACGAATGCACGAGGTGAGCCTTAACAAACAGCTTAGTTTTCATAATTTCTTTCCCAATTTCACCGAATTTATGACAATCGACAATCCACACTGTTGTGGACTAAAAGGACCAACGACGATACAACATAAGAATTCAAATTATCTTATATCGAGGGCTTATCTTACTATAATATTTATGATAAAGTGTCGCTTTGAAATCATGATGGTTATTGAAGATCAGTCAGCAATATGAGTAGGAAAAGAAAAAAAAAGACATTTCTGGAAATGACTTTTGCATGGAAATCTAAATTAAATTAAAACAGAATACACAGACAAGTGGCAAAACTTGCCTTTATTTGGCCATTATCATAGGCTCTCAGTGGGAAAGAAGCCCACTTTCGTTAAGTGGATAAGGATGGGTAAACAACTCCTTGACTACGGTGTAGAGCAACTTGTCACTTGGAGCAACAATTTTCAACTGTGCATTCGTCAGTCACAAGTTCCTGAGTTCGGATCTCCTCTCTCAATAACACCTAAAACTAGCTGGCATAGATAGTATTATTGTCAAACTACATATAAAAGAAGAAAATCTTGCGGATTGAGGCAACTAGAAGAGAAGTGATTTCAGAGCAAGATATAGAATGCTATTGGATCAAATAAAATACTATATTGATTCATAACAAAAATTCGTTAAGATGTATCCAACAAAATTAAAGTAAGAAGCTCAGATCAAACGTAGAATCGCTACTACTTAATGTCACAAGAAAGCTGCTAATCTGTATTATGTTTTTTTGAATCCTCTACTACTCGAACTGCATATCGAACAATGAACTTATAAACTTCCAAATATAACCGCAATTAATTGATCAAACCTTGCCTTGCAGTTATATTAGAAAATTTGTCATGCAATGCAATCTATCCACTCAAACACGCTCTAAGCAAACCTGCAGAGGGCAATTGAGAGGAACTAAGACGAAGAAAATCTACTTACTATATAGCATTTTATTACTGTTAAGGCTACAAAATGCCACCTAGTTTTGATATTACCTACAACAATATATTTTGGTCTGCGTCAAACGTTCCAAGTAGTTTTTTCATCGTGCTTCTTAAGGAAGTTGAAGTCCTTATTGACACCAACTTGCTCAGTTCCGAGTATTCAATAACATTCGCATAGTCAAACTTAACTACTGGATTACGGCCGGTGATATTTTCTATCGGGGTCGCCTTTTCTTAACTGGCGTAGCATAACTTCATATATCTAGATATATTTATTCTAATGTACCTTCTATAACTCATCTCATACCTAATCTTTAAGTAATATCAAAATTTGAGACTGCACTCTTAAAGAACATCCCTAAAAACAAACAAAAAAATATACGAGTAGTCAGAAACGTCTTGTTTTCAAAAATGATATTAATTTAATTGACCTGGCAGTTAACTTATTAACCAAGTACATCCACGTAATCGTAACACTGTAACTTTTACCCAAGATAAGCCATAATTAAATATGCCAATAACAAGCGGATGAGTCAATTGTACCATTGCCATAATACATTAAAATAATTTAATTCTTTATTTTCTAGAGCAAACTATAATTGTTCTCAAGTAGCCGCTATTTTTTTTTTTTTTTTTTTTACACATTAACGATACTCGTATATACGAGTATTTAGATTAATGCCTTGTTAACTCGAAAATGTACATTTCGTAAGTATTTTTACGTTTACATTCAAAGAAGTCAATTTCTGTTTTCATATCTCTCGTAGTTGTATCTCGTACATCTTTAATATCTTGAATTGTATCATCTTGCAGCAGTTAAGTAAAATATAGTATATTAAAGTCTATTCGGGAAGGTGCCAATTTACATTACAATGCAAAACAAACAACAATTTTTAGCTTCCTTCAAGCAACTAAACA
The DNA here is from genome assembly GCA_907269105.1 of Volucella inanis. Taxonomy (NCBI): domain Eukaryota; kingdom Metazoa; phylum Arthropoda; class Insecta; order Diptera; family Syrphidae; genus Volucella; species Volucella inanis. Next base: position 72,216,002 of record OU026154.1, on the reverse strand, counting down.
GACATTCGTTACCACGTTATTTCACAAGTGTAATAAAAATCGTGCGAAATTAGCGTGGGTACGAATCTTTCGCTGTGGATCTATCCACGAGTATGCATAGCCTGAGTAAAAGTCCGACTATTATTCTATTGTGTGACCAAATTAAAAGATGCTGTTGACTCTGATTGCGCGGAACCATGTGATAATCTGTTTTAATGAAACACTTCAGTAGCCAACAGACTACTTGAACCCCACTTGCAGGGTGAGTCATACTTGGTGGTGTAACCACTCTTGGTTTTTGGTTGTATGTCATTCAACTCCATTATACATATAAGGTCAGAGAATTGTTGAGTCTATAAAGAATAACACTTCTTCTGCTACTCGTATTTAACAAAATTCTAAACGAGATTACGATTAAAAATTTTCTCAAGTTCCTCATATCAGATGGCAGTCTATTTTCTATATGTAACCAATTTAACCACTAAAACCACGCGCTACAAACAAAACTACACGCAAACAGTATCAATTAAATACAACTAGTGAAGATGAATGACGAGACGGATGCAATCAATGCCACATAACGTAATACTCGTACTGCGAGTCTAAACTTGAAGTTTGTGTCTTCCGGAAACAATAGTTTTTCTTTTTTTTATTACGATGACGTGAGCGCAAACAATAATACATGCACTAATCCATACTCTGCCTTGCCTAGAATTGTATTACCACAGATTGAATAACAATATATACATATATTACAAAAGGTTTGTCAACTTCACATGGACGACTATGCAATTAGCAATGTCAATGAGGATTTATTAGACAGTTTAGATTCATCTCGATTATATCGCCAATTCCAGTTTTTTCACTGCAGTTTATGAATTATATATATATAATCTTATAAATTCAATACAAAATGAATAAAAGCTTAAAATTTGAATGTAAATTGCAATTGCAAAAAGGACGTTTGCAAGATTATAGAAAGCTTGAATCTCTCATTCCTCGGAAACTGTTACTACAAATATAAACAGAAAACTCATTTGGTCACATCATCGATGGAAGTGCTCGTATAGTACAATATTTGAATAATATTGTAAAATATGTATCTTAGCATATGTTGCATATATGTACATAAATGTTACATATAGATATTGTATGAAAACCAAGTACCATAATATCTCTCGAGATCTTATCAAAGCTTATCTTCAATTATGTTTCTCTGTCATGATTTACTTCGAACCGTATCGTAAGTCAATTTACCCCATAAAGCCACGTTTACTGCCAAAATACTGTTATAAAACTTACTAATTGTATATGAAATTAGCATCACCGATCAATAGGTGTTACAGTTTCTTGTGTCGCTTTAAAAAAAAGCATTTGATCGTAACTGTACACTTATTTTATTGGTAGATTTTATTCGCTTGTAAATTAAAATAACGAATTCGGTTTCAAATATTTCGCTCTTCGTTTTCTGAAACATTCAATACATCGATTCTCAGACAGCGTAACACACTTTTTTTATTTGAAACTTTTACCGGTCTTTACATCTGTTGTATAATGATGTTTATTTGATTTTTAGCTAATAAGTATCATATGTTACCCCTCGCCCCCTTGAACAATCGAACTCTAACAATTCGATTTTTTTTCAATTTCAATTTTTTTCAAAAAGAAAAAAAAATCAAATTCTACCGGCATCATTTTTATCATGATTTGCTGATCTGGCAGGAAAATCTAGCAGAAAGTTATAAAGCAAAGATTTGAACTGAATTGTATGAAAATGAAATAAATTTGTTATATTGGGTATGTAAAAAAGTATTGCCCATCTGAAGCTATGACTTTTTCCTATCTTTCTGGCAATTTTTGGATCCCATCCCAAAATAACTACGCCAGCTTGGCAGCCAAAAATGAATCAAGCCAATTTTTGATATTCTGCTCTGATGTGAACCGTATTTCAGTGAGGACGTTCTGCATCGACCGGAGCAAATAGTAGTCAGAAGGAGCAAGGTCTGGGCTATAAAGCGGGTGGGGTAAGACTTCCCATCCACTGTTTTCCAAATAGTTCTTAACCGGAATAGCAACGTGGGGCCGAACGTTGTCATGATGGAAAATTATTGCCTCGTGTCTGGTTGCATATTCCGGGCGTTTTTCGGCTACTGCTCTCTTCAAACGGATTAATTGTGTTCGGTAGCATTATCCATTGATGGTTTCACCCGGTTTTAGCAGCTCATAATACAGCACACCCATCCGATCCCACCAAATACAGGGCATTAAGTTCGCGCCATGGATACTCGGCTTTGCCGTTGATTTGGCTGGTTAGCCGGGTTTCACATATGATTTTTTGCGCTTGGGGTTGTCGTAATGGATCCATTTTCCATCACCAGTAATAATCCGATGCAAAAATGACTTCCTTTTGTGGCGTTCCAGCAGCATTTCGAACATGCAAAACCGCCTTTCGACGTCTCTCGGCTTGAGTTCATTTGGAACCAAATTTCCTTACTTTTGAATATATCCAGCTGCTTTTAAACGTTTTGAAATGGCTGCTTAAGTGATACCCAGAGATTTTGCGAGCTCTTCTTGTGTTTGGCAACAATCTTCATAGAGTAATGCTTCCAGTTCTTCATTTTTAAACTTTTTTGGCTGCCCAGGACGTTCATTGTCTTCGAAGCCAAAATCACAACTTTTAAATCGTGCAAATTACTTTTGGCAAGTTCGCTCAGCTAGCGCATGTTCACCATAAGCTTCCACCAAAATACGATGACTTTCGGGAGCAGTTTTCAGTAATGAAGAAGAACTCCCCGCAAAAACACTTTTTCAGGCACAAAGTTCGACATATTTAAGTGAAAAAAAAGTATTGTTGTTTACGCTTCAAATGAATGACATATACTGAAATGACGTACAATGACAGTAGCTTTCCAACGCATGTTCCAATGGAATAATAACAATGTAATAATACAAGTTACGCCATCTCTTAACAAACCGCACGAATTGATTTATAGAACCAATACAATATTTATTATTTTTTAAACCTACCTTAAACCAAGTACAACTCATAAATAAAGTTTTCGATAATAACAAGGCTGATTTTGTTAAAATGTTTAATGATTTAACTGCCTGGTTTTATCTTTTATTAAAACAGTTGCGCCTGTACCTGAAAATGGTGTAGAAATTGATATGCCAATTGATAAATTATTATCACATGCATATTTGGGCTACGAACGCGAGGAAAAATTGCAAAATTTCAAATCAGAAAACTTTATTATTCGGGAATGTGGAAAACTATATAGAGAAAATTGTCAAAATGTTATAGTCTACCTTATTAGAAAATTGCAAGCTAGGACTCCACAAAATTTAAAAATTTTGAAAGAAAAACAACTATTTTCTGTTACCAATTGTTTAAAATTTCACAAAGAACCGCTTACAAAACTTTGTAAAGACTTTTACAATTCTACAGAGCTAGCAAGTAAAATTGAAACAAAATGGAATAACTTATAGATATAGAATAGCTTTAAACTTTTGGACTAATCAAAATAGTACCGTTGAATTTTGGTGTGAAGTAAGTAATTACACAAATACCTGTAATAAGTTTGTATATAAAGAACTCGTAGATTTTGCTATTTCTTTTCTATTTGCTTACGGAAATATGTGATGTAACATTTTGATGATAAACGAATCAATATCTTTCGTACTGAAGTACCTATATTTGTTTTTTGTTAAGTTTTATGTTTTTATATTTTACGAAATGTGCAATTACATATTTGTTAATGAAACAATTTTATGTTTCATTTTAATGGTGACAAAGGCATCACATTAGATAATACGTTTTTGTAGTAAAGTGTTTCTATTTATTTTTGTTAATTATTAATTTTAATAAATTCATTTAAAAGACTGCTAATTTAATTTAAGATCTTTTTTTAATATATTTAACAGGAATTTTAGCAGATTCCGACAAGCCAAAAATGTTCATCATTTTTTCTAGAATTGTGAAAATTAATATGGTCACTCTAGCTACGACTAAGTTGCGTTTCACTAACTCAGATTTTCGACCGTTATATTCATCCACTAAGCGAACAATTTATTTAAAAAAATCTAATCGATTAATTCACTTATAATATTGCCTTGACAGAGAGACAGCGTAATGCTGAAGAGAATATTGCAGCTATAAACGAGTCAATTAATGAAAATCGCAATCAACCAAAAGTGTATTTTGCAAAAAATCATGGCATTACGTCCTTATACGATCGTATTGAGCTATTTAATTGGTATCGTTTGGCAAAATTTTGGAACAAAACCAATAATAAAATTTTATTACTCATACAAGAAAAATGAAAATTTGGGTCTGCGATTATAATTGTTTACAGCACTGAATAAAAAGATGAGCCGTTTTGTTCAAATGATCAGTTAAAAGTGAATCAATTGAGCAAACGGTTGTTTTACAAATTATTAGCTAAAAAGCAAAAAGATCCCGGAATTTATTCAGAAAATTAAAAATACAAGTTTATTCGAAATATTTTTTATATTCGGTTTTCGGTATGTCCATCAGTGCTCCCTGCAATTTTTTCATTACTTCCTCTCGGCTACTGAAACGCGTTCCCCGTAGTGTTTTTTTTAACTCGATTTGAAAAAATCACAGGGATTCAAATAAGGTGAATTCGGTGGCTGTTGGATGGTATTTGTTGCATTTTTCGTCAAAAAATTACGAATAATGTGGCACTGTATGACGGTGCGTTATCATGGTGCAAAATCTACGAGTTTTCTGCCTACAATTCTGGTCTCATAATGCCCAAATAATACTCTTTGTTTACTGTCTGACCTTCTGGCAAAAAATCATGATACACTACACCAAGAAAACCGTGAGCATTGCCTTCTTATTTGACTGAAAATGACGTTTTTTCTTGGTTTCGGCTGGTTTGGTGAACGCCATTCACTTGTCTGATGTCTAGATTGCATGTCGTACTCATAAACCCACGTCTCGTCTCCAGTAATGATCCTTTTGATGAATGTGGGATCGGATTCAACCTCGCAAATCATTTATTTTGTGACGTCAACACGGTCTCTTTTTTGCATGAAATTGAGGTCTTTTGGCACCAACTTTGCTGCTACACGGCGGAAACCCATATTATTAACCAAAATGTCTTGGACGGATCTAGAGGCAATGTTACGGTTATTGACCAATATTTCTTTTACTTCATCAATGTTTTCGTCGGTTTTCGATGTCGATGGTCTGCCACTGCGTCCGTCATCTTCGATTGACTCACGACCACTTTTGAACCGCTTGTGCCACTGGTAAACGACCGTTTTTTTTTAGAGAATCCATTTTCATTTAAATCAATTTTTTTACTCTTGGCTACGTTACTTTTGCAAATGTCAAGCTATGATGCTAAGATTTAGAGGGAATGTCAACAACAGATATACCAAGTTAACAAAAAAACAGAACAGGAACATTGGGAGCGCCACAGGGGAACGTTTTGATCAAGGTGATATGTGCTGTTAAAAATGGTTACCAACTATCCTATGAAAATTGGAAAAAAAATTATCATCACTTTATGCACACCTTCAATCAAAATAGGTCGCAGCCAATAGCTCAAGAATAAATTTCGAAAATAACAGGGAATGGTTGGAAAATTGTGTCCATATCGATACTGAAAGAACGGATAAAAAGTGTGATTTACCAAATGCATCAAAGTCATCAAGGGGAAGGCCAAGGTAATCAGTAACTGAGTGCTTAACCTTCACCAAAAAATAAAAACTAATACTATAAATGCAACCGAAAAATTAGCCACTTTGCAATGCCTTAGCAATAATATATAATACAGATCATGACAAGACGAAAGCTGATGCAACCAAGACAATCTTTGCCGCAAGTCCACTGCAAAATGATCATATCAAGTATAATAGTGATAATGCATTGGGCTTGTTTGTGTTTAGATTTGAGTCTCATAAAGAAAACTATAAGATTTGTAGAAATTCGCTGAGAATACACAACGTAGATATTCTTAAATCCTACAGAATTATAACAGTTGAAAGGAGGCTTTAAGAAAGCAATTGGAATTGGAATTGGAATTAATTGTATTTCCAAGAATTTTACATTTCAAAGTTAATAGGGCTGTGATGAACCATCTGGGCAAGGTGCCTACAAGCAAAAAATAAATACACCAGATGGTGAAACAGATATAAAAAGACAGTCGGCGTATCAAAAGACAAATTGCTTATTTCCAACTTATTGAATATAAAGTTGATAATGAAAAAAGGACTGTTTCCACCACGAGTTCTGTTCAACTACGATTGACAGAAAAGTTCTGAATAAAATAACAGATACAAAGCCAATGCACCCATGTCCCACATGCAAAGGAACACAAAAGAAGCTTTAACAATGAAGATGAATCAAATAATGAATATACGAGTAACTACGAATATAGAATCAGGTGCATGGAATTTATTTTCAAGCTTACATGTACACTTTAATAAGGGGGAAAGGATATTGATAAATCTATTGGAATCAAGGAAAACGAGAAAAAAAAAGAAATCCAAAAGTATTTTCGAAATGAGATTGAACTAGATGTAGATAGACCAAAACAAGGATTTGGAAATATCAATGATGGATATACATCGAGACAATTTTTATAACAATCAGAAGCAACAGCTCGTATAACTGGGGTCAATAGAGAGGTAATAATGAGGCTTAAAGCAATACCTAATGTTTTGACTTGCAGGGAAAAAGTTAACACTACCAAGTTTGGGGAGAAATATCCCGAAAAACAACTCACACCTACTCTTCATAAAATTTTGGCTCATAGTCAAGCATCGATTGTTATCATTTGAAGAATTGTCAGAAGAAGCTCAGGTAAGTGCTACAAGAAATATATGTAGATATAGAAAAACCGTCTAAGGTTTCAAAGATGGGCAAAATGAAGACCTTGTCAACGAGCTTATTCTCCGAAAATGATAAGTCTATTCGAAAGTACCCCTGATTTTTGTTTTTTAATTAAATTGTTGGTCTGTTTACTTCTTTTTTCTACTCTTTGACTTGAAATGAATCAATGAATTACTCTGATGTGATAAGAATAAAAAAAAAAAAAATACTAAAAAAGAAAACAATTAAAAAATAAAAACTTCAGAAGTTAGACGAACGTTTTATAATAACATCTGGGAAGATCAAAGTTGTAAATTTTTTTGTACTAATAACACAACTAATAACATGGTACTTCTTCTGCAGAAAGCAGAGCTTTCAAACATATTGTTCCAATTAAAATAATGACGTAACCTTTCTCATCGGGTTAAACACATGTTATTTTTTTCAAGCAATACTTTTTATAAGAATAGAAGAAGAGGTCTACCATATAAAAACGTTTCCATTCATTAAATTGTAGATGTATTATAAATATAATAGAGTCACTCACCTGTGTATTTGATTCTTCATCTCCTGTCGGCAACAGTTTTGCCGTAGAATTAGTTTTAAGATTGAAGCTTCCACTACTTGAAAGATGTTTCGATGCAGATGAATCCGCAGTTGTTACAAAATGAAAATCTTCATTAGCTGCTTCGTTACCGGCGTAGTTACTTTGGCATTCCGATATCACATCGTTTGTGGTATGACTGCTCTCACTGCCAATCCCATTGGCTGATGACACAGATGACATACCGGTAGCCGATGAATAACTTGCAGTATTCTGAGAAACTATATGAGTTTTTCGTTCCATTGTGCTCATATTGCTGTCGGTGTTCTTTCCACTTATAATATAAATACCCCCCTCACCACCTTTTTGCGACTGTCTTGGATTATTTTTCGATTCGCAGACACTACTTGCGTCCTCGGAATCTGGGCGTACACGTCCACTGGCTCGATTGGTCTTAAAGTGTTGAGCTTCAAGATTAGAGCCCGGAGACTGCTGACTTCTCAGCTGTTCTGCCACAACTGCGCTGCTAGTTCGCGCCTTATACACCTGACTATCATCACCACTATCGTTAATGATTTTAGATTTCGGTGTAAATCTGTGGTCTGAGCGTTCGTTTTCTGCATACGTCATTGTATTTCCCTCGTATGTCTGAAAAAAAAAAAACAAATTATGAATCATTGGATTCTATTTAAATATTTGCATGTGATTAAGTATTCATATTGAGAAACCATTGAATAACATTAGAAACCGGAAACTGGTAGATCTTTTAGAGTTTGTTAACAAAAGCTATCATTACATAAATGAACAATTGTAAAAATTGTTTTAAGTTGTCAAAAAATTTCCAAAATTCAGAGCATTATTTAACAATGCAGTAATCCAGGTTAAGTCAAATTTCAAAATGAAAAGATAAGAAATAAATAAATCAAGTCGGTAACTATTAATACACCATAGTAACTCTAGTACCTTTGTCATTTAAACATGCAATTAGAATGGGCCATAAACTGTAACTAGTAGATGGTACTCGCAATGGCTACAATCCACGCGTAATCTTTTCGACTACGGCTAGGGCACGGATTCTGGAGGCTCCACTCGAAATACTTTACAACCCCCCCCCCCCCCCGGCCGTTTTTAGCGCTGACAGAGAAGTTGGCAGAAAACTTAATTCCGACAACTCTGAAAAGAGTTGAAGTCACCCTCTCCCAGCTGCGAAAGAGAAGAGAAACAGGTCGGTGGAAGTGACATCCACTGAAACTGATTAACCTTTCAGATCCGAAGCTGCGCTCTCTTCTTTTATCCCGAACAGTTTCTGACATTCCCATTGATGGGTCTCTCCGAGCACAATGCCCGGATGAAACTGGTCCTGCAACCAGCAAAGATTGAAGCTCTGGTCATTTGGTATGGTATTTGGGTGTCATCCTAGATAACAAACTTCTCTGGACTAAACATGTTACGTCGAAAGTGCAGAGGAGCTATCGGCAAGACATGGAATGGTCCCGAAAATGAAAAATGGTCCTTTGGACCTACGCGGCCAATTATATATTATACGCCGGTAGTCTGCTGGAATAAGCTCTCTCGAAAATAAGTAATTGCTGCTTTTACCAGACTCCAAAAAACGATTTGTCTTGGATACAAGCCATCTTTTGATTAAAAAGAAGTGGTCTTTAGTACAACACGCACTGGGGCTTCGATGATCTTGCGCTTCGGCTGTCTTATGACTCCTATTGCGGAAAAATACGAAATCGACTTTCCTTGTTCTCAGGACCAGTTTCCGCCTGAAAGGAATGCAGTCGGGTACTCACGGACGGCTTCAAAACCAATATAGGATGTGGCGCTGGTATCTTTCTGGAGGACGACAACGTTAGATTTCATTTCACGTTAGGAAAGCTTGCATCTGTCCTCCAAACAGAAGTTTACGCAATCCAGATGGCAGCGAACTACATATGTTGCAGAGAACCATTGGAAGAGGCGAGGCATTTGCATACTCAGCGACAGCAAAGCTGCACTTAGAGCTTTACTGTACCCCCTTACGACTTCCAAGCTAGTTCAAGACTTCAAGAGTTCACTGAACGCAGTCGGAAGGCTGAATTCAGTGCGTTTTTAATTCAATTAAATTTATTTTAAATTTAAAAAAGTAAAATACCACGTAAGTGTATTAGAAAAGAAGGAGCAACTGAAAAAGTGTACTTATCACGATCTAAAAAAAGGAAAACTATATTTAATCCAAAAACAGCTGAGGCAGATAAAAATAGTTTTGGTGCTATAACGAAAAAATTCAAACTGCAGAAGGAGATTTTAGTTTCTCGCGATTGTTCTATAGAATATAGAATTTTGAACTTTAAAACAGTGCTTACAGCAGTAAGTGAGTTTGTAAAGTGTAAAACTTGTGACGGAAAAAAAATCTGAAACAGCTTTACAACAGCTTTAACTACAGTCCTTTTGTCAAGCATTCTTATAAGATAAACAGACGATTTATATTTGTGAAGAGATTTCTTGGAATAGGATTGAAAGGTGCAGCTAAATTGACACAAAATACTTATGACTTGAGTAATGAAAATTTTTGCTCTTGTGTGAAAGTAGACATCAAGAAACTTTTTGAAAAAGCTTGTATTGAAAAAATAGATACGACTGGTGAAAACCAAAGTGATGAAAGTTGTTTCAAATTTACAGTATCTGACGATGGAACCTGGAAAAAGTGAGGAAACACTTCTTTATACGTACTACAAGCAATGCGAACTTTAGAAAAAGAAAATTAATACTGAAGAGTGCAGTAGTCTTGATTGACTAGAAGATTACAAAGATAATTGTACTGCAAATCATAATGGCTCTTCAGGAAAAATAAAATCGAAATCGATGCAATCGTTGAAGTGTTCGGGCGTTCAATTAAATGTACGTTTGTTGCTTATAAAAGTAACATCGGTGATGGTGACTCCAAAACACACTCTGGGATTTTAAAAGCTAAGCCTTACGGCAAAAGAGCTTAAAATAGTTCAAAAGAAAACGGGTTCAAATTTCCGCGAGTGTGTAAATAAAACTAACGAAACTCTAGATAAAGGTAATAAAAAGAAAAACTTGATGGAAAAAGTAAACTCACTGGTAAAATGATCGATAAGTTAACAGTTTATTATGGCTTGGCTGAAGCTGAAGTTGCTGAATCGATCTTTCCAATTTATACATATCTCAGCGATAAAAAATTATTGGATAGATGTGTTGGTGGTCTTACGCGAAACAACAATGAGAGTTATAATTAGTTGATATGGAAAATAACTCCAAAAATCATTCCGTGTGGCTTAAAAATTGTTAAAATAGCTTCCGGGATCTTCAACGAAGGTACAACTTCAATTTCATTTTACATGAATGCAATGACAATATCAATTGATCCCAATGCCCATGCCTCTATCGAGAAAGAGGATGCAGAGCGCATCTTTATCTCTGACTTGAGAGCGCTCGTGGAAAACATCAACTCGAGGTACAAGAAGCTGCTGATACTTCGCGTTTTTCTCAAAACTATGTTTTTAAACTTGGTGGATCAGGATTTCCAAAAAACCGCTCACGGATTTTAACACAACCTTCTCAGATATTATTTTTGTTCTTTTAAACAATTTTACGTGGCAATTTGGGTCAAAAATTTGATTTTTTTTACAAAGTCGCCATTTTGTCAAAAATTAAAATTTCGATTATTTCTTCGATCAATACCAATACCAATCTTTCGGGTTGTTAAATTTCAGATGAATTAAACCGGAGATATCGCAATAACCGCGGAACACCTTTTTTTGAAGGACCTTGGGGAGATCGTATGCAGGAACACACCAGATCGATAATTTTTACAAATCATTAGTGCCATTTTAAACTTTGATATTTCCACTAAATTTACCTATCCTTTCTGTAAAATAAAATACCTTTTTAGAAAAAATTCATCAAAAAAAATTTTTTTTTTCGTTCTTGCAACTTCGTATTACCCCTTAACAAGGTGGCAAACTCTACTTTTACTTTTACAACCGACTGTCCGTCTTATACCTGCACACACGAGTATTCTACACGTACACATCTTTTGAAAGCAATAATAACAGAAAATGATTTCAAATGAAATATCGTTTTTTATTATGAAAAATGGTTCATGACATTATGTGTGGTTTCTTCGGCTCTTTTTGTCAATTTTGAGTCCCCCTTTCAAACGCTTAGAACTCAATCTCATAAAAAAAAATCTGTTAATATGAAATTCCCAGTCCTGAATATTTTACAGTTTACCAGCAAACTTTACATACTAATATGTAGCTCCACAATAAATAATTGAATAGTGTCAAATCGCACAGTTTCGCTGGCAAATTCACTGGGTTTTTTCACGATATAATGATATACATATATGAATTGAGTCGAATATTCAGAAAGTCAATGGTTCCATGGGTAGTTAAGTATGTGAAGTCAAACTGTAAAAACAATACTTTCAAGGAAATAATCACTGATCACTTCACTGTCTAGTTTTAATTGTATTGACAATCCTCAGACTATGTAAGAAATTACATAAATAATTACATCGATTTTGATATTGTAGAAACTAGTGATTATGCTTTTAAAAATTCGGTAGAGTTAATCAGCATCGTCCACAAGAATTAGCATAACCAATAACGATAATGTTCAATAAGTTTCAAAAGACCCGCTGAGTTGTCTTCATACCGCCCAAACTGTCTTATTGACACAATGTGAAAAATACATAGACTCTTATGCTACCAGTTTGTTTATTAATTTATTAAAGATACAGGTATCATGTGTGAGCTTTAACTTGAGGAAATCTTCAATTTCCTAACCTGGTCGCAATGATCAGAATACACAGTTTCACGTCTCTCTCTCAATCTAATATAATTGGATATCACAGACCCGAATTTATTCTGAGAATACTCGTAATAGTGATTTATGTGTACTAAATACGAAACGAGACGCAGCATTTTCTGAGTACGATGAAGGTCTGAAACATGTAATTATTATTGACTTAAATTTCAGATAGTGAAAATGAGTGATGGTAGTGCATGAAAAAACAAACGAAAATCTAGAGAAAAGAACAGCAAAACACCCAAAACTATAATATATTGCAAAACAAAGCTTTGAACTAACGAAATCGGTAGGAATTTTACACTGCAGCAAAACCTGTAGAACGGATTCTTTGAATATTAACCTACCACTAACCTAGCATCCACCAACAAAATTAAGTCTAAACATAAAATTTGTTTGTTTTTAATTATTATATAATACTAACCATCACACAAATGTAAAAAAAAACCCTACAACCTCTGGACACGTGACATTCGTCTTTTCATAATATTGAGCTCATCATTTTGAGCTTGTCATTTTACTTAAACATTTTATTCAACACGCAAGATTAATTCATGTGAATGAAAATGCCCTAGCATAATAAAATGTTTGAAATTACACATTTTATGTGATAGAAAAAAAATGTGAAAACATCATGCATTAATTAATTTAAAATAAGTGACAAATTCAACCTAACCAACGGATTGAGATCAATTCAAAGAGAATCTAATTAAAATATCTTTTACTCAAAACGCATTATCATAGTAGCGGTGAAAAGATATTTAATTTTTAAACTGCAAAAGTGAAAATCTTCTGACACATTTATATTTTTTTATTTTAGAAAGTAAAAACTAGCCTTTGTTTTTGCCTTGCCCCAGATGAAAAGTAAATTAAAGCAAGATTAGATGACCCTTTAATGAATACCTACTCATGCCTAATTCGCGGGAAGAAACACTTTACAAAACTATTTGTTCGTTACTTAAAGCTAATTACTACCGACTTATATACGTATGTATGTTAATTGTAGATTTTAGAAATTAAAGAAAATATGTATAATTGACAACAGATCAAGATACTGTAAGGTTTAAGTATTAAATGGAAATTAAGCTGTAACTAATACAGTAGATTGTATTCTTAAACGCTTTAAGATATGATGCCTGTGCTATTATATTTTGCCTAGTTTGGCGCGTGAGCTGACATTATATTATATTTATTATAATGCCGAATTTGTTTTCGGCATAGGTATGAGTAAACAGTTACACAAAAATCACTTAAACTAAAGGGTCTCATATTTCATCAAAATTCATCTATAATTTACTAAATTCAGCCTTTTAAATATTTACTTATTAGATCACTCAAGTTCACTTTGATTTAATAATGTTTATCATGACTATCATTATAGAAATCATAACATAAATGAATTTTGTTTCTATTTCAAATTCGAGTTTTTCGATTTCGACTTTTAAAAACAAAACTAAAACTTAAAGTACTTCTAACTTCGTTAATCATTAAATCTGTTTATCAAATATTTCTAATAGTTTTTCGTTAATATTTATAACTTCAATTTTAAATAGGCTTAACTTCAGGGGAATAGAAACAACTCAAAATCAAGTTTGTTTTGTCATTTTGTACAAAGTGAGAGTAACCTACACTTTTTTGCTGACTCCGAATGTTCCTCCAATCGGTGATACTTTTTCATTGGCAGAGTAAAGAGTGTCCACCTGAAAATGTTCGAGTTTAAATTTGAATTGCTCGTAAACTAACAGGGTGAAGTTAGCGAGAGGGCACGTTCGACGCACGTGCTTTGTAGGTTTGTCAGTCGCAGTGAGTCTCTGGTCGGTAGTGCATCGCACATTCGAATTTAAAATTCGTTGCTTCGTGCGCTTCGCGCCTTTTGTACTCACTTCAGTATTCGACGAGTAAGTGATGAGCCGAGCACGCAACTTATCTGATTGTGGGTTTAAAAGTTTAGACAAGAAGAAACAACGGTAAGCTATAATCCTCCGGGATTATAGTCAGCAGCGACGACAGAACATGTGGCTCAAGCTCGACGCGAAATTGTGCGTAATCCGCGTAAATCGATAAGAAAATTCGCGGTCTGAACTGAAATAATAAAAGAATTAAATAAAAAATGCAATAAGCCAACGACGCAAAAATAATCTCTAAAAGGTAAAAAAATTATATGCATTGACCCTTTAAGTTTAATATAAGAAGTAATATTTTAACCCAAGCATCATTGAGTTGGGAGACCGCTAAGTAAATATACTAGTATAAGAAACAATATTTAATTGTTGAGTCTATGTAATACTATATAAAATATGATTACAAATCCGTCTTTAATTAGCCTAACATTGTTAAAGAATAGAGTTACCTTTTTATTTTATATGCTTAACACTTGTACGACATTTATACTGTTTTTCGCAGTATTATACTGTTTTTTATTCTCAAAAAATGTGTACTGTTTTTTTCCAAAATAGAGTATCATACTGAAAAACTTACGACGATTGCGAATGTAAAGACATGGCTACAATGGTATAACATATCTTATGTTTGCAAGCAACTTTAGCATCGGTGGAACGAATATTTTTTACGATAAATAAAACTTGGACGTCGGACAAAACTCGACTTGAAGTGGAAACATTAGAGGCGATTCTGGTTGTCAAATTTAATTTGAGGAATTCTTGCGTTGATTTGTTTGAATACCTCAAAACAAAACCGGAGTTCCTTCGTCAAATTGCTGCAAAGGACAAGTACGAAATAAAAATAAAACGAAGACAATTCTGATGATGGAAATGAATCGTCCAGTGAATAATTTTCTTCTTTTTTCAGTTTTTAGTAAATAAAACAAATAAAAATAATATAAAATGTATACTGCGACATAAAGTATACTGTTTTTTTTATATCGATTAACTGCTTTTTTCTGATTTTAAAGGAATTATACTGTTTTTCATTCTTAAAAAGATACGAGCGTTATATATGTATGCTATATTTTTACAATACTACGCGTGAACTTAGTTTCATGAATTAACCCTAAGTAGCTAATTATTGTTTAAATTTCATATTTCATTTTTTTTTTTTAGTTGAACTTTTTATTTTTACTATATTTACTTAGCGGTTTCCCGACGCAAATATGCTTGGATTAAAATATTACTTCTTATATTAAACTTAAAGAGTCAATACATATTATTTTTTTACATTTTAAAGGTTATTTTTGCATTGGGGTTTTATTAAATTTTTAATTTAATTTTTTTATTTAATGATTTTTGTACTTTATATATAGTATTGCTAGAATAGACACGCTACAATCGATATTTTTAAACAAAAAAAAAACATCGAAATCGGTTCAGCCGTTTGGGAGCTACGACGATACAAAGAAACACACACGTCAAATTTATAACAGTCTTCTTTTTGTGTCGGGGGTTAAAAATAATCACCACTGCACGTTATTTTGAAAAACAAGCTAAAGTTTCACCAATACAAAACGCAAATCATGCACCTTCTTAACGAAAGTGACTATTCTTTATGAGAAACCTTAGCGAGAACGATGTTTGAAGGTTTTCGAACAGCACGAACACTTGGAAACGTGTTGTTTACTGACAAAGCACATTTTCATATAGATGGTTGTATACTGGTTCACCGAAAATCGTAGGGAACCCCATTAAAATCGTTTGTTTTGTAAAAAACGACAGTGTGATGTGCAATTTCTGCCCGAGGGATTATTAGTTCTAATTATTTTAACAAGTGCGAGACAGTTACTGCTGACGTGTATTCCCGAATAATCGTTAAATAATTAATTAATACTTTCTGGGTTCAAGAACAGAACACAACTTCAGCATGACGCGGCCAAATAAAGCTGGTTTCAATGGAGATGCTGAGGGTAATTTTTCCCAACAAACTAATCAGCTAGTACGGAGACATACTCTGGACACCTCGATCGACTTTACACTGTGCGAATTTTTTTGTGAGATACTTTTCAGTAACAATCTCCGAAGAGTTCAGGCCTTTCAAAAAAATATCCGACATGTGAAGTTGCCACCACTGAACCAACGATTTGCTTTCGAGTGTTAACAAATTTAAGAATCCGATTGCAAGAGTGTGTTGAGAGGAATATAGACGATATTGTTTATAAAACATAAAATCCGCATTGTCGAATTCCATTTTGTAAAAATAAAATATGAAAATAACGTTGTACCTTTTTCTGAATTTTTTTTTTTTTAATTTTCCACAGAATCAGAACTAATGGTTAAAAAAACGTAATTTTTCTGTTTCTAGTGTTGGTTTTGATTTGAACTACGAGAGAGTCTCTTGCGTTATAGTCATTAGATTTAATAACGATATCATCATTATTCATTAATTATCCAAAAACTGGAAATGGCCAGCAGGTGCAATTTTTCAAATTCAAGGCTGACAAGGTGAAACAAAAAGTTATTGATTCACAAATATTCTTTCACTGGAAAAATAGCCTTCAAAAAAATCCAGAAACGACAAAGGACACAAAACCGGCGCACCTACAAAGATGCTGCTATCTCCTCTCTGGGGCTTCGAATTGGGAAGGCTGACAATGACAACAGTTTGAACGATGCTACGTGTAAATATTGTGTCGATCAACTGTAGGAGCTAGCCAAAGCAAAGAATGTTTGCTTTCAAGCAGAGGGCTGCGATATTGAGAATGGAACTCTTAGCCAAAGTTTCTTTTAAAGAACGCTCCAAATCTGCTACTGCATCCCTATGTAGGAGGCTTTCCATGTGGAATACAAAACTGCACATAACGCATCTGTGGTTCGGATGTTTAAGGTGTTTCACACCACTTTATGACGAGCGATCGGAAAGGCCGAGAGCTTGTCTTTATGTACCGAACTCACTCTCACCTTGTGCAATTTTGTAACCAAGATTTAGCTGCTGTAGTTATAAACCAAAAAACGAATTAGGAATGGCATAAATTCGTCGTTGCTTCTGCTTATTTGCCCTACGATTCGTTAGTGCCACCACCACGACCACCGGAGACGGTAGCAAAACTCATTGAATATTGATGAGACTTATCACATGCAGCGATGCTAATGCTCAGAATACTTTTTGAGGCAGTAGCAAATGCAACGTAAGAAGTAATCATCTCCTGGATTTCATACTATCGTCTGACCTGGCTGTCAACAATGTTTGTAATCAGCCAACAGCACGTGAGTAAGACAGCAAGTAATCGACTTAACTTTATCCAACCGGTATGCAAAGGAAATTACTGGCTGGAAGGTACTATCGGAGATCTCGGTGTCAGAGCATATGTTAGATGCATCGAATTCAGAATCGGATGTGAGGTCTTGATATTGTTGAAAAGGAGAAATCCACATAAGATCAACTGAACACGATTTAAGGAGAAGTTCAATAAGTAAAGCAGTGCTTCTCTTAAGCTCAGAACAAAACAAAAGCTAGAGGAAGCTGTTTAGTACGTGAACGGCACCCTCACCAAGTTTTTCGAAATCCAGAAAACTTCTAAACAGGTCACTTAAGGCTTATTTGGAGGGAGATTGGAATCTTTACAAATCGAAGCAAAAAGATAAACCAGGCTGGAACCACTCAGAGAATCTAACGGTACCTATACTGAGCCGAAAGCAGAGGCTTTCCGTCTCATGCTTGAGTCTCACTTTCCAGGCAACCTAATCGGAACTTAGCTCCTATCAACGAAGCAGCCAGTGATCTGAACAACACAACACGTAACTGGTATATCTCATCACTTGGTGACGGATGAAGCCATAATACATGCTGTTGCT
The DNA here is from genome assembly GCA_907269105.1 of Volucella inanis. Lineage (NCBI taxonomy): Eukaryota > Metazoa > Arthropoda > Insecta > Diptera > Syrphidae > Volucella > Volucella inanis. The sequence continues at coordinate 72,198,067 of OU026154.1, read as the reverse complement.
TTCTTTTATGGCTTCGAGTCACCTAACACTGATGGTATATTCAGAGTTATGTTGCAAAAAGGTTTAGACGAGCTACTAGCAACTTTAAAGAGAATTTTCACTAATAGCCTGGCACCAAAACCCTCTCAACAGTGAAAGTGATCTTTGTATTGTACCAAAAATTAGAAAGAACGACTACTCGCTCGCTAAGAGTTTCAGAACTATAAGTCTGATTTTCTTTTATGCTGAAAGACATCGAGAGAATGGTCGAGATCCATGTGCCCAAGACCACCTTGCGAATGCGTCCTTTTTCGGCGATGCAACACGTCTCCTAACGCGGAAAATCCTGCAAGAGTGCACTTCAAAATCTGGTAGGCAAAATTGAAGTCGCGCTCAACAAGAAGTAATACGCATACGACATTTTCATTGACGTTGAGATTGTTGCCGCAAAGCGTAGTTTAGTCCCCACTGTTAAGGTGCATATTGGTCGACTTAATGCCCAACGCGATCAATAGTATGCACTAGTGGATGATGAATCATAGCTGTACGGTTTGTTAGATCGTGTCTAGCGACTGTCTGGTCTAACGCGCAGGCATTTCTGCCCGTGATTGATGACTATTGCACTAGTAATGGGCAATAGTCTCAAAACTGAGGTTGTTCTCTTGACGAGATGGTCTGCCTTGTGCTTAAAGGCATCATTATCCAATTCCCATGTTACGTCGAAAGCCTCTAAGGCGCTGTCAGCCTTCTGTCAGTTCAGAGGAGTTATCGGCAAACACATTGGGCCTATATCCGAGAACTGTCCTTTAGATCTACACGGCTAGGATAAGGACAATTATATCCCATGCGTTGGTTGTCTGGTGGAAGCTCTCGCGAAAATACGTGATTGCTGCTTTTACCAGACTCCAAAGAACGGTTTGTCTCGAATGCACGGCAGCTTTCCCCTTTTTCCCGGCTCCGCTCTAGATGCATTGATAAGTCTCCCTCTCCTTGATACTTATATCATGGGCTGCACTCTCAAAGCTATACTCATACATATCATATCCAGCTTTATATTGCATTATACGAGTATACTGTTTAAAATTTTTATTTTAAAACGTTCCTCTTCGTACCTCTGGGTGTACATAATGAGAAAATGTTGAGAATATAATTTAACACTAACTTTTGAGCTGAATTCCATTTTTTATTTTATTCGTACTTTTTTTATTAGGTCGTAAAAATTACTACAAGGGTTATTAAATTAGGACGGAATACCGACATAAAAACCATATATAATACTTCAATTATTGCAGTAATTACTTTCGTATTCTCCATTTTACCTATAAACACTGTATACTTACGTGTTTATTTACCCCTATTTTAATGTACTGCTCATTACTAATTGATTTAACACTCAATAAGTGTTTTAGCTTATGGAATAAAAAGCCAAAATGTACTTTGCTTGTACTTACTATGCTTACTAAAATATTTAAATGAATAGGTAAAACAAATATATTTATATTTATTTCACAATCAAATGAACTACTTTTAATAGTTAGCAATTTTATGTGTTTTATTGACGTAAGAAAAATTAACCCGAATGACTTTACGTTCGGTTCACTGAATGATCATTAACAATTTTCTCACGTGTTTCAAAGTTACGCGTATCTTACAAACTACGTTAAAAAAATTCATACAAAATGGATTACGAAATACGGAAATATACCATATACATATGTACAGAGTAGATTAGCTTTCCCTATAATGTATTTTTCACCGAACAATGGATTACTAGTTTAAATAGTAAAAATAAGATTTTCACTTTAAAAATGAACTCTTAAGAGTTTTAAACAAGCTCACATGATAGTATTATTCTGCTCATGTTATCTCCGAAGGTCGCAATTCCACGAATTCCACGAAGAATAATCTGCTGACATTTCTTGAATGTGAATATGCAAAGGCAGGTAAAACACTTGTACAGAGGATAAGAATAGGATCAGAATAATACGTGCTTTTCAGTCACTACGGCCGGCCTATTATTATTTCCAATAGGTGGAGGAAGTGTTGTGATATCTTCTTCTTCTTTTATTAACCTTTGAAATATGTAATTTGTGTAATTATGTACAATAAATCTAATGTATCATTTTAACCCATGTATCTGCGTTACATTCTACAGGCCGCTCTATTATAAATCTTCATTTCTGAGGCCTGCGATTTGGTGATATTTTGCATTTGGGTGATTCAATTATTTTTCTTTCTGGCCCTAAGTCGAACCTCGGCTGAAACTTGAACGTCTATTCCTTTTTTAACGGGATTTTCTTACAACCTTCCTTGAACATGGCAAAACCAACTGACTTGCTCACCTTTAAGTTTCTCCACTATCGGTTTCTTAATATGAAGATTAACATTGCGATGAGTATGTTAGGGCTGGTAGAATGACCGTCTTGTATAAGAAACTCTAAAGTTTAAGTGCCATTGCTCTGTCTATCGCTTTTTTCCTTTTCTTTACAAGGTCTTACTTAGGTCCAACATAAGTAATCATAGTTTAACCTCATAATTTGCAAGATTTTATGGTATTACGAGGTGAATCAATAATTCCGTGGCTTTTCGAATTTTTCGCGTTGTTACTGGTTCTGTCAACTACTGTCTATCACAAAACTACGGTCAAACTCTAAACTTGCTGCGTCATTAAGTTTGTGTGTGACAGCCATTAAAAGCAAACAACCACGTGAATTTAAGCGAAAACAGAAAAAAATGAATTCGAATTGACATCGCGAAATTACTCCGTTATCTACTATATTCTTCAAAATGCTGCGATGGAGAGAGATTTAGCACTAATTATGATGTCATTGCTCAAACAAACACCTATTTTGAGGACCACGACAAATCTTATTGTTTGGAAGGTATCAAAAATATGGACTATATTAACAAATAAAATGTTTTTTAGCAGAAAAAAACTATTTTTCAAAAAGCCACGGACTTATTGATTCAACGTCGAATAATTTCTCTCGCTTAGTTCCTCGTTCCGAAATCGTTTTTTCTGCGACAGTCTGTTGCGAACTGTTGTAATCTAAAAGCTAGGCCAATGGGTATTTCAGCATGACTGCAAATGTGAAATCATCGGTGCGTGTTCGTATAGACCATACAGTTGAAAACATTGCTGCCGTACGTAAAAGTGTGGCTCGTCATCGTGCGCAGGAATTTAACCTCTCAAGAACTACATAACATGGAATAACAAAATATTTGAATATGCACGTTTACAAGATTTATGTAACGCAGGAATTGAAGCCTCGAGACAATTTCTAGCGCAGTAGGTTCGTCGATTCAATGCACAGGCAAACACAACTTGATGAAGATTCTTTAAATAAAATCATCTTCAGTGGCGGGGCACATTTTCAACTCAGTTTTTTTTTTTTTTTTTTTTTGAAAATGGTGGCGGTAATGCTTTAACTATGAATGGTGAACTATGATGCCACACAGTCAATGCAAAAATAACCTTATGACAGGAGAATATCTCGCGAAACAGCGATGTCAATGTCAAACACTTGGACGCTAATGAAACTGTGGTGAACATTTGGGCGATATTAATTCAATGGAAAACTGAAATACCTTAATTCTAATGCAATAATTTTTTAATTACTATGCTCATGCTGAAACTCTTATTTCACCTCCCTGTATTTAGCAATATGATGTCAATATGAATGTAAGAGTATATTGTAATATACATATTTAGAAGCGCCAATGTTAAAGTAAAAGTTGGGTATGCAATGTTGCAAATTTCTTAACGTGTTCCCTGCTAGATTTTTACCTTTTTAAACCTGGACATAGACATATTCCTCGTTTTGTTACTTAAAAGTACTAGCGATCATAACACTAGCGGATATCGCTTAATTTAAAAAAGGGGCAGCAGTCAAACTGATTTCAATCTTAAAATGAGAATATTCTTCACATAGAAGCATAATATATTCCCGAAAACATTAATAAATCGTGATACTAAATAAAGTTTCACATGTATTATAGATGATCTAGTTCAGTGAGAGGGTAACCATTAAAAATAACAAATTTCTTCAATTGCATCAAAGCTAATACAAGATTGATGTACAATTGACATGATACTCTCATTGATACAAGCTTTTAATACAAGGTGCATTAAAAATTAAACAGGATATTTTTAAAAATAAGAACAATAAATCTATTTAATAAAACCGATTTATGGTATTTTAATTATAATACTATAGCATGTCGAATGAGTGTTTCAGCCCATTCAACCCCTTTGAATGGCTTCTACGTCTACAAAACGCTTTCCTTTCAAGGTAAAAGTATCACAGTGCTTAATCAACTTCCAACAACTTCTTTCTGCGAGATATTCTGTCCGAATACGACGAATACGATGCACAAAACGCTTCAAAATATTAAGATAGTTTACTGTTTGGCCCAGTGGAACGAACTCTTACTCGAAAATGCCTAATGAATCCTAAAAGCAAATCAACATTATCCTCACTTTTGATTCCAAACGACATTTTTTGGGTTTTGGCTCGTCTGGCGCCTTCCACCCGTCAAATTGGCACTTGGTTTCTGGATCATATTGAAAACTACACGTCTCATCACCAGTCACAATGCTGTAAAGTAAATTTTTGTTCTTTTTGGCCTCCTTGATGATGTCCTTCGAATGATAATTTCTGAGCAATTTTTTCTCGATATTCATTTTTATACCGATGACACAAACATACTTTCACATCAGACGCTTCTATTCGTCCAAATGTCATGAACATCAGTAAAGGATCTACCTTTCCGACGATTTAACATAATTACCAATAGTAGGCTCATTAGAAATCCCCATTTCTTGCATTGGAACGACCATAAAGCCTATGTAAAAGATGAACAATAAGAGTAATTAATCAAGAAAATAATAAAGTTTATGTTACGATATTTTTTTCTTAATTTTGGAACAATAAATATATTGTATGTCATTAAAAACTTTGATGGATTTCAAGGCTATACATATACGATAATATTAATCAGTTAGAGCTTTACAAATATCACTACAATTTCTGTTTAAATTGTGACCATACATACCATCTCATTTGAAACAAAGAACTATACAACATGCGCTCAAATGTTGGATGCAGTACATACTTTACTCCTGCAATGGTTGGCTACTTTAACAGTATTTCCCCAACGAAAAATAAGAAGGCTATTTATTTTCTATACAATTAAAATAGTTCTTCGCATACTCTCAAAAACAGAGAATAGTTTATGCACTGACTTGATTAAAGTGTTTTTGTAAATATGGTATTCGGTAAGAGCAAAAACAGGTGCTAAATACTTATACTTTTCAATACAACTTGATACAAATTTCCTAGTTGAAGCAGCATAAGCATTGTTCCGTGAAGAAATGATTCCATCAGCTTAATACCATACCATTATACAATATATTTGTACCGAGGATCGAATAAACACATTTACATGTGAAATTTTTAGCCGACAACGTACTGTATTTTGATTACTAAATTTGAATCAAATACACATGGAGTTATTGGACTAAACCGCAAACCGAAAAATGATCGTATGTCGAACTAATCGTTGATGATTTGTAAGCCACGTACTTGGGGACAACGAATTATTTGAATAATTTTAATCAATCATCGTAATCGAAATTTACTCAACTTCTGGTTACTAACAATTTAGTAATCGATTTGCTATCCTCTTTTTCTTAATTCCACTTAAATACACTTTTTCATTTAAGACTTCAAGGACCAAAATGTTTTGACAAATTTATCATAATAATCGAAATATGATATATCATCGAAGGTAACTAGCAACTCAGAACTTAAAATGTCATTTCAACGTAAAACAAAACGTTCCTTTCTTCTATGTTTACAATGTCATAAATATTACCAATTAAAACAACAAATATGTATTCCCAGCAATCAGGAATGCGAGAAAAGTAAATATTTTTAATATTTCTTAAAATTCCTTTCATTAAATTTCTCGTCAGATAATTTTTCTGATTAGGTTTGCAATTTTTACACTACTTCTCCGACTTTTGCCAACAATAGAAGTACTCGTGCCAGTATGTATCATACATTACACCCAGCCAATAAACTGTGAACCACAAGAATACATTGCGTGTTATTCTATCTTATCAAGTACGAGTATTCTTTTTCTGTTTAAAGTAGTATCTTCTTTTGTTATCTCTAAGATATTTGCATTTTTTGCTAAACGTGTATGATATGTATGCTTTAAGTTCGAGTATTCCTTGAAATCTAAACAGTTATGGTAGATCCAACATCCAAAAGTTCGTCATCAAACGGCTAACAAAGCTGTTTTAATTTTTTATTTTCATTTCAGTCATTTTAAATACCATTATGCTGCGTTATCATTATACAAATAATATGCAATCACTTGAAAATCTTCCAGTTATAGCAGGCGTCATATAAGTCATATACCATATACAGAATTGTCCACAGATGTCAGATTTACTCAAAATTATGAACAGTATTTAGAAAACTAGATCTATCCAGAGTAATGGAATGTATTGAAAGCTCAGTTTCTCTCCTAGACAATTTCGCGGGAGTCGCTTGGTCGAAGTTAAGCATTTAACAAAATAAAAGTAAATATAATCATATGTATACCCGTAAACACTAAATAATAAAATTAAAAGTATAACGAGAGTTTTTTTTGCAGTGTGAGACTTTTCAATACGAATTAAATATGAAATGAGCTGTCACATTGAACTGCTAAGCTTCATTTATTTTTAATACAGACTGCTATTTTATCGTAGAAAGACTGACGCAGCAATAACGATTTCAGATCGTTGAAATTGATTTCAAAATTTAAAGCTCTATTTAAGAAACATAATAGAGCACTTCGTAAATTTTACGGTAGACATCTGTAGCCATCTAAATTTGGTATTTATCAAGTTATTGGAAAGTCTCACCTTCGCCCATCCACTGTCTGGAATATTTTACGTAAAAATCTTGGTGACCATTCTGCAAGGCCATGTGACCATTTATTGAGCTTTAAATCAGCTTGTTGATTGGAAGTTGACCAAATCTTTTCCGTAAAATTTTGTTCAATGATGAGGCTCATTTCCGGTTAAACGGTTATGTAAATAAGCAGGATTGCCATATTTGAAGCGAAGGTTCTCCAGATGTCATTACATTCAGAAAAGTGCACAGTACATATGGTGCGAATTGTATAGCGGTGGCATCATCAATCCTTGTTTCCTCAAAAATGAGGACGAAGCACAAGTTACTATCAATAAACACCGGCACAATGCTATAATCAACGATTATTTGTTCCCAAATTTGGGAGACGTCAATGTGGAAAAAATTGCAATTTTAACATATGATGCTCCACCCCATGCTACCAACAAAATCATCGCTTTTTGAAAAAGCGATTTAGCGATAGAGTCTGTTCACGAAATGGACCCGTCAATTGAACACCAATATCATTAAATTTGACTTCATTGAGATTGCGTCAAGCTACTCGTTTATGACGATACAAAATGTAAAGCACCTTCATCATATAAGAAAGCTATTCCAACCTGGTTTTATTGGCATCAAATCTACTTTTTATAGCGTAACTTTTATCTGCTTAAACACTTACTATACATACGAAGATAAAAACGACATCAAAAACAACTTTTATGATCTCAGATTTAAATGTGATGCTTAAAATAGGTTTGATGATTTTAATATATACTTCATCCAGTAAAATGTCTTCGGCGCGTTAGTTACAAAACATGGCGCCTAGAATAAAACAAAAGAACACGATCTCCGCTTTACCACAACACGGTCATAACGAACCATATTTGGTCGTGCAGTTTACCAAATCAGCTGACTAAAGGAACTATGATATTTTAAAACTCAGCAAACGTACAGGTTTGCACATGGAAAATAAGGTGCTCTTAGAGACACATACATATAGCCGAAAAATTAGACTTTAAACTGCATATCGGATTATCATTCTGAACGTACAATAAAAACTGCGATATCTCGATACCTACTACAGCGAGTGCTGCCAAAAACTAAGTCAGCATTTATCAGTGGGTGGCTGATAAGTTAAGAATAGTTTTAAAATGTAAGAGGTCGTATCATAATTCATATTCATATAGTGGTTGGCCGTGGCTCAAGTGGTAGTGTATTGGCTTCACAATTGGACGGTTCGGTTTTCAATACCAGCCGTGACCAAAAGGTTTATTCAGGCAACTAAAATCTCATGTTATGAATGGTTGCCTAAATACAACATTAAGACAGTTTACACTATATTTCATATCCCCTTAAATGCTCGACGCCACCCATGGAGCGAATATAACCACTGAGCCCAAACATCTTTTTTTCTCTTTCTGTCCGATTTTCCGAAAAACTTAACACATGCTTTAGCAAAGCTCTTTAAAAAAAAAAATAATAATAAAAAATAATAATAAGCGACTTTGCGAAAGTAAAAGATGTTTTCCTCGTCAAAATGCAAATTCCTTATCTCACTATATACAAAGCTACTAAGAAAGTAGCCTACCCTCACCCAGATTGATTATATCGCAAACGATCGAGGGCGTCTTCCAGGATATGTTTGCAGGATCTTTTAACCCTTCTCGGGGCTAACATTTAAGGACGTCATTGTACGAGTAGATCAGATGGAGGAATTGTATTGGATTTTGTCCGCTAGGCATCTCTTAACCCAAAGGATTAAGCAAGATGATTTGTTCTGCACTAAATATTGTATAAAAGACAACTGACACCAATCCCAAATTATGTGATGGTTTTCACATAATACTGGAATGAAGTTAAAAATAAAATTTGGAACTGAGCACAGTAAAGAGTCTTTAAACACCGACGATAAGAAAATTACATCCTAAACAAAATAACTGCAACCGATAAAGTACTCTTTTCTTGTCCAGTACACTAAGATAATCCAAAAAAGGTCTGGAAGAAAGAGATTTAAGTCTGCCTAACCATTATCATGCCTAATCGGATGACCAAAACCCTAGGAACCTATCAATACTGCGTTTTATAGATCGAACTAGATCAAACGATAGCGTATGTATTTAAAATATACCTAGTGTCCTCTTAACATAAACTCTAGGATCCATCAACTATTTTATGTTGTCTCAAACCCTCTTCATCTCCTGAGTTTGTGTTTTAGATAAACATTTAGTTCTTCGAAGATTATCAGATCTCAAAGCCTAATGGAGTAATAGATTGACCATATATACGCCATATTTAATCTTGTACGAACTATTTGCTAGTATACCAAGCTTCATCGCTTATTGGACCTTGCGGCAAGAGCAAGGTCTTATCATCTGATAAGACTACGCAAAGTCCGTACGTGTTATCGGGTTCCCACATCTGAAAATCGGTGGAGCAAAAGAAACGTGAGATATTAATGCATACCAACGCCAGATAAAAGGAGAATAGTAAAGCATCATGAGAGTGAACGTAGTCATACGACTAACAAACTAATAGACTAATAGAGGAGCTAGGGAGTGATTCCGAAGCGAATAAAAATATTCGTGTGTGAGCTCGACTCTTTCCGCAATATAATGATTTCCAGAAGTAAGCTACGTATGAGCCGGAACATCGGCACAATGGCACATGATCTTATAGTCGTTCTATGTATATCAAGAATTATTAATACGAAAACTTATCAAGCTCCGCCGCAGATTTACACTGGCTAAGATTTGCCCTGTTATTCCTTGTATTTTGCCTAATAATCTTCAATCTTATCATCTGGAATTCAACCCATTAACTGTCCAAAATATATACTGCTGCCTACTTTCGAATATTGACACAATAAATATAAGACGTTTCCGGAATTCACATTTTCTATAGAAGACATCGTGTCCTTGGAATATTCTTAAGATCTAGTTGAAGGAAACTCGTATAACAGATAAAATTTCAATTTTCCGTCAGCCGAAGTAAAATAGCTATTAGTTAACTTTAATTTTTCAGTGAGTATGATTCTAAGATATGAACTGTTTTTTTAGCTTAGCATAATATCAAATAATCAGTGTGAATATTAAGTCTTCTCTTGATTTGATGAAAAATGTCTATACGTATACGGTTGACTTTCGTTTCGCTGCAGCAACCACCCTAATTTGATATTATTAGAAGAAGTACTTACGAGACTTGTTAAGAGATAAAGATTTTATGTAGAGCAATGACATAGTCTAAAGTGAACTTTTTCCTCCGTTGTATCTTCAACAAATCTACAATAAAGTATACATATGGCACCTTAAGTGATCTTGAACTATAGAAGCGAAACTGGCTAATGTATAAATAAATGAGAAAATCATTTCCCTCTCTGAGTACAAAGTTTAACGAACAAGTTAACTTGTTATGGACTGCATCATTTTAAAAGCAATTTAATAATTTTTGTCGAATATGTAAGTTAAAGTTATAACATTATATTATATACACGAAATGTGAAATAATTATCCGGTTTGAATACTTTTTTTTTCTTTGTTGAACTTGACTCCTGGGTTTAAATGTCAGTGAGCTGTAGTACATAGTCGTGACACCTAAATGCTATAGGATAGCAAATGAGGTTTTTTTAACAAGATGTCAATTTACTTAATTTTTATTAAACTTTTCTATTATTTAGGGTAAATATAGGTAACATAGTATTTTGCTAGATATAATATATTATGCTGCGGTTATATATACATATTGCATTTGTAAATATTTACTATAAAATTGGTGAAAATATAGCCAAAACAGTGTGTGAAGTAAAAAATGCTCTCGGTTGGCACAAAGCATAGCAATTTGCATAGTAATTCTTAATTTGATTAAAAATAAATTTAACACATCCAAGAATGTAATATGTAGAAGTTTATCCGTAACAATGTAGCCTGAAATGAAATGAGCTTTTGTTGCGTAGACAAATTTTTGCGCTTTAGGTTCAGAAAATATGTGATTAATAGTTTTGAAACTTGTCAATTAAACCTGTTAGTATTTTTTGCGGTTCTGTGTAAAGGCACATAGAGCCTATTTTTCTCAAGAATTAAGGTGAAGCCACCATGACTGATTGGAAAACATTATCAAAAAATGATAAGTGAATTTTGATGAGATCATATTTATTTTCTTAAAATTGTTACATTTACATTTTATATTTCTTACATTGTGTTATATACATTTCTTAATTGTGTTATATACATTTCTTAATTGTGTTATAACAATTTTAATGACTTGAATCATTCTATAGCACTTTACACGGCTATGGCGAATGATACATAAATTCAGATTAACAGTATATTTGTGTATTTGTTTGGTAGATACAAAAGATAAAAATGTAATCCAAATTCAATTCAAAATTATTAAGTACAAAAAGAAAAAAAAGAGCTATGTAATACGCTTTAATATTATTTTAAATTTTGGTTAATTAATAAATTGACTGCAGAACTATCCATATTAGAATTGACGTTGAAATTATATAAGTAAAAATTTATGAATTTTTTTTTTTTTGCGAACATACATTGCATGCTTGTTTTACATCGCCACCGTAGTCCCTAAATAACGTCTGGAAAATATCCTTTACTAATACAAAACACTGAGGACATCCCCAAATCATCGTCTATACGTCGAGCTTAGTTTCCAATATGGAGCTCCATTAGAGAAGGGGATAACCTTCTCGACATCATAGCTCGCAAATGTTGTGAATTCGTTATTAATTCTGTCTTACAAAATATTCTTCCATATTTATGGAAGACCTCTTTTACAATTTATAATACAAAGGTAAATATAAGGAGGTTGTTTTTTAAGTAAATCTAACATTTTTATTTAAAAAAAACACAAAAAAATAATAATTGATAACGATCTATTAAAATCATTCGAAAGATTATTTCATGCAATTTAATATTTGAAAACAGTTTTGAGCATATGTCCATCACGGCTGTCTCGTACAAAGGACATTCTAGAGGTCTAATTTCCGACTACTTTTTCTTGCAATTAGGGGCATATATAGCATATATAGTACAACTTGGACAAAGCTTTGCACCAAAGCGTCAAGTGTTGCTGGTTTATCGGCATAAACTAGTGACTTTATGCAACCCCACAGAAAATAATCCAATTGCCTCAAGTCGCACGATCGTGTTTCCAAGGAAGATTGTTTCCTGTCAATCTGTCCATAACAAAATGGAAAACTGTACTGAAAATAAATGAAGAATGTGACAAATGATTTAATATTTATTCCCTATTGAAAAGTCTTCGAAATCATATTTTTCTCTCTAGTGTTGCATCAACTTAAGGGAATTTGTCTCTTATAACTTTCTGTACTTTGAAAAATGAAAATAAACTATACAATTTTTATCGATTCCCCAAACAACGATACATGCTCTCGATTTCCAATCGGGATTTTTACTTTGAATCAAAACTTTTGCTACAGAATGGCAAAATGTCTTTATATCTTTAACTTGATGCCAGAAAGAACTTTAGTTCTTTTAGTTCCATTGCAATGCTGGAAGCTAGGTTTGACCTCTGTATTACGACATCCACTCTGCACAAATTGAAACAATTTAATCAAGATTTATCCACTTTGGATTATCCGGTCTTCCCTGGAAAGTCACTTATAGCTGGCATAAAACTTATACATCTTCAATCTCTTCAAGAACGTCGAGAAATTGCTAGATATTCGTACGAGTATGTTGCTCCAAATAATATTCACCAACAACCCTTGCAACCTTAAACCGATTATGGCTTAATTGAATCTTTGACTAAAATGCTACGAATTGCGAATAGCATGCTTAATGGATAATATTGAATAATTAACTCATAATGTAGTTTTAGTCTCGAATTTAAGTTTTTTTTCTAATTTATCAACCCTTAATTTGATTTGTATAAAATATTTCATATCCCTTGTTATTCGTATGACGTCAGTTATTATGACATACTATATAATACCCAATATATACCCAATAAGTAAAGGTAGGTGTCTGAGCATAAACTTATCTCGTAAGCGCTAAAATTGTTTGTCTTAAAAGCAATGTATATGATATGTTGAGTACACAATAAAATGAAGGTGACTAGCAAATTAAAATTTAAAACAATCGTCATTGTTTTTAAGTGCACAGCTGTACATATGAACTATGACTATTTGTACTCAAGTCATCACATTTTAAATGTACATATGGTATGTATTTTATTATTTTATATTTTTTACGTATCGGCATGAACCATGCTAAGCAAATAAAAGTCTATGGTTTAATTGCCTTAATCATGGGGACTGCATTAAGAGTAAATTCTCTCGGAAAGTAATTACCAAACACGTATTCAGTTATTATTATTTGCAAAAAGCTTCACATGCTTATTTCATGGTTTTTCTTAAAACCAGTAGCTGAGTACCAGCATTAAATGAGGTAAACAACTTCAAAAAAGTTTTCCCACTGATCACATTTTCATCATGGTAAAGTACATTAACGAGCAACGTCTGCAAATTATAAAAAATTTCTACAGATATTCGGAGTCGGTGACTGCAACTTTAAGAGAGTTAACTCCAATTTTCGGTCGTAATTCTCGCCCTAGTAGACAGGCAATAACAAGTTTAGTGCAAAAATTTGAGTCAACATATTCGTTGTGTGATGTTGCCGTGTCAGTGAGACAACGGGTTGGTCGAAGTGTCGAAAATATCGCTGCCGTTCAGACGTCCGTAGCAAACGATCCAAATCAGTCAATTCCACGGCGTTCTCAAGAATTGGTAAGGATCTTAGTTTACATTGATTGTCATTGGCAACATTTTAAGGTGGTGACACTTTTTTATAGAAAAGTCGTATTACTTCTTAATAATGAATGATCTGCTATTCATTTTACTCTCTTCTGAACTTCTTTTACAAAAAACTATTTGTTTGAGATACACTTTGGTCAGAAAATTAACAGCTTACGAGTGACTGTGGTGATCATATTTAGCATACAATACTTCTACAAAATGTTGAAATGAAAAATACAATACTTAGGTCAAATACCGAATACTTACAAGTCAAAGCTAATTCAAACTATAGAACGTTTGTATATCGAACGCACATTTTATTGGAAGCCTCTTCGAAATTTATAAAATATATGTAAGGCAGAATACAACTATGCTGACATTATTCTACAAGGTGGCGTAAAAAAAATCGTTACGGTTACGTTAGTGCAATCGGCGTCCTCAAAGAAGTAATGGTTAATTACTTTTTCACTGCAAATGCACCAAGCAGTCACTTTGAAGCGACGTAATGGCTCTTCATGCATTTAATCTAGATTCTCCGTGCCCCAGAAATGCATATTTTAATTGTAATCACATAACTACTTGAGTGGAATTGGACTTCGTCGCTCATTATGATTTTGGATAACAAATCATCCTCTTCCTGCACCAGGTTTAACAAAGCATGGAAGTTAGTAAGCCTCACTTGACGGTCAGTATGTAGCAATTGGTGATCCGTTTGCACTTTAGGGGGAACATCTTCTCTCACTATATTCTATAATACGACGACTCACACTTCTATAATTCGACGCAACGAACGTCTGCTGATGCCATCGCTGTCCGGTCGATGTTTGTGAACTCTTTCGGACGCCCGCGGCCACAGCAGTGACACGCTCGGCCACTTCTTGCGACATCTTTGCTGAAACCAGTTTATACGAGACGCTCGACCAAACGCTTAATTGTTCGCACAAATCGTGTTGTACGGCGAGGAAGATAACGATGAAATTCACTCTGCGTTAAAACAACAGATCAGATCGGTCAAATAAGTAACATTAATTCTGCGTTCACAGTCAAAGCACAGTGACACTTGACGCCAGTTGCAAAAGTTATGGCACATGCACATTATAACATTACTTTTGCCCCATGATTGCCAAGGTGATAACATAATCAATGCGGGACGTCATTGGTAGTCACTCAATTGTTCGACATCATTTTCAACAGTATTTAAGCATCTCCTGCAATTAGTCTCCCACTTTTTACGTTAACCTCAGTGCTTCTGGCAGTAAATTCAAGGTCTAGATTCAATCAGTTTCGCGATATGTTAGATGTCCAAAAACACCCATCACATTCTCGCTGGTTATTGTTCTTATTTTTATTACTGTTCTTATCATGTTTGAACGTTCTTCTTATCCTTAGCTTAGAAGTCCGCCATGTTTATTACTAAAAACAAAGCGATCGAAAGTGATTAACTTCACTCTTGTTTTTATAATATAACTGTACGAGATATGTGGTTGAAAATTTAAAAGTATCCTCCCGAATTTTTTTCTGCATCCATAGATATATTTTCTTTAGTCTTCTTTGATGATTAATGATAACAAATATAATGATATTTCAAAGGCTAAAGCCTTTTTAAAGAAGTGGTTTTCGAAGATGTATGCCCTCAGAGTCCAAATAGAAAAAAGCCGATCTTATAAAGGAATATATACGGATTTTCAATGGTGCCCTTTGAATAGAGTTTTGGAGTTTCTTTTTTTAAAACACAGCGGACTCTTTAAAGTCTGAAAATAATAACTAGAAGTTTCTTTGTCATAGACGAATATCAATCTGATTTTCTTACCAAAGCAAGATGAAGCTCCAATACTTAGACACACTGGTTTTTAACCTGCCATCCTGTTATCATTTCTTCTATAAATCTGGGAAAGATAGTTTATGCGCTCTTTTTTCAATACCACAACATACTGATAATAAGTATAACCCTCCTTGCACATTTGTACGTCTTATTAAACAAATTTTACGTCATGAGAATATATGGTGTCCTTTTTTAACATTGGGGCAACACAAAACAAATGCGATACAGAGGCACTGTGAAATATGGGATTTTAAGCACATAAAAAAAAAAATGCATTGGTTCAAAATCAAAAGTATCCTCAACCCGAAGGCATGTCAGTCGAAATACACATCTAAAGTGGCTTATGACAAACTTCAATAAGATCATTATTAATCATAATGAGACATAATGCCTCTTTTGTAAGAGTCAGCAGACATATGAGTGAAAAAGTTTTCCAGGTACGTTGTGATCCCATCTTCGGAAACGAGTTGCCTTCCGTCCAAGTTGTTTTGGACGAGTAAGTTTTGTAGAGTAAGTTGGGTGCTGCATAACTTTCCAGCCGAATGAATTCAGCTTTTGATTTGTCAGTAAAGCTGTGTGTGGTCGGGCGTCGTCATGATGGAAAACAACGCCCTTCCTGTTCGCCAACTCTGGCCGTTTTTCTTTCACTGCCTGCTTCAATGTGTCGAGCTGATAGTAATATTTAACGGCATTTATTGTCTGATTGCGTGGAAACAACTCGAAGTAAAGGACACCTTGCCATTCCCGCCAACATTGGGAAGCAAATATTGTTTACCGAATGATTGCGGTGTTTGACCAGGAGCTCACTTCTTACGCTGAATGTTTCTGTAAGCCGCTGAGTGATCTCCCGTGTCGTCGGGATATATATACTGCAAATCTCCCGTTGCGCCTTTGTTGCTTCGACAACTTTAAAAAAAAAAAAAAAAAAAATATTGAGCATTTAAAATACGTCCCATCAAAACAAATTTTAATAACAACGTAAAGGATAACGCTCTCTATTGAAATAAACAACAAAAATTTCATAACGGTATACACAAAAACTTTCTTAAGCGATAAACGATAAATACTCGAATACAAATAGAGTCTCTAATCGAATCCAAAAACCTTCTCTTTCTATCAACCAAAAACAAATTGGTGTTCTTCACCCAGAAATACCATCAACTCCACTCCTAACTAGTTCTTGTGAAAATCTCTGATTTACAGTAATTAATTGAATTGAAAACCAAATATCTAAATTCGTGAGCAAAGCTCAAAGGATATTCACATGCAAAAGAGGCATGTAAGTAAAGTAAATTAAACTGCAGCCTTAAGTTACACGTTAGACCTACACTTCTGTAGAGACTGGTTGCATTTCAGCGGAGCTTTAAAATATTTCCACACTGCTGCACACGCCTTTTCACCTCCATCTGTGAATTTTTTTTAGACAGGCAGCGACACGTACAGGCACTAAAAAAATACATCTGCTAAAACATCGCCAACATTGTGCCTTCACCCATATTGGAAAACTACTTTTATGTTACGATTACTAAGGGGTATACTGGATAGGTAGTCTTTATCCGTAAACTGTTGTTTTATACTATATATGTATACATTTGTATCACGAATCGTGGAGAAAAATAACAGAGATATCTGCATTCACGCCAATAGCACAGTTAGTACAAAACCAACAACTTCTAAAACTGTCATCTATGTATAATTTAAGGATGAAACAACGTGCAGCTTAACCTTACAGATCTGGCCTAAGTTAGATCTGAGGCGCAAAAACGATTTTTAACTATGACAGTCAAATATCGGCATCTTGGTGGACATCATTACCAAACATTGTAAAATTGGCAGATATGCCTATAAACTAAGCTTCCCTTTTAATGAGTAGTTTTCTCCTCCTCTTCATCCGTTGTGCCTTTTTTTTTTTTCATTGACCCAGGTCTACTTCGGACAACTTTAACGAATAACAAGCGAAAAACTTAGAATTTAAAAAGGAGAACAGTTTAAATTCACAGATTGGTATACACATAGCCTAGAATTCATACAATTCACGGTCAATTGCTACAAAATCATAAGAGACATTGACAGCCTTAAAATTGGAAGCAAAACTCTCAACGCTGCCCATCATCTGGCTTGCCAATAGAATGCCGGCAACTGCTCTACTCCATGATGGAATAATAAACTTATTAAATTACGAACGCACACCAGGCCAAAATGCGATGAAGAATGATAGTTACATTCATTCATTCTTCATTCGATGAAGAATGTAACTATAGTGAGTACTTTGAAACACTCAAAAACCATAACCGAGAAATTATAATAGCTAAAAGCAAATCATGGAAAAAGTTCTGTCACAGAATTTTATCTAAACAACTTACACATGAAATCGGACTAATGAGAAAACCGAATGGCGCATATGTAAGGGGTGATTCATCGTGAGGTTTGATTTTCAATAGGCTTTTTTGACAGATCACGCGTGATTCCTATCAAACTGCTTCGTCACTTTTGTTCAGTATCGTTTGGCAAGTCATCATAGAAAGACTCACACCACAACAGCGTGTCCAAATTGTACAACTGTATTACTGTGAGAAATGTTTTTTGTGCGATTTACGGACTTACGGACCACATAATCGACCTACTGAAACCATTATTGCCAATACCATTCGTAAATTAGTCCCAGTTATGTAAGTGGATGAAACTCGACCAGTTAAATCACATCCAGCACGTAGTGAATAGACTATAGCAGCTGTAGGTGAGAGTGTACGCTAAGACCGTGACGAATCGATTCGTCGTCGTTCTCAGCAGATTGGCTTGACGTATTCGACAACTTGGTATATTTTACGTAAGGATCTTGGCCTAAAGGCGCACAAAATTCAACTTGTGCAAGAATTGAAGCCAGACGACTTGAATTTGCGTCATATTTTCGGTGAATGGGCTCTGGAAAAACTCAATGAAAATCCGGTGCTTTATCGTGAAAATTTGTTCAGTGATGAAGCCCATTTCTGGCTCAATGGATACGTTAACAAACAAAATTGCGGTATTTAAAGAGCTACCATTACATCTATTAAAAACAACGGTATGATGTGGTTTATGGGCTGGTGGAATCATTGGTCCATATTTCTTCAAAAATGAGACAAATCAGAGTGTTATCGTCAATGGTAACCGTTATCGCCCCATGTTTACGGACTATGTGCTTCCTGAAATTCAAGCCATGGTCTCGGTGAGCTCTGGTTTCAAAAAAACGGCGCTACAAGCCATACAGCGCGTGAAACAATGGATTTGTTGAAAATTGATTTTGGTGAGCACTTAAGTTCACGTTTTGCTACGGTAAATTGTCCGCCTAGATCGTGCGATATCACACCTTTGGACTATTTTCTCTGGGGATATGTAAAGTCTCAGGTCTTCAGGAATAAGCCAGCTACGATTGACACTTTGGAAGATAACATTACTCGTGTGATCTGCGAGATACCAGTCGCTACACTCGAACGAGTCGCCCAAAATCATACCTTCCGAATAGACCACTTCAGACGTAATCGTGGCCAACATTTACAAGACATCATTTTAAACAGTAAATGCCATAAATTGTTTTATTACCCTGTAATAAAAATTTTAAGTTTACTTTCAAATTTATGTATTTTATTTTACATTATAAATCAAACCTTATGATAAATCACCCTTTATGTGGAAAACGGTCTACAGACGCTACAGACAGCTTTAAGCCGACGCTCATTTCCCAAATTCCACCAACACATTCTTTGCACTTGATAATCCTCTCTCTAAGAAAACCAATAAACCAACCAGAAAGGTTGGAAAGATGAAGAGAAGAAAATTAGACAAACCAACAGTTTTTGGTAAAACCATAAAGTTTTCAAATAAAGTGAAATTTCTAGAGGATGCAATGAAATTTCTACCTTGGATCAAAGACACACTTGGAACTCACATATCAGTTAATCGGGGTGCCAGAACATAGTGGTTATGATGATAATGAAAGAGCAGACGAATAGGCCAAAAAATCGTTCGGTTTCAATATTCATGCTGCCATGAATGTTAACATTTGCATGTTACCAATTAGTTCCATAAAAAGCAATATGAATAACTAGCTACAAGCAAAGCCATTCCATTACTAGTCGAAAACAGAAGATAACATGTAAGCCAACAATTTTTACCAATCCCTTCTCTCAAAAGAACAAAGCAACCCCGTTAGCTTTCTAGAAGTCAGATACACGAAGAAAGCGGATTCCTAACTCAGCTTTCTAGAAGTCAGATACACGAAGAAAGCGGATTCCTAACGAGTCACTGCAGACTCAAAAAAACACTTTATGACTATGGGAATAGCACATGACAACAACTGTCACATGTGCAATGAGGACGAAGAAATAGCAGATCATATCGTCTACGTCTTCTAGGTAACCCATAAGGGTATATATTCCCTCCTCCCCGCTTAATCTAATCTATTAAATATAATCTAGAGAATTATTTAAGGTCTGAGTGGTATACGTTTCCGGAAATAGGACATTGCTTGACATAAAGCCCAAAAAAGTTTTGCTTGCACCTTTCCTCTGAAAAGAAAAGGAAAAGTAGCAGTTTAAATATGCAGGTGAAAGAGGACAAAAAGGGGAAGAACAAGATGATTTATACATTTTTTTTAGCATTATAGGCTTTAAGACTGGCTTTGTTTTCTGTTACCAAGGACATTATTATGCTTGGTGGGATAAGTGATACTTGTGTAGGGGTACTCATATAGCTAAATTATAGTAACTACATAGGATCAGGTTAAGATGTTTGCTTTGGAAAAGATTTGCAATTGTTTAAGGGGTAGCATTTTTTTGCATTGATAAATTGGAAAAAAAACGTTTACGGTCCTAGATTAAACTAAATTACATGCGGTACAGATACAGATAAAGGATTACAAGGCTCTAAAAACCGCTGTTTAAAAAACGGCTTGTTTTTGCTGTTTGCAATACAGAAAAAAATAAACAAATAAAAAGTTTCTAGGGAAAGATCAGTGTTTGTAATCGCACCAATAAAATCAAAGTTTATGCTGGAAATAAGAACTTTAGGTTTGTTAAAGTTGGTTTTTCTGAAGTTAAAAGCAAACGAGTTTTATATATAGTATGCACTCGTATTAATGTCGCATATTGCTAATATTAGAATACAAGGGGTCCAGAGTGGGAAAAAGAAGAACATCTCTTCATTATGTTAGGTATTCCACTTACCTAATATATGGTAGACTTGGTGAGTTCTTCTAAATAAAGGTCGGCATACATATAATTTTTGCTAAAAAATATATACCACCTTGATAAAAAAAAAACGGAATAACCACCGTGTTGCGCTCCCATTGTTCCGATTTGAGTTCTATTTTGTTAAGTTGGTACATCTATTGTTGATATTAATCTTAGCTTGCTTGACATTTGCAAAAGTTACGTAGCCAAGGGTACATCTATCTCTGTGTGTGTTGGCGATTTTTTACAATTTTAGAAATGAATTTAAATTTGCAACAACGAACTTGTATTAAATTTTGCGTAAAAAATTTAATGGTGCGCGAACGTTGGAAAAGTTGAAAAAGTGTTTCGGTAACGATTCTATAAAGGAAATGTCATTTAATAGTAGCACGAGCGGTTCAAAAGTGGTCGTGAGTTAATCGAAGATGATGAACGACCATCGACATCGAAAACCAACGAAAACATTGATGAAGTAAAAGAAATGTTGGTCAATAACCGCAAAATTAACCATCAGAGAGATAGCGGAGGACTTGAACATTGCCTATGGATACGTCCAAGATATTTTGGTTCATGATTTGGGATTCCGTCGTGTAGCAGCAAAATTAGTGCCAAAAGACCTCAATTTCATGTAAAACAAGAGACCGTGTTGACGTCACTTTCATCAGAAGGATCATTACTAGAGACGAGACGTGAGACGTGAGAAAGAATTGTGGGCAGAAAACTCGTGGATTTTGCACCATGAAAACGCACCGTTGCGCAGTGCCATCATTATTCCTAATTTTTTGACGAAAAATGCAACAAATTCACCTGATTTGGCTCCCTGTGACTTCTTCCTGTACAATTGAGTTAAAAAACCACTACGGGAAACGCGTTTCAGCAGCCGAGAAGAAGTAATGGAAAAATCGCAGGAAGCGATTATACAGTTGTGCGTACTCATAGTAGTATTCTTACTCAATAAAAACACCTCCATTCGAAATCTGTATACCTATTTCTTACTGCACCTATGTTTCGATAAATACCATAAAAGACTTTTTGCAAGTGTCTTTCCAATGAAAATTGTAATGAGTTGAAAGTGTACTGAAAATTAGTCAACGAATGCCCTGCCCTGCTGTAAATTATTTTCTGAACCATTTTTTTTTTTTAATCTACAGATAAAGAAGTAACAAGATTTTTAAGATTATTGAATATTTATATACTAGAAAACAACAAAACACATCTACGAACTGTAGATTCTGTTTATTATTTCAAATGTAAGTTTATATATAATTTACGTCTTTTTTCTGTAACCGACTTTACCTTTATTTACGAAAATAATAGTACAAAACACGGTGTACCTACATATACGATGTGATCATGTCATGAACTGTATTTATAAAGCAAAACTACAGTATTGCGTGTATAGGCACACATGTATTCGTACAAGTATATCTAATAACGAAATAATTGTGAATTTTCGTTCAGACCATGTCTAGAGACGCGAATTAAAATCGAACCTATTCAAGCGTTTCAAATAAAACATTACTCGTGGACGACAAATAGCTTTATTCACCAACATATAAACAATTTATTGTGCTCGTATCTATATTTAAACACCGATTTAAAGTAATATCAAAACCAAAAATAGTCACAAATTTATTCCTAAGTCAGCAGAATCTACAATTGGGTTCGAATTGCTAAATAAAGTTAATTTAGTTATTGGTCATAGAGAGGTTAGCATAATACTGTTGTTGCAAAAATTGCTTAATTCACATTTGCCAAAGAATCATTCGATATTAGTGGTATCATCTCATAAAACGCACGGTTTTTCTTTACAATGCTTATCCCATTGTAAATTCGCATGTACGTCAAATAAGTTAGTTCACCTTAATATGATTTAAATTCAAGGTCTACTTATTTTAAATTAACTTTGAGAAATTGATGAATAAGAAAATTACCAAGAGAAATTAAGTAGACGTTATAGTATCTAAAACTCAATTCATTAGACTATATTTTGTAATACCAAGTACCGTTAGTATTAGTACAAAATAAAAGTAAAACTCTGGTACATTGCCTGCGACCATGAATACGAAATCGTTAATTTTCACATAAAAATTTCTTTAGCTTTGTTCCATCAAGTATTTTTCGAACACAAAACAAATCGTCTCCAATTTAACGCATGAATACCTTTCTGATACATGATACATTGGTACTGCTGGAATTGCAGGTATACCTCAATATTTCAAAACAACAAATTAATGGCTCCGTGGACATTGCCGTTTAAAGTACGAGTAGAATTTATTCGTAACTCCTCAGTACTTAAAACGGTCCAGTTTTACATAAATTTAAGCATATGACACAGAACCTGTAATGAAACAAGTTCTTTGGGTATACCAAAAATATTGTAATATATGTAATATAAATGTAGTTTCGCGTAACGATCTCCAAATGTTTTGGACAGGCAAAAAGCAAAATGAAAGAAAACTAGCAGAAGCTTAAAACTCGAGAAACAAGTTTTCATGCATATGTGTCTTCATTTTATGCATCCAAGAGTATATTTAGGGAAATTTACGCTACTTTACAAGCGACCAATGTTAAAAAATGGTAAATTAAAAAAAAAAAAAAAAATGACAACAGATTAAACCGTAAAATTGATTCGAATGCTCAGTATAAATACATATTTATATGTACATATGTCAAGATAGCCTCCGGATGATTAAAATTTCACACAATGGTGACAAGTGATGCATTCTGCACACTCTCTAGTTGAACTGTTTTTTGCCATATTTCGAATGTAGTTCAGAATACCAATTGAAAGTGTTGAAAATGAAAATTGAATTCGCATGGTAACTTGTCGTCTTATTACCGATTTCCATAGCAAATTAACACAGTTATTCCAGTATAACTGGAGCTTTTGATCCAGATCTGGCAGTAAAAACGAAAGTGCACTTATTTTAGAGTAATTGGGGATTAATTTATTTAACCTTATATCTGGAAAACTGTAAGCCCTAGGTAAAAACTTTGCATGGTAAATTTGCAGATAAAATTAGGGTGCACAAAAATAATAAACAAGAAAAAGAAATTATTAACACACTTTCCCGAAATACAATAAATACGATTTTTGTAAAAATTTATTTAAAAAAAGTTAAAAAGACCAATATCTCGAAAAGAAAGCATGTTTAAATATAAGTTAACCATTAATCAATTGGCTATTAAACGGCCCCATATCTGTATCCCATATACTTTTGTACATACGAGTTTATGTATGTACACTTTATTCCATTCCATAACAACATTTGTGATAATAAAACAGTTTAAGGAACATTAGCGTTAAATAAGCTCCAATACTATCATATCTAAATATTTTTGTTTTTGTTTGACAATCAATAACGAATTTTCAAGGAAAATTAACAAATTATTCTCTCAGTATAAAATATGTCATTTAAAAGCAATTTTAAGTCATTAAAAAAACAAGAGAAGGCACGAGTATAGTATATGAAGTGATTCATGGTGAGGTTTGATTTTCAATAGGCTTGTTTTGACAGATCATACGTGACTCCTATCAAACTGTATTACGAAAATCAGCGTTCTGTGAGAAATGTTTTTCGTGCGATTCGAGGAACTTACGCACCGTAAGTTTCGACCTTCTGAAAGCACTATCTACAATACCTTACGCAAATTTGAGTCCCAGTTTAGGTTAGTGGATGAAACTCGACCGGTTAGAGCACACCCAGCACGTAGTGAAGAGATTATAGTAGCTGTAGCTGAGAGTTTACGCGCAGACCGTGAGGAATCGATTCGTCGTCGTTCTCAGCAGCTTATCTTGGCGTATTCTATAACTTGGCGTATTTTACGTGAGGATCTCGGCCTAAAAGCGTACAAAATTCAACTTGTGCAAGAATTGAAGCCAGGAGACTTGAATTTGCGTCATATTTTCGGTGAATGGGCTCCGGAAAAACTCAATGAAAATCCGGTGCTTTATCGTGAAAATTTGTTCAGTGATGAAGCCCATTTCTGTCTCAATGAATACGTTAATAAACAAAATTGCCGTATTTGGGCTGATGAGCAACCCAAATATTACCAAGAGCTTCTATTACCTCCATTCAAAACAA
Organism: Volucella inanis; assembly: GCA_907269105.1. NCBI lineage: Eukaryota > Metazoa > Arthropoda > Insecta > Diptera > Syrphidae > Volucella > Volucella inanis. Next base: position 72,173,291 of record OU026154.1, on the reverse strand, counting down.
CGGTATGGTGTAGTTTACAGGCTGGTGGAATCATTTATCTAAATTTTTTTCAAAAATGAGGCAAATCAGAATGTTACCGTCGATGGTAACCGTTGTCGCGCCATATTAACGGACTATGTGCTTCCTGAAATTCAAGCACATGGTCTCGGTGAGATCTGGTTTCAATAAGACGGCGCTACGAGCCATACAGCGCGTGAAACAATGGACTTGTAGAGAAATGATTTTGGTGAGCACTTAAGTTCACATTTTGCTACGGTAAATTGTCCGCCTAGATCGTGCGATATCACACCTTTGGACTATTTGCTCTGGGGATATGTAAAGTCTCAGGTCTTTAGGAATAAGCCAGCTCGGTTGACGCTTTGGAAGCCAACATTACTAGTGTGATCTGCGAGATACCAGTCGCTATGCTCGAACAAGTCGCCCAAAATTGGACCTTCCGAATGGACCACCTCAGACATAGTCATGGCCAACATTTATATGACATTATTTTTAAGTAGTAAATGCCATGAATCGTTCTTTTAACCGAGATAATAAAAATTTTAAGTTCACTTTCAAATCTATGTGTTTTATTTTACATTATAAATCAAACCTCACGATAAATCACCCTATATAAAACTATTCCATTACTATATCCTTTAAGATATTATTTAATTATAGCATGATCAATACTAAGTAACCAATCTTTTACTTCTTTTATGTATACATGGATGGAAAATAGGTAGGGGTTTTAATTATATAAGAATAATAAAAATGAGTTTCATATGCTGACAAAAGCCATGTGATTTATTCGTAAATTGTAAGTTAATTGTCAATTATTCCTACTTGGAAAGTAACAACTTTGGTTAAAAAAATCCCTTAGTACCTTAAAAACGTACAAATGCCTTATTGGTAAAAGGGAAATTTTGAGTACTTGTATTACAGCTAGAGAGAATAGGAACGTAACATTTTTTAAATATGGTATTGCAACGAGAATAAACCTTTATTAGAGCAAAAGTTTATTATATGATAGAGCTTTCTAGCCGATTTTAATGTTTGGATATGATCCTTCCAATTCAAGTTATAATCCAATAGCAGCCCCAAAACTGGGCCCACTAGGTTACTAATTATGTAGAAAAAATTTCATAACACAAAAAAAAAAAATTGTTTGAAACTACTCACTGTTGACAAAAGGAAACTATATTCGGATCGTTACATAAATTCTTTAGCTCCTTGTGTGATTAAACAATGAACAATGAAAAACAAATTTTTTCATCGTGTTAAAAATGTCGAATTTTGTACCAGGAAATGATGACTTGCGGAAAGCATTAATTTTTTGTTTTCATTTGAAAAAAAGTGCTGCAGAGTCGTATCGTATACCTTATCAGAAGCAACATGCAAAAGATGGTTTCAACGGTTCAGAGATAACGATTTTAATGTGAGAAATAAAGAACGTGGAAGATCACCAAAAAGTTTGAAGACGCCGAATTGCAAACAATTTCTGATCGTTTAAAAGAAATGGGAAAGATCCAAAAGTCTTTAAAATGGGTGCTACATGAATTGAATGAAAGACAGATGGAAAACCGAAAAACCACTTGTGAAATTTTGCTTAACGACACGATAAAAAATCAGTTTTGCATCGAATTGTTACTTGCGATGAAAAATGGATTTATTTTTAGAATCCTAAACGGAAAAAATCTTCAACTTCGATCAACCAAATGCATTCGGCAAGAAGACAGTGCTGTGTGTCTGGTGGGACCAGAAAGGAGTGGTGTATCACGAGCTCTTAAAACCTGGTCAAACCGTTATTCAAGATCGCTACCGACAACAAATGATCAATTTGAACCATGCGTTGATCGAAAAACGACCAGAATGGGCCAGAAGACACGGCAAGGTAACTTTGCACAAAGCAAAACTGGTTCAGGATACAACCAAAACACTTGGCTGGAAGCTGCTACCTAACCCGCCATATTCATCACGCTTGGCTCCTTCCGACTACCATTTGTTTTCATCGATGGGATACGCATAAGCTGAGCAGCACTTCGAATCCTACGAGGTGTCGAAAATTGGGTGACTTTTTGGTTTGCTTCAAAAGACGAACAGTTTTATTGGCGAAGAATCCATAAATTGCCTGAAAGATGGAAAAAACGTGTAGCTAACAATGGTCAATACTGTGAATAAAATGTTTTTACTTTACCATTAAAAATTGGTGTTTTATTTTCACAAAAAAACGTCCACTTCATACCGGTACACCTGGTAAGTAACGTCATTTATTAGAAGAATTACATTATATTGTATTTGCCCATTCGTAGTTAATCACATTTATTTTATTTTCAGGCTTACGAGTAAAGTTGAAATTACATCTAAGCTGTAGTTGTCGTGAAAATGGTTTAATGGTTTTTTTTCCCTACCTCATCCCAAAGTATTATTTTTGATGAATTGGCACTGCATCCTTAATAGCCTACGCGAAAACTAGTTTCTAGGTGGACCATCTTGCAGTTGGTGGTAACTTAAGGTAATATATAAATCTTCTTAAGAAAGTGTCCAATTCTCACACTGGAATATTCCCCAGATTTTGTTACATGCTGCAGATGATTGTACGTTTGAATTTCTTCAGCTTTTCTTTGTAAGCCTTGGCTGTAAATTTGGCTTTCTCTTTTTTTTTTTTCCTAGGTCCAGTTCTACAAGAGTTGTTAGATTTGAAATTGAAATAAAATCCACACAAGTTGAGTTAAAGATTAGTCTAGTAATCGTAAATTGATGTCGGGCATATGAGCACTATGGGAGCGTCGTAGGAAACAAAAATTGTTGATTGGACATTCTTTCAGGCGCCATTGAGGGTGACATTTCGATTTCCTTCATTTTTGAAGAAGTACGGGCTGAAATAGTCATCTTTAGATTTTCCTCACTCCATATTCGACAATTTTGCTTATTAACACGGCCACTGAGACAGAAGTGTCCTTCATCATTAAAAAATATTTGTCGCTACGCAAATGATGATCATCTGACTGGAATTCCTACATCAATGGAATCTTGTTAGCGTTTAAACCAAGATATTTTCACCAATATTTTCATCTGTGCGCATTCTTCGTCCCTCTGGTCAGTGGCTTCAAGTTCAAACTCGTAAACGTAGTGCAATGATATCAGCGGGTTTCATTAACTATCGGTTATCTATGTGTTGCCAAATTAAGAAAAATCAAATTATATCCACCAAGAAAGTCCACTAAAAAGCAATCCTTCCGATTCCTTAGCTTGACTTCATTGGATCATTTTCCTTTAATATTGGAAAATCGTATTCTTTAAATGTGCTAGCATTGTGAACCGTCAGTAGTAAATTTAAAGAATGACAAGAAATGAGTTACAACCTTCCCTTTTGGCTGTGTATTAACTGCACCAGTTTGTAACAATGCATACATCTGCAAATTAATAGTTCAATCCAATAGTGACAGTTCAAGAAATAAAAGTTTGGATGGTATTTTATTTTCGTTAAGGAATGGTTTAACAGCTTTTTGAAATATTTTTTTTAAAACGGGAGCGTTGACTTCAATGACCTCCCCGAAGTGTGCGCCATTTTATGTTTTGTCAATCTTTTAATATACCTGCTATCTTGTTTATTCATTATATTCGCAATGAATATTCTTTTTTGGTTTTGAGCGCAAATGGTTTTGAATGCTCTGTTTGCCTCTTGGTACAAATGTTTTGAACAAAAGTGTTTTTACTTCGCAGCATTCTTAAAAGTGATTTTTTTTTGTTGGCTAATTCGGTTTTCAGTCTTTATTTTCTCTTGCTTTTTCTCAACCAGACAAAACCATTTTGTTTTGTCAGCTTATTCTGCATTCGTCACGTGTACGTTGACAATAATACTTTTTTCATTCATTCTGCTTCACAAACATTTGGCTTGTCGTTTAAGCGAGATGGAGCGAGACTCTATTGTTTATAATTGACCTGGGAATAGTATGAACTTTTGCTATAAATTGTGTCTCAATTACTGTCATATCTGCTTTCGAAGGCCTGTCTTTGACATACTTACTTACTTACTTACTTACTTATTTACTTACTTACTTATTTACTTACTTATTTACTTACTTATTTACTTACTTACTTATTTACTTAGGTAACGATTGGGTGAACGTGCTCGTCAACCAACAAGCTTCTCCTGTTAGTCTGGTGTTTAGCTCACTGCCTCCAGTTAAGCACACCAATACCCTTCTACTTGTGCGCGCCACCTAACGTGAGGACTTCCTCTACTGCGTTGTCCCTCCAAGTTAGATTCGAAGACTCTGCGGACCGAAGCATTGGTGTCCATGTCTCTGCTATTATTTATAGCAGAGAAAGGTAAACAAAGTCCATCGAAATTATAGTTTTCGACTGTGACGTTCTGTCTAATTCGTCGATGTGGTGTGTCCCTTCTTGTTGACAGCATATACTTAGTTTTTAGCGCTTAATCCATTTTGGATTAAGCAACTTCCGTTTCAATACTAGCGAACGCACCGGTAACAACTCACTGAGTTCTCCCAATTATGTCTATATCATCAACATACGTTTTTTGGTTAAACAGATTTTTTTTAAGGATTTTTAAAGAAGTCACTTAATAGGCCGTCACCTTGTCAAAAAGCTTTTTTGACATAAAAAGCATAGTCGCTTCTAAACTGGATGGTGAAACGAGCGTTTTCAGTCGTCATTCTGCACTGACGAACGAGCTTGACTGGGATACAAAAATTAGACATTAATATACTTTATACAGCTATCCTATATAAATGCTGTCATATGCGGCCGATGATGGTAGATGGTAGCTATCGAATTGCACTTGTTGAATTTTTTCCAGGATCTACCGGAGTGTGAAAATTTGGTCGCTTATGGACTTTCCTGCTCTGAAACCGCACTGATAGAGACCAATAAGGTTATTAGTCATGGTTTCAGACGTTCACGCAATATGACAGATAAAGTCTTGTATCTGATGTTGAAAAGACTTATACCTCTATAGTTGGTCGAGTTTCGAAAAAAAAACGAAAGAGAAATTATTAGATTACTTAAATAGAAAAACATCAGCAAACTCAGTTTTCCGTACTAAAGAAAGCCAATCCCACAAACAGAGCATTAGATATATTTGTTCGTTTAATGTATTGACTATGACTATAGGTCCAAATATATACTCGTACTTAGTTCGTTCAAACAATTTTTCATAAAAGATATCATTTAAAGCCATTATTACAAAAATTGCAACAATTATTCACCCGCATTTTCCATAACTGGATTCAAGCAGGCTGAGCGAGAGGGCTAACATTTGCGAGATAGGACAAACGGTGATGTAAGTATGATAGTGTCGTCAAGAAACGCTTTCTTCAAGAATTAATGTGGCAAATCAATAAGTCAATACCTCCTTTGTACTGACAATATTTAGCCCACTACAATCCCCAAGGGGTATAATAATAATAATAATAATAATAAATTGTATAATTATAATAATAATATTCTATTGGAAAACCGATACATATTTACCTAACTACAATATATAGAAACAAAATTATGCAGCCGTATGGGGAACTATTTGCATACAAAGACAGCAGAATTGTTGCAAGCATGGACTATAAAACTGCCGATACAAAAAAACATACTAAAGCACCATACCCATTTCAAATATCAAAACTAATTTGTTTTTTTAATTTACTACTTTTACAATAACATATTATTACAGGACTTACGTTTTTTTCTAGAGAATTCTCTTTTCCTAGTTTCCACTTCATTTTGGCTTTCAGTCTTATGTTCTCAATAATTGTATTGATTCATTTAAGCTGAAAAAAAAACGGAGTTATCGAATTAGTAGTATTGAAACTTGCACTAGGATGTGTGCATAAAAAATAGGAAAACAAGAAAGCCGACAAATATCAATATTGATCAAGCATTTTATCTAAACTCAGATCGTTTACCAATCACCTTAACCCAAAATTATTAAATTATTTTCAAAAAATGCAAAAGTCACACTAACTAAATCTTCTTTAAGCAGCTGCTAGACTAATTCTGGACTAAGATAAAACTAAGACTGAAACCGATCATGAGTTCAAAAGGGATACAGATCGGTTTAAGAGTGTCTTGATATCAACACTTTACCTACCCTTTTTCAGTGATTTTTTGGCCTCATAAAATAATGTAAGCCAACTTTTGACAGTTGTGCTAGTCATTGTAATGACAGCAGACTGTCATAACCAGTTGCAAAAATCGCACCAAAACCTCCCGTATAAAAATAAATGACATCAAATCAGCTCATGCTAACTTTACCAATGAAAAAGATACAAAACTCTGTTGCAAATAATTTGTAAAAAAGAAGAAAGGAGAAAGAAATTAAGCTGTCTTATTTGCGGACATGCTAAGAATAATACCATGAAGACATTCAACAGTTCCTGGACGATTATCAACGATTATATCAACGCACTAGAATACATACAGCAATCTTCTTCGAATGTTGAGAGTGAAAACTATGACCCGTGAAATAAAGAATAAATAAAGAAACAGAAAGCACATCAAAGTCTTTAGAGATTAATGGAAAAATATAAGAATCTGAAAATTCCTTGCCGCCTACAAGCTATCAAGGAAACTGATAGTTTATTAAGCGAATGTATATTTACTTTATTAAGCGAATGCATAAATCGCAATATTTATTTACTTTTTCAATCTAAAACAGTTTTTATTAAAATTATTAAATTATTCTCAGTTTCAAAAAATTCTGTTTTTTTATTGTCTTATTCTAACCAATAACTCTCTAAGAATGTCCCTATAAAATTTCGAGAAAAAATTCAAAATACATTGGAGTTATAGCCTTCGGCTTACGGTGTACCTAACTACTCGAAACATCTTTTATTAAACCAGTGTTCGCCGAAATAGAGGGTAAGGGAGGGAATACTAAGCTGGGATATTAAGAGCGGGACGCTTACTGCACAGGTCAAATGCATAAAATACGTTGGCACGCCTCAGTTTCGTACTGTCGTTTGTAAGAGTCGCATCGTTAGAAGTACGCTACACAACATGCCTAGAAGACGGGGAAAACAAGGCGCTACGAGGCCTGGTGGACCCCGTAAGAGGAAATTCCAAGGAAATAGATTTACTAATAAAAGTGATCAGGCTTTTCTAGTACATCAGCGACGAAGATCCAAACATCGATCCTACTTTCAGTTTCTTGTTTTTACTAATAAAAAATAAATACTTTTGGCCTACCTAGCTGAGAAATTTTTTTTCATATGCAGAATTTGACTTTCGGAGGATTGCCATTCCCCGCCGAAAGGGTAATGACAATTTAAAAATTTGCTGTTGTGCTCCTGCCGGGACTCATATACAGCTACGTTGGCATGACAGCCAGCCAACCATCAGGCCATCGCCATCACTTTGTTTGTTTTTACAAACTTACTACAAATACTGAAGTAAGAAGCTTATAATGGAGATATTGAAATGTGTAAAAAAGATATGAGATAACTTGGTTTCAAGATGAAAAAATAATCAGCCAGTAACAGTATCGTTGGGTATCGTTTCTCTAATTGACAAGCACACGATCTTGTAGTAAAATCGAGTTATTGCTTCGTATGTAGAGCTTTTCAAGCTCTTTCCAAGTAAAGGGAAAACGGTTGAGTATGAAGAATTTTGGGAATCACATGAACATAATTGCTCAGCTAATCATAGGGAAAGCGCAGGAAAAATGGAAGTTGACGGCGTTAGCGAAATGTTTGAGCGCTCCGAAGATTTGCAGGATGATATGAAGACGTTCACTTCAGTTATAAATAGTGAACCGTATGATCCTGATTTTCTAATTGACGAAAAGGAATGTGTCTTAAACGTAAAAAAAGGATGTGCCGAAGATAAAAAGAAGCCAAAAAAAGTTCAATTGACGGAGAAAATAATGAAATAACTTTCAATTATCTATGGATTAGCCATCAGACATAATCTAGATTTCGCAGAAGCGATGAAAAATGAGATCTTTGCAAGTTTCTATCTTAAGATTTCAACTCCTTGAGCTGAATCATGGTGCAAAAAGCGTAAGGTCGAGGCGGCTGTCACTTTGGAAAATTACAACCATCCTCCTCCATTAGATGACAATGTTGAAGAGATCATCAAAGCAATTTTTGAAGATCTGTCAGCGGATGATCTACTTCACAGATGCTTGGGCAATAACACACAACACAATTTAATAAATACGTTTGGCAGCTGGCTCTGAAATATATGTTTAGTGGTAGAATGATTGTCGAAATTGCTGCCTAGACATCGGCATGTGTTCCATTAATAAAGGTTTTCTACCTGTCTTAAAAATTCTGAAAGCCATGGGGGTCAAATTCAGAAATGCGGTCGTCGAGCTTCATTAGGGTCGTGAAGCGCACCGTATCAGTGAGATGAGCAGAATCTTACTGACGCTGCCAGAAAAGCCAGAATCGCACGCAGGGACGAGAGAGCTCAAGAAAACCACGCCGTTGAGGAGTCACAAGGGATTTTGTATGCATATGGTATAGCTGATTGAATGTAAAAATACACGAAAAATTATTCTAAAAGTTTAAACGCATTTTTCTCAAAACAGTGTTTTCACGATTGGCGGGCAACATAACTCAAAAATTATTCGATCGGTTTGAAGTTTTAATATGTTATTCTATACACCAAAAGCCAATAAACATATATTATTACGAAAAAAAAGATTCATAAAGATCTTCATTGCTTTTTGACTTAATTTTTTACTGAAAAAACTTGGATTTTAAAAAAAAAAAATCAAAGTTAAGCCATTTTGTAAATTGTTGCCCAAAAAATTTTGCATTTGTATGTACCCTGAAAAAACATGTCAGCTTTCTTACCCCGTTGGATTTTTCGCTTTCAGTCATTCCAGTGAGTTGCAATCCTGCCTACCATCAAAAAACATCGATCTAGCTAGTGCGTTTTGAATCTGTGAAAATATTGTTTTCAAGGTAAATTCAATAGTTTCTCTGTTCCTACGATAATACAATATAAACAGGTTTTTCTTAAGTTTCGTCAATGATTGATGCACTTGAAATCTCTTCTTTATTTTTGAGGTTTTCAAATTTATTTATATTTTGTATATATTGTTCACTTTATCGGTTTCAAAACACTTATGAAATTTGGTGTATTCGCCTGGTCATGCACACTCAATGGCTTGCGATTTCGCTGTGAGTCATGTCGCTTGCAATCGCGTGAAAAGCCATGACGTCGTGCGACACAAATTACTTCGCCATAAACGTAGCCTAAGACTCCTCAAAACCTACTCACAATTTTAAGGTTGTTGAAACATTTAGGAAACAACCTTACAGAGTAGTTGTTAAAACAAAATTGCAAAACTTTAAATTTGAAAAAAAAAAATATTGTCTTTGTTAGTAAGTTTTCTATGCTTTTATTAATAAATAATTCAATAAAATCATTTTTTTTTCAATGGAATATGGAGGAGGAAAAAAAACGGAAAAAATCTAATTAAAAATCCTTGCTTACACAAAAATTTCAGCTGTGAATCAAAACCTAGCGGTATTCCGTGTAAAAGATACAATGAGGTTTCGTAAATTTTTTTTGGAAGACTCAGTTTTCGATGCGGTGTGAAAAGAGTATTAGAGAGCAGTTGAGAATTTATAATTTAACATTATACGTTTTTATTATTGCGTCTTTTTTGTTTCTATGAATCCGAATCTGGGCAGTTTAACAGCAGAGCAGTTCTTTGTAACGTCCGAGTATTTCCAGAATGCAAATCTGGCTATACTATTTGCAAGTAGCCCTGTGAATTTCCTTTAGCATGTTGATGCTAGTCCTCTTTCCCATTGCATTCCATCAGACGTATATGTCATAAGTGATAATTGGTCTTACGGCCGAAGTAACATATCTACTCAATGCATGACTTTGTATTTTAGACCCACTTAAACTAAAACCCCTTTATTTCGTTCTGTAGCGTTTTGTTTCCGAGAACCTCAGAGAGATGCCCTATATGGTACTCGTATCTTGATTGTTCTTAAGAAAATGATCAGCTCTTTAATGGTCGCATTCGGGGATGTTATAGTGGCTATAGTCGAGAAAAAGTAGATCACGCTACAGGTAAAATTATTTATATCTAGTCCTTGGAGCAAAGTCGGGGTTCTCTATATAATCAGAGGCTGAAAACCTCCCATTTAACCTTTTCTTCACAGATTGTATCTTGTGTGGAAGATCGTCGATTTTAAATTTAAATTTTTCAATCCACTTGCGAATGGTTCGTTCGGCTGATGCAGAGTCCGGGTAACACTTTCTTTGCATCGGCTGCATTTTTTCCCATCAAAAAGCAATAATAAATCAACACACGAAATTGCTTTGAATCCATTTTTTTTACAATAACAAAAGTTGCTTCACTCACAACGCTATAACTCGAGAACTAATCATCCGACAGCTGTCAAATTTATACACGTATCTTTTGAAGGCTGGTAATAACTGAAAATGGTATGGATTTAATTCAAGTGGTGCCCTCTCTTAGAAACCTAAGTTTAGGTCCAAATTGTAAAATCAAATGAATTTAAATAGCAGAGATCTGCTAATAAATAAATAATATTAATAACATCCGTAAACATTACAAAAAAAAAATGAATTCATTCAATATCAGATCCATTTATATACGAGTACAATACATACATAAGTTAATTTTTCGATAAAAACTGGTTTTTGACCCACGACTACAATTTCTGCGAAACTTCCCCTGAAACCTTAAAACGAAAGAAAGGACGCTTGAAAAAATAACATCCATATCTACATATACTCGTATAAAAAGGTGGTTCGGGGAAAACCATCTAACAGCGTAAAAGTGCACAACAGGTGCACTGTTATGAAAGGTCCTTTTCATTTCATAATGAAATACGTTGTGTTTTGTATATGTTATTATTCTAAGCTAGGTGCAAGGGATCAGCGGATTTTCCGATGTATTGTAAAATTTGACGACTAAAAATTACAATTGTTATTGTAAGTTGGATTGTAACAATATTGACTCTTATTTGAGAAATAAGACATTTTTTTTTAATTCAACTAACCATGAGCTCACATTACTCAATACGGTTTATTATAAATCAAAGAACACGCAAATATATGAAGATTCAAAATTATTTACCAAGCCACAAGATATTACACCACAATACAGGAACCCATTCGAGTTGTTTTCACATTTTTTTCAACTTGCGCAGTTATTTTAAAGTATGAAATTGGACAACGAGTATATTATGGGTATTCAATTATAGAAACAAAACGTTCAATACCAAACAGCAACAGAGCTGTAGTAAAAAAACAGTTTGAATTTTGACTAATTTTTACAATACAATATGACACCCACACATTTATTTCTATATTGAAATGACTGGTATGTCCGCTTAGTCGAATTTGGTTATATCTCATAAAGCTTTTTATTTCCTCTTCAACTGTAGGAATTCCAAGCTCCTGTGCAAACCGTAATTTCGTACGGTGCATGGACAATTTCTCTTAGCACTTTATCAAAAGTTTGTAAAATATTTGCACTAGTTTTCTTAGTGGGTAGTAGTGTAAAGTTGTACACCATTGGTCAACACCGGCTTCAGCACTTGCTTGTACCATAAAAGAGCAGCTTGTTCCCGATGATTGGAATATTTGGCAAGTAATCAGTATAATTCTTTATATTTTTTCGAGTTCCATACATTTCTTTTTCACCTGCGACTTCTATTTTAATTTTGATTGCAAACGGATTACAGACCGAGTATATGTAGGTGGCAAACTTTTTTACTTGAGCTAATTTGGTTTCGTTGAGGACAACCCACCAACCCTCTGTATATCCAGGATCCATAGAACCGTTCTCTGAATTGGATTAGTGAATTTTCCAGCATAACTGGTAATTATATGTAAAAATTTTTTCATTGCATATTTTGAATACTCTACACACTTTGCATACGGATTGTGAATTTTAGTCGCCTTTTAAGACAGCGATTTTTACCTCGAGTATATTCTAACCACTACTCTAAGTTAACGGATCCAGATTTGTATTTTTTGCAAAACCCTTTTTTTATTAGTGCTATGCTTCTTTTAAGAGTACTCTCGAAAATATTCGAAAAAATGAATTTGGGATATTATTCCAAGCCGCCTTAAAAGGCTTACTACAAGTATTCTCTAACGTAGAACTATAAAATGTATATGGGGTTGAGAATACCAAACTGCGCTGAACACTATAATAATGCGAATTTCCTAGATTTAAATGATTTTTTAAGGTACGCTTTGGATCAGTGCTTTAAATACTATAAACCTCCATTTCTAAGAAAATTCTCCTCAGCATGCAGAAGCGTGGTATTAGATCATTACGTATGAGATTTCCGGTTTCCTTGTGGAAAATTAAACAATTCTATTTTAAAAATTCTTAAAGTTTATTCCTCTAAATAATATTTATATAACAGATGTACATATGTTACATTTTCCAATGTTTTTCTTAAACGAATGCCATATAATTCTTTTTGATGAAATTCTTATCACTATGAGCCAAGTCTTTGAATTCCTATTTTACGGCATAAAGATTTATAGATTGACTATTTTGAAGTGATTGCCTAAGCTTCGAAAAGGCTAGATGAGCTTAAACTTCATATTTTAATCCTGCTTTAACGCTTTAAAAGCGTTTACTCTGTGGAACAATTCGCTATGCATTCCTTACCATTCCGCTGATCTCGTCCTGTAATTGTATAGGATACACTTTCCGTCACAGGTGATGACTCGATGGGGAAAAAAGACCCACATGGTGCCTAATTGGCAAAAGATGTTGCAGATGTTGTATATTTTCTGGTGTTAGGAAGTATGGTATTCATCTTTCCTCTTCGAAGAGGACGATTTTTAGTTGTAACTGAGAACTTAAACCTTATGAATGATCAGTAAACTGGCAATTTCTTATTTTATGATCTAATAATATCTAACTTGCTCTTAGTTTCATCTATTTTATGAATCTGCCCAAAATCGTATCCAAATAAGCGTTGGCAAGCGTTGATAGTACAGTTTTCTATTTATTAATTGTCCAACGTATACGGGAATACTACCAAAACTTTCCTCTGAGCGAGAATAGACAGTAACATATTCGTTTTTCAACTCCGCATTACTAGATGTTACCAACATTTAAATTCTCCATGACATCAAAGCAGCATTCATTTTTTTAAGAACATAACACTTAAGAGAGTATTACTACTTTTAAAATTCCGGAGTACGTTTTAAGGTTTTTTGAAAAATTGGATAGAGAGAGAGAGAGAGAGAGAAAGATGATTGGGTTCAGTGGTTTTTTCGCTTTATGGCCATTGGTCTAAGCTAACATTTAATGGGGAGACTAAATTAGTAGTGTAGTTGGACTTGTTGTATTCACTAGGATTCTAGTGATTTTAGTTGCCTGAAAAAAGAATGTCGTTGGGGCACGGCTGGTATTTAACCCGAACCGTCCGATTGGGAAGCCAATACACCATCACTTGAGCCACGACCTTATTATCAATGCTTATGAAGATATTTTCAAAATTAATGTAGAAATACATCAAACTTCTTTTAACAATAAACACATTTTGTATGACTGTAGAAATAGTCTGTGACAATAAACGAGTATGTTATAGGCTTTCTAGGTTAATCATCATTTGAAGGCAAATATATGATAACTGCAAACTTACGCCAAAATTTAACTAGATGAATTAGTACAATAGATCACTTATGAGTGAACTCTAACTCTTACTCTAACTTTTACCTCTCAAAGTCTAATCTTGTTAGTTTAACGATTTAAGTAAGAAATAAAATAATTTATGAAGAAAATCAAACCAGCAATTCCTTCCTTTCTTTGGCTGCCTTGTCGTGGCTGGAAGGCTTAAGAGTCAAAGATGCTAATGTTCTGAAAAAAACCAAGGTGAGACGTCGAACTAAGCTCCAAGGACGTCTTAAATAGACGAAAAACATTTAACAGTATGGAGGTAATCCAACAGGATTATACTGCAAGTGGTACTCGCAATTGCGACAATCCAGCCGTAGTCTTTTCGACTTTCGTTTCTTTCGACACGGATTCTGGAGGCCCCACCCGACATATTTCACAACCCTCCGCCATTTTTGGCGCCTGACCGAGGAGGTCAGTGTACTGTTTCTGACGGCTTGTCTCGGAAAACCGAAAAGGTGGAACGCGCTCCAGAAGAGACACACTCTGAAGAACTACTGTCTAAGGGGCAGCTGAAGAGGCGACGGAGACGCGACGCAAAACCATGGTGCAAAGAGATAGCGAGTGCCGTCAAAGGCGCGAGTGCCAAAAGTCACACTCTTCCAGCTGCGACAGAGAATAGAAACAGGTCGCAGGAAGTGACACCCACTGAAACCGATCAAAGTTTCCGACATTTCCATCGATGGGTTTCTCCGCGCACGATGTTCGGAGATGAAACTGGTCTTGCAACCAGCAAAGGCTGCACCTCTGAAGGACGGAAATCGCAAGCGGTCAAACCCATTGACAACACCAAAACCAGCGGCGGTTTCACACGCACGCGACGCCCGGACGAGATCAGTGCTACAACCAGCAAAAGTTGTAGTTAACGCTGAGAAACAACCCTTGTGGTGGTTTCCCCAGCGAACAAGATCCATTAAAAACCGGTGATGCAAAAAGCACAAATTGCAGCTCTGGGGAACGAAACTTGGACGTCGCTGAAAAAATTATCTCCACTAAAACCCTGACGCGCGCATACAGGGACGCCGCTATCTCCTCTCTGGTGCTACGAATTGGGAAGGCTGGCAATGACAACGGTTTGAACGATGCTTAGTGCAAATACTATGTTGATCAACTGTAGGAGCTAGCCAAAGCAGAGAATGTTTGCATTCAAGCAGAAGGCTACGGTATGGAAACTTGAACTCTTAAAGTGAAATGCTCCACGCTGAAAACTTTTGAATGGCAGAGCAAATCTGTGCCGAACTCACTGCTCAACGCGCTCAAAAGTTCTAACGTCTACGCACAAGCGTACGCGCATGATATAGCTGTACTGTTTGTCGGATCGTGTCTAGCGACTGTCTGTTCCAAAGCGCAGGCAGGACTAAACGTAATCGACAGCTGGTGTTCTAGTCGTGGGCTTTCAGTCCATCCTCTTAATTGATGAATCTCCCTCCCCTTGATATTCATATCATGGGCTGCACCCTCAAAGCCATCTTCCGATTAAAAAGAAGTGGTCTTTGGTACAACACGCACTGGAGCTTCGATGACCTTGCGCGCTGGCTGTCTTATGACTCCGGTCTTATGGACATGCCTTCCGATACAGAAATCGATTTTCCTTGTATCCAGGACTGGCTTCGGCCAAAATCTGACCCAGGAAATGAATGCAGTCGGGTCTTCACGGACGGCTTCAAAACCAATATAGGATGTGGCGCTGGTATCTTTCTAAAGGATGACAACTTTAGATTTCACTTCACATTAGGAGAGCTTGCATCTGTCATCCAAGCAGAATTTTATACAATCCTGATGGCAGCAAACTATTTTTCGCAGAAACGGTGGAAGGAGCGAAACATTGCGCTTAGATCCTTGCTGAACCCTCTTACAACTTCCAAACTAGTTCAAGAATGCAAAAGATCATTGAAAGCAGTCGGAAGGCTAAACTCAATGACCCTTGTCTGGGTCCCAGGTCACAATGAAATCGCCGAGTCACTTGCCAGACACGGTTCAGAGGAGAGTTTTTCAGGACCCAAACCTACGTTGGGTCTGCCTGCGTCCTCTGTTAAGGCTTCCATTTGTCTAATTGGGTCACATACGAGCGCAACTGCAGATGGCACAGCTCCGTGGGATGTAAACAGAAACGAATACTTCCCGACGTCTCTAGGAAGTCAGCAGTCTTTCTGCTGTCTCTCAGCAGAAAAGACTGCAGTTTGCTTACTGGCGTCGTGACGGGACATTACACTTTTAAAAGGCACTTAAATGCGCTGGGTATAAGTGATGCAACATCCTGCGATGCTTACTGCAAAAGCGATGACGACACCGCGGTGCACTTTCTCTGTAAATGTCCGGCTTACGATCGCATCAGGCTGCAGGTACTTGGCCCTTACTTGGTGGGTGCTGGTACTGTAGGCACCTTATCACTGAAGAGCTTACTCATGTTTCTTCGTAAGACTGAGAGATTTCAATAAAAAAGAACTTTACAAGGAGTACAATGGACTAGTTCTTTGTCTGAGTGCTCTGTTCCGACATTAAAAAAAAGCAAGCAATGTGTTTTAGTTTTTACCAATTAAAAATAGATATGGGAACACTATTTTCATTTTAAATATTTGAATTTGTTGTTATATTGTATGAATAAATAAAACTGTCTTTATTATCTTGTTTTTGAAAAAGAATTTACATTTTCAATATTAAAATCATTATAAAATGCACCTCAAATTTCTACAGCCATGTAGACAACACAGTTCAGCTTTTAATTTTTTAGGAAGGATGCTTCTCTCGCTAAGTAAACGTCTTGATATGTTTACTTGGTTTTTATTCTTCAAAAGACGCAGCAGGTTTTAATCATTAGTTTTTACTGACTTGCCCTCGACATTGTACTTTTTAACAAATCTACAAGATGAGACTAGTTATTAATGAAGTTATTAGCGGAGATATGGTTTGCATGTATTTTGGTATATTATATTTATTTAACTCTCGCGTACAGTTTTTGTTTTTGTTTTTTAACCTGCAAAGCTTTTTTACCACATTTTTTATAGAACATTAGTTCTGTGAATTGTAAACAATAGACGAGTACAATTTTGGTTGTAGGTTTATTCGCCAATTTCGACTGTTTAAATACTTTTTAATTACATTTGTGATAGCCATAATCATGCAGATTTGACCGTTAGAGGTTGTTTATTTATTTCATATACATTTCCAGAATCTTTTGTTTACTCCTTTTATCATATCATACCAAATTTCCCAAGCAAAAAATCTTAGTTTCTTTTACTGGATTGTGTAAAAAAACATTTAGAGCTCCTGCAGAAGATCTCCAAAAAAATGTGTTCGGCGGTGATTACGATATCTCCGGTTAAGTTCATCTGAAATTAAAAAACCCGAAAGATTCTTTTAGTGGATAGATAAAACTAGGTATTGATCGAAGGAATAATTGAAATTTTAATTTTTGACAAAATTGCATAAAAGAATAGAAATAATTG
This sequence comes from Volucella inanis, assembly GCA_907269105.1. Taxonomy (NCBI): domain Eukaryota; kingdom Metazoa; phylum Arthropoda; class Insecta; order Diptera; family Syrphidae; genus Volucella; species Volucella inanis. The sequence continues at coordinate 72,156,203 of OU026154.1, read as the reverse complement.
TTCGAAATCTTATTCCTTCGACCAATAGGTTTAACTATTGAAACTATTTGTGGAGCACGGGTTTCAACTTTCTCTTGCTATCTAATGGCACTGCATAACATTTTCGCGGAGCATCTCAGGAGTTCTTGAATTTTGTATATAAATTAGTTCATTATTTAAAATGATTTAGATTAATTTGTATCTGTCTGGTGTGCAATGTATTCCGCGACTCATTTTTATAGAAAAAGATTAACTAGTTTTACTACAATTCGGTTTAGGACATAAAATATAAGCTTTAAACTTACTGATTTAAATTCAAAATTAAAGTAAAACCACAACTCTTTCGGGGTAAAATAATGACAACTGCTATTATTTTGCTCACATCCAAAAATACCGGATGCACCACAGATTGACATTTAAAGGTAAAAGTGAACGTTTGCCTATAAGATATGATATCACATGAACTTCTTGTTGTTAATGAATACAGTATTACAGTAGAAACTGCAAAAAACTCATGGTTACGAAAACATTAAAGAAAATCTTGTTTGCAAGGTGGCACTATTTTAATTTTGCTTCGCACTGTTGAAACAGAGAGCATGTAAGTTTTTGATATTTTGACAGAAAAAAAAAAGTTGCAAATAATGCGAATGGAGTACATGAACTCTACCTTGAAAATACATCAGTAACCCTTGAAAATATACTAACTCTAACGCTTGCAAATGAATCTGAACCATTGCAAATATTTAAAGTAAACAAATATATATACATATATATATTCTAAGTATATTCCCCAGTAACAGCCAACTGCACTTGTACACTTATGTCACTTATGACATTTTTAATTATAAGGTAAAAGATTGACAAAATAAACTTATCAGTTTTTCAGCACGATGATGACTTCATGAGTAACACGTTTATTTTAAAATAAAAATAAAAAAAAAACTAAAAAAATAAAATTCATTTGAAACTCGTAACATTTTCTGTTTTTTTTTTTTTTACACCCCCGGAACAAAAAAATGAAAATTTAAAACGACGTTATAAAATGATAAATGTTGCAATTATATAAGTTGCATGCAAGTTGTCTCTTCACTTAGCTTTTCTCTGGTAGACCTTGATTTTTTTGTTTGATAGTCTCCACAAATTAATATTTATGAACGCGCACGGAAATTCAAACATCATTTACGTCTGCTGCTGTTATTTTCAATAAACATTAGATAAATTCAATAGAGTGGGTTCATTTTTGATAAACGAATTTTGATAAAACGAATGATGTCATTGGCCCAAACCATGACCTGGAAAATCGGGTTGGTTAGCACAATTTTTACCTACGAAATGATATGGAGAACAGGCAATTTGAGAACACAGGCTTCATTGAGTTCAATGACAAGAATATGGTAAATAATGTCATGGCTGAGAGAGAATACAATATTCGAATCACTGAGAAGTAAGTAATCCGTTGGGACTGATGGTATACCGAACATTGTAACATTAACGACAGCATTGGGAGACAACGGTCATATTCACCATGTACCAATTTTTGAAATGGATAAACATACATTCAATTCAGCTAATCTTCGGTCGATATCAGCATTCGAAAAGATAATCAACAGATTCTTGATTAAATGAGTTGAAAACTAAATTAAAGATCAGGATAATCAATTCAACATGATATCTCACATGCCGCATCTTAACTGGTATCTGATTTACAATGAAACGAAAGTAAGAAACAATATATGGCTGCCTGCTTAATTGACCTGAAGATTGACCATAACACCGCAGCGTTAGTGGAACTTTTTTTAGGCTGCGTATAAGCAAACCACTTCCATAATTTGTTTTAAATATGCTCCCCTGATAACAGTTCACCGTGAAGAATGGCTATGTTACTTCTGATGAAATGCTTGACAATAAAAACGACCTGCTTTCAGGTGTGGTTCATTCGCTAATCTTATTTAATATCTGAACAAACGCTATAATGTACGAAGACTTGTTGGCGTACAGATTAGGTAAAAATTGCTATGTTATAAATATACTCTGCAGGATATAATCTATCCTATTACTAACCTAATTATCATGAGAGTGTGCGACTCAACATTTTCGTTCCTCCAGCAGCGTTTCATAATTTTGCTAATAAAAGGTTGATCCAGGGTAAACTAGCGATGTCGCTAATCTAATCTTTCACGTCTCTCGACCAGCTGCGGACAAGCGTCTAAGTTTTGTCAAAAACGTCGCATTCGGCAGTGCAGTAGGAAGCACCAGCAATTTTAGTGATTTGCTGAAAGTAGAACTAAGGTGGTGTTAAGATTACAAAAACTAAAACCATATGTACTCGTACGATTATGTAAATATAAAAAAAAATTATCCAAATCTTGAAGACTCTTTTCGAAATCAGATGATAAAAAATGCCTGCCAATTGGAAAGCAGAATACTTTATAGCCAGCTTGATATCTAACTAATCTTAAAATAAAGATGCGAGCTTCTCCATTTAAATGGGAGCCCATATATCGGAAAATTTGACCAATTTTGCAATTTGTTTAGCTTGAGAGCTAAGGAAGATTGTTTTCATTTTCAAGCGTACGTCCAATTTTTAAGCAGCAAAGAAGACCAAACTTTGGTTAACCAACCCTTTCAATACCAGAAACGATTGCAATTTTAAATGGATCTGATTGGGCGAAACTTGTAATTTTTGTCAGAGTTAGCTACTGATAGAAAATGCTTCTGATGTCGGAATTGTCATAACTTATAACTTATTGTACCTAAAAAAAATATATACAAAATCATTTATTTTACTATTTATACTATTTACTAGCTCAGTTATATTAAATACTTTGAAGTTACCAGTCGAGCCAATGCTTTATAATTCATAAGAACTATTGTAAATGTTCTATGAATTAGTATTGGTATGTATTGGGTATGTAATTTAATTCGTGCGGTTTTTTTCCAAAATTTGAATGTTTATTTTTAGAAAAACATGTACAATAGTATTATTCAAAGTATTACCCATCTGAAGCTATGACTTTTTCCCATCTTTCGGGAAATTTGTGGATCCCATCCCAAAAGAACTGCGCCGGCTTGGCAGCCAATAATAAATCAAGCCAATTTTTGATATTCTGCTCTGATGTGAACCGTATTTCATTGAGGGCGTTCTGCATCGACCAGAACAAATGGTAGTCAGAAGGGGCAAGGTCTGGGCTATAAGGCGAGTGGGGTAAGACTTCCCATCCACTGTTTTCCAAATAGTTCTTAACCGAAATAGAAACATGGGGCCGAGCGTTGTCATGACGGAAAATTATTGCCTCGTGTCTGGTCGCATATTCCGGGCGTTTTTCGGCTACTGCTCTCTTCAAACGGATTAATTGTGTTCGGTAACGTTGTCCATTGATGGTTTCAACCGGTTTAAGCAGCTCATAATACAGCACACCCATCTGATCCCACCAAATACAGAGCATTATCTTCGCGACATGGATATTCGGCTTTGCCGTTGATTTGGCTGGTTGGCCGGGTTTCACATATGATTTCATGCGCTTGGGGTTGTCGTAATGGATCCATTTTTCATCACCAGTAACAATTCGATGCAAAAATGGCTTCCTTTTGTAGCGTTCCAGCAGCATTTCGGACATAGAAAACCGCCTTACGAAGTCTCTCGGCTTGAGTTCATGTGGAACCCAATTTCCTTGCTTTTGCTGCTTGAGTGACACCCAAAGATTCTGCGAACTCTTCTTGTATTTGGCAACAATCTTCATAGAGTTATGCTTCCAGTTCCTTATCTTCAAACTTTTTTGGCTGCCCAGGACGTTCATCGTCTTCCAAGCCAAAATCACCACTTTTAAATAGTGCAAACCACTTTTGGCACGTTCACTCAACTAGGGTATGTCCACCAAAATACGATGACTTTCGGCAGCAGTTTTCTTCATATTAAAGTAATGAAGAAGAACTTCCCGCAAAAACACTTTTTCAGGCACAAAGTTCGACATATTTGAGTGAAAAAACAAAAAATTGTTGTTTACGCTTCAAATGAATGACATATACTGAAATGATGTACAATGACAGTAACTTTCCAACGCATGTTCCAATGGAATAATAGCAATGGAATAATACAAGTAACGCTATCTCTTAGCAAACCGCACGAATTCTAGAATACCTAGAACCAAAATAGTGTAAGCACGGAATATTTATTTAGAGGGACTTTGTACATTTTACATACTCTACCGCTCAAAAGTTTGGAGTCAATCAGAAATCTGAACTGAAATTGCCTTAATCCCATTAAATCCTTTTAGAAATCATTCTTTTTATACTCTGCTATCCATATTTCGATATACCATAAAGTAACTAATTCGAAATTAGATTTTTACAAGTGCAGACAACAGAAAAAGTTGTAAAGTTTTTTTTACGAGACAATGGATTTGCTTAACTAATCCTCTTGGAATTACCTCTTACTCTATGCGTCTGCTTTATTTTAAAATGACGGGTCAAAAATATTTGAGAGTAAATTTATTTGAATGAGAGGGAGAAAAATAAAATAAAAAAGGCATTATTTTACGAGCAATCATCGTCATTAATTCATTTACATTGTCACTGGTTGCAAAAAGAGCTCAAGCTTAATTAGCATTATTTTTGATTTAAAAACTATAGAAATGCGATGCTCAATTATTACACTGCACAAAGAAAATATTACCCTAAGGGAAATTTTGAGGGACTTAAAAATTCTGTACAACGGGGTTTACTCTACGGTTAAACATTTCAAAAATCATGAAATAAAATGCTCATATCCAAGAAATTTTGAGGATTTAAATATTATAGTTATTTTGAAGTGAAATCACTGGCTTACAGCACCTGAAATCCGAGCGGAAGTCAATGACAGTAGAGAAATTTCGCTGTCTGTTACAATAGTGAAACGTCCGTTTAATAGTAGCGCGACTTATAGGTCGAATTGCTGCTCAAAAACCACTTCTAAGGCCACAAAATAGCAAAAAACGGCACGTCAGCATAAAGATTGGTCCATTGAAATGAGGAAGAGAGTTGAACCGATGAACCCAAATTTCAAATATTTGAACCTGGGGAACTGTGGTCTAATGAACGTTCGGTTATGAAAGTGTTGAAGATTTGGTAAAAATCGATGGCACGTTAAACAAAGAGAGATATAAAAGCATAGACCAAAGCAGGCCAGCTCAATCCCCAGACTTTAACCCAATAGAGTTCTATAGGACGAACTCGATAGGAAAGTACGAGAAAGCTGTTTCAAATTATAGCCACACCATTAGACACTCTTACAAACAACCTCCAATAACCAACAACCTAATAAATCACCGTCATATGAAACCTTAAACTAATTAATTGAAAGAATGTCTAGAATTTGTGAAGCTGTGATTAATAATAAAGGAAACTATAGTATTTTAATGAAAAAAGGTTGAAATAGAGTATTACCATTAAAAAAAATAGTGAAATTTTCTATAATTTTCCCCTTTGTCGCCTCACTTAAAAAAAAGAATTTTTTAACTGTCCCTAACCATTTAAAAGTTATTTCGATTCAAATTGTCAAATATTCTATGAACACAAACTTTTAAGCGGTAGTGTGTATATATATATTTGTATTCAAATGTAATATATAACCAAAAAAAGTTAATTTATTAAGTTTTTTTAAAACGAAATTGGTTTCATAGTGTTGTTGTTTTTAAACCAAATAAATCAATGTAAGTTATATTGCGTCGAAAAGCATAGATAAGTAATAGATTTAGCTTAGAGGGTTAAGCAAAAAAATTAAATTTTTATGTTACTTATGAATTACTAAATTAACATAAATAAAAAATTACGTGAACTTCCGTCGACTACTACGCAACTGATTTAGGTTCGATTAATAAGTCATACAGAGAAATCAATTTTCACACGACGATTCGTTAAAATCATTTAAAAACAATCAACATTAATTTGTGAACTCAACTAATTTGACTAAATTTGAACCCTTGTTACACAGTTTTATCAAATGTTTGTTTCGGATTTATCATTATAAAAAATAATACTTTCAAAATACGATAACATAACTATATAACTATGTAACTTTTAATGCATAAATATATACAAGCTAAATCAATTAAGCTTTTTCCCATTTTTACTCATTTTCCCAATTTGAAATTAAAGTTGCGGAAACTAAATAGAAAGAAGTACATATAAAGGATGACCAGATAAGAACGATGGGAAAAAAAAAATAAAACAACAACGGTGTGAGATATAAAATTAATTTTGGCATAGAAAGTGATTCAAATGGCCACAGAAAGTCGGCTAATATCGCTCTATACCTCAGATCATTGACGGTAACGGCGGCTTTGTTTTCTTTATTTCGCATCAATCTCTGTCTGGTTAGTGGCTTAAGATCCAAAAAAGTGTACTCACGCTCAAACTTTTCCACGGTGCGACGAATTGCCTGCACACTGAAGCCATGATGACGACTGACCTCGCGACGAAATTCACGTTCCGTATAATTATAGTATACCTGAGCCGGAATTTTGATAATATTTTTTAATAATTTCCGCACGTTTGGCAAGCGTAAAACGATGCTAATGAAAAAGCAAACTTTAGTGAATATTTTGACAGGCGGATATCATTGGTAACTTTGGCAGCTGCTGAATCATAATAATTAGTTTTTAGAGTTACTATCCAATCATTGCTATCTGGTCAACGGTAACCTTTTTTTGGATGCTCCAACATATATTTCAGTTATAAAACAAACCCCACTTGTTCCTTATTTCTTTAAGAAGCTCATTGTACGTCTCATATTGGTAGGACGAAATAGAACAGAAACATAAATTAGCTCTTTCAATGGTATAACGACTCACGTTTTCAATGTTCAATGACAAATCATAATCGAAAAATGATCAGCATTGCGGTTATTTAGAAGGCGTGACTATGGGGTATGGGTAAAACTCACGATAAAATATCGGCGTTAGAATTGCAGTAACGATTTGCATATTGTGTTTTAGAAACAATTTCGACCCTTATTTCCTAATATTGTAGTTTCACTTCCTTAACCCATTAAATTACACAACATAACTAAGAACTCTTAATTCAATTTTCATAACTATAGGGTTTTCCAATAGGGACTTGACAACTTTGAATTTAATTTGTGAACGCACTCTTTCACTAATCATCAAACTGTCACTGTCAATTTATTCAGTAACCTCAATATTTTCATCATGGTAAAGTACACTAACGAGCTACGTTCTCCTATTGGGTTCTGGAGAAGATGCGCCAAGATGATGAATTTCATCGCAAAATCATCTTCAGTGACGAAGCTCATTTTTGGCTCAATGGGTTCGTCAATAAGCAAAATATGTGTTATTGGTCGGGTGAAATCCCACATGTTCTTCATGAATCACCACTTTATCCACAAAAAATAAATGTTAGGTGCGGTTTGCATGCCGGCGGCGTTATTGGGCCATATTTTTTCGTCGACAATAACGATCGTTATGATCACCGATTATTTTTGGCCCGAATTGGAAGATATGGACTTGGACGACATGTGGTTGCAACAGGATGGTGCCACAAGCCACACAGCAAACGCTACAATCAATTTATTGAAGAGTAAGTATGGTGAGCGTGTTATCTCAAGATAACAGTCGCCGCTTGACTATTTTCTGTGGGGCTACGTTAAGTCATTGTTTTATGCCAACACGCCGACGACGTTGGAAGAGCTCAGAGCCAACATTGAATACGAAATAGCGGTCGTTTCGGCCGAAATGTGTGGCCGAGTTATTGAAAATTGGGTCCAACGAATCGACCGCTACAAACGTGCACGCGGTGGCCATATGAACGAAGTCGAGTTCCGTTCATAAATGTATTGATTGTACTTCAAGCCAATAATAAAGTTTTTGAAATATCTTAAATGGTTTGCCTTTTATTAAAAAAAAAAAGTTGTCAAGTCGTTATTAGAAAACCCTATATAAAAGTGTTCAATATATTATTTCTGACATCTTCACTCTTTTACAGGAGAATAGCAGGCCATTCACACAGAGTAAGTGTACTTAATTAAAGGATGCGAATCGGTGCTAATTGGTTCAAATGGAACAATCAGAATGAGCTAGTATGCGGCACATTAAAAGGAGAAGATGTGATTAAAGCTCTTTATAGCTCTGAAATTGAATCAATAAATTGCAACTTTAGCACTCTCATCAAGAAAACTCACAAAAAAAACTAAAAGCTATCTGCCTAAACCCAGTATACCTAATTCAATATTATATTTATAGAGAAATGAAAATATTAAAATTTATGAAATAACAAATATAGAGTTCGTTTCATTCAACGTACATGGTTTGCAAAACTCAAAAGTCCAAAAGTCCACAAAAGTCCTTTTGCCTTACTTTTTTAATTATCTATTATCCTACGAGATAATTATATGTATTCATAGAAACGCATCTACCGGGGAAAAAATAAAACAGTTAAAATAATAATTTAAAGATTTTCTTATGTATAGGTAGCCTCCAACTTGCAAAATGTCAAGGTTCGAAAAGATACGATCGGGATGGATATAGAAACAGAAAAACCTTCATTCCATCCAAAAAATAAGTGATACAATTCTCAGTGCGAAGTAGCGAGAAAACAGGTATTTATTGAATTTATTTCTTTTAAAAAAAAAATCAAAAAGTCAAACTGAGATTTTGGGAGCCCAACAAGAATATTAAGTAGTTTGGGAAAATATTATAAAATAATACAAATAGACTTAAAAATCAATACGGCTTAAGACAGCAAAGATTGGTGGCGCCTAGCAAAGGAGATAAGAAATCAAGAACGAGATAAGCGCTTTAGAATTAAATAATTACTAAAGAGATTTTCTGAACCTAAGTCAAGAAGGCATATGTATCCAATGTTGTTGAAGACTCGGATTTGAACAGATAATTTACTCTTAATGGTATTAAAAACATCCTTAGAAAAGTAAAGCTAAAGAAGGCTCTGGGAGAAGATAGAATAAAGTACGAGTTTTTTTTATATATGCGACGGATGATTTTCGAAAATAACTAGCAACAGCATATATAAAAAAATATTGAATCAATGTAGGTTAGAGGAAGCCTTCATGATATTATATGGCCTTTAATTAGAAAAGGTTATGTAAACGACCCAAGAAACAACAAGGGCATTTCATTCATGAATTGTATAGTAAAAATTATGAAGGAGCCATAAATAAGAGGCTATACACTTGAGTGGAAAAAAACAACCTTTTAACGGAGTACCAAGCTCTGCTTATAAATAAATATTTTACAGAAGACAACATCAAGCTAGCAGTATGTCTTATGTTAGCAGTCTATGCCTTCTGGTTTTTATTAAAATCTCGAGGAAAATGTTAATATTTAAGCTGTTTGGAATGGGTGTTTCAACCAAATTTTTTAATATCTTGGAATACATTTGTGGCTAAGCAAAGTACTTATTATCGCCTTTACTATTTCATTCTACATTAATGATTTACATTTTTACATAGGAATAGGATGATATTGAAGTCATGCAACAGATGATAGCCCGCCTTGAGGAGTAATGTGAGAAATGGAGTTTGGAAGTGAACCCTTTAAAATCAGAGACCATGCTTTTTCGGAATCTAGAAAAGCTATTCATTCAAGTGTTTTTTTAAGGGAGAAGCAATGCGAATAGTGCTGAATTATACCTATATTGTCGTTTTAGTTATTCCAAAAATAAGCTTCATGAAGTATGTAGTGAAAAGAAATATTTCAGCGAAGAGAAGCATCGACGCAGCGTGACATTGCTTCTTGAAAAAGATGAATGTAGCCCTCAGTGCAAAGTAGCAACTATTTTTGGCAATCTGCCGAGCTATTTAAGTCACAGTGGCTTAAAGAAGCGGACAAGCTAACCCACTATTTCTTGGAAAGAATTTTGAAACTACCATCGGCACTCTAAACTATGCCTTGTCGATCGAGAGCGGAGCTGAAGATGGACATTTCTATACATTAGACTATCTTGGATATTTCAAGAAAAAAGTGTTCAAATACTATTATATTAAACTGCCGCATCAAGTTACCAAAATTGTTTTGGAAAAAACAACTTTTTTGAGTAAAATAAACAAAATCGGAATTGGATTTGGTTTACATCAGAATATACAACCTAAAAGAAACTAAAACATCAAAAACACATGTCTTCTGGATCGATCAAAATAAAAAGTCACCAAGAAGCAGAACGGAGAGGAAGAGAAAATAACACAAATACTTTCAAGAACCTAGATTACTCAGAAGTCCAACAATACTTTATTGATGATTTTGACATTGACAACATTACATGGATTTTTAAAGCTTGATAGGACTTAATCGTTCTTAATGGAAGCAGATTTAGGGGCAACGCTTCAACTCTAGGTATCGTGTGTAACGTGAGAGAAGAAAAAATTATCCATCACTTTATAAGCAGATGCACTGTATTAAAGCAGATGCTTTGAAGAGGCGACTTTGAATGAAGATGAACTATTAACGGTACTCAAAGGAGGAAACAGAAACCAACTTCTAACAGAATTTAATTAGTTCAAAGATCAGTATCAAGACTTAATTGATTAAATTATTTCTATTCTTTTATTTAATTATTCAAATTCAAATACATATTCATCAAAACATTAGGTACGCAACTAAATTCTCTATTATGTCAATAAATGACTCCAGCATTAAGTGCTGGTCATTTTTGACACATCCAAAACTTCATGAACCAAGCTTAGGCATATAGTACAATAAATAAACCGTTTTGGCACAGAGGTGATTTTGTTTTGGCGTCATACTTTTCGTTGGGTGAAAATGTCTGATTTTGTGCCAAATAATCGTCATTTGCGGGAAGTGTTAATTGAAATGAAAATGGCAGCTGAAGCCCATCGAGAGCGCCAAAAAGTTTTCGGAGATTCTACTCTAAGTGAAATAACGTGCCGTGATTGGTCGCTTCAAAGACGGTGATTTCGACGTTGATGACCGCATACGTGAAGGAGGTTCAAAATCCTTCGAAGACGCTGAATTGGAGGCATTGCTCGATGAGGATCTGTGCCAAACGCAAGAAGAGCTTGCATCAGTATTAAAAGTTACCCGCTAAGCGATTGCATGCGTTGAGATTGGTTCAAAAATAAAGAACATGGGTTCTTTATGATTTGAAGATAAGGAACGTTGAGCGTCGTTTTTTCGTGTGTGAACAACTGCTCCAGCTGCAAAAAATTAAGGGCTTTCTTCAATTCAGCTGCAAGGGTTATGCTGTGTTTTAAGCGGACCAGGCCGGCGTTATTTATTATGAACTGTTGAAAATCAACAAAACCATCACTGCAGAACGGTATCGAAAAACGGTCAGAATACGAACGAAGGCACAAAATATGACACAAAAAATGGAAAGTTCTACCCCATCCGCCATATTATTACTTGTTCCGTTCGAGGGCACATGGTCCGGCAAATCAGCAGTTCCGCTCATATAAAGACGTCGAAAAATGGCTTGATTCGTGGATAGCCTCAAAATATAAAGACTTTTACCTTAACGGTAATCGAGCTAAGTCAGAAAGATGGAAAAAAGTTGTAGCTAGCGATGAGCAATGCTTTGAATGATTCATTTGTAACCACTTTTTTACAATAAAGTTGCATATTCATAAAAAAAACAGCGACAGCTTAGTTGCGCTCCTAATACATATATTGTTAAATATATCTTACCTGAAAAACGACTCTTTATACCATCGTCATAAGTTTTTTACTTTTTAATATAAAATGTATTTTATAATCGCGAAACGATGTTATAATACAAAAAGTTTAAAAATAAAGAACATTTTACTACTACTACTACACAGTGAATAGAAGAGACTAGCCCTTGGTCCAGTCCATGCTGTCGAGCCAGCAATTTACCATTCTGTCCAAAGCAAATGGTATTTTTAAGGTACTTGACAGAATTATACATTATCATTTTGGATCAATATAAAAATGTAAAATTATGTATAATACTTTTCACAAAGTTCAATATTCAAAATAATGCTAAAGGTACCCAAGAATCTGTTCTGCTATTCATTATTAAGTATCATTGCACTTTGCTTGAAGAACACCAACAGCACCTACAATTTTTAAAAAAAACTAGTACCAAGCTTAATCGGCGATGATTTAACAAAGGAAAAAAATTGAAAACACTTAACAGTTTAACAAAATACATATGTATGAAGTTGCAAAAAAATATGTTGGCCCAAAAATTAAGCAATATATTTTTATAAGCATGCGTTTAACTCAATTAGTTTTAATGCTGATGTGCTCCCAAAGTCGAAAAGAGTTTTTTTCCAACTATTGTAGATAACTATGTCATAGTCAATCATCTATCGTATGGCCGGTTGGCTTGTTAAAGGGTCAATTTTTAAAAATGATTTATCTTAAGATATTTTATCTTTGCGATTTCTGTACAGTATGAATTAAAATCTTCTCAGTGTTCATGTCTCCTTATTTTCTGGTGACTAAAAAGTTGATTATAAAGCAAACATTCTTCATAGTTTTCCTTCACCCGAAGATACTCATACCTAGAATGTGACAATGATATAGCTGCCTTAACCAGAAACGATATACGGAAACTCAAAAGATTGGTGCGATATCTTGAAATTTGACAAAAAATACATTCTCTTTTTTGAAGTGGTTGATTGCGGAGAAATCTTCAAGTAAAGTTCGCCAGAACGATACAAAAGCTTCAATACAATGTTCATAGTCTGTTTCAAAAAGAAACTTACTCTGCACTTTACGCAACTATTTTAACTCACAAAAAAGTTTTAGTTTTGAAAAAGAGCAATGTTGTATCAACTAGAAAAGTATTGTAAGCAACTTCTTAGGGGATTTTCAAAAAATTCAATTTTTTTTTATTTTTATTCTTATTGCCTCAAAAATAATATCCCAAAGATTTCAAAGTATAGTAAAAGGCCGCCAGGTAATTTATTTCTATTACTTAAAATTTTAAACACGTTTAACTCAAACCTGAATTTTTTTACTTGGCCGCACCCATAACTTGAACAATTTTTGTATATGGCATAGTTCATTTGTTATTAACAATTTTTGGCGATTTTTCTGTAAATTTTGCAAGTTTGATTTTGGAAGTGCACCATTCGGCCAACAATCAATACAACAAAAAAAAAAAAACCTACGTACTTCTCTATCTGTTGTTATGTACAATCCTTTAAGGAAGGACTATAGACCCTTCCAAAAAAAAAAGAGATCATCTGAGAAACGCTTCACAGCCGCCATGTTTTACAGTCAATCATATGTATAACAAACTTCTACGTTTGCAAACTCGATTTATTTTATATATTACCTAGAAAAAAACCACAAAAAAAGCCTATTTATACGGCCTGTAGAGTGGCCTAACACTTTAACTGGATAAAACCCAGAAGCAATCAAATTTTCGGAAAACCTGATATTAAATTGCATTCCTAAGAAACGCATGACGAATTCGTAAATAGATGAACTAAATACAACAACATTATTCTTACTTATTTATTTTTATTTATTCTATTTATTTAATATTCACAGTTCGAAATTTTACTTAAGAACTTTTTATAATGTTGTATTTCTATTTCATTTAATATTATGATGGTCAAAGCTTGTCCTTGGATTGTCCCAAGCCCGATGAAGAAAAATGGGTGAAAATCGGAATATATTCGTAACGTTATGCGAGCATCAGTCGCATATGGAGTAAAACTGGAGAATGGTCAGAGTCTGCAAAGTCATCTATAAATCCTATCAATGGAATAATTCGTATGGTCAATTGCAGAAAAAGACCTGTTCATCTTAAAGCCCAGATTAATTGCATTATCTACAAGCTGAGTGTGATTAAGAAAAATGGGTGATAATGACTAATCATCAGCATTGTAGTGTTTTTTTTTTTAAATATTAAAATCAGCTGAGCTTTTGTGGGATTAAGAATAAGAATGAGAATAAGAATTGTTCTGTGACGACCAATTGAATTTCTCTGACAGATCTTCATTAAGGCCGCAAGCTAAATTATGATAAATAAATTTTCCCATCATCGGTATAAAAATGTAAAGAGGCATTTATACAAACATTAGGGAGGTCATTTAAAACGTGACTGAATTGGATAGGTCCATGGATGGAACCTTGTGGCACTTCCATACGTTCAATGAAAGAGAATATTTATTACAACTACGACTCTTTTACTACGTAAGTATGCACTTATTAGACTCACCGTTCTAGCAATAAATCGAAAGTCGATATAGATCGATTTAAATCATTTGGCCAGTCTACTGCGCAAGTTCCTAAATTTTATCTGATCCCTGAAAGAGAAAAAAAAAAAAAAAAAAAAAAAAAACATGTACATACATTAACAAGCATTGTCCAAGTCATAATTACTCGTAGCTTGTACGTCATTGGGTATTTTTATCATACCTCTACGATAACATAACTACGATTTGCTCAAAAGCCTAACTGAACCGGAAAAAAACAAGTTATGTTAAGCAAGGTAATTAGAGATCTGTCCCTCAAGAACCTTTTCTAAAACATTTGACAGATATGGTAGGGTACATATGGGACGAAAATTGGCGGTTTAACAGGAATGATCCTAACCAATTTCCAACTTTCAGCTACTTAAGCTACTAAGGCACAAACATTTTTTTTTAAATCGGATTTGTATTTTATCCTCGACTTGAGTGAGCCTATACTAATAAACTCTATCTATGGTATATCAAAATTGAATTCCGACGGAGGTTCAAAACACTACTGACTATTTGGAACGTAACTCGGTTTCAGCATTGGACTGGAAAGAAAAGCATTCCTGAATTCGTTTAACTTCTGAATGAAAATATTTCTTTTACTTTTCGGAACCTATGAACATACACATACCCATATTCATATTCGTATATGTACACACATAGCTATACTTGGTTTTTCCAACATGAAACATGTTCTAGATTAATTTTAAACGTTAAAACATGTTAAGTCCCAAAAAAACAAAAAAAAAATAAGAGCAAAAGAGGTTTACTTAAACAAAATGTTTCTTGAAGAACAAGCCAAACGTGTTGACTTCTTATATTCGTTTAAGTCAATAAAAACTGTAGAGACCCACGTCATTAAAACATACTTATGTATGTATGTATATGCATATTACATACCTTTTACTTCACAAAGCTCAAAAAAATATATCCAATTAGAAATGTACGAGACTAGCGTAGTTATTTTGAGTCAATGTCTGCACCCAGATTTTGTATTGCGCAAATTGCATAAATTCAAATAATTTTACACAAAACTTCGGCAAACGCGATTTAACAATATTATGCACAATGTACACTTTGGTGACTTTTTTTTCATCGGTGTATTGCCAATCGACTAAATTTATGCACGAAATTGCAACTAACCACCACAAGCAAGCAAATACTCGTAGGTAACGCGTCAACGTTTTCTCACATTAATTACACGAACTCATCGCAATACGCACGCTAATAACTACTCTTGCATTTCGACACTAGATTTTTTAAAAATTATCCAAAATAGACTGTTTTACTTTTCTACTTCTACTCGTATTTTTAAGGGAAAATATGATTTAAAGTAGGGCGAACACTCACCGATTTTTTATTTCGTTTTTTATTCAATCAAGTTCAAGATCTGCAGATGCAGAACCGTTTGAACCTTTACAATTGACGCAATGCAAACACCAAACACTGAACACGACAACAATACCACTCTCTCACTGAGTCACGAAGTACGTACTCTTACTACAAATCCATAAGCAGGATTTAGGAACTAAACACAAACCATGCATATACGAGTACCTACTCGTATGTAGTACCTTCTCACCTAGAAGGAAAGGTAACTTACTGCGAGGGTGGAAAGGTAACGGAAAAAACTGGTCACCGTCACTACATTTATATATATGGATGTATACATTTGGACACTTCTTAGTTTACAATCATTCTTCCGCTTTCCAAAAAAAAAAACTTTGAAAAACCAAAGGTACCCCCGGCGTTTTACAATTTTACTGAAGTGCACTTGAAATAATATCCAGTGCTACCAACGAGGCCGCACGATCGCTATATGTACTCCTACAAACACGAATCCAAACCGAGCCAACCTTACCGGCTGAGCGAACAGAATTGCACTGAACCAGAACCGGTAGACAGTAAACGTACAACACTACTTCGTATCTCGTTGCAATGAACAGGCCATTTAATGAAAACAAGTGATTTCTATGCACACACGGATTCTGATTGCTCTCGTGGAAATCTCGCATCAAGCGCTTGCGAGAGTCCATTCCATAAAGCCAACTCAAGCTCAGATGCCCACACTCATACATCTTCACACCTTATATTCATTTAATATAAAACCCATACACATATTGTATTTGCACTTACACAAATTTGAATTTCTCAATACAGGTGGATCTGTTACTGCTCAATTGTTGGTGGCATTTGAGAGTAATTCTCAAAGAGACATAAATACACGCAAATCTCTTAAACCACATTTAAGAGAATTTTCCAACAATCTCAAGGCTTTGCTTACGCCACACAGCCGCAAAGTGCACACAGCGTAATACATTGGAATACTGCATTTATTTATTACTGCATAGATCACAACAGTGGTGCCAAAAAGTTCATTTATGGTACATGAAACAAGGGTGGATAATTAAGTATGTGATTTTTTGAATACAGGATAGTTTTTCGTCAAAAATATTTGTTTTTCTCCACATAGTCGCCATTGAGTTCAATACACTTCGTCCAACAAATCATAAGATTTGTCAAGCTCCTTAAAAAGGTGTTTGTTTGAGCGATTAAATCATCGTCAGAGCAAAATCTTTTTCGGAGCAATTTCCCCAGACTTGGAAACAGAAAATACTGGAGCCTACATCCTACATCCATAAGGGAGCAATTCATAGTCAATGACCGCATTCAGAATTATAGGGACTTATTACTAAAGCGAGTTTGAATTGTCGAGAGCCCGAGAATTGACTGCAAAACTAGGTTACATTTCGTCAGGTAGTAGACTTGAATTTCAGAGAAAAAATATCGGGCACATGAAGAAACATCAAAATCCAGCTGCCGGCTGAAATTTAAGTGAAAGTTGTGCTTCATCATTACTTGTTTGATAATTTGATAAATTGTTTTCTTTTATGAAAACTATGAAAACTAAAATGTTGTTTAGCTTACATTTTGAGATAGTGAATTATGAATTGAATGAATGGGAGGAAATCATGCAACGAATGTTTGTTTTTTTTTTTTTTTTTTTTTTTTTTGTTTCTTGTTTTTGTAAATCAAATAAGTTAACCGAAATGGATTTCTTTTAAAAATCAATAAAAAATAATGAAATACCTACAAAGAATATTTCTTCTCAAATTAAAATAAGGAAAGCTAATATGTAATTTTGTTTTCTGACACGCTGTCCTACTCGGCTTGCACTTCCTCTTTGAGGTTAATTTTCGGTGTTATAAGTATCGATTGAATTCTTGAATAAACTCAGGTAGAGACGATCAGTAGAAATCGGGTTTTGGTTTTAAAATATCTAATATTACATATATGTATATGTATGTATATATATTGAGAGTTCGAGGTTCGAAATCAAATTGTGTTATTAGCTTCTTCATCATATGTCGATTATGTTGTTGTCGCATACTGCTTGCGTTTTCGAAAGTTAAAAACAACACCGCTGCTGTCGTTGAGTAGTATCCATTTTTAAAAATTGTTTGCAATCCCTTTAGCAATGCTGCTCCTTCTTACAAACTTTGCAAACGGTTTGTCTGTTTGAGGTCTTCCCTCTGGAATGAAGCACTTGCCTTTGGAAATAGTTTGCTGCTCGACCGCCTATAAAGCCCTAAATCGACACTGCAGGAATTTCCATTACCTTCTGTAATAGAAAGTAAATCATTACTACTGCCCAGTTTTTCCTGCCATTATTGGTGCGTAATATTGGCTTATTTCTGCAAAATCACAGGAATGATTATTGCGTCCCAATAAGATACAGGTAAATCTAAATTTTCTAACGCATGTACCATCTCTTGTGAAGTGTCTAATATCTGTTATCTGACGCCTAAAATGCTCCACTTTACATAAGTTGCAGGTAGTCTTAGAGCAATTAACGAAAACACTTTTATGATGTCTAGCGTAGAAGTTTTTAATTTAAAATAGCATAGCTTTCGAAGAAAACATAGTGAAAGCTGAGATGTTGAATTTTGTTAAACACCACAAAGACAAGCTAGAGGTACACGTGGTAGAACTGGCTCAAATAGCAGAACACAAAGTATTACGATTGCCGCCTTACCACTGCGAGCTTAATCCCATAAAGTTGACATGGGCTCATGTTAAAAAGGACATGGGTAAAAGGATAAGTAACAACCCAAAACAAAACTTTGGTATACAGTCTTTACCAAATAATTATCCGGTGCGCTAAATAGATCAACAAGGTGACGTTAGTTTACTTTATATTGGTAAAATGTGCGAAAGTCTTATTTCTAATCTCCCAGATTGTACGATTTATTCTTTCTGCTAGAGGAATTTGTTTTCGCCGTTTAACAATCGACAGAAGAGTTTTATTTTCAGACTATGACTGTATAATAAAATTTTCTTGGCGTTGTTTACAGATCACTTTAGGGTATTGTTTCCGCCTTGACACCTTATTTTTACTTTTAGTAAAATTTCCGATTGTTCCTGTAGTAGCAGCCTCATATTGCTCTTTCGTTTACGCCTGGAGAAGCCGAAGCTATTACATCATCTTTTGCTCGTAGAACACATGAACTTTTTATGTAGTGCCGCTTCATACGCGAGTTGTTTTGCTACATGGTCTTACTCTTCATTAAACTAGGGGTTGTATTTTGTTTCGCAAAGAATCTGACGGTTTGTTGTGACTGCAGCGCTCAACGTTAAATCTCAGTATTCCTCCTTTGTTCTGACGTCCGAGATATCTTTAGAACTAGGTAGTGATACAAATTTACATATATTACCCGTTCATAATACTTTGGCATCTATAATATGTATAAAAATGGTGCTTTGCGTCGATCGTAACATAATTAATTATAGTGGTATTCGGCATCAGCCAATATGTTTAAGTCGTCGCCTTGCTTCTCTATAAGCGCGTATTACGCTAATGTTAGCGAATTTATCCTTGACTCAGTTTATTATAAGCTGCTCACTTACATTCTGGTAACTCAAAACTTCTTATTTTAAATCTACCCCAAAAAGGCGAATTGATTTCTGTAGCAATCACACAAATGTATGTTTTCTATCCTTCTTTTGTTTGTTAAAGTTAATTTAAAGTAGTCTACAGTCGAATACAGATTCGCACGTTGTCGTTTTTTTATTTTGCAACGTCGTGGCAAGTGAAACAGTTCTTATCTGAAATCCTTCAATTTAGAGAATCATTTGCGATGCTGACGTTGATTCATTTGCTGTGAAGGATGGTAGCACAGTCAATGTTAGCACTGTTACAGTATTGGGCATCACCAGACACAATTGTACCAACCTTCATTATACAGTATCTAACCAAGACATTTTAAGAACGGAAAATGTATACTACCTTGTGTACATCAATAAAGAAAAAGGTTATAATCAAACCATTGAACGCGGGAAAACGGCCAACATCAAAAAAGGTTTTTAGCATAATTTTTGCATATTAAACGATTATACTTATGTACATATGTAGTTCGGTATGTTTACACACTTTTTGTTTATTTATTTTTTGTTTTGCTATTGCACCTAACAATAAATATATGTGTATGTATATAATCTTTGTAGTTACATTAAACGCTTCTAAACACTAATTCTATGGGAATTTTATTTTCCTTATAACACAATGTATAAAATTAAAATCAATTGTTTGTAAGCTGTATCTAATCTACAATACTTATCAATGCGATCGTGCAATGTCTGAGAAAAACGTTAAAATATCGTGAATGCTAAATTCCAAATTTATCATTGCTCCTGCATAACATTTTTGAATACGTTCTTCAAGAAAATTATATTGTGCTATAAATTCTTCCTGCATCGCATGCCAAACAACTTGAAGAAGATTCTCCTCTTCGCAAAGGTGTTTCTCTACTTTTTTGTAGAGATTTTCAAGACCTTTCTTTACTTCCCTTGCCGGATATTGACCAATGACTTTACGAAGCTCTTGCTTTGAGAATGCCATTTGATAACTTATTTCAGTTTCCTTAACACCTTGCGCTACTTTCTGCTGTACACCTTCAAAGAAAAGCTGTCAAACAAAACAAAACGAATTAAATACATTTCTGAAAATATTAATCAAAAAGTGCCATTACATTTAATCTATCCAAAGGTCGACCGAAATACTTTGTTACATATGCCTTTAACGCATCATTGTATCTTAATTTAGCCTCCTTTTTAAGGGGATCGAGGCCAGGCACTTTGAGTTGAGCTAGCAACGAGTACATGTGGTGGTAATTTTCCATTTTTACAACTTGACTTGGCGTTTTAGGATGTTCGTTGGAATGGATCGATATGCACTCAAATATTGTATTCACTAGCTGTAAATACCACTTCTCCATATCAGCTCGTCTATCTGACTTACGAAAAATTCCTTCAGAAGTCTCTGCAAAATCTTCAAAGTTCTCAACATATGGTAATATGCCACACTTTGATCGTTTAGGCAATTTCGCATCTTTAATTGACTGCAGTTGTTGTTGCATAAAACGGTCAAAGTTTCGCTTAACATGTACCAATGCTGAGGCAAACGTCATACTTAAAAACGAATGCGTGTCTTGGGCTGACATAACATGCTGAGTTAGGCGAACAAGAACGTATAATGAATAGCTGAAAAGAAAAATAAATCTATTACGTTACCAAATACAAGTTAAGGAAAAGATCGATTTATTTAGATATTCCATTGTCTGATTTAAAAAAAAATATCTAGCTGGTTTAATCTTTTTTTTAAAGAATACACTGAACTTATAGTAACTTTTAATATTTCTTAATTTATATCATATGTGTTTATAAGCGCATTTTTTTCTTTACAATTTGGCTTTAGAAATACAAGTAAATAGTAAACATTTTGACTTTCGAACTTGAAATGTTTTGCATCTGACCATCAAAATAATTCTTTCCCAATAGAAGAGATTGGCTATAAAAGCTTAAAGCAAGGGAATGTGACGAGTAGTAGATAGAACGACGCCTGATGCTTGGACTTTAAGATCTATCATATATAATTAATACAGAGAAAAGAAAATTCAATGCTTACGAGACCTATGGCGTAAAATCGAGTAAGTATAAAAAAATGTTAAGTTCTTCCATTAATAAAAAAATATAACTACATAACAGCAGTACTTTTGAAACATGGGTACATAAAAAGTGTTCAAAAACAAAAACAAAAACAAAATAGCTTTTTGCAATTTAGTTTATTTGTTCAAAAACAACAATGTACATCAAGGTAAACTTATAATTAGTCCAGGATATAAAATAACATAATGTAACATTTAAAGAAAAGAATGCTTATTTAAAATTAAAGAGAACAATAAGAAAATACATGTAATAATAAAAGAAAACAAAATTTTGAGTTAAAGAAAAATTAAGCGCATCCAAGAAAGAGAGAAAAGAAAAAGGACTTATTAAAACAAGAAGTTAAATCAGTTCAAACTGGAGAGGTATTCGAATCAAGCTGTAGGAATTTACGGCGTTCGATTAAGGACTTTACACGAATGGGTAGACCATTCCAGAGCTTAACAGCATAAATGAAAAATTGCCTGCGTGATGTTAAGCAGGTGAATGTGGAAGGACGCAAGACTTTGTAGCGATTTGATGAACATAAATGAATTTTGTTAAAAAAAGAGATAGGTTCCTTCACGCGAATAGTTTTGAAGAGCAAAGCACAACAACGATATTTTAAAAAAGTCTCTAAGTCCCATCCAAGGAGTTGACGAGCTTCAGAAGAAATATGATCAAATCTACGAACATTGAAAACATACCGCGCAATTGAGTTGGAAGCAACTTTGAGTTTTTGAAACGAGTACGAGTCAGAATCCGCAAACAGTTCACAGCCGTATGATATTATGGGTATTATTAGTGCCTTTACCAATTTGAGTTTGACTTGAGTAGGTAAAATTGTTTTTGTAATGGATAATCCACGTAGAGACGCATATATTTTATTGATTATAGAATTTATGTGAACATCCCAAGTTAACTTATTGTTAAAGGTTATTCCAAGGTTTTTTACGTGGTTAAGGTACTCAACTTACGACGAATTTAAAAGGATAGGGGAGAAATCAGGGAGATGCTGTTGATGTTTGGATATTGGTATGAGTTTAGTTTTGTCAGGATTCAGCTTTAGACCATTGCGTGTTGACCACTCGAGAATAGGACATAGACCGTCGTTTATTTTTGCAACTGCATCTTCAATCATGCCAATAGGGAAATTAAACTACAATTGAACATCGTCAGCATATATATGATATTGACAATGCAATAAAATGGAGGGTAGATTATTTATAAAAAGAGAGAACAATAATGGACTAAGTATAGATCCTTGGGGAACACCACGATTAACAGGAAGAAACGAAGACAGTTTACTATTACACGAAACAGCTTGCAAGCGATCAATGTCAGAGAAGTTAAAATATGTCGTAAATTTATCACAGAGAATATTCGGATTTATACAGTCAAATGCTTTAGAAAAGTCAAGTAGCGTTATCACAGTTGTATAATCAGCGTCTATTGCCTGTCTTACATCGTCAAAAACTTTAAGTAAAGCTGATGTACAGCTATGTCCGCACCGGAACCCTGACTGCAGAGGATTAAGAAGCTGTTTGTCTTTAATAAACTCTTTTATTTGGTGGCTTACAATCGATTCAAAAGCTTTGGATAAAAAAGGAGGATAGCTTTAGGTCGGTATTCAGAGTTTGTACCTTTTTAAGGAATCGGTATGATTTTAGACTTTTTCCAGGCTAACGGGTAGGTAGATGTCATAATAATGGTGTTAAAAATATGGGTGATGTAAGGAAGTATAAGAGGAAGGAGAATTTTTATGAGGTCAGGATGAATATTATCTAGTCCGACTGACCTGCTTTTCATAGAGAAGATTGCCTTTCGCACATTATATATGTTAACTGCAGTCAAGGAAAATTCATTTTCTCTATCATCCTGTGATGACGTTAGGTTAGTGTCAGGCGGTGCACTTGGGGTAGAGAACTTTCGATTCAACTCTTCTAAATCAATACTGTCATCCGAGACTATGGAGTGTTGCTTATTTACACCAATATTCCGAATTTCACTCCACAGAAATTTTGAGGAACGATTGGAATTAAATCTATTATTGTAGTACCTCAGCTTAACGGATTTAATAAGGTTAGTTTAAAAGTTACGATTAAATTTAAAACATCTAAGCATTTCGGCACAGCCGAAACGTTTCCAACGTCGATATGATACATCTTTCTTTTTGATTGCCCTAAGAATATCATACAAAAGCCAAGGGCAGCTGTGCGGCTTTATAACACGGGTCTTAATTGGAACATGTTTGTTAAAGACGTAATCAATAGCATTGGTTAGGAATTCAATTTGTTTATTGACGTCAGGTGTCAAGTAGATTGAGTACCAATCAATGGACGAACAATCGATAAAAAGACTTTCAACGTTGACATTGCGAAAATCACGATACTGGATGGACTGAGACACGTATTTAGGAAAGTGTAAGTCATGTTCACAAAACAATTATATTACAACTCAGAATGAAAGCTTACAAAATACAATTTCACAATTCATTGAACGCAGCCAATTCCTTGCCGGACGCACTTAATATGCCAGACTGCAAAAGACAGTAAAAAAGGTAAGAAAACACTTTAGCTTCTCTCTTCGCTCCCAATTTCATTTAAATAGCAACAACGAACTTAATCACAATTTTTCAACGATTTCATCTAGCGGTCGGTAGATTTGCTTTACCATGTGGTACCAGATAATTATTTTTTATTTGTATAGTCTTGTCTTGTACAGAATATGAGAGTCAAAGACACAGCACGCATTGTGTACAAACATTGTGAGAGCGAACTTATAAATAGTGGTAGAAAACTCCTTATTTATTTCCTTTAAATTCAGGGCGACCCCATTAAGTAGGATTGTTTCATTTCAAACCCACGACTGGCTTCCTTATATTAAATATTTAGGTATTTAAATACGAGTGGAGTGCTCACGTCACTTAAATAACGCAAAGCCTTCTGTGAATAAATTTGCCGTACTAAAGTATTACCATTGTTATTCGTCTTTTATTATCCGTTGAAATATCTATCGCGTATAATTACATCTAATTTTAAATATTTCTCCAAAAACATATATGAATTATTATTACCCTGTTGCTGACACCTTTAGCTAAATTTGGGTACCTTGGGACCATTCTACAGGCCTACAGGCCTCTACTTTGGGTCCCCTCGTTAGTGAGGGCAAGTGTTTACTGATGTTTTCGTATTTGAGAGGTCAAATTATTTTTCTTTCGGCCTCTTTTTTAAACCTTGAGTCTCTATTGCATTTTAGATCGTATTTTTCGACGACCTTCGTTGAACACGGCAAAACCTGCTGATTGGCTTGGCTTGAAGTTGTTCCACTTTCGGTTTCTTAATGTGGAAACTTTCGCGGACGCGCATACTTTTTTATTATATTAGATTCCCATTACGCATTTAACTTTGGTTTTTTTTTTTGACATTTTTGACATTTGCACATAAATTTTCGTTAACATTGTTTTACCTGCAAAGCAAAGTGCTTATCAGGCCAGAATCCCGTATCTAATGCGTGACTCTGACAACGAGTAATACACTTGCTTTAGTACCTCCATATGTGAGTTACACTTAAGATACACCATTGCAAATATAGTGCTCTTAAGTTAAAGGCGCAGTACGTTGATGTGCTCACGCCATAGGAAATTCAAGTATTTAATGGTTTTAGCTACCTCGATTGTGCTGCTGCTCCTTAGTAATGTACAACGATCATTTCGATGAAAGATTTGAATAACTTCCGTTTGCTTCGATGGAGTCCGAATATGCATCAACTTTGTTTTATTTGCGTTGATCACCAGGCCGTTGTCATGACACCATTCAGATACAAGGTTGAACTCGTGTTGCATTATCTTTATGGCTAAGTGCAAGTCCTTGTGTTTCACGACGATTGCGATGTCATCAGCGTAGGCGTATGCAGTAGCTTTTTAACATGTTCTTAATAGTTCATTTGTGAACAGTATAAATAATATGGGGCCCAGTTTGGAACCTTGTGGCACGCCGTATTTGATCGTACTTTTTTTGCTAAATGTGTCAGATATCTTGACTTGTATTTCTCTTTTACTCAAATAACTTTTAAGCCAGTTTGCCAGCACTCCTCTCAGTCCTAATCTGTTGACGCTTTCCACAAGTTTTTCAGGAGTCAGGGTATCAAACGCTTTGCTGAAATCTATAAAGAGCACGAGTGCGTGGTGGTTTTTATTCAGTCCAGCATTCACGACGTTGGTAAATTCCCCCAGTAACGATTAAGTGCTCTTGCACTTTTGAAAACCAAATTGGTTTAGATGAATCACTTTGTGCTTCGACATAAAACAATTAACACGATTAACAGCTACCTCTTCTAAACATTTTTCAACCGCTGATAGAATTGAAATCGGTCTATAATTCTCCGTATCTTTTTTATTCCTCCCTTATATATTGTGCGAATTATTGAAGTTTTCATTAGTTTTGGTACACAGGACTGACACAAACTACTGTTTACGATCTTCGTGATTATAGGAGTGAGACACATAGCATTTATTTTGAGATCAACTGGTCTATTGTTGTCTGCTCTAGGACCTTTTTTGTCACTCAGTTGACACAGTATTTTGTAAACTTCAGGCTCTGTTGCTTCCTCTACGTAAATACTTTTTGAAGTTGCCAGTTCTCAAGGTTTGATGTTTTTGTATCACAGATATGAATGATGTATGCCGCTTGATTCGAAAACCGCTCCACGTTTTCCTCGGGTCGTTGTTGGCAATTAAAAACTTTTGTTTGTAGTATTTAGCTTTTATAAGTTGAATAGACTTAGTAACTGTGTTTCGATATCTTTGTACTCATCTTCAAACGTCTTACATCTGGGGCTGTTTTTCCACCTTCTATATAACTCATCCCTTTTTTTTTGCACATTGGAACTATTTCTGGAGTTATCCCTGGCTTATGCTTCCGTGTTCTTTTCCTTGTGGTTATTTTACTTGATTCAGCATAAATCTTATTCATTTCTCTTATTGATATCTCCCAGCACGATATTCTCATTATTCCCCTTTATAATTCCATCTAATTCTTCAATAAACCTTCCAATACTCGAGCTAGGTCGCCTGTATATTGCATGTACATGCTTTTGTTCACCGTTATGGCATATTTCTCGTAGTTTATTGGGCTAGCTGGTAATATTGTGTAAATTATATTGTCTTTTAAAAATATTGAAACTCCTCCTCCTTTCGTCGCATCACGGTTTAAACACTATCATACATATCGCGTATCATTCTTATAAGTATACGTCTCCATTCGCAATATCCATTGTGACTCGTGCTGTGTGTGCAGTTGCACCGTCATGTTCACCAAGCCCCGATCATCTAATTCCGGTAGTAAGAAGTCGTTTATCATTGCCGATGGCGTTCTCAAAAAATACGGTCCAATCACTCCTCCCGCGTGAACGCCGCCCCACACAGTGGCTTTGAGTGGATGTGATTGCTCTTCAGTGCCCCAGAAACGAAGATTTTGCTTATTGACGTAACCGCTTAAGAGGAAATGCGCCTCGTCGCTCATGATAATTTTCTACACAGAATCGTTCTCTTCATTGTTGAAATTAAGGATGACTTTACAGTAATTCAAACGCGACAGACGGTCACGAGGCATTAATTGATGCACTGTTTGCACTTTGTACAGGAAGATGTGTAAGTCTTTCACTAAATAGTTAAAGTCTCATAGTCTCCTGTGGTTCCACTCTGTTCTAGTCGAGTAGCTAAGCGCCGATGTGTTTTCCCAGTTGGCGCGACACTATTAGGAAATCGACGTCAAAATTCACGCTGCACTAACACCACCGACCGATAATTGGTCAAAAACATCGACACAATTATTCCACGCTCTTGCGGAGTATAGCGCTCCATTGCTTGCCTGTTTGTATACTGCAGCTGTCTAGTTCACAAATGTTAAATTTGATTGATGTATGACGCTATTTGCAAAAATAGGGTACATATATCAGCAATTGAATTTTTCTTTTTCGTTGCGCCACAAGGTAATGGCTTCGACGTTGCATTTCGCTATTTCCACGCCAATTTGTTTCATGGTTTCACGACATTTCCTTATTCATGTAAGCCCGACCTTTTGAAATTATAAATTTTCAATATATTTTTTTTCTAAATTGTCAAGTAAATGCATATACTTAATTAACATCGCTTTAATAAGGACATTTTAATTAATAAATTCAGAAAATTATTAAACTACTTTTCCATAATGTATTTGCCAGCAAGTACTCAATCTACAGAGCGAAAATTATCGCATGGATAAAAACCAAATTGGTGTGCTGCTGTTAAGGCTACCATATTCTACAACCTTCAACATTATGGAATAGTCTCAAGATAGCTGACAAGAAAAATGTACGAACGAATAAGGAAATTTCATGTCAACATAACAATCCCTGCAAACAAATTAAAAAGCATGAAACGTATAAAACCCCATTAGTTAAATCTGATCATTTTAATATCCACTAAGGCCCATTTGATTTACTTTACTGACACGTGATATTGCTATAAGTATACTAAAATAGTACATTTAATGTTTCTTGACTTTTTATCTATCTAATTCCAATATAAAGGAAAACCGTATCTTTGATCAATCGACTTTAGGACTTGCCTTATGAGCCTTGCCTTTCCTTTTGTGTACCCCTTATTCTATCATTGTTGGTTATATTGTATTAACTAACAACTAAAGATTGAATATGTACTATGTATCGATGCAAATCTATAGACCACCAAAATCTATAATATAGAACAAAATTGATTATAGATTTTAGCGGTATGTACCATATATTAAAATAAAAACTGGATTACTAAGTTCCTTTAGCAGTTGCCAATTACGTGTCAGTAGATACCTAATATGTATTGTATGTATATTCGAAAATCTAGAACTGAAGTAAATTTTAAACGCCTGATTAATTTTAAACGATTCTTATCGTTTACATTATTATATTGACGCTTTCTTTTTGGTCTACTAACTGGCAGTCTAATGGGCATATCTTGGTTCTGATTTAATAAAGAAAAGCATTTGCAGCAATATGAGAGAAGTCAACCCAACAATTCCACCAAATTTATATTTTATAATCTTAAAATACAGATTTAAAATAAACTCACAAACTATCCATCTTCTCGAAACTCTGTATAAAAGTGATGAGTTCAGGTTCCAGGCAACCAAATAAAGCAATCATTAATTTTCGAACTTCTTCGTTAATCTGTCGATCGATTTTCTTCTGAGGAATTAGATTTGCTACAAAAATAGAACAAATTTTATAGGAAATAATATTCGTTATACAATGAGAATTGCATCCAACTTGTTTCCGATTCTTTTGATTCCGGTTGATTTTCTAATGCGTCTAAAGTGGTCTGAGTATTTTTTGTGGTTGGACTTATCACATCCATTTGAAAAAAATGTATGCAAAACATTTGCTCCTGCAATGCAACAGGTTCTAGCTCAGCTAAAACTTTTTCCAATATTGTATCGAATCGTTCACGGTCGGCATTTTCAACGCCACTTGCCCATGATTCTTTATTAACACCTAATGTTCCATAAGGCACTATCACAGTGGATTTTTTGGAAGAAGTTGAACTATCTAAATCCTCGCGCGATGTACGCAGTTTTTCAGATATCTGTTGCCGCGCCTATGAAGGAAAAAGCAAATAAAATCAAACAGAATAATTTGAATGATATATATTTTTTCTCTAAACTAATAAGAAGTGGCTTACCAAAGCAAAGAAGTTCCGGATATCCCTGTCGTAGATTTTACTTAGTGATGTCGTATATACTTTTGTTAGGCCATCGTAAGTTTTGCGATCCATCGCCTTAGTCCAATGCATTAGGTCTGTATAAGCAACAAGTTCTTTATGAACAGCCGAATGGTTTGGAAGCACCAGTTCATTGAAAGAGAGTGGCGTATCCCCGAACTCATTGCCCAAATGTATAAACAAGTTATTCACATAACGACTTATTGTAATAGAGAACTTTGCCTTCCATTTTTCAAAACGCTTTCGTTGATCTTGGACAGCTTCAAGACGTAATAGTGATGGATCTATGTCACTATTCATCGCTTGCTGCAAGCTTTTAGCTGCTGCGATGGCTGCCTCCCTACCGGATGCAGTTTTAAGATCAGGTTCATCAAGAGCTTGTTGATGTGTATGCGGAAGATCTAGTTGAGTCTTGTAAATGTTTAAACAGTGTTATATTGACGGTATATTCAAGTGATCGAACTGTGTATTGTAAGTTTATTTTAAAAATATGAAAACCTACTATCTATGAAATCTACACATATGCTAAAACGATTAGTTGTAATGAAAAAAATTATTAAAGTAAGACTTAATACGAATAAATTTAATGGATGAATAAAAAATGATTGCACGTTACGATTGAACATTATAGAACCTAGATATCAAATGTGGTCATATTTGATAGCATAGTACGCTAAATAACACGAATATATAGATAAAATAATTTGCCAGGCTCAGCTCCATGCTTAGCAGTGATCGTCAAATGATTATCATTTATTTATTAATTACTTTTTGTAATCACTTGATATTCTTAAGTTTATTATCTGCAAATTTATTCAAATTAAGCACCGCGATCAATTTTTTTTTACCTGTGTGGAATTTCATATAAACTTACATATGTTGGACAAGTTTTATCTACACTTATAAATTGAAAGCTATACTGCGAAGAGAGTAACATGGTTAAGCTTTCGAAAAGAAAAAAAATATTTCTGCTATCCATCACAAATCGAAGTTACCAGTACTGTTACTATTGTAATACAATATTTTATTGCTGGCTGAATTAAATTTGAATTTTTATCTTTAACCAATATCACATAGTAAGTAGTCTTTATATCTGACTCCATTGGCATTTTTGTTCTCGAACCACAAATAGCGCTAAAGCTATCTTTTGGCTAGAGCCAGGACTTCGCAGAGTAAATGAAAAACGCATTCTCTTGTGCTTACATCTTTGAAGCTACAATATAAAATGCTGAATGGGATGCCCAATAGGAATAATAAAAAATATTAAAAATAAATCAATACAAGGTGCGACAAGATAACTTCCTTATTTGAAAGGAGCGTTTAAAAGCTGATAGGACGTTAATCCCATCTGTTTGTGGTCTAGCTCGGAAGTCATCAGTGTTTCAGTCATCATCATGCGTTAGAGTAACGAGCAGCGTGCGTTTGCCTTAGAGGCCTATTTTTCCAACGGCTGCTTGGTGTTTTAAACCCAGAGCCTCTTCAGAAATCGCTTCAACAGTGCAACATTGGGTCCCGTCCCGGACCAGAAATCAATTATTTTGTGAATCATAATGTTCAAGGAAACTGGTCCTGTGCAGAAAAGAAGAATTAGACACGCACGTCCTATCACAGCACGTAAGAACATTGAAGCAGTAAGGGTTGCAGTTTTGTGATCGCAGCAACGTTTGCTCTTGATAAAATGGACTTAGGGCACATACGGTTTCGACAGGACGGAGCAGCGGCCGAGCAGATTCAAGGGCATCGATAGCTATATTGTGAGAGCGTCTCATCTCAGTGACCCCTTGTAACTTCTTTTTATGGGGGCATTTGAAATTCCGTATCTATATCAACCGTTTGAAAAGAAACATTCAGGAAGAAACGACCACCATGCCCAGCAATATACTGATGAGAGAGATAAGAAACATCAGAATTCGGTTCAACCAGTGCATCGACACAGGGGGGCGTCATTTGCCAGATATGATTTTTAAAACGATGTAAGTCACAACTTTAAATAAAAAAAATTAAAATATATCTTCACTACTTTTTGTTTTATTGCATTATGCAATAAGGAAGTTATGTTGCCACACCTTGTACATATGTATGTATAATAATGAATAGTCACGAAATGATACCTTAACCCTAAACAAGTTCAAAAAAGAACTAAAGAAGATTTTTAAAGGAAATCTTTATAAGGGTAGATATAAAGGAAAAAATTTTCAGAAAATATGATGAAGTAAATTAAAATGTAAAAAGCGTAAAAAAGGAAATAAGGAAAAAAATAAAATAAAGAAATACAACAAGGCCTATCTTAGGTGGTAACAGAAAGAAGAATTGAAAGGTACCAATGATACAAATGATCTATCGAGATAAGAACGTAAAAAGAAAAAAAAATTACTAAACTTACCCATCAACTAGAACACGAAGAAATTTTTGCCGACAGAAAAGAAGTAGATCTAACGAACAAAACAGCAATAGATAATGAAACATATAAAGAACGGATCAGATCACCAGTAGAGACACAAAAGAAAACCAAAAAGATAAAAGGAGCCTTGGCAGAACAATATAGGATGAAAACACCAAGAGGGAATATCGGAAGCTCCACCACCAATTACAGTCTACAAACATATATATATATATAATGGCTATGAAAAAGGAATAATTAAACAAACCGTTAAAAAGGCAAACACAACTACATACCCATACTTATATGAATTGAGAATTGAAAAGAAAGGGAAAAACGCAACGGGACACCACCTCTCACGTTACTATATTCAATATATATAAATATCGGTCACTAATAATCATCATGAATACAGAATAGTGTTAAGAATCTCCGGTGGGTATTTAAATATAAGAACATGGAATGTAAGAAGCCTGTACCAAACAGAAAAAAATAACGCCATACAAGAAGCGAAGGGACTCAAAATGGATATGTTGGGAATGCCGACGTACAATGGATTGGAAACGGAAGTAAAGGGTGATTTTTTTTTGGTGGTGGGTTTTCCAGTTTTCTATTTTTAACAGCTCACACGTGATTCGTGACATGTGTCAGAGTCAAATATACTTAGTTTACATTGCGATTTCATCATGGAAAGACTTACACCCGAGCAATGTTTACATTGAATTTTACTATCAAAAATCGTGAACAATGAAAAATATTTTTCGCACACTTTGACCATTATTACTGTCATAATAATCAACCTACTAATTACACGCTATTACGCATCAAGCCATCTACCATCTACCTCGTGCAAGAACCGAAGCCGACGTCTTAACACAGTATCGAATTTTCGTTGAGTAGATCGTAGAAAAGCTGGAGGAAAATCCGCTTTTTTATCGGAAAATTGAATTATCTTCAGCGACGAAACTCATTTCTGGTTGGATGGGTATGTTAATAAGCAAAACTGTCGTATTTGGTCCGATAAGTAACCTCTGGCAATAGAACTGCCAATGCACCCGGAAAATGCACTGTTTAGTGCAATTTATGGTCTAGAAGAATAATTGTCTCTTATTTGTTCAAAGATGACCGTGAGAATAAGGTTACCGTCAATGGCGCCCGCTTTCGTTCAGTGATTTCAAACTTTTTTTGGCCCAAAATGCACGAACTGAACCTGGTCACCCAGGTGGCGATGACACAAACCTAAACAGATACAAAGTACCAATGTTAATTGCAGAAAATTTTTAAAAATCCGTCACAGGAGTAGTTTATTCATCTAAACGAGTAATATTAATTAATATTATTAAAACTAAAAACACTCCTACTGTGACCCAACAGCTGACTGTGGAGACCTGGTCATTGAAGAATTAAGACAAACAACTGGACCAAAGCACTGAATTAAAGACATCTGAACAACACATATCAACGGCCAAGACAGGTGTGGGTGTCAAAAAAAAAAATTAGCACTAATGGAATAAAAAAGGAAAAATAAGGCAAATGAAAATAGATACAAGGAAATTCAAAGATTGATAAGAAATAAGCTTCCAGAGGCAAAGAATGGACACTTTCAAGATCAATGTGAGGAGTTAGGGACGCAATGATAGAAATCACTACAGCTTTAACTTGAACAAAAAAGTAAAGGAAATTGCTGCTACTAGAAGGAAAAAGCAATTCGGAATGCTAAAAAACAAAGAAGGCAAAATCTTAGTGTGCACGAGAAACTAACTAGTGTGGATGAAAAAGACCAACTAGAACTTGAAAATGGCAATAGCTCCTCTCAATTTGGATTTAGAAACGCGAGGTGTTCTTTGCCATCAACATACTAGTTCAACGAAGCTTGGAGATGAACAAAAACGTTTTTAGATTACGAGAAAGCCCTTGACAGGGAACAGCAAAATGGTAGAAATCCCTTGAAGTAAACGTATAGATATGAACGACAGAAGAGTCATCAGAAACCTATATTGAAGTCAAAAAGAAGAATCAGATGAAGTAGAGATTCGTAGAAGAGTAAGACAAGGATGCATTACTTTTCAATACGTATTCCGCAGAAATACTTAAAGAAGCAATAGAAGAAAATGACGGTGGGATGAAGATATATGAAGTCCATATTAATTACTTAAGATACGCGAATGATGATATTATAACAGAAAGCGATAAAAAATAAATTAAGTATTATGATGAATAGACCCAACAGTGCAAGTAACAACTACGGACTTCGCATAAATGCCGCCAAAGCAAAGTTTCTGGTGTTAACTAGAAAACAACAAATACCGAACCTTGAGCTAAAAATTAAAAAAACAAGAACATCGGAAGAGTCAGCAATTTCAAGTATCTACGAACGATAATCTAACGAAGAAAGTATTATGCAACGGAGAAATTAACTTTAAAATCAAAACGGGAATGTTTAAATGCTTTATTTGGTCTGTACCGCAATACGGGGTAGAAACCTGGACGTTAAAAGGAGCAATGATAAGGAAAACAGAAGTAATTGAAAGGTGGACATATCGAAAAATACTACGCAATTCTTGGATAGACAGAATAACAAGCGGACAAAGAGTTAAAAAGAACGTACCTACTTAATTAATAAAACAAAACTGTAATACCAATCAACCAACCTCTGCAGCGGAGAAGAACTTTATGAAAAAGAATGCACTAAAAGATCAATTCAAATCTGTACGTTTTTGATTTCAGCTTGAGCACTCCTCGTCTTAATCTCGATATCCTCTACTATTCCCTCGATTCCTAGTTTTAAAGTTTTCTGTTAGTTTTTAAGTGTTAGATTTGAAGTTGAATTAAGCTTGTATTAAGGCTAGTAAATAGAGGCTTCAACCCACACCAAAATTAGATATAATTAGATATTCACAGAAAGCGCGTAGACAAAAACAAAGTGCCTTAAGCAAATGATATCTGAAGGAAAACGACGCTATAATCAACGCCCACAAACCTCATGGTGGCTTTTATCAAACACAAGGTCAGAAGAAAATCAGTGCTACAAGCCAAAGAAGGCAGCCCTGTCGAGTGGATGGAAATTGGATGTCCTGAGAAAGTTCATTTCCAGCGAAATAGCAAGACGTTAATAGGAAAGAAACCGGCTTACCTGTAAGAGTGTCGCAATTACATGTTTGACACATCGAAACTCGAAATTTGGCAATAGTCTGAAAGACACAGTGTTATCACCGGAAACACGAACTGTGGGAGTTATTTTTGTCAGAAAATATTTGTATTACTTATGTAGAAAATTAAACCCTCAGAGTGAAATATTCCACGCAGCAAATCCTTGAATGGGTAAACAATGATGAATTGAAAACCGCACCCTAAAAGCCACGAATATTGAGGTTTTCAGACCTGACTAACGCGCTGGATCCCTGATGTCCTAATGTATTATTCTTTCATTGGGGATTTCAACAAATGTTATATACGTAAATAAAAGACAATTATCCAATATTTTACTATGAGATTTACTCAGATTTACCTTATGTTTTCCAATGTCACTATGTGTGTCACTATGAATCCTTACGTAACAGGGTTTTCGTATTAAATACAAAACCTCAGATCATATCCATACAGGAAACGTGTATCTGCAAAAACTGCATGTGTAATCTTAAAGAACGATACCTGGTCTTAACGTATCAAATTCACTCTAAACATTTAAACTTCAATAATATTACTATCAAGATTTGGCAAATGACATAAGATATAAGTTTTTCCTTACATCAGCTTGGAAGCAGGCTGATTATATATTGTGATCTCAGGAATACAATACTTATCATATATATCGATGCTAATGCTCTTAACACTTTCAGAAGCAGTAATATGTGCATTCATTCATACTTTCTCCTGACATGGTCATCAAATACAATATATCGAAACTTTATATAATAAAAAACCAACAATAATCACATCATAAAGGATAACTTGACGAAAACTATGCCTGGACTCAGAACAAGACATAAATTAAAAAAAAGCAGCTCAGCTTCACAGTGTTATCACTAAATGTTTTCTACAGACGTTTCCTAATTTGAAAAATCCTTACAGATCGCCTGTTATGGAATGGAGATCTGCAACGAAGTAGAAAACTGTTAACATAAGACTAAATTTGGAGTCTTTACAAATCGAGGAAAAAGGTTATAAAAGGCTAATCGTTATTTCGAAAATTTCTTTCTATACCAATTTTTGCCAAGATTTTGCTAATTAAACCCTTGGACACAGGCAGAGTGGAAACGCTCGGTAAATTTCGTTGAATTGAAAAGAGGATCTCTCAGTGTTAAGCCGTGATTGGGTTGTATACCATATATGCTGTTTCGTCTTTTGATGGTTTCAAGTCAACTGGCTTCGAGGGCATGTGTGATTTGGCATGACAACACTCCGTATGTAAATCATTAGTTTTGTGAGTAATGCTAATAAACAAAACATTGGTTGTCAATACTGAACAGTGGTTGCATTATATTGTATTGTGCATTTGTTTAATGGTGAATACCCCTATAATTAAAACTAAGACACAGACTTTCGATTATGGGCGACTCTTAAAAGAGGATATGCGGCCACACAATTATCAGACTTTTTTGATTGCTACAAAGTTATATTACAAAAAGAATATAAACAACAGATGCGGCACTTATGGGAATTTTTCTTCGGAGGAAATAATTTTTACGCTAGGTTTCTATCTGGACCAAGTGCAGAAAAGAACCACTTTGTCGCTGGTGACTCGGACCACTTCTGTATTGCAGTAAAAGTACGAATGCTGTATACATAGGTATCAAACAGCGAAGTGTTGTAAGGAAATTGATTATTTATTGACGATTTTTTACGGAATAGAAACGAGAATCAGAAGCTTGCAAATTTAAAATTTCCTTTGAAAGAAAACTATTGTGAGTGATAGTTGGTCCTGTTTGTATAAACGAAACTTAGAAGAGATTGTCATAATGCCTGGAAGGTATCCGAATAATTCGACTTGTAAAGAATTTCTCAAAATGGTTTTTGAAGGCAAGGGTCGAAGCCCAGGTCAACTTCTTAATTGCAATTAATATTCAATTAAAAAAAAAATTGGATTTAAGGCTGCAAAACCCACGAGATTTATAACTGAATAGTTAAAAGAAAGAACAAAACCAGACTTACAATAACGCGGTTCAATTCCTTCATCAACTTTATATTATTGTTGTTAGCAATTTCAATCATCGCATTTTTTCCACCAATTTTTTCCATTGTTTCTCGGACGTGTCCCAGGATTTCCTCATATGCATCCAATCTTTCCTCAAATTTTTCTGCTTCAACAACTGCAGTTTCAATATGCTGCATGAGGATGACAACTTGTTTCTCTGAAGCTAAAACACTCTGAATATTTGCCTGTAGAAAATATTTTAAACAAAAGAAAATGAGATAGTTCCAAAATTGTGTTCATTAAAACATTTTACTCCATCTAAATCGTGTAGCTCCTTGCTAAGTTGTTCAATAAAAGTTTCTGCATCTTTAATAGCAAAATCACATTCTGAAAATAGTTTCATCAACTCTGTGGCCTCTTTATCGGAAATCATTTGATATTCTAGAATTTCTCCATCTTCATCATCTTCAGTGTCAGGAGTTGCTTTTTCTCCACTACTTGCCCTGGCGATTTTTTCCGGCGATTTTTCAGTGAGCCAAGCCACCGGTACATTTCGAAACTCTGCACGATTGGAA
This sequence comes from Volucella inanis, assembly GCA_907269105.1. NCBI lineage: Eukaryota > Metazoa > Arthropoda > Insecta > Diptera > Syrphidae > Volucella > Volucella inanis. Next base: position 72,119,216 of record OU026154.1, on the reverse strand, counting down.
CGGACATTTTTGCCAATTTGTTTATATAGCACCGCTAGGAAATTCTGCCGCTCATGCAGATTGATAGCATACCACTTGTATAGCTTCTCCACTTGAATATCAAGTTCATGTGTTTCGAATTGTTCATTCTTACCGTCCACCAATTTAATTTCATCTAATTGCCAGGAGCGTTTCTTCTTATAATCGGCCTCTTTTTCAGTTTGCTTGATAAGGCATACCGTCACCACCTGAACAGGAGGAGGAGTTGTTACGATGCACAGATAACAAGCCTTCTTTTTCTTCAGAGTTTTTGTGACGGTTACTACCGACAGTACTCTTTCGCCCGTGCTATTGAAGAGCTCTTTTTGCAGAATATGCTTTATGTTAGCTAGAGTCCCTATGGTTAACATATTTATTACGGTTTAAGTTTGAAAATTGTTTATGTCCCTTTCAAAAAAAGAAAAAAAAAGCAGGTAAAGATTGATTTATGAACTTGATTGTTTTTTTTTTTTTTTTGTATGAAAATCCCAAAACGTCAGATTTGACATTTCTGATAAGATGACAGTATAATACTAGTTGCCTTCAACCCTTGTTTTAGTGTTCATAGACGGAAAATTGTTTACCTAAAAGATAAGTTACGATACCAAGCAGCTTTAATCGTTTAAAGTTTGTCGGAAGGAGTATTCTAACAATCGTATTCGGGGTAAAGTTTAGGCTTTGTAGTATTATTATAAATCAGAATTAACGGAACGAGATGAAGAAAAAAGATTAATTTGGCATATGCTCACACATTGAATCAAAACCAAAGATTATTGCCTGTAATTTCGAAATTTTCCCCGTAAAAAAATTTAATTGTATTGAAAAAATATTATAAAAAAAATATTAATTTGATGCCACCTTCAATCTACATGCATAAAAAAACAAAGAAAATAAATAAAATTAAGATTTATGTATTTACCTATGTATATATTTATTTGATATCTGACAACTGGCTGTTTTGAATTTTTATAATAATAATGACAAAAAAGTTGATGTGTCATGATGATGAAGAGCATTATTACAGGCTGTTTGATGAGTACCCGGATTGACGAATAGGTGGCTACTGAGCCGAAATAAGTGTTTTATCACTTATATTAGTATGACCTCTTTTACCCGTCCTGTCATTCGGTGACAATCCGACGCTTAGTTATTTTTACACCATTTCAAAACCTCGTGTTTGTGTTTTTGCAGTATCGCTCCGTGATCCAATTCTTGTTTTTGAGTGGTAAAACCTACGAAGAAATCAAGCCCATTCTCGATGATGTGTATGGGATCCATTCACCTTCCCGTACAACCGTTTTCCATTGGTTTGCAGAATTTCACCGTTTGCCGCACGTCGGTAGCGGTTACCACAAAGGAAACCGCTCACAAAATCCATGATCTCGTATTGGCTGACCGCGGAGTCAAAATTCACGAGTTGGATCAGATAGCATGCATCTCAACTTGGAGATGCTGAGAAATATATCTGCGCGGGCGAAAAATTTTACAGCCTTTAAAGCTTCCCCCAAAAAATACCGAAAAAGTCGAAAAGTACTAAAAAAAAAACTGACTTTACCTATATCTAAAGCTCTTCATATATCTTTAATAACATATATAAATGCTGCAATGCAGCTGTGTTTTTGTCAAAAGCCTTATGGTTTGGGAGAAAGTATGTTTTGAGCATGAAGATAACAATTCATTTGTTTTTCATTAGGAATGGTATAATTAAAATGGGACTAAATTCCTTATAAGTTTTATCTTTTGGAATTCGTATCACTTAAGGCACTGGCTGGGGTAGGCACTAGTTGATGGTGATTGGTAGGACGCTTTTAAAGAAAGTAGGATATTTTTATAAACATAACACTCTCAACTATGCACTGTTACCGATTCTAGAGAAATCAAGGGCTGTTTCCTTAGACTTCATAGAATTCGTACCCAAGTACCTATCTGTATTTAGGTTTCTCAACGAATTGGGAATGGTAAGCTCACAAAGCTTTAGTTAAGTGCGTTACAATTATCGTTTTCAAGTCTGTTTTTTTCCAATACCAATTGTTGTAATTTTTTCCACTTATAGATTGGTTCAATCGGTTTGCAATGATAGCCTTTTATTGTGCGCCTATCCTACAAACGACTTGATTACAGAGATTGCACAAGAATCGGCGATGAGCATATTATATTTTTATTCGGTCTGTACACATTTCCCACAATAAGTGGAAATATATATACAAACATATATCAACAAACATATATTTAATGTCACCTTCGAAGTGCACTTCAGATTACAATTAATACCCACCTCTGAGTTTGTTATTAAGCGTTTTTACTAATTAAAAAATTTATTTTATTAATTTCTTTTGGATACACTTCTTATATATAAAATTTACATTCAGGATGCCAGCCGCTAGACGTAAAGTTCTATATTTGGTTTAGAGTCATCTGAAGTGCTAAAAAGCGCTGTCGATCCGCGCGCCATCCATGTGCCAAACCTCCAAACTACTACTTCTGCATTTTAGACTGAACATACTCCCCGCCTTAAACGACCGTAGGCTCTTCAATTATTGGTAATGGACACAGTCTGGCAATGGCTCTTCTTACTGTTTCCTGAGAGGTCTTGACAGTGGCAACTCGAGCGATTCCATCATCTCCCTGATGTAATGCAAGCAATCGACCCATTCGCCATTTTAGAGGGGGAAGATCATCATCCATAAGAAGCACCGCATCACCAATTTGGGCGTCCTTACTTCGTGTACGCCATTTGTTACGCTACTGTAGGTAATTCAGGTACTTATCTTTCCATCTCTTCCAGAATTTATGCATAGTCCATTGTACCGTCTGCGATCTACTGAGGCGAGTAAGGTTTTTATCCTCAAGGTCAGTTATTGCGATCATCTGTAAATGACTACCCACTAAAAAATGTCCAGGTGTTAATGGCTGGAAATCGGAAGGGTCTTCGGAGAGGGGGAAAATTGGACGAGAATTAAGGATTGCTTCAATTTGGATAATGATTGTCGAAAGTTCTTCATAAATAAGCGATGCATTACGTAAAAGCCGTTTAATGTGCTGCTTAGCCATCTTCACCGCTGACTCCCATATTCCACCAAAGTGTGACGCTCTTGGTGGTATTGTGTGCCATTCAATCCCTTCCTCACTTAGAAACCTTGTAATGCTAACATTATATAACCCTCAGAATAGAGTTTTGAAAAGAGCTCTTGCATCTTGTTTTTAGCGCCCAATTAGTTGGTGGCGTTTTCGCTGTTGACTTTTACCCCGTATACCAAAAAATCTTCTCACAGCACCTAGGAATGCGCTTGTAGTCAAATTTCCAACTAACTCAAGGTGCAAAGCGTTAGTGCTAAAGCACACGAAGATAACCACATATGCTTTGGACCACAAAAGTCTGTTCCGGTCGTAGAAAATGGGCGTGATGGTGTTATCCGACTCTTTTGTAGATCACCCATTAGTGGATAAATAGCCTTGGGCTTAGACTTATAACACGCTTTACACTGCCTTACAGTATTTCTCGCAATGATTTTCCCATGCACTGGTCAAAAACTTTACCGCACCAATGCCAACAATACTTGAGCGCCGACATGATAGTTCTTCTCGTGGTAGTATCGCATAAGCACTGTTTTAGAAGTACTCTTGTTTGGTAGTAGGATAAGATGTTTAAATTCGTACTCGAAATCCGCTTGTTTTAATCGTCCGTCAACTTGTAAAATCCCGTCTTTATCAAGAAAATGACTTAAAGAGCTTATTTGCGATCTTGAACTTATTTGCTGTCCCTTGCCAAGAATCTTGATTTCAAGTTCGTAGAATTTCCCTTGCGTAATCTTCGCAATAACAATCTTCACAATGCCGTAGTTTCTCCACTAAATTTATCCTTAGAGTGCAATCGATCTAACCCATTGTGCTTGAATCTCAAGATAAAACTTACGATTCTCAATAGCTTCATATAGTTGTTCTTGTGTTTTATATTTTCTACCATATCGAGTTCTTCCATGGCCACACCCACTATATTTTGTTGTTTCCGCTCTAAAAGTTCATCGGAGAACTTACTCTCGCATGTCCATACAGGCCAATCTTCTTCCTCATTTAGTAAGTACGAGGGGCCAATAAACCATAGCGACGACTCCAGAAGCCGAAGGGGGTGGTGCCCCTAGATACTATATTAGCTGGATTACACTGGCTACTCACATGGCGCCACTGAGATGTTGGATAACTGCAACACGATTTGAAATAAATGTCGAATTTGATGAGTTTCCCTGGAGAAATGGAAATGCTTGAGTCCGTCCAATAATACCGCTTCTGTTTCATTCCTGCCAGAAACTTGTCCACCAGTTGAACCATCAGTATGACAGTGCACAGCTCCAAGCGTGGCAAAGAAAGTCGATTTTTGTCAATGGGTGCTACCTTGGATTAGGCACAGAGTAGATTAACGCTCACGCGGTCTTCTTCATCAGTGGATCGAATGTATACGCAAGTACCGTATGCTTTCTCCGAACTGTCTGAAAAGGCATGTAGTTCCGCTGCTTGAATATCACCAGAGCCGGATAAAATGCGTTCAAGATTTGTCAGCTTTTCTCTGAAATATCTCTATGAATGGTGTAATTCTTGCAGTAATGCCTCCCAAGCCAGTTTGCTTTTCCACAGCAGCTGCATGAAAATTTTTGCCCTAACTATTACGGGATTGATTAAGCCTAAAGGATCATAAAGCTTGGCTACATCCGATAGAATTGACCTCTTAGCTACTGCAGCCAGTATTTGTTATTTGATGGTTCTCATATCAATCCAAGTGACTTAATGACGTCAACATGCTTGACTTGAAAGAATTCCCCTCTATCACTAGAGCGCGTGGTTTGTATATTTTTAGCTGATCGAGGGTTCATTCTTTACATAGGATTAATGGGAACTGTTGATCATCAGGATGTATAGCCACTTGTCGGTACATCTTGGTAATGTCTGCTGTATCTGAGTAGCTGAGGTCCAAGCGAATGACCAATGTCCGTCTTACAAGAAGCGTCAAACACAACCCTTATTTTCGTTGTGGAGCTACCTGGTTTCATAATACAGTGATGCGACAAGAAAAAATGTGGTTTCAATTCATTAATGCTATCAGTCAGTTGCGTGGTTAAATCTGTCGTAATCACGCATAAATTGAATATAGTCATTGGCCAAGCTATGATTCATTTGCAGTTTTATTGGGTATATATTTTAATTGGTGCGGTTTTTTTTTTTTTTTAATTTGAACGTTATTTAAGAAAAACATGTACAATAGTATTATTTAAAGTATTGCCCATCTGAAGCTATGACTTTTCCCATCTTTCTGGCAATTTGTGGATCCCATCCCAAAAGAACTGCGCCGGCTTGGCAGCCAAGAATTAATCAAGCCAATTTTTGATATTCTGCTCTGATGTAAACCGTATTTCAGTGAGGGCATTCTGCATCGACTGGAACAAATGGTAGTCAGAAGGGGCAAGGTCTGGGCTATAAGGCGGGTAGGGTAAGACTTCCCATCCACTGTTTTCCAAATAGTTCTTAACCGGAATAGCAACGTGGGACCGAGCGTTGTCATGATGGAAAATTATTGCCTCGTGTCTGGTGGCATATTCCGGGCGTTTTTCGGCGACTGCTCTCTTCAAACGGATTAATTGTGTTCAGTAGCATTGTCCATTGATGGTTTCACCCGGTTTTAGAAGCTCATAATACAGCACACCCATCTGATCCCACCAAATATAGAGCATTCGGCTTTGCCGTTGATTTGGCTGGTTGGCCGGGTTTCACATATAATTTTTTGCGCTTGGGATTGTCGTAACGGATTTATTTTTCGTTACCAGTAACAATCCGATGCAAAAATGACTTCCTATTGTGGCGTTCCAACAGCATTTCGGACATGCAAAACCGCCTTTCGACGTCTCTCGGCTTGAGTTCATGTGGAACCCAATTTCCTTGCTTTTGAATATATCCAGCTGCTTTTAAACGTTTTGAAATGACTGCTTGAGTGACACCCAAAGATTCTGCGAGCTCTTCTTGTGTTTGGCAACAATCTTCATAGAGTAATGCTTCCAGTTCTTCATCTTCAAACTTTTTTGGCTGTCCAGGACGTTCATCGTCTTCCAAGCCAAAATCAACACTTTTAAATCCTGCAAACCACATTTAGCACGTTCGCTCAGCTAGCGCATGTTCACCATAAACTTCCACCAAAATACAATGACTTTCGGCAGCAGTTTTCTTCATGTTAAAGTAATGAAGAACAACTCCCCGCAAAAACACTTTTTCAGGCACAAAGTTCGACATATTTGAGTGAAAAAAAAATTATTGTTGTTTACGCTTCAAATGAATGACATATACTGAAATGACGTACAATGACAGTAGCTTTCCAACGCATGTTCCAATGGAATAATACAATTTACGCCATATCTTAGCAAACCGCACGAATTAAGTTATAGACCCAATATTTCGATGCATAAAATCTATGAAGGGCAGTGCGTTTTCAATTTCCAAGGGCTCTTGAATCCATCTTAAATGGCAATCTAACCTGACATCGTTCGTTGTTAAAGCGAATATAATTTTCTGTCAATAGTTTCTTACATGGCCCCTTGTCTTGCTCGTCCGCAGTAATATCACTCAAGGTGTGTGTGCTTACATTATTTTCTACGTCGTAGAATGATCGCAGTATTCCTTCAAAGTTTTCATTTTCTTCTACCCACAAATTACTCATAGCTCCATTGTTCTTGTATGAGTGACCCTTTACAACTCCTGATACGATCCACCCAAAAACTGTATTCTGCAATGTAGGAAGTATGTCGACAAGTCGTATCTGACCTGCTGAGAGAATGGAGAAGAAACGACTTGCACCTAGCAAGAGGTCAATGTGCCTTGGTTTCTGGAAAAGTGGGTCAGCGAGGTTTATGTTGTCTGGGATAGGCCACTTCGAAATTTCGATATATGTTTCTAGTAGCTGCTGGGCTATTCTTTTTATTACATTGATTGTTCCCATTCCACTAATGGAAGTGTATGTCTTATGTCGATCCACACCTAGTATATGAAAAAGGTGCTCAGTAATCAGTGTTGTGTTTGTCTAACACATGTACCACGGCGGTTGCAAGAATGAATATTTTGGTTCCAGTATTTTGGGGCGAGTTATTGTTGTTGTATGTAATTTGTAAGACTTTGTTGTTATGAATGAATTGCGGCTGGATTAAGGGTTGTGGCATTTGCATGCACCTTATGGCTGGGATTCAGAATAGTGTGATGTTCACCATTGCAGTTGCGGCAAGGGGAGGCAGTACAGTGTTCGAGTTTATGGCCAGGTCTAAGGCAATTAATGCATAGTTTATATAGGTAAATCAAAGATGCTTCTTATGTGCTCGACACATATTAGTCGTTTATTCTCATACCTGCTCGTGAGAATCTTCAAAGCCGCATCGTAGTTCATTTCTTTGATCTTTAGAGACTGAATGGCACGTAGGGCGCTGCCAGCGAGCGACGATTTAAGGTACTGAAGCTTGCAGGTTTTTGACAGGGACGTATTGGAGTGGATGAGGAAATTGAAGTACTCGTGGAATTGTGTAATATTACCTGAAAATAAAGGCAAATTAATTTTTGGTAGACTAATTGGAGATAAGGTGCTGTTTCGCAACGATACCACCTCTTTCTTAATAGGGGTTAGTTTCCGTATAGCTTCTATCAGAGCGGAGCGGACACTATAATAAAACCTATTCGAATTGTGCTCGGTGATCTTCCTCATCGGTCTCAAACTCCTCAATTTTTGTTTGGAGTTATTTAATGGAATCGCATACGACGTCAAATGCAGAAATTCGGAGCTCCAACTGCGAAAGCGTCACCCCGACATCGAAGTGTATTTTGGATACACTTCTTTAATATAAAATTTACATTCAGGATGCCAGCCGCTAGACGTAAAGTTATAAACATATATCTGCCGTCTGCCTCACGTAGAAAATGCCAAAAAGGATATGCCAGGAAAGTGAATTTGGTGTAGAGTCATCTGAAAAGCTAAGAAGCGCTGTCGATCCGTGTGGTCCATCCATGTGGCAAACCTCCAAACTACTACTACTACTACTATTGGGATGAAAGGGTATTTTATATCCATTCAGAAGACATAAGGTATTATAATTTGACCAGAAAGAAAATTTTTAGATACACAGATTAGATCGACTTCTAATCCTTCAAACAATCCCTAAACTAATCAATTTTCGGAAGTAAGCTCTGTGCATTCAGGTAAAACACCTGTAACCCTAATTTTTGCTTATTCTCTTATTATTAATCGCAGAGATTTATCCCATACCCGCGTTTGCGAAGTGATCACGTGACTCCCCTATTACCATGTTTGGTAATACTAAAGGCAAATATTTTTTTTCTAGAAGAACGCGGATCATGCATAGTTTAAGAAATCATACACAACACCTATTATTTTGGCTTTTATTCAGAGCAAAATATTTACTATTCTAAAAATAAAATTAAAAAATTTAAGACTAAAAAATTAAATATCAAAAATTCAAGGGTTCACGGCGTTAATACAAAATAAGATAAGATCTAATAAGTTTTATGTTGATTTTTCTTTAAATGCGGCCTATGTTCCGGTCCTCTATGTTTTTAATGATTCCCAGCATTAAATTAGGTTTGGTTAAAAGTGGTGGCGATGGCCTGATGGTTGGTTCAATGGCTGTCACGCCAAACTACCTGGAATCGAATCCCGGTAGAAGTTCAACAGCAAAATAGTCATTCAAATTGTCATTTACCCTCAGAAGTCAAATTCTGCCTAAGAAAAAGCTTCTAAGGGGAGCCGGCAATAAATAGTAGGTCCTGCTCAGGAGTGTAAAAATTCACAAAGTGAGAAACAAAAATAAGTGCAAGAAAGCTATGCACCTGGTCCAACAACGGGCTGTCGCGCCAAAAGTTTTTTTTTTTTTTTTTTTGAAAGTTGAAAAGCATGATGCAGTAGCACATGAATTTTTTTACATATTACATGAATAGAGGTATCTAAGTTAAGTCACACATCGCGAAAACAAAGTGTTTTTCCTCTTATCTTTGGGTAGTTTGCGATACTAACAAAATTCTTATCAAATGGTGATTGAAATTTCACGATTACCAAGTTTTTCGAATTGTTGTTTCCTAACAGAGTGCGATAAATGTCTTTGAATGTTGGAGGTTCAATCTCAAGTGGATACAAGTGGTTTAAGTTTTTATATGGTGCCTGTGGGATACCATACGTAAAAGCATCCCTTACTACTTTTTTTTTTTTTTTTTTTTTTTTTGTTTTGCACTTCATGCGCTTTTTCTATAAATTTCATCATTTTTCCCTGCGAGTTCAGTTTTGACGTTTGCTAATGCGGTCGCATTGATTGTTTTGACCTTAATTAATGCTGCTTTAAAGGCCCATTCAAATCTTAGCGAACGACGAATACGAACGAACGAATATTCGCTAATTTTGACTTTTCTTTCACAGCTATTTTTTCATTTAGTCACAGCGACTTGCGAACAAAACAGCCAACTGGAGAATTTTAAGGTTAAATTCGCACAAATATTTTGGTAGTGCGAATATAAATTAGGTTCCACATTTGTGGAATGCAAGTAAAATTAAAGTTGATTTTTTTTTATTAATCCACAGATAAATTAAGTTCTATGCTTTTGGAATATTAAAATAGTCAAATGAACTAAAACTAATTTGTTCCCCGTCAGCTTATTCGCAATTCGCTGAGCTGTGAATGGACCTTAAAAGACATTACTTCCGATTTCAGGGCGCCTATATCCCAATTCGTGGAGGTGTGTAGACATTCAATTTGAGTGATGCATTTGTTAAAATCGGATATTTTTTTATTTATTTCAAGTATTTGACTTCGCTTACGTAGTCGCTCATCCATTTTGTCCCACATTTTTGTATCTTCGTGGAGTTAACAATTATAGTCGAGGTGAATTCTCCGTAATTAGAATGTGTGGGTGCGTGTGTATGAGAGAGTTAACCGTTTTATTTTACAAACGTTAAAAAAAAATTAATTAAAAAAAAAATCAAGAAATGAAAAAAAAATACTTGAATTCTGACTCTTTTTTGTATAAAAATCACTAATTTTTTCACTAATTGAGTTATACCAAAAATACAATACAGCACTTGCTGTATTGTTTGCAAAGCACTCGCAAAAATTATTATTATTATTATTATCAAGGGAACGAAACAAATTAATTTGTAGGGTCCGGGATTTAACGACGGGGCACTATGCCCATGTGGAGCGTTTTGACAACAGCACGCGGAGTACTGAGTTCCCATGTGGTCACCCACCTACGTACTTACCGCGCCCAACACTGGTTGATTTCGGTGATCTAGTGGGAACCGATACAGTTTTTTTTTACAATTTAAAAGCATTTTTATTTAATTAATTCATTAATTCTTACATGCTAGACAAAAAACGCTTAAAAATTAGCTTAAATTACTTTAAAAAAAACTATCTTATACTAACTTACTGGCCCCATGCGGACACTCTAAGTTAAACCTAACAATTATATTTTGTCTTTCGACGTGCAGTACAATATTAATTTTTTGCATTAAATATAATTAAAACTAAGAAAATATTTTTTTTAATTTAAAAACTTAGTAAACTAACATTTTTTTATTATATTATAAAACTTAAAGCTTAAAATTAAAACTCCCTAAAATAAATAATCAGCTTAGCCTACTTAAATTATCTTATTCTAGGTATTATTCCTTTTTCTTTAGAAGGTTACCCGCTTCTGTTTTTTATTATATTTTTTTATATTTTTTATTTTTTATTTTTTATTGTATTTCTTATTTGTTTGTTTTTTTGTTTTTTGTTTTTATTTTTTTCGGTTTTCTAATTTTTTATTCCTAACTACTATCTTAAACCTACCTAAATCTATGTAAGCCGGCCACGGCTAACAAATTAGACTGACCAACTCTGCTCCTTATTGGAGCTATCCTGCACTAAAGGAATTCGACGACGTAGATTACCCTCCTTCAACAAGCCACCAAAATTTTTGGTGCTGCTGAGCAACATCCCTCATGTCGTGACTCCCTACCGACCTACTGAACCGGAGACGTTCCGCACTGTCGAGTACGACGTCTCTGTCGTAGTTGAGTCGCCTGTCCGCAGCTGTTCGAGCGATGTGGAAGATTAACGGCACCGCTAATCTATCCTGGATCAGACCTTTTTTATCTAGGTAGAGGAACGCCCCTGGAGTAATAAAGCCGTCAAAGCGTACTCTCTCGTGATACATATAATTGAGGTAGTAAGCCCCGGAGATCAGGTTATTCGATGAGGTCATTGCTCTTGCAATGTGCCTTCGAATCAACTTAATAACAAAATTGTCCACTCTTATTAGGTTCGCCCTATTGTACTCATTAGAATAGAATTTTACGTACTCAGCCTCTGGTGTTCTATATAAGCGAAGACAAGCCCTCTCAAACACCCGAATCTTTTCCAATAAACTTGCTCTCACGTTGAACCACACGGCCTGATGGGCCTGATAAGGGCCATGTAGCAGATCAACTTCACCCTCGCATCGAGTTGGTTGTTATAAAACAGTCCTTTTGTAAGGGCATGTTTGTTAAAATACAAATACTGATCTAGCCAGATTCGAAGGTGTCTGACTACATTTCGACAAGCAAGTGACTGCCCGTGCTGCCCCACGATCGAAAACTTTCGCCAATTCTTTCTGGTATCCCTAGAATCCGTGGACAAAAGCGTCCTAAACAAAATGGTTTCTGACTTCTGAAAGTTGATTCTCAACTTCCAGTCATCGCAATATCGCTTAATTTTGTCGAAGTCACGTTGCAAAAGTATATTAATGACCTCAATCTTTGGAACTGATCTGTACGCGATTAAGTCGTCTGCATACGCTATGGCATGGTGAAGTGAACCTATCAGATCACTTGTGTAAATGTTGAACAGGATCGGCGAATTTACCGCACCTTGTTGCAGACCGTTTTTAATGTTAAATGTTCTAACAGAAGTCACATCGCTATTTTTCACGATGAACTGTCTATCTGTTAACATGTTGTAAAGAATATACAGCCCGTTCAGCTTGAAGAAGAGTCCCTAAGTCTCTAAGTTAATCAGGCAGGCACCAGTGCACTAGTTCTTGCCTTTGTTACATTGGTAATCAGAAACCAGTTTAGACGCGGCATGAATGACATCATGCCTTGAAACCGAATTAATTATCCGGTACTTTTGTTCTCAATCCACTTAGTCAGGACTCTATTGATCACCTTCTCGAAAACCTTACCATATTTGGAAGAAGACTGATCGAGCGGAGATTCGCTGGATTGGGTGTGTCTTTATCCATTTTAGGGATTGGATGTACCACCGCAGTTTTCCAATGCGTTGGGTAATGGGCATTATTCATTGTATTGTTAAACAGGGTGGTATAAATGTCCACCGCTTCTAGTGGGAGATGTCTAAGCACGTCTAAGGAAACGTTTGATTTCACAACTTCTCAGAATAGATTATCTTGGAGTCTTATAATAAAACTCAGTTTTATGAGGTAGATTGTATTGTAAATCTCGTGATTTACAGGATATTAGATAATTCTTTTAATTAATCTTGGTTCAACGATAGGTGGAAACATGTTATTACATTCTACAATAATCTCCGCCAGCAACATGTATAAAACGTTGTTGGCAAGAGTGAACGATGCATGAATGTATACATAAATAAAGGATAAAAAACGATAATCAAAAAAAAAATAATAATAATAATAATAAATACTAGACAAGTAAAAAGAAAGAGTGTTTTTGAAAATAAATGGTAGTGCTCACCGTAACTATCTGCAAGTTAAAAAATAAACACTTAAAAGTCAAGATCGTATGAATACACCTGAAATGCCTAAGGACGTGTTTGTTTTAAAATTATCCAAGATTTAATGGAGATTCTTAATTTTAATTTTTATTTTTATTTTCAAAGGATGCAATACAAATAAATTTATAAAGTTCAAGATCTTACGACGGTGTATTATGTACATGTGGCGGGAAGAAACTTAATTATTATTACGATTTGATTTATGACCCGATCAACTCTCTATGATCTAGACCAAGCTAAAATGGAAACTCTAACAGACGACCAAATAACAGAAACTTTTCAAGCAGAGCTTTTCAGAATTTGTAGAAATCCATAACAAATATCTGAGACATGTGCCAACAAAATGTGACGCCAATGAAGTGAAGCAAAAGTATGATTATTATATAAAAAGAGTGATAGGAAGCAACATCTGCGGGGAAGAAAAATATGCTAGTAGTCACATTCCAATCACACAGGTCCATCTTACAAAACCCTCTTATCAATATTTTGAAAACATTTGAAACTTTTAATGGACCTAATTAACGGTTTTTGCTAACGTAGCTTACGTTCTGGAAAATCCACAACAGGTGGGATATTTAAATTAAATAATGCAGACGACCCCTGGCTAAAATATTGATACGAGTACTTATCAACACTTTGAGGAAATAAATGACAGCGTGTACACACACGTATATGAGGTTTGTTCTCGTACTTTTTGAATAAAATACTGTTGTAATAGAATGTAATTTCTGTACTTAATGAAGGCCTTGTAAGCCTTGTGTCATCTGTAAATATGTCAGATTAAAAAAATTTAATTCTTCGTGGTATTATTTATCAACAGGTTATGGGCCCAGACTCGCCAATTCAAAAGAATAATAAATTATCCGCAAAGTAAAAAATAAGTTTAAGGAGAAACCAGAAGGATTGCCTGGATTTTTAAAGATTATATTCTTTGAATTATAAAATGGCATCCAATCTACCCGTAATTGAAAAGCTGTTGAATCATGTAATTGGAAATTCTCCGTGAAGTCGTTGTTGGAGCATGAGAGACTCTGGGAACTAGTACTCTCAACCGACAAATTAAAAATGATCGAAGACACGAGAGCAAGGACGAAAATTATTTTACTCATAGACCCAGTGAACTATATTTACTTACAGGCAGCCACTACAGCGAAACAAATTTGGGACATCTTGCAACGATATTTGAGGATTCCGGATTAACTCGGAAAGTAGGTCTGCTGCGAAGTCTTATGTCTTACGAAGTTTGCGTTTGGATAATTGCAGTACAGTAGAGAACTATGTCACCAAGATAGTTTCGACTGCCCATAAACTGAGTAAGCTTGGGATGGTTGTATCTGATGGGTAGGTACCTTACTGTTTGCTGGTTTATTGGACGAACACAAATTTATGATCATGGGTATTGAGGTTCGGGTATTACAATCACAGGCGACGCTATTAAAAAAAAAATACTTAAAAATGTCAAACAAGAAATATCCAATGCAGAGAAAAGGCAAACGTAAGCTCCATAGTAGTAGCAATAACAGCGGAATTGGCAGCGGTAGGAACAAAAGTGGAGCATGATGGTATGAATGAAACAAGTATGGACATTTTGCAAGGACTAGTAAGGAAGCGGATGGTAAAAACCAAAGTGTGTTTTATACGTTATTTGCAGTAAATTCAATGCAACCAAGTGCATGCCCGCCAGATGCCCGCCAACCTCCAAATAGGCAAGTGGTAATAGCCAACAACGCTAGGATCAACGTGGAAGGTGTTGGCAGCCTAAGTCTACCAGTTACAGGCTCCAAAAAGCGGAGGTAAAAGTGGACAACGTATTGTGTATACCAAGTTTGTGCACGAATCTCCTTTCAGTGAGCAAAATAGTCGAAAAAGGAAATACAGTGATGTTCAATTCCCGAGGCTGCAAAGTGTATAATGGTAATTCTGATGTCTTAGCAACTGCTACTCAAAAAGGCGACCTTTTCAAGTTGAGCAGTCCCAAGGCTAAAAAAGTTTGTGTAGTTCAAGACTTGGAAGCTAATAGTCAGCTTTGGCACTGCAGAATGGAACATCTTAGCGGACAGAGTCTAAAGCGGATTATTGATTATCTTCCTAATTTCGTAAGTGTGCCTTAAAGCAAGCAGTGTCGACTTCATTTTACGTAGCAAAGTACTAGTGCATGTGATGTGTTAGAGCTGATTCACTCCGATTTGTGTGGTCCCTCTTAACCTTCCTACGGTCTTCGGGTCATTTTTGACCCATTTTAAGAAAAAAATTAAGTTTTCTCTAAGACAAAATTTTTGAAGGACTTGATATTTTTTGGCTTTTTCTAAAGTGTTGAGCTGAATACAATTACGTATGATTTTATAAAAAATATTAGGAACTTTGCGACGTACTAACTTTTTTACCTACTCAATTTTGGTCAATTATCACCCAACTAGCATATTATTGTTTCAGCTTCGATTTTGTATGTATTATCTATCTTCGCATTGTGTATTTGTACCCTTTTTAACAGATTTCCGGAGAAAAACTTATTCATTCAAGAATAGAGCCCTATTTCGCATTCTTGTTAGTTACTGTCGCGAGATAGTTCATTTCAAAATATTAAATAATATATTTTGGATACGGAATTATGCTCAAAGAAAGGGAAACGAGAATGTATTGTTGAGTTCATTATAATCCACACAATTTCAAAGGTGCATTATATCAGTTTTGGTTGTGCAGTTACATTGTTTGACTTACGGCGCTTTTTTAGTATTACAGTAAACATTTAGTTTTTAGTACGTACCTTTGTTTGGAAATTGTACCTTTGTAGCTATGAGTGATAGCGAAAGTGAATTCTCTTTGACCGTATTTTCGGATGAAGAAGAATCTTGTTCTGAGTTCGAGGATCATGTTGAGGCACCTGATTAATCAGACAGTGATTTTGATGGCATATACTGCTACATATGGAATCAAGTTTTGATTTGATTATAGAGCTAAAAGGACACAGTGTCACAACCGATAACTTTTTCACGTCTTATCAATTGGCACAAAAATTATTGGAGAGATAAATTACACTAGTAGAAACAATACGCAAAAACAAACCCGAATTACCACTAGAAATAGTAAATATATAAGGAAGACGAATATATTGTATTCATCTAATTTTGCATTTACTGAGAATACTACTATCGTATCTTACAATAATAAATAAATCTGTAAATCTACTAAGTACTTTACATCATGACTCAAAAGTAAGTGATCGCTCGGATGAAAAGCTAGAGATAATCCTGGATTATAATAAATGTAAAGGGGGTGTAGATACATTGGAAGAAGAACGGCTAAAAGAAATCGGTGTCAATTATGCCAAAAAACAAGATAATAAAACGGGAATAATTTGCGACATTTGTAATAAGTATGGTATATATGTAAACAGCATTATAAAATCATAACTTTGTGTACGAACTGTAATAATTGACTGTATTTTTTCCCTTTTATTATTGAATAAAAAGCTTTGTTAAATTATTTATGAAAAACATTAAGTTGAAATAAATTTACCTTATTTTTTATTAAAATAACTTTGTTTTTTCTTTTTTAATAATTTTGAAATTATTATATAACAAAATCTTCAAGTAAAAAACAAACAAATATCTGAAATAAAGCCTGAAAATATAGTACTGGGTCAAATTTGACCAGAAGCCCGTTCGTGTCAGTAAATTTAAGGACCGTAGGAAGGTTAAGTGTCAAGGGTGCTTGTAGATGACAATAAAAGTATTTGTATATTTTCAACGGTCAAAGGACTAAACCAAAGCACGGTTTCTTGGTTTTAAAGCTTTAGTGGAAAATCAGTTCAGCAAAAGTATTTGAGTCATATGCGCTGATAATAGATCTGAGTACTGCAATAAGGCGTTTCAGACTTTATTGCGCAAAAGTGGTATATATCATCAAACTTCCGCACCATACAAACGTGCATAACACAATGGCTTAGCGGAGCGCATGAGCAAGACGATTGTGGAGTGAGAGAAATGTATGCTATTGGACTCGAACTTGCCTAAAGCATTTTGGGCGGAAACTGTACTAGCAGCAGTTAACATCATCAACAGATCTCCAAGCAATTCGTCGACCCAAAAGGTACCAGAAGAGGCGTGGTCAGGGAAGTCTCCAAGTCAAAAAGAACCGAAACCTTTAAAAAGAGATGACTATGTTTCATATGCAGCAATGATAAATGGGTATTTAAATCTAATCGAAACAATAATGGCAATATTTGCCGATACAAGTCACGTCTAGTGGTCAAAGGAAATGAATTGACTATGAAGAAGTTTTTACTCCTGTTGTGCGATACAATACGATCCGATTTTTACTTTCAATTACTGCACAGTATGATTTGGATATAGATCAAATGGATTCTGTCACAGCTTTCCTATGCAACAGCTTGAAGGTTTCACTGATGACACTGGCAAAGTTTGTCATTTGAAAAGTCGTTGTATAGACTTAAGCAAGCTAGTAAGTTATGGAATCAAAAACTTGACACAGCTTTAAAAACATACGGTCTTCAAAAATCGTTAATCGATCCTTGTGTTTATTATTCAGGTAAAGAAAATGGTTTACTTATTGTAGCAGTATATGTAGATTTATTTATTAATACTAACAAAAGATGTACAGCTAAAATGAAATTTGAAACGAAACAATATATATTGATCAAGAGCGGTATATAAATGAGGCTTTTATATGTTTCAATATGACAGTTTGCAATCCCGCAAGTACGCCGATGAACAATACAATGAAGTTAACGAAAGAAATGGGTCCAAAGATAGAAGAAGAGAAATCTGAAATGTCTTAGATACCGTATCAGGAGGCAATTGAAAGCATGATGTTCGCGGCGCAGGTATCGAAGCAAGGCATATGTTATGTCGTAAGTACTATCATGTTATAATAATGCCTATGCAAAGCCACATTGGAAAGCAGTTACGCGGATCCTCCGATATCTAAAGGGATTGACGACGATAATACGATGATAAGCGATCAGCTACTGGATATGTCTTTATTTCTGGGCAAGCAGCAGTTTCCTGGAACACCAAGAAATAGCCCAGTAATGCTCTCTCATCCACCGAAGCTGAATATACCATATGGCGATTTTATCAGCTACACAAGAAGCTGTGTGATTTAAAGGTCTTGACGCAGAACTTATTTCAGACGGTTTGGTCTCTATCATCAAAGAAGCAAACATATCGATGTTCGACATCATTTCATTTGAAACAAGATTGATGAAGACAGGATCAACTTGAAATATATTGGAATGGATGACATGATAGCAGATTTTTTAACGAAACCTTAAGACAAAAAGAAACATTTTCGATGTGCTGAAGCCATCGCTTATTTTTTCGAAGATAAGTGAATGTTCTTTGCGATATGTATAGTAAAAGTTTAGTACCATTCCACAGATGTGGTATCCAATCTACATTTGCACTATCAAAACATTCGCGCGACTTTAGCTCCAAATATATTTGTTAAAAAAAAAAAAAATTAAGGTAGTCGTATAACAATTTGTGATCGCAACGTTCGTATTCGAATAAAACAATCGACTTATTCGATTATTGCAAAATATTCATTTATTCGATAACTATCAAAAATCACTCATTCAGACCAGTCGAATGAAAAAAACGTTCTTATGTTCGATTGTTTTTTCGCTCGTGGACTATCGGGTTGGTAGTAATTTTCCTTTGACTTTCAAACTAATGAATGATTTTTTAAACTTTGTACTATTGGGGTGGGAATAATATTCGAATGCGTTTTTTCATACGAATGCATGATTTTTTCACTCTTTAAACTTTGGACCTAGATTCGGTTGAAAGATATGTTTAATTTTTACAATTGAATGAATAATTTTTTTCACTAGTTTAAACTATCGGAGTTGAATATATTTGAAATTTATATTAATGCGTGTAATGTATATAAGGTATAACCGCCCCCTCTCTAACTAATAGATAGTTGAAATCAGTCAGTTACTACCTACCGATCGTCGAATTCATTCGATCATTTCCATAACCACTGCAAATAGACTTTCACGACTTATCAAATCTGTGTTTACATTCTTATAGCATTCTTGTTTGGGCTTTTTTTCGTTCTCCGGAGCAGAAAAGTGACGTAAAACCAATTTCCCTTATTTTTTCAGACTGAAAAATTTCACTTCTCGTTTTTATATCAAAATTAAATTTCTCTACTGGATTTTATGTCAAAATGTATAAACTTCAAATAGTACTGTATGTCAAACAGTAGATTTCCGTTTTCGTGCAATCAGCTGTTTTTGGGCAATTTATTATTCTTATGTTTTTAAATTGATTCATATTGATTCGCAAGTAAATATATTTAAAAAATAAGAGTAGATGGAAGCAATTGTCCTTACAATAATAATTATCGAAGGTTTTGGTTATAATAATAGTTCCGAATAAGTTTTTAGTGTTGCTTTGGAGTCAAGTACAGATTACACAAAAAATTGCTCTCTGATTAAATTAATTAAAAACGACATTACATCAGATATTGTGTATAACACAGCCTTACAACATTTTGGTTTAATATCCGCCTTAAGAATGTTTAGAACACATCTGTCAAATTGGTTTTAGGTTCAGAATCGATACTCGTTCTACTTAAAGTGTTTTTCACTTCGTATTTTTCTCCGCTGTCACGAAATTGATTGTGAGTATAGGATTGTCGAATTTTCATTTCCTAAGAAAACTCGATTAAACCCCTAGTATTTTGTGCTCCTTAGGACAAATTCCACAATCATCATGAGCATGCTGGCTAAGAACGTTGTTGCCAAGGCACTTTTGCTTAGAAACGGTAAGGATAATGTTTTAGCATGATTAACCTTAAATTACATAACTTAATCTTTTCATACAATTTAATTTCCCTTTTCGCCAGCTGGAGTCTTATCCCGTGCTGCTTACCATGGTGGACACCACCAGCATTCCACAATGAATGATTTGCCAGTGCCCGAAGGAGATTGGCAAGAACAACACAGTCGCAGAAATACTAAATACAACACCATTCTATTGGCTGGAGTTTTGGTTTTGGCTGGTACTATTAGTTTTGTAAGCCTCTGTAGTTCTTAGGTTTTCTCGTATTGATTGTTTGCGTCTTTTCAGGCAAAGTCTTCAGGAATTATTTTCTTGAATTCATCCCCACCAAAATCTTTGGATTAGAGTGGACAACTAGTCTTTACACTTCATGTTACAAAATAGTAATTTAAAATAAAAGATTGATGTAATTCAATTATGAAACCATCGTTTTTTTTTATTTATTTATTTATTATTATTATTATTGATAAGGTGTAACCACCTTAAAAAATTAGTTGCAAGACATGATAACATTTTTTGTTTAACATATGCAGAAGAAAGATTAACAAAGATTCAGCAATATTTATATTCGTATGGTTGGATCTTGAACGCACGATAGAAGGTATGTATCTTCCTATACCGATACCGATCTATTAATAATTTGTAATGAATTCTCTTTATCATGGACAATCCAGTTCATGACTATAAAATAAAACACGGAAACGCTAAAATGGTGAATGCTTATTGAATCTATTTTATTTTTTATCATTGCATTTGTTTGCTAGGAAATGGTAATTTTTTAATGGCCAATTATCCACATAGCTTTTTGTTTAGAAAGATTTTTTTATCAGGATATGTATTGCTAAATCATTGAATTAACAGTGCTGTTAAAATTAATTGGACCAACCATTTTTATAAACATAATCTTAAGTAGGCTGTAGTGTTTGCTTTATAAGGGTTTGGTAAGAGTATTTCGAATTAATTGCAACACATGCTTTCTGTTGACTGTTGGAGAGGCAGGTTGCATATTTTGTGCATTTGATAAATGATAAATTGTTGATCTGGCAACTTCCTGACCTCAATCCAATCGAAAATCTTTGAGCCAGTATAAAAGCTAGGCTTAGAAAAGGGTTTGTACGCCCAAAAACAAGCTAATTGAAAAGATGTAGGTACGAAACTTTTAACTCTTTAATGCCGAAAAGCCAAAAGAACTTATTTCTGCCAAGGGCGGTCATATAAGTAACCACTTATACAAAATTTTGTAACGTGTTGGACACAAATGAAAATGTATCTTAAAATCTCTCTGTACTAATTAATCTCCACACAATTGCAAAATTGAAAAAATTGTCTTTTTCCAGTCACAGATATGAAATATAAGTAAGTTTTTCGACAAAACTCACTAAGGCTAGTATGAAACAAATCTAGACAAGTGTTATTTTTAAATTATATCTAAGGATTAAAAATTTTATACATAGCTAAGGGAATGTGTCTAATAATAGACTAGTAATTTTGGATATTGTTGTCGATGACCGATTGAGTTTGAAAGGAAAACTTTACTAAGAAATGAGATACAATTTCAGCTTAACGTTTCTCAATTGTGTATAATCCGACTTTAACCGTTGAACCCGCAAAGAATGAATTGATGCATCTTCTTACAACTTGGTAATATGTTGACTTAGGAGGGAAAGTATAAATAATTAAATCATAATTTAACTTACTTAAAACTAACGTTTTTGTCACATAACAGAAAGAATTTACCTGTTTGGAACTTGGAAGTTAGAAATTAACGATTTTTTCTAAAACTACAACAATGATATTTTGAATTACACTTATTTATTCTTATTTATTGTAATAATCTTAGAAAACTTAAGTCAAAATGTGAACGTTATTGCTTTATTTATAATATAAAAAAATAATAATAAAAAATATAAAGATTTTTGTAGCTTCTTAGACTGGATCTTTATTTTGGTATGGCTGGTAGAGTTTGCGCTTGTATCTTCTCCATTCGAGCCCCTCAAATATCAATTGTAAGCCAATAATGTTTCGTTTATTACAGTCTAATTCTGATGTCTTTTTGAATTTCATCCATACCTTCTTATCATACCTGTGATAAAGGAATTGAATCACCTTTTTGAGTCAGACGATTCAGCTGGATCGGTTTTCTCAGAACCTCGAATTCGGCTTTAGACGGAATAGACTTAAATTGCTGTAAAAAGATAGTGTGCATTTATTTTACCGCATGTTGCAAAAAGTTAATTGAGACATGCTATTGGAGTTGCGGGCTTTTTCACAGCAAGAAAACATTTGCGAGCCCTAGTTTTCTTAAAACACATCAAATGTCTTGATCGCTGAACCTACGAATGTTCAGTAGTATTGAAGCGTTTAATTCGTTTTTATTTTTCTGGGCGGTTGACAGGTTGATAAGCACTCGATTTCTGAAATTGTTTTCTTCTCTTAAAAACTTCTTAAATGTGTAATGTGTATAAGCACACCTAATGTAAAACAAAAATATCCCCTGTATCTCTACAGAACAGAAAATATTACTTATATTTAAAATGTAAGAGATATGTACATATTATGTATATGTCAATCCAATAGATGTAACATCAACAAACATTCCATTATGTACAGAGAATTAAACGTTTTTAACTGACCTTCAAGTGAATCTAATTCAAGATTTTTTATTGTTTGTAACATGACTTATAAAAGTAAATATATTACTTTAATTACGTTTACGCTTTTTATTTTTTCACCATTTACATATATTTTTACTAATGTAATAAAAAAAATCATGTTTATAAATGAGGTAATCTCGTAATCTGCTGGTTAGATTTAAAAATTAAAAAATAAAAATTTACATGCGAACGATAAATGGTGTAATAAAGGAAACCTATCAGCAACTTGCAAAAAATGCGGTCTTTAGGAAAATAAAGAACATTCGGAAAATACCCATACAGATGTTGTAGTTTTCAATTGAGAAAGTTATTTTTAACTTACTTAAGGTGGCGCTACAGTCCGGGGTGGACCTGGGAGTCAACCAACAAGTTTTGCTCCCATAACTAGACATGTTTCTGTATAGCTCGTCACTATAAATGCTATCATAGGCGGCCTTATATTCGATGAAAAGATGATGGGTATCGATTTGGACTTCCTAGGGTTTCTCAAAGATCTGCCGCAGTGTGAATATTTGATGTATGGTGGACTTTTCTGGCCTGAAGCTGCACTGATAGGGACCAATCAGGTTAATGATGTTAAGAAGACTAATACCACTGTAATTGGCGCAGTACAGAGTGTCTCATTTTTTAAGTATCAGGCAAACAATGCTGAGGTTCCATTCACCGAGCATACTTTCTTCCGACCATTTTTTACATATAAGTTGATGCATGTTCCTAACCAAGTCAGGAACAGCTTTAAATAGCTCGGTAGTGAGCTATCTGCCCAGTGGCTTTGTTGGACTTAAGCTTAGATATTGCTATCTTCACTTTGTCCAGGTCGGGTAGACGGAATTGTTTGGCTTCATCGTACAGATTGAATGGTTCATTCTGCCTGACAGCGGGATTTAATTCGTCATCGCCGTTAAACAGTCTGCAGAAGTAGTTCTTCCATATCCTCAACATGGACTGCGTTTCTACTATGATGTTCCTTTGTTCGTCCTTGCAGGCTTTTTTTCGGGCTCTGTAGCCCTGGCAGGTTTTCTTTAGCTTTTGGTAAAACTTCCGAACCTCATTCCTGCTGTAACGTCTCCCTATGTTATTTTCTCGATCGCGCGCTATTCATGCTCTTTCTTTTTTTTTTCCCTGAGAAGCGGGATTTAATTCGTCACGATCGAAAGGCGCCGGATCTTCCGATGTCAGTAACCCACTTCAGGGATGTGAAAGCCAAAAAGGGTTCATCCACCACCATCTCTGTTTCAGGACCCTGACTAGTCCTGAAAAATCTTCTCTGACCTTTGTTCCAAATATGTCGAAGTAGCTCAAGTAAAATATTTGCAAAATTGACTGTTGCCATCGCCGTTAATTCAGTCTAGTGAATTTATCCGCCGTACGTCCTCTTTCTGAGGGACTCATCTATGACTTCTGAGATTTGTTCAATCAATCTTTCCGACAGAGCACAGTGTTGTTATTTTCAACCCTCGCGCTTATAATTTCAGCAAGTCACGGCCTAAGAGGCAGAGGTGGTTACCACGGGGAGGTAAAATAAGCACAGCAAAGTTGATGCTGTGCATCAACTAGTGCAGCCACTAGTTATTTTTAACTATTCTTTTATTTTCTCAGCTATCTGTACCACATAGCCTCCTGAATACATTTCGAGAACATCTACATGTGTACATATATGTATGCGAGGAAATGAGAAATCGACGTCGTCGTCTAAACTATGACATAACTGTCCCATTTAAGCAAGACGCCTGAAAGTGGGCTTAAGGGAATACTGATGAGCATAATGAGCTACTGGCGATTTCTATGGAGCATTGGTGGTGGAAATAGCGATGAAATAGAGTGAGACATGAGACGTTACGTCAGTGTTCGGGAGTGTACATTGCTTGAGTGATATTAGTATAGTATATTGGTTTTTTCACACGGCTTTAAATCCTGTCTAGCAGGTGCAGAAATGGTTTGGGCTCGCTCGACCAGATGTGGGCATTGTACTCCAATTTCGGGAGGATAAATGCCTTATATATTGAAGCCAGATCAGAGGTGGGGAAGTATTTCTTATATCGCTTGAGGAAACCTAGATATTTTACAGCATTTTTAACGACACCGAACATTTGGCCAACCTAACGTAAGTTTTTATTGACACACATATCGAGAATGGAACGTTTTTCTGTTTCGACGATGCAAGTGCCATATACAATGGCTGGGTGTTTACATTTTGCTTTAACGATAGCAGACAGCATTGTATTTTGGAAGCATAAAATTCTACTATGTTAGTGGTTCCCCAACTAGTTATGCTGCTAATATCGGAAGTCAATAAATTTAAAATACGCTGGCATTCCCGTTCCATAGCCGAAGAGCAGGGGCATGAGTCAGGGAACGAATATAAAAAAGGAATGTATAGGATTAGAAACAGAAAACAAGAGATCGTTGATCAAAATTGAAAAGAGTGTCAGACAGAACGGAACCCTGGAGCACACCAGAATTTATTTTGTGAATATCAAACTTGAATTATCCAAGACAACTTGAATTAAACGTTCCGAAATGCAATCTCTAACCATTGAGAAACAGAGTAATCGATCCAAAAGCTTGCATTTTCGACAAAAGAGCCTGATGCCAAACTCTGTCAAATACCTTAAAAAGATCAAGTGCACCCGTCTTGCTTTCTCCAGATTGATATATCCTTTGGTTCCACTTTTCAGTGAGACATGCCATCAGATTACTAGGGGACCTGTTGCTACAAAAACCGTACTGACGGTCATTAAGAAGTTTTCGTGTTTCAAGAGATTTCATGAGCTGAAGGAATGTAAGTGCAATGGGTCTGTAGGAGGAGAGAAAAGAAGCTTCGCATTTTTTTGGAACAGGCTGGAAAAATGCTGTTTTCCATCTGCTCGGATAGTTTCCTAAAGAATAGAATTGATGAAAAAAAACTTACGTAGTATAGTTTTGCCAGCGAAGAAGAACTCCTTTACAGAAGAAGGGAAGATATACCATCTGAACCAGCGGATTTGTGAACGTTACGACGTTATTTCCAAAAATGTTTACTTCCTTTGGGACATTGTAGTATTTTTTACCTCAGCTTATGGTCGTATCGAAATTTCACATGCTAAAGAAAGACGTTGCAGTCATTCCTGGCTTGTTTTTCTGTTTTCGTCTGTCGGTTTGGTCTTGAAGGACCGACTCTAACTCTGAAAGCCTCTTTACAGCTCGAATCATACCATGCCTTTTCTCTTCGTTTGATGATCTTCATCCGATGAGGGATATAGGACCTCATTCGAAAGAGAATAGTGTCTGATGAAATCAGCAGCGGAATCCACGCCATTATCGAGGAAACATAACAGTAACAGTAGTTTCGTGTTCCATCTTCAAAAAATCAATTTTTTTTTTTTGCATATTTTCAAAATTTAATAAATTGAGAATATACTGTAAAGATTTTAGACCGATACACTAAGTCATTTTAAAGTTACAGCAAATAATAGAGAGAGCATACCCTGCAGCTGCGGCAAAGCTCAAAACTTTAAACGCATTTTCCGTCGGCCCAGATGATTAAAAAAATCTATTGGACAATTTTTCATTCAAATCTTTTAACTCTGCTACAGGACAGACTGACAACCCTAATGAATTATAATCTTTTTGGAATTTTGATTTCAAATGATTACAAAAGGAGCAATCAGGGGGCCAGTCACCTACTTTTTTTTTTTTTTTGAAGAGACCTACTTATGCACACCAAAATGACGTTAAAATATTTTTGTTCTACTTAACAACAATTTTTTTTGTATTATTCAATAGCTAAATAATAACATATAATTGTCATAAGAAGATCGTATTTCATTTTCCGCAAAAAAAAAACCTTAACCTTCAAAATTTAACATGACCGGACATGAGACACGCTCTTAACTGATATGACACAGTGGTCTGACAAGCCTAGAGGCTTGACTTTGTACATATTTGTCAGGATGAGAATTTAAAAAACAAGTCCCAGGTATTGGCGGTATGACTATCAACGTCTGATATTCGTGTGGACTCATTTACAAGCTGGGTTAAGTAATTCTTCTCAGCGAAGATCTCAGCGCACCGTTCTAGGATTGTGTATATTGATATCGTCCGCAATGACGATTTCAGATGAGGATACAGAAATACAATTCCTTGTACGGAAACAGATAGCGAATCAAACTCGTTAAAGGTCTAATTACTGTCCAGTTTATTTACTACTGTAAATAAAACAGTAGTGGATAATGTGCTTACAGAGATAGAACTCTAACCACATGAAATTGAATTCCGGATTGGAACAGGAACTACATTGTAGTGGAGTTTGATTATATACAATGTGTAAGTACTTCACTTACAGTGTGTCTATGCGAAAATTAAGGGTTTGCAAATGTACGATATTAGTAGAGTTTGTCATGTAGGTTAGTTCATCTATGGACGTGATATGATAACGTACCGAGTTAGGTTATCGACGCCTTGTGTGGGCAACAAACAAAAATATGTTTAATGAAAGTCAGGCAAGCTATTTCAAATAAGTCAAAAAACCTTTTCTGGCTTGAATCTTCGGTCACCAAATCGGAATAACATAAATTCAAGCAATCCTTCAGAATTCGCCCTAAGGCAACCTAATGGTTCCATCGACGATATCCTTATCTTTGGTAACTTAAATCTGCCTCTGCTGAAGTGGATTGCATCGAATGATCACTTCTTTTTACCGCGTTAAACGCAAGTTCATCCAAGGAATGTCTATTCATTGAAGCCAATTAAGCGGCGTCTCTAACTCCATCGGTAATCAACTAGACCATATTTTCACTAGCGATCCCATTAACTCCACAGTAACGTTTTGTCCCTTAATCCTTTTAACTATTGAAAACTTTCACCCCCCCCCCCCCATCTTTTGCTCACATTTTTCCATATCTTCGACCGACCCACATACTATTGCCAATCATTTTGCAAACTTTTTAAACAATCATCTGCAGACAACTTCTTCGTACCTGACCAAACAAAGGGGGAATTCCATCAAGTTTGAAATAACTCTTTCATAATTCTGGAATCAAAGAATGAAGTAATTTACTACCGTCCCATTGAAAAGCTTGCTCACATACCCAAAATGTTTAAAAGTTTTTTTATATGAAGTTCGAAGCTTTCAATGCAAATCACTTATATCACCCAGTCAGCATGGATTTTTTAAAGGTAAATCAACTACTACAAACTTAGTTGAATTCGTATCCTTTGCGCTTTCAGCCCTAGAAAAAGGCAACGAAATCGATGTTATTGCTACAGATTTTGCTAAGACCTTCAATGAAATATCTCATCAATTGATTCTTTTCAAATTGTCTTCCCTCAGTTTCGACTCCATATTGTTAAAATGGTTATCTTCTTATCTGGAGAAGTTATTATAGCGTTTGTTTTAGGTCACCTTAGCTACTTCTGGTGTACAACAAGGCAGCCATCTAAGTCCCCTCTTTTTTATTTTAATTATAAACGATCTTGAAAGAATTATTAAACACTGCGTCACATCCATTTACGCCGACGACATTATTCTCCTTCAAGAAGACCTCGACAGGTTTTCTATTTGGTGTCTAAAAAATTGCTTTGACTTAATGTCTCCAAATATCAATTTATGACTTTGTCACGTAAGTCCAATCAATCTTCCCCTCCACTCTATTTTTTGCATGAACAACCTGTACTCCAGGTTCAAACCCTTCGCGACCTTGGATTATGCGATAAAGTTAAACTTTCATTCGTATATTGATGAGATAGTCCTTAAAGCCGCTTGGTTTTATCAAACGATGGTCTAACGAATTTTGCAACCGTTATGTGACAAGGTCACTTTACATTACCTGTCTGGCCCTTTCTTGAATACTCCAGCCAAGTGTGGTCCCCCTTTCAGAGAGTTCGTTTTCTTGGATTTGCTCTTCAAGGACTCCCCAAAGATGACCCCTTCATCTTACCTCCCTATCGTGACCGCTTTAAACCTGAATATTCTATTTTTTTCAACACTTACCCTCGAAATTTACGCTGTTTTCGTCTCTTCTATATTCCAACCCATCGCACCTCTTAAGCTTCCAATGAACCAATCTCCCACATGCTCCGTAAGGTCAATTCAAACCTCCCCTTTTTGGTGTTAATCTGAGCACTTCATGTCTTAAACTAGATCTCGTTCACGAAGTTAATTTAAGCTTGTATTAAGCGAAATAAAGGGGGGCGTTAGCCCACCAAAATTTAAAAAAAAAAACCATACTTTACTTATTGGAGATAGTATCGCACATTCAACTTCCGATTTTGCGTGTGACTTTCGCCAAACTTTACTCGCAAAGTTAAGTTTATTGAAGAAAATATACGATACTTACGGGACCTGAAGCTGAACGGAAAGGTGATTTCAACGGATTTGCTCTTTACATTTAAGAGATTACAATTTCCTATTAAACTATTTTTCGCTATAACGATTATTAAGTTCCAAGACAAACGTATAGATATGTGAAGTTACATTTGCGAAAAGAAAGTTTTTCACAGAAACATTTATACGTCGGTTTATCAAGAACCGAAAATCAATCAAGACGATCAATTTATTTTGGTACCAGATGAAGACAAACCAAAAATTGGAAATGCATTGTAAAAGTAAAAAAAAAGTAATCAATAAATACAGTTTTAGTAAAGATAAGAAATTTGCAGTTATTTAAATTTTTATGCTATTCGAGAAAAATATATGATAAATAAAAAATATAAATGAATTTATTCCCTGCAAAAGCTGATTTGAAACAACAAACCTAACAATAGTGAATGTGTTGTAAATTGAGTAAAGTGAGTTTGTCAAAGTTATAGAGATCTAGAAGATTTGTAGATTGCTTATAATTGTTATAATTTAGTTTCTTATAACCAGTTTACATTTTTGTTTTTCAAATGTAACATGTGTTTCGAATTGTTTTAGCGAATAAGCTTACACATTCGTACCGAGAAATATACAGCAAAATTTTAATCAAATTGTGGTCAACAATTTGTACGATTTTTTTTTTATTAAAAGCAAAAATTCACATCGCTTTTATCAATAAACTGGTCCATCGTCCAAGTTGTCATCCTCCTCGTTGTATGCTTCTCCATTGTCAAAGTAACTGTTGCCATAGTCATTTTCATCATCCATTTCGTCGTCGGCTTTGATATCCTAAATAAGAGCAAGCATAAAATTTACTTAAAAGATTTATAGAACCAACCTCTTCTTCCTCCTCCTCCTCAGCTTCAGAATCAGATGCCTTTTTCTCATTTATCTCTGCATCGCTATCATTTTTTTCCTTTTCTTCGAGTACCTTTAATTTGTCATCGATATTTGCTGTTTTGGCCTTCTTAATAGATAATTTTTCGCGGCCACTTGTTTTACGTTTCTTCCACATGGGAGATAATTCGCCTGGCATCAAATGCCATGGTATATCAGCTTTCGTCTTAGTCTTTGAATTTTCTAGCGCATTCTGTGCATTATACATTATTTTTACGATAATCTAAGCATACTTATTATCTAGAGTAGTATTGGCGACAATCGAATTATTTAAAGAATCAAAATAAAAAGATTTCAGTGTGTAAATATGTATAATGGTGGGAATAAGACCAACAACAGGGCTAGCAACAGTAATTTCATGTAACAGCAAGTGCAACATAAAACAAGTTATATGTATAATGCAAAAATTAACGTTGTCTAAATTTCAACAATCAATACTTTTTAACAAAAAAAAAAAAAAAAAGTGCTTTTATTTATTCCTACCAGTTTGATGTCTCGAGATATAGGAGCTGTATTAATTGATTGCAACCGATCATTATTTAAACATGCCCACTACTTACCAATAACTTACCACATACTGATCTGAGTATCTCTGGATGTTAGCTTTTGAAACTTTGGGCATTATATAGTATGGTGAATCTCGCATATGATTGAGAAAGTCCTCCTTCCAGAGAATTTGATAATTTTGGGAAGCAGTCGTCTAAAAGCAAAAGAATCGCTTTTATGAGTCAAATGTAAAGACCGAAATTACTTGTTCTTACTTCCATTGTCACGGGCTTAGACATCAAAGGTGGAAACGTGGGTGGTGGAGCTGTTTGTACTTGGGGCATGTCTTTTCCAATACAACCCATTGCTTGCAATTGCTCTTGGGTTAAAGAAGATGTCTTACCGCCTCGTCCTCTGTTGGCCATCTCGGGAAGTACGTAAACTTTATGAGGAAGAATTACAAAAACTTGAAGGATAATTTACAAAAGAGCTGATTCAAATGTGTTAACTAATTTTTTTGTACAAATGTGATACTAAACATAATTAAGAAATTTCAGATTGTCGGCAGGCACTTAGTTGGGCAAATCTATCCACCCATTTGCTACTAACGAGAAGCATGTTTACAGAAAACAAAAACAATTTTGACATTAAGTTTAGCCTTGAACAGTTTCGCTGCATCCAAACATTTTCTTTCTTAATTTGAGTGCTAGATGCTACCATTTGCAGGTAACATTCAGTGCATTAAATTTATTTTAATAGAAAAGTTTATATATAGAGATACACCAGAGATTTATAATACAATAAATTATCATATATGATATGAATAGGGTTTTCCAATAGGGACTTGACAACTTTGAATTTAATTTGGGAACGCACTCTTTCAGTGAGACATCGGGTTGGTCGACGTCCGTAGCAAACGATCCAAATCAGTCAATTTCACGGGGTTCTCCAGAATTAAGCACATTATGGCGTATTTTGCGTAAGAATCTTGGTTTACACCCATACAAGATCAAGCTGACTCAAGAATTGAAGCCGATGGACCATTTGAAGCGACGTACGTTCTCCGATTGGGTTCTGGAGAAGATGTGCCAAGATG
Source organism: Volucella inanis (assembly GCA_907269105.1). Classification (NCBI taxonomy): domain Eukaryota; kingdom Metazoa; phylum Arthropoda; class Insecta; order Diptera; family Syrphidae; genus Volucella; species Volucella inanis. The sequence goes on along the minus strand of OU026154.1, from coordinate 72,088,110 downwards.
ATGAATTTTATCGCAAAATCATCTTCCGTGACGAAGCTCATTTTGGGCTCAACGAGTTCGTCAATAAGCAAAATATGCGTTATTGGCCAGGTGAAAACCCACATGTACTTCATGAATCACCACCCCACCCACAAAAAATAACTGTTTGGTGCAGTTTGTATGCCGGCGGCGTTATAGAGCCATATTTTTTCGTCGACGATAACGATCGTCACGTTACTATGAATGGTCAGCGTTATCGCCCCATGATCACCGATTATTTTTGGCCCGAATTGGAAGATATGGTCTTGGACAACATTTGGTTTCAACAGGATGGTGCCACAAACCACACAGCACACGCTGAAATCGATTTATTAAAGAATAAGTATGGTGAGCGAGTTATCTCAAGACATGGGCCAGTCTATTGGCCTCGTTCGTGCGACTTAACGCCGCATGACTATTTTTTGTGGGGCTACGTTAAGTCATTGGCTTATGCCAACACGCCGACGACGCGCCGAGCCAACATTGAGCGCGAAATAGCGGCCGTTTCGGCCGAAATGTGTGGCCAAGTCGTTGAAAATTGTGTCCAACGAATCGACCGCCGCAAACGTGCCCGCGGTGGCCATATGAACGAAGTCGAGTTCCATTCATAAATGTTTTGATTGTACTTCAAGCCAATAATAAAGTTTTTGAAATATCTCAAATGGTTTACCTTTATTTAAAAAAAAAGTTGTCAAGTCGTTATTAGAAAACCCTATATATTTTGCTTATTTATATAGCGCAATCTTGTTCGTTCTTGTCTGCGTAATATGCTTAGATTTTAAATATTTTTTATAGCAATACAATAATTATTAAGGTTTTATTTTTAAATAAATGGTGTGCCATTTTAAAACATCCTTTAATATAGAATTAAAGCAGCTTTACATGCTATATTCCGTGGAACGATTGTCAATATGCATAAGGACCACTCAAACAAGTAGGCGGCAGAATAGACAAGTGTTAGTTCATGTGCTGTGCCTGAAACAGATGTGCAATAGTAAGGCACATAACACACAAGTGCAGTAATATGTGACATTTCATCGCATTTAATTTTGTTGCTGTTCCTCGATTTCATAAATATATTTTTCGAGAAAATATATATAAAATTCCATATAAACAAACTGCCGTTTTCAGAAAACATCTAATGACTTATAATGTACTAAATTGTAACAATTTCCAATTTTATTACATCGAGTTTGCAGTAAGATTAAAATATGCGATATATTGCAGCAACGTATGGGCTGCAGCAAACAAGTGTGTTTGTGTGTATAAAACAATGTCCTCCAATTTTGCTGCAGGAACTTAACTTTCAGCATTAAGGTATATATAATTTTCCGAATTCTTATAACAGGTATTCTTTTTTTTAATTTCAATTTTTAATGCAAAATTTAATAACACAGGCAGCAAAGTGACTTCCAATAATACAATACAAGCGAATACTATATTATTTAAATTTACTCTAAGTAAACAACAACAATCCTGTTGAAACCAGAGTTCGTCCAGACCCAATTCATTCAATTTTGGAGAAAAAAAATAACCGGTCAACATGTTGCGGTAACGTTCACCATTCACTGTAACTGTCTCTCCAGCCTCATCTTCGAAAAAGTACGGGTCAATGATGCTGCCAACCCATAATAGGCATACAGTGACTTTTCTGAGATTCATTGGTTTTTCGTGAATCTCGTATGGGTTTTTCGGCCCTCAGAAACAACAATTTTGTTTATTTACGTACCCATCCATCTAAAAATAGGCTTCATCGGAAGAGATCAAATTCAATGACAAATTGTTCTGACGATCCAACATCCAGTTAACAAATCGGCGACGTCGTATATGGTCCAAAGGTTTCAATTGTTCTGTAACCACAAAGAGATTGGTGCGAAATGAAGAAAACATAGCCACCAGTATCGAACAGATTTATAAATGTCGATTCGGCGCCGATCAGCTGAATTAGACATCGCCAGAATCATCCCGTCTTATTTTGCGGTTGGATTTGGGCCTACACCCGTATAAAATTATGCTGACGCAATAATTGAAACCGGACGACCATAGACAACGCCGTGAGTTCGCTAATTATGCGCTGGAAATATTGGGTGGGGATCCAGATTTTGGCCAAAAATTCATCTTCTCGGACAAGGCGCATTTTTGCCTCAGCGGCTATGTCAACAAGCAAAATCGCCATTATTAGACAAGTTTTCGGCCTCTGCAAGGATTGACTGTTTGGTGCGGTTATTGGCATGGTGAGACAGGAGGCATCGTTACCGACAATGGTCTCAGGTATAGAGCGATATTAACCGACTCAACAACATCGATATACCCGAACTGCGGTTCCAAAAAAATGGCGACCGGGTCATCTCGCGGCGAGCGTTCATGAATTGGCCGAAGCGTTTGAGCGATTTGACATACTCGATTATTTTCTGTGGGGCTTCTTCAAGTCCTTAGTCTACTCTAAAAAGCCAATCATTTTGGATAAGTTCGAGGTCCGGCTATTGCCGGAATTACTCCGCACATATTGGACCGAGTTATCTTAAATTGAACCGACCACTTGAAGCACTGCCTGCGAAGCCGAGTCGGCCATTTGAATGGTCTGCTATTTCACACTAAATGGCATGAACGTAGCTTCAAAGTAAAGCCAGAATCTATTTTATATCTTACACGATTGTTGTTTTATTTACATTTTTGTTTTTTGCTTTCATTCTTATCTGGTCACCCAAATTAAGAAGAGTTGAAGTCGTTCCTGGCTCGTTTGAACTTTTTTCAGTTTTCCACTGTCTGGTTGGCCTTATAGGACTGAAAAACATTTCTCTAACCCTGACAGCCTCTTTACAGCTCGAGTCGTACCACGCTTTTTCTTTTGGTTTGATACTCTTTATCCGATGAGGAATAAAGTATCTCATTCTAAAGAGAATAATATCTGTGATAATATCAGTAGACGTCATCCACGTCGTTATTGAGAGAACATAACGACCAGTTAAAATTCTTAAAAAAGCTGCTAGGTCAGCTGCAATTGGCTTTCCCGTATTGCCATAAGGTACTTTTGGGAATATTTTTAAATGGTATGAACCTAGAAGCCAGAGCACATCATTTTTGTATTTACCAGGGCGAGAATTCAAAAACAAAAACAAGACTTGTGTATACTGAAATCGCCCGTAATAACGATTTTAAAATGAGGAAACGGCCATACAATTTTTTGTATGGAGTCACATAGCGCATCAAATTCGTTAAAGGTCGAATCGCTGTTGAGTTTGGGGCTTCTGTAAACAAAGTGGATAATTTGGAATTGGGACAAGGATTGCATTGTTGTGGAGTTTGGTAAGCTACATCACTACGCACGTAAATAGCTTCAGATCAGAGTGATTTAAGGGGCGTGGTGTGATTCAGAATAATCGTTGAATGATCTATTTTCTTTCTAGCATTTGTAGTTCAATCGTAATGTAAATGTTAAATCGTAACGTTATATTTTATGCCTGAACAGCTACCACAATTGGTAGCGTAAAACGTAATTTCGAAGCATTATATTATAACACCAGCTGTTAGCTTTAATTTCAATTCTAACTTAAAAATAATTAACCAGGTATCTACGATAGAAATAGTACAGAAATCCCGAAATTGTATTGTACTGCTATAGTATTATCAACTCTATCGTTTCGAATAAGAGAAGTTTATTTCACAAATCATCTCATTTATTTGCATAGTTAGGTACAGTATTAAAATAATCATATAAAATAGGGCACTATAAGTATAAAACGTAGTAGGCGGGTATTAAAAATATATTGCTTTGCATTTGAAAATAAAACTTAGACTAACAATTAAATTGGCTAAGATTTTCACAAAAATTTGATTTGAAATCTTTTCGTGGTCAACCGAAGAGAGTACATTGTCAAAGAACTAATTTAATATCAGATTGTTTACTTTATATTAAATGGAGGCATCATTATGAAACCCATTTGTATCCACACTATCACCAGACGGTGTTAGATCAACTTTGTTCATTAGCTCAGACAATTTTTGAGCCTTACGATCTTCATTATGTGCAATTACAGTGCACAAATGCTCTGTTAACAGTTCCTTCTTCTCAGATGCGTTATGAAGATCCATTTTAGCTTTTAAGAACTGTCCTTCAATTTTGTTGTATTGCTTTCTGAAATTAAACAAATGAAATATTGTAGGTACCCAAAAATCACTTTAATTTGTATACTCTATGGTTGCATAATGAATGCATGCACTATCAATTTGCTTTCTTAAAACGGCCACGTCCGTTGCTAAATCGTTGTCTAGTTTTGCCAATTCAGCTTTGATTTCTTCAATTTTTTTTGCTTCGGCGGCAGTTTTTTGCGAACTAAACAGATATAAGATAAATACGGTTAAAAAAAATCAGTATGAAGAACTTACTGAGCTTCAATTGCTTTCTGAAGCATTTCTTTTTTTTGCTTATTTTGCTCTTGGATAATTTTTCGATGGACTTCGAAATCTTTGAGAGATATTCCTTTAAATGGGGACTCAATATTATCAACTGGTTCCGGTAAAATCGAAGACTCATCAGATGAATTATCATTTTTGACAGACACTTTAAGTATAGAAGAATCATTTATAAGCTCTTGATTGGAGTCAGCGGCTTTTGGTATTGGATGATAAAATAAAGCCTCTTCAATTGATTTAGACATGCTTTTGTTTAAATTGATGTCATCAATTGAATGTTCATGCTTAGGTGGTGGAGTAACAGGTGCTTTTTTAATACTTTTTTCGGGCTTTCTCGTTTTTAGGTTTTCCTGCGATCTTGCAATTTCCCTTTTTTCAGGCATTCTTCTGATACCATGTCCTTTTACTGCGGCCGAACTCACTTTAGAACAGTAAAAAAAAAAAAAAAACATAAACAACAGATTTAGTCATACTTGTGCAACAAGTCATTTATCAGAACTCACTTGTTTTGAATGTTTTAGACGTAATTTTGTTTATATCTTCTTGGCTAAAACCATTAAATTTATCAGACATTATGATTGTGGTTTCCCCGAAAAAGAAAAATAAAAAAGCTCTTTTCAAAACAGCATGTAATCAGTTGACAATGGACAAAAATTTAATTCAAACCACCGGAATAAAATAATTTATATCAACAAAACAAAAAGTTGGAGTTGCTACGTCAAAAAAGAATTTTTGAATTAGATGTGTCAATTTGCTTTTTTTTTTGCCTTTTTCGAACAAAGGTATTACCATTCGAGAGTGTACTGATCGTACATTTCGAACTACACTATTATAGTTCATCGAGCTTAAGCCAAAAAAATAAATGAATTTTTTTTTGGAAATGATAACCAAGGCTTACAATGCACCAACATTCACAAATAAATAACAGAAACCCAAACCAATGATTCAAATGGAAAAGAGAATATATCACATTTTGTAAAACATTTGAAGATGATTAGAACCTTAACACGTGCATACGTGTATATCACACATACAGATCTCATACATCAGCCCTGCATATATCACAAGATTATTTTCGCAGTTACTCAGTATGGTTTACCAGGATTGCTGTTTTACCGACTTAAATAATTAACGGCTTCGTTACTTGCACTGAAAACAACAAGCTCGGTAAGTTTTTGATTTAAATCCATTAGGATAGAACAACTGTTAGCATACTTAAGTCCGAGTCTATCTATCATTACAGTAATTTAACTTTGTTGACCAATCTAAATATGCCCCTTAGATCTGTTTCGAAAAAGTCGCAATCCGAGAAACGAGTTCACTACTTCCATATCTTTCTTGTGAAACGTCTTCATTAAAGTTGATTTTAAATTATTGTTCAACTGCTGAACATCAAAATGTCATTGATGTACTAAACGGCAAACAGTACGATTTTCTCATTTTAAAATAAATGCATAGGTCAAGTACTGACTGTTAACCCAACATTTTAAAAAAAGCCATCCAGCTTATCGTTCCAATTTCTCGAATCTGCTTTAATCTGTTAATTGAATTTCTTAAACAAAGCATTTTTTTCATTGCCTTGTGGTTGTAAGATGAAAATTTTTTCATTTAGGCCATCCTGCAAAAAAGCACTTAATGCGTCCAGACTGTAGTCTGCGTAATGATGTGAAAAATTTTGCAAGCAAGAACGTTGGCTGACCAGCCAACCCAAATAGGTATAAGAACGTGGTTTCAATGTACGGATTTTGAAAACAATACTCTTATGGTGTTTGCTAATACCTTGGTGGAGGAACATTATGGAGTTAAGATAATATAAAAATAAAGTGTAGTGGATGTTGGTGTTGAATATTTGAAAATATTGTTAGTGCTATAAATTAGTGTTGAATTCTATTGAGAAGGAATAGATATACACATGTATTTTAGAATGTAGTACTCAACAAGTCCATTGTTTCACGCGCTGTATGGCTTGTAGCGCCGTTTTGTTGAAACCAGAGCTCACCGAGACCATGTGCTTGAATTTCAGGAAGCACATAGTCTTTTAACATGGCGCGATAACGGTTAACGACGGTAACATTCTGATTTGCCTCATTTTTGAAGAAATATGGACCAATGATTCCACCAGCCCATAAACCACACCATACCGTTGTTTCTTTTTCTCAGCTGTAATGAGGAAAAGATTAATTAAATTGATAGCTTCACGGTTGATATATGTATATTAGTTTTAAACGGGCCCATGCCGAATGTCACATAGTTATATCCGTGAGAAATAGGTATAAACCGGTGAATAGCGATTAACACAAAAGTTAAAAAAAAAAACCCGGAAGCGTAATAACGATGAGTCCTACGAAGAAACTACGAAGAAAATGAACAGATAAATTTAGCATTTAATCGCATTCTTTTAACACATCGCCTTCTCAAAGAACGTTGGTGAAGTTATGGTGTGGACATGCTTTTCGGCTTATGGTATTGGCGCTTTTTTCGGAATAGAGAGTAATATGGATCATTTCATGTACGAAAACATTTTAAAAACGCAGATGATACCGTTCACAGAATGGGATATGCCACTTTCATATGTGTTTCAGGACGACAACTTCACAAAGCACACACCGAAATTGGTCAAGGAATATTTGAGAGGCCATGGGATTCAAGTTCTGTATTGGCCAGGACAATCCCCGGACTTGAGTCTAATTGCAAATCTTTTTTGGATTCTCAGAAGGAGAAAACGGTTAAAAAAAGGAAACTATACCAAAATATTAAAAAATGAAGGTAAAAAAATACTCTAAGGAATAATTAGTAGAGAGAGAGAGCAATAGCTTCTTCACAAAATACTAAGTCTGTTTCTTTCTGTTTTGCACACTTACGTTTTACTATATAGCATATAGTGATTCATCGTGAGCTTTGATTTGTAATGTAAAATAAAATACATAAATTTGAAAGTGAACTTAAAATGTTATCAGTTAAAAGAACAATTAATGGTATATACTTTTTGAAAATGATATTATGTAAATTTTGGCCACGACTACATCTGAGGTGGTCCATTCGGAAGATCCAGTTTTGGGATACTCGTTCGAGCATAGCGACTTGTATCTCGCGGATAACACGAGTAATGTTGGCTTCCAAAGCGTCAATCGTAGCTGACTTATTCCGAAAGACCTAAGACTTTACATATCCGCAGAGAAAATAGTCCTCGTAGCGCCGTATCGTTGAAACCAGAGCTCACCGAGACCATGTGCTTGAATTTCAGGAAGCACATAGTCCGTTAACATGGCGCGATAACGGTTTCTGTTGACGGTAACATTCTGATTTGCCTCATATTTGAAGAAATATGGACCAATGATTTCACCAGCCCATAAACCACACCATACAGTCGTTTTTAATGGATGTAATGGTATTCTTGGTACTCTTTGGGTTGCTTATCAGCCCAAATATGGCAATTTTGTTTATTAACGTATCCATTGAGCCAGAAATGGGCTTCATCACTGAACAAAATTTCACGATAAAACACCAGATTTTCATTGAGTTTTTCCAGAACCCATTCACTGAAAATATGACGCAAATTCAAGTCGCCTGTCTTCAATTCTTGCACAAGTTGAATTTTGTACGCTTATCTTGCTAAAAGAATGCAAAAGAGAGTTTTAAATTTGAATATTCTACGTGATGAAATTATGAGAATAGACAGACACAATGTGAAAAAGTTGAGTCTGCTGCGACTCTATATTTTATCGCATATTTTATGCGGCTGCATATTTTATCCAAGAAGCTGGTAGTTAAAATGTGACTGTAAATGAACGTTGGGGTGGAGTAAGTGACAGAATTTCTTAATTGATTTTACGAACTCCAAAACTTTATATTATTGAATTTAAAATGAAGAAATATCGTTCCACGCAATGAATGTTGCAGTCAGGCTTGTTTAAACTTTCGTTTAGTTTTTTTTTCTCTTTAGTGAAAAACAAGCACCGGCATTCACGTTTTTGCATTGAAACAAACACTAGCTTAGGTTCCCAAAGAAGGTGTTAAAGGTCAAACACAAGTCTAGGATGTTGACAGCATGACTAGCTACACCGTGTCATTGTTTTATCTCATTTATCTGCTAGGTCAGGTTGTTTTTCGAAACAAAGATTTCAATACTCTCTTCCTTGGATATAGAGGTACATTACATATGCCCAGAATGTCGAAGGCACCAATTGTACCTATTGAAATCCTTTGTAATAACTGCATTTTCTTTTTAAGCTGGGATTTTTATTAATAAATAATCGGAATTTAACCTAATGTTGCTTTATACAAGGAAATATATCAGCGAGATTGTGGCACTATCCCTTTACAATATATATTTCTGAAAAAATACCGTACAATTTATTGGACAAAAGTGCGCTAATGACAGTTTTCCATCTAGTTTAGTTCATTAATGCGTTTCCCATTAATTAAACTAGACGGAAAACTTCTAAAAACCCTCTTTCCACTGATTGTGTAAGTGCTTGGGATCATATCTGCAAATACAAATACAATATAAGGAAAATGTCTTATATTTTAAAGAAATAAAAAACAAATATATTATATATAAAATTTTTTAACGTCCGACAAATTCCGTTAATAAAATAATCCCTAATTCGCTTCGTAGCTCTGAAACGGGTTGCTCCCATCTTTCTTCCCAATAAACAGACATAAGAGGCTTGATGGATTTTCCATTACTAATAGCCCATGGGAGGTATAGTGAAACGTATTCCTTCCTTTGCCTATAAAATAAACATAAAGACAATAACATGAAAAACAAATTTACTGAATTATATTATAACAGTAACTTACTTCGGTCTGAGACGAGCAGCTCCAAAAACCGCGCCACCATAACACATAGGTAATCCAGTATTTAGTGCCTCTACCCATTTAACTGCCACCTCACCTAGCATATTAGTTGGCATACCTAAAATTGTATGTACCAGATCATGACATTCCCGATATCTAGTCATAATATATGCCAACTGTGCATCATCCACAAATCTAACTTCCATTCGTGAATCAGGTGTGACATTCTGCAAATTAATCAAAATACCCCTTACCACCATATGTCGAACTGATTAAACAAGCTATTGATTACATTATCGTCTAGAAATTTCACGTAAGTACGTCCAAAAGTGTTGTCAGGGAGGTTTCGTAATTGATTTAAGTCGACGGTTTTTGTGTTGATACGCGGCTTCTTGTTTAAAATGCGTTGTCCCTCTTCTGATGCTCGCATTGTTTGAAGTATTTGAGCAAGGGCACTTGTCCCTGTTGTTTCTCCTAGACAAGCAATCATGTCATGACTGAAAATACTAAGTTTAAAAAATTTGTATATTTAATACATAGCCTACCGATGGGGGTCAACTAGTGAAGCTATAGAAGAGCCTACACTTAGTAAAACTTTTTGAAAAGGTGAAGCTTTTATCCGGTTGGTATGGAATTCTTGAGAAAAGCTATCCAAATCTTCAAGAGAAACTTTGCCAGGCTTGTCATTTAGCACGCTTTCGTTTCTACTGGTATTAGTCGCGGAAGAGTTTACCAAAGACGCAAATTTAACTCGTAGAGGTGATTGCACTCCGCATATTAATATTCGATGAGGTAAAACCCGAAACATTATAATTAATCTGGAAAGTAAGCTAAAAAAAAGTAAACGTTAGGCACAAGCTATAATCATACAAGGAAAACTAAAACTAATTCTTGTTCAACTGCGGATGTTTATAGAACATCAAAATGTCATTGACGTAAACGGCAATCACTACGATTTTCCCATCTTAAAGTTTAAAATAGATGCTTAGGTCAAGTACTGACTGTTAACCCAACATATTTAAAAAGCCATCCAGCTTAACGTTCCAATTTGTCGAAGATTGCTTTAATCAGTTAATTGATTTTCTTAAACGAAGCATTTTTTCCATTGCTTTGTGGTTGTACAATAAGATGAAAGTTTCTTCATCAATGCCATCCTGTAAAAAAGCACTAACTGCGTCCAGACTGTAGTCTGCGTAATGATGTGAAAAATTTCGCAAGCAAAGAAGGGTCAGTTAATGGATTTTGAAAAAAAAAAAAAAATACCCTTATGGTGCTTGCTAATATCTTGTTGGAGGAACATTATGGAGTTAAGATAATATGAAAATAAAGTGTAGTGGATGTTGGTGTTGAATATTTGAAAATTAGTTTTGAATTCTATTGAGAAGGACTAGATATACACATGTATTTAAGAATGCAGTACACACAATATATGTACTATACATGTGGTAAAGAACTGCATACAAAACATTCGGCAGCATTTTTGACAATATATTATACGAGTATTTGGTTATATAATTATCTTTCTACAAGAATTCAAAACAGAATTTTGAATTTGAATATTCTACATGATGAAATTATGAGAATAGACAGACACAATGTGAAAAAGTTGAGTCTGCTGCGACTCTATATTTTATGCGACTGAATATTTTATCCAAGAACCTGTTAGTTCAAATGTGACTGTAAATGAACGTTGGGATGGAGTACGAGTAAGTGACAGAATTTCTTAATTGATGTTACGAACGCCAAAAATTAATATAATTGAATTTAAAATGAAGAAATATCGTTCCACGCAATGAATGTTGTGTTTAGTTTTTTTTTTTCACTTTAGTGAAAAACAAGCACCGGCATTCACGTTTTTGCATTGAAACCAAACACTGGCTTAGGTTCCCAAAAAAGGTGTTAAATGTCAAACACAAGTCTAGAATGTTGACGGCATGACTTGCAACACCGTGTCATTGTTTTATCTCATTTATCTGCGGGGTCAAGTTGTTTTTCGAAACGAAGATTTCACTTCTCTCTTCCTTGGATATATAGGTACAATTTTTTTAATTTTTCCAAGTTTTAATTGGAAAGAGCAAAAACAAGTGGAGAATGTAATTGAGATCGTTGGCATACCTGGGATAAACAACAACAATGCCCGAGAGTGTGTGCAAACAATTTTCCATGACGCATTGGTGGTTCCTGTCGCTGTTTCGTCAAACGTGTGGAGAACAAATCAAAAACTAACTCTGCTGGCAACATTTCGAGCAAAGATGTTATTTGCGTTCATCTTTCTTCCCAAGATGTTAAAAGTAAGATAATGAAAAGCAAGAGAACTGCAACGAAGAAATTAAACTCGTCTTGATTTGCTTCGAATTCTTTTAAGAGAATCTATATTAATCATTCTTTTACTAGTTACACTAGAGCATTATTTATGGAAGCTAAGAAATTCAAAATGGAAAACAATTACAAATATTTGTGGTTTCAAAACTCACAAATATTGTTGAGGAAAGTAGAAAAATGTAGAATTGTTGCTGAAAGATCGTTTGTGATTTAGTAACCTTGGGCGATTAGATTAATTAGATTAATAACATCTTTAAATATGTTTGATCCAAACGATATCTTCGATCCTTCTAGCAACAATTCAACTTCCCTTATATGTAGTTTAAGTGACAGTTTACAGCTATGTGTTTCTGATAGGGCTTATTCTTTTCTTGTGGTACATCAAAACATAAGCTACGACAAAACTTTGACTTATGGGTATGCAATCATGAAGCGCTTGTATATTTACCTGATTTGACTTTTGTTTCGGAAATATGGATATTTTAATGCGAAAGGAAGAATTTTTTCCCGGGTATAACCTTAATCCTAATACAAATGAATTGTATTCGGCAGGGGGGGTTGGCATTTTTTTAGTGATTCTCTGGCATTTGATATTTACAGTCATAGGTTGGTGACTGCGGATGTAATACAGGTTAGTTGTAAGTTATGCAATGAGAACTTTACTTCGTCTGCATATAGAGACTTCAATTCCACGATACTCAGTCATTTCTAAATGAATTAATTCTATTTCTGACAAAAACTAAGATTCAAAACCTTATTATTCTAGGTGATCTTAATATTGACATCCTAGCATCAACCTCAGTCTCGGAGTCACTTCTGTGCCTTATAGCTGCACATGGTCTTACTTCCTATGTAAATGAGCCTACAAGACCTATTTCAAATACCTGTCCAGACCATGTATTCGGTCGTTTTCGAAATATATCTCTCAATCAGTGTGTCTGTGTCAATCTTGACCTCTACATCAAGGATCCCTGCATGACAGGTATTTGGTTACATGGTTTAAAAGAACTAAGAGGCGAAGTTAGAGTCCCTACTCGTACCGTTACTAAATTGAGTTATGAACTACTTAATTTTAAACTACGGTCTGAAAACTGGGAAATGATTCTTCTTCCGCTTATAACTAATTTCTAAAGATAATACAGTCTCATTTAAGCTCATCTATTTCGCGCTCTCTGCCAAGAAAGCCGTGGATAAGAAACTGCATTCTTAAACAAATTAAGCACAAAAACAAGCTGCGCCGGAAATGTGTAAAGCATCTGCTTAATTTTGCATTCCGCAGTCGCTTTAAACACATATCTATTAAAGTCAATAACGAAATTCGATTGTGTTGTCATAGCTACTATTTTTTTAAAGTTTGGAACGCTCAAAGGAACCCTAAAACGTAATGGGAAGTATTAAATAGCATATTGAACCGCGATGCCTCTAAAATACATAACCTTATCGAACTCGCGACTGATAATTTTATTGTCAAAGATCCTACAATACTAGCGCATAATTTTAATGATCTTTTTGCTAAAGTTGGTGAAGCGTCTCCTTCCAATTTAAGATCTGTATACTGTTTGAACTGTACGGCATTGAAATTGAAGATCCGGTTTGTAGAGATAGTTTCTTCTTTGAAACAATCACTGGTCTTAAAGTTCTATCACTTATAAACTCGCTTAATCGCTCGCCTTTTTGTGAAGATGATGGCCTCTCTAATTGCATATTAAAGCACATCGCTCTGAATGTAGTAGACAAACTTGTTTTACTTTTTAACCTAAGTATTTCCACTGGTGCATTCCCTGACAGGCTAAAATATGCAAACGTTCTACAAATTTTTAAAAAGGTCAACAAAAGAGATAAAAACTACAGGCGTATCTATTTATCTCTTCTATATCTCTGCTCTGCGGTTTCTGAAGAGAATTTGTTTTTTCAGTCCCTTGCAATATGGCTTTAAGGTGGGACTCTCTACTGAAGATGCTCTTATGGTTTTCTGTTCGATTATAAATAAAGGCCTAGACTCGAAAAAAAGTTGTAACGACCCATTTGTTGACATAACCAAGGCTTTTGATATGGTAAACCATATAGTCCTCTTGAGGAAATTACATCAGGCTGGATTTCGAGGCTGGCTGGAATCGTATCTCCAAGATAGAAAGCAAAAAGTTAAAAATGGAGATTGTTTTAGTAATAATAGATTTATCAAACAAGGGTCTGTATGTGGCCCTACTCTATTCCTAGTCTTCATAAACTCCGTTTCTTCAACCTTTTACAGGAAAAGTTACTGCTTTTGCCGACGATCTTGGCATCACGTACGACTCTGTTAGCCACATCCAGCTAGTAGCTGATATAAACTATGATGTACACCTACTAAGAATGTGGTTCGCCAAATATAAGCTCATTGTCAGCAATAAAACGAAACTAATGTTTTTCAGCCTTAGGTTGCAGGCTGTGCCCGACCTTGATTTTCACTTTCATGCCGCTAATTGTACTCGCCACAAAGTTTGTTTGCACGTGTAAAGAAGCTTCTTCTAAAACTGTGTTTGATACGTATATAGGGCAAACTGCAAACATGCAAACTGTTTTAAAATTATCATAGTAAAGAACTACAAATACCTAGGTGTTAATATTGACCAAAATATGAATTGGTCTGATCATATTACAAACCTAAAACAGTATCTTCGTGCTTGTATCCGTAGTTTGTTTCATCTTCGTAAACACTGCATAAACAATAGTTTAAGAACTGTTTTCTTCGGCACTCAAAACTAAAATATGAATTAGGATGTTTTGATGGTGCTTATCGCACCAAAATAAAATCTCTATTTGTTTTGCAGAATGCGCTATAAGAACGATATGCGGTGTTACTCGACTCAGCCATTCAATGGAACTCTTTAGAAGCCTGAAAATCCTGCCGGTTAGACACCTGTATTACTACAGGTATATGAGAAGTGGTTATTTGCAGAGCCCGATCTCAGATACCCGCAGTTTACGCAGCAACATTGGATCCCTGGTAAACATACCTTCATTCCGAAGCACTCATTTTAGAGTCTTCTACTCTGTCATAAGCTTTAAATTATTTAATCGCATTCCTGTTTCGGTTCGCGTACTTGCAACACGTTCATCTTTTTTAAACAAAATCAAAAATTGGCTTCTAAGTTTTGATAACAATCAAGTTAAAGTTTTGCTGCCCTTCGTAATTTAATTTTATTTCATGCTATTTCTAAACATTCTTTAAATATAGTTCAAACGTCAAAATATCACTTCCATCTTAACTATATCATCTAACATACATGAAATTCTTCTGATGTGGCATTCAACACTATTTGAATTCTAAATACGAAAGTCACTACGTATTCTTAATGTAATAAATACATTCCTTAATTGTTTACTCAATAGTTAGAATTAACCTGCACATGTATTATACTAAGAATTTTGAATAAAATAAATAAATAAATAATAAACCCTCTACTGAAACCTGTTTAGATAGCAAAGGAATCGATTTAGTATCATATTTTTTTTGAGATTATAAAGAGATAGCTTCTGCAAGGCTGTATGTTGGCGATGATAGTCAAAAATTACTTCTAACCCAATGTGGATTTTAATTAACCACAAAGTTTCATACAAACATACCATACATTCTTTTTTGTTTCTCATTGGACAATAGCAAAATTATTTATTAGCAATTCTCAATTCTTTATTTGATTTCTTACTTAATTTGAATATAAAAAAGAAACCTGTTATTTGTGGCAAGAAAAGAGGGAGTTGGTGCCTCCTTTAGATTGCGTGCAAGTTCAAGTTACCGTATTTTGTGAGCCGCGGAAATCAGAAATCAATCAAAATTTCGCACTAGCCAGCACAAGTAAGAAAAAAAAGAGAGAAGAAGGCCAAATATTTTCAGTACCTTTAGAGACGACTATTTTGCCAATACAATATAATGATGTCTGTTTTGGCATTTAGTTTCTGAAGGATGACTTACTTTTTCAAAAACACCTACTTCTAAGTGTCTGCCCAACATAACACTTGTTCAATACAGCAGGTGGTTTACATAGTACGTAGAACTGTAAAATAAATCATTCGGTTGTACGGGAATGAACAATTGAACTGTGCATATTGTTATTTTTTCGTATGTTAACTATTAGGATACAGTATGGTCGTAAAATGAGTGACCGCATGTTTGCGGATAATACAATCTCTTACAATTCGACTGTCCTGAATACAAATCGTCCTCGATCTACTTACGAATATATGTAAATAACTTAATATATAATACATGGGCTGAAAAGTCCATTTCTAAGAGAGGGCACTACTTGAATTCGTTCTCGAGATATAGCGTTGTGAGTGAAGCAACTTTTGTTATTGTGAAAAAAAAAAAATGGATTCAAAGCAATTTCGTGTGTTGATTTATCATTGCTTTTTGATGAGAAAAAATACAGCCGACGCAAAGAAATGGCTTGATAAGTGTTACCCGGACTCTGCACCAGCCGAACGAACCATTCGCAAGTGGATTGAAAAATTTAAAAGTGGTCATACAAGCACCGAAGATGATGCACGCAGTGGACATCCAAAAGAGGCTGTTTCAGATGAAAACATAAAAAAAGTCCACAAAATGATTACGAATGACCGTAAAGTAAAGTTGATCGAGATAGCTGAGGATCTGAAGATATCAAAAGAGCGCGTTAGATATATCATACACGAATATTTGGACATGCGAAAGCTCTGTTCAAAGTAGGTGCAACGTTTGCTCACAGTCGACCAAAAACAACAACGTGTTGATGATTCAGAGGAGTGTTTAAAGCTGTTCAACTGCAATAAAGCCGAATTTTTGCGTCGGTATGTGACAATGGATGAAACTTGGCTCCATCACTTCACACCAGAGTCAAGTCGGAAGTCAGCTGAGTGGCGAGCAGGCGACGAACATCCGTATTTTGGGATACACATGGAATAATTTTCATCGACTATCTCCAAAAGGGGCAGACTATCAACAGCGACTATTACATTGCGTTGTTGGAGCGTTTGAAGGACGAAATCGCAGAAAAACGGAAGTATTTGAAGAAAAAGAAAGTGATGTTTCATCAAGACAATGCACCGTGTCACAAGTGGATGAAAACGATGGCAAAATTGAATGAATTTGGCTACGAATTGCTTCCCCACCCACCGTATTCTCCAGATTTGGCTCCCAGCGACTATTTCCTGTTCGCAGATCTCAAAAGAATGCTCGCCCTCTAAGGCAACTATATTGATAAATAAAGTTGAATTTTGCAAGTTTTGTGTTTTACTATTGGGTCTATTGCGGTTTGCTAAGAGATGGCGTAACTTGTATTATTCCATTGGAACATGCGTTGGAAGGCTACTGTCATTCTACGTCATTTCAGTACATGTCATTCATTTGAAGCGTAAACAATAATTTTTTTTCACTCAAATATGTCGAACTTTGTGCCTAAAAAAGTGTTTTTGCGGGGAGTTCTTCTTCATTACTTTAATATGAAGAAAACTGCTGCCGAAAGTCATCGCATTTTGGTGGAGATTTATGGTGAACATGCGCTAGCTGAGCGAACGTGCCAAAAGTGGTTTGTACGATTTAAAAGTGGTGATTTTGGCTTGGAAGACAATGAACGTCCTGGGCAGCCAAAAAAGTTTGAAGATGAAGAACTGGAAGCATTACTCTATGAAGATTGTTTCCAAACACAAGAATCTTTAGGTGTCACTCAAGCAGCCATTTCAAAACGTTTAAAAGCAGCTGGATATATTCAAAAGCAAGGAAATTGGGTTCCACATGAACTCAAGCCAAGAGACGTCGAAAGGCGGTTTTGCATGTCCGAAATGCTGCTGGAACGCCACAAAAGGAAGTCATTTTTGCATCGGATTGTTACTGGTGATGAAAAATGGATCCAATACGACAACCCCAAGCGCAAAAAATCATATGTGAAACCCGGTTAACTCGTCAAATCAACGGCAAAGCCGAATATCCATGTCGCGAAGATAATGCTCTGTATTTGGTGGGATCAGATGGGTGTGCTGTATTATGAGTTGCTAAAACCGGGTGAAACCATCAATGCACAACGCTACCGAACACAATTAATCCGTTTGAAGAGAGCAGTAGCCGAAAAACGCCCGGAATATGCGACCAGACACGAGGCAATAATTTTCCATCATGACAACGCTCGGCCCCACGTTTCTATTTCGGTTAAGAATTATTTGGAAAACAGTGGATGGGAAGTCTTACCCCCACCCGCCTTATAGCCCAGACCTTGCCCCTTCTGACTACCATTTTTTCCGGTCGATGCGGAACGCCCTCAGTGAAATACGGTTCACATCAGAGCAGAATATCAAAAATTGGCTTGATTTATTATTGGCTGCCAAGCCGGCGCAGTTCTTTTGGGATGGGATCCACAAATTTCCAGAAAGATGGGAAAAAGTCATAGCTTCAGATGGGCAATACTTTGAATAATATTGTACATGTTTTTCTTAAATAAACGTTCAAATTTTGAAAAAAAAAACCGCACGAATTAAAATATATACCCAATATAAAACGGCACTGACTTTTCAGCCCATGTGGTAGATACTGTATATACAAATAGCACATATAATAATATTGTATTTTCTTTTCAAGCTCTTCGAAAATTACGTTTTGATCCAAATAATATTTTATTTTGATATTTACTTTCCCCTTTTGCGCAACGTCAAACAGCAAGAGGCTTGGACTTTTATTGATAGCAAATTCCACTTTGCTTAAATTTTTCGTCCATTCTCCAGGTTTCCCATCGCCTTTTTTCGTTAAAATAAAAGTAAAACAATTGCATTTATCTGAAATGAATCGGTTTGGTTTACTGTATTTTGAAAAATAAGTTTCTATGCACTGAATTACTTCCCTGGCAATTCAATGGAAATTCAACCATAGATGACAATGGACCATAATAGTCGACGTGAATCGTAGCGAAAGGTTTATCGGCCTTCGGAGTATAATGTAAAACTGCCTCCTTTTTATAGTATTGCCCGAGAGAAATGTACACTTTAAACAATTGCTTATATAATCCTTTATTTTCCATTTTATGTAAGGAAACCAATATGTTTTTCTCAGAAAGTCATAACACATATCAACTCCGGCTTATCCCATGCCTTCATGGTGTGTTTGTATAACATTCCTCTCCATCTGTGGTGGGACATAAAAATAAATTTTGTTATGAATCTTGCGATATACTAAGCCATTTAAGAATTCATAGGTAGGACTTTCTCTTTCTCCTAACATTTTAACTAATCTTTTCACTATGGAATCTCTCTGAATCATGCTCAAATGAATCCGGCTCAACGAATAAAATATTATACATTGCAATACTATGGCACCTGCACCTGCTAAAAGCGTCGACATGTCTCATCCTCTGATTATCTCTATGTTCGATCATATAATCGTAATCTTGGAGCTTTCCAGATTTATAATTTTTTTATTTTGAGTCACCCTTACAATCGATAATTATTTTGAATCGATTCCCAGTTAGGTGGATTCTAAACCTTCTCAACGCAGTTATTATTTCTAGATTCCTGAGCAGTGACGTGTTTTGAAAAGAAGAAAACCAGACGGAATTGTTTATCTTCTGTTCCTGCACCAAATCCTAAGCTACTTGCATCGCAATGTAGTTCGGTTTCAGCATTGTAATAATAAATACTAAGTTAAGGCGCATCTAATAGCATCTAATAACGCATCTAATCTTTTCTTGAAGCGATCATACAACTGTTTTGAAAAAGCCGAGAAGCCCTTTATAAATTTCCTAAAATATAATGTTAATTATAAAAAGGAATGTAAACTCTTAACACTCGTAGGTATGGGATATTCAGCAACCGCTCTTAGGCCACTTAAATTCGACGCAATATCAATACCAAAAATTGCATAACCTAAATATGTAATCTTATCAAACATAAAAAGACACTTATCATAACGCAATTGCTAATTATGCTGTATAATAACATCCATAACTTCTTTCAAAATTTGAAAATGTTCATCTTTTCTTTCCGTTACGAATAAGTAAATCGTCAATGTAAAAAAGCAACTTTTTAGAAGTTATTAAATTTTTAAACAACATATTTATAGGTATATACCGCTGTAAAATAAACAGTGGATATTTGAGCCCAAAAGGCATAAGTAAATATTTAAATTATCCTAAAGGTGTTTTTAAGTTACGCTTAAGATTTCATTTCTTAAATATATTGTACTTTTTGTCGATTTGCATACTCATTAATTTACTGTATCTGAAAAACATTGCGTGTGCTAATCAAATTTCTGTTTATCAAAATAATAAACTTGTCAGTCGTGTGTTGAACAACGTGAAGTGCGGTCTTTCTTTTACCTTACAAAGTGTACAGTTATTTGAGTGAAAGACCTGATGTACTACGCGACTCAACAGGAATCAGAAGAAATTTGTCGGATCAGCAGCAACTTTAACAAAGATTCCGAGTCAAGAAAAACTCTCAGCTATCTACATGAGCGTGGTGAGGAATTATAGCGGAATTAGAAAAGGTTTGATGAAGCGTACACTGTTATCCAAGAAAGCTTTTCCGATCAGTTGAAACATCCTGATTTCAAGAAAGACTACTTTGCTCTGTATACAAAATTGAAAGAACATGTAACAGTCGAAGAAGCACAGATGTACTTTGACATGCAAGAGCTGGTAGAACAGGAACTGATCGAGCTGTGCGAAGAATTGGAGTTTCCTAAGTCATCAAAAACACCGATCTCTGCAGTAATAAAACTTCCTAAAATAGAATTGACAAAGTTCGATGAGAGCTATCTTCACCTGCGGCAATTCTATGATCTGTTTAAGCAGTTATTATATGAGCAACCAGTACCACTCGCACAAAAGTATTATTTCTTGGAAGCAAATGTCACAGGAGAGGCACACAATCTTATACAACACATTCAACCCACT
Organism: Volucella inanis; assembly: GCA_907269105.1. NCBI lineage: Eukaryota > Metazoa > Arthropoda > Insecta > Diptera > Syrphidae > Volucella > Volucella inanis. The sequence goes on along the minus strand of OU026154.1, from coordinate 72,067,663 downwards.
GATGACAACTACGAAGTGGCTTGGAACACTCTTGGCGAACGTTTCGACAATCGCAGACTGTTGCTGACAGCCCAACTGACCAGATTACTGTCCCAACCTCCGGCAGTTAGAACCGCCTCCAGTTTAAGAATCTTGCACGACACATTTAAAGAAGTAACGCATGCAATCACGAACCTGTAATTCAAGGTTACCAATTTGGATCCAATAGTTAACCATCGTATGCTTCAAAAGTTAGATAAGGAAAGCAGGGGATTGTTCGAGCAGTAACTGGAAGATCTGAGAAATAGTCCCATTTTCGATGAATTCTTTAAATTCATGAGATCACGGTTCCAAGCACTCGAAGCCATTGGCAGTCGAGATGAAAGAAAGAAATCCTTCGTTCTAGTTGCAGCAAATAGCGACAATAGTGTCAATTGCGCTATGTCATTCAGGCAAACATAGGATCTATCGTAGCTCAGAATTTTTATCTCTTTCAGATGATGATCGAGACATAGCCGTCCACAGACTACAACTTTGCAGAAATTGCCTGAAGGTGTATCACTACTCCCAATCATGCCAGTCCAGAAGTTGCCAGAAATGCGATGGCAAACACAACACCCTTCTACATCATCAGCAACCACAGCAGCAGAACTCAGCTAATAATCACCTTAAGAAAACGCCGAATTCAGCTGACAGTCAGCAGAAGGAACCGAAATTTAATCAGCAAGACTGCATTCAACAGCAGTCAAACAGCAATGGCAATAACCTTCAATCTAATCAATGGGGTAAGCGTTATAAAGCTAAGAATATTTTAAGTGTCGTAAGTAGAAAAATAGAAGAGATCTTGTCTATTTGGCTACTACGAATGTCAATGTAGTATTCAATGTCGTGCACTATCATACTCTGGCTCACAATTAAATTTTTTAACGTAAAATCTAGCACACGAGTGAGGCCATAAAAAACGTCGTATGAACACTCCAATTAGTGGTATTTTGGGTAAGGAGTGCAAAGCCGTGTTTATCACTTATATAAAAATAGAATCAAGGACCTCATCGTATAGGTCCATCCTTGAGGTCTACATCATGCCCCAAAACAGCGAATATCAACCTACACACGAAATATACACAACGCTTTGGAGGCTACCGCCGCATATACAACTTGCAGATCCTACATACTCTTTGGCCCAACATATTGATATGCTGCTAGAAGCAGAAATATTTTTTGATCTTCTTATACCAGAGGATATGAAGATATCAAATGACCTTCCAGTATTGCGCAGTTCCAAATTGGGATGGATTGTGGCTGGAAGTGCATTAGTGACACTGACATGTGGCCACACAACCATCACTCACATCTTTAGATAAACTCGTGAGAAAATTTTGGGAATCAGAAGAGTCTCATGTTAACACCATGAGCGAGGAGGAGCACGAATGCGAAGCTCACTTTCAAGTTAGCACGAAATTAAATGCGAATAATCAGTTTGAAGTAAGGCTGCCGCTCATGGAGCAACCAGATGCATTCTTAGGATAGGCGCTTGCACTAACTACAAAACGATTATTGGCATTGGAAAGAAGATTAGACTCAGCAGTAGCATTCATTACGTAATTTTCCTTCACTGCGTTATGACCCCCGAAAGTTCATCGACAAAACTGAGGGTAGTGATTAATGTTTCAGCAAAAAGTACCCCAGAAGTACCCGCCCTGACCAAGACATGGCGGTAGTTGTTTGAAAATATCACTATACGCAGTCTATAAAGCATATGTTTCAAATATGAAAGCGCCACGTTATTTAGTATTTGTTTGGCAGCCATCAATAGTGAACGTTGTCAGTGTATTTGTGAAAATGGAGAAAATTGGTCATCGTTATGTAATAGAATACTTTTATTTGAAAGGCCTCAGCCCAACCAATATAGAAGCTGAACTGGATTCTACTCTGGGTGAGTCTCCTTTGTTCCTTCGTTTACAACAGTAAAATTTTGGGTAGCTGAGTTTAAACGAGGCCGTACGAGCTGCGAAGACGAGCATCGCAGTGGTTTGAATTGCTACCACATGCACCCTATTCGTCAGATTTAGCCCCCTCGGAATATTTTCTGTTCCGAAACTTCAAAAAATGGCTCAGTGGTCAAAGATTTTCCAACGATGAAGAAATGATGTCGGCAGTTAATGTCTATTTTGAGGAGCAAGACAGTTCTGATTATAAAAAGGGTATCGAACTTTTTAAACATCGCTGGGAAAATGTATAGAGCTAAAAGGCGATTATGTTGAAAAATAAATAAATTTTTTTCCAAAATTTTTGGGTTTTCTTTGTTGGGTCGGCTACTTCTGGGACCGCCCTCGTACATCTGGCCTTCATTTAACGATATTTTAATGGTTCGTCCAACAGTCTAACAAGATTTTTTCTATCATAGCCAACTTTCGTATGCACAAATATGTCTTTACGGGAGACATGAGACGGCAAAATGTACCGGAAAATTTTAATACATCCCAGCGACAAAATGCTGCAATTAATTGTATGGAGATCACATCATGATCACCCATTGCGACTGTTCCAACTCATTACTGTCACTTATGGCACAGCATCGGCGTTATATTTAGCTACAAAACGTTTGGTGAAGCTCGCAGATGACAACAAAGAGGCTTATCACCGCTCCTCGCAGGTTATAAAGAAATGTTTTTATGTGGGCGATTGCCTTACGGGCGCAGAAAACATAGAAGATGCCCAGAAATTGCTAGCTGAAATTCACCATCTGTTAAAACTGGGTAATTTTGAACTCAAAGAGTTCTGTGCCAATCACCCAGACATGTAAAAAACAATTCCTGAGCAACTGGTTACCTTTTATCAATCAGAAGTTATAAAGACGTTGGGACTAATTCAGGATCCTGCTTCTGACGCATTTATGTTCAAGTTTGATTTTGATGAGGCCGACATATTATATGATTGAGTATGCAGGCGATGTGTACTGGCTGATCTCGCCAGGCTATTTGATCCGTTAGGTCTTCTGGGGCCAGTAATAGTTCTTGGAAAGCTTTTTCTACAGAAATCATGGAAAACAAAGTTATCTTGCGATGAACAACTTCCCAAAGAGAAAACTGACAAGTGGTTGTGTATTTAAAAGGATTTTCAATGTTGAGAGAGTTAAACATCTCGCAATATATCTCCCGTTTTTGTAGCAATATTGAATTGCATACATTTTCTGATAGTAGCCTAAATTCCTTTGGGTCATGCATATACATCAGATCTATTGATGACAAACGTAATGCGTATTCACAGTTGCTGTGTTTAAAATCAAGAGTGGGTTTTCTCAAAACAACACCTATTGCATGATTGGAACTACAAGGTGCTGTTCTCATGGTTGAACTAGTAGCAATGCTACTGCATGTGCTAATTAAAATAATAAAAAAAAGTGTGCTACTCCAGTACAGTACTAGCATTGATACGATCACCTTCCTACACATGGGAAACATACGTTGCAAACAGGGTGGCGAAGATCCAATCAAGGACAGAAATATACAGGAATGGAACTAAATAAAAAGGAATATCGACCCGGCTGATATTGTATCTAGAGGAGTGGATCTGAAAGAACTTTTTAAAACGTCCATCTGGTTCAACGGTCCAAACTTTCTGTTTCTGCATCCTATTGCGAAAGGATGCAATATGTTGTTCCGGAAGATGTTCCAGAACGTCGAAAGAAGAGATCCGTGTAGACAGCGTCAGTCGTTGATAACGAAATATAGTATTATTTGAACAAATCAACCATAGAAATTCCTTTTATACCTTACAGAAAATATTTGCATATTGCTTCCGATTTTATAATTATAATTGCAGAAAACATAAGTCACTCAGAAATGGAAAGCAACTAACAGTTGTGGAACTTCAACGTGGAACTCATTTTATCTGAATATCCGGGAATTTCCGGATGACTACCGTCTTTTGCAATTATCGCCTTTTTTTATGAAAAAAACCAAACTAATCAGAGTCGGCGGAAGAATAATAAACACATCAATCTTACTATCAAAAAATAATTGTACTATATAACAAGATTGCTTCTTACAAACCCGCACCAAACACATATGCACGCCGCACTTCGAACTCTAATCGCAATCTCTCGACAAAGATATTGGATCTTAATTGTATTGAATATTTTCAATCAAACCCAATCATTCAACTCAGATGCAATCCAATCGGTAATAGGATCAGCATGCCTGTAGAATGGAATAAATTGGAAGTTCATACCTACTCGTTTTCCCTATTTCGTAGGCCTTTGGGAAGCCGCTGTGAAGTCCGCTAAAGGATTGTTGATTCGATATTTGAAGGAAACCATACTTAATCGTACATACGAACAATTGCTGACGGTGGTAATTTAGATAGAAGCTATTCTTAATTCACGTCCGTTAACTCCAATGTCATCAGACCCAAACGACCTAGAGGCACTAACACCTGGCCATTTCCTAATCGACGCACCTTTGACGTCACTCCCATAGCCTAATATATCTAATACAAATTTAACCAGGTTAAATAAATTTCATCAAATTCAACATATACATAAGCACTTTTGGAAAAAGTGATCAAAGAAATATTCGCACTTAATGCAACAAAGGTTTAAATGGAAAACCTAGTCTAAGAATATAGCTCCTGGCGGTATGGTCATTATAAGAGAAGAAAATATTCCACCATTGAGATGTGTATTAGACGTTATAAAGGGTAAGGACGATTTGATTCGCGTGGCCAATATAAAAACTCAAACAGGTATATACATACAAACGAGCCATTCATAATTTATGCTCTTTTCCGATGGAAGAACCAATAAAAGATGCCATGCTCCGTGACCAAATCGAGCCAAAAAAGGATATTAGCAAGGAAAAGCAAAGCATCAATAAGCCAACCAGAACACTACAAAGTAGCAAAAATACCAAAGGTGCTTTACTTTACGGTATTACTAGTTCTTTTTGTCCTACCCGCAGCATTATCACAAAATAACAAACAGGTGAATATCAAAAAACTCGACGACTGTCGGTATATATAGGGTTTTCTCATAACGACTTGACAACTTTTTTTTTATGAATGGAACTCGCATTCGTTCATATGGCCACCGCGGGCACATTTGCAGCGGTCGGTTTGGGCCAAAAATAATCGGTGATCATGGCGCGATAACGCTGACCATTCACAATAACGTGACGATCGTTATCGTCGACGAAAAAATATGGCCCAATAACGCCGCTGGCATGCAAACCGCACCAAACAGTTATTTTTTGTGGATGAAGTGGTGATTCATGAAGAACATGTGGGTTTTCACCTGACCAATAACGCATATTTTGCTTATTGATGAACCCATTGAGCCAAAAATGAGCTTCGTCACTGAAGATGATTTTGCGATAAAATTCATCATCTTGGCGCATCTTCTCCAGAACCCAATCGGAGAACGAAGCTCCTTAGTGTACTTTACCATGATGAAAATGTTGAGTTTACTGAATAAATTGACAGTGACAGTTGGATGATTAGTGAAAGAGTGCATTCACAAATTAAATTCAAATTTGTCAAGTCCCTATTGTAAAACCCTATACTTCGAAGATATTGGAACGATTCGGGTAATAAATTCATTCTTGAGCATATACATATGTATATTTTAATTTGACAACGTACTGGCTAGAAATTGGTACGATAACATCACACCTTAATCAGATGGTTAAGTTTTGCACAAGAAAAATATTGCAGGCCAACAGTAGTTTCATCACAACACAGACTTGAAGTTATCGAACAAAAATGAGCTCTTACTAAGTCTTTATTATAAAAAAAGTTCAATATCAGATTATACGTCGAATGTTTTGAATTGTAATGCTATTGAAGTTCGCCAGCAATTTCGAGTTTTGAACAAATATCTTACAAAAATAACAGACAGCATCCAGAAGAAACAGAACATAGCTGAAAGCAAGCAAAATTTGATATCAATAACCGGCTATTTAATATTGATACTCATCAACTTAGAACGTTCTCAGGATGCTCTACTTGACGCCATGACGTCATATTGGCCTTAATCATGCTAAAATAAATCCACAATTTATCACTCCAAAACAAATGAATTCGCAGCTCCAGTTGATACATCTTACTCTGCAACCAAGTTTGAGTTTGTCAAAGAGGTTGGCTTTGAAAATGTACAAATTAGCCATAGTCAAAGGTCGTGTTCTCAATAATTTAATTGTATTTGAAATGCAGCTACTGATAACCAACAGCGAGGAATTCAAATTGTTCAAGTACCTATTCTTCACAAAAATTCCAGTTATGTAGTTAGCACATCAGCGCCGTAGCTTGCAGTAACATTAGCTACGGATAAGTTTTTTCACTCAATGAAATGCAGCTGTCACTATGCAAGACAGTATTGCCTAAAAATTAACTTTGCAATCATTTGAAACAAACTAACATACACCAAGCTGATTCACAAAGCTGTGAATTGGCATTACTACAACAAAATAAAACTGCATTATCCAACTGCTCTGTGAAAGCAATAGGCACACGAGATCGTTGGATTTCTCTGAAGAAGTCTCACAGTTGGATATTTTCAACTTCGTCCATAGTTACGGGACATCTGGTTTGCGCGGACAGAACAAATACAAAAGAGAATACTGGAAACGGTATAGAGAACCATGCATTTTAAGGTTACCCAACGCCATAATTAGCGACCCAAACGCCTACAGCAGTAATATTTCGAAAGCATTTTAGTACTTCGGAAAGTACCTACAGTACTAGCACCAATCACCATCAGTAACTAGTAACTGTGACATAGAATCACAGAAGAAACGATCTGCGGTGTTTTCATAACTCGCAAGACAAGCATCCCAGAAGGTAGTGCTAGTTGCAATCCACCGCTTTTTCTGCTGGGGAATGGCAGAGCTTTCGTTAACCTTTATGAGCATTCGGTAGAGGTGCCTCTTCGCCTTTGCCGAGACGCAGGCACTTTCAATGCAGTTTTAAGTGCTGAGAAGTATTTCTATTGCAATCTTAAACTTTGCTGTCAGATACTATTGTACTTCATGGCTAACAACACTGAAGACGCCAACGCCGCATTCTAGATCGGTTTTGTAGTAACTCTTGAACATGTCTACATTCCTTTCCTGGCTTAGTTTCTATCTGAATCCATACCTGAGCACAATTAAAGTCGATTTCGTATTTCTACAGCAACATGGTGTTGGTGTCATTGCGTCCGACGGCATGTTCTTAAGACCAAAGTCAAAGTATTATCGGTAACCAATATAAACAAAACTCAAGTGCGAGTTGGACCAGAGACGAATTTTTTTTAAACGGTAATAGGGAAGTCTCGTATGCAGCACAGACAAACTATTCTATGGAATCTAGTAAAACAGGCCGAACAGGCCGGATAAAATCACTACATAACTGATGTTAGGATAGAATGATTTGGAAGTTACTTCGCTTCTTGCTTCTTAGCAAGAGCAATCTTAGTTTTGTGAGGATTAACTGGAAGCCCATATACAGGAACCATATTAGTGGCGACAAGACGTCATCCTGCTTTTTGACTCTAAATATTATAATAAAGAAAACTTTAACACAAGGCCTTTACCAACACAGCTTTTCGATCTGAAGCGTGAAATCTGTCGAAAGGGGTACGAGGATATATTCGGTCTTTTCGATCAAAAATATTCTACGAGAAATCCTGTTTGGAAGATGAGATTCCGAAAAATCTTCGAGTTCGAGGGAACTAGCCTACATCGACGTTTACACACACATCTGTGTATGAATCTGTGGTGATTCAACCTATTATATTAACATCCTTATCCAATACAGGTATCTTGTATAAAATCATTCTCACTATGCCTATTTCCTGTAAAATAACCCGCCACTGGTGGCTTTTTTTGCCACCATAATTGGATTTATAATTAAAATCCTGAAAAAAGGGGAAACTTAGTTCAATCAACTTTAGGCCGCAGGAATAAAATTTGTTAAACCCAGGAAGAAAATTAGCAGCGGTTACCCCAAAGTAATTCAATAAACAAATAAGCTTTGTGTATTAATGAGTGGATGAAGCACCCAAAGACTTCTTCTCACTTCCCGTCTCCACTCCACTAAAAGTCCTTACCCAACAGCCATAAAGCCAAAGAGATGTTATAAGTCAGTTTATGGTACTTTTTCTTACTTAAAACGACTGTTAAGCGGTCAATGTGGTGCTTAAATGCTCTGCGTTTTAATTAACCAAGTCGTTAATGTTAGGGTTTAGGAAAGATGATTGCACACTAACTAAACACAAATACTTTTCCAGTGACTTACAATGAGCAGACTAATTATCCGTTAGAAAATTGATTTATGGTATTACGGATAAACAATTACAGTTGCAGTACGGAGTGCTTGAGGGTATCCTTTCGTTGTGCAAGAGTATATGTGTACTCCTATTCGAACACACGAACATAGGAACATTAAACCATTCAAACGTGGAAAACGTCATTATTATTAGGCAACTACAATACAATTATACTCGAGTCTGTACACATATGTATATACGATGGCATAGTAAAATACAATTAAGAATGCATTAGATACGGGATAATAAGAAGAAGATTGAGAGAAAAAGTCACATCGCCCACTCATTGAAAAAGTAGGATACTATAGAGAGGTTATTTAAAGGTGATGATGCATTTACGCTGAACGCTTATAGCACATTTATCTTAAGGGTGCCATATATGGTACTTGCGAATGGTTGACTTAATGTAGACATCTGAAGCTCCTGCACCACCAAAGGTGGGCGACATTAACATAGCTAAGCATACTCAAATTTCCGATTCGCCCACCTATGTCCGTTCTGCAAATAATAATTTGAAAAGAATTGCGTGATCAAACCAAATTTCTGTTTATCAAAATATTAAAATTGTCAGTCGTGTGTTGAGCAACGTGAAGTGCGATCCTGGTTTTACCTTACAGAGTTAAAAGTTATTTGAGTAAACAGGTGTTACAAAGGAAGTATATTTGATGGACTTTTAAGCCACTTTCACATGATAAGTCACTTTTTAATTCGAAAAATTGAAAATATTTCTTGTCCCGTTATTTATAAAGATGATCTTCACTTAGAAGAATAATGTCACTTTGCTCAACTGACGAAAATCTATGCAAAGACGCAATTAACCTGACAATTGGCGAGGTGAAAGGTGAACTACTTTTACGAATAATATTATTTTTGAGTAAATCGTCAAGTATTTTCTGAAGTTATCACAAAGGGTGATTCATCGTGAGGTTTGATTTATAATGTAAAATAAAACACATAAATTTGAAAGTGAACTTAAAATTTTTATTATTGGTTAAAAGAACAATTCATGGCATTTACTTCTTGAAAATAATATCATGTAAATGTTGGCCACGACTACGTCTGAGGTGATCCATTCGGAAGGTCTAATTTTTGGCAACTCGTTCGAGCATAGCGACATATCCCCAGAAAAAATAGTCCAAAGGTGTGATATCGCACGATTTAGGCGGTCAATTTACCGTAGCAAAACATGAAATTAAGTGCTCACCAAAATGATTTTTCAAAAAGTCTATAGCACATAGTCCGTTAACATGGCGCTATAACGGTTACCATTGACGGTAACATTCTGATTTGCCTCATTTTTAAAGAAATATAGACCAATGATTCCAACAGCCCATACACCACTCTTCTTCGGGTTGCTCATCAGCCCAAATACGACAATTTTGTTTATTAACATATTCATTGAGCCAGAAATGGGCTTCATCACTGAACAAAATTTCACGATAAAACACCGGATTTTCATTGAGTTTTTCCAGAGCCCATTCACTTGAAATATGACGCGAATTCAAGTCGCCTGGCTTCAATTCTTGAACAAATTGAATTTTGTACGTTTTTAGGCCGAGATCCTCACGTAAAATATGCCAAGTTATCGAATACGCCAAACCAAGCTGCTGAGAACGACGACGAATCAATTCGTCACGGTCTCCGCGTACACACTTAGCTACAGCTGCTATAGTCTCTTCACTACTTGCTGGATGTGGTCTAACCTGTCGAGTATCATCCACTAATGTAAACTGGGACTCAAATTTACGAATGGTGTTGGCAATAGTGGTTTCAGTAGGTCGATAATGCGCACCGTAACTTCCTCGAATTGCACGAAAAACATTTCTCACAGGACGCTGATTTTCGTAATACAGCTGAACAATTTGGAGACGCTGTTGTGGTGTGAGTCTTTCCATGATGACTTGTCAAACGATACTGAACAAAAATGGCGAAGCAGTTTGATAGGGGTCACGCGTGATCTATCAAAAAAAAGCCTATTGAAAATCAAAGCTCACGATGAATCACTCTTACATACCGGCGTACCGGTATGAAGTGAGCGTGCTACTCAGCTAATGCGTGTGCCATCGATGAAAACAAATGGTAGTCGGAAGGAGCCAAGTTTTCTGGTCGTTTTTCGATCAATGCATGGTTCAAATTGATCATTTGTTGTCGGTAGCGATCTATATTAACGGTTTCACCAGGTTTTAGGAGCTCGTGGAACACCACACCTTTCTGGTCCCACCAGACACATTTGACCATCATCAAGCAGAGCTATTCCTTCGTCCAAGCACAACCTCAACGGGACTTTTAGTCTAGTCGTGGCCAAACCCATTTCGGCGTGTTTATTTTTTAATTCCGGTACAGTTGTACTTTGCAAAAATTTAACAGAGGGCGTATTAGCATCCATTGCAACAAAATATTTTTTCTCAAAGCAAATATTAAAATTCAAAATGTAACTTTGACGTAAAAAAACGAAAACGAAAAAAAAGTACTCTATCCTACTTCTGAAAAGTTAGTGGCCACTTGCTACACGAAAATAAAAAAACAATGGATGACTATATTTTGTCTGCCTTAACAAGTAGTTTACATAATATGTACATAGAAACTACAACCATTCGATAGGCGAGTTGTATTCTTGTTCTGCGAGTTTAGTTCTTTTGTTACATGTTACTTATCTGCACTCTTTATCAAACCACGGATCTCAGGCGGATAATCGGATGAAATTCAGTGCAACACTTCTCCGTTGTTGTGGAGTCCGAATTACCCGTAGACTTACCTTGGCTGCAACTTTTATGGTCCGAATATACATATGTGTGCATAAGTCGCACGAAATATTCGGTAATCTATACTTAAAACTGGAGGAGTGCATTATATGTATCTATCACAAGATGATCAGTTTGATTAAGCTTTTTTTTGGTCTGGTTACCCTCATGTTCCTTTGTGAATTTCGAGGTGAGTAAGCCGTGTGCTAAATATAGTGATAGTCAAAATATCAAAGTGAATTTGTTTAAGTATAATTTAGACGTAATGTCGTGTATGCTATGCTATACCAGAAAATTGTTAATAACAAATGAACTGTGCCATATAAAAAAAATCCTATCTACTTATTTAGACAATATTTTTTTAAAGGTCTAGTTAAAATTTTAAGTGAATTATTTGAAAATTGTTCAAATTATGGGTGTGGCCAACTTGAAAAAAAAAATAGAAATAAATACCTGGCGGCCTTTTACTATACTTTGAAAAACAAAAACTTCGAGATATTTTACTGACATAATTTTTTGGGATATAAATTTTGAGGCCCCAAGGGACCATTGAAAGCAATAAAAAGAAAATACATAGATTTTTTGAAAATCCTAAAGTGGCCTAACCGCTTAAATGACCTAACATCATATTTAGGGTAATGCCCGTAGGTTTTATCAGGAAGCTGGAAGAAAAATTCTTTATTTTGTCTGTAAGGTCATGCGCACATATTAAGACGACGTTGGCAAATTTAGATTTTAATTTTTTTTAATTATACTTTTTAAATTTTTTTTTGTGTTTTTATTCTTGTAAAAATATGACTAACAATTATGTGTGAACAATAACACCATTTATATGCCCACCGCGATCACGTCTACGTCAAAATTTTAAAGGACTTGACAAATAGATTTTTAAAAAAGAAAATAAAAACCCAAAAAAACTTAATCTAATGGTATTAAATCTCATGATCTAGGAGGCTAGTTTATTTCACCTTTACGTGAAATTAATCGGCCTAGAAACTTAGACCGCAATAGCTCGATATGTTCACGTGTTGTGTGACTCATAACTCCATCCTGTTGAAAAAAAGATCATGCGTATCTACAGGGTGACTGACTACTGACTACTGACTACTGACTACTGACTACTTTTTAAAATGCTATAATTTTATTGTGCCAAAGTAAAAAATGTTGGAAAATATTGTACATCAATTTTCGAATTGTACCAGTAGTTTTCAATATGTCCACCTTTGGCGCAAATAATGGCATTGAGACGGCCGAAGAAAGCATCGCACGCTGCACGCAAGTGGCTCTGCGGTATTTTGGCCAATTCCCGGCGAAGTGCTTGTTTGAGGTGGTCCAAACTTTGGTATTTTTTAGTGCCTTCAAAATACCCCAGGCAGAAAAATCAAACGGATTTGCATCCGGAGAATTTGCAATCCATTGTGTCGAAGAAATGAAGTGTGGAACGTTGTTTTTTAAAGAATCTTGGTTGACGCGCGCTTTGTGAGACAGTGCCGAGTCTTGTTAAAATGTCCACGGTCTCCGATCGAAATGATTATTTGCCCAAGGCTTCAATACTGTATCTAAGACGTCTCTCACGGTATACGATCGCATTACTTTTGACGCCACGGTCCAAAACTACGAGCGGAGAGCGACCATCGGCGGTTATGGCGGCCCAAACCATTACCGTCGGTGCTGCCTGCTTTCTGGCAAGTAAACTCGGTCATTTTGTTTGTTGACATATTGTTTTATAACAAATAGCGACTCATCGGGAAAAACCAAATTCGGCAGCTCACCACTTTCGTGCAAGCATAGCAACTCCTTCGCTCTTTCGGCTCTAACTTTCTGTTGCGGTTTAAGCTCGTGTGTTTTTTGGAACTTCAATGGCTTGAGCAAAAGCTCATTTTTCAGTATGTGTTGCATCCGTTCCAACGATATGTTGAGCTCACGAGCCATTTTTCTTCCACTTCGACGCGGATTTCGCTCAATTCGAGCCTTTACTTTCCGAACCATTTCTGCCGATGCTGCTGTTTTTTTTATGACCACCTCCATGGCGTTTTGCAACGCTGCCTGTATCACGGTAACGAGCTATGGTTCGAGACACAAATGATTTATTCATGTTGAGGTGCTGGAGGGCTCTAACGATTGCTACTTGTGGTTTTCCAGCCAAATATAAAGCAATCACACTATCAAGTTTGAATTCCATCGCGGATAAAAAATTTTCAACACAACTGAGACGCAAATCGTTTAAAAGGCTTGTAAACAATAAAATTATCTGTCATGCGTCAAAATTTTAACTCACATTTAATTTGAGGCCACAAACAAATCTTCAATCATTTTTCTATAACTCTCTGTATCGACGGTATAATGTCTTTTATTTGCATCTTCGAAGAAAAATGGACGATTGATTCCACTCGCCAAGAAACTACCCCAAACATTAAATTTTTTTGGATGTAATAATTTTTCTGAAATTACTCGAGGATTTTTTTCTCCCCAGATGCTTTAATTTCATTTGCTGATGAATGCATCCAATGTAAATCGAGCTTCATCATTAAAAATGATTTGGCGTGTAAAGAAAAAAAAAGATCGACCATAATAATGTAGAAAATTAAGATCATTCCTTTTCAGTTAAGAGTAAGCACAATGTAAGAGAAGATGCTCAAACAAAAATGCAAATTACGAGCATAGTCATTAAAAATTAAAAGCTGTGTTTTGAAGGGTGAAAAAATGGTTTATCACAATAAATTGCAATAGTATCTTCACTTGACTTTAAAAATGCACATAATATTTCATGCCCATACGCGTATTCTTGGAAAAATAAACAAGATATCCATTATTAAGGTGTGTCTATAGACATTCGATAAAAAATGTTATTGTTTCACTTGAAAAAGTTATGTGCATAGATAACACTGATAAGCCTTATCCGATTCCTTATTTCAAAATAATTCGCTAGTCGTTATTAAATTAATAAGCAAACATTTACTATTTATCATTTAATGTAGATGATAGTCTTGGTAAATACAATATCTACAGGTTGTTCCGGATAATGTGTCGATAACTTTAAGGGGAGATTTCCGACATATTTTTAGAAAAAGATCGTACAGGTTGGGGGGAGCCCGAAATGTATCACCTCCGAGATAGATAAGCCAAGATAAAGCCTTACGTTGCCCTGTTTTAACTCCTATTGAAAATAACATTCTTTAAATGGATGTTATGTGTGTATGGTAACAAATGTGGTACTCGTCATTAGGTATGTGTCAAAATTTATTGAAGGACATACGTGATTACTTTGTTCTTAAAAAACTTAAAATTTTGATTTTGTCATAATTTTTTACGTCAGAAACCATCCAAATACCAGTCATAGGCAACTAAGTAGACTTTTTAATATCATATAGGCAGAACTTACATCTGGATAATTCTACATTCAGAAGGCATGCATGCATTCCATCATATATTATACATCAGTACAGGAGCTACAACCCGGGGAAGCGTTTAGAATTCTGCATTTACATTCTAGATAGTCACTTTGCAGAAAACAACTTTATTGGGCCGATTCTATGGACGGAGGACTTCCAATTCATCAGGCTTCCAAGGCTTAATTCGAATCTCTACCCGGAATTATATATCACTATAGAGATATACCACTGCAACCAAGCACAGCCATTGTGTACCATCAGGATGGCGCACCCATACACTATGGCAATGCAGTTAGAAAGTGGTTAGATCACGTGTATAAAAATTCTTGGATACGGCGGGATGGAGCCATTCTGTGGCCTCCAAGATCTCCGGACTTGACCTTAATGGACTTTAATGAAAGATGTTGTTTACTCATCAGAAATAACAAGATTGGATGACTCGAACCATAGGATTGACAAGGCAGCTGCGAAAGTCCGAGAAGAATTAGAAGTAATAGACAATGTTAGAGCCTTTCAAAAACGAGTTCTGGTGTGCATACAATTCAATGGTTTGCGCTTTAAACAATTGATATGATACAAGGTTTGACATAAAAAAAATTAAAAGGAAAATACACAATCAATAGGCCTGTTCCAGGAGTCCAAAATTGTACAAAAACCTGTTTCCGCGAAAAAATAGTGGAAAAGAGAACGTTGTTACAATTTTCTACACAAGAATTTCCATTGGGCAAGAATTGTAAAAAACATCAAATCATTTACATTTTAAAAGAGCTGCCAAAGTTGTAAAGTTTAAATTTGTGTAGATTGCTATAATATAATACAATATTATGGAAATGAACTCAAAAGAGAGCTTCAGATTAAACTGAATCGTTCGTCTTTTACAATAAACTCATTAAATGCATATTATATCAATAAAGTAGTACCAAATAATTACCAATCAAATAAAAATCTTCAGCAAGAGGCTTTACAGTTTCTTTTTTGTCCTTTTTTCATATTTTCTTTTTCTAAAACTTTCAACAATTTTTAATTTAAATTAATAAGCTGGATCTTATCTTCAAAACTACACATTTGAGATGAAATGACCTGCATTTTTTTTATTTGTAAATACTAGGTACACGTTTCAAAGTTGCAAAAAGAGGAGATTAATTACATATTTTCCCCAAAAACATATGTGACAAAATCAAAATATTACATCTTTAAAAAAAAAAAAAAAAAACAATTTTCATCTTCAATAAATTTTGATACAGTAATTTTAGGGCAACATTTACTTTGAAACAACTAAAGTACTCATAATTACGACTTCTACGATACCCCATTTTTTACTATAAACGCATATATTTGAAAGATGTTATTTTCAAGAGGAGCCAAAACAGGGCAGCGTAAAGTTAACACCTTTGTTTCCCGAAAAAATACATTCCCCCTCCCAGCCGATACGATTTTTTTCTCTTACTATGTAAATAAAACCTCGCTTAAAGTTTTCAATACATTATCGGAAATACAAGTTTAAGAATATGGTTTTATGACATTTATCAAAATACAAGAAACTTGAATAATACTTCAATTTATTAAGAAATATCACAGAATACAATGTACTTTCGACCGTAGAAAGTATCAACCTAAAACACAACACTCTTCTATCTTCATCGATTCCGGAAGCTGATTCAATTTGTTTTCACGGCGTGTGAAAACTGTCACTGTGGACAAATGACAGAAAGTCATTTTGACCAGAATATTATTGTCCATTCGATGTTGATGTGTTTAAACTTTGTGTACACTATCTACAACTCAATATAGCAAGCACATATCGCTGAATACCTTCTTCTTTACTAGCTCTGCTCGAAAACAAGATTTCATATTTGTTTACTCCAAAATATTCAATATTTGCGCTCTGATTTCCCGCTATTGGTCAGTATTTGGCCCTGTAGTCCTTAATTGTTTCTTTGAGCAAAAAAGGTAGGTAAAATTATTAACTACTATGAAGTTGATGTCGTTACAAGTGCTGTTTTATTTCAAACATTGTCACTCGTCATTACGCCTAGCGTAATAGTTGAAATCTAAGGTTGTCAAGCTCCACAAAGACGCCAGCGCCACATTTCTAGTTCCGGTCATCATCAGATCAGATTCCGGTCGAAGCCAACATTGAATACAGGAAAAGTCGACTTCGTATTCCCCCAGAAACAGGTGTTTCGATTTCATTAAAGGGGTATTCTAGTCTACAAATGTGAAAAAAATCTAATTTTTTTTTTTTTTTCATATTTCCAAAGTTTAGACATTCAAGAATTATTTTGTGAGTTACAGCCATTTTTGTGACGCGGCGTCTGTTCCGGTCTGAGCAGACTTAAAACTTTAAACGCGTTTTTCTCGAAACTATTTTTTCCAAGTTGGCGTGCACGATATCTCAAGTTCCTATAAAGCGATTTATTTAAAATTTGATGTTATTTTTCTTTTAACATTCCTTTATCGCCTCAAGCACGCTCAGATCAAAATTTTTAATTTTACTATTTTCAAAAAATTCGGAATTGTTAAAAAACATGCCAAAATTTTTTTTTTTAAACGGCCGCCATTTTGTGAACTTTTTTTTTTTTACTTTTCCAAGGTTTGGGCTATAGCGGTATCTATACTAATTAAGAGTCCGTTCGTCTTTTTTGACCAGAAGGGTTGAAATCATGCACGCCAGGACACCTGGCCAGCTAATAACTTTGTAAATTTTGAGTATTTTTTCCGTTAATTGTTTATGTAATCTTAAAATATTAAAATAAATAAATATTATATATAAATATAAACAAATGATAAAAAAAATGGATATATAGTCACTTAACCTGATCCGGCATACTATATTACAGCTATAACATCAGCATATGCCTGAGCGTAGAGGCTGGAGCTGTAACAAAACCAAACATCTTAGGTTGTAGTGCGACAGGGTGGGACTTCCAATTATGTATTTCAACAATCACTGGGATAGAGATATTATTATTATATTATTAATATTAACATATTAATATACCTAACAACCTACATTTTCTTTGGCTGCCTCGTCGTGGCAAGGCTTAAGAGTCAAAGATCCTAAGGTTCTGAAAAGAAACCAGGTGAGACGTCGAACTAAGAGCCAAAGCCGCCTTAACTAGACGTAAAAAAGTTAACAGTATGGAGGTGACCCAACAGGATTATACTCCAGGTGAAGTAGTAAGAATAGACCAGTGGTTGGTTGGTTCCACCGAAAAGGTGGAACTGGCTCCAAAAGAAACACACTCTGAAGGAATACCGTCTAAGGGGCAGCTGAAGAGGCGACAAAGACGCGAGGCAAAAGCACGGCGCAAAGAGATGGCGAGTGCCGTCAAAGGCGCGAGTGCCAAAAGTCACACTCGCCCAGCTGCGACAGAGAATAGAAACAGGTCGCTGGAAGTGACACCCACTGAAACCGACCAACCTCTCAGATCTGAAGCTGCGCGCTTTAACAGGGCCAAGAGAAAGAAAGTTTCCGGCATTCCCATCGATGGGTCTCTCCGTGAACGATGTCTGGATGAAACTGGTCCTGCAACCAGTAAAGGCCGCAGCTCTGGTGAACGGAAATCGCTTGAAGCGGTTAAACCCACTGAAAAAACCAAAACCAACGGCGATTTCACACGCACGCGACGCCGGGACGAGAGCTGTGCTACAACCAGCAAAAGTTGTAGCTCTGATCTGAGAAACATCCCTGGTGTTGTCTTTCCCTGCGCACAAGATCTGGTTAAAACTGGTGCTGCAAACAACACAAATTGCAGCTCTGGCGGACGGCAATTGGACGTCGCTGAAAAAGTTATCTCCACTAAAACCCCGAAACACCAAAGGGAACGGATGGCACTTGGACACCGCTGGAAAAGTTATCCCAACTAAAATCCCGAAACACCAAAGGGAACGAGACCGGCGCACATACAAGGATGCTGCTATCTTCTCTCTAGTGCTTCGGAGCTGGCCAAAGCGGAGAATGTTTGCATTCAAGCAGAGGGTTACGTTATGGAGAATGGAACTCTTAGAGTAAAGTGCTCCACGCAGCAAACTCTTGAATGGCTGAGCAAATCTGTGTCGAAAATCCCAGCCCTGGAGACCAAGACTTTCGAGGTCTTCAGAGAACCCAAACTGAAGCGCGCCATCTTCTGGGTCCCGGGGCAACTCTCGCTTCCGTCGAGACCAAGTCTAGGTGTGACTCATACTCCTATCTACACCTTGGAAGGGTTAATTTCCATTGAATGCAGATAGAAGACGACCACCCCAGTACACATCTATTCTGTTTACTCAAATCAACCTTCAACATTTCAATTCTGCTACTACAAAATATTTATACAGGAACCATGGGCGGATGGTTTCACACCAGCTTGTCTTTATGTGCCGAATTTACTCTCAAGATTTGGTTGCTGCAGACATAAGTTCCGAAGTAAACGGAGAATGGCATTATTTTTTATTTATTTTACCTTTGTTCCGCTACTGCCACCACCAGTGGAGGCGATAGTGGAACCCATTGAATATTGTGATTCTAGAAAAATGGGATTGATTATATGTTACGATGCTAATGCTCAGAACACCTTCTGGGGCAGTAGCAATTGCAATGTGTGAGGTAATCATCTCCTGGACTTCATACTATCGTCTGACCTGGTTGTCAACAACGTTGGCTCACAGCCAACCTTTGTCACGAGAATAAGACAGCAAGTAATCGGTTTAACTTTATTCAACAGATATGCTAAGGAGATTACTGACTGAAAACTAAACCGGATACGATCTAAGCAAGAGCTCGAAAACTACAATAGTGCTCCCCCTAAGCTCAAGATAAAACAAAAGCTTGAGGAAGCTTTTCAGAACATGAACGGCATCTTCAATAAGTCTTTCGAAATGGCATGTCCAGTTTGTAAGCAATCCTGCATTTCGGCCGTTCCTTGCTGGAAAGCTGACCTGCACCGTCTTCGTAAAGAATCCAGAAAACTTCGAAACAGGTCCCTTAAGACTAATTTTGAGGAAGATTGGAATCTTTACAGATCGAAGCTGTAAAGGCTGGTCAAAGCCCTCAAAAGGCGAAGATCAACCAGGCTGGAACCACTCAGAAAATCTTACAGTATCTATACCGAGTCGAAAGCAAAGACTCATCGTCTCATGCTCGAGTCTCACTTCCCAGGTAACCCGATCAAATCCAGCTCACAACTGGCATACACACCGAATCCCTGACGAGTGTGTATGATAGAGTGGCTTTTATACCGAAAATCGGAAAGGATTACTACTCGCTCGCCTAGAATTTCAGACCTATAAGTCTGATCTTCTATTCTGCTGAAAAGCATCGAAAGAATGGTTGAGATCCATATGCACAAAACTGCGAGAGTGCATTTCAGAATCTGGTAGGCAGAATTGAAGACGCACTCGACCTGAAGGAATACGCCTTGGGCGTTTTCATCGACGTTGAGGGTGCTTTTGACAATGCAACTTATGATGGCATGTGCAACTCGGCCAGACAACACGGCGTAGACGAGTCACTGGTCTTGTGGATTAAAGCAATGCTGGTGAATAGGACATTAATTGCGGATGCTGGCCGCGGCCAATATGTGGTGGCGGGTGTAAACAGACGCTGCTCTCAAGGCGGCGTTCTGTCTTTACTGCTATGCATGTTGGTCGACTGCTCAACTGCTCAACGCACTCAATAGTTCTAACGTCACGCACAAGAACACGGAGACGATGTAGCTGTTCTGTCTGTTGGATCGTGTACAGCGACTGTCTGCTCCAAAGCGCAGGCAGCCCTAGACGTGATCGACGACTGGTGCACTAGTAATGGGCTTTCAGTCAATCATCTTAAAACGGAGGTTGCTCTCTTTACGAGGAGGAAGCTGCCTGGTCTGACCCATCTAGTGCTTAAAGTATTTGGGTGTTATCCTGGATAACAAACTTCTCTGGACTAAACATGTTATGGCAAAAGTATCTACGGCACTGTCGGCCTTCTGGCAGTGCAGAGGAACTATCGGCAAGACATGGGGTCTGTCATCCTAAGGGTCCTTAGGATCTACACGGCTGTAATAAGGTCAATTATATCCTATGCGTCGGTTGTATGGTGGAATATGGTAAGCTCTCGCGAAAAAACGTAATTGTTACTTTCACTAGACTCCAAAGAACGGTTTCTCTTGGTTGCATGGGGGCTTTCAGTACCACTCCTGTCTCCGCTCTAGATGCATTAATGAATCTCCCTCCCCTTGATATTCATATCATGGGCTGCACCCTCAAAGCCATCCTCCGATTAAAAAGAAGTGGTCATTGCTACAACACGCACTGGAGCTTCGATTACATTGCGCGCCGGCTGTTTTATGACTCCGGTCTTATGGACATGCCGTTCGATGTAATAACACCGAAACTCCTGTTGTGGTTAAACAACGAAATCGACTTTCCTTGTGCCCAGGACTGGCTTCGCCCAGAATCTGAGCCAGGAAACGAATGCAGTCGGGCTTTACGGACGGTTCCAGAGCCAATAGAGAATGCAGGAAAGACTGCAGGTTGCTTAATGGCGTCGTGACGGGACACTACACTTTTTCAAAGCACTTAAATGTGCTGGGTATAAGCGAAGCAACATCCTGCTATGCTTGCTGCGAAAGTGATGTTGACGAGCATTATCTCTGTGAATGTCCGGCTTACGCTCGCATCAGGTTGCAGGTATTTGGCTCTGGCGTGGTGGGTGCTGGTACTGTAGGAAACTTATCACTGAAGTGCTTATTCATCTTTCTTCGTAAGACTGAAAGATTCCATTAAATAGGAACTTTACAAGGAGTACAATGAACTTAATCTTTTTCTGAGTGCTACGTTCCGACATTAAAAAAAATCATACATAAGAAACATAAAAACATACATACGAACTATATTGGAACTGTAGCAAAATAAGAATAATTGAAACATTTTGGAAACTTTTTTAACATTAAAATCAAACATTAAAGATCAACTACATTCACATATAGAAATATTGTAACAAACAGAAAAGGAAAAAGTGGTAGAATATGGTTTGCTATAAACTAAAAAAAATAAATATTTAAACACCTTTATTTAACTATAATTATCTGCTTTTATGAAGCCTGCAATACATGCAATCTGTATTTACTTAAGAGATATGTATTTCATATGAATGTATTCTGAATCTTGAAGGTTAATAATTAACCACTTGTATTTCCAACGTACTTACATAATTGTATGTTACATAAGATCAAAAATTTTTATAGACGCATTTGTGTACATACGATAGGTTGCAATGCCTTTTGAGAATGATGAGCTAACATAAAATAAAAATTTAATCAGGTGTACATATTTTCATTATGTTTATAAATGGCTAGTGAATTCCAAGATTCAATGAAGGTCTCAAACATACCATATACATACATACTAAAAACGTAAAGTAAAATAAAAAAAACCCGAAAGTTTTAACCATTCAAGGGGGCTCAGCAACAGAGCAAACGTAGGCTGTTAACTTGCGGACGAATATTTATGCACACGAAAACAACTTTTCTCTTTGTCATCATAGCATGACAGCTAATGTTCGGATAAATAACAATTTTCTTTTCTTAAGTTGTTAAGATCGTCGATATTTGCTTTTAAATTGAATTCAATTAGTGGGCTTGTGCTATGATATTCATAGGTTATATTGGTTCATTTTTGCTTTGATCTCATTATTAGAAGAAAATATTAAAATATGAACAGCATATTTATGTATTTACATACTTTTACATTCAGGTGCACATGTTTAAGTACAATAGCTCCAGCGTTTTTTATACTTCATATAATATTATATATTTCAACAAATAATATACTTCAAATTATAAATCATACTCAATGATTACTCACATTGTTGTGTTGTGGAGGCTTACGGTTTACGACTCTAGAGATTTATCTTAAAGTAAGATCATAAGTTAGAAATGTCGAATGGCGACTTGTTTCATGTTCTTGGTCTGAACAGCTGAACATATACATGATACAAACAAACTGACGTTAATGGCTGGTCCGATACGGTTGTAGAACATTTCGGTTTCCAAGAAGACCTGACCGCCAGTGATAGGAATTACATTGGTTGGAATGTAGGCGGACAATCGTCTTAAATGATTATGGCGTACTTGCCCTTGTCGCAGAAATACTCGCTATGGCCCAGACAGATTATGGGGCCAAGTATTGCAATGGAGCAACATCAGACGCAGGGTTACGATTCACAATCTTAGCTTCTGACCAATAACAACGATGATAAAACGCTTCTAGTAAATGATGGTGTCAATTGCCAAAACAGCTTTACCTGTTTACCTGTCACCGATGATCAATTCATGCTGACCACGGTCAATAGGTAACAATGATTCGACAGCTTTGATACTAATCTGCGCACAGACACACGTGAAATGATACCGGGAGCCTTTATGCCCACGCGGAAGCAATCCTTGGTGTTGATTGATACTTAAGCATCAATTGGGTTACCCAAAGCATCAACAGCATGACCCAAAAGTTCATTCCTAACTGGCACGTTGACGATAGCACAGGGAAGTTAAGCAACATCACCCTGTTTGATCAGTTTGACGTTACCGAATACTACATCACGTTATCGGGTTCCGAATTCAAAATAATACCCTTCAAGAGAACTCCATTATCTCGTCGGCTTGAGTGTTGTTCAAGCCATAGACATGAGCAATACCGTCACCAATGCTCTATATACCGCCAGTTTCTTCCAAGTAAGCCTTTAAGTCAACACCTAAGGTCCTTTCTTCCAAAATGGAAGAGATCTCAGCGCTGCGCACCAGTGATAAGACATGCAGTGTACAAGCAGCTAGAGAAGTAGTTGGGTCGGCGGCTTCTAAGGTAATTTGTGCAGTAGCCTTGGGCAGGTTACGGGCCACGAAGGAAGCCAAACGTGTGGATAAGAGTGACATTTTTTGAAAACTCATATATGAACAAATTCCAACTATTCACTTTTCTAGTATTTTTCAAAGATGGTTGCCTAAAACAAAAAGATATTCACGTTCACGTTCATTCTACTCACACAGTAAAGGTTTTGTAAATTCAGCACCAATACTGTCTCTTCAACCCAGTGATTTGGTCGAATTAAAACGTCAGACGAAATCGCTTTTATGCAACATTAAAACTGGACAAGAAGGAGGGAGAAGCTCTCATCTCGGCCAAAACTTTCTTTTGTAGGAAGGGTTTAGGTGTTTCATCAGGAGACATTCCCCAGACAAGCTTTAAAACTAAAGAGGACTCATGAATTATGAAGCAATCAGGAGACAAAAAGCCTTCTATAATAGTAGTATAGATGGCAGATTGCGACTTCGTGAAGTTTCTATAGGCTTAGACCCTCAGTACGGAGTAATTGGTTATCATAAGAGGAATGGTCATTGGTAAATCGAACTCCCGGGGAAGCTGGCAAGCCCTAATTCAAGGAAGATTGGCTGCTGCTATGCAATAACGACCCCATTGCCGGCACTCGAAGGGAAATGTTGAGTCGGGACGTGAAACTCTCCAAAGGCACATATAGGGTGAAAATACTTTCCAAAGTCTTAGCCTTAAAACATGTCAAACATTGGTGAGTAATACAAAACCGTGGGTAACCGTGGCTCAAGTGTTAGAAAGACATTATTTTTTTAAGGCAACTAAAACTACGCAAGATGACTGAGTGCCTAGAATATAACATGTCCAATTACACTAATATAATTTAGTCTCGGCTAAATGATGCATGCCAACCATGGAGCGAATAAGCCCAAACATCTTTCCTTCTCTTTCTGTCACCATTTCCAAAAAACTTAATACGTTCTCAGGCATTTTAAGAGTAGTCGTATCCTCTTGAGTGATAAGTTCTTTAAAAAATAATAATAACAAAGCACTGCACTGCACTAAAGCATACTATGCACATGGTATGAGAAAAAACGACAGAGCGAAGCCACTAGCGTATTTCGCTGGCAAAAGTGGGATTGCAGCACCTAATCCTCTACATTCAGCTGAAAGTCAGACAACCAGTTACAGAACCTAAGATAGCATCAAAATAGTGATAGAACAAAAAAAAAAATCCAACGCTGCAGAATAACCTTTGCAATAATAAAAGCTTCACCCATTCAAGAACCTTGATTTTGTGGAAACTCAATAACAAGGAGATTAAATAGGTATATGTGTTTTAGGTGATGTTAACAAAAAAAGTGCAGATATTTGATGAAGTGATGAACTGGATGGTATATCGAGCAAATACCGCAACCAGAAAAAGGCTTACGTATATCAATTGTCCTAGTACAACCAATGATATTGATGACGAAGTGTACCAACTTAAGAACAGACTAATCTCATCTTAAGAGAACAGCTGTAAACCCAAACAAAGCATGGCAAAATAGTGTACTTATACACTACGATGAAATGAGCAACTTGAAAATCTCAAGTGACTTAAACAATAACTGATCAGCCAAATTACTCGTAAAGGGATCTTCAAATTCAACTTACCAATGGAATATGAAAAATAACAGCCGGTTTTAAAGTGGTCTCCGTGACAGTATCTACAGCAAAGAAATTTCCAGAAGCTGGTGTCACCTTGCCTCTTTTATGTTCTGTATTCATAGATGCCAAACTATGATGTTCTAGTAATTACGGTTATTAATACGGAAAAACACAAAATCTGCGAACGTATACAAAACGCATTCCACTACGTCTCGGCCAGGTAGGCCAAGGTTTATTAATGAAGCCAAATAAGACAATCTTAGTGCCGTTTACTTATAAATAAAAATTGAACCTAGGCTCAGTGACTCTCAGTTGCAGAACTATAAAATTTTAGGAACTGGAACTGCCACATCAAAGAATAAATATGTAGAGAAGAACCACACATTTCTTCAATAAAAAATAGACAGCAGCTCGGGTTACAGGCAATGGTGACCGATGCAGAAAAATGATAAATAAATTTTTGTTTCCAAAGTTTGTTTTGTTACGAATGACACTCCTTTGAAAAAGCGTGCGCGATTTTCTTAAAAGTACGTACATATATGTAAAAGGGGGACACTCGATTGTGAAAGTATAAGTAGAGTTTGTCATTACTGAAGTTTATTGGAATGATTATATCGTACTTCGACACTATGACCTGAGATATTATCTACACAAAATGAACCTACATACCATATGTACGCTATGTCACTGTGAAATTTAATACCACTGGCGATCTTCTCAAATTCATTACGACAATTGCGAAGTTCCTATTTAATTGGAAAATGTCGCATAAGCAACAATGAATACTTTTGCAACAAAGCCAAATTAAAAAACAAGTAGATAAATATGGTATTATTATGTATGTACATATACATGTATACAGGGTGTCCCCTAATTTGGGAAATGATTATTGAGAATATTCTAACAAAAAAAAAAAAAAAAAACGTTCTACAGTAAGAGTCTATCTACAAATTTGACATCATTTATCTAGGATTTAAGAAAAGCTTACTTTGGCAATATGACATATGTTAACAAAAATTGCTCTCTTAATACTAATGGTAACTTTTCCCAGAAAATGTCTCATAAACAAAACATTTAAATATTTTATTTTTTATGGACGTAACAATTTTAAAAAAAAATATCAACATGTTCGCAGAAAAACCCATAGATTTTATGATACTTAGGAAAACCTGCAGCAGGTAAAATTTAAAATTTAAGCTCTAAAGACTATTAATAAAAAAAATTTATGTGGTTTTAGATAATTGTATTGTACTTAAACAATTATAATAGGTGCTCAAAGTGTCCTCCTTAAGTTTTTGGATTTCACTGCCAAATTTTAATGGTGCTAAAAATTGTTATTTTAGTTGAATAAACAAGTTCTTTCTTTCCACATACAAAAAAATCCAATACTGTAAAGTCAGATCTTGCAGGCCAAGATGGTTCATTTCTTCCTATCCAAGGATTACCGTACTCTTCATCTAGCCAGTTCTTAATCCCACGATCATAGTGGGCTGAAGGACCATTCTGTTGGAAATATGATGTAAGTAATAGTTCTGTCCATTTCGCAAAAACTCTACATATTTTGTAGAATTCAGCCTAGGTGGCAGTTTAAATGGGGCTAATTAACTTGTTTCCAATTACACCTGCCCACATATTGACGCTGAATTTGTGTTGAAATGATTTATGTCTCCTTGTAACACATGGGCTGAAAAGTCATTGCCGTTTTATAATAAAACACAAAGTTTTTGCAAAATTCAACTTTATTTATCAATATAGTTGCCTTCGAGGGCGATACACTGATTAAAACGATTTTTCAATCTTTCGATACCAGTTTTGTAGTACGATTTCGGTTTAGCCTCAAAATAGGCCTCTGTTTCGGCGATTACTTCTTCATCGGTCTTAAATCTCTTTCCGGCGAGCATTCTTTTGAGGTCTGCGAACAGAAAATAGTCGCTGGAGGCTAAATCTGGAGAATACGGTGGGTGGGGAAACATTTCGTAGCCGAATTCAATTAATTTTGCCATCGTTTTCATTGACTTGTGACACGGTGCATTGTCTTGATGAAACAGCACTTTCTTTTTCTTCAAATGCGGCCGTTTTTTGCGATTTCGCCCTTCAAACGCTCCAAAAATGCAATGTAATAATCTCTGTTGATAGTCTGCCCCTTTTGGAGATAGTCGATGAAAATTATTCCATGCGTATCCCAAAATACGGATGCCATAACCTTGCCAGCCGACTGTTGAGTTTTTTCTCTTAGAAACGGCACGGATCAGCCCATGTATTATATGTATTGTCCGCAGCCCATGTATGAAGATTATGAAAATTTGTGATCCCATCTCTTGCAAATTAAGATTTGTTCGCCCAAAGAATTCCGCTAATAAATTCGTTGTCATCCAAGCTCCGCTCTGCTCAAGTCTCTTTTCCCAATTATCGGGAAGCAGTTCTTCTTCTTCTAAAATTTTTTTCCATGCGGTACTTAAGAAATTTGATGTCTCGAAGCATTGAATTGCAAAGCTAAGCATCAGATGCTGATTGTACTTATAAATACGTTGAAGACGTTATTTTCAATAGGAGGCATGCATTTACCCCCCCCCCCCCCCAACCCATAAGATTTTTTTTTTTTTCAAAATATGCCAATTTTTAAAGTTTTCGACACATTCCTAACTTATTTATTTTACTTATTAGCCTTAGCAAATACATATATATTGCAAATATGCAATACAAAATCTGAACAAAAAAATGTCTGCCAAATTGGGATGGTTTGTTATATATATAGAGCTAACGTCGATGACGCCGAACCAATTATTGACTTCGTCAGTTGTATGTACTTACATAGGTATGTACCGTATATTGTACATATAATTTAATATATAATAAATATATAATTAAACTCCAAAAATGCTTGAACTATATTTTTTATCTATAGTTAGTAACACCTGACCCTAAACTACATCTTTTATAAGTGTATATCATTGTTTATATCTACACTCTATGACTAAAGGATGGAGGTGACGAGCGAAGCTACGGCTTTTCTACAATGTGCTAATTGCGTCATACGTCATACGAAGACTTAAAATAAACTTTGCAACACTCCTTTGACAACAATCAATAAAAAAAAATTATTTAACAAAGGAATTCTCAGTAGATAACTATACTATACTATATAACTATATCCATATGACCATACGGAGATAAGTTAAATGATACTTTATAAGTTTCTTTTTCTACTCTTTTACTAATAAACAATTAACATTTTTCCAAATCCCAAGTAAACCTTCGAAATCAAGTTACAAAAATGTACCATTAATTTTTTTTGTTTGTCTAATTACAATATGTTAGTGTTCTGTATACGAGTTATACATATGTTACTGCGTTTTTAAAAAATAAAATCTGATATATGATAAATTTTATTTTCTTGTATTTGTTTTCCACACCTTAAATGGAATTATTTTTGATTGACAAGACAGTCCAAAAAAACATGAAGGATATAATTAATTATATTCTTTCCTTTTCTTAATCTTAGAACTTCATATTATTTGATTATATTATCGATTTACTTAAAATATTATTGTGATAACTAATGTATATACATATATACCACAAATAATTTTTAATTGAAAAATGACAATTCGATCAGTAGAGAAAATATGTACATATGTATATCAGCTTAAATTAACAAAAAACATAATAGTAGTACTAATCAGAAAGAAAATATTGTACTGACAAACTGATAAGACACTGCTAAGCAAGATAATTTGATACCAGAACAATACTCGTCCTCTTACTCATTCAATAGTGTAACTAGGCCAATCGTTCAGTGTATTATAGACATTATCGAGTAACTGTCAAGAGAACGTTATCTCTTTAAAGCAAAATTTCAAACAAAAACGCAAGTCTTAGAATATGAAAAACTTAAAAAAACTTAAAAGTCGATAACCAATTTTTTACCGGTGAATTCGCGAATTCTTATTGAAAAATCGTCAATCATATTGGTGATAATAAGAAGCATGACACTCGTACAACAAAGATGTTTCACATCGATAAACTACTTTCATTATATTAATGAATTAAATGCTAGCATTCAATATAAGGTCTTGATTTCTTCCCTTATATGCCTATTTCCCGGAGGTCAGAATTATATATTTTTTTTGTGTCTCTTCAATTTAGTGTGTTAAAAATACACATTAATGAAAATCGTTAACATTTTCGACAAAATTTATGCCGATTCGGCATACGACAAAAGCAATTACTAAATTTAAATTAAATTTACTTTGGTGAACCAAAGTTCCATTTAGATTTAAAGACTTTCAGACCACATTGCTAGTGTTCATTCTACCAATATTTATACCAGTTCTGACATTTAAAAGGATGAATTTGGGTCTTCTGACAACACTTATCTCCCCCATTTTGATAACTCCATTGTCAAAGCTCGATGGATTCGGGGGCAAGCAATATGGCATTTTTCAGAAATAAACTTCATCGTCGGCATAATGACAGCCAAAAGTTTCAAGGTAGAAAACGTACTATTGCACCAAGTAACAAAATGTATTATTATAGAACGGAATAAAATAAGACCGGATTTGCTATTATCTTGACAGTTGAACTCTGACATACTCGAACATAAGATCGTACGACCTACTTATGGCAATAAAACTAACGTAACAATGTTAGCGACTAAGAAATAAGAAAACAAGGAAATGCCTCCTTCATCTGTGCAGATTTAAATAGACAGGCCGGAAAACTGAACCATGAATACGAAGATTAACTTATTGAGAGTAGATATACTAAACTCATGGAAGTTACACAGTGTTATTCTTACCCTGTCACGCTGTACGTTGTTTATCAAGCAATAGCCGTGCTTGATCACCATCTTTGCTTGAGTAGCACGAGTAGGCAAGTAAAAGTTTCCAAAATGGTCAGCATCGACGTTTGCTGAGAGAATTTCTCATGCAGAAATTAGAGAAAAAATAACGATAACCTATATTAGTGGAAAAAATAAACTCGTACATTTTAAATAAGAAAAGGCCGGCTCCACATAAATGAAAAAAAGAATGTTAGAATGGTGTTAGAATGAATAGACTACAATGGTGATAAAGAACAAAAGTCCGGAGAACTTACGAGTTTGGAAGTGAACCTAAAATTAGACATGCCTCTGTATAGTTAATCTGGGTACGATATGAAGCTCTTGCGTTTTATTCTAATACTTGGTATATGGTGGATTCATCTAGCCTAAGACCAGACTAATGAGAACTTTTTAGATTCTTGATATAGGTTTTTATGTGATTTAAAATGAGGGCAGATGGGATAGGTCAAAGTTTCATCCCATCATACTTTTCAGATCAGATTTCAAATCAATTTTTAAATTGTTCAGCAGATATTACACTTGTTTCAGTAGAAATATTAAAGTAGTAGAAGTAATCCATCCAGATTTTCAGCACCAATTATGATAGTTACACGTTATTTTCTTCGGGATTTTCGTATTTGCCTTGCTCATTTTACACGTTGAGTCACGTTAAAAGAAAGTCATACACTTGCGGTCATAAAAACAGCACCATATCAAAATGATTGAAAAATTGTTAATAACTACAATAATAATTTTTATAATACTCCGCAGTAGTTTATAAGTATTTCTATCTAATTCCCATCTGTTTATTGAATGTTTGAAAAAAGATATTAACAAAGAAAGAAAAACCAGTTAAATTTCTTATTTTTTTAAAATATTTTAATAGTCATTGGTTAACAAAATCAAACGATACATTTTTTATGTATGTGTATATAAGATGTTTAGATATGCCATTTTTACCGAAAAATTATCAATACCGAGTTGCTCCTCCTTTGGCGGTTATAACCGCTTTTATTCTAGAAGGCATCGAGTTTACTATAAGTTCAGTAATATCCCTTGAAATTCAGTATTTTCATTTAGTTTTTTTTTACTCTCTGGTTTATGTTCAGCCACCTTACATTTCATTACATGCCACAAGATTGGGTTTAAATCGGGCGAATTAGTTGGCCAGTCTAGTCTGGTAATTCCGAGGTCATCAAACGTTGTCTTGAGCTGAAAATTATTGAAAGACTCTAGTTACTTGTCTGTTTATTATTTATAAAGTAGACATCTAGAAGTTTACTTTACTTACGGATTTGGCGCGGTGGCAAGATGCAGAATCATCTTGAAAAATGCACTTGTCAGTATACGAATGATTCTGTTCAATTGCTGGTACCAAAAACTCCCTTACTACTTCTCCATACTTTTGAGCGTTAATAGTTCCATTAACAAAATGCAAAGGGCCCAAAACGTAAAAAGAAAAACATCCTCAAACCATCTGGCTTTGAGGAAACTTCACTGTTTTGACTATGCACTCGTCCTTGAACCTTTCACCTGCTGACCGTCGTACGTATGGCAAATTGTCGGCACACAACAAATTAAATTTACTTTCATCGGACCATATCGCACATCGCCAATCATCCTGCGTCCAATCTTCGTACTTTTTTGCCCACCTTCGGGGCTTATATCAACTTGATGAAATTCACTCAGCTCTGCTCTTATGCGGATAGCACTTTTAAAGCGATCTTTCATGCTAATTCGTTGTAATACATTGTCCGTCTTCTGGGTTGTTTTACGTTTTCGTCCCGAGCCTGTTTTCCTTTCCAGTGAATCCAAATTTTCTTTTTCCTTCGTCAGTCGTACGATAGATTATAGTACGATAATGACAGCACCCTATTTTAACCGCAATCTCACGATAGCCAAGCCCTTCTTCGACTAAAGTCAATATTTGAACTTTTTCGTCCCGAGGCAGTTGATGATATTTACCAGAAATTTCACTTTTTTTTACTTGTCACCGCCACAACTCAATTCAAACTGATATTTTTTTTTTGCACTGAATACGAGGCCGAACTCCCCTATGTGGAATACCCTTCATTAGTATGGGAAAAACCTTTACGATCTGATGTAATTAGGCATTTTTGGAGAACTCATTATGTGGTGCGGTTTTTATGACCGCAAGTGCAGATGTCAAATCATACTTTGATCTGGGTATTGATGCCAAAGCATATGTTAAGTTTTTCGGAAAATGGAACAGAAAGAATAAGAAAGATGTTTCACTTCATTAAGGCATCTAATATTTAAAAGGGAAACTAAATTATTAGTGTATGCCTGTATGTTTGCTCTATTCAGATGCTTGGTGTTTATAAGCACAGTATTTCGGGCATCGCTAGTTCACAATCAAATATTGGACAATCTCTAGATTTGTTTCAGGACTGCAAATTTGTACAAAAACCTGTTTGTAGAAGAAAACGCATTTGAGAGACTTATTTATTTCCGCACAGTACCAATTTTTATTCGGGCAGGAATTATAAAAAACGTCAAATCAATTAAATTTGAAAATATTGTGAAATATTTATTATGAAGGGACTTTATATTTTTATAAAAAAAAAATTTATTTATTCATTAATATTAATGTTCTCCCCTTAAAAGTAATCCCTCTCAGATAATACACCTGTGTCAACGCTTTTTCCAATCCTCGAAGTATTTCTCATTTGCACTTTTTGGTATAGCCTTGAGCTCTTCAAGCAATGCCGTATTTATTTCCTCAATCGTTGCAAATCTCCGACCTTTCATAGGCCTCTTCAGTTTTGGGAACAGGAAGAAGTAGCAATGGGCCAAATCCGGTGAATATGCTGACTGAGGCATGACTGTCGTGTTGTTTTTGACCAAAAAAATCTGTAACAAGCAACGATGAAAGAGTAGGTGCATTATCGTGATGCAAAAGCCATGAATTGTTTTTCCACATCTCCGGGCTTTATTTTCATATTGCTTCTCGCAAAAGGCGCATAACTACAAGATAATACTCCTTATTGACTGTACGACCTTGAGGTAAAAACTCCTGATGCACTATGCCACGGTAATCGAAAAAAACAATGATCAAAACTTTGACACTTGATCGAACTTGGCGTGCTTTTTTCAGTTTTGGCTGTCTTGGCTCCATTGGGACTAAAACCGGTCTGGACATATGAATACAGCTTTGGGGTTGTACCAAAATGCACTTAATGCACTGTGGTACGTTCAAAATTAATAAAACAAAATTAAAAGGTTTGCGCGAAAACACAAAAATCGACTACAAGGGCATACAAACATCCTTGACGAGACGAATTTATTGCACCGTCTGCGTACGTAGGAAACTTGGAAAATCGCATGCAAAATATTTTATCAAAGCAAAATAAAACGCGAAAGAAGAACTGCTTGTTGAGTGTGAATACAGTCGTAGTTTGCATAAAGGAGTCACCATACTTTTTAAGCACACCTCGTATTTCCATTTCGAAATAAAAACAAATCCAATGACAGTTTCAAATAAAATAAGCAATTTGACAGTTTTCACAAATTTGCCCTAACAAATTTCTTGGACTAAAATGGACAAAATAGGGGAAATGAATAGCTCTCCTATTTCCCTCTCTTCTGTAAAAAACGACAAAAAATATGAGTACGCGAGCGGATTTTGAACAGACCTTTTCCCTTGCTTTGAAATTTCTTTTTTGTTTTGTTTTTACTTGTTACTTTTGGTGTTGAAAACACATTTTTCAAAAACGTGCTCCCGCGAGATTTTGGGTTTAAGGGAGAATTTATTCCTACTCCCCAAACTTAAGCAAAAAAATCTCATTGTTGCAAAAATCCTACTGTAATATGTAATATGTATTTTTTTTTTAATTTCCGTTTGTACATAACAAACAATAGTAAACACTTTTTGGTAGACCGATTTAATTTGTGCCGCAAAAGTGGGTGGCAGTTCACTGTAAGTACAGAGTACTACGCCTTTAAAAAGCCTAATGCTGTAGGCATGTACATATTTATAGAATAGACAACATTATAATTTCAGGAATTAAAGGTCCGCTCTGGCAAAACAAAACACTCGTAAACTACAAAAAAATAGTAGATTTTATTTATGTATCTAATCTATTTAGTTAATTAAAGGGTATCTGCAAAGATAATAAACCTAATAATTTTTTTATCGCAGCTTGTGGATTGACTATGCAGTGGAAGGAATGTAGCATTCCTTAACCACAAGTTTTAATAAAAGATTATGACTATATAACTCCTGCTGTACGGTGCAATAAATTTTCAAGGAAATGCTGAGCTGCTGGTAAAGAAAATATATATTTTTGTATGTATTTAAAGCATTGAAACTTCAATTTTTAAAATCCACACAGTATGTTTATTAGCTCATAGCTAGAATGCAGAACTAAAAATCTGTTCGAAATCGCCCAGAAGGAAGACAAATGGGAAATAACATTTTCGTTCAAATTAAAATCAAACTGTATAACCATACATAGATTAAAGACCAGAGTTTCAAAATAGCCAAGTCCAATTGAAGTAGACGAAGATTTGTATTATTAAAAAAACAGTTATCTCTTACAAAGTCAAAGGTAAATTTAGTGAAGTTTATTAACTTTTACATGAAGGATTAAGAAACTTTTCGTTTTTCCAAGAAAGTTGACAGATAAATTGTAAAAAATTATAAAAAAAAAACACGTGTACATTTATAATATAGATATTTATTTATTTAGAATTTGTTTAATTAATTTTAATGACAGGCTTTTGTAAAAAATCAAATTCATATCGACAATTCACGTTCGTTCGTTGTTCATTCTAAATGAATATGTACACACTACGGCTGTACAGGAAATAGTTTATTGGGATAAAGAATAAAAGAAATACAGCACTCAACAGGAACAATTAAGTCTTGCTCATTTGGAAATCTTACTTAAGACGGAAACCCAAAATGCATATTATATAATATACACTGTACATTATATACATACATATCTATTATGCATTTTTTGTTTTTTTTTTTTCCTCTTTTTTTTAAATACAAAACTTATAACTAAGTTATAACAATTAATTGTTTATGGCTTTGGTACTAACGTCATAGAAATAATAACAATGAATTCACTGTACAAATAAAATCTAGGAAATCTAAAACGTTCTTTGCTATACTGATTCTCCTTTTGTGTTTGGAATAAGTAGTTCCTTGTCTGGGGCTTGCTTCCTTCTGAATGTAACATATGTATAGAGCAAACTGGCAAATACACTTATATTGATTCCAATGCAGTTCACCCACGAAAATATATAATCGCCGCCGATAAACATTCCCAAATACGTAACACATATGTTTTTCAAACAGCCTACGATCGTTGTAGTTAGCG
The DNA here is from genome assembly GCA_907269105.1 of Volucella inanis. Classification (NCBI taxonomy): domain Eukaryota; kingdom Metazoa; phylum Arthropoda; class Insecta; order Diptera; family Syrphidae; genus Volucella; species Volucella inanis. The sequence continues at coordinate 72,032,633 of OU026154.1, read as the reverse complement.
CTGAATTGTATTGAGTACACAAAATGGTACTGTAAGAGAGAACGAAACCCATAAAGCAACTCATAAGAAATTGCACAATAAAGAACATGTTAGTCCATTGTGGAAAGTTGATAGATTTTTCCAAATCTCCTGTAAAAAGAGTTATCATCACTGCAGGGATGAGCATAAATAGTGAATTGTAGAACATTAAACCGTATTTTCCCATATCGATGGTGTCCAATTTCTTTTTTACAAATACACCATTTGCCGCCGTTAGAGCATTTGTAATCATTACAAAGCTATATCCTTTCATATTAAATGAAAGATCATCGCTAGCTGCAAGTAGAGCTCCTCCAATCATAGCATAAACGCTTACTTGTACAGCTATTGATGGTCTTATGCCGAGAATTTTTAATTCTAGTAACATAGTCATAAGAATCGAAAAGCGCCGAAGTGCGGCAAACATCGGTAAGCTAAGAGCTTGTGTTCCACCCAATCCAAACATCATATTTCCGAGAAACACCAATGGCAATGGGAAGATTTTTCCAAATGTGTCCTTTGCAAAATCTGGAAATGTCACCACACGAAATCGTTTACCAGCATACAACACCAAAATACTTGCGGCCAATTGACCTAAACTCAGGAACAAAAATGACGGAAAGTGATAGGATGTCAGTACGGTTTTGTTGACTACCGTAATCATGAATGAGGCCATCCCATAAAACAGAGCACTACCGATTTTTTTTAAGTACAATGACCCGTCATCGCGTGAATTCTCAGTAGAGCTTCCGCTGCCTCCACCGCTGCCATTCACCATGACGATTAGTGTTTAATAGTTCGCGTATCTTATTTTGCCTTCTCTTTTCTTTTTAACATACACGTTGTACAGGAAGAACAAACGATTTAACACTTGATAAATATATATTAGTAAAATTTCTTTCAGACTTAAACAACTGCAATTTCATGTCCACACATTAATATCATTTGGTGCTCATACTATTTCGAGAGATAACAAGGTTTTTTCTAATGAATAAAGCGAGAACTAAATTTGCATTTTACCGGCAAAATTTACACAAATCCCCGATCCAAAGTGCGAACTTCACAACTCGTTGGCAGAAGCCATTTTGACAGACTGTCACGATTACAACCAACGACGTCAAAGCAATCAAACAGACTGGTCGTAGGCGATAACACGGTTGCCCAAATGAATCCAGTAATTAATTTAGAATAGCAGTTGTATTTGTTATGAAGTATATCTTAAATAAAAAATAACTTACCTTTAAACTTAACACTTATTTTACAAAATTTATTTGAATTTTTTAATTAAAATAAAAGAACACTCCAGGCAGCTGGTGTCTGATGTCAAATTTACAATTTGAAATCAGCTGTTTATTTATTTATTCTTTTTGTTGTTGTTGTTCGAAAATCAGACAGAGTTGGCATTTTGACTAATGGAATTTTACTTTATTTCTCTTCGCATTTTGACTAATGGAATTTTATTTTATTTCTCTTCGGAATACAAATGCTACGTATTGTAAACATATTTCAAAAATTGCCAACAACAAGGAACCCAATGGTGTTTTGTTTGGGCAGGTAGAAGGCTTTTATTTGTGCTCCGGGGCACAAAAGTGACAAAATTTGTTGCCTGTGGTTGAGTGTTTAAATTGATTCGCAAGCAAATATATTTAAAAAAATATATGTAACAATTTTGACACCAAATTCCGAAGACGTTTTTAGTGTTAATTTGGAATCAAATTGGAGTACAAATTTAAAAAGCATTCTGCCTGCCCAAACAAAAACGGAATAAAAGAAGTGCCCAATAGAAGTACTAATTGATATTTGGTAAAGTGCTTTCAGCATACCTTGGTAGTATTTTTATACAATACCCACATTCCGGGATTGATTTCTGACGTTGGCGGGAGCAAATCCATGTGTAAAATTTAATTTCGGCGTGAACAAAATAAATAAATTTGTTAAAGAGTTGTTGTTTCCACATACGTTTTAAGTTTACAATGCGAGGAAAAGTATGTAAGTTTTGAAATAAGTGCATATGAAGTACTTAGATCGCTTAGTTTAAATAGAATTATGTTTTAAATATGTAAACAAAGCACTTATGAAACACAAACAATTTGTTTTGTTTTTATTTTTCTATTAAATTAGAGTACAGAATTTTCGTTCCTAGTTTTAATAGAAACAAAAATATTCGTCCAAACGGAACACCTCACTTTCAAATTTGTTTTCAAAAACGTCATACTAACAAACAACTACATTAGTGTCGTTCAGTGATGCAAATTTTGTGCAGAACTAATTTAGTCAAACTGAATTACTCGTGTGTTCATAAGCGTCAATATATCATCATCTTGGGTAGATTAGTTAGACATTTCAATTACGGCTTCAGAAAAAGTGAGAAGTACGGAATAGTTTTGTGTTTTTTGATGAGTAAAGATGGAAGAATTACAGAAATAATATGCTATTAACAAAACAAAAAAAAGTCTGCACAGTCTCGTATGGACCAGACCCCAGCTTACATGTCTGTCCAACTATCGTGGTTTTCTGTCTCCAGACGAAGTTGGTGGAGATCCCAAAAATCGTGGCGAGCATATTTGAGAGGTCTCTCGCCTCAGTAAACAAACATCTTCTTTAGTGAAGAAGTGCTTTACAAAAGTGTAATGTCCCGTCACGACGCCAGTAAGCAACCTGCAGTCTTTCCTACTGGGAGAGAGCAGAAAGACCGCCGACTTCCTACAGACATCGGGAAGTACTCGTTTGGTCTGCCTACATCGCGCGGAGCTGTGTCATCTGCAGTTGTGCTCGTATTAGACCCAACTGTCAATGGGAGCCTTAGCCGATGACGCGGGCAGACCCAAAGTGTGTTCGGGTCCTGAAAAACTGTCCTCTGAACCGTGCTTGGCAAGTTCGTCGGCGATTTCATTTCCCCACGATCCCATTGAGACCTGGGACCCAGACAAGGGTCACCAAATCTAGCCGCCTTCTGACTGCGTTCAGTGATCTCTTGCATTCTCGAAGTAGCTTGAAAGTCGTAAGAGGGTTTAGTAAGGCTCTAAGCGCAGTTTGGCTTTCGCTGCAGACGCAGATGCCCCCTCCACCTGCTCTCCGCAATATTGTTCGATGCCGTCAGGATTGCGTATGATAAACTTCTGCTTGGAAGACAACGTGAAGTGAAATCTAACTGACTGAAAGCCCATTACTAGTGCACCAGTCGTCGTACACGTCTAGGATTGCCTGCGCTTTGGAGCAGACAGTCGCCGTACACAGAGAGTACAGCTACATCATCCTCGTGTTCTTGTGCGTAGACGTTAGAACTTTTGAATGCGTTGAGCAGTGAATCGACTAACATGAACCATAGCAGTAAAGAAAGAACGCCGCCTTGCGGGCAGTCCCTGTTTACACCCACTACCACATATTTGTAGCGGCCCACATTTGCAAACAATGTCTTATTCACCAGCATTGCTTTACTTCACAAGACCACTGACTCGTCTATGCCGTGTTGTCTGGCCGAGTTGCACATGCCATCAAAAGTTGCGTTGTCAAAAGCAAACTCAACGTCGATGAAAATGCCCAAGGCGTATTTATTCTTGCCGAGTGAGCGCTCTCGCAGAATCTTCAACGTTGGTAGACGTGTTGACCATTCTTTCGAATCTTTTCAGCACGAAGGAGGTCAGATTTATAGGTCTGAAATTCTTGGCGAGCGAGAAGTCCTCCTTTCGGTATTAAGGCCACTCTCGCTGTTCGCCAGGGATTCCGTATTATGCCAGTGCCAGGCTAGCAGTGGCAATTCTCTTCAGAGCTGCCAGCATCTGGTCTATACTTTTCTGTAACATAGCTGGGTAAATGCCACCGGTGCCAGGCGACTTGAAGCCACCAAAGGAAGCAACAGCATGTTCGATGGCCTCATCCGTCACCACAACCGATGAGATATAAAAGCTACGACGTGTTGTTGTTCAGTTCGCTACCAGCTTCTTTTATAGGAGCTAGTTGTGAACTGGTTTAGATCGGTTTACCTGAAAAGTGAGATTCGAGTATGAGACGGAAAGTCTTTGCTTTCGACTCGGTATAGATACCGTCAGATTTTCTGAATGGTTCCAGCCTGGTTGATCTTCCCCTTTTGAGGGGTAAAAGATGCTCTTGTTGCGCAGCGATTGAGAAGGCAAAATTCAACTCGCAGATTATGACGGGGTTTTATTTCTTAAAAGGCTATAATGTGATAATTTCAGTATTACATTAGTTATCTCAAATATATACCGCAGTTTGTCTCTATCCGCGGGTACTACCAGATGTGCCAGTATGAAGTGAGCGTCAAGATACAAATGTTTCGATGGCAGAAATGTTAAATGTTGTATAACAAACAATTTCTGACCGTTTAAAAGCTATGGGAAAGATCCAAAAGTCTGGAAAATGGGTGCGACATGAATTGAATGAAAGACAGATGGAAAACCGAAAAACCACATGTGAAATTTTGTTTCAAAGACACGATAAAAAATCAGTTTTGTATCGAATTGTTATTGACGATGAAAAATGGATATATTTTGAAAATCTTAAATGGAAAAAATCATGGGTTAATCCGGGACAACCATCAACTTCGACTGCAAAACCAGATCGATTCGGCAAGATGACAATGCTGTGTGTCTGGTGGGACCATAAAAGTGTGGTGTACCACGAGGTCCTAAAACCTGGTGAAACCGTTAATACAGATCGCTACCAACAACAAATGATCAATTTGAACTAAGCATTGATCGAAACACGACCAGAATGGGCCAGAAGACACGGCAAGGTAGTTTTGCTCCATGGCAATGCACCTGCACACAAAGCAAAACTTGTTCAGGATACAACCAAAGCACTTGGCTCCTTCCAACTACCATTTATTTTCATCAATGGACACGCATTAGTTGAGCAGCACTTCGAAACCTATGAGGAAGTCGAAAATTGGGTGACTTTTTGGTTAGCTTCAAAAGACGAACAGTTTTATTGGAATCATAAATTGCCTGAAGATAGGAAAAATGTGTACCTAGCAATGGCCAATACTTTGAATAAAATGTTTTTTACTTTCCCATTAAAAATTAGTGTTTCACTTTTCAGTTTTCACAAAAGAACGTTCATTTGATACCGGTACACATGGTACGTGATAAGAACGATTCCCAAATGATTCCAAAACTAAGATGTCACTTTCAGTTTAAGAACAAACGAATTTTTGGTGGCAAGGAAATCGCGCGAAAGAGACACGAACTGCGGTTCGACAAGGACTACAATAGTTTCTTTAGATTTGTTCGTTTTGCAATTTCTACGATATTTGTCCGCGACAATTATGCAGTATAAGGAAATTTAGTTGCTAAATATGCAATAACTTGAAATTGTTCTAATTAAGATTAACATGTCGATAAACTAGTTATCATTTCCATTGCTAGAATCATGTAGCTAGAGTAAGCTTCTATTGTGAACAGAGTGCAATATTGATCGTAGATGTTGTTTGGAATGTTTCCAGGAATATAGTTGGAAGTGCTGCTCCAGTTGTAGTTTTGCCTTTCCCACACATTACGAGCTTCCGCTGGTGCTTGAGAGTGAGGGTAAGAGCTGGAGCAGGCATAATTGTTCTCGTTTCGAAAGCTCTGCGTCGGTGGCATCGGAGGAAATTCGGACATAGAAGCAAACGAAACACTATGAGTCATATTGTTGATTCCTTACCGTACTCGTTCAGCAGACTTTCCGTGCGGAAAAAAATGTTTGCATTGTTTGATCCTAATATATGGCCGTTTCTAAAAGAGGGCACCACTTGAATTAAATCCATACCATTTTCAGTTAGTATCAACCTTCAAAAGATACGTGTATAAATTTGCCAGCTGTCGGACGATTAGTTCTCGAGATATAGCGTTGTGAGCGAAGCAACTTTTGTTATTGTGAAAAAATGGATTCAAAGCAATTTCGTGTGTTGATTTATCATTGCTTTTTGATGGGAAAAAATACAGCCGATGCAAAGAAATGGCTTGATAAGTGTTACCCGGACTCTGCACCAGCCAAACGAACCATTCGCAAGTGGATTGAAAAATTTAAAAGTGGTCATAGAAGCACCGAAGATGATGCACGCAGTGGACGTCCAAATAAGGCTGTTTCAGATGAAAACATAAAAAAAGTCCACAAAATGATAACGAATGACCGTAACGTGAAGTTGATCGAGATAGCTGAGGCTCTGAAGATATCAAAAGAGCGTATTGGATATATCATACACTGATATTTCGACATGCGAAAGCTCTCGAAGCGTTTGTTCTCAGTCGACCAAAAACAACAACGTGTTGATGATTCAGAGGAGTGTTTAAAGCTGTTCAACCACAATAAAGCCGAATTTTTGCTTCGGTATGTGACAATGGATGAAAAGTGGCTCCATCACTTCACACCAGAGTCAAGTCGGCAGTCAACTGAGTGGCGAGCAGGCGATGAACCTCGTCCAAAACGACCAAAAACTCAACAGTCGGCTGGCAAGGTTATGGCATCCGTATTTTGGGATACACATGGAATAATTTTCATCTACTCTCTCCAAAAGGGGCAGACTATCAACAGCGACTATTACATTGCGTTGTTGGAGCGTTTGAAGGACGAAATCATAGAAAAACGGCCGCAATTAAAGAAAAAGGAAGTGCTGCTTCATCAAGACAATGCACCGTGTCACAAGTCGATGAAAACGATGGTTAGGACAATAATGTTTCGCACAATAATAATCATTAATTTTTAATAATTTCATTAAACTATGAACATTATCTCTCGATTTATTGATTAGTGGTTCTCTTCTATCACTAACCGCGACTATAACATCCATATCGTTAATACTGTCACTATCAGCTAGACATTCTAATGAACTTCAGTAACTAGCACTAGAATTCTTTTTACGTGAGCTATTCGCGTTTTTCATTGTACGACGAAGTTTTTTATCCGAGGACCGACGCCTACCCTCGATTTCAGGTGATCAGCCATGTTTAGATATTTTGAATATTTTCTAAATACACTTGAGAGGAAGCTAATAATTAGAAGTGTCATATGTTGACAAAAGCTCAGAGATAACTTTATTAATAGCTTAGAATTTTTGTTATTCAAAAGTTAGAAAGAAATAACTTACTCCATAATAATAACTTATAATTGTTTTTTTGAGCAACATTTTCAATTATCTAGAAGAACGATTTTAATTAACTTGTGTTTCTTCCCATTCTTTTACATACAAAAAAAAAAATAAATAAATAAATACAAATTTAACAATGGGCGGTAGCTTATTAACACATGGGCTGAAAAGATAGTGCCGTTTTATAGTAAAACACAAAATTTTTGCAAAATTCAACTTTATTTATCAATATAGTTGCTTTCGAGGGCGATACACTGATTGAAACGATTTTTCAATCCTTCGATATCAGTTTTGTAGTACGGTTTCGGTTTAGCCTCAAAATAGGCCTCTGTTTCGGCGAGTACATCTTCATCGGTATTAAATCACTTTCCGGCGAGCATTTTTTTTGAGGCCTGCGAACAGGAAATAGTCGCTGGGTGCCAAATCTGGAGAATACGGTGGGTGGGGAAGCAATTCGTAGCCGAATTCATTCAATTTTGCCATCGTTTTCATCGACTTGTGACACGGTGCATTGTCTTGATAAAGCAGCACTTCCTTTTTCTGCAATTGCAGCCGTTTTTCTGCGATTTCGTCCTTCAAACGCTCCAACAACGCAATGTAATAGTCGCTGTTGATAGTCTGCCCCTTTTGGAGATAGTAGATGAAAATTATTCCATGTGTATCCCAAAATACGGATGCCATAACCTTGCCAGCCGACTGTTGAGTTTTTTTCGTATTGGACGAGGTTCATCGCCTGCTCACCACTCAGCTGACTGCCTACTTGACTCTGGTGTCCATGGATGCAGCCAAGTTTCATCCATTGTCGCATACCGACGCAAAGATTCGGTTTTATTGCGTTTGAACAGCTTTAAACGCTCCTCTGAATCTTCAACACGTCGTTATTTTTGGTCGACTATGTGCAAACGTGGCGCCCTCTTTAAACAGAGTTTTCGCATGTCCAAATATTCGTTTATGATATATCCAACACGCTCTTTTGATATCTTCAGAGCCTGAGCTATCTCGATCAACTTCACTTTACGGTCATTCGTAATTATTTGTGGACTTTTTTGATGTTTTCATCTTAAACAGCCACTTTTGGACGTCCACTGCGTGCATCATCTTCGGTGTTTGTATGACCACTTTTAAATTTTTCAATCCACTTGCGAATGATTCGTTCGACTGGTGCAGAGTCCGGGTAATACTTATCAAGCCATTTCTTTGCATTGTCTGCATTTTTTCCCATCAAAAGGACTTTTCAGCCCATGTATTAATATGTCGGGCAATGATTTTGGTGAATCATTCTAATCATTTTAAACTAGATAAGTTTTAGACATTTAAAGAAATAATAAATTATCCTTAATATTTAGAATTAATCTTAAGAATCTTAGTAATTAATTATCTATTAACAAAATATCATAGACAGGTAACCATTTTCATTAGTTAATAATTTTGAACAGTATTTAACCCCGTGTATCGCTGTAAATTTCATATATAAGCTTGGAAAGTTAAGGGCTTGGAAAGTATTAGAAGAGTTTGCCATCTAAGTTAGTTCATCTGTGGTCGTATTCCACAGCCGAAATGTCCTGTCCCTATTCTATTTTATCATTATTAGTTTGACCATTGAGTAGTGAATGTCGCGGATTTGGAAGCAATGCGGTGTCCGATAGGGACCTGTTTCACTTCACTTGTGTAATAACATGACATGACTTCCCACAACGTGATCGAGAGTTACCATCTAAACAGGATCTATATGTATAATTTAGCCAAATATATCGCGCCTAACCGGCAAATTATCGCAAGCGACATTTTTTGCAAAAATGAGTTAATGATGCAGTTCGTAAGTTTATTCGATTATGCGTTTTTCTGCTTCATTGGTTTTTCAAAAAAGCTTTTTAATTATAAATTAGAGTGAAAACAAAATTTATCGTAAGCGACTTCTATATTTTTTTAACAGTGAAATATCGTAAATGACATACAATGTTACTGCTTTATTTTAACCAATTCACCTTATTATTCAAATAATTTTGATCTTATTCTCAGTGTTTACTTCATACATTGGTATGATAATGACTAATGAACCATATTTTGTCTTTACTTTATATAACTGTTTTTGTTTTAAACTGCGATCAGGTAATTGCTTTTCCGTTATGGTTAAACAATTAAATTTTTAAATATTAATAATTTTATTTAACAATGTCGGGTGAAAACAAACTTGTTCCGTACTCTGATAGCGAATCCAATTCAACGCAAATTGAAGAAAGTTGTGCCGGGAAAAGAGGTGAAAAGAAAAAACAAGTTAATAAAAAGCTCAAAATAAACTTCGGTCCGCGTCAATAAAATAAGTTAAACCCAATCCGTGTTTACACGAAAAATGTGGCAACAATTGTCAACATAAATTAAGTGAAACCGATCGGTTTAATATTCACGAACATTATTGACGAATGGGAAATTCTGACAGACAGAAAGCCAGAAGGCTATTGTCTTGTGTGAAACCCAAAAATGAAAAAGTAGAAGAAGCGATGATTCGCACTAGCCGAATCCACGAAGATATACGGAGTAGTACAATATTAAATGGATGATCCACATTAACGATTAAACACGACCGTTGGTATAGTTTTCTCTTTTCTTGTTTACAATCCGGATGTTCCTGAAAGTGATCTTCTATAGGCCAATGATTTTCAGAGTTTCGTAACCAATAGAGACCGGTCCACCAAATTGGGTGATGAGCTAGATCCGATGGTGTTATACCATGAGAAGCACAGTCTGCTGGGTTTTGTTCAGGCCTGATGTGGAACCATCTGTTTCGGGGAATGGTATTCAGGATTTCAGAAGTTCGATTTCCGACGAAAGTGTCCCACCGTCGAGAGGGAGACGAGAACCACGAGAAAACAACTTGAGAGTCACACCAAGCGTAGACATTTGAAAATTTTGTATTCAAAGACCTCTGCAAAGTAGTAATCTGGCAAGCAAAAGTGCCCCACACAATTCTAGGCGGGGAATGGTTAGCTGTTTAATTGGTGCAACGCGACTTTTAGCTGCGATGATGTTGGTTTGGATTGATCCGTTGGCTAAAGTATGACGCGAATATATGACGGCGGCATAAGCAGAAGTCTGGGCATCTGAGAAATCATGGAATTGGAATTCCTGTTGATATTCACGTGCCAGCTGTTTTAAGACGCGTACCGAAAGATATGGGGCGCACGAGGTTCCGTAAGTGACCGTACATAACCGATAATGTTCAATAGGATCTGATTCTGCTGTTCGCCAGACGATCCTTTGGTAATCAGTGTCTTCATCTGAAACCCATATCTGACGAAACATTTTAATTATGTCTGCAGTAAACACATATTTGTGACAACGAAATCTTAAACAGACAGAGAAAAGATTTCGCTGGATAGGCGGACCAATCAGTAGCGAATCGTTTAGGGAATTTCCGCACTTGTCCTTAAACGAACCGGCTTAAATACTGCGTGGTGTTGTAGATAGAAAACTTTCGGCTTTGAAATCTTCGACGTTGGTATCTTACGCATGTGGCCTAATAACAAATATTCTTCCAAAAATTACCGAAAGACGAGATATTGCACCTACGACAGTATTAGCGAAAACAGGTTGATTTTCAAAGGGAAGATTAACAATATATTTTCCATCCGTACTTCTTCTATGAGTTTTAATGAAGTGTTCTTCAATGGCCTTATCTTCCGTTGATAGAATTGATTCTGGATCGACTTCCTCAACTGTCCAAAAGGCCTGTAAAGTTGAACCGATATCAAGAATTGAGTGATGGGAATGAATATTTTGCTCTACTCGTGAGCACAATTGTCCAGCTAATATCCAGCCAAAAATTGTTTTCTGCGCAATTGGTTGACCGTCTAAGCCGCGAACGATTTCACTTAGGACAATTTTCCATACCTTATCTGCTCCAAGCGAAATATCTACAGCACTTGATTTATTGAATGAAGGATCAGCTAAGTTCAAATTTGAGATGTGATCCCAATCCTTTAAATCGAATGAAACAGATGGTATCTCTGAGGTGATGTTTGAAAGTATGAAGGTATCTACAGAAACACTGGCAGAACTAAGCCGAGAATAGATGACCATTGAAGCTAGACCTCTAGATGTCCCAGTACAAGTTTCTCCAATGCCACTTATTGGGCGTTGGTTCGCCTAAGGCCAAGTCGTTGAATACAAGATTCGGTGACGAAGGAAACCTGAGATCCTGAGTCTATTAAAAGGCGAACAAGCTGATGCTTTCCCTGACTATCGATAACTGTACCAATGTCAGTAGGTAGTAAGGTTTTTGGCAGACGTTGTACGATATTGATAGTGTGGTTTGTGACGAGATGAGTAGGATGTGAATTCGTTGGCGGTAAAGGCGAATGTGGATTAGATTCCGTCGATTGATTTGATTTCTCGCAGTTAACCGTGCAGGGGTGCACAAGGGAATGATGTCGACAATTACAAATTTTACAGCGAAATTTTGACTGACAACGAGCTGAACTGTGACCACTACGTAAACAATTAAAACAAAGCTGCTTGGACTTAACCAACTCTCTATTGGTTCCCATATTCATTGCGGTAAATTTTGTACATTGTGAAAGCATGTCTAGCGAGTTACAAATTGGGCACTGGTTTGATGACAAGACATGCATACTTTTGAAAACGGGCGACCTTTTAATAGACTCTCGTGTATTTGCTCTACACGATTCTAGAACGTCGTTCGAGAAAGGTTAAAAGCTCCGATATAGTGGGATATAGGACGGCCAATCACGATAATTTCCCGAGAAAGGTTCAATATGGAATTTTGGAAAGTTTTCAATGAAGTGTGTTGTGTCTGATGTGTTGACTGCTTCTGAATTAGATGTGAAGAATAGAAGAAAGTAAAACTAATTTTATAACAAGATACTTGGACTCGAACTCTTTAAAGTCGGGTTCACTGTCGGAGTAACATTCATCTTCTGCTAGGGCATACATTTGACCTTGAGACGTATCAAATTTACCCCACAAGTCTTCAAGTTTTTCTAGCCTAACTTCTAAAGCCTTTAAGGTTACAGTGTCGGTGATTTTCTCCGTAAAGGTTCCCACTTGGTTAGCGAATCCTTTAAGTTACCGCGAATCGAACGCAAAATCGAAAGACCGATGTTTTTGCTCATTTTAAATGTATTTGAAAAATGTCTATCAACCACGATGTAACGCGCCAAAAATGCAAGTATTCTATTATATGTCAACGTATGAATGTTCGTAGGGATACCCAAATTTGACAAACCGACGTGCAAATTCTTACTTTAATAACAAAGCGTATGTTATGATTTTCTCAAATAAAATTCAATAATTTATTACGGTGCATGCATATCAAATAATTCATGCAACCATCTAATAAAGTAACACGTGAGCAGAAAAAAAAAAAACTATCCAAGAAACCCAAACGAGAACAGTACATCCAAGTCCAAAGTTTATTTTAATTAATCACTGAGTATAACTGGTTTGTAAATCCAATGAGATCCAGCGAGAGAAAGATGATTTTGATTAACCAACGTTAATCACAAACAATGAAAAATGTAGAATTAATTCCAGGTGTAAGACGAAATGTATTTCATAATATTCTAATTCGGCTCGATTTGGACCAGAAATATGTTTGAGAATTTGTTTAAATTCTAATCAAATACTCAGAATGGTTCAACAACGAGAAAAATGAAGGACCAGTACTTGAACTGCTATGTGCGAATGTGAAGTAAGGCAAGTAAAAGGTGACGAAAAATATAAAATTGTATATTTGATTTAATACTTATCTCTTCTGCGTTTTAAATCCAAGTGGAAGAGAAAATGATCTTGGACACAGTTGTGGCTTAGACAATTCTGAACAAATTCTTAACATATGAGGGTATTAATTCTAAACAATTTCTTAACATTATGTGACTATGAATTCTGAACAAATTATTTAAGATCTGATTGTAATAATGATAAATCGAACAATTTGATAAAATATTTCTTTCATTTAATTTTTTTCTTTTTTTTAACAAAGTAATATTTCCAAACAAATGTTATAACAGCAAATTAAAAATATCCCAACCAAAATATTTTGTTTTGAAAGAACTTTGCAACAAAAAGATAATTCCTGAAAAGTACTATGACGAGTACTTATCTCTGAGTTTTACTGCTGTAATTAGAGATACTTTAAATTAAACAATCGTGAAAGATAATTTTATAATCAAATATCCATCCACTTTTCGTTGCCTTTGATTTTTTTTTTTTTTAATTTGAAGAGTTTTTTTTTTTACTTTAACCAACAATTAGAATATTTTTGTTTTATTTTCTTATGTACAAAGCTTTATTCTCATAAACATAACGAATAAATAAAGTAAAATTTACATTTAAATATATATTCCTATTTTTTTAATTTTATCGTGAAGGCCAAAATTTGATATTCGACGGGTAAGTAGTGAACGCCAAATGTATCGTACACGCCAAAAACAACAAAAATTTGACACCTGCAGCGTCCGCTTTATTATCATATTATTGTATATATTTAGGAATATATAACTATCATAAATACTACAAATAAACTGATAGTTTTTTAGTTCAGAAAAAAAAAGTCTCTCCTGTAAAATTTTTATATTGTCGTAGAAAGTTACTTTTCTAGTCTACATACGAGTATTATATTGCCGAAACTGTATGTATATGTCAAATAATATTCAACACATGATTCTTGTTTTAATATACACCCTGTTAGGAAAACAGGGCCACCTAGCATATCAGCGCAACAACATACGAAGTTATGAGAGTGCTCTCTGCGTGTTTCAATTCGAATACAGAATAGTCGTACACTCGTATTTCATTCTTTTGATTCATTATATCTATAAGGATAGCACGTGTTTTAAGTTTCGTTGGCAATAAATTTAGTTAAAAGCGCTTAATTTATAAAAAAAATGGCAGCATACAATCAGATTATTGCTGCCCTAGTGCACGACTATTTAGTAAAACTGGATAAAACATTTGCCCAAGTATTTCAACAGAAAACAAACGCGGTAAGTAAACAAATAAACGTGCCGCCATGTGCTAAAATTTTGCAATTTGCGTTGAAAATTCTAGTTGAAAAAAGGTTGATTAAACGTATATTTATTCACATTCAGGTTAACTTGCCAAAAGGTTGTCCGAAACTCCACGAATTTTTATCTCACTATGAAAAGACGTCGAACAAGAAAATCCCATCAATTAAAGTAAAAGCCTCCAGTTCCAGTGAGGAAAGTGATTCTGATGACGATGATACACCCCCACAAAAAGCAGTAGCAAATGGAAAACCTCAATTGGTTAAAAGATCTACAAAAAAGGACACGTCTTCAGAAGATAGTAGCGATGAAGATGAGAAACCATCAGCAAAGAAAATACAACCCCCACTTGCTAAAGCGCAAGTTGCAAAGAAAGCAGAGTCTTCGAGTGAAGATAGTAGCTCGGAGGATGAAGCGTCCAAAGCCGCTCCACCAATTAAACCAAAAGTGGTTAAAGCTGCTTCTTCGAGCGATGAAGACAGTGATAGTGAAGATGAGAAACCTTCAGTGAAAACCCCTGCAAAGAGCCCAATCAAATCGGTACCCGCAAAGAAACCTGAAACCGAAGATTCATCTGAAGATAGCAGTGAAGATGAGAAACCAACACCGAAAAAACCTGTTGTAACTGCTAAGCCAGCATTAGTTAAAAAGCAGTCATCTAGTAGTGAGGATAGTTCAGACGAAGAAGAGAAGCCGGCACCGAAAATTTTAGTCAAACCTAAAGCTACTCCAGTTAAAAAAAAAGATTCGAGCAGTGAGGAAAGTAGCTCTGACGAAGAGGAAAAACCGATTACAAAACCTGTAGTTCAGAAAACTACTAAACCAACTCCGAAGAAAGCGGCCTCGTCAAGTAGTGAAGAAAGCTCTTCTGAAGTGGAACAAAAGCCAGCTCCTATAGTTGTGGCTAAGACCGTAGCATCGAAGGTAATCAAAAAAGATTCATCCAGCAGTGAAGATAGCTCTGATGAGGAAACACCTGCCGTAAAACCAGCTGTAAAAAAGGTGGCAACACCCGTTGCTTCCGCAAAGAAGGTTGATTCCAGCTCAGAAGAGTCTTCATCGGAAGACGAAAAGCCGACCCAAAAGACTCCTATTAAATCGAAGCCAGTAGTCAAGGAAAAGGATTCCTCTAGTTCTGAAGAATCATCTGACTCTGGTGATGCCCCACCGCCAGCTAAGAAAGCAGCAATTACGAAACCAGTAGCCACAAAAAAGGAAAAGGACTCGAGCGATGACAGTTCTTCCGATGACGAAGATAATAAACCACATGTTGCTCCAATAAAAAAATCTTCAAAGAAAAGTAAGGATTCTTCAGACAGTTCTGATTCAGAAAACGAAGAGCAAGAGAAGAAACAAACTCCCAAGCCCGGACAAAAGCGAAAATTCAGCGAATCTTCATCAGCAGGAAAGTCAGAGAAATATAATAACTTCATGAAGGCAGGACAAAATGGCAATGCGGTAAGTTAATCCAGACTTTCTTTTATTTCGTATATTGAGCTGATAAATTATGGAAATTTTTTTAATTTGAATATTTATTCACGTTAATGCTTTACGTAAGTAGTTTTGGCAAAAATATGAGGCTTTTAAAACAGTCACCATTGTCTCCTATTCGTGAAACTTTTGGCTTAGGGTGATGCTTAAGCTTTTCATCCGATCCATTGGTACCTCTAGAAATGACGTTGATTGTTTTACACAGTCCATTTTTTCATCGTTCGCACAATTTGACAGAAATGATTTACATGGTTCGCGGAAGCCTGTATGAAAATCTTTTAATTTATGAAACATTTATTTGTCGGGCTTTTTTTTTTCAACTTGATCAAAGTGGTAAGAAACATAATTTGTCTATTCCAAGATTCATAGCAAGCTCTCAAACCATTGCATGTGGATTTGCTTTAACCAGCACCATTAAATGGTGTCATTAACAGGCGTAGGTCGCCCATTACATTATACGATACTTTGCGCTTATTAGCTGTATCTGGTTCAAATGTGCTATTGATATTCCGACACACTGCGAAACTAAAAATAAATAAATAAATAACTAAATTTCAAAATTTGACCTGTTACAATCGCGGTAGCTATCGTTATATTGCCTCTTGTTAGTCCAACGAGGTTCTTCGACCGGTTTCTGTTAATTTGAGGACATCATGTTTTAGTGTACGATGGCGGTCCCAAAAGTACCCGACCCAACAAAGAAAACACAAAAATTTTGGAAAAAACATCAACTTTTCCCATCGATGTTCAAAAAGTTCGATACCCTTTTTATAATAAGAACTGTCCTGTTCCTCAAAATAGCCATTACCTGCCGACATCACTTCATCGTTGGAAAATCTTTGACCACTGAGCCATTTTTTCAAGTTTGGGAACAGAAAATAATCCGAGGGGGTTAAACCTGGCGAATAGGGTGCATGAGGTAGCAATTCAAACTTTATTTCATTAATTTTGGCCATTGCAATAACGGATTTGTGAGCTGGTGCATTGTCTTCTTAGCCAAATGCGGCCGTTTTTGCTTGATTTCTTCGCTTAAACGTTGAAATAAGTTCGCATAATACTGGTCGTTGATAGTTTTTCCTTTTTCAAGATAGTCAATGAAAATTATCCCACGCGCGTCCCAAAAAATCGACGCCGTGACCTTACCTGCAGATGAAACGGTCTTTGCCTTCTTTGAATTAATTGTTTTGATTGTTCTTCTGTCTGGGGTGTAAAGTGATGGACCCATGATTCATCCATTGTTATGAAACGGCGCAAAAATTCTGCTTTGTTGCTGTGAAACTTCGCTAAACACTCAATTGAAACATCTTTACGACATTGTTTTTGCTCGAGTGTGAGCAAACGAGGCACCCATCTTGCACACAGCTTTCTCATGTCCAAATTTTCAAATAATATTCGATGTACCGCACTTTTTGAAATGCCTAAAATGTCAGCTAGCTCGCGCACTTTCAGTCGACGATCATTCAGTACCGCTTTGTGGATTTTCTTCACCATTTCTGTATTCGTCACCTTATTTGGTCGACCATTGCGATGCTCGTCTTGGCATCTCGTACGGCCTCGTTTAAACTCAGCAACCCAAAATTTTACTGTTGTAAACGAAGGAGCGAAGGAGACTCACCCAGAGTAGAATCCAGTTCAGCTTTTATATTGGTTGGGCTGAGGCCTTTCAAATAAAAGTATTGTATCACAACGATGACCAATTTTCTCCATTTTCACAAATTAACTGACAACGTTCACTATTGATGGCTGGCAAACAAATACTAAACAACGTGGCGCTTTCAAACTTGAAACATATGCTTTATAGACTGCGTACTTTCCAATACAGTGATATTTTTAAAAAACTACCGGGTACTTCTGGGTGTGAACATTGTTCCATCTGGGATATATATGTTGTTAAAACAGTGGCTTGTACAGCTCTAGTTCTCGCAAGTTCATTTCGCTTTTTATTGGCAAAGTGATCGTTTTGTTCTCATTTTTTTGTTATGGAAGTGACTTTTGTGGATTCCAGTGCTGATTCGCTGCCATTGTACAATAGGATAGTAAAGACGCAATATTTTGGCATATAAGTACTCTTAAAATGCTTAAGGACGTGTTAAAAGTTTTGGAAAATTAGACACAAAAAGAAAGTCGGGCTTAGTGGTAATTTCGACCCATGGTTGCCATCCAAAATTTAATGGGGGACTTAATTATTATTGTTTATTATTATAATTATTATTATAACTTTATTAAAAATGTAGGTAAATTACAATGTTAATATGCTTAATCTAGTGCTAGCTGCCAGGGCTTTCAACTATTGGTTGAAAAAATGTTATATGGAATCTACTAGCTTTAGGGCATTCATAATGTTGTAAACATTGTTTATATTTTCAAGGTTAACGTTTAATAAAAGATAAGAGAGACTATGGTCGGTGATGTTTTTGCAGGTCAGGTCAACTTTTTTGCAGGAAAGAAGGTAGTAAGCGTATATTGTTCGTCGCAAAAATGACATAGTGCAGGTGTTTCTCTTTTGAATAGGTGCTTATGCGTGATATATGAGTGACCTACTCTAAGCCTTGTGTACACTTGTAGTTTTTTCCGAGGGATATTGTTGGGGTAGATTGCTTTGACTCCACTAGGATTAAAGTTTTTATATGTGTGGTTGTAGTAAGTCCAGTCGTTTTTGAGTTTAAGTTCGCAATTTTTAAGGATGTAGTTCGTTATGTCTTTTTTATTGAATTGGTAAAAGGTTCTTTTGTTGCTGACCGTGCTGCCTCTGATCCCTATGTGACTGGGAAACCAAGCGATTTTTAGTGTTTCACTGTTTAATATAAGTAGGTCGCGAATCTTTACGACAATTGTGGTGGAGTTTGCGATGTTTTTTTACAGCGGATATTGCAGATAGACTGTCAGAAAAAATTACAGTCTTTGCTTTTTTTGCTATCTGAATCGCTTTGAATATAGCGTATGCTTCCGCAGTCGCCATTTTCGTCAACATCTGCAAATGTTGTGTTGCTATCTGTTTTCGAGGCCTCGGTAAAAAGGAGTTTCCATCCGATGGATTTAAATTTGTTAGTGATGCTTAGGTAAAGAGCTTTATATATGTTACTGTTGGTTGAAGTTTTAGAATACTGGCAAAGAGCGGTGTTGACCGCATAGTCTGAAAGGGTCCAAAATGGTTGCTGATTTATTTTGTTCTTTGATGTAAGGATGGGAATGTCAAAATCTTTGGCGGACTGAAGTGCTTTGCATAAGGTTTATTGGAGTCTCTGGCTTCGTTTCCGTTTTATGGTTTGGTGGACGATGGCGAGTTGATTTTCGGCGTGATTACTGCAGTTAGGAGCCCAATTCTATCATGGATCTGAGGAAGTCCTGCTTCGGCAAGTATATTGTTGATTGAAGTTAAGCGGAGGGTTTTCATACTTGTTCTGACGGCGGCGTGATATGGTGTTTTGATGAGTTGCAGTGATGATTTGCCGCATTTTCCGTAAATTGGTAAACCATAGTTAGTCTTAAATAACACAATTATTTAAATTAAATTTATAAGAGTATTTACATTAGCACGACTATTTTTTGAGGACAAGTATTTGATAATATTCACCCTGGCAGTCAGGGTGTCTTATGTGTAAGCAATGATTTTTGAACGAAAACTTGGAATCATACAGAATTGTTCAAAGTCTGTACTGAGAATAGAGGCATGGTTTTTCTCGGACAATGATGAGGAGATAAAATGGTCGAGAACGAGGAGAGCGTCCAAGGTGGATCTACCTTTTTGAAACCGACTTGCCGCTTGTCTATTAGGTTTTCTTTCTCTAGGAACCAAAAAAGCCGTTTGGCGATAATTTTTTCCAAAACCTTGCCAGTACAAGGAAGCAATGAGATTGGTCGGTACCCGGAGATAGTGGTGGGGTCTTTGTTTGATTTAGGTTGTGGGATCGTGCTCGCAACTTTCCATGTTTGTGGAATTATTCCTGTGTCAAAGATGTTGTACAGTGACAATAGACGAGTTTTTAAATTGATGTGACAGTTTTTTAGCATTCCGTATGAAATGCGGTCGAAACCTGGGGTTCTACCTTTTGCGGGATACAAACAAGCAGAGAGTTCTAACATTTTAAGATTGGACTCGATGTAGAGTGTTGAAGGACTGGGGTTGAAAGATATGTTTTGGTCGTTAAAGATCTTGATTTTTTTCCCTAATGAACGTTGGGCAGAATTTTGAGTCATCCCCTAATTGTTCCCAGGTAGTAGCGAAATTCACGATCTCTTCTGGACAGACTAACATTTTTTTGCCAGTATTAAGGGTTTTGATGGAGTGTGGTACGTAAGTACCAGTTAAAGTTTTAATGTCAGACCAAAGTTTATGGGAGGTGGAGTTTGGACTGATATTGGCGGTAAATTTTTCGAAACATACCCTTTTTTCCGCCTTTACCGTTTTACGAAACTTGGCGTTCAGTTTCCGATAGAGTATGAGATTTGAGTCTGTGGGTGATTTCTTAAAGTTATGCCAGGCTTTTTGCTTTTGCATGCGAAGGTAACTAATATCCTTGTTCCACCATGGAACAGTTTTTGTGTGCATCTTGTTGTTGGACAGAGAGGTTGCCGGAAATATTCCAGGTAGACTTTGGAAGAAGGGAAGGTGAAAGGGGAGACAAGTCTACATGGGTAAACGTGTTATAAGCGGAGAAGTGAGTGGGTTGACCGTCATTAAGAATCACTAGTCCTGAATTAGCAATAAAATGTTCAACCAATTTACCACGTTTGTTGGTTTTTTCAGAACCCCATGAAGCACTCCATGAGTTGAAATCGCCTGTTATTAAAATTGGAGAGTTTAGTCCATCTACGATATCTTCAATGGAATGTAGAGAGATGACAGTAATTTTTATGTTAAGGTTGATTTCCACTTCTACTGCTAAAATGTTTGAGTTTATTGTAATGGGGGTATGTGGAATGGATTTGTGGACGAGTAGGCAGACTCCTTGTTTGGAGGTAAGGTTGGAGTCAAGATGTCAAGAGTCAAGGATGGATTTTTTTCTTTGAATATTTGTTTGGCCTATGCTAAACTACATTTCTGAACTGTTTTTATTTTCAGTATCTCCTTTGCTTGCAAATAGCGCTTGTAGTTTTTGGAGTAAGATGGGTGCTGTTCTAGAAGTGGGTGTTGCAGGTGTTACAAGTGGGAGTACCCTTGCACCTCTTAGCAGTGTGACCAAGTATTTGGCAATTCCGGCATCTCATAGGATTTGGGAAATATTCTTGCACTTTGAGGTTATACCAACCAACTTGCACTGAGGTAGGAAGTCTAAATAGGTCAAACGTAAGCAATACTAGGCCTGTAGGGCGCTGTGAACCGTTTTCGGTTTTAGTGTATTTAAATACGCTTGTAACACCCTGGGAGGACATTTCTTCAACAATTTCTTTCTCCGTAAAATCAATGAGGCAAGGGGCGAACACAGTACCTTTGGAGGCATTGAGGTTGTCATGTAGTTTGATTGTAATGGGACAGAGATTGGATAGGGTTTGCTTTACAAGGAAAATGTCTGCGATTTTTTGCGATTTAGCTAGAATCAGCAAATTTCCGTCGCATAGTTGGGATATGGATTCGTAGGGCGTATTGATGCTATCAATAGCTTTTTTAAGAGAAAGACGCTAAAGGATGATACTGGGGTATCGGTGTTTGCTGGGGCGATAATTATAAACGGAGATTATTTGCGTTTGATTGTGGGAACACTTTTCCTACATCGACAGGGGCATAATTAGTTTTTTTTTTTTCGTTTTTTGTTTTTGGTCTTTCATCAAGACCACTGAAGCGGTTTCCCGTAAGCACACATGGCTAGGAGGCTATTTCACATGCAGGTTATGCACTTGTTACTTTTTTTTCACTAACTGCTAGGAAACGAGAAAGAGCAGAAAATAAGATACAGCTAACGGAGTAGCGGAAATTCACCAATGAAAACAAGAGCGAATGGGAAATAGATAAGAAGAAACGATCTGATCGGCTCGGCGGTCGACAGTCGGTGACTGAATTATTATTGTAATTTGACATTTTATTGGGTTTCAGATAATTATTGTATTTATATTATGTGGTTTTAGTTACAACTTGCACCAGGGACACTCACAAGGTCTTCGCAAGGCTATTGAGATGTAATTCCTTCTGAGTATATTTCTACTCCTACACGATTATACAACTCGAATCCCCAGTATTGAGAGCTATTTTGCGCACTTATCTTGGTTCGGAATTCTTTTTGGGATAGTCAGTATTTGTATTACCAACAGTAATCTGTTTAATAGTGTAGTTTATTGGATGCACAATTCAATTGGAAGGATGTGGTGGAATAGCTTACGACCAGTTATGGTGCAAGGCCTAAGATCACCCGAAATTATATTAGTTTGCAGCCACTGCATAATAGGGTGAGATGACTCCTATTTCTTACGAAAAATTCTTTGGCAAGTGTACAAAGCTATGAATACTTTGAATCTCTCTTTTATATTTTTGGTCCATGTAAGTTTATTGTTACGGATTAGACCAAGATATGTGGCGCTTTTGGGGTCTTCAGTGACGACTTTACTATCAGTGGTATTTTGAATGCTGAGTGAATTCTTCTGTTTGTAAATAAAACTAATCTAGTTTTTCCTGAGTTATTTCCAAGACCACAAGAGTTAGCCCATGTCAACAAGTCGTTTAACCTGGCTTTCAGAATATACACATATGCAGTGGAATCTATGTAACTTTTTATTTTTGTTTAATATTCCAAAACAAGTATTACGCTTATGATTTAAATATAATATCTGAGGAGGTCCCTATTACATTTCAAAAATGCTACAAGACTGGAGGAATTTGCGTAATATGGTTTGAAATACTGCAAGGCTGAGCTTTAGAAACGAACATTTGTGGATTTCCGAAACAATATTTCGCAAACGTTTAGATGGCCTGAAACAATGATTCAATTTTGAAATAGTTTACATAATATATACAATAACAAATTACCATATATGAAATTTAGGTAATTTTAATCGAAATAACGAACATTATAAATAACATAAGAGACATTGTCACAGTCTCATTATTCATTTCAATACGATAACACTTAGGGTTCCATATGGTCAGAAAAACGCCGATGATTTGACGATTGATTTTAATGTGAACAGCGATAGCATTATTTTGACTAATATTACGCACTGATGTACATTCTTACATACTTGTATATCTCCCCTTTTTTAAACTTCTGTAGAATGCTTTCGTAAGTTCCATAAAAATGATACGCAATTATTTCACCGTCTTCCTTAAGCTGATTCTTTATATTCTTAAGTGAGGCATAAGCTTCATTGATAGCTAATTATTACAATTTCTTCTTCAATAAACGTTACTTTTCGTTCCTGGATTTTTCTTCCTTTTCAAAGTGCCCGACAGATACAGTCTTTTCAAATAGTTATCGAAATTCAACAGGTAAAAATATATTATACGTACGCATATATTATACGTATGCAATAATAATAAACAAAGATTACGGAGATTTGACTTAGGCAAAAAAGCAAAAAAAAAAAATAAATAAATAAAATACAACAGTTCGTTAATAAAGGCTCGCCAAGAAGAAGTTCAGCTTTTAGTAGCACATGTATTGTTAAAGTTGGGTATTTGTTAGAATAAACTTTCACTGCTCATTATTTTCCTTTCTGTTTGGTTTTTTGAGAAGTTGCATTTGAAGAGGTTATTAAATTAGTTTAGATTGTTTTATTTTTATTTTTATTGTATCATCATTGTATATCACTGTAAATTATATTATTTTAATTAAAATTTCTAAATCAGACTAATACATCGACTCCAAATAATAATCAAAATGGAATATTTGGCAAAAAACAAGGCACTTTAAATGGTAGTGGCCCAAAAAAAAATACACCATTTCGTCGTGTTGTAGAAGAAGAAGTTGAAATAGATTATCGTGTTAGAGATAATTCGTTCGAAGCTAAGGTGAGTGCCTGAAATTTTACTATTTCAAAAACTGAGGCACAAATTAGCATTTTTACAACTTCCCTTATGCGCGGTTTTTTTACAATACAGTGTCATAAAATGCTCATTTATATTATTAAATATAAGGTTTCCAAACTTATTTTCTTTCAAAAATATTTATTTGATATTTACATAATTGTATGGTGCTAATTTGTGTTTCATTTTTTCCTTCTTTTCTTTCATATAACAACATCTAATATAACGCAACGAAAAATTCGCAACTTGCTTTAACGAAAAATTTAAACGAAAAAAAAAAATACAATGAACGATCAAATATGCATGTACGGCATGTGTGCATCGCAGAATGAAGAGGACGGCAACGGTGGTGAAAATAGCTGGAAAAATAAAAACGGCGGCGGATTTAAAGGTGGTAACCGTGGAAGAGGCCGCGGAGGTGGTGGCAGTGGCCGTGGAGGCTTCAAAAAGTTCGGTGATGGTGGTGGCTTCCGCAATTCATTCGGCGGCACTGATAACAAAGAAGGTGGAGAAAACGGTGAAGGTGAAGGTTTTCGAAAGTCGTTTGGTGGCAGAGGCGGTGGTCGCGGAGGCGGTGGTCGTGGCGGTTTTGGTGGTTTTGGCGGCAGCGGTGGCCGGGGACGTGGTGGTGCCTTTGGTGGAGAAGGTCGTGGAGGTGGCCGTGGACGTGGTGGTTTTAATGGCGAAGGTCGCGGTGGAGGCAGAGGAGGAGGCCGTGGTAGAGGTGGCGGTGGTTTCGGCAACAAATCCTTTGGAAATAAAAGTTTTGAATCTTCACAAAACAAAAAAATTACATTTGACAATTAGGATTTAGTTGCGAATTTAAGTTGCACTTTGTAAATTATTTATTTTTTAAGTGGTAAGTTAATAAGTTGTTAGAATTTCATCTCAAAAACAAATATTGAAATTAAATTGAACATCATTTAATTATTTCATCATGTTCTCTTTCAGAAAAACGCTTTCGGTTCTTGGGGCCAAAAGGCTAACCTCGACTTGAAGCATACACGCGGTAAATCATTTAAACACGAAAAGACTAAGAAAAAGAGAGGCAGTTACCGCGGCGGACAGATAGATATGGGAGTTAACTCTATTAAATTTGACTAATAGTACATAGATATATCCATACATATATATGCATATGCATATACATCCATCTGCATACACTTAAGCAAATGCATATATATATCATTAATTTTTTTTTTTTTTTTTAATTCTCTATAACTATTAAGATAGTAACGTATTATGCGTTTGTAAATAAATTCGCAGCGGCTTACCCGAAGTAACATTTAAAAGAGAACTTAAAAATGAATATTGTGAACTTACTTAAGCCGGAGCCAATTAATTTAAATAAAAATCGTTGCTATTTCAAGTGCAGTGCGATAATTAAGTTTAAGTAAATATGTAGTATACCATATTATCATTTTAAGAGAGCTAAAATCGTCAACCAACACGAAATGAATTGCAAACAATACTGTTGGGTTTTTGCTTATACGTGAATGAGCAAAGATCTTAGCTCTTCGATGGTACTATACATATTTTAGATATATTTTTAAGAAATACTTTTGAGTGTATTTTAACTATTTTATAATACCACCATAGCTTAATAAATCGACTACGGTTCTTTTTCGGACGGAAGTATTTGTGTTATTTTTTTTTTGATTCAAGTAGAATACCTAAAATAAAATTAAAATTCTTAATTTTGAAAGTTGTTTTTGAAAACTTCCATGAGAAATAAAACCAGCAATCTAATCTAATTATTTGGTAGTATTGTAATATAACTTCTCATTTCTTTGCGTAAAATAAAAAAAAAGTTAGCTCAAATGGCACCTTGGACCTCCGCTTAGATATTTTCTAAAAAAGCTAATAAACATAAAAGAAATCTTAGGTTTTTATAAACTTCGTGAAGGACTAATCTACGATAGACAAATTTCAGAGGGACTTTTGATATCACCAGATATATCATCAATATCTTGAACATTTATATGTAATGACAATTTTATGGTCTTTAGATGTGTTGTTATTGGGTGGTTTCAGCATGTAGTTTATCTTTCTAATAAGTTCGGTGCATCAATAAGTTAAACCGTGGATGTTTGTCTATTACTAAATATAAACAAAATTTAGGATGAACTTTTGGATTCAACCAAATACATGTGTGTCGAGGAAAACCTTAAACATTACAAAAAAAATGTTCTATATAATAAAATGAAGATGAAGGGTATTTCAATTTTGGGGTCACGTTCACGTACCACAAGACATTTTACTTTAATATGTAGTGATCAACGCAAATTTAATATTTAAATGCCCGTCTTGCCAAACAAATTGTAGTGTATTCACTGCTGAACCAATAAATATTTCCAGCATAGTGAAGTTTTTATTTTGGCACTTGATCGTCTGATCTTCAACCCATTGCACCCCTCGTTCTTTTGTTCCTATGTACTCGCATAAGAAGCAGTAGAGGTAAATTAAAAATCCAGTTGAGAAAAATAGGTGTCAAGGTCATACGTAATACGGTTGTTTTTTTTTTTGTATCAGTTTTACAATATCAAGTGGAATTAATGGGTTAACATAATTTGCCAAACTACCAAATGAGTTACTGAAAAAAATTAAAATGCTCAAAATCAGTGTTCTTAAATCATATTTTTTCATTAATTATTGGTGCTAGTTTTGTTTTGGAGCGTGATATAGTGCCTCAAGAGGGGGACCAATTTGTAGAGTTAGAAACTGTTGCAACTCTGAAATATGTGTTGAGAGCTATGAAGGGGGCGATAAGTGGTAGTAAAACTGAGCTGAAATTGCGGGTACGAGGCGCAGTTCAAGAATTTACAGATCACGAACTTCAGAATTTGATTCAGAAGCATACCCTCGGAAAAAGGGAAATATGTGCTGGTGGATCAGTGTCCCAAGAAGAACAAGTGACGGAGAAGATGAACCAGGTGTTCAAATAGATAGGGAACTCAGCAGACTTCGACAAATATGTGAGGAGAAGGAAATAGTTCAACCGAAGCGGAGACTCCAAGAGCTGTAATTGGAGGAGACAGAAGTGAGCCAAAGACCAAGTGTTTCACACAGTGAACTGACGTGCTTATTGAGTAGTGATGATAATTCCTCAGTGAATCGTTGGTTGCGTACGAAACATATTTTTGAAAAGAAACTTAACCGCAACAGCAAGGTGGTTTGTGAGGTTAAGGAATTAAAAAAGTTAGTGCAATTAAAAGATGAAGGGTTTTAGAAACGTAGTTACAAAGGCCGACATATGCAGTGATTTCAGAACAATATTCGTGATAGCGATTCTACATACTTCACTCGTCGAAAAAGTTTCACAAAAAGAAAGTGCAAGTTGCAAACATGAAAGCAAACAAATAACCTGTTTCAAGTACAGTGGTTTGGGTCATATCTCCAGCAACTTTCCCAATCAAAGTTCAATCTGGACTTAGCAACAGCAGCAGTGGAATGGAATGGTTCCAGAAGACGTGTCAAATCAACATAGCAAGAGTCTGGAGCAATTTCAAAAATTAGTAGAAAAAGAATTTGAGAGGATATATACTTATAGATGAACCTCAAGACTCTTCTGGACTCAGGAAGTCTAATTAGTTTCATACAACAGAGTTTCCTGCCTTCATTTATGGTCCCACCATTGGACGTCAACAATCATTCATATTGCGGAGTCAACAACAGTCCTTTAGATAATTTTGAAATTACTAACAGTAAAAGACCATTCAATGAGTTTTTATTTTATCACAAAAATTGTTATGCCGTTACAGTTGCCTGAAAAAAAGTCTGAAAATAAAAATAATGAAGCCATTATCGGATCACAAATCATCCGAAATCATCATGCTTTAAGTTCGTCTCATCAGACACTTTCGATCGGATGGCAACGTTAGCAGTTTGAATGAAGATATAGAGTTGGTTAATCAGATATGTAGGAGCATAGGAGAAATATATAATACCTTAAATCCATGTTGAAGTAGTATTTGCCTAGAAGAAATTGATTTTAATATGAGTATAGTGTTATCAAAGGATATTTCATCCCATTGTCCTCCAAGGAGGCTACCGTATTCTCATAAGACAGTTGCAAAATTATTGAAAGAATTGCTTAGTAGAGAAATTGAGGAACTTAGACTTTGCATAGACTTCCGGGAGTTTAATAAAATAACTATTCGTGACAATTATCCGTTATCTCTAATTGAAGATCGCCTTAAAAGTAAAATGTACTTTACCACATTAGATTTAAAGAATATTTTCCACATTCTTTCATTAGCTGAGGAATAGATGAAATATACTTCTTTCATTACCCAGCTAGTGCAATATGAATATGTGAGAATGCCACAAAAAATGCTTCATCTATTTTCAAGCGTTATATGAAACATATTTGAGAATTTGATCTTACATATCTAGATGATATTCTTATAGCTACATAGTTTGTTAAGGAGAATTTAGGCGTTCTGAAGGGAGTTATTTGCGTAATAATTACAAAGGGTTAGCAACTAAGATTCGGTAAATGGATATTCTTGCAAAGTTAAATTGTATATTTAGGATATTGTACAAAATACGAGTAAAAGAGCCAGGTGTTAGATCAAATGATGTTAATTTAAAATTCATTTTCAACTTTCCAACACCATGCTGTAGCAAGAGAGTGTATAGTTTTTTTTTAAAAAAAGATGCACTCTTTGTTTTTGGTGTTAGGAAAGCCGAAGCATTTAAGCATTGATAAAAGGCTGATGTCATCGCACGTTTTGTCTATTTATAATCCGCACAATTTAACTGAGTTGCAATTGATGCAAGCAACATAATCTTTGGAGCAGTATTATTTGAAAAAGAGGAAGGTAACATATTTTATCCGTTTGACAGAAGCAGACAGTAAATACCATGGCTATGAGTTGGAAACTTTAGCGATAATCTACACTAATTAATCTGCACTCTTCAAAATTCCATTTAATATTATCATGGATGGCCAAGCATTTGCTTAAACCTTAAACGAGAAGATTCTTACCACTTGGATATCACGGTGTGCATTAGAATTACAATCATTTGACTATACAGTTGAACATGGAAGAAGTAATCGTATGTCGCATGTTGATTCTCTTAGTAGGTCTTTTATCATTCTTCATATCGATGATCAATCCTTTGAGTTTGTATTGGAAGCAGGTCAAAAACAGGAGACTCAGATTATTGAAATCGCTTCTGAATTAGAAATATCTGAGTTCGCATTTCAAAATGATATAGAGGCTAATTTACCGTAAGAAAAATGACAAAACACTTCTATGTTCTTTCACATATCAAAGAACAAGTAATTCGTTCACACCATGAGGCTCTATGTCATTTAGGGGTCGAAAAGTGTTATCAGCACTTATATGAAACTTATTGTTTTGCGAAAATGAAAAATAAAACCAGATTTTAGGTCATAGTGTGTCTTTCTCACATCCAATACTAAAAGAAAATTTTCCATTCGATACTTTATAAATTGACCACCTGGGTATAATATCAAGTTCCCATTAAAAAAAATTACATATCTTTGCAGTGGTTGATGGTCTTACCAAGTTTACAAAACTTTATTCGGTTAGAAGTACGCAAATCAAGAAGGCTATCTCGTGTTTAAGTTCGTATTGCGAGATCTATTCTAGGGCAAATAGTATCATATCTAATCCATGTGATTGTTTTACTTCTAACGAATTCTCAGAGTTTTTTTTTTTTAAAGAATATAACATAAGAGTTCTTAAAGATCTTAGCATTCACGAATCTGCTGGTCCAGATGGTATACCCCCCTTTGTTCTGAAGAGGTGTTTTTCCTTGATGGCAAAACTACTGCGTAAGCTTTTACATCAATCATACTCTTTAGGACTCTTTCCAAGCATTTGACCAGCCTAAAAATCTTCTTTTCTCTTCTCCTACAGACCCATTGCACTTACGTCCCTTTTTTCCAAAGTCATGGAAATGTTGATAAGCCGTCAGCTCATGTAATGTCTCGAAACACTCAAACTTTGTAATGACCGGCAGTACGGTTTTCGTAGCAAAAGGTCCACTGGTGATTTGATAGCAATTCTCATCGAAAAGTGGAACCAGAGCGTACATCAATCTGGGGAAACCGAGTTAGGTGCACTTGATATTTCTAAGGCATTTGACAAAGTTTGGCAAAACAGGCTCTTGTGGAAAATGCGTGCTTTTGGGAGCGATGACCCTCTTCTTCAATGGAAGAAAAATTACCTTTCGGAACGTATTTGAACTGGCTCAATCTTAAATATGATAATTGCAGAACGGGGCTTCGTCTTCATTTTGCAATTCTCCCAACAAAAATTAAAATCAACCTTTTGTATCCCGCATCCATACTGTTCTTATTTTTTGGTATTATTTAAAAATCTTCGCAACACTCAAACAAATTAATCACAATTTGTATTAGCTCACCATTTTCTGGACCCACACCAGCAATTAATTTATTAGTTAAATCTAATACGTATTTAGCTAATTTATATTAACGTCCCACAAAAAATGGGTAGTATAAATCGCGACATGTTGATTTTCTCTTTAAAAGTTCATTTCGAGTTCCATTCTTTTCTGTCGGAGAGCAAATCAAAGACTAAGTAAGGAGGTAAGGTAACAGCAAATAAATTTAACCCAAACACAAGTATATTAAGTCTTTTATCAACCCTTCATTAATCCAAAATGTTTAAAATGTTTAACCTTTTAGCAGATATTTTTAACCTTTTAGCAAATATGTTTAACTAAAGAACAAATGTCATCGAGCCAGAAGGCTAAAATATATATATTTTTTTTATTTATGAATATAATTGCAAATATTTTTTAGTTTAACTTAATTGAATTATAGCACCATAGGTTCGGTAGAGTGTGCCCACTGTAAACATTAATGTTTCTTCTAGTGATGGCATCACTATAAACCAAGTTTCGAATTGTTCTAAACTTTGAATAGATCTGTCTCTCTCTTCAGAGTGTTTGCAAGTGCAATTTTTTTTTCTTTTTGTTTTTGTGTCACTGTCATACCAATACCCTCGCACAAGTTTCCCGATGCACTGGAAATTAACCGGGTACTTGTGCCCTGGTCAAAGTGAATTTTACTTTGTTGCACACTTGGTTTTTGGTGCTGTCGTACGGTTCAGTTAAAAGTTTAATTTAAAATTGAAACAAAAGGAGTTGCTGGTGCTCAGGTGGAGTTTCAAGGGTACACTTTCCCGATACCTATTTAAGTTTATGGTATAAAGTAAATTTTAATTGTACGATTTGTTAACTCTTGTAACTTTTACTCGCAGAAAATAAAATCACTTAGGTCAAGATAGACGATCTTTATTTGGAGCAGGGACAAGTGAAAATTTCTACGGCGTGCAGCAACAACAAATATATTTAAACCTAAAACCAATCATTTAGATCAAAACACAAATTTATTTGAGCTTTATAATTGTATAAAAACTAAGAAGACTCGTAATTTCTTTTCATTTTCTTTAATTTTCTGCCTTTGGAATGAGTAAAACCATATCCATTACATTATTAGTGCAATTCGTTACAAACTATGTGTATCTTCAATAACGGCACGAAGTTATGGTCCCTGCTGCCGTCACTTAAAATTTGATAAGCGTGCGCCTTAATTTTTAAAAAAGGTTTTCCAATGGAAAGTAAGGGGGCAAATAATTTCAAACTGGAATTCGTAGTAAATAACATATCCTGAAATTTTTGTGTCTTATGCCATCTTGCGTTATCCATAATTAAGAGGCCATCATTAAAAGGTGTGTCTTTCAGTTTTTCTGTAAGTTCATGGAGAAATAAACAAAACTCCCTAGAGTTTCAAGTGGGGTTTGTCAAAATCTCAAAAGGCATTATTCCTTAGTTATTAATTGATGCAAATAGAGTAACATTTCTTCCACACACAGCTAGAGCGCGGGTACCTCTTGAGCGTGCTTTCTATCTTCTGAGATGTAATCTAAATTCACACTTGTCGATGAATATTATGTTATATGACTTAATTATTCGAAGCCCATTCTGTGAATTCTTATTCGTATATTTTTCTTAATTGTATAATACGAATTCATTTGTTCAGTTACAATTGTAACTAATTTAAGAATGATTTTGAGATGATGGACGCCATTTCTAATAGCCGATGAAGAAATCTTTCTTTCGTTTTAGACTCTTAATATTTTTATTTATTTTTTAGTTATTCCCGGATTTTCTTCTAGGTGTTTTTTTATGGCAGATAAATCTTTTTCCGTATTTTGTTGGACTATTTTCCACCACGACGATCTTTGCACAATTCTCCATATTTTTTTATAGGCTTTTTTAATATTTTTTGCAGTATTTTCATTAATTTTAGTGTTATTGGTGGCTTCAGAAATGGTTGTACTTTCTTCATAACGTGCAATCAAAAGTTATTTTGTCTCCAAACTGCCTTGCTGCTGGACACCACTGGGAGCAGCTAAAAGATTGCTAATAACAATGATAGTTTTTTCAATTTTTATGCTTCAGCTGTTAAAATTACCAATGACATGGTAATTCAGTATTCAGTAAAGTCTGCCATTTTATGCATGCATCGTTTTACGCTTGCCGAACGTGCAGAAATTATTAAAAATATCGAAAATCTGGCTCAGGTGTAGATACGCAACGAGATTTTCGTCGTGAGGTCGGTCGCCATCATGGCTT
This sequence comes from Volucella inanis, assembly GCA_907269105.1. Classification (NCBI taxonomy): domain Eukaryota; kingdom Metazoa; phylum Arthropoda; class Insecta; order Diptera; family Syrphidae; genus Volucella; species Volucella inanis. The sequence goes on along the minus strand of OU026154.1, from coordinate 72,000,427 downwards.
CAGTTTGCAAGCAATTCGTCGCACTGTTTAAAAGTTTGAGTAAACTTTTTTGGATTTTAAGCCACCAACTAAACAGAGATTAGTGCGAAATGAAAAAAACATAGACCGCTGTAGCGACCAGTAACGAAGAAGACCCAACAATTTTAATTCGGCACTGAAACAGCTGAATAAAGTATCACCAGAAAGACAACCCGGCTTATTTTGCGTTTGGATTTAGGCTTACATCTGTATAAAATTGTGCTTATACAAAAATTCAAGCCGGACGACCATAGACAATGCTGTGAGTTTGCTAATTGGACGCTGGAAGTGTTGGCCGGGGATCTGGATTTTGGCCAAAAAATCATCTGCTCGGACGAGGTTCATCTTTGGCTCAGCAACTATGTCGACCAGCAAAATTGTCATTATTGGAGCGAACACAATTCAAAAGTGTTCGGCTAAGCATCAATGCATCCACAAAAATTGACTGTTTGGTGCGGTTTATAGCATGGCGGCATCATCGGATCTTATTTCTTTCGAAATTAGAAATGAGACACCATTACCGTCAATGGTCTCGGGTATAGAGCGATGTTAACCGACTTTCTGTGGTCAGAGCTCGACAAAATCGTTATATCCGGACTCTGATTAAATGCATTTTTAGTCATCCATATTTAATAATTCCTTAACGTTAAACAAAAATTTTAAATATTTTAATTTAATCTTCTGGCCCTACGCGGGACTTCTAAGCTACGCCTGTCACTTAATCCAAGTCTTTCGACAATTTATTTGTTATATGTTTCTTATTGATTGAATTATTAATCTTAACAACTAAGAAAAAATATAGAATAAAAAAAAACTAAGTAGCTATCTGGACATTAATTTTGTATTTTCTTATAAAAATTAAAACTAAATTTATATGATAATTATAAAATAATTCTTAGTCTATTTATCTTAAGCTAGGTTACGTAATTAAATACGTACTTTTTCATATAAATTTTTATTATTGTTTTTACCCATCTCTTTTTTAAGTTTTTTTTATTGTTTTTTATACTTATATTAACTTAATCCTACTTTAGTCCTATTTAAACTATGTAAGCCGGCCATGGCTTAGAGATTAAATGAACCGACTTTGTGCTGTAATGGCGATAAACCAATTAGAAGGAAACGACAAGGGAGTTTAATCTTCTTCATTAAGGCACCAAAATTCATGGTGCTGCCGAGTAACATCGCTAATTCCTTACCGCTATACTGAACCGGAGACGCTTCGCACTGCCGTCTGCGACGTCTCTATCGTAGTTGTCTCCTGTCCGCAGCTGTTTGAACGACGTGGAAGATTAGAGGCACCACTAATTTGTCCTGGATCAGCGCTATACTATCTTAATAGAGGAACGTTTCTGGGGAAACGAAGCCGTTAAAGCGCACGATCTCGTGATAAAAATAATTGGGGTGGTAAGCCCCGCAGATCAGGTTGTTTGTCGAGGTCATTGCTCTTGCAGACTCTGGTGGTATAAGCGAAGTCACGTTCCCTCAAATACTTTTCCAACAAACCTGCTCACATTGAACCACATGGGACATTCAAATACAAGTATAGGCCGGATAAGAGTCATGTTGCAGATCACCTCGCATCGAGTTGCCTGCTATAAAACAGCTTCTTTGTAAGGGCAAAAGCACCTTTGGCTCTGATCAGAACAACATTCATATGTTTCTTAAAATATAGATATTGATCTAGCCAGATACTAAGGTATCTGACTACATTTCGACAAGCAAGTGGCTGCCCGTGCAGCCTGGAGGCCCCAGACAAAGGCGTCCTAAAAAGAATGATTTCCGATTTCTGAAAGTTGATCTTCAACTTCCAGTCATCGTAATATCGTTTAATCTCATCAAAATCACGTTGCAAGAGTATATTGTTGATCTCATTCTTTGGACTTGATCTGTACGTGGTCAAGTCGTCTGTGTACGCAATGCCATGGTGAAGTGAACCTACAAGATCATTTGTATATATGTTGAATAGGCTCGGCGAATTAGCCGCACCTTGTTGCAGACCGTTTTTAATGTCAAATATTCCAGCAGATGTTACACTGCAATTTTTTACGATTAACTGTCTACTGGTGATCATATTAAAAAGAATGTACGAGTACGGCAGTGGTTTACTTATGCTGAGCTTATCTAACTTCAAGTGGAGTCCTTCTAACCATACGGTGTCGATCGCCTTCTCGAAGTCAGTCAGGCAGGCACCCGTGTATTGCTTCTAGTTTTTGTTCCACTGTATATCAGATACCAGACATGACTGGGTGATGTCACGGCGAGCGTTCATCAATTGGCCGTCGCGATCATGCGATTTGACAACACTTGACTATTTTCTCTGGGGCAACGTCAAGTCTAGTTTCTTTTAGTTTAAATATATGTATTTGATCTTTGGTTAAACATATTGCTAAAAATATTTGCTAAAAGGTTTAACATATTTGCTTTTGGTTTAAAGTTAATTGCTAAAGGGCTTCATATATTTGTGTTTGGGTTAAATTTATTTGCTCTTAGGCTAAATAAATGTGCAAATGCTATAGTCTGTTTACAAATATCTTCAAAATCCATGCATTCCCTAAAAACCGTCGAAAATTGTAAGGGGAGATTCCTTGACATATTTTAAGAAAAAATCGTACGGGTGGCAGGATTCGGAAATGCATTCCCTCTGAGATACAGAGGTTTTAAAAAAAAGTTTACTTTGCCCTGTTTTTACTCCTATTGAAAATAACATTGTTACCATTTATGCGGGTTTGGTAACAAATTGGGTAGGTATCACTGAACTTGTAATTATGAGTACTTAAATTATTTCAAAATTAATATGTCAAAAATTGTTGAATTTCAAAAATGATTCTTTAAAAAAAAAAAAACACTTTGCTCCAGTGGTATGTCACCTAATAATTCTGGTAATTTGTTTTGCAAAAATTCCAGGTAGAGATTCGAATTAAGATAGGGTCCGATCAGATTCTTACCCATTATACGTGCCCACATATTGACGTTAAACTTATACAAAACATTCCGTATTTCATGGAGTGGGAGTTGCTTTCTGCATAGGTATTGGGTATATAACTTCATTCGTGCGGTTTGCTAAGAGATGGCGTAACTTGTATTATTCCATTGTTATTATTCCATTGGAACAAGCGTTGGAAAGCTACTATCATTGTACATCATTTCAGTATATGCCAATAATTTTTTTTCACTCAAATATGTCGAACTTTGTGCCTGAAAAAGTGTTTTTGCGGGGAGTTCTTCTTCATTACTTTAATATGAAGAAAACTGCTGCAGAAAGTCATCGTATTTTGGTGGAAGCTTATGGTGAATATGCGCTAGTTGAGCGAACGTGCCATTGGCTTGGAATACGATGAACGTCCTGGGTAGCCAAAAAAGTTTGAAGATGAAGAACTGGAAGCATTACTCTATGAAGATTGTTGCCAAACACAAGAAGAGCTCTCAGAATGTCACTCAAGCAGCCATTTCAAATGTTTAAAAGCAACTGGATATATTCAAAATCAAGGAAATTGGGTTCCACATGAACTCAAGCCGAGAGACGTCGAAAGGCGGTTTTGCATGTCCGAAATGCTGCTGGAACGCCACAAAAGGAAGTCATTTTTGCTTCGAATTGTTACTGGTGATGAAAAATGGATCCATTACCACAACCCCAAGCGCAAAAAATCATATGTGAAACCCGGCCAACCAGCCAAATCAACGAAAAAGCCGAATATTCATGACCTTGCCCCTTTTGACTACCATTTGTTCCGGTCGATGCAGAACGCCCTCACTGAAATACGGTTCACATCAGAGCAGAATATTAAAAATTGGCTTGATTCATTCTTGGCTGGCAAGCCGGCGCAGTTCTTTTGGGATGGGATCCACAAATTGCCAGAAAGATGGGAAAAAGGCATAGCTTCAGATGGTCAATACTTTGAATAATACTATTGTACATGTTTTTCTTAAATAAACGTTCAAATTTTGAAAAAAAAAACCACACGAATTAAAATATATACCCAATATATAAATTGTGGCATTTCCAGAATATAATTGTAGAATCCCAAAAGCTTCTTTGAGTCCTCAGGTTGTAGTTCCTGTATTGGTATATGATGGAATGCATGCATGCTTTCTTAATGTAGAATTCTCCAGATGTAAGTCCTGCTCATATGATATTAAATGTCTGCTCAATTGCATAAGACTGGTTTTTGGATCGTTTCTGATGCAATGTAAAACGTCTTCGTAGCTGCGAACGCCATCTACTAGAGCAGTTTATGAGTCTTTCGCGATTTCCGCGTTGGTCCTGTCTCCATCAATCTGGAAAATGTTCAGCCATTTGGGGTAGTTCTATCAGGGCATCGATCGTTTCAGATATTCAAATGTCGCTCGTGGACCGTTACCGTTGCAGAAATCAAAGTTGCTTCAACGAAGATATCCGTTTGATGTGAACAGCGTCATTTATATTTAAATAGAAGATTTCCATATATGAATAGCTAAAGATTTAATCATTGGAGAATGGAGAGTGGAAACATTTAGCAAATATTCTAGCTGGATAGTACAGAATCTTTTTGAAAGATGTCAGGGGAGTATAAAGTTATATAAAGAGATAAAGTGGTTTGAATAAAAGTGGTTGAGAAAAGCGAAATTATTGTAAATTGTAACCCTATTGAATAAAGCGATTGCCTTGAAAGAAATAAGTTCTATCATTTTTACGCACATAAACATCTTACAATTTTATTATGTTAAGTGGGCGTTTTGGCATCGGTATATCCAATGTTTGTTATGTGCAAATTAAACTAACAACCTAGGCTATACGCGCTAACTCAGTAAAAGATATATATTGGAGTTAATGCTTCCAGAACTACCTTTCCATGATAGCGATAACTTGTATATGAACGCGGAAACATTTGCCAGTTTTCGAATAAATAGACTACCAGTGCTGTCAAATTATCCCGATGTTAATCGGTAATGCCGATAGCCATTTTTTTGGGCTATGAAAATTAAGAACTGATACCGATGCCAATATTATAATTTTGCATTCATTTTTTTTTTTTTTAATATTTTTTTATATCATAAAAAAATGGAAAATGGAGCTATATTTTTTTATTTGACGTAAAAAAATGGACGTTACCTACCCGTGGTAGGGATGTTTTACCCCTCTGAGGGGTCATAAAATTAACCTGTTTTTAATTTGTTTTTGGACTTACATTCTGCAATAATAAATTTATTTTACGGGAAAATAAATTTCAAACAAGCTATAAAGCAGTTAATTTTATAGGGCTGTTGTAAAAGAATACACCATTTTTGAGATGGTGAAATGAGAAAGAATGAATAAACACTACCGACTTAAGATGAAATGAGTTGTCATATTTTTGATGTGTAAGTACTAGATATACGTTTCCAAGTTGCAAAAAGTGTGGTTTAATTATATTACATAAATATTTTTCCTAAAAAAAATGATGACAAAATCAAAATGTTTAAAAAAAGAACACACATGATCCTCATTACCTTTTGACACATTATTTTTAGGGCAACATTTACTATAAAACAATTAAAGTACTGATAAATACTTTTAACAGAAGTCAATAAAGGACAATATAAGGCATTGCTTAAACGGATGCATTTCCGCTACCACAACCAATCGATTTTTTTAATGAACGGAAAAATTCTAATAAATGGATTTTCAGTAATCCATCAGCGACTTTTTAGATATATGTTCAGGCATTTTTGAAATCAAGACTGAAATGAAATTCGGAATCGAAAAATGCTTTTGATAAGGTATATAAAAGCGCCTTTGGGAAAGATTTTTTTTTTCAAAAATGAAGAAGAATACTTCATTTTGCTTAGTCGAAAATAGCTTTAATGTCGTTGCCACTGCTTTGCTACGTGTGTTCGCATCCACTTTTGATCCAACCAGCGGTTTTGTGGATGTGTACCTATGTACTTAAAGCAATTCTGATGCGTTTTTGGAATGAATGTGACTAGTATCAGAAACTTGAGGCAAGTTGCTTAAAACTTGTCGAGTGGTTGACAGATTGCGAGCGCTTAAGGTTCTAACGATGTTTCGCGTATGTGAAATAACCTCACAGTATTTCTTAATTGTTGAAGCGTCTGCGATATGCATAGTAGGAACATTGACTGCAATTATGTTATGTTGGCTGCTGGGAATGTTAGGAAATCAAAAATATCACAACATGATCAATTTGGTTGATGGTTTGATGATCAGATGATCGTCATGTTCGATTGTGAATATCGAGGTGGAAAAACTGAGCTCTGCCTAAGGATATATTCCGCTCAACAGCAGTTCGATTGACTTAAGTTCGTTTCAAGAGGGTTTCGTGAGGCTATGCTTAACAATTGTACCAAGATGAAGGGCCCCGCTCAGTTATGAGGTAGTTATGACATAGTTTAATAATAAATGGGGGTAGAGCTATATTGGCCTTGTCGTAAATGCTTTCAGATTGACGACATCGAAGTTAGTTACGATTTGAACAATTACAAGCGGCCGTACTGTTGGGTGGCAGGATCACATGTAGTCTTTATTAAGATTTACAACTCGATACTATGGCAGTAAGAGCCCTAATGACTTTGATTCGGGGCTGCCTTGAAAGAGGCCCCCAAGTGGGAGTGTCGTGGTGACTGTGGTTTAAACTTAAAGCACCAGGATGGGTCTTCCATACTTGGTTGGACCGATGTAAAGTAGCAATAAGTACTGGACACCGTTATCCTAATTCGACAAGAGGTTTTTTTAAACGGAGAGTGAAATCTTTTGCCATCTAAAGTTGGTATCAAAGGAATGACGGAAAGTGCTGGACAGACGTGTCCTTAAGTCCACGCTTAAGTTCACGAAAACACGTGAGACACATGTACCAAGATGATCTCATTTCGTATTTTATCTATCAAATGAAATAAGACAATTCATATTCAAGACAATTGAATTGAATTGACATTACTGGTAGTTTTGTAACGTTCATGGTAGGATATGTAAGAGCTTTTCATACACTTTTGCCCCTCCTGGACTGTGGTTATACCATATATACTTTATAGCAGTTGGGCGTGGTATGTTTAAGGTTCGAACATTCCCGAACATCATTTCAGAATCGAAAATCGTGAATACGCCGTTATCCGAGGCTCTTTCTTACAGGGGAAAGAAAGAAAATGATACTAATTTATCATATTCGTATATTTGTTGTTATTATAAAGTAATTAAAATAAAAAAAAAACTTTTGTGAGCAAATTTTAGAAACCTGCGCAGACTGGCTAAATGTTTTGAATAGCAATATACAAATACGTATGTATATACACGTTGAATGCTTGCAGGTTGTTTTTCAGAGTATGTCCGAAGGTGGTTTTAAGGACAGACTGGTTCGTTGCATTCGTAACGCAACGGGGTTTACGGTTAAAGATTCAAAGGGATATAACAAGATAACGCTAGACACATTATGTCGGTGTTGTAAAGTTTTAATAGACTGGCTTATAGTGGTGTCAACCCAAATTGGAGTTTTAGGGTAGGAACATTTTCTTTTATCTCCCGAGGGAACCGCCTGGCCAGACCTTAATCCAAATTTTTCCAAAATAAAAACCCTCACCGCTCCGACCAACCCACCTCACAAGCGTGTATCCTTCAGTATCAAGCCCAATTCCTACACGATAAATAACTACACAATCTCTGTTAACATGACTTCCAAAAAACCCGTTTACCTAAATTTCTTACGTTCCACACTTAAACCTACCACAGTCCATATGCCCAAAATACGAATTACATCTAAAATACATACAATTTTAGTATTACTACAACTTATGCTGCGAATGATGTTTTCCCATATGCCACACACCAAGATATAAAGGTATTTGGCATCTTTAAAGAACGCATTCCAGTTTTATAAACTACTATCTTTATTAACCTATCGTGCAATTCTGCTTCCCACACAAACCTCAACGAACGCTTTCTAAATGTTTTATCATTTATTTAAAAACGTAAGTTGGCCACGAGCCAAAACCTATGCAGTTTATCTTAACTCTCAAACTCTTCCATATGATATCACTACAACCTCAACGAAGAACTGACTACGATCTAATGGAAGCTCTTTAACAACTGATATTAAAAGTTCTAGAATTATGGAAAGAAGTATGGATAGGTGACTAGTACTAGGTTCTCGAAAGACGGCAGCAAGTATATGTTAAAGAATCGCAGAGTCCGTTGACATCCCCAGTGGTTCTAGTGAAAAAGAAAGTCGGCAACACGAGGTTTTGTGTAGATTACCGATATCTCAACGATGCTACCAAAAAGGATAGCAACCCACTACCCGGTAGGCTTGTCAGGTATAACAAAAGGTTCGTAAAAATGTTGCTGTTATTCCAAAGAGCCTGTATCAACTTATCGAAAAAGACCGATAGTTCAGGAGATCTGGAAATGTGAAAAAGCATTTCAAGAACTCAAGCGGCAGTGGTGCAGTGATTAGGTGACTATCCAAATGATAGTCATAGATATTGGCTGAGCCATTAGTGTGTTAGAGTCCAGACAAAATCCGTTCATCCCAGCAAGCAGACAATCACGTCCTCCAATGAAGGACAACGAGGAAAGACCAATACAGTGGGACTCGCTTTGTGCGCAAGATGGCTTCCTGAACAGTAAATGAGAAAGTGAGACGCCATTGACATCTCTGGCCCGTTTTCCGAAACAGTTAATGTCAACCGATACACGCTCATGATCATTGAATACTTCAGTAAGTAGCCAGAGTTATTCAATATTCAAAATAAGAGGATAAGACCGTGACAGAAGAAATAGTCAACAACTCGGAGAGCAGATTTGGGGTTCCAATGGAGCTACGCTGTGATCAAAGACAAAATATTGAATTAAAAGTCTTCCAGTAAGTGTGTCAATATCTTGGAATAAGAAAGACAAGAATAATGTTACTACACCCTCAATCTGATTCAAAAGAACATTGAATGAGGATTTGTCTGAGGTTGCAAGTGACTGCCAGCGGAACTGGGATCGTTACATAGCTCTCTTCTTAATGGTAATGGTAAATGCGGTCCACAGTTCCTATTTGGTCAAACAGTTCGGTTGTCAAGTGAAATGAATGACTTACGCATTAGGATTCGTAAACTGCACGAAAACACCTGAGAAAAGATGACACCAGAAAGAAACCGCATGAAGACTAGGTAAGGTATCAAAGCAAAATCTTCCGGCTTCAACGGAAAATCAAATCGCAAAAACTGCAACAGTATTGGGAAGGTCCGTACTCGGTGATAACATGCATCAATGATGTCATCTACGTGGATCCAGCGTGGGAATAGGGAAGATGTGCATATTGATAGAATATGCCACTTCAACGGAATGAAAAATAAGGATGTTTTACGGGACAAACAACTTTAGGAAGTTTGGGAAGAAGAAAGTAGTGTTACAGCACCATTTGTCAATGAAGAACAGAAGACTAGCCAATGAAAAATTTTGCAATTGATGTCGAAAGTTCGGGAAATAGTATAGTTCAGAAAGGTGTGGATTGCTGACTAGTACAGAAAGTTCTCGAACCATGGCAGGGAGTATTATTACTGGCGTCGAACAGAAGTGATATTAGGTCTAAAGTTGAATTTGAAAAGTAAAGCCATTTATAAAAATGATAAATAGTTCGTTTGAATTGGATTTAATTATAAATTGTTGTGACTTTAAATAAAACGATGGTATTTTGAACCAATATAAACATTTTACAATATTTTTTTTACGAACTGAAACCAAGCCATGTTGGGCTATGATGTTTATTGTAATGATGGTATAAAGATAGACAATAACGTAATTAAATTGGTATAGGAGCCAAACTCGTCTCAAATAAACATCTTATAAAAAGTTATCCACCGCTCAACTTGAATTAGCTTGAGCTAGTATTCTAATCTCAAAGGGCAATTTGTACATTTGTTTTTCTCACATTGGTGAATATAAGAGAATAACAAGTAGTTAGTCGTATTTTTGATCGCTCGCTAGTAACTTTTTGTTCATATGTGTTCAGTGAAATTTTTTTCTTTCTGTCATACAATGTCAACTACTAAAGCGTAAGCCAACAGCTAGTGTGGAAGTTTTCATTAAATTAAAGACACGTTTATTGTGAAATCAATGTAGAATATTATTGATTAATAAAGTTCAGTCTATGGAAATTATGAATGGAATACCATATCGTTCATGTGACCACCATTATCGATGACTTTTAAACAATGGTCAATGGCCACAATTGTCGCTGGGTTATTCGCTTACTTTTACTCAAGAGTAAGAAAAAGTCTAAATGTGTCAAATCGCTTCTTCTCTAAACGAAATATTGCGATCTTCAAATTTCGAACGAAATAAATTGATTGATTGATGGCCTGTGTCTGCGGTAGCACCAACCTGTTAAAGCTAGAGATCGTTGAGATCCAACTCATTCAATTTTGAAGAAAAAGCCTTTCAAGATATTGCCGTAAATTTTTCCATTCACTGTAACTGTCTCTCCAGATTCATCTTCGAAAAAGTACGGGCCAATAATAATAATCCGCAACACACTGTGACTTTTCTGAGAAGCATTGATTTTCATGGATCTCGGATAAATTTTTCGGTCCCTAGAAATGACAATTTTTTTTAATTACATACCCATCTATCAAAAAATGGCCTTCATCGGAAAGATAAAATTCCACGACAAATTGTCCTGGCGATCCAACTTCCAGTTAATAACACGGCGACGTCTTAGATGATCCAAAGTCCTCCATGTTTGGATTTTACAGGCATGCAAATGAAGATCAACTTTTAAAATTCGCCATAATGTGCCATAAGTGAGTCCCAATTGTTGACTTCCGCGACGAATTGAGGTACCTGGCTGATTTTTAACACTTTCGTTTAGGATAGTGATTTTCTAGCGGGTACGTGCTGGACGAGCATGCTGATACAGAGTTTGATCCGATACCGTGATACCTTATTTGTAAAGAAGATCAAGAGCGACGCTGAGATGAAAATCGCGTTAACGACAAAGCTTACAATAAAGTTAAAAATAATACAACAGAAAATTCTGTTCAAATCTGCACACAAAGAAGAACAGATTCACTCAAAAATTTTTTCTCATTGAACGCAATAACCTGGACTTTTATGGTCTGTACTACTTATAACAACCTCATTAAACAAAGCTTATTGATAAAAATGAATACAATAAAATTGCAAATCGTAAATGCTTCCTCGGACTTGTTTATAGTCCTCATCGTAATTGTTCATTTAACCCGGTTTTCCAACATCCTACAATTTTCAGCATATTATGAAGATTTACTATTTTGTGGAGACTTTAACGCGGATTTACATAAAAATGGTAGTAGATCACGCCAACTTGCTTTCTGTGGTCTGGTGGTGGTTTACTCTTATGCTACTTGGTTAGGAACTGATTCCCCCCTGTCATCTTGACCTGGTGGTTTTATTAGATAACTCTAATGTGCCGCTACAGGATCAATTTTCGCTTAATGGTATATCTGATCACGAATTGTTATTCTGCACTTACAATATAATATTGATATTTCATGCAAAACTACTAAACGCTATTTTCAGTAATTATTAAACATTACATTACACTATGTTTTATTGAGAATTTTTCCATCAATACATTTGTGTGTATACAATATTTGTTTCTTAACAGCTTAAACTAAGATTGCATCTGGTTTAAAAGTAAGATAATAATTATTCCAACAATTAAATCGAAATTAGAAGTAAGTTTATATAGCTTTAAAGTATAAGCTTGCTCAAACCATATTGCATCGAAATTGTATCACATGTCACTCAAAAACTAAAAACTAAAAACTAAAAAAAAAAAAAACATAAGACGACTAGTATTGAAAATTATTAACGATAGTTACCATATCCCTATACGTGTTATAAGATATCACTTAAGCCTTTGATCCGTTTAATGTTTATATAGGGTTTTCTATTGGGCATATATTTTAATTCGTGCGGTTTTTTTTTCAAAATTTGAACGTTTATTTAAGAAAAAACATGTACAATAGTATTATTCAAAGTATTGCCCATCTGAAGCTATGACTTTTTCCCATCTTTCTGGCAATTTGTGGATCCCATCCCTAAAGAACTGCGCCGGATTGGCAGCTAAGAATGAATCAAGCCAATTTTTGATATTCTGCTCTGATGTGAACCGTATTTCAGTGAGGGGAACAAATGGTAATCAGAAGGGGCAAGGTCTGGGCTATAAGGCGGGTACGGTAAGACTTCCCATCCACTGTTTTCCAAATAGTTCTTAACCGGAATAGCAACGTGGAGCCGAGCGTTGTCATGATGGAAAATTACTGCCTCGTGTCTGGTCGCATATTCCGAGCGTTTTTCGGCTACTGCTCTCTTCAAACGGATTAATTGTGTTCGGTAGCGTTGTCCATTGATGGCTTCTCCCGGTTTGTCGTAATGGATCCATTTTTCATCACCAGTAACAATCCGATGCAAAAATGACTTCCTTTTGTGGCGTTCCAGCAGCATTTTGGACATGCAAAACCGCCTTTCGACGTCTCTCGGCTTGAGTTCATGTGGAACCCAATTTAATTGCTTTTGAATATATCCAGCTGCTTTTAAACGTTTTGAAATGGCTGCTTGAGTAACACCCAAAGATTCTGCGAGCTCTTATTGTGTTTGGCAACAATCTTCATAGAGTAATGCTTCCAGTTCTTCATCTTCAAACTTTTTTGGCTGCCCAGGACGTTCATCGTCTTTCAAGCCAAAATCACCACCGCTCAGCTAGCGCATGTTCACCATAAACTTCCACCAAAATACGATGACTTTCTTCAGCAGTTTTTTTCGTATTAAAGTAATGAATAAGAACTCTCCGCAAAGACACTTTTTCAGGCACAAAGTTCGACATATTTGAGTGAAAAAAAATTATTGTTGTTTATGCTTCTAATGAATGACATATACTGAAATGACGTACAATGACAGTAGCTTTCCAACGCATGTTCCAATGGAATAATACAAGTTACGCCATCTCTTAGCAAACCGCACGAAGTTATGGACCCAATAATAACGACTTGACAACTTTTTTTTTTAAATAAAAGGCAAACCATTTGATATATTTCAAAAACTTTATTATTGGCTTGAAGTACAATCAAAACATTTATGAATGGAACTCGACTTCGTTCATATGGCCACCACGGGCACGTTTGCAGCGGTCGATTCGTTTGACCCAATTTTAAACGACTGGGCCACATATTTTAGCCGAAACGGCTGCTATTTTGTGTTCAATGTTGGCTCTGAGCTCTCCCAACGTCATCGGCGTGTTGGCATAAACCAATGACTTAACGTCTTCCAATTCGGGCCAAAAATAATCATTGATCATGTGGGTTTTCACCCGACCAATAATGCATATTTTGCTTATTGACGAACCAATTGAGCCAAAAATGTGCTTCGTCACTGAAGATGATTTTGCGACTCCGAATATCTATAGTGTACTTTACCATGATTAAAATGTTGAATTTACTGAATAAATTGACAGTGACAGTTTGATGATTAGTGAAAGAGTGTGTTCACAAATTAAATTCAAAGTTGTCAAGTCCCTATTGGAAAACCCTATATATGATACTATATGTGTAGACAGAAGCAGTGCACTAGCTATAGTGATTATAAGAAAAGTATGATTATGAGCTACCCAAAAACAAAGAGTAGTTATTCGCGTAGCTTTAAAGGGGATGTTTTTTCGTAAAATGGAAGTGTAGGTTTCTATGATAACAGAGCTTAGCCTATCTTTTAGAAAGCTAGAAATGATATAAATTAACCACTTAGGAAATTTTATACCAATTAGCTTATAGATTAATCCCTTGTGCCAGAGAGAGTCAAAAACTTTTTCTAAATCTATATCAAGACCTTGAATAATTTTTTTGTGCAGTAGAACAGTGAAGCATGTTCCGTTGCATGACCCTTTTTGAAATCAAACTGGTTACTTGGAATAATGTTGTAGTCCTCGCACATAATACTTAAACGTCGTGCTATATGCCTCTCGAACAGTTTTCCTATATTAGATAGCAAGGATATTAGTCGAAAGCCTTTTATATCTCTTGCTCTCTTAGTCATAGCTTTTGGGTATAATTTCCCTTTTTCCAAATTGAAAGGGAATAGCCATTATTCAGGCAGTGGTTGAATAAAGTAGAGAAGGATGTGTCAAAAGAAGAATGAAGTTTGAGATATTATCTATTCCAGCTGATTTTTTGTTGTTGACAGCTTCTCTCAACAAACTCACACTATTTGGGGATGTAAATGCTTGCGCATTGTTGGGATTAATCGCGGTATTTAAGGGCGAAAAGATTGTCAGAATTTGATTGAACTATTTCTAGATTCGAGTAAATGTGTGAGTAATCTTTTTTAAACGCGTTTAATTTACTTTGCACATCATTTAGGTTCCCTCTGTTGTGGACTAGAGTGTCTTCCGAAATTAGTTCCGAAGAATTTTCTCCCGGATATCCTGTCGATTTCTTTAAATGCATGAGGCGAGGATGTTATCTGGTTCAATCTTCCCTTAAAAGCAGTATTACTGTCAATCTGAAACCTTTCTTTAATTATTTTATTTAAGAACTGAATCCTAGCATAAAGTTGGCGATATTCATCGTTGACACTGTTAAGATGTCGGTTATACAGTCTTTTCAATTATGTAAGCTATGTACCATGTATCTTAAGCAAGTTTTTTGTAGTGTCTAATATATTGTGATATTTGAAAATTTTCACATTTTCACAAGCAGTTGAACGTTGATGTTAATTTGTTCATTTAATTTTGATATTCAGGTATCTACAATATTTCATCGTTTTAGATATTTTTTTCTGTTGGAATATTTAAAGCGGACAGTCGATGATAAAGTCCTATTCTAAAAGCTTCCTAATGAGTACATTTGAAACATATGTACGTTGCCTGTGGCTGTAGGATTGGAAGGAAATCAATTATGCTTTGTAGTAACTCAATTCCAAAGTGTTCGAATTCGTTGCGAATGTTGAACAAACAAGAGGGTCCAGGTTAGTGACTCTGGAAAGTAATTTCAATATATTTATACCTTTGGTCTTAGATAACTGCTGTTCCCCTACCTGACTGGCAAGGGATGAAATTAAGGCCATCAAAAGCGAGCTTATGATATGAGGATATCCTTGTTTCCGAAAGGAAGCATATTTGACGCTTTTGTGTTTTTAGTGTGTTAAGCAAATCTAGTTTTCTTTCAAGGGAAATTATGGAGTTACAATTTATTGAACATGAACAAAAAATAACAATGATCGCGGAATATTCAGAAAATTAAAAATACAAGTTTATTCATCTACTAAATCTATATGCCAGTACTTGATTCAATCCTCGAAACATTTTTTTTATATTCGGTTTACGGTATATCCATAAGTGCTTCCAGCGATTTTTCCATTACTTCCTCTCGGCTGCGAAACGCGTTTCCTGTAGTGGTTTTTTAACTCGATTGAACAGAAAGAAGTCACAAGGTGCCAAATCAGGTGAATTCGGTGGCTGTTGGATGGTATTTGTTGCATTTTTCGTCAAAAAGTTGCGAATAATGATGCCACTGTGCGACAGTGCGTTATCATGGCGCAAAATCCACGAATTTTCTGCCCACAATTCCGATCTCTTTCGGCGAATTGCTTGACGCAAACGTCTCATAACGCCTAAATAATACTATTTGTTTACTGTCTGGCCTTCTGGCAAAAATTCATGATGCACTACACCGTTGTAATCGATGAAAACCGTGAGCATTGCCTTCTTTTTTGACTGAAAACGACTTGGTTTTTTTGGTCTTGGCCCATTTGGTGATCGCCATTCATTTGCCTGATGTCTGGACTGCATTTCGTACTCATAAACCCACGTCTCGTCTCCAGTAATGATCCTTTTGATGAATGTGGGATTGGATTCAGCCTCGAAGATCATCTGTTTTGCGACGTCAACACGGTCTCTTTTTTGCATGAAATTGAGGCCTTTTGGCACTAACTTTGCTGCTACACGACGGAAACCCAAATCATTAACCAAAGTGTCTTAGACAGATCCATCGGCAATGTTCAAGCCCTCCGCTATCTCTCTGATGGTTAATTTGCTGTTATTGACCAACATTTCCTTTACTTCATCAATGTTTTCGTCGGTTTTTGATGTCGATGGTCTGCCACTGCGTTCATCATCTTCGATTGATTCACGACCACTTTTAAACCGCTCGTGCCACTGGTAAACGACCGTTTTCTTTAGAGAATCGTTGCCGAAACACTTTTTCAACATTTATAACGTTCGCGCACCATTAAATCCGTTTTTTACGCAAAATTTAATACAAGTTCGTTTTTTGCAAATTTAAATTCATTTCTAAAATTGAAAAAAATCGCCAACATACACAGAGATAGATGTACTGTTGGCTACGTAACTTTTGCAAATGTCAAGCTATGCCGCTGAGATTTAAAGAAAATGTCAACAGCAGATGTACCAACTTGACAACAAAAAAACAGAACTCAAATCGGAACAATATGAGAGCCACACGGTGGTTATCCCGTTTATTTATTTATTTATTTTTTTTTTTTGATCAAGGTGGTACCTCGTTTTTCTTTATATTTTAAGTATGATGTGCAGCAGTCCGGTTTCATTACAATTAACGCACTTAAGAGTAGAAACTTCCTGATTTGATCCCCTGAGCGACTTAAAGGAAGCGATGCACGTTTCTGAATCATGAAACAGGACACATCTACTATTAAATGTGCAAAATTGACCGGAATGACCGAATGTTTGACCACTACAACACCGAAGTACAGCTTTATTAATTTTTTTTTTTTTCAGTATAGTAGCAAATATCTAATACTAATTAAATATTTAATAGATTTACCTGGTTCTATCTATTTGATTTCGTACCCATTTCTTTTGATTTAGAAGAAATTCTAATACTAGGAGATGTAGCTTTCACAGCTTGTTCTATGACCTTGACAGGTGTATCACCCTCAAGGCGCTTCAGCATAACTGAAACCCTTTTCGTTTCCTTAGGCGCAAAAGAAAACGCATCAATACCTCTATTAATAATAATTGAATGAATTTTAGCGCCATTTACGTATACCTTTTATATTATGTTTCACATCCATAACTTTACAATCATTTGCATCGAGTTTGATAACATCGCTTGTATATAGTATAAGTTCACAATTGGCACCGAATAGAAATATTGGTAAGCAGAAAGGGGCATTGTTAATAATTTTAGGTGCATAAACAGCGAGTTGATTATGCATTTCAAGGGACATGTTGGATTGATGATTAAAAGAGGTGTTGGTTGGCGTATTTATGTTTGACACAGGTACTTGAAGTTCCACATCATCGAGTGAGGAAAATCTATTTTGGGAAAAAACAATTAGTTTAGGCTATGGTTCACCCTCACGCACGTTTCTATTTCTTTTTTTACCATTGCGAGCAACACGTTTGAGACTCACGATAAACGTTGTCCACTCAGTGGAGTGATCGACGTTTACATCCATGGTGGTTATGTTATTATTGGAAATTGAATCGCGCTCACATGCATTAGCAGCAGTGAATGCGTAATTGCGTGTTTCTCTATTGAGAGAGCGCTTTATACGTTAAAGCAGTGATAATGATTTATGCCATCAGGAGACACATGTGCGTTGGCTTGTACTTTGCCCAGACGATCACTATTTTTATCTTCCAGCAAAAAAGCTGGAGGGTCACTTTTGGCTTTTTCAAAAAAAAGCCACTTTAAGGAGTCACTGTCTCAAAAACAAAATTAATGGACTAATAAATGAATATGGCGTTAGACGGTTTAGGGGTTGATTGAATTTCGCACTTGATGATATTTAATCGATTTTAAGAGCACACGTCTGTTCATGACCGAATGTGGTGGCAGAATCAGTGACTATTTAACACAGTCTTCACTATCAGGCAAGTTTACTACTATAGTATCCTTGTTTCCTTGTAGCAGATGTTAATGAGAAAGTTGAAATTTTATAGACATTAATTAGCTATAATTTCAATCGCTCGTTCCTGTGAAAAATGGTTATAGTAAAAAACGCAAAATGTACTTGCTTTCTCGCTGAAATTCACAGTGCAATAAAAACTCACTGAAAACT
Organism: Volucella inanis; assembly: GCA_907269105.1. Lineage (NCBI taxonomy): Eukaryota > Metazoa > Arthropoda > Insecta > Diptera > Syrphidae > Volucella > Volucella inanis. The sequence goes on along the minus strand of OU026154.1, from coordinate 71,982,375 downwards.
ATACGCTATGGTAAATGGAAGGCAAAACCTACTATTAATAACTGAAAGATTTTCTGTAGAGCAAGAAATTACTCTGCATTTGTTATAAAAAGAAGAAAAAGGTGGTGACCGTGGTTCAAGTGGTAGTGGACTGGCTTCCAAATCGGAAAGTTTGGTTATCAGTTAACAAAATTCAAGTTAGATGTGTAGCTTAATGTTGACTTAACACCTAAAAAGCTTTGGACAAATCTGCACTCTATTGAAATTGATAAAAAGAATACAAACAGAAAAAATCCGGATATTGCCTAGTCATGTAATAAAGAATCACTTTTTGTTTACTCATCCATCCAATTTGGAGTAAGAAGCAACTAACGAAATGGAAGTAATTCTATTTATTTACGCACTTAAATCGACTGCAATTGGTGAAGATGGACTTAATTTACGTATTGTAAAGTAATACTATCCCATATTAAAAGCTGTCTTATGCTTTTAACTTCTTTAACTTCTGAATTATGGCTCCACCTTTTTCTGATGTTTAGAAAAGAGAAAAAGTTATACCTATCCCGAAAAAAGTAGTATTTTATCAAGAATCTCTAAGGTTTTCGAGAAAATTTTTGCAAAACAGATTTCTGGCCACCTCAACTATTTTACGGTGAGATGCAGTCAGGTTTTCGACCATTATAACTATTCTACAGCTATGGTGAAATTGCCTGATGATATAAGAACCCAATATTATAAGCATTATCTCACTCTTGCCTGTGTATTCGACCTGTCAAAGGTCTTTCAGTTAGCCATGAAATTTTTTGCATGAAATTGAAACTGTACTTTGATTGACTAATAGTTATCTAACAAATGGTTTTCAACGTGTTATTGTGAATGGAACGTTTTCTCAGCTAAGAAGTATACCTGCAGGGGTTTCTCAAGGTTTAATTTGTGACCCGATTCTATAAAGTATTTATTAATAATCTGTCAACCGTTTGCCGCTTTGCCTCTATGCATTTATACGCTGGTGAAGAACAAATCTATTTTTTTCGACCAGACTTTGTATTCCTTTGTTAAATGGTCTCAAGGTAATGGTCTTATTTTAAATTCTAATAAAAGTCAGAATATACTCATTTTAGTAAGCATATTCGATTCTGATGTTATTAAGCCCATTTATTTAAATTGCAAAAGGCGGAACCGTTGCAAATCTTAGATGTAGAGTTAATCGGTTCCTCTCCGCTAAAGAAATTGTTAACTATATTATTTCACGTATCTACTTCGGATAACGCAAATTTTGGCTATTTTCTTACTTCGTGCCTCTTAAAACTAAGCACTAACTAAGGTTAGTTAAGCCCCTTCTTGTGCCAATATTTGTTGACGCCATAGTCATTTACTGCGAATTGAATTCTCGTTCTCAGCAAAAATTGCGTTGCGTTTAATTATATGGTTCGTTATATTTTCGAAATGGTTAGACTTAACCACGTATCTTACTATCACAAACTGGTCCTAGGGTGCTCTTTCCAGCAGTTTTGGAAAATTAAATGTTGTATGTATCTTCACAATATCATACGAAACCATTTACCTTCATATCTATACGGAAAACTACAATTCATTCGATCGCCGTGAACCTATCACTTCGTAACTCCTTTACAAATATCTCAGTTCGTTTTACCTTTTCTTTTTTCACGTTACCAGGCTCTGGAACTCATTGCCCATTATCAACAGATAAATAGCAGAAGCTAAGCAATTCAAAAGTGAACTTTTCGATTGTTTTTAAACTCTAGAAGTCTTTGCATTTTTTTCATTTTCCTGTTTCACACTTTTCTACCTGTTAGTCTTTGATCACTTACTTTTGTTCTTATTCTTCTCTTCCTTCCCCACCTTGTTTTTCTGTCTCTTTAATTTCTTTCTCATATTAACTAAATTATTATAAAATATTTATATCTTTCGGTAAAGTCATGAATTTTCATATTTTTGTACACATATATATTTTTTTTATTAATTTTAATTAAAGTGCAAATGTTTAATTGTGCTCATTATTAATTAAACTAAATTATTATGTAAATAGTGCAGTTCCGGTGAGTCCTATTTTGTACCAAACCAATAAATGAAATAAAATGAAAATGAATGAAATGATTTCGGTGGGCATTACTCAAGAATTAGTGAAAGTAAAGTTTGGTAAGCTTTAGGTAGAATAATCCGCTGGTCCAGACCATTTTAAAAAGATATGTGAATTACTTCGCATAATCTCTCACAGCTCTTTTTCAGCTCTTCATTTCATAGGGTATTTTTCCTATCCCCTGGAATTTATAATCCTTGTCCGTAAAAAAGGCCGAAAAGACGAAATTCTAAATTATAGGTCAATCGCGAAACTAGATATTCTCCATTTCAAAGGTCTATGGTATTCTTGCAAATAACCAACACGGATTCTTAATAATAAGAAATAGTAGCAAGTACACTGTACGCTCTAGAAGATGACAAAGAAGTTGATGTAATCACAACTAATTTCAGTAAAGTTTTCAATAAAATTTTGCATAAAGTTCTCAAACTAAGGGCACTTGGCTTTCAATCTGATTTCAATTCGTGACTTACTTCGACCTTGAAAGAAACACACTACAGTATCTAAATATACAAAAGCTACTTCTGACATTCCCCCAAGGAGCCATCTGGATCCTTTAATATTCATCCTGATAATTGACGATGTTAACTGTATTATTGTAAATTCTATTATACTATTATACATCAAAAATTTTCGGTACATTTCGTTTTCCTCTGAATGCTTTCCACTGCAAGTTCCGCTCTCAGTTTCGTCAAGCGTCAGTTTCGTCTAAGGATTTTTCCTTCAAGGATATATCTGAAGGGGATTACATTGAAGGGGACAACATTAATATTGATGAATAAATAAATATTTTTTTATGAAAATATAAGATCACATTACTTTTTGAACACACCTCGTATGATTTCTGTTCGGTCCCTTCTCGAATAAGCTTGTCAATTCTGACCACCCTATTATAGCACCCATATATTGCTCATAGAATCTGAACAGATAAAGTTTATCCGTTATGCGTTACGGGTTCTCCACTAAACTGACCGCTTACTCTTTGTTCACCAGCTTTTAATGGTGACATTGATTTTCCTGCTCTTTTGCAACTTATCTCTTTGAATATTATCCCAAGAAACCTTAGATCAGTTCCTTTCTTCCGTATTAAATCTCAGTAAACGAATTATGGATATCATGAACCCTTGTCCAGAATGCTACGCGAAGTCAATTCCATTAAACCTATCTTTAAATTTCACCTTAGTAAACATTCCCTTAAGACTGCTCCTTACACCTCATGTCCAATACTTCCATCTCATAGCACTTACATAGTTACAGTTTTATAATAGTTTTCAAGTTTGGTATTTAAGTTGTTTTTTCTTGTATTAAGCACAATAAAGATGTCCGTTATTGACCATAACATAAATCTAGATTAATCCATGAATCCAGACAAACTTATGCCGTGAAGTTTCTTCACCAATCCGCATTGGAAATGCAAAAGTTTTTTAAACAAGATACGGGAATTTTTCTGGAAGACAAAGTCCTACGGTGGAACACATATTCGGAGAATTATAATACATCGACGTCAATCACCCAAAAGTTTTACACCTTCACAAGAAGAGCGTTGGTGCAGTGGATATTTACGATTAAATGATTCAATATTATCGATCCAGCATTCGCACATCTATGGTAATTCAGATCGAATTCTAGTTTCATATGTTTTAATATTTTGACACTGACAGTTCTTTCCTACTCGAAATCTTGACTGTCAGTGATTCGCGTTACGCTTGAACAAGGTTGATAATAATTGAAAATTTATTATTTCAAACGTTTACTGAAAATAAGTTTTGGTCGAAACGAAGCACCCACTGCCTGCGCCTGCTTAACGCAAGCTTGTGCAAAAAGTTTGATAGCGGACAACCCTCACCGACCGATTTGGGTCTTACAGCAGATCAAATTGGACGTCGAATTTGGCCGAAAAATTATTTTTTATGACGAGGTGGATAGTTTAACAAACAAAATTGCTGCATCTAGGGATCGGAAAACTCGCACGTGATTGTTGAGAAACCAAAGCATCCGCAGAGGGTGACAGTTTGATACCGATTTCGGAGTGATGACCTCATTGGCTCATTTTATTTCGAAAACGAAACGCCATTTCGGTCAACGCTGAACTCTACAGAGCCATGTTTACTGAATTTTTATGGGCTGAAATTTATGATATGGACTTGGGCGAACTTTGGTATCAGCATGATGGCGCGCCATGCCACACAGCCCATTATCAGCCGCCTTGGAGATGTCAATTTGTCCCCTCGGAGCCCGTTAGACTTTTTTTTTTGTGGAATGAGCTAGTTAAAAAACAAGCTCTGTATTTGATCAAATAAAAAAAAAATGTAATGCAAATTACTGTTGAAACGCAGTGAAATCGAGCTATTTTTGAAGAGAATGTTGTATTCAAAAATTGTATGCTAAAGCGGTCTTGCTCGAAAAAAGATGATGGAACTCCACAAATGGTAGCAAGACAAGGCTTGACGAGAATAATTCACCTGGTCAAACGAGTGGTTTGGAAGTTTTACTGCCATCAATTAATGCGTTTGAAGCAAGAAATTAAAAAAAAAAGAGACCAGAACTGCTGAAAAGTTATTATTATTCGCCATGCCAACGCCAGACCACATACATTTGACTCGGCAAAAATTGATAAATCTTGACTGAGAATTTTTTTTATTTATTCACCTATGACATTGCACTGTCAGATCATCATTTGCCTCGATTTCTATAGCATTCTCTTGCTGGCGTAAAATTGATTTCAAAACCGGCAAATGAAAATCACGTAACTCAGCTCTTCAAGAAGAAATTTCAGGAATACTACATACATTAGTATATAATAGTTCTAAGTATAAGGTTTAGCTTAGAGGACCCGCATAGGGTCAATAAACTAAGGTAAGTTTCTTAAGCTAGACTTAAGCTGAATTTATGAAATAAAAAAATGCATTTAAGGTAAAAAATAAGTGACAAATTCTCAATCATTTTATTTTAATATCTGAGAGGGTTAATATTACTGTTATATTATACTATATTACACACCATATCTCTCATCATCTAAGCTTTGGTGTTGATATAGTTTTGGGGTACTTACTTTTCAAAAACTAATTGAACAGTTTTTCAATTCTTTGCTATTTGAGTCATATACGGCATGTATAAGCCATATACGACCATATTATACAAGAAAACAAATAATATATATATGTACTAGGTGGGATAACCTTCTTGGGAATGGAAAAAAAAATTTTATAAATGTTTTTTTTATTTTATTCAATATAGTCCCCTTTTAATTTGATACACTTATTCTAGCGATTCTCCAACTTCTTGATCCCGTCCGAAAAGTAATTTTCCGGAAGATTTGCAAAATACTTCTCCGTGGCGTCGATGATTTCCTCGCGTGAGCTGAATTTTTTATTGATGAGCAATCTTTTGAGGTTTGGGAAGAGATAATAGTCCGCGGGAGCCAAATCGGGCGAATACGGAGGAAGCGACAGCAATTGGAGCCGTAAGTCATTGATTTTAGCTGTGGTTACTATGCTCTTGTGCGCCGGTGCATTGTCTTGTAAAAACAGACATTTTTTTCGCCTCATGTGAGGTAATTTTGCAGCGATTTTGGCCTTCAATCGCTCCAATAATGCACAGTAATACTCGCTGTTGATGGTTTTTCCTTTTTCGAAGTGCTCTCGCGTTTGTGTTTTTGGTCAGGAGTGAGTATGCGCGGCACCCAGCGGCAGGATAACTTTTTCATATGCAGAATATTGCCCAAAATATGGCGTGTGCGCTCAGTACTAATCTTCGTGGTATCTGTTAGCTCGCGCACCTCCACTTTCCGATCAGCCAACAACATTTCATGTATTTTTTTGACATTGTCCTCTGTAACACGAAAATCTCCAAACCAATGTTTGACGGTGTAATCTGACGGAGCATTAGCCCCATAACATTTATCCAACTTTTCTTTTGTTTCCTTCGCCGTTTTGCCTCTCAAAAAATAATGTTTTATGAGAGAACGAAAACCGTTTTTGTCCATACTCAACATGATGCCAAACACGTCAACAACAATCAGCTGTCAAAACAAAACTAAAGACGATATCGCACTGAAATCTCATATCTACCTAAATATGAACGGACTTCAAGGCACCATAACTTTTTTTGCAGTAGCAGCGCATTCTGACGGTCAAGGATTTTTCTTTTCCCCACCCAGTATATAAAGGGTGATTCATCGTAATGTTTGATTTATAGTGTAAAATAAAACACATAAATTTGAAAGCGAACTTAAAGTTTTTATTATCTGTTAAAAGAACAATTGATGGCATTTTTTTCTTAAAACGATGTCATGTAAATATTGGCCACAACTTCATCTGAGGTGGTCCATTCGGAAGGCCAATTTTGGGCAACTCGTTCGAGCATAGCAACTGGTATCTCGCGGATAACACGAGTAGTGTTGGCTTTCAAAGCGTCAATCGTAGCTGGCTTATCCCTGAAGACCTGAAACTTTACATATCCCCAGAGAAAATAGTCCAAAGGTGTGATATCGCACGATCGAGGCGGTCAATTTACCGTAGCAAAACGTGAAATTAAGTGCTCACCAAAATGATTTCTCAACAAGTCCATTATTTCACGCGCTATATGGTTCGTAGCGCCGTCTTGTTAAAACCAGGACTCACCGAGGCCATGTGTTTAAATTTAAGGAAGCACATAGCAGGATTATGCGTACCGTAATCGCACGAAAAACATTTCTCACAGAACGCTGATTTTTGTAGAACAACTGAACAATTTGGAGACGCTGTTGTGGTGTGAGTCTTTCCATGATGACTTTCCAAACGATACTGAACAAAAATGACAAAGCAGTTTAATAGGAATCATGCGTGATCTGTCAAAAAAAGCCTATTGAAAATCAAACCTCACGATGAATCACCCTTTACATTCTTATAGTACATATATATATATATATATATATATATATATATATATATATATATATATATACATTCTTATATAGCACATACTTATGTACACCATAGAAAATATTAGTATTTGCTTTCTTTTAATCACCAATGCAACGATAATAATCGGAAAAAAAGAAGAGCGAGTAAAATTGAAAATCCAATTAAATTTCTGTAAGCTGTTAGAGTACTCAATAAGTTACAACTTCGGTTAGATAGTTGGTTATGTACAGTATATAGTTTCATTGAAAGTGCGATGAGTGAAGTCAAAATCAATTAGTTCTGCATAATTGTTAGCAGTATAATTTGATTGATTAAAGGAGACAAAATTTTCTAAATTATTTATACGCGGAATGGCGAATCAATATCTTCGTTTGTTCATTAATGAAGTAAAACTAATGAATGTGAATATAGTTGGCATTCAGTTTGTAATTACATAACACACATTATTTACTTTTACTCTTTTTCGTTGGAATACGTTTAGAAAGCTTGGTTTATTTGAAATGAGCGCTATGAAGTCACAAAAAAGATTTTTAGCACTTTCTTAATACTCAGCTTTTTTAAAAATTTAAATTCTTAATAAAGGGTGTAGACATGTTTTAACTGGTTTAACGTCAATATATATTATTATATATGTATTTCATTATATACGTATGTATGTATGTACATTTGTATATTTATTTATACAAAACAAACATCGGGGGGCCAAAGACCAAAGTATGGTATACATATCCTGTGGAGAATGTAGGACGGGCTTGAATTTAAATTATGTTCATTCTACGTTTATTTACACAAAATTTAACTTGACTTGTTTCTGATTTTAAGAAAACTATATGTTGTTACCCACTGAATGCTTTTTCAGGAGTGATGATTTAAAGTTTCGTTGTGCATAGTTATTTCTTCCTTTAAAGTTGGAGACAGTATTTCTTCAGAAACATGGCAACCTTCTTCCTATGATCATTTAAGAATAGAAAAATGTCCACCTTGTCATAACAAACAAAAGAAACAATCAAACAACAAATCACCTCCATTTAGATGACAAATAAAAATGCCCTTGTTCAATTGACGTAAAAAAATGTATTGCTCAATAAAGCGAAGTCGGAAATATAAATAGAAAATTAATTCAAAATTAGCATTTAATTAAACAGCAATTTTCATATAAGTTGTTAAGTTATTTTCAATTTCAAGAGTACATGTTTTATTTAATTCTGTAACAAATTCGCATTTTATGTACCTATATAATTAAGAAAAATGTGTTTGCATACATACATATACAATGTTTAATTACATTACAAATAAGATTCATTGTAGCTAGTTACCCTTACATCCCTACCAATTCTTATTTCTAAATATGTAGGTTTAAGGTTTGTTCTTCTAGTAGCAGCATGAAGTTTTAGTTTTAGTTTGCGAGTAACGATTGGTATACCGAGATTGCCGTTTGCAGGTAGGATAGGAATATTGGTTCGAGTTCATTTGCCGTACAATTTTCTGCAATATCCCTGCCCTACATCCTGCTATTGCCCTGAGAGATGATCAGCAGTTAAGGATGGTTTTAGAATTATGTGAGACTGAAAGCAGGAATTCGGTAGTGCCCTGACTATCCGGAAAGATGCGGATATGCTTTGCAAATATAACATTTATCTTCAGCTAGGACGGGATTTGTTTTATCCCAAAAATTTTCCACTTGAAATAAGCTACAGTTATTTGGTGGGCGGAAGGTGAGACTTAACTGAGCAAACACCGCCACCAACCCTGCTACTAGTCTTGGATCCATCTGTATAGAATGGATTGACTTGTCGTTGTTGTCTATGAAAGCATCTTCCTCTCAGAAACATCTACAAGGAATGCTTGCATAAAAGATTACAACTCTTGGTACCTTAAGAAGACACAATGGGAGCTACTATACTTACAACCTACTCTTTTAAATTATAATTGTGATAGAATACGAATTCAACTTATATTTACTTGGACCCACTCTGGTCTTGAGTTTCTCGTTGCCTTGGTATTGCATAATTTATCATTAATTTATTGAAATAGGTTACCTTTCATCAGACAGGACAAACTCCTCCAGCATTGCAAAACTGTGCGGCGCACTGAGGATTACACATTTGTCTAATACACCCATTGATATTTTAAAATGCATACAATTAAAAATAAAGTTTTGCCACGGTCATTCGACTTAATTTGAAACTATGAAATAGTTTTCTAACCATCCCAAAGCTTTCTTTTATTAATGAATGTATGAATAAATAAATTTTAAGATACGTGACGCATATTTACATTAGAAAATAAAATCTTTTTCAGTTTTTAGTGCATGATTTTTGAAAGGAATTTCTTGAAAAAGTAAGAACTATTTTTGAAACCCTTATGCAGGTAGAACGAAGGAACTACTTTGCAGTACCTACATATATACATTGATATTATAACGCGAAATGCAAATGCTATATATTGAGTTGAATGGGCATAATAATAAATAAGTACGTTAGTTTGGTCGCACAAAATATATTTGTATACGTTCATGGTTTCTGTATTGAGAACTCTCCAAATTATTAGGTTTATTAGGTTTATTTATTTATTCGTAAACCAATTGAATTACAATATATTGTTATCAAAATTAAATTTATGTGTAAATTGTAGTCCCTCCCGATAACGAGAACTGATTCGAAATCGTCTTGTAAAATTTGTATCAAATTAAAGTAAGCTAAACCAGCAGAAATTGGTGCGACCAATAGATCACGCCAAGAACTTCCTGAGAAAGGGAACTTGTAGTATTCTCCAATGTTTTTTTGATTTTTCAAATCCTATTGGAATTAAGAAAACGTATCACTCATAAAATTAGACCGTTCAGATGTGAGACTCTGCATTAACGAAATCGTAGTTAGTACTGCATTGGCGATTCTAAAATTTTTGCTATTCCTTAAGTAACTCAAATAAATCTAATCAAATTTTTTTCAAATCTTCGTTAATGCATGATATATAGTAAATTCGGTAAGTTTTGCAAAAATTTACAATGAGTCTTTTTTTAAGAAAAAATTAATTGTATTTTGTGGTTATTGGCGGTCCGAATATAGTGGCAGCGATTCGACCTGAATACGAATTATCTGACAAAAATTTAAATCGATAACACGATTTGTTCGTAAGTAATCTTGGGCCAACAAATAACACACACACATATATATATATTTATATACAATATATATATTTTTTTTCTTAAAAAACTATCTAAAAATATTCTGCTTTATCGGCAATTCCGGCGGAAATTACTTTTGCCAATCTAAGTTCAAGTTCAATCAAGTTAGGTTCGAACTAAGTTCAAAGTAGTTTAAGTGACATAATTTATGAAATGACTTCAATATGAAGCTTATCGGTAATAATTTTAATACTTACGAGTGTAACGTGCGAAAGCAAACATTTGAATTTGCGAAATGTTCTCTATAGCTCTAAGATTAATCGTGGAAGAATGCGAGAAGACAAATAAACAGAGATCAATCAGAGATCAAAATTACGAGACTGTTCTAATCCACTGGAACTGCCGGAGCCATTGTAAGTTAATGCGAAAAAATACAATACTTGGTCTAACTTAAAGTGCATTTTATTCAGATTCAATCAACATAATTGGGGTAACCAACCAGCCTTCAAATATTGGTTGGATACCCTGCAATCTTCGGTGCCATTACCCAAAGAAGAATTTGACATTCCGGCTATTACTATATTGAGCTTAGTGCGTGCTTGCGATTTTTTTTAGGAAGGTGCCAAGGTTTTGCAAGAGGTTGTGAAGTTGGACTGGTTCAATCAAGCTTTAGTGAAGTATTGTCAGAAGTTTTGCATGTCTTCGAAAATGAACTCTGTCCCAAATGGATTACTATGAAAATTTAATTGAATGAAAAACGAACAATTGCAACTGCATTTTATGAAAAATATAGGATACGCTGTGTGATAGGATGCATTGATGGAACACATGTTCGAATTGTGGGGCCATCAACAAACAAGCATCTATATTATATTAAGTAAAGAAGATCCTTCAATGATCTTCTAAAAAAATTTATTCTCAAACGAACAACTTGTTTGGGGGAAATAAAAAACAGATTTCCAATTTTTACAAAAGATTAATTCACGACCGAAGCCGTTCACAGTTAGACTAAGAATGCCAAATTTCCATTACATTTCATACTTAATTCCACATTTCACATTTGCTGATCTGCAGTTCAAATGCAGATCCATTCATTCTGCTCGCATTGGATTTCCGGGTGGGAATTCAATTCTAAGTGCAACGCCGACACTTTTTTTACCTGGATGAATGCGTAATCATGATAACAGTCGCCCCTTCAAATATCTGCGTCCCGCAGGTCACTTATTGAACTTTCATTGGTGTTGTTGGCCTTGGGACAAAATCATGTAGGTACAGTAATCGATTTTCAACGAAAGGATAAGCGGAGCTCTGGGATATTGTCTCTTCCATAGATCTTCTTCCAGAACAGACAGATGATGACTATAACTAAAGCAACTAAAGAAATTTCTGTGAATATGGAAGAGTTAAATTTTTTACGTAAGTTGTTATTTAGTTCTTAATTTTTTGCACTTAGGTTGTGCAAGAATTCTAGTTTAGGGATTATCCTATTGCTGGTTATAGTTGATAGGACAGTGGGCAATGCTTGCGGGATGATAGCAACATTGCTGTGATAGGTTTTGTCCTTGACTTGAACCATTTCATTGTCCAGTTGAATCACAAAGGTGCCTTCTAAAAAGAGTAGACGAATTTTTATTCATTATACAATAGTTGAATTTGAACAACTTGAAACAAATATCGTAAAGCTCATAGGCCAGTTCAACTATTTCGTCATTGTTGCAAAGTGCATTCCCACCTTTTAACACTCTAGGTACACATGAGTCTTCTGTCAACCTCTCGAGGGTGTTTTCCTGGAACACAGAAGTTTTTCCTATATTAAGGTATTCGTCTTTTAGTCCGTATGTCTCGTCATGACTAATAAGGAGTCTTGAGAATACTAAGTCAACTTGCCTACCATTTTTGATTGTCGCACGTGAAGTCACTAGGTGGTAACTTTTGGATTGATTTTCGGTATAGACAAGATATAGATCATCAGCTTCTACAACGTTTTGATAAGGCAAGGTTTCAAGTTCATTGATAGTGGTATTAATTTCCTGTGAATCCAGAAGATTACAATTAACAATACTTTTTTTTTGACCATTTGACAAGCCCTTATTTGTTCGTTTACCCCTTCCTTTAAAATGAGTAATTTGTTAAGTAGATCGTGTCCAAATTTGCAAGTGTCTTCTTTTTGTATAGAATTTTGGTAAACGTTAATTATTTTATTAAGTTTTCCTGTGATGTCCTGAGTCATGTCAAAAAGGTTTTCATTGATCAAATACTGTCGGTTGTTGTTTTTATCAATGTCCATCTGTTTTTCCATGATTTTGTCACAATTAATTGCGTAAGGAGAACCACATATTCACTTCCTACTTTTTTTTATATATATATACATACATACATATATAAATAGGTGAAAAGAAAGTGAGAGAAAGAAAATTACTTCTACGTTACTTTATATTTTTTAAATGGGCTTTGTGGATCCTTTTTCCCCTTAATGTCGTTACAGTTACTCGGTTGTCCTTTGTAATTATTTTTTTTATATAGTGGTTTATTCTTACTTCTTATGCCCTTTGCAGCAACATAAATTATATCACCTCGATTATATTTCGTCGGTACCACTTTTTTTTAGATTTTTTCTAACATTTCTCGCTTTTATATTTCTTTCTATTATAGCCCTAAGGTCCTTGTTAACTTTGTTATCGATCCACAGGTTTTATATTCTGCCCTAAGACGGTGAAGTGAACTCGTTCTATTTGACCGTTGACCTCGCTTCTATGAAATGAAGTCAGATAGAGTTTTACGCCTAGACTTTGAGAATTTTGAAAATTTATCGACAACTGTTAAGAATCTCTCATTTTGAATATCCATTGTATCCATATGAATTATTTCACAAGGGTTTCTGGGAATGGGTGTTGCTTGTAATTGCAGATTATGCGAGTGTCTGTTGTACTTTTTACTGTTACAAATATCGCAAGAAGCTGTATCCTTGCACTCATCTGTGGATTCTGTTGGCAATGGTATGATTTTATGAAAAAGCGATATCAACGATGGCATTTGGCATAGGCATAGTACCAGCCAAACATTTGGAAAGGAATTACCAACAAGTGGGTAGTGCAGGTAGTAACGGTTCTAGCGCTAAATGTGTGACATTGCATCGCAATAAAATTGTAAGGATTATATTCTTTTGGTTTTTCTATACTACAAAATCATCACATTTATTTTATCTATTTTTTGTTAATTTTTTATTTATTGGTGTGGAACTAGACTTGGCCTTATAAAATTTTTGTGTGTCCACTAAGAATTTTAGCATGCCCATGTCCCACGTAACGTATTCTATATATGATACGCTGAAAATGAGGCTCACATCATATAATTTTACTCCACTACACCGTCAGGGCCTTGAGATTCTGATTATTTTGGATGATCTGCGACCATTGCCACTATATGGTTAAGCTGCTGTCGTCTTCTCGGGTAATTTTCCGAGGTGGGTTTTTGGGGTGATTTATTAAATTCACGTTTGAGGTTTAATTTTGAAATTGTAATGCGTAAAAGCAGAAATCATATTCGACCCTCGACTCCTCGGGAGCCTTCTTGGATTTTTGAATTACGAGTAATTTAGATAGATTCCCATTCAGGCCCTATCGCGGTATGTCACTACCAGAGCATCAGCGGTCTCCGAGAAATAGGTTTTCGCTCGTATTTTGTTAATAATCAGAGAAAATTGGTGATTTACTGTGGCATCAAAATCATTAAATCAGTTGATTTAATTGGTGCTACAAAGTTCTTATGTCCATTTTATCTGCATAATTCAGGGCTAGCACTCTTTTGATTTCCGACCACCCACCATCGAAAACATTATAAGAAGAAAGACGAATCAGCCTTCCCCCTAATTTTTTGGCGAATCTGTTGAAGTGTTGCCCTGTAAATGGGTTTAGTACGGACTATTTCATAATCCTTTAAGACTTCCTCAACGCTATGTATCCAGGATACATATTGCACCGGGTTGCCCTCGAATACTTGCAATTCTTTAACCGGGTTGGGCAACTTTGAAATTTCCCTAAGCTCTGACTTTGTATTTGGCCCTCGGAGGGGTTCCTTAGTCAAAGGAGATGGATCACTACTTGCCTCAATTATTCTATTATTTTCTATTTGCCTTACTTTATTCTCTATGTATCTGACTGTCCTACCAGCGACTCCATCGCATCCTTCCGTCCATATCGCTCTATTTGAACAAGTCGTATCTCGAAACCCCTTAATTTCTCGAGGACAAAGTTAACCGCTCCCGTCAATTGCGTAACCGAAACCTTAAGTTCTTCCATTTTCCCTCACGAGTGGTACCGAAATATAGTTTATATATATATACTATATATATTTCTATATATATATAGAAATAAAACAATTCTAATATTTAACCCTCTAATTTCTCTCTTTTTTACTTCACAGAAAATTATGTTTTTTTGTAAACGCGCGCAATTATAAATCTTTTTCTCTTTGTATATAATTGATTGATAAACCAATCTACAATTTTTCGTTCTTTCTATTTTTTTTTCTATACAGATAGGTATATGTACCTAGGTATATATAAAATTTGTAACATCAATATTTTCAGCACGTTCATATTGTCCTGAGGTTGGTTTCTTCTCGTTCTTCTTTCGTTTTTCTCTCGTTCTTCTCCCGTTTAACTTATGGTTTCTTCGCAAAAGTCACAGGCACTTTATCACTTCTCTGTCGTCTTTTAAGTTGACTTTCTCTCTCAAAAGATACGTTGATTAATAATTTTTTATAAGCACATACAAAAAAGAAAAAGTTTTTCCAGTTAAATTTTCCCAGACCGGTTAAAGGCACTTGCATATTGTTATATCTTATCTTCTATTTAGGAACGATCACATAAACGTTTTTTGTTTTTTTTTATATCTATATATTTTTTTTTTAATTAATTTTTTGGATCCTTGCTCGGGCGCCAGTAAAGAAGATCCTTCCGGGATCTTCTAAAAAAATCTATTCCCGAACGAACAACTTGTTCGGAGGAAATAAAAAACAGACTTCCAATTTTTACAAAACCGACGCCGTTCACAGTTCTACTAACAATGCCAAATTTCCATTACATTTCATACTTAATTCTACATTTCACATTTGCTGATCTGCAGTTCCCATGCAGATCTATTCGTTCTGTTCGCATCGGATTTCCAGGTGGGAATCCAATTCTAAGTGCAACGGAAGCTCGTGTGCAATGTCGACACTTTTTCAGCTAGATGAATGCGTGATCGTGATAATTAATAGAAAGGATTTATTTAGCCTAAATGTTATAATGGTAAGTAAACTGTTCGTTATTGAGTACTACGAATTTATGCCACCCATAACTTTAAACTTGAAAATATGAGACCATGAAATGAAGTTACGGTATGTACATAGATTCTACTCATCCTGGTGAATTTCATGATTCAATGATTTTTAACATAAGTAACATAAGAAAAACTTGGAACAAGAATACTTACATGAGTCGAATACTTTTTGGTTACTAGATATGTAATTTGTGGAAAAAAAGACATTTTTGCTGTCATTCATGGCATTTATCTTGCCTTATGTTGGGAGATTCTGGATACTCTCTGGAACCATGGCATTTGACTCCATATACTACAGATCTATCGAAGAAAATTCTAGTGAAAGTTAATTCAACACTGCACATAAAAGCTGCAGAAATATAATTTAGCGGTCGATTGGTGATCTCAAATGAAAAGGCAGTCAAAATAGCAAACATGTGTTGCGCAATGTTTAACATATGCAAGCATTTCAAGAAAGACTCTTTTTCTGACAATTTAATAGTCAACAAGGGTAACGAAATCGATGAGCGAAATCTATATAACAATCTCTGTATACAGCGAGTCAACGGATAAGAGCAGATAAAAGTAACTAGATATGCAAAAACAAATTGTTATTATTTAGATTTTATAGTAGAATGATGATAACGTATGTATGTGGGTAATTCAGGAAAAAATTCAAAATTCTACATTTCTTTCACTTTTAACAGTCGATTATTTTTCCCAATCTTGGCCTACAATTTAATTTTTCTAAGTTTTTCCATTTCCATATTGTGGCGAGTATTTTCCTTTATCTGGCGATTTTTAATGTCATCCGATTTATCAATTGCACGGTATATCCTTTTAAATTCTGCTGAATATCTGTATAATGCATGTTGATTGTTTTATTCACTTTACTTAAATTTGTGCACATTTGTTCTTGTATTAGAAGTTCTTTGTGAAGAACATCTAACGGATTTAATGTTTTTGTTCCACTCAACTGCTATTTTTGTTGCAGTTGTAAATTGCTTCTTCAGTTGGAGAAAAACTATTTTCTTCGTTAGGACCACACCCTGTTACATTTTGCTTTTTCAAATTAGTAGTAACCTTATTTCGAACGTACTTTTTTCATCGTCGAAATCTTAAAAATTATATTTGAAAACAACTGCTAATTAAATTGTTTACCTTTTTCCACTCAATTACGGATTTTACGGGTGATCCTAAAGAGTTAAGTTGAGTTTCTAGCTGTTTCCAGAAGATTTTTACATTTTCTTTTTCTCTCTTGTGATAGCCCCTTGCTATAAATGGATAATTCTCCATTACTTCCACCATGGTATTTACTTGTCTTCTGTTTGAAGAAGATGACCTTATTATTCAATTATACATGAAATAAGAAGAAATCTTAAATTTATAATAAGAAAATACACTTATATTTTAAAGTTCCTTCAAACAAATGAGGGAGAATTTTTTCAATAGAAATGTCAATTATTTTCCCTCGGAAAATAAATTTGCGATGCCTACATGTTTCCCGGGAATGGTTTTTCACTTTTTAGAGATTGTTTACTATTGGAGAGTGTCGTATGGAGGAAAAATTCCGGGGAAAAATTTTTTCGCGATTAGGCTGACTATAAACATTGTATTCACAAGCTTTTCGAAGTGAATGCAAGAACTTTCCTATCAAGAAGTTAATGAAGTTTTCAAATAATTTAATACTCCAATATTTAAATTACTAAAAAAAAAATAATAATAATAAAATAATCGGCTTTTTTTTCTCAAAAATTAGGTTGTTTTCTTTTCGGCTAAATGCCATTACCCTGCCTCTTTAAATCAATCTACATATCAGAGTGTTATTCTGTATATCAAACTTCTTTCAACTAAATATTTTGCATAGAAAACTCTAAAAGTGCTCTTAGTTTTCTGATAGTGCAAGGCAGATTTCCACATAAGAGTCATCGGGTCAACATATTGATGACAATATGTTCGTAAGATGTACATATGTATGGTATGTATATCATCGTATAGTGGCTTTCCGTATAACGCTTCTTTCTGCGCTAGATACACTGATAAATCTCTCGTCTCTGCATTAAAATGTATTTCTTTTGATAACTATATGCATCAACTGTAGTAAGAAGAATCAAGCGGGAAAGGAATTACAGAATAACAAAATAAGTTCGTGTCCAAAGAAGGTGATCGTAAAATCCGGCCCAAAAAGCAATAGAGGCTCAAGTTCTGGCCGAAGTTCATAAAATGGTTTACGATTCATGCAAGACGCTGGAAAGGATTTTTGAGGTGACCTTACCTAAGGATAAAAATCTGTAGTTATTGCAGATAAGGTAACAGATCCGACAAATAATTTGTTCCATACTAATGTGTTGCGACGAATTTCAAAAAGCTGTGACGGGTGAGTCGTCAACTTTCGTACTTTTGTTATTTTTCAGTGTTTTCTATTTCTGTGTCTTCCACTTTTAATGGGTGATTTTTTAATAGTTTGGTTTTTAACTGTCAATAGAAAATACAAAAAAATTACAAAAGTGTGAAAACTTTTTACTTGAGGTCATAAATCTATGCTTGCCATTTACTCTTTAAGTATAATTTTTTATAAATGTTGACCATGACGACGTTTTAAGTGGTCCATATGGAGAGTCTAATTTTAAATCACTTTTACGATCATATTGGTTGGTATCTTGCTAATAACATGTGTAATGTTGTCTTACAAGGCTGCAATTCGCGCTGGTTTACCAGCATATACGAGTGAGTTGTAAGTGACGTCAAAACGAGAGATAAATTGTTCACTGAACTCATATCTGAATTGGTCCACCGATTCGCGTACTGTGTGGCATGCAGCGCCATTTTGTTGGAACCATATGTCGACTATGTTCAGCTCGTGCATTTTTGGCAAAAAAAAAATTGTTCTCATAGTCATCATTGAAAAAATATGGGCCAATGATTCCGCCGAACCATAAACCAGATCTTGCATAGTCTGAGATTGCTAATCCGACCAAATATGGCAGCTTTGTTTATTAACATACCGATTTAAATAGAAAAAGCGGATCTTCCTCCAGTTTTTTTAAGGCCCCGATACCAATTCGACGCTGTGGCTGTGGTAAGTCGTTCGGCTTTAGTTATTGCACTTTTTTTTGTAATTTCTTAGACCAAGATCTTTGCATAAAATCTTCCACGTAGTCGAGTAACACAATTCCAATTGCAACGGCAACGAATAGACAAACCATAGTATTCATTAACACAGGCGGAAACAACATACGTGTAGGTGGTTTTATCTCCAATAGCGTAAAATTGGTGCGAAGTTTGGTCACTATAGCTTGAATTGCTTGTTCAGTAGGTCGATTATGACGACCATAAAATGGACGAAGTCGGCGAAGCACGAATTTTGATAATAAAATTCAATAATTTGTATGCGTTGTTCGGGTGTAAGCCTTCTATGATGAAATATAGAACGCTGAAAAAATAGAACGCTAAAATACCAAACATCAACAGAATCACCCTTTATATTAGTTTAAGGATCACAAATCACCAAAGTTGGGTTTTCTTTATCTCTTTTAGCCATCCTCATTTAGCTTTTGCTGAAGATTCTGCTTAAGTGCTTCTTTAATTCTCCAAGGAGTAGTAATAAAATTACCTAGGCATAGCTCCGAGTCTGCTTTCAGCTGGGAGATTGCGAGATCAATTTACTATGCTAGTGTTAGATGTTAAACTGAGCTTTAGGATTTTTGTATATATTTTTAACATTGAGGCAATTTTTTTTTGTACAAAATCGCGATATTTACAACTTTTATTAATCAAAATTTTTTTTTAAATGGAAAACTCAGGTCCATAAAATTTTTAGAACTTTGGTTTTTGTAAAAAATTAGAAAATATGCGGTCCGAAAATAATTATAAAAAAATTTAATATCCAGATAAGATATCAAATCGTTGGGCTCTTTCACAATAACGATTAAAATATTTTCACAGCTTTTCCCGCAGGAGATACTATGTACTAATTTTGTCATCAGAGCATCTAGAATCCTACAGAATTGTACTTAACTATTTTCGGTGATATCGTCAAGAGTTATATATATGAATATAAGAATGTCTAAACGATGAATTGGATTAACCTCCACCGAAGCTTCAACTATTATACAAACAGAGTTTCCTTTTCAGTCTTGGAGTTTGTGGAAGTAATTAACAGAAATCTCGGGAGTGGTGGTTTTCAAGGTCCTTTAAAGAACCACGCACTATTTTAGATTGTAATGGAATCCATTATAAGATTTTTCCTAAGTTTGAGTAAAATTATTTAGACAGTGGTTTGATAATTGGAAGAAATATAGTATATTGCAGCTTTAGTGGTCTGATACATTTCACTTTTTTCTTCCAAATGGCAGTCCTAAGACGAGAACCGGCCACCGCTGGGAAGATTTGCCCTCCTCTGTATATTAATTTCAGTTGAAGATAAGTGGCTTGGAATTAATATATATGAAGAGAACAAATAAATTTTAGTTTGTAAAACTCTGGCTATGCTTAGCCAGTTATTTGCAATGGCTCATTTGATAGAGTAAATGTTGTTATGAACTGTCTAGTTTGTCTTCTAGGAGTCGAGAATGCCAACATCAACAAAATCATATCAACAACATTGATATGTTCCTTTCAACTTTAAATTTGCATAAATATTCTGTTTTCTTTTTAATTCTTCAACCTAATAATACTGCGGTCCATAGAAAAAATTATGGAACAAGTTGTATCAGATCGTTTCATCTAATTTAATTAATACCAGTCTGAGCAGACGTTA
The DNA here is from genome assembly GCA_907269105.1 of Volucella inanis. Lineage (NCBI taxonomy): Eukaryota > Metazoa > Arthropoda > Insecta > Diptera > Syrphidae > Volucella > Volucella inanis. The sequence goes on along the minus strand of OU026154.1, from coordinate 71,962,205 downwards.
CCATGTTCTGGATATATTTTTAGATTTCAGTACAGCCTTTGATACGCTCAACCATTATAGGCTTGTCAGAATTGGTATTAGAGAAAGTTTAGCGAAGTCCATTAAGGACTACCTTTCTTCGAAGATGTTTCGAGTCAAATTCAATAAAAGCTGCAGCGATGAGTACCAAGTGCAAAATGTTCAAAATGTTTACTCAGGGACTAAGACGGTCCCCTTTTCGTATTGTACACCAAAGTGTTTCAAGAAAAGTACACTGTTTGCATATGCGGGCGACACGGCCATCGTGTGTCTCACCAGTCGCCAGAAGAAGTTACCAAAAAAATGCAAGATGAGTTCAATGAAGCATGCAAGTGGTGTCATGATAATGGGTTGGTAATAAATTATTTAAAAACAAAAAGCCATGCATATTCGCAGCCCCATATACCCAAAATTCAAAAGTGTTCCGAGAACATATAGGTATTGTAGATGTGGAAATACAGCAGGGGGAGAAGATATCGGGCTTCATGATACTTATACATATCTAGACATTATCATCGATAGTCACTTTCTTTGGGAGCCACATATAATTAGTCTCAGAAACAAGCTCAGTGGATGTTTATTTACGCTTGCACTTATTGTATTCAAATCGTCAACTGCCGTCCAAAAACTTGTTTACTACGCACTTATAGAATCAAAGTTAAGATATTGAACATTGGCATGGGAAAGGGCAGCGCAAATGCACATCGATAAGCTGCTAATATACAGTACAGAGCTAGAAAGCTAATGTCAAAAAAAAAAAATATATATATATATATATATATATACCAGCGACATACGAACTTTAAAAAATTAAGCAGATCTAAGAAATGAGTATCGGAGTATTTCGACGATCCAAGTCATTGAATAGAAATTAATTGCGAGATTCTTACGAGGAGATAAACCAATGGATGCACCAATAATCATAAATTAATACGGAAAATGAACTGTAAGTTATACTTTGTCGAATCTAATCTAATCTAATAAAACAACATTTTCTTGGAGCAGTAATATAAATGCATAGAAAAAACAAATTTATTTCCTATATTTTTTTTTTGCAAACACAAGTTATTCTTTAAAAAAATATCCATTAAAATATTTTAATAAATACTCGTAATGTGTTGTACTCATGCTGAAAAAAAATGTAATAAATGTACATACACAAAACCAACTGTGTTACACGTCTTCCTGTAGATATGCCATATGGCAGGAAAAAATATAAATAATATTAATAATATCTGTTTGAAAGTAAATAAAAAATAATAAATACGACATAACCATATATTACCATTATTAGAATAGTATATATCAAATATTTAAATTGTGTACATCCACACACTTTGACCATCTATTTATATACCTACCTAATCGTTTTACTTAGAAACACCTTATTGCAAGTAATTTGCTTCGATAAATTACAAAATATAAGTGTGTAATATGTTGAAGTATAATAAATTAATTCAAGACTTTTTCAGCGAACCTTATCAAAATGTTTGATTTTGTAAGCGTTACCAGCGCTAATGATATTTCCCATTGACATTTGAAAGATAACAATTTTTATTCCCTTTCCCATTGAATAATAACGTTATAAACACTTGCGGCAATGTGTAGCTTAAACTTGATAATTGGAACTAGATTTTATTTGCTATGAGCCGAAAATGCTCATTAAGATAATTTTATGATTTCGGCGCCTTTTTGATTTCCCATACATGTTAGAAAGTATGCAGGTATTTAACTTGTTTCCCTAAGAAATACTTGGACAACAAAATTGGTCACTCGTAATATAATTGACAAAAGTCTAAGGAAAAAAGTACTCAACAAAAGTACATCACAACGACATCTCTCATCGCATTTAACCAGCTCAAGAACTTACTTTTCTTTCACTTCCAGACCACACCGTGGCGAATCGTGATGATGAAGATAGATCATAATGATGATCGCAAGTTCCAATACAATGGTGTTCATGATGTTCACGATGGCCTGTCCAGCTTTACATGTAGCAAAACTGATGGGAAACGCTTAAGGAAAGGTAGATGCTACCTCAATTGCCAGTCCAAGGTAAGCTGTTGACTTGTTCGGTCGTTTCGGAAAGATCCTCTGTATTCCAAGAGAAATTTTAGCTCTATCTATATCTTTTATTTTCATTCGCTGTTCGAGGCGAAGCATAGAAAAGGAAGGAAAAAATCCATAAAACAAAAACGCACACACAGAACAAACAAAAAAAGAATTGTGAGCAAAGTAAACGAGAAAAAGAAATTTCTTTTTCTCAGGAAAAATTCTAAGATCGAATAAGATTTTATTTTGTAGAAATTTTAGTGTTTTATCTTTTATGTGCTTTTTCAAGATTTTTGTGGTAATTTTCTATTTGTTGATTTAAAAACGCTGGGTAAGTGTTGTATAATTTACGCGGTCGGTGAGTTTTAAATGCGATTCTAACGGATACCTAGTGACAGTTGAAACTTGGCAAAAAATATAAAAAAAAACGAACATATTAATTAATCAAAAATACATTGATAACCACAGTTACGGAATATAGACTTGCAAGCTACAAATTGTAAATTAAATTACAAAATAAAATGGAATACCGGTGCTATAGGTGGAGTTCGTCCAAAGTAAGTGACCCCATTAAAGGTGATATGATCAACTTTTTTTTCTTTCTTTTATTTATTTCTGACAAATTTCTTCGAGAAAAACGTTATTTGAGTGGGCTTAGAGATGTTTCACTTTTCCAATTTACCACGATGAAGTGTGTTTCTAATTTAGTTAAGAACACTCATGTGTTTGAGGTCGAACCGGAAGGAATGCACGTATGGAATGTGGCAAACCGTTTTGATAATAGATATATATGTTACGAGTGTATCGGAACGAGTTTGACAGGATAAACCCAAATTATCATACTTTCTTCTGCTAACTTTACATACGGACGTGCACTATTACACTCGTATGTTTGTATGATATATAAATGCAATTCATAATTTTTGGAAAGCATATTTTTTCAGTTGCACAATTTCGCAGATTCTTTCACAATTATTAACACTGATAGTGAGAGATTAGATTTTTGAATTGATAATATGATAATGATATGAACATATCTTCTACAAACTATAGTTGCGTACTAACAATCAATATAGTGAAAGTTATTGTTGCTAAAATAACTACGACTAATATCTTGCTTTGAGCATCATAAACATCGTGATACTTTCAAACGAAGACAGAACAAACATTGTGTCCATAGTAAAATATCATCATTGTAATGAGTTTGAATATCAACTTAATCGTGATATCATGTACATAATACGTACCTACTTTTCTCGTCCTAAAAAAAAGGTGCTTAAATTTAGGAAAAATAATTTTGAAGATAACTTGTTTGTTTGCAATTTTCATCTTTATTTATAAATCTTGTTAACAAATGAAAATCTGGAAATGTGAACCTTAAGAAAAAAAAATCAGCAGACATTTATATGAAACATCAACTTCAATTGGAAAAAAAACCACACAATTCCAATTACAAATATGAAATGCATTAAAGAAATTGTTAATTCGAGATATGTGTATTTATGCAACTGTGTTTAGTTTTAAAACACAACACTTGGCCGATGCGATGTCTGATATTCTAAATAAAAAAAAAAAGACAAGAGCTTTGTGATATGATTATATACATATGTATTCACAAAAAGGGAAGTTCATATTTACAAAAAAAAAATAAATAAAAAATAGCGAAAATCTTCACATAATTGTGCGAATGACATCAACAAGCCCGACTCATCTAACGTGATCGTGTAAATTTTTAAGGGTATTCTGTTCGTTCGTTATTCCTCTCCGTTTTCATTTCCTTTCTTTTTCTTTGTTTGTTTTATTTTTATCATTTTGTTGTGATAATGTATGTTCGCTGAGAATAAACATTTACTAATGTGCGGCATAGCTATGAACATCCTCTTTTTGTCAAGCTACAGTAACTTGTTTATAATAGATTAGTTTGTGGGATAATTTGTACACAAAATACTCGTATACTGACTGGCTGACTGGCTAAGTTCTTATAACCATATATCAGTTTCCCATGAATAATACCTATTTACCTATACAATTAAGTTTATCCCTTGATCTATGATACTATATAATTGGCTTGGACCCCATTCGAGAGCAAAAGAATTTTATGAATCAAAATTATCGCATATTTTTGTGCCATTGTTGAGAGCAAAAAGAAAGAAAAGTTGTGTGTGGGAAAGATAATGATTTTTAGTGAAATCGTATTTTTAACTCAATTTGTGCACAAAACGTGCATAATGAAAGGATTTCCAAAACTTAAATGTTTATAGAAAAAGAAAATATGTATTCTGTTTTTCTTTTTTTTTTTAGATGAGACAGTAATATCAATTTAAATCGCATAAGTTTAACATGAGGCAGCCTTTAGATACGAGTGTATTATTACGGCTGACCTCAATCGTAATCGTGACTCTCCATATGTAGGATTGTCCACATGAATACGTTTAGCCTACTTTTTCTGATTATCATATTGAATCATCTGTAAATACACGTAAGGGAGAAGAAATTTCTTTCATTTTTACCTTGTACATACCTATTCTTAGAACTGTGTGTAAAAGAAATTGCAAAGGAGAGATAAATGCAATAATTCATCGAAAGAATTTATATTAAAGTCACATATTCTAAACATAAAAGATTTACTTAAAGTGTTTTGTTATTCTATAATAGTGCATGGAGAAATTGTATATGTACACTGCCGCACCATATTAAGCCTATTATTAAGTTCAATTTCAATGGGAAAATAGCTAAGGGCGTTAATGATTTGCATATGGTATAAGAACCAAAACGAAAATTAATACAAATTTGCAATATGTAGCGTCTTTTAAGCTCTTGAACTTAACCGATAAATACTTGACATTTAGGTACATACAAATAGAAAAAGAATATTTTTGATTTAAAATCATCATTTTTTGTTTTTAATTTATTTTATTTATTTATAGAGAAAAACTTAAAATTAGTACAGTATATAAATTAAATAAACTAATGGTAAACTAATAAATACTAAACAAATACTTATAATTCGCATTCAACGTTCTATTGTTTTAAATGTACACCAAACTGAAAATGTTTTGCCTGTTGAAATGAGCCTGATCTTGTTATAATACATACCTATAACCAAAACTAGATCTTTCTATTTCCTTTGGATATATACTCGTAATACAATGAACTCAAAAGCTTAAAATGCTAGTCTGATCAAGGTCAAATCTGTTATCAGTCATGTCACGTTTTTACTTTTTTTTTTTCTTTTTATGACAAAATATAATTACGGACATGCGAATTGTTCCACACAATCCAAATTCGTATGTTAATTTGTTTCTTTATCTTTCTACATTCATCATGGTAAGTTTGAATAGAAGCGATAGTATTTTTGTCACTTTATAAGCTTTCTGGCAGAAATGTAAGCGTGGTACAATAAAATTCAGTCGAACAACTTTCACTGGCATTTGTTTCTCGATTTTATTTTATTTTCGTCTATTAGACAAGTTTGATATTAAATTTTGTGTTGTGTGGTTTGAATTTACGAACAGTCAATTAATACAAAATCAATCTAATCAAAATAAAATTCTTCACGTACTTAAAAGAGAGAGTTAGAAATGATTCGGTATTTTCGTCCAATGCTTTATTCATTTTTTAAAAAAATATATGTACATATATGATAATATGAACAATATATAAATATGTATTCTGCTGAGCAGTTCGCAACGCAACTCTTTTGTTTAGTCAAAAATCTTTTTTTTGACTTTTCTATTTCAAATATTTAAAATTTAACAATTTGTGATTTTGTTTGTCATATTTTTAGTATTTCTGGTTTGTTACTCATGGAAACTCGTAAAACTTATATGTTTGAATTCATAATACATACTGGTATGTTGGTACTATCTATATAAAAGCGAAGAAAGAAATACTTTTATTATTTTAAGTAAATGATGCATTTACTGATTCCTTAAAAGTAATAACTTAAATTTATTCAATTTTGTAGAATACGCTTTATTATTGTTTACAATCTAGCATTGTTATCGAATTCATTAGTTTTTTTTTTAAGCTGTGGATATTGATTATCACACCTTTTGAATAAGGCTCAATAGTTTCCAGATACTTTTAGATCTTGCGGCTTTTTTTATCGTCATCCCAAAAAATTTTAAGTAAAACTTTTTTGCTTTACATTCGGGGTCACAATATTTCACAACATGCCTATTAGAAGATATGCCTGAAACCGGCAATTCGTCCATCTTAGTGGACTGAGGCTTGTATTCTGAGTTAGCCCGTCTTCTGATGTGTATCCATTTACTTCAATTTTAAACTCATTTGTTTATCGAGAGCATATTTCTCCATTAAGACAATAACCAGTATATATGATTGCATACCAATTCGAACCATTGATTCGTATATCCTGGTATCAGAAAAAGGAATTTTGTCCTCGTTAAACTTTTAATGCCCGTATAATCTTATAATTTGCTCATTCTGATTTGGGGTAATGGGGTTCTTATCATTCAAGCTGGGGCCTAAAGTTTTCTTAACATATCTTACAGTTTTTCTATGCCTAAGAGGATATTAATGGATTTAAATTCAAATATTTGACAAATCACTATCAACAATTTATTGTCTATACCAATTTAAAATTACCTTCATTTTAACTTTTTTTTTGTTCTTATTGAAAGACAAACATTTCCAATAAGAAAACGAACGACCGATTTCAAGAAAACACTGTTTTATCTGTACGAACATATGATAACATAAAAAAGAACAATTCAATTAATATTTTTTATATATCTGGTTATACTCTGATAACAATTTGCATGTATAATTCGTTCGCTAGGTTTGAAGGTATTCTTTCATTAGAAGTGCAAAGTTTCAACAATAAACACAATAAACACACACGGCAAAAGTAATTACTCACGTTTCGGTACAAACGTCACCAGTATTGCGAGCTTTTGCTTGTTAGAGTCAACGTCCTTTCTTAAACTCGTATTCAAATTAGAAGTTGCACTATAACGCAAATCTTTCAGATTCTACAACACACATTCCCATAGTGCTAGATAGATATGCATAAAGAATGAGTTAATCTACATACACATATATACAGCAGCGTTTTGTTTAAAGTACCACCTATAGAAAACGTATTTGTTTTTTTAAATTAATTATACATAGAAAAATTTAAATCGCATAGAAAAAAATTAAAATTTTGTTGTTGTATAATTTTTTGGTTATTAGTAGTCAGAATGAGTTTTTAATTAGAAAAATATTTTTATGTAACTGAAAATTTGACTTTTTATGCACGTTTTGAACATTACTTGAAAAAGGTGAAAATTCATATAATGCTTTTAAAAAAATGCATTTATTTTCACGATTATTCACTTTTACTTAAAAAGATCAAAATATTTTGTGGTATTTATAGTATAATATGATTGATATGTAAGTGACCAGCACAACCACGTGGGGTGAGACGGAAAAGGTAATAAATCAAAGATTTGATTCATTATTAACTCCCATAAAGAGTGGTAGATGATTGAACAAAACTGATCAATGAAGAAACAAAAAATAATAGTTTTTGGATTAAACAAAGTTACTATAAATTCTATTAATAGTTTCAAATAATGTGTTATTCCCTAGATTCTACTCACTTTGTTTCTATTTTTCAAACTGCGATTTTTGTGAAATATTTACGTAATGTTTGTGTACAGCTTAAAACTATATTTTTGCTTATTTATCCAATGAAAATTCAACAAAAGGAAATTCGATTATTCTAATCTAATTAGGCGTTCAAAAACAATGAAATTCCTTGTCACCGGCAGACAATACGAAAGAGCGAAAGGTACAAAGCCTGAAAAGATTTAATATTGCTCTTAAAATTACTGTTTACCAGCTTTTTATTTTTGACGTTGGCGTTGGCTTGAGGTATGTCATAGCGGGACAAACAAATATAGCCAAAATATAACTTTTAATTAACAGTTTGTATCAGTTTGTTGAGGAAAAATAATTTATATTATTATAGCAGCTGGATTCTAGTGTTATTGAGTCAGGTAAAATTTTGAAGCCCTAACACTTTCCGAAAATCATTTACCTTTATATTGTATAATTGTTGATTAGAAATATGTTTTTTTTTTTTCTTTTTTAATATCGGAACAGAGCACTCAGATAAAGAACTAGTCGATTGTACTCCTTGTAAAGCTCCTTTTTAATGAAATCTGTCAGTCTTACGAAAAAAAATGAGTAGATAAGCTCTTTAGTGATAAGGTGCCTACAGTACCAGCACCCACCACGTCAGCACCAAGTATCTGCAGCCTGATGAGAGCGTAAGCCGGACATTCACAAAGATAGTGCTCCACGGTGTCTTCATCACTTTCACAACAAGCATCGCAGGATGTTGTGTGACATTTAAGTGCTTTGCAAAAGTGTAATGCCCTGTCATGACGCCAGTAAGCAACATAAAGACGTCGGGTAACATTCGTTTGGTCTGCCTACATCCTGCGGAGCTGTACCATCTCCTCTGAACCATGCCTGGCGATTTCATATGTTAATACGCTCTTATGCAGACAGTTTTCGTTGAATAACTGAAACTATCTTATATTCACAATCCACATTTGGAAATCAAATGCATTACATTGATCCACAAAGCTTCGTTCATGGCATTCCGATATTTCTAGGAAGTCTTAACACAATATCCTTTTCAATATTCGTATTAATTTCTAAAATTCAGTATTCTAAACGACCCATTTATAAAATGTTTTTGCTTCTTGACGTTGTTGCCTTGGGATAGGGGATAACAACCTATAATAAAGATTCGCATCAAAACACTATATTAGGTATGTAGTAGAGTAATATGTCTGATACTTTTATACAAACGATTACCAATCGCAGGTGGAACATATAAATAAGTAGGTGGCGAACATTTCGAAATAAAATTGATGATAAGTGATGGGCAAATATCCTGTCAACACCTTTTACCCAAACGCGTAAATATATGGGTAATTATTTTAAATCATTAAAAACTATATATTCATTTATTGTAAGCTTTTTTTTTTCGGATGAAAAAACACAAAAGAAATTTGGGATTATAAAAATAATTTTGTAACTATGAAATCAATCTGATTTATTGAAATCAGATGGTGTTTTACATACTGTATTATCAAAAGAGATGTTTGCTTTTAATTAAACTGTTCTTGTTGTCTGTAGGTATGTTGGTATAATAACTACAACTCGGCTGTTCTTCTTCTTTTTTTCGCCTTATTTTGATGATTTGATTGTTGATGTAGTTCAATATTCCAGTTATGTGACATACATGCTAATTTTCCGGCTCTTTCAATAGTAACTTGATTTTGTTCCTTGGTATGTATCCAACTGAAAGATCGTTTTATGACTGATGAAGTTACAGGTGCTGATTAAATACGTGTTACTATTTTGCTTATATTTTTTGTTAGCACAAAGACCTTTATAACAACACAATGCAAACGAAAACATTCTGCATACTTGCAGCGATGTCTTCTGTGACAACAAAAAAATTTGTTTGTTTACATTTGTTCCTATAGATATTTTACGACATTCTTATTATCTTCTTATAATTGAGAAGTCTACAAGAAGTGGGCCTGATTTTGATATAATAATATTGATTACACCTTCGTTGCGGATTTTGCTTCAACCATCAAATTGGTATGTAGTTTTATGCAATCATACTTTTTACCGTCTTGCATCATTCCTCCAAGTAACTCGTCGCCAACTGTTTTCCGAACAGCAATTTAAATGACGGCTGTAGCTCTTCAAATAATTATTTCCATAAAGGACGCTCAACCAACATTAAAGGTGACCCACTAACGTAAAAAGTTCTTCTTATACAAAAAAAAAAAAAAAAACCCTTAAATACATAAGTTATGTACATAAATTAGAAGTAATAGAAACAAGAAAAATGTCTTACATTTTCAGTTTTTGCTAATGATGACTGTTTAACAAGTGTTTTAATATCTGACTGACATTTAAAGCAATTGGCCAGATGGTTAGCTAACTTTTTTATGTTAGGAAAATAATTCTTTTCTTAGAATTTAAATATAGCACTTTCAAAGTAATTTCAAAAAGGCTCCAAGATCCTCCGATGTTTAAAAAACATTTTAAATTGTTATCCCAGAACAGAAACAATTGATGGTAACCAGAATTCTTTTTTTTATTTCAATTATTCTTAGTTATATGATTAAAAAAAAAATAGCAAAAACAAGCCCAAGTAAAAATTTTCAAAAATTAAGACTATAAACAATTCATTGAATATTCTACATACATAGTTACATAACTCATACGGATTGCATTTTTATCATGTTTACATTAGGGTCATAAAATAATAGTATAGCAAAAGCAGACAGCCGGGCAAGTAGTCTATATCTATGTACAAACAAAATTACTTGGCAATCGTTTGCATTTTTCTATTAACACTCTGGGTCATAAATTTATTAAAAATGCATTCAAATTGATTGAAAGAGAATAGGCCTACAAATCTCACGTTTTTTCATGTCAACTTTTTTCTCAAATTGGTTCTCAATCAGGAAAAATTCACGAAATGAATCAGGCTTTAATTAATAAAATAATAAATACGCGATTTAAGGTTCGTTAGTATGGTTTTCGGCATATAACCGGGACTTACACCATAATAAATACCTACAGTGTGGGTAAAAAAACGATGCCCATCTATCGATTATTATATGTTCCAGAAACCTAGTGACGTAATGTCAATAAATGGATTTTTTTTTAAATTTCCAAATAAAGACGTACAGAATAATCTGTTTTATTACTGGATATAGCAAAATAGAAACTTAATTGCTTTTGTAATGAAAATTATACTGGCAATTAAAAAAAAAGAGGAATATGCAAAGTCGGAAGTGAGTAATAAAATACAAAATATAATATATCTCAACTTAGAAAAGTTCCAAATGGATGTAAACTTAAGGACCAAAATAAGACTTTGCTTATTTACTTTGATGGCGCCACAGTCCAGAGTGGACCTTGGCCTCAACCAACACGCCCGCAGTTGTGCATTCCAAGTTAGTTGAAGTCTCCACTTTCACGCGCCACCTAAAGCCAGGTCATCCTATATTGCGTTATCCCTCCGGGTTGGAATTGAAGACACTTTGGGCTAAAGCGTTGGTGTTCGCTCTACATGTCCCAGCCAGTTTAAGCTACTAATACTACTACTCTTCTAACCAGGTCGATGTCACTTCGCAGCTCATAAAATTTATCATTAAAGTCAAACTTAAACCTTCAAGCGGTGCAGATGAAATGCATGAGCACATTTTTTTTTTTTATAATCCCGCGCGCACCAAGGCGATAGAATACCCTTTTACTGGTTTTCTCCAGGGCGCAAGAGGGCGGTGTAGTAGTTTGAAACTCAGATGGATTAGGTTTCGATATTTTTCCCAGAGGTGGTTGTCAAACTGGACGGGACGAGCAAGTGCATCCTCAACCAATGGGTCTCAGTACGTGCTAGTTGTTAATTCGTTACATTTAGCCCAGCCAGCAACCACTCCAACATCAGTGTTATGCCGACGGGACTCTCATATAACTACATGCAAATTCTACGAAAAGACTTTTTCAGAGAATTGCCTCGCATGGGATTCAAACCCGCGACCCTCTGCTTGAGGAGTGTATGCATATACCAATACACCACGGCCACCCCCATACGGGGGAGAAATGCGTAAAAAATAATGTGAAAACTAACTCGAACTCGTAATGTATGTATAATATTTTAGAAGTTTATAGAAGTAGAAAGGATTATATTAATTCTTCTCAAAGATAGTATGATTATAACTGATATATTCATAACACTTTTTTGGTCTTCTCATCGTTTCTGGAAATGTTTAATGTGTTTGATCACGAAAATTCGATATCCAAATATTATTTTACATACGAATACATATGTATGTTCACATTTCACTGATACGTATTTATAAGCATATACAAATATAGAGTAAACCCAGCCACCTTCCCATTTGCTCATTATACTTTTTTTTTTTTTCATTGAATCAGAAAATTGTAACTGAATATTCGAAATTCGTATTACTATGACCATTTAATGCTCGCACAGTTGCACGAATCATTTGTTGGAACCAAACGAGATAAACAGGTTACAAGTTCGTTTATTGCCTTAACCATAACCTTGCTGTGGAATAAATACCTAAAATCTGTTTAAGTGTATAAGAGCACAATACAAAACCAATGAATTGCTGAAGAATTGCAATCTCAAAGCAGAGGATGAAAACCACCAACTGACAGCAGTCAGCAAGAAGATAACTTGTTTTTCTTTTGCAAAAGATATTAAAAAAAAAAAATTATATCAACTTAAATTCCGCACGAGGTAAGGATTGCTACATTTGAACGCAGCCTATGCTTTCTTGCAAGCCAACACTGTTAACTATGTGATGTGAGCCAGTGCACCAAAACGCCTCAGATCAAACTTGCTGAGGAAAGATGGTACAAACCAGCAATTGCAAAAAACGGACCAACAACAAGAAACTCTGCGCTTGAACGTTGTCATAAACGGAAAATGTTATTATACCTTTGGCCTACTTTGAAACCACTAATGCTTCTTAGCTAGGAGCAAAAATCGCTGTTTATGTGAACTTGACCAGCAATAGAGGTTCTTTTTTTTCTATTACCGGCGATTATGAATGTTCATGCTCATGGTGTCTATGCGGTTAGATGGTGGTTTGTAAATGAATTGATTAGAAGTGGTGGAAAAACGGTTATCTTGATGGATAAATTGATACTGATTGCAGTCAATTAATTGAACTAAACGGACAGTATTTTGTAATAAATGTAGTAAGTGCCTGAAATATCAAATATATATGTATGTATAACGTACCTATATTTTCCTGCATTTATAATATATGTATATGTACAATATTTCTCATTCTAATGCATATAAGTTTTTAAACAGGAAAATGAATTAGTTGACTTTCATAAGATTTGTTGTGATTAATGGTAAATCAGTGGTAATGATATTTAATTATTTGCCTCTAATTGGACTACTCTTTATTTAAAATTCATTAAAGTTTATTTTATTTTTTTTTTTTAAGTCTTTTTAAAGTAAGAAGGCTTTTCATGGGTGATAATAAATTTAAAAACAAGAATCCACATTTTGAAATTTAAAGAAGCTGAAAGATGCGTATTTTTGCTAGAATACTTGCGTATTTGCAAGTATTGACCTGAGAGTTTCAGACAATTGAAAAGCTTGGTAGAGATGTTAAAAATAGACATAATTCTTAAAATGTATAGTATATCGTTTTATATTGATCAAGAAGTGGCAAATACCATGTCGGATCAAATTTCTTCGGCTTTCTGTAGGATCTGTGAATATTTTATAAATTGTAAACCCAAAACGGGCTAAAAGTGTAATCTCCTCAGCTTCGACATCTATAGTTTCCAAAAATATTTTTTCCATATCTTTAATGACTATACCAAGATATAGATATTGTTCAAAAAGCAAAACTCGAATAGAGTTTTTTCCTTGCCAAAAAACCTGAGATTTTACATATCCCCAGAGAAAATAGTCCAAAGGTGTGATATCGCACGATCTAGGCGGCCAATTTATAGTAGCAAAACGTGAAATTAAGTGTTCACCAAAATGATTTCTCAACAAGTCCATTATATAACGAGTTGTATGGCTCATAGCGCCGCCTTGTTGAAACCAGAGCTCACCCAGACCATGTGCTAGAATTTCAGGAAGCACGTAGTCCGTTAACATGGCGCGATAACGGTTACCATTAGCGGCAACATTCTGATTTGCCTCATTTTTGAAAAAATATGGACCAATGATTCTACCAGGCTATAAATCACACCATACTGTTGTTTTTAATGAATGTAATGGTAGCTCTTGGTACTCTTCAGGTTGCTCATTAGCCTAAATACGGCAATTTTGTTTATTAATATCCATTGAGCCAGAAATAGGCTTCATCACTGAACAGAATTCCACAATAAAACATCGGATTTGCATTGAGTTTTTCCAGAGCCCATTCACTGAAAAAATGACGCAAATTCAAGTCGCCTGGCTTCAATTCTTGCACAAGTTGAATTTTATACGCTTTTAGGCCGAGATATTCACATAACATACACCAACCCAAGCTTCTGAGAACGACATCGAATCGATTCACCACGATCTTCGCGTACATTCTCAGCTACAGCTGCTATAGTCTCTTCACAACGTGCTGAATGTGGTCTAACCGGTCGAGTATCATCCACTAATGTAAACTGGGATTCAAATTTGCGAATAGTATTGGCAATAGTGGTTTGGAGACGCCGTTGTGGTGTATGTCTTTCCATGATGAATTGCCAAACGATACTGAACAAAAATGACAAAGCAGTTTTATAGGAATCACGCGTGATCTGTCAAAAAAGCCTATTGAAAATCAAACAGTTGCATCAGGTTTATTGAAGAATTTTCACTGCAATTTTGTCGTAACTTCCCTAGGTATGTGAGAAGTTGCACCATTTTGCTGAAACAACATAGAGTTGAAAGCTATTCGTAACTCTGGAAAGAAAAACGCTTTTAGAATCTCTATTTAATGGACTGCATTGTAATGAACCATTTTCTTCGAAAAAGTAAGCTTAATTAAACTTCACACCGCATTGTGATACGAGATAGATACAATTCCGTCTCTTGGCATTACGGTTTTCTTTCAAATTGTGCCTGTTCTACCATTTAAAGAATTTTCTAGAAATTTTTTATTTTAAATTTATATGGAAGTAGGTAAACTCAAATAATTTCTGAGGATTTGTCTGCTAATACCCATTTGAGCAAATTAGTTTTTGCGGTGGGTTACTGCATTCAAACTGTAACGTCTAGATAATAAGGACTCCTTCTAATTGTTTCATAACTGGGAAAAGTGTTTGCCAGTCTCATTATTATCCACCTGCTCAATAGTATACCATCAAAACCGCACGTAAGTTTTCCATGCACGGAAATTACAGACTATAAGAGTATCTTACTATATTTTACGTTTTTTTTCTACAATATCCTTGACTAAATATTGCTGCTAGCGGTTTCAAAAATATAAATTATAAACATTTTAAAAAATCTTAAATTAAAAAAAATATGTATGTACATATGAGTATGTATATTAATAAAGGAACAAAGTCTATAAAATGCTTAAAATAGCAATTCCAATTTCAGATTTTGTCAACAATTTTACTTTTCACAATACACGCTCATATAGCAAAATCCGCCCTTTGGCAAAGCTATGGGACGCAAGAAAAATGTAGTGGGCCTTCTGGATTAAAATATTTGTCAGGGGACGCTCTTACGGATTCGCCTAATTGTATAGGACCTAACAATGCACCATATCCAAGGTAACTATCCACGAAATGATTAATCCAAATAAATATTGCCTTTTATTTGTAACTTCATAATATCTTATATTAACATAAGAAAAAATATATTTTCAGTGCAGCAGTAGCGCGAACGTTCTCCAACTGGAGTGGAAATTCGAGACGAGGCCGCCAAAGTAAAATTCCTACAACATTAGACCCGTCAATTACAACAAATGCGCTGCTAAGAGCATATGACAGCGCCAATAATGAACAACAGGCTAGAGGACGATATGGTACGTTTTTAATGAACTCTATAATTTTTAAATACGAATATACTTACAATACTTAAAAAATGTATACTTTAAACCGAATCATGAAAAATATCGTTTTCCTGTAGATCGTTTTACTTAGAATCTACGACATACCAATTAGCCAAAACTAAAATTGTAAGTTAGGATTGTTAACACAATATTGACAAATGCAAAATTTTGGGTGAATAATAAAATAAAAATTATCTAAACACTGAAAAACAACAAAACGTTATACACGTAAAAATAATTTTTTGTTTTATCGAAAAAAAGTTTAAAATTTAAAAACTATCGATTATAGATACTAAACAATTTATATATAGAGATAATCAACGCATATCACAAAAATCGAATAAAATAAACAAAAAATTAAGCGTGTAATACTAATCTAAATGTTTTGGTTAATTGTTTTAAAACGGGTGTATAATGCCCCAACCACTAATCAAATAGCAATCTTAGTAACCGGTAGTGAACACAAGATGTACGAGTATTTAAATAATGGAAGAGAGTGCCTGAGATACAAATATATTTAATCAGAACAACTTGCAACTATTTTCTTAGGGGTTGACGCCCCCATCCATTACGCTTGACACAAGCTTAAATTAAATTAAAAACTAGGACTTCAAAACTAATAACAATTAAGGGTTAGCAAGTAAAAGATTGGTGGAAGAGATCAAGTTTTAGACGGGAAGTTCCTGAAGTTAAAATTAAAATAAGGGAAGTTTGAGTTGACCTTACAGAGCATGCGGGAAATTGGTTCGTTGAAACCATAAGAGGTGAGATGGTTTGAAATATAGAAGAGACTAGGACACCGTAAATTACGAGGGTTAGAACCAGAGAGCAGTCGATGAAATAGGAGAATGTCAACTACGTCTCTGCGTTTTTCAAGGGTATTCAAGTTAAGAACTTTAAGGCGGTCACGATAGGGAGGTATGATAAAGGAATCATCCCAGGGTAGTCCTTGAAGGGCAAATCGAAGAAAACGACATTGAATGTTTTCGATTCGGGACATATGAACTCGCTGAAAGGGGGACCACACTTGGCTAGCATATTCGAGAAGGGGCCGGACAGGAGTAATGTAAAGTGATCTTGTCACATAAGGGTTGCAAAATTCTTTAGATTATCGTTTGATAAAACCAAGCAATAAGTTGGCTTTAAGGATTATCTCATCAATATGCGAATGGAAGTTTAACTCTCTATCGTAAAATATTCCAAGGTCGCGAAGGGATTGAACTTGGGATACAGGTTGGTCATGCAGAAAATGAAGTCGAAGGGAGATGGATTGGACTTTAGTGACAAAGTCATAGATAGACTTTGGCGAAAGGAAAACCTTTCGAGGTCTTCTTGCAGTAGAGTTGTTTATAGTTAAAATAAAAAAGAGGAGACCTAAATGGCTGCCTTGTTGGGCATCATAAATACCTATAATAATGGTTCCCCAGATAAGAAAATATCCATTTTAATAATATGGTGGTAAAACCAAGGGTTTTTTATGCCGAGAAAAGAGGACGTAAATAGAAATGAAATTCAATATTTCACTGTAAAAAATGAGGACTGCATCAGATAGAGATGGGTTGGTAAAACCAAAAGAGGATTTGTTAATATATATATTATTTTTGCGAAAATTAGTTTGGTGGAAGTTGTAAGAAGAGATATTAGAGGACGAAGTGGACTGAGGTGGGGAGCTATGGAAAAATGAGAGAAGAAGAGGGGTTTGAAAGTTGTCGCTAGTTAATAAGGTTAAGAGGGACAAAACGTTACTGTGGAGTTAATGGGATCGCTAGTGAAAATAGGTCTAGTTGCCTACCGATGGAGTTAGGGACGCCATTTGATTGGCTTAGGCTTGAGTCTGTTATACGATCAAGAATAGACATTCTTCGGATGAACTTGTGTTTGGTGAAAAATTGGGAAATATTTTAAGGTTCAAGTTGGATGGGGAATGGATCTGGCCGATTTCTAATTAGCTTTAGATGAGACGTTGCTTCGTTTTATTTCTATGTTTTTATTGGTTGGTTGATCCGTTTATTTGGAGGCCCGCATCTTTCTAAGGTTGATGTTGGTATTTGATGGGTTAACATATAACCATTCAAAATTAGCCGGTAAGCTAATCTTAAAAATAACGCTTGTTTTTGTGGTAAAATATTGGGAATATTGTACATTGACTGATGGTGATGTCATACCTCTTTTTGAAAAATTAAGAAGTTCAAGCAACCTTGAATCTGCGTAATTTGGGGCACCTATAACGAGTAGGATAGTGAACGTCTGATTCGTCGTGCGGAGTCGGTCTAAAGGCGTCCACGTCGTGTTAAACTTTGTAACAAGTTTCTACTAAAAACTGTGTTCTTCAATTAATTTCTTACTTAGGGGGCGCTACAGTCTAGGATTAACAAAATCGTTAACCAAAAAACCTCTCCAGTTAGCGTGGCCTTGGTTCAGCGCACTTGAAGATAGTTGATGACCCATTCGATTTGTGCGCGCCACATAATGGGGTTGTACACAACGTAGTGTAGCATTGATACATGTACTAGCTATCTCAGGCTGCTGATGTTCCCTTTTCTAAGCAGGTAATTGTCGCTGTCTCAGTTTTCACCTCCTCCAGAAAAAACACGAAAGCAACCAAAAATTACTCGAAGAATCTGGGTTTCAAAACTTCTTTTCACCCATTTTCGATAACGTTCAAGGTTATGCATTATAAAATGACTAATGTGATTAAAGTTTTAAATAGACCATTTAAACATGATTTGGTTAAAAAAAAAAAACAGCTGATGAACTTATACACAGTGGTATACCACCACTAGGTGGAGCATACAAAATTAATTGTCATTAATCCATAAACATAAAACGCACCCTGTACGTGCATATACTATATGATACATATGTTATACAGGCATGGAGATATGTTTACATTTATTCAGTCCATGTAGGCATTGCCAATTTTCCGAAAAAAATTTCTTTAGTCACGATGCTGTCCAAATTACTTTCTCTTGTTAACAATCTCTATCCAAAAATGAATGCCAACTAAAAAAAGTATTTTTACTTGAGCAGGTTTTACAGCTAGATCATGCTTTCACATCCATATGCATGCATTTGTATAATAAGAGCTTTCGGGATGCACTATGTTGGTTAAGTATACTGGTTTTATGTCAGCTCATAACTTATTTTTTCACTTTCTAACCCAAAAATAAAAAATAAAAATATGACATTCATTTGAAATTAAGAAAAGAAATATAAGAATGTCATATAATGCACATTCCAAAGGTTTACGATCAAATCAACAATCAGTCAGTCATCAGTATGCTCGTATGGTACGACGACGTTTCAAAGTCGCGTTCGAGGTCGATATTGTAAGGCTGTCCCCTTAGTTTGGTTGGTTTAGTTATTTATTTATTATTAAAATCAAATATTTCACATTAAGATTACAACCTTACCAGGTGTGAAGTGAGTGCCAAGATACAACTATTCCATTACTATGTATTTTAAGAAATTATTTAACTATAGCATGATCAATACTAAATAACCAATCCTTTACTTCTTTTATGTACACATGGATGGAAAATAGGTAGCGGTTTTAATTATATAAGAATATGGGAAATGAGTTTCGTATGCTAACAAAAGCCATGTGATTTATTCGTAAATTGTAAGTTAATTGTCAATTATTCCTACTTGGAATGTAACAACTTTGGTTAAAAAAATCCCTTAGTACATTAAAAACGTACAAGTGCCTTATTGGTAAAATTTTAAGCCTTTTCAACAATGGGCAATTTTGAGTACTATTACAGCTAGAGAAAAACGAACGTAACATTTTTTAAATATGGTATTGCAACGAGAATATACCTTTATTAGAGCAAAAGTTTATTATATGATAGAGCTTTCTAGCCGATTTTAATGTTTAAATATGATCCTTTCAGTTCAAGTTATAATCCAATAGCAGCCCCGAAACTGGGCCCACTAGGTTACTAATTATCTAGAAAAAATTTCATTACACAAAAAAAAAAAATTGTTTAAAACTACTCACAAGCCTCACCGTTGACAAAAGGAAACTATATTCGGATCGTCACATAAATTCTTTAGCTCCTTATGTGAGTCACTAAAAAAGTGCGAGGGGTTAGTTGCAGTATTGATTACCAGATGTACCGGTATGAAGTGAACGTCAAGATAATACATGGGCTGAAAAGTCCGTGTCGTTTCTAAGAGAGGGCACCTCTTGAATTTTATACCATTTTCATTTTTAGTACCAACCTTCAAAAGATACGTGTATAAATTTGACACCTGTCTGACGATTAGTTCTCGAGATATAGCGTTGTGAGTGAAGCAACTTTTGTTATTGTGAAAAAAATGGATTCACAATTTGACAAACTGATTTATCATTGCTTTTTGATGGGAAAAAATGCAGCCGATGCAAAGAAATGTCTTGATAAGTGTTACCCGGACTCTGCATCAGCCGAATGAACCAAGTGGATTGAAAAATTTAAAAGTGGTCATACAAGAACCGAATATGGTGCACGCAGTGGACGTCCATAAGAGGCTGTTTCAGATGAAAACATCAAAAAAGTCAAAATGAAGTGAAGTTGATCGAGATAGCTGAGGCTCTGAAGATATCAAAAGAGCGTGTTGGATATATCATACACGAATATTTGGACATGCGAAAGCTGTGTTCAATGTGGGTGCCGCGTTTGCTCACAGTCGACCAAAAACAACAACGTGTTGATGATTCAGAGGAGTGTTTAAAGCTGTTCAACCGCAATAAAGCCGAATTTTTGCATCGGTATGTGACAATGGATGAAACTTGGCCTCATCACTTCATACCAGAGTCAAGTCGGCAGTCAACTGAGTGGCGAGCAGGCGACGAACCTCGTCCAAAACGACCAAAAACGTAACAGTCGGCTGGCAAGGTTATGGCATCCGTATTTTGGGATACACATGGAATAATTTTCATCGACTATCTACAAAAGGGACAGACTATCAACAGCGACTATTACATTGCATTTTTGGAGCGTTTGAAGGGCGAAATCGCAAAAAACGGCCGCATTTGAAGAAAAAGAAAGTGCCATTTCATCAAGACAATGCACCGTGTCACAAGTCGATGAAAACGATGGCAGAATTGAATGAATTCGGCTACGAATGGCTTCCCCACCAACCGTATTCTCCACATTTGGCCTCCAGCGGCTATTTCCTGTTCGCAGACCTCAAAAGAATGCTCGCCGAAAAGAGATTTAAGACCGATGAAGAAGTAATCGCCGAAACAGAGGCCTATTTTGAGGCTAAACCGAAATCGTACTATAAAACTGGTATCGAAAGATTGAAAAATAGTTTTGATCAGTGCATCGCCCTCGAAGGCAACTATATTGAGAAATAGAATTGAATTTTGCAAAAATTTGGTGTTTTACTATAAAACGGCACTGAGTTTTCAGCCCATGTGTTACGATTACAAATGTCTCGATAGGGAACATTTATTGTGAACTGGCCTTAATTTTTATTTTTTTTTTGTTTGGTTGCTATGACACCTGTCAAACATATTTAGTACACATCAAGTCATTGAGCAAACAACATCATATTTTTTCATCGTGTTAAAAATGTCGAATTTTGTACTTGCAAATGATGACTTGCGGAAAGCATTAATTTTTTGTTCTCATTTGAAGAAAAGTGCTGCAGAGGGGCATCGAATGCTTGTCGAGGCATATGGTGTTCATGCGATTTTGATGTGAGAAATGAAGAACGTGGAAGACCACCAAAAAAATTTGAAGACGCCGAATCGTAAACAATATTGGACGAAGATGACACTTTGAGTCAGAAACAAATGGTAGAAATGTTGAAATAATTAATAGAAATAATTTCTGACCGTTTAAAAGCTATGGGAAATATCTAAAAGTCTGGAAAATGGGTGCCACATGAATTGAATGAAAGACAGATGGAAAACCGAAAAAACACTTGTGAAATATTGCTTCGAAGACACGACAAAAAATCAGTTTTACATCGAATTGTTACTGACAATGAAAAATAGATTTATTTTCAGAATCCTAAATGAAAAAAATTAAGGGTTAATCCGGGACAACCATCAACTTCGACTGCAAAAACAGATCGATTCGGCAAGAAGACAATGCTGTGTGTCTGGTGGGACCAGAAAGGTGTGGTGTATCACGAGCTCCTAAAACCTGCTTAAATAGTTAATACAGATCGCTACTGACAACAAATGATCAATTTGATCCATGCATTAATCGAAAAACGACCAGAATGGACCAGACAAGGTAATTTTGCTCCATGACAGTGCACCTGCACCCAAAGCAAAGCAAATTGGACTTACTCAATAGTTGACTGACCTAATTTAATCAGTCGGAAGTTTGTTGTATCTAATTTTCGTTTGGAAATGCATATGGTTTTTGAATTTCCCGGATAAAGGGACAAGTTATGCTTTAACGCATACTGAAGAATAATTTGAAGATCCTCATTAATCTGGTCGACACCATTTCTTATGCTACCTAGTGGACTGTGCAAAAACAGTTGAACGTCATCTGCAAACGTGTGAACATAACAGTGTTTGGCTTGTCGGGTAAGTTCATTCACATATAGTGAAAACCGTATCCATAGTGAAAACAGTATCGGTCCAAGAATGGAACCCTGTGGTGCCCATGAAGGAACTGAGAGAAAAGAGGATATCTGGTTTCCCACTGCCACATATTGCTGACGACCTATTAAATAGGAGTGCAACAGTTTAACAGCGAGAGGAGAAAATCCGAAATCGTTCCTAAGCTTTTCACATCAAAAGTATCAAATGCTTTCGAGAAGTCCAGCAACGTTAAAAGATAACAGTTTGCGTCCATGGCCCTTCGTATATCATGTACTACTAGTAAAAGTGCAGTTTTGCTACTCCTATTCGCACGAAATCCCGATTGGGCATAATCGCATAATAAACATAAAAATTTATTACTATTTAGGTGCTCTTGTCTTTGCTTTAAAATCGCCTTTTCGAATACTTTCGATATAAATGGAGTACTTTAGCATTTTTTCATAAGCTCAGATACTCATAGGTGGTTATTATTGAGTTGAAGATGTAGGTAATGAGTTATAGAACTTGAGCTAGAATAATTTTTAAAAATTTTGAAATTTATTTCATCTATACCTGTTGCGTTCGATTCGATACAGCTTCAACTTTGTCTTCATCTGTAAAGCGAGTGAAATTAAAATATTCTTCAATGGCACTTTCTTCACTAGTAAGGTGATGCACTGAACCACGAAAACCAGTATTCGAGTTTTGTGTTAATGGGAAAGATACAGATACGAACAGAGAGCTTAGAAGGTTGCAGTCTATGTCAGCAGGTGTCCGTAACCGTTGCCTACCATTTCCAAGCCTACGCAGTTTTTTCCAAAGATCTCTTCCAGACTGGAATGTATGAACTCAACAAATTTTCATAGTAAACTTGTTTTGGAGATTTAATACGGAGCACTGCTAAATTACGAATGGAACCATAAGTGTCACAGAATACATTCAATTTATATCGCTTCTAACGAATGTAGGCGATATTACGTTCTTTAATTAAATCAAGTATACAACCACTAAGCCAGGGCGGAGAACTACGTTTGATGGTCTTATACTTTAGTGGGACATATCGATCAAAAAGTGCTTTTAAACTTTCTTGCAGAAACGTTACCTGCTGGTTTACGGAAGACACATAGTAAATTTGTTCCCAGTATATAAGCAACTTCGCTTCGAAAATTTTCGTATTGTATACTTTCAAAATCCCTTTAGCTTATGGGAGTTTCTACTGGATCAATTTGTACGTCGTAGGTCAGGTAAATCAGGTCATGTTTTTAACCCGCCGCTGTTAATTGACAATAAAATAGGGCTTTATCAGTATCGTTGACAGAGAAAGAATCAGACCGCCGAGAAGAGAGGGGGATTGCTTTTTTGGAAAATAAGTTGCTGTCGACACATTAACAGGTATAAGGTCCATCCGCCTGAAGTTGGCAATCAGCTGGGCTGGAACAAAGAGTATTTAGCAAATTGCAGTTTATATCCATATTAGACTACATTAGACTACAATATTAGGCGCACTACAGGAAATCTGCTCATGACAGGTGAAATGTCTATATTTTTGTTTGGTCTATATATTATATTACTTCAAGACAAATACTCGGAAGAACAATTAGCATCCGATTTGCAGATTTCTTGGTAACCTATCCCATTGCGCAATTAGACGGCCCCTCCCCCACCCACTCGATCAATCCTATCACCACGAACAAGTTTATAACCCTCAACATCATATGGCGTATTAGAGGATCTCAGTTATACAAATAACGCCCACCTGAGGTTAATAACAACCACCTAAATTCATCCAATTTCAGATTCAGACTTTGGGCATTGAGATGGCATATACCGTAAGCCCTTTTTCCGCGAACGTAAGACTGAACCTACCACTATAAACAGCTGATTCCGTTGATAAATAATTAAATGAAATCGAATGTCAGAGCATCAAAAACACAAAAAAACATAATAACATACAAACATGCAATAGAATGTAAAAGGAGGAAAAATATAAAAAAGTAAACTTTGGCCATTGATTATAAAAAAATAAGGGAAAAATTAAAACAAAGATTATTAAAATAGTAATTACGATACAGGGCATATATTGAATGCATTGTCCAACATGCAGACGATCAGTCGCTTATATTAATTTATTCTTCTTTCGGCTGGCATCTAATGGCGGCATTAAAACTGTCAAGATCATCTATGGCTACGCTTTTCCCATTCTTACTGAATTTGAAGAACACCGATCTAAGGTATGTGAAAACAGAGAAAAGCTGTTTTCTTTTCTTCAAATGGAGAAGAATTCGATTTATTTGTGACAAGTTCTCGTTCACATACACATTGCTGTTTGAATCGAATCCAAGGTCGTTTAATGAAATCAGTCGCTTTGTTCTTTTCCGAAAATTAGCAAGAGATTTAAGCATTGCACTCTCCCCCACACTGTTGAATTGGAGGATGACCGGGGGATCGTCTTTGTTATTGCGATGTGCGGCGCGAAATATTTTCTTCAGAGCTGGTGGTGCAGCGTCGATGGTACTGCAAAGCTTGTTGAATATTCTATGCAGATTTTCGTCCTTGAGTTTAGGGAGTCCAAAAATAACAGCGTTGGTCAGAAATTCTTTTCTTTCTTGGACATCACAACGTTTCCCTACCTCACCTCCCTTTAACTACGCTATCCACAGTTTGCTCAATATAATCAGTCTGCTGTGTCAAATTGGATATGGTCAAGCTGGTGTTGTTGATGTATTTAGTTAATTGCTCTTCGATGGCATGAACCTTATGCAACAATTCATTCCGAATTTTGTGCATTTCTTCCCTGAAGGTTGCGATTAGAGATTCGGTTTGTTTTGCTAGTTCTGCATGAAGAGTTTCCTGAGAGAGCCAAGAGTTTGCGGAGATATTTGGTGAGTAGATCCGTTTCTGGAGCGGTTGCGGTAGAAGGAGTTTCGATTACTTGTTTCTTCTGTTTCACCTGGTTTTTATCTGAAACTGCCGCTTTAACTATGGGTGTGTTGGTTTTGGGCGAATTCGGTTTCGGCGGCGCTAGAAGTTGCTGTTGGCCATGAGGTGGGTTTGACCTGGTGCTAATCGAAGATGAAGATGACATCATGTATGTATCATAAGTATATATGTTTGCATGTAAGCAATGGCAGCAAACTACGATGTGCAAATCAATATTATTGTTAGAATTTATTTATTCAGGATGAAGAAACTCTATCTATTTAGACAACATACTAGCACTACTGTTTGTACCCTCACAATAATTATAGTAAGCGTATAAATGCACGAGTTTAAACTACTTTTGCCGGAGAGATAACAAAAGACGTCTATTCACTCACAATACACATTTGTGTATTTGTATGGGCATTTATTCGTCAGATTTTATATTTTGTAAATAATAAAAGATGGAAATTTATTATATAGCACACACTCAACAACGTTTCGACGACATCAGCACTCGGACAATCTTTGGGTTCACTCCACAAAAATTGTGCCCCACTTAGGAAGTTCTCAGAAAGGGCGCGCAAATAGAAAGGAACCTTAAATAACTCTAGGAATATACAATTGGTAGCATGTAGCTTACGATCGAGAAGAAGAGGCTTGTTCCATCCAGGACTATAGTGCCTAAATAAAAAGACCTCACCACTTGATAGACAAATTTAGTTTTCCTAAGATTTGAGTTTTTTTCTTGCCTTTCATTAGATTTCTCCAATTGGTTTAGCTTGCATAGTTGGACTTTAGATTTTCTCATGTCATTAAAACTGTGTCAAAGATAATCAACTTATATAATAGTTAATGTTCCGTCAAAGTGATTATTTTCGAGTCAGCAGTCTTAATTTAAAATATTTGTTTGCTAATTTATTTATCCAAGTAAGTGAAACCTGGTTCGATAATAATTTAACAATTTTTAACTGAAAGTATCACCGATGCCTGGGAGGGTGGGATTGTTTTCCACAAAGTTTAGTGGAAATGAGTTTGAGTACCTAATAATTCAAACATGAGACAACTGTGACAAATATCTTGTTCCATGTGTTTATGGAATCCTGTTTATTGAACCAATTAAAAATCGCTCAAAACTTTACATGAAAATGTAAACACACTTCCAAATGATATACGAGTAGTTGTCTTCTAAAAAACTAACGTTGAATTAAATGATAATTACGATAAGTTTTATCTCGACCATAACTAACTTACGTAACTAAAATCTTACTATTAAATTGAGAATTGAATCCCGATTATATTCATTAAATTAATTATCTTATGAATTACTATATAGCAAACCTTACCTTTTCCTAGTTGGGCAAAACGTTAATCCAATTTTTAAGTATTTAATCCGGGAGTATTGTAAGTAATTCCGATTTCAATTATAAATGAAATTTCAGTCATATACCGGATATTAGGCTCTCGGATATGAAAATATTTATTGTAAAGATTGGAAAATCTTGGCTACAATTAGCATGGAGTAATATGTTGTATCTGTGGTTATTTTCATAAGCTGTGATTATCTACATAGTTTAACCCATTAAAACACGTGGGGAACTCGTCTTAGCTATTGTTTGTGTTAACGCTATTTAGAGATAGTATTGTAAATTTTTTTTGTATTAGATTTTATTTTCCTTTAAAAAAAAATCAAGTAATATTATTTATAGTAAAAGCTTTGATCGGCAAATATCTTATTGACGTAGTTAATACTTAATGGGTGTTTGAGCTGACGAGTTTCATTTCATCATGGAATGACTAACGCCACAACAACGGTTTCAAACCGTTAAAATTTATAATGCTCACCATATTTTTCTATAGCAAAGGAATTATCCATAAGAATTCGTTTCAACTAGTAAACCAGTTACTGGTGAATATTATCTCGGTTTTGAAGAATTTGGTGGCCATAATCTGCCTTATTCGACCAGAATATCACAATTCTGAAAGTTGGTCTCTGTTACACGGTAATGCGCCGAGTCACACCACACTAATTACTCATAAATTCTTGGCTGTGTTGAAAAGGACCTTAGGCTTATAAGTTCCAATTGTTACAAGAGTAACAAGAGTAACAAGAGTTTTTTTTACTGTGAAAGCTTGTTCTATGAGGAGGCTCATCTAACCACTACGTAAACCAGCAGAATTGACTTATTTACAGAGGAGACAATCCTCAAAAAGTTCATCAGATGCCATTACATCCAGTAAAATGTGCCGTATGGTGCGGATTGTACGCAGTTCGCAGCATCGGCCCTTATTTCTTCAGAAATGAAACCGGAGCATCAGACATTGGTACAATGCAGTAATCTAGGATTGTTTGTGAAAGAACTATATTTGCCACAGGATGGTGCTCCTCCCCAAACTACAAACGAAAAACATCGCTTTATTGAAAACACAATTTCGAAATAAGAGTCATTTCACGAAATGGACCCATCATTTCGCCACCAGCTGCAAGTGCGATTTAACACCATTGGGATATTTTCTGTAGAGCTACGCCAAGTCACTAGTTTATGCCGATAAACCAGCAACGATTGACGCTTTGGAGCAAATCATTGTTCGAATAAGTTGCTCGAAAATGTAGTCGAAAAGTGGACTACTAGAATACGCTTTATACAAGGCGGACGTGGTGGACATATGCCTGATTTAATGCCATGTAACAGTCTTTTGAATGCATTTAATAAGTCGTCATTAAGTAAACTTTTTTATCTAAACAGTGTAAACACAAAGTATTTTGCGGTTGGGTACGTTTGCAGTATACATATGAATGTACCCATGTAATATGCCAATATTGATTATTAATGGGCAAAATTCAAAGCTCAAACCAAGACCAGCAGTAAAAATCAGAAAGAGGAATTTTTCAGACAATATTACTCTTCTGCCCATAAAAAAGCCTTTCACTCTTCCGCCCTTCGAAATCACTGCATAAGAAATTGCAAAACAACAACAAAGTTGTACTGTTGCAGCATAAAATTATTTCATTATTTATCTATTTAAGCGATTTAATTTATTAAAACAATGTATGTATATTTTTTCTTTCATTCTTATACATATTTTCAGTCCATTTATAAATAAAAGTTATAGCAATATACTATAATAGGTTTCCGATCATCTCATCATTCTAGGTCGAGCGCTTAATAACTCTCCGTTGTCGGATCAATGCAGAGGAACACCTGCTCGCCTCTGCAAAACTCGTTACAATACTACGGCGCCCATGTACGGGGTAAGTCTTACATCAGGTCAACCAGTTACCATTGTCCAGAAGTTCCCCGATCTTCTGCAACAGGTCGTCTTCGAAGTATGCGAGTAAGTATCTTATAGCAGATCCCATTTCATTATATTCAAAAATCAATACTTACCTACATACATCTGTACGAGTATGTATATATGTACAGATGTACATAAGAATATATCTATTTACCTATATGTATACAAATCAGATGGTTAACCTGTACGTTGTAAAAGCAAGAGCAGCAACATTTGTTTCCAATGAAAGTTAATCATGTCAAATAAATGAGGTTGTTAGCACAGCAGCAATGAGCACATTCAACTTTCATTAACATTCTGTAAACATCCTAAGCACTTGTCAATAGCTCCATCAAATACTCACTCGAACAAACAAGTATTCTTAGTCTTACCATTGCCATTACTGCAATTCGACTTACTAATCTCAATCAATGACAATGAAATCATTGAGGTGAGATTACGGTCTCCTTTGTGCATGCAAAGTCACGTATTGAATCAGATTGATTTATCTAGGCAATACCTACTGTCAGAGAAACTAGTTTGTCTTTATATTATATTTGTCTTTATAATATACTAGTACATAATCGTGCAAATGGAATTGTGCTCTTGAATTCAACATTTTCACGGGCATCTGTTTTTCTCTTGTGGCTTTTATAAAAACGACTTAAGTACGTGTTGTCGAGATTCGACAATAGGAGAAACTATCATATGTTACTTACATTCTATTGTATTATACTTACTCGTACGTACTCATATTCTCGTATTAAGGTCCACTTTTAATTTCTCATCAATTTAACACGAGCGAAATTTATTTATTTAATTCCAAAATCTATCTATGGAATTTCATTTGTAATCGCCTTGGCTTTGAACGTTTTTTTACGCATTTTTCTGGGAAAAAAGTGTAGGTCCGAATATGCGACCAATCAATTAACACAACGACCTGCCATTTATGTATTTTCGCAAAATTTCTTTTGCAACCGGAGAATATGTTGCTTTCCGGATGCTTTCTCCAGTCGCAAGTGTATTCTGCGTGTTCTTTGATTTCTTTTTTTTTCTATTTTTTTTTTTATTTTCTGCTT
Organism: Volucella inanis; assembly: GCA_907269105.1. Taxonomy (NCBI): domain Eukaryota; kingdom Metazoa; phylum Arthropoda; class Insecta; order Diptera; family Syrphidae; genus Volucella; species Volucella inanis. The sequence goes on along the minus strand of OU026154.1, from coordinate 71,932,743 downwards.
TTCCCTTTTCATTATGTATCTTTTGGCTACCTCCCAAACAGGTATTTTTCGTAAAACGAACATAAAAAAATTTAGTCACGTTAATTATAATTACTAAGTGAAATTTCATTCACGTTTATATTGCGTTAATGAGAAAGTGATACAACAACTTTATTTTAAAATATTATTTTAAATATTTGTAGAATAATAATGGAGAAGAAAGGCCTTGTTTCGGAGGTAAACAGAGGTAACAATAGCTCAACGCCTATAGAGAGATCACCAAGAATAATTCGATTTAGGAAGTAAAAAACCAACTAATCAAACAAAACTGTGCAAAGCAGTCGTTGAAATAACATCAATAATTAATTAATGATTTTTCATATCATATGGATGAATGTATTTCAAATTAAGAAAAAAAAACCTCTAGTAACGATATCTATTAAGTTGTTTATTTTTGATTAATTATGAGATTGTGCTGTGACGCAGTGGGTAGGACAACCGACTACTATACAAAAAAGTATAACCAAGACAAAAAGTACAACTAGCCAATAGCTTCCTGATAAAGAGAACTTGAAAACGGCTTTTGATATTTCATATCCCATTAGAATTGAGGAAATCTATTACCCATAAAAGTTGGACCGGTCAGATATAGGACTCCCTGTACTCGTATTAACGAAATCGTAGTCAATACTGCATTGATGGTTCTAAAATTGTACATATTCCTTTATTAACTCAGATAATTCTAGCCCGTTTTTCCTTTAAATTTTCGTCAAATATGTGCTATGTTAATAAATTTCGACACGTACTAAAAAAGTTTCGAAAGAGTCCTCTATTTTAAAAAAAAAATTATTTGTATTTTAAGTATGTTTTTTTTTTCAATAACTTAAATATTCATAGGCGGGTTTTAGTCAAAATAGAAGTGGCCGTGATTCGGTATGAAGTTGCATCATCCGACAAAATTTAAATTAAATAGCAATATTTTTTTCACGAGTTATCGTGGGCCAAAAAAATTTACACATCCGGACATACATATTACACACACACATAAAAACACTAAAGACACCTTAAAACGTAAAGATATGGCAAAATTTCCATTTTCGATTTTCGAGATGAATGCAAGACCTTTCCTATCAGGAATTTAAAAAGTAATATATTTTTACAATGTCACCACCCTTTCGCAGAGCAAATCAGAATTTATATACGTATATAAATTTATAAAAGTACATATATATATTTTTTTATCAAAAACCTGGAAAAGCTAAAAGCTTTTAAGCAAAAAGGACCTCAGAAATAGAACTATTCCAATGTAATCCTTGTAAGTTCCTTTCAATGAAATTTATCAGTGTTTCGAAGAGTGAGAGTAAGATGAGTAAGCGCTTCAGTGATAAGGCACCAGCTCCCACCATATCACTCCCGAATACCTGCACAATCCGCTTGTATATACAATATATGTATCTTTGCTTTGAAAATAGACGTATCCTAGGGTCTAGATGGAACCATCTTACATTCGCCCTTGAGATTCGGCAAAACATTTACATAAAGGGTGATTGTTTCATCGTGAGCTTACATTTATAATGTTAAATAAAACACATAAATTTGAAAGCGAACTTAAATTTTTTATTATTGATTAAAATAACAGTTCATGGCATTTATTTTTCAAAAATGATATCATATAAATATTGGCCACGACTACGTTTGAGGTGGTCCATTCGGAAGGTCCAATCGCGGATAACACCAGTAATGCTTTCAAAGCGTCAATCGTAGCTGGCTTATTCCTAAAGACCTGAGACTTTACATATCCCCAGAGAAAATAGTCCAAAGGTGTGCTATCGCACGATCTAGGCGGCCAATAACCGTAGCAAAACGTGAAATAAAGTGTTCACCAAAATAATTTTTCAACAAGTCTATTGTTTCACGCTCTGGATGGCTCGTAGCGCCGTTTTGTTGAAACCAGAGCTCACCGAGACCATGTGCTTGAATTTCAGAAAGCACATAGTCCGTTAACATGGCGCGATTACGGTTACCATTGAGAGTAACATTCTGATTTGTCTCATTTTTGAAGAAATATGGACCAATGATTCCACCAGCCCATAAACCACACCATACCGTTGTTTTTAATGGATGTAATGGTAGCTCCTGGTACTTATCGGGTTGCTCATCAGCCCAAATATAGCAATTTTGTTTATTAACGTATCCATTGAGACAGAAATGGGCTTCATCACTGAACAAAATTTTACTATAAAATTTTCATTGAGTTTTTCCAGAGACCATTCACTGGAAATATGACGCAAATTTAAGTCGCCTGGCTTCAATTCTTGCACAAGTTTTAGGGCAAGATCCTCACATAAAATACGCCAAGCCAAGCTGCTGAGGACAAAAACGAATCGATTCGTTACGGTCTTCGTGTACACTCACAGCTACAGCTGCTACAGTCTCTTCACTACGTGCTGGATGTGGTCTAACCGGTCGAGTATCACCCACTAATTTAAACTGGGACTCAAATTTGTGAATGGTATTGGTAATAGTGGTTTCAGTAGGTCGATCATGCGCACCGTAAGTTCCTCGAATCGCATGAAAAACATTTCTCACAGAACGTTGATTTTCGTAATACAGAACAAAAATAACGAAACGGTTTAATAGAAGTCAGGCGCGATCTGTCAAAAAACGCCTATTGAAAATCAAACATCATGATGAACCACCCCTTATAACTGACAACTCCAACAACACGCTGATATTGTGGTTCACAAAAATTGTGGTTTACAATAAGTCGTCAAAAATTTAGTGTGTTGAAAGATACAATATCAGCACGAATACCCAGTAAGATGACAGAAACTGACGGAAATCTGAAGGAAGTGAGTCCGATCAATAAGGTGGAGCACATAAAATATCTTTAGGGGGCACTAAATATAAAAAAAAAACAATTTTCAAATTTAAATATACAGAATCAAACATGGAAACTGATATTTAAACTAGACGAAAAGTAAGTAAGCAAAAACAAAAATTATTTTGCAATCGCAAACTGCCTTTAAAACGGTTTTCATCGGTTCATTTTGTTGATTCTTTTATTTTCTCTGGCTCGTTTACCTATTTAATGTCTCCTCACTTCTATTGCCTTTCGGTATGTGTGGCCGAAATATCTGCAATGAAAGTCTTTACAAACTACGAGTATTTCTGACACATGGATTCAATAACCGATCTGTTTTCGTTTTTTTTTTTTTTTTTTTTTTTTTTTTTTTTTTTTTTTATCGGAAATGCTCACTAATGGAGTCATTTTAATATGTGATTTATAGACTGATGAGTCCACGAATTTATGATATTGTATAAAACTCAATAAAAATAAAAAAAAAACTGCACATTTCAGTCTAGTAATGAATAGTAACACTGCAGGAATTTTAGAGAAAATTCTTTTGATTCTCTAGAATAATGCACAACTGTGGTCAAAATGGGTTCGAATTTGTTTTTTTTTTTTTTTTTTTTTTTTTTTTTTTTTTTTTTTTTCATACAATACGATAGCAAAATGCCCATTTATAAGTTCATTTATATGTAAATGAACAAAAATATAGAAAACTATAAAGAATTTGACTTTTAAACAAAATAAATCACAAATAAGTGATATCATGATGATGATGAAATCTCAGCCAAGTTTTATAGGGTTTTCTAATAACGACTTAAAAATTTCTTTTTTTTAAATAAAAGGCAAACCATTTGAGATATTTCAAAAACTTTATTATTGGCTTGAAGTTGAATCAAAACATTTATAAACTCGACTTCGTTCATATGGCCACCGCGGGCACGTTGCAGCGGTCGATTTGTTGGATCCAATTTTTAACGACTCGGTCACACATTTCGGCCGAAACGGCCGCTATTTCACGTTCAATGTTGGCTCTGAGCTCTTCCAACGTCGTCGGCGTGTTGGCAAAAACCAATGACTTAACGTAGCCCCACAGAAAATAGTCAAGCGGCGTTAAATCGCACGAACGTGGCAGCCAATCGACTGGCCCATGACTTGAGATTACACGCTCACCATACTTACTCTTCAATAAATCGATTGAAGCGTGTGCTGTGTGGCTTGTGGCACTATCCTGTTGAAACTACATGTCGTCTAAGTCCATATCTTCCAATTCGATAACGCTGATCATTCACAGTAACGTGACGATCGTTATTGTCGACGAAAAAATATGGCCCAATAACGCCGCCGGCATGCAAACCGCACCAAACAGTTATTTTTTGTGGATGAACTGGTGATTCATGAAGCACATGTGGGTTTTCACCCGACCAATAATGCATATTTTGCTTATTGACGAACCTATTGAGTCAAAAATGAGCTTTGTCACTAAAGATTCTTTGCGACTCCGAATATCTGTAGAAAATTTTTATAATTTGTAGACGTTGTTCGTTAGTATACTTTACCATGATGAAGATGTTGAGTTTACTGAATAAATTGACAGTGACAGTTTGATGATTATTGAAAGAGTGCGTTCACAAATTAAATTCAAAGTTGTCAAGTCCCTATTGGAAAACCCTATATAAGCATTTTATAGAAAGTATACAAACAATAAAAACTATATCGAAGTTACGGAATATATAAATAATATTATACCATAAAAAGATTTAAAGAAGTATTAAAAGATTTAAAAAATAAGGATTACTATGACGAAATTATCTCCCATATATAGTAATCCTTAATAATTCAAGTACATAAGGCTATACTCTGCTTTAAATAGTTAACAACTCATTACAAAGGGAAGATTCGTAAAAGGAAACGCTAATTACACCAATACACAAAAAACGTCGAGGAATTTTATCCGATTAACATATTAAGAATGGACGAAATCTTAAAAAGTGTACTAAAACACAGCTTATGGTGTATATTGAAAGAAATAATATATTTTCTGCCTTCCAATTGGGATTTAAAAAAAAAAATTATTCTTGTGAAGCGGCAGTTAATCCTGTTATACTATAAATGAATGAAAAAGCGGGGGGAGTAAGAAAAAAGCAATGGCACTATTCCTATATCTTAAAAGAGCTTTTAAAACAATACATCGGAATATTCTACTGAGAAAGATGTCAAGATATGTATATAACCTAAGAATAAGATTGAACGCGCAAAAAACTTGGGAAAAAGATAGGTCATTTTAAAAGAACACGAAAAAAATTATTAAACCTCATTTTAAATACTACTCCACTATTTTATACACGTGTTGCAATCGCAGTCATATAGAATGACTTCAAAAACTTAAGAATAAAGCAATGAGAAGCATATTAGGATACAATAGACTAACACCAATAGGATGCATGCTGGAAGCGCTTAAATGACTAAGCATACGACAAAGTTTGCAACTCAACGCGCTGATAGCAGTCTTCAAAAAGCTGCTGCACCAAACTGTCTAACAAGTGAAATAAGATACGTAGGTGAATCATAGCTGTACTAATTGCGAAGCTGTAATGATTTCAGAGCTCATCATCAGAGTACTACGAAAACAACTTTAGATTATTCAAAATAGTGTTTATTGATTTTGTGAACGTGAATAATTGAATTACTATAAGAGTAACCACAGAATTAAGACTGACTATGTTTAAAATAATATTGTAAACTGTACTTGTACCTGTACTTATATACCGAAGACTTTTTAAAGTATTATTATACTAATAAATGGAATACTACTACTAAATCTATTGGGTGTATAACTTAGCGGTTTGCTAAGAGATGGCGTAACTTGTATTATTCTATTGTTATTATTCCATTGGAATATGCGTTGGAAAGCTACTGTCATTGTACGTCATTCATTTGAAGCGTAAACAACAATAATTTTTTTTCACTCAAATATGTCGAACTTTGTGCCTGAAAAAGTGTTTTTGCGGGGAGTTCTTCTTCATTACTTTAGTATGAATGAATTATGGTGAACATGCGCTAGCTGAGCGAACGTGCCAAAAGTGGTTTGCACGATTTAAAAGTGGTGATTTTGGCTTGGAAGACGATGAACGTCCTGAGCAGCCAAAAAAATTTTGAAGATAAAGAACTCTAAGCATTACTCTATGAAGATTGTTGCCAAACACAAGAAGAGCTCGCAGAATCTTTGGGTGTGACTCAAGCAGCAACCGACAACAAAATTTTCCATCATGATAACGCTCGGCCCCACGCTGCTATTCCGGTTAAGAACTATTTGGAAAACAGTGGATGGGAAGTCTTACTCCACCCGCCTTATAGCCCACACCTTGCTCCTTCTGACTACCATTTCTTCTGGTCGGTGCAGAACGCCCTCACTGAAATACGACTTGATTCATTCTTAGCTGCCAAGCTGGAGCAGTTCTTTTGGGATGGGATCCACAAATTGCCAGAAAGATGGGAAAAAGTCATAGCTTCAGATGGGCAATACTTTGAATAATACTATTGTACATGTTGTTCTTAAATAAACGTTCAAATTTTGAAAAAAAAAAAACCGCACGAATTAAAATATATACCCAATATATTTGAATATTAGATGATTCCCATGTATGGATAGCAAAAGACCAAACTATTAGTCTTATATTTAGTCAATATTCTGGTGAAATGGAAAGTTATATGGAACGCCGGATGAACGTTATTTTTAATCAAATAGTCCCGTGCAAAAAACAGAAGAAACGGCTGCCAAGATGCCGGTCTATCTTCCTGAAGCATAAGTCGGGAAATGGTTAAGCACCAAGTTCGCGGGGCAGTTGAAAGCAGGAGTTGACGAGGACCATCATTCAAGTCTCGCTGGCAGAACGATGCGATTAAAATCTTCTGGTAGGAATAGTTAGCGGTAAGGAGAAATGGATGGTAGCAATAGCCTTCGGTTATGTGGCTAACATATGTGACGAGTGCATCATTGGTACAGACTTCAAGAAAGAACATGGACTAGTAGGCGACTTTGGGCACAAACCCTAAAACACGGAAACATTGAGATACCAATGGTATTCGGTAACACCAATACTTCCGTCTTAAAAGTCGACATCTGCCGAAATCAGGCTCTAGAGCCTTCGTCGAAAGCAATTGTTTCAGTGGTCTTGGTAGCCACGGATTCTAATTTATGGAGCCATAAAATAGGAAGGACTTCATTTCTTCATTCCTTCAGTATAAAGGTGGAAAAGGAAAAGATAGTGGGAAAATATGCATCTATTTAGTCTACAATGACCACAACGTAAACGAGTTGTGCAAGAACAAAATATTTAGACTAAATTTGGATCAAAGGCAGCGGAAAAATTAATCGGTGAGTATGCTGATATATTTGCTACACGGGACGAAGAATATGGATGTACTCAACTTGTTCAGCACTACATTTGCACCGGAGATCCCCAATCCGTCAACTTATAATACGTCTTCTATTAGCAAAGCAGACACAAGTTGCCGAAATAGTGTCGAAGATGAAAGTTCAAGGACTGGTTCAAGATGTCAGAGTCCGTGAGCATCCAGTAATCTCGTGAAAAAGAAAGACCGCAACACGAGGTTTTGTTTAAACCACCGGCGTCTCAACGATATCACCAAAAAGGACAGCTAACATACTCACTACCGAAAATTTACGACACTTTGGATACTTTTTCTGGTGCGAAATGGTTTTCAACACTTCACCTAAAGAGCAGTTACCGGTACATAGGTGAAGATTAGTCAAAAAGATCGTGAGAAAACGGCTTTCACTAAAGGAAGTGGTCTTTGGCAGTTTACGGTGATACCGTTTGAACTGTGCAACGCTCCGGCTATCTTCGAGCGACTTCAAGCAAGGTCTGACGTGAAAAATCTGACTTATGTTCTTATTTGAAGCTGAACCTTAAAAAGTTTGCCTTGTACAATCACACTATATTATTGAAAGGATGAAACTTGAGAGCAACCGCATGTAGACTAGATACGACATCAAAGCAAAATTTTCCGACTTCAACGAAGGAGACCTGGTATGGCTGTATTATCCTCTGCGTAAGAAAGTGAAATCACCAAAATTACAACAGGATTGGGAAGTTTCCGACAAGGTGATAACGCGCATTAATGACATTGTCTACCGCATGCAGCGTGGGAATCGAGGAAAAATGAAGGTGGTCCATGTGCATAGAATGTGTCATTTTAATGAAACGATAAATGACGAAGTTGTTTGCGACAAACAACTTTAGGGAGGGAGTAATGTGATATCCGTTTGAATGTAAAAAGCGTCATCTATATTTGAAAAGCAGAAAATTTCTATAGGTCAATAGCAGAAGACATAACCATTGGAGAATGAAGAATGGAAACTTTTAACGAATTTTCCAGTGAAATGGAAGTTCTATGGAAAGCTGGATAGTACAGAATGTTCTCGAAAGATGTCAGGGGAGTAAAAATCATAGATCAACTAACATAGATGGCAAGCTTTCCAGATATTAGAAAACCAAAACCCGCTTTCCACTGATCGGCTCTATTCGTCTGACTCTATCCGTGAATATTTGCGAATTGTCATCAATGTCAATTTCTCTCCCGTTATTTTGCACAAAACCCGCCCATTCTACTCGAAAAAGTTCATCCACATTACACACGCATAGTGAACATTGCGTGCAAATCGCTTTAGCAACTTGACTTCTAAATTACTCTCATTCTGGCAGGCTATGTAGATGTACAATTTGTTGATAATTCACTTACCGTGTGTCTGTGCCATGGCTAAAGGTTTGCAGAATTATTAGTATTAAATTAGTATTCGTTTGGCCCGCAGCATTTTCGAAAAAATAAGGCCCGATGACGCCTTCCCCATGTTGTCGAGATTTAGAATACCTTGAGCCTAGGGTACAAGCGCTAGGCGGTCAACAGCTAATAGCTGATGCACTGTCTGCATTTTCTAAGGAACGTTTACAGTCTTTCACAAAATTTCTCTGTAAAGACACCTGATTGATGCCCAATTGCATAGCACGTTGTCTCGGGGTCCTTTGCGACATATTCAACCACAGTTGCGATATTCACAGCAGAACGGCTGCTCCGGGGCCAGCCAGAGATGGCAGCATCTCGTGTTGTCCCATACTCTTTTAGCAAGCAGCTAAATCTGCGGCGAAATTCACGATTCGCCAACCCCACTGACGAATTATTCTACGAAAAAAGCGTAACAATTATTCCGCGTATTTTTTATCTGTTTACTTTATAAATATCAAAATAGAATTGACATTTGCCCGATTTGCAGAAATTATAGCGTCTTCCGATAGAGTGATGACTTTTGTGCCGCCTGAAACAAATTGTATGTTCAATCTCTCTTACCCTTTTGACGGCAAATGCCAATGTTGTATTTTGTGAACTTTGTAATAAAATGTTTTTATTGTACAATAAAATCACATTCACATCACAATGTAAGAGTTTTGAGTGATCCTAGCAGGAAGTTTGTTAATTAATTTATTTAATTAATCCATAATTATTTTTACTTCTATTTGATCATTATTCATATGTTATCTGTATTAATTGTATACACATTTATTTACTTAATTTGTTAAACGTTGTGTTTCTTATGCTTGCCATTTTAGTTAATTGTTTAAATTGTTTATGTTTATTTATATAGTAATTAATAATTTTTTTATTTTACATTTTTATTTATTGATTTATTTGATCATTTGTTATCTTATTTTTTCATTTGTATTCATTTCTTAATTAATTTGCTTTAAATCACTAGTCATACCTCATATTTGTTTATAAACATCTATGTATATCATATCTCACATACGCACACTTTTAAATTTTTTTTTTTTTCTTTATCCCTCAAAAACAAAAATATCTAGTTTGATTAAAGATTTTTTAAGAAATGAACGATTGTCCAATAGAAAGATGTCTGTTTTTAATTTATAAGTATTATACCATATATCTGCGTATTTTCCACAAATTGTGAGATAACCAATTAAATGCATCTATCTATCTATCTATCTTCTGGCAGGCTGCTTTTAATTTAGAAGTTAACTAAAATCTGAATCAATGTAACCGAATGCAACCGGTATTCGAATAAAAGTTTTTAAGTTTATAAAGTGCCATTGGGCCGAATTAAAGTGTTAGGCGACCCGTTGTTGCGAAAAATTTTCCCACAACAAGGTTTATCCTCTGTCCTTGTTCATGTCTCTTCGTTTTGAGTGGAAAGACCGAGCTCTGGCGGAGGTGGAGGGCAGCCATGGTTCCATCAGCCATTGGTTCACCGACCATAGACATAGGAAAGGAACCCACATAGGTCTTTGGTCAATTTTCTCCTGAGAGGATGATGGGGGGGTTCGGTCGGTGAAGCCCTAAGGACGGTAGGGAGACTCACGACGAACCAGGAGCCCAGGGTGCGACAGGAGGTCCACCAGGTTCGATGGGTGAAGGGACGACGACAGATTTGAAGTCAGCACCTCATCGATGGAGCACCAAGGGAGCAGCAGAGGCATGTAGGCAGACGGCCAAGTGATAAGACAGCCTTCAACGTGAGAATTTTAAAACATAAAACAAGAATAACAATAACATTAACATATAAACAAATGTAACATTAACAATAAACAACAACAATAACATAAACACTACTATAAACAATAAAAACAAAATAATATAAAAACCATAACATAACACCAGGAGGGCAAAAAGACCCACAACAAAAAGCACAAAAGAACATAATTGTAAGGAGTGATACGCTATTTATCAGTCCCCACTTCCCCCAAATCTGAACACTGATCCACCGGTGTAGTTAGGAACCCGCGGAGTAAAGTGGCACACAGGCATTTATATTTGACTTTTTTGGGGAGCCGAGCTAGAGATCGGGGTATAATCATTTTAACGTTCTGGGCGGGATCAGTGTTATAATCTCTTACTCGTATATTGATATTAAAACAGAGCCATCTATATTTGAATAGCAGAAAATTTACATATTAGAATTACATAAGTTTTAACCATTGAAGACTAGAAAGTGGAAAGTTTTATCGAATATGTTGGTAAAATGGAATGATGAATGTAACATTGAATAGTACAGGACGTTTTCGAAATATATTAGATAAATATCAGCGTCCTACAAAAAGGCAAGCCAATTCTAAAAGTGGTTTTAATGAAAGATTAAGTAAAATAAAAATGGTTGAGAAAAGCGATTGAATTGTAACATAATTGTATTGAATAAGGCGATTGTATTGAAGGGATTTGAACCCAAACAAATATTTTACATAATGTTATTTTAAGCCCTCGTCGAAGCGCTTTGGAACTTAATATATTCAAAACTTCCTACAAGTGCTGATTGTTTGCATGATTTTTAAATTTTTATTTGCATAATCAAATATTTCAAATATTTTCATATCATTTTATTTATCTATTTTCAGGTCTTCTGAATGCGATGTGGTTCGAGGAGAATGTACGCAAACTTATGTTCCATATTTGTTTTTAGTCATTCCATTGGGTCCAGTAACGTTAACGGGTCAGGATTATGTTCTCGTTGAAAGTGGATGTGTCTGTAAGCCTAAGTACTCGACGGGAGCCCCACAGGAGCCAAATATGATACCGTAGTTTTTGTACTCTTAAGCTAACATCAAACACCTTTCAACTATTTATTTCCCACATTCGCCTTATTGTTAAAAACAAAAACCAGAGGATAAGAACATAAAAAAAACAAATCATGTTAATTATGAACTGATTCGATTCCAGTGCGCATTTTAATTGTAATAAGTAAAATGCATCTTGACATTTGACTACTAAGAAAAAAATACTATGTAGTAAAATGTTTGTAGTTTAAATGAAAAACAACTTGGACTAAAAGAAATAAAATAAAATGAAATTTATTCGAAGGAAAATAAAAGAACGTGTCAGCATCTTCGAATGATGCCCATTTAGCTTTTATTTCTTTTAGCGTCCATAATAAAGCGATAAAGAACGAATTAAACATATTTTAATTAAGTTAATTTGCATAAGAAAATTTATTTATTATTTAATATTTTAATAAAATTTACAATGTAGTTGAACATTCATTTGTATAGTAGTTGTGTAAACAAATGACGTTGATTAATATAAGCAACATACCATATACCTACCTTAAAACGAATTGCCTTGTATTTAAAAATTAAAATTTAAAAACGATCCAAGTATGTATTTTTATTTATATTCGTACATATCTAATTTTTTTTTATAAAGAAAAATAATTTTCAACAACACAAATGATGGCAAAGTGGCTCACTTCGGCAGTGTCATCAGAAAATGTGGTTAGCACAGTATCGTCCGTTTGCGGTGTGTCGCGGGTAAAAATCAATTATAGCAGAAAGCCAGGTACACTTCCTTGCGGCACCCCCGCTTTTATTGTCTTAAAATTGAAATATTCGTTTCCTTGTCTGACACGGAAAAGTCGGTCTTCTGGATATGAACTTAAAATATGAGTCAATTGCTCGGGTAGGACTTGTCGAAGTTTATATTTCAGGCCCTCGTGCCATACCTTATCAAAAGCTTGCGAAACGTCAAGGAGTGCGCTTGAACATACTAGCTTACACTCGATTGTTCGTTCAATTACATCGGTTATTCGACGCACTTGGTCAACATTAGAGTGTTGGCTTCTTAGGCCAAATTGATGATCGGACAAGAGGCGATTTGTGTCAATAATCGGTTTAAGGCGATTAAATAAGATTCGCTCGAGACCTTCGATATAATCGGGAGGAGCGATATTGATCTGTATGACATGACTTCAGTCAGCAGTTTACCGGGTTTCGAAATCATAATAACAACGGCAACTTATGGTGGCATTTACAAGATAGAGCAGCTTTAGCAAACCTTTTTCGGTAAAGCTTTAAGTATCTCTCCCGTAATTAAGTCATATCCGGGGGTTTTATTGGGCTTAATTGTGTCTATAACTTGTCTAAGTTCCTTAAGTGTAGCCTTTTCAATTAATAGGTTCACGTCTAGCGTATTGACATTCTCTGGAAGCACTTCCCGTCGAATTGTTTGAACGTTTCTGCAAGATGGTGGGCGAAAACGTTAGCTTTTTCTTTATCTTCTTTCGCCCAGTCATACTGGTTTCTTCTTATTTGCGCCACGTGTATTAACGGCTCTCCATATGGAGTAATTGGTATCATTTGTCGCTGTGAGGTTTTCTACGTAGTTATTAATATTTTAATTATTGAAGTCCTTGATCGATTTTTTCAACAAGTTGCAGTGCCCATTAAAGGACATTTTATCTTGTTGAGCACGAGTTTTTCGATTAGCGTGGAGTGTTATTCCAGGCCGCCTGCTGTATGACTTCAACAAACCGTTCAACTTCTTTTTGAAGTTGATTCGGCGTTCTAAGCTTTACTTTTAACTCAGTATTTTCGACAACCCCTATTCGGAAATCTTCCCAATGAGTTTTTTTGTTGGATAGTCTGGGTGGTCTTTGTTTCTAAACCATAGATTTGCACAATAAAAGGATAATTGGAGAATGGTCGGAGAAGAGATCGAAGCTTTCTTCAACAACAGTACGTCGATCTACCTGTTGAGTAAAATTGCCAACCACACTCCATGCCTGTAGAGTGTTTTGAATTTTTGTGAGATACATCTTGAGCCCCAAAAGATGTGCTTCGCATTCAGGTCGCCAACAATAATAAAGATTGGTCCAAGAAAGATAAATAGGCAATGAATTCTTGTTTTGTTTGGCAATAGATTGAGGATATTCTAAAAGAGTAATTTTTATTTTTAACGCGCACTGTGGTCATTTGAAATTTGTCAAGGTCAATTTGTGCTTCCAGAGAATTTTCAATACAGATCTTTATAAATAGTGATGACCCGCCTCTTGCGTTTCCCGATGAATATAAGCGTGGTAGTCGCGGTAACCTTTCAGTTTCACGCGTGATTGTGTCGTTAGGTGACTTTAAGAAATTAAACAAATATCAACTGCTTTTTTCTGAATAAAAATATTTAGTTCATTTCATCAAGACTGTTGGCATTCCACACAAGAATATTGAGCTTCTTTGTCATTAGTTACACAGATCTGCTTTGAGGTTGGGAAGCCGTCTGACTATTATCTTATTTGTTTTAGTCAGTTCTTCTAGTCAATCGTGGAAACATTTGAGGCAGGATGATTCACAGTTGGTCGTATTTGCTCGCGCTGCTATTTGCGTAAGTTTTTTCACTATTCACTTGCGCGTTGTTATTTTTTACGTTGTTGTTATTGGTGATTTCAGCGGCCATCACGGCGTTTGCTATCTTTGCCTTCTTTAAAGGCCTTGGGGTTAGACCGCTCTTAGAATTTCTCGTACTCGCTGGCCCCACGTTTTTAGAAGATATCATTTTGGATTGTAACTCCTTCGCGGCTTCGCAACCTTGATAGTTGGTTGTATGTTCTCCCCTGCAGTTGATACATATCGCTGGAGACTCTTTCGCGGCACTGCACTCTCGCACCAGATGTTTTTCGATGCATTTCACACAGCGAGGCTCCTTCTGAGAGTAGGCCTGAGTATGGCTGAATCCCTGACAACGTGTACATTGGGGAATCAGCCTCGAGTTTTTTCGCGGAGCTAAATTTTGACAACAAGTCCCAAAATTGATTTTATAGAATAAATCCTTTCTAAGCTTTCGGTTTTGTTGAAAGTTAACCTAAAGAGGGGGAGACCGCGTGGATTTTGCACCATGATAACGAGTTGAAAAACCACTATGAGGAACGCATTTCTGCAGCCGAGAGAAAGCAATGGAAAAATCACAGGAAGTACTGATGGACATACCGAAAACCGAATATAAAAAATGTTTCGAGGATTGGAGCAGAGCTGGCTTATGTGTGTTGCAGTCGATGGGGATTAATTTGAAGGGGGCAATATGGATTTAGATGAATAAACTTAAATTTTTAATTTTCTAAATAAATTTCGGGAACTTGTTAATCAAGGTGGTATATTAACGGCGTTGATTATTTTTAACTGCACTACACTCTTCTTAGCCTTTTTTTATTGGCGGATCTGCACCCTTTCTGGCCAGTCCTTCCTTCTCCGTCCTGATCCTCCTTTTTCCTATCTCGATCCTGTCTATCTCTGATGATCCTCTTCTTTCATTCTGCTCTTCGAAAAAACCTCGCGATTTTAAATTCTATTCGTAATTCGAAAAATCCAAAAAACTCTCGTTCTGACCCTTCCTTTTGCTCGTCGTCACCAAAGTAGTTTCCAGATCCTTTTTTTTTGTTTTTGTTTCCACGAACTCTCGCCAGACTCTCATACACATTCACATCCACACTCCCATATGCATTCATGGCGTCCAACACCAGCGGACTTTGCAAATGTGTGCACCCGTGTCCAGCTATGCCTCTCAATCATTCTAACAGTACTCACTCAAACTAAACTCCTCAGTATTGGACATAGATAAACTAGATGTCAAACTCTACTAAACATTTGCGAACCCGGAACTTTCGCTCAGACAAACTGTATATATACATATTATACAATATATATATATTATACAATATTTTCTCCATTTCTAGAACTTGTCAGAATGGCCAAAATGACAGCAAATTTCACGTAATGTTCACAAGGTATGGATAATAAAAGCAAAAGTAAAAGGAAAAATATTTTAGTGAAGTGAATGTGAACATAATAGAATATATGGGAATACACCTCTTTTTTATTTGTTTAAAGTGCACAAAAAGGAGATAACATCAGAATAAAATTTAAAAAAAAGAATAATATTTTGAGCGTTTCATTTGAAGATATAAATGGATTGCCACTACTACAATTTTGAAATCAAACTTAAGTTTGTATTGTTAATCATTTGTATTACCATTCTTCATGTTTAGGCGCAAACTCTAGACTTTGAAAATCAATGAAAAGGATTGTTAATTAAGGGCATCTTTTAAATTCAATTTCCTTTGTTGTTCTTTTAGTTTGACATTATAAATACTAATAACTAATATATTAAAATTTTTTATTATTTTTAGTTTTTTAAGGAAATATTTGCTTTTTCATTGAATTTAAAGGTTTTCCAAAAATTTCCAGAATGTTTTCTTTTTACACATTATAAAGTATAAAGTGGTATTTCAATGGTTTATTTCTTGAAAAAAATATCTCAGAATAGCCAACATACAGCGTGCAGCAAGATTTTTGATATCCCAACTTAATTTGGTTTTGTCGAAGGGAATTAAGTTTATCATTGTTTTTAACAGATCTGTTTCTCTACAAGTAATCAATGTTCAATTGTACCTTCTTAGGGGCAAAAACAAAAACAGTAATATTTCTTTCAGAAAAAAATAATATAGGATTAAAAGCGTTCCGATGCATGCAAAATGAGCACAGCTAAATTGTTGATACCTTTAATGAATAGCCTTAAGCTTATACCTTAATTTTTACCTAATATTTTGTTGAGTACCCTTTAAGCCTTTTAACTTCTTTAAGCCGGTCTAGCATGGAATGCATCAACTTTTACATATATTCACTTGTTATTTCTTACCACTCCACTAAAAATAAGGCTTTTAATTGAGGCTTTGATATATAGTAATGACATATTTTCGTAAGATCTTTTCTAAATGATTCCAAAAACGTTCTATTGGGTTAAGATTGGGGCTTTGTGGTGGTGTTACTAACAATTGAAGGACCTAATGTATCAACCACATCTTCACCATTTGTGCTTGGGATCGTTGTCCTGTTGGAAGTAATTATCTATCGCGATAACCATTTTTTGTTTACCTTGAAACAATTTTTTCTGCAAAATCTGTTAGTAAACCTCTTTTCTCAATGACTAAACTACCGATCCCAAAAGTGGACATTTAGCCCCACATCACAAAGCCACCATCTCCGCGCTTTAGCTTTTTCCTTGTATTTTTGAATTCAAAGCTTTATTTGATTGTCTTAATGATTTCGAAAACCGATTTGATCCATAAATGTTAAATTTGACTCTTCTGAAAAAAATCCTAGAAGTTAAATCCTTTGTTTTTGTATTCATCAGCAAAGTCTTCTCTTTTTTACGAAGGACTTATACCCAGTTCGTTGTGTCTATCTACGTACTCTGTATGCTGCTTTCGTAAGGCCGATTTGATTTCATTAACATTCACGACAATCCCACAAAATTTAAGCATTACAACGTGATATTTGTGAATGGTACAGCGTTGTATTTACATCGATTTTGGTGTATTGTAATTTATATTTTTTCGGAACATACTCTCCTGATAAAAGCAGTCATGGTGAAGTGAAAAATTTGCCCACACCATGGTGGAATTAACGAATATCAATATTTTTTTGAAGAAGGAACAAAAATGTAAGTGAAAAAATCTCTAATTCCTTTATTCAGTAAAACTAATTTGGTTTTAATTTATAGGGCTATAAAAAGAACAAAAAGTGGAAACAACAAGAACAAGAAATACAGTTTAAGATGTAAGACTCACATCCATTGGTACCGGCCGGGATACAAGGAAACCAGGTAAGTTTATATTACACATAGTGAGAATATTTTTTTAGAAAATTAAATTCTATTTTTCCATAAAAATCAAGCAAATCAATTTACGGGACATGGAGATACTGTGCATGCGTGCACTGTGATCATCACAAGAAGGCTGTTTGCAACTATAAGGTTTGTTCTTCTTATTTATATTTTCCACTAATATGTATGCACTCACGACCTATCGATTCTTTCTTTTTGATAGAAATTCTTCGATTGCGAAGATGATTCAAATTTGACTAGAAGGGAGAGAAAGCGGACGAACTACTTAATAGCGAAGGGAAGGAATAGGAACAGGAAGCGAAAATAAAAATGACGAATCAGGGGATGATAATTAAAAAAAGGACCTGAACTCGCTGAAGCGTTTTTAGGTGATTGAGTACTTCTAATTCATGACGATAAGCTTTCAAAAGTTGTTCTTATAAGAGAATTTAAATTTAGTTTTTATTTATAATAGTGTTATTATAAAATAGGAATGCAGTTTCATCGGCTAAACATACGTATACATTTGTACACTTTCTACACAATATCACTTGGCTTAAAAAAAATATATATATAACATACTTTTTTATATAAATAAGATAATCTCTTTAATTTAAATCTTTAATTAAAATTAATTAATTAATTAAAATCTTCGTTTTAATGAAAGTGTATTGAAAAAATGAATCAAACAATTTAGACATCGAGTTCCTTCACAAAATAAAATATTCTGAATCTGCGGGTTTCAGGATGTTCAGCCAAGAGGACGTATATACCAAGTACTTTGTACCAATTCTGGGAATGGGATAACATCATCGTAGTGTTTGAATTTCTTTCCATTGTTTGAGTGGTTAATTAATAATATTGGATCCCAGTCAACATTTGTTAAGAAGACAGGAAACAATCTACCTAACTATTGAATGTGGTGCGAATAATAATCTAAATAAATAAATAGGTGGCGCGATAGTCCAGTGTGGGGTGTGGGCCAAGGCGTAGCTTCTCGTACTCATTTGTATTTCTAACTTCGTGAATTTTTACACTCCTGAACAGGGCCTACTGCTTATTGCCGGGTACCAGAAGGCTCTCATAAGAAGCTTTTTCATAGGGAGAATTTGACTTTCGGAGGTTTGGCATTGCCCATTCCTGTTGTGCTTCTATCGGGATTCAAGCCCAAGTAGGTGGCGTGACAGCCAGTGAGTCAACCTTCAAGCCATCGCCACCACCAACAAACAATCTGCTGAAAAATATATATCTGAATTGTTTATGTTACACAAAAGCTACCTTGAATTCTGAATTGAATGCAAATTTCTGCAAAAATTAAATTTGCTCGCACTAACACTTCCTCAGAGTTAGAGATATAGTTATAGAGATATTTGCGATCCGTCATTCAGGAACAAGTTTCTTTCAGTAAGCCATCTTTAAACAAAATTGCTGTCCATTTTTATGGAACTGTTATTTATTCTTCATTTTTCAGAATGCAGATTGGGTGCAATAGGCCTACACATGGACCTACATATGCACCGCTGCGCATACCTCAAAAATGGTGTTGAATTGCACAATCCAAGAAAAAAAAAAAACAATTTCTTTAAATTTATTTTATTTATTGAATAAAAAAAATCAAAAAAACTCCGGAAAAAGGCATTCAGTATTTTAATTAAACATTTCGTTAATGTGCAGTAAGAACAATTAATTTTGTCGTTGTACTACATGTTGAATCTGCAAAGAAAAAGGCATTAAATATATGGCTAAACTAAAATAAGGGGTGGTTCATCGTGAGGTTTGATTTCTAATAGGCTTTTTTGAGAGATCACTCATAACTCCTATCAAACTGCTATATCAGTTTTGTTTATTATTATTTGACAAGTCATCATGGAAAGACCCACACCACAACATCGTCTCCAAATTGTTCAGCTGTATTACGAAAATCAGCGTACTGTGAGAAATATTTTTCGTGCGATTCGAGTAACATACGGTGCGCATAAACGGTACTGAAACCACTATTGCCAATACCAGCCGCAAATTTGAGTTTCAGTTTACATAAGTGGATGATACTTGACCGGTTAGACCACATCTAGCACGTAGTGAAGAGATTATAGCAGCTCTGTAACTGAGAGTGTACGCAAAGACCGTAACGAATCAATTCGTTTTCGTTCTCAACAGCTTGGCTTGGCGTTTTCGACAACTTGGCGTATTTTACGTGAAGATCTCGGCCTAAAAGCGTACAAAATTCAACTTGTACAAGAATTGAAGCCAGGCCACTTAAATTTGAGTCATATTTTCAGTGAACGGGCTATAGAAAAACTCAATGAAAATCCGGTGTTTTATAGTGAATTTTGTTCAGTGATGAAGCCGATTTCTGTCTCAATGAATACCATAACAAACAAAACTGTCATATTTGGGCTGACGAGCAACCAGATAAGTTCCAAGAGCTATCATTACATCCATTAAAAACAACGGTATGGTATGGTTTATGGGCAGGTGGAATCATTGGTCCATATTTCTTAAAGAATGAGACAAATCAGAATGTTACCGTCAATGGTAACCGTTATCGCGCCATGTTAACGGACTATGTGCTTTCTGAAATTCAAGCACATGGTCTCGGTGAGCTCTGGTTTCAACAAGACGGTGCTACGACCCATACACCGCGTGAAACAATTGACTTGTTGAGAAATCATTTTGGTGAGCACTTAATTCACGTTTTGCTACGGTAAATTGACCGCCTAGATCATACGATATCACACTTTTGGAATATTTTCTCTGGGGATATGTAAAGTCTCAGGTTGTCAGTAATAAGCCAGCTATGATTGACGCTTTGGAAGACTACATTACTCGTGTTATCCGCGAATGGTATAGTTATGCTCGAACGAGTCGCCCAAAATTGGACCTTCCGAATGAACGCCACGTAGTCGTGGCCAACATTTACATAATATCATTTTCAAAAAGTAAATGCCATGAATTGTTCTTTTAACTGATAATAAAAGTTTTATGTTTGCTTTCAAATTTATGTGTTTTATTTTATATTATAAATCAAACTTTACGATGAATAACCCTTTATATACTTTTGACTCACGTATTTGGTCAGTCTATGTATTCTTGAAGCGCTTCTTTTAGAATTTTTGTACCCTAATTTGCAAAGAAAAAATCATTAAATGTATTATTAAGCAAAAATGTATAATTCTTACTCACATGTTTTCAGTTAGTATAATTTATCCACATTTCTTCAAGCTTTTGAGTATTACATTAACATTTATTGTTCCTACTGCGAAAAGCAAGTTTCTTCTACTCCTGATTCCCGGTTGATTTTCCCCCATCGGACAACTCAAATTACAAAACTCACCTCAAAGCGAAGAAGAAAGCAAGTTCGTTCGAAGATGGAGTGTGGGAACGAAGGAGAAAGTTTGTGTAGGTATACCCCAACTGATTATACCCCGATCTCTAGCTCGGCTCCCCAAAAAAGTCAAATATAAGTGCCTGTGTGCCACTTTACTCCGCGGGTTCCTAACTACACCGGTGGATCAGTGTTCAGATTTGGGGGAAGTGGGGACTGATAAATAGCGTATCACTCCTTACAATTATGTTCTTTTGTGCTTTTTGTTGTGGGTCTTTTTGCCCTCCTGGTGTTATGTTATGGTTTTTATATTATTTTGTTTTTATTGTTTATAGTAGTGTTTATGTTATTGTTGTTGTTTATTGTTAATGTTACATTTGTTTATATATTAATGTTATTGTTGTTCTTGTTTTATGTTTTAAAGTTCTCACGTTGAAGGCTGTCTTATCACTTGGCCGTCTGCCTACATGCCTCTGCTGCTCCCTTGGTGCTCCATCGATGAGGTGCTGACTTCAAATCTGTCGTCGTCCCTTCACCCATCGAACCTGGTGGACCTCCTGTCGCACCCTGGGCTCCTGGTTCGTCGTGAGTCTCCCTACCGTCCTTAGGGCTTCACCGACCGAACCCCCCTATCATCCTCTCAGGAGAAAATTGACCAAAGACCTATGTGGGTTCCTTTCCTATGTCTATGGTCGGTGGACCAATGGCTGATGGAACCATGGCTGCCCTCCACCTCCGCCAGAGCTCGGTCTTTCCACTCAAAACGAAGAGACATGAACAAGAACAGAGGATAAACCTTGTTGTGGGAAAATTTTTCGTAACAACGGGTCGCCTAACACCTTAATTCGGCCCAATGTCACTTTATAAACTTAAAAACTTTTATTCGAATACCGGTTGCATTCGGTTACATTGATTCAGATTTTAGTTAACTTCTAAATTAAAAGTAGCCTGCCAGAAGATAGATAGATAGATAGATGCATTTAATTGGTTATCTCACAATTTGTGGAAAATACGCAGATATATGGTATAATACTTATAAATTAAAAACAGACATCTTTCTATTTTGAGGGATAAAGAAAAAAAAAAATTTAAAAGTGTGCGTATGTGAGATATGATATACATAGATGTTTATAAACAAATATGAGGTATGACTAGTGATTTAAAGCAAATTAATTAAGAAATGAATACAAATGAAAAAATAAGATAACAAATGATCAAATAAATCAATAAATAAAAATGTAAAATAAAAAAATTATTAATTACTATATAAATAAACATAAACAATTTAAACAATTAACTAAAATGGCAAGCATAAGAAACACAACGTTTAACAAATTAAGTAAATAAATGTGCATACAATTAATACAGATAACATATGAATAATGATCAAATAGAAGTAAAAATAATTATGGATTAATTAAATAAATTAATTAACAAACTTCCTGCTAGGATCACTCAAAACTCTTACATTGTGATGTGAATGTGATTTTATTGTACAATAAAAACATTTTACTACAAAGTTCACAAAATACAACATTGGCATTTGCCGTCAAAAGGGTAAGAGAGATTGAACATACAATTTGTTTCAGGCGGCACAAAAGTCATCACTCTATCGGAAGACGCTATAATTTCTGCAAATCGGGCAAATGTCAATTCTATTTTGATATTTATAAAGTAAACAGATAAAAAATACGCGGAATAATTGTTACGCTTTTTTCGTAGAATAATTCGTCAGTGGGGTTGGCGAATCGTGAATTTCGGCGCAGATTTAGCTGCTTGCTAAAAGAGTATGGGACAACACGAGATGCTGCCATCTCTGGCTGGCCCCGGAGCAGCCGTTCTGCTGTGAATATCGCAACTGTGGTTGAATATGTCGCAAAGGACCCCGAGACAACGTGCTATGCAATTGGGCATCAATCAGGTGTCTTTACAGAGAAATTTTGTGAAAGACTGTAAACGTTCCTTAGAAAATGCAGACAGTGCATCAGCTATTAGCTGTTGACCGCCTAGCGCGTGTACCCTAGGCTTAAGGTATTCTAAATCTCGACAACGTGGGGAAGGCGTCATTGGGCCTTATTTTTTCGAAAATGCTGCGGGCCAAACGAATACTAATTTAATACTAATAATTCTGCAAACCTTTAGCCATGGCACAGACACACGGTAAGTGAATTATCAACAAATTGTACATCTACATAGCCTGCCAGAATGAGAGTAATTTAGAAGTCAAGTTGCTAGAGCGATTTGCACGCAATGTTCACTATGCGTGTGTAATGTGGATGAACTTTTTCGAGTAGAATGGGCGGGTTTTATGCAAAATAACGGGAGAGAAATTGACATTGATGACAATTCGCAAATATTCACGGATAGAGTCAGACGAATAGAGCCGATCAGTGGAAAGCGGGTTTTGGTTTTCTAATATCTGGAAAGCTTGCCATCTATGTTAGTTGATCTATGATTTTTACTCCCCTGACATCTTTCGAGAACATTCTGTACTATCCAGCTTTCCATAGAACTTCCATTTCACTGGAAAATTCGTTAAAAGTTTCCATTCTTCATTCTCCAATGGTTATGTCTTCTGCTATTGACCTATAGAAATTTTCTGCTTTACAAATATAGATGACGCTTTTTACATTCAAACGGATATCACATTACTCCCTCCCTAAAGTTGTTTGTCGCAAACAACTTCGTCATTTATCGTTTCATTAAAATGACACATTCTATGCACATGGACCACCTTAAATTTTCCTCGATTCCCACGCTGCATGTGGAAGATAACGTCATTAATGCGGGTTATCACCTTGTATGGAACTTTCCAATCTTGTTGCAATTTTGATGGTTTCTTACGCAGAGGATCATAGTGCAACATAGTTCATTTTGCGAACTATGCGCTTTGATTTCGTACCTAGTCAACATGCGGTTGCTCGCTAATTTCATCTTTTCTCCGTGTAATTTACAAATCCTAGATCGCCCTTGATCAGAGTGTAGCTCCATTGAGATCCCAATCTGCCCACCATGTTGTTGAATTTGATTGATATTGAATTTGGGATATTGATATTGAACATTTCCGGTCACTTACTGAAGTAATCTATGACCACAAGTGTGTACTGTATAGGTTGTCATTCAAGATTTCGGGAAATGGGCCAGCGATAACAATAGATATTCATTCAAACGGTGCTCCGACATTGTATTGTTGCACTCATCCCTGTGGCTTTACTTTTGAGCCCTAGGTAGCCGCACACGTTATGCACTTTGCACCAATTCTCGACATCTTGCTTTGTATTTAGCTAATAAAAACTTTCGGTTACTTGCCTGACTCTGGACCGTGGTACAATCAGCTGCATACGATATGTCGTTCCATTTCTACGTCCGATATCTCCTGCCCTCTTGGTTTTTCTTCGTCTTCCTTCCAGGCCAATGTTGGTTCGATGTTTTTGTCTGTCAGTTGGAATGAAAGGATTTCGTCTGTAATCCAACCTTCTACTGGCTCAGTTCTGATCATTTGGATAGTGGTCTGCTCGTTCGGTTATTTGCAGTTGCAGTGTTCACATTTACCTCCGCACGGTCGCATCAGCATTTGGATGGAGTTTTCCCTTACCCTACAATTGATTGATTAGTCGTCGGGGTTGTTAAACTGTAGTAGCCATTCCAGAGTTCACGTAGAGTTACGCAGTAGTTCCGTTCAGGTCTGGAGAATACCCTGCTATATGTAACCACTTTCTCATGACCATCCTGAATTTGATAGATCACAGCTCCGACTTCAATATTATTAGCGTCTGTGTCCACGATGAACATTTTTATGAGAGTGGGGTTACCCAAGATGAGGGCATTGCAAAGTCCCAAGAATCTGCTCAGTTGGTGTTTATATTTGGGGATAATTTGATTTTACTTCGGGACGGTACAAGGTACACTTTTTTGGATTCAGCTTCAAATGAGCACTTTCCAGCCTCTCAAACATTTCTTTTAGATTTTCGCGATGGTCCTCAAATGACTTGCCTATAACGATAACGTTATTCAAATACATTCGAAGTCGCTTGAAGGTAGCCGGAGCGTTAAACAGTCCAAACGATATCACCGTAAACTGCCAAAAACCGCTTCATTTAGTGAAAGCTGTTTTCTCACGCTCTTTTCAATTAATCTGAGGATTTTGGTTTTGATTTTCATACTCTCGACCATAGATGAATTAACATAGATGGCAAACTTTCCAAATATTGGACAACCAGAACCGATTTTCCACTGATAGCCTCTAACCGCGTGACCACGCCTATGAATACGTCTGAATTGTCTCATTTTACAGAAATCCCTCCCATTTTACTTAAAAAGAAGGCCATCCACATTACACACATGCGTAGAAATCGCTCTCCTTCTAGCAACATTACTTGTAAATTACTCTCATTCTAACCACTTTACTTGTAAATTGCTCTCATTCTAACAAATTCTGGCATTTTATAGAAATGTATAAAGTGTTGATAATTCACTTACAGTGTGTCTGTGCGAAATTAAAGTTTCGAAAAAGTATAAGTAGAGTTTGACAATTAGGTTAGCTCACTTATGCAAAAATCGTAATAATTATTCCGCGTTCTTTAGGAGTATAGCGATCCATGTCTTGTTGACGTGTATTTTTTATGGGTTTACTACACAAATGTCAAAGTAGAATTGACATTTACCGTCATTTGAAAAAAAAAAAAATAGAGCATTCTCCGACAGGCTGATGACTTTTGTGCCACCTAGTATACGAATAAATATCAGCGTTTCACAAGAAGTAAGAACGGACTTCTAAAGTGCAATTTGAAATGTGAATTACGAGAAGTAATAAAGAGATTTAGGTAAAATATAAAGAAAAGTAAAGACGGTTGAGTAAAGCGATTGAATTGTACAATCAATTGGAATTGTATATAAATAGATTATCCATTTTTAATTTTCTCAACCTATCTCACAATTTATTTTTTTCCGCTATCAAACCGATCCGAATGTAAGTAATTTGACGGGTTATTAAGTTTGCTCAAGTACGCTATTGGTAACTTGATCTTCTGACAGAAATTAAATGGGCATTTTGTTTGTTTTGACATAAGCTAAATCTATTACAGTTACGTCTTAAGGTAGCCTCATAATAGACGAAAGGATCCGTATGTAAATGTGCGAAGGCAATTTGTATATGCTGGGTTGCTCAGTTCCGTCGAGTTTTCGTTTTGCGTTCGTACATAAAGTGCAATCGAGATAGCATTTCGTACGAAAGTTTGACGGCTAACCAACTGATTAACACAGCTTATTTGATTATAATTTTATTTAAGATTCGAAAAAACGAAACAAAAACAAAAATGGCAATCGTGGAGAACTTTCTAAGCCTTTTTTCTATTCTATATACTATATTTTGAACTTTCATTCAAATTAAATTCAAAATGTTAATGCTAATGTGCTATTATTACATTATACTCCAGGGATGCCGTTTGCTATCTCATTTTTTGTATCTTCTGCTCTTGTGTAATATCAGAGTCACCATGTAATAACAGACAAATTTATTATTTTCATTCACTTTTCATAGATGATTGAAAATGATTTTCGCGAAAAAATGCACATACACAAAACACAAAACAAATGAAAACTTGACTTGAGAGTTGGATACGTTTGTAAAATCCTGTTATGGCAACTTATTTATTTGAAGTTACTTAAAACCTTTTTCACATCGCATCGGTTGAAATATGAAGTTTTTTCCCATGTCGTTCTCCTTCTGACATGTTTATTCACTTTAGTTTTGATCATCGTTTCACACCAACTGCTCACATATAAAATCTAAATATGATTCGATTCAAGTGTTGTCAACAACTCTTTCAACCCTCTGAACACAACGTTCATAAAAAGTGTGAATGTTCACGTCAATGTGAACATGCACTAATACAGCGTCCTCCTTATAATGTTTAACTGTTTCGACAACACAGATGGCGTAACAATCTTTAATTAGTTTTAACGAAATGTTACATATTTTCTTCGTTAAAACGTTCGCCGCGTCTCCATTTTGCACTATCATAGATCCGCATGAAGTAAAATTCGGGGTGTTGAAAAGTGGTCGCAAATATTTATTATTTAATATTTGACACCTTCAAATATAATAAATCAAAATACAATAATTATTGTATGCGTCACAACGCTGTTAAACAAAATGCTTCACTTAAAATAAAGTGAAAGGAGTTTAATAAAGCAGACGACGGCAGCATTAAAAAGCTTGCGAAAAACCGATAAGGAGTTCGACAAAAGCCGTGTATTTTTTTTTTTCATTCAAACCTGAGCGTACATCTAGAAACAAGAAAAATTATTTATTCGCACCTTACAATGAAAAATTAGTTTTGCATTATTGTTTAATTTGTTTTGTGCTCATTAGTATCTAGTGTAGGTTCGGTGTACTTGTGGTTTACCACAAATTAAGTTTTTTTCGTTTGCAGTTTAAAGGAATACACGACTGCAATGATGTTCACGGTAAGATAATTGGTAGAAATAAGAACCGGCAAAAATGTGCTTCATTTAGTTAAGTGTTTATCTATATGAGTAGTTGTACATTTTTACTAAACAACTCGGTTTACTATTTCCACGCATGGACAAAGGTATTTTCTGTTCTTAAAATTTCCAAATTAAAAAAGTAAAAAGAAATTTTTCCAAAAAAAAAACGAATAGTCTGAACACCTGCACCTGTAATGTTTGTGTTCTTTACAAGTGCGCAAACTTAACCAAATCTATTGATAGATGACAAAAATTCAGGATACATATTCATTTATGAAAAATAGCATGTTATATGAATTAACAAAAAAAAAAAAAAAAAATATTAAAATAATAATAAAATAATAATAATAAATAAATAGAAGCAAAACTTGAGTGTTAGCTGAAAAGCTTGACAGGCGCCCTTTTCATTTGTGTTTAAAGCATTGTAATGAGTTTTTTGCCCACATGGCATTTTGGTTTATTTATTTTTGATTAAAGTGTATTTTTGGCGAAGCGTAAGTGAATTGCATATGACTGAAAAATCAACCAGTTTTTATTTATTCCAAATGTTTTTGGGTAGATACTCATGTATTTCCATTAAAATCATTTTGTGCCAACATGTTCAGAAATTCTAATTTTATGTAGGCAGGTGTACTTGCTTTTTTTTTATTTTTTAAGTTGCTTAATAATTAATTAATACCAACTTGTTTCGATATCTGACAGAGTGTTTTTGTTTGTTTTGAGATCGTATCTATGGAAAAACACTAGAAATAAGAACGAATATGCATATACATATGTAGAGCAATGGAAATATAATTAAGACCGCCTTTCTTTAATGTTTCTATTAAGATTAAAATAAAAAATCGTTATAATTCGGCAAGATATATATATTATTTTTAATATTAACAGAAAATGGTGAAACAATTTAACTGTATTACATAGTTTGTTGCAAATGAAATGTCCGTGTAAAAGTTAAGACTTAACTTTGGGAATTTTTATTGGAATCTATACACAGTGTAGGCGTTATAAGTACTTTTATACGCCTTTGATAGAACTAGATATTTCTGCTAGGTATTAACTCCTCAAACCCAGCTTTGGCACTTTCCTTGGAATTGAACATTTCTCTAATGAGAAAGTTATTCAAATGTTTACGGAGGTGATAATCTGTTAGTAAGATGTCTGAAGAATACCGTGGTTGAAGTAGAGGTGTAGTTTTTGCATAATACTTGCAGCGTTATCGTTCAAGAGAATAACACCTATTCTGTTTACGAATGCTAGCTGTTTTTGAAGCAGTTAACTATACATTTCTATACATTTTTTGCAGCTCTGATCAGTACTAACATAGCTCCGCAGTTCGTACAATTTTGGATATAAGGAAACGACAAATTCTTCAAATGCGTTCTTAATTCTGACTTAATTCATAAGAGATGAATTGCTTGATAACCAATAATCAATAAGCGAAATTTTCTGTGAGCATGGTGTGTGCGGGAGATAGTTTAAATTTGGAGCGTTTGGTGCGAAACGTGTTTTCAAGCATTGTCCGGTAAGGAATCCGACCTCACATGTCTGCCAATTTCTTAACAATACTACTGTGTTGCGGTGATTTCGCAGAGAATATAAAATTTAAGTTGTTTGTCATAATACAATGTCCAGTGTATGAAGACACTAGCCTCGCTTTAGACGATGATGTAGCCTTCATCGTCTATTCATTTACGATATGTCTGAGCCAAATGTGCTATGGATATTCAAAGTTAACTCAGCTGCCCTACGTTCCATCTTGAACTTGTGGAGAAAAAAAATTATTGAATCTACATCTTTAATACAATACCTAATTCTCAATACCTACTCTTTCCAAAGAGTAGCGCACAACAATTTCACTTGTTAAGAAGCGTCATATGCCAAGAGAGATAGTTCGGAAGAACTTGGCCGTAAAAAGTCAACAAAATGTCTCGAAACTGCAGTAGAGTTGCAGCTTCCAGCCAAGTGCTTTGGTTTTATCCTGAACCAGTTTTATCTGTGTGCAGATACATTGTCGTGGAGCAAAATTACCTTGTCGTGTCTTCTGGCCCATTCTGGTCGTTTTTCGATCAATGCATTGTTCAAATTGATCGTTGTTATCGGTAGCGATCTGTAGTAATGCTTTCACCAGTTATAAAGAGATCGTGGCACACCACACCTTTCTGGCCCCACCAGACACACAGCATTGTCTTGCCGAATCAATCTGGTTTTGCAGTCGAAGTTGATGGTTGTCCCGGATTAACCCTTGATTTTTTCCGTTTAGGATTCTGAAAATAAATCCGTTTTTCATCGCCAGTAACAATTCGATGCAAAACTGATTTTTTATCGTGTCTGAAGCAAAATTTCGCAAGTGGTTTTTTGGTTTTCCATCTGTCTTTCATTCAATTCATGTGGCACCTATTTTTAGACTTTTAGATATTTCCCATAGCTTTTAAACGGTCAGAAATTTTTTTGTTATGCAGCATTAAATATTTCTGCCATTTGTTTCTGACTCAAAGTGTCATCTTCATCCAATACTTCAAACGTCTTAAAACTTTTTTGGTGGTCTTCCACGTTCTTCATTTCTCACATCAAAATCGTTATCTCTGAACCGTTGAAACCATCTTTTGCATGATGCTTCTGATAGAGCATGATCGCCATATACCTCGACAAGCATTCGATGCCCCTCTGCAGCACTTTTCTTCAAATGAGAACAAAAAATTAATGCTTTCCGAAAGTCATCATTTTCTGGTACAAAATTCGACATTTTTAACACGATGAAAAAATATGAAGTTGTTTGCTCAATGACTTGACAGGAGTCATAGCAACCAAACGAAAAACAATTAAGGCCCTTTCACAATAAATGTTACCTATCGAGACGTTTGTATCTATACCGGTACACCTGGTAAACATATGTATTTGCCTACATTATGTTATTGAATTATGACCCATGAAAAATATTCTAATATTTTCATTTTAAACTCAAACGAAGAACAAACTAATCGTTTGTTTAGTTTGTTTTACCATATGTCTTCAATGTTTTTTTTTTTTTTTTATTTTTTTAAATTCGACTACTGTGTTGTTTCTTCGAACTTGATTTCAGGGCCAGTAGTTCTCAATCGGATTAAAATCTAGAGAATTACCAAACAAAGACAAGACATCTAAATTAATTGAGCTGAGGCAGTTAGGCTGGCTTTGGCATGGAGTTCCATCTTGTATAAAAACATAGTTATTCTTGGCATAATTCAATGTATCCAAGTATAGCAAAAGAAAATTATTCAGGACCTCAATGTACTGGTTGGAACGCATTGTTTTCTCAACGAAATATATTGGTCAAGGGCCTTGAACTGTTATGTAACTCCATATCATCACAGACGGTGATTTTTGTGCGCGTGAAAAACGAAGCAAATATATCCTATCGAATATACAGTAAAAGCATATAAAAACAGGAGTCGAATGCTTTGCCATGCAGCACCCCTGAAGGACTTCGTAGTATCAATCATCCGAAAAATGTTGAAAAAACTCTAAGATTCATTACTGAAAATTGAAAATGATTAATTGATGTAAACTAAAACTTTGGACAATAAAGTCAATTGCCGGGAAGTTCTATTTTTGAGCAGGACAAATATAGAAAAGGTATTTAAGCCTATAGAGTACGAGTAGAGTAGTATAACACTATGTAACACATGGGCTGAAAACTCAGTGCCGTTTTATAGTAAAACACAAAATTTTTGCAAAATTCAACCTTATTTATCAATATAGTTGCCTTCGAGGGTAATACACTGATTGAAACGATTTTTCAATCTTTCGATACCAGTTTTGTAGTACGATTTCGGTTTAGCCTCAAAATAGGACTCTGTTTTGGCGATTACTTCTTCATCGGTCTTAAATCTCTTTTTTTTGAGGTTTGCGAACAGGAAATAGTCGCTGGGGGCCAAATCTTAAGAATACAGTGGGTTGGGAAGCAATTCGTAGCCGAACTCATTAAATTTTGCCATCGTTTTTATCGACTTGTGACACGGTGCATTGTCTTGAGGAAACAGCACTTTCTTTTTCTTCAAATGCGGCCGTTTTTCTGCGATTTCGTCCTTCAAACGCTCCAACAACGCAATGTATAGTCGCTGTTGATAGTCTGATCCTTTTGGATATAGTCGATGAAAATTATTCCATGTGTATCCCAAAATACGGATGCCATGCCAGCCGATTTTTGAGTTTTTGGTCGTTTTGAACGAGGTTCGTCGCCTGCTCGCCACTCAGCTGACTGCCGACTTGACTCTGATGTGAAGTGATGGAGCCAAGTTTCATCCATTGTCACATACCGACGCAAAAATTCGGCTTTATTGCGGTTGAACAACTTTAAACACTCCTCTGAATCATCAACACGTTGCTGTTTTCGGTCGACTGTGAGCAAACGCGGCACCCACTTTGAACAGAGCTTTCGCATGTCCAAATATTCGTGTATGATACATCCGACACGCTCTTTTGATATCCTCAGAGCCTAAGCTATCTCGATCAACTTCACTTTACGGTCATTCGTAATCATTTTGTGGACTTTTTTGATGTTTTCATATGAAACAGCCTCTTTTGGACGTCCACTGCGTGCATCATCTTCGGTGCTTGTATGACCACTTTTAAATTTTTCAATCCACTTGTGAATGGTTCGTTCGGCTGGTGCAGAGTCCGGGTAACACTGCATCCGGGTAACATCGGCTGTATTTTTTCCCATCAAAAAGTAATGATAAATCAACACACGAAATTGCTTTGGATCCTTTTTTTTTCACAATAACAAAAGTT
Organism: Volucella inanis; assembly: GCA_907269105.1. Taxonomy (NCBI): domain Eukaryota; kingdom Metazoa; phylum Arthropoda; class Insecta; order Diptera; family Syrphidae; genus Volucella; species Volucella inanis. Next base: position 71,900,878 of record OU026154.1, on the reverse strand, counting down.
GCTTCACTCACAACGCTATATCTCGAGAACTAATCGTCCGACAGCTGGCAAATTTATACACGTATCTTGAAGGTTGGTACTAACTGAAAATGGTATGAAATTCAAGTGGTGCCCTCTCATAGAAACGGCACTGCCCACGTATTATATTGTGGAGATAAAACAAAAACTAATTTAATAAGCATGGGCGGTTAAATTATGTTATGGATCCTTAGTTCTGTGTCGATCTTATTTACCAAATTCTGTTCATATTTTCTCAAAATATATAAATAAATAAGAAAAAAAAAATGTAAGAATGAGAATTTTCAATTCAATTTCACATTTATTTCGGAACGGTGAACTAAGACAACACGTAACAACATTATGCATTGTGTTAGGAATACTAGAAGTATGTATGGATGGTACACGAGTTCTTACTGTGTTTCCTCATTTAAGTACTCATCTTGCAAAATATATACTATAAAAATGCTAATTTATTTTTTTTTTTGTGGGTTCTGTGTTTTTATTATATTAAATAAAAAAAAAAAATTAGTGAATTGAAAAGTAAGTTAGTCGAAAACGCCAAACACTTTCTGATAAAGGGAACTTGTATTGGATATTTTATGTTAGAATTTAGGAAACCTGTCACCCGTCAGTTCTATTTTTATGAAATTTTTTTTTTTTTTTTTTTTTTTTTTGTTTTATTTATAATCTTAAAAGTCATTGGCGGATATTGGTCAAACACTTCAAAATGTAAAGATATCATCCAATTTTCGTTTTTGATTTATAACAAAATGTATCGATTTAGGCATTTTCATTTACATCCAAAATTTGTTGTGACGTATTTATATTTAACCTATCGAGCATTCAATAAATTATCTCCCGATTGTTCTGATGATGTTTACTATCTTTAATTAATTTTCTTTAATTCAAATCAAATATTAAGTCATTTCTTAGTATTAAGTGTTCTCTTAATTCCGTCTAGTTATTCTTGCAACACTTTAAAAGGGATTTGAATCATCATCTTGCATTAACATAAACCTGGAATCTATTATTGTCTGTACTTCTAATTCATGATTCTATTGAACATAAAGACCAATAAGTGAAAAATTTTCGCCAAAAGTAAGGTTTCATATTTTAACACCCGTTAAACTTAGAGCATTCATTCACCATGTATAGGATGAATGATAATTTATAATGTAAAATAAAACACATAAATTTGAAAGTGAACTTAAAATTTCTATTATCGGTTAAAAGAACAATTCATGTTGGCCACGACTACGTCTGAGGTGGTTCATTCGGAAAGTCCAATTTTGATCGACTCGTTCGATCATAGCAACTGGTATCTCGCAGATAACACGAGTAATGTTGGCTTCCAAAGCGTCAGTCGTAGCTGGTTTATTCCTGAAGACCTGAGACTTTACATAACCCCAGAGAAAATAGTCCAAAGATGTGATATCGCACGATCTTGGCGGCCAATTTACCGTAGCAAAACGTGAAATTAAGTGGTCACCAAAATGATTTCTCAACAAGTCCATTGTTTCACGCGCTGTATGGCTCATAGCGCCGTCTTGTTGAAACCAGAGCTCACCGAGACCATGTGCTTGAATTTCAGGAACATGGCGCGATAACGGTTACTATTGACGTTAACATTCCATAAACCATACCATAAACCACACCATACCGATGTTTTTAATGGATGTAATGGTAGCTCTTGGTACTCTTCGGGTTGATCATCAGCCCAAATACGGCAATTTTGGGATTTTCATTGAGTTTTTCCAGAGTCCATTTTGTACGCTTTTAGGCATATTGTCGAATACGCCAAGCCAAGCTGCTGAGAACGACGACGAATCGATTCGTCACGGTCTTCGGGTACACTCTCAGCTACAGCTGCTATAGTCTCTTCACTACGTACTGAATGTGGTTTAACCGGTCGAGTTTCATCCACTAATGTAAACTGGAACTCAAATTTGCGAATGGTGTTGGCAATAGTGGTTTCAGTAGGTCGATTATGAGCACCGTAAGTTCCTCGAATTGCACGAAAAACATTTCTTACAGAACGCTTTTTTTAGTCCTTTTTTCCGAAATCAAGCAGTGTTGGGCGCAATAAGTACATAGGTGGAGGACCACATGGGAACTCAGTACTCCGCGTGCTGTTGACAAAACGCGCCACATGGGCATAGTACCCCGGCGTTAAATTCCGGACCCTACAAATTAATTTGTATCGTTCCCTTGATAATAATAATAAAAATAATAATAGTCCTTTTTTCTAAGGATTTAACACTTAAGTGGATATGAATTTCTTATTGTACTTGATTCTATTAACTGAAAAAACGAATGTTTTTTAGGCGAGGCTGGGATTCGAACATCGAACCTCCCTATTTGCAAGCCAGTTCACTACAACTTAAGCCACGGCCATCCACCGTATATAATAAATTTATCTGAAATTTTAATGAAATGGAAGGACGAAATTAAGCTACCATCATAAGATTTGAGTTTCAAGCATGTCTGCATGGCTTACGGCTAGTAATTGTAACAATGGTACTACAAATTTTTTTCATTGGTTCATACGAAAAAAAAAAACACACAAACAAATCATTAAAATCCACCTAAACAAATTCTTCAACTTTTCTATGCTATGTGTGTCTAGGGCGATCTTCCCTCGTGCCGATTTGGAATAATGGGTTCTTCTTAATGCTGCTCTTTGGTAGATCCACGAGAGACTTATTTTCAAAAGAGGTGTGTTATGTTCACTTTCTATTAAAAATATAGAAAACCCATTTCGGGGTTTTGGTTGAAAGCGAACGTGAGTGGCTTGTGATCAGTGACTATGGAAAAAAGCTTCTTTGAAAAAAAAAACAAAAAACCAAGTGGTTTGCATGCGTCGTTGTCCAGTTAATGTAGTGTACCTCCCACAGTCATATCTGATGCAGCGACCATAAGCGCTAGTTCAGCATTTAATTTCGGATGCGCTAGGTAAACTGCGTCATCTAAAGCGATTTACACTTTTGGAAACTATGTTCTGCTTTTGGTGACCCCTTAATCCTACTGGTGTCTTTGTTTTTGTTCCCTTTTGTTCAAATACCTGGTTGGTTTTCGGATATTCGAGCATGGCGTCGACCTTGTTCTTAGGCGGTTTTATACCATTAGAGTTGACCATGTGACCTAGGAAATTGACTTCTGCAAGTCCAAATTAGTATTTTTCTAAATTAATGACCAAAGCATATTCTCGTAAAAGCTCAAATAATAATCGTAGATTTTCCTAATGCTGATGTTCGTCTTCTGAAGCGATAAGGACATCATAAATATACCAGAATGCAAAGTCCAAATCGCGTAGGATATTGTCTATGAATCGTTGGAATATTTGGCTTGCATTCCTGAGTCCAAACAAACCAAATGGCGTTATTATGGGTGTCTTTGGTATATCTTCGGGGTTCATCGGTATTTGATGATATGCTTTTGCAAGGTCCAAAGTAGAAAACACTTTCTTAACTGCGAGAAAATGTGTGAAGTCGTGTATATTTCGAACAGAGTAGCGAAAGGCGCTTCACTACTAATATCAGTAAGTTGCGACAATGATATATGCGTTATCAGACAGCGTTTCTGTAGATTAACCAATATTCCAAAACCTTTCAAAAAGATTGAGACACGTCAGCGATAATAAATGTCAATTTAAAGGGACACCGTAAACCCAAGTCTGTAATCGTGAAATTCGCGTGTTGTTTACAGCATAGAGAGTCGAATTGTCATCGGTAAAATTTTTCTTGTGAGTGCGTGTAGCTGGAATAACTGAAATGTCAGCACCGATGTCAATAAAAAAAGTACTTACTTCCTCTCTTGTCACGAATAAAAAGGCAAAAATTGCTAAGGCCAGTGCCTGTCGGCGCTAACCACCGGCCCTTTAGTTTGACTAATGGTGTTTACAGGGGGGAATGCAGTTATTTGCATTTTTTCCCCATTTACGGTGATACCAGCATTCCTCTTTGTTGTCATTTTCGGTTATCGTGGCCTTCTGTCTATGACTTCTTTGACTATGACTGCGGTGTTGCGGGCGGTGGCGAGATTGATTTCGAGCATTCGCGTGCGACTGAGAAAAATGTGCTCGATTTAAGCAATTCATCGTCCATTTGTGCACCGGCAAGATGGCGTATTTCGCGAAGTAGCTAGGATGGCATCTTGACTCCTAGTACGATTTGCTGAAGCAGTTTTATCAGCCGGTGATGATCAGATTCGGTGAATAGTTGTATGATCTTTGACATGAGCGTGTCGTACAAGTTTCCAGTTGGAGGGTTGAGTAGGGTTTTACTGACTTGACTCAATATATTACTCTCTATCGCGGCTACTACGGTATGATATTTCCTCGCATCTGACGTAATCCGCGGTAAGAAAATTTACGATTTCACCTGGATGAACCAGTTCTGTTTTTTTTTTTTTTTTCAAGAATGGAGGAATTTTGATGGATACCTTGGATATCCGTCAAGAGTTCGGGTTATCTCCTTTTGTAGGATCTGGTGCCATGTTGCTAATGTTCGTCTCAATTTCAATAAGTTTTTTGTCAGTTTTAAGGCGCGTCGGGGTCACCACTTTTGGTTGTTAGTAGCCCGACCGGAATAAAAAAAAAAAAATGTAATGCAATTCGATCAAAGTTACAATTTTAACTTTATTAATTTAAAACAACTACTTATCCAATTTTGTTAAGAATATATAATAATGGAAAATATTAATGGGAAAATGGTTTTGTCGATTGATTAATCACCGCAGTTAGGTTAGAGGCACGTGTACAGGCGTTGGAAGATTCGATGCAATAATACCTTGTCACAGCTTAAGAAATCTCCGAGAAGAAAAGAATCTTCTGGCCAAATGAGCTGCAAACCGTCAGAACATGATTGCTTCGTCGCGTTGCCAGTTGTGCAAGTTTTGGTGAACAGCCACAAATACTTTTAACTAAAAATTTTTCTACTGGCATACCTAATACTTATTTATTTGTGGTAAATTTTGTGGTATATTCAATTTTCATGAAAAACTAAAAAAGTCATAGATCTTTTACTGTTGTCATTTTGGTCACGAAATCAATATTTTCCTGCTGCATATTTAAGTCGAGTGCTTTAACACTGAAGTTAAGCCATTGTAATGTACAATAGAGCGCATCAGTTGTTATAAAAAAATTGCAATTTGCATCTTTATTTACGAATTCTTTAAAGCATAGCTTTAATAGCATATCGTGATCCTCACTCCATTCTAAAATTCAGCACTGAATTTCCTTAAACCGTGTCGGCCTCCATGACAACGTCGTGCGAGTTGTTGTTTCCATTTAGTTTTCCAGAGTAGGCCATAATCAATTTCTTATTAATTAAAAGATGTCTTTGACGTTGTTGAGCAGGTTTTTCTTTTCGTTCTTAATATCGCGACCTAGAATTCATTACTATAGCTGCAGGCGTTCGTCTTAGCACTAGCTTAGTCCTGTTTTTTTTACTTTTTGTACAATATTACTATAAATGTGAGCTATAAAACAATCTATACATTATCCACATGTCAATTAATGATAAAATTTTGTACAAAATGCTTTGTTTTTGATAACTGCAGTATGTTTTTAACCGAAAACTCATATATTTGCATTGCAAAGCAACCGTGGTAATCGTAAAAATAATAATTATATAAGTTTTGGTGAAGTTCCGCACTGGTTGGACAGATCTTCAATCTTTCACATTTTATTCTCATTCTTCAATAGTCACATCTTAAACATATTTTAAATAAACAGACATGAAATGAAATGAAATCATAAGAACATACAGAAGTATTTCATTACAAAATATAATACACATATTTATGTTGTATATTGTTCAATACAGTGTTTTCCAGAAAATCGTGATTTAAATTAATTTTGTTTTTTATTTTACTCACACACATACATGTTTGTAGCTAAGTTATTTTATGCATTATTATGGCATTGTTAGAGATGCAGATGAGTCATCTGTTTTTGCTTATAATTATTTGAAGAAAGGCTGGACAAAAAAAAAAAAAAAAAAAAGATGAATATTTTCTGCAACGCACCATAAAAAATCTAGCAAAAATTATTGTTTATGGATGGTTGTTGGCCAAACGATTCGGAAAGTTAATAATATTGACACAAAATCTCGATGCACAATTTATGGTAAAATTATACAATAAGGGTTTGCTAAAGTCTGCCGAATCATATTGTTGCATATTGCATAGTTGCAAGTGTACTTAACTTTCGTGCAAAGTATAAAGGCAATTTCTAAAAAAGTCATGTTTAACGCAGCGCAAAAGGTTATGAACAGTGTGAAGACGTTGATTTTTCCTGAAAAGTTTGTTCTAAATCTCTAAACTATATGCTTCTACTCGAAACTGGAATGTCACCATTATTCATTGCAACTTTAAAACTTCACTTTTATTACGTTATTAGTACAATGCCTTACTCAGCGAACTGTTTACCAAATACATATGTATATACATGATAATATTTGAAAATTTTTATCTTGTTTTTATTTTATTAATAAAAAAAGGAAAGATATTACAACCCAAATATGAAAATGTAATTGTTTCTTTAAAAAAAAATGTATTTAAAGATTCAAATTTATATACTTATTATCTGAGGTGACGGCAATGGCCATACTTTAAAAAGATTGTATGTCAACAAAAATATTGTACAATTTTGTAATCATTGATACATTTTACATTAATAATAATAAAATAATAAAAACAATTGCGATTGGATCTTGTAAGAGGATAACGATCCAAAACATTCGATTCGAACCTGCAAGCTTTGGAAAGAGGGAAATGAATGGTATAGAAATGTTAGATTGGCCATGCCAAAGTCAATGCAAATCCAATGAAAAATTAGTTGGTTTTAATGAAGCAGAGGCTTAAGGGTAATTTGAAGAGGCCTAAGTTTAGGATATGCACTTAACGATGTTAAGCAATTATAAGTAAAAGTAGTGACCCTACTAATAACATATAATAGCGCAATTCATTTTTATATTTACTTTAATAAAAAAAAAGTATAATTTAATAAAATTTTGACATTTTTAATTGGTTTTTTAGGCACACGTTTTTGATCATGGAGTATATTCTTCGTAGTTCTATCACAACTTTCTTGAAAACGATTTTAAAATATATACCCAATATATTGTGCATATATAGACAAAGAACATTTAAATAGCTGAAACTTTTTCGAGTTTTGTCAGTAAACTCTCAAAAGAAGAAACACACATGTATTTTAACAAGCAGTACCTTTATTTAGTCCAATGCCTAACTATTATAGTTTTTTATGTATCTAATATTTTTCTTACATTATTTTTAGTAAGTTTGCAGCTATGAATATGTCTAAAAATTTTTTCGGCTATTTTGGGATGTCGGAATAAACGTTTAATTGCTTAAAAATTTAAACGACTAAATGATTTTCAAAGCTTTTAGTAGATATATATTCATAATTGCCTAGTTTACAAGTATTCATATGTAAGTTGTCCATAAAATAAGGTTGCACTTACAATGAAATTGAAATAAAACTTAAAAATATTAATAAGATTTTTGTGTTTTAGGGAACCAACCAGCAGCAGGACACCCGCTTCAGCGACAAGGAAAAAAAATTGATGAAGCAAATGAAATTTGGAGATTGTCTCAGTAAACGAGTTGATATGTCCAAAGTTAAATTGGAGGTTCTTCGACCATGGATTAGTAAGAAAATCACCGATATTCTCCACATCGAAGACGATGTTGTGGTTGAGTTTGTCTACAATCAATTAGAAGAGGAGAAATTTCCGTGTCCGAAGAAAATGCAAATTAACATGACCGGATTTTTGAACGGCCGAAATGCAAGGCAGTTTATGGACGAATTATGGGCTCTCCTTTTATCAGCACAAGAAAGTGAAAGCGGAATACCAGCCGAATTTATCAACCAAAAAAAAGAGGAAATACTGAAGCGAGAAGAAGATCAGCATATGAACTCCTCTTCAAAACGTGATCGTTCGGGCGATAGGGATCGGGATTACAACGAGGGTCGACGACGAGAACGATCTAGTGAATTATCTTCATTTAGTCAGTTGCCGCATAATCATAGCGCTATTGAACAGGTTAGATCACACTTGAAAGCTAAATCTAGATCTAAATCGCCTGAGACAAATAATTTAGGTAGTAATTCAAAAGATGCTACTGTAGATACTGGTGGGGGTGGTGGTGCTATTGGCGGTGGAAAGACGTCATCAACCTCCACAACTGCTGCAATTGTCAGAGAACGCTCGAAATCTCCTACAAGAGAGCGGGCACGTTCTTCACGTACAAAATCAAGGGATAGATCACCGTCAAAGAAATCATCCAGAGAACGTTCTCCAAGACGATGGGATTCAGCAAGAGATAGACGTCGTTCAAGATCACGTCATCGATCACCAGATAGAAGACGGCGCAGTCGATCAAGAGACCGTAAACCATTGCAACAGGGACAGTCATCAAACCGACGGCGTACACGTTCAACATCAAGACCCAAGAGGGAAGGTTCTAGATCAGATTATCGAGCACCAGAAAGAAAATCTAAATCAAAGTCACCAATCAAAAGGAGGGAATCATCTGATTCTCCAAAACCAGCTGATGTTTCTCTTAATGGTCATGACGGCGATGGATCTAAAAAATTGACGAAAGTTCAAGCAAAACTTTTGGATTTAGCGAGTGCACCAAAGCGCAACGATAAAAGCCGATCCAGGAGCTCTGATTCAAACTCATCAACGCAGTCTAGAAATCGCAAGCCCATGCCTAGCAAGCGTCGTTCCAGATCAAGGTAATTAATCTAAACTAGAAAATGTTACATAGAAAATATGGTCTTAATATAATTTATTTTATTTTATGCAGGTCTGTGACTAAAAAAGGCAAATCTCGTTCATCAAGTTCCTCGTCATCGTCATCGTCATCAGTTGACCGGAAAAAATCCCGACGATCACGTTCAGAAACTAGTTTATCTTTATCACCAGCAAATGGAAAAGACGACTTTGAGATTCGCAAAAATCAAAACAGCGTTCAGAAAAAGCGTCAGTATAGAAATAATCGAGAGTCATCATCAAGCAGTTCACTGGATAAAGCTCCACCAAGACGACAGGAAATGAGACGTTTTGATCAAGGTCGCCGTTCACCACGTGGTCGTAGCCCACCTAGAGGTGGTGGTGGTGGTCGAAATCGTTCGCGATCCCCTATGCGGCAACGTTCGCGATCGCGAAGACGTTATATGTCACCTATTAGATCAAGATCAAGAAACCGTTCCAGATCGCCAATGAGGCGTTCTAGGTCTCCACGAAGGTAATTAAAAAAAAATTCCATTTTATCAGAATAAGGTAGATTTTTTTTTTATTTTTGTAATCGAATTTAAAATTATTTCTTGTATACCTCTTTAATTGTGTTCTAAATATCTGCCAATCAGTCTTAAACTATGTATGTACCTATTTTATGTGTACATACATTTACGTATAGAACAAAGTATTATAAAAAACAAGCACAGTCGTTATCTGGCAAACGCCGCGTACAGACGTGTGAAGAGTGCAACTGATACCGATCGATTAGTCCGAAATGTAAAATTTTTCGGCCACGTGGTTTTCAAAAAAATTTTTTTCTTTTCTTTTTCTTCCACTTTGTTTTTGGAATAAAAAACTCCTCTGGTGTATTAAAACAACATAAAAGCAATGCCGGGGGCTAACGACCACCAAAAAGGGCTGGTTTAGCGGAATCGATCCCGATACTCTAAACCTGGGCCCAAAGCCAAACGCAAATCTACCGACCCTCACCACCCTCACCACCACTTCCAACCATCTCTACCAATGATGACAATATACCGCGCTACTTTAAAACCTCTTTCAAATCAATCGCGGCTTAGAATTCATTTCTAAGGAAATTTCTAGTGAAAGTGACCAATCTTCAAACTGTGATGGTACAAGTTAAAAAGTTGTTCAAAAATATTAATAAAAAATTGGTACCAACAGGAGCTGCCATTCTAACCTTCGATCTGATACGTCGTCCCAGTCAAATAAAATTAGGTTGGCTTGGACCTAGAATATATCCAGAAGAATATATCCAAAACCCAATGAGATGCCTTAATTGTCAAAAATTAGGACACCCTGCAACAAAGCTAAGACTTGCAAAGAATGCTGTCAACCACCACCACAAGAGCGATGCTCTCGCATATACTGCATTAATTGAAATGAAGATAACCATATCTCTTATGATTCTTCATGTCCAACTTTCCTACGACACAAGTCAGTCAATAAAATAAAATCGGACCGGCGGTGCACACTTCGGGAAGCCTGGCAGATCTAAGACGATCCCGTATTACACCAGCTACCAGCTCCAAAGAAACATCCCGCAACCAAACCATCCACACAAATCAACCTCCAAAGCACCTCTTCAACCACAAGCAAGAGCGTTTCACCACCTTCTGCCCCGCTATCAAAAGTTACAAATTCACTTCTTAAAGAAAACAATTACTATTACTATGGTAATACTATGGATACCGATGATGATCATTAAAATCCCTATTAACTCCGAAAACAGCAGCTCCCAAGTGAGCTTGAAGGATTCAACACCCTGGCAGCGGAGCCACAAAACCCCTATTCAAAAGATCATCATTAAAAGTCCTTTAATGGAATATGGATGGTTATTCAAATAACTACCATGAACTCCAAATCTTGTTAAAAGAATTCCGACCTTCCGTGATTGCTCTTCAAGAAACACACGTTCCTATCGATTCAAGTCATCATCATCCGAAACAATATGCACCCCATTTTGATAACAACAACTCCGCCGCCAAGCAAGGAATTGGGTTACTTGTTAATAAATCCATTCCACACAAGTTTTTTTTTAAAATCCATCAAATATTTCCGCCGTTGGTGTAGAAATAGAACTTAACATCAAATTAACTATAATCTGTACATGCACTCATCCAAAACAAGCCTTTACCAGTTATGACTTAGAAAATATTTTTAACAGATTTAACACACCAATATTGATAACAGGCGACTTCAATGCCTGGAACCCTATTTGAGGTTCCCATAGTCTTAATACCTGTGGGAAAACTGTTGAACAATTTTGTATTAACTCCAACGTTGCAATTTTGAATAATGGCTCCCCTACTCATTTTTCCACTCAAAGTGGAATATTTTGTCTGATCTTTATGCAAGCGACCATTCTCCTATCATCACTGAAATAGCATTCGATAACCATACAAATCATGACAATGTCGTACATAAGTTTCAATTAGATAAAGCAGATTGGCCCTTATTTCAATCCAAAATATACCTTTTGGTCAAAATTGACATATCTGCCAATATCAACAAAGAGGCTGACCTTATTCAAAATTCCATTCGATTTGAAGCTAATGTAGCTATTCCACAAACAAAAAAACATACCATATAAACGAATTGTGCCCTGGTGGAGTAATGAGTTGGGCAAACTTCGCCAAGCGAAACAAGCAGCCTTCAAAACATTCAAAAAGTACCCCACTACGACCAATCTAATTGTTTTTAAAAAAGCCAATGCTTTGGCGGCAAAAGAAGCAAAATCGTGCAGCTTTGAAAAATTCACTTCCAATATCAATCCCAATTCTCCCCCTAAGAAACTTTGGTCGGATATTAATTCTCTTACCAGCAACTACAAACCATTTTCCATTAAAACCATAAAAGATCACTCCCAACAAATTATATCAGATCCCATAAAAATAGATGAATGTTTCGCTTCCACATGGTTGACTGCTTCTAATGATACTAACTTCCATTCGGAATTTATAAATCAAAAAAACTATTCCCAATCTTCAAGTTAGATTAGATCCCGTTAGTAATTAAGCAAAACAAATGGAAGAAAACATTAGTCTAATCGAGTTTGAAAGTTTTGCATTAATGCATGCAAAGGGCACACACCTGGGTGTGATAAAATATCATATGCTATGTTAAAAAACAGTCCCACCCTTTTGAAAGAGCGCATATTAAACCTGTACAATCAAATTTTAACCCATGGGGTTATACCACAAACATGGAAAATAGCCACAGTGGTCCCTGTCCCCAAACCAAATAAAGTCATCACCGACATATCCAGCTACCGACCAATATCCCTACTACCATGTTCAAGTAAAGTATTGGGTATTTAATTCAAGTCGTGCGGTTTTTTTTTTTTCAAAATTTGAACGTTTATTTAAGAAAAACATGTACAATAGTATTATTCAAAGTATTGCCCATCTGAAGCTATGACTTTTTTCCATCTTTCTGGCAATTTGTGGATCCGATCCCAAAAGAACTGCGCCGCATTGGCAGCCAAGAATGAATCAAGCCAATTTTTGATATTCTGCTCTGATGTGAACCGTATTTCAGTGAGGGCGTTCTGCATCGACCGGAACAAATGGTAGTCAGAAGGGGCAAGGTCTGGGCTATCCACTGTTTTCCAAATAGTTCTTAACCGGAATAGCGACGTGGGGCCGAGCGTTGTCATGATGGAAAATTATTGCCTCGTGTCTGGTCGCATATTCCGGGCGTTTTTCGGCTATTGCTCTCTTCAAACGGATCAATTGTATTCGGTGGCGTTGTCCATTGATGGTTTCACCCGGTTTTAGCAGCTCATAATACAGCACACCCATCCGATCCCACCAAATACAGAGCATTACCTTCGCGCCATGGATATTCGGCTTTGCCGTTGATTTGGCTGGTTGGCCGGGTTTCACATATGATTTTTTGCGCTTGGGGTTGTCGTAATGGATCCATTTTCCATCAGCAGTAACGATCCCATGTAAAAATGACTTCCTTTTGTGGCGTTCCAGCAGCATTTCGAACATGCAAACCGCCTTTCGACGTCTCTCAGCTTGAGTTCATGTGGAACCCAATTTCCTTGCTTTTGAATATATCCAGCTGCTTTTAAACGTTTTGAAATGGCTGCTTGAGTGACATCCAAAGATTATGCGAGCTCTTCTTGTGTTTGGCAACAATCTTCATAGAGTAATGCTTCCAGTTCTTCATCTTCAAACTTTTTTGGCTGCCCAGGACGTTCATCGTCTTCCAAGCCAAAATCACCACTTTTAAATCGTGCAAACCACTTTTGGTACGCTTGCTCATCTAGCGCATGTTCACCATAAACTTCCACCAAAATACGATGACTTTCTGCAGCAGTTTTCTTTGTGAAGAATAACTCCCCGCAAAAGCAATTTTTCAGGCACAAAGTTCGACATATTTGAGTGAAAAAAATTATTGTTGTTTACGCTTCAAATGAATGATATATACTGAAATGACGTACAATGACAGTAGCTATCCAACGCATGTTCTAATGGAATAATACAAGTTACGCCATCTCTTAGCAAACGAATTAAGTTATAGTATAGTTATAGTTGAAAAAATTGTTTCCCGTAGGCTATCTTGGTTCCTGGATAGATACTATATAATCTTCTGGACAATAACCAAGTAGCTTTCAGAAAAGATTGTATATTTGTATATTATTGTATATTGATGAATATATTCAAGTTCAGGTCTTTCATTAAAAAATAACATATCGATCCTTTCGATCGATTTCGAAAGAGCTTTCGATCGAATTGGGATTCACGTTGTTTTAAATCAATTGATAGAATGGAAAATCGGCCCTAAGATAATCACTTTCATAAAAGCATTTTTATCAAGCAGGAAATTCCGAATAAAAGTTAAGAAAACCTTCTCCTCAGTTCATAACCTCAAAAACGGTATTCCCCAAGGATTTACACTTTCCGTAAACCTGTTTTGTATAGCCTTTAATAAAATAAGCAGCATGTTAGCAAAGTACAGTAGAATAACTATTCTTTATACGCTGATGACCTTGTAATTTTATCTAAATGCAAAGACTTGAATGATGTTGAAGCTGACTTTTTAAACCTTCTTAGGGACCTAGAAAAATGAGCTGAATACTCTGGAACAAAAATATCTGCAGAAAAAAGTCAAACACTGCATATCTGTAAAAAACACAGCTGGTAAAAAAATATTTCAGTTCATTTAAATAATACATATATTGTAAATGTAAATAACATAAAAATATTAGGAATTATATTTGATAATAAGTTTAATTTTAAGTCCCATTGTTTACATATTAAGAAAGGCCTCGCTACCAGGTTAAATATGATAAGGTACCTAGCCTCTAAGTACAGTTTTTGCAGTGTTAATTCTCTTATTAATGTTATCAAATTAGTGTTGCTTTCTAAAATTGATTACGGACTAGCAATTTACAGCAAGTGCTCCATTTCGTCATTGAATTTAATAACAGTAAGAACAGCCTTGAGAGCATTCAGAACAACACCGATCAAAAACATTCTAACTGAATCCGGGCTTCCTTCAATAACAGAGCGGATAGAATACCTCACTGTATTATTCTATTCTTCTCAAAATCAACTCCTGTAACAATTCTCCTATTCAAACGGTCACAAGAAAACTTCTGCGAAGATCCAAATACCAAAAATACCCATCCTCACTAATCAATTCTGTAAATTTATGCAACAAATGGGATACACCGGTCTGCCTTAAGTCGATAAAACACCCATTATTTCGATCATGGAAAATGCCGAAACACTCTGTAAACATCGACCTGCATAAGCTTCCAAAAGCTAATACTAGTGAGGTCGTTTACAAAAAAATATTTATAGAAACGATCAACGATCCGAAAAGCACTGGTTGGAAAGTCCTTTACACCGACGCCTCTAAGAACGAACTTTGCACTTCCTTTTCAGTGATTAAAGAAAACGGAAACCTTCCGGAAACGGGCCTTCTACGTAACTCAACCTCCATCTTCACTGCCGAGGCTTTCGCCATTCTTAACGCCACAACGGCTACAAAAAGCAAAAAAACTGCATTTTTTCCCGATAGCCTAGAAACAATAACCACTCTAAGTAATTTAAATAACAAAACCGGTATAATCGAGTGCCTACACGACATAATTATCGGTAACAAAAATTTAAAAATAATTTGGGTACCAGGTCATGTTGGTATAATTGGCAACGAGATGGCAGACAAAATAAAAGCAGCCTTAAGCAGCCACTTATTCAATTCCACATATACAAAAAAAAAACGATTGCGCGTATATTGGAATGCGAAGTGACGACAAAATCAGTAAACACGAGTTAATAAGAGTATGTTGAAGTCTTAACCCCCACCTTAACTCTACTATATGTGCGTGAATTGGTTTAGATTTAGATTAGATATTAAACAACAAATTGAGAGTGCTCTTAGACTGTTTCCAATTCGGTGCGATGACTCATGATGTGGATGTCAGGAGTTGGGTTTGCATGGGTTTGCAGGTTAAAAAAAGCGGCAATGCAAATATTCTATCTTAGTTCGACTGGTTATTGGTTATTTTTTAGTGCTTTTGTCCAATTTTTAAGAGTTGCCTCAAGGGCTGACACATCACATCGTCTAAATTAAGAGAAGTCCTTCCTATGTTGCTCCAATAAAATATTTTGCACACAATAAATAGCGACGAATTTTATACACTAGCCTGGTGTACTCCAACTTTAAGGGCATACCCAGTGTGACCGCCAAAAAAAATGTGATTTTTGGTAATTTTTTTTAAGAAAACTACGTCAAATGTTTTAAAATTTATAGGATATATTTATATAATACATAAATAATGAGTATACACTGATGTTTTTAAAGGAAAAAAATTAATTTTCAGCGAGTTATTCACTATCTTCCAAGTCACAAAAAAAAAAAAAAAAAAAAAAAAAAAAAAAAAAAAAAAAAAAAAAAAAAAAAACTGAAATAATAATAATAAAAAAAAAGATTATTAAACTAGAAAGTATTGCCTACACAATGAACCACGATTGTCAAAAAAAAAAATTGAATTTTGAAAAAAAAAGACAATTTGTGCCCGAAAATTTAATGATTTTTGCCCTTCAAAATTACATTTTTCATACTGGTCATTGTATAGAGAAACATTTATAAAATGGGCACAAAAAAAATCAAAGCGACCAGATGATTTGTCTTCGAGTTACAACTGCAGCAAATTTGAAAAACGTATTTTCAAGAAAAACGCGTTTAATCATAAAATGATTTATTTCATTGTTATGAATAGATAAAAATCTTACTTAGAGCTAATCTGATATTCCAAACCCATATATATAATTCATCTTCCTTTTTTTCAAAAAGCACCTGTTGGGCTGTGGAAGCTCTTCTTCGAGATGATCGACCCTCTTTCGAGGCAACCTCTTGGCGATGCTCTGCTGCTCGTAGTCTTGTTTCATCTTTGCTAGCGACATAATCTCTTGCTGCAGGTATAACTATCACTCCCATCACATTAAATATATGTGATCGTTTTTTTTTTTTTTACTTCAAAGCTTTTTAAACATTTGGATCAAGTGCTGGAACTTAGTCAAGCTCATTCCTTCAGCTTTCGAGTGGCGATAAGCGCACCAACTCTGCGCCTTCTGGAGAGTTTCCATGGTTTTTTTATACATTTCATCCACACTATCTTGATGTCTCATGATCGCTAGGCCGTAAAACTTTTAAAGTTTATTAATTCTATTAGTTCTACTTTTTCCTCCGAAGCTCTTATCGGCTTTTTTCAAACTACATTATTATGATTGTGATTTATTTCAAAAGTAATATCATATGGATTCAAATCTAATAATAGTTTATATGTGGCACTATCACCATCACCAAAATACTAAATATTACTTTTGCACAGTCGACTTCCATTTTTGAAGGCGATCGTTTATGATTTATGTCGCAATCATCTTCGTGTAGTGAGAGTCATTTTTCGTAAGCTTCAGGATCGCTTCCTTTTTTATTTTCGGACAAGACACAACTCTGACAGTAAGAAGGTTTTACAAATGAATCCATGATTTTTGTTTTAAATATTTTCCTGCAAGAGTTACTAAACCTAACGTGAAGTTTGGCAATGTTATTTCCACGTGCCATCTCCCGAAGCTGTGAAATTTGTCTCTGAAACAGCTCATTCCATACTAAATTTACAAACTGATTCTGCTGCTATTCATAAATCCAGCCAAAGTTTGATTATAAAATTTACTTGCTAAATCCATCAAAGGTAAATCCATAAAAGCATAAAAGATGAATCCGTTTATTCCGATAACCAAAAGAAAGAAATAAACTGAATACCATAATGCAATATTCGTGAGTTGGATCAATCAAAATATTATTATCATTATTTTGTGATAGTTTTTATGCGGATGTACTGGTACTCGGAGTAGACTGCTGGAATGTATGTTGATTTCCCGTAAACTTTCGTTTTCTTGAAAATGATCTTTGCCTTCGAATGTCGTGAGTACCTTTTTGGTTTGCATACAGAGGTTGAGCACTCATTTTTACTAATATAACTAACGAAGTGCTAGTAAACTAGTCACAGTAAAACTAAACAGTATCCAGCTCCGAAAACATGTGACATGCATTCCTGTATACCTGAAGGAAAACTATAGAAACCAGAATCGTATTATAATGGTGTACGATGACGACAGCCCGAAAAATAACTCTGGTACACCCTGCAGCAAACGTAACTTTCTGACCGCTGTGCAACTACTTTTTAGAAGGCTGTAACTCAAAAACTGTTTGAGATATTCATTTAAAATTTTAGTATGTTATTTTTAAATGTATAAACTATCGAAATGCTTTTTACCTTCACACAATTACCATATATACTGTATACCTACGGATATAATTCTTTTAAATAATAAAAGAGCTATAGGCTAATTTTACACTCTTCAAATTATAAAATGACAAAAACAAATTTTATATTTTTCTAAGGAAATATCAAAACCTTCACAATAAAATGTTTCATAAGAAATTAAAAAAAAAAAAAAAAAAACAAGCTTATCAAAACAGTTAGACTTTGTTTCTAGCGATATTTGTCAAGACAGTTCTCTCACCTTGTACACATTATTATCAAAAATAAAGTCTTTCTGGTTTGAAATTCCCTGGAATATCTATGAAAAAATAATACCAGGTGTCCGCACCAAGGGTTTGATTACAAGCGGTAATGACTAAGAAATTTATGTCATTAGAATAATAGTTTCGAAATGTCTCTGGTCTTATGAATTTGTTCGAACCTTGTGGGAGTCCTACTTTTTCTTCTCACGTAATCATATAAATCCCGAACATACAAGTATTCGAAGTTTGGAAGAAAAAAAATGTCGGACCTTTTTAAATAATTTCTCTGCTTTAATTTCTATGCGACACATAACCAATATGTTGCGTCCTACATACTGTCGATTAAATTATGTAGATAGCGAAGAGGTTGCAGCGAAAATAAATTTGGAAAATAATTTTTTTACGTTTGTATATAAATATGTTATTTTTTCTGTTTTCAGATTCAATCGTCGTCGTACGCCAAACAATCGTGGTCGTGGAGGCGGCCGCGGTCGTGGCGTTGGAAATCGCAGACGTAGTATGAGCAGAGACCGTATGCGTCGTAATCAGTCTCCACGCGATCGACGTTCTCCATATGACCGGCGATCTCCACCAAGACGACAATCACGCGATCGGAAATTCTCACCAATGCGAGATCGAAGATCGTCGCCATTCCGAGATAGGAAGTTGTCACCACCAATACGGCGTCCCTCGCCTTCGCCTCTACAGAGAAGATCCCGTGAACGTCGTTCTCCAATGATTCGATCATCAAGAGATCGGCGAATGTCGCCTTCAAGGGAAAGGCGACGAACATCGCCACTTCGAATGTCTCCACGACGCCCTTCTCCACCGCGACGTATATCACCACGACGTCCCTCTCCCCGCATGCTGCGCGATGGGAGACCTGCTTCTAGGGATCGTCGCTTGTCACCTATGCCGCGTATGCCATCGAGAGAAGGTCGACCAATATCACCAGCAAGGCGCGGAAGTTTTCGTCGTTCAATTCCCCGGCAAATGCCTGTAAAGCTTAGAAACGATGATAGATGGGACCCGCCGCCAAATAAACCCAGATCGGAGAGTCCAAATTGGGATGATGAAATCGTAAATATCACACATTCTCGTGCAAGAAGTATTGAAAAGCGCGAAAGTCCAATAAAATCAAATAGGCAAGATATTGGCTTAATTAGGAAACTTAGTAGCAGTTCAGATCGTTCACTTTCTAAGGAAAGTCCAGAGAAAAGAAAGTCTAATTTTGATCGTAAACCAAGTTTTGATCGTAAGCCTAGTTTTGATCGCAAGCCTAGTCCAATTCGAAAGGAACTCAGTGTTGAACGTTCTATTGAATATGCCAAGCCTTTGGAACAGCTAAAAGAAAGAAAAGAAGATATTTTCCGGCCTAAACTGAAACAAGAAGAAGAACGCCCTATTGCTCCAATAGTTGTGGAACAAGCAAAAGTAGTTATAGTTCCATCTCGGAAGCCTGTTCCACGAGATAAATATAGTACCAGTCTTTCAAGGACCCCGTCCCCATTTCTTAAACCTCATGAAAAGGAGAAGGGAAAAGAAAAGCAAACTTTGACTACTCAAAAAATAGCATCGGCAGCTCCAGTCGCAACAACAACAAAAGTACCATCAAAAAAAGCTAAACCCAACACCGACTCGAGTTCATCTGATAGTTCTGACAGCGAAGACAGTGAGCAAGAGCAAGCACAGGAACGTAAAGATCAAAGACCTCGTCGAGGAAATTCTTCTTCGAGCGATGAAAAAAACGCAAATGATAAGCCGCAGCCCAAGGCTGTAGTTTCAGTAAAATCTCGTAAAGACTTAGAAACAGACCGAAAAGTAGAAAAACCTACAGAACCCCTTAAGCGAAAAATCTCCACAGAGAATCGAGAAACAATAGATATTGCTAAGCGATCACGGCTGCCTGAAAAAAAAGAGAAATCGAAAAAATCAGGCTCTGAGAGCGATGACATTGAACATGCTGTTAATAGAAATCCTGAACGGGCTTTGACACGCAAAAGAACAATATCATCATCTAAAAAAACACAAAAATCTGTAACGACTTGCAACGATGATTCCTCTGATTCCGATCAACCGAAAAAGAAGCGAAGGAAGGCCAAAAAATCTCGCCATGATTCCGATGATGAAAGCTCTTCATACTCAGAGGCTGAGGCAAAGAAAAAGAAACACAAGAAACATAAAAAACATAGCAAAAAGAGCAAAAAACATAAGAAACACAAAAAGAAGAGCAAAAAGGCTGACAACAGTTCGAGTAGCGATGATGACGAACCAGCTGCTGTAAATGAAGACCTTGAAAAACAGCTCCGCGAAAGAGCACTAAAATCGATGAAAAAGCAGGACTAGAGTTTTCATCTCCTTTAGTTTTCGGCTTAACCCTCAGTTTCCATATAAGAAGCATTCTGCCGTTAAGATATTTTGGATTGTACGTATACCTCGTTGCGCTTCATTCATCTTTTAATTTCTTCTCTTAGGGGTTATATTATTGTTTTTAACATCATATTCCTTGCTTATTATCATTATAATTGTACAACCTCCTTCCACAATTCCCAATAAATGAGAGATAATACAACGTTTTTAAATTAATTTTTCATT
This sequence comes from Volucella inanis, assembly GCA_907269105.1. NCBI lineage: Eukaryota > Metazoa > Arthropoda > Insecta > Diptera > Syrphidae > Volucella > Volucella inanis. Next base: position 71,880,443 of record OU026154.1, on the reverse strand, counting down.
TAATGTAGATCATTCGTATGTTGATGTTTTTATTCCACCTTTTCGTTTCGATTAAATAGCACTACAATTTTATAAATTATAATTAAATTATCTATTGAATACCGAAGAGGACATAAATAAGACATTAAGGACTATTCATTTTAATGAAAATAATAATAAAAAGTACACAATAAGAAAGAGACATTTCAATAGGATTGTGTATAAATTATAGAAAAGTTTAATTTGAATGAAATAAAAATAAAGAAACAAAAATGTAATTTCTGTGTTTTTATTATATATGCACTTTCATCGCTCATATACTCGTAAATATATATTTTTTCTTTCAAAGTATGAATTTATTTGCTTTGCCAAAGTGTCAAGTCAGGCAGTCAGTCAAGTAGATTTATTCAGCACATCTAAAACTGGGAGAATTTAATAATAAAATCAATAAATTCTAGAAAGGAAAGATCATATAATCAAAATTATGCGTGGCCAAATACAAGTTTCTTCTTTGAAAAAAAAATAATAATAATAATATGAACAAAAATCAATTACTTTCGGTGTGTTACGACTTTATTAGACAGAGCAAACTTTTCCATTAGTTATGAAATGGAATACTGGCTTCGCAGTAGCGCATCATATCAACCCAATTTCCCAAGACCTAGTTAACTCTTTCTGGCTCTATCTCACGAATGTTTAGGTTGATATTCGCTTTAAGGGTCTGAACCGTTTCTGAATTGTACGCATAGCATCGATATTAAAAGGGCACCCCCAAAAAAATAAGTCAAAACGCAGCTCCGAGGAGGCCAATTGACATGACCAAGGCGGCTGATAACACGATTACCGAATTTAGCGCGCAAAAAATCGATTGTTTGATGAGCTGTGTGCCATGCCACGCCATCGTGCTGATACCAAAGATCGTCCAAGTCCATATCTTCAGCTTCAGATCACAAAAATTTGGTAATTATGGTTCTGTAGCTCACCATTTACTGAAATTACGTTTGCAGCAGCATTTTCGAAATAAAATGGGCCAATGATGTCACCACTGCAGATTCCACACCAAACTCTCACAGTCTGTGGATGCATTAGCTTCTCGAGAACCACATGGGGCTTTTCCGAGCCGTATATGCGTCAATTTTGTTTGGTAACTTAGCCGCCGAGATGAAAATGCGCTTCATTAAAAAAAAAATTATTTTCGGCCTAATTCGAAGTCGAATTCGAGTTAATGCAAAGCCGATAATGAAGCGGATGGTCGTTTGCCTTCAAGTGGACTCTATAAGGGAATGATCTTTGTGTTCTCATTAAGCTAGCGAGTCGATGTTCCTGTATTGAGTCAAACACTCTCGGCCACAGCAGCTACATTCTCATCGGTACTGACAGGGACTGTGAGCGATGTCCGCAGGCAAGCCAGTCTCACAAACTTTTTGCACAAACTTGCGTACAGCAGGTGCGGTGTGTGCTTATTTGGGCATTATCAGCACTCACTTTTGAAATAAGTTTGCAATATTTCCCAACGTTCAAGCGTAAAGCGATTCATTTCGTCTTGCGGAAATATGATACTGACTAACTGTAAAGATTTCGAGCGATAATGAGCTCAAAATAAGGTATGATTAAAAAAAAAAAAAAAATTGTACTTGGACAACCCATTATAACCAGATCATCGCTTTGTAGTACATAAGGGTTTGTTTTTCATTATTTTTATCAATTTAAGGAAGTAAAATTGGGAAATGAAATCAAAAAATAGATCTATTCGGAACAAAATTTAGTCCCAAGGCGCAAAAAGATGAAGCAACCCATTTCGGCAAAATACAAGTGATTTTTTTTTCTCTAAAAATTCAGGCCATAGCTCAACCACAAATGGACAAATTTTGTACTTAACCGTGAACAAGTTTATGAATGGTTTATGAAAGGTTCACGCATAACCCTAGAGAAATCTAACCATGCTTAACCTTGATGGCCTGCAAAATGCTGACAGCTAGAGGCGAATTAGATGCAGACGCTATGGCTGGAAGCCCGTGGCTCAAACGGTAGTGTATTAGATTCCCAATCGAACGGTCCGCAGTTCAATACCAGCAGCTCACGAAAGAAATTTTTTTTCAGGAAACTAAAATCTCAAGAGATGAATGGTTGTCTAAAATACAATACAACACAAATAATTTAGTCTTTCCATTATATGTTGGATGTCACCCACGGAGCGAAATAACCACTGAGCCCAAACATCTTCTTTCTATTTAATTTTCCAAAAAAAAACTTAACAAATGCTTCTGCATTTAAAAAGTAGTAATACCCTTTTGAGTCTCAAGTTCTTTAAAACAAAAAATGGCGTCTATGAAAATTGACGAACAGAAGTAGGAGCTGATGACACGTAATTTGAGCTATGGTGATTGTGGTATTGTTACTGCATTTGTTCTTGGTGACCTTGTATTCGCAACTGTCTAAATTTCCTTGCCTTTACGTATCCACTTCTGTTTTTCCAAACTCTCGATCCATTTAATAATAATTTAATAATAAATTCTTCCTTAAACTAAAAATTTCTTGTCAACATGTTTTTGTATAATGTGTTTCAAACGTCAAAAGTAAAAAAATAAAAACAAAACAAAAAAGAAATTGCAAAGCACAAGTAAGACTTTTATATTGGTTATTATTGATGTAATACGCGTTTAATGAGTTCTATTATATGAGGCGAAAAATTCGCTTCAATAAGAAGCTCTTTTTTCTCCTCTTTGTTCATGTCCAAGTCATCTCTTGAGTTAATTTGCACAAAATTGTCGCAATTCACGCAAATTTAAAATTTTGTGAATTTGACAGTTCTTTTTACACTTTTGACGTTTTTTACAACTTCTGCCCAAAGAAAAATTTTGTGTAGAATATTGTAAAAACTGGCAGGGTGGGAGATTGAATTACTATCTCAAATGTGTTCTCTTTTATAAATTTTTTCTCGCGGGAACAGGAATTTGTACAAATTTGCCGTCCTGGAACAGACCTAATGGGTGTTCACGGCATTGGAGATGAAATGACCGAAGCGTTTGAAGTCCAAAGCGGTGTTTGGCAGGGTTGTGTTTTATCACTGCTTTGTTTCCTGTTGATAATTAGCGATGTTATCTGCGGAGCACTGTCAAAGGAACGCAGATGTGTTTAAAGGACTATCACATCTTACTTGAAACATCTTGTACGCACATGGTTTCGAATCCACACCAGATTGATCAGAATCTGGAAGCTGAAGCCAGCAGAGTGGGGCTTAAATTAAATGCAGTTAAAACAAAGTCCTTTGTCTTTCAAGCTCTTTCTCCTAACTTATTGTTGCTGGACAGGAGGTCGAGAAAGTGCAGATCTCGACTGGTGGCGGCAGCGAACTCGATATTAGTAGCAATATCGCGAAGGCATAAATTGCTGTCGAAATATTGCTTAAAGTATGGAAAAGCAATGTTTACAGCGCTTAGACCAATTTCGAATTAATACTGCTGTATGTAAGGTGACCAAAGCAATCAACCTGTTCCATATTAAACAGGGTAGGAGCCAATCAGTATCACTACAAGAAGAAGAAAATAGTTCTGGATTGGTCACACTTTATGGCGAGAAGACAATTCTATTGAAAAGCACGGCATGCAATGGAACCGAATTACCCAGCCAGGAAGAAGAGCTGGCAGCCTAACGCAAACATGGCGCAGAACAGTTGAGGACACTTGAAAAGAGTTGGAGAGAGCTGAAACACGTTTCAGAAAATAAGACAAGAAAGCGCAGGCGTTGTTGATCTCCTTATGCCCCGCTGCTGTCTCAGGAATATACTAACTAGGAAGGGGGGAAATCTAACATTGCACTGACCACATCCGAAACATATTTTTGGAAATCCAACAGTGAACTATAAAAACAAGAATATTTTCCGATCTCCTTCTCTCCTTTTTTATTCACCGTTTTTCTTCAATTTTCAAATTATAATAATCCAGTCCAGTCCTACCAATCCAAAACTCCAATCTTCCCCTCAGTCACGGCGACATCTAACTATCAAGACTTCATTCATTTATTAGCATGTCCCGCTTACACCAACTGTTACATATGTAGTTTCAAAACTATGGCGCTACATGTCATGGTGATCAAAATCATCGGACAGTAATGGCGATATACTCTGAAGTTGTGCGATTTTGATTCCAAGTAAAACTAAGAACTTATTCGGACTTTGGTTTTTTGAATAAATAAATTGCGAATCAATTTGAACACTAAAAATAATAAATTGGCCAAACATAGCCTATTGCGCGAAAACAGATATCTATTTTGCCGCACAATACTATTTGACGTTTATACATAAAGGGGTTTCATCGTGAGGTTTGATTTATAATGTAAATTAAACACATAAATTTGAAAGTGAACTCAAAATTTTTATTGTCGGTTAAAAGAACAATTCATGACATTTACTCTTTAAAAATGATATCATGTAAATGTTGGCCACAACTACGTCTGAGGTGGTCAATTCGGAAGGTCCAACTTTGGGCATAGCGACTGGTATATCACGGATAACACGAGTAATGTTAACTTCCAAAGCGTCAATCGTAGCTGGCTTATTCCTGAAAACCTGAGACTTTACATATCCTCAGAGAAAATAGTCCAAAAGTGTGACACGCATGATTTATGTGGCCAATTTACCGTAGCAAAACGTAAAATTAAGTGCTCACCAAAATGATTTCTCAACAAGTCCATTGTTTCACGCGCTGTATGGCTCGTAGCGCCGTCTTGTTGAAACCAGAGCTCACAAAGACCATGTGCTTGAATTTCAGCAAGCACATGGAACAATGACGGTTACAATTGACGGTAACATTCTGCTTTGCCTAATTTTTGAAGAAATATTCACCAATGATTCCACCAGCCCATAAATCACACCATACCGTTGTTTTTAATGGACGTTACGGTAGATCTTGGTACTCTTCGGGTTGCTCATCAGCCCAAATACAGCAATTTTGTTTATTAACGTATCCATTGAGCCAGAAATTGGCTTCGTCACAGAAAAAAATTTCACGATAAAACACCGGATTTTCATTGAGTTTTTCCAGTGCCCTTTCACTGAAAATATGACGCAAATTTAAGTCGCCTGGCTTCAATTCTTGCACAAGTTGAATTTTGTACGCTTTTAGGCCGAGATTCTCAAGTAAAATACGCCAAATTGTCGAATACGACAAGCCAAGCTGCTGAGAACGATGACGAATCAATTCATCATGGTCTTCGCGTACAATCTAGGCAACAGCTGCTATATAGAATGTGGTCTAACCGGTCGAGTATCAACCACTTATGCAAACTGGGACTCAAATTTGCGAATGGTATTGGCAATAGTAGTTTTAGTAGGTCGATTATGCGGTGCGCATAATAAGTTCCTCGAATCGAAAAAATTGTTATGAAGAAAGTGACACTAACTATATCATCAAAGGCGGTTATCACATATTTTGTTTTTTGTTATTTTAACAACTTAAGTACCCTAAAAGTAATGTTTAATCTATTTTGTAAGTTATGTAACAAAAAATCAAAAAGCTTAGAAACTTATTTTAAAAGGGCTATAATAATTAAATATTTTTTCTTTGTACTGCAATAACATAACCCTCACGTGGGTACTTATGGTTAGGCCACTTACGATTGACCTACTTTTTACGAATAAAAATGAGATATCTCGTCAAAGTCAGAATTTTCTGTTTTACTTCAGTGGAGTTGTTTTTGCTTCTGAGTGTACATATGTAAATACATAGACTTTCGGTTGTAGAGAGATGGCGCTTGTGACAGTTAAGAATTCTTCCATCCAGTGAACTGTAAATTTTGAACTGTCACTGGATTGTGAAGTAAAACATCCGGCCATCTTTCTTTCCTTTTTTATTGTCTTGCAAGATGGTGAGTTGTGTCTAGAATTGTTGAACAAATTTGTTTCCATCGCGCATAAATAGTGACTTTAATCAATAAAAAATACACACAGTTTGTCAATAAAGAATTGCCAATTTGGAAAACACTAATATTTTGCTATGTTTTTATACATTTAGACCGAAAATCTTCCATTTAAAGAGTTCGTTTAATATTTGCCGGGAGGAGTTCGTAGAAAAAAAAGAAACAATTTGTTCTGCAATCTTACTATGTGGTGTTTCATGCGTTGGTGTATAATTAATTTGTTCATATTTCGTTTTAGGCGCGAGGACCTAAAAAACATTTGAAGCGTTTAGCAGCACCTAAAGCATGGATGTTGGATAAACTGGGGGGAGTATTTGCTCCCCGTCCATCAACTGGCCCACACAAACTAAGGGAATCATTGCCTTTGATGATTTTCTTGAGAAATCGCCTAAAGTATGCCCTCACGGGAGCTGAAGTCACTAAAATTGTTATGCAGCGTCTCATCAAAGTTGATGGCAAAGTACGCACCGACCCAACATTCCCTGCTGGATTTATGGGTAAGTTGTTTCTGCGTTTGAATACATTTGACTTGACTGTTGCCATTTTTTAAGATGTCATCACTATTGAGAAAACTGGCGAATACTTCCGTTTGGTCTACGACGTTAAGGGACGTTTCACTATTCATCGCATTTCTGCCGAGGAAGCCAAGGTAAGCAACAGGAACTTATTGTTTGCAAAAACTTGTTGGTAGGCTTCATCGAAGACCATGTTTACCAAGTAAATGTAAATCAGTGGTTCAAAAGTGAGCCGAGAAAAATGTTTGTTTCGACGGTCACTGATTGTCTTGATGTTTGTGACGATATTGGTAACTTTACGTGCAATAACAAGTGAACTCAATGTTAAATTTGTTTAAGAAGCTGAGCGATTATTTGTAATTGACTAATGATTTTGTTCGTTTGTTTATTTGTAGTACAAACTCTGCAAGGTCCGTAAGACTCAATTGGGTTCCAAGGGAGTACCATTCTTGGTGACACACGACGGCAGAACTATTCGTTATCCCGACCCATTGATCAAGTCTAATGACACCGTTCAAGTCGATATCTCGACCGGAAAGCTCACCGACTATATCAAATTCGATTCAGGTAAGTGTGAAATGTGATTGATGAGAGTAGGCGGCTTGTCGAAGACCATTTTTAATGCTGAATTCCCATTTTGTGGTTCAAAAAAAAGCCGAGAGCAAAGTTTTGTTTCGACGGTCACTGTATGTCTTGAATATTGTGACAAAATCAGTAACACATTCGTTCATTACAATCTTATCGTTTATCATAGGGTACATTTTAAAGAAACATTGTGTGACCAGATTAATGCAATGTGTGTTTTTTTTTTTTTTTTTTTTTTTTTTTTTTTTTTTTTTTCGTTTTCTCTAAAGGCAATCTGTGCATGATCACTGGAGGCAGAAATTTGGGTCGTGTCGGTACTGTCGTCAACCGTGAGAGACATCCAGGTTCCTTTGATATTGTCCATGTCAAGGATACCCAGGGCCATGTGTTCGCAACCAGATTGACAAACGTTTTCATCATCGGGAAAGGTAATAAGCCATACATTTCATTGCCAAAGGGCAAGGGTGTTAAATTGAGCATTTCCGAAGAGCGTGATAAGAGGTTGGCTGCCAAAAGTGCTCATTAAGTTTTTATAATGAAGGATACAAAATTTGTATTTTAAAAATGAAAATATAAGGTAAAGTATTTAATTTTGAGTTTAAATTGATTGTTCAGTTGGAATCGGAGAGGGCTACTGGACTTTGTTTAGTTTGACTTATGCCTTTGGCTTTGTTCACTGAATTTGACAGTTGATCAAGATAGTCGAGATGTAGATTGTTTGGTATGTAAAAAGTAACTTCCATTTGGAAAAAAGAAAAGATTTGCAGCAATCAAATGAAATAACAGGTGTCTATTGTAATATACAAGTCTTTGCGGGTAGAATAAAGCTTTACGGGTAAAAAGTTTGGTTGTATGATGCTTTCTGAGACATTACGGACGAAATTGACGACAAGATTCAGTTAAAGGACTAACAAGTAATATCGAGTCAAGATATACTGGGTAGGCTTTGTATCTTTATAAGTGGTTTCCAAGTTACAGATTAAATAAAAATCTATTCTCTAATCAAATATGTATATTTCATATTCAAATGTATCGGAGCAACGGCCGATTTATTCATCTGGATGGAATATATTAGTTACCTGGCTCATTAGTGAGTGTTTAAGCCTTCAAAGAATGCTTAGAAGACCTAGTGTTATAAAATCAACAGTTCATTATCTCAGGCGATATAAATATTGGTTGGTTGGATGATTCGAAATAAAGCATACAATTGAAGTTTAAAACTTATGTAGACAAATCATTACTGAGCCCCCAAGAATCACAATACATACAGCTAAACGCTAAATGACTATGTTATAACAAATTAGAGTTGTGCTAAACGATTCTTTTTCCGGATCAAACATGGAACGGTTCCTTTCTTGAATGGAACTAGATACGTGGAACTGTTTAGTTCCAACGCTGTATCAGAACAGAATTAAAAGAGTCATGTCCGCGGATTAAGTAGTTCCACAGACATGTTCGGAAAGATGGAATGACGCATTTCCACAGAACCTACGTAGTTGAAGTTGAACAGATTGAATTATGATTGACAAATACATGTATGCGAAAATATAGAGGCCGATCTACAAGTATATTCGCTTTGCAGGATATTGATTTCTATGTATTAAAAACAACAAAAGCTGCGGTATTCGTTTGAGATTTTTAATTTGAAACTATAAATAAATGAGTACAAATATGTATATTATATGTATTTTAATCTAAAAATAAAAAATAAAAAATCTTGCTCCATTGCATACATAGATCAAATATTTAAACATTTTATAAATAGTAAAAAATAATAAAATAAAAGGAATCCATAATATAATAAAAAACAAGGTGGTGTCAATCATTGAGAACAGCGAATCGACTGCGGCGTCGTCATATTGGTGCTAATTATTGAAAACGGCGGGTTGACTGCGGCGTGAGAATATGTCATATTTTGTTTCTTCCTATCATTGAAAACGTCGGCTAGAAAGTGGGTAATTGTCGGTACGTAAGTGCAAAGAAAGCTATCATTGCATACGCATACGATCCGCATTCCATTCAAATTTTTACGTTTTTTAACCGTAACACAATTGGTGCGGATTCTTTACTTAACTACAATATGTATAAATTAAAGAAGTAAGTTTAGTATATTTAAACATTTTATTGAACAATAAACTAAGACTTATTTTCAGCAAACGAACCACACGTCAACAATTTAACGCAATGGTGAAAAACATGAAAACGTTTTCAGACATCGCTAAAAATTTGACAAAGAGAGATCCGGAAGCAGTGCAAAAGTTCTAGTTGCAGTAGAGAATGCATTGCCACTAGATAATGTTGCTCCATCTCCAGTGCAATAAAAGATGTAGAGGGGTTCTCTAATTCCAGAGCGGAGAAAAACGTTTCAATGAATCAGAATATTATCCAAACATCTTCAAAATCCCAACGCCTTCTCCGAGCAGAAGAACAGTAAGAAAGTCGATGCAACTTTTGGAGAGGAAGATCGAGGTGCAGGAAAAGCTCTACGGAAATGTTTCAACAGTTCTTGAAACTGTAAAAAAAAAGTCCGAGAAAAGAAATGAGTATTTGAAGAAAATTTACCGGACCACAGATCGGCTGAATGATTACCAGGTTAAACTGTTGGATGAAACGAAACGACATAATGAGCGTATGGAACAGCTAGCCGTGGAAAAAAAATAAGATCAAGAGTGAACTTCTGGAGATAATGAAAGTTAACGCTCCATTAAAAGACTGCATTTCAAATGCTAAGTTTTATAGATATTAATTTTCTTTTTTTTTGGTTTTTTATACAATTTATAATTCTTTGAAGAATGCTTTTATTTTTATTTTTGTTAATTGTTTCTTACTTTAAAGTTTTTTGTGATAACTTAACTATATACTCTTTTTACTAGGAAATCTGAAATGTAATTCGTTTTTCTTTTTTTTTACATTTATTTATGTTATTGTTCCTTTTTAAAAGAATTATGATTAATGAATTTGAAGCATCAAGAAGGTATCCTTTGCTATACTTCGTATCTTCCTACGAATATGTCGGGAATCATTTTTCTCTTCCTAAATATCTTAATAGAATGCAATTGTGTCCATATTACTTAATATATTATCCAAGATTTAAAATAAATTTCTTTTAGAAAAAAATTAACATTTGACAATTGATATAAAACGAGAGCACACACCTGATCTTTAGGAAGATCGGTAATGTGGTTTTGCCGACTGGTAATGTGGTGCATCCGATGTTTTCAACGATATGGTCAAATTGCGGAAGTGACGCTGCTTACAATGATTGGCACAGGTACGTTGTCTTCACGTAAAGGACAAGAAATTAATTTGTTATGTAGCAAACAACACTATATGTATAAACACATTATTTTTACCGAATTCATAGAAAAAAAAATCATATTTCAAAATATTATAATAGTTTCACAATGAATGTGAAATAAACAATAAAAACAAAAGATAACTTTAAGTTAAAACAACAAGTTCATTTTATGAAAAAGAAAGTCACATATTGCTGTTTATAAATAGCAATTCACAACTGAAACTTTGCTGGAACAAAACCTTTTTCTTCGTTCCAATTGGACAAGTCATGCTTTGGAGAAAATTCGTTCGCAAGGAACCGATGAGCTACCAGGTTTATGCTTTTCATAATATACTTGTATAGTACCGGGTACTCACATCTTCTAAAGTGCCACCACTCAAGGGGATTCTCCAACGTGTTGAGTGTTGTTTCGTTAAGGTACTTCTGTACTTCTATTATTAAAGCTGCGACTGTATTTTCTGGAACCAAACTCGATATTTCTGTATCGAAATCATCCCAAAAGCATGTGGTTTTACTTTAGACACAGCTAGAAGATGTTTCTGGTACGTAACGATAGTTTCAAAATGAGAAGCAGAGGTTCCAAGCGTACACTAGAAGGCTGACTGGAAATTTTTTTCTTTAGTACCTTCAACGCTGTCTGAACGGTTGTGACGTCTCGAAACCCTCTTTTGAATCTGGGGTCTAAGATGATGGATTCTGTGTATAACGAATGTTTCTCAAGATTGTAAAACCTCCCCTTCAGTTGTTCATTAAGGGTTCCCAATAATTTTTGCACCAAGCCGGGGGTGAAATGGTCACCAACAAAATATTGCCCCTCAAATTCTGCTAGACGTTGTCCAACTTTCCGTTGAAGAAATTTGCAATAATCGATAACTTTGGACAAGCTTACGTTGTTTCCACAGTGACGTCCAAATTGGAATGACTCTTTCTACGATATCCGTCTCTTTGGTACTAAGGGATAGGTCATTCTTTATGATAGCTAGTGTGGCAATGGCGACAGTTTTTAGAGTAAAAATTCTCTAGCATATCAAATGTGGAATTCCATCTTGTTGGGACGTCCTGCTGTAATTTCAACATAGGTAGATTCATTTGTTTTTAATTTTTTTGGACTTGTTCAAGTCGTTTGAGTTTCTCTTAAAAAAATCCACAATGGTTTTCACTTTGGAGACAATGTCACCAATTTGGTCTACTCCTGCCTTTACGACTAACTTTAAAGAATGCGCAAAATATCGTCCATCGTCCCATCTGTACAGCGGAAATGATGTTCGCAGTATTATCACTCACAATGGACTTAATTTTATTCTCGATTTTCCACTCTGAAATATGGTTCTTCAAGAAATTGCACAAATTTTCAGCAGTATGATGCTGAAATTTGGTTTTGGTTTCTGTGCAAATTACCTCCACATTTTGAACTGGGTCTATTTCAATTAAAGTTGGGGTGGGTGTTGTAACCTGTCGTTCTATTGCATTTGTGTTGATTGTTGGGTGTCTTCTTTTAAGATGCCCAGCAATATTTACATTTGAATTTTTGTTGCTCCTTTTCTTCAAAATGATGCTACATTACGCAGTTCTTTCTTCGCATTGCCATTTTCAATTGAAACCAAATCCTGTATTCAATACATACAAATCCTATATTAACATACATTCTACACATTTGTTAACAAAAAATACATAATAAAACAAACCAAACAGCCTTTAAAAAAGACGTTGTCTGCAATTCAAATTTCGAAGAACTTTTATGTGCATTTGTAGTTACACAGCAGAAGCAGACACGAAATGTCCCATTTTCATTCTAGTTGGATTGGTAGTTCCAGTTCCACGACAGTTTCAATACTGCGAAAATACCAACATATACGCATGTGAACATGACCGAATGCAATAGACGAAGAAGGTGCACGCGGTGCTGTCCTGTACAGTGTACAGTGACAGTGCGAAGTGAACTTCTTGTGTGTGAACTGTCGGAGATGTCGGAATTATCGATAATGTTTAGGTGGAGTATGTAGAACCATTGGAACTAGTTCCAACAGTGGTCATAGTTCCAGGAACTATGTAGGTCCGGAACGACTCAACTTTATAACAACTAAATAAAAAAACGGTTGTCATAATAAACGAGAAATCATGGTAAATGTTTTCAAGTATCACAGGGAGCGATTTAGTGAAAAGGTTAATATATACAATAGCTGTGGCATATAATAGATATACTACGGTACATATAAATGCTGAAAATATCGAATGCATTTTTAAAACAGCAGTAGGTACAGCGAAGGTAACTGCAAGACAAAACAATCAAACAAATAAATGGATTAACAAGGAACTTCTAGCTTTAAAAATCAAAAAATTAAGAAATACATTAAGGCAAAGCTGATAAATGACGAAGAAAGCTGGGATAACTATAAGAATATAAGAAACTCTTATAAAATGAAAGTAAATAAAGCCAAAAATTAATTTATAAAACTAAAAATTGAAAATGCAGGTGGGCAAAAGCAAATGTTGAATGTTATAAAAAACTTAGTGCTTAAACATATATTGATGGGAAGGAAATAGCCAACAAATTCAACTTATATCTTATTGATAGTATTTCAAATATCAGAAACGAGATCGAAGATGTGGAATATGTAAACGGTATAAGACAATATGAATGCAAATTTCAGTTTCAAACCATAACACAAGAGCAGTTAAAACATATATGTAAAAAAACTAAAAAATAAAGCCAATTTTGATAAAATAAGTCCCAGAATTATCCTCGATAACTGGGCCGATTTAGGAAACACGTTATTAGAAATTATTAACCAATCTCTACAGGAAGGTGAATTTACGAATTCATGGAAAGACGCGATGGTGACCTCGGTGGAAAAAGTACCAAACACAAAAAATGTTCTAAATACATTAAGAACATTTGAAAAAATACTTGAAAGCTTTAACTATATGGAGGGTAACAAAATTTTTAACAACGATCAATCTGGTTTTAGGAAGAATAAATCGCGCGAAAGGGCGGTAAGCTACGTTATAAGCGAATGGAAAAGCGAAGGAAGTGCAAAAAAAAACAAAGGCACTTTTTCTAGATTTTAAAAGGGCTTTTGAAACAAAAGATCGTCAAATTTTATTCAGAAAAATGTCAAAATATGGAATACAAGGAAAATAGTTTAAGTCATTTCTAACAAATAGATCACAGAGTTGGAAGTAAACATAGGAGTTCCACAAGGATCTATCTTAGGTGCACTGCTATTCATAATTTATATAAACGATATGTTCAATATCCTAAAAGATTGTCAAGCCATTTTATACGCGTATGACACGCTTATCTAATCTGTAGGAAAAGATGAAAGTGAGTGCAAATCAAAGCTTCTGAAAGATATAAAACGGATAAAATCCTGGTTAGTGATGAATAAATTAAAATTAAATGAAAAAAAGACAAAAGTAATGGAAATAAATATGTATTAATAATAAGACAACTATAGAAATTAACAATAGCATTATAGAAAACGTTGACCATATAAAGTACTGGGAATAATAATCGATACGAATCTCAAGTTCTCGGAGCACATCGATTAAATATGCAAAAAAATTGCAAAGAAAATAGGTTTCTTTAAGAGAATAAGGAAGAAAATGGACTATATTACAGCGATCAAAGTTTATAACACAATTGTGAAGCCCCATTTCGAATATTGTTCCACAATTATATACTCATGCTGTAACCAAGGACATGTGGAAAGACTCCAAAAACTTGTGTAATAGTGTGTAATAGATGTAATAGTGTAATAGATTTACATTGATAAGAATCATACCAAATGCACTCAAAAGGATGAGCATACGCGAAAGGTTAGAACTTAATACGTTACTGGCAAGAAAGCATAAAAAGTCTATTAACGAATGAAATAAGGACCGTAGTAGAAGCACAGGCATATTGACTACGTAATTGCAACGATTTTAGAATTAAACGACAGATGTCAATGTCCGGGCAAAACACATTTCTATACAAAGGAATTCTTCTTTTTAACAACTTCCCAGAGTATATAAAACCCGAAAGCAACTACAGATTATTTAAAAGCAAAAGCATAGATTTTTTGAAACTTAATAGTTAACTATATTTTTGGGTTTTTTCTCTTATATACAATATATTAAAGTTTTTAAACTATTAATTTATTAAAGAATTATGAAAACAAAAGACTAATATGTAGTATAAACAATTGTAAAACTACATATAAAAAATGTGAAATTTAAAAGTATAACTATGTACTAATAAAAAATACAACTACAACAACAACAAATCCTGAATTAAAAATAAGTTACATTGAATGAATAATAACCTATCTTAGTATAAAAAGAGCTATTTTAGAAAAAAATTAAGCAAAGAAAGTAGAGTTCCTAAAGTACAACAAAGTATTTTTTTTTCAATCAGCTAAGATACAGAAATTTAGCGTCAAACTTGATGCGAGGATGCAAGATGGGCTAGTAAGAATTGCTAAAATCCACATAAAATTCTTACGGGGCAGCTTAAATAATTGGTACAACGGTAAATTTAAGAGCCTGACTCGTCTAAATTCAGTCAAGAAGGTTAAAAACTGAGGCCAGTTGTAGTAATTATCGCCCTGTTAGAAACCAGTATAAGGCAGAGATAGTTAAAACTAAAATCACTTACATCAAAAACCAAATCGCAAGAGCTACAGACCAAAATGCCACAGAGTGTGCATAAAAGGGAATGATCGAAACATTTCAAATGAGTTCAACAAGTTTTTTTTTTTTACAAAGTGTTTTACAAATTAATCAACCAATAGTGTACGCAAAGTACACTGCCCTTCATTAGATGTATAAACGACGTCAACAGTGAACTTAATAATAGGTTCAAAATTTGTTCGCGCATTCATATTTTTCGTTGTTTTCGCAGAACCAAGCGAAATGTCCATATGCTGTTCATATCAGTCTAAGATTTTTTTTTTTTTTTTTTTTTCTTGAAACAGTTTTTGGGTTTTGGGTTTGTTTTATCAAAACTAAGTGAGATTTAAATTGAAGAATAATTAGTAGTTAAAGTTCCAAATAGATAATTGTTTTTGAAAGTATTAACAGACAAAATATATTGAAAAGCATGAAAATGAAATTAAAGTGCTTCCCACACACCTTCAGGTATCTTCAAATGGCATATTGATGGACAATACAAAGGAAACTTATCGCAATGACTCATCCAGAAGTGTCTAGGCTTAAATAATCTTCGTTCTGATATTCATGATTTTAATTAAAAAGCTGCTAAATTCATTAATACTTATTGTTGACAGTTGATATTTGTCTGTACAAAACAATATACAAAGGTTGCCAGTTTTATAATTCATTACCATCTTATATAAAAAATATTGACTTATAGTCAACTAACATAACATATATCAGGCTGACGATACCACATACTTTCTTATCTTTTTTGTTTTAATAATAATCACTATTCATATGTTCATTACGTTAAGTTCAGATTTATTCAACCGCAACCTTTTCGAAGCGTTCGTTAAAATAAACCAAGAAAGCTTTCATCTACCTTGGAGTTTATCCCGCCAAGGGATTTGTTTTGCTGTGGAATTGATTTAAAAATGCATAGGAAAAGCAGTTAGTGGAAGGTATTTCGTGCACGAAATCTGGGGTTATTCCTTTGCTGAATTTCAACGCAGAGCCCAAATAGGGTAATTCTTTCGCTACTCATTTCAATTGATCTAATATATTATATTTTAATTAATTTATTAACAATTATGTACAAAAGTGTTATAAAAAGAATCATTTCCTACTTCCGTAATTTTTCATTCACAAGTCATAGCAATATCGCTTAATCTTGTCAAAGTGGCGCTGTAAGAGCACGTTAATGACATCGATCTTTGGCATGGGATCAATCCACCTGTGTACGCTATGTCATGTATGTATGTATGTACGTATGCACGTATGTATGTATGTATGTATGTATGTATGTATAGGTACTTACACGATCTTCTTACCTGAGCATCGAACTTGGTGAGCTCAGGAGCTCAGTTAGATCAATGAATCTCGAGAAGTTTTTCCAGATGAGTGCAAACACTAAGCGATGCTCCCTCTACTCTTCTTTCCACCCTCCCGACCAATCCTTTTCACCATGGGCTGGATCAAAGTGTCATACGACCCGTACCGATAATCAACCTGGCTGAGGGACCACCATCCCTCAATATAGCTCAGTCGCAAACGGAGTATCCGGATACCTGGCGACCTCCGGATTAGCTAGCCTTATCTGTATACAGCAGATTTCTGTACAGATGGACCACCCTTTTTCCGTTACTCGTGGGGTACACAACGGATACGTCCTCAAAAAAAAAAAAAAAAACCCCGAAGCCGGTACTCCTTAAATACCGAGCGGTAGGATGGTGGCTGCATCGTCAGCCGACAAAGCTCCTGCATTGTCCAGAGGAGGTAGAATTGTTTCAAGCAAAGTCATTAAATCGGAGTTTCCTTTAACAATTCGTAGAGTCCGATCTCATCAGAATCGAATCTTGATGACCAGTGGCAATCAACTTCGGCAACTACAGGGGAATTAGTCTCATCAACAACGCATATAAAATCCTGTCAGTCGAATTATATGGACGTTAAAGATTATCGGTGTCGTTTTAGACCAGGAGTGTCCACCATATATCATATTTTCCCATTACAGTGTACGAATATGTTGTAAAAAACTTAAAGGTTTCAAATTAACACATTTCTCCATTAATTTCAAAGCGGCATATGAAAGCGTCTGTAGAGACTAACTATACAGCGCCATATCTGGTGTTGGTCTCCCTGCCAAGCTCATTCGACAATGCAGGATAACAATGGAGAATGCACGCTGCTCCGTCAAGGTCAGTTATGTAAACCTAGGACCTTTAATGTCAGAATAGGACTTAAGCAAGGAAATGCGTTGCCATGTGATTTTTTCAACCCTAAAAAAACTCAGAAGCCAACTCTAGAGGTACCACCTTTCATATGCAAATGACATAGATATAATGGAAGAATACAGGCAGTTCTCCATAGAGCATTTGCTAGTATTGAAGCAATAGCGGCAAAGATGGGCTTAGCGGTCCATGAAGGAAAAACAAAGTATGTGCTGCCAACAAAAAAGAACACACAGCTTCGACACCTAGGACAAAACGTCACTATAGACAGCTACAACTTTGAGGTAATAAGGGACTTTATCTAACTTGGTTCCGCTATCAGCTCCGGCAACCACACCAGCGCAGAAATTTTGCGGAGAATCACGCTCGCAAATCGTTGTTTCTTTGGACTTCATCATCAACGCATCAATGGAGATTGAAGGAGACGTTTCAATAGAAAATTGTATGAGCAGTTTAGTGATGTCGACTTCGTCAGAAAAGCTCAGATAACTCGGCTTAGATGTCTAGGAAACCTCGAGCGCATGAAGACTTGAAAGATTTCAAATCAAATCTTTAGGGGCAATATTGTTGGGGCACACACGTGGAAGGGTGCCTCAGATAATTTCGTGTGCGCAACTGGAAGCCACCTTGAAAATATCGCGCTAGCTTGGGAGATATGTTAACTGAGGCCTCAGTGCACCTCTGATTATGGCGCTATCTAAGTTAGTAAGTCTTATTTACTGTAAGTCTTACACTGGATTTCAAAAAAGATTAAAATGTGAACTTGATTACATTATGGATGAAACTGATTGAAGCTGAATTTTTCTAACCTTCATGTTTTTTTATATCACTAAAATACATTCAATGGTACAAATGTACATGTATATATCCGTATACCTCTATGCGCAAATAATCAAATATATGCTACTCAAGTTTGTAGGTACAATTAAAAAAAAAAAAAAAAAAAAAAAAAAAAAAAAAAAAAAAAAAAATTATCTTGCTCAAATTCAAAACAAACCCTGGAACTTTTATTTCCATGTGCTATATTCGTAAAATTCATGTATTTAAGGTTAATGAAGCTAATAAGATGTGTACCATGTTTCACTTAACATGCGACATATATTCAAAATGAATAAAATCAATACATGCATTGTAAGTATGTGACAGACAGAATAGCCACTAGTTTTCTGTATACTGTAATATCTTATCCCTGATAAACGGTGGGGATAGGTAGAAACTTTGGTTTAATGTCAAGATATTATGTTGAAAGCAAGTTTGTTCCTCCGGGTAAGCGGGTAAGAAAGCTAAATGAGCTCATCACGAAAGCAATTGGTTGAAAACTGACCGGTTTATCTTAAATTTTTCCTGCATTGGCATCAAATTTCACTTGCAGATAATAAAACAATCGGGACAAGGTCATCAACTTCCATGATTTTTTTTAATAATCAAAAATAAATATGTATATCCTTAATACGTTCTCCGAGAAGGAAATAATGTTCGTGCGATTTAATTTATTTAAATTGAGACAGATTATAGTATTCCAGGCAAAAGAGATGCAAATTTTATGGCCGTGATCGCTATATTTCTATATATGTATATAAAATATTATACCATATATTTGAAATCAGTTTAGAGCCCGCAGTAATTTTTGGGACTTAAAGGTGATTGAGAGATGTGTACTTATTATACTTCAATATAATAAATTCTTATTTTAAAGTTTTTTGTTTAAGTTAACAAAAGCTATTCGACCCCAGAGGGCTAGAACTTGGTCTTAGCTCAGATAGAGCTGGATTTCTTGGTTTACCAAGAATAAGCTAAGGCTACATAAATTTAAAGACTTCAAAATAAAGCTAAAACAAACCTTTAGTAGCACATAGTGGCAGCTAAAGCGAGTATAATAACAGAGAGAATGTTGCGGAATTGGTGAAGGATAAACGATTGGGAAGTCTCATACAAAATTCATTTAATGCTCATGTAAAATTTTTTGGACTAATTTATTGTAAAACATCGTAAAAGAGAGAGATGGCCAAATGGAATTTTTTGTTTGAACCGAGAAAAACTGTTTATATTTATATAGGGTTTCCTAATAACGACTCGACAACTTTTTTTTTGAATAGAAGGCAAACCATTTGAGATATTTCAAAAACTTTATTATTGCCTTGAAGAACAATCAAAACATTTATGAATGGAACTCGACTTGTTCATTTGGCTACCGCGGGCACGTTTGCAGCGGTGGATTCGTTAAACCCAATTTTCAACGACTCGGCCACACATTTCGGCCGATGTTGAGCCCGCTATTTCGTGTTCAATGTTGGCTCTGAGCTCTTCCAATCGTCAATAAATCGATTGTAGCGTGTGCTGTGTGGCTTGTGGCACCATCCTGTTGAAACCACATGTCGTCCAAGTCCATATCTTCCAATTCAGTGACAGTTTGATGATTAGTGAAACAGTGCGTTTATAAATTAAATTCAAAGTTGTCAAGTCCCTATTACCTATATTACCACATATCCATAAAATTCGTTTATCTCTTAGTATGACTTCAAATAACATCAATGAACTGAATGATTTCAGTCACTTCAGTCACTGATTTCAATAAATGTATATAAATAAAAAAACAAGGCATTGACTTTAAAATTTTGATTGCTGAAAATAATTGCTGCAGGAACGAATTCGTTCAATCATTTCTTAGTAACACGCATAAATGATTTCATTCTTTTACAGCATCGGTCGGAGGCATGATATGTATGCATGGTTTATTTGTTCATTTAATTATTTCTTTACTTGCAGCGAAGACGTTGTATCTACGGGTTAGATTCGAAGACTGCGCGCCGGAGCCCGATGTCCTCCTCTGTCTATTTGTCCTCCTCCTCTGCTTTACAGCTCGTATAGTTTTTCGTTTCGGCTGCACAAACGGGATCACATATGTGTAATTTGGGCCAATTACATATATAATATCTTCATCTGCTTTCGATAGAGTCCATATTTCAACGCCATAAAGAAGGAATGGGATGATCGAGGTCAGTTTTTTGGGATATTGCCTTGCTACTCAATTGTTTTCTTAGCCAAAAGAAAAAAAACGATTACCATCTTCGTTTTATTTCTACTGAGGTGGCAGATTTTATACCATAGATAGATACTTTATCTTTACTTTATCTTTACTGCCGACTGTGAGGTTCTATTCAATTAGTCGGTGTTGTGTGTCCTTTCTTGTTGACAGCATACACTTTGTTTTGCTCTCCTTTATCGGTAAACCCCTCTTGGCGGCTTCCGTTTTAATACCACCGGTGACAGTCCGCTGAATTTTCCCAACTATGTGCACAGACTTTTGTGCCTCCAATGTTCCCTCGTGAGTTCCGTACAATTCTTTCAATCTTTCTTTAATATAATAAAAAAGTTAATTGACAGCGCGTCACCTTGTCTAAAACTTTTTCAAACAGGGTCAGATGGACGAGCTTTGCAGGGATGTCAGATTGTGGATATCGGTTTGGACATTTTTGAATTTTTTTCCAGTATCTGCCGGGGCGTGAAGATTTGGTTGATTGTGGACTTTCTTGGTCTGAAACTTCACTGATAGGGGCCAATCAGGTTACTGGCGAAAGGTTTCGGACGTTCACACAATATTGCAGGTAACATCTTATATGCGTTGTTGAGAAAATTTATCAGGTTTACATTCTTCTGACCAGATCTGAGAAATAAGTTGGTGTACCATATGTTCTACACAAGATAATTTCCGGCAGCTTTGAATACCTCGGCTGCTTCGGCTCCTTAGTTGGAATTTAGGATTAGATAGTGCTTCGATAGTAACGTATCTGGTGGTATCTTCCGATTGCAATTTTTCCACGTTATATTTTCTCAAAGTAGTTTTTTTTTGTTGTGGAGTGGTAATCCGAGTCAATGTTATCTGCCGGAAGTTTCGAATGTCCAAAATACTGGAGGTACTCGTATACCTTACGTCGGTCGAAATGTAATACATTTGATTAAGCGATTTGTGATATTTTGTGCAGGCTATCCTTAAAACTGTCCTACCAAAGATAACCTCCTTTCCTATTCTGGCGTTAAAATCTTACTAGGCGACGTTATCAAACAATGTTTCAACGAGCATGGGCGAATAAGGGGCAAATTAGGTTTATGTTAGCAAATTCAGTCTAGATGCTGAATCAAAATAATATATGTCACAGTTTTTTATTCCTGGATGGCGGTAATATCTGCGTCATAGCATTATATAAACAAGTTAGGAAAAAAAAAAAAATGTTTGCCATCATATTATTTTTTCAACTCTAGCACACGGTTGTAATTTTATATCATCTGTTCATGCTAAAGCGAATAACACATTCGCAATAAATGAAGAGATGTTTAAACAATTTAAGAGTGCAATGTTCTTTTTTTTATAAAGTAAACAATTTAGAGCTGGATTTTAAACTGTTTTGCCTCTATTCTTTTTTCCACATTTGTACATATGCAATCATGATCAAAGTTGGCTAATGAACAATTGAAAGGTTCTATTGAGTGCAAGCATAAAAGCTTTATTAACTAAATTTTAATGGTAACAACGGGTAACCTCATTGACTGTATAGTCAGTTTAAAGGAGTGGGTACATAAACATTTTAATGTTTACAGAACTACCGACCTCTTCAGTTACGTGTTTTTTGTTTTTTGTTCTATTAACAATTCGTTTAACATTTGGAGAATTCTTAATACATAAATAGAAAGTTTTCTAGTAGTCCATTCCACCTCCAAGTTTCTTCAGTTTGTTGAAACACACAGCACTTTATTAAGTTGCATAAATTAAAGAGAAGTTACGTAATGTGAATAAGTCTACTAGATTGAGTATTGAGAAGTGCATATCATACCTCATAAATATTCAATTTGCATTGTACATAACTTACGCCCATTAAACTCAACCATGGGAGCATTCGCATTCGCATTTGCATTTTTTTTTTGACACATTTAACCAAAATCCAGGCCTATATCATATACCATATATGATATATATGATATATATCCATTTGCTCACAAATATGCATATTAGTATTGAAAAACATATATACATAAATATATACGTGCTGCGTTTTATGTTTGAACGTCATTTGCCAGTTCATACTTGACTATATATTCTAAATGTACGAAATAACAGAGACTGTAAAATTATTGGTAAAGTTTTCCATCAAATTTAATTTTTTTATGGATTTGACAACTGTGAAGATTGGCTGACAATTCATTATGGAGTATCTAGCGCCGCAACAACGTGTTGAAGTTAGTTAATTATTTTATTTAAATAATTGTTCGATTGCCTTCTCAGCATTTTCAGAGAAATAAGGCCAAAATAAGGCCAGCCATTCTACTACAGCGTCATTGGTGTATCAATTGAGGATTTTTAATGTACCTACAACGGCTATTCTATTTATTAATAAAATTAGCCAAGTCGCTTTGTTTTCCAGTTTGTGCAAATTTCCAAAATTATTCATAGACGTTGAATGAACAATTTGCTTAGTATAGTACATGATTAACGTCAAAAAACTCAAGCTAATTTTTTAATAATTATTACATGATGGGACGGCATTAGATGCTTCCTAACAAATTGCTATCGATTACTTTCTACGAGCTTTCCGGATAATGTGTCGAATACTTTAAGGGGGAAGTGCTGAGCTTATTATACAGGGTGACTTGTAATTCGACCTATTCCTTGAAAGGGGTTATTCTTTAGCTTATTAAAAACGTTTTTAGCTATGACAACCAGGGGTCGAAATTCAGTAGTTTTCGAGTTATCCGAGTTTTCAGGTTTTTTTGAAAAAACACTGTCTTCGGACCTTAAGGTGGCGATTATAAAAAAATTACATGCATTAGGATGGTAATTTGTTTTCTGATAGCCAGTGAACAATAGATTACTTTAAAAAAAATCATGTCAAAAAATTATTAAGGCTTTAGAAATAAAAGGTTAATATATCTCAAGATAGCATAATTTTTTTTACATTTTTTTTTAAATCAAAGGCAATTACTCAAAAAAAGTGTAAGGCACTTCGCGTAAAAATTACAGAAATAAATTTTTCAATTCATAACCTTTTCAAAAAGGTACAAATGTTGACATCTTTTAATAAATTATTGAAAATAATAACGATAATAAAAGAGCAGGTAGCGGGTGTGTTGGAAGCGTACCTGACCCGAAATCGATTTGTTTATGTCAATCCTAAATAAATAATCATAAAAAATCTTAATAATAATAATCACAACTTTAATCTTCAAATAAATAGTCAAAATAAGATATAAATAATAACAATTACCAATCTTGTTCGAATTGCTTGTACATTAGTGATTGGATTTTTTTTTGCATCTCCTAATTTTTTTTCTCTCAAGTCTTCTTCAGATCATATTGTTCTATCGTACACTAATGCATTCATGAGACTTCAAATGTAGAAGTCACATGGAGTTAAATCGGGACTTCTTGCTGCCCAAGGGATCGGGCCGCCTCGACCAATCCATCTCTCTAGATAGTTGATATCCATCCAGTGTCGAACACCCTGGCAGTAGTGAGCTGGGCAGCCATCGTGTTGGTAAACCATTGCCATTCTTGTAGCAAGCGGCACATCCGCCAGCAGCATGGGTAAGTCTTCCTTTAAAAAATGTTCGTAGGCGATGCCGGTTAAACGTGCTGGGAGAACGAATGGCCCGATCAACTTATCGTGCACAATTCCCATCCATACATTTAAAGAAAATCTGTTCTGGTGATTTTCTTGGGTTTTGACCTTTAGGGCCCCAAAATGCAGGTTGTGATAATTCGTGATTCAATCACGGTCGAAGTTGAATTCATCTGTCTACAAGATTTTCTTTAGGTACTCCGGATCTTCAATGTCAGCATTTACTAAAAATCTGCAGAAATCCATCCTTCTAGCAAGACCTCCCTCCTCGATGGCTTGTACTGGAGTGTAGTGGTATGAATACTGCCGTGCTGAGCTCAGTGTGAACCAAACCTTCCATTGAGACACCGAGCCAATTATCCACAACTCTTTTCGAAGTAGTGCGCTCTGCCCGGAAACACTCTAGGATTTGTTCTTCTTCAATAGTATCGTGAACTGGAGGTCTTCCAGCATCAGCTTGGCGTCGTTGAACCGATCCCGTTTCTTGAATACGATGATACGTCGCAATAAACACGCTTACATCAGGTAAACGGCGATGTGTGAAACGTCGTTGATACTCACTCCGTGCTGCAGCGGCGTCACCATTAGCAATTCCATAACAATATGTACAAGATATCTGCGTATTTTTCAAACTGATAAGTTGCCATTTGATAAAGATATTAGTCAACAAAGATGTCCGAATTGGAAGGATAGTTGAAAGTAAATTCTAACAGCTGTAGAAAAAATGAAAGAACACATGTCGATGCGAGTAACAATCACCAATCTACGGAAAAGGCTTCGTACATGCATACGGAACGAGGGCAAGCGATTCGAACAATGTTGGTAATTGTTATTATTTATATTTTATTTTGACTATTTATTTAAATATTTAAGTTGTGATTGTTATTATTAAGATTTTTTTACGATTGTTTATTTGGAATCGACACAAACAAATCGATTTCGGGTCAGGTACGCTTCCAGCACACCCGCTATCTGCTCTTTTATTATCGTTATTATTTTCAATAATTTATTAAAAGCTGTCAACATTTGTACCTTTTTGGAAAGGTTATGAATTGAAAAATTTATTTCTGCAGTTTTTACGCAAAATATCTTAAATCTTTTTTTGAGTAATCGTCTTGGATTTAAAAAAAATGTAAAAAAATGATGCTGTTTTGAAATTGATTAACTTTTCTTTATGTTTTGACATGATTTTTTTTAAAGAAATCTATTGTTCGTTGGCTATCAGAAAAAAATGATCATCCTAAAGCATGTAATTTTCTTATTATCGCAAACTTAAGTATGGAAGACGGTGTTTTTTCGAAAAAAACCTTAAAACTCGGATAACTCGAAAACTACTGAATTTCGACCTCTGGTTGTCAAAGCTTAAAACATTTTTAATAAGCTATAAAATGACCCCTTTCAAGGATTAGGTCGAATTACAAGTCACTACGTATTTATATTATACAGGGTGATTCATCGTGAGGTATGATTTTCAATAGACTTTTTTTGAGGAGTCACCTATCAAACTGCTTTGTCATTTTTGTTCAGTATTGTTTGGCAAGTCATCATGGAAGATTCATATCACAACAGCATCTCCCAATTGTTCAGCTGTATTACGAAAATCAGCGTTCTGTAAGAAATGTTTTTCGTGCGATTTGAGGAACTTAATCGACCTACTGAAACCACTATTGCCAATACCATTCGCAAATTTGAGTTCCAGAATCGATTCGTCGTCGTTCTCAGCAGTTTAGCTTGGCTTATTTGACGTGAGGATCCCGGCGTAAAAGCGTGCAAAATTCAACTTGTGCAAGAATTGAAACCAACCGACTTGAACTCAATGAAAATCCGGTGTTTATCGTGAGATTTTGTTCAGTGATGAAGCCTATTTTCGGCTCAATGGATACGTTTATAAACAAAATTGCCATATTTGACTGATGAGCAACCCGAAGAGTATTAAGAGTTACCATTACATCCATTAAAAACAACGGTATGGTGTGGTTTATGAACTGGTGGAATCATTGGTCTATATTTCTTCAAAAATGAGGCAAATCAGAATGTTAACGTCAATGGTAGCCATTATCGCGACATGTTAACGGACTATGTGCTTCCCGAAATTCAAGCACATGGTGTCGGTGAGCTCTGGTTTCAGCAAGACGGCGCTATGAGCCATACAATTGACTTGTTGAGAAATCAGTTTTGTGAGCCCTTAATTTCACGTTCTGCTACGCTAAATTGGCCGCCTAGATCGTGCGATATCACACCTTTCGACTATTTTCTCTGGAGATATGTAAAGTCTCACGTCGTCAGGAATAAGCCAGCCACGATTGACGCTTTGGAAGCCAACATTACTCGTGTTATCCGCGAGATACCAGTCGCCATGCTCGAACGAATCGCCAAAAATTGAACCTCCCGAATGGACCACCTCAGACGTAGTCATGCCCAAAATTTACATGGTATCATTTTCAAAAATAAATGATATGAATTGTTCTGTTAACCAGCCAAATCAACGACAAAGCCGAATATCCTTGGCGCGAAGATAATGCTCTGTATTTGGTGGGATCGAATGGGTGTGCTGTATTATGAGCTGCTAAAACCGGGTGAAACCATCAATGGACAAAGCTACCGAACACAATTAATCCGTTTGAAGAGAGTAGTAGCCGAAAAACGCCCGGAATATGCGACCAGACACGAGGCAATAATTTTCCATCATGACAACGCTCGGCCCCACGTTGCTATTCCGGTTAAGAACTTACCCCACCCGCCTTATAGCCCAGACCTTGCCCCTCCTGACTACCATTTGTTCCGGTCGATGCAGAACGCCCTCACTGAAATACGGTTCACATCAGAGCAGAATATCAAAAATTGGCTTGATTCATTCTTGGCTGCCAAGCCGGCGCAGTTCTTTTGGGATGGGTTCCACAAATTGCCAGAAAAATGGGAAAAAGTCACAGCTTCAGATGGGCAATACTTTGAATTATACTATTGTACACGTTCTTTTTAAATAAACGTTCAAATTTTGAAAAAAAAAACCGCACGTATTAAAATGTATACCCAATATTATATTGAAAATAATATCTTTCAAATGTATGCGTGTATGGAAACAAATGGGGTAACACGTATTGCTTGTTTCAAAGTCAATGTTGCATTCAAATGAATGTGTCGAAAATTATCGAAGATTAAAAGCGTTTTCTTTTTATTTAAAAACTTGAATTTTGACTTTTTAATCATTTTTTCGGAAAAATATCTGATTAACCCCTACTACCTAATATTTATAAACAAAAGACCTCAGGCAAATTCATTTCAAGGCAGTAGTTTTCAAAATACGACCCAACTTATTGAAACAGGTAAAAGATTAAATTCAAATTGTTAAAGTTTTTTTTTGGCAAAAAATAGAAATAATGTTTGTACATTTTTATTTTATTTTATTTTATTTTCACCAAACCTTGTTTCACCTGTTTAGTCAGGGTTATTTAAGCCTACCTTTTGAAGATCTAGGTATATAAACCAAGACTTCTGATGATTATAATCGTATGTGCATAGACTTAAATAATGGAATTTTAGTCTGAACGGCTCTTTCAGGAGACTAATTGAAGGTAGAAAAACTAGTGTGTTTCGGCCAGTTGTTCTATATCGAAGCATATGCAAACTAAACAATATCAATTGTTCAAAGCGCACGCCAAGGCTCTAACAATGTCCATTTTTCTAATTCTTCTTAGACTTTTGCAGCTGCGTCGTTAAGCCTATGGTGTAAGTCATTCAATGTTATTGTTTCTCATGAGTAAAAAATATTCTTCATTCGTTCCCAAAAAAAAGTCCATTGGGTTCAAATCCGGAGACCTTGCAGACCACAGAATGGGTCTATCCCACCTTATTCACTAATTTTCATACACGCGATCTAACCACTCTCTAGCTGAATAGACTCCATCCTGCTAGTACATAATGGTGGTTATAAAATGTAAACTGTAAATGATGTCAAGAGGGATGTTAAACACTCCTCCCTACCTCCTCCCACTTCGCTGACGATACTTTCAGAATTGTCTATGTCTTTATCTACTCACGGTCAACCAAACCTCGACATTTTGTAGGAAAGTAGTTAAATTTCCGTTCGCATACTGACAGAAAAAAAAAAAACAATTCATCACTTGGTTTTAAAGAATGAGGGTCTAAAGAATTTTAATACCCTTATGTGAACAAAATCCTCTACTTTAACTTTTTTCTCCCCTTCTGAGTATACCTGTCGGGACCCCCTTAAACAGGATTTCCTTCACAATTTTCCTTAATCTTAAGTTTTATCTAGTTTTTTTTTTTGTATGTATTAAGTGAATTTGAATTTTTACATCTTTTATGATATAACCATAAACTAAGTGTCTCCTTATTTGGTGTTTCAAGTTTTCATACATGGAAATAAAAAATTGCTCCTCTTGTGTACTGAAACAGACTGTCTATGTAGGGTTGAACATACGAAAGTCAAAGGAGCTGACAAATTATTTTGATGAAATAAGCCGTATGTATTATATTTTAGTAGTCAGGACAGCGAACATCCTATACAATCACTATGACATATGCAGAGTTTAGATCCATATTTTTAATATTTTTCATATTTTCATATATTTTTAAGGATTTTATTAAGTTAGTAAAAGGGATGGATGTGGGAACCGCAACGACAAACAGGTTGAGCTGGCAACATGGCCATTCAGTTAATTTCCAAAGCGTTGTCTTCCGTTTTGATTTTCGTTGACATTTGAGTTTGCAAAGGGACATGCGGTTCATCCTTATCTTGATGAAACATAACGCTGCTTCGTTTAATCAAAATCGACTATTTTTAGTTTATTGCAACCTTCAGTATGTCTAATTGAGAGCAGTACATATCGGAATAAGTATTGGTCAGTAATCTTTATGGGGTGGTTGTGGTGTAGTGGTATATGGATAGACTCCTAAAACAGAGGGTCGCGGGTTCGAATCCCGTGCGAGACAATTCTCTGAAAAAGTTTTTTCATAGAATTTGTATGTAGTTAAATATTGTGATTTATCGTGAGGTTTGATTTTTTCAATAGGCTTTTTTTGACAGATCACGCGTGACTTCTATTAAACTGCTTTGTCATTTTTGTTCAGTATCGTTTGGCAAGTCATCGTGGAAAGACTCACAATACAACAGCGTCTCCAAATTGTTTATCTGTATTAGGAAAATTAGCGTTCTGTGAGAAATGTTTTTCGTGCGATTCGAGGAACTTAAGGTGCGCAGGCGACTTGAATTTGCGCCATATTTTCAGTGAATGGGCTTGGGAAAAACTCAATGAAAATCCGGTGTTTTATCGTGAAATTTTGTTCAGTGATGAAGCCCATTTCTGGCTCAATGGATACGTTAATAAACAATTACATCCATTCAAAACAACGGTATGGTGTGGTTTATGGGCTGGTGGAATCATTGGCCCGGATAAGCCGGATGGTCTCGGTGAGCTCTGGTTTCAACAAGACGGCGCTACGAGCCATACAGCACGTAAAACAATGGACTTGTTGAAAAATCATTTTGGTGAGCACTTAATTTCACGTTTTGCTACGGTAAATTGGCCGCCTAGATCGTGCGTTTTAATAACTTTGAAATATTTTCTCTGGGGATATGTAAATTTTCATGTCTTCAGAAATAAGTCAGCTACGATTGACGCTTTGGAAGCCAATATTACTCGTGTTATCCGCAAGATCAAATCGCTCAAAATTTGACCTTCCGAATGGAGCAACTGAGACGTGATCCAGCATTTACATGACATCATTTTAAAAAAGTAAATGCCATGAATTGTTCTTTTAACCGATAGTAAAAATTTTAAGTTCACTTTCAAGTTTATTTGTTTTATTTTACATTATAAATCAAATCTCACGATGAATCACTCTATATGAAAATCCCATCGGCGTCAACTCTGACATGAAGGCATAACACTGATGTTGGAGTAGTTGCTGGCTGTACTAATTGTAACAAACTAACAACTAGCACGTACTAAGACTGCCCACTGGTTGAGGATGCACTGGCTCCAGTTTGACAAACACCTCTGTGAATTAAACGAAACCTTGGAGAAATGCCAGTAAAAGGGTATTCATATCCCCTTGGTGCGCGCGCGGGATTATAAAAAAAAATTCCAAGTTGTTATAAAGAATCCCCTTTTCATCGCCCATAATCAATGCACTTTAGTTGCAATTCTGCAGAAAATTGCTGATGGAGACTTAATCAAATATTTTTTTTAAATCAAGTTTTTTTTTTCAATATCGTGTTGGTTTACGTATTGCAGTTAACAAAAATGATCTTCCGCGCTTGATTTCGAAGCACATATGAAATATTTTGGTCATGTGTCTGGTTGCACAGCGTGTGTTATTTTCGAAAACGACTTTAACTTCGGCTGCATCAATCTCAACCGGTTTAAGTGGACTAAACGTCGGAGTCACTCACGAACATTTCAGATACTTACAGAGATATCTTATGTGTCTGCAGATGATTTTTTCTTATTTGTCTGCATTTTTAGAATCATATCTGCTGGGTTAAAGCAACATACATACGTAAGCGGGATCATTCTAACTTAAAAGGATCACTAGCTATAAACATAGGTAACTTATAGGGAACGGGTATATATGTATAATTTCGAAGCATGTAAAAAAAGAAAATTAAAAACCGAAGAAAGATATGTTTTATATTTAAATTTATTGTGTCGCGATTTCTCCTTTGTATAATTATGACATATGACACTTCTATCACAATTAAAGAAAATTAAAATTAAAAATATTGTATATGCATATTTTTTTTCAAAATGCGTTTCTTTTTTCTTAATAAAAAAAATGTGCCTGAAGCACGCTTTTTGCTTTTTCGGTTTTAATACGGAATTGGCGTTTTGTCGTTTTTTTAATAAATATTATTTACATTGTTTTTTTTTACAAATATTTAAATGAGAACGATGATTAAAAAAAAAAATAATAAAATTGGTGACAAAAGCGATTATGAGATGCGAAAATTGTTCTACATACATATCCATACATATTTTCTCCTTTTTTCTGGTTTTAATATTCCCCTCTCTTTTTTTTCATATAATTAAGAACAAGTTAAAATGTTGTTGAAGTAAATGCATCCGAAGTTAAAATTTACTTAACCTAAGATCTTCTTGCGCTACGTTTTGCAACGACTTTTGCATCCCTACTATTTGTCACTTCTGCATGGAATCCTGTTTCCCAATCTGCATAGTATTTAACGGTGCGAACATTTCCATCTGGTTCCACTAATGAATATTCGCCTTTGACAACATCTCCATCGCGTTCTTCTCTCTGATGTTTAATGTCACCGGTTGATGGATCGTTTACTCCATATTCAAATGCATATCGTGGATGATCATTCTACAGAGCAAATATAAAAAAGGTTAGGAATATCTTAAGTAAATATTTTATACATAGAAAAGCTTCTATTATGATAAATATTTAATTTAAATTGTGAAGACTGAGTTATCTTCGTGCTGTCAAATAAATTTTAAAATATATAACGAGTATGTTTTCTAAAATATTTTGCCCTATAATAAGAGATTTAAAAATATATTTTGTATATTTCGTCCGATAAATTGGGTTTAAATGGTTGAGGGAGTGCCGCAGGCGCCCAGCCTATTACATTTGAGCTCCATCAGTATAGACATGTGGTTAAATCGGTAAATTGAAAAGGTTGAACGGGTAAAGCGACGGAAAAAAGAAACAGGTTAATGGCCTTAAGCAGAATCAAGAGGAAAAACGATTCTGAAATTTTTCCATTTGATGCCTAATACGAAACTAGTGATGCAACCAGCAGATAATCGGTAAGGAATATAAGAAATGTACCTATACTTTTCAAAAGTCGCGTCGAGATGTCTTTTTTTTAAATAAAACATGTAAATACTTTGATTTTTTCTGGTGTTTTTATTCTTATAAAAGTATGGCTTTTTACAATGAAATATTCGCCAAGCGCTCGGCTACAGGCTCACATGCGATCAGCAACATTTTTAAGGACAAACATTATCGTATTAAGTTCATCAATTTTGATCTCGATGTTCTTTTTCAGCTATGAAATTCTTTTTGGCTTATCCACACAGAATTTACTTGTCAAGAAACCAATGTTTCCCTCAGCCCAAGAACCACACCAAACAGTACATTTTTGCGGATGTTATGATTTTTCTAATTTATCAAATAATTTTCTTTTACAAAGATGCGACAATTTTGTTTGTTGGCGAATCCATCCGATGTGAAATGATCTTCATCACTAAAGATGAATTTGGGTGAAAAACTATTGTAGCATCATATCCCAACAACCAATTGACGAAAAAACTGCGTTGATTATGATCTGCTGGCTTCAATTCTTGTGCTAATTACACATGTGTCTGCTTCATAAACGTCAAAGATGACATCAAAAAAAGGTAACGTTCATAAATTATTCTCTAGTGACATATAGGTGTTACTTTGAAAGGCCTTTTAAAATTCATATGTAACAGGAAAAGACAAGCATTGGAAAGAAGACTATATACGAGTACGAGTATGTGTGTATCACGAATAATTTTAGACAATTTTGTACAACAAACTTTGTTGATTGATGAAATTCAAAATTTGGTTTGTCAAGATATTTTCAAAGATTTTTCACAGACGATGGCCTAGAGAATACAATGGATGCCGGATTTCTCGATAATAAATAATTATAACCAATGCCCAATTATAAGAGAAATGTGGTTACCGAGTATTAATGCATTAATGAAACCATTAATGAAACCAAACAATGCGACTGGTTAACGTGACGACAATTTTTTTATATCCATTGAACTGGCGTTCAACATTGTTTAAATTACTTCAGTTTGCGAATTCAGAATTTTTTCTAGTATTTTATTTTTTGTTTAGAAAATAAATTGTCGATCTTGCTATTTATCTCTCTATCTTAAAAAAACTTAATTCTTCTAAATAATTTTCTACAAGTGCATTCTAAAATTTAAATGATATTTTATTTCGAAAAAATCATATGCATTCCTTAAATATCTTTCAGTATAAAGATGCTTATATATATACTTATATATATATTATATGTATACTCAAAAAAAAAAAAAAAAAAATAACAGCTAACAAATTATATAATGAAAAATGAAATGAAAATTGATAGCATACAGTGGTGGGTAGACTTGGATTAGTATCTTTTCTTGGTATATTTTGGATATTTATGTTATAGTGAACTATTGAGCATATGCTACTTCTGGTACTGGTATAATTGAGTGAAACCAGATACATGTCGCAGTACAGGAGTCTTAATTCTATTTGTATTATAGTATAAAAACCAACTAATGCTATGTTGATAAACATTTCGCAGGCTGCCTAAGGCAGCAAACTGTATATATTTCACAAACTTACAAGTGAAATTTTACTATACTTGTACTTATAAAACCAAATAAATAAGTAAAAAAAAAAAATAATTAGTAAAAAAGTGATGGCTTACTTTTAATTAAACAATACCTGAGGTTAACATTGCGGTTTGGGAATCTCGAATGCATCGAATTTTGACAAAAACAAGAAGTTCACTCATTTTAGAGCAAATTATTATTATTATTATCAAGGGAACGATACAATTTAATTTGTAGGGTCCGGGATTTAACGCCGGGGTACTATGCCCATGTGGTGCGTTTTGTCAACAGCACGCGGAGTACTGAGTTCCCATGTGGTGTGCTAACCGCGTCTAACACTGCTTGATTTCGGTGATCTAGTGGGAACCGATGCTTTCAGTGTGGCGAGGCTGTTGACTTAGAGCAAATTTTAACTCCAAAAATGACATTTGGTGGAGATTGGCAGAAGACAATTGCTTGTAATTCTAAAGACCAAAGTGATCATCCAAAAAGCTCGATCAGATTCAGTGTGTGAGTAGACACTAAAAGCTGATAGCCGGGGATTAGGAAACTGGAAAAGTGAATTTGTTGCCGGAATTAACACCAAAATGCATAAAACTAAACTGGGGAAAATTATATTTTCTTAAATTTACATACATACTTTACATAAGCAAATGAATATAATTCCGAAAGAGAGAACGTTATTAGGAAACAGTTTCAATGTCAGCCATGATAGTATATAAAAATGTTTACTTGGAATTTCCGTCTTGACACTTGTATAATAGCTTTGTACTGCATATAACTCAAACGCTTATTACTGATCCGACTTGTCTTGATAAACAAATAAGTGCGAGAAAGCAGGAAACATATAACATACACTGTGGAACTAATCATGAGAGGAAGGACGTACGGCAAATGTATGTAATCAATTATAGTAAATCCATGTCGGTGTTAATAGTCACATTCGCAAATATCTTATACGAGTGTATGCACATTATTATTGTTTTTTTTCTGTGTTGCGATAGGATATTTTGGGTTTTTCAGGTTGGTGAGTCATAATTGAGTCTTATTGTGTCAACGGCAGCTTTTACATTCCAGAATAGGGAGATGAGATACGAAGTTACGACGTCGAAAGTATCTAGCCATTCACTTTGGTTTAATACCCGACCACATAAATACCACACTAAAGGGAACAATCAGCGTGTTGATGACCTTAATAAATAAATAGGCCACGTTCACCCGAACTACAAGCGGAGGCTCTGGATTTTTTGTTAAAGTTTTGTATCACTACAATCGAAGCAGTGTGGTGGGATGGCCTGGGCAAGAGGAATATGAAGCGGATGAATTAGGCAAAGAATCTTGAGCTTTCTGCACATAAGCAAAGCCCTTGTAAAATAAAGTGCAACCCGATACGAAAGAAACCTTAGTATTTGCAAAGAAACCTGATAATCGAATATTTACTGATA
This sequence comes from Volucella inanis, assembly GCA_907269105.1. Taxonomy (NCBI): domain Eukaryota; kingdom Metazoa; phylum Arthropoda; class Insecta; order Diptera; family Syrphidae; genus Volucella; species Volucella inanis. The sequence goes on along the minus strand of OU026154.1, from coordinate 71,845,875 downwards.
TTACTGGAGATACCAAGAGACTGTTAAAAATCCAGGAACTGATGTAATAGGTTACACCCGATTACCCACACGAAATTCCTGGTTTGATGAAGAGTGCAGGCAAACTCAAGAAGTAAATAAACTTTTCTTCGAAGCAGCATTCCATGCAGTAGATAATTCAGTAATTTATACTCCGATACATTCCATACATTCGATTTTAGCAGACCGTAGAAGAGCACCTGTATATGACTTTATGTAAATATTTACACATATAATTAATTTATAATTTCAGTTCCATATATGATCATTTTTAAAACATTGAACTTAAAAATCAATTAATACTCAGGCCAACAAAAAACTCTCATAAGTTAAATTACTTACGTCATAACAGCTTATTAGCCCACATGAAATGTAAATTTATCGGATTGGAAGTAAATAAATAAATAAATAAAGCCTCAACAAAATACATATTCCTTTTTTCTCAAAAAAATGTATATATGGTAAAACAACTAATATCACTGTTCGCAGAAACCGTAGATGAAGTTAAAAGTAAATGTTGAACACTATGTTTTTAATATTCCGATTTAAAAGGAATTTTTGGAATCTTGCGAATTATAATTTCAACAATTTTTACATCTAATAAACTGATAAATAACGTTTATTGCAATGTTAGGATGAGTGATTTGAGAAATTTATATTTATGTACCTGTCAGTACAATGTTTTCTCTAAGCTTTAACGAAACGAGAAGATCGAAAATGGAGAAATATTATTATTAAGATCTCTCTTTCTTGAATTATTTACCAAGACCATAGAACTTTGTGGAGCTTGCACACCATAGACTATTAGAATTAAAAAATGACTGAAGGAATATAGGGCATAAACAGGAGTGCTTATTACATTGAGGTTTCATTATTTTTCTCTTTCGAAAGTTATACTCGTATACAGAGGTATGTATGGTATAACACATGTCTTAAAATATGTTTTTTACAAATAAACTTTAAACCTACTGCTAAGCAGTAAAAATTAGATTTAACAATTTTTTTTACTTGAATACGATTTCGACATCAATCCATATTTTATCAGCTTTCACAACAAAATTTAAATTTAGTTTGACCATAACCTAATTTCGGCGCTACTTACCGTACATACTTGGAGCTAAAAAAATATTTTAATCTCTCATAAAGTCTATTATACGAGTAGCCTCAACTAAATACATATAGTATACTCGTACATATATACGAGGGCTGTTTGATGAGTACCCGGATTGCAAGGTAGGTGGCGCTACTGATCCAAAAAGAGTGTACTATCATTAAGCATAACCTGTCAATCCGACGCTTAGTTTTGTTTTGACACCCATTTCAAAACATCGTGTTAGTGTTTTTTGCGACCATGGAAAAGGAGCAGTATCGCTTCATGATCCGATTTTTATTTGTGCCCCAAAAAAGGCGAAGACCGTGCCTTCGACCGGAAAGGTGATGACCAACTTTTTTTGGAACGCGCGAGGCGTGATCCACGTTGACTATTTGGTGAAGGGAAAAACAATCACATTAGCATACTACGCCGATTTATTGGGCCGATTCAACGCCGATTTGAAGAAAAAACTACATATTTGGCGAAGAAAAAGTGCTTTTTTACCACGATAACGCACCGGCTCCTACCTCCGCAGTCGCCACAGCCAAATTGGTCGAATTGCTCCCCCATCTTCCGTATTTTCCGGATTTGGCTCCATGTGATTTAATTTTGTTCCCAAACCTTGAAAGTTTGTCATCGTTTGAAGTTTGATTGATGTCACCGCCGCCGCGGAGGAGTATTTTGCAGGCCAACAAAAGTCATACTTAAAAAAGTTAAAGGACGGCTTAGCACGGCTGGGAAAAGTGTATTGAGTTGAAATGGGATTATATTGAAAAATAAATTGTCAAAACCTGAAAAATCTTTTTTGATCAATCTGATATAGAAAAAACACTAACCTGAAGGCGCATGAAAATATCGCACAGGAGCAGGATAAATTATTGTGACAAATTATGACAAAAAATGTTTACTTAAGCCCGATGCAGAAAATTTAATTAAAGTAAAGTTTTAACGCCCAAAAATATATACTTAAAATGAGTAAGCAACTTAAGTTGTGTTCCACCTTAAATTTAAAGAAACAATTTCTAATCTGTTACTAAATTTATTATGGATAAAAATTATGTTTTTTTTATAAATTACTATTAAAATTTTCATAACGAATTGGTTTTGGTAAAATATTGAGAACAGGCAAAAAATTATTCTGCTACTTCTGGCAGGCTCAAACTCATTTAAAGGTACGAACTTATTATCGAGCTACGTAACGAGTATTATCTGCATACTAAGGCAAAATTTTGAACGCTTCCAACACGAAAGGTATGCGCCAAAAATAAATTTTTTTTATTTCTTCTCAGGTGGCACTAAATTTTGTAATTCCATTTAAAACTAACTAATGAGATGATAAATAACGTTTCACTGATTTAAGGGCATAGCTTCTTAATTAATTAAATTGAGAATATGATCAGGCCAATTGGGTAATGATCATTCGGCAAACAAATGCTTGCCTGACAAGCTTTGAGAAATTAAAAAAAAAATTAGGGACTTTGCTTGGAAATATTTTGGGGAAACGTGGAAAAAATCAGTGAATTTGTGAGACTTTATTACATGAAAATGAAAATGTTAAATAATTAATTTGCAAGCGAGAAAAAAAAAGTTGCTAATTGGAAAAATTAAATTTTAAAATTAAAATTGATTTTGTATTAGAAAAAAAAAAAAAAAAAATATTTTAAAATTGTGGAAAAACTGGAAAAAAAACTGAGAAGTTTTGAGAAAATAAACAATTTTAAAAATTAAGTAGTATTGCAAAATATTGGAAATAAAACTGGGTTAATACTAAATCCTATATACATGTGCTATATAACAGCGTAACATACGTATACCTTTATTTAATCTACTCGTATACTTGCAAATGTACATCTATACAATTAATGTTTCATGCAGGTCGTAGTGCGCGTTATTGGGGCGATACTCTTGCGTATGTTTGCATGAGCGACAGTCCCAGTAACATGCGACATTTGTTTGTCGTCATGTCGGTATTCTGTAGACTTTCGAATCCAGTAGAGTTGTAAAAGAGATTCTGGAAATGGACAAGTGCATTGTATTATAAATAATACATAGTCTCTGTTCACTTCCAGATATTTTCTTTTTCATTAGTTGCAAACTATTATCACGACTTCACGATTAACAGCTCGTAAACTGAGAGTACATATACCACCGATGTGAACTACAGCTGACATCATTAATGACTGCATTCCGCAGTCCTCCAAAATGTAAGTTTAAATGAACGCAAAATATTCTTTCTGGATACCCATGGTGAGACCCAAGAACTTTTCCTTAAAATAGTCATCCTGGTGGAGGTGAGAAGACAAGGAAAGATGACACTGGTTGTAGTAGCATGTTTCGGGATCGCTGACACACTGTTTTCTGGTGGCAAAATGGCGCAAACCATGTTCAAAATTTTAAATCCATACATGAACCTTCCGCGGTTTCTCGGAATAGTGACAAGTCAAAAATGTTTCAGGCTTACTCTATAAAAGTGCTCTGTAGTGTGCGATGTCAAACAAGAAAGCAGTGTAGACTGTGGACAAACATTGCAGGACATTCGCCAAAGTAACCAGGTTATGGGCAAGCTCACAGTCCTTTTGTACGGCGATTTTCGATAAGCGCCCACTGTTGTTATTTGGTGGAGCACCACAAGCCCAAGAAATCTCTACTGTGTTGTTGAAAGTTGGCAAATGAAATCCATAAGTGAAAATCAAGAGGAAGTTACTTGCTTTGTATACATAAATTTTGTGCAGATACCACATCAAAACAGTTCCTGGATACTTGAACAAATTATTCTGACACCTAAAAACGACCAAGCCGCTGAAATAAATGCTTTTCATTTATTATCCAGAATGGAAAAAAATGAAGCAGTATACCGTAGTCTAAATGATGCCACTTATTATCCGGGAAAATTTCGGACTTCCTGCACATCGAATTACACTTAAAGTCGGTGTTCCGATAATGCTTCTTCGGAACTTGTATCCTCTGAAATATTGCAATGAAACCCAACTTAAAGTGATCAAATTGCAAAAAAATCCACTTGAGGTGAAAGTTATTTTGGGTTGTGATGTAGGTAAAATGGTGTTTCAACCTTGTAGTTGCTCCGATGGTAGTGTATTGGCTTCCCAGTTGAAAGGTTCCGAAAGACCTCATCTAGTGAGATGAATGGTTTCTTAAAATCCAACAACAAGTCAATTTACACTAAAAATTTAGTGTCCCAATCAAATGTTGGATGTAACCCGTATAGCGAAATAACCACGAAGTCCTGGCTACAAAGCTAAATAAGATAGCAAAAAGTAAAAAAAATGAGTATGAAATGCTAAAATACTAAAACGCATTTAGGATTTGATAACATGCAAATATGTCAGAAAAAAATTTGCATACATATATGTAAAAGTACTTGTATGCTTTAATATGTATATGTAGGCACAACATGCAACTGAATTAACCCTTTAATTAACTTATTAACATAAATAAGTCCTTGCCCTCTTAGTAATCGAGCTTGATCCATAAAATTATGTACCTGCTTACATATACGAATATATGTAAAATGTATTTGAACAGTAGATAGTTTATTTTATACTTACATAATATTCTAAGTGTTTTGCAATGACTGGTTTGACGGCCACTGTTGGAACTGCCTTAACATATGCTGCCGGTGTGGCAGCATATGTTGCTATTGCGGGAGCCCCTGGAGCATATCTGTGGAAGCCAGTTCCGTACGCACTTTGACCTAAAACTTGTCCAAGTTTTAAGCCACCACGTCCCGCTGCTTCTGCCAATGCACCATGGTATGTAATTGATGGCGAAAGTGAAGAATGTCCCAAAGTTATAGCACCATATTTTCCGATTGCCCCACCTGAAATTCCATGAGCGCTCGCTGGATAACCAGCTACGATTGCTGAGCCACCAACATGTAACGACCCAGTCGCTGATGACGTTGTATATGTTGGCAATTTTGTAAATGCTGGAACGGCTAGAGCTGGTGTTGCTACTTTACCAAGAACACCGTGTCCGTGATATGAAACCGTGGCTGGAGCACCATAACCTGCCACTTTTCCAATTGACAGCCCGGATATAGAAGGTGCGGTGATTGTACCTAATTTACCAATGCCCAATCCTATGCCATGGCCAGCTGAAAGAGAAAGCGAACCGCCTTTTGAGATAACAGCACCAGATTGGTAGGTGCCAGCAACTGGGGTTGCTAATGATGCAACTTTAGTTACAAGAGGTCCAGAAGAGTAGGTTACAGATGGGGTTGAGTATGTCGCTACCTTAGCCAGAGCAGGGCCAGCTGAATAAGTGGCTAGGCCCGGCGATGAATATGTGTTCACTGTAGATAGTGCGGGTCCTGTTGACACAGTAGATACACTTGGTAATGAAACCTTTGTCAAAACCGATCCTGTTGAATAGGTCGCTATTCCCGGCGGTGAATAACTGGAAACTTTTGATACTGCTGGTCCAGTTGAGTAGGCTGTTAAAGTAGGAGAAGTGAAGCTTGCGACTTTGGTAATAGATGATCCTGTTTGGTATCCAGTCAAAGACTCAGATCCATATGTTGTTATTTTCCCTATAACTGGCGAAGAGAGCGACGTCACTTTTGGGGGTGTAGATATATATTGCGTTGAAACGGCTGGTGCAGACGAGTATGTACCAACTTTCCCAAGAACTGATCCTGAATAAGGAGCTATTTTGCTGGGAGAAGAAATATATTGTGTAGAAACAAGAGGTGCTGTTGATACAGTTGCGATTTTGTTGATTACTGGCACACTGGGCACACCAGAAACATACTGTGTTGAAACTACTGGTGTTGGTGAATAAGAAATAGCAGAGCCATGATAAGATGATACTTTGCTGGTTATGGGAGCAGCAACTGTAGCGATTTTTCCAACAATGGGGGTAGAATAAGAAATCTTAGCAGGCGCAGAAATATATTGAGTTGATATTGAAGGTGGTGATGAATATGTTGCGACCTTTGAGAACGCTGGAGAAGAGTAGCCTATCTTAGCTCCACTCGAAATATATTGGGTATTTGTCGCTGGAGTAGCATATGTTTGCACTTTAGCTATAGCTGGTGACGTATAGGTTGCTATCTTCGATGGTGCCGATACATATTGCGTCGTCAAAGCGGGTGCTGATGAGTAAGTAACTGATGGGGCTGCGACATAAGATGCCAATTTCGTAACAGCCGGTGTAGCATATTGCAAGTTTGATTGTGATGAAATATATTGGCTAGATACCGCTGCACCAGCATACGGTGTTAGTTTGGTTATGGCTGGTGTAGAATACGTGGCAATTTTAGAAAATGATGGTGCAGTATATGTTAGTTTTGTGGGAGTCGATACATATTGTGTTGCAACAGCTGGAGCCGAGGAATAAGTGAGGGCTGGTGCTGCATATAACGCCGATTTAGATAAAGCTGGAGTACTGAAACCTATTTTAGCCTCTGATGAAACGTATTGAGAAGTAATAGCTGGAGTTGCATATGAAGCTACTTTTGATACGGCTGGAGACGTATAAGTCACAGCTGGAGCTGATATGTACTGCGTTGAGACTGCAGGGCCTGAAGAGTATGTGGCGGCTGGAGAGACATATGATGCCACTTTTGTCACAGCTGTTGCCACCTTTGCCGGTGCTTGTATATATTGGGTTGATAATGCAGGTGCCGATGAGTAGGATACCGTTGGCGTGACCTTAACCGGTGCTGCTGATATGTATTGTGTTGGTGCCGAAGAGTACGTTACTGCTGGAGAAACATATGATGCCACTTTGGCTATAGCTGGGGACACTTTAACTGGTGCAGATATGTATTGCGTTGACACTGCAGGTGCCGAAGAGTAAGTGGCAGTTACTTTTGCAACAGATGGTGTTGATATGTAATGTCTGGAAACTGCTGGAGTAGTTAAAACTTTAGTTACAGATGGAGCAGAATATGTGGCCACTTCAGGGGCAGTATAAGCAACGTTAGACGGCGTAAGTAAATTTGAAGTAGAAAGTGTTGGAGTGGATGAATAAGTTAATACCGGAGCAGTGTATGATGATATCTTGGATACGCCTGACTTAGAATATGTTGTAATTGGTGCAGAATAAGATGAAACTTTAGCTGGGGCTGATATATATTGGCGAGCGACAGCTCCTCCAGAAGAGTACGTTCCGATATGCGATACCGATGGGGCAGAGTAAGCAAACTTATCTCCTCCAGATATATAAGACGAAGATATTGCTGGAGCATAAGAATACGCCTGCAAAGGTGAAGCACCTTGAGCATATTTCGTGATTATAGGTTGTGCTGCATATGAGTATGCAGCTGGGGCGGTATATGATGAAACCTTTGTAACTGCTGGTGCGGAATAAGAAATCGCTGGCGCATAAGATGAAACAGCTACTCCAGATCCACCTGCTAGGTACTGATGTGAAAGGTCCCCACTAGAACTATAACCTATTTTACCTATTGACGGTGTGGAATATGTAGATATCTTCGAAGCTGATGGCCCAAGAAGACCAAAAGAATACCCAGGAGAAGAATATGTAGCCACTTTTGAAACAGCTGGTCCAGTAGCCGAATATGAGTAACCAGGTGAAGTGTATGTTGCTACTTTGGAAAAGGCGGGTGTTGCACTTCCAAACGAATACCCAGGCGAAGTGTAGGTGGCTACTTTTGTTAATGCCGGTTGATACGAAATAGAGGGTGAAGTGTATGTTGCCACTTTAGAAACAGCTGGTGTGGACTGAGAGTATACATAACCCGGAGAAGAATGTGTTGCAAACTTCGCCACTGATCCTGATACTTTAGATATTATTGGTGTAGAAACATAAGGCGTTGACACGTCAGCAGCAGATGAATATTTCGAAAGGGCTAACAAATCCTGTGAATACGTTTGAATAGGCGGAAGATAAGCATTGGAAACCTTTGATACAGCTGGAGGAATATAAGCTGAACCGCTGGAAATTTTTGCTATCGCGGGCGATGAGGTATACTTCGTTACTGTTGATGTAACATACGCTGGGCTATTCGAAATTTTTGTTACAGGTGGCGGTAAATATGCAGGTGCTGTGGTAATTTTAGTCACTGCAGGAGCTAAATATGCTTGGCCGCTGGATATTCTGGCCAGAGATGATGGACCTGAATAAATAGTTTTACTAATGGTTGGTGCTACAGGTATGCCAGACGGTACTACAGCCGCATATTTCGATGCAGGGGATCGATCCGCATAAGTAATGCCTGCTGCTTTAGCATATGTTACAGCTGGCGAATACGATGCAGTTTTGACTCCTGGAATGAAATTTTCAATTTTTACAGCACCACCTGATGAATAGCCTGAGTATTCTTCTGAAGTTTCGTAGCTACTTGAAGATTGTCCTACTGATGCATACTTGAGACTATCCCCTTCCGAGTATGTCGAAACAGCTGGCGTTACCTTTATAGAATTAATCGCTGGACCAACTGAAAATTTAACTTCAGGCGCTGGATATGAGTAGCCGACATGTCCATGAATACAGTCAGGTATTTGTGTAGGATTTGCTAGGGTGAGGCTGAGAGCGCATAGAAGTGTGATGAATTTCTGTTAAAGAAAGATATGAAGAAAGAAGTAAACGTTAAAAACTACAACCAGAGCAATTTTTTTTTATAAGAAATATTAAAGAAATAATCGTTTTATTACAATATACTATTTAATTGTAAAGGTTCTACGAATTCCTTGAGAAAAGGTAGCACGGAAATCAATTTTCTCTATTTTCGAAGCTTTACATTTAATCATGTACCTATTATCGGCTCTTTATTCACATGGTCCCTAGAATTTTATAAAGCAGATGTCACCCTCATATAGGAAGTGCGGTGGGAGGGCAGGGAAAATAAGGATAAAAAGCTGTGTCAGGCCATTTTCACTACATTGATACGTGAGCGGACACATTGTAATAATCAGCAGCCGGGCTTTGTTTGACAAAAGAAACCAAGTCCATGTTACAAAAGAGTATTTCAATGCACTCCTGGACAAAGCTTGACAACCTCTATAAGAAAACATTTTTGTTTTGTTTGTATATGAACAGACTTCATATACTTTGCTGCGAAATATCAGCTTAGCTCCTTTAACACAATATTCATTAAAGAACATGGTGGTGGCCTGCTCATGAATTAGTCCACCAAATTTATCTTGCAAGGTACTCCTTTAGTATTATAAAAAAACAGAATATTCGGTGCAGCTAATATATGTTATTCATAGACTTGGCCATTACCTAGTTGCAGCTAAGCTAAGTCTATTTATAATATAACAATGATGAAAAACTGGGAAGAAAATTTATCATTGAAAGACTGCAAACAAAAAAAAAAAAAAAAATCTGCCAATTTCGTATTCTCTAACCTATGGTCAGAACATCCACAAGTGTTGATGGTCAGTGGCATCGATGCTAAGAAAAAGAAGTGTTCCAACTTATGTGTTTGGTTTCACCCACACGCCACACCCTGGCTTGATGAAGAGTTCTTGCAAGCATAAATAACTCGTCTTTGAAGCAGACAGACGAATGAAAGCATAGTGGGTGTTTTACGAGCAAAAGTGGGGTAAAAGGGGGGAAAAGACAATATCTAAACTTAAGTATAATTATGTTGCTCCACCGGGCAGCTTAATTGCCCGCCTAGTAAGGGGAGATGGCTTGGTAAGATAATACGAGATTTTTCCAAAATTTAGCATAACTGATGCCTGATGAAGATTCACATAGTTTGCCCGATGGTCAAGAAAGGAGACACAATAAGACTTTGTCAGTGAGTGAACGTTTGACACCATCTGATTTTAAATGTTTATATTTCTTTAGGGCCGGTTAGTTCATAATGAGCCAAATGTTCACACTGCGTTAGATTAAAAAAAAAAAAAAATCGATGAAATCTATATCGATTTCCGCGTATGACAGCATCCATAAAGTCATGCATAACTTTCCTGTCCGCGATTCCCGGATTTACCACTATGTCAATGAACAGAGATCGTTGCTCCGCAAAGGTCGCAAGCAGTCTCACCGAGACCGTACATGTTAAAAGAAGTGCTTTGAACATGGTGATACATTACCATGTGACTTTTTAACATCATACTTGGTGCTAAACGTCCAACCAACATAAAAATGAAAAGTTTGTGTAACTATAATACATATTTATGTACGCTTATTACTTTAATATTATCTGCAGAACGCAAAGAACTCCCACTGATGAGTTTTTGACTAGAAACTGGAAAAATGGGTTGAGCTGTGAACGAGAGGTAAGCCAGTTAAAAATCCTTCGTCGACTCAGATACTGTGGGATTGAAGGCATCAATATGAGAACAAGCAATAGATTCCATCACGTCAAGATTGACATCGTTATTATGCCACTGTTAAGAGATTATCGATATTTATTAAGTATGACCGAATGTTTCACGAGGTGGCCTGAAGCAGCACTGCTTAAAGAAATACTGCAGACGCAATTATTGATGCATTCTACATATACAAACTCGGTATGCACCCAGAGTCACCACCTTCAATAGAGCATCGCAATCCAAATGAGTTTTATTTAAAGCACTATTTAAGATATTTTCAAAAAAACATTTGCATGTACACATATAGATGTTTTTTTTTTTTTTTAACTTTTGTCCGTTTGTCTGTTTGTCTGTTTCTCCGATCATCACCAAAAAACTACTGAATCCATTATAATGAAATTTTTACTGTTCAATAGTCCACTTCTCAACTTACAAAATGCGGTATACTTCATAACGATTGGTGGAATAGAGTCGGAGTTACAATTAAAAAAACATTTCAAAATAAGAATATTTTAAAAAATTTGAACTAGTACTACATGCGATGTACACATATGTACATATGTGTATATAGGTTATACATAGTTCAGAAACAGCCAGATGCAGACGCCGACCTAGAAAAACATAAGAATCAAACACCATATATTGTACTTATGTACATACTCGTATGTACATTTCCGCGCTTACTCAAAAGAGAAACAACGAAAAAAAAACAATAAAACAAGTTTTTCTTTTAAATGCTCATTGGTTTATCATCGGTTTCAATGATTCTCGCTGAGTTGGTATTAGATTGTGTAAGTTAAATAAGCCTAGTAATGTTAATCTTTTGGGGTAACGTTTCAGAAATGGGTGATACCTTACATTACCTTACGAATTTATGAATTAATCGATGTGCAAATGTAAATAAATGTGAAAACTATTTAGTAGTTCGACTGCTGTGTGGAATAATGGGATAATTTATCAATTTTGACGTCAAAGAAGTCACAATCTTAAACGGATGTGGTTGCGGATAGCAGTTTTCATCTCGCGAATTCTGCTGATTCTTTCTAACTTTCCTGTTCAGTTTAAACGACCCCAATTCCCCGTAGCCCTCTGCTGCAATGACCATCAACAAGTCGTAGGGTGATACTCTAAAGACAGTCGCTGTAGACTTCTGAATTACGAACTGAAAACTTAAGTCCCAAGATGATATGAGAAGTCTTAAAACTAAAATTATATATTGGGTCTATAACTTAAGTGCAGTTTGCTAAGAGATGGCGTAGCTCGTATTATTCCATTGTTATTATTCCATTGGAATATGCGTTGGAAAGCTACTGTCATTGTACGTCATTTCAGTATATGTCATCTCATTTTCATTTATTTGAAGCGAAAACAACAATAATTTTTTTTCACTCAAATATGTCGAACTTTGTGCCTGAAAAAGTGTTTTTGCGGGGAGTTCTTCCTCATTACTTTAATATGAAGAAAACTGCTGCCGAAAGTCATCGTATTTTGGTGGAAGTTTATGGTGAACATGCGCTAGGTGAGCGAACGTGCCAAAAGTGGTTTGCACGATTTAAAAGTGGTGATTTTGGCTTGGAAGACGATGAACGTCCTGGGCAGCCAAAAAAGTTTGAAGATGAAGAACTGGAAGCATTACTCTATGAAGATTGTTGCCAAACACAAGAAGAGCTCGCAGAATCTTTGGGTGTCACTCAAGCAGCTGGATATATTCAAAAGCGAGGAAATTGGGTTCCACATGAACTCAAGTCGAGAGACGTCGAAAGGCGGTTTTGCATGTCCGAAATGCTGCTGGAATGCCACAAAAGGAAGTCATTTTTGCATCGGATTGTTACTGGCGATGAAAAATGGATCCATTACGACAACCTCAAGCGCAAAAAATCATATGTGTAACCCGGCCAACCAGCCAAATCAACGGCAAAGCCGAATATCCATGGCGCGAAGCTAATGCTCTGTATTTGGTGGGATCAGATGGGTGTGCTGTATTATGAGCTGCTAAAACCAGGTGAAACCATCAATGAACAACGCTACCGAACACAATTAATCCATTTGAAGAGAGCAGTAGCCGAATAACGCCCGAAATATGCGACCAGACACGAGGCAATAATTTTCCATCATGACAACGCTCGACCCACGTTGCTATTCCGGTTAAGAACTATTTGGAAAACAGTGGATGGGAAGTCTTACCCCACCCGCCTTATAGCCCAGACCTTGCCCCTTCTGACTACCAAATTGTTCCGGTCGATGCAGAACGCCCTTACTGAAATACGGTTCACATCAGAGCAGAATATCAAAAATTGGCTTGATTCATTCTTGGCTGCCAAGCCGGCAGTTCTTTTGGGATGGGATCCACAAATTACCAGAAAGATGGGAAAAAGTTTCAAAAGCTTCAGATGGGCAATACTTTGAATAATACTATTGTACATGTTTTTCTTAAATAAACGTTCAAATTTAAAAAAAAACCGCACGAATTAAAATATATACCCAATACATCACACGATTTTAGTTGCTTGCAAAAATATTTGTCCGTCTTGCCCCTGTCGAGATTGAACGCCGAACGGTCGTCGTCCAAAACACTATTACTTGTGCCACGGGCACCCATTAAAATTCTTATTCATTAAAAGCCTATGTAATATTGTAAATCCTATGTAACATTCGCCTTTTCGTTGGTCAACTGTCAGTGACCTTTTATAAGTTATTCACAATACCAACGTGAGAGAATTCCCGAGTATAAGCTTAGTGTATAATATAAAAGCAAATTTTTTTAACCATTTTCAAGGTATTATTTGTCGGTTCTATTTGTTGCGAGCGAAAGATTTTTGTGTACACATCCTCGCTTTTCTGTCTACTCGTATAGGTTATCATTTTATTGTACGAGTACATGCTTAGAATTATGCAAATTATTCAAAGCCTTATCCTAGTATTATTCCGGTATCACATTTCGATGTTTACAAAATTGAATTCGTAAAAAGTTTAAACGCGCTTTCATTGGAAGGACATTTTTTTGCACTCCGGACAGCTAATCTCTCGATTGAATTGTCTGACCAGCATAAATCTTTGTGCATATTATTAATTGCTGAGCCTGACGTGACAATATAATATAACTCGATTTAGCTAAAAACATATTAGTAAAAAATTTTACATACACAATAATGCGAAAAAAATACGTTTATAAATATTAATATTTTATTTTAATAATATATTAATCTATTTTATACGTTTCTTTTAGCTTTTGCTCATAAGTGTATATTGTATATTGTTTTAGATAATTGTCCGTCACCTTAACAATTTTTTTTTTTAATTTAAGAGGGAGAATAAAAAACGACTAATCTAAATTGGGGTGGATATTGTGAATTCGGAGGTATTTTTAATATTCTTACTGATTTAAAATTTTTCGAATAGTTGGAAATTATCTGGTTTTCTATGATCAAGGAAGGTATTCGGAAAAATTCAGCCAAGGCTCGAAGATGTGGCTGAAAGTCAAATAAATGGGCCATTTATATGCAAAAGCATTAGCAAGCTCTTGGTCTCATTGAGTTTCTAAGGTCAGCAAATTTAGACATTCCAACAAATAGCGCGCTTACAATGCAGATACTTCTGAGGAATAAAAAGCATTATGTGATATTATAAAAATTATTCGCTTTACATATTTTAACGGTTATTTAAATTGTTGATCAAATTTTGGACATTTATTAGGAGATCAAAAGAAAATAATTAAGGGATTTAATTTTCATAAAAAAGCATAGATATGTATATATTAAGAAAAAAATAGGCTTAGAGGGCTTAGTCTAATATTTAAAAAAAATAAAAGTGGAAGACAACAAAAAGAAAAAAAAAAAAAATTAAAAGATCGAATGATAGAAATTTGAAATTAATATTTATTTTCGAGACAATGTTACTCGTATCAATCCGTGAAACAAATCGTCTGGCATGCATGCAAACAAATAAGCTCTTAAGATCAATAGGTCTTTTAAAAGCTGATCGATATTTATACTGTTTTTAATAAAGGAAAAATATAGATTCCTGTTCTGGAAACGAAAACAAAATTGGAGATACATATGTATGTTACCTGTAAGTAGTTTAAAGAAGAATCATTTACCCGAAAAACCAAATAGACAATAATATATAAATAACGATCAATGTAATTAAATAAAGATTTACATTGTCGGATATTACTCTGTTTGAGTATAGTAGAGTTGACAACTTCGAAATACCATTTTGTAAAACAAAATACAGCAGATGTCTTAAATATTCGTAATGAGTTTTTTTTACAGACTTGAACTAAATTTTTCTTGAATAGCTGGGAGTTGGGGTGGTCTTGGTGTATGCATAGACTCCTCAAGCAGAGGGTCGCGGTTTCGGATCCCGTGAGAGGCAATTCTCTGAAAAAGTCTTTTCAAAGAATTTGTATATAGTTATATGAACGAAGCGAATCAAAGCTTGCGCAATGGATTCGACTTTTTTTAAAACGAATCATTATTGGCGATGAAAAATGGATTACTTACAGTAACGTCAATCGAAAATGATCATGGTCCAGGCTTGATGAGCCAGCACAATCCACTTCGAAGGCTGACATACACAAAAATAAGATTTCGCTCTCAATTTGGTGGGATTGGGAAGGTGTAGTATATTTTGCCCTGTTTGCAAGGAATCAAAACATTAACACGGGTATGTATTGCTAACAATTGGACAGATTAAATACAGTAATCAACGAAAAACGGCCAGAATTTGTCAATTGAAAAGGTTTCACTAGGACAACGATAGGCCACATACGTCTTTGGTCACTCGCCAAAAATTATTGGAGCCTGTTTTGGAATTGACGTTAGATCCCCCATATAGCCTTGATCTAGCTCCATCAGATTACCATTTATTTCGATCTTCGCAAAACTCTTTGGATGATAAAACTATCAATAATGACAATTTGTATTTTGCGTTACAAATTAATTAAGTGTAGGAATATGTATTTCTTTTATAAATAATATTGTATATGTAGCATGTTTCAAAATCAAATGCAAGTGAGTATGACCGATTTATCTAACTACCAATTAAATCCAAATTTATAGGCTAAATTTGTAAATATCTTGAACAAATCGTTTTGGATGTTCATGTCGAAGAGATGTCCATAGTGTAGCTTTAAGTATATGTAGTCCTTATAGTATATATTATAACAGTACATTATAGACCTTAAATTAACAGTTTGGAAGTACGTAGCGACTATTTGCTTTGTCGCCACTTTTGCTTTTTATTACTTGGCAATTGTGATCTGGAAATTCATACTATTTTTAGTGGACTTTGGACTTTTTTTATTTTTATGAATTTTGAATACTATTGTTACTGTTAAATGTTTTCAATAGATTTTTGAACAGTTTGGAATAAAGTCCTTTTTTTGGGAAAGAATATTTTTTATATTTTTCAAATAACTTAAACAGTTATCGATGGATTTTGATAAAAATGAATTTTTTATGATCGTGATGTAAAACATGGAATCTGACAAAAATGCATCACTTTTTCATGAGTTATATTAGATTAAAAATTTTACACATACAGATACTTTTTTTAAACTGTCTATAAATATTGCGAAAATCCTAAAACATGAAGACATGATAAAATTTTGTTTTTTGGGCAGAACACAATAACTCTTTGAATTAAGAAGTTACAAATGACCTTATTTGACAACACTGTTTCCTGGTACAAACTTTATACATTTTCTTTTTGTGTGGAATTTTTTTTCCAATGTAGAATACGGAGGGTGATCATGTTTTGAAAATTTTGCTGTTGATCTCCTACCGGGATTCGATCCCACTTAGGTTGGCGTGACAGCCAGTGAGCCAACCATCAGGCCATCGCCACCAATAATAAGATAAAGATAAAGCTCAAAATAAATTTAAAACTAATTTCATATATCTCTATCTTATAATACAGGGTGACTGACTCTAACTGCAACTTTTTAAAATGCTATAATTTTTTTATTTTTTGATAAATTTTATTGTTACCAAAGCAAAAAATGTTGGAAAGTACATCAATATTCAAATTGTATCAGTAGTTTTCAATATGTCCACCTTTGGCGCGAATAATGGCCTTGAGATGGCCGAAGAAAGCATCGCACGCTGCACGCAAGTGACTCTGCGGTATTTTGGCCCATTTCCAAATGTTTGAGGTGGTCCAAACTTTGGTTTTTTTAGTGACAACCTTCGCCTTCAAAATACTCCAGACAGAGAAATCTAACGGATTTGCATCCGGAGAATTTGCGATCCACTGTGTCGAAGAAACGAAGTGTGGAACATTGTTTTTTAAACAATCTTGGTTGACGCGCGCTTTGTGAGACGGTGCCGACTCTTTTGAAATGTCCACGGTCTCCGACCGAAATAATTGTTTGCCCAAGGCTTCAATACTGCCTCGAAGACAGTTTCACGGCATACGATCGCATTAATTTCGACGTCACGGTCCAAAAATACGAGCGGAGAGTGACCATCGGCGGTTATGGCGGCCCGTCGGTGCTGCCTGCTTTCTGGTGGCGTCCGAAGGTGTAAATTTTCGAAGGACCTCTCTGCCAAGTAAACTTTGTCATTTTGTTTGTTGACATATTGCTTGATAACAAATGACGATTCATCGGAAAAAACCAAATTCGGCAACTCACCACTTTCGTGCAAGCGTAGCAAATCCTTCGCTCTTTCGACTCTAACTTTTTTCTGTTGCGGTGTTAGGTCGTGTGTTTTTTGGAACTTCAATGGCTTGAGCCCAAGCTCATTTTTCAGTATGTGTTGAATCCGTTCCAACGATATGTTGAGCTCACGAGACATTTTTCTTCCACTTC
The DNA here is from genome assembly GCA_907269105.1 of Volucella inanis. NCBI lineage: Eukaryota > Metazoa > Arthropoda > Insecta > Diptera > Syrphidae > Volucella > Volucella inanis. Next base: position 71,828,699 of record OU026154.1, on the reverse strand, counting down.
GACGTGGATTTCGCTCAATTCTAGCCTTCAATTTCCGAACCATTTCTGACCACCTCCATGGCGTTTTGCAATGCTGCCAGTATCACGGTAACGAACTATGGTTCGAGACACAAATGATTTATTCACGTGGAGGTGCTGAAGGGCTCTAACGATAGCTCACAATATCATATTTGAATTCCATCGCGGATAAAATTTTTTCAACACAACTGAGACGCAAATCGTTTAAAAGGCTTGTAAATAATAAAATTATCTGTCATGTGGTAAAATTTGAGCCAGGGTGTAACATATATGAAAAAAAAACGATAAAAAATTAATTTTTCATTCATTGCGCTGCCGAGTAATATTGTATATATAGCGGCCCTTGAATCGAAAACGCTACGTTCTGGCGTTTGGGAAGTTTCCCTTGCAGTTTAGAAATTCAACCTTGATGATTTGTATAAGCAAAGTCAAGCCTTAAAACAAACTCTTCTAAAAATACCCGAACCTTTTCCAACATGCTTGCTTTCACGTTGAATTTTGATTGTGTAAACTTTAGAAAATCTTATTCAATGATATAATATATAATAATATTCGACTCACGGTAGTACTGTTTATATATGGTAGAGTTAAGAGGTAAGTAAAAAACAAAGTTTTTATACCTTGTATACATATATGCTTTGAAAAACAAAGAACACTCAACAATCACAGAACAATGCAATCGGCAGCTACAACTATGAAGTAGTTGCAAATCGCTATTTTCGTGGAAAATAAAAATAATAGATAAAGTTAATGCAGTAAAAAACTTTTATTGTATTGGAGTTTCTAAATTCGTTGTCTATATTTGGTCCAATTCACAAAAACCAAATTTAAAGGGGGGGGGGGGGGGGGGTTAATATGGCAGGACATACAGAGTAAATGAACATCATGCTTTGGAAAGTGAACTACGCAGAATTCCATAAAGCTTAGAGGGACCTCGATGTAACGTCACTAAAATACGCTGCATTCTAAACAAATTCATAACGAATTCTTATTATAATTTCTCCGACAATTTGCATATGGTTACGATTTGTGATTCTGACCAGCCAGCTATTGTTAAAAGCCGTTAAAACGACAGGCAGGCATTGCCTTAACAAGCTTTGAGCAGTTTTTAACATGATGTTAGTTAGCCAAGTAATTTGGTTACCTCTAGAAGGTGAATAATGCACTAATCGATGCACTTTGAAATCACGCATACCATATATACTCATTTAGAGGCTCTAGTACTAGTTTTGACAATAATCTTGAAGTTGCTTAATTCAGAGTAGTAGATCGGTACTCTTTTACTTATTGATAACTTTTGTCCTTTAACGTTTTACAATAAAACTAACGTGTTGCACTCATTCTTGAATCTCTTATACAGCCACCTACGACATCGATCGGCACATCAACTTAAAAAATAAGAATCTATTAAAGATTGGTCTGAGACCTGCCTGGCGAAGTCTAAAATCATTTTTACTAAACGTTAATCGTGACCAGTTCTGCCGAATGTTTTCGATGCTAGATCAGTTACTGAAGTTTTTAAAAGTTGGTACTACCATTTGGAGGGAACATAGGCCTTTCCACTAACTGTGTTGTTTAGCTTATTATTCTAATCTACAGTGAGAAGAAATTGCGAACCGCGGCAGCGTAAGAGACTTTATTTTTGGTATCCATGAATGTGTATCATATTAAGCTTTGTTCACCATGAAATGTCAACAGCTTAACTTCATGTATTTATAAATATAAATATAGCTATTTGATAGAATCGTGCATCAGGGTCTTAAATAATTAGAAATTACTTTCAAGTTGCCTAGAAAGGTTTTACATTTGATACTGATTAATAAATTGATGTTGGTGCTTCTTAAGGTTATTTCCCTTAAACTTGTCTTGTCTACTACTTCTAATTCTTTATATGGTATGTAGTGATTTAACATATTTCTTTGCTGAAGAGTGTATTGCCTTTTCATCATATTTGTTTCCAAATTTACATCCTTGTTCTAAGGTACATTTTTTTGTTTAGCTCCTTGCATTCGAATACTAATAGCATAGCCGATTGGACAAGAAAGAAAATTAGTAATTCCAAAGTAACATTACATTTTGTCGTTAAAGCAAATTTCACAATAAACTTGTATTAAATTTTGCGTAAAAAACGGATTTAATGGTGCGCGAACGTTGGGAATGTTAGAAAAGTGTTTCGGCAACGATTCTCTAAAGAAAACGGTCGTTTACCAGTGGCACGAGCGGTACAAAAGTGGTCGTGAGTCAATCGAAGATGATGAACGCAGTGGCAGACCATCGAAACCGCAAACCGACGAAAACATTGATGAAGTAAAAGAAATGTTGGTTAATAACCGCAAAAAAAAACATCAGCGGAGGACTTAAGCGTTGAATATGGATCCGTCCAAGACATTTTGGTTAATGATTTCGGTTTCCATCGTGTAGTAGCAAAGTTAGTGCCAAAAGACCTCAATTTCATGCAAAAAAGAGACCACTTTGACGTCGCAAAAGAGATGATTTGCGAGGCTGAATCCGATCCCACATTCATTAAAAGGATTATTATTGTATGGGTTTATGAGTACGACACGCAATACAGACATCAGGCAAGTGAATGGCGTTCACCAAATGAGCCGAGACCAAAAAAACCACGTCGTTTTCAATCAAAAAAGAAGGCAATGCTCACGGTTTTAATGGATTACAACGGTGTAGTGCATAATGAATTTTTGCTGAAAAGCCAGACCGTAAGCAAATTTGCGTGAAGCAATTCACCGAAAGAGACCAGAATTGTGGGTAGAAAACTCTTGGATTTTGCACCATGATAACGCACCGTCGCACAATGCCATCATTATTCGCAATTTTTTGACGAAAAATGCTACAAATACCATCCAACAGCCACCGAATACACCTGATTTGGCTCCCTGTAACTTCTTTCACAGTTCGAGTTAAAAACCATTATGGGGAACGCCTTTCAGCAGCCGAGAGGAAGTAATAGAAAAATCGCAGGAAGCACTAATGGATATACCGAAAACTGAATACAAAAAATGTTTCGAGGATTGGATCAAGCGCTGGCTGAGTGTGTTGCAGTCGATGGGGATTACTTTGAAGGGGACAATAAGATTTAGATGAATAAACTTGAATTTTCAATTTTCTGAATACATACTTTTTGATGAAGTTAGTATACTTAATGCTGTAAGGTAAGTGTTTTACCTTTGCCAAATCGATTGGTCTTTAATTTATTCTACTTTCAAGTAATTATTAACTCGCTTTCTTTTGTTGGAATTGTTTAATTTAATTCCAGTCTCATCCTACCACTTTAAATAATAGTAAACAACACACGTAATTTGATTATATCATACATTTTACTCTCTCATGTCCTATAGTAGTAGAATCAGAATAACGATGAGCTGCTTATCAAATTAGAGGATGCGGGATACAATATGGTAGCTTATTCATACAACGTCATTGCTTATAAATCAGGAAAAATTCCAAAAATATTCTTCATTATGCCTTAATGACAGGTAGATATGGCCTTCCCATAAGTCCGCTGATCCTCGTTACAAGAAAAATCAAGATACTCTGTATCATTCCATTAAATATAAATGTTACCTCTCTGATTTTTTCAAAAAGTGGAAAGTATCTAGGCTTCATCCGGGACCGCAAACGCAAGTGGAAACAGGCCCGTACACTCGAGGAGGGCTCTAAAAATGTAGGCACTGATTCTACACCACGGTCTTAAGGCCAATTTTTATATATGCCAAAGCCGTTTGGTGGCCTGCACCGAAAATACGGACTTACACTAGCATGCTAGAAAAATAGCAACGGGCTGCCTGTATCATTGACGCGATGAAAACGACTTCAATGTCGATTCCCCAAACTTTGCTCCACTTTTCAGTATACAGATTATAAATAATGAGGCCAGCGGAGTGGGAGGCGCTCAGCAATTAAAACATGTAAATGTAGCAGGAATGACTAAAATGACTTTTTATAAGCCGAAGGCATTGTCGTTATTTATACATTATCCATATCCTGGACCTTTTTTCAAGCCGAAGTATAAGGCGAAATTGAGTACCACTACAAACAAATAACACACTTTCAATAGAGAGACGACATTTTTTCAAGGGTCGTTTCAAAATTTTCTTAATGATTTTTTAAAGCTTTTTAACATTCTATTTGTTGGATATGAAAAACAGAAGAAGAATCATAAAGAATCCTTCAAAATGACATTAGAATGCAGAGAAAAAAAAAAACATCTAAAATTATAATTCCTTTGTAAACTAAAAAGGGATAAAAAAAATGTTATATGTTTTTCGTAAGGAGGCGCTGTATTTTATGTCCCGTTATGAACTGAAGTAAGTACTAGTAACTTGAAACAAATTCTGATCGGTAAAGTATTCCGTAGAGTATATTCATATGTATGTATATGCTAGTAGGTTATGATGCAGGTAAGAGGAATCAATGTCGGTTTATGCCTTCTTAAATAGAATGACACATTCAATTTATTGCTTATTTTAATAGCAATAATATAATTGAAATAGTCCGCATTTGACAATTATTTTTTTGTAGTCATACGCATGTAAATACATATGTGGACATTTGTAAGAATTTTACAAATGTAATTTACATTTATGTTTATTTTATGAAACATTATAAATTAAAATTTATAATTAAACAAAAAACGGTCTTTTTTGAAAACTATTTATATTTTTTAAATAAATACTAATTGAGTACTAAGTTTACGCATTTATATACACATGAATATGTACGAGTATAATACAAAATATTCTATTTGCGGTGTACTTCACCAAATTAAAAATTAAAATTAATTGGAGGCTTTTAGTGGATTTTAGTGGATTAGTTTTAATTTTACTTCAAATAAATTTACCAAGAGTAAGTTGTAGTTTTGTAAAAGTTTTGAGCTTAAATTTTCATATTTAGATTTTTTTTAGAATATGTGAATATTATATAAATAAAAGTTCACGTATATTTATTGAAACTATTCGGAAAAGGGGTTGTAGTTACGAGTTTTACAGTTTTGTTTAATTTTGTTTAATTGTTAAATAAGTGCTGTATTAAACAAATCATACGAGTCCGTGGGGAACAGACGGAATATTTGTTATTTTTCTAAGATTTGAATATTTCGATTTGAGGTTGCATAAGTCAAATGAAGCCATTTTATATTTTAAGCATATGAGTATTTTAGTTTTCGATAATTTAAGTAAACTTTTTGAAATATTTAAAAACTAAACCAACAAAAGTCTAAAAAATTACTGTAAGTAGGTATATCTATGTATTGTATTTCCTGTGGCTTTTTTAATTAATAATTTTTTTTCGATTCAACATTATGCTTGTTAATAAGGTAGCTATAAATTATGCATGCAAGCTAATTGTATCAAACAAGATATTAAGAACTTTGGCAATGTATGTACCGTTTGCAGGAAAAAAAGGAATAAAATTATAAAATCTATATGTTTTTCTACAAAGAAGCATACAAATATTTGTTTGTAGACCTCATGAATCTACAATTTTGAAGGAGACAACAAAATCAAGTAAACATATGAATTTAACATTTAAAAATGATTAAATAATATAATTGTATCTTTTTAAAATAAGAATAGCGCTAATTGTCATATCTTTATATCTCGATTTCCATAAAGGATTGAGCAATTGTGAATGAACACGCAAAGAGTTATGTTCAAATGTGTATTAATGAATGAATTCGGAGAAGTATGAAATATGTTTATATATGTTAGTTATTCCTGTCGATGTGTCTTTCGAAAATGTGGTCCTTCGCGTATTCCAAGATTTATAAATGTGTACTTTTGTTCTATTAAAATTTTATTGATAGTCAATATTACATACATATTTGGATATATAATTTCACATGATCAATTTAATTTGATTAAGTAAACTGTATTGCACTTCTTCTTGAACGCAAATTTAATTGTGTCCTCTGAACTCACCTTCATGTTCACACTCTATTATACCACAAACGCACACAATATGTAAGCAATCCTTGTATATCCTTCTATTTTCAAATTAGATTTTCACTTTTAAATATTCACACAGAGATTATGTAACAACTTTCAAAACGAAACCGTGCTGTAATCCTTTATTGTCTACTGACTTATGTTGTTGTCCTCGTTTTATATATGTATGCATGTATGTATGTATGTATGAATGTATGTTTCGTTGGCTCTGACGGCACGCACTAGGTTGAGAAACTTAAGTTCGAGCTCCACCAAAAGTAGAGCACCACGAGATACTGCTGGCCGGCCTAGCCCTATAGTCGTTTATATACGGTCAATCGAAACTGATATAGAGTAAATGTATGAAATGTTGCCCCGTTTTCGGTGGAACAACTCTGCTTAGCCAAATCATAAAACGATCGAAAAAAAGAAAGAAATGATCTACCAGTGCACCAGCACCACCAGCACATACTATCGCCGTAGCGAAGAACCACTGAGAGATCGTTTGCCACAGGTATACAAACTACGATGTTGTTTTTATTTTATTTTTGTTTGTTATTTTTTTACAAACTTGTCGTTTGGTTTTTATTTTCTCAGGTTGAAGCTTAAATGCATCAAAACTGCTGCGGCTGCTGTGTACCCAGCAGCCCCACCTTCATTATGTCAGGCATCTGAGGCACAGAATGAGCAAATGGAATCAAATTGCTCGCAAATACTCAACAACGAAAATCATTTTTGCCCAGGTGATCCATTGGCTCCATGTGTAAAGCGATACTGCGTGCGTAAAATGCTTTTACTAGTCATATCAACGTCTCACAGATACTTTACCAATTGCACTATGACTATGGGTATCTGCTAAGGCCGAAAATGCATCCAAAGTTAAAAAAGGTGTTCAAAAAATTGTATTTTTTTTGGTTGTTTTGTCTTTGCTGTTCTGTTGTTGGCGTTCACAGATAGACCGAAATTAAATTATTACCATATTGAAATTAGTTACTATCGTAGTGCGTGCATTGAGTTTCATGTATTGGGGATTGCCTCGTAAGATCAAGCCTTCAGTTGCTTGAGCTTAAGGCGGGCCGGGCCATTGCGTTGTCGCGAGATTATCGAATATGTATGTATGCAAGTAGATCAAAGTAGCAGCGGTTAAAGCGTATTTTCGCAAGGCACTCGTACTCGTACTCGCACTGCATTGGGGCTATCTATCGTGGAATTTAAGACACATTGCGTGTATTTATGATATATTCAAAGCAATTAAATAAAATTTGTTCGGAGACTGGAAAATTAAAATTGAATTTTATTATTATTTGTGATCTTGTTGTGTTCCACGCTTACTCATTTTTTCTTTAATAACTACAAAAATATACATATAAGCCATATAAGCTATGATACTGTTTTTTACCGAAAAAAAAAAACAGATGCATTTTAAGACTGTATGCACCGGAATCAAAATAGCGAGGCAGGCAGATTTGCATAAAAAGACATTTTATTAAGCTCAAATTACATGAGCATTTAATGGCATTTTTTAACCTTTTTGGTACGTATCATCATTACGTTACCACTTAGTTTGATTTTAAAGATAACGTATGTATTACGTCATTACAAATATTTCGTCTCTTTTTAAAAAAGATAAGTACTCGTATCTTATAATGGCTGGCTAAGATATGTTGACAGCTCGAGTTAGGTTTGTTTCTGAGTCTCTTTCATATGGTGTATTGCAAGACTTTTTATCCAAATATAACTATGGTCGTATCTTGAAAACTACTGATTTGAAAGAAATTGATCTAACTTGTTTTTATTTGTTGATACTAAGTAACACATGGTCTGAAAAGTCAGTGCCGTTATAGTATGGTACAATAAAACACAACAACAACAATTTTTGCAAAATTCAACTTTATTTATCAATATAGTTGCCTTCGAGGGCGATATACTGATTGAAACGATTTTTCAATCTTTCGATACCAGTTTTGTAGTACGATTTCGGTTTAGCCTCAAAATAGGCCTCTGTTTCGGCGATTACTTCTTCATCGGTCTTAAATCTCTTTCCGTCGAGCATTCTTTTGAGGTCTGCGAACAGGAAATAGTTGCTGGTGGCCAAATCTGGAGAATACGGTGGGTGGGGAAGCAATTCGTAGCCGAATTCATTCAATTTTGCCATCGTTTTCATCGACCTGTGACACGGTGCATTGTCTTGATGAAACAGCACTTTCTTTTTCTTCAAATGCGGCCGTTTTACTGCGATTTCCTCCTTCAAATACTCCAACAACGCAATGTAATAGTCGCTGTTGATAGTTTGCCTCTTTTGGAGATAGTCGATGAAAATTATTCCATGTGTATCCCAAAATACGGATGCCATAACCTTGCCAGCCGACTGTTGAGTTTTTGGTCGTTTTGGACGAGGTTCGTCGCCTGCTCGCCAAGCAGTTGACTGCCGACTTGACTCTGGTATGAAGTGATGAGGCCAAGTTTCATCCATTGTCACATACCGACGCAAAAATTCGGCTTTATTGCGGTTGAACAGCTTTAAACACTCCTCTGAATCATCAACACGTTGTTGTTTTTGGTCGACTGTGAGCAAACGCGGCACCCACTTTGAACAGAGCTTTCGTATGTCCAAATATTCGTGTATGATATATATCCAATATGCTCTTTTGATATATTCAGAGCCTCAGCTATCTCGATCAACTTCACTTTACGGTCATTCGTAATCATTTTGTGGACTTTTTTGATGTTCTCATCTGAAACAGTGGTGCTTGTATGACTACTTTTAAATTTTTCAATCCAACCAACCACACAAATGGTTCGTTCGGCTGGTGCAGAGTCCGGGTAACACTTATCAAGCCATTTCTTTGCATTGGCTGCATTTTTTCCCATCAAAAAGCAATGATAAATCAACACACGAAATTGCTTTGAATCCATTTTTTTCACAATAACAAAAGTTGCTTCACTCACAACGCTATATCTCGAGAACTAATCGCTCGACAGCTGTCAAATTTATACACGTATCTTTTGAAGGTTGGTACTTACTGAAAATGGTATGGATTTAATTCAAGTGGTGCCTTCATTGCAAGTTGCAAGAACTTTGTTACTATACACGTTTAAATTTGAGAGGTGTTATTTTCAATATGAGTCGAAGCAGGGCAGTTTACCATAAGGCTTTGCATTTCCGAAATACGATTTTTTTTTCAAAATATGTGAAGGAATCTTCCCTTAAAATTTTTCACACATTATCCGGACACCCTGTATACGTATATCGTATGTTTCTATGATGCGGTTTTAGACGTCTTCTTAACATATGAACACAGTTTCTGTTATGTACGGGAAATTTGAACGGATTTCCAAATTACATTTATTTAATTGCAGATAACAACTCACCCAGTAATTTTACAGAAGTCAATTTATTCTTAACACAAAAGTACAACAAAAACATGGATCGTTGTAAATCGAAGACACCACCGAAGCGAAAGGTAATTGAGGCACTCGACCAGCAATAAAATTGAACATTTTGTAATCACGAGAAGTCTGGGAAGTTTGGAAAGTTAAAATGGATAAAAGCCGGAATACAGCTCGGGTAACTTGTCCCGTATGTTTGGAGGACTTCCGGACCGGCATCAACTTCTTGTCGGAGCCAATCAATATCTTCAACGATTTGGTGAATGCCTGCGAAACTTCTAAGTAAATTTATCTAAACAAATGTATATCAACGTAGCTAACTTCATCTTTATCTTTAAACAAAGACGTCCCGAAGATGGTCGCGTCCATAATTAAGTGCAACAAACAAACTTTCCAGTCTGTTCTTTCAACTGATTTTTGCGTGCATTAAAAATTCTTATTTTGGTGCAATAGGAACCAACAATAAATAAAAATTGAAACGTTACTCTTAGCCTCTATATGAAATTTTCTAGGCTTTGGAATTACTTCTAAATTTGTAAAATGCTGAAGCACGTGTTAAAGAGTAGCCGAAGTTGGTTATTATTAACATTGAGAGGTGGTATTTTTCGTCAGAAGATATTTGATATTATTTAAATTAAAAATTTATTGGAGCAAGATTCAACTTCAAACGTTACGAGCTGTACAGCAGTATTGTGTCTTATAATACGGACGGTTCTAGAATTCAATTCTCGACAAGGCTCGAAAGACGTTAATTTTTTCCCAGTTGAATAAAATCATGTATTATCATTATTATTATTATTATTATTATTATTATTATTTATTAACATATAATGAATTACACGTTAACTTAAAGTATCAATAGCTCTAGCTACCAGGGCCTTCAGCTAGTTTTTAAAGAAAACGAAAGAAAGAAAAGGTTAATATTAAATACTATTTTGTAACTTGATAGAGGTTAGAAGGTTAAATACTTGTCTTATATTCGTTTCAGAAGGAAATGAAAGAACTTCGCTTAGTTCTTTATTATTAAAAAATAATTTAGGTAGTTCTTTTATTTTTGGGCAATCATATATTAAGTGTTTTAGTGTTAGTTGAATACTTTTTTGACAGATATGGCATTCTGGAGCGCTGGTTTTGTTTATTATATGGCTATGTGTGATGAATGTGTGTCCGAGTCTAAGTCTTAAAAAGCATTTTATCATTTTATTTGATGAAGATGTTGGGTAAACGATCGGTATTCTTTTAGGATTGATTGTGGAATAGTGATGAATGTACATACTCCACTCCTCTTCGCAGTTTTTCCGCCAGATAGATTTAATTTTTCTTTCAATGTCTTCTTTGTTGTTAATGAAGAAAGTTATGAGAGGTTCGTTCAAGGCTCTTTTTGCTGCAGTATCGGCGAGTTCATTTCCCGGAATACCTGCATGTCCAGGGACCCAGATCAATTTGAGTTTACCATTATTTAGTATAAGCTTATTACGGATAGCTGTAATTATCGGGTTTTTATTGTTTATATTTAGCACTCCTTCGATGGCAGATAGGCTGTCTGTGCAGATAAGGGTTTTTTTGGCAAGACGATATTCGGTGGCCCTTAGAATTGCGATAGTCTCTGCTGTATATACTGAGACAAAGTTTTGCAACAAACCTTTGGTTTCTATCTGTCCCTTATCATTCACAACAGCAAACGCTGTGCCTGTTTGCGTTTTAGAGCGATCCAAGAAGACGGTGATCCAATCGGGATGGACATTTTTTATTTGTTCGAAAAGTTGTCTATATACCGAGTTGCTGGTTGAGATTTTCGGAAGTGCTGCAAGCTCTGTATTTACTGAATCAATAGGTAAGAACCATGGTGGAAGATTAGTAGGACGCGATTTTTGTTTTCTGAGTACTACTTCCATTGTTTTGGATCTAGCTTTTGCATTTTCTATCGCGGAAGGGTATCTGGATATTTTTTTCCGTTTTATTATTTTTTTAAGGTCTAACTCGATGGGGGAATTATTTGTTAAGGCAATTTTCGCAACAAGAAGTGAGCTAAGATACTGGAATCGATCCTGAATTGAAGGTAGACCACTCTCTGCGGGGATATTTTTGATAGGAGTAGTTCTAAATGCTTTGAGACTTGTTCTTACTGAGGCATGGTATGCTGATGAGATCGTTTGTATGTTTGATTTGGAACATTTACCATAAACCACTAGTCCATAGTCACTTTTCCATAACATAATTGATTTCGTTACATTAATAAGTGAGTTGACATGAGAACAGCTATTCTTAGATCCTAATATCTTTATAATATTTAACCTGGCAGCTAGGCTTTTCTTAAGTTCTAAACAATGGTTCCTAAAACTATACTTATTATCAAAGTATATACCTAAGATTTTAAGACAATTGATGTTAGTTAGTTTAGTTTAGTTTAGTTTATTACAACTAGTTTTCTTGCAAATGTGCAAAATTGCGCTTTTTTGTGCTGAAATCTTAGAGCCAGAAATTTGGCACCAGGATTCGAGGTCTTTTAAAATTCTTAAAAAATAATGATGATGTCATGTCAAGTTCCTTACACTTAGTAAGCATAACAAGGTCGTCAGCATATAGACAGTATTAAACTGACTTAAATTTTTGCAATATTTCGGAAATATCATTGAAGGCTATTACGAATAAAATTACAGAGAGAGAAGATCCTTAAGGGATTCCATTCTCTGAATTTTTAATATTGGAGAAGACTCCGTTAACTTTTGTTCGAAATTTTCTATTACTTAAGAAGGACTTAATAATTTTGAACATTTTTGTTCCAATATTCCATTTAGCGATAAAATCATATAAAATGTGATAACATGTGATATTTTATTTCGGTTAATATTCCGATAGTCTATACCTTTACTCTTAAAAATAACATACCAACATTTTAAATGAATAACTCAATTACAGCCTTCTAAAGAGTAGCCGCTCAGTGGTCAGAACGTTACGTTTTTATCTCTAATTGCGTTTTTCTTGAAACTACAATTTTTCTTACCTTGAGTATTGAGTATTAAGTTACTCACCATATATGACGCGGGGCGGGAAGTGTATTAGTTGCTAAAGAGTACAGAAAATGTCTTTTTGGCATATGAGAGAACGACTTATAACAATATGCATTAGAAAAATTTTGCCTTAAAAGTCCCGAGCAGATGTGAGCAAAGATATAGTATTGATATAGATATAGTATCCAAATGCGGAATAACCAATTTAACAGTCTGTAAAATGGCAAGGATAATTCAGATTCTCGTATCAGATATTCAACTCGACCGATGCAGCCCAAGGTTTTTATCTATTTGATTAAAATAAAGTAATGTTCAACAAGCCTGTCAGGCCGGGCTACGTCCTTGTCGAATTAAGTATGCGCTACTGATATTTATATGATTGCTAAAACACAAAGTGCAATCACTGGTTTTATAAGTATAAGAACATTGTGAATGTGTCCAACAGTATGTATATAATTTTTTTCACCAAGAAGGACGCACATTATCGTGAACCGATGTCAACGGAAAGCTATAATTTTTTAACAAGTAAGTGATGTCTATTTCTGCCCTTTATTAAGCTCTGACACCTCGTCAAAAATCAAACGAAAAATTATACTTCGTAGTTGCTGTTAGAAGAAGGCAACTGTGTAATAAAGCATTGTCAAAAAGTACTAAGACAAAACTAGGTTTGCTCTATGATGCAGAGGGGAAAAAATAAACTTAGTCGTTTCGAATATAAGATTTTCGAAGTAAACCTAGTAGCAAACTGCTTGAATTGTCCAGTGACATGGACCTAGTCGGAAAATTTGGACGGCTAGAAAAGTCTTCGATTCTAACTTGAAATGAGTTATTGTGTAAACATTTAAACGAAGTGTATTACTCTTTTACACGTTACTTGACCATTCTTTATTTTAGACTGACACATTTAATAAATTTCTTAGATTTTTGTTTGAATTTAATCAAAAAGAAAACACGAAAGTTTATTACACTTTATGTACACTTAAAGTACTGAAAGAATGTATGGGAAAAATTACAAAGCATTAATATTACATATCGGAATGTCTATGGGATATGATATAAGGTGTTGAGATTACTTAAGGGGTAACTCTAACTCGCGCACGTTCATGACTTATTGGTTGAGGCCCATAACTATACTAGACTGCAGCGCTACTTAAGTAAGTGAGTCACCATGTTTCAACCTGAACGTGTATAGGAATTAAAGAAATTAGTTTTCATCGACATTTTAAATCATAGCAAAAAAATATTGTATGTACATATAGACATCTGAATAAGCATAAATACACGGATTCATATTTACGTCGCTTAATGATGTAAAATAATTTTGAAGTCAGAATTTGTGGTGAGTTAGTTTTCTTATCATCAAAGCAGATGAGCCGGACTTTTAAACATGAGACGATAGTCCTCCCGGAGAATTATTGTCATCTCATCGTATATTATATATAAAAAAAAACCTAGGAGGTCACATAGAATTCCAACAATTGTTTCAATGAATAAGGGATTAAGATAATAGATACCGAAAAAATAATATGATCAGTAATTCGAAAACCTACTCATGAGATCATCACATTGCCACAAGAGATTGCTTTGAAGGACGTTCGTAATGTGTGCTAAATCATTGCATCAAAATTAAATAAGCTACTGCAGAGACACGAAATAATTTATCAAGCCATTTTGCCCATTTAACCTTCATTTGTACATATATTTACAAGTATATGCATGCACAACTCTCGAATAATCAAGAATTGACATATCCATATTCCATACGCAATGTGGCTTTGCTCGCATCCATGACCGTGCGAGATTTCATGCATTTTCCTGATTAATTGAAGGTCTCTCATTGACTTATGTATTGTATATGGAAAAGAACAGTGCGTGATGTGTTCCTTTTGTGGAGATACAACTTAATATCATTATCTGAATTTGCTAAGGTGCAATTTCTGCAAGCAACTCGTTATTAAGTCTTGTTAGATGACTTTTAAATTGTGATTGAACCTGCTTTATTTGATTCAGTTGGATGTGTTTGTTCGTAACAATTTCCAAATTTGGAGTTTTGTGGGATTGCCTATGTGCTAATTTTTCCAAAGACACACCGCTTATATAAATATGAGTTCACTTTTTATTAATAATACTAGCCGAAAACAGATTAATTGCAAACCTAAAATTCTTTACTATATGGTGAATTGATTTTGACTTGATTTTTTAGCATTTTTAATTAGACTTCAAAAGCTCGTTATCACTAGTCCACTTTATTTCGCTCTCCTATAGATAGTACTAATATTAATTAAATAATTAGATATATCATGCCGAAGTATGTGGAATATTTTTCAAAATATGGTATGCTTAAAAAGCTCTCTTCATTGTATTGATGAGTCTGCCTCATATTGGTAAGCAAATTCGATGATAGAAAACTCGAAACGAAAACTCCTTTTATGTTCCGATTAAGTTGGAGGGCTAAAAAAATTGATAAAGAACATTTCGGATCGGAACGTGATTGCCACAAAAATAGACCTAGTGGACAACATGGTTTCGCCTTGAAAGCTGTGCCTTGGAACACGTATAAGGTGAAAGTACAAACGAATTTTTTTTTATAATTTTGAGTATTCAAATACAACGAAGAAAAAATGCAAACGTTGTTTAGTTACTGATATTCAATCAGGTTAACTGAGTAAAAGCAACTAAATGTATGTAAATATGCGTTGTTTAGAAAATGTTATAATTCTCTTGCAGTAATATTTAGTTCTTATGATAGCTGTGTATGAGGAGTCAATAACAGATTTTACGGAAGAGGAAATGAGTAAAGTATTGGAAAATATGTATCATGGGCAGGCGATCAGACCGGATAACATACTTTCCGAAGAATAACTTTCGAAAACGAGCATTTTTATTCCAGAGAAGATATGAGAAGTTATAAGAACTACGAATGAGTGAAGCTACTGTGGCTAAAGTAAAAAAAAAACCAAGAGTTGACCTTTTTTGCAAACCAACCGTAAGCTTTTATCTTGTAACTGAATAGTGCTGGGATCGATATATCTTCAGAGTCGAACAGGAAAATAAAGTGATTTTTTAGGATAATATTTATTTTTTTTTTGTAGTTGAATATTTAATTGAACTTTTTCAAATTGGCCTCTGGAGATGGTTACAACCGATTCGGAATTTCATCGCGAAATTATTTTTAGAATTGAAGATGTTTTTTAGTTTTTTAGTTTTAAATGCATTTCATTTTATTACTCATTTAACTTATTTTATTTATGTATTGTAAATACTAACAAAAAATGCCTAAATGTTAGCTTAAAATTACTTAACAATCCTATACTAACTTAGTGGCCCCACTAAGGCACTCTAAGCTACTCTAAATTCTTATATCTTTGTTTTTCGACTTTATTTACATTGTATTTAAATATTTATAAGTATAGAATACTTAGGACTAAGAAAAAAAAAAATTGTTAACAAAAACTTTATATCTAGCTTAAAATAAACCTTAGTCTACCTAACCTACATACACAAAACACATATACACACCCCTAGACATTATTCACAAGTATATACATATATTATTATATACCTTTGTATATATTATATACTATATATATATAGTATATTTATTTCTTAAATGCTATTTACAAAGGCCGTGGGCGACGTTTTTGTTGTAGTTGCGTCGCTTGTCCGAGCAACTTGGAAGATTAATGGGACCACTGATCTATCCTGGATCAACCCTGTCTGATCTAGGTAGAGGAATGCTTCCGGTGGAACGAAGCCGTCAGAGCACACACCGACACTGGTGTTCTGTACAAGCGAAGGCTAGCCATCTCAAACACCCGAATCTTTCCATTAAGTTTGCTCGAACCACACGGGACAACCAAATACCAGCGTGGGCCTGATAAGAGCCACGTAGGATATTATCTTTATCCTCGCATCGAGTGGGCTGCTATAAAACAGTGTCCTTGTAACGGCAAAAGTGTCTTTAGATCTGGCCAGAGCAGCATCTAAGTTTTTTTCAAAATACAAAAATTGATCTAGCCAGATAATTGATCAGAAGATAATTTCAATAAGCAATATGCAATATTGGATGGCTACACACCCATATGTGCTTTATGAGACGCTAGTACATCCACAAAAATCAACTATTTGCTGGGGTTTTCATACTGGTTTTCTTGCCACACAGAGGGCTAAATAAAGTCAGAATTTGGTGATTGAGATATGAACCACGCCCCTCTCGTGTGATTTGATACTTCTGAACTTTTTTTTTTGGAGCTACGTCAAGTCGTTGGTCTATGCCAACAAGCTAAAGACGTTAGATGAACTCAGAGCCAATATTGAACACGAAATTGAGGAGAAATATCAGCCGAATTATGTGCAAGATTGGTCAAAAATTGGCTCTTACGAATCGATCGCTGCAACATGAATGTTGTCCAGTTCCATTCTTAATGGTATGAGATGTACTTTAATAGGAAATAAAAGCTTGTTTCGATATCTCAAATATGTAGTTTCAATTATCCCAGCTAAATTTTAACAAAAGGAACATAAGGTTCAAATAAAAAAAAACAAATGATAATAATAAATAAATAAATAATTAAGAAGTCATATGTATATATTTATAAATGCACAAATGATCCCTCAACAGTTGTAGAGAAAATATTAATGTGAAACTGAACCAATAAACAATTGATTCATTTTCTAAATTTAATTATTTTTAAGTTAATGAAAGTCATACCTGGCGGCCTTGAGGTATCATTTTTGAGGTTCTAAGGCTAGCAATAAATCAAAAATAGTTTTTTTTTGAAAATCTATAAAATTTTCTCGCGATCCGAATGATTCCGGTCCTCTAATACAGAAAAATTGTAGAAAAGTCTCACGGTAGAACCAATATCATTTTCAAAACTTTATTGGAGGTCGTAATCATTCTTGAAATGCAACAATTCACAAAAGCAACACATAAATATTCCATAAGAAACTATAAGTATTATTGAAACTAGGAATTAAGTTCGTTTGATTTTTTTTATGCTTTGCTTAAATGGAATATGTAAATTCTGCAAGAATTTATAGAATCAAATATGTGTGCACTTCTACGAGTATATCAGATTAACAGCTTTTCGATATATTGTTCTAAATTCAATAAATGTGCGGTTTGCTAAGAGATGGCATAACTTGTATTATTCCATTGTTATTATTCCATTGGAACATGCGTTAGAAAGCTACTGTCATTGTACGTCATTTCCGTATATGTCATTTATTTGAAGCGTAAACAACAATAATTTATTTTTTTCACTCAAATATGTCGAACTTTGTGCCTTAAAAAGTGTTTTTGCGGGGAGTTCTTCTGCTGCCGAAAGTCATCGTAATTTAGTGGAAGCTTATGGTAAACATGCGCTAGCTGAGCGAACGTGCCAAAAGTGGTTTGCACGATTTAAAAGTGGCAATTTTGGCTTGGAAGACGATGAACGTCCTGGGCAGGCAAAAAAGTTTGAAGATGAGGAACTGGAAGCATTACTCTATGAAGATTGTTGCTAAACATAAGAAGAGCTTGCAGAATCTTTGGGTGTCACTCAAGCAGCCAGTTCAAAACGTTTAAAAGCAGCTGGATATATTCAAAAGCAGGGAAATTGGGTTCCACATGAACTCAAGCCGAGAGACGTCGAAAGGCAGTTTTGCATGTCCGAAATGCTGCTGGAACGCCACAAAAGGAAGTCATTTTTGCATCGGATTGTTACTGGTGATGAAAAATGGATCCATTACGACAACCCCAAGTGCAAAAAATCATATGTGAAACCCGGCAAACCAGCCAAATCAACGGCAAAGCCGAATATCCATGGCGCGAAGGTAATGATCTGTATTTGGTGGGATCAGATGGGTGTGCTGCATTATGAGCTGAACCGAGCTATACCGAACACAATTAATCCATTTGAAGAGAGCAGTAGCCTAAACACGCCAGGAATATGCGACCAGACACGAGGCAATAATTTTCCATCTTGACAACGCTCGGCCCCACGTTGCTATTCCGGTTAAGTTCACATCAGAGCAGAATATCAAAAATTGGCTTGATTTATTCTTAGCTGCCAAGCCGGCGCAGTTCTTTTGGGATGGGATCCACAGATTGCCAGAAAGATGGGAAAAAGTCATAGCTTCAGATGGGCAATACTTTGAATAATACTATTGTACAGGTTTTTCTTGAATAAACGTTAAAATTATGAAAAAAAACCGCACGAATTAAAATATATACCCAATACATACCATACATTCAATACAATAAGATTGTGTTAATCATTACTTCTTGGTTTTCACAAGTAAATGTTCGGTAGTCATTTTTAACAACGTGTACATAGGTATAGTAATGGGAATTGAGGTAATCATCATAATGTTACCTGTAATTTGTAACTAAAGGCATGCCGTCAGATCTTCCAGCTTTATGCTTTTTTTACAAAAACTTTGGTTTTTGCAGTTACAAAAGAAACAGATTTGCATTGGTTATTTATTAGTTAGGTTTTTAATTATGTCTGCCTTATTTTATTAGAACTTATTCTTATGAAAAAAAAGATATGAACTGTTGTTAAGTCACAAAAAAAAAAAAACATTCAATATATCGCTTTGACAATTTTTTCTGTCCAGTTGCCTACGCATGCCAGTATGTAGGTTATCTATGTGGTTAGGTGACCAGTATTAATAAAATCAAACAGGCATACTTCTCGTTCAATTAATGTTCAGTGTAATTAAACTCAATACAAATAATTCAAGTACTCACGGTGAGTGCATTTAACTTCATTCGCACTCCCAGATCCAATTCCTTTTAACGTGTTTCTTTTTAAATTTTTTTTGTGCGTTCGTTAATTGTGACAGTGCAAATAGTGGTTAACTCGGTTGGCAACTAGTAGAGCTAGGTATACAAGAACCAAAAATCAAACAAACAAAAAAAATTAAAATAAACCAAACAGCTCAATGCCTCCAGGGTGGATATTCCTTCTCTCACCTTTCACTTTCGTTGCAAAACTATGCGCTTGTATCAGGGTACCACATAAACTCGAATTGTGGCGACATCTTATTCACACAGCTTGGTCTCAGTGTGGTGTCCTCAAAGCCGAAAAAACTGCAAAAAAAATTTTTCCTTGCTCAAAGTTGGTCAGCAAAACCGAACTTGTAGCCAGGTTAATCGCGTATTTGTGTCCAGTTTCAGCAGCACTCATTTGCCAAGAAATGCTGTCAAAACTTAAGGTACGCATATAAATGTATAATAAAAGTATCCGAATATTTCATTTTATGCGTATGGCGATCGAAGCGATCACTGATCATCACAATTCGGATTATATTGATACACATGTAAAGTTTCTGCTACCATTTGGTATTTGGTATATACGAGTACGTACGTAGGTCCAAGATAGACAGTTTCACTTTAAAAAATTTGACGTAAGATAAGAATTATGTTATTCTAAAAACATTCAATCAATCTTTTAAGGAAACTGGTATTCCAATCATTAATTCCAATCATGTTTAAAAAATTAAGAATTTATATTATGTATTACTATAGCTTAAGCAGACATTATGTTAGCTACCTGACTAAAGACCAATAAGATTAAAGCTAATCGACTATTTTATTCTGAACTTTTTGGAAGGCTTTCAAATTCACATACAGCTGCAGCTTTCTAAGAGCAGAAATGTAATCCAAGACATTTTGAGAGTCTTCAAAAGTTGCTAAAATGCTTCCTCGGAAAGGGCTCAATATCAAAAAATACTTATGTGACTGGATATTACACGGCTTGTTCGTGCAAATGTCGCAGATCCAAGTATTCAATTTGCAACAACAAAGGGTCCAAAATACTTAAACTCACCGATGCTTATAACCTACGCGCACTAAATAGAAGCCTAAGGCAAGTTTACGTTAACTCGAATCTCATCTTGTTCAGTTATTGATTATTGTTTTACTTCAAAAACGGTTTCATCTTTTGGAAGATTCCCAAGTTGGAGCGTGGATTTTTTCTGATCATGTGCCCTTGGAAATATTCGTAACATTTTACTGAATTGTAAACAATAAATGCTCAAAACTTTTCCCTAAGCTTGTTTGAAATAATAGAATGCGTGATTCTTATCAGCAAAATCTAATAATGAAACTTGAAGGTCTGAAAGCACAAGATCTTGCAGCTGATATTGAAACATTAACAGAAGTTATCAAGAAAGCCAACAAACTAAATCAGAAGTTCAAACTGCCCTTAAGCAAAAGCGGTTTGATTCGGAATGCTTGAAAGCCAGCGACAAGTCGTTTAAAGTTTTAGAATTATTGAGAGCTTACAATTGGAATATCTTCAAAGTACTATATAACACATGGGCTGAAAAGTCAGTGACGTTTTATAGTAAAACACAAAATTTTCGCAAAACCAATTCGTAGCCGAATCCATTCAATTTTGCCATCGTTTTCATCGACTTGTGACACGGTGCATTGTCTTGATGAAACAGCTCTTTCTTTTTCTTCAAATGCTGCCGTTTTTCTGCGATTTCGTTCTTCAAACGCTCCAACAACGCAATGTAATAGTCGCTGTTGATAGTCTGCCCCTTTTGGAGATAGTCGATGAAAATTATTATCCCAAAATACGGATGCCATAACCTTGCCAGCCGATTGTTGAGTTTTTAGTCGTTTTGGACGAGGTTCGTCGCCTGCTCGCCACTCAGCTGACTGCCGACTTGACTCTGGTGTGAAGTGATGGAGCCAAGTTTCATTCATTGTTGATCATCTTCGGTGCTTGTATGACCACTTTTCAATCGACTTGCGAATGGTTCGTTCGGCTGGTGCAGAGTCCGGGTAACATTTATCAAGCCATTTCTTTGCATCGGCTGCATTTTTTCACATCAAAAAGCAGTGATAAATCAACACACAAAATTGCTTTGAATCCATTTTTTTTCTCAATAACAAAAATTGTTTCACTCACAACCCTATATCTCGAGAACTAATCGTCCGACAGCTGTCAAATTAATACACGCATCTTTTGAAGGTTGGTACTTACTGAAAATTGATGTAATTCAAGTGGTGCACTCTCTCAGAAACGGACTTTTCAGCCCATGTAACATATAAGTGATGCTAACAAGGGTTTTAAATAGATTTGTTATGATAAAAAAGCAACAACAAAATATTCAGCAGAGCTTTGAAAAGCAATAAAATACGTATGTTAATAGCCGATCTAGGATCATCGCACGATTTTTACAATTTTTCAACAGTCTCTTAATATTCCGTTTAATTCACCCAGTCTTCGATGTTTACCGATAAAAAATTGGATGTTTCTTTCAGTATACATTGGACAATGTTCAGCAAGCTTTCAATAATTCGAGACGAAATAAAGGGAAATGATCAAATTCCATTTGCAAATACTATAACCAATTATATGAAAACAATTCCAATAGCGTTCAATCAAATCTTCGTAACTGCTGAGGTTTCTGATAGCTACAGTGATAATTTTTTCACAGCATAGCAAAAATGACTACAAAGATCGACCGAGCTATAGGGGAAAAATTCCTTTTTAAATACTAATACAAAAGGCTTAGTCAATGCGTGCAAGTAATACACATTCTTACATAATTTCGGACAGAAAAGTTTCAGAAAAGTTTACTCCACATTTGATCAAATATTTGCTCTTAGAAACATTGCTGCATGATATAAAAAGAAAAAGAAGAAACTATACTCTTTTTTTTTACAGATTTTTGCGATGCCCTTTTTTAAAATTTATTCGTATTCCGAAGAATTTGAAACTTCTTTATGAACAAAACAAGGATGTATACTTTGACCTTTACTTTAAATACTAAAGAATGAAGGATAAACTGGAGCGGAATTCGTATCTTCTCTCTGTATGATAATGTGGAAGGTAAGCCGCTGATTATTACTATAATCAATGTGTATTACAATACTGGAATTTAGCAGTTAACTTAGAGAAATCAAAAATGACGATCTTTAGTAATGGAGGTGAGTGCTATCACCACCTTGAGAGGTGGAAGTTCAACGGAGAAGAAATAAAAATTTTTCAGAAATTCCAATATCTCGGTATGTTGGTATCAGGAAATCTTAATGTTAACATACATTTGGAAGAGTCACTTACGGACTCGAAATGAGCAATTTCTTTATTATGGGGGTGCTGTATTAAAAGTTCTGGTAAGAGTAAGTACGAATCGCACAACGCAAAACAATTGCCGTGCACATCAACTGCAGCTTCAATCTTTTTTTACTGAGCCCAAGAAAGGGGTATTGCCCCTATGATGCAGTTGAAAAGTTGTTTCGATATTTCGTAAAGAGGGTATACTAATTACTAAGAAGCACACCAAATTACATGTCATATATCGAAATTGGGACACTACTATTCTATGTCAACATTTTGCAATTCCACTATTTAGTGGATTTAGTAATTAAGACGAACCAGCAATTCTATACTCTCAAATACACTGAAGAAGCCAGATCATTACTGTTTAAGAGTCGCTACTTTAAAAACAAAACGAAAAATTATATACCCCACCGAGATGATCTACCAACAATATGACTTTTGCAAAGTGAATGCGATGAAGAGTTTGTTAGCGGAAAATGAAGTACTTAGCATTTTAAACGGCGAAAGGATGTACTACAAATTTATTATAGCCGACTTCGATATAGAAAGCGTAAAGTAGAGGGAGCCTTTTAATTTTCAAATATATCTCCATACATATGGTATGTATTCTTAAATTGATAGAGGGGTTGGTGGCGATGTTTTCTCAGATCGGCTAAATCTAAACCTTCCGTATTCCAGGCGGAATATCAAGTCCCTGGATTTTGTCTCAATAAATTCTAGTACCGCCCTTGAATGCCATTCATCACTTTGGGAGATGGCAGAACAGTTCAAACTTCACCTATGTTGGGTGCCGAGCCACAAAGACATTCCAGGGAATTGTAGGGCTACTTATGAGCTTTCTTCTACAATGACTTAGGCGATTTAGAGAATATAGACATTAACAGTCTCCTACGGTTCATCATAAGCTCAAATTGCTTCCAAGAGTAGGAGGATCACAGATGCACATCTCAATACTATGGGCTAAGTGGTTTGGTCTTTCCACTTTTATCAAACTTAACCTATGTATTTTGAAAATAAATTAATGATTTTAATTTATTGTCAACCCAGTATACGGTCGTAAGCCAAACCATTTATACTTATATTTTATTATCATTGTAAACTATTTATTGAAAGTAAAGATTCATTAAAAACCTTAAAACTGGCAAACTAACCATTGCTAAATAATTTGACTACCGACGACTGCTTAATGTTTCAATACTTAATTATAACAAACTTTACGTACTCAAGAACTTGCTTACTGTACCGCAACTGTATCAGTTAGATGTTGTTAAAATTAAATTATTCTCTTTGAGCTGAGTTACATACATTTTCTTTCGATCACGGCAACGCTCATTAAAAATGTTGGCTAACTAATACTATGTTTTGATTAGGGTTAAGTTAGTACTTTTAAATGAGTCATTTGAAAGTTTGCTTTGTTTAGTACTCCTGGACATTGAAAAAGCTTTTGATTCTGTGTGGCATGATGGTATTGTCCATAAGTTTTTAAGTTTTCCGTCGTGCCTTATCAAAATTATGTTAAGTTTTTTATCAAATAGTAATAAAGTTCGCAGAAAAACCCATAGATTTTATGATACTTGGGAAAACCTGCAACAGGTAAAAAAGTAATTTATGATTTTTTACCTACGTTTCTAAAATAGTTGACAATAAGAGTGGTTATGCAACAATCAATAATTTTCAAAGTTGCTAAGCGTGCTAGCTTATTTGACTACCTGTCACAGCCCTCATCTCCTTACCCTGTAACTTAAAAATCCTTAGAAAGAGTAAGGTTTAGGATATGAAACCCTATTTAGAAAATTTATCAACCAAAATGGTATAAAAGATTAGAAAAAAAAGTTAATTCAAAGACGCTTAGCTTTGAAATTCAATGTTTCGAGACATAAAATTTCTAATGTACTGCATGAAAAAATCTTTATCTAGACCACCATACATCTATACAAAAACTGCTTCCCGATGATTTTGAAGTTTAAATTCTCTAACTGGTTGCTGGAGTGGAGCATGGATGGCAATGAGTATAATCGTATTAGCAGAATTCTTTGGATGGACGAATCCCAATTTAGAAGAGATGGGTTCATACATTTTCATAATCTTCATACATGGGCTGTGGACAATCCACACACAGAGTCATAAACCATTTTAACAAAAATTCAGCGGCAGATGTAATTGGAAACAGGTTAATCGCATCTTCAATCTACTACCTAGGCTGGATTTTACAAACTATCTGGAGTTTTTGCGAAATAATTTACCAGAGCAATTGGAGGACATTTTATTGATTCAACTAGCTTCATCATATTTCCAATAGGATTGTGCTCCAGCCCACAATGGTTGAGAGGTTAAAAATTGCCTAGGCGATGAGTACGGTAATTGTTGGGTAGGAATAAATGGACCAGTTCATGGACCAAAATAAGCCTTTTCTTAAATCTCCGATAAATGATGTCAGTGTTGAAGATAGGCTCTTAATCATTTTCCAAATTATCCTTGACGAATTAGGGGATACCCAGTATATTATTTATTATTTGTTTGCTAATTACATAACTGCTGGTAGATTCCTTAAAATTATGTTGTCTTATTTATTGAACTGAGATATATAAACTAATATAATATTTGTTTGTTATAGTCGTGTGTATATTTATATAAAGTTCTTTTTTATTATTTTGTTTAAAGTAGAAGCTATCAGAATGAAAATAACTTAATAAAGGCCAATGTAGTAGGTAGATAGATAGAATAAAGATATCAAATCTCTGTATTTTAATTGTATTTAATTGGTGATAGCATATGTAAAATATTTCATAACATATAAATGTTCTATCTATCTAGGTACACAAGGAGATAACCATCTGGTGAGTTGTTTATGACATTTTCCTATCAGACCAGAAATAGATATATACAGCTATAGAAATATAAAACTTTCTATGATGTATTTTCCAAAAAAGAAATAATCAAAAAATCGATTCTTTTTAATTATTTACTTAAGGTGGCGGTACAGTCCGGGGCCTTGGACCTCGGCTTCAACTAACAAGTATCTCCAGTTTTGAGCTTGACTATCGTGTTAACGCTACATCGGCAACAATCTCTGCTTTTGAGACTTGGCGGATGAATGGTATACTATCAATCAAGAAATTTCTGTTGCTATGCGAATGTCTCCAATGCTTTTGTTAAGTGTTTGTTTCTCGCAAATGAATTGTTACATACACTATAATATTATTTTTGGCGCTTTTTGTTAAACGTAAATCTCCCCACCTTTTGAATAAGGAACAAATGTAAAAACTCTAGTTAAAGTTGGACTCTAGTTAAATGTTGGACAAGTAGTTTTTTTTAATATTTACATATTTTAAAGTATATCGTTTGCATGAAAGAAACGGAACTGGCGCAGTCGGTAAGGTGCTTTTATTCGAGAATTGCTAGTAAAAAAATGAACAAATTGAAGAGCACACATCGAAGGAACATCGAAGTGGAGGTTTTATCAATAAGCGCAGCATACTCTACAAATGAGGACCACATGTCTACCAAATAAAAACGTTTTTGCATTCCAAAGACATCAGCCACTTGAATTTCTCTGTAAGGTGAAGATAAAGAAAACAATAAGTCTAGCAAATATATAGACGTCGAAATACTTTGAAGGCATAAGACGTACGCAACGTGAATTCCTCTACAAGGTTAGTCCTATTAATTGGATCTATTCATTGATTCATTCCTATGTCTTCTATTTTCAAAAAAATCAAAAAACAAAGTAAAAATTAGTTGTTGTCTTATCTTAAAAAGAAATATAATTAATTTTGATAATTTTGTGAAAATATATAATTGTGATACAAATTTGAGTGTAAATTGCGATTGGGATAGTGATAGAAAAATTGAAAATTCAAACGCGTGTTTTTTGTTTACTGATCAAAGCGTATCTTCAAGTGTTAGTAGAGATAACATGAATAACGGGACGGGAACATCAAATCAATCTTCGATTGCGGCTGATATCTTTAATTCGTTAAGGATACCCGATGCTCTCAAAGATTTGTCTACATTTGATGGAAACTCACGGTTATTGTTGATTTCTTGACCAATGTTGAAGAGATCCTTAATGTCATGCTACAATTGAAAGATTCTTTATATTATACGATCATATTACGTGCTATAAGGAATAAAGTTGTTGGACATGCAAATGAAATACTTAATTTATATGGAACAGGGGCAAATTGGAATGAAATAAAGAATAACTTGATAGTTCATTACTCTGATAAGAGAACTGAGACAAGTCTCATCCACGACCTTCATCAGTTACGACAGAATCAAAATAATCTTGAATATTTTTATTCAAAAGTGATCGACATACTCCCCGCAATGACATTTTAAAGTTAATGAAACAGACCTAAACGTGATTGAAACAAAATTGTGTTTATACGAAGAAAGCTTATCATTTTTGCATTCAGGAACAAAATTGCCACTATTTTCAGGACCCACAGCGCATTCCACACGCGTGTTCTTACAAAAAATGCACACACAACCAAGGTCCGGGCAATTATTCAAGTAGGCCACTAACCCTTGGTGCATCAAGCTCTTTCAAACCTCACCTTTCAAATTTTCATTCTTATAGCAATTACACAAATGGAGAGGCTCCAAATTATGATATAACAACCATAACAACCAACTTCCCGTAAATAGACCACTTCATCCATCTGAGCCAATGGATACATACAGCGGCAATACCAATCGAAATTCTAACCGTTTTTCTAAAAATAACTATGGATCCAACGACTTGCATTGTCTTGAGAATAACGTCTATTATGACAACCACACAAATATTCCATTATTAGTTAATTCAGATCAACAATCAAATGTATACATTTACGAAAACCCATTTACGAATACCAGATACCCAACAGCCACAGTCGATCGAAATTAAGAACGAAATCGACCTTTCAAATTTTCAGTTACCAGCCTCGAAGAACAAATCGGGTATTTGTTTTTGTATTTTTGACATAAAATTTTTTACGAAGAAATTAAATTAAATGGGCTGCCAGAACTTAACACTATCAAAGAACTTTCCTTCCTGTTGTTCAAATTCCACACCTACCATACTTTGATGGTTTGATAGGAACAGATATTTTGAAAAAGTTAGGTATGAGTATTGATTTAAAAAACTCTTTTTTGAAAAATGATAGCATACAAATATCTTTGAGTTACGAGCCCAATTTAATATCGAAACAATTAACTATTCCTGAAATAACTAAGTCTGTTGTTAGGTTGCCTGTTTATGTCGAAAAAGATCTATTTAATTAAAACCAATGCAGATAGAGGAAAATGTACTAATCTCAGAAGGTATTTACATAGCATTCAAGTGGTATTCTTTCATTGAGGTAGTAATGTAGTTCCACTACATTACAAACGTTCATTACCGATCAACCTATAACATCCCAAAGAATCGGTCAAAATGAATTTGTTGAAATACACAATTTTTCCATTTGTAATAACCAAAATATACAAAATTCAAATTTACTGGATTTGATTCGTACCCACCACCTAAACGGGGAAGAGAAAATTTAAATCCAATCCCTTTGTCAAGCATTCCAGCACATTTTTTTTAAAAGTCAACAAAATCTTAGCATTCCGAGTGAAATAAAGACACAAGATAATATTCATATTTACCGCAAATTAATACAAATTATAAAGAGTATATAACATAAGACCAAGCTATTCTCCCTGGTCTTCACCAATTGGGATAGTCCCACTTGCCACGCAAGTGGCAATGAATAATGGCGACTAGTTATTAACTACCGCAAATTTAATGAGAAAACTATAGAGGACAGATACCCTATACCAAATATTACCGATATCATGGATAAGTTAGGGAAAGCAATTTACTTCAGCACATTAGACCTTGTATCTGGCTTCCATCAAATTCAGGTAAATGACGAAGATATTTCTAAAACAGCATTTACGGTAGAAAATGGAAATGCCCCATCTACAGTTCAACGTGTGATGGACAATGTTCTGCGTGATCTACAAGGTAAAATATGTCTTGTCTATACGGATGACAAAACATTCAAAACAGTTAAGTTAGCATACTCAAAGTGTTTTAATTACACGAAGCTTAAATTAGTCAGATGCACTGTGCTTTCAGATGATATAACAAAAACTGATGTGCAAGAAGTTCCAAATTATAAATAATTGTGAAATATGTCATAAGATCGCTAAAGACAACCACTTAAGTATGCGCTCACTGAGACTTCAACCAAGCCCCTCGACATTCATCATCTTGACATTTAAGCTGTTAGTTAAGAAAATCACCTAACGATAATGGATAAGTTCAGTAGATTTTCAAGTGTATATATGGTATATTGCCTAGTAGAAATAGCATTAACCTAATACAGAAACTAAAACTATTTTTCTCACCACGGTTTGCCAAAGAAGATAATAACGGACAACGGCAGTGAATTTTTGTCAACACTGTTTAATGAATTTTTAGCCATATATGAAATGTAATTGCATACCACTTGTGCAAAAACATCAACGAGTTGATCAGAATCATTTAATTTCAATCTCCTAACAAACCACTCCTGAAATTATTGACGAAGCGGTTTTAACGTATAATAACTCTATTCAATCGGTAACCAAATTGACTCCTTTTGAAATTCTATGTGGTCATATTAACAAAACTAATGTCTTTTTGTTTAAGGAAAAGGATCATAAAAGAACCCAAAAAGATTATTTAAAGGAGCATATACAAAGTTATGATCTCTTAAAGAGATTGGTGTACGAACGAAACTTGGCATACAAGAAAAAAATTATGCCGGGAGAGTTTTTTAACTTGAGACATCCAAATTACTGGAAAAATACGCGATATCGCGAAAAATATTTCAGACAAAAGTCACAAGGTTCTGAAGGGGACATATGATGGTGACCACGAGTTTGAACTTGAGCCCCATTTTCAAGGTCAAACGAAGGTCACTTTTGATTTTTTAAATGATAATTCCTAATTTTCATTGGTCAGTCGTATTGCTCGTAGGCTTGTCATTTGTTTTTACATACTGCGTTTAGCATAACCCAGAAACAACGACGTGGATGTAGCAGTATTTTGTTTCCTTCGGGGTGATTAATTAGAGTGAGTCCCCTTGCCTCCCACTGTTGAATCATTGAATTCTTTCCATTTCGACGTTTATTTCCCGAGACTATTTCAACAAATGCTCGAAAATGTGACCATTCACTTCAATACACTTGTCTATCCGCGCTCTAAATGAACCAACAGAACTGAGAAGTATTTCTGGCGTAATCTTCCGTCAAGCTTCAGTTATTCGTCTTTTCATGTCCTCACCTGTTGTTGGCTTTTTTCTGTAAACCTTACTTTTTAAGTAGCCCCACAAGAAGAAATCAAGTGGCGTAAGATCAGGTGATCTAGCAGGCCACCGCCTCGGACCCCCTCGTCCGATCCATCGTTGATGGAAAACATTGTTTAATACACCCCAGGCTACTTGGGAATAATGGGCTGGACAACTATCATGTTGAAACCACATTGTTTGTCGCAACTCCAATGGCTGTTCTTCTAGTAATTCTGGAAGATGGTTTGCATGCTTTTCGCCATTCAAGTTGCCTTCAATAAAATATGGACCTATTAATTTATCCCCAATAATTCCCGCCCAAACATTAACATTCCAAGGGTGCTCGCGTTCAACTTGTCGCAACCAAAAAGGGTTTTCGGTAGCCCAGTAATGCATATTATGTCGATTGATCGTAAAGTGATTGATGAAAGTCGACTCATCAGAGAATAACACCTTGGCGAAGAAAAGGGGATCTCGTTCAATTTGCTGAAGTGCCCATTGACAAAAGGAAACTCGGTTGCGAAAATCCACACTAGAAAGTTCTTGATGCATTGAAACATGATAAGGATAGTATTTATGCCGATGTAATATCTTACAGACAGTCGTTTGAGAAATTCTTGATTCACAACTTATTTGGCTAGTGCTAATGTGAGGATCGTGTGCAACGGCAGCTAACACTGCTTTTTCATTGTCCTCAACAGCCACCCTATCTGACCGATTCCTTGTTGTTGGATGACCCGATAAAAGGAAGCGCGCGATCGTATCTGGTCTGGGAAACGTTGGGCGTAAATAGCAACAGAGCCATCGATGTTCCTTCCACTTTCTCTATAATCGATATCATTTCAATTTTCTCTGGAGTTGAAATAGCCTGCATTATTAATCTGGAAAACGTTATTAATAATAATCAGTTCCACAAAATAAATATCGAACTTCTAAATGAAGTACAGTTCCGTTCAAGTAGAAAAAAAGGGCAGAGTGCACATCATACACTCTCAGATAAGTTTAGGACAATTTGTCTCTATCTGAAATTTCTTTGAGTTTTAACTTCACTCGAGGCAATAATGACTTCCTCAACAAATCTCGACCTTCTAACACTCTAACAACGTTGGAAACCGATTAGTGATTTAGGCGTTCCAGTGAAGTGGTATCAAGCACTAAATGAATAAGACCTTTGAGACAAAGTCGTATGACTGAGAAATGAAAATCAGGAATTATCATTTGAAAAATCAAAAATGACCTTCGTTTAACCTTGAAAATGGGTCTCAAAGTCAAACTCGTGGTCACCATCTTATGTCCCCTTCAGAACCTTGTGACTTTTGTCTGAAACATTTTTCGCGATATTGCGTATTTTTCGAGTAATTTTGATGTCTTAAGTTTTATGGCGCCCTTTGACGGGAAAAGAAAGCATTTTTGAAAAAAGTGCTTCATGTAAGAGAATTGTAATTTTTCACGCAGATTACGAATCTGTCAAAAAAATAGGGGTCAAACTCGTGGTCACCATCGTATGTCCCTTTCAGAACTTTGTGAATTTTGTAGATAAACGAAATAATAAAAGAAATGACCCACAGATTTTAAAGAAAATAAAAGGGTATACGAACTTGACGATCGACGAAATAAGGTAGCTCAGAGGTTTAATGAACATGTAGTCATAAACAATAACAAAATAACAGTTAACACTAACAAATGGAAAGTCTACAAACAGAAATTTAAAAGAAGAAAAAAAAAATGTCGAAGAAAATAATAACTAACAGCGATAACAGCTAACATTGATACGTGACTTAGAAAGTAATACACACTACGAGCATGTGACTTGGAAATTGAAATATTTTTTTGTATTTAGTTGTTCTTCTTTTCTATTTTTTGTTATTTAATTAGAATCTGAATCATTAATATATATATTTGTACATAGATATGTATATTAAATCGTAAAAAATAAGCATTCATGTTCACCAAGAAACCCACCAAATCCCTTTCAATGAGTCAGATACGAAATATAATTACACGAAATATGGACGAAATCCTAAGAAAACGACTATTCAAAAGCAGATATTATTTTAATCTGAAATGTGATACAGATAAGTAAAGAAGTAAACAAACAGCATATTAAATATAACAACCAACATCACCATCACCTGTATACGTATGACCTTCAATTGTATAGGGTGATTCATCGTAAGGTTTTATTCATAATGTGAAATAAAACACATAAGTTTAAAAGCAAACTTAAGTTTTTATCATCAATTAAAAGAACAATTCATGGCATTTACTTTTTATAAAATGATATCATGTAAATGTTGGCCACGTCTACGCCCGAGGTGGTCCACTCGGAAAGTCCAATTTTGGGCGACTCGTTCGAGCATAGCGACTGGTATCTCGCGGATAACACGAGTAATGTGGGCTTTCAAAGCGTCAATCGTAGCTGTCTTACTGCTGAAGACCTGAGACTTTACATATCTCCAGAGAAAATACTCCAAAGGTGTGATATCGCACGATCTAGGCGGCCAATTTACCGTAGCAAAACGTGAAATTAAGTGCTCACAAAACTGATTTCTCAACAAGTCAATTGTATGGCTCGTAGCGCCTTCTTGTTGAAACCAGAGCATACAGAGACCATGTGCTTGAATTTGAGGAAGCACATAGTCCGTTAACATGGCGCGATAATGGTTAACATTGATGGTAATAATCTGATTTGCCTCATTTTTGAAGAAATATGTACCAATGATTCCACCAACCCATAAACCACACCATACCGTTGTTTTTAATGGATGTAATGGTAGCTCTTGGTACTCTTCGGGTTGCTCATCAACCCAAATACGGCAATTTTGTTTATTAACGTATTCATTGAGCCAGAAATGGGCTTCATACTGAACAAAATTTCACGATAAAACACCGGATTTTCATCGAGTTTTTCCATAGCCCATTCACTGAAAATACGACGCAAATTCAAGTCGCCTGGCTTCAATTTTGGCACAAGTTCAATTTTGTATACTTTTAAGCCGAGATCCTCACGTAAAAAAAGAACAAGTCGTCGACTACGCCAAGCCAATCTAACGGAACTTCAAAAATTGGCAAAAAATCAAAATTTATGCTTTCTTTTATATTTAAAAAAATTCATAACTTTGGCTCTGATCATCAGAATTTGATAAAATATACCTTGTTGAATTTAGGAAACGATTAACTTTTAAAGAACGAAGGATATTCCAGAGTATACTTTTTACATATATCCTTGAATAACTCAAAAAATATTATAATTTTTTTTTTTAAAATTTTTATATTGGGTCTATAACTATTCGTGCGGTTTGCTAAGAGATGGCGTAACTTGTAACTTCCATTGGAACATGCGTTGGAAAGCTACTGTCATTGTACGTCATTTCAGCGTATGTCATTCATTTGAAGCGTAAACAACAATAATTTTTTTTCACTCCAATATGTCGAACTTTGTGCCTGAAAAAGTGTTTTTGCGGGGAACCTGAAAACTGCTCCCGAAAGTCATCGTATTTTGGTGGAAGTTTATGGTGAACATGCGCTAGCTGAGCGAACGTGCCAAAAGTGGTTTGCACGATTTATAAGTGGTGATTTTGGCTTGGAAGACAATGAACGTCCTGGGCAGCCAAAAAAGTTTGAAAATGAAGAACTGGAAGCATTACTCTATAAAGATTGTTGCCAAACACAAGAAGAGCTCGCAGAATCTTTGGGTGTCACTCAAGCAGCCATTTCAAAACGTTTAAGAGCAGCTGGATATATTCAAAAGCAAGGAAATTGGGTTCCACATGAACTCAAGCCGAGAGACGTCGATAGGCGGCCAAATGCTGATGGAACGCTACAAATGGAAGTCATTTTTGCATCGGATTGTTACTAGTGATGAAAAATTGATCCATTACGATAACCCCAAGCGCAAAAAATCATATGTGAATCCCGGTCAACCAGCCAAATCAACGGCAAAGCCGAGTATCCATGCCGCGAACTTAATGCCCTGTATTTGGTGGGATCGGATGGGTGTGCTGTATTATGAGCTGCTAAAACCGGGTGTAACCATCAATGGACAATGCTACCGAACACAATTAATCCATTTGAAGAGAGCAGTAGCCGATAAAAGCCCGGAATATGCGACCAGACACGAGGCAATAATTTTCCATCATAACAACGCTCGGCCCACGTTGCTATTCCGGTTAGGAACTATTTGGAGAATAGTGGATAGGAAGTCTTACCCCACCCGCTTTATAGTCCAGACCTTGCTCCTTCTGACTACCATTTGTTCTGGTCGATGCAGAACGCTCTCACTGAAATGCGGTTCACATCAGAGCAGAATATCAAAAATTGGCTTGATTCATTCTTGGCTGCCAAGTCGGCGCAGTTCTTTTGGGATGGGATCCAAAAATTGCCAAAAGATAGAAAAAAGTCATAACTTCAGATGGGCAATACTTTGAATAATACTATTGTACATGTTTTTCTTAAATAAACGTTTGAATTTTGAAAAAAAAAAACCGCACGAATTAAATTACATACCCAATATATTATAAAGAGATCCGTCCTCTATTTCCATTTCTAGTTTCTATGGGTTTGGCCAAAATAATGTTTTATGGGCGGCTAAATAATTATTAAGTTACTCCTTTTATCATCGTCACATATAATTCGAGTGCACATACATAAGTACATAGCTGTTTTTTTTTTTTTTTTAGAAAATATATTCTTCGAGGATTTTAGAAGTTAGGCTTAATTTATTTGCACTCACTTGCTGTCAATCTGTCGTGAGCTTTTGATTTATTTTAGATTGTATCGTAATAAGAGCTGTGAGTAATAAAAATTTATAATGAGTGCTTTTGTGTGGAAAACGTGCTGCAATCCTCTGGATTTACCACCTCATCAACCCAGAGTTCGTGATTTGCGGCGTACGACAATGGAGTTGTTAATTTGCCCTACGTGTCGGGAAAAATTGATCCAGATCCAAAATTCTGATACAACGCCATCATTGCTAAAGGTTGAAGATAAAATTGAAGAAGATGAAATGTATTTCGATAAAGACATTGCATTTAATTTGATTATTGCATGCATACAGTATATTGGAAAAGATATATTCGACAAGAGAAGACTTAGTGACTTAAAATATGGGCAGTCAAAATTGGAAGTCTATGTTGAAAATTACAGAGAAAGTTTTCTCTGTTACTATAGATAATGATAAAGATAATTCCTGAGAGGAAGAATATTTCGTACGGAAAATAAAATAAAAATTCCATAAAACTACAAGCAAAGATATCAAAGTTCTTTTGCTGTCTTTACTTCCAAGAGAATGGAGCGTCGACAAAATTATAGAAGAGTTTCCAGGATCGACAAACTATATGATCAAGAAATCTAGAAAACTTCAAGAAGATCAAAGCGTTCCATCAATTTATGGGAAAACTTAGATGCTGATATCAAGCAATTGGTAGAAAGTTTTTACTTTGAAGACGATATCAGCCGTTTAATGCCAGAAAAAAAAAACTACGAATCTATAAAGGCAACAAAAATTAATTTTCTAAGGTTCAAAAATAAGATGTTTTGCTTGTTTGTTAGATTGAAAATCAGAAAAAAACATATTCAAAAACGCCTGGTTCTGACTAACCTTAGGGAGATATATAATAAGTTCAAAGAAGTTCATAATAATGTTAAGATCGGATTTTCTAAATTTGCGTCGTTAAGAATAAAGAACTGGTATCAGGCTGTGGTATCAGGAACTCATTCCGTGTGTGCTTGCACCATCCATGAAAATATCAAACTCATGTTTGAAGGTAGCAATATATCAAGGCTGATAGAAAACGAAGATAAGCATCTCAATGACAGCAGAGCCTGCCTAGCTTTGGTAATTTGTAACCCTCCTGATATAAATTGTAACTTGAGCAAGTGCCTTAATTGACCAAACTATTCTAAATTAAGGAGAATCTTTGACATTACTTTTAGTAATCACTTTTCATAGAAGACGTGACATACTATCAGTGGACCCATACAGACCGATTAAAATTGGAAGTGAGAATTGAAAACTCTGAGGATTTCATTCAGAGCTTTTGAAACGACTTGGTGTTTTCATTTGTCATGTTTTTATAACTGATCGACAAAACAGGTACATAAAGGAAGTCAAAACTCTCTTAACGAAAACGGGCATACTTGTTTTATTGGACTTTTCTGAAAATTATGGTTTTGTTGTGCAAGATGCAGTGCAGGGATACCACTGAACTAACAAACAGGCAACGATTCACCTTTTCGCAATAAGTATATTACTGGAACCAGATGGATGATATTTAAAATGAAAGTTTTGTTTTAATCAGTGACTTCTTAAAACATGATATTATCGCAGTACACTTATTTCAGCGCCGTCTCTTAGAGTTCCTGCCAACAATGCCAACATTTTAAGAAAATTATTTATTTTTCCGATGGATCTGTTGCGCAGTAAAAAACAAAAAAAAGAACAGGATTTTGTAGTGAATGCCGAATGGAACTTCTTTCATGGTAAGAGCGCATGCGATGGACTTGGTGGCACAATAAAAAGGCTGGCTGCCAGAGCTACAAAGACCGTATAGGGAACACGTAACAACTCCCTTACAGTTATATAACTGGACAACTGAAAATATAAGGAATATGGATTTCTCCTGCAGGAGTATAATGAAGAAAAATTATTGATGGAATCGGAATTTTCTAATATAAGAATTGTTCCGGAAACAAGAAAACTTCATCATATTTCATCTGTTTCACAAGGAGTAATAAAAGGAAAAAAATATTTTTTCATAAAGATCCCAACTTGAAATTTGAAATGGAAATAGAGGACGAATCTCTATAATGTATCAAAAAAAAAAAAAACATTTTTTGAATTCTTCAAGAATATATGTAAAAAGGATATTCTGGAATATTTGAAAATGAAAATTATACCACATCTTTGAAATTTCACCTTTTGCTAAATTCAACAAGGTATATTTTATCAAATTCTGATGAGCAGAGCTAAAGTTATGATTTTTTTAAATATAGGGTTTTCTAATAACGACTTGACAACTTTTTTTATATAAAAGGCAAACCATTTGAGATATTTCAAAAACTTTATTATTGGCTTGAAGTACAATCAAAACATTTATGAATGGAACTCGACTTCGTTCATATGGCCACCGCGGGCACGTTTACAGCGGTCGATTCGTTGGACCCAATTTTCAACAACACAGCCACACATTTCGGCCGCTATTTCCCGTTCAATATTGGCTCTGAGCTCTTCCAACGTCGTTGGCGTGTTGGAATAAGCCAATGACATACAATGAAGTACAATCAAAACATTTATGAATGGAACTCGACTTCGTTCATATGGCCACCGCGGGCACGTTTACAGCGGTCGATTCGTTGGACCCAATTTTCAACAACACAGCCACACATTTCGGCCACTATTTCTCGTTCAATATTGGCTCTGAGCTCTTCCAACGTCGTTGGCGTGTTGGAACAAGCCAATGACTTAACGTAGCCCCACAGAAAATAGTCAAGCGGAGTTTAATCGCACGAACGAGGCGGAAAATCGACTGACCCATGTCCTGAGATAATACGCTCACCATACTCAGTCTTCAATAAATCGATTGTAGCGTGTCCTGTGTGGCTTGTGGCACCATCCGGTTGAAACCACATGTCGTCCAAGTCCATATCTTCTAATTCGGAACAAAAATAATCGGTGATCATGGCGCGATAATGCTGACCATTCACAGTAACGTGACGATCGTTATCGTCGACGAAAAAATATGGCCCAATAACGCCGCCGGCATGCAAACCGCACCAAACAGTTATTTTTTGTGAATGAAGTGGTGATTCATGAGCCAAAAATGAGCTTCGTCACTGAGGATGATTTTGCGACTTCGAATATCTGTAGAAAATTTTTATAATTTGCAGACGTTGCTCGTTAGTGTACTTTACCATGATGAAAATGTTGAGTTTACTGAATAAATTGACAGTGACAGTTTGATGATTAGTGAAATAGTGCCTTCAATTTAAATTCAAAGTTGTCAAGTCCCTATTGAAAAACCCTATACAAAAAAAGCATAAATTTTGATTTTTTGCCAATTTTTGAAGTTCCATTACACGCAAACTATATCGAATTCTGCCTTATCATTCGCACCACTCCATTGAGTATTTCTACCAATTTTCAGCCAAATCGGAGGGATGTCGTTCAGAACGTCGATCGATCCTTCATGGAATGACTCAATAGTGGTTTCAAAAGAGCGATTATGCGCACCGTAAGTTCCTCGAATCGCACGAAAAGCATTTCTCATCGAACGCTGATTTTCGTAATACAGCTGAATAATTTGGAGACACTGTTATGGTGTGAGTCTTTCCATGATGACTCGTCATGTCATCAGTCTCGCCATGCCAGGCGATACTGAACATAAATTAATAAGCAGTTTGATAGGAGTCACGCGTTATCTGTCAAAAAAGCCTATTGAAAATCAAACCTCATGATGAATCACCCTATATCAGTTCATTCTTCGTCGGGAGGAGTTACGATATGCTTGGCTATCGTGTTAACGCTACATCGGCAACACTCAACAATCCCTGCTTTGGAGACTTGGCAGATGAATGGTATGCTATCAATCTCTGTTGCTATGCGAATGTCTCAAATGCTTTTGACAATTTTTTGTTTTTCGCAAATGAATTGTTACATACACTTAAATATTCTTTTTGGCGCTTTTTGTTAAGCGTAAATCTCTCCACCTATTGAATAAGGAAAAAATGTAAAAATTCTAGTTAAAGTCAATCTGTAGAAAGCATTCAATGAATAAACATCATATTGAAATATATGGATTATAATTGTCGGGCAAGTAGTTTTATTTTAAACTACATCGTTTGAATGAAAGTAACGTAACTCGAGCCGCCTGGGTCGGGGTCTTCCTCTACTGTGCTGTTCCTCGGAGGCGAATTCGAAGATTTTTCAGACCGAAGCATTGGTGTTATTCCGCTCTACATGACCTAACCAACTGAGTCGTTGGATAGTTTGTGATTGTATTCCTGCTCCACTCACAGTCTCTGCAGATGGGATTGAAATTGATTCGAAGAATTTTCCTCTCAAAACTGCCAAAAAGACCTTCATCAGGACTGGGTTTATTGAGGTCTAATATAGGGTCACTTTTATTATTCGAGAGAGGGTTTTGCTAGTCAGTTGTTTTCTAATCACAAAGAAATAGCGATTGGCAAGAGGTATCCTTCGTCCGCTGAGATCAAGCGCTACTGTCGTTGAATGAATTATATGCGGAGTCTACCATAGATAGACACGAACCTTAACTAACTTGAAGTTAAATCTGTCGAGGATGAAGTTCTGTACGTATCTTCGGCGTTGGATGTCCTTTCTTTTTGACGATGAATAGGTGGTGTGTATCGATTTGGAACTCATGGATTCTTTCAAAAATCTGCCGTAGTGTAATATAAACATTTGGTCGATGGTGGACTTTTCTGGCCTAAGGCCGCACTGATATGGACCAATCAGGTTGTTGACGAACTGCTTCGGACATTGACATAAAACTGAAGATAGAATCTTTTAGGTGATGTTAAGAAGACTGATGCCTCTGTAGTTGGCGCAGCTCAGAGGGCTTTCAGAAAAATAACGCTAAAGTTCCACTCATCGGGAGTAATTTCGTCCAACCATATTTTAAAGATGAGTTAGTGTGTGTATGCCCTTACCAAGCCATCGTCTTCTGCTTTGAAGAGCTTCTGCCCTTAGCGTAATCCTGTGTCTGTTTGATGATGGAAAGGCAATTGTGCTTTACTTTTTCGTTAACTGGCAATGCCGCCAGATCGTTACCGGACCATGTTTTTGAGCTTATCTTGAAAGAAAAGACTTTACGTATATGTTTTTCTAAAAAGAAGGTGTGACCTCGAGAAATCATGTGATTTGATTTGAATATTTTCCTTTGCGAAAATGTTAAATTCATTTCGAATAAGTTAGAGACATTAAGCGACTTCAGAAGAAACATCGAACACTTAATTAATACATAGTATATCGAATCGATTTGACGAGAAGTCAAAAGCGGACTTAGCCCACTCGTGCAACCGTTTTCTTTGAATAATTAATTGCTAACATAATTAATGTTACCAATGGTACCAATTTTTTGTTGTTAATATCTCAAACACAGGTTGTTTTATTTATTTAAAATAACGAAACGGGGTCCATTGTAATTAAAAATCGTTTAAACGTATCTTTTTTTAGTTTTTGTATTGAACAATCAGTAGTGGGAATTCAAACTTCCTCTGGAAATTACACTTCTGACAGCATAGAGAACTGTTGCATATTTAATGAATAAATAGAAAAAGAAGTTAGCAACAAAAATATCGGCCATTCATGATTAGTATGACAGCTGGATCACGAATCGTGCGAGGTGAACGTCAAAGATTTTTTAACTAACCCAATCCCAGACTACTAAAAATAAGTTGTTTGAAATTATTTATACTCTTGTCTACATACAGAGCAGTCAACCTTAAGCTATTGATTTATCAGTTGTGCACTAATTGATGATTTAAGTGGTTGCTTTTAAGAATTGGTCGTTATTTGCATATCTAGAAGTATACTTGAGGATTGCATAAAGGAACTAAAAAAATCCTGTATTTATGATTAAAGCATGATATCGAATTAGATTTTTAACTGTTATAAAATTTTGTAAATCTGTATTTTACATTGGAAAAATGCCTTCTGTCAATTAAATAAAGTACTGTCGAAAAATAATGTAAAGAATAGAATTGGTGTTGTGGCGGTTTAAGTAAGCTTACTGACTAAGTTCAAATATAAGGTAAAATTTTGCTTGAGTGTTTCGAAAAATAGTAAGGCCTGCCATAATAACACTGTTTATTTTTTCAGACAAAAGTACTGGCAAATATCAAAGTCATTAGTTAACAAGATTATCGCCAATAACGTCAATAGCAATCTTAGAAAACAATAAATATAAAAATAATTTAAAAAAATTTTTTTTTTAAAAGACGTTGTGAATTATATGCAGATGAAATTTTTTTCACTCGCATATCATTCGCAACATCTTTTTTGGAACGGTAGCACTCAGATTCAGAACTGTGTCCATTGTACACCATGTGTTCCGATTGTCAACAGCGCGCGGATAGGCACTGAGTTCCCATGCGGTCCCCCCAACTTGGTACTTTACCGCGCCCAACCCTGCTTTATTTCGCTCATCTAATGGGAACCGATACTTTCAGTGCGGCGAGGCCGTTGACTATTTAATTTACTAGATAACGTGGGATAGAAAGTAAGTTCATCGATTACCACGCAAGATTATTTGTGCTTAAAACTCAAAAAGTTCTTTATATTTCCGATGTCATCATCTTTCCGAAATGCTGTGAAAATCCCGTGCCTGCCGGAGTTGGCAAAAAATTTGAGGTCTTCTCTGAATATCGTATATACAAAATGACCAGAAGTTTTTTTTATTTTGAAGTTATCTCACCATTAAAAAACACAATGAGGACTGCGCTAGAATTTACAAACAACAAGCTATTTTATGTGGTAAATATTTGAATTGACTTTAAAAATGTCTTCAAATATCTTATGTGAAGGGACGAGCATCTCAAATCAATAAGAAAACATCAAAACAAACAAAACCTCCTGGATTAATTTGATTAGTGGAGATATTTTTATATTATATTTTTATTATATTTAGATATTATAACTTAATTCATTGGTTTTTTTTTTCAAAATTTGAACGTTTATTTAAGAAAAACATGTACAATAGTATTATTCAAAGTATTGCCCATCTGAAGCTATGACCTTTTCCCATCTTTCTGACAATTTGTGGATCCCATCCCAAAAGAACTGCGCCAGCTTGACAGCCAAGAATGAATGAAGCCAATTTTTGATATTCTGCTCTGATGTGAACCGTATTTCAGTGAGGGCGTTCTGCATCGACCGGAACAAATGGTAGTCAGAAGGGGCAAGGTCTGTGCTATAAGGTGGGTGGGGTAAGACTTCCCATCCACGGCTTTCCAAATAATTCTTAACCGGAGCAGCAACGTGGTGCCGAGCGTTGTCATGATGGAAAATTATTGCCTCGTGTCTGGTCGCATCTTCCGGGCGTTTTTCGGCTACTGCTCTCTTCAAACGGATTAATTGTGTTCGGTAGCGTTGTTCATTGATGGTTTCATCCGGTTTTCGCAGCTCATAATACAGCACACCCATCTGATCCCACTAAATACAGAGCATTACCTTCACGCCATGGATATTCGGCTTTGCCGTTGATTTGGCTGGTTGGCCGGGTTTCACAAATGATTTTTTGCGCTTGGGGTTGTCGTAATGGATCCAGTTTTCACCACCAGTAACAATCCGATGCAAAAATGACTCCCTTTTGTGGCGTTCCAGCAGCATTTCGGACATGAAAAACCGCCTTTCGATGTCTCTCGGCTTAAGTTCATGTAGAACCCAATTTCCTTGCTTTTGAATATATCCAGCTGCTTTTAAACGTTTTGAAATGGCTGCTTGAGTGACACCCAAAGATTCTGCGAGCTCTTCTTGTATTTGGCAATAATCTTCATAGAGCAATGCTTCCAGTTCTTCATCTTCAAACTTTTTTGGCTGCCCAGGACGTTCATTGTCTTCCAAGCCAAAATCACCACTTTCAAACCGTGCAAACCACTTTTGGCACATTCGCCCAGCTAGCGCATGTTCACTATAAACTTCCACCAAAATACGATGACTTTTGGCAGCAGTTTTCTTCATATTAAAGTAATGAAGACACTTTTTCAGGCACAAAGTTCGACATATTTGAGTGAAAAAAAATTATTGTTGTTTACGCTTCAAATGAATGACATACTGAAATGACGTACAATGACAGTAGCTTTCCAATGCATGTTCCAATGAAATAATACAAGTTACGCTATCTC
This sequence comes from Volucella inanis, assembly GCA_907269105.1. Classification (NCBI taxonomy): domain Eukaryota; kingdom Metazoa; phylum Arthropoda; class Insecta; order Diptera; family Syrphidae; genus Volucella; species Volucella inanis. The sequence continues at coordinate 71,786,103 of OU026154.1, read as the reverse complement.
TTAGCAAACCGCACGAATAAGTTATAGACCTATTGGTTTGCGGAGAAAGATGAATATATATATATATATATATATTTTACAATACCGCGGGCGCACCAAGGGGATATGAATACCCTTTTACTGGCTTTTTCTCCAGGGCGCGGCCGGGTGGTGTAGTAGTTTGAAACTCAGGTGTATTAGGTTTTGAAATTTTTATCCCAGAGGTGGTTATCAAACTGGACGGGACGAGCTAGTACATCCTCAACCAATTAATTCGTTACATTAAGTCCAGCCAGCAACCACTCAAACATCAGTGTTATGCCTTCATGTCATAATCCGCCGGGATTTTCATATAACTACATACAAATTTTATGAAAAGACTTTTTCACAGAATTGCCTCGCACGGGATTCGAACCCACGACCCTCTGCTGGAGGAGTCTCTGCATATACAAAATGAACACATACTAAAAAAAATGCAGTATTTCAATTAAGATATATATGAGTTTATTTTGCGATTGTAGAAAGTTGAAGACGTAAACAGTTAACACATTGTCTGTACTATCGAAAATATTCGATAAAGTACTGATAAGTTGTATACATAATATATCGGATAGTAGAAGAAAAATTATTAAAGCCAATTAACTCTAAGACCTCAAATATGTTCACTTGGGCCAATTTGATTCTTGATATATGTATATACAAATTAATTGCCGCAGAGTGAGAAAACCATTTCGGCAGTTTTTTCAGATGACACAACTGTACTCATCATAGGAAAAACGTTGCGTGTACTACACTTTCTTTACACTGGAGGGTAAAGAAAATGACGAACGGTGTAAAAACAATCATAAATCTGCTCAAACATATTCCACAAATAAGAATGTACAACAAATAACAGTATACACTTTTGATAATGGAATTGCAGTACGAGTGTAATGGAAATCAGCTAAATATCTTTAAATGCCCCCATATGCAATAGCTGTGTTTTTTTTCGCACGCAAATTAGCGATTGTCACAAAAAAACGGCTTAAATCCGCTTAAGAGTTCATAAAAACTTGGTAGCACAAACATATCTATGTCATTTAATAGCGGGTTATCTGTCATCTGGTTGGTTAAAAAATTTAAATTTAAGATTTATGAAAATTCATTGGAAAGTTAATCGCAAACGAAGAAAATAGGATTTGGAAGCACTGTTAAATATCCGTTAATATTTCGATAGCGAATATGCAAACAAATACGGTTAATGTAACGCTGGAAGTCTGTTATCTATCGGATGGTGGATTTTGAAGTGCCGCAAGTTCTATATATCACCTGCCGATTGATGTGACCTCTTCGATGCAAGGCAAATGAACCTCCTACCGAAGCTTAAATGAGACAATTCTAAAGTATCCTCATATAGAAGAAAATTGGATGAGACACTACAAACCCAAAAACATGTGGACTTTAGCAGAATTGAAAAGATTATAAAGGAAGTGTCCCCAATCATATCTAGAAATAATAGAAAATGATATAAAGAACCGTGGTTTGGGAAAAATCATTGGGCTGCATAAAATTATTCCGACGGTTCCATAGCGACAGACGCGTAAGAAACCTTCAGAATTCTGGAAATTGGCCAAAAAACTATAACAAATGGTAAAAAATACCAAATTTCATAGACGTAGAAATAAGCCCAACCCATTTCGACAAGCTTTTGAACCCTTTGGCCCCAAAACCAGACTTTGGATAGTGTAATAGAATTGTTTAGCAGGATGTTGTTGAGGCTTTAAGTAGTTTTAAAGATGAGAAGGCGGCAGGATCGGATGAAATACCAGTCGAATTTGGGGAAAGAAAATATCCTTAATCTGTGCAATAAATATTTATAATTAATAATAATTAAACCACATTTTGAATATTTTTCGTAATACTTTGTTACTTAAATTACAGCGGTTACAGAAGAGAGCAATGCGAACAACTTTTTTAAGAGCGATCGTTATAACCATGTGAGATTAATGGTAGATACGCTCTTATTGTTAAATGTTAAACAAACTATTCTTGTAAATGTATTATTCTTGGTTTAAATTAAATATTCAATGTTACCAAATTATTTAAAAAAAAACTGAAAATGTGGATGAATTCCCAACTTATCAATTTAGAAACAGAGAGAGTTTAAGGTTACCATTTTATTTTACTATTTTTACAAACTTAATAAAAAATGTGAATGCAAGCGACTTCGAGATATAAAGAAAATGCGTGTTTTATGTTTTAGATATTAACTTTTAACTGTTTTTTACAAACACAAAAAATCAGGTGTGAAAAGCCCACCCAGAAATTATAGTGAGATAGTTGTGTGTGCACATGAAAAAAAAAAATAGGAGACGCGAGACGAGTAATGTTAACATCTGCGGAATTTATTTTCGACTGTGTATTTTACAAATTTCTTAAGTTTTTATTTGAATAAAATGATTGCGTAATCAAAAAGTTGAATATGCGAAAGTTTAATTTTACTATTAAAATAAATAGATGGGAAAAATTACAAAGTCTAGTATTACAATTTGAAGAATGTGTTTATGGTAATAAACGAAAGATTAATATTACATATGGGAATGATATAGGGTGTTGAGGTTACCTAAGGAGTAACTCTAATTTCTCCACCCTTGAACTGAGACTTCGTCCCTGAATCTTTATCCTTTCCTAGTGGTGCATGTTGACGCCAATACGTTAGAAATATGACTATTAATATGATGATGGATGCCGCAAATATGTAGAAGGAGTAATTTTGCTGTTTTGTGTTGACTTCTTTACTGTTTTTGGTAAAATAATTTTTCAAGATTTAATTCTTCAATTGTTTCGGTTGAATTTAATTGAATAAATGATGAAGGAATTATGTGAATTTTGTTGTGCCAATGGCCTAATGGTTGGCTCATTGGTTGTCACGCTAACATTCCTGGAATCGAATCCCGGTAGGAGCTCAACAGCAACATTTTCAAATCGTCATCACCCTTTCGGTGGGCAATGGCAAACCTCCGAAGTCAATTTCTGCCTATGAGAAAGCCTCTCAGGAGAGCCGTTCGGAACTGGGAATAAATAGTAGGCCCTGCTCAGGACAGTAAAAATTCACAAAGTGAGAAACACAAATGAGATGCTAGGCCTTGGCCCATACCGGGCTGTCCCGCCAAAGTATTTATTTAATTTTTAATTTTCTGGTATAGATGATATTGTTAATGGCCACTTCACAATCTTCGTAGTGTATTAAAATTGTTCCTGATACAATCTTTTCAAGAATTCCGCACGTTGTTTTTATCTGTGTTGGCGGCACGTTGATTAATAATATATAGTTGTCTTCTGCCTGGATTATATTCTGTTACCGCTTCTTGCTGAGCTTGCATATTACTGGTGTGTTTTGGATTAGTGAGGCAATGCAACTGTTTGATGCTATTAATTCGAGCTCATTTTTCACTCAGTAGGACATCTCTTCTATCGTTGCATGTGCTTTGTCAATGAATTATATATACAACATAGGGTTTTCCAATAGGAACTTGACAACTTTAAATTTAATTTGTGAACGCATTCTTTCACTAATCATCAAACTGTCACTGTCAATTTATTCAGTAAACTCAACATTTTCATCACGATAAAGTACACTAACGAGCAACGTCTGCAAATCATAAAAATTTTACAGATATTCGGAGTCGATGACTGCAACTTTAAGAGCATTAACTCCAATTTTCGGTCGTAATTCTCGCCCTAGTAGACAGGCAACAACAAGTTTAGTGCAAAAATTTGAGTCTACATATTCGTTGTGTGATTTGTCGTGTCAGTGAGACAACGGGTTGGTCGAAGTGTCGAAAATATCGCTGCCGTTGAGACGTCCGTAGCAAACGATCCAAATCAGTCAATTCCACGGCGTTCTCAAGAATTGGGCATCGCTCAGACCACATTATGGCGTATTTTGCGTAAGGATCTTGGTTTACACCCATACATGATCAAGCTGACTCAAGAATTGAAGCCGATGGACCATTTGAAGCGACGTACGTTCTCCGATTGGGTTCTGGAGAAGATGCGCCAAGATGATAAATTTCATCGCAAAATCATCTTTAGTGACGAAGCTCATTTTTGGATCAATGGGTTCGTCAATAAGCAAAATATGCGTTATTGGTCGGGTGAAAACCCACATGTGCTTCATCTTTATCCACAAAATATAACTGTTTGGTGCCGTTTGCATGCCGGAGGCGTTATTGGGCCATATTATTTCGTCGACGATAACGATCGTCATGTTACTGTGAATGGTCAGCGTTATCGGGCCATGATCACCGATTATTTTTGGCCCGAATTAGAAGATATGGACTTGGACGACATGTGGTTTCAACAGGATGGTGCCACAAGGCACACAGCACACAACACACGCTACAATCGATATATTGAAGAGTAAGTATAGTGAGCGTGTTATCTCAAGACATGGGTCAGTCGATTGGCCGCCTCGTTCGTGCGATTTAACGCCGCTTAACTATTTTCTGTGGGGCTACGTTAACTCATTGGTTTGTGCCAACACGCCGATGACGTTGGAAGAGCTCTGAGCCAACATTGAACATGAAATAGCGGCCGTTTCGGCCGAAATGTGTGGCCGAGTCGTTGAAAATTGGGTCCAACGAATCGACCGCTGCAAATGTGCCCGCGGTGGTCATATGAACGAATTCGAGTTCCATTCATAAATGTTTTGATTGTGCCAATAATAAAGTTTTTGAAATATCTCAAATGGTTTGCCTTTTATTTAAAAAAAAAGTTGTCAATTCGTTATTAGAAAACCCTATTCATCACTTAGGAGGGCATAGGGTTTGGGTATATGGATTGTGTGGGTTAAAAAGGGATATAAAGTTTTGGAGTGTAAAACTTGTTTGCTATAAGATTGGTATCTTTACGTTAAAAATGATTTGAGAATGGTTATAGCCAGTAGCCTTAAGAATTTAACTACAAATTACCTCGATATTTTGCCTCTTAAAATTTTTATATATCGTATATAGTCTGATTCAAGAGGATTGAGGATTGCCTAGATATAATGTTTACCTTTGCTAGATTTATGGATTCTGCAATATCCTGAGGATGTGATCTAAGTGCATCAATATTAAAATTAATTTGGTATAGGTATGCGGACCTATGCGAATTTCATTTATGAATTCTTTTTGGTGTTTCTTAAGATAGTTTTTTACAACTTTTACAATTTTTTTTTCTGTAGATAAATCGCAGACAAAAGTTTTGATAAAAAAAGTAACCTAAAATTTGAAAATTGGTCCAACGATTTTTCAGAATATTGGCTTTAAAAAGCCATAATTTTGGCTGGCGTTCTCGACGAAATTTTAGTATTTTATGCACACTGAAATTCTCTTAAGCTGAATCCGTTTGAAAGCTACCAACTTTCAAGAAGTTTTACCTCGAAATCAGAGATTTCTCACTTTAACGGCCTATAACTCGGAGGGATGTGAAAATAGACTCCCCCTGCAATACAATTTTTTGTTCGCCATAACTTCAGTAATAAACTTCAGTAATCTTCAGCTATCAGGACAAAAACCTAAACTGTGACACCCTGTATATGGTATATATTTATTTATTTTTAAATTTCAAGGGATTGGGGATATAAATCAAGTAAGTGATTGCATACGCTAGCTTACATGCAAAAGTAATTAGTATCTATGTTGTCATGATCTTGTTGATAAATGGCGCTAGATGGCAAATAGCAATCTTGTCCGCTTAGTTGGTTTATGAACTATTTTTGTTTGTAAGTTCTTCAAGGTTTAAGGAATTAAAATTCGACATTAATGCTTTTGTGTGCCCTTGTCCATTCGATTCACTAACAACTATGCACTTGATGTGGGATAAATAAATAATTAAGTACGTACCGAGTTAATTGCAATATTCTTTTGCACTATAATACCAATTTTCACTTGGTTTGCACTCGTTAGTTTTAAATCAAAAACTCAATTCCAGAACTGCAACTACGATTGCGCCAATAATGGCGTTACCCTTTGCGGAAGTTAATAAAAATAACGTTTATCTCTCTTTTTTATTTTACTTGTTCATTATTTATTTTCGACTGACTCTATTACAAATTTCTTGAGCTTTTATTGGAATAAAATGATTGCGTAATTAAAAAGGGGAACATGCGAAAGTTTAACATTAAAATTAAAATAAATGGATGGGGAAAATTATAAGGTCTAGGATTACAATTTGAGGAATGTGTTTATGGGAATAGGCAAACGATTAGTATTACATATGGGAATGATGTAGGGTGTTGAGGTGACCGGAACTCACGCACTCATCAGGTGCATATGTATGTACCTGAGGTTAAGTTGAAAAAAACTGAATTTAAATATAGTAGCAAAGTTCTGCTAATAAATAAATGAATTGAATTGAACACCAGTCTTACCTACTTGCTCAACAACATTTTGGAATACCGCAACGTTTTGAGCAAGGCCTGATCGTTCCCATTTATAACAAAGGTTGTAAGGTGGACTCAGGGAACTGACGAGGTAATTTCTTTTTAAATGCGTTGTACAAAATTTTAACAGCGATATGGCAAAGTTGACTAACTGCATAGAGAGAAACCAGTAATCTGTTCAAGATATATTAAGTGTTTTTTCCCCAGGATACCCCACTGTTGATAGCGTGTTTGTTTTACAATATATAGTATTGTGGAGTCCCCCTTCGGGTTAGGGGCTAGAATATACCCGAAGTGGGTATGCCTGTCGTAAGAGGTGACTAAAAATCCACCGGACCGAATTAAGGCTTAAGCGATCCGTGCCAGAATCGACCAGGTTGGGGGCCCAATATAAAACATAGCCCAATCTCTAACGGAGCATCCGGATACTTGGCGACCTCCGGATCAGCCGGATCTCCACCACGTGGGACGCTGGAAAAATCTTGCGGGAGGAAAGACCAAGGACAGTCGGTAGCTTTGGGCAGTAGTATTACACCGAATAAGTTGCAAAATTTCGTAAGCGAAAATTCCAAAATATGGAATTGCCCTGCGCCGAACTTAAAAAGGAATTAGATGCCTTAAAACGCAATCTAAAACCGAGTCTGATCCGCGACTTGGCCGCCCGGAAAACTTGAGTTTTTACACGGACGAAGGAGAGTTAGTCCGAAAAACAGACTGGATACTTAAAAAAAGATCAGGTAAGAAACGCAAAGCTGATTCCTCGCCTGAAAATGTAAAAAAAGAAACGCCAGCTAACTCTAATACTGTTGACGTCAATAAAGGAAAAAAGTAACCCCAACAAAGGAGTCTCGGACTATAACAAGTTGCACATAATCTTGAAATTACTGTGTTTAACCGACTACAGAGTAAGATCCCACAATAACCATACATGGATTGTAAATGTCCTTAATCCAGACAATTACTGTTCGCTTTCGCGAAAATTAAATTCCGAGAAGTTTCAATGGCATACGTGTGGTAGCTAGAGGCTATGCCCTAAAGAAAACATTTTATTTGACCTTATAAATAAAGGCTTAAAAATAATAGACGACGTAAATTTTTTTTAATTCCGCGCGCGCACAAAGGGGATATGAATACCCTTTTACTGGCTTTTCGTAGGGGCGCTGGTGGGTGGTGTAGTAGTTTGGAACTTAGGTGTATTAGGTTTCGATATTTTTCCCAGAGGTGGTTGTCAAACTGGACGGGACGAGGCAGTGCATCCTCAATCAGTGGGTCTTAGTACATGCTAGTTGTTAGTTCGTTACATTTAGCCCAACCAGCAACCAATCCAACATTAGTGTTATGCCTTCATGTCAGAGTTGACGCCGACGGGATTTTTATATAACTACATACAAATTGTATGAAAAGACTTTCAGAGAATTGGCTTGCACAGGATACGAACCCGCGACCTTCTCCTTGAGGAGTCTATGCATATACAACTACACCACGGCCATACTTGCGCAAAAACAGCGCAGTGTTGAAGGCGAGAGGACGACCACATGACGTGGTCTCCGCCTTTTTAGGCTAACTTTCGACAAAACTGAACTGGGACTTGTTTTCAAAAATGAACCTCCGCGAAAAACTCGAAGCTGATTTCCCAATGTAGACGTTGTCAGGGATCAGTCATACTCAGGCCTACTGCCAGAAGGAGCCTCGCTCTGTATCGCTCGCTCGCTCGCTCTTGCATCAACTGCAAGGGAAAACATCCAACCAACTATCGAGGTTGCGAAGGAGTTGCAAAAATGACGGGATCAATCCAAAACGATGCCTTCTAAAAACGTAGGGCTAGCGAGTACGAGAATTCATAACAGCGGTCCAACCCCAAAGCCCTTAAAGAAGGCAATGATAGCAAACACCGTGATGGCCGCTATGATCACCAATAACAACAACGTCAAAAATAACAACGAGCAAGTGGAAAGGGGAAAAACTTACGCGCAAATAGCAGCGCGAGCAAATACGTCCAACTGTGAATCACCCGATCCTGCCTCAAATGTTTTCTCAATGATTCTCAAGAAACTAGAAGAACTGACTAAAACGAATAAAATAATAGTCGAACGGCTACTCAACCTCGAAGCAGATCTGTGCAACTTATCATGAAAAAGAAGCTCAATATTCTTGCGTGGAATGCCAAGCCTACAGAAAAGACTTGATGAACTAAATATTTTTATTCATGTTTATTTTTATTTATGTTTAATTTCTGAAACTTACCTGACGACACAATCACGCGTGAAACTAAAAGGTTACCGCGACTACCACGCTCATCATCCATCGGGAAACGCAAGAGGCGGATCATCCCTATTTATAAAAGACTGTATTGAACATACTCTGAAAATACAAATTGAACTTGGCAAATTTCAAATGACCACGGTGCGACCAAAAAATAAAAATTAATCTTTTAGTATATCCTGAATCTATTGCCAATCACGCTGCAAAATAGAAAAACACGAATTCATTGACCTGTTTAACTCTCTTGGGCTAATTTTTATCATTAGTGGCGACCTGAATGCCACGCAAAACTCTCTACAGCGTTGACATGGAATGTGGTTGGTAATTTTAATCAACAGGCAGATCGACGTACTGGCCCTCAAATGTCGTCAAAACACCCGATCTGATAGACTTCTTAATGTGAAAAGGAGTAAACGCTAGTTACGTTAAAAGTTGAAGAAAGCTTTGACCTCTCTAATTATCCTTTCATTGTGCGAATCCTCGGTTAAGAAACAAAGACCACGCAGATTATCCAACAACAAAAAAAAAAAAAACTCACTGGAAAGATTTCCGAATAGAAGTTGTCGAAAATACTGAGCTAAAAGTACCGCTTAGAACGCCGTATCAACTTGAAAAAGAAGTTGAACGGTTTGTTGAACTCATACAGCAGGCGGCCTGGAATAACACTCCACGCGAATCGAACAAAATTGCCATTATTGGTATAAGATACCTGCCGGAAATCATGGAAATGATATGGAAGAAACGAAGAGCGCTGAAAAAGTGGCATGAAACTCAGGCTCAGCCAGATAAAACGTCCTTTACTAGGCTCTGCAACTTGCTGAAAAAATAGATCAAGGATTTTAATAACCAAGGAATTAAAATCTACCTAGAAAGCTTCACAGTGACAAAAGTTACCCATTACTCCATATGGAGAGCCGTTAAAAGTCTTTGAAAGCCCCAAATACACGTGGCTTCAATAAGAAGAAACCAGGATGACTAGAGGAAAGGAGATAAAGACAAAGCTAACGTTTTCGCTGACCATCTTGCAGAAACGTTCAAACCGCTAGACATGACGATGAGCCTTCCAATAGAAAAGGCTACACTCAGGAAATTTAGACGAGTTTTCCGCTTAAGCTTAAGCCCAATAAAACCCCCGGATATGAATCAATTACGAGAGAAATATTTAAAGCGTTACCGAAAAAAGTTTTGCTAAAGCTGCTCTATCTTATAACTGAAACTATAAGACTAGAGCATGTACCGCATCAGTGGAAAGTTGCCGAAATTATTATGGTTATGAAATCCGGTAAACCGTGGTCTGAAGTCAAGTCTTACAGACCAATATCGCTCCTTCCGATTATATCGAAGGTCTACGAGCCAATCTGACTTGTTCGTCTTAAATCGATTATTGACACAAATCGCCTCTTGCCCGATCATCAATTTAACTTTAGAAGCCAACACTCAACTGCTGACAAAGTGCATTGAATAACCGAGGTAATTGAACGAAGAATCGAGTGAAAGCTAGTCTGTTCAAGTGCATTCCTTGACGTTTTGTAAGCTTTTGATAAGTTATAAAACGAGGGCCTGAAATATAAACTTCGACAAGTCTTACAAGAGCAATTGTCTCATATTTTAGGTTCATACCTAGATGACCGACTCTTCCGTGTAAAACATGGAAACGAATATTCCAATTTTAAGACAATAAGAGCGGGGGTACCGCAAGGAAGTGTACTTGGCCGTCTGCTATATTTGCTTTTCACCTGCGACATACCGCAAACGGAAGATACTGTGCTAGCCACATTTACCGATGACACTGCCATCCTGGCAACAGCTAAAACCGTCGAAAAAGCAACTGTTAAGTTATAACGCGCATTTACACGGATTAAAAATTGGACAAAGACTTGGCGAATCGCGCTTAATGAAAAGAAGTCTATCCATGTGAAAATATCCATGTACAAATTTCTTTCGTGAACGAGGCCAAATATCTCGTTATGACACTCGACGCTAAACTTTCAGCAGCTTGGCTTGGCATATTCGTCAACTTGGCGTATTTTATGTGAAGATGTCTACCTAAAAGCGTACAAAATTCAACTTGTGCAAGAATTGAAGCCATGCGACTTGAATTTGCGTCATATTTTCAGTGGAGGGGCTCTGGAAAAACTCAATGAAAATCTGGTCTTTCATCGTGAAATTTTGTTCAGTATGAAGCCCATTTCTGGCTCAATGAATATGATAATAAACAAAATTGCCGTATTTGCGTTGATGAGCAACCTGAAGAGTACGAAAAGCTACCATTAAATCTATTAAAAACAACGATATGGTGTGGTTTATGGGCTGGTGGAATCATTTGTCCATATTTCTTCAAAAATGAGGTAAATCAGAATGTTACCGTCGATGTTAACCGTTATCGCGCCATGTTAACGGACTATGTGCTTTCTGAAATTGAAGCACATGGTCTCGGTGAGCTCTGGTTTCAACAAGACGGCGATACGAGCCATGCAATTGACTTATTGAGCATTTAATTTCACGTTTTGCTACGGTAAATTGGCCGCTTAGATCGTGCGATATCACACCTTTGGACTATTTTCCCTGGGGATATGTAAAGTCCCAGGTCTTCAAGAATAAGCCAGCTACGATTGACGCTTTGGAAACCAACATTACTTGTGTTATACGCGAGATACCAGTCGCTATGCTCGAACGAGTAGCTCAAAATTGGACCTTCCAAATGGAGCACCTCAGATGTAGCTGTGATCAATATTTACATAATATCATTTTTGAAAAGTAAATGCCATGAATTGTTCTTTTAATTGATAGTAAAAGTTTTAAGTTTGCTTTCAAATTTATGTATTTTATTTTACATTATAAATCAAAGCTCACGATGAATCACCCTGTATAAACAAAGCATAGCATTTCCGTCTGGCTATTTCCCTTATCTGTGTTCAGCACGAGAATAGCTATTGTGCTTAAAATTGTGGCATAACTAGCTGTAGACTGCCATGTTGAGTGACCTTGATTCATCCTCTTGGAACCCTTCTCTGGTTTGCTCATTCAACTGATAAAGTTTGGTCTTCTCACTCGCCATATCCAATACACTCAGTTCCATTCCACAACCACTAGCTAGTTCCAACCACTCTTTGCACCATCCTATCCTACTCTTAATTGTTTGTAAAGCTGTTTCTTTGGTAGCTATAATCCAGCATAATTAGTTCTTTGACCACGTGCTCAACCTGCGGTTTTAGAGTTTTAGCAAAGAATGGTTTATTAATATCCATCGAGCCAGAAATGGGCTTCATCACTGAACAGAATTCCACAATAAAACATCGGATTTGCATTGAGTTTTTTCCAAAACCCCTTCACTGAACATATGACACAAATTCAAGTCGCCTGGCTTCAATTCTTACACAAGTTGAATTTTGTACGCTTTTAAGCCGAGATCCTCACGTAAAATACGCCAAGTTGTCGAATACGCCAAGCCAAGCTTCTGAGAACGATGACGAATCTATTCGTCACGGTCTTCGCGGTACACTCTCAGCTACAGCTGCTATATTCTCTTCACTGCGTGTTGGATGTAGTCTAACCGGTCGAGTATCATCCACTAATGTAAACTGGGACTCAAATTTGCGAATTGTATTGGCAATAGTGGTTTCGGTAGGTTGATTATGCGCACCGTAAATTCCTCGAATCGCACGAAAAACATTTTTCACAGAACGCTGATTTTCGTAATACAGCTGAAAAATTTGGAGACACTATTGTGGTGTGAGTCTTTCCATGATGACTTGAGAAACGATACTGAACAAAAATGACAAAGCAGTTTGATAGGAGTCAAGCGTGATCTGTAAAAAAAGCCTATTGAAAGCCAAACCTCATTCTATGTAACAGTTTGCAAATATTTTACTAGACAAACAAAATCTAATCCAATCTAATCTAATTTAATTTATCGGTACTAAATACTTATAAAGAAATTTAATTCATATGGGATTCAATTCAAATAAAACAAAACAATAACTAACTTATGTAGTGCTACGGCGCGAAATGAGTCTACTATAATTTAGTATAAACTCTTTTAGACCGCCTTTCAAAATTTGATGACAATCCGATGCTTAGAATTGTTTTGACATCCATTTCAAAATGTCGTGTCAGTGTTTTTTGTGACCATGGAAAAAGAGCAGTATCGCTCTGTGCTCCAATTCTTGTTTTTCAGTGGCAAAACCTGAGAGGAGATCAAGCCCACTCTCGCTCGTGGGATAAAAGTACGGGTCGAACGAGAAAAAAATCGCTTCCACGGAGGAGTATTTCGCAGGGCAATAAAAGTCGTACTTTACGGAAGAGTTAAAAAAGTGGCAGCATCGCTCGAAAAAGTGTATCGAGTTGAAAGGGGATTATATTTAAAAATAAATTGTACAAACCTAAAAAAAAGTTGCGGGTATTTGGGTATTCATTAAACAGCCTTCGTAGTCGCACACAATTCACATTCTAATGCATAGATAAAAAGAGGAAAGCGCCTTTGCGAAGATGCGGAGAAAAACTCGAAAAATTATAAAAACATTTGTTTAAATGGCAAAAAGCGTTTTTGGAATACCATATTTCTTTATTAAGAAAAAAACTGATGACAAATTGACATCATTTCTAATGATTGCACACATATGTGAATGCTTTGATTAAATTTATATAAACGATTATATGTGTATTCATTTATGCATGCACCTATACATAGTCTACTTGTTGGGGAACGACATACTGACAGCAATTACGTACAAACTTCGATAATATGTAACATACCCTAAATGGAACAACAAAATAAGTAAAAAGTTATTTTACGAATATTTATACATATGTTATTCTTATTTTGAAATGAGAATTTCTGTATTATACTTGAGTTATCGATGGAATAGTATTGGATTGTGGATTTGCAGTAGATATGCACATAAGATTATAGGTGAGTCAGCTTTTTTGAATTAAAACTACGTTGACAAGTTGATACCAATGTTTCACGGGTGCTACTCAATCACTCTAGTTGACATTTTAAGGCAATGTAAAACCAGATATTCTTATTAACAACTTAATTAAGATAAATTATGTTGAAATTTATAAATAATTTGTGAAGTCATAGTTTACGGAAACTGTCTTACCAAGCTAAGTGAGGCGTATGCCCTAAATAACAGGAACATCTGTTCTAGATTAATCTTTTCATTGAGCAAGTAATTGAAACAGCTTTATTGTCATGTGTGTATCTTGTATTATTTCCAAAGTAAGCGTAGGGAACTCTTTGACTTGTTTTTTTTTTTATTTATGAAATTTATCAAATAATTGAAATCATATATCTTCTCCTTTTAAAAAAACAGTTTCGTTCTTCAAAGTAATATTAAAAAAAAAAAAATTACATTGATGGCTATAATTGTCTTAATCTCATTTCAGTATCTGCCGCTCTTAATAGTCTGGATTATCCTTTCTTCTAATTTTCCAACTAAAGACATTCTCTAGTTTGGCTGCATATAAGTTTTGGCTATTAATTAAATACACACATTTCACCATTTTGATATCATTATCCATCCTGGTTGAAGTTTTGTAAACCAACCCATCCATTAGTTCTAGAGAGTGGATAGTTTATTAAAAGTTATTGGAGTCAACACGGTTTTACTATGGGGAGTAAAGCAAGAGAAGTAGATATATCGCGACTTCGAAAATCTGCATATCATCCTCACCGATCTTGAGAAGGCGTACTTTCAAAAAATCTTATGCGGCGGCGTAAAAATTTTAAAAAGTACTAGTGGCGTACATAAGATAGTTATGCGGTATGTACGATGACGTCAATATAAAAGTGGAATATTCAACAGGAAATAGCTAGAGAATTAGAAGTCAAAATTGAGTATTGAGAATACAGTGTTTAAAGTATTTTGTTTTTGTAATTTGAAATTTTGCACTTTTTTTCAGTCGTGCGTATGGCTCTCCAAAATGGAGGAAAAATTGCAGTTAGATTTGAACATGTTTAAGAACACGTGATTAATTGACATAAATTCGTAGTGTTAAAACTGCAGGTATTTAAATCAGGTCTTAGTTCTTGAAGCAGAGAAAGTCTCCGGCTAAACAAACTGTCTGTCTAATTAACTATACGAGCGTACAAGTAAGATATTTATTGTACGTTGATTTTGATAGTTGAAGCCTGCTGAGCTCGGCAGAGCATTCCAAAAGGGATTTGTACGGCATAGAAAAGAATCATGACATGTATACCATATGTGTATGCGTATGGTATATGTGTATTGAGGATCATTCATAGCTGGAGGGGAGTTGCAGTTGAAGGTTGCATTGGTGGTGAAAGTAGCGATAGACCAATGTAAGGCAGGAGACAATACACCGATGCAATATCCGCCTCACCTATGAGGTTTATAGCACGGTTTTGAATCCTTTCCAGCAAGTAAAGAAATGTCTTGGAAGTAGGTATCTAATCAGATGTGGGCATTGTACTCCAATTTTGGGAGGAAAAGTTCCTAATATATACATACACATACATATATTGATGTCAGAGGTATCTGTTTATATGTTTAGTGCTAAAGGCAACGTAGTCGTATTCCAACTAAGGTTGACCGTTCTTCTGGTCATTGCGAAATTTTCGTTCCGCTGTTAGGCAGAACGTATACCATTCAGTATACCGTTCAGTATACAGCCCTAAATTTCCGTCAACCTGACGACTACAATGTGCCTCAATGATGAATTTAAGCGACCGTTTTCATATGTGGATTGTATTATAGCTTATTTGTAACTTTTTCAACATAGTTTTCTATCCTGTCGAACTGAAAGAAATATGTGGAATTTAAGCAATAATATTCTATAAAAGCAGACTTTTTTTGAATTATTAAAATTTATTTAATTTATTTGAATGCAGATCTTAAAGTACAATAGATTACTCTACTAGGTGGAGTGAAAAGTAACCTTCTTGACCGCCAGAATGCACTGCTACTGCAAAAAAGCTTATAATGCCTTAAAGTGCGTTAATATTTAGACAGACATGCCAAATTTCAGTGCGATATTGTCTTTAGTTTTGTTTTGACAGCTGATTGTTGTTGACGTGTTTGGCATCATGTTGAGTATGGACAAAAACGATTTTCGTTCTCCCATAAAACATTATTTTTTGAGAGGCAAAACGGCTAAGGAAACAAACGAAAAGTTGGATAAACATTATGGGGCTAATGCTCCGTCAGATTACACCGTCAAATATTGGTTTCGAGAGGACAATGTCAAAAAAATACACGAAATGGTGTTGGCTGACCGGAAAGTGAAGGTGCGCGAGCCAGCAGATACCACAAAGATTAGGGCTGAACTCACACGCCATATTTTGGGTAATATTCTGCATATGAAAAAGTTATCCTGCCGCTGGGTGCCGCTCATACTCACTCTTGACCAAAAACACAAACGCGAGAGCACTTCGAAAGAGTGTATGGAATTGCTGATGCGGAATCGGGCGGACTTTTGGCGTTGATTGGTAGCTGTTGATGAAACTTTGACCCACTATTACACACCAGAGAATAGAATGAGTGCCCGGTAATAGACTGAAGCCGGCACGAGTGCTCTGAAGCGGCCGAGGGAGGCTCGATGGGTCGGAAAGGTTATGGCGTCGATTTTCTTTGATTGTCATGGCATACTCTTCGTGGACTAAACCGAAAAAGGAAAAACTATCAACAGCGACTATTACTGTGCATTATTGGAGTAATTGAAGGCCGAAATCGCTGGAAAACGGCCTCACATGAAGCGAAAAACATTTTGTTTTTGCAAGACAATGCACCGGCACACAAGAGCATCGCAACCATGGCTAAAATCAATGACTTACGGCTCCAATTGCTGTCGCATCCACCGTATTCACCCGATTTGGCTCCCTCGGACTATTATCTCTTCCCAAATCTCAAAAGATGGCTCATCAATAAAAAATTCAGCTCACGCGAGCAAATCATCGACGCCACGGAGGAGTACTATGCAGACCTTCCGAAAAATTACTTTTCGGACGGGATCAAGAAGTTGGAAAATCGCTAGAATAAGTGTATCAAACTAAAAGGAGACTATATTGAATAAAATAAAAAAAAAAACATTTAAAAAAATTTTTTTCATTCCCAAGGAGGTTACTTTTCACCCCACCTAGTATTCTATCATACAATGCAAATTTTGTCTGCTACTTACGACTTTTTGAAAAGTCGTAAGTTATATTACAACGTAACATACAGATGCGAATAGACGAACAGATTTAACATGCAGATATAAATATTTTGATTTGCTTCTGTTGACCATCAGTCGCTTGATTAAATTATTTTAATATACTCATACCTAAGTCACTTCGTAGAATAACATTTCAATTGCTCATTATCATAACATGAATTGAGGTTGACTTCAATTGAACTTTTGCCACATACTCCTTTAAAACATTCATGGATATATGTACGTTACATTTGTACAATATATATACATTTTTATTCACGCATTATAAGCATGAATTATTGGAGCACTAATTAAAATTGAGTGGTCATTAATAACCGTGGAATTTTGATGTGTCTTAAAGTGTTATGTGATTTTGCTGGTGTAACGAGCTTGATCTATAATGTGATTTTTACCTAGAATAATCGAATCCTACAATGATTGATCAAATTTGGCATCACCGTCATAATATTTGAATTTGCGGAAGCATACGTTTGTAATTCTGTGTGAAGTTGACGTTCGAATGTTGAGCTAACCACTTAACTTGTCCCAACTCGAAGTGCGTTATAAAAGACTTGTTCTGTTGTGAATGGTAATTGCCACTGCTAAGTGAAAGTATCAGATTCACGACTATTTCTGTTTAAGTAATGCTGCTTTACTTACAGTTACGGATTTATTTTCCAAAACATAATTATAATAGATATATAGCGGAAGAAGAAAGGCCACGGATACCTTACAAGAAGAAAAAGTGAATTTGGAAAAGTTATACGTACGATGTTGAATGCGAGAAGAAAAACAATAATAATTAAACTTATTTTTTCATTAGATAATTATTTTATTGTTGATATTAGAGATTAGAGGCTACTATAATTGCACCTCGATAAACTTGATTTTAAAACAGGAAATATCTGGAAGTAGAGAAAAATTCGAGAACAAGGTTGGAATAGATGGCCTGTTTCATCATAAATGGCTGATTTTTACCAAAAAAAAAAATTGCTGAGCGTTGTTATTTGTATATTCACAGATAATGAGTAATAAAGGAAACAGTCTTTACTTCTAAGGATATGAAGATGAAAATCTCGACAGGCAAAACAATGTGGAATTCTATTGTAATTATATTGTAAATGTATTACGCACATCTTTTTAATTATGGTAAATCAAAGATCAAAATAATTGTATTATAAGTCCATATAGCAAAGTCGTTTTTGGGAGGTCTTCACATAAGCAATTCCTTAGGTTCGATTTTTCTTAATCTATGAGACTGTATATTCAGAACGTCTACTCTTACCAGATAAATTTGCATTTGCGAATCTTGGTTGTGGTTTTTATCATATCACGAAAGCAAGCAAGCGAGGAAAAAAAAAATGTTTCTTGCATTCCATAAATATCTTTTGTAAATATTTGTATGCAAATAAGGCATTGGAAAAGGTAATGAAAAAGTAACCCAGTAACCTAGTTTCGTTGATAGTCATCTAAGGATGGATCAAAGATGGATTTAGGAACGGGTAGGGATCTTCTCTTATGATGTTCACTATGCTTGCCGAACTACAGCAATGTCTTCTAGACTGTGATATTGACTGTAGCAGAGGCACCACGTTAATATTACTGTATTTATTGACAGCCCAGCTGCTATCTTGGCCATGGAAATCAAATTGAGACTTATGTAGCACTGCCGTGAAGAAATTAAAGATCTTAACCTTGAGTACAAAACAACTGAGCATAGATAAATTGTAACTAAAAAGTATCTTCTAAAGTTCTATTATCTAAAATTTTATGTGAACAATTAAGCTATCAATTGCAACGATCAATAATAATGTTGGAATTAGCATACATTTATTAATACCAATATACTTAAGATTTGTATGTACCTCTCCAGCATAAGTTTATAAATCAATTACCATTGATTTATTGCGTTGCTATTTTGTAGAATTCAAATTATGGTTTTGTTAAACTTCCGCAAACTCTTTTGAGAAGACTTTTATTCATAAGGCACATATATGAAATAAGATTTTTAGCAATAATTTCATCGCCGCTAGTTTTTTGGCTTCCCGGTTAAATTTGCTTTTGCTGTCCCATTTGTATTCTTAAATAGTTTTAGATAGATAGATAGATCTTTATTTGGTATACAAATTTTTGCAAAGGATAGTTACCACACATTTTACATTACTTATAACTTTCTACTGAAACATTGTCTTTTTTTTTGCTTTGTAAAGTATTGTTATAATTCAAAAAAAGGAAAAATTCAATTAAATTTGGAGGAAAATACGATAAAAACCTCCAATCTAAAAAATAAATAATTAAATAAATAATTATTTAAAAAAATAATAACAAATAAATAATATAAATTAATAATAATTACATAATTATAATAAAAGTAAATAAATAGTACATTACTATAAAAATAAATAAATAAGTATACAGGTGAGTAAGTAAATAAAAATACGTTATTGGCTCAACGAGTGAGTAAATAAATAAATAAGTTAAACAAACAAACAAAAAAAAACAATAAATAAATAAATAATATAAAGAATTAATCAATAAATATATATTTACAAATATACATATAAAATAATAAATAAATAAATAAATAAATATAAATCTAAATGTATACAACATATAAACTGACATATAAATGAATAGATATATGGATGAACTACAATAGGTCTTTAAGTGGCTGATTTTTAGCGTAAGCACATTTGTTTTTAAAATTGCACGTAAGTTTTTTAATTCTTACCGATAGCAATTCAACATTCGATCTTCTATATAGCTTTGAAGTAAAATGGTGCCATGGAAGGCTAAGCATCATCTTGAATAGCTTATTTGCGCCACTAGCGGTTTTTTAATGTGGCATACCGGTGACCCATAAAGTAGTATCGATTGGAAAATTACTTTATGTATGATCACTTTGTTTTCCTTAGACAGAGCTGATTCTCTGTTTATATTGTAAACGGATATAACATCTTTATCGCTATATTGACCTTTTGTAGGGCTCTCAAAATATGCTCATGAAATGTGAGTTTACTTTCAAGATACATACCTAAGTATTTTGTACAATTGGACCAGATTATGGTCGATCCATACAATTGCAGTTGGCTGTTCGGAAGATAGCAAGGTTTTATTTTTCGAGTAAAAAAGATAGCTTGCATTCTCTCAGCGTTCAGCTTATTACCATCGCATTGCGAAGATTAGTCTCAATAGTAAGAGCAAATTTATTGCAACTTGATAGTTTGTTAAATTGAGAAAATCAGACGTAAACAAACTGTACAAAACTGGATCAATAACAGAACCTTGCGGCACACCCGACTCAAAACATATCAGACTTGAAACACTACCATTAATTTGGAGTTTAAAAGAACGACCTGACAAAAAACTTTGGACTATCTTACACAGAAACGGAGGAAAGTTGTACATAATCATTTTATATAAAGGACCATCATGCCAAATGGAATCGAATGCTTTTTCGATGTTCAAAAGTATCATCCCGATTGATTTTCCTTGTTGGCGGTTTTTTGACAAAATTACAAATTCGAAGAACTGGTGGGAGGCACTATGCTGAGGTCTAAAACCGAACTGCACGTCAGAATATATGTTACATTCTATAACTATATTTGAAATATCATATGTGTTGAATCTGCCAAATTTTAGAACTAGTTTGAAAGCCATCAACATCGAAAGTTTTCCAAAACATAGCGCAAAACGCGCTTTACAATACGCATTACTTATTCTAAGCCATATTGCTATATTTTTGAAAAAAATTAAATATTGATTGTTAAAAAGGCTTTTTTTAAATAAGTTATACATCACAACTACACTGTTTTTATTATTCAAATAAAAATAATATGATCCACCGCGTTATAGTAATTTCGTTGACACTGAAATGTGAGGAGTCTTAAACGTCACAGTTTTTTGAATTACAGAAGGCTAAGAAAACAAGGAAGCTTGTAAAACGAGGTAAGAGAGTACAAGACAGTGATAGTTTAAATATTGTAAATTTGGTTTAAAAAGTACAAACTTTTTTGTAATTTTAATAAGGATATTGTTTTAACTTTTTATTTTATTTTTTTTAATACGCAATTAAGAAGTACAATAATTATATTTGTAGTATTTATTTTTTTAAATTTTTTCCTTAAAATACATCATTTTTTAAAAGTACATATTTAGGGAAAACTAGAATCAATTTCTAATTCTTCAGTTTTAGCAAATTTGTAATGCCTTAACTAATGTGTAAGGTTTTCCAATAGGGACTTGACAACTTTGAATTTAATTTGTGAACGCACTGTTTCACTAATCATCAAACTGTCACTGTCAATTTATTCAGTAAGCATTTTTATCATGGTAAAGTACACTAACGAGCAATGTCTGCAAATTATAAAAATTTTCTACAAATATTCGGAGTCGGTGACTGAAGCTTTAAGAGCGTTAACTCCAATTTTCTGTCGTAATTCTCGTCCTAGTAGACAGGCAATAACAAGTTTAGTGCAAAAATTTGAGTCTACATATTCGTTGTGTGATATTGCCGTGAGACAACGGGTTGGTCGAAGTGTCTAAAATATCGCTGCCGTTCAGACGTCCGTAGCAAACGATCCAAATCAGTCAATTCCATGGCGTTCTCAAGAATTGGGCATCGCTCAGACCACATTATGGCGTATTTTGCGTAAGGATCTTGGTTTACACCCATACAAGATCAAGCTGACTCAAGAATTGAAGCCGATGGACCATTTGAAGCGACGTACGTGTTCCGATTGGGTTCTGGAGCAAAACCGCCAAGATGATGAATTTCATCGCAAAATCATCTTCAGTGACGAAGCTCATTTTTGGTGAAAACCCACATCTGCTTCATGAATCACCACTTCATTCACAAAAAATAACTGTTTGGTGCGGTTTGCATGCCGGCGGCGTTATTGGGCCATATTTTTTCGTCAACGATAACGATCTTTACGTTACTGTAAATGGTCAGCGTTATCGCGCCATGATCACCGATTATTTTTGGCCTGAATTGAAAGATACGGACTTGGACGACATGCGGTTTCAACAGGATAGTGCCACAAGCCACAGAGCACACGCTACAATCGATTTTTGAAGAGTAAGTATGGTGAGCGTGTTACCTCAAGACATGGGCCAGTCGATTCGTGCGATTTAACGCCGCTTGACTATTTTCTGTGGGGCTACATTAAGTCATTGGTTTATGCCAACACGCCGACTACGTTGGAAGAGCTATAAGCCAACATTGAACGCGAAATAGCGGCCGTTTCGGCCGAAATGTGTGGCCGAGTCGTTGAAAATTGGGTCCAAAGAATCGACCGCTGCAAACGCGCCCGCTGTGGCCATATGAACGAAGTCGAGTTCCATTCATAAATGTTTTGATTGTACTTCAAGCCAATAATAAAGTTTTTGAAATATCTCAAATGGTTTGCCTTTTATTTAAAAAAAAGTTTATCAAGTCGTTATTAGAAAACCCTATACTATTAATAATCCAGCAATTTTAGTGGGCTTGTATCTGAAATTCATATTATGTGCAACCGACTTGAGGCCTTTAGTTTTACAACCATAGGATTTGCAAAGTAAGAATAAAATATTTCATCGTTTGACATGGAATCTTATCACAGGTGATTGGGTTAAAAAGACTTTGGAAAATGTAAATGTGATTAAATCATCATGTAATTTAATCATTTACTTAAAGTTTTGGGTTGGCAGTGTCTAAATTAGGAAAAACGAACTCATAAAAAGAGCTAGGTTTTGTTGAAGTATGTTCTTATACACAATGTGGATGGATTTATGATATATTCATTTTATTGAAAGACCGGCAAAAAGCGATCCTCATTTCAATTCATTTACATTTTGCGCCTACTTTCATGATAAATCGCGGAGTATTCATCATTATATTGATCATGTGCCTGCGTTTTTGAAGCCAAGTTCACTTATTAGTTATTCTTCTATATTGCTAGAGTGTTATTCCGAAGTGCGTCTATAGTGAAAACATTATTATTGGATATCATCACTTATGCTTGCGGAAAATAAATTAGTAAGTAAGCTCTGCTCTCAAGATAGGTGCACACAGAAATATATTAGGTGCACAACTAAATAATCGCTGTTTTTTTTTTATGATAATTCAACTTTTTTGTGAAAAAATGTTTACAAATGAATAATTTAAAGTATTGCCCATCGTTAACTACAGCTTTTTCCCATCTTTCTGCCAGAGTTTAAATACCTTTACGGTAAAAGTTTTTATGTTTTGAGACTGTTCACAAATAAAGCCATTTTTAGATGTCTTTATATAAGCGAAACTGCTGATTAGCTAGACCATGTGCCATCGAACGGAACAAGTAGTAATCGGACGGCGCAATATCTGGGGAATATGGCGGGTAGGGTAGGACTTCCCATTTGAGCGTTTCCAAGTAGGTTTTACGGGTTTGGTAACATGAGGCCGAGCATTGTCATGCTGTAGAATCACTTTTTCATGCTCCTGCTCGTATTGTGGCCGTTTTTCGCGCAGTGCTCGGCTCAATTGCATTAATTGAAGTCGTCGATATCGTTCTCTTGTGATGGTTTGATTAAGTTTCAACAGGTCATAATAAATAACATCGACCTGGTCCCATAAAACGCACAGCATAACCTTCGCAGCGTGAATATTCGGCCGAGCCGACTACCTAGAAACATGACCGGGCAGTCTCCATGACTTTTTTCTCTTTGAGTTGCTATAATGAATATATTTTTCATCACCCGTTACGATGCGATGAATGAAACCCTTCCTTTTTTGCCGCTGGAGCAGTTGTTTACAGGTGAAAAAACGACGATTGACGTCCCTTGGCTTCAAATTATAAGAAACCCAAGTTCCTTATTTTTGAATCATTCCCACACATGCAACCGCTTGGCTTAGCGGGTAACCCCTAATACTGAAGCAAGCTCCTCTTGCTTTTGGCACAGATCCTCATCGAGAAATGCCTCCAATTCAGCGTATTTAAAGGATTTTGGCCTTTGTTCATGCGGACGCTCGTCAGCATCGAAATCACAGTCTTTGAAGCGACGAAACCAATCATGGCATTTTGTTTCACTTAACATAGAGTAGTATGAAAGGAAAAAAATGACGATTTTTTGGCACAAAATCAGACATTTTCAGACAACCAGAAGTATATGACGACAAAACAAAATCACTAATGTGTCAAAACGGTTTGTTTACCATATGTCTCAGCTTGGTTCATGACGTATTGGAGATGTCAAATTCGATCAGCACTTACTGCTGAAGCCATCTTTTGAGAACTTAGTTGCGCACCTAATATAACTAAAACATGTTTGGTCTTACAATTTTAGGCTTCATATTTTTATATAGTGAGAACAAATTTTAATTGAACTTATTAATTCATTATTCATAATATAATCCGGGAGGGGGAAGACAAGCGGGTCAGTTGGTCAGCTAGCCAAGAAATAAGAATAGCTCGGTTGGTAATAGGTGTAATGTAAACAAATATTTTGCGGCGTTGGGTTAATTACTCACTAAGCCGCTCGATAAGTTAAAAATTACATGGAAATTACACGCTCCTTATCAATGGCCAATTTGCTATCTAGAACGTCTGTAATTACAATTTAAATCTCTAATTGCACTTTACGCGGCATTTTTTAAATACACACATATCTTTTCATTGACATTGGCTCACATAAGACACCCATATTTTTAATTTAATATTGGCACATTACGAGCATGCATAGTGAATTAAAAAAAAATTTTTAACTGATAATTTATGAGAATATAATCATTTTTCTCCCACGGCTCTTTCCAAAACTAGCTTAGAATGGTATATTGAGCGAACAAAACGTATAAAAAAAACCAGCATTAAACAGTGCGCTGGGTTGTGCTGATCCACAAGTTACATACTTGCATCGTAGCAGACAAAATTACAAATCTAGATTGCAAGTACTCTTTAAGTTGACTTGGGCGAATTTTATTAGCTTGACTTAGAATGGTGACCGTCCTGTTCATATGTCGCTGCCTTAGTATAGTAAACAACATTGCATCGAGATGTGGGAATAAAATTTGCACATGGTGATTCACTTTTGCTGGTACTAAGAGCAGATCCGGTTAAAAGATTTTCTAGCTGAAGAAAAGCTATTTTGTTATTAAATGTCTGCGACAAACACCAAACAGTATATGGTAAACGGCAAATAGCCCAGCGAAGCGATTGAGTAATCAAATTGTCTGCCTAATAAATGTTGCTGAAAACGCCTTTTAGGTGCGTCAGGGTGATTGTATAAATAGCGTCAATTTTTCACGGCTGCTGGATTATAGGTAACGGATAATACCATATTTGTGTTCGTTTATGTGTAATAATTATTGCTACAGTTTTAAGACTTTATGATGACACTTTTATTTATAGAGCCAATTCGTATGAGTTCGTGCTGAGTTTAAGTACATTTCTGAACACTGCAAATTTGAACAAAGAAACAACATGGCTAGAGATCAACTTATATATCATTGTTATATAGTTTAGTTAATTGTTTTTTTTTTTTGTGAGTCTGAAGAGTGTTCTTATTAACTTATTGTATGTGGCCGTTGCTCAAATATCGGCTTCCCAATCGGAAGGTTCGGCTTTCAATCGCAACCGCGCCTGAAAACATTCTTTTCTCAGCCAACTTAAATCATGTAAGGTAAGTAGTTGCTTATAATACAACTATAAATCCAATTACACTAATAATTTAGTTCCCCCTTTCGATGTGGGATCCTACCCAATACTAACTGAGCCCAACATTGCAAAAGTTTATACAGGTCATAGTATACATATTCATGGTCAAATTTTACATGAAATAATCTTTAAAAAGCCGGCATAGATTTACCAATTCAAATAAAAATCTGTAAAAAGTAAATGGCAAGCATTGATTTATCAACTCAAATTGTATGCATTTTTGTAATTTTCCTGTATTTTTTTTTTTGGACAATTAAAAAATAAACGCTTAGTATACAGGAGCTTATCGTCTGCATAAGCTAACACTAAGTGCCCATCTTTTTCCAGAAGTCAACTTAATTCCTTGACTACTTAATTCCATTTAGAGGAGAGACAGAGAACACAACTTTTCATTATGCCGCAGTCGAGACTGACAATCCTCAACATACATAATTATCCCGAAAGCTTCATATAATCGTTCTTTTTTGGACATTCTACGTACTTGTATGTTGTGAAGTTGAGAGTAAGATTGTATCAAAGATAAGTGTGCATCAGCTTTTCTGTAGTCAAATGAATCAAACTTTAAAGTAAACGTCATGTTTATTGGGTCTATAACTTCGTGCGGTTTGCTAAGAGATGGCGTAACTTATATTATTCCATTATTATTATTCCATTGGAACATACGTTGGAAAGCTACTGTCATTGTACGTCATTTCATTATATGTCATTCATTTGAAGCGTAAACAACAATAATTTTTTTTCACTCAAATATATCGAACTTTGTGCCTAAAAAAGTGTTTTTGCGGGGAGTTCCTCTTCATTACTTTAATATGAAGAAAACTGCTGTCGAAAGTCATCGTATTTTGGTGGAAGTTTATGGCGAACATGCGCTAGCTGAGCGAACGTGCCAAAAGTGGTTTGCACGATTAAAAAGTGGCGATTTTAGCTTGGAAGACGATGAACGTCCTAAGCAGACAAAAAACTTTGAAGATGAAGAACTGGAAGCATTACTCTATAAAGATTGTTGCTAAACACAAGAAGAGCTCGCAGAATCTTTGGGTGTCACTCAAGCAGCCATTTCAAAACGTTTTAAAGCAGATAGATATATTCAAAAGCAAGGAAATTGGGTTCCACATATACTCAAGCCGAGAGACGTCGAAAGGCGGTTTTGCATGTCCGAAATGCTGCTGGAACGCCACAAAAGGAAGTCATTTTTGCATCGGATTGTTACTGGTGATGAAAAGTGTATCCATTACGACAACCCCAAGCGCAAAAAATCACATGTGAAACCCGACCAATCAGCCAAATCAACGGCAAAGCCGAATATCCATGGCGCGAAGGTAATGCTCTGTATTTGGTGGGATCAGATGGGTGTGCTGTATTATGAGCTGCTAAAACCGAAAAACAGTGGATGGGAAGTCTTACCCTACCCGCCTTATAGCCCAGACCTTGCCCCTTCTGACTACCATTAGTTCCGGTCGATGCAGAACGCCCTCACTCAAAAACGGTTCACATCAGAGCAGAATATCAAAAATTGGCTTGATTCATTCTTGGCTGCCAAGCCGGCGCAGTTCTTTTGGGATGGGATCCACAAATTGCCAGAAAGATGGGAAAAAGTCATAGCTTTAGATGGGCAATACTTTGAATAATACTATTGTACATGTTTTTCTTAAATAAACGTTCAAATTTTGAAAAAAACACCGCACGAATTAAATTACATACTCAATAACTGGCACTGTAATACTCGTAATTGTGTAAACCGTTCCATATCTTTATTTTTTTAAAATAATGCACAAATCGCGCATGCTATACGCAAGTTTGAAAATAAAGTTCGTAAGATTGGATTGTGCCAATATTAGTGAACTCAGTCGAGAATATTGCTACTCTTATCGAAAGAATGCGCATAGACTTAATTTTTAACTCGCCACAAACCTCAGCAACTGAACATTACCTCACCAGTTTGATTACAATCATGCATAATGTTCTCGTGCTATTCTTTTACTCAGGAACTGAGTTATAACTTCGTTATCAATTCACTGTTTAAGTTTCAAAGAAGTTTAAAATTGGCATCGACTTTGCTCAAAAAATTATCTTTCCGTATGACGTGTATAATTATCTTTGCGGCAATGTTAAGAAGTAAGACTGTTGAACTTTTGGGCTCGGAAAACTTATATCCATTCCTAGAGAAGCTAGTCCATTCTCAACGTGTGTTTGGTGTAGTTTTCGGAGTGCCCTCACTAATAACTTATTCTGCTATAAAGATAAAGATAGCAATAGCGGCTTTGCTGTACGTGTATGTATGAAAATGTAAGAAACATACTTGGTGTACTGACAGGCCATTTGATCAATCAAGGATCAATTAAGCCATGGGCTGATTGCCGTTTCTAAGAGAGGGCACCACTTGAATTAAAATCAATTAAATTAGTACCAACCTTCAAAAGATACGTGTATAAATTTGACAGCTGTCGGACGATTAGTTCTCGAGATATAACGTTGTGAGTGAAGCAACTTTTGTTATTGTGAAAAAAAAAAAAAATGGATTCAAAGCAATTTCGTATGTTGATTTAAAATTGAAAAGTGGTCATACAAGCACCGAAGATGATGCACGCAGTGGACGTCCAAAAGAGGCTGTTTCAGATGAAAACATCAAAAAAGTCCACAAAATGATTACGAATGACCGTAAAGTGAAGTTGATTGAGATACCTGAGGCTCTGAAGATATAAAAAGAGCGTGTTGGATATATCATACACGAATAGTTGGACATGCGAAAGATCTGTTCAAAGTGGGTGCTGCGTTTGCTCACAGTCGACCAAAAACAACAACGTGTTGATGATTCAGAGGAGTGTTTAAAGCTGTTCAACTGCAATAAAGCCGAATTTTTGCGTCGGTATGTGACAATGGATGAAACTTGGCTCCATCACTTCACACCAGAGTCAAGTCGGCAGTCAGCTGAGTGGCGAGCAGGCGACGAACATCCGTATTTTGGGATACACATGGAATAATTTTCATCGACTATCTCCAAAAGGGGCAGACTATCAACAGCGTTGATTGCGTTGTTGGAGCGTTTGAAGGACGAAATCGCAGAAAAACGGCCGTATTTGAAGAAAAAGAAAGTGCTGTTTCATCAAGACAATGCACCGTGTCACAAGTGGATGAAAACGATGGCAAAATTGAATGAATTTAGCTACGAATTGCTTCCCCATCCACCGTATTCTCTCGATTTGGCTCCCAGCGACTATTTCCTGTTCGCAGACCTCAAAAGAATGCTCGCCGGAAAGAGAGAGGCTAAACCGAAATCGTACTACAAAACTGGTATCGCAAGATTGAAAAATCGTTTCAATCAGTGTATCGCCCTCGAAGGCAACTATATTGATATATAAAGTTGAATTTTGCAAAAATTTTGTGTTTTACTATAAAACGGCACATCCCATGTGTTACTTAATGTATTCACAATACATTTAACGTCTATTGTCACAGTGCTTGAGAATTAAAAATTACGGGAAAATTAAAAAGGATGATTATAAATGCATATTTACTTGTTGTTTCATAATATACTATAATAAAACAACATTTGGTATCTCAATGGGGGCGGTAAAAGTGCTCTAAAATTCCCAAAAGCTTTAAGGATGGTGTCAGATTGAGCAGTTAGAACGCTCTAAACTATCGTTTTTGAAAAAATTAGGTGAAACAGAGAAATTTTTGGAGATGAATATCCATCGTTGTGTTAGTGGACACATGAATCAGAAAAAAGTAATTAGCTTGACGTTGCTATTTTGTATCATAAATGCTCATCTCAGTTCGAAGTAAGATTACACAGTTCTAAATATACTTGGTCCTTAGAATGTTCACTTGGCGTTCATTCTCAGGGCTAAGAAATGATCAGAGAAGGTGATGTAGGCGATATACGTACAAACATGCCTAACTGGAGCATATAAAGTGTTTTCGCTCCTAGATAGATACATATGTATAGAGAAAAGTTATTCCGGTCGGCAGTTGGTGATAGAATTTTCGTAACATAGATAAAAATGAGAAAGGCGATAGATCAGCTGGATATAAACTAGACAGCAAATAAACCGGGCCACTCGCTACCTTGGAACTCTGATTCAGTTTTCTCAAAAAGTATAAAACTTACAACTATTAAAGCTGCACCTACAGAAAGTGCGTCGATAAAAATTACTTTTAATTTATTCATAAGCACCGTTAACTCACATTGTAAACAAACAACAAACACAATGCTAACGATTTGCTCTGTTTTAATTAGATTTCGTGATTAACGTTCTTTTTTCTACAATGAGGTTAGTCAGTGTCTGTTATCATTTTTTTAGTTTTTGTCCATCGTTTGCACAGCCGCGTGTATTTTTGCGATTTTTTTCGGTAAATAATGGATACGACACCTCAGGAAGCAGGCTTTGCGCAACGTGAAGTCGCTCAAAGACTTCAAATCAGCAGATCTTCGGTGCAACGAGTTTACAGAAGATACCTAGAGACTAGAGCATTTGATCGACGTCCAAATACGGGCAGACCTAGGGTTACATCAGCAGTAGATAATCGATATATTAAACTTATTGTTCTGCGAAATCGCCGCCTCAATGCAGTTCAAGTCCAAAAACGTCTGCTTGACGAACACCAAATATTCATAAGTTCAAATACCGTCAGAAGGGGACTTTTTGAAAAGAACCTGACTCCAAAAAGAGCTGCAACAGGCCCAGCATTAATGGTAGCCCACCGTAGAGCACGGCTTGAATTTGCTCGAGAGCATAGGGATTGGGCGTTAGAGCAGTGGGGTAATGTACTCTTTACTGAAAAGACGAGGATAAGTCTACATGGAAGTGATCGACAGAGGGTATATCGTCGCGTTGGTGAACGTTATTCTCAATGTTGCATAGTGGAAACTGTTGCTTATGGAGGAGGATCTGTAATGGTCTGCGGCGACATCTACTTAACCGTACATGCAGCTTTAGTTTTCATCGAACCGACGGGCCATACATGTAGATTGATTTCTCATTGCTACATTACTGAAATTATCGCAGGCCATGTGGTACCTTACGCAGGATATATCGGGCAGAATATGCGACGTCTGCATTCGTACAATGGACTGGCCAGCTCGAAGCCCGAACTTGAATCCGATAGAACATTAATGGGATGAACTGAATTGTCGCATTCGAGCCTGGGTACCTGCTCCAACAAGGTTCCCAGAGCTTCGAATCGCAGTTGAAGAGGAGCGAAATGCAATTCCTCAAGATTTTATCGTCAGGCTTGTGAGGTCGAAGAATACAGGTTTGTTGGCAATTATCCGAGCAAGCGATTTAATTTTTATTTTATTTATTATTTTATTTTTCATTTTATGATTACTTAAATTAAAACAACTGGGAAACGACTCTTTTTTGTTTAATCTTAAATAAACACTAAATAAGTGAAAAATAAATAAATAAAAAAATGAAACGCACTTTCTGTAAGTACCACTTTTTTAGTTGTATGTATGTTTTATACTTTTAAAGAAAAACGAATTAGAGTTAGCACGTAGCGGATGGCCCGGTTTATTTGCTGTCTACTGTAGTTACCGTGCGAAAGAAGTCACACTCTGCTATGTCTCGTCAAGTATTAAAACGCTGACTTATTTCTTTAAAATGCTGATCTTAGATAGAATAATTTTAAATACATATACTAATACATATAGACACACTTCACCTCACTATCAAATGGAATTTTTATGGATATCTTTGCAAAAACACGAAGAGCACACATACTTTCTAGCCATGCTCTCTGTCTGAGCAATGAGTTGACACTGTACTGTTGTCCTTCAAATAGCTTCAAATTTACTATCAACAAAAATATATCGCTTTTCTTTATGGAGCAAATGATTAAACCTGTCAACGAATCCATTTACCCGTAAACCTATTTGCAGTATATCTTTGGTTAAACGTTCCTCGACGAAGTGTTCAATTACAATGCTATGAGTAAGCCATTATGACAGGTATTTTTTAGAAATACTGAGTGCATACAAGTAGGCAAAACTACACAGTCAACTCTACGGCAATTGCCTTTGAATGGCAGTGTGCTTACCTACACCGCCCATTTAATCAGATTGAATTGGACATTAACGATTTAATGCGATTGTATGTAAGTTAGTGGGAAAATGCAACCAAGTGAAAAATTCTTGCACTAGCAATCTGATGTGTGCCTATCGGCCTAATTAATGAAAACAAATCAACCTTACAGGTACGTAATTATTATCCTTAAGAGAATAATAAACTGTTAAAGGATAAGTGATGTAAATTATATATACAGAGTGTCCCAGTTTAGGTTTTCATCC
The DNA here is from genome assembly GCA_907269105.1 of Volucella inanis. NCBI lineage: Eukaryota > Metazoa > Arthropoda > Insecta > Diptera > Syrphidae > Volucella > Volucella inanis. The sequence goes on along the minus strand of OU026154.1, from coordinate 71,754,335 downwards.
TGATAGCCGAAGATTCCGGAAGTTATGGGGAACAAAAAATTGTATTGCAGGGGGTCTATTTTCACTTCCCCTCCAAGTTATAGACCGTTAAAATGAGGAAGCTCTGATTTTGAGGTAACACTTCTTAAAAGGCCGTAGCTTTCTAACGGATTCAGCTTAAGAAATCCTTGTGCACATTTTTAAAAGAGAATTTTAGTGTGCATAAAATACTAAAATTTCGTCGAGTTCGATTACCGCCAGTCAAAATTATGGCTTTTTAAGACTAACATTTTGAAAAATCGTTGGACCAATTTCATCAGAAAAATGCGTTTATCTCGAAATTTTCAACTTTTAGGTTAACTTTTGTTATCAAAACTTTTGTCTTCTCTTCATTATCTACGATTTTTATGTATGACTTTCACAACTGAAGTTATTGCAAACCACTATTATATTCAGGCAACTGGGACATACAGAGCAGTAATCAATAAACACACGTCCTTCGAAACTGTTTGTATGCAAACACCGCGTAATCACGTTCTCAATAACGACACGGTGCGATCAGAACAACAAACAACCCAATTCAAAAGTGATATCCTTCGAGCACCTTATCGGCAAAAAAAAAAACCAAAGTAATATCACTTGATCTACAGTATCTGGAGTATTAAAGATCAGCACACCAGACATTGACATTTCTAGTCTCACACTAGTTGCAGACCGTATATTATATTGTATACTTAAAATTAAAGATTTGAATAAACAATTTTTTTAAAAGTTTTTAATAAACCACTTCTTTGTTGATCGGGATACCTCACATCGTATAATTGAAAAAATACAGTAAATCGTGGAAAGTGTATTCCCTAGCCAAACAATTGCCAGAGTATTCTACGTAGATAGAAGAAAATTGCGCTAAGAAGAGTAAAAACATCTAAGCAATCCAGAACTAATTCCAGTCTTGAAATCCTGAGAAATCATTAAAGGGGATTTTTTATTTTTTTTTTCTTGAACAGCAGTGCCAGGCGTTGAAAGTAGAAACAAATCAACAGCGGTAATTACAAGACACAGAATAAGTCAGAAAATTCATTTCAGAAAGTATTGCAAATTTTTTGGCAACGTGATTCAAGCTTTCACAAATTTTGAAAGCTCAACGGTAATGGAACGCATTCAATTTGTCCCAAAACAAGTTGTGTTACCTATGTATGAGTCATAAATTTAGTGAAAAGTGTTTATAAATATCAAATGAAAGAAATGAAATAGAGCCCACAACACATTATTACACATTGAAGAGTTTACGAAAAATACAAAAGCACCAGAAACAACGTCAACAATGTTGACAGAAGGAGATAATACTTCAACTATTTTGCTAGCAAAAGCTCATGTTCGAATACGAGCAGAAGGTGGCAGTTTTTAAAAACTATGTGCGTAAATTAATAATAAAGATACCAGAAGATAGTCGTATCTGAAAAAGCAGCAGAGTTACCGACACTGAAGAGAAAAATACAAGAACTGAAATTCGTGGCCTAGGAGAATCTTTAGTAGCATTAGCAAATTACAAGAAATTTCTTTAAATTCATTTACAATTTATGAGCAGCTAAAAATTCGAATCAGAAGCGGTAGTTTTGCAAACGCTATCAGGAGCATACCTAGAAACATCTTTTAAATATAATTTTGAAGAGTGGAAAAACTATACCTTTGCTGACCCATATTTCAAAAAATTTGATCGAATAGACATCGTAATTGGTGGAGATTTATATCAAGAAATATTAGAAGTCGGAATCCGAAAAGTCGACGAGGTACTGAGACAAGCCACCAAGTAAGGTTGGATTCTATCTGGCGTTCTTTTAAGTGTCAAGGAATAGAATTACAGCGATAACAACAACTCTGGAAAAATACTTTAAGGTAGAGGAAATTGTTGATAATGAAGTCAACGGAGAAGTCAATGAAGAAGATCGCTGCATTCAATATTTTAACAAAATAACCGCGCAGGATTTCAACGGCAGATACATTACAGAATTGCCGTTCTATTAAAAGATTACTAACCAGGAAAATCTCGCAAAATGATTGTGGCGAGGTTAATAAATCTGGAAAAGCAGCTGAAAAGAAATAATGAATTAACACTGAATATCTGAAATTTATGAGAGAGTATCAGGGTTTGGGCCATATGAAGGAAGTCAATATAACAAGCTCAAAAAAATATTATTCACCTCATCATGGAATAATTGGTTAAAGAAAATCGTAGGCAGATTCAGAAACGGGAAAATCAGCAAAATTATAAGAGAAGATTGTTTTTTGGACGACTTAATAACCGGAACAGATACAATTAGCGAATGCATAATATTAAAAAGTGATACCCTTGAGGAACTGGAAAAATCTGGACTTCACTTGGTAAAGTGAAACAGAAAATTAATTAAATGATAGGGAAATTGAATTGGAAGCAAGCAAAAATCCTGTCATATTGACTATGGGGTTTTTATCGGTAACAGGACCTGTTGCAAAATTTGTTGGAATCTATTTCAAAAGACATAGAACACCTCAACTCACTGCTGAGCAAATCCTAGATCAAAGATTTGGATATTATTCTAATTAAAGATTTGAAGTTTTTTTTAACGTTTTTTTAATAAACCGCCACAATAGTACAAGTATAACAATTTTCATATTTTTTGATTAAGTTCTTATAATTTCTATTAGGTGCACAACTAAGTTGTAACTTTATTGTGAAAAAATTGTTACAAATGAATCATTCAAAGTATTGCCCATCGCTAGCTACGACTTTTTTCCATCTTTCTGGCAGAGCTCGAATACCGTTAAGGTATTTGAGACTATTGCCAAATCAAGTCATTTCTTGATGTCTTCATATGAGCGAAACTACTGATTCGCCTGACCATGTGCCATCGAACGGAACAAGTAATAATGGAACGGTGTTATATATGTATAATAAGACGGTTGTGGTAGGCATTCCCATTTGAGCGTTCCCAGGTAGGTTTTAATGTATTTAGCAACGTGAAGCCGAGCGTTGTCATGCCTTTGTTGTATTGTGGCCGCTTTTTGCGCAGTGCAAAAACCAGTAATGGTTTCGCTGAGTTTCAGCAGTTCATAATAAATAACACCGACCTGGTCCCACCAAATACACAGCATAACCTTCGCAGCGTGGATACTCGGCCGAGCTGACGACGTAGAAGCATAACCGGGCAGTCCCCATGACTTTCTTCTCTTTGAGTTGTTCTAATAAATCCATTGTCATCACCCGTCATAATCCGATGAAGAAAATCGTTCCTATTTTTTCACTGTAGCAGTTGTTCATAGGCGAAAAAACGACGCTCTTGGCTTCAAGTTTCTTGTTTTCAAATCATTTCCAATGCATGCAATCGCTTAGAAATGGCTTGGCGGATAATTTTTATTGCTATGGCGTGCTCTTCTTGCTTCTTCTTGCTTTGGCTTGTAAGGGATTCTTCCTTCTTTCATTCTTGTTATTCATGAGAGTCCATTCAATTAAGTTGATATATTACGCTAACCAGAAAGTAGCAAGCTAAGGGATAAATTAGACAAATTCGGAGTTAAAACTTCATAGTATTCTTTAGAAATCGAATAAATCAATTGTTAAGTTTAAGTTTTTCTTAGGCTCTATTTACAAGGTTGTGAAGGAATTCTGTTTATCGTCCAATGCACCAAGGACTTTAATATTGCCATTGTATGTTATATTATATGGGGAATAAGTTTCCTTCCTACGAAATTGAATAAATTATCGGTACACCTATCTGTGTACATTACCACATTTTTAAAGCAATTTTTTTTATTAAATTTTGATTTAATTGTTTGATTGAAATTCACAAAATAAAAATCACAAGGTAAAGTCGGAAGTTAAATAACAAGTAATGTATAAGTCGTGTATATTAAAGAAAGCATACATTTTTTATAAAGCCTCAAAAGTTAAAGCTTCACACCTTGCATTTATGTAACCTGCATTTACTAGAGCATACAAGTTTAGTAGTTTTATCACTTGGTATTTGTTTTCTGATTTTTATTCATATCATCCGCTCCGAATACATGTGTACTATTCATTATTTTTCATCACTCACAGGTTTGCACAAAATAATAGAAAAACTTAAGCCCGAGCGGTAGTGTACTTAGTTTCAAATAAAGACACTCTTTTTTTCAGACAACTAAAATCACGTAAAGTGAATTGGTTGACTAGAATACAACAGCAAGTATAATTACACTAATTATTTAGTCTCCCCAGTAAGTGTTGGATATCATCCATGCAGTGAAATAACCACTGAGCCCAAAAATCTATCTTTTTCTCTCTTTCCCATTTTCCTAAGAACTTAACACGTTTTAAGTGTATGTAGTCATCCTCATTTGAGTGTTAAGTTAAAAAAAAAAAAATAATGATAATAATACTATGTTGTGAGGATCTCAATATATTCTGGTCCACGATTATTAAGCTTAATTGTAGGAAACCCAAAATTCACATTGAGCTTAGTGGCAATGAGTTGTCGAATCACTTTCGAGAATTGTTTAACCTCATTAGTCAAATAGCGCCCGTGCACTATGCAGTGCCATTACATTCCGATGAAATTTTGGTTGTCAAGAAAAACTAAACGATGGAAAGTCACCAGGTGTAGATAGGATCCCTTTAGACGGTACACTCAGTTCGTATCTGTTTACTTTGTACATCATTGATTTAGTAGATTTTTGGCCTAGTGGAATAGAAATTGCAGGCATTCTAACATCCTTATTTTCGCACATTCACCTGCAACTTTACAATTAATGAAAAATCGACTTGTAGAGTGCTGTCAGCTTTGAAGTCTTATGATAAATTAAAGTAGATCCAAGGTTTTAATTTTCAAAACGGGTTCTGAAAGAACATTCGGAAATGAGGAATGACACTTCAATAGAGAACCTACAGTAATAACAATAACAAGCATCCTAAAAAAAATCTACTAAAAAGGTAAGCTAGTTAAAGAAAAAAGTGTAATGTGTGCTACTTGAAAGACTGTTTTTTCAAATAAACTTATTTCACATGATGATAAATACAGATTTTTCCCAGCGGTGGCCCAATCCATCATGATGTATATAGAACAAGTCTTGGGGTATGTTAAGTATAAAACTGTGTAACAACCTCTTAAGATATTACATAAAGAGGTGCCTTTGTCTACCCATCAGCACGCCTAATTATATGGTACACATCCAAGTATTTGGATTATCAGCTTTATTCGTTAAAACTTTAAAGCAATCATACGAGTACATGTGAAATATTTACTAAAAGTTCTAGAAATTCCAGAAGAAAGACTGCCTAAAATTATAGCGTTAAACACCATCGAGAGAACAAGCACTTGGTACAGAGCTAGAATGGGTCTTTGTTTGCTGAAAAAGTCTTTTCATAGAATTTGTATGTGGTTACAATATATAAAAATACCGTCGGCGTCAACTCTGACATAAAGGCATAACACTGATGTTGGAGTGGTTGCTGGCTGGGCTCGTCCCGTCCAGTTTGACAACCACCTCTGGGAAAAATATCGAAACCTAATACACCTGGGTTTCAAACTACTACACCACCCGCCCGCGCCCTGGAGAAAAAGCCAGTAAAAGGGTATTCATATCCCCTTAGTGCGCGCGCGGTATTATATAAAAAAAAAATATATATATATATATGGCCTCCTTAGACATTATTTGTGCGAAAATAAATGTGATATTTTAAGAACGATAACAGTAACGAACATATTTTTTCCATTTTTGAATTGAGAGGGGAGTTTCTCATCGTATGGTCTTGCTTAGATAGTGCAGCCTATGCAATCTTTCGGAGAGGGAAGATGTCATTCATTTTATCAGAAAATGTCCTATTTTTAGAGAATTCCATTTCTAATTTTTCGCCAGCGACATTAAAAAAAAAAAAAAAAAAAAAAAATCGGAAGTCTTCTTATTTTCATTAAAAATCAATGCAGCATCGAAACCAAATTATAAACGAAGTCTTTTAAGACTTACCAGAAACAAAGCCAACTTATTATGCATATATGGTATATATGTACGTACATTTTATTTTTTTAATTTAAATGAAATCAGGTAGACGACGCAACTTGTCACGCTTTAATGATTTATGTAACCAAGAATTGTAAAAAAAAAATGTAAGACAAGTAATAAGTCAATTTATCTATCTATCTGAACTAATGAATCAGATTTCAAAATATCTGTTTCCCGACCCCTGACCGCCGTTTTATGACACGGTCATCTAATTAAAGAAGGCGTTTTTGTTTCCATTCATATACTATAATAATAAAAATTGTGAATGGATGAATTATGAGTTAAGTCATCGCCTGGTGACGATGGAGTATTTTAAATAATGTTAATGCCTTACAAATAATGAAACGACAAAAATCGTATGCCTTAATCAAATCAGTTCTAGATGTTTTTTGATGTGATTTAAGCGAAACAATTTTCCGCACTGCCAAGTTCCAGCTGGATGCATGCACAGTGTGTGCTACCGTATATAGTATTTACATGATTAGAGAAATTTTTTGAAGTTAATCGCTCAATAACTGTTCAAATAACTCTACGTACGCTGATTTTGAATTTTAAAGGCCGAAATGGAAGACCTGCAAAGAATTTAAAAATTGAAGAGTTCCGATTGATGGTATGTAAATTTTAAGTAAAAGTGTTATTAAAGGCAAATGATTTATGGGAGATTGTTAGAGGTACATCAATAAAGCCGATTATTAAAATAGGGACATCAGCAGCGAATTCCGAATTACTAAGCAAGTTGGCCAAGTCTGATAGCAGAGCTGAGAATTTAAAACTTTATAGTTTTATAGTTTATAGTTTTTATGGTTATACATTTATAGTTTCACTAAAAACGAGGATGGAAGCATATCAATCCACATATCCAAACTCCAGAAAATTGTACAGCTACTCAAAGATCTGGAATATCTTTCTGACTCAATGATCATTACCAACATTTTCATGACACTTCCCTCATCCTGTTATCATTTCTACAGTGTTTGATAGTAGACAGTAGTAAGCGAACAAAGTCAAAGAAATCTAACCGCAAAACTTTTAATGAAAAAGTTAAGAATACACGCACAATTTTTGTATAATAAAACTGGATACTGGAAATCCGAATTCCTAAGAGACAGAAAGAGAAGACTAATTTGAGCGCTAATGGAAAAAGAGCCGGAACTTTTATAAGTCAAGCTACTTTTTATAAAATATCAGACACAGACGACAGGTTTTCTTGATTGCGGTGCTAGCGATCACATAACATTGCACAGAGAGTGGCTTATCTCTTTCCGTAAGTTTGATATTCCAGTAAATATTGGAAATAGAGATGTTATTTTGGCGTATGGCTACACGTACATTAGCATACGATGGCGGTCCCAGAAGTACCCGGCCTGACCAAAATATGGCGGTAGTTGTTTGAAAATATGTATGATAAATATCAATATGAACATACTGTATTGATAAAGAACGCAGCCTATAAAGCATATGTTTCAAGTTTGAAAGCGCCACGTTGTTTAGCATTTGTTTGACAGCCATCAATAGTGAACGTTGTCAGTGAATTTGTGAAAATGGAGAAAATTGGTCATCGTTATGTGATACAATACTCCTATTTGAGAGGCCTCAGCCCAACCAATATAATAAGCTGAACTAGATTCTACTCTGGGTGAGTCTCCTCCTTCGGATTGCTGAGTTTAAACGAGGGCGTACAAGCTTCAAGACGAGCATTGCCGTAATCGACTAAATGCGGTGACGACGTCAGAAATGGTGAAAAATCCACAAAGCGGTACTGAATGATCATCGACTAAAAGTGCGCGAGCTAGCAGACATTGTAGGCATTTCAAAAAGTGCGGTACAAACGGGTGCCGCGTTTGCTTACACTCGAGCAAAAACAGTGTCGTGAAGATGTTTCAATTGAGTGTTTAGCGAAGTTTCACAACAACAAAGCAGAATTTTTGCGCCGTTTCATAACAATGGATGAAACATGGGTCCATCACTTTACACCCGAGACAAAGGACAATAAAAATAATGGATTCAAAATGGAGAACCACCTCCAAAGAAGGCGAAGACAGTTTCATCTGCAGGCAAGGCCATGGCGTCGATTTTTTGGGATGCGCGTGGGATAATTTTCATTGACTATCTTGAAAAAGGAAAAACTATCAACGGACAGTATTTTTCAAACTAATAGCAACGTTTGAGCGAAGAAATGAAGCAAAAATGGCCGCATTTGGCTAAGAGAAATGTGTTATTTCATTTAGACAATGCACCAGTTCACAAATCCGTTATTGCAATGGCCAAAATTATTGAATTAAAGTTTGAATTGCTACCTCATGCACACTACTCGCTAGATTTAGTCCCCTCGGATTATTTTCTATCCTCAAACTTGAAAAAATGGTTCAGTGGTCAAAGATTTTCCAACGATGAAGAAGTGATGTCGGCAGTAAATGGCTATTTTGAGGAGCAAGACAGTTCTTATTATAAAAAGAGTATCGAACTTTTTGAACATCTCTGGGAAAAGTGTATAGACCTGAAAGGCGATTATGTTGACAAATAAATAAATTTTTTTCCCAAAATTGTTATGTTTTCTTTCAAATTAAAGCCGATGTGAGTTGTTACGGTCAGATGCTGTTGTTGCTATGGAGATACGAGAATATAAAATTTAGAGATGAAGATCTCTAAAACCGCATCAGTGGGTGATTTACAATTGTGGCATGAGTCTCTCGGCCACCAAAATATCTACAAGGTAAAAAGAACCATTTGTAAGACTTATCAACAGGGCAAAGACATTGTGTGAGTTGGTGCATTGCGATCTCTGTGGCCACTTGACATTTTACGCAGGGTCCAGGCATTTTTTATTATTCAAAGATGATTTCTCTAATTTTGGTAATATTTTCTTTATAAAACTAAAAACTGATGTTACCAGACTGATAGGGGAATATCTAAGACAAGTGGAGTTCGATACAGATCATCAAGATGTGCAGTCGTTAGTAACTGCTTGTGAAATACGCCACTAACTAAATTCACGGGATAAACACGACATATTAGAAGCTATATATCATAAATCATGATATATGGCAAAAATTTACATAGTTGTTATGGACTGAAGCAGTCTACATGTTAAACAGAAGTGGTTCATGACAAACATCCAACAAAACAGCGTTTGCCCTGTGGTTCATTTAGCAGTCTGAAAATATAAAATTTAAGGCACGAGTATTTGGTTGTGAAGTATTATGTACTTGTAGATATTCCCGACAAAAAAAATAAGGAAATGACATTATAAATCGAAAACAGGTATTTGGCTGATTTTGTAGATTATGTTGTAGATATATGTGAGTCGAATACATATTTTCGAAAACTTTAATGATGTGTCCAATAAACTAGCAACAAGCAACGACAAAAAGGAAGACAAAAATAGTGTAAATGCATGCAACGATTCCAGCGAAGCCGATGGTTTTCCGAAGCACTCAATAAAGCATAGATTACGAAAAAAAGAAAAAATAAACAAATGAATGTCGTAATATCTAAATTATATTTGATTTTGTTGCTAAACTAATGATATATAGTAAAGCACTGCTGATGAAGGGATTTAATCGTAAGTATGGCTTGGTTTACATGAAAACTTTCAGTTTCTGCTCAAAACTTAAAAAGTGCTTTCAAGTTAATTAAAAAGTCTTGAATTTCAAAAACGCAAAACATATTGACGTGCGATATCATTTTATACCATAATAGAAATATACGAAAAAATTTGTTTAGACTAGAGATTATATCTTCTGAAGAGCAAACTACAGACATATTTACAAAATCTTTATTTAAATAAAATTTTCCATAATTTTAAAAAAGCATTAAATATACAATCATTCGAAGTTTTTTATAAATAATAACTATCGACTTATTGATTATCTGTGAATTGTAAACAAAAAAATATTTTTTTCAATTTACTTCTTGATAGTACTATAATATTTGAAATATTGTATGTATACCAATATATAACCAAGTGTTAAAAATTTAAATGTGCTTGTTGTCTATATATAATACTAGCTGGCCCGTGCTCGCCTTGCTTCGCAAAGTTCTACGAAAACTTTTGTTGGTTAAAATATTGAAAAAAAAAAATGAAATATACTTATCGTATCCAAAATAATGAATTTCACTGAAATCATTGTAAAAAAAATCACTATTGTTGAAGTTTTTATATTGTATATATTTATTTATTTATTTTAAAGCTTCAGGATAGACAAGTTTTATTGTCTTAGGATATTGTCACAGATATTTCTTTGAGTCCACTCTCGATAAGGCAACATAAAGCTGAAAAGGGAGATCCTTTGGTATCACTGGTATTCTAGGAATAAGGGCATCCTTCCCTGCTGCGGGTCCAGTAAGAATTAGAGCTGTAATGATATTTTTGTTTAGCTTCTTGACTTGAAGTCGTGTGCCATTGCAAAGGCTTGGGGGACTCAGATTTCTTATTAGTATAATTGGTGTGCCGATTTTCAAATTTAATTGGTACGGAGGAAGACCTGCTGGCTTAAGTGAATTGAGAAATTCTTAAGGGTAGTTGACGATGTCATTATCATTTACCACATTATCAATTGATTTGTATTGATGTGAAGCGGTTTTTAAACTTAGGAGCACGTGGTTGTTTATTTCATTCACAGAACTATTTTTTGAAGACACTATAGCTCTTTCGCAGAACCAAGAAAATGGTCTTGATTGTAAGGCCATCAGATCTCCACAAACACAATTTATAAGTCCTTTTTTTTTGTTCGATTTTTGCGAAACGCTCGTTAAATTGAATAGTATTCTCCGCACCTGAAAACGTATAACTTCCATCACCAATGCTAAGCAAAAGAGGTGCGAACTCGGCATTGTCAGTATTTTAAGTAAGTTGTACCCTCATATTGGTTTGAAGTTGGTTAGAAGATGATTTAAGGCAAGCTTTGATGATATCCGCTCGAGTGCCTTTGGGAATTACTGATATTGTTTGCCGAAAATCACAGGAAAAAAACATTGTTACTCCACCCATAAGCTTCGACGACGATCTTAAGTCCTTTAAAACTCCATTGACAGCATCAATATGAGTTTGATTACTCATGGAACATTTATCCCAAATAATAAGCACAGCTTCTTTGAAAACCTTTCCTATCGAACTGTTCTTTCGGATGGAGCATGTAGCTTCCTGATGAGCAATGATGTTTATCGGCAGCTTAAAAGTAGAATGAGCAGTTCGGCCTCCACTAAGTAATGTTGCTGCGTTTCCGAAAGAAGCTATAGCAAGAACTATTTTACCTTCGGCCCTATATTTAGCCAGTAAAAGATTTATCAAAAAAGTTTTCCCGGTTCCTCCTGGCGCGTCTATAAAGAAAAGTTTTCCCTTTTTTGAATCTACGCTTTCTGTTATTAGGTTGAATGCAATTTTTTGTTAGGAATTAGGTTTTGGTAAATTTTCTTGCATGTGTTGTATTAAATTGTGCTTATCGTTACTGGTTTACAGTGAAGAAGAATTCGTAAAAAAAAACATTCAGCAAAATTTGGATGAATTGTGTACACTCGGCCAAGATTACGTCTCTTCTTATTCCTGGATGCCCTGGAACTACTTGTCCACGCTTATGACGACTAAATTTTTTATTGTTCCAAGTGTAGTAGGAAGGAACATCACAATCTTCCATGCAGAGCTTAAAAAAACCAGTTAGCGTGGTTGGTGGTGGATTTTGCGCGACCTGTTGAAAATTAGTATCATTGAAGAAAACTCGTTGACCATTTTCTAAGTGAACAGGCAAGTGATAAACGGTTGGATAACGCTCATGAATAGGAAACGCAAATATTCGCCAGAATGCTTCTGAAGTGGTTAAGTAGTGGCCGTTTAAGTATTTTTCAATTTCATTTTTTTCGTTTGCTAATGAAAATGTAGCTTGATCATTTCCTTTGTTTATATTTTTCGTAATATATCTTATGGCTTTTACAGAGTGACAATACTCAACATTAATATGAGCACAGGAACATCTGCTTAAAATGGGAGAATATGGCACAACCCAACTATTATTTATCTCCTTTGTACCATTGATAGCTACATTACCACCATGTTCAAAAGAACGTCGACGATATTGTGGATATCCGTGATCACCTGTTTGTGTGTTATGTTCCAGTGGGCGTGGATATCGCTTGCTACATTTTTCTTCAACCATGCATGGAGATTGGGGATTAAGCTCACCGCAGGGTCCATGGATCATGTGCTTGCAAACTATGTCGTATAATAATCTGTCTTCATTCTTATTAGGTATCTCAGCTCTTATAATGGAATCGATCTCATTAGGTTGCGTGTGGTGGGCCTCTTTTTTGTCTCCCCGAAAATATGATTTTTATGAATAAAAAGCATCGGTTTTTTATATTTAAGGTGAAAAACCCGCGCAACTATGTCATGCCTGTCAATAGATCTCTGGCCCGAAAAAATCTCAGCTTTGATTTCCGGCCACTCTGGATTGCATGTCATAGTAATGAATAGATCCGGGCGACCGTGTTTTCTGACATATGTCATTGCATCTTGAGTTTTTTCGTGCAGGTATCTTGGTGATCCAGTGAATGTAGATGGCAAAATTATATGTTGACCTATATTCCGAAGATTAATGTTAACATTATAGCTTACAGCATCTCTGAGATTAATATAATTATCAGCTCTTAGAGTCTGCTGATGAGTTCTTATAAAAGTAATATTCTCTGTTATACTTTTATCTGCCATATCCACCACAAACTGACTTAAAAGCTTGCGAAATAGAAGTAAACAATTTGACTCATTGTCCCTCACCATTAGTCTCTACGCATAAAATTCCCTGCAAGAAATAGTTTTATTGGAATTTAATTGGCCGGTTGCAGGTAAAATTTGTGGAATCCCTTGCAATTACCGGCTTCACCGCGAATGAACATTAATGGGTATTGGAGTTTATCATATGGTTGATGAAGTTCTGATACGCGCTGTAAGTGACCACCTTTTGCATGCAAAACAATGTCTCTAGGACCCTTATCTTCATCCAACAATAACACGGCAATTTCATTTGCTGTTGGAGCATTGAAGCGACCACGATGTTCGTTTGCAGGTTTATGGTTTGCCTTAATGATTACTTTGAAGTCGGACATATTTGGAGGAGCATGTTCCAGAGTCGTCTTGAAAATAGATATATATCCATTTTGACTATTAAGGAGACCTTGAAGTAATTCTATGATTTACCGTTTGAGATTAGGAGCCATGTTTTGCCGCAAAGAGATCCGCTTCTGAGATGAAGTAAATTTGCAGGATGCTTGGATTCGTTGTTTCGGGGAGCAAGCTCCCGATGAGGTGGTATATTTGCCCTTGAACTTTAAAAGTCGACATGAAGTTTCCTTCCCTTACCTCTTTTCCACAAAAGATGTCATTTAGAAGAGCGAACTATATGCCCTCACATTATCCAGAATATTTTTGGAGTGTGGCTGAGATCCATTGAGCATACTTTTTAAAAGTTCACATACTTCGGCTGTGGGGGAAGTTTTACTTTGCCACTAACGCAACACATGCTACCAAATTCACCAGCCCAATTTTTTGCTTTACAAAATGAGCAAACCTAATCCATTTTACCTATTTCTGTTTTATCGCTATTTATGTAGGGAAACATTGGTTGGTAAGTAAAGCTGCCCTATTGCTCAAAAACTGATTTACATTTGAACTGTTTATACTTGGTGTTGATGTGCTTTGAACCTCGTTTCCCTGAATTCTTGTTGAATAATCTCGTTGGTCGTGTAATCTTTGTTCTCTCAGTGAAGGTTGCTGATTTGAACGTTGAAAAGATCTTTTTCTTGCGCTCTGCGATTTCTTTGATAAATTTGTCTTTCTCTTGACCATTATGGTTTCTTTATGATAAAAACATAAGAGAAATCCTACACTATGTTTTCTTCATGTTCTTTAAAAAAGAAAGTAGCTAATTAAGCCTGAAAAAAATATCATTTTCTTACCGTTTTATTTGTTTCGTATTTTGTAGGTAATTCACAAAGATATTTTATATTAATATGTACAGAAGATTTTCATATGCACACGTGTATCGAAAATTGCAAACCGAAATAAATGAAATCATATTCTTTGTCATGCCAAAAAGAAAATTTACCGTTGTTCAGTTAAAAGAAAACATTCAAATTCAGTATCAGTTTTTTTTTTTATTCATATTTTCTCTTTTTATCTACATATGTATGTTCATAGTTTCACTCAATTTTATATCTACCTTTGTCTTACCGAGTTTTTTGCTTGCAATCTATTTTCTTACTTATACATGAAAAAAAAAAAAAAAAACAGAGTCAGGCAGACCGAATTGGCAAACTTCCTTTTTTCGACTCCCCTATAATACTAATATCAAAATGCATCCCAATATCGAATTTTCTTACGCATGTTATATAGGGTTTTCTAATAACGACTTGACAACTTTTTTTTTAAATAAAAGGCAAACCATTTGAGATATTTCAAAAACTTTGTTATTGGCTTGAAGTACAATCAAAACTTATGAATGGAACTCGACTTCGTTCATATGGCCACCGCGGGCACGTTTGCAGCGATCGATTCGTTGGACCCAATTTTCAGCGACTCGGCCACATATTTCAACCGCAACGGCCGCTATTTCGCGTTTAATGTTGGCTCTGAGCTCTTCCAACGTCGTCGGCGTGTTGGTTTAAATCAATGACTTAACGTAATCCTACAGAAAATAGTCAAGCGGCGTTAAATCGCACGAACGAGGCGGCCAATTGACTGGCCCATGCCTTGAGATAACACGCTCACCATACTTACTCTTCAATAAATCGATTGTAGCGTGTGCTGTGTGGCTTGTGGCACCATTCTGTTGAAACCACATGTCATCCAAGTCCAAATCTTCCAATTCGGGCCAAAAATAATCGGTGATCATGGCGCGATAACGCTGACCATTCACAATAACGTGACGATCGTTATCGTTCACGAAAAAATATGGCCCAATAACGCCGCCGACGTGATGATTAGTGAAAGAGTGCGTTCACAGTTCAAAGTTGTCGAGTCCCTATTGGAAAACCCTATACTTCCCCTATAATGCATGTGGAGGTAAAAAATAGCTCCACAATTCAGTTGATCGATGACATATCAAACGAAAAATTATGAAACTTGAAAATGTATTCAAATGTAATACGAATACGAATAGAAATGGAAGAGAGAGAGCGTGCGAGATAAGAAAACCACCCCGAAATGATGATGGAATGGAAAATGGAACAAAGCAGAAGCGATTGAAAAGAGGTCGATCTTGTAAAGAAATAAAAGTAATTGATATTTTTAAAATGTTTATCTATTTATTTCTCAGCATGTAGGTGTAGTAAAGAAAAAATTAAGGGCTCAAAATTTGCGTAATCAATTTGACTCTATTAAACAATTTATGTTGTTGAAATTTTTTGAGTGGCTTTAGAGTTATCAACGATTATGTGGGTCAACCTCAAAAAAATAGGTATAATACATGGATGGAAAAGTCCATGCCGTTTCTAAGAGAGGGTACCATTTTCAGTTAGTACCAACCTTCAAAAGATACGTGCATAAATTTGACGGCTGTCTTACGGTTAGTTCTTGAGATATAGCGCTGTGAGTGAAGCAACTTTTGCTATTGTGAAAAAAATGGATTCAAAGCAATTTCGTGTGTTGATTTATCATTGCTCTTTGATGGAAAAAAATGCAGCCGA
This sequence comes from Volucella inanis, assembly GCA_907269105.1. Classification (NCBI taxonomy): domain Eukaryota; kingdom Metazoa; phylum Arthropoda; class Insecta; order Diptera; family Syrphidae; genus Volucella; species Volucella inanis. The sequence goes on along the minus strand of OU026154.1, from coordinate 71,738,669 downwards.
TGCAAAGAAATGACTTGATAAGTGTTACCCGGACTCTGCACTAGCCGAACGAACCATTCGCAAGTGGATTGAAAAATTTAAAAGTGGTCATACAAGCACCGAAGATGATGTACGCAGTGGATGTCCAAAAGAGGCTGTTTCAGATGAAAACATTAAAAAAGTCCACAAAATGATTACGAATGACCTTAAAGTGAAGTTGATCAAAATAGCTGAGTGTTGGATATTTATATATCATACACGAATATTTGGATATGCGAAAGCTCTGTTCAAAGTGGGTGCCGCGTTTGCTCACAGTCGACCAAAAACAACAACAACTTTAATGCTGTTTAATCGCAATAAAGCCGAATTTTTGCGTCGGTATGTGACAATGGATGGCTCCATCGCTTCACACCAGAGTTAAGTCGGCAGCCAGTTGAGTCTCGAGCAGGCGACGCACTTCGTCCAAAACGACCAAAAACTCAACAGTCGGTTGGCAAGGTTATGGCATCCGTATTTTGTGATACACATGGAATAATTTTCATCGACTATCTCCAAAAGGGGTAGACTATCAACAGCGACTATTACATTGCGTTGTTGGAGCGCTTGAAGGACGAAATCGCAGAAAAACGGCCGCATTTGAAGAAAAAGAAAGTGCTGTTTCATCAAGACAATGCACTGTGTCACAAGTCGACGAAAGCGATGGCAAAATTAAATGAATTCGGATACGAATTGCTTCCCCACCCACCGTATTCTCCAGATTTGGCCCAGAGCGACTATTTCCTGTTCGTATACCTCAAAAACATGCTCGCCGGAATGAGATTTAAGACCGATGAAGAAGTAATCGCCGAAACAGAGGCTAAACCGAAATTGTACTACAAAACTGGTATCGAAAGATTGAAAAATTGTTTCAATCAGTGTATCGCCCTCGAAGGCAACTATATTGATAAATAAAGTTGAATTTTGCAAAAATTTTGTGTTTTACTATAAAACGGCACTGAGTTTTCAGCCCATGTGTTAAATGTTGTATTTTCTTGTAAATAAAAAACATTTAAAAAAAAAAAAGTAGCCTATGCCTTTCTCATGAAAATAACGAATATAATAAAATTTGTTTCATGTTAATCGGTTCAGTAGTTTTTGAAATTATCTTACGACAAATATTTAAAACGAAGGGGGGTATTAAGAAGCACTCCTAACTACATATTTCGTACAACAAAAAAGAGCAGAAGCTCTTCTGTGAAATGTCAAATTTGTAAAATAGGGATTACTTGTGTTTTGAAAATTTAATTTAGAGTGCCAATTAGTCCTATTATTTATTTCGAAAACACTTATTCAGAGGTAAGAAAGCCTAATATTCTGTTATGAAAACTTAAAAAAAGTCTTAGTGTACAATTTGTTTTATTTGCTGATCGAAAAATAGAAAATATATATATATTATTATATAATATAATAATTGACACTTGCAATCAGATTATGTAAGGTTTGAAGGTTTCAAAACAACGTACAAAACTGATACTCGATATTCCATTTTTAATGGTGATTTAATGATGTTTTTTGAATTGACAAAATAATTTTATTTATTGTATTTTATAGCCGCCTCAGTGTTTTACGTATGTGTCTTTTACAATAAAGTAATATAAATTAAGCGACATAAGAGATACGGTTTCTTATGCTATATCTTGTTTTAAGGCTAAGTGTTTAGTTCAAAATATCAATCCATCCTTATTTAAGTATACCTCAAAATTAATTTTCTAATCATAAATTACTTTCTCTCATTGGTACAGGTATACGATTGTATAAAAACCTAACTTATATTTCCTGTTTAAAATAAATTAATAAAAAAACTAAAAACTTTATTTAAAAAACAATGCATTTTCATAAAACATGTAAATAAAAGATTAGTGCCTTCTTTTGTATAAATTTGAATTCAATCTTGCATACATGGGCAATATATGCTTCTTGTTATCTTTCTTGATCATAGACTGCACAATGCGGGCTGAGGCTGCACTCTGTTCATCTTCATGTGGAAATACAATAGGCCCATCCGATTCCAGATTTTTATAAGCCTTTGGTTTTCTTTGAAAGTAGTTTGAGTAGTCATTATGCGGGCGATATCCTTTATTATTATAGTATTTTGGGAATGTAGAATAATGCTTAAGTCCTGGCGTAGTATAAACTCCTTTTCTTACAGAATTGTGACCAGGCTTAATAGCCTCTCCATAATTTCGAATTCCAACTGGCTTTGATGAAATAAAATCTGTATGAAGGCCCGCTATTTTCTGATGCGACTCAGGATAATTATTAGGTGCTTGCGATGGGTGATTGTCAGTGGGTATATTTTCATTTAAATTGGGTTGGAAGTTTTTGTTAGACTGGTGGTATTGATGAGGTATTGTTTCCTCTGCTAATACGCTCATTGCTTTCCAATCACTTTCATCTGTGTCATATGGTACGGGCTTTGGTTGAAATCCGTATTCATTTTCTATCTTTGGAAGATAGTCTTCCCTAGCAGCTTTCAATCTTTCGTTTATTCCTGGAACAGCCATTTCCATTGAAATCTGCTTTATTCTGGCATGAGGACGTAATTCTATTAAACTTGGAATCATAGGATGAGAATGCGTGAGATCTTCAACTGGTTTCTTCACTGGCTTCAAATCAGAACTGAGAACTATATGTTCTTGGTCTTTACTGTAGTGGTTAATTTTCGATTGCGATGTGTCATCATTTAATCCTGATGCCGAATGAGGTGAATCACTTACTGGATGTGAATTTGCACCAACTGTTTTCACGATAGCATTAAATCCATTTTTGGCATCAGCTGTATAGTGAACTGTTCGTATGGATCCATCAGGTTCTAGAACACTGTACTGGCCTTTTATTGTGTCCCCCTCGCGAGATTCCCACTGAGATTTGACATCTCCCGTATGTAGATCTTTTACTCCGTAGCTGAAGGCATATCCTGGATGGTCCTAGAAAAGAAAAGTTGGGGTCAATATTGTAGAAATAAGTATTATAAATAAGAAAAGTACTCCGAATTTAGTATTGCATTTGCATATATATATATATATATATTCTTGATCTTTGAGCCTGTCATCATGCATTTGATTTAAAAATTTTATTACATTGAAATGATTTAAAAGGTAAGACTTAAATTGTGTACATTAATAGCTAAAGTTTAGCATGAAAAGAGGGTCTACTTTTTAAATCATGCTCGGATATAGGTCGAAGAAAGTTAAATCGCTGTTAGAGTTCTTCAAAATAGTAGAAAAGCTCCGAATGACTTTTAACATCATTAAAGGTTAAAAAATAAGTGAAAAAAGTGAAAATAATTTCACTGCCTTTCACTTAAATGGCTAATGTAACGGGTGATTACAGTCAAACCTGGATGAGAGATTTCAAGGGGCCGGAATATTTTTTCCGCTTATAGAGGTTATTCATTCAATCAACTGTCTCACTTATAGAGGCGCAGGAGCGGCCTTTCTCGCTTGCAGAGCTATAAAAAATACAGGAAACGGTGGTAGGTATATAAATACACCTTCATTTGAACTTGGCACAGATACCACAAAACAATTGTATTGCTATACTTAAAAAAAAACTGTAAATTTCTTCTGCGTTTGTGTGGGTTATGGGCCACCATCTATAAGACTTATATTCTATCTAGCTATCAAAAAAAAAAAAAAAACCACGGACCAACCAATCAATGGATTATACGAGTCGGGTTCTTGTGGTACAACAACAATGAATTGGGACACAAGAATGGTCGATTTTTTGGCATGGGTTTTGCTAGTTAAGCGAACCAATTTTTTTTTTTTTTTTCGTGGGAAGGTGAGAAATCTTCATAGACACTATAAGCCCTGAGCCTATAGTAGTGTGAGATTCTTACTCACTAAAAAATACCTCCTTTATGCAAACCACGACTGAGTTCACACTCAACAAGCAGTTCTTCTATCGCATTTTATTTTGTTTTTATAAGATATCCTGCAGGCGATTTTCCATTGAAAATTCCTATGTACTTTAGAAAAATTACGAGCTGCTTATCACCGCGCTAGATCGAGAGGCTTAGTCCTTTTCAGACGGCGCAATAAATTTGTCTCGTCGAGGATCTGTTGAACAGAAATATTCGTATGATCTTGTAATCGATTATTATGTTTTCGCGCAAACATTTTAATTACGTTCTGAACGTTTTCGACTCCTAAGTCTCTGTGGATATCATCGTTTCTAATGTACCACGGCGCATTAACAATACCTCGAAGAACTTTGTTTTGGAATGTCTGTAATACATTAATGTTACTATTTTCAGTACAACCCCAAAGTAAAGTTGTACACCATATGTCCAGATCGGTTTTGGCACTTGCTTGTATAACAGCAGTTTGTTCTCTAAGCTAAGCTTGGAATACTTTCCAATAAGCCAGTAAATATCTCTATATTTGATTTCAAGCTCTTTACGTTTTTTCTTGACGTGTGCTCTCCATTTTAGTGTAGCGTCGAGTGTCATACCGAGATATTTGGCCTCGTTCGCGTAAGGAATTCGTACTGCGTTGATAAACGCCGATAGATTCTCAATTTTCTTGAGAGTGAAGTTAACGTGAACAGACTTGTTTTCATTAAGCGCGATTCGCCAAGTCTTTGTCCAATTGTTAATCCGTGTAAGGGCACGTTGCAACTTGGCAGTTGCTTCTTCGACTGTTTTAGCCGTTACCAAAATGGCAGTGTCATCAGCAAATGTGGCTAGGACAGTGTCGTCCGTTTGCGGTATATCACGTTTAAAAAGCAAATATAGCAGAGGGCCAAGTACACTTCCTTGCGGCACCCCCGCCTTTATTGTCTTAAAAGTGGAATATTCGTTTCCGTGTCTCACACGGAAGAGTCGGTCTTCCAGATATGAACCTAAAATACAAGACAATTGCTGGGGTAGGGCTTGTCGGAAGTTATATTTTAGGTCTTTCTACCATACCTTATCAAATGCTTGCGAAACGTCAAGGAATGCGCTTGAACAGACTAACTTACATCGGTTATTCGATGCACTTGGTCAACTGTAGAGTGTTGGCTTCTAAAGCCAAATTGATGATCAGGCAAGAGGGAATTTGTGTCGGTAATTGGTTTAAGACGATTAAGAAGGATTCGCTCGAAGACCTTCGATGTAATCGGGAGAAGCGATATTGGTCGATATGACTTGACTTCAGTCAGCGGTTTACCGGGTTTCGGAACCATAATAACTTCGGCTACTTTCCACTGGTGCGGTACGTGCTCTAATCTAATGCTGGCATTTATAAGATAGAGCAGCTTTAGCAAACCTTTTTTCGGCAATGCTTTAAGTATCTCTCCCGTTATTAAGTCATATCCTATGGCTTTATTGGGCTTAAGCGTGTCTATAACTTGTCTTAATTCCCTAAGTGTAGCCTTTTCTACTGGAAAGTTTTTCGTCACGTCTAGCGTATTGACATTCTCAGGAAGCACCCCCCCATCGAATGGTTTAAACGTTTCTGCAAGATGGTCGGCGAAAACATTAGCTTTTTCCTTATCTTCTTTCGCCCAGTCATCCTGGTTTCTTCTTATTGGCGCCAAGTGTATTTAGGGCTTTCGAACACTTTTAACGGCTCTCCATATGGAGTAGTTGGTATCCTCTGTCGCTGTGAGTCTTTCAAGGTAGTTATTAATACCTTGATTATTGAAGTCCTTGATCGATTTTTTCAACAAGTTGCAGAGCCTATTGAAGGACGTTTTATCTTGTGGTGCCCGGGTTTTATGCTACTTTTTCTGCAATCTTCGTTTCTTCCTTATCATTTCTCTGATTTCCGGTGGATATCTTATGCCGACTTTGGGAACTTTGTTCGATTCGCGGGGAGTCTTCTTCCAGCCCGATTGCTGTATGACTTCAACGAATCGTTTAACTTCTTTTTCAAGTTGATACGCCGTTCTAAGTGCTATATTGTCTACAATGTCTATTCGGAAATCTTCCCAGTGAGTTTTGCTGTTAGTTAATCTGGGTGGTCTTTGTTTCTTAACCAAGGATTCGCATAGTGAGAGGATAACTGGAGAATCATCGGAGAAAAGATCGAAGCCCTCTTCAACTTTGACGTAACTAGCGTTTACTCCTTTTCCGATAAAGAAGTCTATTAGATCGGGTGTTTTGGCGACATCCGAGGGCCAATATGTCGGCTTGCCTGTTGGAAAAATAACAACCACATTTCATACCAGCCCTGTAAAGAGTTTTGATTTTTGAGAGATACATCTTCAGCCCCAAAAGGTGTGCTTCGCGTTAAAGTCTCCACCAATAATGAAGATTGGTCCAAGAGAGTTGAATAGGTCAATATATTCGTGTTTTTCTATTTTGCAGCGCGATTGGCAATAGATTGAGGATATATTAAAAGAGTAATTTTTATTTTTAGCGCGCACCACGGTCATTTGAAACTTGTCAAGTTCAATTATTGCTTCCAGAGTATGATCAATGCAGTCTTTTATGAATAGGGATGACCCGCCTCTTGCGTTTCCCGATGGATGATGAGTGTGGTAGTCGCGGTAACCTTTTAGTTCCACGCGCGATTCTGTCGCCAGGTGAGTTCCAGAAATTAAACATATGTCAATTACTTTTTCCTGTATGAAAATATTTAGTTCATTAAGCCTTTTCTGTAGCCCGTTGGCATTCGACGCAAGTATATTGAGCTTCTTTGCCATAATTAGTTGCAGAAATTGGCTTCGAACTTAAGAAGCCGTTCGACTATTATCTTATTTATTTTAGTCTGATCTTCTAGTCTCTCGAGAATTACTGATAGCACATTTGAGGCAGGATCCGGTGATGTACAGTTAGTCATATTTACTCGCGCCGCTATTTGCGCATAAGTTTTTCCACTTTCCACTTGCGCATTGTTATTATTGGTGATTTTAGCGTTTGTCACCATTACCTTCTTTAAAGGCTTTGGAGTAGGACCGCTGTTGTTATTTTTCATTCTAGCTGTCCCTGCGTTTTTCAAAGGCTTCGTTTTTGATTGATCTCGTAGCTTTTGCAACTCCTTCGAGACTTCGCATCCTCGATAATTAGCTGGATGTTTTCCCTTGCAGTTAATACATATCGCTGAGGACTCTTTCGCGGCATTGCACTCTCGAGTCAGATGTTTGCCAGCGCATTTTACACAGCGGGGTTCCTTCTGGCAGTAGGCCTGGGTATGGCTGAATCCCTGGGAACGTGTACATTGGGGAATCAGCCCAGAGTTTTCCCGTGGAGGTTAAATTTTGACAACAAGTCAGAAAATTGTATTTATGGCATAAATTCTTTCTAGGCTTTCGGTTTTGTCGAAAGTTAGCCTAAGGAGGGGAAGACGGCGTCTTGGGGTCGTCCTCTCGCTTTCAACATTGCGCTGTTTTTGCGCAAGTATATATTAACTGCGTCGATTATCTTAAAGTCTATATTTTTAAGGTCATTCACGATGCTTTCTATAAGGCAAGAGGGATGCAATCCTCTAGCTACAACGCGTATTTGTCTTTCCGTTTTATTTTCGTACGTATGCCATTGAATCTTCTCCGCATTTAATTTTTGCGAAAGCGAACGGTAGTTGTCTGGATTAAGGACATTATCGACCTCAGCAGTGTTAAAGCTGGCTTGCTTCTTTGTTTGTTCGATATCAGGCGGGGAAGTAGCTTTGCGCTTCTTACCTGGCTTTTTTTTAAGTATCCAGTCCGTTTCGCGGACTTCGTTCTTCGTTCGTGTGAAAACTCGAGTTTTCGGTGCGGTCAAGTAGCGAAACAGACCCAGACTCAGATTTAGATTGCGGTTTAATGGCATCTAGTTGTTTTTTTAGTTCGGCACAGAGCAATTCCATATTTTGGAGTCTGGCGCGGAGATCAGAATTTTCGCGTTCGAGATTTTCTAGCTTATTTGGTGTAATGCTTTTGCCCTGAGCTACCGACTGTGTTTGGTCTTTACTCTCGCATGATTTTCCTAGCGATCCGCGGCTGGAGATCTGGTGACCCTTGAGAATTTTTTAAAGGGGTCCTGGTTTATATATGTATTATTTTGAATATTATTTGAACTGATTTTAGTTCCCACGAGTAGCGGAGAAAGGGTAGTCCGTCTGTCCAGAGATCCGCATTAGACAGATAAGGCTGGCTGATCCGGAATTCGCCAAGTATAGGGATGCTCCGTTAGAGATTGAGCTATTTTTATACTAGGCCCCCAACCTAGTCAATTCTGGCACGGGTCGCTTAATACCTTAATCCGGCCCAGTGAATTTTAGTCGCCTCTTACGATAGGCATGTCTTACCTCGGGTATATTATAACCCCTAACCCGAAGGGTGCGCATTAGTTCCATGCAATTTAGAGAGCAAAAATACCAAATAATAAATACACTCGACTGTATGTCATAAAAATTTCGATTGAAGGATAAGTCATCTGCTTGTTGTCTTTCAAAATTAAATGAGAGTGCAAATAAACACCGTCCAATGTTATTAAAAGTTTGTTACTTAAAAATTCACCTTCTAATAAGTTATAAAATTTCAATCAAATTCTTCTAGTTTATCAGAATCATTTTATATCAACTTAATTTTTCAGTAGATTTTGATTCTTCATGGCTGTATTTCACCGAAAGGTTCAATTAATTTTTTGCCTGAATTGTTTGCGTTTTATATGTCAGGCCAAACTTATAACACTGGTTTCATTTTCAATATTTTTAATAATTAAATGTTACCAACCACTATCTACGGCAAATATTAACCGACAAATGATCGCCAAACAAAGTTACTGGCATCTATTACACTCTCAAGCTTATTCAACTTCTTTCCAGCCCCTATTTGGACCTGGAAATTGGCAACCAACTAAAAACTTTTGTAACAACTGAAACCAAGAAATGACAATAATTAGAGTTGTTCAGAAAAATTAGAATCTTTGTCAGAGTTCATTGACTTAAATTTCAAAGAGAGAAAACGCTCTAAGTAAGCTCTTTGATTACTATGGTTCATGACGATACATAAATTAATCCTGAAAGCTTGAAAACTCGAAATCATTCTCAGTTAGAAAACAACAAGCGGAAGTGTGGACACCTGAGACGGATTCTGTTGTAACATAAACACTGAAAGAGATGAATTTTAGCATGTCAATATATTCATATGTCAAGTTTATCATCATAACTGTTTTGACGCAGCTTGCTAATTGTCCGTATTTTAATGTGTAGATTGTACTTACAGAGAGTAAAAACAATAAATTGTCCTCTGTATTAGAGACTGCCCAAAAACAGCAGGAAAGGAAAGTTCTGGTGCAAGAATTGAAGCTTACAGGCTTTTAAGCAATTAATTGATTATAACATTTTGTTGCGGAACAAAAACAGAAAAAGGCCCCGATCTTACTCACAATTCAAACATGAGGTATTAAGCCCATTTCCGCAGGATACGAGCTACAGAGACCTCAAGAGCAACTTCTCAGCGACAACTGCATTTACTTAAGTGTACTGTTCGGTGCAGTCTATCGGCTGAAATGATTATTGGGCCATATTTCTTTGAAAATTAAACCCACGGACGACGTTGGAAAGCATACGCAGGGCATACTGCAAGGCACATCTTCGGTAGATATGTTATTTCGCACAGTATTGGTTTCAATTTCTATCCGCATTTACCGAATTTAAAGTCTTTCGACCACATATTTTTTCTTAGTATCGTATAATCCTCGTACTGAAAACCAATATTTCTAATATGCAATTCAAAATATGTTAAGTTTGGCTAACACGAAAAATAACGAGTTTTCAAAAGATTTTTAGTAGTTTTTTTTAAAGTTCTGCTAAGATCAAAATTTAATTATTTTTTTATTTATTTATTTAATTGTTCTTTTATTTTTTATACATATTATGCATACGTTCTAATTTGCAGATATGTTGCTATTATTGTTAATTTTTATTTCTTTTTCATTTTCTCTCTGTGACATTACCCACTAAGTTCTAATCTTATATAGTATGAACTACTTAAGTTAAGTTAGGTTTTCTTTTACTATATATGAATGTTTTTGTAAATTGTTTTCCTTCAAATCAACAAACTTTTATTTTCAACAATCACAATTTTATGGTATTATTATAGTAAATACCTATTTTCCAGCAAAAAAGATGTAAATATCATATCTCTATTCAAGCTGTGCTATATACACAAAATGTAAACCAAAAATGTTCTTTATCAATTCAATAAATATGTATCTATCTAAAACAACTCATGTACTTACATATACCATGTATATTATAGTATATAGATACACATTTGTACAATAAAATTAATTATAAAAATTTCCTTTCTAGCATTAAACTTTGCTATAGCAAATTATATACCAATTGAATTTTACAGTATTTATTATAGATTGTTATATATTTTATATTATATAATATAAATCTAATCGATATAATATAATAATATTCCATTACTCTGCCATGTTGATAAGTTTTAAGATATTATGCTTAACAAGTAGAATGTTGTTTAAATGTCGAAAATGTATTGGGTATATAACTTGCGGTTTGCTAAGAGATGGCGTAACTTATATTATTCCATTGGAACATGCGTTGGAAAGCAACTGTCATTGTACGTCATTTCAGTATATGTCATTCATTTGAAGCGTAAAAAACAATAATTTTTTTTTTTTTTCACTCAAATATGTCGAACTTTGTGCCTGGAAAAGTGTTTTTGCGGGGAGTTCTTCTTCATTACTTTAATATGAAGAAAACTGCTGCCGAAAGTCATCGTATTTTGGTGGAAGTTTATGGTGCCAAAAGTGATTTGTACGATTTAAAAGTGGTGATTTTGGCTTGGAAAACGATGAACGTCTTGGGCAGCCAAGAAAGTTCGAAGATGAAGAACTGGAAGCATTGCTCTATGAAGATTATTGCCAAACACAAGAAGAGCTCACAGAATCTTTGGGTGTCACTTAAGCAGCTATTTTAAAACGTTTAAAAACAGCTGGATATATTCAAAAGCAAGGAAATTGGGTTCCACATGAACTCTAGCCGAGAGACGTCGAAAGGCGGTTTTGCATGTCCGAAATGCTGCTGGAACGCCACAAAAGGAAGTCATTTTTGCATCGGATTGTTGCTGGTGTTGAAAAATGGATCCATTACGACAACTCCAAGCGCAAAAAATCATGCGAAACCCGGCCAACCGGCCAAATCAATGGCAAAGCCGAATATCCATGGCGCGAAGGTAATGCTCTGTATTTGGTGGGATCAGATGGGTGTTATGTATTATAAGCTGCTAAAACTAGGTGAAACCATCAACGGACAATGTTACTGAACACAATTAATCCGTTTGTAGAGAGCGGTAGCAGAAAAACGCCAGGAATATGCGACCAGACACGAGGCAATAATTTTCCGTCCCGACTATTTGGAAAACTGTGGTTGTGACTACCATTTGTTCCGGTCGATGCAGAACGCCCTCACTGAAATACGGTTCACATCAGAGCAGAATATCAAAAATTGGCTTGGCTGCCAAGCCGGCGCAGTTCTTTTGGGATGGGATCCACAAATAACCAGAAAGATGGAAAAAGTCATAGCTTCAGATGGGCAATACTTTGAATAATACTATTGTACATATTTTTCTTAAATAAAAGTTCAAATTTTGAAAAAAAAAACCGCACGAAAATAATTATATATCCAATATAAAGTTTGATGCACACGATTTCATAATCGATTTGGTTGCCACTAATTTTTGTTTTTTGTATAATTTGTTTTTAAAGCTTTAGTAGCTTATGCCATTATGTATGTAAGGAACATGACCATCGTATTTACAAACGTATGCACGCAAAGGCACAGTACTTTAATCTAATACCATTTGGCTAACGACAACGACTTTTACAGTGTTTGCGACGACCCATAAGCTTCCATTGAATAAACCTGGAACGAGTTTCATGAAAAATCGACTTTTCCATCACCTTTCGTTAATTTTATGAACCGCACTGCGTACGACTGCTATGATCGTAATATACGTATGTAGGTGTGGGCTTGCCAAAATATCGACTCTGTTGCGATCTACCACAGAACGCTATCAGATTTATTGACATGGCGCTGCTATAGACTACAAAAAAAAAAAAAAAAATCATAAAAAGGAACAAAAATGCAATGCTCCCATTAAATTACGACTTCAGTATGCACTCCTATACGTATTTGCTTTTTTCGGCCAACTTAGCATGTATTTTATTACAAAAAACTCCAAACTTTATTTATGTCCAATAGACATTCGATATTCAGTTTATCTTTTTTGCTTATCGCCGACTATAATCTATCAAATTTCCCGCTGCGAGCTGATCTGAATGATATTGATTCACTCCCTGCACCAACAATGTACGCAACAGTACTCGGCAGGATATTACATAAATGGCGAAAAGCGAAGTTGTAAAGTTTTTCGACACATAAATCAGCACTTGCGACTGAAAGTGCAGGTTCTCTCTCGTTGGTATACAATTACGAGTGTACAAAACATATTGAAAGCACCACACCGCAAAACCTTCATCAACTGGGTTTTATGCAAAATCATATTTGGGGCATTGTTTTAGACTTAGTAGGCTCTTATAGTACTCGTATATTGGGTTCAAGGTGACTTATATAATTTATATATTTTCTGTCAGCTATCAACTCACTAAAGAAGGATATTCCATATGTGTCATAAAATGTGCATAAAGCTATAAGAAAAAGCTTTTTAAGCCACTGATTTTGAAATTTTTGTGATTAACTGCATTGGGGTAGATGTACAATTCAATAGCAGTGGCAACAGCTTTTACCAATTATTGTAGTTGTATCTAACTTCCATTTCATACATTTATTGTTTTCAAATCCATTGTTAATAAAGTGAGGTACTTTTGCTTGCATAGATCGACATTTATATGGACGAATTTTCAGCACATGAAGACTGTTCGGTAGGAGCTATGGCGTCACAGTTATAACTATGATAATTCAACTACAAAGCAGACCCACTTAATGGGGTATCGTACAAAACTCAAGCCAACTAGTCCTCAAAATGGAATTAACTCAATTAAAATAAACCTATCCTTATCACCAGTTCACGTCACTCGACTATTATATTTATAGCACTCCTCTTTATATTGGTACAATAAAAATAAATATAAAACTATATTTAAATGAAGATTGTTGATGTAGTTTAAATTAGAATTATTGACAGATTGATCCGGACATGTTTACCAAATTATATTGTATGTAGGACACCATTCGAGATTTTGAAATGTTTGCTTTGATTAACTCAGAGCTCGGACAATTTTTTTTTTAAATTTTCGTAAATTAAGTTTACGTCAAATGAATTTGATTGGTATCGAATACATTTCTAATAAGTGCACAATTATTGTGGTAATCTAATCTTTGCAAAATTCAACTTTATTTATCAATATATTTGACTTCGAGGGCGATACACTGATTGACACGATTTTTGATTCTTTCGATACCAGTTTTGTAGTACGATTTCGGTTTAGCCTCAAAATAGTCCTCTGTTTCGGCGATTACTTCATCATCGGTTTTAAATCACTTTCCGACGAGCATTCTTTTGAGGTCTGCTAACAGAAAATAGTCGCTGGGGGCCAAATCTGGAGAATACGGTGAGTGGGGAAGCAATTCGTAGCCAAATTTATTTAATTTTGCCATCGTTTTCATCGACTTGTGACACGGTGCATTGTCTTGATGAAACAGCACTTTCTTTTTCTTCAAATGCGGCCGTTTCTCTGCGATTTCGTCCTTCAAACACTCTAACAACGCAATGTAATAGTCGCTGTTGATAGTCTGCCCCTTTTGGAGATAGTCGATGAAAATTATTCCATGTGTATCCCAAAATACGGATGCCATAACCTTGCCAGCTGACTGTTGAGTTTTTGGTCGTTTTGGTCGAGGTTCGTCGCCTGCTCGCCACTCAGCTGACTGCCGACTTGACTCTGGTGTGAAGTGATGGAGCCAAGTTTCATCCATTGCGGTTGAACAGCTTTAAACACTCCTCTGAATCATCAATACGTCGTTGTATTGGGGCGACTGTGACGCGGCACCCACTTTGAACAGAGCTTTCGCATGTCCAAATATTCGTGTATGATATATCCAACACGCTCTTTTGATATCTTCAGAGCCTCAGCTATCTCAATCAACTTCATTTTACGGTCATTCGTAATCATTTTGTGGACTTTTTTGATGTTTTCATCTGAAACAGCCTCTTTTGGACGTCCACTGCGTGCATCATCTTCGGTGCTTGTATGACCACTTTTCAATTTTTCAATCCAACCAATCACACGAATGGTTCGTTCGGCTGGTGCAGAGTCCGGGTAACACTTATCAAGCCATTTCTTTGCATCGGCTGCATTTTTTCCCATCAAAAAGTAATGATAAATCAAAACACGAAATTGCTTTGAAATAATTTTTTTTTTCAAAATTACGAAAGTTGCTTCACTCACAACGCTATATAGCGAGAACTAATCGTCTGACAGCTGTCAAATTTATACACGTATCTTTTGAAGGTTGGTACTAACTGGTATGGTATGGTATGGATATAATTCAAGTGGTCCCCTTTCTTAGAAACGGACTTTTCAGCCCATGTATTAATAATATAATTTTTCAGTGTTTTCCAAACAGGGGTAGCCGTGGTGTAGTGGTATATGCATAGGCTCCGCAAGCAGAGGGTCGCGGGTTCGAATCCGGTGCAAGGCAATTTTCTGAAAAAGTCTTTTCATAGAATTTGTATGTAGTTATATGAAAATCCCGTCCAACACTGATGTTGGAGTGGTTGCTGGCTGGGCTTAATGTAAGGAACTGACAACTAGCACATACTAAGATCCACTGGTTGAAGATGTACTGGCTCGTCCCGTCCAGTTTGAAAACCACCTCGGGAAAAATATCGAAACCAAACACACCTGAGTTTCAAACTACTACACCACCCGCCCGCGCACTGGAGAAAAGCCAGTAAAAAGGTATTCATATCCCCTTGGTGCGCGCGCGGTATTATAAAAAAAAAAGGCTTCTATCACCTTCTACCAGCAGCTGCAGCTGTTAAGAATTGTCTTAACAAGCATACAACATTGAATTTTATTTTTTTGAGTTGAATATCGGTGTCGTTCGATGTTAACCTAATACCCGTCTTATGTAGTGGATGTTCTTCGATTATCCTCATCTGGAGAATTTCAATTAGATAGCAAAATTGAGTGAACTCTTATAGGGAAGTGTCACAGTACCATATATGCTAGGTAAAACCTAAGAAGTTGAGGAAGGACCAGGAAAAATCTTATTAGGTGTACAACTAAGTTATCGCAGTTCTTTTTGTTCTGAGTCACAAAGGTCACAAATGAATCATTCAAAGTATTGCCCATCGGCAGCTAAAACTTTTTCCCATCTTTCTGGCAGAGCTGGAATACCGTTACGGTAAAAGTAATTATCTTTTGAGGCTATCCACGAATTAAGCCATTTGTTGATATATTCATATGAACAGAATTGCTGGTCAGCCAGACTATGTGCCATCTAACGAAACAATTAATAATCGTACGGCGCAATATCTGGGGAATATGGCGGGTGGGGTTAGACTTCCCGCTTAAGCATTTCTAGGTAGGTTTAAACGGGTATGGCATCATGAGGCCGAGGTTTGTCATGTTGTGGAATCGCTTTTTCGTGCCTCTGTTCGTTTTGTTTCCGTTTTTCGCGTAGTGCTCGGCACTATCGCTTCAGTTGAAATTGATACCGTTCCCCAGTGAAGGTTTTGTTGTATTTCAAATGTTCATAATAAAAAACACCGTTCTGGTCCGCCCAAATACACAGCATAGCCTTCGCAGCGTGAATATTCGGCCGAGCCGACAACGTAGAAGCATGACCGATAAGTCCACATGACTTTCTTGTTTTGAGTTGCTGTAATGAATCCATTTTTTATCACCCGTCACGATGCGATGAAGAAAACTTTCCCTTTTTGCCCCTGGAGCAGTTGTTCACAGGCGAAAAAACGACGCTCAACGTACCTTGGCTTCAAATCATAAGGAACCCAAGTTAGTTATTTTTGAATCATTATCAATCATACAATCGTTTGGAAATGGCTTGGCGGATAACTTCTAATGCTGAAGCAAACTCTTCTTGCATTTGGCACGGATGCAAACTGCATACGTGATCAGGTCGTTGTTCAGCTTTGCAAGCTTTGTCTTCAGATCATACATACCATACAAAAGACAAAAAGTCATAACTTTCTGAGATAAAATATTTCCCGATCTAAAATTTTTTTTGCAAAGACTGATACAGCATAAAACTGAACGGGCGATGTTTGTATCTATTATCTTCTCCGCCACTTCTTGTTTTATTGTAAAAACTCTTGAAGTATCTGTGTAGCATTTAGCACTATTATTCGGTGTTGTTCTGTGAATTTTTAATTTTTAGCTAAGGGTAGATTGTATGGAAACATAATAATTTCAGTAGAAATCATGCTTCATGATGTAAGAAAGCTTGCTTAAGAATACTTTATGTAAATATAATCTGTAGGTTAAGTGTAACTTACGAAAATTTAATACATTTGCTTTGAATGACAGGAAATGTTGATTGAAGTGAATGCGAATACCGACAGATAATCTACTGATAATCACATGATGTCATCCACTCTTATTAACAGACACTCTTCCTTCAGTAACGTGAAAGGACAGTCGGAAAATGATTTTTTTGATCAGAGAACAGAATTGAAAAGCTTAATCTTTTTAGCATTATACCAGATATATCAACTGATGTAACAATAGAACGTCTTAGAATCGGATTTGTGGCCATATGAAAATTGAGTACTATTTATTCTTCTGCCATACGCAGACTGTAGATGATAGCAATAGTTTTCACTTGTCACTAGGCATTCAACAAAAGAAAAAAGAATTAGTTTAGCATCACTTTGAAAAATGCTATCAGTTTTTAGCACTCATTGAACCTATCTAAAACTGTAGTATAAATAAAGATATGTATGAGGGGCATATCTGTTCAAATACAATTATTCATAATTCGTATTCATTTGTTTATCACGTTTTAAGAAATCTGTAAGCCTTAGACAAAAGAATTGAAAACAGTTGAACTACCATTCACCATTATAAGAACATTTAAGAATAAATAAATAATAACAGTTGTAAACGAATCAAACTTAGCTTACAAACTAATATAAAAAAACTTCTAGTTCAAACTTTTTAATTGACATGGTCATTTCCAATACAAAGTTCTCATATAATACCAGCAAATCTATCTTTATAAATATTAGTGTGATCAAGGTAAATGATTTAAATCTAATGGCTCAGCTGCTGAAAAATGGACTTGTTAAAAATAAACCCATAACGAATTGTTTGATAATAGTTTGCAGTCATTAAAAATACAAACATCTTTTTTTTAAATGACTGAGGTAAGTTAACTAAATGTGTTTAAGGCTGGGAAAATTACAAATATTTGAGAACTGCTTTCAAATAAAAAATAAACAGAACAAAAGCTGAATTTGCAAGAATAAAAAATGTCGGTCAAAAGTCTGTGTGGAACTTGATAAAGTATCTCGTGTTAAAAGAAAAAGGCCTGACATAAAAGACGTGGTATTCGAGAATGTATATATGTAAATGCTCTTAGAGCACAAATTTAATATGTGTATTTTTCCTTAAAAGTGTTGAAATCATTTGTGAATCAATTTACATAGTAACCAAATTGCTAAATCCTGATTCTATTTGTATTAGGAGAGGTAGTTTTTAATGAAATTAAACAAAGGGATACGCATTAGGAAAAATAAAACCTACCTCAAATCCTTAAGATCTTTTCAATAATGCTAGTAGACCTTATATTTTGTTGGTAGTATTTGTACAACTTTGAATAAAAAATAAACATTTAGTGAAGGTATATTTCCTAGCAGCTGAAATAATTAGCGAATAACCCCTATAGATAAAGTAAAAATTAAATAAAAATGTTTATATTTTAGATATGTTAGTGCCCTTTCTCTCTTGTTTTTGTGTATATAAATACTGCTTGTTTTTGTTTGGACAAGTGGCAATTGTGTCTATCATTGACAAAGAAAGCTTTGAGAAGTAAGATTATACAATTTTAAATTTAAGAAATAAAGTAAATACTAGATAATAAATGAAATAAATTAATTATAAAAATACATACATTTTTAAATACAATTTAAAAATACTGTTTTCACTCTCTTGCTTTTTAGGTTTTCATGCAATATGTTTTCTAGATGCTGGTGTTGACTTAACTTAAAGATATACAAACTATAGTAGAGGCTAAGACGATAGAGTTGTTTGACGACAGATAATGATAACGGTAGAAGGTATGGTGTGAATTTATGGTCAAGTCTTAGACCTGAATACTAAATCGTAAAATTGTAGATGCGATCAATTTTGAAGCAGTTGTTACTGTCAAAAATAATAGGAGCTAAGTGGCCTAAACGAAATACCAAATAACTCGATGATGAATAATGTATAGAAAAGTCCTTGCATATTGAACCTTTGATATGCAAAAGCACAAATTGACTTTTATTGCTGATCACCATTCCATATTGATTGTAGCATCTACGTAATATAACTAAATCATTACTTACATCCAAAGAAGATTGAAATAGTCCTTATTGAATAGAGAAAAGCATTGTTGTCGGTAAAAGCAATGATTTTGCCTTAACGGTATGGATAACTATTGAATTTACCTATATTAAATACAGAATGGAACGCAACATAGAGACTTGCAGTTGATTAAATTCTATGAATCAAACAAGTTTTTGATCTTAACTATTTATTTACGATTATGTAAATATAGGGTTTTCCAATAGGGACTTGACAATTTTGAATTTAATTTGTGAACGCAGTCTTTCACTAATCATCAAACTGTCACTGTCAATTTATTCAGTAAACTTAACATTTTCATCATGGTAAAGTACACTAACGAGTAACGTCTGCAAATTATAAAAATTTTCTACAGACATTCGGGGTCGCAAAATCATCTTCAATGACGAAGCTGACGAACTGTGAATGGTCAGCGTTATCGCGCCATGGTCACCGAATATTTTTGGCTCGAATTGAAAGATATGGACTTGGACGACATGTAGTTTCAACAGAATGGTGCCACAAGCCACACAGCACACGCTACAATCGATTTATTGAAGAGTAAGTATGGTGAGCGGGTTATCTCAAGACATGGGCCAGTCGATTGGCCGCCACGTTCGTGCGATCTAACGCCGCTTGACTAACGCCGACGACGTTGGAAGAGCTCAGAGAGAACATTGAACTCGAAATAGCGGCCGTTTCGGCCGAAATGTGTGGCCGAGTTGTTGAAAATTGGGTCCAACGAATCGACCGCTGCAAACGTGACCGTGGTGGCCATATGAACGAAGTCGACTTCCATTCATAAACGTTTTGATTGTACTTCAAGCCAATAATAAAGTTTTCAAATGGTTTGCCTTTTATTTAAAAAAAAAAAGTTGTCAAGTCGTTATTAGAAAACCCTATATATGAAAACGCTGAAACCAGAAAATCCAAGATTCATTTATCACTAAGAGGAATGGTTCACCACATTAAAACTGTTTATGTCGAAAAAAGTATTATAAATCCAATTTGTTGATTCTAGCAGTTAATGACATACCATTTTGATAAAAAAAAAAAAACGGAATAACACAATTTGAGTTCTGTTAAGTTGATACATCTGTTGTTGACAGTCCCTTTAAATCTTAGCGTCATAGCTTGACATTTGCAAGTTACGTAGCCAAGAGTACATCTATCTCTGTGTGTGTTGGCGATTTTTACAATTTTAGAAATGGATTTAATGGTGCGATTTAATGGTGCGATTTAATGGTGCGCGAAAGTTGGAAATGTTGGAAAAGTGTTTGTGCAACGATTTTCTAAAGAAAAAAAGTGATCGCGAGTCAATCGAAGATGATGTCATTGCCACTGCGGCCATCGACATCGAAAACCGACGAAACATTGATGAAGTAAAAGAAATGTTGGTCAATAACCGCAAATTAACCATCAGAGAGATAGCTGAGGACTTGAATATTACATATGGATCTGCCCAAGACATTTTGGTTAATGATTTGGGTTTCCGTCGTGAAGCATAAAAAATTGGTGCCAAAAGACCTCAATTTATGGGTTTATGAGACATCAGGCAAGTTAATGGCGTTCACTGAATGAGCCGAGACCAAAAAACCACGTCGTTTTCAGTCAAAAAATAAGGCAACGCTCCGGCATTCATGGATTACAACGGTGTAGTGCATCATGAATTTTTTGCCAGAAGGCCAGATAGTAAACAAAGAATATTATTTGGGCGTTATGAGACGTTTGCTTTAAGTAGTTCGCCGAAAGAGACCAGAATTGTGGGCAGATTTTCGTTCTCTCATAAAGCATTATTTTTTGAGAGGCAAAACGGCGACGAAAACAAAAGAAAAGTTGGATAAATATTATGGGGCTAATGCTCCGTCAGAGCAGTTTCGAGAGTTTCGTGGTGGCCGCAACTCCACTACCGATCAAGTCCGTAGCGGCAGGCCCTCCGATGCGGTTACAGAGGACAATGTCAAAAAAATACATGAAATGGTGTTAGCTGACTGTAAAGTGAAGGTGCGCGAGCCAGCAGATACCACAAAGGTTTGTGCTGAGCTTACACGCCATATTTTGGGCAATATTCTGCATATGAAAAAGTTATCCTGCCGCTGGGTGCCGTGCATACTCACTCCTGACGAAAAACACGAACGCGAGAGCACTTCGAAAGAGTGTTTGGACTTGCTTATGCGGAATCGGGCGGATTTTTGACGTCGATTGGTAACTGTTGAACACCAAAGAACAGAATGAGTGCCCGGCAATAGGCATTGAAGCCAGCATGGTTTGGAAAGGTTATGGTGTCGGTTTTCTGAGATTGTCATGGCATACTCTTCGTGGACTACTTCGAAAAAGGAAAAATCACAAGCAGCGAGTATTACTGTGCATTGTTGGAGCAATTGAAGGCCGAAATCGCTGGAAAACGGCCTCACATGAAGCGAAAAAAAATTTTGTTTTTGCAAGACAATGCACCGACGTACAAAAGCATCGCAACCATGGCTAAAATCAATGACTTACGGCTCCAGTTGCTGTCGCATCCACCATATTCACCCGATTTGGTTCCCTCAGACTATTATCTCTTCCCAAACCTCAAAAGATGGCCCATCAATAAAAAATTCTGCTCACGCGAGGAAATCAGCGACGCTACGGGGGAGTATTTTGCAGACCTTCCGGAAAATTACTTTTCGGGCGGAATCAAAAAGTTGGAAAATCGCAAGAATAAGTGCATCGAACTAACAAGGAACTATATTGAATAAAATAAAAAAAAATTTTTAAAAATTTTTGTTTTTTTTCAACCCCAGGGAGGTAGCTTTTCACCCCACCTTGTACGTTGATGACATTCTTGTCGAGGCTCATGATTTACCCACTGCTTTTCAAGCATAATACGAATTGTCTCGGGCTTTGAGTTCAGCAAGCTTGTCTTTAAGAAAATGGACCTCGAACTCTTTCTAACTTCTTCAATTTATTCCGTCTATGCATCGTTATAATCAAAACTTTCTTCAGATGGATGATAAAAGTACTTCCAAAACCCTTGGTGTTCAGTGGAACGCGAAGAGTGATTCGTTCCACTTCTTCTTCAAAGTTTTTAAAAAAGATAATCTTCTAACAAAAAGAGCAGTTCTTTTAGTCATTTGTAGACTGCCGGATTGAAAGCTCCTATAATTATTTCTGCAAAGATTATCATGCAACAAATTTTGCGTGATGGGATGTCTTGGGACACAGATCTTTTACCTCTTACGTGCCACCACTGGAAAGTCTTCTTTGCAGCTTAAGAGCTGAATATATGTTATATTCAAGTTCCTCGTTGGATTGAATACAGTCCAAGCCATTCAACTCATATCAATGGATTTTCTGATACCTCTGACAAAGCTTATGCGGCAACGTTTTACTTAGGCATTCAACGTAGTGACAGTAGTTCGTCTTATCGCTTGTTATGTGCCAAAAGTAAAGTTGCTGCAGTAAAACAGCTTGCCTTGTTATGACTTGAACATTGAGGTAATGTTTTACTTTCTTCTTTGTACAAAAAAATTATCACTCAGCTTAATTGTACTGAACATGAACTTTTTCTATGGACAGATAGTTCCATCGTCCTGACTTGGCTTAGTAAGCCACCCCGCACATGGAAAAGTTTCATTGGTAATAGTGTGTCTCAAATCCAAGCCAATGTATCAAACGCAATATGGAACCACGTTCGGTCCGCCGACAATCCCGCCGACCTAGCCACCCGGGGACTTACGCCCCTAGAACCGAAATCAAGGAGTTTATGGTGGCATAGTCCGCTTTGGCTAGTTAAAGACCAATCATCATGGCCACAACACATTTTTCAAACAATATTCGACAATAGTGATCTCGATTTAAAGCCAATCAAGTCAAATTTTGCCACATTAAAACCAAACGTGGGTTTTGATAGTGGAACGATTTTCCTCCTGGCATTAAGCATTACATGTTATTGCATTTATGATTCGCTGCCTTTGACGAATGCATCCCCTTTTTAAACACACTTTTCTTATACGTCGAAATTACTTACTTTTGACGAAATTTCGAATGCTTAAATTCGAATCATTCGTCTGACTCAGTCGTTCCATTTTGAAGGTGAATATGTATAATGGTTTGCTGAGAAATGTCGCTATTCTAAAGAAAAGTGCTATTACAAATGTTAATCCAATGATGGATGAAATTTAAATTCTGCGATCTAAGAATCGAAAGAAAAGAAAGACTAACATCTTCAACTTTTTCCTTCAACGAAAAGTATCCAATTATTCTTCCTTAAGAAGCGAAAATATCATTGCTACTTGTACGGTTCATTCATTAAATTTCGCTTCATGGTGGCAGTCAAATGGTAGTTCGGGTAATAAGGACAGAATTTTGGATACCAAAGATACCAAAGAACTTGATGAAAAAATGTATCAATTCATGTCAGGTTTGTCTTATAAACACTCAAATCTCTTAGATTATCTTAGATTTTACCGGCCCATTTATTGTTAAAAGCTTTTCAGGTCGAAAAGGTTATGTCTGCGTCTTCGTGTGCTTTGATACTAAGGCAATTCATTTAGAGGCAACAATTGACCTCACCTCTCAGACTTTCTTATTTACTTTAACTCGATTTATTTCAAACTATGTGTTTTTACACTGTCATAATATACTAGGAGGTGAAAAGTAACCTCCTTGACAGCCAGAATGCGCTGCTACTGCAAAAAAGGTTATGGTGCCTTGAAAACCATTCACATTTAGTGCAATACTGTCTTTTGTTTTGTTTTGACAGCTGATTGTTGTTGACGTGTTTGGCATCATGTTGGGTATGATATGATGACAAAAACGATTTTCGTTCTCTCATAAAACATTATTTTTTGAGAGGCAAAACGGCGAAGGAAACAAGAGAAAAGTTGGATAAATATTATGGGGCTAATGCTACGTCAGATTACACCGTCAAATATTGGTTTCGAGAGTTTCGTGGTGGCCGCAACTCCACTACCGATCAAGTCCGCAGCGGCAGGCCCTCCGATGCGGTTACAGAGGACACTGTCAAAAAAAAAAAAAAAATACATGAAATGGTGTTGGCTGACCGGAAATAGCAGAATACCACAAAGATTAGTTCTGAGCGCACACGCCATATTTTGGGCAATATTCTGCATATGAAAAAGTTATTCGAGCCGAGAGAGGCTCGATGGGTCGGAAAGGTTATGGCGTCGGTTTTCTGGGATTGTCATGGCATACTCTTCGTGGACTACCTCGAAAAAGGAAAAACCATCAACAGCGAGTATTACTGTGCATCATTGGAGCGATTGAAGGCCGAAATCGCTGCAAAACGCCCTCACATGAAGCGAAAAAAATTTTATTTTTGCACTGGCGCACAAGAGCATTCCAACCACGGCTAAAATCAATGACTTACGGCTCCAATTGCTGTCGCACCCACCGTATTCGCCCGATTTGGCTCCCTCGGACTATTATCTCTTTCTAAACCTCAAAAGATGGCTCATCAATAAAAAATTCAGCTAACGCGAGGAAATCAGCGACGCCACGTAGGAGTATTTTGCAGACCTTCCGGAAAATTACTTTTCGGACGGGTTCAAGAATTTGGAAAATCGCTGGAATAAGTGTATCAAATTAAAAAGGGACTATATTGAATAAAATAAAAAAATATTTTTTCATTCCCAAGGAGGTTACTTTCCATTGAAGATTAATTACTTTTGAAGATTAAATTATTTCGCATATCGTAATTATTTGTCTTGCTCTGAGCTTTGAATTATGGCTCGACAGTATTTATATTTATATAAACAAAATAAGCTTATGTTATTTTATTAATGAATTATTGTACTTTTATAGTTTAATGTGTGGCTTCTCCCTTTCTTAATAAAGTTGATACGCCTATTATAAAAAAAAAATTTACACTTACGAGCAGGAATGTTAGTTGCTACTTTTACAGCCGATGCTGTAAGGCGGGCGGCAATGTTCATGTCGAAAAATATATTATAAGCCCAACTTTTTGAGTCTAGCAGTTAGTGACATATAGTATAGTTGTCTATATAGCTTTAGAAAATTTTTACTAAATCGAAACCACTTATTAACCCTCCCGAACTCGCATCATGAGCAAAATACTCACTTTAAGAAAATAAAAATGTATATCTAGTAGTCTACGTCTTATATGAAGCTGATGCTTTATTTAGCTTTTCTTTGTATTTTTCTGTTACCGTCCAATTTATTGTGCAATCAGTAGGCTTTGTCTGAGAGTTACAGGAGGTATTTAGCTTATCGGCGTAGTCGAGTGTGAGTGTTTTTCTCACCGAGCGAGTCCTTGGTAATTAAATAAAAACCTTTTTTTTTTATTTTGTTTCATTAAATAATAAACCAGGTGTGTACCCAAACAAATAAATTAATTACTTTAATTAACAAATTGTTTTATTCTGATACACTATTTCTATTTTGTACGATGATATCACTAGGAAGAATGTTGGTACAACTGGCACTTAGTCAAAATCCTTATTGGGTGGCGTCTCAACTTGAGGCAGAAGAGATATTACCGTTGCAAGATGACGATGGTAGATTAGATGATCTAGAAAAGGATGCGGAATCAGAACACAGTGTTCACGCCACTGATTCGGAGCAGTCTGCAGATAAATCATATTTTGAATTAATTGATGATGGTCCAAGTAGTCCTTCAAATGTTTTTGTTGGAAAAGACAAAACGACGAGATGGAGATTGACAGAAAGTAATACCAGAGTAAGAAGGGGGCGCGAGAATATTAATCATCTTCCTGGTGTCAAACAAGGGTGGAGTGTTGGAAGCTTTTCTTTCCTGATAATTTAATCAACCATATTATAAAATGTACTAACATTTATCTTGAAAAACTGCAAACGTCTAACACTAGGAGTCGTGATTGTCACGAAACTAATCATACAGAAGTATTTGCTCTCCTAGGGCTTTGGTATATGGCAGGAGTGCAAAAAGCACAACATCTCAATGTGAAAGAATTATGTATTGGGTATATTGGGTATCAAAATTTGAACGTTTATTTAAGAAAAACATGTACAATAGTATTATTCAAAGTACTGCCCATCTGAAGCTATGACTTTTTCCCATCTTTCTGGCAATTTGTGTATCCCATCCCAAAAGAACTGCGCCGGCTTGGCAGCCAAGAATGAATCAAGCCAATTATTGATATTCCGCCCTGATGTAAACCGTATTTCACTGAGAGCGTTCTGCATCGACCGGAACAAATGGTAGTTAGAAGTGGCAAGGTCTGGGCTATAAGGCGGGTGGGGTAAGACTACCCGTCCACTGTTTTCCAAATAGTTCTTAAGCGGAAAACGTGGACCGAGCGTTGTCATGATGGAAAATTATTACCTCGTGTCTGGTCGCATATTCCGGGCGTTTTCCGGCTACTGCTCTCTTCAAACGGATTAATTGTGTTCGGTAGCGTTGCCCATTGATGGTTTCACCCAGTTTTAGCAGCTCATAATACAGCACACCCATCTGATCCCACCAAATACAGAGCATTACCTTCGGGCCATGGATATTCGGCTTTGCCGTTGATTTGGCTGGTTGGCCGGGTTTCACCCAATTTCCTTGCTTTTGAATATATCCAGCTGCTTTTAAACGGTTTAAAATGCCTGCTTGAGTGACACCCAAAGATTCTGCGAGCTCTTATGTTTGGCAACAATCTTCATAGAGTAATGCTTCCAGTTCTTCATCTTCAAACTTTTTTGGCTGCCCAGGACATTCATCGTCTTTCAAGCCAAAATCACCACTTTTAAATTGTGCAAACCACTTTTGGCAGCAATTTTCTTCATATTAAAGTAATGAGGAAGAACTCCCCGCAAAAACACTTTTTCAGACACAAAGTTCGACATATTTGAGTGAAACAAAATTATACTGAAATAACGCACAATGACAGTAGTTTCCAACGCATGTTCTAGTGGAATAATACAAGTTACGCCATATCTTAGCAAACCCCAATAGTACTGACGGAAGTGCACCAGAATGTTTTAGAGCAACGATGTCAAAGGAAAGATTTCTTTTACTATTGAGAGCTTTGAGGTTTGATGATGTAAACACCAGGAATGAGAGAAAAGCGTTTGATAATTTGTCACCAATTCGAGAAGTGTCTGAAGATTTCAACCCAAGATGCAAAAATAATTACCAAGTTGGGGAATATGTAACCATGGATGAAATGCTTGAGGCATTTAGGGGGAGATGTAAATTTCGGCAATACATTGGTAACAAGCCGGCAAAGTACGGGATCAAATTTTTTTCTATGGTGGATGCGAGAGTCTTTTACACCCAAAATATGGAGATATATCAAACAACCTAATGGTCCATACAAATATGACAATTCTACCCAATCTTTAGTTATGCGTTCAGCTCAGTCCATTCTAGGTACAGAGAGAAATATTACTATGGACAATTATTTTACCTCTCTTCCACTAGCGTCTGAACTGTTAGAAAACATAATAACCATGGTTGGCACTATTAGGAAAAACAAACGACAAATTCCAAAACAATTTTTAGAGTTGAGAGGAAGAGAAAGAAAGGCTTTTTGGAAAATAAAAAGGGGATTTTGGTGTTATATAAACCAAAACAAGCTAACAACAAGAATGTTTTATGCTTTTCTACTCTTCATAATGACAACAAAATAGACGAGACAACAAGTGAGGCTGCCAAACCAGAAATTATAACATTATATAACCTTACAAAAGGTAGGGTGGACGTGGTCGACCAAATGAAATCAAATTACTCTGTTTCCCTAGTAAGCTGCAGATGGTCGCTAACCGTATTTTTCACTCTTTTTAATGTTGGAGACATTAAATACCAAATAATATACAACCTTAATATAGGTATAATTGAAGAGAGAGGTATAATTGAAAAGCAAGGCTTTTGAGACCTTGCTTTGGACTTCATCAAACCTCACCTCTTGAACCGCGACCAATTGACTAACATGCTTCTACTGGAAAGAAACCGAATGAAAATAATTGCTGGCGTAGACGAAGAAAAAACAAGTTATGTTTGTAATATCCCATCACAGTTTTGTGCCTATTGTCCAAGAAGAAAAAACAAAAAATCAAAAAGAAGTTGTAGGAAATGCAAGAAAACAGTTTGCAATGAACACTCTTCAGTTGTATGTTTTTCGTGTGCCCAAGAACTTTTTAATCAACAGTTTATATAAAAAATTTGTAAAATGGTTAAAAATTGTGGAAACATTATTTCTTAGTTACGATCTTAGTTCTTTTTTGTGCAGTTTCTAAGTTTCCCCTAATCTGGAGAATACGGTTTGTATTCGTAGCCGAACGCAAAGTTTTTGCAAAATTCAACTTTATTTATCAATATAGTTGCCTTCGAGGGCGATACACTGATTGAGACGTTTTTTCAATTTTTCGATACCAGTTTTGCAGTACGATTTCGGCTTAGGCTCAAAATAGGGCTTTGTTTCGGCGATAACTTCTTTATCGGTCTTAAATCTCTTTCTGGCGAGCATTTTTTTGAGGTCTGCGAACAGGAAATAGTCGCTGGGGGCCAAATCTGGAGAATACGGTATGTGGGGAAGCAATTCGAATTCATTCAATTTTGCAATCGTTTTCATCGACTTGTGACATGGTGCATTGTCCTGATGAAACAGCACTTTATTTTTCTTCAAATGCGGCCGTTTTTCTGCGATTTCGTCCTTCAAACGCTCCAACTGCCTCTTGTCAACTGTCAAATTTATACACGTATCTTCTGAAGGTTAGTACTAACTGAAAATGGTATGGATTTAATTCAAGTTGTGCTCTCTCTTAAAAACGGCACTGACTTTTCAGCCCATATTCAGTTTTTAGCTTTAAACAAAATTTATCAGACATAGTAATTTTTTCTTTTTAATTGTTCTTAGTAAAGAAATAGACGTTATTATTTTTATTACATATTTTCCATCTACAATTGGATATATGAAATAATAATATGTTTAAGAACATATCAAAAGCAATAGATAAGGGTATACTGTGCATCATAAATATCATTCTAACACTAAAAATTTAAATGTGATTTAAAAGCAATAATATTAAGCTTATTCGTTTTTATGGACACTATTGTTTTTTTTTAAATACCCCACAATCATGTTGAAAACGAATTAAGCATCAGTATAAAATATTATTAGCAATTCACAAGCCGCTTTTGTGAGTTCCTACAAATAAGTAATCGCAGAGATATTTTCTTAATTCTTTATATATTCTGTGTGATTAGATTAGATTAGATTATTTTTGGAGGTGGTATAAAAAATCTCAGATCGCTGCGGACATAGGTGGGCCTATCGTGATATCCTCATTTAAAGCTCATCCATGATCTTTAGGTGAGCTGGCAGCTATGTCCGCCGTTTCAAGGTAGAATTTACTTAGGTTAGGTTGACGTGCTTTGGTTAGACCTTTGCAGTCACATAATATGTGTTGCATGTATTATCCTGTGCTATGCCTATGGACATCGGGTGTTTATTCTTTAACACGTCAGTGTCGTGTCCTGTGAGAAAACCTTTGGTCCCTCGAATCTGACTACTTCTTAGTTGTAGAAGATGTTTTGTTCTTTTGTGGCAACAGCTTGGCATAAAGGTTTTGGCTCGTCTGTTTCTCTGTAGAAATGAAGCTTCTTTTCCTCTAGTCAGGTTTTAAAATTACCTTTTTTTGATATAATTCCGCGCGCGCACCAAGGGGACATGAAAACCCTTTTACTGGCTTTTCACCAGGGCGCGGGCGGGTGGTGTAGTAGTTTTGAAACTCAGGTGTTAGGTTTCGATACTTTTCCCAGAGGTGGTTGTCAAACTAGACGGGACGAGCCAGTGCATTCTCAACCAGTGGGTCTTGCTAGTGGGTGGGTACGTGCTAGTTGTTAGTTCGTTACATTTAGCCCAGCCAGCAACCACTCCAACATCAGTGTTATGCCTTCATGTCAGAGTTGACGCCGACGGGATTTACATATAACTACTTACAAATTCCATGAAAAGACTTTTTCAGAGAATTGCCTCGGACGGGATTCGAACACGCGACCCTCTGCTTGAGGAGTCTATGCATATACCACTACACCACGGCCACCCTTTTATTGTATTAATTGATAGCCCACAGAATGGTCTTGGCATCATAAATTGAGATGTGGATCCTTTCCTGGCGAGTTCGTCTGCTTTTTCGTTGCCTTCATGTTTACTATGTCCTGGCACCTAAATAAGATGAACTTTATTTGTAGTGGCTAGTAATTGAAGGAGTTGAAGGCAATTCCAGACCAGTTTTGATTTTATCTCAAGGTCGTCGATTGTAAGTAGGGCTGCTTTGCTATCGGAGAGAATATAAATGTATTTGTTTGTTATATCTGTGCTTAGATTCTTCGAATGCCTAGCTCTATTGAATGGATTTCATCTCTTAATACGGAGCTGCTTGTATCCATACAGGCGTGAATGGATGTCTTAGTGCGAGGACCGTATACTCATTTGTTTTGGATCCGTCTGTGTACCATACATATGAGTCCTTGGCAAATGTTGGTTTTTCCTGTTCCCAGTTAAGACGTTTTGGGAATGTAACTTTAAGTAAATAACTTGTAGTAACAACTTGTAATAACTTGTATGTTATATCTTGGTAGACATTTGTCTATTAGATATGGTATATTATATGGTATATTGAATTCATGAAAATTGCACCATGAACTAGTTTGGAATTTAATTCATCTTCTGTCATGAGCATGTAGGCATGTAGTTTAATGAGTTTTACCTTGATGTGATACTTGGCCTAAATAATGCTAACATCAATCCTCATATAATCATTCTCAAGTAACTCAAAGAGCAGTTACAGTTGATTCAAAGAAATCTTTCACTGACGCACCTTGACCTTGCCCAGCGTGTCAGTGCGTCCCTTTAAATTATTGAACTGCCTTTGAAATGCTTATTCCACTGTCAGATAATCAAGAATTACATTTTTCACAACAACACAAATTTTTTTGTGAGCATATTTAAGCCTTATATAGCTACAACTCTGGCAAGAGACAAATTCTTCACACTTACCGAAATGGAGTTATCAACTTGCAATGCCGTATCAGCCAGAAATTGCCTATGCACACAAGTTATTCCAACTCAATTACATCAGGGAAATCAACAATTTTGATGATGTCATGATTGAATAAATAGCAATCTTGAATCACGAATCCGAGCGTAGCAAATAAGCCGAAATCGTGCTGAATTTTGCTGTTCCCAAGATCACGTAAGGAAATTCTATACCTCATCTTTGGTTACACGGTAGCTTCTTGAAAGTAGACTTTGTAAATTAATTTAAATGTAAAATGAATTTAGTTATGATTTGACTGCCAACGTATTCAGGGTTTTCAATTCTAAAATTATCACGAGTTTGTTATTGGGTCTATAACTTAATTCGTGCGGTTTGTTAAGAGATGACGTAACTTGTATTATTCCATTGGAACATGCGTTGGAAATCTACTGTCATTTTACGTCATTTCAGTATATGTCATTCATTTGAAGCGTAAACAACAATATTTTTTTTTTCACTCAAATATGTCGAATTTTGTGCCTGAAAAAGTTTTTTGCGGGGAGTTCTTCTTCATTTCTGAAAACTGCTGCCGAAAGTCATCGTATTTTGGTGGAAGTCTATATTGAACATGTGCTAGCTGAGCGAACGTGCCAAAAGTAGTTTGCACGATTTAAAAGTGGTGATTTTGGCTTGGAAGACGATGAACGTCCTGGGCAGCCAAAAAAGTTTGAAAATGAAGAACTGGAAGCATTACTCTATGAAGATTGTTGCCAAACACAAGAAGAGCTCGCAGAATCTTTGGGTGTCACTCAAGCAGCCATTTCAAAACGTTTAAGAGCAGCTTGATATATTCAAAAGCAAGGAAATTGGGTTCCACATGAACTCAAGCCAAGAGACGTCGAAAGGCGGTTTTGCTTGCGCGAAATGCTGCTGGAACGCCACAAAAGGAGGTCATTTTTGCATCGGATTGTTACTGGGGATGAAAAGTGGATCCATTACGATAATCGCAAGTGCAAAGAATCATATGCGAAACCCGGCCAACCAGCAAAATCAACGGCAAAGCCGAATATCCATGGCGCGAAGGTATGCTCTGTATTTGGTTGGATCAGATGGGTGTGCTGTATTATGAGCTGCTAAAACCGGGTGAAACCATTAACGGACAACGCTACCGAACACAATTAATCCGTTTGAAGAAAGCAGTAGCCGAAAAACGCCCGGAACATGCGACCAGACACGAGACAATAATTTTCCATCATGACAACGCTCGGCGCCACCTTGCTATTCTGGTTAAGAACTATTTGGAAAACAGTGGATGGGAAGTCTTACTCCACCCGCTTTAAAGCCCAGACCTTGCCCCTTCTGACTACCATTTGTTCCGGTCGATGCAGAACGCCCTCACTGAAATACGGTTCACATCAGAGCAGAATATCAAAAATTGGCTTGATTTATTCTTGGCTGAAAAGCCGTCGCAGTTCTTTTGGGATATGATCCAAAAATTGCCAGAAAGATTTGAAAAAGTCATAGCTTGAGATGGGCAATACTTTGAATAATCTTATTGTACATGTTTTACTTAAATAAACGTTCAAATTTTGAAAAAAAAAAAAAAACAGCACGAATTAAATTACATACCCAATAAATTAATTCATGAACACTTGGTTAAAAGCTAAAAATCAAAATGACTATTTTGCTACAAGAATTATGTAAAATTTTCACAGTATATGTAATGAGAACTGGAAATACGCATGGAAGATACGCGTATATGCGTTGTATCACATACTAGACTTGTAAAGGTATTAGTCTAATATCATAGTTTAGTAAGTCACGTACTTAATGCAAATTGAGAAAAAGACCGCTTACGTATGAAAGTAATGAAGTATGAAATTTTACAGCAATTATTAGGTAAATCTTTACGCTACAAAGTTAGCACCAAATTTTCTCAGCCCTTATTTACATAGTTGACCCTTAAACAATTTTCCTGTTATAGAATTATTTAAAATAAACATCATAAAAAACATACCAGACCCCAGACTATAAGGTCAGAGTTTTTATGTAATATTCTACTTTCAGCTGTTAAAATAAATTACAACATAACGACTAAGAATGTCTGAAACACTATCAAGCCTTTACAAATTGTACAAATGCAGAAACATAAATCTTGAAGTTGATTAAGCAATGCTATAAGGGGAATGTCATGGTTTTGACTGGGCCACTATCTTCAACGGAATTTGATTCAGAAAATGTAATCTACTCGTAGTTTAGATTAATAAAACTGCCCCTGAACGTCGCCCATGGTTTTGTACATCTAAAAAACAACAGATAGATTCTTATGCAGTGTATATTTTTCATATATATATAAAAATGTATACATTTTTAATACGGTGAATTTATTATATTGTAGTTCACAAAAAATCTAATTATTTCCTTATTGAAAGAGAAAGATGATTCAAAAAATAAAAAAAAGTATGCATGCGAGTATAAACAAATGTACATAGATATGTTATATACAACACATACCTACATTTACTTGAATTGGAGTATGAGTACATTGATCAGTTTATTTGAAATATTTCGTACTGTTATACGAGCATGAGTACATGCCAAATATTAAACCATTCAATTCGTAACTAAGCATCCGATTCAGCATCGACATAAAAAATGTGGTGTTAGCAATAAATCTCCTCTACAAGAGCTGGAAAAGAAATATTCGTATTAACTCACTGTTCGGTGCGTTAAAATAAAAGAAAAATTGATCACGATTTTGTCCAACGTCTTTATGTTCACGGCGGCTTTAGTTAGATACTCATAATAAACTAGTCGCTAAACAAAACCGTATGCAATCAATTTTTGGGGTGTGTAATAATTGCCGCCTGTCAGATACACATTTCGGTGCAGAATTTGAGCATTCTGTTTAAGCAGCTAAGACCGATTTATCCAAAGTTGATAAGCCGATTAATTAAAATAGATTTCTTGAAGTTTAAGACTGCTAGCTTACATTTTCTTTCTTTGCCGCTGGATTGATTGACTTTCTGAGCTGTTAATTAGCGAATGGACACTCGTACGAAGACATTTAAAATTACAGCGAGCATTAAACTTTAATCAAAGTGACTCACTTTGTGCAAACAGACTAACAATGGTAATCGAAGCGTTGATCTCTCAAGGCTGGATAGGCCTACAATTCGCACTATTACATGCGAACTGAAACCAGAGATTTATTGATTGTGGAAATTTAGAAAATGTCTTTTTCAGGGTAGGACTGCCGCAGGCCAAGGCACGATATCTGGCTTGCGTGTATTCATATAACTTAAAAGGTTTAGAATTGTTGGCAAGTGCAAACTTGTATGTAATCTGAGCGCAATATAAATGCAACTGCAAACGTTATAGTTTTACGTATATGCCATGAAGTAAATCAATATTTAAGTAAAATATAATACTAGATTTTGAGTCCACAAAACGTGTTTGAATCGCACAATTTAATGGGTGATTAGACTCAGCAGATAAATGTATGAAATATATATGGTATTGTAGTTTGTAGGGGTACATACTCGTACAGATATCGGAATATAAATCATATTGTACTCTGTAATCGAGGAATGATTTTGTGTCGAACATAATTGCAGGCGCCAACATATTCAAAGTATTCTACGTTCATACATTCACCGGTGACATGCGGTTAAAATAAAATGTGTGCTGATTGGTGACACGCAGTTGTCAGAGATCTTTACAAACATTAAAGAAACTGGGACAGTAGATAATAGCTCTGCATTGTGGAATAATATTTTCATTTATAAAGCAATTATAAATATGTATGTATGTAGTTAAGAAATGCACATATGAAATATGTATATAGGTTAAATTTGCTAATTAAAATACAAAAAGAATTTGTTTTGGATCGTTTTCATTACATATATGTTATTAACGATTGATGATATATTCGTATGGAATTCGTATCGATTTTGAGTATCCGCAAATGCATTCAGAAGGCCTACAAAACTTCGGGTTTCACCAAGACGGCGCGCTTTGCCACACTGCGAGCCAAATCATGAACTTTTTGAAGAAAAAATTTCCGGATGGTCTCAGCTCTAGCGCTGTCGAGACCGGGTTCCTAAAAGCGTCTCACTTTGGTGCAATGCGTTAAGTCCCCAGGATCGAGCGCACTTAACGCATGGTCTCCGATGCAGCCATTGTGAAAATTGTTAGAATCTTGCGGATTGTGTCGCTAGCTTGGGAATGCAGACAGAGTAAGAGAGTTGTGGGAAGGTGAATATATCGACTCATACCCTTGTAGCACCCGTGGCTGCAACGCATTCCCCAACCGCATGCCAGTGGATTATAGATGATATCGCCGAGCACACAGCTATAAGTAAACCGAAAGGACCTGATACTCACGTCTGAAAATATGGTTCCTGCGATGTTGAGCTGTGAGGCCGCATGGCGAACTATGGGTGCATACGCCCAATCGGTAATAAAGGAAAATAAAAAGGGGGAACAGCAGGTGGATCATAGGTATAGATCAACGAACAGTCACCATGATAGGTTTTTTTTTATAACTAGTGCGAATTAATTAACCTCTTGTGGTTAATTGGAATAATTTTATAGACTTTGATGGAAGTGTTTAGTTATTTGAATAACTAATCACTGTACGACTTCACTGCACAACTTGGAATACAGCTTCACCGCACAACTTTGAATAAAAAAAATACAATTTACTTTTATAATTTTGTATTCTTCTCGGCTACACATCTGACTATGCATTAGACACTTGTTCTTAATTATTTTCTGTTTTTATACTACTTTCTTATTAGTCTACTTAGTATATGTATAAGTAACATTTCGTGCATGTACATTGTACATACCATATATTTTAGTCTGAATGTCAGTATGCATGAATTATTTATTTTCCTAATCTTAATCTGTACATATATTTTTCTTACATCTTAACTCTGGTCATCTTCAAATAAAAGTATCCTCACTTTTTCTTATTTGTCCAAATAAACTTTACTATTATACAAATGCTCTGCATTATTGTCTTTTAGAACTTGAAAGTACATTTTATCTAATTTTTAATCTTTCTTTTAAATCTTTATACTCATTAAATCTTTTACAGGCTTTGATTAAAAGAAAGGTAAATATAACAATTGAAATAATTGTTAACATAGTATACAAAGTTGTGGGTATAGGTTTTTCTTCTATTGGAATTAAGAATTCACTTAAAGATTGAATATTTGAAAATGTGGCATATATTCTCCAGTTTCAAAAATGTCTAATATTTTGACATGATTTTGTTGGAAATCTAATAAAATTTCCTTTGTTTATTCTTCATAATTTGTATATAATTCTTCATCAATAATTACTGAGTAAGTAAAAGTTATAGAGTGAGTACCTTCAAATGATACATTATTAATTTTATGAATGCCACTAACTATAATAGTACCAGCGCTTATACGATTTATATGTTGGTTATTTTGTTGTATAATATTACAATGAGCTGGATATGTTTTGATCGAGTTTTACAGATGTTCTTATTCAGGTAATTCTTATAATTTGCTAATAAAATATAATTTTCGTGTATAACACCTACTTGTGGGGTTACTACATATTTTCCATATACATATATGACTTAAATCTATTATTTTAAAATAATTAATTTTTTG
The DNA here is from genome assembly GCA_907269105.1 of Volucella inanis. Lineage (NCBI taxonomy): Eukaryota > Metazoa > Arthropoda > Insecta > Diptera > Syrphidae > Volucella > Volucella inanis. Next base: position 71,702,558 of record OU026154.1, on the reverse strand, counting down.
TATTATAAGTGGGTATTTATATACAAATATTATTACATCTTTTATTCTTATAGCATTACGAGTTTCTTCAAAGTTTAATATTGTAGAAAGAAAGTTATTTGAACGTGCTAAAATGATTGCTTCTAATAAATTCTTTAAATCAATATATATTTCATTTCAATATTTTGCAATGCTTTGTTCTTTTCGTCAAATTTATTATTTATTGTATTACACGTTGTTTTTCATTATTCGCGCTTTTTATTTCAATCATGTCATCGTGATCAGAGTTTCTAGGTGTAAATTTTATTATCGTACCTAAGAAATTTAAGGATCTCCTTTCTCTCTCGTGGTTGTTCAGTTGTGTTATTAAATTCTCGATTTTATCGATAATATGGATGTCTATCTTATCTGATGAATTTTCTATCTCCTAAGTTCGTGATATTCATTTCACGTACATATGATACTTAATATGTTCTTTACGGATTTCATTCTTGTGTATAACCTTGCCTGTGTTTGTTAAAATTGGGTCCTCACGATTCTCTTGTACTATATATTTGTTAAATTTCGGTCTTGTTTTATTCCTTCTTTTTTGTCTAGCGAATACCTGAAATTTACTTGAAATGTTTTGTACATTTGTTTCTGATTTTCGTTTTTTAAAGTGTTTTGTTGTGCTAATTCTATCTTATTTCTGACATAAGAAAATTTATTTTGATTGAAGTGAATATCTATAGGCTTCTTACTTATTACGGAATGAATTATGTTATTGTATTGGTATACGGCATTTTAAATTTCTTCTTCTGATTTCGTTTTATTTTGTTCAGATAATACTCGTATTAATTCAATTAAAGTTGAATGGAGTCGTTCTACTTGTCCATTTGTAATAGAATGGTTTATCGGTGTGAGATAATGTTCTATATTAAAATTTCATAAAAACATTCCTACCATTTGGCTTTTAAATATGCTTTCGTTATCAGTAGTCAAATTTTTACATTTCGGAAACATGGTTCTTAAAATTTGTTCAATATATTGTTGCACATTTATTTTTTCTTTAATAAAATGTAAGTACGCGTATTTAGAATACTTATCTACGCATGAAATAAATGTTTGATTTGCAATATACATAGAAGATGTCCATATGTATATGTGTTCCTGCAGTATCGGATATGGGAGTTTGTTTTAAGATTTGTTTCTTTGGGTGCCTGTCATATTTATTCCTTATACAGTTTTGGTTTGTTTAGGCAAATCAGGCTAATAATATTGTGTTCGTAATTCTTGTAGACTATTTTTCCATTTTCTATGGGCTCTGTTATGGGTTTCTATTATGATATGTAATTGTTTATCCGTATCTTTAATATCTTCTAAATTACTTTCTGTAACTACCATTTTGTAAATACTATTGGGTCTATAACTCGTGCGGTTTGCTAAGAAATGGCGTAACTTGTATTATTCCATTGTTATTATTCCATTGGAACATGCGCTGGAAAGCTACTGTCATTGTACGTCATTTCAGTATATGTCATTCATTTGAAGCGTAAACAACAATAATTTTTTTCATTGAAATATGTCGAACTTTGTGCCTGAAAAAGTGTTTTTGCGGTGTTTTTCATTACTTTAAAGTGAACATGCGCTAGCTGAGCGAACGTGCCAAAAGTGGTGATTTTGGCTTGGAAGACGATGAATGTCCTTGGCAGCCAAAAAAGTTTGAAGATGAAGAAAGTATGAAAATTGTTGCCAAACCCAAGAAGAGCTCGCGGAATCTTTGGGTGTCACTCAAGTAGCCATTTCAAAACGTTTAAAAGCAGCTGGATATATTCAAGAGCAAGGAAATTGGGTTCCACATGAACTCAAGCCAAGAGACGTCGAAAGGCGGTTTTGAATGTCCAAAATGCTGCTGGAATGCCACAAAAGGAAGTCATTTTTGCATCGAATTGTTACTGATGATGAAAAATGGATCCATTACGACAATCCCAAGCGCAAAAAATCATATGTGAAACCCGGCTAACCAGCCAAATTAACGGCAAAGCCGAATATCCATGGCGCGAAGGTAATGATCTGTATTTGGTGGGATCAGATGGGTGTTCTGTATTATGAGCTGCTAAAACCGGGTGAAACCATCAATGGAGAACGCCACCGAACACAATTAATCCGTTTGAAGAGAGCAGTAGCCAAAAAACGCCCGGAATATGCGACCAGACACGAGGCAATAATTTTCCATCATGACAAGGCTCGGCCCCACGTTGCTATTCCGGTTAAGAACTATTTGGAAAACAGTGGATGGGAAGTCTTACCCCACCCGCCTTATAGCCCAGACCTTGCCCCTTCTGACTGCCATTTGTTCCGGTCGATGCAGAACGCCTTCACTGAAATACGGTTCACATCAGAGCAGAATATCAAAAATTAGCTGCCAGGCCGGCGCAGTTCTTTTGGGATGGGATCCAAAGCATAGCATAGCTTCAGGTGGGCAATACTTTGAATAATACTATTGTAAATGTTTTTTCTTAAATTCAAATTTAAAAAAAAACCGCACGAATATATTGTTTCATAATTTCTTTATTTAAAGTATTCCATAAATCTAGATAACAATGGAATGCTACTGTTTTCTTAGGATCCATAATAGTTTTTCATTGTTTAATTATGTAGTTTATATCTACTGAATTTATACTGTATTTTGTACAGTTTGGAAATGCATTTTTAATTTGTATTTTATTCAATGACTTTTCAACTATGTGAATCTGTGTCTTGAACGCATTTAAAGGTTGACTTACTCTCTTTATTCCTTTTTGATAAGAACTTTCCTTTTAATGATCACTGTGATCAGTTGAACTATTATTTATTTGTTGCCTTGATAATGTATCAGCTACTACATTCTGATGTCCTGGGTTGTACTTGTCCTTGATATAAATACAATTGTATTTCTTGACTGACTCAGCACTGCGCCTATGGCTGTGTTACTTGCACCCGTCGTTAGTTCAAAACGTTTATTATAATTTGGTTGATATAATTCGATTTGTTCTTGTAATTTAGCTTTGAATATATTCATCGCCTTGATGGCTTCTTCATCTAAATTTATCAATTTTTTATTTTATTTTAATTTATTCCACCATTTTCTCCTGTCAAATGAACAGTTAAAGATTTTGCTAAATTTTCAAAATTTCTTATAAATTTCCTGTAATATGAAGTTAATCCCATAAAAGATCTAAGTTCTTTTAGATTTGTAGGAGTTGGGTATTCTTGAATAGTTTGGATTTTTATTGGATTAACTGTTATTCGTCCATTTTTAATAACATGTCCCAAATATTCAACTTCAGATTTAAAAAAATGTGATTTTTTAAGTGACAATTTCATATTTGCCTTATGTAAAGCTTTAGTTATAGTTTTAATGTGGTTAATATGTTCTTCTGATGTTTTAGAAAATATTAATACATCATCAATGTATACGTATGGAAATTTTCCAATGTATTCCCGAAGTATATCATCCACACATCTCTGAAATATGATGGGTGCATTCTTTAGTCCGAAAGGCATTCGTAGAAATTCGTACTTTGCTCCATTTATAGAGAAAGCAGTTTTCTCTGTATCATTTTATTTTATTTTTATTTGATGAAGTCCTGATTCTAAATGAATTGTGGAAAATATACTAGCTTGTCAAAAATTTTGGAAAGTCATATTTATATTCGGAATCGGATATCTATCACTGATCGTTTGTGAATTTAATTTCTGAAAATCAATGACCATTCTACGCATAGGCTTCCCTTTATCATCGGTGCCTTTTTTCGGTACACTCCATACTGGAGAATTGTATGGGCTTCTACTCGGTCTGATAATACCCTTACTTAAGAGATCTTGTATCTCTTTGTTAACAAAATCATTATCGCTAAATGGATATGAATATTGTTTAGTCCATTTGGGATTCTAATCTGTAGTTCGTATCGTAGCTATTGTAATTGTGAAAGGAAGTGAGTCATTTACATTATTATATTTAAATAGTTCGTCCATTTCTTTTCATTATCAATAGGAGAATTAATTTTTTGTGGACTTAAGTGATTTTTTATATAACGTCTTTTATAAGTTATTTTATTTGATTCAAGATCAATGCATGCTTTTAATTTAGATAGTCTGTCTACACCTAATAGTGCATCATGTTCTTTTAATTCATTTATAACAAAAAATACTAAATCGTGACCAAAAACATTGATAATTCGTTTAGACTTTATTATTGAGATGCCATGATAGTGCTACCACTATCAATCAACAAATTTATGGTAGTTGGTAGTTTTGAGGCTTAACATCGGCAAGCTCTTCGAAAATCTAGAAAAGCTGCCGCTGTGTGTTTTGAATATGTTCTTCATTTTCTGATACATTAACTTTAATTGATTCATTATCTGTATCATCAATTTGATTTATCTTTTGATTTTTCATCGGAGGTTTGAATGGTTGTTCCATAGGTCTTCTGAATCTAGAAGAAGAACCGATTTCCATTGGCTCTACTCCGTTAGGAGGTTGGAAATTCCTAAATTAAATTCGACTTTTGTGTTTTAGTATTTAAATCATTCCTGGGCGGATTATGATTACGATTTTGATTTTGATTTCGTCTATTAAAAGGCTGATATTCGAGTTGGGGATATTTTATATCAAGGTAAGCGATTTGTGCTGATGGGAATGCTTCGCTCAGAGTTTGTGGTGCTAGGCCATATAATAGGTATCTTGTTGTCATACTATTTCTTCCTAATAAAAAGCATTCTTTACACGAATAAATGTTTTTGATTTAAGTTTGGTAGTTTGTAAGAAAAAGTTTCAAAGTTATTAAAAGACACCCCTTACAATGTTATCTACATATATCTGAAGGGTATCAAACGAAAAATTTCAAGTCTAAATTGTAATTGCTTGTAAACTAACATGTGAGGTATCGTTGGACCGGCGTGATTTGCGGATTTGCAATATATTGCGATATAGAATAAAAAAAAACATCTTTATCTCAAGGGCCAAGATTAAACTGTATTTTATTTGTAACAAAACAGACTTTTCTTTTTATTATTGTAACAAAACATACCGTTTAATGCACTTAAATATGTGGTAGCGTAACAGCAATGTGATATGTTTTTGTTTTCGACAAGTATGTCGTATTTTGTGACGATAATCGCGTTTTGTACTTACTTCAATATTCGACGAGTAAGTGATGAACTGAGCAAGTAACTTATCTGGTCGTGGGTTAAAAAGTTTAGACAAAAAGGAGCAACGTAAACCAAAATTCTCCGGGACCAGAAATGGACATTTAGATGTTTAGACGTTTGTTATATAAATAAAATATAAAAATAACGTATTTTATTTTATTTATTATTTAACTTGAAGATTTTCCGCTGGACATCTTTTATATTTGAAATCATGCGCTGTAGTGCATGCGGGGTGGACAGAGTAATGCAACTAAGTTTCATGACTGTAAGTTCGGCTTTGTGGGACCCAGGACAATATACAGAACACTCATGTAGAAGTTGTAGCTGAGGGTGACAGAGCACATGTTCTCCGCTCAAAAAGCCAATTAACACAAGAACAAGCAGCTGTGAATAGACCCAAAATTAGAGTTCCTATACATCTACCGAGGAGTCAAGCTGCAGAAAATGCAGCTCGTCCTGAAAGAGTGAGGCCAAAGTGTTACACTCTTGACCAGGTTTTCATACGACGGAGAGGTGATTAAAAGTTGAGCCGCACAAGAAACCTCGTGTATAGCCACAAACGATAATGACTTTCTTTCTTTTTTTTTTTTTTTAAATAACTTAATACTTTAGATAGAGAGAGAGAAAAAGATGTTTGTCTCAGTGGTTATTTCGCTCCATGGGTTGCAAAATCCGTATATAGATCAGATAACTTATTTTTTAATACCACGGATTTTCTATTGCACGCACCCATTTAAATATGTGACGAGCACATAGGCAGAAGTTTCAGCTAAGGGTCGCTACACGAGTTATTGCATTAATTTTCATTTCCGCCAAAAAAACTTCCTTCTTTTCGATCTGATCTTTCGAAGAGGTAAGACGTCTGCTTTATATTTCCTCCCTGACGCACTTATAAGGTTAAGAAAAAATTCGAGCTAGTTTTCCTTTTGCTTTTGTGGATGAGATAGCTCCCGCCGGAAAAAAAAAAAAAATAACAAACCAGGCTGATTTTAGGATCAGAGAAGAGCGGCGACATACATGGCCAACCATCTATCAAGATTATTTTCCGAATAAACGCCTTCAAAAGAGTGGTTGACTTAGGCGTAAGAAAAAAAAAAAAAAAGAAAACACCTGTCAACAGAAGTTCTTGGAGCACGCGGAGCGCTAGTCGCCACAACACAAGGAAGACTCTCTTCAAAGATCTCTGTTGTGCAACCTCTCAAGCAGGCAAAAGAAACCAGACAAATTCCTAACTATCTTAGCCTCGTGTCTATATACATTTTACTAAAACCAAAATGCAAAATTTCATTCGAAAAAAAACCTAAATGAATTGTCAAAGTAATTGAAGGACAAGAAATCAAAAACAGACATCAAAAACCTTATTTAAGTGATCTAAGCTAGTATAAAAAATATAAAAATAAATAAATAAGATATTGTTAACAGTGACAGTATCTTATGCTAAAAAAGATAAAAATAAAGAAAATGAAAGAAAAAAAAAAAAAAACAAAAAAAAGATATCAATCATTCAACTGCTCTTGACGTCATGACCAGCAGATTTCAGAGGTAAGAGAGTGACTTTATTATTGATCATTATGGTAGCACAAAATATATCTCGCGATACTAAGTACGTTTGACCTTAATATAGTTTTTCTCTTTATTAAATTTTTCTACGAGGTTTTTTTTTTATGAACCAAATAAGTTTCATTTGTTCGGCTCCACCAGCCTACACGCATCATGATCATGACCAAATGTACATATAGGACTTTCTAATAGGGACTTGACAACTTTGAATTTAATTTGTGAATGCACTCTTTCACTAATCATCAAACTGTCACTGTCAATTTATTCAGTAAACTCAAACTCAGTAAACTCATTTTCATCATAGTAAAGTACACTAACGAGCAACGTCTGCAAATTATAAAAATTTTCTACAGATATTCGGAGTCGGTGACTGCAACTTTAAGAGCGTTAATTCCAATTCTCGGTTGTAATTCTCGCCCTAGTAGACAGTCAATAACAAGTCTAGTGCAAAAATTTGAGTCTACATATTCGTTGTGTGATGTTGCCGTGCCAGTAAGACAACGGGTTGGTCGAAGTGTCGACAATATCGCTGCCGTTCAGACGTCCGTAGCAAATGATCCAAATCAATCAATTCCACGGCGTTTTCAAGAATTGGGCATGGCTCAGACCACATTATGGCGTATTTTGCGTAAGGATCCATCGCCGATGGACCATTTGAAGCGACGTACGGTCTCTGATTGGGTTCTGGAGAAGATGCGCCAAGATGATGAATTTCATCCCAAAATTATCTTCAGTGACGAAGCACATTTTTGGCTCAATGGGTTTATCAATAAGGAAAATATGCGTTATTGGTCGAGTGAAAACCCACACATGCGCTTCATGAATCACCACTCCATACTTTTTCGTCAACGATAACGATCGTCACGTTACTGTGAATGGTCAGCGTTATCGCGCCATGATTACCAATTATTTTTGGCCCGAATTAGAAGATAGTTGACCAGTTGATTGTCCGCCTCGTTCGTGCGATTTAACGCCGCTTAACTATTTTCTGTGGGGCTACGTTAAGTCATTGGTTTATGCCAACACGCCGACGATGTTGGAAGAGCTCAGAGACAACATTGAACGCGAAATAGCGGCCGTTTCGGCCGAAATGTGTGGCCGAGTCGTTGAAAATTGGGTCCAACGAATCGACTGCTGCAAACGTACCCGCGGTGGCCATATGAACGAAGTCGAGTTCCATTCATAAATGTTTTGATTGTACTTCAAACCAATAATAAAGTTTTTGAAATATCTCAAATGGTTTGCCTTTTATTTAAAAAAAAAGTTGTCAAGTCGTTATTAGAAAACCCTATAAAATTAATCCGCTCTTCTGTTAAAAGCGATTTCTATAAATTCTCACCCCATCTCGCATATTCTGATCCACGCACTCTGAGGTGAGCTTGATATTGTCGTCCGAAAACGCTCTCTTCAAGAATTGTTGTGACAAATCAGTATTGCATTTCGCACTGCAATATTGGACACGCTACAAAGTGACATCCAACATTTAATGGGGAGACTTAATTGACTTGTTGTTGTTGTATTTTAGGTAACAATTCATCTCACTAGGTTTTAGTTGCCTGAAAAAAAGAATGTCTTTCGGACAAGGCTGGTATTGAACACCGAACCTTCCGATTGGGAACTGCCACTTGAGTCACCGCCACCCACAATTTAAAATCTTGCGAGGAAATTTACACTATGTTAAAGGTTATTCATACACTTTTATCCAACGATGCTAATGTAGTTAAATGACTAATTTCAGTTTTTAAAGGTAAGACATTTGACCTCAACAAAAATGAGCGGGAAATAGAATTTTCCCGAGGATATTTTAAATTGGGAGCTGCTTTACTGATCAACTCCAAAATTAAATATCTTCTGATTCCTGGTTATAATACCAGAGATTTAGTGGCAGCGACCATCGAACTACCTCAGGGGAATGCATTGCAACAGTTTCTGTGCGCCAATATTGGAGAAGCGAGACGCATATTTCCCCGGAGACATAGATGTGACTGTTCTTGTTCTAGTACATGATCTAGCTTTGAGCTTTGCCACCGTCACAATTAACATCTCGTTTTTGGACGTCATATCAACGCCCACAACCACATCTGGGGTAGTAGCGACAACAACAAATGTGGTGAGGTACTTTCAAATTATACTTTCAGCAAAAATCTGCTTATATGTTACACCCAGATTTATTAGCTCTGTAATAGATGAAATACTTAATCTCACCATCTCGTCTCCCTTTCTTCATAATTTTATCAAGGATTGGTATGTGTCAGATTCACTATAGTAAGATTCACTATAGGATAGAGTACTTTTCAAGAAAGTCTTGCTATCAAAGTTGACTCACTCTCCTCATCTCTATAGTCCATTAGGGACGAAAATGAGACAGTGGATCAGCCAAATAAAGCCATTATTTCATCTTTTAAATGCAGTTGAAAGTTAAAACGAGAAAGATGTGTACCATGGTGGAACCTTTAAACCTTTAACAAATCCAAACACACCGGTTATTGGGACTTTTACAGGTCCACATTGACCTGCTTCAATAAAGAATTAAGAAAGTCCAGGAAGATATTTTTCTGGAGAAAGAACTGCGAGCTGTACTTGTTCCCTTCACTCATAAAAGAAATTTGAGCCTTTAGCAAATCTTACTTAATGGTACAGAATTTTAGAAAATTAAATTGGGAATCACTTATCAATATTAAACTTACCAAAGCGACTGAAGCTATGTGAGATTGCCATGATATGTATGGCAAGATCTGATTAACTTCAAACGTCACCTATTGGATATACGAGTATACAATGATGATATGACTTACCATCACCTACTCATCAGAAGTAAAAAAAAAAAAATCAATCGAATCTCAACATCTCAAATTGGTTGGATTTCTAACCGGACAGTGCCACCTTCGATATCACCTATATAAAATAGGTTTTATTTAGGAAACTGAATGCCGTTTTGATATGGAAGACGACGAAACTACGGAACATATTTTATGTGAATAAAAGGAGGAGACGACATTTCCTCAGAGATATTTTAATCCCTGTGGAAATTTTCAAAATCTTCAGAGAGAATCTCATTTTAATCAAAATAGTTGTGCCTCACTTGGCTCTGTAATACTGATTTTGTTTTACAAAAAATCTTTAAGGTGGCAGGGATCCAACAATTGGCGGATCAGATCCTTAAAAAACAAAAAAGCTGTAGTGTACCCATATCAGCATTGAAGGTTAAACGAGAAATATAAAAGATGACATTAACGGAGATGAAAGTGGTATTAATATCATCTGATGTAGAAAATGATTTTCTAATACGAGTGTTACTGGAAGGCCTATTCTATGAAAATATGGGAAAAAATGGTAACATGATGTGATGTTAAGGCTTTGATTAGTAACTCTTTGATATGACTTGAGAAATAGAACGGTCGAAGGTCTTGCAATATACGATTTTGGTGTCACACCTTTTTATACTTGTATTTTGCGTCAAGCAATGCAAAGTTATTGGCACATGTATATTGATGCGCATTCAATACTTAACGCCCTCAGAGTCAAATTTTCTAGTATTGTTCGCGCCATTGTTCATACACATTTCGAAAAAATGGCAGCAAATTTGATTATTCGAAAGATATTCGTTATTCGTGGTGGATTATATGATTTCACATTCATCTAAATGATGACTTTAAAATTTAAGTACTATAGTACCGAACCAGATAATCAAACGTATTATCAAAGTTTTGGGTACACATTAGGGCATGATTTGAATTTACCTAAAAAGCGACGTACATATATATTTGGAAAATATAGTATGTATGTTGGTAAATTTGTAAGAAAGCAAACATACTCATACCGATAACATATCAAGGAAATGGGTAATATATTACCACATTGTTTTATACCCCATAGAATTAAAATAACTTAAGTAGATCTTTATTCTATTCTGGCGATATATCAAAACTCGGGCTAATGATGATATCCATAATACTTACATAATTTGGTGCGTATTCAATTAAGTTCTCTTCTGCTTTAGAAATTTTATAGGGTAGAACATATATTAAAATAGCTAGAATCCTGCAGTTGAAGAATCGTTCAATCTGAAAAAACAAGAAAAAAAAGGAATACTTCACAAAGTGTTTTGCTTTAAAATGATTTGAAAAAGAAATTGTTTAAAATATAAACGTCATAAACCTGACTCATTTCACCTTCAACCTGTATACATATAATTTAAACTTAAAAATAACAATTTAAATAGTTTATTATTTAGCTGAGAGTCAAAAGATAGGTTATTACTTTTAATACTCAAAGTTCACGATAACCCTCAGAGTGAGTAAGTTTTTGTTCAATCAATGGAAGTTGTTCTTATTTGCAGAAGAAAAGCATGCATATTGACTGCCTAGAGCTTAGAGCTGATTAGCAAAGTCAAAAGGGTTGTTTGAACGACAACAGAGTGTCGTTGAGAAACTAAGGAGCCTACATATTGGGTATATATTTTAATTCGTGCGGTTTTTTTTTTCAAAATTTGAACATTTATTTAAGAAATTTAGTATTATTCAAAGTATCTTTCTGGCAATTTGTGGATCCCATCCCAAAAGAACTGCGCCGGCTTGGGAGCCAAGAATGATTCAAGCCAATTTTTGATATTCTACTCTGATGTGAACCGTATTTCAGTGAGGGCGTTCCGCATCGACCGGAACAAATGGTAGTCAGAAGGGGCAAGGTCTGGGCTATAAGGCGGGTGGGGTAAGACTTCCCATCCACTGTTTTCCAAATAGTTTTTAACCGGAATAGCAACGTGGGGCCGAGCGTTGTCATGATGGAAAATTATTTCCTCGTGTCTGGTCGCATATTCCGGACGTGTTCTTAACGTGAACTTAACTGTGTTCAGTAGCGTTGTCCATTAATGGTTTCACCCGGTTTTAGCAGCTCATAATACAGCACACCCATCTGACCAAATACAGAGCATTAGCTTCGCGCCATAGATATTCAGCTTTGCCGTTGATTTGGCTGGTTGGCCGGGTTTCACATATGATTTTTGCGCTTGGGGTTATCTTATCGGATCCATTTTTCATCACAGTGACAATCCGATGCAAAAATGACTTCCTTTTGTAGCGTTCCAGCAGCATTTCCGACATGAAAAACCGCCTTTTGACGTCTCTCGGCTTGAGTTCATGTGGAACCCAATTTCCTTGCTTTTGAATATATCCAGCTGCTTTTAAATGTTTTGAAATGGCTGCTTGAGTGGCACTCAAAGATTCTGCGAGCTCTTCTTATGTTTGGCAACAATCTTTTTAGAGTAATGCTTCCAGTTCTTCATCTTCAAACTTTTTTGGCTGCCCAGGACATTCATCGTCTTCCAAGCCAAAATCACCACTTTTAAATCGTGCAAACCACTTTTGGCACGTTGCATGTCGCATGTTCGCCATAAACTTCCACCAAAATACCATGACTTTCGGTAGCAGTTTTCTTCATATTAAAGTAATGAAGAAGAACTCCCCGCAAAAACACTTTTTCAGGTACAAAGTTCGACATATTTAAGTGACAAAAAATTTTACTATAATGCTAAATAAGTGTAACAAGCGAAATATGAACTCTTTTCAGTCGTCCTTAATGATATTATGATAGCATGGCTTGGATGTGAGCTAACGTAACCGATCAGAGATTGCCTTAACAAGGTAATGTTAGTCAATTACTACAGGAATCAAAAGAATGTTAAAAAAATATATATAAGAGCTGAGAACATAACATAGGCGTATCCACTTTTGTCTGATTTTAATTTCCCATAGCAGCCGACAGTAATAACAGCAATAGCAGCCATAAAACTCGATACAATGAATTTGCAAGAACAATAACAGCAGTGCCAACAAATAAAGTCCTTGGAGAATACATGGTACGTTTGGAGTCTGGTAGGTAAAATTGGTATGTCAAAAGACAAACACTAGGTAGGCAATATATTATATATATATATATGTATATATATCTGTGATATATAGGGTTTTCCAATATGAACTTGACAACTTTGAATTTAATTTGTGAACGCACTCTTTGACAAATCATCAAACTGTCACTGTCAATTTATTCAGTAAACTCAACATTTTCATCATGGCAAAGTACACTAATGGGCAACATCTGCAAATTATTAAATTTGAATCTACATATTCGTTGTGTGATGTTGCCGTGTCAGTGGGACAACGGGTTGGTCGAAGTGTCGAAAATATCGCTGCCGTTCAAATGTCCGTAGCAAACGATCCAAATCAGTCAATTCCACGGTGTTCTCAAGAATTGGGCATCGCTAAGACCACATTATGGCGTATTTTGCGTAAGGATCTTGGTTTACACCCATACAAGATCAAGCTGACTCAAGAATTGAAGCCGGTGGACCATTTGAAGCGACGTACTTTTTCGATTGGGTTCTGGAGAAGATGCGCCAAGATAATGAATTTCATCGCAAAATCAATTTTAGTGACGAAGCTTATTTTTGCTCCATGGGTTCGTCAATAAGCAAAATATGAGTTATTGGTCGGGTAAAAACCCACATGTGCTCCATGAATCACCACTTCATCCACAAAAAATAACTGTTTGGTGCGGTTTGCATGCCGGCGGCGTTACTGGGCCATATTTTTTCGTCGACGATAACGATCGTCACGTTACTGTGAATGGTTAGCGATATCGCGCCATGATCACCGACTATTTTTGACCCGAATTGGAAGATATGGACTTGGACGACATGTGGTTTCAACAGGATGGTGCCACAAGGCACACAGCACACAACACACGCTACAATCGATTTATTGAAGAGTAAGTATGGTGAGCGTGTTATCTCAAGACATGGCCAGTCGATTGGCCGCCTCGTTTGTGCGATTTAACGCCGCTTGACTATTTTTTGTGGGGCTACGTTAAGTCGTTGGTTTATGCCAACATGCCGACGACGTTGGAAGAGCTAAGAGCCAACATTGAACGCGAAATAGCGGCCGTTTCGGCCGAAATGTGTGGCCGAGTAGTTGAATATTTGAAAATTGGGTCCAACGAATCGACCGCTGCAAACGTGCCCTCGGTGGCCATATGAACGAAGTCGAGTTCCACTCATAAGTTTTGATTGTACTTCAAGCCAATAATAAAGTTTTTGAAATATCTCAAGTTGTTTTTTCTGTTATTTAAAAAAAAGTTGTCAAGTCGTTATTAGAAAACCCTATATTAATGATGCGAACAGGCTAAATGAATTACAAAATAGATAACGAATGCAAACTCAACGGGCATTAACTGAAATTGACTATTCTTAAGATTCAAAAATAAATATTGGTAATATGGGTAAAGTGTGCCAATTTTATCATGTACTGACATTTAAAAACGAAACAGTTGGTATGTGTTCTTCCAGAAAAGTAGTTTTGTCTCAATTAAATAATCAACCTGAAACATTGCATTCATCAGTAGCGATTGAAATTACTCAATCGAATTTTTTTTTTTTTTTTTGGAAAAAGATAGGTAAATTTAATTCATGCTTTCAAATGACATCTTTTGTTGCTTCGCAAGTAGTAGAGAATAGCGATTCCCACAATTTTGAGACAAAATTTAAAATTCAAGAGAAAGTATATCATAAAATTTGGTCTTTACCCCAATGTCCGACCAACAATTTACATTTTTACAAGTTTATTTCATAGGAAAGGAAGAGGCACAAATTTAAAAACGTTGTCATTACAAACTTTATGGGAAAAGACCTTTTGATTCAATTATTGAAATAAGTTTCTAACAGAATGCAAAATGATATTAATGTACATAATCGCAATTAAAGCTGACAAAATTCTACTACTGATTGGGAATGGTTGGGTATCAATCTAATCATCGAGATATTAAAATTATGTGAATAAATAGTACAATTCATCGATCATATGATGCTTTGCAATATCCACCTATTTTCTGGTAACAAGAGGAAATATATGTATCATATCAGCATCAACTAACGAAATTCTTTAACAAGTGCATTCATAAATTATGATATGAGTATGCTTAAAAATAAATTATATTAAATTTACTTACAGTTGCTGAAATTAACCAAAAATTTCATGAACTATTACGCATTGAAATCACGTTTTGAAATATCGTGAATTATTTCATCAATACATTGCGGATCTTTCCAGGCGAAGGAAAGGAAAGCCTTTGCTTTTTTTGCCAATTCTTCCTTTCTGTTTTGATCGAGTTTTTGTTAATACTGTATCCACGTTTCATCTATAGTAATTATTCGGTGGCAAAACTCTGATTTATTTCGCCTAAACTGTGCCAACAGAGCGTTGTAAATGTTCATACAAATAGGTTTTTGGTTTGGGGTGTGCAAATTCGGCATCCAATGGGAAATCAGCTTTCCCATGTGACAAACACTTTTTTTGGCCATATTCGTAGCCTCTTCCATCTCTCTAACCTTAATTTGACGCTTGTCTAGAATCATTTGGTGAACTTGAACGTTTTTGGCCATCCCAAACGTTCATCGCTACCCAAGCTGGTACGGCTACGTTTTAAATCAGCTGCCAAGAATTTAATTTCATGGTGGTAAATGAGTCCCCGTATACAGCGTTCAATTCGTCTTTGATTTGGATAGGCGTATTGCCTTTGAAACCAAATTTTATTGACAGCATTATACCCAGTTTTCTCATTTTGACAAAAACGCTCAAATCGATTCCTTCAAACGATTATCAAACAACAACTGCGCGTCCAAAATGGCTGAAATTTTGAAGAGTACCTTTCAAAGCACATGCAAATTTATATTATATACAATATAACCCAGTTTTTGTTGACGAGTTTTTAGAAAACCCTCGTATAAGCTAGAACAGCCTCGTCGTGTTATTTTTTTAGTTCATTAAAACCGTCTGTTTCTAAATTTATAAATACCAATATTTGTGTGTATATATAGGGTGATTTGGCTTATAATGTAAAATAAAACACATAAATTTGAAAGCGAACTTAAAATTTTTAATATCGTTAAAAAGAACAATTGATGGCATTCACTTTTTAAAAATGATGTCATGTAAATGCGAATGGTATCTGGCGGATAACATGAATAATGTTGGCTTCCAAAGCGTCAATCTTAGCTAGCTTATTCCTGAAGACGTGAGACTTTACATATTCCCAGAGGAAAGAGTCCAAAGATGTGATATCGCATGATCTAGACAGCCAATTTACCGTAGCAAAACATGAAATAAAGTGCTCACCAAAATGATTTCTCAACAAGTCCATTGTTTCATGCGCTGTATGACTCGTAGCGCAGTCTTGTTGAAACCGGAGCTCACCGAGACCATGTACTTGCATTTCAGGAAACACATAGTCCGTTAACATGGTACGATAACGGTTACTCTTGACGGTAACATTCTGAGTTGCCTCATTTTTGAAGAAATATGGACCAATGATTACACCAGCCCATAAACCATCCATTTTAATGGATGTAATGGTAGCTCTTGGTACTTTTCGGGTTGCTCATCAGCCCAAATTCGGCAATTTTGTTTATTAACGTATCCATTGAGCCAGAAATAGACTTCATCACTGAACAAAATTTCACGATAAAATATCGGATTTTCATCGAGTTTTTCCAGAATCCATTCACTGAAAATATGACGCGAATTCAAGTCGCCTGGATTCAATTCTTGCACAAGTTGAATTTTTTACGCTTTTAGGCCGAGATCCTTACGTAAAATAAGCCAAGTTGTGGAATACGCCAAGCCAAGTTGCTAGGAACGACGACGAATCGATTCGTCACGGTGTACGCGTATACTCTCAGCTACAGCTGTAAAGTCTCTCCACTACGTGCTGGATGTGGTCTAACCGGTCGAGTATCATCCACTTATGTAAACTGGGATTCAAATTTGCGAATGGTAGTGGCAATAGTGGTTTCAGTGAGTCGGTTATGCGAACCGTAAGTTCCTCGAATCGCACAAAAAACATTTCTCACAGAACGCTAATTTTTCTAATACAGATGAACAATTTAGAGACGCTGTTGTAGTGTGAGTCTTTTTGTGATGACTTGCCAAATAATACTGAACAAAACTGACAAAGCAGTTTGATAGAAATCATGCGTGATCTGTCAAAAAGAGCCTATTAAAAATCAAACCTGACGATGAACCACCCTATAGTTCTTTGTATATTTACAGATAAAACGAGTACTTGCTGAACTGAACCAAATATATGTGGCAGGTCAAGCAGATTCTACATATTTGAAAGCGCAAATATTTATATATATCATATATTTACCATTTGCTTTGAATTAAAATTAATATTAATATCCTATCAACTAGCAAGATTTGCACAAAAAAAACTGTCATCATTTTTGAATGTAAAGTGTTATACAATATAAACTCAGCTCGAAACAGCAGTTCGTATTTATAAGTATGTTATATCATAGTTTATGCGAATACGTATTATCTACCCATGGTAAATAATAATTAATTGACGGCTATCTACTTCGCATGCAGACATGTTGTAGATGTCAATTTAGTTCACCAACTACATAACTGACTTAGTTTCTCACATTTAAATTGGAATCGACTCTAATCAATCTTAGAAACGAGCAGTTTCCAAAAAATCAGGATGAGTGATCATGTCATACATATGTTATTCATTCATCAACTAGCTTACGATGCTAAATAAATTATTTTAGTAAACAGCCATGTGGGTTTGCTTTCTGCAGTTGACGATCCCTTGCTATAGTTGGATTACTTTACCTTGCGTACATTTTTTTATAATCACATGAAACATGTTGTCATTTCAATCAGTAACACTACCGATTCGAGTATATAAGCATGCTCGAATGCAAACCTGAGCGGTCAAAATCATAATACAATTTATTTCATAACCATTCGCTGTCAATACATCGGTTAGCCCGAAACTTATACTCGTACACTGTACTGGTATTAGAGATTGATTTTTTTATTATTATTATTATTTTTTTTTTTGAGATCTCACAGGAATTGTGCCTTTAAATTGGCTAAGGAGTTGAAAGAGTAAAACCAGAAGCTAGGTTGGGTCTCCAAAGTGATATTTGCAAATGATCAAAGATCCGACGTGTAATTTGTTTCCAGTTTAGTCTTTGGTCAAATGGTGACCACTTTTCATGGAATATGTTCAAATTTTATGTAAGTGTGAGGTTGCTAAGTGCGTTAACGCAGCAAACCCTGCAGCAACTGGACTTGTAGTACAGCATGTTTATATTAATTAAATTGTACGACTTTAGAATGTGAGATTTGTGGGATTTTTGTTTTGCAATCGAATAAATTTGAATACGTTACTAATGCATCTGTTGAAGTCGACCGTAAATCTCTCTTGGTGAGGTGTCAATGATTTATTCTTAGGAGAAGTCGATACCTTTCACAAATTTGGGAACATTGCTGCATGTTTTTGCATATTAATAATACTAGGCCAAATGAAACGACCCAACCCATAATTTAGGTTACTTATCTACATATTTACATGGTTGGGTCAAATTTTCATATTATTTAGGTAAGGAGCAATACGTTAGTATATTTGGTATTTTAATAAATAATATTAAAACTGAAAGTTCCTGTGTTAAATTTTGACATAAGAAATAATTTTTTTCTATTTTTAATGTGCCTATGTACGTGTACTGTTTGCAATTAAATTAAAATTCATTTTCTCGTTCCTAATTGCATTACATCGATGAAAATAACTATCTCATCATAAATAACTAACCAGCGGTTTTCGTGCGAAATTGGGGAAGAACGTACGAAATTGGAGCTTCAATGGCTTGAGCCCAAGCTCATTTTTCAGTATGTGTTGCATGCGTTCCAATGATATGTTGAGCTCACGAGCCATTTTTCTTCCACTTAGATGCAGATTTCGCTCAATTCGAGCCTTCACTTTCCGAACAATTTCTGCCGATGTTGCTGTTTTTTGATGACCACCTCCATGTCGTGGTCATACTTGCAACTTGCAACGCTGCCAGTATCACGGTAACGAGCTATGGTTCGAGACACAAATGATTTATTCACGTTTAGGTGCTGGCGGGCTCTAACGATAGCTACTTGTGGTTTTCGAGCCAAATATAAAGCAATCACACTTGAATTCCATGGCGGATAAATAATTTTCAACACAACTGAGACGCAAATCGTTTAATTGTCCTGTGTCAAAATTTGAGCTCACAATAATGAACGGTTTGGAAATTATAGCAGTCTGAAATTGTCAGTCAGAGTGTATAATGCATCACTGAAGTATTTCAACTAAAATGCCCAAGCCGATCAATTTTCTGTCAGATGCATGGAAGAGTATGATGTCACGATGTAAGTTGTTCAAAAGATAGACTTTCGTTTACAATAAAATGTTAAGGTATCATAAGTAATAATATGATATTAACGAAATTATATTATCAGGTTTATAAGTTTGTAAATTGCGTTCGATATTTCTTATTGAGGAACTGTCTTGCCTTGGAGAAATAGTGGTTTATGTGGTTTATCACGTGATGGTTTTGCAGAAAAGATGATGTCTTTCCAGTTTTCTAAGGAGCTCTTAAAAGCCCCAATCCACAAATCGATTTCAAGACCTATGGACCTATTTCCGAGTTAGGGTCAATTCTAAATATTTCCCATGATATTTGGCTACTACTACAATCTGAGCATAATTTATTTTCTATTTCTATTCGGTCTTCGGAATCACAGGGTCAACTGGATACCAAATATCTAATTTATTTTTTTAGGATTTCGAATATTTAGAAAAAAGTATGTATTGCTTTTCCCCTTCTGGAAGGCTGAAATCTTCTGAAGTAACTAAATGATGTTTACTAAATTGTTTTCAATTCGTCAAAATGGGATTTGATATATCTAAAACTATAATATTTCAAAATTTTATTTTTCGCTATTAAAAAGTGAACACCCTTTGAGATAGTGACATCTAATTGCGAAAGAGTTAGAGTTAAAAAGTTACTTTTTCACGACAACCAAGGTATTATATTATTGATTTTTTGTTGCGGATTGTCATCTGGAAGCATCTTCTAAACGTTTTTCTCCAAAGAAGCTGCCAGGAATGCACAAACAGTCAATGGAATGATAATTCATTTATTGTGCTTCAAATGGATGGTTGGAATTTTCAAGATATATGGCTGTAAAAGGATAGAGTCACTTACCAAATGCTTTTTAATTTTCTTCTCTGGTGTTTACTGTTGTATAAAGCTTATTTATGCCAAGAAGCCCGACATCTTTCAAGCCAGACACCTTTCAAGCTCAATACCTTTCAAGCCCAACACCATTCAAGTGCAATACCTTTCAAGCCCAATACGGGGGAAGAGATTATAACATGTATACCACATTTACAAAAACACACATACGCTGCAAAAAAAAGTATATGGTTTTCATAGTTTTCCTGACGTCAAATAATATATTGTCGGTCCTTAGAGAAGATACTATTATTTTATAATTACTGCTCTTGATATTTTATTTAGTGAATTGACTGACATAACTTTTCTGTACGATACCATATAATGTTTTTACATTCTTTTTCGTACCTAGATCAAAAATGTAGAGGTATCTAGACGATTGTTGATCTTAATATATTTTAATTTAAGAAAGTTGTTTAAGAACTTATTTCAATTGATTATAAGCTCACATTCAGTAATAATCCCTTTTTCAAACATTTAGCGTTGGGGGTCAACATTTTTGTCTGTGCAAAGTTTTTGCCTTACCTTTTTAAAATTACAAATCGTTCAAGGGCTACGGTTTATAGTAGTGCAACAGTGACCGTTGATTTTATTTTTAGTTTTTTTGATTCCGGAGTAGAATTGGAATTTTATCAGTCTATTGGCAAATATATGTATGTATAGGGTTTTTTAATAACGGCTTGACAACTTTTTTCTTAAAAATAAAAGGCAAACCATTTGAGATATTTCAAAAACTTTATTATTGGCTTGAAGTACAATCAAAACATTTATGAATAGAACTCGACTTCGTTCATATGGCCACCGCGGGAACGTTTGCAGCGGTTGATTCGTTGGACCCAATTTTAAACGACTCGGCCACACATTTCGGCCGAAACGGCCGCTATATCGCCTTTAATGTTGGAGCTCTTCCAATGTCGTCGGCGTGTTGACATAAATCAATGACTTAACGTAGCCCCACAGATGGTGATCATGGTGCTATAACGCTGACCATTCACAGTAACGTGACGATCGTTATCGTCGAAGAAAAAATATGGCCCAATTACGCCGCCGGCATGCAAACCGCACCAAACAGTTATTTTTTGTGGATGAAGTGGTGATTCATGAAGCACATGTGGGTTTTCACCCGACCAATAAGGCATATTTTGCTTATTGACGAGCCCATTGAGCCAAAAGTGAGCTTCGTCACTGAAGATGATTTTGCGATGAAATTCATCATCTTGGCGTATCTTCTCCAGAACCCAATCGGAGAACTTACGTCGCTTCAAATGGTCGATCGGCTTCAATTCTTGAGTCAGCTTGATCTTGTATGGGTGTAAACCAAGATCCTTACGCAAAATACGCCATAATGTGGTCTGAACGATGCCCAATTCTTGAGAGCGCCGTGGAATTGACTGATTTGGATCGTTTGTTACGGACGTCTGAACGGCAGCGATATTTTCGACACTTCGACCAACCCGTTGTCTCACTGACACGGCAACATCACACAATGAATATGTAGACTCAAATTTTTGCACTAAACTTGTTATTGCCTGTCTGCTAGGGCGAGAATTACGACCGAAAATTGAAGTTAACGCTTTTAAAATTGCAGTCACTGACTCCAAACATCTGTAGAAAATTTTTATAATTTGCAGACGTTACTCGTTAGTGTACTTTACCACGATGAAAATGTTGAGTTTACTGAATTAATTGACAGTGACAGTTTGATGATTAGTGAAAGAGTGCGTTCATAAATTAAATTGGAAATCCTTATATAATAAATGAGCTTTATTGGCTGAGCCGTTTTATTTACCGTATTTACCGTTTACTCTGTAAATAGCTTGAAGTTCTTTTCGAAATACTGTAGGATAACACGGCGAGGGAAATTATTTGCATTTATCGGGATTGTTGAATTACAAGGCGCAGAAACTTCACAAAATGTATTTTTAATATATAATATAGTTTAAAGTGTTATGCAAATGTTCCTATGAAAAAATTCACTAAAAAAGGTCACTGAGCACGCAGTACAGAGCATCCAGCGCCGTTCCTAGATCCGATCGACCCCTAAACACGAACGACCACCACAGCCAGTTGAAGGAAAATGTGAGAAATCAATTAACATAAATTTTGCGTACAACCAAGCTGTTGCTATGTTTGCACAATTTTCTTTATTTTGATCTTTTTGTCAGCACATCTTTATACGAGTGCAAAAGCTTGTAAAGAGCTTTTAAGAAATTGTCGCGGTAGTTAGTTGCTGTATTGTTAAGATCTCTGTTGTGACTTATTGTTGAGCTTTTTTACGATATTTGGTTGCTAAAAATTTGGCAGATATCGTTGCTCAAGCAGAGTTTGGAACCGGGTAGAAAAGTTACAAAGAACTAGAGCGAAGGTTAAACTTGTTGTATAGGCATTTTCAGTTCAATTATTGTAGTTGTTTGAAAACCTGTTGCTAAAATGTCTGAAAACCGGGTATACGAAACTTACCTACCATCCCTCTCTATCCCCTTTAGACACAAAAAGTTCGTATTAATCCAAAAGAATTTGCAATCTAGTTTGATTAAGTTCAATATTATTTAGTTGTTGATTGTTAGAATACCGGGTGATCCAATTGTACCAGCTGATGATCGATGGTTCTGCTGATTTTTACTTTTATGTTCGCCTGATTTTATCAAACTTTGTTATGTACCTCCAACCAGTAGAGATAGTCTTAAAATTGAGCTATACGCACGATGTTTCGAAGAATTGTTCACAAATATGTGATGATTTACATCATAGCTGTAAGAAAAGTTAAGCTAAGCGCATGGAATTTTTGAGGTTTGTTTTTCATAACGGTGTGGTTTTACCACGAACGGTGCTAGTTCCATTTCAATTCTTTAAATACGTTGATTTTGCTATTCTTTCTCAGTTTCATGATGGAGTAGACAGATGTATCCATGTTTAATTAAACTGTTGCGACATTCTTGTGCATAGTAAACACCCTGCGAATGGAAGCTGAAACCCTTCCGGGATGCACCAATAGCAACTAAGAACGGTCCATTTTTGGAGCTCAGAAAATGAATGTATAGGGTTTTCCGATAGGGACTTGACAACTTTGAATTTAATTTGTGAACGCACTCTTTCACTAATCATCAAAATGTCACTTCCAATTTATTCAGTAAACTCAACATTTTTATGGTGGTAAAGTACACTAACGAGCAACGTCTGCAAATTATAAAAATTTTCTATAGATATTCGGAGTCGGTGACTGCAACTTTAAGAGCGTTAACTCTAATTTTCGGTCGTAATTCTCGCCCTAGCAGGCAGGCAATAACAAGTTTAGTGCAAAAATTTGAGTCTACATATTCGTTGTGTGATGTTGCCGTGTCAGTGAGATAACGGGTTGGTCGAAGTGTCGAAAATATCGTTGCCGTTCAGACGTCCGTAACAAACGATCCAAATCAGTCAATTCCACGGCGTTCTCAAGAATTGCGCATCGCTCAGACCACATTATGGCGTATTTTGCGTAAGGATCTTGGTTTACACCCATACAAGATCAAGCTGACTCAAGAGTTGAAGCCGATGAACCATTTGAAGCGACGTAAATTCTCCGATTGGGTTCTGGAGAAGATACGACAAGATGATGAATTTCATCGCAATATCATCTTCAGTAACGAAGCTCATTTATGGCTCAATGGGTTCGCCAATAAGCAAAATATGCGTTATTGGTCGGGTGAAAACCCACATGTGCTTCATGAATCATCACTTCATCCACAAAA
The DNA here is from genome assembly GCA_907269105.1 of Volucella inanis. Classification (NCBI taxonomy): domain Eukaryota; kingdom Metazoa; phylum Arthropoda; class Insecta; order Diptera; family Syrphidae; genus Volucella; species Volucella inanis. Next base: position 71,679,006 of record OU026154.1, on the reverse strand, counting down.
AATAGCTGTTTGGTGCGATTGCATGCCGGCGGCGTTATTGGGCAATATTTTTTCTTCGACGATAACGATGGTCACGTTACTGTGAATGGTCAGCGTTATCGCGCCATGATCACCTATTATTTTTTGCCCGAATTGGAAGATATGGACTTGGACGACATGTGGTTTCAACAGGATGGTGCCACAAGCCACACAGCAGAAGCTACAATCAATTTATTGAAGAGTAAGTATGGTGAGCGTGTTACCTCAAGACATGGGCCAGTCGATTGGCCGCCTCGTTTGTGCGATTTAATGCCGCTTGACTATTTTCTGTGGGGCTACGTTAAGTTATTGGTTTATGTCAACACGCCGACGACGTTGGAAGAGCTCAGAGCCAACATTGAAGGAGAAATAGCGGCCGTTTCGGCCGAAATGTGTGGTCGATTCGTTGAAAATTGGGTCCAACGAATCGACCGCTGCAAATGTGCCCGCGGTGGTCATATGAACGAATTCGAGTTCCATTCATAAATGTTTTGATTGTGCCAATAATAAAGTTTTTGAAATATCTCAAATGGTTTGCCTTTTATTTAAAAAAAGATTTGTCAAGTCGTTATTAGAAAACCCTATACGTGTTAAATTAAATTAAATAATTATGAGACAATTCGATATTTTCTTGTATCAAAATGTTTCAAAAAATTTTGCATACAACGAACAACGTTTCTATAATCTTTAAAGCAGCATTGCTTGACTTATTGGAATTAGTAATTCCACCTTAAAGATGGCATACATTGTATTCAAAAATATATGCAAAAGCATTTCTAATAATATCTCATTGCCCCCATCCAAAATTTAATCGTTTTACAAAATTTTCGAATGAGATCAGCTACCAGATGGGAAAAATTAACGCTTATGTAGCAGAACTAGATCTGCAATTTTGGTATGCTTTGAGATTGGTTTCTTTGTGAACTTGTGATCAACAAGTAAAATAACCGATTTTTGCTTATCTGATTTTGAATAGCTATGATATAAAGTTTATAGAGTGGATACCTTACTATAAATGACAAGGACATGGTAAGTACTAAAAGTATTACATATAGATACCTTTAATTAAAGTTATTTTAATATATTTTTTTTCTCGCTTACTCGTTACTTTGTTAGAAATAACACCTGATAATTAAAGGCAGACTGATGCCTTAGGAGGAACAAAACTGCATGTGTGTGGACGGTGTGTTGAGATCCCTGATGCGGAAAATAACTTGACTCAGCTTGCAAATGAGTCAAATACCAGACCTTGACAGCCATACCGCAAATATTGTATCATATTAGCTATTTCTCGTATACTGACCACATAGATAGCATAAAGATTCCAAAAATAATCAATATAACCATATGGCAATACGATAAAACCAATTTGAGTGGATTTAGCAACTTCTATACAAATTTTACCTGATCGGTATGCTTGCTTAATATTGACTTGGATGCTGTTGCTGATATAATCACAGACACTCTCCTCTTTGGATTGAGATCCTTCATCTCCAATTGATTTATTGTAAGAGTATCATACCAAGAGAAAAGGCATGGTACGACTCGAACTGTAAAGAGGCTGTCCCTGCAACGACTTTCTCTAGATGTGAAATTTCAATACGACCAAAATCCGTATAATACAAAGGTAAAAACTTTTGGTTGTTTGTCAAAAATATCAAAAATTCTGCCCCATCCTCCATCTCAACGTTCACTTATATTTACATTTCAGCTATTAGCTCTTTGGATAAGGTGAATTCACATCCAGTTCAACTCTACTATATTGTATCGTTTCTCAACTTTTACTTCGGACGAATTTACTTTCAATCTTATGTAGTAGCTAAATTACTAAAAGGTCTTAATACACACAAATCTGCTGGTCGAGATGGTATATCTCTCCTTCTTCTGAAGAGGTGTTCGCTGGCAAAACCACTGCGTTAGCTTTTTCATCAATCCAATTCTTTAGGACTTTTTCCGAGTAGATGAAAAACAACATTTGTCCAGCTCGTTCCTAAAAAAAAACCAATTTTTTTCTCCCTCCTCTTGATGAAATATCTTGAAACACGAAAACTTTTCAATGACCAGCAGTAGGCCTTTCACAGCAACAAGTCCACGGCATTTGAGAGAGTTTAGCATCAGGCTTCTTTGTCGAAAATGTGTACATTTAGAATGGATGAATCTTTTCTTCCTTTCGGAACGTTCAACTCAAGTAGTCTTGGACGGTTTCAAGTCTGATATCCAGAAAATAAATGCTGGTATAATCCAGGGCTCTGTTCTGTCTCCGACACTCCTTTTCATTTTCATAAGTGATCTCTTGTCTGCTACTTCTAGTCTAATACATTCCTTTGCTGATAGCAGTACTCTCTGCTTTTCATATTCGTTCCCGGACCCGACTTCGACTGTAGAATGGGAATGATAGCGTGTGTTAAGGTCATTAAACTCCGATATCAACAGAATAGCTAATTGGGAAACCATCAACAGAGTGGAATTAAAGCCAAATCTAAACACTCATCTATTATCCATTAATGGCATTTGCGTATCAGTATAACCTCAAGCTCCACTTTCGGACATAATCTGAAATATCGTGATTCTTTCCTAAGCTTGTGGAATGCCCCGCCGAGCTGTTTATTTCCTAGCCATTAGAACTTGCAGACATATCTCTCTTCTTTCCCTCTCTAACTTTCCCTCGCAAACATTTTAATTGCACTATAGTAAAAAAGAAAAATGTCAGAACAGGATAATATCCAGTTTTGATATTATTGGTTGACATGAGGAACTTTAGGTATCTTCTGACGATCTTATCTCACCTCAGCGTAAATAAGTCCAATACAGAGAGGGCGAAGTAATACAAGAGGGAAAGTTTAATCCTTTGTAAAATTGTGTAATACTATATAACTTTTATAATAATAGATTAAAAAAAGGGTGTGGGTAAAAGGGTAAAAGGGTGTGCCTCAAAAAGGGGCTGCTGTTCGTAGTTTCTAAGTTACATGCCATACAAGTGGATGTTGGATTCAAGAGTGTCTTTCGTTCAGATTTGTGAGAACACAGAGAAAGAGAGGATTAGTTTTGACTTTAATTAACAAAACCAAAAAAAAATTTTAAAATGGCCTTTAAAAAAATTGTAAGGTTAATAACTTGGTAGTCCACATTATCCGGAAATTAATTGTTTTGCAACACGCACACTTTTGAATAATAATCTTGGTAACGACAGATTTAATGATGTTGATAGGAATGTTATTATACATTCGTTACGTATGGAAATATCTCTTTCAAAATGCAAATTGAGTTTCGTATTATTCTCGGATTGGATTCGATTAGATTAGTCAATCTTTAAAAGTTTATTTTGGACCGCCAAACAAAAATTTTGTCAATACATCTTAATGCATGAAGCTAGTTAATTGTTGGTCTGAGATTTAAAACATAATCACAACTTTCGCAATTATTATGCTTCCATCCTACAAATAAGCAGAGTTTTTTATTAACTTATAACTTATTATCTATTGTATAATACAATTACAAATAAAACTACTTTTGATAAAACGAAATTTGAAATATTAATTTTATTTTAAATTTTCTTGTAAAACCTAGTGTTTATTAAAAAGAAATAGGTTAACTAATTCGTATATATATGTACATATATCCTAGTTAACAATATGTTGAAAACAAATTGAAATTTGTCAGTTCATGAATTCAGATAAAATACTTAACTTTTAAAGTAACCAGGAGAAGGAAGGAAAGCAGCGAAATATAGTTTGTAGAAATTAAATAAGCCTTCAATAAATGCAATTAAGGACTAAAATGAAAGGGCCAAGTTAATTGTTCATACAGGTAGGTGTAGTAGATGTCCACCAACGTAGCTCCTAGCTTTCGAACAGCGGTGTGCAGTACCATAATTGTTGCAAAATGGTACATACTCGTACATATGAAAAACGTATGTGGATATGGTAAAAGAATTGATCCAGGTAATAGAAATTTTAAATAAGGGAACGATTCAAATATGTATATACTAACCAGTAATTTAAATTTAAAACTTTCAACAAACATCCACAGGGACCAGTTTTTGTAAGCCTTGAACTGGAGCAGGAGTGTTACCAAGCTCAAACAGTAAAGGCCCTTAAAGGATTTGAAAAAAAAAATGCCTGCATTGCTGGTTGGTGTAGATGGAGTTTGAATGATGATATTGTGATAAGTAACTACTCAGCCATTTCCGATGAAATTCAATTTTCTGGCCTTAAATTATGAAAGAAAAACTGTTCGGTTAATGTTCAATCTATTGTTTTCTTTGGATTCTGTATTGATGCACAAAAATTGGTTGTAGAAATAAAAGTTGAGTACTTACTCAATAAATTGAGCACTATCTCCGAAATTCTTGCGTTATACTAAGTATTACCTAGTCTGAGTACAATAAATATCATCAAATATGATCAAGTATTATTAAGTATCGTATTTCGTAGTGCGAATGTTTTTGTCTCGCAACTTTCAAGTTTCTACTATCAAATGCTTACAACAGTTAAGTATTATCAGCTATGATACATATTACTAAATGTATATATGATGCTCCATTGTACTCTGAAATATTGAAGATGATCAACCAGCAGCTTGATAATACTTGACAACTTAACAAAGGAGTCAAGACGTTCTGCTAAAAGTTATGTGGAAAGAAGGATTCATCGTGACAACGACTATAAGAAATTATATAGGTAAAATATAGTACAATTAGTTATAATATCTAAACATCTTTTATAAATTAAATTTACATACATACACGCTCGTAAATTTACTGAAAGAAATGTTAAATGGTTGGCAACGCATTTCTTAGGGAAATACAATGAAACCAGAGTGTTGAATCAGTAGCAGGATGTACTCAAAGTGTATTTTCAAAAACAATCAGAAATATTTGGATTAAGTTTCCATGCTCTAGAACAGATTTTTTTTTTTATAAATGTGCAAGCTACGTGCAAGCTATGTGTCTCATTTTAATAAGAAGTGATGTACATACTTGCTATTTCAGTCAAAGACAAAGGCTATATTATCATACCTTGTGTACTGACACCATATAAAATCCCAAATTCTGCTGTTCGAAAAAAATCATAAATGTTGAAAGATGTTTCAGTCAGCTAGAACACCGATTCACAATGCTTCGTTATGAAATTCGTTTAAAAAATCTTAGCTTATAATATGCGCATTTGTCCTGCATAATGTGGCGAAGCCTCTACAAGATTCTGACAATTTCTTAGATGAACTGAACTGAGGAACCTCAGTTTGAAATAGACTTATTTCCTTGCTTTGCATTTTCTATTCGACGAAAAGGAAAGCTGGACGCGATCAAATGTGCTTGAAACAAGTCCGACCTAAATTTCGAATAAATGGAGCTTAACCACTTACTCTACAAATCAAAATTTATTGATAATCATACAACTTAATATTCAGGGTGTCTCCTGGGAAATGGGTAATGATTTATGAGTGTATTCTAAGAAAAAAATCGTTTTGCAGTAAGGGTTTATCTCCAATATCGACATCATGTATCGATGATTTAAGAAAAGGCTTATTGTTAGTACTAAAGGTAGTTACTTTGATTAGGACTTTATTTTTAGAAGAAATAACTGCATTTAAATAAAGTTATTATCTTGTAAGAGTCTTCAAATATCTAATTTCTAAGCCTGTCCCATTTTTCTTTCCCATACTAATTTGTGACTTTAAGGTCACTTTTCTCCAGTAAATGCCTATCTAATATAATATATTACTATTTTTTTCTTATGACCGTAACAAAAGTAGAAAAAAATCATCAACAAGTTTGCAGAAAAATCCACGGATTTTATTATACCAGGAAAACCAGCAAAAAAAGAAATGACTTAAATAGTAACTGCAGTAACTCCGTCTTGTTAAAACCACATGCCGTCCACCTACATATATTGAATTTAGGCATAAAAAAAATTGAATTATCATGTCGCGATAGCTAGCACCATTAACTGTTACTACCTGACCAGCTGCATTTTCAAAGAAGAATGATTCGATGATGCCACAAGCACAAAATCAGCACAAAACATTGGCACTTTGTAGTTGCATTTGCTTCTCAATAATCACACGTCGATTTTCTGAATCAAAAATTAAACAAGTTCTATGATAAACAAGTCATTAACATAAAAGCCTCATCGCTGAACATGATTTCGCTTGAAAAATTAGCATCCACTTGTTGTTGTTCAATAATCCATTCAACGAATTCTCTTCGCTGTGCATGGTCAGCAGGCTTCTGTTAATAAGTCAATTTCACTTTGTATGCATGAAGATGAAAATCTTTTGTGAGAATAAAATGTAGATAGCTTCTTGAAATGTCAAATTCTTGACCATTGTGCTGAAGACTGGTTAAAGGACGGCCAGAGTGTCTAAGATCAATCATTGGTTCAATTTCCTTAAATTTTCTAATTAATCTCCTCACAGTTGATGAAGTTCAATCAGTATCACGACCATATTTTGTACGAAAATTGTAAAATGTTGCTATCAATATTTCATTATTTTTAAAATATTGCTCAAAAATTAAAACGCGTTGTTCCTTCGTTTGGTGCTCAATATTTAATAACCCAGTTGTCCGTTGTCACGCTGTCTTTTTTCACTTTTACAGCACAAATGGGGTAAAGTTGAAATTTTGCATGAAATTTGTAACACGGCCGTTTAGTTGCAGTATAAACAAGAACAGCTGGAATTCAATACAACAATTTTTATTTGTGCACTTCCATATAAATTATGAGATATCTGATTTCGTTAATAAATATTTGAGGTTTTTGAGTTCTAATTAGATATGTTATATGGGATATATTACAAAAATTTGCAAAATGCAAAAAGTATGTTAAAATTACAATTTTTAGCTTTAAAATAAAAATAGGATATTTTTCTTATTTCCCGAGCAGCATTAGTAGCATTAGCTAAACAACTGGAATAGTCACCTCCTTGAGGTGAGGGAAGTTAGAGACCCTTCATGTAAATGTTATTTTTCCTGTCTCACTTTCAAGTAATTTATACTTAAACACATAAGCCCCTTTCTCAATTTTTCGATCTTAAAATAAGTTAACTACCTGCTTTCATATGGGTTTTCACATGATTTTCTACTACTAATTAGTAGGAGTAGAGTATTTCTTAGGTAATGATTTAGATGTCTAATAACCTTATTAAAATTAACCACCGGTCTTGTTTAGGAGATTGAAAAGTTTATAATTAAAATTTATAATAATGGAATGATCATTTTTATTTTATTTTAATTTCTTAATATTACTATTATTACTGGATGGAAAAGCAAAAATATTTAAGTAATACATGACACATGTGACAGTAGCATTCAATTTGTTTATTTCGTTTAAATTGATAATATTTAAAATATATGAATTTTTTCAATTTGTCTTCCTGTTTCTATTGTTATTGAAAAGTGTTGACCAGACAAATCTTAAGTTTCTCCAGAAGTATAGTATTTATAAGTTGCTAAATTAGAGCTATCTAAATCCATCCCAATTTCTAAAAAAAAAGATTATTTTGGACAGAGCTGGCATTGAAAAGTTATTTGCTTTAAAATTAAAAAAAAAAAAAGAAATTGTAATTGACAAAATTATGTGAATTTCTAAGTCGAAGAGCTGATTTTGGTATTCTTTGTACCTAATTACGGAGGGACTATGTCCTATATTCCATATGTCGTTCCGAATTTTTTAAATTATTTATTAACATAAAAAGTCTATTAAGTACGACAATACTTTTATTTCATATATTAGGTAATTGCACAATTGGTATGATTATTATTTCGAAGAAAGTAATCGATTCGCAAAACCTCTTTTTATTTCTTCAATTTATTTTGCAGGTTCTAAAACTCGAAAGGATTTGGGATTTAATTACTTGGAAGTAATACTCGCTGCTTTTCCGTTTCAAAAAGTTATTGTATTGTATAATGTGGGAAACTGTTTATGTATTATGTTTACATATGTAAATATATTTATAGATCTCTCCAAGATCTCTCTCGACACCATATTTCCATCAACGAAGAAAAATACTATATGTAGAGTTCATACAGGGTGACTGACTCGAACTGCAACTTTTTAAAATGCTATAATTTTTTATTTTTTGATAAATTTTATTGTGCCAAAGCAAAAAATTTTGGAAAATACATCAATTTTCAAACTGTATCAGTAGTTATCAATATGTCCACCTTTGGCGCGAATAATGGCCTTGAGACGGCCAAAGAAAGCATCGCACGCTGCACGCATGTGGCTCTGGGGTATTTTGTTTGAGGTGGTCCAAACTTTGGTATTTTTTAGTGCCAACCTTCGCCTTCAAAATACCCCAGACAGAGAAATCCAACCGATTTGCATCCGGAGAATTTGCAATGTCGAAGAGTTGAAGTGTGGAACATTGTTTTTTAACCAATCTTGGTTGACGCGCGCTTTGTGAGTCTTGTTGAAATGTCCACTACCTTCGACCGAAATGATTGTTTGCCCAGGGCTTCAATACTGTCTCTAAGACAGTTTCACGGTATACGATCGCATTAATTTTGACACCACTGCCCAAAATACTAGTGGAGAGCGACCATCTGGTGGCCGTCCGAAGGTGTAAATTTTCGAAGGACCTCTCTGGCAAGTAAACTCGGTCATTTTGTTTGTTGACATATTGCTCGATAGCAAATGGCGACTCATCGGATAAAACTAAATTTGGCAACTCACCACTTTCGTACAAGCGTAGCAACTCCTTCGCTCTTTCGACTCTAACTTTTTTCTGTTGCAGTGTAAGATCGTGTGTTTTTTGGAACTTCAATGGCTTGAGCCCAAGCTCATTTTTCGGTATGTGTTGCATCCGTTCCAACGATATGTTGATCTCACGAGCCATTTTTCTTCCACTTCGACGCCCATTCTGCCGATGCTGCTGTTTTCTTATGACCACCTCCATGGTGTTTTGCAACGCTGCCAGTATCACGGTAACGAGTTATGGTTCGAGACATAAATGATTTATTCACGTTGAGGTGCTAGATGGCTCTAACGATAGCTACTTGTGGTTTTCTAGCCAAATATAAAGCAATCACACTACTACGTTTAAATTCCATCGCGGATAAAAAATTTTCAACACAACTGAGACGTAAATGGTTTAAAAGGCTTGTAAATAAAACAATTATCTGTCACGTGTCAAAATTTGAGCTCACAGTAATGAACGGTTTGGAAATTATAGTAGTCTGAAGTTGGTTGCAGTTCGAGTCAGTCAGGGTGTATACGTAAAAGGTCGTTTTAATAATGTGACTTGTAGTGTATAAGCGTACAAAAAGTGTTCATAAAGTAAGGTGACTTTAAATTTTTATACAAAATTTTTTTTTACATAATTATGGTATTCATGTTATCCCCTTCAAAGTAATCTCCATCAGATATAATACACTTGTGCCAACGAATTTTCCAATCCTCGAAGCACTTTTTGGTATAGCTTTGAGCTCTTTCAGCGAAGCCGCTTTTATTTCCTAAATCGTTGCAAATCTCCGTCCTTTTATAGGTCTCTTCAGTTTTGGGAAGAGAACCAGTTATTCATCACTAGTTATCACCCTTTTCAGCATGTTCAGATCATCATTGACGTCATTTAAGAGTTACTGAGCAATGCGCATACGATGGTTCCTCTGATCAAAATTAAGGGGATTCGGAACAAATTTCGCTGACACACGTCTCATGTCCAGAACATCCGAAAAAATTGCATAACACAATCCGACCGTTATGCTAACATCCTCAGCAACTTGTTTTATGTTAATTGGAAGATTTTCCAAAAAAAAATTTCTTCTTCGACGTTATTATCTTTTGTTGATGTGCTGGGGCGTCCAGAGCGAGGTTGGTCATTTGCATCTGCTCGGCCATCTTGGAGCAGACTCACCATATGCCACTGTCACTATTTCAAGTATTTTAGAACACTTGGTTCCATTTTTTACACAAAATTTAATGCAAATTCTTTGCTCCATTTTTATAATAATAGTACACCAAATAAACTAAGTATGCTATAGTATGAAATTGTAAACATATATACAGCAAAAGAAAAAACGATAATCAAATGTACGTTGCCCGTGAAATTTCAAAAGTAACCTTAGTTTTGGAACACACCATATATATAAACTAAATCTCATTTCCGAAAAACGGCGACCTAATTTTATACATCAATTATTTCGATTTTCCCTCACCCTACGATTTAAAATCAGGAGCATAGTTGCAGTTATTTCGTTAGACTGCACGACCTATTTCCGGTTAGAATGATAAGTTTAAGAAAGGCAGGGGTCAAAATTAAATTTTTGATAAGGCAAATTTGAAAAATATTCCCTCTTCTTAGGTCGGTCTCATGAATTCTGAGGAGGATGGTTTATTGATTAAACAACGTAACCTCAAAATAATAAGTTCTATTCCTCAACAAAACGACAGCAGCAAAAAATGATACCCTCTTTTTTATTGGCTTAAATACTTCCTCATCTATCCAGAAATGATATCCAAAAATCTTTCTGAGTGAGAACATTGTTTAAATAAATTTTTCCAGTAAGGTCACAATTCCGCTATGCAGGTAATTTAGGAGTGAGCTTTTTAAATTTTATTAAAGAGGTAAGAAAGACTCGTAAAGCAACTATTTCATCAAGAAAGGTTCAGTAGCAAATGAATGTTCATTTGACAGGATACAGATGACCCAGCCATTGCAGATTGAAGATAGGTTAACCACAAATTTCCTTAACATTTTAGTACTTGAAACTTTAAATGTGTTTTTCTCGAAACTATGTTTTTGAGGCGGGCGACCAACTAACGCGTTCAATGTTCAACCGATGAACTTAAATTTTAAATGTAACTGACGACATTTTCTACTAAAGTACGTAAAATTTTTTTCATTGATTAAAATTGAGATTTTATGCCCAATTTTGAAAAGTTTTTTTTATAAAAAAAATATTTTTCTTTCTTTATAATGACGTAATTTTTTGCAAAATATAATATTTCAAAAAATCTTGCATACTTAAATAGAATTTTCGTCTACAAAAGGTAGTATTATCCGTTAATACATTTAACACCACACCTATAATAATAACAATAGATACTCAAGTGAAAAATAATTAACAATTATACAAAATGTTTAAATGAATTAAAAAACTGAAAAAAGCTTGTACTAGCTTAATTATGGGAGAACTTCAAATGCCAAGGCAAGCATAACACCACGATTGGTATAATTATTAACTCTAGACTTAAAAGACTTAGTTTTTTTATGAACGTTATAGAATTAATATCAACAATAAGATAAGACTGTGCCCAGTTTGCACAAGATTTCCAAGGAAGAAAAGAGTCAATCACTATAGCAACAAATATAAGCTAATAAAAGGCAAAACGAACAAAATTATATAAGTAACATAAAGCAATTAAAGAAGAATGAAAAGCTAAGAGAGGAAGGTAGAGGAGATGAGAAAAAGTTAGTGAAAATAGATTGAAAAGATAATATGAGGAGAAAGAGGAGAAGATAAATAGAAAAAATATTTTGGTAGTTGCTGTAGTAGTCAGGAGTAATACAAAAGCTTTAAATTGTCTGGCCCCAATTATTGGTTTTGTTGAGATAGAGAATTGTTTCATTGAATTGGAGATTGTTGAGAATTCTATTGCTTAGTAACATGAACAAAGAAAAGACGCGAGAAATTTAAATAGTTAAGGAATGGGGTGATGAGGGCGATTTAGTATGAATGATTTTATGCAGGAAAATACAACATCTGATAATATGGAATTGTTGAAAGGAACAATCGAGTACATTTTTGTGCCCAAATCAAGTTTGCTCTACACAACAATGGCGTAGTCAATAATAGGCACAAGTAAGCCTAAGCCTATTATCGAAAGAAGTATAACTATAATACGGCCAAAGCTTGCGAAACCGACTGCGGAGTGTGAACGATTAACTTTGAAAAACCAAGATTGGTTATGATATTCGCGTATTGAAATCGTATGTTGTTTAGGAAAACAGCTGCTAGATTATCTGTGTTGTACTGTTGTCTGGAGATCGAAATTTACTGAGAAATTGAAAGATTAAGAGTTAATCGATCATCTTGAGTTCAAATATTTATCCTCGAAAGATCTTCATTTATTCTGAAGATAAGGTCTTCAGCTTGCCTAGCTAGATATGAGCATCATCTAAATAAAAGTGAACATTGGTTCTGGTGCAAGCTTTGGGTAGGTCATTGAATAAATGTAAATTTGATCTAAAATTGAGCCCTCTGGTACATCAGTTAGCAAAGTCTGTATCACCAAATATTGCTCTATGGCTACGATCACGCAATTGGATATCAGACATACTGATCTTTCACTAAAACCGAGGTACAATCTGAGTTTTTTTACATAGTATTTCATGGTTAACTTTGTCAAAACTTTGGAGAAGTCGAGCAAAAAAAGTAAGATGATATTGTCTATTCTATTCAATTCTAATGTCATCAAGTATTTTAATCGTTGTTGCGGATCAAGTCTATGTTGAAATTATCACACACAATGATGTGCTCATAGACTGCAGTAACTTTCTGCAGCGCCAAGAAAAATGGTTTAAAGGAATAACAACGGTGTTGGTTACCATATATGCAATAACCAGAAATAAAGTTATGTTGCAGTCAGCAAATTCGGTACTATTAACATCAACAGACTTCCTAACTACTCGAACACAACAGCTTAGGGGAGTGTTGCAATACACAGCGATTTTTCATTTTGTATTATCATCGTCAGATGATTCTGCATTACATATAATATATATCATCCACACCCGATACCTTAAAAAACGTAACCAAGATAATCCAGTTTGGATAAGCTGAAACTACTCGCGTTCAAATAACATACTTTAAATTCTTTATGTGCATCGTAATCACAGCTCGCGTTGAGTATTCGCTCCTATCACCAGGCGAATACTCATTAAGCATTTTTTTTTATTTTTTATTTTATTTTATTTTTTTTAATTGTGTACGGCTTGTAAAGTTCTTCTAATTTCTAATGAAATCTTTCAGTCTTACGAAGAAAGATGAGATGCCTAGAGTACCAGCACCTATCTCGTCAGAACCAAGTACCTGCAGGCTAATGCGAGCGTAAGCCGGACATTCACAGAGATAGTGCTCCGCGGTGTCGTCTTCACTTATACCTAGCACATTTTAGTGCTTTGCAAAAGTGTAATGTTCCGCCATGGCGCCAGTGAGCAACCTGCAGTCTTTCCTGTTGAGAGACAGCAGAAAGGCCGCTGACTTCCTAGAGACGTCGGGAAGTATTCGTTTGGTCTGCTCGTATAAGACTCAACTGTCAATGGAAGGCTTAATCCAGGACGCAGGCAGACCTAACATAGGTTCGGGTCCCGAAAATTCTCCTCTGAACCGTGCTTGGAAAGTTGTGACCTTCGTTTTTCTTCTTGTCGAGTGCGTCTTCAATTCTGCCTACCAGATTCTGAGTCGCACTCTCGCACGTCGCCGACAGAGGATGCATTCGCAAGGCGGTTTTGCGCACATGTATCTCTACCATTCTTTCGATGCTTGTCAGCATGACGGAAGTCAGACTTATAAGTCTGAAATTCTTGGAGAGCGAGTAGTCCTTATTTTCGATTTTCGGTATAAAGGCCACTCTCACTGTTCGCCAGGGATTCTATATGTATGCCAGTGCCAGGCTACCAGTGAAAATTCTCTTCAGAGCTGCCAGCAGCTGGTCTATACTTTTTTGTAGCATAACTGGGTAAATGCCATTGGTGCCAGGCGACTTGAAGCTATTAAAGGAAGCAACAGCGTGTTTGATGACCTCATTATTCACCACAACCGATGAGATATACCAGCTACGGCGTGTTGTGTTGTTCAGCTCACTACCAGCTTCTTTAATAGAAGCTAACTGGTTTCGATCAGATTACCTGGGAAGTGAGAATCAAGTATCAAGTCTCTGCTTTCGACTCGGTATAGGTACAGTCAGATTTTCTGAGTGGTTCCAGACTGGTTGATCTTCCCCTTTGGAGGGCTTTGATCAGCCTACTGGTTTCACCGATAGTTTCGATCTTTTCGCAAAAAGATTAAATAGATAGATTAAATAATAGATAGATAATTGGAAAAACTTTAGGATTCTGTTTAAAAATATAATCTGACCAAAAGTACAAGTTTAAAAAATAAATTATATCATGGTTAAATTTTATAAGGGTGTACTCAAGCGAGTACACTGGCCAGATATGTGCACTTCTAAGCGTGTTATGATAATTTTTGAAACATTCTTTTTCAATGCAGAGTGTAGTTTGGCATTTTTCAGAAATCCATCTAACTCTGCTGTGACACAATTTGCATTTTTGGGAAATGTCCACCTTCACTACGCACCAGAGAAATCGTTGAGTTTGGTTTGTTCGGTGCTCTGGTTGATGATAGTGAGCTTAAATAAGTCCGTGCTACTGTCCCGTCAAATGAAAGAAGATTGCAGTTTTTATCGGTTCGTAAGCAATGCAGCCGCCAAGCATTAACCATCATTGAATTTATCATGTAGTTAAAGTGGCCACCACCATTTTTTTCCCTTTATTTTTATCCGGTAATTGTTCACAAATTGATCATGAAGATCAACACCGCCCATGCCCTTATTGTATGAGAACAAAGGTTTTGGCTGAGGAATCAATACTTTTTCTTTTGCTGTGGTTGACCATCTCTTAACTTTTTCTAACGGCTCCAAAGTATCGTAATGTGTTGCAAATAATATGTTGTTGTTCTAATCAAATTTGTGACATATATACCCACGTTTTGCTTTCATAACTGTCTTCAAGGATTTAAGTGGATATTTTTTTAACTTTTGTCCCCAACGGTACCTGTTGCATGAAATCCTTTCCCTCTTAATTTCGATAAAAGATCAAGGCTTGTGAAATAATTATCAAAATACACGTTAAGTTAACTTGGTGTATTTATTACTTCAAGTAAATCGAGTACTACACGAGATCTAAGTGGCAAATATTTGTTCGTCTGATTTACGTTCTTGGCACCACAATATACATCAAAATTGTAGCAATAACCATCGTCACTGCAAAGCATCTACGTATGAATTGTTTTGCAGAATGATGGCCAAAGTATTTTATCATGGCTTCGTCTATTGACAGGTTTTCATTAAAAAAGCCCCGTTTTTAATAGTTATGACAAGTCATTTTCATCAACACCGAACTTTTGCCATTTTATCGGTTTTGTCAATTGTTGAACAGTTTTGTCATATCCGTGGAATAAAAAACGTGGTTTGACCATTTAGGAGCACGATCATGAGGTTCACCTTCTTCCCTTAGACGAGCAATTGGAATGTTGTCATCACTTTTAAATCCATCGCTTATCTCAACTTCTACTGCTCCTGGGATGTCAAAATGAATGCTTGAATTGAGCAAATCATCCTCGCATAAATCACACCATTTCCCGTTCATTTCCATCATTTGGGATATCATCAACAGCTAGAAAACCGACTAGGATAGCGCTTTCCATAAAAATTCTTGCAAGTTATGGTTTGAGAAGCCATTTTTTCTGTAATTCCAGTCATAAAACAAAATTAGCACATTTTTGACCAGTGTACTCGAATGAGTACACCACTTTTGTTTTCAACCTAACAGGACCACGAAAATATTTTAGTGTGAAACCTATTTAGAATCTTGTTTTTACATCAAAAACTTAAAATTCAGAATTCTTTATTTTTTTTTGTTAGCAAAAGTCTAAACTTTTATCAAGCTTTTTCTTTTAGAAAGACACATCACACCGATCACAAAATTTAACGCAAATACTTGAAAACAGATAGCAAATTCAAGGAAATGAATCCAAATGACGAAACACATAATTACGTTTGCTTTCAATTTAAAGAAATAAAATTCAAAGCCTACTTTTTGAAAAATACCAATTTCAAATTCTCAAAAATACTGTACTCAACTGAGTTTTCTTTTGGGCATTGGGGGAGCTTATTGTTGCATTTGTCGAGCTCTTCCATAAATCGTGTCCAGTTGGTTTTATGCGGATTCCTCCTCTTCAGCAAGGTCGAGACCTCGCATCCGATTCTGAATTCGATATATCTATAATCTCACATGGAGATCTCCGATTGTACTTTCTAGCAAGTAATCTCCTTAGCATATCTATTGGATAAAGTTAAGTGTATTACTTGCTGCCCTACTCGCTGTGAGCCAACGTCGTTGACAGCCAGGTCAGATGATAGTATGAAATCCAGGAGATGATTACCTCTCACGTTGCATTCGCTACTGTCCCAGAAAGTGGAAGAAAGCAGCATATGATAAGTCCCATCTGTCTGAAATCACAATATTCAATGAGTTCTACTATCGCCAGCAAAAAAAAAAAAAAGGATTGGAGCTTAGCGACATCAACAAGCAAGCAAAAGATCTAAAAAGGAAATAGGGAATGTGGTAAAGTAAAAGAAGGGGAGAGAAATAAAAGAGGAAAGTATAAAACAAAGAAGAAGGAAAAGAGGTATAACATAAAGTTATAAATTTGAGTTTAAATGAATTATAGTTTCAAACACATTACAAATAAAATACTTGAAACTAGATACTCGAACATGCTTAAGAAGTGGGCTGAACAGCTGTGGTATTCGGGTACATGACGTCATCGTTTGCGGGGATTTTGAGCTCCTTTTAGTCTTTGCTCTTCTTAATGAAAATCAAACAATTTTATGTTCTTACGGAGAAGAGTAGTCTCTCTTCTTGCAGATTATTGTCGTGAGGAAGAAGAGAGATATTTTCCTGAGGCTTTCATTAATGTAGATTTTCTGAGCTGCATTGTGGTTGCAAATGTTAGAGTTAGTGTTGTTCAGCAATTGAACAAGACTGATACTTTTATTTTTCCGAAAAGTTGAAATCAGAGTTTTTTGTTCAGTAACTGGTGAGAGCCGTATTACAAATGCTTAACGCCCGTCAGAAGATTTATTTGCGGCGGAAAGCATTGACGACATTTTGTGTTGTATCTTTAGTTCAATGTTTTTGGCAAGATCAACGGGGTTCTCATTAGAGTCACATAAGACTCCACGAACAATGACGTCGTTGAGTCGTTGCTGACGATGAAATCAGCTAGGTGTTGTCTCACTCTCTTATTGTCCCCAAAAACCTCTTTCATTTCATTCTCACATTGTGCATATTGTCGCACTGATCTTATTGTTTAACTTTACCCTAACCGAAAGAAGTAATTTGAATAAATTGTGCAGTCAAATTTGTTTCTAAGTTCTTAAGTTATCTTTCTACCACTAAAATGTAGTGATTGATTTTGCCCTATGGGCAGGTGCTGGAGGTTAATCTTGTGAAAATATCATTTATCTCTCTAATATATTGAGAGCGAATATTGAGTGACATATTGAAGCAGTTAAACACTTTAAGTAGATAATTGGGAGAATTTAATTAGTTTGTCCAGGGATAAATGCACTGCAATTGGAAACAGCTTGAGGAAAGCAAAGTATAAGCACAATTACAAACAGTGAAAAAATAGATACAGATGTTTATCAAATATTAAAAATGTTGTGTAAATTAGAAGCAAATCAAAAGCACGTCTACACTAATTGCAAATACATACTAAAGGGTTTCAACTACTATAAATCGTAAGAATTGTTGAAGAAAAAGAAAAAAAAAAAGCTTCGTAAGAAACGTGCTTAAATTTTTTCTTAAAAGGCTTAATAATCCAAATACAAATTGACAGAAAATTGCTCTTAAAATGCAATGATTACAAATTTCTTAAAACGACTTCCGGCATCCAATTAATGAGTATGGACGTATCACCAAATTTAGGATTTTTTTACGTTATTTTATTCCTTTACTTAACTTGATTTTAAGTCCTTCGTAGTATTACCAAATATGCTATGTTTTCTAAAACATATTACTGAATACAAATGGCTGCCATTCATCCACTGTGGGAGGGAGTACTAAGAGTCACATTTGTGCAAATAAACGTTTTTCTTTGCAACTACATCCGCCGACCAATCTTTGGTGTTTTGATTCATTAGTGTATTGCAGGTATAATAAAAGCTCAATTGGGAGTTATTTCATTTTCACAAAGTGAAATAAATCTTAACGTCAAAATTTGGGTTTATATCACTTACTTGGCCTTAGGTGAACCATAGTTTACAAATTTTTGACAGTTATGGTAAAGATTAGTCAAATACTGCTGTAGCACTTGATAAGCTTGTAAATTACATGGTGTAGTTGTGTGTCAAATATTATTTCTGACTAAATATTGCCAGGGGCTTATATCGAAAAACATTTTATGACTAAAATACCCATTTAAAAACGTTGTTTGTGTTTTTTTTTGGTTGAACAGAGTAAAGTAACTCTCAAATCGAATTGCTCCTCATGCCGACATTCAATGTAACGTTACCAATCATATTGAGTACTTCCGAAATTCAAGGCTGTCTGTCTGTTTGTCTCAATGCAATTCTAACAGCTCAACTTTACGGCGCTTGGAGTTAGATGACTTAAAAGGCCATATATATGTGTGAGGAGAAATGACAATGACAGAAAAATTGGGATGACAAAACAAATGCTATTGTACATTCATCGGATTGATAAGGCCGGAGGGTAGCTGTATTTTTGGTATGATGTTAGAGATAAGGAGCCCTTTTCTGTCGAAAGAACTGAAGTTTACCTTCATTGGTCCATAACGCGTAATGAAATGCTGATGTACAGGGTTTTCCAGTAGGGACTTGACAACTTTGAATTTAATTTGTGAACGCACTCTTTCACTATCATTAAACTGTTACTGTCAATTTATTCAGTAAACTCAACATTTTTATCATGGTAAAGTACACTAACGAGCAACGTCTGCAAAGGTTCTCCGATTGGGTTCTGGAGAAGATGCGCCAAGATGATGAATTTCATCCCAAAATCATCTTCAGTGAGGAAGTTCATTTTTGGCTTAATGGAATGAATCACCACTTCATCCACAAAAAAAAACTGTTTGGTGCGGTTTGCATGCTGGCGGCGTTATTGGGCCATATGTTTTCGTCGCCGATAACGATCGTCACGTAACTCTGAATGGTCAGTGCTATCGCGCCATAATCACCGATTATTTTTGGCCTGAATTGGAAGATATGGACTTGGACGACATGTGGTTTAAACAGATGGTGCCACAAGCTAGACAGCACACGCTACAAGCAATTTATTGAAGAGTAAGTATGGTAAGCGTGTTATCTCAAGACATGGGCCAGTCGATTGGCTGCCTCATTCGTGCGATTTAACGCCGCTTGACTATTTTCTGTGGGGCTACGTTAAGTTATTGGTATATGCCAACACGCCGACGATGTTGGAAGAGCTCAGAGCCAACATTGAACGCGAAATAGCGGCCGTTTCGGCCGAAATTTGTGGCCGAGTCGTTGAAAATTGGGTCCAACGAATCGACCGCTGCAAACGTGCCCGCGGTGGTCATATGAACGAAGTCGAGTTCCATTCATAAATGTTTTGATTGTACTTCAAACCAATAATAAAGTTTTTGAAAAATCTCAAAAGGTTTGCCTTTTATATTAAAAAAAAGTTGTCAAGTCGTTATTAGAAAACCCTATACATAGATTTTGCTTTTGGTGGTAAAAAAATATATTTTTGTATATTCTTTTAAGTGTTTTGCATATTTCAAATAATTAAATAGCCTGAATGACAATATTTTACACCAACACTGTATATCTAGACTGGGAGAATCAATCCCCACCCGCTTGTCTTTAACGTCAAACAATGCGTTTGTGTGATCAGTTACTTTTAAATTACTGTTACATAAATAACAGGGTGGGTATGTCAGCCACACTCTTGCCTGGTTAAAGGAGAAAGAGAAACAAGTTTAGTTATCAGTTTGGTTTCTATTGTGTTTGTGGTGTTCTTGCATGCGTTTTAAATAAAGAACTAATCCCTATTATAATTGTGTGATTTGAAAAATGTCAAGTGAAACTCATTTTACCAAGCATAAAAAATATTGTGAATCTGACCCGTCCAAAAGAGTTTGGCATCATTTTTAGACTGTGGGATAAGTGTGGGGAACCAGCTTGACACTGAACATCAAATTTGCTTTGCGCACGGTATACATTTGGCTGTTTGTGACGTCCTTTACAACAAAAAAGCGTTAGTCGAAAACGAACTAGAATCAATTATGGATAAATCAACAGACGATACAATGGATACTGAAAATGTAGACAATAACGGCCATGATATCGAGGATTTCGAGAACTCAGAAGCAGCTTTACTTGTGGTTTCCCCACATAATGCAATCGAACATGTTCCAGATTTCGCAAACGAGAAAAATATAAATGGAGTGTACTTCAAGAGGTCGCCGACAAAAAACGATGATGTTCTCCAAAAATATGTTAAGGCTGAACATGGAAAAGAGCTGACATTACTTTTAGATTGCAAGACTAGGTGGAATAGCCTTTTGATTATGCTAGAACGATTCGTTCTTCTAAAAACTAGCATTTAAAAGGCCCTAATTGTTCTCAACCATTTTGTTCAGCTAAAAGATGCTGATTTTGATTTAGCAGGTGAAATCGTCGATGTTCTACTGCGGCAATCTGCCGCCAAGAATCAATTCTGTGTACAGCTAATGCAGCATTAAGATTTTGTTTCGATCAATTGGCCAGTAAAAATACGATTTAGGCCAAAAAAATGAGAAAATCATTGTCAGAAAGAATCAAACAAAGACGTTGCACGGAATTAACTGGTTTGCTAAACTATCTCCAAAATCCATCAACACAATATTCTGGTGAAGTATTCCTACGATAAAATCACTAGTTGAGAGACTTACTGCTACTAACCAACACCAAAACATTTCTAATAGTGTCAATGATAAAGAAGAAGAAAATGGTGCGAATGTATTGAAACCGTCCATCCAACTTACATTAAAGCAGCAGCTACAAGCAGAAATAAAAAATAGTATGCAAACCATTGTACAAAAAACACAAACAGAATCGGAGGCAGAGCGAGTTTTTCAGCGGCTAGTTGTAATGGAAACAAATCTAGAAGTCGGCTTAGGGATGATGGCACGAGTACGATAACTTTGGCGCAAGAATTGATAACGGTATTTTGTAAAAGAGTTAAAAACTAGCATTTTTTACTATGGTAGGGGGGTCCATCTCGTCCCGTTTAGGAGTTATGGGCAATTTAAAAACAAATGATTTAAGATGGGGAAAAAATTATTAAAAAACAACGTTAACACCTACAATAAAGTACTATACAGAATATGAAAGCCCGAAACTTGTTCTTTAATATAAAATTTACGTCAAATTATGTCGGCTAGAGATTCGCGAGATTCAAAATGCCTGTGAAGACGGGTTTTCAGGTAAATTACAATAATTGAAACTTAAGCCACAACCTAAGGATTTTTTAAAAATATTATTACATGTATGTTATTATTTTAAAATTAGCATATAATCGCTTGGCGCCATCACGACAATAAAAGTGAGCTTAGTAAATCACTATAATAGATTACTATAACTATTGTCGTGAAATAGCCGAAATAATAGCATCTCACGTCGATGTTAACATTGGGGGCGAACGAAAAACTGTACAAATCGACGAGACCTTTCTTACAAAAAGGAAATACTACAGAGGCCGTGTAACCCAACAAATAAAAATCGTAGTGTTGGGGTTATTTTGTAAAGTAGATAAGGTCGGACGCTTCTTTAAAGTGAACTCCAAAAGTAAAGAAGACTTGTGGCCTTATATACACAAATACGTTAACCTCAACGGCAATATTGGGAAAGTGTTCCCTACTTCTACGACTCATGAAATTACAAACCACAGCCAAGGCGAATATGTTGACCAGACCGATGCAACCAATACTATAAATGATCTTGAGAATCAGAACAAGCTTCTGAAAAAATCAAATTTATTCCGCAATACAACGCAGCACCTTCACCAATATATGACACTTTTCTTTACCGGAAATACTGCCTTGAAAAAAATTATAAGGACGACATGGGCGCCCAAATCACGGAAGTTTTAATTGACGTAAAAAAAAAAAAAGTACCCAGGTTTTGTCAGAGGTAAAGAAGGTGTGGGTTTTTTTTTTTTTACCTACCCGGTAAATCACGGTTAGGTTCATTTCAAGCAATTTCTTATGAACTTAGCATATGCTATAACGATTCCCGAATTCCAATGACTCAGCGTTTACAGTGCCTTTCTTAACATAGGCTCCTTAATATTATCACACGGTCAGTCCCAAGTTAATACCTTGAGTAGAGTTTAGCTAATACCTTTTGATCCAAACTAAAATAAAATACAATGGTTGCATATAATTGGCTAAGACCTAAAAAAATTTAGAAGGAAATCGAAAACTTATAAGAAAACAAAAGATTCGGAATGAGTCATATTCTCCTATATTTTAGAAGTAGAAAGTAGTAAAAATAGTCAATTTCCAATGAAGGGCTGACATAGAGTTTGATATTCTTAAAATTAATTTCTTTTTTAATAATGTGAAATATATGTTCTCGGGCGAACGCTTGGGGTAATGTACTTTCTAGTCTCTCTTTAATTCTAAATTATACTATTTTGTTCCCTCTTGGTCCTATGTTTATCCCTATGTCTAATCGTCCTTCGGTGTTAGATTTTTTTGTAACAAATTGTCCAGATCAGTAAAAGTGAACTAAAGTCTGACATAATCTTATGCACTGTCGACTTTTAAATTCGGGGTTGACAAAAATGCAATTTATACAGGATTTCAAGAGTACTGATTGGTACCATTTTCAAAGCACAGACGATGTTAATCGCTCCGTTGAACTTTTTACTAATTCAATTCTTTGTGCTGCTAATGTAATCTGCCAAAAAGATTCCCAAAAAGTATTATACGTCCGCCTTCTCTCCATTTATTGTTCCATTATTTAAAATAAGGAACATTCACAAAAGAAATTGGCAAAGATTTCGACATCCGAATTTTTGCGAATATGTTCTGAGTAAATTATGAATAGAACGACAAATTAAGTTCCTTGGAGAAATGTAGGAAGCCCTTCTGGAATATAATGCGGGTTTTAAAAAACAAACACGGAATTATTCCAGGACTTAAAAGCCCCTCTTCTTTTAACTTTACCGATAAGGAAAAAGCAAGTATTCTAGCTGATGTCTTCAAGAAAAATCAATCTACTGCTTCCAATATCGGTAATCCTCTTTTAAATACTGCAGTAGATTCAAGGATTGAAGAACTCAACACCTTAAGCTGCCTAACTCCTACAAATACGTATGTATTTGCGAGGTTGCTCTCCTGATAAGGTATCTCAAGGCAAGAAAAGCTCAAGGCCTCGATCAAATTAAAAACACCTTTCTGAAATACCTTCCTAAGATAGGAATAAAATATAAAACTTTCATTTTCAACTCTTGTCTAAAGATGCAATATTTTCCAGATACTTGAAAAAAAGCTAAGGTTATACCAATCTTTAAATCTGGTAAGCCTCCAGACAACGCAGAGAGTTATAGGCCAATAAGTTTACTTTGCTCACTAAGCAAGATGTTTGAAAAAAATATAAAAGACGAACTAATGACTTTAATTTTTGAAAACAATTGAAAACAATTTGGTTTAAGACATTCAATAAGTTGCAAGAATAACCAAAATTGTAAAACAAATCGTGAACAAGGGAGATCAACAGGGATCGAAAAAGCTTTCGATACAGTATGGCATAATGGTTTATTATACAAACTATCAGGCTATAGGCTATTTTTACTTGTGCAAAATTATTCAAAGTTTCCTAAAAAACCGTGTTGTTCAAGTTCACGTCAACAACTGTGTCTCCTGTTCCTTTGATGTCAAGTGTGGTGTGCTTCAAGGCTCAGTATTTGGACCTATATTGTATATATTTTTTACGACGGCCGACTTTCCAGTGTTGTTAAATTGCGAGACTGCATTATTTGCTAATAACACTGTAATTCTTTCATCTCATCAGTTTCCTCTCAATATAGAGAGAAATTTAGGTGGAGCGATGGAAGTAGTTCATGTTTATTTCAATAAATGGAAAATCAAACTTAACCTTGACAAGGTTAAGGCTATCTTTTTCACACGAAAAAGGAAAGCTTGCTATATTCGAAGTAGCAATCTCACTGTGACCGGAAAAACTATATCCTGATAAAGCCCAGTTAAGTATCTTGGCATCAAACTTGACCAAAAGTTGATCTTTAGTCATCATATTACCGCAATATTAAAGAAAATAAATATTGCAATAAAAGTGCTTTATCCTTTAATCAACCGAAAATCCTGTCTTTCACAAGACAATAAACTGATAATATACAAAATAATCTTTCAGGCAATAATATGCTATGGCTGACAAGTACGGGGTCAAGCTGCTCAGTGCCATATTAAAAGATTGCAGGTGGCATAACACAAGGTACTGAAAATGATACTTAACCTGCCGCGGAATTACCGAACCCTTGATCTTCATCAAAGAGCAAACGTTGAATTGATTAGTGAAAAAATTATTAAGCTTAGTTTAAACTTTAAAGAAAAATGTTCCAGTGTTGAAAATCCTCTTATTAAAAATTTATTCACGCTATATTTAAACTAATGGATAAATGAACGTTACTTATATTTAAATTTTCATGTTTATTGTTTATTCATTTACTTAATGTATTCTTGTTATTTTTTCTGTTCACTTATTTGTTAACTAATTCATTTATTTAATTTTCCTTTTTGTTAATTTACTTATTTATTATATATTTATTTATCTATTATTTATTTATTCATTTATTTATTTACTTATTTATATTTATTTATTTATTTTTTATTTATCCAAGTGATATTTTGTTCATTTATTAAAATCTTTATATAATTTGCGTTTATTTATTTACCCAATTTTTAGAGTTTTCTCTAATTAAACATTTAAAAGAGGTATCGCTTGCCATTGAATTACTATCCTTTTGTATTTTTATATTTTTTCTTACCATTTTTCTCTTTGTTCGTTTTATTTATTTTTGCTTATTTATTTATATACATTTTTTGTTCTTTAAATAAAAGGTTATTCTTTCGCTTTTCCTTTTGTAAATCTTAATAACGTTACAGATAAAAGATATTTCAATATCATATATTTGCAAATCGTAAGCTTATTAAAAGAAATTGTTAGGAAAATACGTGCGAAATAAAGATCTATCTATCTATTGTATCTATCGATGTGAAATATATAGTCTTTTTTTTTAGATTAATGTTAATCTAGAAAACATGATATCTTTTCTTTATAATTTTTATATAGTATTTATTGTAGTTACAATGAACTGATTAAAACTATGACACCAGTTCTTTTCTGTTTTGAAAAGTATACTGCATATAAATTAGAAATTGTTTTATAATGTTATATATTAATATCTTGTCCAATACTGTACGTGGTTTGCAAAGACAATGCAAGATTTTCTAAAAAAAAGACTTGTCAACATAATTGACGGTATCCACCAAAATAATTTAAGAAAACTATTTTGTGCACATTATTCTCTTGGCATCATTTATTTGAGATGTCTTACGCAAAAGTTTACACCATTTCGCGCGCACTGGTCCATAATCCACTTTCTAACAACTTTTTATAAATGTATATACATATGTATATACACTAGTTTATAAAATTGTGCGTAAGTATACTCGTAAATACGAGTTTAATTCACATTTGCTGTTAAAGCGTATATGGATGCTAATGTTTAAATGGTATTATCCTTGAGAAAGTGTAGGTAAAAGTTTTCACTTTCTCTCCCCTAGAGAAAACAATTTTGAGCGCATATGCACGCACGTATATGTATATTACACTTACAAATAATTGCATTTTCGATTCAAGTAAAATAAAGCTCTAGAAACTGCCAGGCACAGACTATTGGTATCCTTGTACGTTGCTCAGAATTTATTCACAGATTTGTTTCGTATTTTTGATATTTTTCGATTCACTTTTATTTTAAGCAGATTATTTACTTCTTTGCACTAGTTAATGTTTACTTTTCAAGGACAAGTTAATAATTAGATTTGTTGTAGAGTACTGCGCCTCTATTTATAGTGGCAGAAGTTGAAGAGCATGTGATAGCAGCACATCTTAAGACGGGTTTCTTGTTTTGTGTTGATAGTCTTCATGTTGTGCGATCAGCATCCATTAATTGAATGCCGGTTTCTATTTTCTTCTTATACGGAAATGTCTATCCGGTTAGTGGCACTTGGTGGATTTCCAATCAAATATACATAGAGGTTCAAGCGCAACGATTCAAGTTTTCCTATGTTTAGCCTTATGAACAAGAACGAAAAACCGAAAGCAGAGATAAAGAAAAAATATTGGGAAAAAAATTAAGACAAGTTTTTACTCAATGTAATTACTGAATGGGAAAATCTTGGGAGATTGTACTGTAAGATGAATAATTACAATTAAGCTAGGAAGCTACACACACTTTAACAAAATAAGAAAACATATAGATACTGTGAAAATGTTAAATAACTTTGACATTGAAAGTGAACATGTTTCTTAAATTGAAAGTAGTTACTGGAAGATTTCGAATGCAACGGTCGAATGGGCACTTCAGTGTAATCGTATTTGCAAATGTACGTTCATACCTCGTTAATTCAATCGATATATTCTTCGTAGGTTAGAGAAAAGTATTTTTCCTTAATGCAAAAAAGTAACGAAACCTGTACAAAAAAAAAAAACAAACCATCTGCAGATGATTTTCTTCCTTCGTTTAACTAGATTGTGGAACTAGTTAGGACCCCTATTACGGCAGGTTTTCAATTGGAAAACATGTAGTTAATTGAAGCTATGGCTTATATTTTGCTGAAGTGAGACCTAAACTGGATTGTAGCAAGGATTTCTCAGCAGTTCCTATAACTTAAACGATGCGAAAGTAGTGCATTGGTTACAATGTTATGTATATGAATTCGCAAAATTACGTAAACAAAAAAGTTGTGGATATATCCACGGCGTCAAACTAACTTAAATCCGTAGTACGACAAGCAAAAAGAGTGTTAGTTAAAATTAAAGAAGAGTAATCTTTTAAAACAATCTAATTTCGTTACTCTAAGTTTGGATAAGAGTTGCGGCGTCTACAGTATTCAAAAGTGTCTTGAAATTGAAAAAAACTCGTTCTCTTGGATTCGGATTTAGCACTTTAAAAATCTTCAAAAAAGTATATTTTGGTTTCTATCCTAAAAGTTGAGTCCAATTTTGTCGGCCCGTATAGCCTTTTATTCATTCAGATTTGTAAGAACACAATGCAATTTATTTAACTTTATTATTGTATAACATAATACAAAAAAAAAATGTAATTTGGATAGTGTCGCGTTTTATAACATACGAGTTATAATACTTTCATACCCAAAGGGATGAAAAAATATACAAAAGTTTGGTCGAATTTCTTAAAATTAAGCACAAATACAATTTAAGCTTTTCTCAAAATTCATTTTTTAATGAATTCTAAATTATATAAGAAATCTTTGAATTGTGGACGATTTATATGGGATTTTCTTATTCAAGAAGGAATTTCTATCGTTCGCTTTTATTTTAAATGGCTTTAGGATTCTCATAGCTTTGCAGATGTTGTCTAATATGGGGTTTTCCAATAGGGACTTGGCAACTTTCAATTTATTTGTGAACACACTCTTTCACTAGTCATCAAACTGTCACCGTTAATTTATTCAGTAAACTCAACATCTTCATCATGGTAAAGTACACTAACGAGCAACGTCTGCAATTTGGGTTCTGGAGAAGATGCGCCATGATGATGAATTTCATCGCAAAATCATCTTCAGTGACGAAGTTCATTTTTGGCTTAATGGGTTCGTCAATAAGCAAAATATGCGTTATTGGTCAGGTGAAAACCCATATGTACTTCATGAATCAACACTTCATTCACAAAAAATAACTGTTTCGTGCGGTTTGCATGCCGGTGACGATCGTCACGTTACTGTGAATGGTCAGCGTTATCGCGTCATGATCACCGATTATTTTTGGCCCGAATTGGAAGATATGGACTTGGACGACATATGGTTTCAACAGAATGGTGCCACAAGCCATACAGCACACGCTACAATCGATTTATTAAAGAGTAAGTATGGTGAGCGTGTTATCTCAAGACATGGGCCAGTCGATTGGCCGCCTCGTTCGTGCGATTTAACGCTGCTTGACTATTTTCTGTGGGGCTACGTTAAGTCATTGGTTTATGCCAACACGCCGACGACGTTGGAAGATCTCAGAGCCAACATTGAACGCGAAATAGCGGCCGTTACGGTTGAGATATGTGGCCGAGTCGTTGAAAATTGGGTCCAACGAATCGAACGCTGCAAACGTGCCCGCGGTGGTCATATGAACGAAGTCGAGTACCATTCATAAGTTTTGATTGTACTTTAAGTCAATAATAAAGGTTTTGAAATATCTCAAATGGTTTGCCTTTTATTTAAAAAAAAAAGTTGTCAAGTCGTTATTAGAAAACCCTATATGACCTCCAAAATCATTTAATCCAAATTCGGGAGAATTAATTTTGATAGTGGCTTGGCTGTTATGGGTAAAATTGCCAAACAAAATTTTTGACAAGAAAATTTTGATCTACTACAATCTACTTTCAGGATTTTTATAATTCTGCGAACGTCTAACATATATAAAATAAAAAATCCTAAAAACGGTAATCGCATTAAGTTCTTCTAGAGTGGACGCATTGCCCTTGTGATTTATATTCCGCTGTTTTCGCTATTCATACAGCTTTTGCTAACGTCAATGTTTTAGAAATTTTGACGAGAGTAACTCTTTGTTTGATTTCTAATGAGAAGTCATCGGATTTAATAGCTGAGAAAAGGTATACAAATTATCTGACTTCTCAAAGTTATAGCTTGAGTTTTTTAGGAGTTTTTTTATCCTTATGTAACCAAACCCCTTTACATAAACTTTGCTAGCCCTCTGCTTAAATATGCAATCCAAGTTTGGTCACCCTACTATAGAACTGACATCCTCTAGATAGAAGCAGTTCAACACAGGTTTTTACGATTTGCTTTACGTGATATTCTGTGGGATGATAGCCAAAACTTACCGCTATACACTGATTGGCTGAATCTTATAAATTTACAAATCTTTTCTATATACCGAAAAGTTGCCGATATTCTCTTTATTAGTCAAGTTTTAGTTGGTAATATTGATTGCTCTTCTTTACTACAACTTATTTCTTTTAACACAAATCCACGCAATCTTAAGTCTGTGCCACTTTCCCGACTCAATCTTCACAGAACGAATTGCGAAAATCTGGAGTTAATGTCTAGAAAGATTCGTGAAGCTTACGGTATTCTGCGTTTCTTCGATTACCACCTCAGCAAACTCTCCCTCAAGAACATTCTTATTTCCACCTATGCCCTTTCCTTAAACACTCTTTTAGTTCTTATCTTTAGTTTTAGGTGAGATTGTTAGTTTTAAAAATATGCTTGGTATAAGCCTTAATTAATCATGTCCGGGGTTGGCACGGACCTCAAATTAAATCAAATCGTCGATGCTGTGTGCTCCTTCTTGTTGACACCATGTATTTAGTTTTACCATAAACTAAAAAAAACTAAACACATTTTTGTTGCTTCTGTTCCAGTATCCTACTTACGAACGAACCAGTGATAGACTCACCGTCTGCCAATGATTTCAATATCACCAACGTACATATGTAACATATGTAAATAGTAGTAGTACAGAATTCTTAAAAATTGTGCTTATGGTGATGACTTGTCGGTTTCGCACATCAACTTGCCTCATTCTTTTAGACATCAAAGGTCCACGAGAGATTGTTTCCGACCCTTACGGAGCAGCGAGCATTCTCCATCGTCACTCTTCATAAATTGAGTTTGGCAAGGATTCCAAGGGTAGACATGGCTCTGCATAGATCATCTCTATAGATTCTGTCATATGTGGTCTTAAAATCGATAAAGGCGAGGTGCCTAACGATTGTGACATTTTGGGTTTTTCCGGGATCTGCTCTATGGTTATACTGACTGATTTAAATCTAAAACAAAATAACACGTAACCTAATTGTGTAAGCAACACAATTTTTATATTATTGGGGGTAAAGATGAAATATATAATTCGTTAATTAATTCTTACTTTAGAGTTTAGAATTAATATATATATATATTATATATATATATAGCTCTGTTCGAAAGAGTCTTCAATCCTAACCCCGAGGAACGTCGCAGCAGAAAACAATCGAAAATAAGGTAGCGTACGAAAGTTTATGGTGACCTCAGTCAACTTAGAGAGCGGTTCTGAAGGCAGCTGAGAAGAGATCGTGCTAGCTTGAGAGTATTGTTGGTTGAGGAACAAATTTACCCCGGTTGAGTAAACTCAAACTTTTCGTAAAATTAGCACAAAATTACTTCACTAAGCTTATTTACGTATTTCTGTTATTTGCTTTGTTATATTAATAATTATTAATTTGCAGTCAGTGATAATACAAAACATTAATTTTTTGTTGTCATAACTAAAATTTTCTTACAAGCTCGTAAGTTTTAAATATGTTGTTTTACATTAATGTAGCTGCTAGCAAGGCCGTGTCCTCCACTGGATAAGCCTAAAGTTGCGCCATATCCCCCTACACTATGCAAATCTGTACCATGATCATAGCTCTTATAAATCTGTGGATGATAAGCATGCCCAATATTTTTCACAACTGCATTAAATCCAGAGTGATCATCTGCTGTATATTCAACAATTCTCGTTGTTCCATCCGCTTCTTTCAATGTGTATCCGCCTACATATAAGCATATGAGTATAAGTTGAACGAAATTAAAATAAAAATAATTAGGCTTACCCTTAACATGATCACCATCACGGTGTTCCCACTGACTTTTTTGATCTCCAGTATGAGCATCTTTGACACCGTAATCAAAGCTGTACTTTGGATAGCTGATTGGCTCGTAGTGCTTGGGTTCATAATATTTTCCCACCGCCCCGTGTTCCAAGTAGTTCCCATTTCCATAATGTGGGGCTTCATGTTTAGTAATCACTGTATAGCTGGTTCCTCCATGGATATATCCAGCTGTCACCGCTCCGATGAAACTAAGAAGAGCAACGCTTGTAAAAGAAGCCATTTTAGCCTTAAAGCGTGATTTCAATGGAGAAACTGATGTTGAACTAAGGTTTTCTGTGAACTTTTATAGCAAACCAGTGCAGCATTGATGTCGACAGTGTTCTAAATACATTCGCTGGCTATTGAAGCATAATAATTTTTTCGTCCGATAAAAAATTACGATTGGTAAAGTGTGTGTTGGGCAAACCGTTGTAATATGTACCTTTTATTTGATAGAACTTATACATATTTTAACGAAACACAAGCAAATAAATTTTGGATGGCTCTTGTATGAGTATGTACATATATATGTAGTTCTTCAGTGGCTGTTTACTATGGTGAGCACATTGTTTCGTGAGAACATTATGCATTCCGTGTGAATATTTTAGATCCGCCTGACTGATCCTTATTGAAAAACTCGATTAAATTTAATTAGATAATAAGTACCAATCACTTTTCATTTGGGTTTCTTCGCATGCCATACTAATTAAGATTCGTAATTACACGTACTCATATCTTCGATTTTGTGCAAACTTGTAGTCTAATATTTATCTATTTGATAAATAAATAAAATCACCTGTAGTAAACCCCTTTTACTTAACTCTACCATTATTACACGTAAAGTCTTTTATGAGAGCAGTAATAATGAGGAAGTAATATTATATAATTATCAACATCAAACAACAAAATTGTTAAGTATAAACCAATCGCATAAAAGAGGGACTGAGTACTTATTTTGAAATTTGGGCCTAACATAAATGTGAATTTGGACAAAGTTTTGAGCTTTATAACTAATTTCTATAAGTGTGACAACAGTAATGCCTATTTATTATTGCATTATGCAGATAGTATTGGGTATGTAATTTAATTCGTGCGGTTTTTTTTTTCAAATTTTGAACGTTTATTTAAGAAAAAACATGTACAATAGTATTATTCAAAGTATTGCCCATCTGAAGCTATGACTTTTTCCTATTTTTCTGGTAATTTTTGTAACCCATCCCAAAAGAACTGCGCCGGCTTGGCAGCCAAGAATGAATCAAGCCAATTTTTGATATTCTGCTCTAATGTGAACCGTATTTTGGTGAAGGCGTTCTGCATCGACCGGAACAAATGGTACTCAGAAGGTGCAAGGTCTGGGCTATAAAGCGGGTGGGGTAAGACTTCCCATCCACTGTTTTCCAAATAGTTCTTAACCGGAATAGAAACGTGGGGCCGAGCCTTGTCATGATGGAAAATTATTGCCTCGTGTCTGGTCGCATATTCCGGGTATTTATATATCCATATATATCCAGCTGCTCTTAAGCGTTTTGAAATGGCTGATTGAGTGACAGCCAAAGATTCTGCGAGCTCTACTTGTGTTTGGCAACAATCTTCATAGAGTAATGCTTCCAATTCTTCATTTTCAAAGTTTTTTGGTTGCCCAGGACGTTTATCGCCGTCCAAGGCAAAATCACCACTTTTAAATCGTACAAACCACTTTTGGCACGCTCGCTCAGCTAGCGCATGTTCACCATAAACTTCCACCAAAATACGATGACTTTCGGGAGCAGTTTTCAGTAATGAAGAAGAACTCCCCGCAAAAACACTTTTTCAGGCACAAAGTTCGACATATTTGAATGAAAAAAAAAAAATTGTTGTTTACGCTTCAAATGAATGACATATACTGAAATGACGTACAATGACAATAGCTTTCCAAAGCATGTTACAATGGAATAATAACAATGGAATAATACAAGTTACGCCATCTCTTAGCAAACCGCACGAATTAAGTTATAGACCCAATATGCAACATTATAATTCGCAACAAGCGAATGTGATACGTCACATTTGGAAAATTTTTGATTTCTGTCAGAGAAAAAAAATTAAAAATGAAAATGCCAAATTTAAATATCGTTAAAGGTAATTGGAATTCTTTCCTTTACTATCTTATTCTATCACTTTTATAGAAAAAAATTGTTCAAAACTCATACGCTGAACATCGTCATCTTCAAAGCGCCTTCGTTATCTGGCGCATATAAAGAGTGATTCATCGTAAGGTTTGAATTATAATGTAAAATAAAATACATAGATTTGAAATTGAACCTAAAATTTTTATTATTCATTAAAAGAAAAATCCATCGCATTTCATTTTTAGGAATGATATCATATAAATGTTGGCCACGACTACGTCTGAGGTGGTCCATTTGGAAGGTCCAATTTCGGCCGACTCGTTCGAGAACAGCGACTGGTATAGAGCGGATAACGCGAGAAATGTTAGCTTCCAAAGCGTCAGTCGTAGCTGGCTTATTCTCGAAGACCTAAGATCTTACATATACCCAGAGAAAATAGTGCAAAGGTGTGATATCGCACGATCTAAGCGGTCAGTTTACCGTAGCAAAACGTGAAATTAGATGCTCACCATAGTGATTTCTTAACAAGTCGATTGTTTGACGAGCTGTATGGCTGGTAGCGCTATCTTGTTGAAACCAGAGCTCACCGAGACCATGTGCTTGAATTTCAGAAAGCACATAGTCCGTTAACATGGCGCGATAACGGTTACCATTGACGGTAACATTCTAATTTAATATGGACCAATAATTTCATAAGCCCATAAACCACACCATACCGTTGTTTTTAATGGATGTAATGTAAGCTCTTGGTACTCTTCGGGTTGCTCATCAGCCCAAAGACGGCAATTTTGTTTATTAATGTATCCAATGAGCCAGAAATGAGCTTCATCACTGAATAAAAATTTCACGATAAACACCGGATTTTCATTAAGTTTTTCCAGAGCTCATTTACTGAAAATATGACGCAAATTCCAGTCGCCTGACTTCGATTCTGGCACAAGTTGAATTTTGTACACTTTTAGGCCGAGATCCTCACGTACAGAACGCCAAGTTGTCGAATTCGCCAAGCCAAGCTGTTGAGAACGACGATGAATCGATTCGTCTTTACGTACATTCTCAGTTACAGAGCTGCTAAAGTCTCTTCACTACGTGCTGGATGTGGTCTAACCGGTCGAGTATCATCCATCAATGTAAACTGGGACAAATTTGCGAGTGGTATTGGCAATAGTGGTTTCAGTAGGTCGATTATGCGCACCGTGGGTGGGGGTAGCCGTGGTGAAGTGGTATGTATATGAATAGACTTCTCAAGCAGAGGGTCGCGGGTTCGAATCCCGTGCCAGCTAATTATCTGAAAAACTCTTTTCATAGGATTTGCATGTAGTTATATCAAAATCCCGTCGGCGTCAACTCTGACATGAAGGCATAACGCTGATGTTGGAGTTGGTTGCTGACTGAGCTAAATGTAATAAACTAACAACTAGCACGTACTAAGACCCACTGGTTGAGGATGCACTGGATCCAGTTTGACAACAGAATTAAAAATCCTTAACTAACCCACAATGTGTTATCACGCATTGATGAATTAAGGAAAGATACAAATGCATCAGAAAAAACGTCAACAATGTTGACAGAGGAAGATAATACTTCAAAAGTTTTGCTAGCAATAGCTCATATTCGAATACGAGCAGGAGATGGCAGTTTTTAAAAATTATGTGCGTTAATTGATGATAAGGATACCAGACGATAGTCGTATCCGAAAAAACAGAAGAACTGCAATTCGTAGCCTAGGAGAATCTTTAGTTGGATTATTAAAATAAAAAATAACTCTTGAAATTTAGCAAAACCTATCTGGTAAATCTTTTAAATGTGATATTGAAGAGTTATCCTTACCCGTGTTTAATAAATCATATCGAGTAGACATCGTAATTGGTGGAGATTTATATCAAAAAATATAAGAAGTCGGGATTCGAAAAGTCGACAAGGTACAGGGACAAGCCACAAAGTTGAGTTGGATTTTATCTGGCGTTCTCAACGTGTCAAGGAATTCAAATAGAATTACAACAGCGATAACAATTAATCTAGAAACGTTCTCGGAGATAGAGAATATTCTAACATTTGTTGTAATTTATTTCAGAAGACATAGGACACCTTAACTCCCTCCTCAGCAACTCGTAGATCAATGAGTTGAAAGAATGCAAATACTAAATAGTAAGGAGCTATGAAGGTGCGGAGCGGTCTTATTAAAGGAACAAATACACATCATTCAATGTGTAGTCATGTAGTCACATTTACGATGACGACACAGTGCGATCAGAACAACAAACAACCCAATCCAAAAGTAATATCATCCTTCGACCACCGTATCGGCAAAAAACAAACAAACCCGAAAGTAATATCATCCATATGTCCCAGGATATGTACTTGTGACGCATGCTTAGCTTCATTTTGTAGGGGGTACGTAATCTTTCTTAATCAGGACTAGATTTCCGATCTTGCGTTGATCCTCAATTTTGAGCCACTTTGGGCGCTGTTGAATTCGCGTCAAATATTTTGCTTTCCACTGCTTCCAGAATATCTGTTTTAGTTTCTGGATGCGCTGCCATCGTTGTAAGTGTCCGAAATTGGTCTACGCAAAGTCAAGTTGAGGGATTGTATTTAGAGATCGGTCAATAAAGAAGTGTTCGGAAGTGAGTGCGGTGAAATCCTAAAATTATTTCTTACAGCGACCTTTTTCTTTTTGTGTAAAGTTAGTAATCAAGTGCCACCCTAATTAAATAGATACTAGGAACGATTAAACAATGTGACTTTCATAAGTTAAGTACCAGTACATTTTCTCAATTAAATGTTTGGTTCCTTAACCGTTTCATCTGACACAACCTCGTAGTTTGATTTCAAGATTTGTTTAATTCTCAGTTGATATTTCATTTTATTTAAGAGCTAAGGTAATGCATTATCTTAAGACGATTAAGTAATTTCTCAGAACTAAATCAAAATTGTATATTAGCCTTAGGAATTTTTAAAAGAAAGGAAAACTCTATTGTAACAATCAAGATAACCTGGAATATAAAAATTCAATGAACATAATACACAGAACATCTCACCAAAAACACAAAACAACAGCGGAGAGTACAAACAATGAACAGTGCTTGTACAAACGAAATTTCTTATATATAAGAAAAACTCGGGTACATTCAGAACGACTCAAAGTCAATCAAATAACGATAATAGTTCCAGACAAAAAAAAGGGAATAACCACCTTGTGTTAAGTTGGTACATTTGTTGTTCAAATTCTCTCTAAATCTCAGCGTCATAGCTTGACATTTGCAAAAGTTACGTAGCCAAGAGTACATCTATCTCTGTGTGTGTTGGTGGTTTTTTACAATTTTAGAAATGGATTTAAATTTGCAACAACGAACTTGTATTAAATTTTGCGTAAAAAAACAATTTAATGGTGCGCGAAAGTTGTAAATGTTGGAAAGTGTTTCAGCAACGATTCGCTAAAGAAAACGGTCGTTTGCCAGAGGCATGTGAGGTTCAAAAGTGGTTGTAAGTCAATCGAAGATGATGAACACAGGGGCAGACCATCGAAACTGCAAACCGACGAAAACATTGATGAAGTAAAAGAAATGTTGGTCAGTAACCGCAAATTAACCATCAGAGAGATAGCGGAGGACTTAAGCATTGAATATGAATCCGTCCAAGATATTTTGGTTAACGATTTGAGTTTCCATCGTGTAGTTGCAAAGTTGGTGCCAAAAGACCTCAATTTCATGCAAAAAAGAGACCGCCTTGACGTCGCAAAAGAGATGATTTGCGAGGCTGAATCCGATCCCACATTCATCAAAAGGATCATTACTGGAGACGAGGCGTGGGTTTATGAGTACGACACGCAATCCAGATATCAGGCAAATAAATGGCGTTTACCAAATGAGCCGAGACCAAAAAAACATGTCGTTTTCAGTCAAAAAAAAGGCAATGCTCACGGTTTTCATGGATTACAACGGTGTAGTGCATCTTGAATTTTTGCAAGAAGGCCAGACAGTGAACAAAGAGTATTATTTAGGCGTTATGAGACATTTGCGTTGAGCAATTCATCGTTAAATACCATCCAATAGCCACTGAATTCACCTGATTTGGCTCCCTGTGACTTCTTTCTTTTCAATCGAGGTAAAAAACACCTACGAGGAACGCGTTTCAGCACCCGAGAGGAAGTAATGGAAACATCGCAAGAAGCACTGATAGACATACCGAAAACTTAATATAAAAATTGTTTCGGGGATTGAATCAAGCGCTGGCATAAGTTTGTTGCAGTCGATGGGAATTACTTGGAAGAGGACAATATAGATTTGAATGGATAAACTTGTATTTTCAATTTTCTGTAATCTTACACAAAAATTCAATCATATTTTGTTTTAATGCTTTCAAGCTATCCCAAAACTTCATACTTTAAGATAATTTTAGAATCAATTCCCAGCAAAGAAGGCCTTGTGATAAACATAAATTATAGAAACTTAATTGTCAGTAATAAATATATGGTATGTGCATATATTATTCTTAAGTAAAATCTGAATATTTTTAAAGAAAATTGCACATTCAAACTATTAAATGAATATACAAATTGTACAATAATTTTGTTAAAATAAAAATAAAGTTATTTAACAACTAACTGATGATTATAGTCAGTGTGCAACTAATACTAAAAAACAATAATTTAATAAAATGTGAAAATTGTTTCATACAAATAAATTATGTAATTTTTTTAAAAGAAAGTAATGTATACCAAATGAAAATATTATACATAAAATTTATAGATGAGATTAAGTCCAGAAACTTATTACACGAACACGTTATTTTTGGGACATCTGTCCTTTCGTTAACGTTTGCTTGCTAACGTTTTGGTTTGGTTTTTATTTTAGAAAAAGTATAAATAGAACAGATATTAAAGTTAAAATTGAAAATATATGCTACACTCCGGGGTGGACCTTTATCGCAAACAACAAGCGTCTCCAACCAGTTAGTTTTGCACGCTAAGTTGATTGAGGTTCCCTTCCATTTGTGTACGTCACTTGAGTCGCGGTCTTCCTTAACAGAGCTTTCCTTTGAGAGTGGATTTGAAAATTATTCGGACCGAGGATGTACATCCACTCTACAGGACCCAGCGAGCTCAGTCAATTGCTTTCTTAGCCCAAAGAAAAAGCGATTGGCAAAAATTCTTTTTCGTTTGATTTTAGCGCTGGTGTCGTTGTCTGAATTAATGCGAAGCCTAGGTAGACGAAGTCCTTAATTACCACAAAGTTATATCTGTCGAGAGTGACGTTCTGTCCGAGACGTCGATGTTGGGTGTCCTTTCTTGTTGACAGACCAAGTATATGTCTTGCCCTCATTGACCGTAAAACCCACCCTCGCTGTTTCCAGAGACTTCACTCTACTTTCCTTCGATCATATTATCGGCGTATGAGAGAAATTGGATGGACTTTTAAAAGATTGTGCATCTTGTGTTGGAGCGTTAGTTTTATACACTACTCTTTT
This sequence comes from Volucella inanis, assembly GCA_907269105.1. NCBI lineage: Eukaryota > Metazoa > Arthropoda > Insecta > Diptera > Syrphidae > Volucella > Volucella inanis. The sequence continues at coordinate 71,640,700 of OU026154.1, read as the reverse complement.
AAGAATGATGTTAAAGAATTCGCATGTCAGAGCATCACCATTGCCATCCTGCACAAACGGACGACGTTGGAAGGAATGCTAAAACTAAATATTGCTCTGTATAGCTCATCTCTATAGATACTGTGATACGTGATCTTAAAATCGATGAATAGGTAGTGTGTATCGATTTGGAGTTCATGGATATGTTCCAAGATCCGTCATAATGTGAATATAGTATTTGGTCGATGGTGGATCTTGTAGGCAATGTTAAAAAGACTGACGCCTCAGTAGTTGGCGCAGTTCAGAACGTCTCCTTTCTTGAGGATTGGAAAAATAACGCTAAGGTTCCATATATCGAGCATGCTTTAATCCGACCATATTTTACATATGAGTTGGTTTTTTCCCCTTCCAAGTCATCGTTTGCTGCTTCGATGAGCTCAGCAGTCAGGCTGTCCGCTCCAGTAGCTTTGTTAAACATGTATCTAGATATTACTATCTTCACTTCATCCAGGTTGGATCAACGGAATTGTAGGTCTACACCGTCCTGGTTGAAAGGTTCATTCTGCTTGAAAGCTGTATTTGGATCGTCATCGTCGATATATAGTCTACAGAAATGCTTCCTCCAAATCACCAGTAACGATTTCGACTCTACTACTGTGTTCGGTTGTTCGTCTCTACAGGCTTCGGGTTGGGGTTTGTTACAACGATATATATATATATATTTTTTATACCTTTTGGTAGCATTTCTCAATTTCCGCGCTTCTCCTGCTCCTTCTTCCTGAGAAGTCGGTGTTCGTCTCTCCACTTCTGTTTTTAGAGCTCGTGAATACTCTTGCACTTGTAGCTTCTTCTTCACAGTATTATCTTTCCTTTGTGAGGTTCAGGATATCCATACCTACATGGTAATGGTCCGAGTCGATGTTGACCGTTCGGACATTACTAATACTGGATGAGTGAGCTTCATCGATCGCAATGGGGTCAATCTGGTTGGCGGTTGATTGCTTAGGAGTTCAACAAGTCGCCTAATGAATACCGAGATGCGAGAACCGGGTGCTAGTTACGCCCCGCTGCAATGTCGATTAGTCTGAATCCGTATTTGGAGTTGGTGTCATGCAGGCTATGCTTTCCGACAGTACTACCAAAGATGCCTTCTCTTCGTAGCTTTGCAAAAGTTCGTAGAAGACATATTTGGCTTCTTCTTATTTGTGCGCATATAAGACTAATGTTGGCAAATTTAGCTTTAATACAGATTGTTACGAGGTGCTCGTTAACATGCGGAATATTCGGCCCATTCCATCGAATTTTCTGGATAGCGATAACATTTGCTTTGCAGCAATCCAGGGCATCTGCTAATTTTTCGGCTGCATGTGCCCTATTAAGGGAACTAACACTCCACTTGCAGATCCAAAAGTTCGTTGTCCTTTTTTCGTTTGCAGGGGGTTGTCAACTGTAGATCCGTCCGTATCCATGGCTTGTTGTTGCTTGGTAACTTAACTTTTTTTTTTCTATGACAGGGCAGTTGCCAATGCGACACAACCCCCAACCTGGAGGGCTAGTCCCATTATACTATAGATATCCCTAGGACGAGAGGTTGGTTAGACCGGAGCCAGTAACCTGGTCGGTGATGTGGGCGCTGCCGTTGATCTATTAAGAGCTCCGGCCCTGTCGGAGTATCCCGGATTAAGTCTATTTCCTTTATTTCGCCATTGATTCCATCTGGGGAATTCATCCGGGGTCCCGTTTATAGTGGTAATATTTTTTCTGCTGTCCTACTTTTGCAGCAGCCAACTACAACGGAACTGCCCTTTAGTAAAGTTTACCTTCTACACCCTTCCCGCAATAAACCAAACCCACATGTTCAACTTTGAACACGCGTATTCCTCATGGTCCACTATGAGCACATCCCACATATTCCGTATGAAGACGCGAGTTGAGTATTGACCTTAATACTGCACTGGCTGACTTAACATTTTTTCTCTTAATGCATTTTTTTTTTTTTAATTTAATGTATTTTCTAATTTGTTGCCATCATAACTTTTAGGTTAACCCATTAAAGTTACGACAGCATACTGAAGCGTAAATAAACATAGGGATATTAAAGTGAACCAAGGCACTAGACTCACCACTTGAAAATTTAAACTCAGTATCGATTGAAAGTGGACCAATGCATTGAGTTCACCATCTGAATGTAAACATAGCTTGGATTGTGGAATGCACAAGTAATATCCAATATCGGCTAGAATTTTTAATCGTTATTGCTTGTATTGTTATATGACATGTTGCAATAAGAAAATACTAGGTCTTCGATGAATTCTTTTTACTTTTTAGGTCAGTTGAATTATAATCTTCAAATCAATAACTACGGTTTAGCCTCGCCTCAAAGCAGCGGTAAGGAGAAAAATAGAATAAATTTAATAAAAAAGACTTCTTACCAAACTTAAATATTTATTTCGCGCATCCCGTTATGCACAAGTGCATAACAAATTATATAGATAGAAATTTTTAAAAGGAAGTTTATCAATCACTTGTGACTTGGATTAATTTCAAATTAATTGTATAGTGTTTAATAGAGAATAAAGAATATATATATATTTTTAACATTAACTTTCAGCCAAGTGTTTCCACAATAGGACTTTAAACCCACGCTGATAATATCATGAGGATTAGGACAATGAGTAGGATCAACTGTAATATTCCTCTTGAAACTCGGACTTAGTGCACAGTTGATGAAATATTTTCAATGAAATTATCACAGATTATGGGATCTATTGGGTCTATAACTCGTGCGGTTTGCTAAGACATGGCGTAACTTGTTAATATTCCATTGGAACATGCGTAAGAATTTTTTTACTCAAATATGTCGAACTATGTGCCTGAAAAATTGTTTTTGCGGGGAGTTCTTCTTCATTACTTTAATATGAAGAAATCTGCTGCCGAAAGTCATCGTATTTTGGTGGAAGTTTATGGTGCCAAAAGTGGTTTGCAAGATTTAAGAGTGGTGATTTTGGCTTGGAAGACGATGAACGTCTTTGGCAGCCAAGAAAGTTTGAAGATGATGAACTGGAAGCATTGCTCTATGAAGATTATTGCCAAACACAAGAAGAGCTCGCAGAATCTTTGGGTGTCACTCAAGCAGCCATTTCAAAACGTTTAAAAGCAGCTGGATATATTCAAAAGCAATGAAATTGGGTTCCACATGAACTCAAGCCGAGAGACATCGAAATGCGGTTTTGCATGTCCGAAATGCTGCTGGAACGCCACAAAAGGAAGTCATTTTTGCATCAGATTGTTACTGGTAGTGAAAAATGGATCCATTACGACAACTTCAAGCACAAAAAATCATATGTGAAACCCAGCCAACCAGCGAAATCAACGGCAAAGCCGAATATCCATGGCGTGAAAGTAATGCTCTGTATTTGGTGGGATCAGATGAGTGTGCTGTATTATGAGCTGCTAAAACTGAGTGAAACCATCAATGGACAACGCTACCGAACACAATTAATCCATTTGAAGAGAGCAGTAGCCGAAAAACGCCCGGAATATGAGACCAGACACGAGGCAATAATTTTCCATCATGACAACGCTCGGCCCTACGTTTCTTCCGGTTAAGAACTATTTGGAAAACAGTGGATGGGAAGTCTTAACCCACCCGCCTTATAGCCCAGACCTTGCCCCTTCTGACTATCATTTGTTCCGGTCGATGCAGAACGCCCTCACTGAAATACGGTTCACATCAGAACAGAATATCAAAAATTGTCTTGATTCATTCTTGGCTGCCAAGCCGGCGCAGTTCTTTTGGGATGGGATCCACAAATTGTCAGAAAGATGGGAAAAAGTCATAGCTTCAGATGGGCAATACTTTGAATAATACTATTGTACATGTTTTTCTTAAATAAACATTCAAATTTTGAAAAAAAAAACCGCATGAATTAAAATATATACCCAGTAAGTCATTCAGATTTAGTCGAACATTCCCTGGTCTCTCGAAAGAGCGATGATCATTCCTTTACTCAGTATATTCTTTAAGGTAGTAAGATAGTTAGATAGCGTTTGATAGAAAAAATTTTTTTTTTTTTAAAGAAGCGTTGATGTTTTGAATGTGTTCTGAATAGCCTCACGTATTTAGACTAATGGAGAACAATTTTGTAATTGATTAGATTACACCATGTGGCATTTATTAAGTATTATGTATCATTATTTGTACGTGACGTTTATTACTGTGTACTGCTTTATGGCAATATGTGATAAAGCAAACGATCATGGTTTGAGGAAAAGTCGTACTGCTAGAAAGTATTACTATACTTTATCATCGGCATATGGAAGTATTATTAATTGTCGATCCTTATCCTACCAGAAAGTTCAAGATCACCATAATTTAAAAGTATTGTAAGAAGTGAAGCACCTAGAATGCTTAACGCTTTTGTTAATAGGGAAAGAAATATTGGTACTTTTCCGCCCCAAATACCTATGGTATGTTTTAGTAGAAAGCCTTTATAACAGAAATAGTCTTTAATAAAATTTATAGCAGTGACAGTTTATAGAACAACGCTTATAATAATGTTATAAAACGAGGCTTTTAAGCAAACGAAATACAAGTGGCTATAATTTTTTCTTTCGAAATTATTGAATCTGGATAAGGCAGGATCGATTGTAAATCTGGTCTACGGTTTGATAATTCCTTCAGTATGTTGTTTAAGATTCATTTAATTTTTTTTTTTTGATTTCATTCCACTTTTATAAATGGTGTCAAGGAAAAACAGACCACGGTAGTTAACACGACGATATTTGGGTCTCAATGTTTTAGTGAGTGGACTTTTGGAATGGACATTATTGACTTTTTTAATGAGATAGCCACGGTACTAGTTATTTTACTTAACTCCTTAGTTGAGGGACTTAAGAAATTTAAACTATCATAAATGGGATATTTCTATGGAATTTAAATTTTGATTTCATCTTATTCAGCTTCACAGTCAAGGACAGAGTTGTTGGAGTTTTGGGCGGTGATGCCTTAACCTGTTACGTACTATATGGGTGAATATGCCTTGGAAGTATTCTAAAGATTCAAAGGCAGTGATATAAGTTTCTATATATAGCGAATTATTGTGAGTAGCTACTACGAACCCTTGGTTGTTGTTACTATTGCATATCAGTATGGAAAATACTTCCGCAGTCTAGAGTATCACAAATCCATATATGTATATATATTTTGAAATAGACTAGCTACTTGTATTCTTTCATGAATACAGTTTATTGAGATACATAAAAACTATTTTTCTAGCTACGCCAGATAAAACTGGAACCGATTTTAAGGGTTCAAGATGCGATGAATGCTTTTATTGCTGATTCTGTTTCCAATGTAGTATACTCATTTCTTCTTTATTGCAAGCAATCGTTTTTTAATTGAGTTGTTTGGATTTATTTTCTGTTGTATGGGTTTATTATTTTGTGTCTGTACAACAAGCGATGATTCTGTCCTTGTCAATTAAATTTATTTCTTCAACATCTTCAGCAACGTCGCATCATCAAGTATGTTATATTGCAGTTATCATCGTAAATGATATCTCTTGAGTTTCTTAATTTGGTGAAATTAAAACCTCGGGGTAATTGTAGACCTGGTCTCGATTCCAATGACAAAAATTGATTATGACCCCACTACCGCAGAAGTTTTTGCGTTGGTGAGCGTGGTGCATTTTCACAGCAGATTAATTCGCCAAGCAATCTTGCGCACTAGGAACTCGATCATTCTTTTCTTGCTATCTAACATGAAGGCAGTCAGACTCATAGGTCTGAAGCTCTTGGCGAGCGTGTAGTTCCCTTTACTGATTGCGCAAAGAATTTGGTATGTATACCTGTGCCATTCGGTATACCAGCCATTAATAGTAGCTTGTTGTGCGCTATTTCTGATTAGGTTACCTGACTAACTAAGTCTCAAGCATGAGACAGAGAGCTTCTCCTTTCAACTCACTGTAGATGTCATCAAATTTTTTGAGCGATTCCAGCTTGTTTGATTTTCCAATTTTGAAGACTTTGACTAACCTACTAATTTCTGTTTTTATAAGAAGCACTCTTTTAAATCTGAATTGGCTTCTCATATTCTTTCCCCTTCAATCTGTAAAGTTTCTAATCTTACTCTAATTTAGACTTAAGTGACCTATTTAAAAGTTTTCTGGTTTCTTTATTAAGGAACGAGAAATCTGCGGGTTTAGTTGTAAACATGTAACGAGAATTTCGTCGTGAGGTTGGTCGTCATCATGGTTTCAGTGATGGAAAAGTTTGAGTCAGCGTGGAAAAGTTTGAGCGTGAGTACACTCACATTGGATTTTAAGCCACCAATCAGACAGAGATTGGTGCAAAATCAAGAAAACATAGGCGCGGCCAGTATCGAAAAAGACCAAACAAAGGCCGATCAGCTGAATTGATAGCCTGAGAGTCAAACCGGCTTATTTTGGGGTTGAATTTTGCCGTACGTCCGTATAAGATTGTGCCGACGTAGGAACTGAAGCCGGGTAACCATAGACAATGCCGTGGGTTTGCATCAACGCATCCACAAAGATTCACTATTTGGTGAGGTTTATGGGATAGCGGTATCATCGGAACTTATTTCTTTCGAAATGGGGATGGAGACATCATCAATGGTGTGAGGTATAGAATGATATATGCAAGCTGTGGTTCCAACATGACAGCGCTACACAACGGTAGAGGTAGTGAAATCTGGCGACTAGGTCATCTCACGGCGAGCGTTCATCAATTGCCCGCCGCAATTGATTTGGCCTACGTCAAGTTCTTAGTGTACGCTAACAAGCCTACTACATTGGACGAGCTCGAGGCTAAAATTCGACACGCTATTGCCGGAATAACGCCGCACATATTGGACCGATACATTAAAAATTGGATCGATCGCACTGTCAGCGATGATACGCTACTCATCACATAACAGCATGAAGGTAGCTTCAAAATAAAACCAAAATCAATTTTATATTTCATAATGTTGTTGTTTAATTTAATCTAATCTATGTATAGGGTGTATACATAGTGATCTGGTAGCAGACTTGGAATGTTGAAGAATGTTAAAATAGATAAGTACTGGAGAAAAAGATTAAATTACCCCTTCCAAGGTACAGATAGGGATGTGAGACGTACCTGGATTTTGTTGTCACGATAGAAGCTTTGTATAAAGTCACAACAAAGAAAGAGCCGTCCTTGTTTCCCGATTCTTTCTCTCCTTTTGAGAGTTGATGTTCCATTTTTCAGTGTCGTGTCTAAGATTTAGGTTATGAAGACGCATTCCCTTGAGTTGCTCTGGAATCTTGAAGATAGCGCGCGTTTCAATGACCTGAAACCCTTAAAAGTTTTGGTTCGCAGAGGGTGGGGAGAATTTCTGCACAGACTTATTCAACCCTTTAAGAGTTTTCTGCGTGGGGCAATTTACTCTGAGAGTTCCGTTTTTTTCCTTAAAAAAACCCTATTCTTCAATCCGAATATTCTCTGCTTTAGCCAGCTCCCACAGTTGATCACACAGTGTTTGCTCTAAGCGTTGTTCGGTCTGTTGCCATTGTCAGCCTTTTCTATTCGTAGCGCCAGGAAAGTAAAAGCAGCAGCATCCTCATTAACCTAAATTTTCATTTAATAAGGTCGCGCGGTATCTGACAACATTTCGACAAGCAACTGACTGTCCGTGTTACTCATCCATTAAAATGTTTAAGAATTATTTCCTCAAAAGCAAGTTGTTCTTAAGATTTGAAATAGTCGCAATATCACTTTGCAGGCCGTTTTTAATTTGAAATATAATATTCCAGTAAAAATCACCTCCTTAGTTTCGCATTTGTGTACTGGTAAGCATATTCAAAATAATACTAAGAGTTCTATTTATGGCCTGCCTTTCAGGTTGGAAAGTTTTAGATTAGATTAGCCGCGGTATATGGGATAATATGGCCTGATTCGAAACCGAATTTGCGGAACTGCAATATATCTTTTTCTACTTCATCAAGATTGTAATAATCACCTTTTCGAATATCTTGCGGAGGTTACTTATCGACTGAAGATTTACCGGATAGGTCAAGTAATTATCATTATTGATCAGTCTAAGAGATCAACGAGGTTAGTTCCCCCGATGATGACATAATATACCACATTTTTGTAATTGAATCCGATGAAACTGTTATTTATATCGTTTCGGAGTTTAAAAAAAAAATGGCAAAAGGACTTAATTTTTCAGGACATTGTTTATCTAGTCAAAATATTCATCTCAAACAAACTTCTCTTACAGTTCTTCGATTACAAACAAATATTTTTTATCATCAGCTTTACCTGTTGTACGCAAATACTGCTACTTTTTCTGTGTCATTTACGTAATATAACGGGAACCCGATTTGATTTTTCCTCCGTAATATTTAATGTATTCCAAGTAGATGTTTACAACTCAAAAGTTGTTGTTCAAATACAAAATTTTAGAAGGTCGGTAATTTTTTTTTTAAAATTTGAAAGTTTTTGATCAGTGACTCTTGATCTTGGAATTATGTCCTTCAATTCCTTCAGTCTGAACAAGGTTTTTAGTCTTGACATAATTTTACTGATGTGGTATCATACTGCCCGTGAAAAATTTTACGACACCGTGCTACATCTCGTCGAGTTGCACTCCTGTTATATGTTGACTTAAACAGTTTCTAAATTTTAACAGATGTCTTTATATTCATTACTAAAACCATCTGTGCTGGTTCCGTAGAGATAATTATTTTGGACCTGTCATCATATCTGCAATTTTCCTGATTCGGTTGGTCGTTGCTTTAATTTTTAACTTATTTTCAAAAGTTCGTTTTTATGAAGCAACGGTTTAATTTGGGCTATCCATACGAAATAGTTGTCTTAATTAAATATTTTATCTGACAACGTTGATGTATTTTATGACAAGATTTATATGGGAAAAATATATACATAATTAAATTCAAAAGTTTAAATAAATAATATACATATAAATAAAATTTAAAATAACGAGCCAACTCCTTGTTGATCTTCTCTTTTTAGACAATGTACTTCTGTGCTATTTGCGATGGTACCTTATTATTGCTATATGCTTCACACACATGTTAGATCAGGCCGTAGTTTTAAGTTAATAAGGCCATAGTAAATCACAGTAAGAATTTTGAATGAGGTTGTAACAAAAAAAAAAAATGTTTCGCTTCACACATAACATAACGTTTTTTAGCTTAGCTGTAAGGATTTTCTAACTAAAATTTGTATCTATTAATTCGCCTGGATATTTAAAATATTATTTCTTAAAAAAATTATGACAACATGCGCCATGTTTACAAAAATTGACAATTTTCACAGATCAGGTCAGTTCAACACTTCCAGATTGTGCTTTGTCCCCGCCTACACTTAAATGCGTCGAATCTTTAATGGAACGAATCTCCTTTAACACTCAGGTAGTAGCAAGAATACTTAAAGATCTCAATATACACAAATCCGCTGGTCCACATGGTATATCTCCCATTCTTCTAAAGAGGATGAGAATCAGCATTTGTTCAGCGCGTCCCTAAAAAGACGAATCTTCTTATTACTCTTCCTATAAACCCATTGCACTTACGTGCCCTCTTTCCAAGGGCATGGAAACGCTGATTAACTGTCAGCTCATAGAATATCTCGAAATGCGGAAACTTATCAATGATGGACACTATGGTTTTCGTAGCAACAGGTCCACTGGTGATTATATGGCATCTCCTACCGAAAAAAAAGGGCCAAAGCGTACATCAATCTGTTGAAAACACTTGATATTTCTAATGACTGAGTTTGGCATCAGGCTCTTTTTTGGAAAATGCATGCTCTCTTCTTTAATGGATTTGAAATTACTTTTCAGAACATTTAATTCAATTTGTCCTAAATTAATTCAAGTCTGTCTGGTGTGCGCCTCAGGACTCCGTTCTGTCTCCGACACACTTTTTAATTTTTATTAATGATCCCTTAACTGCTACTTCTAACCCAATATATATTCTGGTGTTAGTGCTCTCTGCTTTTCATATTCGTTCCGGGACTCACGTCCCTGCTCTTCGGCTGAAAAACGCGAACGGAAACCAGCATTGCCAGTTGGGAAACTATGAACAGAGTGGAATTTAATGCTTCTAAAACCTATTGCAGTATGTTGTCATTAAAGCGAAATCTAAATACCCAGTCCTTATAATATGCATTTTATTATTTATTATTTTATCATTTTATGCATTACCGAAACTGAAAAGCTTTCCATTCTCGGTATATATATCAGTGACAACTTATGTTGGAATTACCGACCGATGTCGGCAAAAATGCTGAAACGTCTAGGTGTCCTCAAGCGATGTAAGAAATATTTCATTCCCTCTGATCTGGATTCAATATATAAGGGATTCATCCGCCAAAATAATGCTCACATCTGGTCAGGTGCACCTAAAACCTATCTGCATATGGTAGATAGGATTTAAAACCGTGTGATAGGTGACACTTATATAGAGTGATTCATTATAAGGTTTGATTTATAATGTAAAAATTTTTAATACTAGTTAGAAAATAATTCATGGCATTTAGTTTTTGAAAATAATTTTATGTAAATGTTAGCCATGACTTTGTCTGAGATGGTCCATTCGGAAGTTCCAATTTTAGGCGACTCGTTTGAGCATAGCGACTGGTATCTCATGGATAACACGGATAATGTTGGCTTCCAAAGCGTCAATCGTAGCTAGCTCATTCCTGAAGATCTGAAACTTTACATATCCCCAGAGAAAATAGTCCAAAGGTTTGATATCGGCCAATTTACCATAGCAAAACGTGAAATTAAGTGCTCACCAAAATGATTTCTCAACAAGTCCATTGTTTCACGCGCTGTATGGCTCGTAGCGCCGTCTTGCTGAAACCAGAGCTCACCGAGACCATGTGCTTGAATTTTAGGAAGCACATAATCCGTTAACATGGCGCGATAACGGTTATCAGCCCATAAATCACACCATACAGTTGTTTTTAATGGAAGTAATGGTAGCTATTGATACTCTTCGGGTTGCTCATCAGCCCATATACGACAATTTTGTTTATTAACGTATCCATTGAGCCAGAAATGGGCTTCATCACTGAACAAAATTTCAGGATAAAACACCGGATTCGATTTTTCCACAAGTTTAATTTTGCATGCCTTTAGGCCGAGAACCTGACGTAAGTCAAGTTGCTTAGAACGACGACGAATCGATTCGTCAAGGTCTTCGCGTACAATCTCAGCTACAGCTGCTACAGTATCTTCACTACGTTCTGGACGTGGTCTAACCGGTCGAGTATCATCCGCTAATGTAAACTGGGACTTAAATTTGTAAATGGTATTGGCAATAGTGGTTTCAGTAGGTCGATTATGCGCACCGTAAGTTCCTCGAATCGCACGAAAAACATTTCTCACAGAACGCTGATTTTCGTAATACAGCTGAACAATTTGGAGACGTTGTTGTGATATGAGTCTTTTCATGATGATTTGCCAAACGATACTGAATAAAAATGATAAAGAAGTTTGATAGAAATCATGCGTGATCTGTAAAAAAAAGCCTATTGAAAATCGAACCTCACGATGAATCACCCCTTATTAGACAGTCAATAGACACACTCGAACAACAATGTAATGTCTCCTTTTTCATTTTTTTTATCGCTATTTCCACCACGAGTGCTCCATTGAAATCGCCAGTAGCATTCCGCCCCTTCAAACCTTCAACCGTAACACCAGTCTTGCTATAAATGGTCATCAGTATACCCTCAAGCTCACTTTTGAACGTCCTCTAAAGTATCGTGATTCGTTCTTAAGTAATGCAACTCTCTTATGGAATGCTTGCTGAGCTCTCTATTTCCTGGTCGTTATAGCTTGCAAACATTTAAAAACAATGCACATGGGTACCTTTCTTTTCTTCCTCCCTAAATTTTCTTCGCCCGTGATGTGTATAAACATTTTAAGAGTACACACATCGTTAGAGCGCGCGCTCATTATAAAAAAAAAAAACATTGTCAATTTTTTTTTTTTAAATTAAATTCTCATTGATTCACTTTTCAACTGCACCACATGAACGCATAAAAGAATCATACACTGCCGACAAAAATCTAAAAAAATTTTACCCTGTAGAGAAATCTGTATCCAACATAGGATTCAATAAACTAAAATGTGTTGATTTTACTTAACTCGTTCAATGAAAAATATTTGCATGTTGTCCTTTTTGTAATACATATCAAAGAATTTTTTGTCTAAGAAATTAAGTGGTCATGCCCCTCTGTATGAGGGCCAAAGAATGTTCCTTGTGGGCAATAGTGGTATAAACAAATTTAAAAACTATGATTTTTTCTTAAAGGAAATGCTTTGTAAAAGGACATCACTTTTAAGACATTTGGATCATCACCAACATAGGGTGTGGAATTGTATAACATACCATATCTTGTTCACATTAAAATTTTTTGGCCTACAATGGTGAATTATTAAATAAAATCTATTACTGCAGTAAACTTTAATTCTTGAGACCAAGAAATTTTAGATTGGGGCAATTTAACAACTCCTAAGTACAAAAGAACTCCGATATATCGACTTATTTCCTCCTCAGTACATTTTAGTTCAATACCAAATTTTTGCAAACTAAAGAAACTGGATTATTCCTAAATTAGAACGATAGCTTCTGTGTCAAAGAAGTCTGCGAAGTATTCAATTGGAGTTTTCACGTAATGAACACTTAAACCAGGATTCCCTCTCCAAGCACTGTCTGGAACTTCGAACTGCTTTGAAAAAGGTTAACTTTTTCATGCACATTTTCAACGACAATGCAAGACTGTTGCACGTATTCCTCCGCAATAACATCCTCAAGTAGACCAATTTCAATGTTTTCGCCTTATTCAACGATCCCCTGCAGATTGCTTTCTTAAATTGCAGAAACGTCTTCATTTTCATCTCCACTCTCTTCGTGTGTTGAAATATCCTAATCAAACTACACAATTCGTGAGATCTCTTCCTTATTTAGCCCTTTTGTTCGTGGTCTCACTAACAAAGAAAATATTCATAACTATAACGATTCCCCAAAGTTGCTCACAAGCAATTTGCCGATTTATTAAAATTCTCACTCTACATGCGAAGTAAAAAACACAAACTTACTTTTTATATTTTATTGGTAAAAGTTTATAGAAAACTATTTGATTGTCCCTTAGAAATTTTATTCACGCGTTTTTTTTTTTACAATTTTTTTTTCGGGACTTACTATTTTAGATGCCTTGACATGATGTCGATGCTGTAAAGCTACGGTAAAATTTACGTGATTTGTTTTAATTTCACTTCTAAAAATATATGCTTGGAAGTACACACTTGGGCTTATCACAGAATCAATCATAGCTTTTGATATTGAGCGATAAACAAGGGTTAAGTATAAAAATTTAAAATGTCACACACGTTACTTCATTTCTAGATTTTTTTTTTTCAATTGCTTAACTATATACCTGAATATTTTGTATAATGAAATAAGATAATAAATAAATAAAAAAAGTAAAAAAAAAAATATGAATCTTTAAATGCAGTAAGCTTATTAATTGAGGAAATTTTACAACACCTCTGTACATTTCAATTGAATACCAAACTCTTGCAGTCCAACAGAGTTAGTTTGTTCCTTGATAGCTCCAGTGTCGAAAAAGTTTGCAAAATATTATATTTGAGTTTTTATGCCATCTACGTTCAAACTTGAACCCCTTTTCAAAATTTTCATTTGAATTCTCAACCAAATTCCAAGGCGCTTGCCCTTCTTCCTCCACAACGAAATTCTCAAGAAGGCTAATCTCTATACTTTCTCCTCTGTCCACGTTCCTTTTAAATTGTGCTCCAATTCTGCAGAAATAACCTCCTATTCATCTCCACTTGTTGTCAGCAGAAATATGCCAACTGAACTCACAAATGTGGGCAATTTCTTGCTTGGATAACCCTTTCTCCTGTGGTCACACTAACAAAATAAAAAAAGTTTATACCACAATTCCACAGATATGTCCATGAGCAGTTTTTCAAGTTAAAAAATTAATTAAATTTAAATTGTATTGATTCACGCTGTTATTATCACACTGCAAGGCGCTGTCACTTTAACATTTTCGTGGCTTGCTTTGAGTTTTTTTTTCGAAGATATTAACACAAAACCCATCAGAGACTACGGTGCTTGGAAACAGTGCTTTTGCTTAAAACCGCTATAACCAGTAGGCTGTAACTTCCGCTCCACAATATGAAAAACACAATATTTTCTTCCCAAAATACAATATAACAAATTGAACTGGAATTCCCTGTTCAGTAAATATCATTTAAATGTCATCATGACAATATTATAAATCAATGGTGTTATACATCTATTCTAAATTTCATTACGTGCTTTTGCGTTGTTTCGTACAAAAGTACTTAATCATCGTATGTATTACATCAACCATTAAATTTGAGTTAGCTGCTACGTTAACTGCTGAATTTCAGTTTGATTTGTTATTTTGCGACCTCTATTGAAAATTTTAGAAGGAAGAAAATTATTGTAGCCTAGGAAACAACCTCTGTAGTATATTTTTAGACCATAACCGTTGGTGAATTTTGTGTGCTGTTTCCGAAATCCAATAACTAGGTTGCTCGAAGCTTATTATCTGTGTTGCAGTTCATATGAAGAAGGGAATTATATCAAAACTCTGCATCTATATATTTTAATCAACATATCAAAGAACATTTTATTTTAAATTTAAAAAGAACGTCCAAACGCAATGAAAAATACTACAAAAATATATAAAATGAAATCAATTTTTGGATTTCGTTCTCCTTGATGTTGTAAAATGTTTGTGTGGTTAGTTTGTACAAGCAAAGAATATATAATTATATATTCTTTGGTACGCATAATAGAACTTATGCATTACTTTTCAACGCAATAGCTGTATTCTATCCAACTAGAATTCACAATTTTATCGCTTATCTGAACCCTTTTCCTTTTTTTATCTTTTACTTCAACCAATTTATCGCACTTTAAATTCAACTGATAATGATACTTAGGGATGCTAATATTTATACTCCAATGACATATTTTGAGAACTATCTATGCCATTCAAGATTCCAGTCAATTTTTCTAGGAAATTCGATTATACTCTTCATTCACCCATGGTTGATGCTTCTGCTATGGAAAGATAAAGAAGAGTAAAAGGGTTCAGATAAGAGATAAAATTGTAAAATCTATGTATAGGGTGTGTTATCGTGATGTTTGATTTATAATGTAAAATAAAACACATAAATTTGAAAGTGAACTTAATATTTTTACTATCGGTTAAAAGAACAATTCATGGCATTTACTTTTTAAAAATGATATCATGTAAATGTTGGGCAAGACTACGTCTAAGGTGGTCCATTTGTAAGGTCCAAATGGAAGCGTCTAAAAGTGTGATATCGCACGATTTTGGCGGCGAATTTACCGTAGCAAAACGTGAAATTAAGTGCTCATCAAAATCGCTGATTTAGCTTGATTTAATTAAGAAAGTGAAAAGCAAAAAATGAAACAAAAACCGGTTCCTCTCAGATAGTAAACTTCCTACGTAATGACTGTGCAATTTTTTTTGTTGTAGCTTAGTGCAAAAAAAAAAAAAAAAAAAAAAAAATCATCTCAAACTTTAAATTGTGTATAATTTTTTTATAAGAAGGTCAATTTGAAGAGCAAGTGTTTATATCATTTTTAATTGGTTCGCGTACATTTTATAGCTTTTTTTTTGGTTTTTTCCTAATAAGTAAACAGCCAATTGATATAAAAGTAAGTTTTTCTTAAATAATTATAGATTCTGTTAAATACATATATGAGGGGTAAATGAACGCAAAATTTATATTTAAAATAATGTTTTTTGTATTAGTTGAAAAATATAGTTGTTCAGTGTTCTTCAAGTTGGAGACCATGTTTTTTCTAAAGCCTTGCACATGCACTGCTTAAATGTGTTTCAACTTCTTTCGCATAAGCGCGACACTCATACCAAATTTTTCTTTTTTAGGATGCCCATCGAAATCACGAAAAAGCAAATGTTTGATGTTTGGATTTCTAAAGTCAAAATTAAGCGCTTAGATGCTGTTTTTGCTTTTTTAATGGGTTACTTTAGCCATATACTATTTTCTGAGAGTGCAACAAAGTCAATTAAATTAACCTTAAGAACTTTATGACGAGAGATGGGCCAAAAGTGGTCGACATAGAGAGCGCTTCGAAAATTCAAATTTTCTGTGGCTGAATGAAAATCTAACATTACCACAACATATCTTAGATGAAATACAATCTTCATCTATAGTAGAAAGACCGAGAAAAAGCTTTGATGAGTGCTGTGAGACAAGCAAGAAGAAAAAAGTTAAAACTATTTTAGATTTGTTTAGCGCTGAAGAAATTGCAATGGCTCATGAAAAAAGGCTTAGACAAGACGGAAAAAGGAATATTGTTATTGCCATGAACAAATTATCTGAAAGTTCTCCGAACCGAGGTTTGATTGTTTTGTTTTGTTTTTTTTTTTAATATCTTTCTAGGTTAGATTTTGTTATTAAGGTTCTATTGTGACGAAAACGCTTAAAACATCTGCTTCTGGATTTTTACCAATAACTGCAGATGGTGCACTAGCATTAATCACGGACATTCAGCTTTCAACTCAACAGTACGAAGTACTACGCCTAAAAATTAACAACAAAGTTCCTAATTTATTACTTTCATACTACAAAATTAAAGAAGCTAATACGAAATGCTACCCAAATGATAAAACTCTGAGCGAAACTTCTGCAAGAATGTGGATTGCAAAGCTTAGGAAATCACAGTGCTGAGCGTTTATGTTTAGCTCAAAAAGACGTTTTAAGTTCCATTGCAGACCTAAAAGAACTATCCTTGGTAATAAAATGGAGCTGGGATTGTGCTCAACAAAAATCATACAAACAATTTTTTTTTGCTGGTGATAATTCGGATGAAAATCTTTTTTGTATCTCGATGGTTCCCATCCAGATGTATTTCTTTAAGGATGAAATTAAACAAGTACTTTGGCAAAACCCTGCCCCATTATCAATCCGATATTGTTGACCAATAAAATTAAATTTTGCTAAGGAAACCACAGAACTGATCAAATCAGAGGTAGAATCAATTCATGATCAAATTAGAACTCTATTTCCCATAGAGTTTAACATTCACTGTTTGCATATTATAATTAAACCGGTCTTTTTGTTAACTATGATTGACTGAAAAATTTGTACTGCTTTCTCATCTACAACATCTTTATCACAAACGTGTTACATTTGCGGTGCCAAAACCTTCGAAGTGAATAATTTAACTAATCTTTCAACTAGGCATGTGAACCAAGAAGAAATGTCCTTTGGATTAAGCCTCCTTCGCTCATGGATACGATTAGTGGAATGAATCCTTCACATAGCGTATAGATTAGATGTCAAGGTGTTGCAGTTAAGAGACCAAGGCAGTAAAGAAAAAGCCATAGCCAGAAAAAAACTAACCCAAGAAAAAATTAGAAGAGAACCAGGGTTATTGGTAGATATGCCAACTCAACAGTCTGCCAATACTAATGACGGAAGCACGGCTAGAAGATTTTTTAGAGATGAGGAAAAGACTGCCCAAATTACAGGGGTAGATAAAGAAATTAGATGTAGATTCTTTTGAGAAGTATGCAAAGGAAACAAGAGAAGTATATTTTAAAAATTATGCCTGGTATTTTATACCAGTATGTGTGCATAAGGTCTTGTTTCATGGAAAACAAATAATTTATATTGGGTATGTAATTCAATTCGTGCGGTTTTTTTTTCAAAATTTGAACGGTTATTTAAGAAAACGTGTACAATAGTATTATTCAAAGTATTGCCCATCTGAAGCTATGACTTTTTCCTATATTTCTGGCAATTTTTGGATTCCATCCCAAAAGAACTGCGTCGGCTTGGCAGCCAAGAATTAATCAAGCCAATTTTTGATATTCTGCTCTGACGTGAACCGTATTTCGGTGAGGGCGTTCTGCATCGACCGGAACAAATGGTAGTCAGAAGGGGCAAGGTCTGGGGCATAAAACGGGTGAGGTAACTGTTTTCCAAATAGTTCTTAACCGGAATAGCAAGGTGGGGCCGAGCGCTGTCATGATGGAAAATTATTGCCTCGTGTCTGGTCGCATATTCCGGGCGTTTTTCGGCTACTGCTCTCTTCAAACGGATTAATTGTGTTCGGTAGCATTGTCCATTGATGGCTTCACCCGGTTTTAGCGGCTCATAATACAGCACACCCATCTGATGCCACCAAATACAGAGCATTAACTTCGCGCCATGGATATTCGGCTTTGCCGTTGATTTGGCTGGTTGGCCGGGTTTCACATATGATTTTTTGCGCTTGGGGTTATCGTTATGGATCCATTTTTCATCACCAGTAACAATCCGATGCAAAAATGACTTCCTTTTGTGGCGTTCCAGCAGCATTTCGGACAAGCAAAACCGCCTTTCGACGTCTCTCGGCTTGAGTTCATGTGGAACTCAATTTCCTTGCTTTTGAATATATCCAGCTATTTTAAACGTTTTGAAATGGCTATTTGAGTGACACCCAAAGATTCTGCGAGCTCTTCTTGTGTTTGGCAATAATCTTCATAGAGCAATGCTTTCAGTTCTTCATCTTCAAACTTTTTTGGCTGCCCAGGACGTTCATTGTCTTCCAAGTCAAAATCACCACTTTTAAATCGTGCAAACCATTTTTGGCACGTTCGCTCAGCTAGCGCATGTTCACCATAAGCTTCCACCAAAATACGATGACTTTCGGGAGTAGTTTTCAGTAATGAAGAACTCCCCGCAAAAACACTTTTTCAGGCATAAAGTTCGACATATTTGAGTGAAAAAAGAATTATTGTTGTTTACGCTTCAAAGGAATGACATATACTGAAATGACGTACAATGACAGTAGCTTTCCAACGCATGTTCCAATGGAATAATAGCAATGGAATAATACAAGTTACGCCATTTCTTAGTAAACCGCACGAAGTTATATTAATCTTATATATAATATTAAGTTATATATAAGATATGAATACCATTTTACTGGTTTTCTCCAGGGCGCGGGCGGGTGGTATAGTACTTTGAAACCCAGGTGTATTAGGTTTCGATACTCTTCCCAGCAAGTGCATCCTCAACCAGTGGGTCTCAGTACGTGCTAGTTGTTAGTTCGTTACATTTAGCCCAGCCAGCAACCACTCCTACATCAGTGTTATGCCTTCATGTCAGAGTTGACGCCGACGGGATTCTCATATAACTACATGCAAATTCTACGAAAAGACTTTTTCAGAGAATTGCCTCGCACGGGATTCGAACCCACGACCCTCTGCTTGAGGTGTGTATGCATATACCACTACACCACGGCCACCCCAAAACTTGTATACTTCCAATCGGAGAACTTTCAGAAGAAGCGCAAGAGGCAAGAAGCAAGAAAAATAGAAGGTTTAGGGAACTGTTAACAAGAAAAATATCACGTGTGCATACAAATACTGACCTCTTAAAACGATTGCTTATAACCTCAGATCTCTTCTTAGCAAGCCTAAGATGCTTTCCTAGAAGAAAGAAAAGTGTCATGGAACATGGAGTCTTGCAACTTTTAGATGTACCAAATAATTAAAAAAAAAAATAAAATAAGCTGGTTTTTATGTATTGTTTTTTCTTGAAATATGTAGTCATATGTTAAAAAAAATTTATATTCCATATTTTTATATTTTAAATAAAAAAAAAAACAAAAAAACGCGATCAAAAACATATATTTGTGAGCGCTATTAATTTAATTCCGCTAAATCAGCGATTCGTCACAATGTATGCCGTCTTGTTGAAACCAGATCTTACCGAGACGATGTGCTTTTTCAGGAAGCACATAGTCCGTTAACCTGGAGCGATTACGGTTACCATTGATGGTAACATTCCGATTTGCCTCATTTTTTGAAGAAATATGGACCAATGATTCCACACAGCCCATAAACCATACCATACCGTTATTTTTAATGGATGTAATGGTAGCTCTTGGTACTTTTCGGGTTGCTCATCAGCCCAAATACGGCAATTTTGTTTATTAATGTATCCATTGAACCAGAAATGGGCTTCATCACTGAACAAAATTTCACAATTTCACAATTTAGGCCGAGATTTTGAGTTAAAATACGTCAAGTTGTCGAATACGCCAAGCTAAGCTGCTGAGAACGACGAAGAATCGATTCGTCATGGTCTTCGCGTACACTCTCAGTTACAGCATGTGAAAAGCATTTCACACGGAACGCTGTTTCTCGTAATACAGCTGAACAATTTGGGGACGTTGTTGTGGTGTGAGTCGTTCCATGATGATTTGCCAAACGATACTGAACAAAAATAACAAAGCAGTTTGATAGAAGTCACGCGTGATCTGTCAAAAAAGCCTATTAGAAAAAACCTCAATTGATTCACCTTATAGTTGCATTGAAAAATAATAAGTTCTATCGTTTGTACCGACACAAACATTTTACATTGGCGTCAGAAGTGGGATAGGACTTATTGGGTAAAAAAAAAGTTATTTGTGATTGTTTGAAAAAGTTTAAATGTGTCGAAAACTATTGCATTCGACCCCTATCCAAGTCAAATCTGAGTTGAACAAGAGAAATCTTAGCGCTAGTTGAGGATGACATGAGAAGAATGTTGATGAAAAATTCAAACAAATGGAAAGCAAAGTTGAGCAACTGGCTAAAGAGCTCGACACGGTGCGAAAATAGAAACTCCGAGAATGTTCTTTAAGCGGTCCAAGGAGAAAGGTGTTGAAGACTCTCATTTGATGGCCAGACCTCATGGTCCACTTATAGGAAACAGTTTGAAATGACTGCCTGTGCAAACGACTGGAACAATAAGGAAAAGTGTTTTGCCCTAACAATGATCTGCACGGTCCTGCAACAGAATTGTTGCAAACAATAGATATCGAAAAGCATAAAGATTATGTGGCTCTAGTACAGGCTATCGAGAAATATTTTGGGGCTAACCACATGCAGGAGGTTTATAAGGTCTAATTGCAAAGCCGAATGCAGCAACGGGGAGAAAAACTGCAGCAGCTTCGAATCTACTTGCTTTCGCTCTAGCGTTTGAAGCAGCCAATCAGGCTTCAAATGGAACACATTTCGTCAGGAAAGTAGCATCTGTTGAATGCTCCTGCGAAGGACTTAGTACCGAGGAATGAGGTACTCCACAGAATAGACGAAGAATGCGCTGCTAGAACTGCAATAAAATAGGACATTTTCAAAGGCAGTGTAAAGAACAGGTGCGACGAAAAGGCTGCCTTCACTGCGGAAACAAGGAAATGGAGGAAGAAACCGGCAGAAACGACTATCAAGGAGCTGGTCAACCTTTCCGAAGCCATCAGCCGGGGAATGCTTAGGCACCAACTTTGCGGGGCAGAGGTTGGTAGCAGGACCACAGGACCATTATCCAAGTCTCGCTAGCAAAACGATGCAATGAATGCCTTCTAGGAGAAGTAGTCTGTGATAAGGAGAAATGGATGGCAACAATACACGCCGGTTTTTTTAGTCTGCGCTAGAGGATTAAGAGATTCCTTAGTCATGATTCGAAAGGGTCGGGTTGCTGAGCCTGATGGTCTCCAGAACGGTTTCTTGGGAGGAGGGTTCGCCTGTGATGCAGCAAAACATGTCTTCGAGTCACTGTCGATCCAGAAAAACTTGTCTTTGAATCTCTTTTAATACACCCGTTCGAGAAGAAAATTTAAAATTTTAATAATAATATACATTACCATTAACCGAAGTTGAGAAATTGCATTATTTGAAATCTATTTTAGGGGGATAGACTGAGCATTTCCTACAACATTTATTCATTGACAACGGGAACTTTAAGCTAGCGTGGGACATTCTCACATCTCGATATTACCATAAACGTATCCTTGTCAATGCGCAGCTAAGAACCTTTTTTGCACCAGAATAATTTGGATGTAATTCTTATCGTTTGCTTAGTGAAGAAATTCCCCATAATAAGACAGCAACTTTGGGAAGAAAAGCTAGGAACAGATAAAGAATTACCAAAGTTTGAAAGTTTTACTGAATTTTTAGAAGATAGGTTTAGGACATTGGAGGCAGTAAGTCAACGGGGAGATATAAGATTCAGTAAAGTTTCTAAGGCACCATCGTCAAAAACAAAAGATTTCCATTTAAAGCCAAATCAAAAAAAGATAGTTCAGCTGCATAGTGTGAAATAAAGAAGCTCTCTCGAACTTGCAACCGGTTTCAAAAAATGTACATTCCGTCCCTCAGGAGTATCGTGGACAATCTGGCATACAGTCACGCAATCCAACAGTATCCAAGTGAGTTCGATGCTACTTTTGTCAACAGCTTCACCACTTCTTCTTACACATTAACCCCCCCCCCCCCCCCCCCAGTTAAACTTATAATTTAATTCACACAAAACAAATACCCAATCCTACGCAACACATTCAGGGCCGAATTCGGTGACCACCACTCAACAGACCACCACACTTTCTAAGGCATTATGCATGCTTTAGAAAAAATAAAAATCGGTGCATGTTCTTTTGATAATAATACACGTACCTCCGCTTCTAGTCTGCTTGGATTTGGACTTTACCAGTTCTTTATATTTGTCATGTTTAAAGTTTCTGTCAAAAATTTGACAGAAAATTTAGAAGCGTTCAACTGTCATTGATGATTTTTTGTTGATCCGAAGCACATCAGTATCATTTCAACAAATGAACAAATGACTGAGGCAATGCCACAATAGAATCAGTGGAATCCACTGTGAAATTGGATCACTTATTTTTTAAAGAAGATCCAAATTCTCTGCTTTCTGAGTTGCACATTCTTCTTAATTCATGTACAGAGTGTACAAATTTCGGAGACATTGTTTAAGTTGAAAAGTGTAATTCCCTTAGCGCACAAACTTGTTTGCCTCATTTTGACTGCTCCCATGACGTTAGTGAAAGTTCATTAAGTAAACTAAAACTGGTCTTAAATTGTTTGGGTATGACAATAGGAATAGTCTTTACTAAGCATTGCCGAAATATTATTTATATAACGTATTATTAATTTTTTATTACAATATAAATAATTAAATTGTTGCAATAACAATGCATTAATTTATTTTACTGCTAAAAATTATTTATTATTTAAATAAATTGCTGCAATAATAAAATTCATTTATTTATTTCATTGTTATATATTATAACTTATATTACTTTAACATTATAATTCCCAATATTTTAAAATTGTTTCATGGGAAATCATTGACTATGCATAATGTCACTCTGGCGTGACTGTTATACCAATCCAATCAAGGTATATCATCTGCAAACAGTCACGTTCGGTATAAGCTGTATACGCTACCTTGCTACATAACTATCCTCTGGGTGCACTAATGGTGAGATAAGACATTTATGCAGACGATCTATTGGCTGGAGTTGGAACTGTTGAAGAAACAATAATTGGACGTGATAAAGTGAACAGTTTGCTGGCCGCGGGAGGGTTTAATCTGCGGCAATTAGCAAGCAATTCTAACGAGGTTTGGATCAGATATTCTCAGATCAGCGGGAAGTTGCTTTTACTCTGCCTTTAGATACCTCAGATTACGTCAACACTCTAAGAGTCAAGTGATTTCCCGTAGAAGATATTCTTTCTTTTTAAAATATTCAACTCGTCGCTGCTCAACCAACGAAAAATATTACATTTCGACTCTTTAGGATTGATCTCATTCTGTGTCATCAAGGGCAACATCTTGAAAAAATAATGACAAGTCTATTTCGTTAGAGTTTAAAAAGGAGTAAAACACTTTTCTTGAGGAATTGCCGTATTTTGAAAAGATCCATATCCCTCGATGGACCCACACGGATGACATTCATAAGGAGCTAGAACTGCACGATTTCAGTGACGCGTCCGAGGAGACATACAGTTTTTAATTTCCACGCCGTCATCCACGTACAGTTGCTTTTGTTCAACCAGAGTCGCTCCATTAAAAACACAAACACTGCCACTAAGGTTTTAATTTTTTTCTGACGTGAAGCAGTATGCGTGGACCAACTCAGTCATCGCTTTATCGTGGATTATTGCTCTTTCAACTAATTGGGCCACCTTTGTTAACAACCGGCTAGCCGAAATACAGCGACTGGTGAAATCAGAAAGCTGGAAACACATTTCCAGGGAAATGAATCCTGCAGATATAACATTGAGGGGAAAAATGCCTTCTGCTTTATAGATAGTTTTTTGTGAAATGATCCAGAATTTTTGAGCGAATCTTGGAAGTTTTAGTGCCCATAACAACCGATGAGCCTAATTACAGACGAGAGTAAACGGTTTATTAAAGCCCATATGGGGATTTAGGTAAAAGATGATTTTTATACTTTAATATTACACCATTCTAACCCGACAAAACTTATAAGGATAATTGCGTACTTTTAGCGATCAATATTAAATTTACGAAACATACCTGAGTCTAGAAATATAATTTACTCTCTCCAGCTGAAATCAATTCTGCCGCTCTGTTTGTAGTAAAGCTTGTACAAGCAGACATCTTTACGCCAGACACGAAATCCAAAGCAACAAGCTCACTCTGCCCTTATACAGACTCTGATGGGATGTTGCGAGTCGGAGGTAGGTTGCAACAAGCGGATCTTCCATTCCATCAACAACACACTCTCATACTCATAGGAAATCATCATTTCAAAAAGCTTTTGATTGTTTATGCTCATCTGCGAACGTTTCATGGAGCATTACAACATGTACTGAATCTTGAAATTTAAAAATTGCGTTACCTACATGGAATATCTCAAACTTTTACGAATTACATCGTAGATTATGCAGAGGTCGATGTGTGTTTGGCTACCAAAACCATACGCATAGAATTAATAAGCAACTTAACCACATAAGCATTTTTCGCAGCCCTTAGACGATTCAAAGCAAGAAGGAGATTATGCTCGTACATATTTAGCGATAATGGGACGAACTTTGTGGGAGCTAATAAGGAACTGAAGTAGTCATTCCAGGAATCCAAATTTGATTGGAAGCATGTGGTAGAAACGATCTCCAAAAAGGGGAAAAAGTGCTATTTTATTTCTCGAGCTTGAAATCAATCAAATACAACTTTAAAGGCTCATCGGCACCGGCACCTACGCATTTGAAGAAATCACCACGCTTATACATCAAATAGAAGAGTGTATAAGTTCAAGGCCTTTGTGTCCTTATTGGACAATCTCTAAATACAATCCCTCAACTCGATTTTGCGGAGACCAATAGCGGACACTTAAAACGATGGTAGCGCATCCAGAAACTAAAACAGATATTCTGGAAGCAGAATATTTGATGCGACTTCAACAGCGTCCAAAGTGGCTCAAAATTCAGGATCAACCCAAGGTCGGAAATCTAGTCCTGATTAAGAAAGATTACGTACCCCCTACAAAATGAAGCTAAGCATGCGTCACAAGTACATATCCTGGGACAGATGGATGATATTACTTTCGGGTTTGTTTGTTTTTTGCCGATACGTTGTTTGTTGTTCTGATCGCACCGTGTCGTTATCGGAAATGTGACTACGTGACTGCACATTGAAGGATGTGTAGTTGATCTACGAGTTGCTGAGGAGGGAGTTAAGGTGTTCTATGTCTTTTGAAATAGATTTCAATAAATTAGAATTTTCTTTATCTTCGAGAACCTTTCTAGATTAATTGTTATCGCTGTTGTAATTCTATTCGAATTTCTTGACACGTTGAAAACGCTAGATAAAATCCAACTCAACTTTGTGGATTGTCACAGTATCTTGTCGACTTTTCGGATTCCGACTTCTTATATTTGTTGATATAAATCTCCACCAATTACGATGTCTACTCGACCTGATTAATAGGGTATAATTTTTCCGCTCTTCAATATTATATTTAAAAGATTTACATGGGTGCGCTCCAGATAGGTTTTGCAAATTTCAAGAATTATTTTGTATTTTGATAATCCAGCTAAAGATTCTCCTAGGCCACGAATTTCAGTTCTTATATTTTTCTCTTCAGTTGCAGTAACTCTGCTGCTTTTTCGGATACGACTGTCTTCTGGTATCCTTATGATCAATTAACGCCCACAGTTTTTAAAAACTGCCATCTCTTGCACGTATTCGAACATGAGCTGTTGCTAGCAAATCTTTTGAAGTAGTATCTTTCTGATGCCTTTGTATCTTTCTTAAATTCATCAATGCGTAATAATACATTGTGGGTTAGTTATGGATTTTTAATTCTGTTAAATAATAAAAAAAAAACCGAACGTCGAACCACGTTAGTCGGCCCAACTTGTACATTCCAAGAAAACACAAGGTTCAATAGTTTATTTAGTACCATTTGCGGCTAAGATTCAACTAGAACTAATTATTAATTAATGTAATTTCTCTCGCCACAAGATTTCCTCTTCTAAGGGGTGATTCATCGTGAGGTTTGATTTTCAATAGACTTTCTTTGACAGATAAGGTACGACTCCTATCAAACTGCTTTATTATTTTTGTTCAGTATCGTTTGGCAAGTCATTGTTGAAAGACTTACACCACAATAGTGTCTCTAAATTGTTCAGCTGTATTACGAAAATCAGCGTTCTCTGAGCAATGTTTTTCGTGCATTTCGAGGAACTTACGGTGCGCGTAATCGACCTACTGAACCCACTATTGCCAATACCATTCGCAAATTTAAGTTCCAGTTTACATTAATGGACGATACTCGACCGGTTAGATCACATTCAGAAAGTAGTGAAGAGACTGTAGCATCTGTAGCTGAGAGCGTACGCGGAGACAGTGACGAATCGATTCGTCGTCGTTCTCAGCAGCTTGGCATAGCGTGAGGAACTCGGCAGAAAAGCATACAAAATTCAACTTTAGTGAAAGGTCTCTGGAAAAAACTCAATGAAAATCCGGAATTTAACGGAATTGTTAATTGTTAATTGGCCGCCTAGACCGTGCGATATCACACCTTAGTACTATTTTCTCTGGGGATATGTAAAGTATCAGGTCTCAGGTCTACACACTTTATTATAATGGATCCTATTTCAATAAATACATTCATAATGCATGAACCGCTGAGTCAGTAAGGTATTCAACGGTGCAGAGATAGCATTACGGTCAGCTCGAAAATCGTAGGAAACTGATGACTCAGCAAAGTACAGCTTTGTCTTGTGACACTCTGCTACGATGTATGGCTAAATAACTCCTCGTCCATTAAATATCTACGTCCCGTATATCTTAAAACAGTTTTTAATCATGAAATCAGTTACGTGGTGGATCTAGCAATTTTTATTGGAAGTTCAATGGTCGCTAAATTGATCCTTGTATTGATCTTATGCCAAACGACCAATCCAGAAATTAATACCAATAGCAATAGCACAAAATCAACGACCGCTGAAAATTGGTATCTACCATACTGTTTAGGCTTACAGAGCGACCAATGGTACTCAGACCTATAGCGCTGTACTGGCAAGACTTGAAAAGATATTATTTCCGATTTGGATTGACTCATTGCTGATCTGCAAAACGTACAATAAGTACCCTGATTTTGCTACATTTCCGGCAATCAGAATGCCCTTGAGGTTGGTCAAGAATATAGTGTCCTCCTTAAAAAGTTCTATGGTCTTTTCGAAATTGGTATGAAACGTGCAAATAGCTTGACCGCCTTTCAAAAGTCGTGGAATACAGCTATTCTTTTTCTGCTCACATACCGTTGAGTTACTGATGATAAATCAGACATGCATCATACTATCCTTTTGGTTAATGAGGATCTGTTGAAATGGTAAATTTGACGCTTTTCTAGTGTCGATAACCTGGTCCATAAATAAATTGTATCCGCTTCCCTTACCTTTGGCATTGAAAGCACGTAAATTAATAGGGAATTATTTTTACTGCAATGCCTCTACCTCATTTGCATATGGTAGTATTCCTAGCTCATTGATGACCCTGTTGATTTCTTCACGATCTAGGAGGTTGGTATTAATTCAATCGTTTTTTGCCAGTTGACATACGTAGACAATATCCTGTTCAAACTTCGTCATGTTCGTAGGTCTTATTTTATTGTTTGATCTCTTATAGTAATTACCCAGTTGATCTTTTGCGTTATGTCCTCGGTTATATTAAGGATGCTTTCATTTATTTTATACTGATGGTTATTGTTATCTATTGTATAATGTCCTGCTTATTTTGGAGAGTTTTTGTCCAATCAGCTGCGTCAGGATTTCTCGCTATCCATTTCCATGAGAAACCTATCCAATTGACTGATCGTTTCGCTCTTGGCAACTTGCCCTTAAGTGCAATGCATTCTCTTATTTGGCCAAGATGGGGTTCGCAGCTATCCTCCATTCGTGTTGTTTAATATAAGCTTCCACTGCTGCAGTCATTTCCTAATTTTTGAATTGATTCAAATTGATGACGTGAAGGCGGTTGAAATGCTCATCGATAATCCTTCTTTCCCATTCCTTAGTTAATACGATCGGTGACTGATACGCGTAAATATGGATACAAAAAATATCCTTGAAGATATATGAATGTACAAAAATCGTTTCGTGTTATACTATACACATATTCGTATGTATGTTTTAATAGACTTAAAAAAAGAAGATGAAGAAAAAACTTAAACTGCGGGAATTTGTAATATTGTACATTGTACAATGCGATCATTTTATTTGAGCTTAATTTAAGCTTACATTCCTAGGTTGCAAAATAATTTAAAATTGTGGCTAATTTAACGCCACAAAATTACCTTTCATTTTTTCCGTTTTTCCTTTTGCCTTATAAATTCATTTTAACAATTTATTTTCTGGTTAAACGTCCTCGACCACATGTTTGTACGTTTAGAATTTGTATAAATATGTATGCTTATATACAAGGTATGCTTAAATTCGTATGCCCAATATTTCTGCATAAATTTTATGTAAAAATATGCAAAAAGTATGTTATATGCGGAATGTGTGCAATGTGCGTACAATTATCATTGTGCTTATAAGTTATACAAATAATACAATTTAAAAATTATAGTTTTGTGGTTGCTTTTACAGCCAATTTACAATTGTGCATTAAGTGTGAATCCTTTATATAGCTTTTGTGTACTTTTCTACCTGTGCTAGTTACTCTGTTATCCCTGGCTACAATTTAATCTCTAGATAATGGTTTATTTTTACCATTTTACTTCAACGTTTTTATATTTCCTAGGTGAGGACTTCTTAATATTTCTCCTGTTATTGTCTTAAGGTCTTAAGTTATTGTGTTCTGCTTTAAGGTAACGATAAATTTCAAGAACTGTAGATTGAAATGTTTGGACCTAACCATTTACCTCATTGCGATGAATTGGTGTTAGATAGAGCTTTATGTTTAATTTCTTTATTAAGTTTAGTATTATTGGACTAAGGAAGCTTCTTTCATTGTCTGTCACTACGATTTTTGGTACTGAGAAATAATGGAAATTTTGAATGACTTATCTTTTAAATGAAGCGAAGACCTGTTCCTAATGTGAAATAGTTTGGCGAATTTAGAAAATTTATCTATACAACTGACTGGTTGCACATTTCTTTAAATCGCAAGCATTCCGAATGAAAAATGCAATATGTGCTTCATCCTTAAATGGAGAGGAATCGATTTCTTCTTAATATTTTATATCTTTTTTGTGTCCCCAGTCCATATTGCGTTTTTTTGATAGCTCAGTTGTGCTAACTAAAAATTAAAGGTCTGAATACTAACCTTCGCCTGTTGTAGTTTCCGTTTTTCCCTTTTGGGTGTATGCAATTTGAGAAGTGACGGCATACATGCTAGTGTGGTGTATGAATACTGCAACTCGTGCAGAATATATTATTTAATTGGATGGAATACAAAATTGTATCACAACCTTAAAAAGACAAATTGGAAAATTTATTCTCATAAGGGGAATAACACCACAGGGCAATTGTCCATTTATAGGTTGAGACAATCAGACGAAGGTATGAATAACGTGGTATTTATGTATAAGTTCGAAGGCTTGATTTCCGCCTTATCAGAGGTTTTGGTTTTGGGCATTTGCAGGGTCTATCTTCATTGTGTGAGGAGACCAACAACTTGTTTTATTTAGGGTGATTATTTTTAGCATCTAAACTTGTATAATGCTGCAGTCATAAGCTACGAAGGAAACGGAGAATAGACAGATTTTTTTCAGTTCAATACTTTAAGACGATATCCAAGTATTGATTTTGAAATAATTAAGTAATGGATGAGCAGGAAGCAAAAGGTTTTACTAAATATTTATGAAAAACCAGAATTTTTTAACTTAATAGGAGACGGAATCCTAAGTTTATTAAACTGAGTTATTAGTTAAGGTGATCAATAATTATTCGGAAAAAGTATAAAATTCTGTCAGGTCAATAAGAAAAACCATAAAACCATTTGTGTTTAAGAAAAAGAAATGTTTCATATAAAAAAAAGATGAACTGATTGAAAAAGTTATACAGAGTGTCTCCATTAAAAAGTAATTATGGTATATTTTGGTAAGAGAAGTGTCCTGAATTTCCAGTGAAAAAAACAATTATATCGCAGGTTGGCTTTCGATTTCTTTCTTTGGACTTAAGTGTTTTGGTATGCGAACGTACGAGTACTCGTTAACTAAAATGTGGTAGTTGTTTCAACACGTTAATCAGACGTAAGGGGTTTCATAGTAAATTGTTATCGATAACTTTCTAAGACTGCCAAAAAGGAACTAATAAATGACACTCAAGTCAAAATTGCGGTTAAATAAAATGCAGGGTATTTTACTTTTTTTCACTTTTTGTTCGCCGATTTTATGCTTTTATGCATCAAACTGTTAGGTTTGATTACTCAATACTTTAATGAAAGAAGTAGGACTGATGATCAATTTGTTATTGGTGCGCTTCCTCTTAATATAGGACTAACTAAACTAAGCTAAATTATCATTTGGCACAAAAAAAGTGATTTCTAAACTTCAAATCAACAGAGAAAATACATTTATTATTCAAAATCAGAGAAGAGCTACTGAATTTTAATTTAATTCCACACCGTCCTAATCTGTGCATTGTTTGTAAAATGAAGATGCGAAAGGATATATTTCTTTTTAATGCAATATGCCCAACTTTAAAAAAAATTCGATAGGTTGCTTCAATTTGTATAGAACAGAAATAGTTTAAGCGATTTAAATTTTAACTGCATATCGTGGACGAGATTTACCCTATAAATCCTATTTTATTTTTTTACCTGACGACAAGTTATTCAAATCTAGTATCTAGTGCATTTAGTGCCTGGTAAATTAATTTTTAACATGAAACTGTTTTAATTTAAACTAATTTTTTCAGAGCTCTAAGAATAGTATACAACTTTAGATACATGACTTTCTCGGCTGTTTTTGACGAAGCGTATCCTGTTCATCTAATTTAGGGGCACTCTTAAGAGTTTTCAGGATTGTATCGTATTAATAATGCGCTGAATGTTGGCTTCCTAAACCTGAATAATTTGAGCTACACAAGAGTACACGTACGATTTTAGATAACCCTAGATTACTTGAAGTAATCGAGTGTTAAACGTAACCACTGATCATTATCCGGTAATATTGGTTATTGAAAGTAGAGCAAGCTTTTTGAATAATTAACGACCCGTGATGACACCAGCGTAAAGACCACAAACAGTGTACTTTTGTGGGTGTAATTAAGCTCCCGAGTCTCTTGTGGGCGTAATTGAGTCCTATAAGTCTCTTTTGCTTCACTCCAGAAATAGAAATTTCGTTTCTTCATAAACCCTTCTACTTTCTTATTAACAGTTGAAATGTGTAATGCATCTTATTGTGTTTAATGTCTGCATTTCTACTGCGCCGCTTATGGGGTTGGTCTGCTTCCGAACCCACTGATGAAAAAGTGAGCCTCGTCGTTAAGCACGATCTTTCGATAACAACAAGTCTCTTCAAGAGCCGAATCCGCAAATTTCTGTCACCAGCCATGGTGCTTATACGGATTTAGGCCGAACATTTTCACATTACGGGCAAACTGTTGCGGCGCCGAATTAACAATTCCAGATCCTCTGCTTCGCTTTCATTCACAGCGGCTAAAGTTTCTTCTATTAACACATTAAATTGATGCGTCTTTGATTTGTGTTATGAAAAGAAATCGTGAAATTTTTCCATAACATGACAAATTTCGAGTTATCAGTTATTACGAGCACCAACAAAACTATGTAACCTTCTATAGATTTTGGAAAAAAAAGATGGATTTTCAAAATAAGTTTGGATGATACAGAAACGTCTTTGAATAATGTGTAAGTCTATTAAGACTATTTGTCAAACAATATTGAACAAAAATGTCAAAGCACTGTTAAGACGACAACACCGTTTGAAAGTTATCCCTAATTTTCATCATCATCCGGAAAATTAAATAATGTTGTTTTAAGAATTCACAAACTCTTAAAGAAGTTCTTATACGTTCGAATTTTCTTGCCGCAAGTTCTACATTAACAATAACCTCCTATGGTCTTATTTTGACTTGGTAAATCAGTTTCACACTGTCTTCTTGCTAAAAGTATCCAAAACTTAAGTACAGTTATTTTGACCAGTCGCTGCTTTCATTTTGTTTTATTGAAAACGGAAATGCCTTTATATGTGTTGATCTTTTATGTAAGGGAACAAATTAATAATTTTATTTTTAAATAAAAAATGTGAAACTATAGGTACTATTGAAAAAAATATAAATTTCTTTTCAATACTATAAACAACGGTCACCCTACAGATCGGGAATTGCATATGCAATGACTTCATAACTTTGAATATTATTTTGTATTTTTTTATCGCTCCTTTTCATTTCCAATTTATTTTTCTCTTCTCACATATTTGTCTTGCGATTTCTAATACTTTTTTTTTAATTAAAAATAAACAAAGAAAATAAGTCCAATCAAAAATCCTACTAATCGCAGTAAAAAAAATTGCACAATAAAAAATTAATTGCACATAATAATATTGCTAAATAAACTAAATAAAGTGAACATATATAAATAGGGTGATTCATAGTGTGGTTTGATTTTCAATAGGCTTTTTTGGCAGATCGCACATGATTCTTATCAAACTGCTTTGTCATTTTTGTTTAGTATCGTTTGGCAAGTCATCATAGAAAGACTCACACCACAACAGCGTCTCAAAATTATTCAGTTGTATTACGAAAATTAGCGTTTTGTGTGAAATGTTTTTCATGCGATTCGAGGAACTTACGGTGTGTATAATCGATCTACTGAAACCACTATTGCCAATATTATTAGCAAATTTGAGTCCCAGTTTACATAAATGGATGATGCTCGACCGGTTAGACCTCATCTAGCACGTAGTGAAAAGACTATAGCAGCTGTAGCTAAGAGTGTACGCGAAGACCGTGATAAATCGATTCGTCGTCGTTCTCAGCAGCTTGGCTTGGCGTATTCAACAACTTGGCATATTTTATGTGAGGATCTAACGCCTTAAAGCGTACAAAATTCAACTTGTGCGAAAATTGAAGCCAGGCGACTTGAATCTTTTAAATAAAAGTCATCGGAACAGAATTTTAAAGCCACCTTTAGTACGTCTCAGCTACATGGGTTTTTTTTGCCTGCACAGCATTATTACTTTTTTGGAATTCATAGGATACAATGTCTCAAGTGTACTCTTCCTTCACTGGTGTTAACGGATAGAAAACTAGATAATTATTGACTTACAAAACTATGCTTGATGAGTTCGTGTGAACAAATTTAATCGCTCCAGATTACACAGTTCTATTGGAAGCATATGTATTTCGAGTTAATCTCCGCCAATTCTGCTCAAAGTAGAATCGATCTCTCGTTCAAGAATATGATCCGCATTGTACTGCGTTTCCCGTAGTCAATCTCGAAAAAAACAAAACAATGTTCCAGCTTTCTGTGAGAAAAAAAAGGCGAGTAAGGTTTAGTAGGTTACATACCAGTTGGATAACCCTTGTACAAAAAATAAGATTTTAAAGTACTGACTTAAAACAACATAAATACACAACGAAAATTTTGTATTGTTCGTATAGAACTCTGTGAATAACAAGCAAATAAGGTGGTTACTATGGTAAGGAAAATTCGAATGCCGTAAGAGCTTTGCAACCAGTCTTAGATGAAATTTCGCACAAAAAATTAGTAGGTGGCAAAGTTCAGAAGTTTCTTATCGGTTTTCAGCCAAATAAAAAAATCTCATACACTCCACGAAGTAATGATAAGGACAAAACAAAATAACTTTCTTTAAACATTTATTTATTAGTTATGAAAATTAACTCTTATTTTATATTTCTAATTATTTTTTTGAATTCTATATTTGTATTTGAAATATTTTTGATTGATTTGATTGTGATTTGATGAGTGATTGTATCTGATCTATGTCGATTTTTTCCCATTTTTTCTTGATATTCTCTTTGAAATTTTTTCAAATTATTGAACTGACACTCATTTTTAAAAAAAATTTCGCGACAAAACCGCCCACACCTTCTCAATGGGGTTTAAGTCAGGGCTGCAAGCGGGCCATTTAAATAGAGAAATATTGGGTTTTTAGAAACTCATTTGTAAATTTGGATGTATGGATAGCCGCGTTGTCCTGTTTAAATATAAACTCGCTACCGAATAATTGATCCCCAAGGTCAACTAAAACGTCATCTAAGAGCTAAGTGTATTTTTGGCTATTCATTTTAGTTGATATAAAACATATAGGTGACTTTCCAGAGCAGCTTATAGCACCCCAGGCCACTAACGTGCCTCCTCCGAAATTGCGAGCATGCCTGTGCTGCCTTTTGGCCCTTTTATCATGCCAATATTTTTGGCAACCATCTGGCTCATCTAAATTAAATTTTTTTTCGTCAGAAAATACCACTTTACACCACTCTTCGTCCCAAAATTGAAATTTTTCAGCAAAAGTCAACCTGTTCGCTCTGTTGGCCCTTTTATCATGCCAATATTTTTGGCAACCATCTGGCTCATCTAAATTAAATTTTTTTTCGTCAGAAAATACCACTTTACACCACTCTTCGTCCCAAAATTGAAATTTTTCAGCAAAAGTCAACCTGTTCGCTCTGTGTCGTGCTGTAAGCGTTGGTTTCGGCGTGCGTTTAACATATTCAATGGTATTATCTGACTTTAAAATTTGTTGCACCCGCCATGTTGACACATCTTCAGAATGCTTACAATTTCAGAAGGACTGACAGATTTATTTATAGCAAGACATCTTATTTCTCGAATATCTCTTGGTGTTAATGTTGGTTTTCTTCCTGTACTTCGCTTAACTCCATAATATTCGCCAATATTTATATAATTTGCTATAACAGTTTTAGTTCTTTTTAGAATAGCTCCGATTTGCCTTGTTGTTTTACTCTGTTCTCTGTAAACAGTCACACGTCCTTGCTCCTCTTCGGTCAATGGCTTTGAATGAGGCATTGCAATTGATATTTGCGAAAATCTAAATTATTTATAACAAATAAATAAATATTAAAGACTAACAAACCCTTTTTCTGTCGAAACTCAGCTTAAACTTATATTTTTTTATATTATTCTTTCACTTAAGCACAACTGGCCTTATCAATATTTCGTACCATAATGAAGGTCACTCATCAGTGTAAAACGGATTAAAAAGGTTATCGCTATGATGCGTTAAGACGAAGCGATAATGCTGCTACGTTCAATGAATTAGATTTCATAAAACAAAAAAAGAACAAAGATTTTTTGTCCTTATCATTATTTCGTGGAGTGTAGTGTTAATAACGGCGCTGTCGTACAATGTTTAGTTTTTTTCCTTCTTTCCTTGTTCCTTTCACATGATAATTCACATTATATAGGGCTTTCCAATAGGGACTTGACAACTTTGAATTTAATTTGTGAACGCACTCTTTCACTAATCATACACTAACGAGCAACGTCTGTAAACGTTCTCCGATTGGGTTCTGGAGAAGATGCGTCAAGATGATGAATTTCATCGCAAAATCACCTTCAGTGACGAAGCTCATTTTTGGCTCAAATATGCGTTATTGGTCGGATGAAAACCCACATGTGCTTCATGAATCACCACTTCATTCACAAAAAATAATTGTTTGGTGCGGTTTGCATGCCGGCGGCGTTATTGGACTATATTTTTTCGTCGACGATAACGATCGTCATATTACTGTGAATGGTCAGAGTTATCGCGCCATGATCACCGATTATTTTTGGCCCGAATTGGAAGATATGGACTTGGACTACATGCGGTTTCAACAGGATGGTGCCACAAGCCACACAGCACACGCTTATTTTATTCTGCAATCACAACTGAACTACTTACAATGAAATACAATTATTTATACCTTTGAAATTGAACGGGTAAATGTGCTGAAAAGATGGCTTGGTTGCGTGCAGGTTGAATTCGTTGTTATTGCCAGTCATTGCGTGGTGTGCACTCTGCAGTTATTCAAACTTGGTTCAACTTTGGTTGTTTTATTGCATTCATATATCATGGGAATGGATCCATATGACTGCATGACATGTGCCATATCGTAGGAATATGCTCTGGAACATGTTTAGGTTGAATGAATGTTTTAGGTTTAAGAATTGGTACTTTTTTATCTTTTGTTGGTTCGATGTTTTTTGGAACCTGGGAGTGATGCTCGGCTAAATCTTTTGATGTTTTCCCAGAAAAGTCTATCATGCTGCGGATGGTGACCTTTTTTTTTTTTTGGTAAAAATTGCTTGAATATGACGATTGCAATAATTAATATAAGAAGAGTTGCTAAGCTGTAGTTAATGATAGCATCGTTTTTCTTCTAGCTCGGTTAACTGGGCCGTGCAGCTCCTCTAATAATTCGACGTTCTTTATATGTATATCTTGGCCGATAAGCTTGGCGAAGGATTGCTGGTAATGGTTTTGAAGAGTGTACCTCTGTAGAACTATAGTTTTGTCCTTTTATGAAGAAAGATTCATTATGATGTTGTAGAATGAAGGTTCCGGTTAAGTTAACTGAGCTATTATCGACTATGATAGAATAAATAGGCTGAGAAATATGGATTAAGGATTTATATCCTCTATAGTTGGAATGTGCTGATTGCTGGCCTCATCACATTTTGAAGGTCTGCTTTTTAACAAATTTGAAATACAATCATCGTTTTTTTAAGTTTGCAATATGGTTATTTTTACAAATAGTTAAGATGTTGAACGATTCAAATTCCTTCTTAACACCATATAAGTCGTTCTTACAATACAATATTTTGTCAAATTTTATTTTCACAATTTTATTATTATGTTTTACTGGTTTGAAAAGTAGTATTTCACACAAAAAATTTTCCGTTGTAGGTATGCTAATTATTGTAGTAATTATATAAAGAAGTGTTCCTAAGTCTGAAGCTGTTTTTATGTTTTTGAGTGCTTTTTCTAAATTGACAAAGTAAATGTTACTTTCATCGATTTTTTTTTTTTACAATTTTAGTTTGGAATTTGAAAGAGCTATTTGCACTTAGCAAATAGTAAGGCATACTCTACAGTTATCATTTCTTCTATTATTATATCTAGAAGGAATTGGTTCTCTAAATTGTTTCCAGTTTTAATGAGTTGTAAAACATCGTTTGTAATGTTTGATAGTTTTTATATTCTCTCTGTTGTAGTTCGTTTATTATTACTCGCAAATTATCATTGTGCGATTTTAGAATTTGGAAGCCATTATGGTCGTAGTTTGCAACCACCCACTAGGCGTTTAGATTTATTATGTGGATTTATTTGAATGTACCGCTTTGGCGTTTCGCGGTACTACAGTCCAGGATTCGGTCTTCAGCAAGACTTGTGGCAAGAAGGCATCTGAAATGGATAATTAATTCCTAATATTATTTTTCTGGATAATTTTGCCTGATTCTGTTAAAACGGTGGTTGATCTCTCTTCTTTAACTATTTACTTTCTAAGCCATGTTGAAAGCTTTGTATATAACCGCTTATTAATTCCAAGATATACAGTAAAATCTCCTTATTCGCGGTTTATATGTTCCGTAAAAATGTCGCGAATACAGAAACCGTGAATATGGAATATTGGATTATAGGTGATACGTTCCTAGGTAACAAAATAAAAAACAAGTACATATATGAAAAAATGAATTTTATTTAAGTTTTTTACCATATTATTATTTTCAGGCTTAAGCAATGGTTTAAAGAATTTCGTAATTTTTTCGTGCTTGGCAGTTTTTAAAACCTCCTTCAATTCAGACCGATATTCAGCAGTGGCATTAGCAATTTGACTCTTAAAAATAAGACTTCGTTCCATAGATGGATCAATTTGCATACAGAAATCACAAAGCTCATTTGCCATTCTTAAACCTTTACTAAGATTTTTGAAATTAAGTATCACATTTCCAGTGCTTGTTGAAGCTTGTTTCAATGACCTGTGAATTTACCATTTCCTCCAAGTCGGTTTCAGTCAAATCTTTATCTTTCGATTCAAGCAACTGCTGAATGTCAATTGATTTTATGTGTTCGAATTCATCTCGTCCTATTCCATTTGCAATTGCGGCTATGTTTGCAGTCAAAGTTTGAATATGCACAGATTCTTCGTCATTTTCCGCAGTCGGAGCAAGCCACAGTTTTTTCCAGCATGATTTCAATGTGTATGGCTCTAGTTCTTCCAATGATTCTTTTATGTTAACGGTGCATTTTGCTATGTCAAATTTCTTCCAGCATTCCATAACATTCATATCAGGATCACATTTCATATTATTCAATATGATTTTGAAGGTGCGTCTAATGTAATAGAGCTGGATTATTCCTTGGTCTATAGGTTGAAGCAAATCCGTCGTGTTGGGAGGTAAAAATGTCAGTTTTATATTTGGATGCATAGTTTCAAGTTCGCCAGAATGACCTATCCTTTGCTGCCTTAAATCCAGAGCCAGACTTATCGCTTTTAGAAATTAATGTGTTGTTTGGCATTCTCATCCAAAACAGTGCAGTTTGTATCCTTCATCAGCTTCTACGTTTGCAAATTCTTCTAAATATCTTTCTGCTGCAGCAATGTCCGCATATACAGCTTCTCCAACGGTTTTAATTCAATGCAATGATTGTCTCAACTTAAATTTATTGAACCAACCTTCCGATGCTTGAAATCCTCCATCTGTACATTCACCACCCATCAGGTTCTTTAAAATGTGCATAAAGACGCTTTGCCTTCTCCTGCACCATTGGACCACTCAGGGGCATCCTTTTTTAGTTGCGGTCTTCAATCCATAATGACAATGCCACTTCCTTTTTTCTATTGCTGGATCACGGACAATTTTCGCTGACAGTGAAGTTGAAGCAACATAGGTCTTCGGATTTTTTTTATCGATCATACAGTTGATTTATTTACATTGAATGAGCGTATATGGATGCAAACGACTCTCCAAGGCGTAAACGAACAAGCATTTCTATTTTCACTCTAAGCGGTGACACAGATTTTTTCCCATTTTTTAGTCGACATTATAAATTAGTAAGACAGCGGTAAAGACGTGTTACTCAATCACAACTTTTGTAACGAATGGAGAGATGAAACAATTAAATACGCAAAGCCGCTCTTACTGTTTTTTTTTTTACCGAGGGTGGCCAAGTCATTAGCACACTTTTTTAAATTTCCGGAATTTCCTCTTAATTACTTCCGAAAGGGTTTTTTTTTCCAAATTTTATTGCTTTGACCTATACTAAAATAATTTTTTTAAATTCCCAGAATTAATTAGATAAAATATTTCTTTGCTATGTTGATTGGTATTTAAGAATACTTGAAATAAAAACCGTGCTTATGACTTGGCAACCCTGTGTACATTATCACAAACGCCGACCGCGGCGAAGCGGCTTGTGTCAAAGGCCGAGCCATAAATAACAACATACTTTAAGTCTAATTGTAATAAAGGTCTATTTTACTTTTTTATCAGTCCATTTGAATCCTTTTTATTTATATGCATGTACCGATGTACCGATTAGATCCGCAAATTAAGGAATCTTTAGCCGCGACTTTAGGAATTGGGTCGCATTTCTTAAACCCACGAATAGTGAAAACGCGAATAAAGAGCTTTCACGGTATTTTTGCACCGGGGGAATAGATTTTAATGGGGTGTTAACTTTGGTTATGGTGTTGCCTATATTTTATTTGCTTTTCTTAAACTCTTTAACTGCCAAGGCCGAGTATTCTCGAGTTTGAAGTTTAGCCTTTAATGCAAAGCACGAGAATTCTCGTTGGCACTGATAGCTAAGTTCCATATTGTGGCCTGGCATTTGAAATAAAACAAATTGGTTTTAAGAAAACTATTTTTAATTATCAAAAAATAAAGGCTTTCAACAAGTCTTATAGATATAGTTTGTATTCATATTCATATTACTATCAAACAAATTGTAACAATTATGGGTTGTGGTATTTACGAAAACATGGTTCAATACACAATGGAGACTTTTCTGGACAAAGTGGGCAGCAAAATCTAGATTCCTTGCGCTTTTTTTCCTTAGAACATACTCAACAGATTCTTGTTGGCTTCGCCTTATTACCTGTTGATGGAATGGATTCCAGATAATGCTCCACAAAATGTATAAAATAAAACGGTTAAGATTTGAGGTAGTATCTGCTATATAAGTCTGGTACTTTTCACCAAGCAAGTGAACAATTACATATTCTTCAAAATTATGCAAGCTTGTATTACCTTTTACACCT
Source organism: Volucella inanis (assembly GCA_907269105.1). NCBI lineage: Eukaryota > Metazoa > Arthropoda > Insecta > Diptera > Syrphidae > Volucella > Volucella inanis. Next base: position 71,600,089 of record OU026154.1, on the reverse strand, counting down.
GGTTGCATAGGATATAACTTATAGGCATTCTGTATAAACATCTGGAAAACATGTATTCCAAGTTTTTTGTACCAAAATTTGGTTTTGCGTGCGGCACTATAATATGAGAGTAGTTGGTCGGAATTATCCACTCCTCCCATTCCCATATTGTAATCACGTATAATGTAAGGCTTCATTTCCAGTTTCCCATTGCGTGTGGTGACTCTGACAATTTCTGAATTATGCATGTTTGATATTGTTAAAACGTCGCGCTTATTTTTTCATTTGCAGACTACAACTTTATCAGAACGTCTCCAAATCATTTCTCCTTATTTGAGCTAATAACTTCCTATTAGCTCAAATAAGGAGAAATGATTTGGAGACGTTCTGATAAAACTGTTGGGTTGGCTTTACGATTAGATTAGTCAATTCTCTCAGCAATTCAACCGAATTATAAAAGTTGTCAGTATACAACCTATAGCCTTTATCAAGATTGTCTTTCATTAAATCAAATACTATATTCATAGTACAACTGTAGTTTGAGTTTTCTGTTAGTTGCTCGGAATTTTTGCCAGTATAGACACTTATTTTCATAATGATACCATTATTTAATTTAATACCATATTTGTGTTTTTGTTTTTTATATACTGCCTAAATATAAGGCGACCTTTCTAGGACATAAGAGATTCGTCAACACACAAGTCGATTGAGGGAACGTTAATTTGTTTCATTATATCGTTGAAGTGATTTATTACATAATTTAATTTAGCGAGTTCGTTTGTTCGTTGTCAGAAAAGTGTAAGAAACGGTAAATTATTTGGAAGCGATTGCGACTAATAAAGCTTCGGTACATAGGGAAATCAAACATTTTGTTTTTACTCCAATATATTGGGTATATATTTTAATTCGTGCGGTTTCTTTTTTCAAAATTTGAACGTTTATTTAAGAAAAACATGTACAATAGTATTATTCAAGGTATTGCCCATCTGAAACTATGACTTTTTCCCATCTTTCTGGCAATTTCTGGGATCCCAACGCAAAAGAACTGCGACGGCTTGGCAGCCAAGAATGAATCAAGCCAATTTTTGATATTCTGCTCTGATGTGAACCGTATTTCAGTGAGGGCGTTCGGCATCGACAGGATGGTCAGTCATGACCTGGTAGTCAGAAGGGGCAAGGTCTGGGCTATAAAGCGGGTGGGGTAAGGCTTCCCATCCACTGTTTTCCAAATAGTTCTTAACCGGAATAGCAACGTGGGGCCGAGCGTTGCCATGATGGAAAATTATTGCCTCGTGTCTGGTCGCATATTTCAGGCGTTTTTCGGCTAGTGCTCTCTTCAAATGCCTTTAAACGTTTTGAAATGGCTGCTTGAGTGACACCCAACGAATCTGCGAGCTCTTCCTGTATTTGGAAACAATCTTCATAGAGTAATACTTCTAGTTCTTCATCTTCAAACTTTTTTGGTTGCCCAGGACGTTCATCGTCTTCCAAGCCAATACACCACCTTTAAATCGTGCAAACCACTTTCGGCACGTTCGATGATGACTTTCGGCAGCAGTTTTCTTCATATTAAAGTAATAAAGAAGAACTCCTCGCAAAAACACTTTTTCAGGCACAAAGTTCGACATATTTGAGTGAAAAAAAATTATTGTTGTTTACGCTTCAAATGAATGACATATACTGAAATGACGTACAATGACAGTAGCTTTCCAACGCATGTTCCAATGGAATAATACAAGTTACGCCATCTCTTAGCAAACCGCACCAATTAATAGTTGTAGACCCATTAAATCTTTAGGTGGGAGGGAACAAATACCCATGTGGAAAACCAGGCCGAGAAAAACTTTCATCTCAATTATATAGGGTTTTCTAATAACGATTTGACAATTTTTTTTTAAGTAAAAGGCAAACTATTCGAGATATTTCAAAAACTTTATTATGGTCTTCAAGTACAATCAAAACATTTGTGAATGGAACTCGACTTCGTTCATATGGCCACCGCGGGCAGGTTTGCAGCGGTCGATTCGTTGGATCCAATTTTCAACGACTCGGCCACACATTTCGGCCGCAACGGCCGCAATGTCGCGTTCAGTGTTGGCTCCGAGCTCTTCCAACGTCGTCGGCGTGTTGGCATAAGCCAATGACTTAACGTGGACCCACTGAAAATAGTCAAGCGGCGTTAAATCGCACGAACGAGGCGGCCAATCGACTGCCCCATGTCTTGAGATAACACGCTCACCATACTTACTCTTCAATAAATCGATTGTAGCGTGTGCTGTGTGGCTTGTGGCACCATTCTGTTAAAACCACATGTCGTCCAAGTCCATATCTTCGAATTCAGGCCAAAAATAATCGGTGATCATGGCGACGAAAAAATATGGACCAATAACGACGCTGGCATGCAAACCGCACCAAACAGTTATTTTTTGTGGATGAAGTGGTGATTCATGAAGCACATGTGGGTTTTCACCCGACCAATAACGCATATTTTGCGTTATGATGATGAAATTCATCATCTTGGCGCATCTTCTTCAGAACCCAATCGGAGAACGTTCGTCGCTTCAAATAGTCCATCGGCTTCAATTCTTGAGTCAGCTTGATCTTGTATGGGTGTAAACCAAGATCCTTACGCAAACTACGCCATAATGTGGTCTGAGCGATGCCCAATTCTTGAGAACGTCGTGGACGTCTGAACGGCAGCGATATTTTCGACACTTCGACCAATCCGTTGTCTCACTGACACGGTAACATCACACAACGAATATGTAGACTCAAATTTTTGCACTAAACTTGTTATTGACTGTCTACTAGAGCGAGAATTACGACCGAAAATTGGAGTTAACGCTCTTAAAGTTGCGGTCACCGACTCCGAATATCTGGAGAAAACTTTTATAATTTGCAGACGTTGCTCGTTAGTGTACTTTACCATGATGAAAATGTTGAGTTTACTGAATAAACTGACAGTGACAGTTTGATGATTAGTGAAGGAGTGCGTTCACAAATTAAATTCAAAGCTGTTAAGTCCCTATTGGAAAACCCTATATTTGTATCACTCCAATCTTTTAGCCATGAAGATCGCCTCAAGTTGCGGGACAAAATCACTTGATTGATGTATTTATTTGTTTCTACCACCAAAACATTCATGAACTCTTCATTGGAAAAGAAATCAACGAATTGTGCGGGACTTAGATTACTATCACATTTCAAACCTGGCTGTGCTGTGAAAGGAAAATCTGGAGGGTCAGCTGGAATGTCAACCCATTCGCTATCCATACAGTGCATTTCGCCCTCATGAAGCTCTTGTTGGTGGGAATCCTCCTCAAACTGCTGCTGCGGTGTGTTTTCTAAATGTTGTTTCTCATTGTAAGAGAACATATAAATCTTCCTCTTCAGTGGATAAAAAATCATCGGAATTTTCACTGTCCGATTCACTGTTTATAATTTAAGAAATTTTTTTATCTAATAGACGTTTAAACATTGTGCTGTAAACCAAAATTTTAAAAACAAACACGCTCGAATATGCTAAAATCTACTGAACTTGACACACGAACTGGATACCATTAGTCTTTCTGCCTACATTGGTAATTTTTGCTGTCACCTCTATATGATATCATTAAGAGGAAAAGAGAGAAATAGATACATTTATATCAATAACACAATTTCATATAATTGTAAATCTTCTACGTTTCACCTGTCACTTTTGTGTGACATCATAAAGAGCAGAAGAGAGTGAAGTAGGTTCATATATAGTTCATACAATTACACCAACTATTCTCGGGCATGACACTGAGGGCGGATTTTTCTGTCTCAATGCTAGGCACGAGAATTCTCGGGGTAGATTTTTTGTATGGTGGCATTTTAAAAACAAGTACAATTTGGACCATGGCAGCTAAAGTGTTAAGTTGTTCGATATTGTACTCGTATAAGGTTTGTGCTACCGTTTAGCCAAAAAAATGTTTCTACAGGTCTTTTGTTAACAACAGAGTGTATGGAGAAATTATACCCATAGTTTGCACGATCTTAGAGTTCTGTAAATGATCGTTTTGAAAATGAAAATGCTCTACTTGTTCGTTTACCGAACTGCTATATGGAAGCGTTTTATAAATTTCTTTCCCAATTTGGGTCCGTAACATAAAACGAATTGTGGCTGAATTAAAAGATTTCTTGTTATCAAATACGACTAATTAAGGAACACTAAAAACGAAAATTAATTTTTAGCTATGGATTTTATGGTTTTGATTTGAGCATGTTTGGGAAATTTATCTCTGCTTATAAAACTAAATTTCTGTCAGTCGAATAGATATCAAAATGTACTTTATGACTTGGCTACTACGGGATAGAGGTATAGTGAATTTCAGATTTGTTAAGATGGCGCTAGTATTTTACTCCTTGCGTAATCGATATTATTTTACTATTAGGAAATTAGACTCTTTGAAGCAAATGTATTTTATTTTCATTGCTACTTCTGTGCGCGGGTTTATGTTCCTTAATTATTTCGTTGTCTTGCTCGGTTTAATTTTTAATTTTAATTTTAAGATCTTTGATCTGGATTAGGGTGAATCGTATTTTATAGTAGAAAAAGTGATGTGGAAAAGCATTTTGTATTTTTCCCATTATTGTTTCGATTGTGTGAATCGAATTTTTAAAAGCATTAATAGAAGTTTCAACCGTAAAAATGAGATTGTGTTCCGACCGTTGCGTACTATGCTGAGAAACACTCATTAAGTTAACCTGAGAATTTTGCGGGTGACGGGAGAGTACAGTGCATCGGCGACTACATTCGTTTTCCTTTCATGGTCATACTGAATGTCATGGTACTCTATAAATTGGTTAGACTGATTTTAGTCACACTGCTGAACTTCGGCTTGTTGGAGCATATAACTGTTGCTTTTTCAACGTTTGTCTGCTGGTAAAACACATACGTGTTGTTCGGGAAAATATACCCGCTTGGATCTGTTTCGGAAACTTATTGAGAATTGATGGCATGTATGTGATAATTCTGTTCATAGGCTACGTACATGTCGTTTGACAACATGTATTGGGCTTGGTCTGTCTTTACACCTGGAGGTAGATTAGCAGCGTCTATATGATAATTCCTCTGGAGTGAAGGATTTGGGGCTCGTTTACTCGCGTATTTGAAGAGTATCTGTTTTGGAAGTTGACTGCTGATGTGTTTGTTGTCGAAGTTTCCATAGACTCTGGTCTCATCAACGGTTTGGGAGCAGTTGTTGTTGATTAAGATTTGGAGGGGAGGGCGACTAGTTTGTGGTAAGTAGACTATCTGTGGGCAGAACGGTTCTCTTTGGGTCAGAAATTGTTGAGGATAAATGTTTCTACGGGGCAGAGGTGAGGGTATGGGACTGAAAGTTGAAGTGAGGTTCTGTCTTTTGCTCGTGTTATCTTTTATAATCTTTAGTTCTTTAGCTTGAGACAGAGGTTAAGCGCCATCAGTATATCCGCAGGGTGGCGAGTGCCGAGAATTCTTGCGAAATTTCCGTTAAGACCTCAGATGAAGGTATTTAATGCTCTATTTCTGTAAGTTTGAGTGTGCAGGAAAAGGGACTTATCCTATCTCCATACAAGAGATTTTATTTAAAATATGTATTTGGTACTCTTAAGTATCAAGATATCTTTAATCCGAGTAGTAAAATATAAAACATTTTTTTAATGATTCCCAGTCAAGGGGATTAATATAGGATTTCAAAATACCGTCTGCATTAATAGTTATTTTAGACCGTGGTTCACTTGGAGAACTCTGTCCACATCCTTTTCCAAGAGCTAAATTTGGCTTGTTTTTACGAAAATTCACGTAAACATCTCTCAGTATCCAGTATTTTATCTTAATCCACGAGGTCACTGAGTTTGGGGTTAAAAGCTTGGTCTTGGCTAACAGAGAGATCAGCTCTAGGGCTTTGACTGGGGACTTTGGGGGAAATTAAAAGCTGGGAGATGGAAATTCGGGTAATGAAAGGATCAGGGGCGCCAGTTTTGCTAGTTTTGTATTAAATTCAATAAAGCTACTTTTTCTGGTAAATCTGATAAGAAAATAGTTTTCTGACGAAGCAAACAATTAGAAAGTAAAGTATAATTTTGTTGGTGTGGGAAAAAAATGTATGCTTAGGGACTAAATCTATTAATTTCTTTCTCTTGAATTTAAAATTGTATGTATGTATTTCATATTTTTTCAAACGATTAGAAACTATTGTCTGTTGAGGTTTACCACTTCAAAAATAAAATTGTTAATTAGCTTTTGGATATTATTCACTTCGTTTTTATCTTTTTGCTTTTTTGTTTTTTGATTTTTCTTTTAAACTACTACACTTAATCCTTATTAATTATGTTTCCTTAATTTAAATCACTTTTTTTTCTCTTAATATATTTTTAATTTTTTCGCCTGCTTTTTAACAGTTACTGGGGGGCCATAATTTCTTCGGACGCCTTTGAGGTTTTAAGTTGGATCGCACTTTACCCGCGTATTCTTGTGTAGCTTTTTTTCCGGGCATGAAAATTCTCTACTTATGGTAATTTTTGACGAATTTTTTCTTTAATCGCGCACTTACTATTTATGGTGATAGTTAAAGTTTTTTATATTTATTTTAATCAGGAGCCAGTTAGACAATAACAATTTTTCGTCTTTTCAAATCTGAACTACTTAAAATGAAATACAATTATATATACCTTCAAACTGAACGGGTAAATGTGCTGACAAGGTGGCTTGGTGGCTTGCAGGTGGAATTCGTTGATATTGTCAGTCATTGGTTGGTGTGCAGTTATTTGAACTTGGCTGAACTTGGTTTGATTTCATGCACTCATATGTCGTGGGTTTGTTCTCTGGAGCATGTTTAGGTTGAAAGAATGTTTTCGGTGTTAACAGTACTACACCAATATACACCAAACGGCGTAGTTAAACGTCACTTAGGAACAATATGTCTCATCTCATCTCATCTCATTTAGCTCTCCAGACCTTATGTTTTTTACCAAAATTTGTCAACGACCGAAATGGAAAGACAATAAAGGTCAAAGAAAGTTGTTTCTGGTCGTTGAGTACAAATGGGCTTTTAAGTAATGTCTATGAGGATTATGTTTTTTAAACTTTATTTCTTTATTGAATAAATGTGAGTTTAGCAGTTGAAGTTCGTGTTTTCTTTTATTTTATAAATTATACAGTGACAAATATCAGGTTAAATTATCTTGCGAAGAGAGGAAAGTTTTCTAGTTTCACTCCATAAAATCAAAAACAACACGAATAACTGTAAAAACTACCCATCGGTATCTTGCATATAATGAAAATCTACGAGCGTACAACACGTACAACACGTACAGTTGTACAGCAGATAGCTTAACACAGCGATCATGCACCGGAATTAACATGAACGAAGGTTGAATAATTTAGAATAAATATAAAAGTTATGTTACGTATATTGGCCTTAAACTGAACACATTAGCTGGCATAAATTATACAACAATCATCAGAAAATCGTTTTTGATTAACAACGCAATTAAGACAAATAAGATTTGTTTGGATACTCATATGCTTAAGCAATCAGTCTCACTGATATGAGAAAACCCGAGATTACTTAAAAATTTTTTATGACTTTAAAAGCTATGGTAGCATGTGAGTGGCTTAAAATAAAGTGAACCAAGCCCATTTGAATTTTTGGAAAAAATATGATGCTTAAGTTTTGTTTTTGCAGAAAATACCAATCAGAAATTCAAAACTGAAATTTATTTTCAATTTGTTTAATCAACATCTTCGTTTAAGTACGACAACAGTTAATTTTATAGTTGGTTAAATAAATATCCGGTTATTTCTGAACGACTCATATGTATGTGTGGACATTTATACGTCCTTTTTGCCTTAGGTATACTTCCTTAAAAGATAAATAAATAAACAGTTTGAAATTTGTCCATCTCAAAAACTACCTTATCCACGACTGTTCCAATGGATTCTATACAATAAGTTTAGTTTCCGGTGAGACAGGTGATCTCTTGATAATCACCTTGGTTATGATAATATGCGCCTATAACAAATGTGGAAGACGTCTGGACATAACGTTTAAATAGGCAGATGAGGCCTAAAATAAAATGGGGTTACAACTACCCAAACTTGTAAAAAATCATACTACAAACTTTTGTATACTTTTGTAGTTTATTAATATGATATATTGTATTCATACAATATTCTTTCGAATATAATACGGTTATATGTTACATATATATTATAAGTAGCATAATAAAGACATAGATATATACATACATCTCTAATTTATTTCCGAATACCCATTATTCATTTAGACAAAAACTACTTATACACATATACTAATGGGTTCAACATAGTTGCTGGGTTACCAACAATATAAAACTATTAAAAGCAACGAACTTGACCATTTAATTACATTTCCGACATTTGACAGGCCTTATTGAAGAAAAAAAGAACCTCGCAAAAGGATAAAAGTACTAAATACTGACAATGAGGATGATGAGGAATGTCGGTTAATTATTTTGTAATTGCTTATCTGGTAGCCATCAATCAGCAGCGTCAACAAACTAGTGTGTGAATATCAGAAGCAGAAGCACGAAGTTTCTCTAGTCTTTTTTACTTCTGTCTTGTTTTTTTTTCATTTGTAAAATATCTCAATCGTCAATCACTATGTAATCGATAATCATTTTGCGGTACTAATCAGAGTGCTGATAGATTGAAGGTTTTTTTTTTCTATTGTAGTTACGTTGTGCTTCTTTAAAGGGAATATGCATACGAGAGCTGTCGAATGTTTGTACTATAGTTTCTGAAATAGGTTAATGAAATTTTTATATAGCTTGACAACAACATAGCACATGTTGAAATAAATCAGTAAAATGATACCAAATGAATCGTTTAGTAATGTGATATTTGCTGTTGAAATATTTTAAATAAAATAAGCTGACTGACTAGCTCTTTTCTCCTGAAAACAGAATAAATGTCGATGGGTCTTTGGTCTATCGACTTGTAAAGTAAACCATTTGCTTATTGACTACTGAAATTGATTTTGCGATATAACGACCCAATTGAAATAAGAATAAAAAATTTTCAGAATGCCTGATTTGTAAAATTGATATCATATTTTGTGGCTAAGTAGTATATAATTTTATGACAGATGGTACTAGTTGTATGCGAAAAGTCTTTGAAAGCGGTTGTATGCTCGAAAAAATGATTCAAAATTGGAATCTCCGTATGGATCACTGAAAACGTAGTAGTGGTCAATACTTATATGAAATAATCTTTAAAAAGTAAATGGCAAGTATCTATCAACTCAAATAAAAATTGTATACACTTTTGAAATGTTCCTGTATTTTTTTGACAAATAAAAACTAAATGCTTAAAAATTTAAATAGTAAGGTATCCAATTTGATATGAATTATGGGTGTAATAAGCATTTACACTTGATCACTGGTAGAATATTCATACTGATGCAATGAAACGTATATATATTGTTATCCACTGAAATATTACTTACTTTATTTTTGATTACATCTTATGCACGAGGTTGATCCTTGGCCGTAACCAATATGTCATTCCAGTAAGCTCCATCGCTAACTAGCTGCCTGCTGTTACGTACACCGGTTTAGTTTAGGTTTTCGTCTCATTGAGGTGTATTTTAACTTTATGGCTCAGTAGGTGAAGATTTTTGAACAGGATCATGTCGCTGTAAGTCGGTATAGTTTTTTTGCTGTACCATTTCTTTCAAGCTCTACCGACGCAAATGGGACTGAAGATTACACAGAGAATCTTCCACCTTAACAGCTCCACGCGGTTCATGAATGATGAGGGTCTTGTATAGAGTCATCTTTGTTGCTCTAGAAAGGGCTTGTTGGCTGCGCTTATGTCGTTACTGGAGTTGACTCTGGAGGCAATGTAGATAAGTTCTTTTACCACCTCAAAATATTAAATACGAGTACTGCAATTTATTATTTATATATTCCTTCTTTTAATATGAAATTTGATTACTCTTATATTAGCAGCTAAAAACTGAGTAAATAAGTATTTACCATATTTATCAATGATATATGTTATGAATGATCAGCATTGGCATAGAGAGTTTGTTGACTCAAAAAAAGTTGCGTCCGCTTGAATGTTGTTAAAATAAAAATGCTACGCTGGCATAAGATGTTTCTTAACACAGCGAACGATAATTGACTTAAGCAAATTCATACTAAAAAAATTTTCGGGTCTTTTTCATAACTGGGTATTTTCCTAAAAAGATTCTAACATCCTCTATATACTCTAGCAATTTGCATAGCCCACAAATGATATGTACAATAATTCACACCGATAAAGAATGCACTTTAGGGGGAGAAGTTCTTTGCATAATCTAAGCATTGTTGATATTTCGTCGCAGTATCATCATGAAAGTGGTTATAGATCATGACAGTTTGTCTTATGGAATGAATCCGATACTTTCTTTAGAAAACGCTCTTTAAATTGCGTATTCACAGTTTTTATGAGTTAGTAAAGAATTTTTCTTGAGTTACTGAAATTATCGCTTTTTAAATTCAGTTAATTTCGACAACAGTGCTCTATTTCCACCCACCCAGCATATCAGATAGTCCTACTATATATTGCTTCAAGAGTGATTTTTTTTTGCAAGCCGTTACCCATATTAAGGACTGTTAAGATATAAATCAACTGAAATCTTAGCGTTATTATGAAGAGTGCAGCAAGACCCATCTTCAACATTATCATATAGTTCGACGTGCTTGAAGGAAGGCGAAATATATTTTTTTAAACGAAATATCTGAACAACTTCTCGACCGTTTCATACATCTTACAGCCCCACACTTGGGCCGTATATATCAAAATGCTTTCCGAAACTAGTTTGAAAACTTGTTATTTTCTACTCTACGAAATATTTTTGTTGGTAAAATATCTCTTTCATGTTGCACTCATTGAACTGTTAGCCTTTACAAGTTTCACCTTTAAATGTCATTCCATACCTATGATTTCTTGGTGAAATACAGGTCAAGACACCCAATGCATAGCAAACCTAAATTAATTGGAAGTATCGCTTTCATTACAGTACTGCAAAACAGCTTAATATAATCGAGAAATAATTAATAATGGAGATTTCGAAGAATCATGTCCAAGTTGTTGTTTGCTGCAACAACTCATTATTTTGTCTAAAACTTTAAAAGTAATATTAGGTGGAATGAAAAGTAACCTCCTTGACCGCCAGAATGCGCTGCTACTGCAAAAAAAAAATATGATGCCTTGAAGTCCGTTCATATTTAGGCAGACATGATAAATTTCAGTGTGATACTGTCTTTAGTTTTGTTTTGACAGCTGATTATTGTTGACGTGTTTGGCATTTTGACATCATTTTTATCTCAGCCGCTACGTCAACAAGCAAAATTGCCATTATTAGAGCTAACACCATCCACAAGAGTTCGGCCAAGCATCAATTTATCCACAAAGATTGACTATTTGGTGCAGTTTATGACATGGTGGCATAATCGGTCCTTATTTATTTCGAAATGAGGAAGGAGCCACCGTTACCGTCAATGGTCTCAGGGATATAGCGATGTTAACCGACTTTCCATGGTCAGAGCTCGACAACATCGATATATCCGAGCTGTGGTTTCAACAAGACAACGCTGTTGGAATGTTGAACTAACTGTCAACCTGTGCGTACTTGTTTTTATTTTTCTCTCGTATTCCGAATTTATATATGTTAGTTTTCCACTTTCATTTAAACTGCCTGTAAATTGCCGGCTCAGTATTTTTCCCATTGTTCTTCGTCAACATAGTTTTGTCTGCCAATATCACAAATTCACTTATGCCAGTGCTGTGTTAATGTTTTGTGCTCAATTGTTTTTCTTTCCACGCCATATGCATCGGACTTACGTGGAGTATTTCAGTCTCTTAAATTTTTATTGCGACTAGTGCAAAGAGATCACAAGTTAAGCTGGCAACAAAATGCTACAACGAATCTGTTAATGAAATGCTAATGGAGAACGGTCATATTAGCGGAACAATTCTTAAGAGAATAGAAAAGATTGTAGACTCAGTAAACTGCATTGACAGTACTGTGGAAGCTTACAAGTCCACAGGAAGAAACTTAAAAAGCAACTGACAGAGAAATCTGTCTAAAAACCAAGCTAATCACGACAACGAGAGTGAAGTTATCAAATATCAATGCAATGGATTAAAAACATTCTTCAAAACAAATTTCGCCAACCTCCTTAAATAAAATTAAAACGTGCTTACTCACATAAACGATTCTATCAATCTTTTTCGTACAGATCTCGACTTGCTTTTTCAATTTTGCCCCAAAAAAATATATCCCACTCCGCATCCATCAGATCCTATGCTCGGTGACCTGAAAATAAAAATGATTGACGTCAGGAACTAAAAGTGACTTGGATGACTGTTGCCAAAATTGGTAAGCAAGTGAGATTGACTTCTCACAAAATCGACGGAATACACGGCTAAATTCAATTTCAAGCTGGTTTCCCGTACAATATCTTAATTCATAATGAATTGGTAGACATGAGGTCTAACATGCCATCATAGGCCGTCGATCTACGTTAAAGGTGCTCCCCAATACGCTGATACTGCTTTGGTGCGGAACTTCTTTCACCGAAATTATGCTATCATCATAAGCGAGTGCCAGATGATTTCTCCTGCTGACTGCAATAGTCCTAGCAGCTTCAAAATCAACATCCTACCCAAATATTCGTGGTTCTTCCATGCTTCCCCTGGTAAAGCCACTAAAATTGGTCAGATAAGTATCAACAAATTTTCTGACGAATGAGAAAATTTACATTTTGAACAAAATAACAATTCCAAAAATAAGCGTAGTTTTAATAATAAGCTTAAAAAAGACCTCTCCCCAACTTCGTTCCAAAACTATCAAAGAAATATGCTAACAAGAAACTAAGTTCCAATCCCGATCCTAACTGGAGCAAACAAACATATTTCGCAATTTTAGACCTCCCTGCTCTTATCCAAAATAAAGCCCTTACACTAAGCCCCAACCACTCATATTATCCGTTCTCAACCTTATACGCCGCCAAGCTCAGCCTTTATCGTTTCTTAAATTCGACCTTAGACCTGGAGCTAAGTACCCTAATTTTATTAACTCCCATACCTTAAACCCCACATATCATCCCTTATCCAACTTCATTTCCAACCATTTATCTCTATCCTCCTACTTCACTGCCCCTATTCTTGATCCCCTTTTTACCCTAACAATTAAAATAATGACCCTACAGAAATTCGTAATGCACTCTCTAGGCTTAGAGAAAGAAAAATATATAAAATCATTCATCTCTTTCTTGCCTATCTTCATGACAAATCGGACTCCAAAAGACCAAAACCAGCGTCATGGTTTCCATCTAGCAGGAATGCTCCGTATCAGCTTCAGAAACCTTTATGTCTGGTACAACGATATTTTAAGCAGATAGTGGTGTACGACCTAAGCGAGTCTCATACCTACAGCGGACCCGAGTCGACCACGATAAATTTTTTCGTTCATAACACCTCCACCCCACAACATTTGATATTTACTCCCTAACTGAAACCAAACTAATTCCAGACACAAAGAAACAGAAATTTTTCCCCTCTACTTTTAATGTTTTTCGTGACGACGGTTCTACCCGCCCAAATGATGATTTCTGTAGGGACGTCATACTGCCTATCCACAACAGCTTTGACTCTTCTCCCATTATCATTACTTCATTCTTTAAAGTCGACTATATTATCGTCGCAATAAAGATAGTACTCCCCTTTATATGTTGCTACATTACCAGCTCAATCTATCAAAACCTACTTTTTTTTAGGTTTCGATATTTTTCCCAGAGGTGGTTGTCAAACTGGACGGGACGAGCTAGTACATCCTCAACCAGTGGGTCTTAAGTACGTGCTAGTTGTTAGTTCGTTACATTTAGCCCAGCCAGCAACCACTCCAACATCAGTGTTATGCCTTCATGTCAGAGTTGACGCCGACGGGATTTTTATATAACTACATTCAAATTCTATGAAAAGATTTTTTCACAGAATTGTCTCGTACGGGGTTCGAACCCACGACCCTCTGCTTGAGGAGTCTATGCATATACCACTACACCACGGCCACCCCTACTAACTTGCTATCGATGCTATCGACTACCTGTCTGATTCTATTGACGATATCTTTGTTTTTGGCGACTTTAATCTTCCTCAGCTTCAGTGGACTCCATTAGATTATCAATTATTTTTTATCGTTTCAAACGCCAGCTCAGCTAAAAAATGTCTCTTCTTAGATTGCGTAACAGACACAAGTCTATGCCAAGTCAGCGGTATATCCAACTACATAAGCAGGCAATGAGTCATTGTTTTCACAACAGATTCAGTTAACTCCTCAGTCTCACTTTGTTCCCTTTCTCTCTCAGCAATTGATAACTACCACCCTTCCCTTTTCTCATAACTCGTTTTCATAACTCTCCTGTCCAGTCCACTCAACCCACAACTCTCTCACCCTACGATTTTCATAAAGCGAACTTTCAAAAAATCAGTGACTATCTCAGCGGATCCCCCTTTAACTTTCACAACCTAACTATAAATGATGCCCAATCCATTTTTTAGAGAGAAATATTAAATTCGTTTGCCCTTTACGTTCATATCATCTTATATGAAGTTTCGTCCCTTACGAAATAAGAGAAACAAGTTATGGACTGTTTTTCTTTTTAGCAAAACCTTTTCCAACTTTCCAATTATCGCGGTACATATCTTCATTTAACTGAGATTTACGATTCCCTTTACAAGGGGTAACTTAACAATGCGTAAGTCAATCTTACAAACGACCCTAAATCCTTTTTACAATTTGTTAACTACAAAATGAACTCAGATAGTTACCCTTCTTTTTTCTTTTTCAACAACAAGTCAACAACCGATCCACTAACCATTACAACCTATTTGCACCTTTCTTAAACAATCCTTCACACTCACACCCTGGACCCGTCTTACCTCATATCGAATATAAGTTACACCAACTTAAAGACGAATTCATAAACAGCCCAGATAGCCTGTTCCTCCTCCCTTTACCTTGCCCTTTCTAATCTCTTTCGTCTATCCCTATTTCAAAGAGAATTTTTCTCAGGCTTGTAAAAGCTCCTTGATAACCCCGATCCACAAAAAAAAAGTCAAAGAATGAAGTAATAGTCTATCGTCCCATCCCTAAACTCTCCCATAACATATACCCAAACTCTTTGAAAGTATTTTGTATGAAGTACTAACTAACCAATGTAAATTTTTTATTTCCCTGAACAGAATGGCTTTCTGAAGAGTATTTCAACCACCACAAATCTTGTTGAATTTGTATCCTTTGCCCTCTCTGATCTAGAGGCTGGAAACGAAATCAATGTAGTTACAACCGATTTAAGCAAGGGTTTCGATAAAATCTTTCATCGATTAGTACTCTTCAACTTGTCTGCCACCGACTTTGAACCCATACTGTAAAAATTGATATCTTGTTACCAAGAACACCGTTTTTTTTAGGTCAGCCCACTCGGCTCCATTTTTGGCCACCTCTGAAATTTCACAAGGCCGCCATCTCAGACCTCTTCTTCACCAAACACTCGTCTGTCTCCCTGTACGCCGACGATACCAAATTTTTCAAAACCATTTCCCCATGACTACTTCCTTCTTCAACAAGTCCTTGAAAGCTTTACGGTGTGGTGCCTCAAAAATTGTATAGAACATATAGTAATATCGCCCAATGCCAATCCATCCCCTTTTCACATAAGCGGCACCAATTTCCTCTCCTTTCCTATCTTCTTCGCATTCAACCAATCTTTTCCATTTAATCTTTTCGTAACCTCGGCATTTAGTGTGATAGGGAGCTCAACTTCCCTTTACACATGGATAAGATAATCCTTAAAGCCAACTCTGCACTAGGTTTTATAAAAGGTGGTCCAAAGAATTTACCTACCTATATGTGCCGAGGTCCCTCTATATTACCTATATTCGCCCCTTCCTAGAGTACGAAATACGAAAGAGTCAAAAGCATCCAGCGTTGTTTTCTTCGATTTGCTCTTCGATGTATGCCCTGGGACGATCCTTTTATTTTACCCCCTTATTAAAACGTCAAAACACCCTTGAGGAAGGCAGAGATGCAGCCGGTTTTCTCTTCATTGATCGACTTTTTCAGGTCTCGTTGAATGCGCGTCCCTTCACCTATCCCTTAACACTAACCTTCGACATTTATGCCCTACGTACTTCTCGTCACTTCTTTCTACTACCCAACACATCTCCTATGGTACAAACGATCCAATCTCCCGTACGCAATGAAAATCAATTCAAAGCCTATCGTCTTTGAGTTATAGCGTTCCACTCCCTACCTCAAATTCGTTTTCCTTCACCACTTCTACCCATCTTAGATTAGGTAAGGTGAGAGTGGCGGTTGGAAAACCAACCCACTTAGGCCTATTGGCCCGTTGTGTTGCCACGTGGTTCATGATTCTGTAATTAATATAGGGTTTTCTAATAACGACTTGACAACTTTTTTTTTTTTAAATAAAAGGCAAACCATTTAAGATATTTCAAAAACTTTACTATTGGCTTGAAGTAAAATCAAAACATTTATGAATGGAACTCGACTTCGTTCATATGGCCACCGCGGGCACGTTTGCAGCGGTCGATTCATTGGACCCGATTTTTAACGACTCGGCCACACATTTCGGCCGAAACGGGCGCTATTTCGCGTTCAATGTTGGCTCTTCCAACGTCGTCGGCGTGTTGGCATAAATCAATGACTTAACGTAGCCCCACAGAAAATAGTCAAGCGACGTTAAATCGCACGAACGAGGCGGCCAATCGACTGCCCCATGTCTTGAGATAACACGCTCACAATACTTACTCTTCAATAAATCTATTGTAGCGTGTGCTGTGTGGCTTGTGGCACCATCTTGTTGAAACCACATGTCATCCAAGTCCATATCTTCCAATTCGGGGTAAAAATAATCGGTGATCATGTTGCGATACCGCTGGCCATTCACAGTAACGTGACGATCGTTATCGTCGACGAAAAAATATGGCCCAATAACGCCGCCTGCATGCGAACAGCACCAAACAGTTATTTTTCGTGGATGAATTGGTGATTCATGAAGCACGTGTGGGTTTTTACCCGAGCAATAACGCATATTTTGCTTATTGGCGAATCAATTGAGTCAAAAATGAGCTTCGCCACTGAAGATGATTTTGCGACTCCGAATATATGTAGAAAATTTTTATAATTTGCAGACGTTGCTCGTTAGTGTATTTTGCCATGATGAAAATGTTGAGCTTACTAAATAAATTGACAGTTACAGTTTGATGATTAGTGAAAGAGTACGTTCACAAATTAAATTCAAAGTTGTCAAGTCCCTATAGAACCAAACTGAGCTTATGATGAAGCGCAGGAGACTGTTAACGTCTGTATTCTTTAGATCGTGTAAGTCATTGTAGAAGAAGGCTCCTGGGTGGAGAAGTGAATCGTAATCGCACATCACGAATATGCGAATAGTAAAAAAACTGCAAACGACGGAGTTGAGTAGTAGACTACAAAACTTTTTCCGACGAAATACATACGTTTCAGAGTACGTAATGCCAATATCTACTGATGACCCTAATGATGGCACCCGTACTAAAATGAAATTAGAGCACGAAATTCTTGCTGCAATAGAATACTAGAAGGCGTGCTCAGGGTTTGTTACAGATTGCCCGAAACTATAACAACTACGGTAAAACACAATTAAAATATACCTTAACTACAACTTTCAATGAATTACCTGAACAATTAAAAAATATAACGAATTTTGAATACGGAAGGGGAAAAATTAAAGAGCTATTTTGAAATTATTTTTATACATATACAAAAATAGTAACTAAAAGAAGTTGTATATATTAAGAAATTTATTTATTTTCCAAATTGCGTGTATTAACACTTCACAAATAGTATTAAAGGCTAAATATATCAAAACTTGCTTTCTTACATGATACAGTATGTATAGAAACTACTAATGATATGTAACCTTGTGCAGAAAAGCTACTAAGGTTTCGCGGAAAGTATAAAAATTGTTAACTTATACAGGAAATAAATTCAAACTTAAGCCAAACTACAATATATTAATAGATTTACGTTAGAAAACCGCATTCGTATCATTCAAATTTGTTTTTAAAATCGGTCTTCAATTTGCGAAACGTATAGAACATTATATGATTTGTTTAGCCCTCATAATCAATAAATTGTGTTGTTAATAACAACGCGTCAACGTAATATGCATACAGAAGAAACTGTAACCGCTGTGAGTGAAAGTATGGCAAAAGATCCGGAATTGTGAACTCGAATTCGCCACCTTATGATCTTATGATTTGACGTCACTATGCATATAAAGTTTTTAGTTTATGCTAATAAACTAAAATCTATTGGTGGGATAGAGTTCCAAGTAGCCGAAGAGTGTCCCGAAATAAATAACACCCGAGGTTGCCATGTGCATTCGTGTAAATAACATAATGTCATGAATCACTGTTCATAATAAATAAAGATTTGGTATTTAAATTCAATTCCCGTTATTATTGTTCTTAAAAAAAATCTGTACCTCATAAAAAAACTCCCTTTATCATGGTTTATACGTACTTAGTGGAGTTGTTTGAACCTCCAAACCTATAAATGTATACATATATGTATGTATGTACGAAAGCAAAACAGTCGTTGCTAGACTTAATCAATAAAATTAACTCAAACCAAATTCAGCATAACTATGCAAATAGCTTCATTAAAATGATTTAATGAATTTAAAACTTATTTATATTGCCTCTTTATGCAAATACCAACTAAATTTAAATATGTACGCACATACTGGTCTCCATACCCTTACTATCCAGCATAAGGCTAAGTAGGTCACCACGTCATGCCATATTGGATAATGATAAAGTTCTGATTAAATTGCCCATGTATTTATGTACGGGTACATATGAGTATGTAAAGCTTTGGGGCATATTTTCGCGGACAATTACGTTTTGCAATTATAAAGTAAAAACATTTGGTGGACCTTACTTTAAACCAGTCACATACAGGAGCGATGTATTTGTGCCCCTCTCATCGGCCAACTTCATTAAAAGCGGTTCAGGCCGCAGAATACGACGAGGGTTGAATTTCAACTATGCAATATTATTTAGCCTGGTTCGAAAGGACTTTGGACCACATCCAACAAATGTTGTGATGAATACTGCGGTTTTGAAATTGTAGAATATACGAGTATTTACGTAATTTCAGCCCTGCATTTGAAGCCATTAACCATAAAATGATTACTTTTTAAACAGAAAAAAAAAAAAAAAAAAAAAAAAAAAAAAATGCTTCGCCTACAAAACATATTCATACATTTTCAACATGTGTAACTATTAAACGAAAGTTTTTCATTATAAAATAAACGCTTTAATGCTAACAAAAGCGAAGTAAGAAAGACTTTAATTCCATGGTAATGTATCTTCGTAGTACAATATATTTGTTCATAAAAACGTTCATATGTCTCTAATTTATCTGATGACCTATTAAACAGATTTATTGTAGAAAAAAAGAATGTATATCTTAAATTGCCTACGTATGAAATATTAGTAGAAACTAGCTCCCACGCTTATGTTATATCATTAGGTTTAATGCTAATTAAAGACATCCTTCTGGTTATGTCGTACAAAGAATGAAGTTTATGCCTTTTGAGCGTAATGGCAATATGGTACTTTAAAATATGTACGTAGATATAAAATTGTTATTAAAAAAATACGAACGAAGAGTAGGCACTTTTGTATATATTTAGATCTAAGTATGATATCTGCCACCATAGTAGATAACTGTTTAAATTCAAATTTAAAGAACAAATTTTCTTCCAGATATGGTCGTATGTTTGTTATTTCTATCAGACAATTCCTTGCGACGACAAAAATTTTCAAATAAACCTTCTTATTGAAAATGAATGGGATAAGAATGGGATATGACAAATTTTGTTTGGAGATATATTATATTGTTTGTATAGATTTGGAAGACGAAACTCTTGATAGTAACTCTGAAGTAATATTTCACATTAAGCATGTAATACTCGTAGTAAAAGTAAAGATCGCATGCTTTATCCCTTGATAAATCGCAAATATTTACGTAGAGAGGAAAACAAAAAACAAAGTAGTTTTCCAATCACTGATTACATATGACTTTCCTTCTTGGGGAAACTATGCATTTAACGGATTATATTAAAGAAAACTGCAAGTCGCTTAAATAAACGTATTGCAAATGATGTTGGGTCTACCCTAGCCGGAGTCATTTAAATCGCGGAAAGTATTGAGATCTTCAATTTTGTAATCTGCAATAAATGTCAAAAAAAAAGGAAAAAAAAAAATTATCAAGTCAGATACCTACCTAGAATTATTATAAATTGTTCCTTATGTTTGTACTATTTAATTATTTATCACCTTATTATATAGGGTTTTCTTGGATCTTGGTTTACACCCAAACAAGATCAAGCTGACTCAAGAATTGAAGCCGATGGACCATTTGAAGCGACGTATGTTTTCCGATTGTGTTCTGGAGAAGATGCGCCAAGATGATGAATTTCATCGCAAAATCATCTTCAGTGACGGATCTCATTTTTGGCTCAATGGGTTCGTCAATAAGCAAAATATGCGTTATTGGTCGGGTGAAAAGTCACATATTGGGCCATATTTTTTCGTCGACGATAACGATCGTCACGTTACTGTGAACGTTCAGCGTTATCGCGCCATGATCACCGATTATTTTTGGCCCGAATATGAAGATATGGACTTCGACGACATGTGGTCTCAATAGGATGGTGCCACAAGCCACACAGCATACGCTACAATCGATTTATTGAAGAGTAAGTATGGTGAGCGTGTTCTATCAAGACATGGGCCAGTCGATCGGCCGCCTTGTTCGTGCGATTTAACGCCGCTTGACTATTTTCTGTTAGGCTCAGTTAAGTCACTGATTTATGCCAACACGCCGACGACGTTGGAAGAGCTCACAGTCAACATTGAACGCGAAATAGTGTCCGTTTCGGCCGAAATGTGTGGCCGAGTCGTTGAAAGTTGGGTCCAATGAATCGACCGCTGCAAACGTGCCCGCGGTGGCCATATGAACGAAGTCGAGTTTCATTCATAAATGTTTTGATTGTACTTCAAGCCAGTAATAAAGTTTTTGAAATATCTCAAATGGTTTGCCTTTTATTTAAAAAAAAGTTGTCAAGTCGTTATTCGAAAACCCTTTATTAATATTTTATTTATTGGGTATACATTTTAATTCGTGCGGTTTTTTCAAAATTTGAACGTTTATTTAAGAAAAATATCTACAATAGTATAATTATTATTATTCAAAGTATTGCCCGTCTGAAGCTATGACTTTTTACCACCTTTCTAGCAATTTGTGGATCCCATCCCATAAGAACTGAGCCGGCTTGGCAGCCAAGAATGATTCAAGCCAATTTTTGATATTCTGCTCTGATGTGAACCGTATTTCAGTGATGGCGTTCTGCATCGACCGGAACAAATGGTAGTCAGAAGAGGAAAGGCCTAGGGTATTAGGCGGGTGGGGTAAGACTTCCCATCCACTGTTTTCCAAATAGTTCTCAATCGGAATAGCAACGTGGGGCCGAGCGTTCTCATGATGGAAAATTATTGCCTCGTGTCTGGTCGCATATTCCGGGCGTTTTTTGGCAAGTGCTCTCTTCAAATGGATTAATTGTGTTCAGTAGCGTTGTCCATTG
This sequence comes from Volucella inanis, assembly GCA_907269105.1. NCBI lineage: Eukaryota > Metazoa > Arthropoda > Insecta > Diptera > Syrphidae > Volucella > Volucella inanis. The sequence goes on along the minus strand of OU026154.1, from coordinate 71,578,354 downwards.
ATGGTTTCTCCCGGTTTTAGCAGCACATAATACAGCACACCCATCTGATCCCACCAAATACAGAGCATTACTTTCGCGCCATGGATATTCGGATCTGCTGTTGATTTGGCTGGTTGGCCGGGTTTCACATATGATTTTTTGCGCTTGGAGTTGTCGTAATGGATCCATTTTTCTCCACCAGTAACAATCCGATGCAAAAATGACTTCCTTTTGTGGCTTTCCAGCAGCATTTCGGACATGCAAATTTGCCTTTCGACGTTTCTCGGCTTGAGTTCATATGGAACCCAATTTTCTTGCTTTTGAATATATCCAGCTGCCTTTAAACTTTTTGAAATGGCTGCTTGAGTGACACCCAACGAATCTGCGAGCTCATCCTGTGTTTGGCAACAATCTTCATAGAGTAATACTTCTAGTTCTTCATCTTCAAACTTTTTTGGCTGCCCAGGACGTTCATCGTCTTCCAAGCCAAAATCACCACTTTTAAATCGTGCAAACCACTTTCGGCACGTTCGATGATGACTTTCGGCAGCAGTTTTCTTCATATTAAAGTAATGAAGAAGAACTCCCCGCAAAAACACTTTTTCAGGCACAAAGTTCGACATATTTGAGTGAAAAAAAAATTATTGTTGTTTACGCTTCAAATGAATGACATATACTGATATGACGTACAATAGCAGTAACTTTCCAACGCATGTTCCAATGGAATAATAACAATGAAATAATACAAGTTATAGACCCAATATTTAACTATCTATACAGGGTGACTGACTCGAACTGCAACTTTTTAAAATGCAATTTTTTTTGATAAATTTTATTGTGCCAAAGCAAAAAATGTTGGAAAATACATCAATTTTCAAATTGTATCAGTAGCTCTAAATATGTCTACCTTTGGCGCGAATAATGGCCTTGAGACGGCCGAAGAAAGCATCACACGCTGTACGCAAGTGGCTCTGCGGTATTTTGGTCCGTTCCCGGCGAAGTGCTTGTTTGAGGTGGTCCAAAATTTGGTATTTTTTAGTGATAATCTTCGCCTTTAAAATACTCCAGACAGAAAAATCCAACGAATTTGCATCCGGAGAATTTGCAATCCATTTTGTCGAAGAAACGAAGTGTGGAAGATTGTTTTTTAACCAATTTTGGTTGACGCGCGCTTTGTGAGACGGTGCCGAGTTTTGTTGAAATGTCCACGGTCTCTGAAAGAAATGATTTTTTGCCCAAGGCTTCAATAATGCCTCTAAGATGGTTTCACGGTATACCATCGCATTAATTTCGACGCCACGGTCCAAAAATACGAGCGAAGAGCGACCATCTGCGGTTATGGCGGCCCAAACAATCACCATCGGTGCTGCTTGCTTTTTGGTAGGCGTCCGAAGGTGTACATTTTCGAAGGACCTCTCTGGCAAGTAAACACGGTCATTTTGTTTGTTGATAACAAATGGCGACTCATCGTAAAAAACCAAATTCGGCAACTTACCACTTTCGTGGAAGCGTAGCAACTCCTTCGCTCTTTCGACTCTAACTTTTTTCTGTTATGGTGTAGGATCGTGTGCTTTCTGGAACTTCAATGGCTTGAGCCCTAGCTCATTTTTCAGTATATGTTGCATCCGTTCCAACGATATGTTGAGCTCACGAGCCATTATTCTTCCACTTCGACGCGGATTTCGCTCTATTCGAGCCTTCACTTTCCGAACCATTTCTGCCGATGTTGCTGTTTTTTTATGACCACCTCCATGGCGTTTTGCAACGTTGTCAGTATCACGGTAACGAGCTATGGTTCGAGACACAAATGATTTATTCATGTTGAGGTACTGGGCTCTAACGATAGTTACTTGTGGTTTTCCAGCCAAATATAAAACAATCACACTATCACGTTTGATTTCCATCGGGGATAAAAAATTTTCAACACAACTGAGACGCAAATCCTTTAAAAGGCTTGTAAAATTATCTGTCATGTGTCATTTGACATGACTTTGAGCTCCCTGTAATGAACGGTTTGGAAATTATAGCACTCTGAATTTGGTTGCAGTTCGAGTCAGTCAGGGTGTATATTTATTTATTTATTTATTGATTTAATGAATTGTTTGTTGATTCAGTTTCACATAAATATTTTCGCTAAATTTCGGGTAAATATGATATATAATAAATATGATAGTTTTATTTATTTATTTATTACTATCATATTACTAGTTGTGTGTGATTCCCTTCGAAATCTATGTGTTCGCTATTGCGACTAAGTTTCAACTTGTTAAGCATTATCCTATCATGAAATAAATGTATTTGGCAGATGTCTTTCCAATGAAAGTTCTTGAAAGTTATATAATATACAGAAGGTCCATAGCAGCTGCAGAACTTGCTTGTACTCGTATAACATCAGCTTCTGGTCTATACTAATTATGGAATAATTTCGAAATATCCAGTACATTTCTCTGTATTTCAGCTCAGTTCTTTCCGTGGCTTTCATTTTAACTTAGCGTCGAATGACATTCAAATGCATTTAGCCTTGTTTCCAAATGGAATACAAACAGAGTTTATGAAGGCAGGTTGACTAGCCGTTTTTCTCTACGTACAATTTACTTTAACAAATCTAATTTCATTGAGGACAATGAGACAGGCCTTTGCCCATTCATTTGAATTGCGAAAAATTGTTTTCGCTTCTGGTACAAATAAGTCGATTCCCGAGATATGTTGTCGATATATTATGGCCAAATTAAAGGGAAGGCCTGTTGTAATGACCAAATGTGTTTTTCTTTAAGGGATCTCTCAATTGTATTGATGATTCTATGTTAATGATTACTAGTTGAATGCTTGCGTCTGAATCCAAATTGAAGATTATGAATAAGATTTTTTCAATGAATAATCTTCAATATTTGATAAACTTTACGAATATATTAGTAGTATCCTGTTAAAAATATTGTATAGGTACAATTGGGAGAAGTGAGGTCATTCTATAAGATTTTTTGCCACTCCGTGCTTTTTCTGGTTTTAGTACCACTATGACTTGAGAAACTTTCCACTGACTCAGAACGTACTCATATCTAAGTGCCACGCTAATACTTTAGTATAGAAGCTTAGTGAATGTTTTCTAGAAAACAGTTCAAGGATTTCCTTAGCTTTTAGGTCTTATTCATTTTATTTGGTTTTAGGTTATTTCCGAGGTATGATGAATAAGCGCTTGACCATTGAACGAATGAAAATTGCTGATGAAAAAACAGACACTAGTGTAAATTGGTTTTGAATATTTGAGCATTGCAATGACTAGGAAATAAAGAGTTAAGTAGGGTGTTTTCTAAATATTTTATTCGGTTTTAATTTATATTTTAATTCATTTAAATAAGATGTTTTGCACCTCAACATTAACATTTTTTATAGTTCTTAGATACTATTATAATTATTAAAATAACATAATTTAATGCTTAATCTAAAATTGAAGATAAAAAGGGAGGAAAGGGATGAAAATAAATGTAAACATTTGTTGGAATCTGGAAACATGTAACATATGTAGGCTAAGAAATTTGAGAAAAAAAAAATTAAGGAAGTTAGTTTTGATGTAGACATGAGAAAAAAAATATATTGCACTTTTAAAGTTCTGGTGCTGGAAATTGTCTTAAGCTGAGGACAATCGTTCTTTCGAAACGAAAAAAGTACAAAGGAATTTTTTACTATTTCATGCTAAAAATACATTTTCTGGGAGTTAGTGAAACCAAAAATGTATCTGAAATGTTAAGATATATGATCATACCTACGAAAGCCATATATAAACCGCACAGCATCGTTAAAAATCATTTGTAACTTGTGCTGGAATAATGAATCGAGAGTGTAGTAAACAACATCAGCATAGGTGATTAGTAATACCAGAGGTAATATTGGCTTTCGTCGAGTTTCAGTAGGTCTAAAGCTTGCAGTCAACCATAATCTACAAAGGTATTTGTAAATATGACCAATTACAGGGTTGATATGAGCATAGCCTGACAAGTTACAATTTATTATTCTATATAACCGAGATTAGTTACAGACTCAACAGAGGTAAGTTCCGGTAAGATCGGTTCCAGTATCGATTCCTGAGTTAAACCGTATAAAATAGGTTAAAAGGCTGAAGGATTTCCGCCGGATGTAAATCGTTGCAGAATTTCAGAGAGAAATCTGCGTATTAGTCTTACAGCCCTGTCACTGAAACCGAAAAAAATTATCCAATTTTGAGCAGAGTTGTTCATAGTTGACCTTATAGCGGGCCTTCGCGATTCCAAGCAGTCAGGAAAATGTCACTAAAGCCTTAAAAAAATGTTGATTTCCTCGAGAATATTACCCACGGCAGTAGTTAGCTAGAAAACCGGATTAAAGTGAGGTAAATAGCTGATGCTCAAAGACCAATGTAATGCTTATTGGTCTAAAAGAAGCAGTATGTCAGAAGATGAGCTTTGAGGTAATGCTGGCTACTAGTAATTTCATAGAAGAACTGGTGGTGAAAATAGCAATAGAACAAGGTGCGAAAAGAGACTTAACTTATTTGCATAGCGCAGGTTTTTGAAACACCACGCAAAATGTTATTAATGTAAATCAGTTGTGGAATAGTAATAACGACATTTTCCCGCTCCCTCTCCCCTTCTGGTCAACGATTCAAATAAATACGTGAACAAAAAAGTTGCACATATAATATTTATTTTTTGAAATTACCATCTTGTTATTTAATTTTGCTATCAGTTAACTTAGCGAATAAAAATTTATCATCCCACTAAGGTGATGAACAAAATTGAAATCAATGAACCATTCGTCATATTGCTGTCTTTAGGAATTTATGATTAATTCTGGTTGAATCTACAGATTTCAGGGCAAAACCAAAAAAATGGAGAATAATAAACCGAAGGGAGTATCAGTAAAACAGCGGGGAGTGACTCTGCATAACTCATGCTTTATTCAATTTCTTCGACAAAATCAATAAGTCTATTAATCTGAATTCAGATATTGTCATTTGCAGATACTGTCGATTATTACCTTAAGCTAAGAAAGTTTTCTATCTCTACAAGCATGTTAATTAATATTACAACCCAATCCATACATATAGAAACAGTTTCTGGATATTGCGATATTTAATGAAATTCATAAATTATTAGACAGGAATAAAAGCAAACATTTTTTTCAAGTAAACGACAAACAACCATCTTTTACGAGTATGTTCATGTCGATCATTGAAAACGGGCGGCGGAAGAATATCATAATTTCCGTGTTTTGCTATCATTTCAAACGCAAGTGAACAAACGTAGGTAAAGATGTGCAAAAAACCAGCCATCATTGAATACGCATACGATCCGCGCTCTATTCAAACTGTGACGTTTCTCAACCGCAAAACAATTGATGTGGATTAAAGTCAACAAAATAATGAAATGGAAAAAGTAAGTAAAATAATCATAAATTGTATTTCATAATTACTAGAACAAAATATTTTCAATAGGCAAAGAAATCGTCATCAGTTCCAGGTGTTGTTAGAACACATGAAGGGAAATCCAGATATCGTCAGAAATTTAACAAAAAAAGATCCATTTTTGGTTGAACTTACAGCAAGAGCTGAATAGTTTGGGGCCTCCTACTAAGGAAATATCAGACTGGAAGAAGGTAAATTAAAATAAATAAACTCTCAAAAGGTGGATCTTTTCTAAATGATTTTGAAGTTAAGAAAAATTATTTTTATATGCATAGATCACTGATGAAAGATGGATGAAGTTAATTTATCTAACGTTAAAACTTTACTTTAGGTTTGGTCGGATCATAAATGTGCACTTCGTAAGAAACTTTGCCACAACAAGCTAGAACATAAGGCAACGGGTTGAGGGGAAAATAAAGAGGTTTTTTTCACTCCTTTGGAAGAGGAGGTCATTGAGCTGAAAGGACTATGTTGATGGTTTGCCTAAAACTAGAAGTTTTTGTGTGTCGAATGTGGCTTCCATCTCCACGGCGGCGTTAAGGGATTTTGAGATGGATGCAGATGTTGATGCTAAAATTCAGGATATTTCATCTGAGCAGATAGAAAATGACCTAAGCAAAAAAAAATATCCCAAGGCCTAGTACGACAAAAGAAACACTCAAGAGAACAGTTAAGAAGCCAGTGCAACTTCTGGAGAGGCAAATCAAAATACAGGAACTGCTTTACGAAAATGTATCAACAGTGCTGGAAACAGTCCAAAAGCGGATTTAAGAAAAATCTACCGGACAATCGATCGGCTCAATGATTCAAAAACCAAACAAAATAATATAAATCAACAACTTTTCGACGAAATGAAAATGAAAAAAAAAAAACAGGATTAAGAGGGAACTGCTGGAACTGCAATTAATGAAAGTAAATGCAACCTTAAAAGACTAATATATATATACATATATATGTTAGGATTTCCCTTATATGGGTGAACAAATTTTTTTTTAGATATCGAAATACAAACCTCCTATTTCTTTTTAAACTACCTAGACTTACTTAAATACAAAATTTCATCTGCCTACGTCAACGTTAACCCGTGCCGACAGAACTCTGAAGATTTTGAAAACTGCTGTTGTTTATCTAGCCTGCATCGCTCCAGGAGGTCTAATTTTAATTTTTTTCACTGTCTCCTCCTTAGAAAATAATAGATAGTTCAATAAGTTCCCGATAATCGTCACATCCACTGATTTTTTGCAGTTCTTGATTATAAAATGTCAACAAATCTTCTATTGTTGTATTACAAAAATGTCGTGTGAAGATATCAGTATTTGTTTCAATGGCAGCAGGATTAATAGTTTTCCAGCTGTTTCTATACTTTTTGAACAGTGGAATATCAGGGCTACTTGTAACTTGGTGGATTTTTGTTTCGAACACACATTTAAAACCAATTCGTAAAAGTGATGGCGGCAAGCAAAGAGTAGTAATTCCCTGTCTAGTTTTTGTTCCAAAACCCCTTTCAATCGTCCTGGGTTAGAGCAGTTGTGTCACAGCACATTATTTGTACTTTGTCATCGAGGTTTCAGTCATGAAGTGCGTTCAATACAGCTTTAGGTTGATTCTGGCGGGAGAGCTCTCCAGTTTGGGTACAGCCAGAAGTTGTTCCTTTTCTCCAAATGAAATTAGAATTGATAGGCGTTTTTCTTTATAATTTCTCACGTCAAGTCCAGGTAATAATTTCCCATCCCAGTGAACGGTCACCATTTCAGGCATATTATTATTAAATCTGATTTTATACTCTGTTTGCGAATACGTTGAATAGACGATTTGTTTATCGGAATATTTTCACAGCTAAGATCTAGTGCTTCTACCACAGCCTGAAGTATATAGACAGAATCCCTTATGCTTAATTGACATCTATCTAAGGCTGCAACTAACTTAGGCGTGATAAAGTTTTTCCTTATTCTTTTGTAGTAGTTTCAGAGCTTACTATTTGAGAGGTAGATGCCAAGGGTTCCTCAAGACTTTCATCAGAATTGGTAAGTTGATCGTGATGTCCTTGCGTTTGAATAGAATCTTGAGTAGTAACAGATGACGATAAACCTCCGAAACATATTTGCTCACATCTTTTTTTCTCTTTATTTAATTTCCTTTGTCTTGTCCTTTCTTCTTTTTTGCTAACTTTTTGTCTACACCCGATAAACAACATGGACGCCTTGGTTCTCTTTGTTTTTTGTAAAAATATCTTATCTTCTTCAATTTTCATCCGCTCCAAAGCATCAGCGTGTGCTATATCAAATAAATTATCTAAATTGTTCTTAAAGTCATCCTCATGGCGCTTGTATTTTTTTTAGAATTTTTTTGCAACTCCCTCCAAGCATGGTAAAGATCCACAAGGTTTTTTACACAGTTAGGTATAGCTCTGGTAAGGATTCTATCTTTTTTCCAAAATATAATACACGAGAATTAGCGCCTTCAGTAACAGTTAGTTTAACTTCGCGAATGTTAAAAAAAAAGTACTGAAAGAACTTGACGATTAGATGGTAACTTTGCGCCTGTTATTTTATACAATAATTTACGTCACCAACTAAGAAAACACATTTTTTATTGCTTCTTAATTCCAATGCCACCTTTTAAATGTAAAACAATATGTGTTAATCGCGAGAATAATTGGGAACAAATGACAAATGCCGTGAATACGCACCGTTACTGCCGCGCAACATGTATGAACATGATTCGATGCAAGTCGGCACGGGTTATTGTACTCCAAATAAGGTACAAAATTTATTTTCGAGAGTTTTAGAGGCAAATGAACAAGACTAAGACCTATGCGTTAGAAATTTAAAACTTTGAAAAATAAGGGACACCCTAATATATATACATATATAGGGTTTTCCAATAGGGACTTGAACGCACTCTTTCACTAATCATCAAACTGTCACTGTCAATTTATTTTCATAATGGTAAAGTACACTAACGAGCTACGTTTTCCGATTGGGTTTTGAAGAAGATGCGCCAAGATGATGAATTTCATCGCAAAGTCATCTTCAGTGACGAATCTCATTTTTGGCTCAATGGGTACGCCAATAAGCAAAATATGCGTTATTGGTCGGGTGAAAACCTACAAGTGCTTCATACTTCATCCACAAAAAATAACTGTTTGGTGCGGTTTGCATGCCGGCGGCGCTATTGGGCCAAATTTTTGCTTCGACGATAACGATCGTCACGTTACTGTGAATTATGGTCAGCGTTATCGCGCCATGATCACCGATTATTTTTAGTTGAAAATTTAGTCTAACGAATCGAGTGCTGCAAACGTGCCCGCGGTGGCCATATGAAGTCAAGTCAAGTTGTCAAGTCGTTATTAGAAAACCCTATATATATATATTTTATTTCCTCTTTGTCACAAAGGCTGATTTGTGCTATTTTATATTTTTTTTTTGCCAAGAAGGCTTTTGTGTTATTGCTTTAAACAATAAATTTGTTATTTTTTCAAAAAAAAAAAAATAAATAAAAATAAAAAAAATATTTTAAATTAATTCTTGCAAAATTTCATTTCTAATTTTATTTGCCTTCATTATGTACATTTCCGTTTATGTATTGTGAGGATGGCTGTCTTCAACTTCGGTAACTCCTTCCATTGACTCGTGTTCATCATCAAACACATTAAAATGAATTCTAATATTATCGATTGCAGCACTAACATTTATAATTTGGACAGCTTTTTGAGCGAATAATGGAGCTGTCGGGCACCGATACAACAGCGACACCAATTTTTCCATACCCCAATTATTCTTTCAACAATATTCCGTCCCCTGATATGGCTACTCTTGAATCGACTTTCTAGGGTATCAACACCGGGAAATCTATATGGCGTGATTAGCCATGGTGATAAGGGGTAACCAGCATCTTCTATAAAAAAAGAAAGTAGTAACGATTTGGTTTTAAATATTGGAAAGTGCATTTACCTAATAATTGTATATTTCGCTCTCCATTGTCATATAAAGATTTAAAATAGAAGAAAGCATCGCTGTTGTCCCAAATAGAAGGGTTGTGAATGGCTCCAGGATATCTTGCATCCACATATCTAATTCTTTGCTTGTGATCACATATCTGAAATAGAGCATTCTTAAATAAAAAAAAAAAAAATAAATATAACGTTATATTTACTATCATGGTATTTAAGCTGTAAGCTCCTTTTCTGTTGTAAAAAAGGTGACAATTTTAACACGCGGGTTTGGTAATTTTGATATGTGCGCCGTCAGCAAACATTATTACTTCCGATATTCTCGACTTTCCATAAAAAAAAAAACAGTCTGGCTTTACGCTTTTCTTCTTCGGTAATCGTTAAGGTTATCCATTTTGGACCCAGTGTTTCTTCCAGAATATTTTAAATATCCGAGAGAACACCAGAAATCGTTGAAAATGCTATTCCTGCATTAAAATCCTGCCCAGTAACAGTACCTCTGCTAAAAATCTTAAGCATGCGGCCAACTTAAACTCAGGAGTCAGTGATAATGACCTGACAACTGGTGGTAACTTTGTCTGCAATTCGTCAAAAATGTACTTAAAACCAGCTTTGTTCAATCTGAACTGTTTAATAAACCTAGAATTAAAAATATTAAATTCATGCTGACTAAGAAAATTGTTCCCAAGTTACTGAGCATCGGGTAACAAAAAAATTCCCTTTGCCATACTGCTTATTTTCTGACGAATATGTCGGCAATCCTCCAAATCGAAAAAAATGCAATTGTGTCCATAACTTGAATTTATTGTATTTTGGATTTGAGGTAATTTTTCTTGTACAAAAATTCTACAATGACAGAACACAGCTGATATTAAAGAAGATAGATAATGAGGTTCTACCGACCGATAATATTGTGCATCCGTCGTTTTCAATCATAGGGTTAAACTGGGGAAGTAAAGGGATGCGGATTCGATGAAGTCCCGCCGCAGTTTTTAAAAATCGGCATGCTTATCTGATTGGATTTAATATATAATTTTAACTGGCGGTCGTCACTGAGTTTGAGAAATTATATATATATATTTTTTGTTGAATATTTTAAATATGTAGTACATATACTTAGACCGATCATTTTTAAAATATGTTGCTTATTAACCTTGTTTACCATAGATATGTACGTCTGCGAGACATATGCTCTTTGATTTTTTTTTTTGCTTTTCTTCTCACTTTTATTGTCACACTCTTATTATTCTCACTTGTCAACTGTAGCTCGATGGTAATGTTTATGCTTTTGAGGAATTTTTTTTTTCTTTGTGTCTTTGTGTCTCTGTTTTTCTCTGACATAGTCGTAATTATACGTCTGAGAGACGTATCACTATCTTTTGCGAATATTTTGCTGTTCTGTTTTTTTTTTATGTTACAAACAAGGACGTTCTACAAGCTCTAGTCACTCAACAAGTTAAACACGGTAATTCTGTTACCGCGGCTTAGATGCCAAACTTTTGCAAAGTATTTTGGACGACTCTGATTCATTAGAATTGAGTAGTAAGACCCTATCCCGAAAAATTAAAGAGAATCTATATAAAACCTTGATCATACCAGTGCTAATTTAAGGCAATTAAAGGCCAAACTCTTGACTCTATCGAAAGCAGGTGGAGGTATCCTCAACCGATTCGGGAGAAAAATCTTCGATAAATATTTGTTCGCTGTACAACATACAAGTAGAAAAAGTAGATGGGAAGCTCAAACAAATTGAGGTCTGCAACTGAAGGCAGTTAGCTAAAGTCCGCGCTAACTGAAGAGGTTTGTTGGTTGAGGTTCAGGTTCACACGAACTGCAGCGCCATTTAAGTAAGTAATCCTGTTTAAATATTCTCCAATATGTGGAGAGTACAGAGTGTTAAAGTCGACTTTAACTCTAAACTCGTAGAAATAACAGGAAATTTTCACTAAGGTCGACTTTATCTTAGGAAAAAGTTAAGATTCGACCCACCGCTATCTAAGTCCAATCTAAAGTGACAGTTCAAGAAAACTTGTTTGGAAAAAAATGTCAGACGAACGTATTTTTCGTGATTTTAATATTTTAAGGAATGTGGAGCAAATTAGAATAAGAAAAGTGTATAAAAACAGATTTAATTCATTTGAACAATACACAGATGCGGAATTCAAAAGAAATTATTGGTAAGATTGTACTAATCAATTCAACAGAAGTTAAAAAAGAAAATGCTCAAAATTAATATTTTTCCTTTTACAGATTTAATAAAGACACTGTTATGTTTATTTGCGACTTGATTGAGAGTGACATCAGACCAAAATGCACCCAAGGTTGTGCTGTTCCAACTCACATCATGGTACTTATAACTTTACGCCATCTAGCCAAAGGCAGTTATCAACTAGATACGGGTGAGTAATCAAATCACATTAACTCCGGAAGTTTTTAAACTAAGCAATAAATCCTTAGCAAACATACATGGCGTGAGTCAAAGAACAGTAAGCTCTGTAAAAAAAAAGGTCGTAAGTGCATTAGCCGCTAAACTTCCCCAATTCTTCCATTTTTCTTAAACGCTAGAAGAAATAAGGCGGACCAAGAGGACATTTTTTGATACATTTGGATTTCCTCAATGCTTGAGTGTCATAGACAGCACCCATATTAAGATAAAATACCCAGGAGATGAGGTTGGATCCCTATATTGATGCAGGAAGGAATTCTACTCACTTAATGTTCAGATTATTGTTGATGCGGACAGTAACATCCTAGATATCGTTGCACGCTGGAGAGGAAGTGCTCACTACATCAACGCATCTTCAATTAAAATGAGATTGCAACAGCTTAACCACATGAAAGGAGTCATACTTTGAGATGGTGGCTATAAGAAAAAAAATATAGTAATGACTCATTTCCGAATAGTATTGCAGCTTAACCCTGCAGAGCAACGTTATCAGCGCCATCACATACTATATCAGCAAGGAGTGTCGTTGAACGAACTTTCGGTCAGCTGAAAAACTGCTTTCGATGCTGCTTTAATGTGTTTCATTGCGATTTGGAGGTGGCAAAAAATGCAATTGCAGCCCTTGCAGTCATAGAAGATTCATCTAATATCTGTAAGTAAAGAGAATATAATATGCAGTGACTAACTCATATTATTTACTTTTTTCAAATTCCGAAGCTAGTTAAAATGAAGACCATGAAGCTATAGAGATGAATTTGAACGCGGGGAGACAATTTAGAAATAATTTTATTTCAAGCTTCTTTTGAAACAGAAATATAATTTTTCACTTCTAATTGAAGTATATATAGATGCTTTAATCATTTTTTCCATAAAGTTATTTTAGCTGAAGTGCTCAATTCGGGATTTACATTTTCTTTTTGAAGTTTTTTCTTGATAAAATGTGTATCGCTGTCGAATTCGGCTACATCATCTGTAAATTCATCTGGAATCAGTTCCTGAATCGCGAAGTCAAGCCCATAAGGTTCTTCGGGCTCATTTCTACCACCAGTTGCGAATTGCTCTCTTCGGAAGGTAGAAATATGTGAGCGGGCATTATTTTCCATCCGTCCCCATTGCGCTTTTATCTTCTATAGAGAAAAATTCACTCCTTGCAGATTTTTTTCCACGTCTTCAACTTCTTAACAATCATTGATTGGTTGTTAATATTGCAGTCCACTATATTGATATATTGCTTGACAGTGTCCTTCAAAATCTCCTTTTCCTCCAGTGTCCAGTTCAGCTCTCTTTCCCGACTCTAGAAAATCATTAAATTACTTTCTAATTTCTGTTCTTTGTTTTTTGAATGTACACTCAAACCGAATAAACTTATTTTTTCCATTTTTTCGTATTGAGTCCTTTTTTAATTTGTTAAAACTAAGTCAAATGTCATTTTTATTCACGAACTGTCCTTCAAAATTGGTGGTGTAGGTCACAATAGATAGCTAAAGTCGACTTTAGATAAAGTTGGTTGTACTTCTACGAATCACTAAATTTAGGTTTAGAGTCAACTAACTTAAGTAGACTTTAGCTTTTGTTATTTCTAAGGACCAATATTTTTCTAAGCAACTGTCTTTATATACTAAAGACTTTATAAATGTATAGGGTTTTCTAATAACGACTTGACAATTTCTTTTTTAATTAAAGTCAAACCATTTTAGATATTTCAAAAATTCTATTATTGGCTTATGGATGGAACTTGACTTCGTTCATATGGCCACCGCGGGCACGTTTGCAGCGGTCGATTCGTTGAACCCAATTTTCAACGACTCGGCCACACATTTCGTTTAATATTGCCTCTGAGATCTTCCAACGTCGTCGGCGTGTTGGCATAAACCAATGACTTAACGTAGCCCCACAGAAAATAGTCAAGCGGCGTTAAATCGCACGAAAGAAGCGGCCAATCGACTGGCCCATGTCTTGAGATAACACGCTCACCATACTTACTCTTCAATAAATCGATTGTAGCGTGTGCTGTGTGGCTTGTGGCACCATCCTGTTGAAACTACATGTCGTCCAAGTCCATATCTTCCAATTCGGGCCAAAAATAATCGGTGATCATCGCGCGATAACGCTGACCATTCACAGTAACGTGACAATCGTTATCGTCGACGAAAAAATATGGCCCAATAACACCGCCGGCATGCAAACCGCACCAAACAGTTATTTTTTGTGGATGAAGTAGTGATTCATGAAGCACATGTGGGTTTTCACCAAACTCGTTACCAGGGTATCAGACACTGGAATCAACAAAGAAAGCGAAAAAATACAAGTATTGCCATATATGTATGTATATTCGTATAACAACTCGTATTCGTATAGCAATTTCAAAGATTCATCATGGTTGAGATGGAAGTTACTTGTATTATCGCCAGGCCAAAGGTTATAATCCAAAGCGATATTAGTTAGAACTGTCCCAGACTAGTAATCATGAACTTGTCAAAAACATGGTGGAAAATGATAAACCATACGTCCACAGGAAGACCTTCCGGATATCAAACAAATTTACGTGGAAATAAAACAATATCGCATATTAATTCCGGATGACTCAGCTACCGACATGGCTGATGACAAACAAAAATTAATTAATTTAGAAGCCCAGTCTGGCTATAAACCAGTGTGCGGGTATTCGTCAATATGCGTTAACGAGCTAGGCCCTTGGAAGGAAACACCGAGTTTAAATCGAACCTGAGACTGATCTGTCTCCCAGGGATAATACCATCAGTTATTACCATGAAATTTGACGATACTAACTCTGCGCTAAACGCTGCCACTACTCAGTTGTTAGTTCTGTTCGATTGGTGTTGTCTGAAGGCGCGATCACATTCCTGCCACATTATTCCCCCTCCATTTGATACCAAGCAATCAACGATACCTTTCCGGACGGATAATTGTGTGCCCCGCTCTGGAGGTTCTAACCGGGAACCCTTGGTTTGTTGCTCTGTTTGCCTGCTTGGTGACGGTCATGCTAGCCCCTGCGATAACGCGTCTTTGTTCTATTTCTCCAAAACAAGATTTAAGCCGGTCTATAACGATTACCATCGGCTTACCGTTTACTAAAACCCGGAATGTTTTTGCGTCGCGGCTTATAACTTTGAATGTCCTTTTGAACGGGCGTTGTAAAGATCTTTTCACCGAGTCGACTCTTATGAAAATATGAGATCAAGTTTTTATCTCCCTGAACACGAATGACTTAAATTTACTTTGGTGCGATGGTGCGGACGGCCGAACCTTTTCAATCCGATTGTGCTACTCCTCCTGTGGACCTATCCGCGTCTAAGAAGTCTGACGGTAGTCGGATTACTTGACCGAAAATCATTTCCGCCGAGCTGAAATGAGGCGTTTTTGCCTCTAGAATCTGAACTTAAACCTAACAACATCTGAGATAATGACTTGGTCCACTGATCGTTGTTATGCTAAATGAGTACAGCTTTTAAAGTACGATGCCACTTTTCTATAAACCCGTTTGCCTTTGGATTGTACGCCGACGTGCGGTTACGTTCTATATCTAATTTGCCACAAAGCTCGCGAAATAGGTATGACTCGAACTGTGCGCCCTGATCTGTTACCACTGTTGATGCAACTCCGTAGCGGACGAACCACTCCCTAAATAGAGCATCCGCTACCGTTTCTGCCTTGATGTCGCGTAATGGTATAGCCTCGGGACACCGCGTGAATCTATCTATTATTGTTGAAAAGTAGTGAAAGTTTTTGGACGATGGGAGGGGCCCCACTAGGTCGAGATGTATTTCGTCAAAACGCTTTGAAACTTGCGAGAATGTTCCGAGTGATCTTCTGACGTGTCTGGAAATTTTTGATTTTTGACAAGATGAGCATATACGTGCCCATTTCTGATAATCTTGGCTCATTTCAGGCCATACTAACAGAGGAACGGACCCCTGGGTAGGTCAATCCATGTACCTGATCAAAAGCGTTCGTCCGTAAACTCTTAGGTACATACGGCCGGGGCACTCCTGTCTATACGTCACAGTGCCTGGGATTAACATTTTTTTAAGCCGTAGAGAAGTCTCAGAGCTGAGCAGACTGTCTAACTCAGAATAGGTCGTTTGTGCTTCGGTTAGCGCCTGAAAATCGATTCCCGATGATAGCGAAATTTCTTCGAGCCTTTAAAGCGTACCGGCCACCACGTTTTTTCTGCCGGGGATGTACTGGATGTTTGTAGAAAACTGTCCTATAAAATCTAAGTGTCGCAGTTGCCGAGGGGATGCTTTTGAGGGCTTTTGCTGGAAAGCGAACGTTAAAGGCTTATGATCAGTGAAGATGGTAAAGGTCTGTCCTTCTACGATGTGACGATAATGTTTAATGGCTAGGTTAACCGCCAGCAGCTCCCTATCGTATGCATTGTACTTATGTTGTGCTTCTGTGAGGTTTGCAAAATAAAAGGAGAGAGGCCGATAAAGACCATGCTCCTTCTGGTGTAAAACTCCACCCACAGCGAAGTCCGAGGCATCAACCCAAAGGGATAGCTGTGTTGTAGGTGAACAGTACGATAGCATCGCTGATCTGCAGAGCTTTTCCTTGCAGCTCTCGAACGCAGTGTTGGCCACTTTGGCCCATTCAATTCCAGTCTTCTCATTCTTTCGCGTTTTGCCCTTTAAATAAGTTGTCAAAGCAATCTGTGATTCGGCTGCATGCGGAATAAACCTTCTATAAAAGTTCAGCATCCCTAAAAACCTGTGCAGCTCACTTTTGTTATTTGGCCGGTTATACTTGGCAATTGCCTGGACCCTATCTGGGCAGGGCTTCAAAACTGCTCCGAGCGAAACTACATTTGTCTATATTGACTGTCAGGCCGAATTTTTCCAAACAAGCGAATAACTTTTTTAATTGCAGCCTGTTCTTTGAAGCCACCAGGATGTCATCGACGTATACGAAGCAGAACGGCAAGTCTCTAAGGACACAATGCATAAAACGTTGAAACGTCTGAGCAGCGTTTCTTAATCCGAATGTCATCCTGGTGAATTCGTATATCCCAAAAGGCGTTGCTATGGCTGTTTTGGGTACGTCATTAGGATCGAGTTACTTGTAATGATGTGATGCGTGACATTGTGTGACACCGGGTGAACGAAAATGTTCTGATTGAACACGATGTTTAAACTTTTAATTAAATTGCGGATGTCAGTGTCATGTTTTGACAGCACAGAGAGCCGATGGGTCGCCCCTTTAACTCCAGCACCTGATGTGCATAACAATGTGCACGGATCGACTAGTCTCAGATTTTTAATATCAATCAACTATTTGCGGCTATTTTACCTCTCGTCATCCTAGCGAGCAAAACCAAAATATCTTCTCCCGTATCAATTAAAAAAGTGAGCTTTGCTGAATTATCGAAAATAAATAAGCGCCCGTTTCCTGAAAATGGAACCCCCTTGCAAATCGCCAGCGAGGGAGCCGTTAGTTTTCCGCCGATCTGATTGCTCTCCCACGAAAATCACATGGCGGTGAGTACTACCTAGCCCTGTCGCCGAATTTGCGATGATACCAGCAAATACGAAGCAAACGCGCCTCCGCGAGTTTAGTTGCCACCTGCTGCTTCTAGCTTGTTTATTCGGTTTGGAAAAAGTTCTTCCTCGCTCGTTACCCCGTTGCTTCAATACCGAAATTTCCTGTGCTAACTCCAGGCACCTTCGCTCATAATATGGCTCCGAGTTACAGTCCTCGGTAGGCGTTGAGATTGTGGTGTCTTTCGACACGCAAGTAAGCACCTGAGCTGGTGGTATTGCGCCTTTAACTTTGGCAACTGGTGCACCCACATACTCTTTGAAACCGAATCCGGCAACTGCTTATCGGATAACATTCCCTAAAGTTCGCTGGGGTTTCGGTCTCTTTATACTACCTCATCCGTCATGGTGGAGACGCTTTTACAATCGATTTATGGACTCGTATGTGTGTGCGCATAAAAAAAAAACTAAAATACGAAAAAAAGGAATCAATTTTGTTTAAAGTATGATATATGTCGCTTCTGGAACTGATACTCTTGATAAAATCAATGTGGGGGTATTCGTCAATATGCGGATTGAGATAGACCCGTGAAAGGAAACATCTAGTTTATAGTATTCGTCTTAGTTGTCTGCGGTGAAGCCGTCAAAAACTGATCTGTCTCCCAGAGATAATACCATCAGTTATTTCCATGAAATTTCACGATACTAACTCAACGATAAACGATAAACCCCGCCACCACTCAGTTGCCAATTCTGTTCGTTTAGTGTTGTCTGAAGGCGCTATCACATTCCACACCAGTACTACCCATTCGATTTGCTCAATCTTTAGTATCAATAAGAGAATGTGTCAAAATTCTTTAATGATAAAATTCAACCACACAAGCATTATAACTGCTCTTTGCCAATATCAAAGAAATTTTAGTGGATACTTGGAAATATTTTAAACAAATATTGGATCCATTGCTTATGATTTGGTCATCAGATCTCAAATTTTACTTCGGAAAATTTCACCACACTTCACTCCACATGCAAACACCAGAGGTCCAACATCAAATTGCTATTTAAGGTCCACTAATTATCAATCAAACCAGTCTATTAGCAATCAATTCAGAAACTACATGATTAAAATATGCTTTAATGTGCTTATTCGGAATAACAGTTCTACCAAAGTAAGAGCATTGCTGGATACCGGATCTCATATGAATTTCATCACAGAGATGATGTCAAAGAATCAATTATTGCAAGTTTCTGGAATGGGTAACACACTAATACAAATTATAAAGAAAGTAAATATTTATCTTCAATCTTACGCTGGAATTTACAAGTCCATATCTTGAGAACCATAACTTCCCCACAACCAAGGCAGTTATTGACAGAGTCAATAAATGTTCCCAAAGTATATCAAATTGGCATATCAAATTTAAAAAAATTTTAAAAGTTGATATCTTCAACTTTATTCCGAGCTACTGCCGGTAGGATAAATTAATGTAAATACTATCGGTTTGATATTATAAAATACTTACTTGAAGTACCCACCCTATTTTGCGGTATTGGGTAGACACGTCCACCCTGGACAATAATGAGTTCATGAAAGAATACATGGATTTACTCCACACTTCTTCTTACCAGATCAAGTTGTCCTTCGCCCGGAAAGCAGCTCAATTAAACTATCAATGGTGTTTAACGGATCTTTAAAGACGTCAATAAGTATCTTACGAGATTTTGCATGTCGGACTAGCCCTTTAGAATAATCTACTCTATATTCTTCTACGTTTTAGAGTCCATACATATGTATGTATCCACTGCCGATGTATCTAAGATGTACCGCCAAATACTAATGAATAACTAAAGCACACAACTCCATCATATCATTTGGAGGGAATCCACGGACTTACCATTAGAAGTATTATTTGATATATCAACTCAACACAATATCGTACGGAACCAAATCCGCACCTTATCTAGCAATAAGGTGTCTTCAAGATTTGCCTCAAACAACAAAATTTTGCAGACAACCATAACGTCCAACGAATTTAAATAATTCCTTCTCAAAATCATATTTATGTGGATCAAGCTCAGTAAGAACTAAATGAGTTATGCACGAATAACGACATAATATTTTCGTAAGACAATAATCATCAAAAAACCCCCAATGAGTATGTCCAGCAGATTCCAGAATCCTTCTATCCCAAACCGTCAGCTTTGAATTTTTAAACACAAATTTTTCACACTATTAATACAAAAATACGAAAATCGGAATTAAAAGCATCGGAAACAGAAACACACTCCAATTTAATAAACAAGAATAAGGAAAAAATTCTACCCACCAAAGCCAGTCAGGATCAACCAGATTCTGTATTTTTGATCCCGTGAAACGAAAACGTTTTAAGTTTACCGGGAAGGAGTTAACAAACTTAACACTTAGCACATTTCTCTACTTCTAACAAAATCACGTTCTGGATTCATGTTTCTTACATCTAACAGATACACAATTTCATGTTCCCATCTCACAATAAAGTCACGATCTCGTGACTGCATACCTAAAGCGTAAACAAAAAAAGCATACGTGATTTGTTTTGATTATGTTCCATCGATCAGTAATTGTGACAGTTTTAAAGCGTGGACATTTGTATTGTGGGTGTTCCTCTGAACATGTAAAACACTAAATTTTCTTCGTGTCCTCTGGTACAGCATGGACAGAATTACCTTTGCTAACTCAAGATGAATTGCACGAATGGTAAGGCACGTAAATATGGCTTCCCATCGCTTCTCATGGCGATGGCCAATGGTTTCTTGTATTGATCCGAAACAATCCAGCCTCGTAAACTCTTCCATTCCACTCTACTCTCATTCTTGTTGCATATGTTGCGATATCACCCATCCTTAATGGCTTTATTTGCTTGTGTCATTTTGTGCGACGCGTAAGAGTAGGCAGGTATTCCAGAACCCATCCTCTCCAGAATGTCTGCTTTAGCTGTCGGAGAATATGCCAGTCTTTGCATAAATACACTTGTTCATTCACCGCTGATGTTTGCACACAATTTGGACAATCTAATAAGAAGTCATTAGGTTTACTTTAATTTTCCAGGGGCAAGTGCGTCAGAGGTCTCGAATTCACCAAGCTTTCAGCTTCAATCAGTAGGCAGCTTACAGTTTATATTTATGGTGCTTTCTCTTTCAAGGTAACCGCTAGATCATGCTTAACACACCCTACCATCCGTTACCATGCTCCACCGGCCACTGGATTTCCTGGTGTATGGAAAAAAAGCGCTGTACGAGGTGTTTTTAGAAAATAACGAGGATTTTAGTTTTTTGAAGAAAAATATTTATATATTCGTCTACATTATGTTCTTGCGCCAGTGCTACTTCTAATCCTCGAAACACTTCTCAAACTCGATCTTTGGGATAGCCTTCAACTCTTTCAGCGATGTTCTTTTAATGTCATCTATGCTTGTAAAACGACGGCAAATTAGAGCGATACTCTCTCATTTACCTTCCCACAAATATTCCCACAGTTTACATAATATTTGCCCATTTCCTTTCCCACTGTTATCCTATGCATTTTTGGCTCTGCATGCGATAAACTCGTTGGTAAGTTTAATTGTCCATTTATTTGTAAAATTGCAGTCTTGCAATATTTCATTATCTTCTTAGAAATAAGTCTATCAGTGACACTGCTTATATAGGGTGATTCATCTTGAGGTTTGATTTTCAATAGGTTGTTTTTTTTTTGACAGATCACGCATGACTCCTATCAAACTGTTTTTTTTTTGTTCAGTATCGTTTGGCAAATCATCATAGAAAGCTGTATTACGACAATCGGCGTTCTGTGAGAAATGTTTTTCGTGCATTTTACATTAGTGGACTGGCTCCATTCTGGCTCCATGGATACGTTAATAAACAAAATTGCCCTATTTGGGCCGATGAGCAACCCGAAGGGTATCAAGAGCTACCATTACATCTACTAAAAGCAACGGTATGGTGTGGTTTATAGGATGGTGGAATCATTGGTCCATATTTCTTCAAATATGAGGCAAATCAGAATGTCACCGTTAATGGTAATCGTGATCGCGCCATGTTAACAGATTATGTGCTTCCCGAAATTCAAGCATATAATTTTGTTGAGCTCTGGTTTCAACAAGACGGCGCTACGAGCAATACAGTGCGTGAAACAATGGACTTGCTGAGAAATCATTTTGGTGATCACTTAATTTCACGTTTTGCTACTGTAAATTGGACGCCTAGATCATGCGATATCACACCTTTGGACTACTTTCTCTGGGAATATGTAAAGTATCAGGTCTTCAGCAATAAGCCATCTACGATTGACGCTTTGGAAGCCAACTATACTCGAACGATATATATATATTGGGTATATATTTTGATTCGTGCGGTTTTATTTTTAAAATTTGAACGTTTATTTAAAAAAAAAAAAAAAAACGTGTACAATAGTATTATTCAAAGTATTGCCCATCTGAAGCTATGACTTTTTCCCATCTTTCTGGTAATTTGTGGATCCTATCCCAAAAGAACTGCGCCGGCTTGGCAGCCAAGAATGAATCAAGCCAATTTTTGATATTTTGCTCTAATCTGAACCGTATTTCAGTGAGGGCGTTCTGCATCGACCGAAACAAATGGTAGTCGGAAGGGGCAATGTCTGGACTGTAAGGCGGGTGGGGTAAGACTTCCCATCCACTGTTTTCGTTGTCCATTGATAGTTTCACCCGGTTTCAGCAGCTCATAATACAGCACACCCATCTAATCCCACCAAATACAGAGCATTACCTTCGCGCCATGGATATTCGGCTTTGCTGTTGATTTGGCTGGTTTCACATATGATTTTTTGCGCTTGGGGTTGTCGTAATGGATCCATTTTTCATTACCAGTAATCCGATGCAAAAATGACTTCCTTTTGTGGCGTTCCAGCAGCATTTCGGACATGCAAAACCGCCCTTTGACGTCTCTTTTCTTGAGTTCATGTGGAACCCAATTTCCTTGCTTTTGAATACATCCAGCTGCTTTTAACCTTTTATAATGGCTGCTTGAGTGACACCCAAAGATTCTGCGAGCTCTTCTTGTGTTTGGCAACAATCTTCATAGAATAATGCTTTCAGTTCTTCATCTTCAAACATTTTGGCAGCCCATGACGTTCATCGTCTTCCAAGCCAAAATCACAACTTTTAAATCGTGCAAACCACTTTTGGCACATTCGCTTAGCTAGCGCATGTTCACCATAAACTTCCACCAAAATACGATGACTTTCGGCAGCAATTTTTTTCATATTAAAGTAATGAAGAAGAACTCCCCGCAAAAACACTTTTTCAGTCACAAAGTTCGACATATTTGAGTGAAAAAAATTATTGTTGTTTACGCTTCAAATGAATGACATATACTGAAATAACGTACATTGACAGTAACTTTCCGACGCATGTTCCAATGGAATAATAACAATGGAATAATACATATTACGCTATCTCTTAGCAAACCGCACGCAATTAAGCTATAGACCCAATATATATAGTTTGAATTAAAGCTAAGAACACTCTCGACCAAGTCATCTTTCAAACAAAACAAAAGTCATCGAAATCGGTTCAGCCGTTTCAACAATCTTTTCGTAAGTGTTTCGGTGAATGTGATACCGTGAACATTATATATGGTATTAAAATCACGTTTTGGCTTGGCAACGGTCACTCAACACTCAAGAAATTATGGGAATATTAGAAGACGATTAGTTACATTATGCAAATAACATCGATGTAGTGTATATTCCTCCGACAGTGTACAATCTGACAGTCGCAGAAGACGTAGACGAGGATGCGCACGGTGGTTTTGAAAATAACATCCCTACTGATATTGCTAAAACGTACGAAATTCACACAGATTTAACTGTAGAGAATGAAAATTTATCTGAAGAACCCATCCTATCGACGTTAAAAAAAATGAAAAAGATCTTAAAAGTCACAACAGTATGTTCCAAAATGGAAACACCAACATTAAGTTTATTCAAGCTTCCCCAGCAATAAAGAAGCGGCCAGGGCAAGAAGAATATGTTGCCGCCGGAAAAACGTCATATGAAGTTTTTCTACTCTATTTCAGTGATGAAGTCGTAAACACTGGCTGTTGCTGAACTCAAACGTTTCTTTGGTACAAGTTAACACACAAAAATTCAACTTCCAACATCAGAAGTTCTCATTCTCCTCAATTCCACTGTACTGCAAGATTCGAACGTCGCACATAGGGGTATTTGCATTCAAAAACCGCTCAAAAATATTTTCTTGTCCTAAAGGAGTGATACTTGCCTGAAACAACTTTAGAAGTGTTATTGAGCTTATTTAAGTGAAATTAAGGTATAAATAAAATATCTTTTATATACTTAGATCTTTTTTTATTAATGCCAAAAATTAGTATGGAATGAAATATGTGGCACTTTAAGTTATTCAGTGGACTCTGCCCAGGATTCTTCTTTATCAATACATTCCTCATCTATTTTCTCATTTCCACTTTCATTGGATACTCTCTCGTCAAAATTTTATAAAGATAATAAATTCAGAATCCCGGAAATCAGCATTTCTAAAGCTTCTTTTGTAAAATATTTAGTTTTTTTAACAGGCAAGGATGTTAAAATTGTTATTAAAGGATCTGAGCTTAAAAGTAACCTGCAGATAGTATGAAAAACAGGATTATTACTTATTTTCGACTGCTAATAATGTTTTTTAAACCTGTTAAGAACATTCATGTTACACTCTGTCCTAGAAAACTTTCTCGCAAAATTTAACCGGTATAACCTGAAATGCTTGTTCCGTGCTACTGCTGCTTCTTCGGATAGCTGTCCAATCGGTAGGAGAGCATTTCGAATAACTTCTGATCTAAGAGATCGATTTCAAATTCACTAGAAAGTACTTCAAATATGACTTTTAAGCTAAAAATAAGTTGCACATCAACACCAGTTATTTCAGCAACTACTTCCGGATTGTTGGAAAACCTGCGGCTTGTATTGCCATCATTAGTGTCCCCGAGACCAGGTTTTGGTACATCAACAATGAGTCCTAGCCATGTTTTAAACTTTTCTTGGAGTTCAGTTTTTCTTTCTTTTAGAATAATTTTTTTCTGAAAGCGTTCTTAACTGCCATTTTTTTAACGGAATCTTGTAAGCAAGATGAAGAATGCTTTCAAAAATCCGTATCCTGGCATGCAAAATTGACAGACAAAATTTTATCGCATCTTTATCAACTTCTTTTGTTCTGGAAAGATCAATAAAATCTACATTTCATTGTAGATTTAGTGTTAGTTGCTGCGTTGCAAACTTTACCATTGACCATTGTAAAAACTAACGTGTGTTCTACTTTCAATATTCTATCGCCTTCTATGAAAGTTTTGTTCAATGTATTTATTTTGGATTCAATATAGGCTATTTCACTTTGCGTCACCACGATCATCCGGATCATGCGAAACCTATACAAACATGCACATTCCATCACGTACGGCAACGGTAAACTGATCACACCCGTGGAAACAATTCGTCGCTGGATGAATGTTTGGAGCAAGTGGATTAGTATTAAAGGTAGCGTAAGAAAATATTCCATTAGAATTGCAATTTGCATATCAAGGGGAGCGTTTAGTATGCCCAAATAAAGAAAAAATATTTTGTTTTAATAAATAACATTAAAGTTATTTAATTTTTACTGTTACTTTCCGGCTATAATATAGTACTCTGCCAGTTACGAAAATGTACAGGTCAAGGATGTAACAAAAAACTTACCGATTGTAAGAAAATGTATGAGTCGAAACAAATTTGATTCTACATATAAAAGAAAACATTCATTTTTGTGAAAATAACAACTTAGATAAAAATGATAAGTTTGATAAACTACGTCCGATTTTTGATGTCATAAATGAAAAGAATGTACAGTTTGGAATATTTTCCCATAATTTATCAATTGATGAGGAAATGGTATCATATTTTGGACGACATGGCTGTAAGATGTTTATTAGAGGGAAACCTGTCCAGTTCAGATTCAAACTGTGGTGTTTGTGCAGTGCAAATGGTTACTTATGTATATAATTTCATTCCATATGGGGGCATAGCGATGCCAGAACTGATTCAGGACTTGGAAAAAAGACCGTTCTAGAGCTTTTGTCTGTTGTTCAAAATCCCTCTAAGCATCACATATTTTTTGATATTTTTTTTTTACACAAGTTATTTTGCTTTTTACAAGAGAAAGGCTTTTATGCAACCGGAACTATTCGGGAAAATCGTACAAAAAACTACACACTGGAAGCAATAAAAAGTGTAAAGAAAAGGAACGAGGATCTTCTGACTTTTGTTTCGATGAAAAACATGAAATCCTCTTAGTACGATGGAATGATAATTCTGTTGTTACTATGGTCCTAATAACGCTAAAATATACTCATTGGTGTCAGCGAAGCGTTATGTCAGAAACTTGAAAAAATTTGTCAACGTGCAACAACCCCTGGTAATAGCAGTTTACAACAAAAATCTACTACTAGTTCTGCAGTTGTTATATCAAATCCAAGTCTATGAGGCCCCTCTAAGTAATATATACTCTTCCTACTAATATACGCTACGACAATATTTGACATATTATTAAAGAAAATGAAAATAAATTTCATAGAAGATGTCGACAATGTCGAAGTACAACAATTAACATGTGTTAAAGTGTCAAGTGCACCTTCACGCTGACTGTTTTAAAATATTCTCATCACGTTAATTTTTTAACATTTTGAAGTTTGTTAGTTTTAACGTTGCGTTGTGTAAACTTAACATTAGAAAAAGTATATTTTTCCGTCAAATCTTAGTAATTAATGTAGGTATTTTAATCTATGTATAGTAAATGATAAAACTAAAACAATTCTTTTTTTTTTTTTTGATGTTTGATGAGTTAAGGATTTTTGTTTTTTGCGGAAAATGAAATACAATCTTATGATAATTATATGTTATTTTTTAGATATTCAATAACACAAAATAGTTTTTGTTATTTGATTTGAGTAAAAAATAACAAAATAGAGGTCTTGTAAAAATAAATTACAAAAATCTACTGTTTTTTTCGGTTGATAAAAGAGTTAATAAAAATATCTAATTCTGGTACCGGACAGAAACATTCATGTGTACAATATTGTGTTCAAATTTCAACCAAATTGGTCTTTTTTTAATCATCCGGGCCGACGGACAAAAAGTAATTTCGAGAAAAACGCGTTTAAAATTTGGAGCTTTGCCGAAGCTGCAGGGTATGCTCTCCCCTATTATTTGCTGTAACCTTAAAATGTCTTAGTGTATCAGTGTAAAATTTTATATATTATATTATATTCTCAACTTACAATAGTTGAACTTATTAAATATGCAAAAAAAAAAGATCTATTTTTTGAAGATCGAACAAGAGACTACTCCCTTATTGATTATAATGGCTAGGGTCAGTTTAATTGCTTATTCCGGTGTTTGATTGAAAACGTTCCCAGGTATTTTGCCTACTTGGTGGATTGAACCCAAATTGGATCGTGTGAATTATTGGCATTTTGTCTGCTGGGTGGATTAAACGGAAGTTGAGTAGTGTCAATAAATGGCTGGTGCAATTCAGAAAGTTGATCTATTTTCTGTTAACTCTTCCTCCTCTAAATTCGATGGTTCTCAATTGCTTAAAAGTAAGGAACATCGTTCAAGGAGTGGTATGATTATCTGTTCCTAGAGTCCATTTCAATTTCGTATGAATTTAAATGTCTTTTATCTTTGGTTGCTGAATAATAGCTTTTGCATTTCTCTTCTGGTAAAGATTTTGTAAAACATTGAGATTATTAAAAGGATGATTCCAATGAACGCCATTGTTCCATAGCTTATGAATGCCTGTGATTTGAGTAACTCAATTTGCTTTGTATAGGGTTTTCTAATAACGACTTGACAACTTTTTTTTTAAATAAAAGGCAAACCATTTGAAATATTTCAAAAACTTTATTATTGGCTAAAATCAAAACATATATGAATGGAACTCGACTTCGTTCATATGGCCACCGCGGGCACGTTTGCAGTGGTCGATTCGTTGCACCATTCTGTTGAAGCCACATGTAGTCCAAGTCCATATCTTCCAATTCGGGCCAAAAATAATCGGTGATCATGGCGCGATAACACTGACCATTCACAGTAACGTGACGATCGTTATCTTCGATGAAAAAATATGGCCCAATAACGCCGCACATGTGACTTTTCACCTGACCAATAACGCATATTTTGCTTATTGACGAACCCATTGGGCCAAAAATTAACTTCGTCACTGAAGATGATTTTGCGATAAAATTCATCATCTTGGCGCATCTTCTTCAGAACCCAATCGGAGAACGTACGTCGCTTCAAATGGTCCATCGACTTCAATTCTTGAGTCAGCCGATTGACCATTTGAAGATCCTTACGCAAAATACGCAAAATAATGTGGTCTGAGCTATGCCCAATTCTTGAGAAAGCCGTGGAATTGACTGATTTGGATCGTTTGCTACGGACGTCTGAACGGCAGCGATATTTTCGACACTTCGACCAACCCGTTGTCTCACTGACACGGCAACATCACACAACGAATATGTAGACTCAAATTTTTGCACTAAACTTATTATTGACTGTCTACTAGGGCGAGAATTACGACCGAAAATTGGAGTTAACGCTCTTAAAGTTGCAGTCACCGACTCCGAATATCTGTAGAAAATTTTTATAATTTGCAGACGTTGCTCGTTAGTGTACTTTACGATGATGAAAATGAGTTTACTGAGTTTGAGTTAACTGAATAAATTGACAGTGACAGTTTGATGATTAGTGAAAGAGTGCGTTCACAAATTAAATTCAAAGTTGTCAAGTCCGTATTGGAAAACCCTATATTATTGATGTGTAATTCGCCCATCATCTCTAAAGATAGGAGTTTGTGAAATTTTTCTTTGTGGGGGTTTGTTGTAAGACTGCTGGGAGAATAGTGTGTGTAAACACTTCTTACGCCGTGAATAGATTTATATAAATGGTGATATTGGTTTTTTTTATAACTGATGGTAAAAGTGCCATTAAGGTTCCGGTGTGTGGCTTCAACTTCGAGAGTTTCATTGAAATCATTCAGTAGTATTATTCCTGGTGATATTTCCTCCATCGTGGGAATGTGGTGACTATTCATTAAATTGCCTCTTTACTATTTAACAAATTGGAAATGCTATTGGAATATTGACAATATACAAAATTGAAACTGAATTAGTTATTATTAGTAGTAGTAATTAGTAGCAAAAAAATACTGCTCTTATTTAAGTTTTAATGCTTAGGCTTATTTTTTCCTTTAATGAATAGCTAAATTGATGTTCTGTAGTTCTTCTTTAACAATTTTAATTTTATATTGAATTTCGGATATACCATAGTTTTCTTATTTGTATATTTGTTCTCTTTTATCATTGCTTCAATTTCGTTTGTAATTTTTGTCAAGTTATTAAGTCGTTCGTTATATAGACTATTGATTATAATTTGGTTATTGGAATTAACAACTAAATTATTCATTTTTCGTTTGATTGTCACGTAATCGTAGGGTCGGGGCTGCCAGCAACCCACTATGAAACTTAATGAATTTTTGGTTTTTTGTGATTTAAGGTTATGGATTAAGTTTTGTATTTGCTGGTATTCATGTGAAAGGTAGGATAATAGGAGATGGTTTTTCGTTTCATTTTGTTCCAGAGTTATAGTAATGTTGGTCAGAAATTGTTCGTGTTGGTCGAGGTCAACTTCATGAATCAGTTTTACGTTTCTGTTTTTAATTTTAGCTTGTCCGATGTGTAGTAAAACAAACTGTGAACTAGAAAAATACAAAATGTAAATTTCTCCTGTTGCAATATAGAGTACAAAGATGTCTGATGAGATAGGGGTAGGATTGTCAGTCAATTTCTAAAATGGCTTTTGTGTACGGTTTTTCCTGATTCTGTTATTACTACTATATTTTTGTTTTCCTTGACTATTTCTTGTCCATATATAAACACTAATTTTAAACCTAGTCCTATATAACATCTCCTGGATTGTAAGTTTTCAGTGGTTTTTGCTTTTTCTTGTGATACTTAATGTATTTTTGTTGTTTTGTATAGTTTTATCTATATTTTGTTGGGGAATGTTTTCGAATTCTTCGGAAGTTATTTTGGGTGATCGGCCAAAGAAGAGTTCAACCGGTTTTTCACCAGTTGTTGAGTGGACTGTAAAGTTATATTCTTTAGTTGCATTTTTGAGCAGCTCTTCGAATGAGCAAGGAGTGTGTTTGGTTTTGATGCATCGCATAGTTTCAGAAAGAGTGGAATGAAACCACTTAATCTGCTTATTTACCTCACTTTTGTAGGGTGGTGTTTTATAGATTCGTATACCTAACTCATTTTCGAACATGGATGTAATACTTGCTGACGAACTAGCACTTATGTCGATAACTATGTTTTCGGGAACGCCGAATGAGAAAATCATTTCTCGAAATGGTTATCTAATGTCAGCTAAAGTTCTTGATTGGATTATTTTAGTTTTTGCAAACTTTGACAGTTTACATATGACAGTCAGAACTCAAACTTTTCCTGTCGAAAATATTTTAAGGGGCGGTGTGTGGCCAGGATATTTTGGAATAGGGGTCGATTTAAGGGTGGGTTTGTTTGGGTGTCTTTCATATTTATTCTCTTTGCAAATTCGGCAATGTCTTATTAATCTTTTAATCTTTGCTGCCATTTTTGAGACGTAAAAATATTCAAGTGGTTGTTACCGATTTTCCTCTGGGTTACGATGCACTTTTGCGATAAATTTTTAAATTTTTTTCTTCCTGTTCGTATTCATCAGTGACGTCTTCGACCATCGACTGTGTGAATCTAACTTTAAAGTTAGCAAACTGAAGGGTATAAATATTCTGTATTTGACTTATAATATTGTGTACTTTCATTGTCATTAAGTTTACTTATAGCTTCTGCGAAAGTTGTGACAAGGCGTCTGCAACTACATTTGATTTGCCTGGTTTGTATAGGATTTTCCAATAAGGACTTGACAACTTTGAATTTAATTTGTGAACGCACTCTTTCACTAATCATCAAACACTTTACAAATTTATTCAGTAAACTCAACATTTTCATCATGGTAAAGTACACTAACGAGCAACGTCTGCAAATTATAAAAATTTTCTACAGATATTCGGGGTCGCTGACTGCAACTTTAAGAGCGTTAACTCCAATTTTCGGTCGTTATTATCGCCCTAGTAGATAGGCAATAACAAGTTTAGTGCAAAAATTTGAGTCAACATATTCGTTGTGTGATGTTGCCGTGCCAGTGAGACAACGGGTTGGTGGAAGAGTCGAAAATATCGCTGCCGTTCAGACGTCCGTAGCAAACGATCCAAATCAGTCAATTCCATGGCGTTCTCAACAATTGGGCATCGCTCAGACCACAGTATGGCGTATTTTGCGTAAGGATCTTGGTTTACACCCATAAAGGATCAAGCTGACTCAAGAATTGAGTCATTCTCCGAATGGGTTCTGGAGAAGATGCGCCAAGATGATAAATTTCATCTTAAAATCATCTTCAGTGACGAAGCTTATTTTTGGCTAAATGGGTTCGTCAATAAGCAAAATATGCGTTATTGGTCGGGTGAAAACCTACATGTGCTTCATGAATCACCACTTTATCCACAAAAAATAACTGTTTGGTGCGGTTTGCATGCCGGTGGTGTTATTGGGCCATATTTTTTCGTCGACGATAACGATCGTCACGTTACTGTAAATCGTCAGTGTTATCGCGCCATGATCATCTATTATTTTTGGCCCGAGTTGGAAGATATGGACTTGGACGATATGTGGTTTCAACAGGATGGTGCCACAAGCCACAAGCCACCTCATATACTTTTGGTGTAAAAGTTTCTGGATTTGTTCCAAATAATCGTCTTTTGCGAGAAGTATTGATCATCAAACACTTTACAAATTTATTCAGTAAACTCAACATTTTCATCATGGTAAAGTACACTAACGAGCAACGTCTGCAAATTACAAAAATTTTCTACAGATATTCGGGGTCGCTGACTGCAACTTTAAGAGCGTTAACTCCAATTTTCGGTCGTAATTATAGCCCTAGTAGATAGGCAATAACAAGTTTAGTGCAAAAATTTGAGTCTACATATTTGTTGTGTGATGTTGCCGTGCCAGTGAGACAACGGGTTGGTGGAAGAGTCGAAAATATCGCTGCCGTTCAGACGTCCGTAGCAAACGATCCAAATCAGTCAATTCCACGGCGTTCTCAACAATTGGGCATCGCTCAGACCACAGTATGGCGTATTTTGCGTAAGGATCTTGGTTTACACCCATAAAAGATCAAGCTGACTCAAGAATTGAGTCATTCTCCGAATGGGTTCTGGGGAAGATGCGCCAAGATGATAAATTTCATCTTAAAATCATCTTCAGTGACGAAGCTTATTATTGGCTAAATGGGTTCGTCAATAAGCAAAATATGCGTTATTGGTCGGGTGAAAACCCACATGTTCTTCATGAATCACCACTTTATCCACAAAAAATAACTGTTTGGTGCGGTTTGCATATCGGCGTCGTTATTAGGACATATTTTTTCGTCGACGATGACGATCGTCACGTTACTGTAAATCGTCAGCGTTATCGCGCCATGATCATCTATTATTTTTGGCCCGAGTTGGAAGATATGGACTTGGACGATATGTGGTTTCAACAGGATGGAGCCACAAGCCACAAGCCACCTCATACACTTTTGGTGTAAAAGTTTCTGGATTTATTCCAAATAATCGTCATTTGCGAGAAGTATTGATTTTCTCCGCAACATTTAAGGAGATGCTACTTTAAGTGAAGCAACGTGCCGTGATTGGTTTTGTCACTTCAAAGACGCAAATTTCTATGTGGACGACCGTCTGCGTGAAGGAAGACTAAATCCCTTCGAAGAAGCTGAATTGAAGGCATTTTCAAAATTCAAAATCAGCAAGTTATACGAAAACGCCAAAATTCGCAGCAAATTTACCAACCAAAATAAGTGCAACGAGTTTACCATACAGAGAAATCCAACCCAGAGGAAAAGGAAAAAGGTGAATACCAAAGTTCGATAAACCATTAAGATACAAGTCATGAACAGACATTTCAAGAATGTAACACTGACCCAGATGAAAACCTTGGCAAACAACTGGATGACATGTATTTTTTAGACTGAAGCGCTCTTCATTGCCGTACTCCGAACACTTTACGAAGGGTGAATTTACGTTTAAATCTCTGATAGACACCGGTTCAGGCAAGAATTAAATCCAGTCCCGTTGCATTGGACGCTAAATAAAATCGAAAAGAGTTACGCCACTAAGGAGAAGGAGATACTCGCCACCTACGCGCTGTCAAAAAAAAAAAAAAAAAAAAAAAAAAAAAAAAAAAAAAAAAAAAAACATGATAAAGCGAAAGAAGGCCATACTGGAAGAGTACAACTACGAGTTCAAGTATATCTAACAACAACTTGACAACTTTTTTTTTAAATAAATGGCAAACTATTTGAGATTGAGAAACGGCCGTTATTTCGCGTTCAATGTTGTCTCTGAGCTCTTCCAACGTCGTCGGGGTGTTGGCATAAACCGATGACTTAACGTAGCCCCACAGAAAATAGTCAAGCGGAGGTAATTCGCACAAAAGAGGCGGCCAATCAACTGGCCCATGTCTTGAGATAACACGCTCACCATACTTACTCTTCAATAAATAGATTGTAGCGTGTGCTGTGTGGCTTGTGGCACCATCCTGTTGAAACCACATGTCGTCCAAGTCCATATCTTTCCAGTCGGGCCAAAAATAATCGGTGATCATGGCGCGATAACGCTGACCATTCACAGTAACGTGACGATCGGTATCGTCGACGAAAAAATATGGCCCAATAACGCCTCCGGCATGCAAACCGCACCAAACAGTTATTTTTTGTGGATGAAGGGGTGAATCATGAAGCACATGTGGGTTTTCATCCGACCAATAACGCAGATTTTGCATGTTGACGAACCCATTGTGCCAAAAATGAGCTTCGTCACTGAAGATGATTTTGCGACTCCGAATAACTGTAGAAAATTTTTATAATAGTGACAGTTTGATGATTAGTGAAAGAGTGTGTTCACAAATTAAATTCAAAGTTGTCAAGTCTCTATTGGAAAACCCTATATGTGTTGTTGTTTTAATCATGTCAATTAGTGAAATGAATCAATACTTGTTTTTCTGGTATTTTGGGGTTGTAAGTGGGCTTCGTGGGGTGGTGATATCACTGACATAACTTGCGCTTCTCATTCTCTTTTTTTTTCCTCCGTTATTCCTTTTTCTTTTGCTCGTAGGTCTCACAGGTCGTTTTCTTTCTTGTACCATATATTATGTAGTGACGCTTCGTAGGAGAGTTGTTTCCCTAAGAATGTTTGCCTGCGTTCTTCATCTAACCATGAGTTTCGTGGAGGGGGTTGTATGAGTCACAGTCGTCAGTTCCCGAGTTTATGATGACTATCAATGCTACTGGCCTTCAGCCTTTGATTTTGTTTTCATAGCACATGTCGAAAGGTTGAGAGATCGCCAAACACTATGTTGCGATTGTAGCCGTTCAAAGATAAGTCCCTCAAAAGTTTATCTTCGTTGTTGTGATGTCTGTTTTAGATTGCATTGAATAGTAATTCTCAAGATGGTAAGAAACAAGCCCGACGAATCTATAGATTAAACTGAAATAGACTAACAGAGTAGAATTTAATGCTTCCAAAGAACAATGCTGTCTGATCTAGTTAAGGCGAAAATTAAACACTCAGCCATTGTCCATGAATGGCACTTGTATCGTCGAAACCGAAAAACTTTTCATTCTCAATATGTATGTCAATGACAACTTACGTTGAAATGACCACATATTCGGTGTCATCAAAAAAGCTGTGAAATGTCTAGGTTTCCTAAAGCAATGTAAGAAATAATTCACCCCTCTGATAAGGCCAAAATATATAAGGCTCATCGGAGTACAATACGTCCAAAACATATCTGCATCTGTTAAACAGGATTCAAAACAAACCGTGCGATAAAACTCATATGTGATACTAATATCACTCAAACAATGGACACCCTCGAATACCGACTAATTAACCGAGAGAAGGAAACCGGAAAAAATTTAAACGAGTCAGGAATGAGTGCAATTTGTTTCTTAAGCGTGTGAGATTTCAATACGACCAAAAGCTGAGGCAAAAAATTCTACAATGTACCAAAGTTAGTAACAATTTTTGGTTGTTCGTCAAAAGTATTAGAAATTCTGCCTTATCCATTCCAACATGTAAATGGGATGTCAGCTCTTTGGACAAGGCCAATTTGCTTTCTGTGTACAACACTCTCAGATTGTGCTTTGTCTCCGCCTACACTCGAGTTTGTCGAATCTTTAATGGGACACATCTACTTTCGCACTCGTGTAGTAGCAAGAGTTTTTTACGATCTGGATCCGCTGGTCCAGATAGTAGTATTCCGCCCCTTCAAACTTTTAACCGTATCACCCGTTGCGCTATGAATGCTTATCAGTATACCCTCAAGCGCACTTTCGGATGTACTCTTAAATATCGTAATTCGTTCCTAAGCCGTGCAACTCGCTTATGGAATGCCCTGCTTAGCTCTTTATTTCCTAGTCATTATAATCCTCAAATATTTAAAACCAACTTTTATCTTTCCATCTCCCTGATTTCCCTTCACCCGCGCTGTGTGCAAGGATTTTAAAGGTACTTAAATCTTTTGAGCGCGAGCAATTTATATAGATATATAAAAAAAACTATAGCCTTCCTCTGCAAAAAAGATAATTATTTATATACAGGGTATCCGCTATTTCGGGGAATGACTTCCGGGTCATTTGACATATGTTAACTGTTGTTAGAAACATAGGTAAAAAAACATAAATTCCTATTTTTATGCAGGTTTTCCATGTAACATAATATCTATAGGTTTTTCTGCAAACTTGTTGATGATTTTTTTTTACTATTGTTACGCTCATAAGAAAAAAATTGTAAAATGTTATGTTTATGGATTATTTCCTGGAGAAAAGTGACCTCAAAGTCAAAAATTAGCATGGGTAAGAAAATTGGATATCTGAGGACTCAAGATATCAACTTTATTTAAACGAAGTTACAAAGGCTAGTATTTCTTCTAAGAACAAAGTTCTCAAATAAGTTTCTACCATTAGTACTAAAAGATAAATTTTTGTTAACATAGTTCAGGGTAACAGGGTAACTTAACATTTTCTTGAATCTTAGAATATACCCAACAATTATTCCCGATTATCCTTGACGAATTAGGGGACACCTTGTATATTAAAATGTTAATAAATATTAGCTTACCTTTGTGTTTCTTATCGGTGATATTTAGATTTAATCAAATTATTTTGTGTATTTCCTATTCCTTATTATCTACTAAAATACGACTTATTGCACTGTTATATAATATTATTTTTTATGGCTCTTTAATTTTTTTTTTAAAATTGCGCGCGTGCACCAAGGGGATATGAATACCCTTTTACTGGCTTTTCCGGGGCGCGGGCGGGTGGTGTAGTA
The DNA here is from genome assembly GCA_907269105.1 of Volucella inanis. Lineage (NCBI taxonomy): Eukaryota > Metazoa > Arthropoda > Insecta > Diptera > Syrphidae > Volucella > Volucella inanis. Next base: position 71,542,485 of record OU026154.1, on the reverse strand, counting down.
GTTTTGAAACTCAAGTGTTAGGTTTCGATATTTTTCCAAAGGTGGCTGTCAAACTGGAGCCAGTACATCCTAAACCAGTGGGTCTTAGTACGTGCTAGTTGTTAGTTCGTCACATTTAGCCCAGCCAGCAACCACTCCAACATCAGCTTTATGCCTTCATGTCAGTGTTGACGCTGTTGGGACTTACATATAACTTCATACAATTTCCATGAAAATACTTTTTCAGAGAATTGCCTCGCACAAGTTTGACTTGTTAATCTTTTCTTGCGCATTCCTCGATTTGTGCTTTTCTTTTTCTAAATTTTGTTTTGCTTGTTGATGCGTATGTCTTAACTTACATTGTCAGTTCATTCAGGTAATTATCCAAATCATATGCAGGGCGTCCCAGTTTAGCAGTATAATTCTTAAAGCGTATATTCCTAAAGTTCCGCCGAACAAAAAATTATATTTCAGGGGGGGTCTATTCTTACTCTCTTTCAGTCCATCAAAGTGGGTGATTTAAGATTAAGATTTGTAAGATTTCTTTTTCTAAATTTTGTTTTGCTTGTTGATGCGCATGTCTTAACTTACATTGTCAGTTCATTCAGATAATTATCTAAATCATATACAGGGTGTCCCAGTTTAGCAGTATAATCCTTAAAGGGTATATTCTTAAAGTTCCGCCGAACAAAAAATTATATTTCAGGGGGGGTCTATTCTTACTCTCTTTAAGTCCATCAAAGTGGGTGACCTCTTATTTGGAGGTGTAACCTAGTACAAAATAGTTTCAGACATTTCGAAAAGATAATTTATTAGTTCATACAATTCCTAAATGCTTTGGGTACATCTCTGCAACAACAAAAAAGTTATGGCTCGTTAAACTCAAAATTATGAACATTTTGAATTTTAAATGCATTTTTCTTTATTAAACTGTTTGTGAAAGAACATGCGGGGGTACTAAAGTGTTCCCTATCAATCCAGTCCAAATATTTACGCTAAACTTCCTTAAAAAAAAACAACATATTTTAAAGAAGTTGTTTATAATAATTCCTTACATTTAAAAAGATGTTATGCGTATTAAATAAGGATTGAAGTCTGACCAATGGTGCAAATTATGGTGGTTTGTTACCCCATTTCTTTTGAACTGCGCTTCGTCAGTCCACAGAATGTTCTTGAGAAATTGCCCGTCTTCTGCCTGTTTGCGCAGTATAATTGGCGGAATTCCACTCTTCTTTGCGCATCACCTGGATGCACCGGTGTCAAATGGTAAGGATGCAATCTATTATTCCGTTGCGTTCTGGGTATCGTCATTGGTACTCCAATCTTGCAAATAAAAAGTTTCCATTGCAAATCCCGTATACACTAAAACACTATTTCCACGAATTCACATTTTGAATGCATTTTGTGGAGATCAACTTATCAATTGGCTGTTCACTTACAGAGCAAAATGTGGATTGTAGATCAGTTGAAACATTACATTATGATAATTATTACCAAATGTAATATAAGTATACCACAATATCAAATTGGAAAAAAAGGATAGTAACAAAAAATTATTTAGAAGTTATAGCGTTTAAAATGGTTACATCTCCAGATTAGAAGTCACCCGGTGCATTTCTCTTTGGTAATTTTTTTCTGACAAAAAACGGCTTTTACTACAAAATCTGTTGATCTTTACGTACGTTTCTGAACATAGTTTTTAGGAAGAAATTTCATAAAAATCAGAAAATTTTTTAAGTAAAAAAATGGAACCGCAAATTTTCTCAAATTTGAGTTTAACGAGCCATAATTTGTTGTTGCTGCACAAGCATTTAAGACTTGTATGCACTTCTAAATTATTTTTTTGAAATGTAAAAAAATTATTATACTTGTACTAGTTTAAAGTGGTTCCACCTCCAAACTAAGTCACCCACGTTGATGGACTGTAACTTGAAATTTAGTGAGAATAGACCCTCCTGAAATACAACTTTTTTGTTCGGCGGAACTTCAGAAATAAGCCTTTAAGGGGATTACCACCTTGACCAAAAAGTTCCCGGTGGCGTCACCGTGTGTGGCGCTCCCATTGTTCCGATTTGATTTCTGTTTTTTTTTTGTTAAGTTGGTATATCTGTTGTTGACATTCCCTTTTTAGCGTCATTCGTAGATTGTTATTTGCAAAAGTTAGGTAGACAAAAGCACATCTATCTGAGAAAATAAATTTTTGTTACCCTCATAGATACGTAGTCTGAAACAGTAAAAACTTTCTACTAATTGCTTGATATCAGCATCTAAGCTTTTCCCATAAATAGATAGAACGTTTTGATCTTCTTGAAGTTTTCTAGATTCCTTGATCATATAGTTTGTCGTTCTTGGAAACTCTTCTATAAATTTGTCGACGCTCCATTCTCTTGAAACTAGAGACAACAAAATAAGTTGGGTGTCTTTGCTTGTAGTTTTATGGAAAATTTCTTTTATTTTCCCTACGAAATATTCTTCCTTTCTGGAATTATCTTCATCATTATCAATAGTAACAGAGAAAATTTTCTCTGCAATTTTCAACATAGACTTTTCCAATTTTGACTGCACATATTTTAAGTCACTAAGTCTTCTCTTGTCGGATGTATCTTCTCCAATATACTGTAAGCGTTCATTAATCAAATTGAATGCAATATCTTTATCGAAATACATTTCATCAACTTCAATTTGATCTTCAACCTCTAGCAGTGATGGCGTTGTATCAAAATTTCGAATTTGACTCAATTTTTTCTTACACGTAAAAAATTTTAGTTGCATCGTAACCATCCATGGTGGTACAGGCCGCAAATCACGAGCACTGGGTTAATGAGGTGGTAAATCCAGAGAATTGCAGCACGTTTTCCACACAAAAGCATTCATTATAAATTTTATTACTCTCAACTCTTATTGCGATACAATCTAAAATAAATCCAGAGCTCACGACAGATTAACATCAACTGAGTGCAAATTAATTAAGCCTAACTTCTAAAATCCTCGAAAACCGGAAATATGCAGTTATTAGTCATTGAAGAAATAAAACAAGCACAGTGAAGTTTTTCTTCTAAAAAAAAATCTATGTACTTATGTATGTGCACTCGTGTTATATGTGAGAATAAGAGGAGTAACGTAATAAATATTTAGTTTTTTGATTTATCCGCCTATAAAACATTATTTTGGGCGAACCCATAGAGATCCCACTTTGAGATTTGAAATTGAAATAGAGGACGAATCTCTCTATAATATATAAAATAAGGATATTCTGGAATATCCTTCGTCCTTCCTAAATTCAACAAGGTATATTTTATCAAATTCTGATGAGCAGAGTCAAAGTTATGTTTAAATATAAAAGAAGCATACATTTTGATTGTTTGCCAATTTTTGAAGTTCCGTTACGCGCAAACTATATCGAATTCTGCAAAACTTTTGCCATATGATTCGTACCACTCCAATAAGTATTTCTACCACTTTTCAGCCAAATCGAAGCGATGTCGTTCAGAGCTCCCCATATAACTTCGGCGATTTATTGTGGAATGACCCTTTTCCAACATTTCCAACGTTCGCGCACCATTAAATCCGTTTTTTACGCAAAATTTAATACAAGTTCGTTGTTGCAAATTTAAATCCATTTCCAAAATTGTAAAAAAATCGACTACACACACAGAGATAGATGTACTATTGGCTACGTAACTTTTGCAAATGTCAAGCTATGACGCTAAGATTTAGATGGAATGTCAACAACAGATGCATCAATTTAACAAGAAAAAAAAAAAACAGTAATCAAATCGGAACAATGGGAACGCCACACGGTGGTTATTCCGTTTTTTTTTTTTTTTTGATGAAAGCGGTATTACCATATAATAATGTCTAAGCCCCTTTAGGAAAAAATCTTAAATTTTTAGTTGATACAGGAGCTTTCACAAATTTCATTAATCCTGAACATAGAAATCCTGAAAAATATTAAACCATTGAACCTAAATTAATTAATTCAATATTTAATGAACACACACATAATAAACAGACTACACTCGAAGCATTTCCAGCGTAGAATAAAACCGAAAAATTTACTTAGTTTTTAAATTCCATAATGACTTCGACGGTCTTATAGGCCTAGAAGCACTAAATCTACCTTAAACCAATGTAAATTTTAAAACAAACTTTTGGACACTGAACACTATATTATTCCTCTCTATTTTAAACCAAATTTTTCATCTAAAGTATATAATGTACCAGCGAATTCTAAAACCATTGCACAACTACCAGTAGATGTACAGGATTTATATTTATTTATATACCAAAACCAAAGATAGAAAAGATGTTTACTATTCCATAAGGAATTTCCAAATCAATGAAATGGTACTGTCAAGCAGAAGTGATAAATACAATATTACAAACCAGGATCAACAATTTTTTCTTAGAACAATCCCTTAAAGATGAAAAAGCTACAACCTTCCAAGAAACAAATAATTTATATATTCAATAAATACTCGTACCACCACAGATAAGCACCACCAAAAGCCATAATATAGAATAACTCTTAATACAAACCCATCTAAACGACGGAAAGAAACATTTATTGTAGTTAAACTCTGTAGAAATTTTGACGTTATCTTCTTCAGAGAAGAGCAGCCCTTAGCCTTTACTAATTAAGAAAAGCATCGTACTAGAACTACCAACGATATTTCTGTTTATAGTAAATCGATGTCCAGGTGTCCAGAAATTCATAAAACCAAAATTCAATCTTAAAATTCAAAAGCTTAAAACAGGGAATAATTGGACTAAGGTACTTACCATGGAGTAGTCCCATTTGGATAGTCTCTCAAAAAGTCGATGCCTCTGGCAAATGTAAGTGGACAATAGAGAAATCAATGAAAAAACTAAAGTAGGTCGCTATTTCTTCCTGAATATTAGATAAGTTGGGGCGTTGCAATTACTTTACAACCCTAGATCTCGCATCTGGCTTTCACCAGATCGAAATCGATCCGAGGAACATCAACAAAACGGGTTTCACTGTCAGTAACGGACATTATGAATTTAAGAGTATAAGAATGCTGTTTGGGCTGAAAAATGCCCCATGAACATTTCAGATAGTTAGGGATTACATCCTAAGGGAACTTCAATGCAAATTTTGGCTTGTTTATATGGACGATATAATAATATTTTCAAGCTCCCTTCCAGAGCATATGGAGAACTTGAATAAAGTGTTTTCAAAGCTAAGAAAGAAGTAGTTTTCCTCAACCATATGGTAACACCAGATAGTGTCAGGTATGAAATATGTGTACGATGTCGTCTCTAGAAAAGGGAAAGATAATACAAACGCCGACGCTCTAAGTAGAATTACATATAATAGGAAATCAGAAAAAGGTAGAACTAAACATCAACGAATCCGAATCCCTACAAGGCATATAAAGGCCTTCACGGCATATAAAAAATTTTTGTCACAAACCAAGGCGCAGAATTCTGCTCCTCAATATTTAAATACTTCTGTAAACAATATAGTACCCACGACCACATAACTTCTAATCAACAATTCACTAGGAACGCACTAGTAGACTTATATAAGGTTTTCTAATAACGAATTGACAACTTTTTTTTTTTTTTTTAATAAAAGACAAACCATTTGAGATATTTCAAAAACTTTATTATTGGCTTGAAGTACAATCAAAATATTTATGAATGGAACTCGACTATACGGCCGCTATTTCGCGTTCAATGTTGGCTCTGAGCTCTTCCAACGTCGTCGGCGTGTTGGCATAAACCAATGACTTAACGTAGCCCCACAGAAAATAGTCAACCGGCGTTAAATCTCACGAACGAGGCGGCCAATCGACTGGCCCATGTCTTGAGATAACACGCTCACCATACTTACTCTTCCATAAATCGATTGTTGCGTGTGCTGTGTGGCTTGTGGCACCAACCTGTTGACACCACATGTCGTCCAAGTCCATATCTTTCAATTCAATGGCGCGAAAACGCTGACTATTCACAGTAACCTGACGATCGTTATTGTCGACGAAAAAATATGGCCCAATAACGCCGCCGGCATGCAAACCGCACCAAACAGTTATATTTTGTGGATGAAGTGGTGATTCATGAAGCACATGTGGGTTTTCACCCGACCAATAACGCATATTTTGCTTATTGACGATCCTATTGAGCCAAAAATGAGCTTCATCACTGAAGATGATTTTGCGATGAAATTCATCATCTTGGCGCATCTTCTCCAGAGCCCAATCGGAGAACGTACGTCGCTTCAAATGGACCATCGGCTTCAATTCTTGAGTCAGCTTGATCTTGTATGGGTGTAAACGAAGATCCTTACGCAAAATACCCCATAATGTGGTCTGAGCGATGCCCAATTCTTGAGAACGCCGTGGAATTAAATGATTTGGATCGTTTGCTACGGACGTCTCAACGGCAGCGATATTTTCGACACTGCGACCAACCCGTTGTCTCCCTGACACGGCAACATCACACAACGAATATGTAGACTCAAATTTTTGCACTAAACTTGTTATTGCCTGTCTACTAGGGCAAGAACTACGACCGGAAATTGGAGTTAACGCTCTTAAAGTTGCAGTCACCGACTCCGAATATCAAATTTTATAAAAATTGAGATAAGATCCTGACTCCTTCATATAACAATGCAATTCATTCTGCAACGAAGCTAACCCCTTTCGAGTCATATTATAATCGTACATACACATTCAAAAATCTAACCTACAATAGTATACACGATTATTTAGAGAAACTAAATAAATATCAAGATCACTTTTATGAAATCATTAAATAACAAGCAAAAAAACAGGTCGTTCAAAATATTGAAAAACTACAATAAATAGGACACAAAAAACTCCTAAAACCATAAGAACAGGATCAATAGTAATTGAGAAAGAGTACAGAAGGAACAAAATGACTCCTAGGCTTACCAAGCATTGAATTAGTGAAAGCAATAAGGTTACCCTTATTAAGTCTAAGGATAAAAATCTACATAAATCAAAAACTAAAATAAAACGTAAATTTAAGGTTACTAACAACCAGGGCACATAAACTAGAGACATAGGATCTGGGCAATAGTAAGGAGTTATTAGCTCTATATAAAGGCCCAGGTAAAATCATAGGACAATACACCATTCTAATTCATATAGTAGATTTAGAACAGTATACAAATAACATTGAGGAGATAGAAAGATCAACAGAAACAATAAAAAGAAACGAAAACTTCAAAATAATGGATGAAACTACTTACATCAAATTTAATGATTTAAAGCGCCAACTAGACATCTTACTCCCAAGAGGAATAAGTAAAAAAGGACTAATAAATGGTTTACGCTTCTTAATAAAAACCATAACAGGCAAGTGATTCAATTTCCAAAAATAGTAAAATCAGCATTCCAGCAGACAATTTAAGAAGGAACCATGCTTAGCAAAATAATTAAAGAACGATTCAATAATATTACAAAGCACATAAATACATAACAAGAAAAATTAGAAAACTATCTTAAGAAACATCAAAAAGACATCATAAATTAAATCCGCATAGGCCAAAATAACTTCCAATATATCCAGTACATACACCAAATTATTTTTAATAATAATACACCTAATTTACACCTGCAAGACATTGCAGAGTCTTGATTTATGGCAAACATAGTTTCTAAGCAAATCATCAATCCTCTGAATTAAAATACTCGTATATCAATGACAATTTGAAAAAAAAAAAACAGAATACCAAGATAATTTCTAATGAAGAAATATATAAGTTTTTAGGGCTACAGGCATACTATTACCATTCTCAAATCATTTTCAACATACAAATAAGAACGTTTTTTAAACAAAATTTTCTCCACCACCTAATATCTCTTCCTATAAATAAAACCCACACAATCTATATACCCAAATCCTATGTCCTTATAAGAGATATATATATAATATTTATTGACAAAGCATGTGCAACGATAGAAAAGATATCCTGCTGTGAGATAGATGAATTAAAACAAGAGAATCAAAAAGTTGCATTGCCTCCCTAATCCAAAACACACTAATATGCACCCTCAGCTAAAAACGGCAACAGAGTAATCTAGTCAGAAGAAAACTATATCATATTAATCGACGTCCCATCAACCCAGATAAAAACAACGTGTGGAATTCCTGAAAAGATTGAAAAGGTACGGTTTTAATACACTGCAAGGATTGCGAAGTGAGCATATTTTTGTTTTTATTTTTTTAACTTCGCGAAAGGTTCACATTATTGCCAATACCATTCGCAAATTTGAGTCGCAGTTTACATAATACAGAGGCTGTATTCTAAGAGAGGGCACCACTTGAATTAAATCCATACCATTTTCAGTTAGTATAAATTTGACAGCTGTCGGATGATTAGTTCTCGAGGTATAGCATTGTGAGTGAAGCAACTTTTGTTATTGTGGAAAAAATGGATTCAAAGCAATTCAAATGCAGCCGATGCAAAGAAATGGCTTGATAAGTGTTACCCGGACTCTGCACCAGCCGAACGAACCATTCGCAAGTGGATTGAAAAATTTAAAAGTAGTCATACAAGCACCACTATTTCAGATGAAAACATCAAAAAAGTCGACAAAACGATTACGAATGACCGTAGAGTGAAGTTGATCGAGATAGCTGAGGCTCTGAAGATATCAAAAGAGAGTGTTGGATATATCATACACGAATATTTGGACATGCGAAAGCTCTGTCCAAAGTGGGTGCTCCGTTTGTTCACAGTCGACCAAAAACTATTACATTGCGTTGTTGGAGCGTTTGAAGGATGAAATCGCAGAAAAACGGCCGCATTTGAAGAAAAAGAAATTGTTTCATTAAGACAATGCACCATCTCACAAGTCGATGAAAACGATGGCAAAATTGAATGAATTCGACTACGGATTGCTTCCCCACACACCGTATTCACCAGATTTGGCTCCCAGCGACTATTTCCTGTTCGCAGACCTCAAAAAAATACTCACCGGAAAGAGATTTAAGACCGATGAAAAAGTTATCGCTGAATCAGAGGCATATTTTGAGGCTAAACCGAAATCGTACTACAAAACTGGTATAGAAAAATTGAAAAAACGTTTCAATCAGTGTATCGCCCTCGAAGGCAACTATATTGATAAATAAGGTTGAATTTTGCAAAAAATTTGTGTTTTACTATAAAACGGCACTGACTTTTCAGCCCATGTGTTAAGTGGTTGATACTCGATCGGTTAGACCACATCCAGCACGTAGTGAAGAGATTATAGCATCTGTAGCTGAGAGTGTACACGAAGACAGTGACGAATCGATTCGTCGTCGTTCTCAGCAGCTTGGTTTAGCATATTCGGCAACTAGGCGTATTTTACGTGAGTAACTCGGCATAAAAGCATACAAAATTTAACTTGTGCAAGAATTGAAGCCAGGTGGCTTGAATTTGCGTCATATTTTCAACGAATGGGCTTTGGAAAAACTCAATGAAAATCCGATGTTTTATCGTGAACTTTTGTTTAGTGATGAAGCCCATTTCTGGCTCAATGGATACGTTAATAAACAAAATTGCCGTATTTGGGCTGATGAGTAACCCGAAGAGTACTAAAAGCTACCATTACATCCATTAAAAACAATGGTATGGTGTAGTTTATGGGCTGGTGGAATCATTGGTCCATATTTCTTCAAAAATTAGGCAAATCAGAATGTTACCGTCAATGGTAACCATGATCGCGCAATGTTAACGGACTATGTGCTTCCTGAAATTCTAGCACATGGTCTCGGTGAGGTCTGGTTTCAGCAAGATGGCGTTACGAGTCATACAGCGCGTGAAACAATGGACTTGTTGAGAAATCATTTTGGTGAGCAATTATCAAATTATCAAACAAGATTTACATACTATTATAGTATACATAATTAAATTGATTGAAAGCCCAAAAGCAAGGCCCAAGAAAGGCTCTTTTGAAACAATTGTGAGCAATACTTTATCCAAAACTCATTTTTAACAAATATGTTCAGATAACTGTAATTACGCAACTGCATAACTTATGTTTAATCACGTTACATAGTGCAGTTCCTCATTAATATAATTTTTACTAAAAATTAATAAAATATACGCAAGCTCAACCAAATTTAGCTAATCTTATATTTAAATTCGGTTATTCTATATCAAATTCTATATGCAATTTACGTTCTATCACGCAGGAACAAAGGTGTATTTAAGTTTTTAGAAAGAGTTATTAGAGATAATTGATATCTTCATATAAGAAAATTTGTTATCTCCTTTAGGCCTTCAGGGAGCTTAGGTGTGGGTACTCTCCGAAGCTTAGTTGTATAATACCATATGTACATATTCTTATTCCTAGTATCCTATGGGGCAGTATTAAGATAAAATAATACAAGTCATTCAAATGTACCATACTTTGTTATAGAAAACAACAATAAAATATTACCGTATTGATTCATTATCATTAACTTATGAGTATTCGTTCTATTTGGGCTATTAATTAGAGTAAAACCTCAAAAGGCAAACCAATCAATTGAGTCATTGAGTATAACCGATAAATGTTATGTACGTAACTAACCTTCGATGATACTTCAATTTTCTATGGCACTATTCATAAAGATAAAAACAAAATAACACAGAGCTATCGGGCCCATATGGATGAGTAAGCCGGGTGTTGGTTTTTTGTTAAACTTTCTCCACTCTCGAAACGAACGTAATACGACACCTCAAGAAAATTTATCGTTTTCATCCCTCACTGAGCAAACAAATTTAAGGGTTAGTACAACGAAGTAGGGTATAACGAGTTGGTTAGCTTGAACTTATATCCTTCCATAACCGATTTTCTTTCCTGAAAAATTACCCATCCGTATTGAAGGATCAGGATATGTTGAAGATGGGAGTTTATTGAAGCAAAAATACATTAAGTGTATGCTGGCTTCACCGACTAGTTCCGAACACTAATGCTGGTACCAGTTGATAGTTGTTTTGTTATTAGATTCACATTCGAGTATGTGTTATGTAACTCACTATGTAACTTACTGCACCGACATGTTTTAACTTTTAAGTAAAAACAAACCATTCTTTGTCCAAAGGAAATTCTACCTTTCGTTGGTAGTTAGGAGAAAAAAAAATTATATTTCCGAAAGTAGAAAAGTAAATGTGGATTGTTTCTAGGTGAATGCTCTATAAATTAAAGAGAAATATATTACCTATAGTTCCGCTCTAATCAGTACACAGAAAAGTTCAGTTAATACTAAGTTATTGTTAGGTTGGCTCTTTCTTAAACTATTCGAGTATAAAACAGAAATGAAGGTATTACCTCGTAATGTCCCAAGAAGAAAGGTAAATCCACTATCTAATTATAGCGCACGAGTTTATTTTACGAACCAAGAAATAGTCTTCGTAGATTTAGCCCGATTTCACCTACAAACTTTTTAATAAAACGAACTTCAAAAATTAACACAAAATTGAAGAAGTTGAGGGCATTAAAAGTTCGATTCTTTAATTCTTCAAGATTGTACTTGAAGTTTGTTTTCCTTCGAAGGTTCTTCTTTTCGTTTTGTTTTTTCTCATTTCTTCTTTCCTTTTTTTCACTCTCCCTTGAGTTTGTGAAACTTTTTGTGTCCATCTTTGTCCTCTGTTGCTGCTAGTATACGAGTACATACGTAGCTAACTTAAATGGAAGCGGGCAGGCCGAGTTTTCTTAAAAAATAAAATAAAAAATAAAATAAAATAAAATAAAATAGAAGAAAACTAAGTGGAGAGTAATCTTTATGTGCTACTTGATTGTGAACATTTCAAAGCTAATTTTACAGCTTTTAGATCGTAAAGTTAAGGATTAAAAAGCTTTAAGGTCATGCCTGCCGAAAGGAAATCATAATTGCACGTTGCACATTCTGAGTACTGTGGGCAGTATACAAAAAAGGAAAACAAAAACAAAAAAAGCGAGACCAATGGGATAAAACTAAATTATCGTATTTTAGTCAGCCCTTTACTGAACGATGTACATACTCTTATATATGTATGAAAAGAGTTTTGTTATAAAGGAGCAAAGTCACTGAAGTTGATTGTGTAGGCCAAAGTCGAAATTCGACTGTCGAAAAGGAAGAAGTTAAGAGATGTGGGGTCTTTTTCCCATCACTGGTCACAGTGAATGTGAGAAATATGCTTTTAAATTCTGACAGAATACATATATCTGCACAAAAATTGCACTTGCAATGGACAAGTTTAAGATATTTATGAATAAAAGTTGACCTCTTTTGAATAAATTGCCAAGAGCTAAAAACTTTAACGTTCCTTCCACTTGGTTTTCTCCTATTCAATCCTTACTGCTTGGACTTTCTTCTCCATAATATTTAGCTTAAGTCAGTGGACTTGGCACTTTCTTTAAGCATATTTAATGAATAAGTGGAGTGAAGTGAAGTTTTCCGGTGGTTAAAAGTGGTTTTGTTTTTATTTATGCATGTAAAAGTAAATACAAAACATTTCAGGTTAGCTTTTAAACATTTGTTAAGTCAACTTTATAAGGTAAATGGATTTTTATTCAGAAGTCTGAACATATTATTTATTTGTTTAAATTAGATTTTTAAAGAAATCTACAATATCAATTTAAATGCAAAAAATATTATTTTATTCATTTTTAGCTAAGGTGGATAATCATTTTTTAAAAATACCATAAGGAAAAGAGAATGAATAATAGTAATGGTAATGGAGTTAAGCCAGCACATTGAAAAAGTTGCAAATGCATTAATAAATACTTGTTTGACGTAAATACATACCATGTAATAGGCGCAATATCTATTATATATACAAGTATGTTTTGAAATTGGTTTTCAATGGTTTTCAATGGTTTTCAAATGAAGGAAGAGAATAATCTCCAAAATAGAATGATAAAAATTAACTATAGGGTTTTCTAACAACGACAACTTGACAACTTTTTAAATAAAAGGCAAACTATTTGAGATATTTCAAAAACTTTATTATTGGCTTGGAGTACAATCAAATCATTTATGAATGGAAGTCGACTTCGTTCATATGGCCTCCGCGGGCACGTTTGAAACGATCGATTCGTTGGACCCAATTTTCAACGACTCGGGTGCATTTTCGGCCGAAACGGCCGCTATTTCGCGTTCAATGTTGGCTCTGAGCTCTTCCAATGTCATCGGCGTGTTGGCATAAACCAATGACTTAACGTAGCCCCACAGAAAATAGTCAAGCGGCGTTAAATCGCACGAACAAGGCGGCCGATCGACTGGCCCATGTCTTGAGATAACACGCTCACCATACTTACAATCAATAAATCGATTGTAGCGTGTGTTGTGCGGCTTGTGGCACCATCCTGTTGAAACCACAAGTCGTCCAAGTCCATGTTGATGAAGTGGTGATTCATGAAGCACATGTGAGTTTTCACCCGACCAATAACGCATATTTTGCTTATTGACGAACCCATTGAACCAAAAATGAGCTTCGTCACTGAAGATGATTTTGCGACTATGAATATCTGTAAAAAAAATTTTTAATTTGCAGACGTTGCTCGTTAGTGTACTTTAGCATGATGAGAATGTTGAGTTTACTGAATAAATTGACAGTGACAGTTTGATGATTAGTGAAAGAATGCGTTCACAAATTAAATTTAAAATTGTCAAGTCATAAATAATAAAAATTAAACTTTTGATCTGTCAAGCAAGATTGTTGTCCAAACAATTCAACTACAAAAAAATTTTTATACTGTTGTAGCGACCACCTTTAAAACGCTACAAAGTCACAGCTAAATGCAGCCAATGTACTACGAACGCACCCAGCAGCTTTTACCACGAAATTTCCGATGATGCTCAAAAATTATTTTCTTCTTTGTCCTTCATCTTCTGGAGTCTTCGTAGAACAGTGGGTACCAAGGACAAACAAAATTTAAGTAATAAATATTATACATAATTAAATTATTTTGATTAAATTAAATAAAAGTGAATTGAATAGATTAATACAATAAAACTCTTTAATTTACAATCTTTACTTTTACACTGTATATAAGATCAATACTTCACAAATGGCATACAAAAGTTACAAGGTATACCGGAGACGTTTGAAGAGGTCTAGAAAGGCATTTCACCACCGTTAAAAAAAAGACCCATATGGGGCAGTAACTGATTTTTTTTGTTGAATGTGTGCATAAATTCCAAGAAACTGGATCAGCAGCAGATGTGAAATCATCAGTGCGTGTTTCTACAGACCATTCAGCCGAAAATATTGCTACTGTACGTGAAGGTGTGGTCGAGAGCCCAAGCACATCAACTCGTCATCGTGCGTAGTAGTGAAACCTCTCAAGAATCATATTACGTGTAATTTTAATAAAAGATCCAAATATACAAGTTAACTCAAGGGACATTAACCCGAGGGGTAACTAAGTGACTACAATGTTGCCAAACTGATACAAACTGCAAGATTGTAGTTTGCATGCGTATCTAATAACGCGAACTGCACAGAAGTAATCTTACCTCTGGCCACTGGCTTGTCTAACACCTTACGACCTCATGCACGGGGCGCAGCATCAGCAATATTTGGACTAAGGCTTAGGATAGTTAAGAATATTTTTATATCTTAGATTGAGTTTGTATTTATAAAGTTTACACGAAAAATAATGTTTGAATAAAACGAAGATTAAATAACTTATATAATAATGTATTCTTGATTGTAAAATGAAGTAATTTGTATTTTTGAAGGTAAAATAAAATAATTGGCGCCCAACGGAAAAAACAAAAAAGGGAAAACGAAACTGTATAGAGAATACTAAATTAGTGCAGGTGAAAGTTCTAGAAACAGTGCAAGTTTTGTAAATGTTTGGTCGACCACTGCGATGCAACCCAAAATTTTACTGTTGTAAATAAAGGAGCAGATTTACCCAGAGTAGAATCCAGTTCAGCTTTTATATTGGTTGGGCTGAGGCCTTTCAAATAAAAGTGTTGTATCACATAACGATGACCAATTTTCTCCATTTTCACAAATTCACTGACAATGTTCACTATTTATGGCTGCCAAACAAATACTAAATAACGTGGCGCTTTCAAACTTGAAACATATGCTTTATAGACTGCGTACTTTCCAATACAGTGATATTTTTAAACAACTACCACCATGTTTTGGTCAGGTGGAGAAATGAAGCTAACATTTCTTACAAATAACTCAGTTATGTCTTATGAGTCGTCAATTGCAGCTACAATAAATGAAAAATATAGAATGGACGCGCAGTGCGTATTCATTTTGGGAACAAAAAAACTCTCGAACGACGTGCTTTTCTGGGCACGACCGAAAGATTTACCTTCAGCCCTCGCGTTGGCTCAAGAAGTCGAAGCTAATCACGAAAGGAACCTATTTGCCAGCAATTATGCTACATGTCCGGAGAACGAGGACAAGCAGTAACAACAAAATAGGAACGCCCCGAATCAAACATATGCCAATCAGGCGAGCTCTACAAACCAGAACAAAAATCCTCACGTTTTAAAACGTCAGAACTTTGGGAATCGGGCTCTTCAGCCACAGCCGCCACAAGAACCAATGGATACTGGCGGTTTATCTCGGTACAGCCAACCAACTATGGCTCAAAATAATGGTGGTTTTTACAACCCACAACCTCCTCCGATGAACCAAGTTCAGTGTGGTGGCCCGGGCAATGGTCAACAATATAGCAGCCAAGGTCAATACTATGCTCAAAACCAGAAGTGATCACATAGCGGTACAGCTCGATTCACGAAAGAATAAATTATACGGCTCAGCAAATTATACCCTCAGCTCGGTGTGACCAAAAACCCTCAGCTTAAGGTGACCGGGACTATAAGTCAATAGCGAATTCGGAATAAAAAAAACTTATGTGGTAGTTTTGCCAGCGAGGAAGAACACCTGTAATGGTATTTGCAAACCTCCCGCAATAATTAAAATTTTTCAATGCATTGTAAAATATAAAATAGATTTTCACATTAATGAGCACATATCTGAGCGTCAACATAGTTTTGGTTCGGGTCGTTCGATAACATTTAATCTGGTCCATTTTACATCTTTTGTGATTAAGGCTGTGAAAATGGTTGTCAGGTAGACTCCGTTTATATGGACTTAATCAAAGCTAAAGTTACAAATCTACATGATTGCATAAGCCTTCGAGAGACCTTAAAAATTTATCGAATGGCTGAATGCTTAAAGTTAAACGGTAGAAAATGCATAGTTATGTATTTCACAAATGCTTCATTCGTTTAATTATCGTATTGAACTTAATTATTGTATTGAATTAATTTTTGTTTATTATTAAATACATAATTGCGAAGGCTACAAAATAATTTTTGTTTATAAAGTGAAATTCTGAATGGCTGTTTTAAAAATGTGCGTAACGTTTTCTTAAGCTGAATCAATTACAAGTCTACGGCCTTTCAAAAAGTTTTACCTCGAAATCAAAGGTTACTCACTCCAACGGCCTGTAACTTCAAGGGGAGGGGAGGTGAAAATAGACCCCATTTGCAATAAAATTTTTTGTTCGCCATAAATTCAGGAATCTTCATCTATCAGGATAAAACCTTTACTGGGATATCCTGTATATGTTTACAGAACTCACCGTAGGGCAGTGATTAGTTCACCGGCTAGTATGTGATAGATTTGGTTTAATTTCAGGTAGTAACACAATAAAAATAGAAAACTTTTTAGAAAAAATTAGTAAATATGAAGAGATGAGAAGCCCTGTAAGCAGACGTTTGAGCCTCGAATATATATCGTCGGTTCAAAGGTAAAAGTCATTTTCTAACAAAATATACACAAGGAGATAATTTGATTTAAATACAATTCGGGTTTTAAAATTCCAATTATACAGATAAAAAATAGATTTTTGTTTTTTGCTTGTTATTTACTTCTACGCACTTGATGTCATAATTTTTATTTGAAAAAAGCAGTTAATTTACATGATTTTAAGAGAAATGTACAAAAATTAATGATTTTTACCTTTAGACCGACGATATCGTCTTTATTTCAAAATTCCCTCCCTAATAACGAAGCCGTATGAGTTCCTCATAGAATTTAGATTACAACTGTTTTTTTTTTGTTATCGTTGTACGAGCTGAAGTGCGATCTAACAACGCAAGGTTGCCAATTGTTGGATATTTTGAGAGTTAATCGCATTATTTAAGGATATTTTTATTATGTTCGTTGGCCTCCTTAAGATGAAAGTTGCTGCGCAAAATCTCCTCTTTAAGCTTCAGGAAATTTTTTATAGCTTCAAGTTGTAGCTTTTTTTTATTTTTTTATTTAATTCTTATTTGATATTCTATATATATATATATATATATATATATATATATATATTACTTATCTTTCGACTATAATATGGTTTGAATCGTCAATAAGTGAACTACCGGATTAAACTTCCACAACCAAAGACCAAACCAAACAAACTAATTTTTTATAATTTAAAATGAAAAACCTAAGTGTTTGTAAGTAATGCAATGTCTGAACAAGCCTTAAATTGTAGAGCCTAAAACAATTTTTAACCTCTTGCGATCGACGCAATATTGCTTCTTATCACAAAATAGGTTTCAAAAGTTTTGATAATAGATTTCATCGGTTGTTTCTTGTCTTCCCCTAGTCCTAATGTTCCAAAGATTTCTATTGAAAGTTCACCCGCACATGATAACAATCTAACCAATTGAACTATCTGGTTTCCACAAAGTCTTACATTTTCTCCAATTTTCCTTTACCATATATTTCCGTTCATTGACAGTGGGTCTGGCTTTTGAAAATTTGTTTCACTCATTTTTTAAATTTATTAAATTGTTTATTAACTTTAACTTTTCGAAAACTTTTTTTTTTATTTTTTTTAATCTATTTATTTATCTGGTTGTTTATTCTTTTTACTTTTATTTTTTCATCGGCTATTCTATGTTGAACACCATATGTGCATAATTTATTTACTCTTTGATAAGCTGTTTACAACTAACTACTTAAGACGTAGAGTAGATTAGCTTTCAGCAAATATGATATAGTGTTACAATATCTACATCAGTAATCTTGGTTGAACCTGAGGTGGCTTTGTTACACCATTGTGTTTAGCCCATGAAACATCATTGATCGGTTTCCAACGTTGTTAGAGTGTTAGAAGGTCGAGATTTGTTTTGAGGAAGTCATTATTGCCTCGAGTGAAGTTAAAACTCAAAGAAATTTCAGATAGAGACAAATTGTCCTAAGCTTATCTGAGAGTGTATGATGTGCACTCTGCCCTTTTTTCTATTTGAACGGAACTGTACTTCATTTAGAAGTTCGATATTTGTTTTGAGGATCTGATTATTATTAGTAACGTTTTCCAGATTAATAATGCAGGCTATTTCAATTCAAGAGAAAATTGAAATGATATTGATTTATGGAGAAAGTGGAAGGAACATCAATGGTGCTGTTGCCCTTTACGCCCAACGTTTCCCAAACCAAAAGCGATCGCGCGCTTCCTTTTATCGGGTCACCCAACAATTCACTGGTGAAGAAAGTGTGCAACCAAAGGAATCGGTCAGATAGGGTGGCTGTTGAGGACAATGAAATAGCAGTATTAGCTGCCGTTGCATACGATCCTCACATTAGCACTCGCCAAATAAGTCGTGAATCAGGAATTTCTCAAACGACTGTCTGTAAGATATAACATCGGCATAAATACCATCCTTATCATGTTTCAATGCATTAAGAACTTTCTAGTGAGGATTTTCGAAACCGAAAGAAACCACTTCAGCAAATTGAACGAGGCCCCCTTTTCTTCGCCAAGGTGTTATTCTCTGATGAATAACAAACCCTTTTTGGTTGCGACAAGTTGAACGCCAGCACCCTTGGAATGTTAATGTTTGGACGGGGATTACTGGGGATAAATTAACAGGTCCATATTTTATTGAAGGCAACTTGAATGGCGAAAAGTATGCAAACTTCTTGCGGGACCATCTTCCAGTATTACTAGAAGAACTGCCATTGCCATGGTTGTCCAGCCCATTATTCCCAAGTAGCCTGGGGCGTATTAAACAATGTTTATCATCAACGATGGATCGAACGAGGGGGTCCGAGGCAATGACCTACTAGATCACCTGATCTTACGTCACCTGATTCCTTCTTGTGGGGCTACTTAAAAAGTGAGGTTTACAGAAAAAAACCAACAACACGTGAGGACATGAAAAGACGAATACCTGAAGCTTGCCGGAAGATTACGCCAGAAATAGTTCTCAGTTCTGTTGGTTCATTTAGAGCGCGGATAGACAAGTGTATTGAAGTGAATGGTCACATTTTCGAGCATTTGTTGAAATAGTCTCGGCAAATAAACGTCGAAATGGGAAGAATTCAATGATTCAATAATGATAGGCAAGGGGACCCACTCTAATTAATCAGCCCGAAGGAAGCAGAATACTGCTACGTCCACGTCGTTGTTTCTGGGTTATGCTAAACGCAGTATATTAAAACAAAAGACAAGCCTACGAGCAATATGACTGAGCAATGAAAATCAGGAATTATCATTTTAATCCATAATCGGAAGTGTTATCGTGCAGGCTGTGACATCCATTATTTTTGCATTTTTGAGTTGAAATTGCCCCCTCTTTGGGGACGTGCACATATATCAGGTTGGTGTTAACCTGTATGCTTAGTATGTTTCACATTGCACTTTTAGTTAACTTCCAATTGAAGTCGGTGTCATTCTTTCGCTTGTATTAATTAACAATAGATCCTTAAGAATGGGAAGCTTAGGATTTCCTCGTAGGTGATTGGGTTCTTATACCCACTCACAATGTCCAAATGGGATGGCCCGACACTCCCTAATATAACTTGGACGAACAGTGCTGGAAGTTTAAGTGCCAGTAACACTATTTGGTGAAATGAAAGTAGCCGTCGTCCATTACGAATTAATCCGCAAACATTTCTATTTTAACACTGACATTTTTTTATTTTTTATTGCTGACTTTGATAGAGTCACCTGAGTTTATCCGCCGAGGTTTTCTGAGGTTCAGTTAATTGCTTTTTACGAGAAAATAAAGTTTGCACAATTGATACTCAGTGTCTACCGTAATCGAACAATAACAATCCCTGTACAATGGACTAGTTCTTTGTCTGACTGCTCTGTTCCAACAGACCAAAAAAAAAAAAACCGTTCAAAACACCAGAAGCTATTCAACGACGATTAAATTACTTTGTAACGTGGTCTTGACGAATGCGATCCCTGTGACCTAGCCCCTTTGAAAACAATCTCAATTTTGTAAACTTTAAGTCCCAAAATGCTTATTGTCTAGTCGCCAGTATCCAACAGGATGTGTCATTTTAAGCTTTACGCCAATGTCAAACTCTCAACACTCAACTATCTTTGCTATGACTTTTGATAAGTACAAACTAAGAAGTTATTAAATATGGATCGATTCACATCCGCACGTATTGAAATAGTGAAAATAAGAGTAAACTACAAAAATGTTGAAAATATCACAGAAAAGTTTAGGAAAGTTCGTACTGCTTTTGGTTATCAAGAGGCTTCTCAGCTATAGTGAATTTAATCGATAAATTTGAACGTCTCATCTAGGTTAGTGGTACGAAGACTCCAACAACTTTGCACTCCACTTTGCATAAAGATTTTAGCCTACATACTTCTAAGGTTCAGTAGACACATGAATTGATACCAACCAGATTATTAAAACTTATGTCAGCTTACCACACCCAATAGTACACAGGAGAATTCTGATTTGATTTCTTTAGAAGTCAGATTATAAACGATTTTCTGTCATACTTGATCGCAAGACTGTATTTATTCGCTCTTTTGAAATATCACATATATTGCCATCTGATCGTATTATTTACCCAAAATATCTCCAAATCTGTAATACATATAAGCCAATGTAAGTACTGTGATTCGGATATATGCGAAAACTATAAAAGTCCCGTACAGTTGAGAAGAATAATAAAATAGTGACAGTTAAGCAGAGCTTTGGTCTTTGATTTTTTTTTTTGCGCTCATTTTCTTCTGCGTTCGGTCCCTACAAATCAGAAGTGGGATAAGTAAACAACGCGTTGGCTGTACGAGTACCACTTGTCTATGCAGAAAATAGTGATAATCGCAAAATTGTGCATATGTTTTTTTATTCAGTTTGCAAGTGTAAAAGATGTCTGTTAAATGGATAGAATTTTTAAAATCGTCCACAGTTCACAGTTAAATATGTTTTAAGAATCTTGAAACTCGAGACAACTGGCACAAAAGCGGAATTGAAATAACGTGTCCAAGAAGCGGTTAAGGTCAGATGATGGTGTTAATCAGAAAGTGAAAGTGAGGAGTGCTTAGATGCCGAGCTGGAAACTAAATGGGGGTGGCCATGGTGTAGTGGTATATGCATAGACTTCTCAAGCAGAGGCAATTCTGTGAAAAAGTCTTTTCATAGACTTTGTATATAGTTATATGAAAATCCCGCCGGCGTCAACTCTGACATGAAGGCATAACACTGATGTTGAAGTGGTTGCTGGCTGGGTTAAATGTAACGAACTAACAACTAGCACGTACTTAAGACCCACTGATTGAGGATGTACTAGCTCGTCCCGTCCAGTTTGACAACCATCTCTGGGAAAAATATCGAAACCTAATACACCTGAGTTTCCAACTACTACACCATCCGCCCGTTCCCTGGAGAAAAAACCAGTAAAAGCGTATTCATATCTCCTTGGTGCGCGCGCGATAAAAAAAAAAAAACTCTGAAGCAAATTTCAGACAGAAGAAGAAACAAATAAAAGAGCTGAGACAACAAATTCGTGACCTTCAATTGGATGACTCTGAAACCAATTTTAAATCACATGTAAATTGTAGTTCCAAGGACATTGAAGATGCCATGCTTCCATTTAGTAGTGACGACAATTATCCCCTACAACGATGGATGGAATTGTGTGAAGTCATGAAGTTGTCCGAAAGGGATAGATTTGTGTATGGCAAGCGTCTTATTTCGGGGACTGCAAAGTTATTTGCGAGAACGGTGTGCGTTGGACGGACAGTGATGAAATCAAATATATATAATAAACTCCGAAAACGTAAAAAACGACGCAAAGAGACGATGCAGCAATATGTGATCCACATGCAGGAGATTGCTTCGTATACATCTGTAGAGGAAGAGGATTTGATAAATTTCGTGATCAAAAGTATTCTAGATACAGAAGTGAATAAAATAATCTTAAATAGTGCAAATAATATATGTGAACTAAAAGAAGCGCTTAGAAAGTATGAAAAAATGAAAAACAACAAGTCAGAAAGAATAACAAAGTGTGTGCCGTTTAGTTCCTTGTCAAATAAACTCAAAAACACTGGAGATTTTGTTCCTAGTTACAGTAGTGCTCAACCAAAGAACGAAAAGAAAGCGATCACATGTTTAAAGTGTCATAAACAAGGTCATGTTTCAACTAAATGTTCCAATAAGGATCAAATCATGGCTTTGCATCAACGTTCAGAACGAGATCGACCAGTTGATAATGATTTTGAAACTCACGTTAACTACCGATGGGTAGTGCAAACCCGGCTGACACTTTGAAGATTTAATAAAAAAACTTACAGCTTATAGTAGTCAAGAATTTCTCAATGACTTATTCTGTAATTCTAAGGAGGGATTTTATTGGAAAACGGGTTTAACGCTTAAAAGAACACCAATAGAGTACACCTTCAATGAGAATAAGAAATCTCTCATCATCATGCCACAGAGGACAACACTATTTCAAATGAAGAACTTTCTAATACACAGAACTTACATGCAGTTATCTACCAAAAAATTAAAGATGTAATTAGAACAGCTTACTTTCATTCTAACTATCGGTTTCCTAATTCGGATTTTAAAATGCATGTCGTATTATCTAAAGATACTCCTTTTCATTGTCCTCGGCGAAGATTACCATACAAACAAAAGATCGAGATCCAAAAGATCTTGGACGACGTGCTTAAAAGAGGTATTATTCGTAAATCGAATTCACCTTATGTGAACTTAGATTATGCGTTGATTTTCGCGAGCTCAACAAGATAACCGAGCGTGATAATTACCCCCTACAACGCATAGAATATCATTTGGATCGTCTCAGAGGAAAAAAATATTCTACATCCTTAGACTTGAAGAATGGCTTCCATCGTGTACAGTTATCTGATGAGCCAATAAAATATACTTTATTCATAACTCCACTGGGTCGGTATGAGTTCACCCGGATTCCTTTTGGGCTGAAAAATACCCTGCCAGTTTTCGAACAATTAATGAAGCATATATTTCGAAAGTAGATCTCAGAAGGTAAAATCATAGCTTACCTAGATGATGTTCTTGTCGCCACACATTCTATAGAAGAACATTTGGATATTTTGAAACAAATTGTTGATATAATCGTGGAAAATGGACCTCAACTCAGATTTGATAAATGCATGTTTCTGCAGACGGAAATCATTTATTTGGGCTATAAGATTACTGAAGAGGTATTAGACCCAACGATAGTCATTTTAACGCTATTAAGAGTTTTCCGATATCGGTATGCATTAAACACGTACATAGTTTTTTTGGAATTTTGCTCCTATTTTAGGAAATATATAAAAAAATTTACAAATATTGTAAAACTATTATATGACTTGCTAAAAAAGGATGTACCTTTTGTATTTAGTATTTATGAAATGCAATCTTTTTAACATTGCATGAACAGGATTTTGTAGTGAATGCTGAATGGAACTTCCTTGCGACCTCTCGTGGTAAGTGCGCATGCGATGGACTTGCTGGTACAATAAAAAGACTGGCTGCCAGAGCTAGCCTACAAAGACCATAAAGGGAACACATAACAACTCCCTTAAAGCCATATAACTGGGCAACTGAAAATATAAAGAATATGGATTTCTCCTAAGGGACCACACAGGAATGGAATGGAATCGAGATTTTCTAATTTAAAAATTGTGCCGGAAACAAGAAAACTTCATCATAATTCATCTGTTTCACAAGGAGTAATTAAAAGAAAATATTTTTCCTTCTCATCTGAAGAATATGTATATAATCTTAAAAGATAATAAATAATGATTTTTTTAGTTTTTAAGGTCTTGGGATAAAAAGGATACAAAGGTGTGACTTTTTTTTTTAAATGAAAATATTTATAACAGAATATTTAGCCGCGTATAAAACATTATTTTGGCCGAACCCATAGAAATCCCAACTTGAAATTTGAAATGGAAATAAGAGACGAATCTCTCTACAATATATAAAAAAATAAAAAAAATAAAAAATACCATGTTTTGAGTTATTCATGGATATATGTAGACAGGATATTCTGTTATTCCAAATCTTTGAAAGTTTACCTATTCCTGAATTCAACAAGGTATATTTTATCAAATTCTGACGAGTAGAGCCAAAGTTATGAATTTTTTAAATATAAAAGAAAGCATAAATTTTGATTTTTTGTCAATTTTTGAAGTTCCGTTACACGCAAACTATATAGAATTCTGCACAACTTTTTTTGCCTTATGATTCACACCATTCCAACGAGTCGGTGTCGTTCAAAACGACCCTATCGTTTAATATAATCGTTTGAAATCATAACTGATTGTCAGGCTTTGATCTTAACTTTGAAATAGAGTGTCTAAATCCTCGTTCCTTTAACATACTCCTTATTGATGATGAGTCGTTTGAATTTGCACTTGCTGCAGCGCAAAAGAGAGATCCAAAAATAGTATCTATTGATTCTGAGTTATAGAAGTCTGAAAGTTTGTTTTATGAAATGATCGACAATTTTATACAGGTTTAATATATAAAGACAAGGTTTTCTTCTTCGTTCCATCTCAAATGGAAGAGCTTATAATTCCCACACACAACGAATCTATTATATGTGTCATTTGGGAGCCGATAAATGCTTTCAATATATTTCAGCGAGTTATTGGTTTCCTCATATGAAAGAGAAAATCAAAGCCTATATAAAATCCTGTATGAAATTTTTGAAATTTACTTTTTGCCACCATCTGGGAAAAAAGAGGGTACGTTACACTCTATTCCAAAAGGTGATGTCCCTTTCGATACGATACATATCGATCAACTCGGTCTTTTACCGAATTCTCATTCAAACAAAAAACATGTATTTCTCTTGATTGATGGCTTAACAAAGCTTATAAGACTTAACCCTATTAAGACAACTCAGAGCAAGGGGGTTAATTACTTGTTTAAGATCATTTTTTGAGAGTTACTCCAGGCCAAATCGTCTTGTATTGGATTGTGGAAGCTGCTTCACATCCAAAGAGTTTGCAGACTTCTTAGATGAGCATAATATTAAACATGTTAAGATTGCAACTCATTTGCCACAATCAAATGTTTAAATTGAACGAATAAATCGCATAATTGTTCTGATGTTATCGAAAGAATGTGATGCAAACACTACTCTTGGTTGGGACAAATTTTTAACTAAGGTTGAATTTGCACTTAAGAAGACGATAAATAAAAGTACAGGCTTTACTCCTAGCGTTCTTTTATTTGGGAGAAACAAAAAAGGCGAGTTTTGTGACCATGTTCACATCTTGTTCACATCTTCAAGATATTTTAGGGAAAACCTTACCTGTGTTAACGAGATAAGACAAAAGGCGATTGAAAACATAGAAAAGAAGTCAGATAATGAACAAAAACTATTATGATAAATACAACAAATATCCAAGGTCATATAAAGCAGGTGAATATGTTTTGATTTAAAACGTCGTAACAATTCCCGGTATCAACAAGAAATTTGACGCTAAATATCGAGGCCCATACGAGATAAGGAAAGTTCTTCATAATAATCGTCTACAGATAACACGTCTTTCACACAAAGGCATTTGGTCCCCGAATAATATGTAACACTAGAACGTGAAATCTGTCAATCTTGAGCACGATTAGGACGTGGCTGAGGGTCGCTTGGAGGAAAATGATGTTGCTGAAAAGGAATAAAAAAAAAAATGGTTTACATCTTCATTCTGGCGCATTAGACCTAGAATTATTATTTTTTTTTAATTTTAGTTTTTTTTAGATATAATTGAAGTTCTTAATTTAATTTATAATTTTTGTTTCACTATTCTAATTCATTTAAATTCACATAAGGAGCTTTGTAACCGTTTATTGTACTATCAGGATGGCCGAATTGTAGTCAAAAAAATAAATTTGCTGTCATACTTGATCGCAAGACTGTATTTATTCGCTCTTTTGAAATACCACATATATTGCCATCTGATCGTATGATTTACCCGAAATATCTTCAAATCTGTAATACATATAAGCCAATGTAAGTACTGTGATTCGAATATATGCGAAAACAATAAAATGTATAGTTGAGAACGTGCAGTTGAGAAGAATAATGCAATAGAGACAGTCAAGCAGAGCTTTGGTTTTTGATTTTTTTCTCGGCTCATTTTCTTCTGTGTTCGGTCCCTACACTTGCGATTATATTCAAGGATACTCAGATTTAATTAGTCCTTGCCAATAGCCCCATAAGGATCATATAAAAACTGTCCCACTACAATATTTGTATTAGGCTACGTATTTGTTAAAGGTAAACATTCGTTAACCGAATAGTATTTAATCCGAGAATCCATTCCAATCTATGTACACGTAGATATATAAGTATTTCAAGTTGCAAAGTATATTTATTAGTACTCGTATATTATTAAATAGAAATAAATTTGTGTTTATTAGTTTTAAGTGATTTTGAAATGTTTGATGCATTTCAATGACTTGGGCTGATGGTTGACAACTGATTCGATGCCCTATGATTTATTGTTTGATTAAACAAGTCAATTCAAGAGCGCCGTAAACAAAATCAAATACTGTTTACTTTCTCATCCCTTATCTGTCTTGACGGTGAAAATATGTGCTGCTGTTTGCGTGTTTGTTTATTTACCTACATTATAATACACTTCAATATTCATATTTATGATTGTACATAATTTAGCAAACAAAAATCAATCGATTCCACTCGTTAAATCCGTTTACCTCTGAATACCTAAAGGCAAACGTTTATGCGCCCCCAAGCTGATGAATCCAGCCTTGCTTTGCTTCGAGCATTTGGTTCTCACTGATGTGAATGTGTTGTCGTTGTCGCCTTTACTTGGATGCTGAATATGAATAAACATCAATCAGGTCAACAGGAAACTGAACAGATTTCACAAATTGCACTTTGCTGAAAACCAATCAATTAGTAAACAAAGCATTGAGTCCACCAACCGGAACTTAATACAGTTCCGCATGAAGTTATGCAAGGGGATGGAACGTTTAAAATATTCTTAATGCGGGTGGAAAGATTGACTTTTTGTCACATCAGGGGGTCGACTGGGCATTCGATTTACATTCTGAACAATAAAGCCGACACAATGAAGGATTTCGATAAGGTAATTTATGACCAGCAATTGAGAATAATTTTCCAAGCAATGTCCTTTCTAGAGATCATATACCCAAATGGCACTTGCTCGCCTGAATTGGTGACACTTAAATGCTCTATTATACGTTCGTCATAATTTTATAGGCTTTACTGTCATATTCATGGTCGATAAAGATTCTTTATCTTGCGGATTGTTCACGTTTGGAGGATAAATACGAAGAATTTAAATGACTAGTTTAGTGTATCGTTTACTTGTGTTGCCATTTACAAACAGCTTTTGTTTTGAATGTTAAGTGATTGTCAATCTAACATACACACATGTGAGCATTTCGTTGTATTTCGATTGAGCATAAATTATGCTCAGCGTTAAGGCTTTGGTGTAATAAAATATGATTCCTGTTAAATATTCTCGCAACTAGGATATGGTAGATGCCAATGTAATGAAATTCTCTTTTACTTATGTTGAATATCTTTCAGTTATATTTTTCACAACATTATCAAAAACCAAAATATTATATAGTCAAGTATATTTTATCAATAAAATCATCAAGATTATTTTAATTGTTTTTGTTTTGGTAGTTGGGCATGACTGACGAGAATGTTGACTGCAAACGAGTTATCGTTTTGCTGCACGTTTTGATTTCTATGATATGGTAAATCTAAATAATTTTCGAATGGAGTTGCTCTTATCCAAAAAAAATATCTGTCATCTAATGTTCATAAAACTGAACAACTAAAATAAAACCTACGTGCCTACGTACACCGCTAATAGCAGAAAGCGATCGAATAAAGTAATGTGGTCATGGCTATTGTAATCGTTTACCCTGTAACAGCATAAAGAAGGAAATACTTTACATCAAGCCAAGTCACGCTAAGTGATCAAAAACATCCAGACTAGCAAAAAAAAAAAAAAAAAAAATAAAAAAAATAAAATAAAATAAAAAATCGAAGATATAGAACTGCAAGCATTATTGGATGAAGGTTCATGCCAAACACAAAATCAACTTGCAGAAATGTTAAATGTAGCTCAAAGGTAAACAAAAAACAAGAGACATCGAAAGGCAAAAAATCTATCTCTGAAATACTGCTTTTGAGGCAAACATGAGAAAGATTTTTGCATCGCATTGTGACTGCCGATGAAGAGTGGATTTATTTTGATAAACCTAAATACCGAAAAAAGTGGTGGTGATGGCCTGATAATTGGCTCACTGGCTGCCACACCAACCTACCTGCGATCGAGTCCCGGTAGGAGCTTAACAGCAAAATTTTCAAGTCGTCATCACCAATGGCAAACCTCCGAAAGTCAAATTCTGCCAATGAAAAAGCTTCTCAGGAGAGCCGTTCCGAACCGGCAATAAACAGTAGGTCCTACTCACAAGTGTAAAAATTTACAAAGTGAGAAACACATATGAGTGCGAGAAGTTAGGCCTTGGCTCACACCGGACTGTCGCGCCAAAGTATTTTTTTATTTTTTAAATGCCGAAAAACCATTTGCAACTCAGGTCAATCATCAAGAAGAAGGCCATGCTCTGTATTTGAAATATGGTCAAAGAGTTACGTTGTGCATGCAACTACTACTTGTTTTAGTCGATGACACACGCATTTGCTGAGGAACACTTTATCTATTTTGAAAGCATCGAAAAATGGATCTCTAAAGATGAGTCGTTCTTTCGTTGTGGGATCCGCGTATTGTTAGTTTAATGGGAAAAAGTTATACCTTACGATTGCCAATACCTTAACTGATGTATTACTTTCATTTGATTTTTAAATAAAGGCCTCATTTTTGTAATGAACGGCGAGTATCAACTTATGTACCTAAAATTTGCAAGAAGACTTCTGGAAATCTAAACATAAATTAAAAAAAAAATTTATAATAAAAATTTATAATAAAATTTATAAAAAAACATAATTTGGCGGCCGAAAACTCTCAAAAAATTTAAAATTGTTTGTATTGCTCCCATATTACCTGAAATCATCCACAACTGTAAGATCTTCACTTCACTGCCATCGAAGTAACCTTAAACTTTCGGAAAAAAACAAGAAATCCTATGCAGAAGAGAGCTAAGGATATCTCTGTAACAATAGTTGTAGTTCTGTAGTTCTAATACAAACACAATACAATACGAGAATCAAATAGAGTTCGAACTGAAAAAGGGGCAATGGAAATAGGGAACGAGATGTGTTACCTTAAAAGGTTGCTAACTCCACGTGTTAAGGTGTTGAGTCAAGTATATGCATTTGTAAGAGGTGTGCAAATATAGAGTTCCTTTGTAGAGCAAAAAACTCAACTCAGTATATGCAGGTGTTTAGGCCAAGCCGTCTTCATTTAACCCTCCGATCAACGACAGCTTCGATAGCGTTATATTAGCAACAAGGTTCATAGGGACCTACAAGCATTTGTGTACAATTTAAATAACCGGTATTATCATTATACGGTTGTTCCTGATGATCTTTTTTATTAATTAACATACATATTTATTTGTATTTATGTTGGCTGTGTAGCTAGAGCACCGATGTAATTTTGCTGAGTATTCAGCACAAAAAAAATTATTGCAGCTTTAACAATATGCTCGGATTTTCTGCTGGCGTTTGTACTATGCAAGATATAAGTGGCACGACGGCCGCTTTTCACGCGGTGCTATAGTAATGAAGAACCAGATCCTGTTAATGGTGTTGCTACTACCTAAAAAGACAGAAAATTATTATTATTATTATTTTTTAACGTGGCTTTCAGTTAAACTTACCACGATATCAAATGCTTTCATAGCATTTCGAATTTTGGGATAGCACGTTATTCGTTAATTGGTGGCACGTTATTCAATGTTTGAAATTGCCAAATTCATTTCAAAAATGATCGTCGTTTGTCTGATTTTTGCACTAGATTAATTTCATCGTATATTATGAATGAGGCCAATGCAGCAGTATCAATTATATTGCAAGCGGCCGTCGGACGTTTGCATGAATAAGTGTATGTAAGTAATAAGTATGCTTGGGCATTTGATCCATGGTATCCACCCCAGATTTATGGGAATTGTAGTCCAGAATAACAATTGGCTTTCGCTTATCGTTTGTATTATCTGCATGACAAGTGTAATACATAGCAGATAACAGCAGCACCGATTTGTTTTTCTTAGGTACATATGAGCACAATGAAACTTTGCCTTCGAAGAATCAAAACAATGAGTTGCTAACAGGACAAGAGGGTTTTCTTAAAAACGGGTGGAACGAACGATTTGTTTGAGCTTACTGTTTCTTACTGTTTCGTTCTATCAGTATTTCTGCCAAATCCTATGTCCTATGGTCCTTATAGTTCCTTAGCAGGCTCGCTGTTTGATTTGCACATCCCAGCATACAAAATAATATCCAAAAAATTATCAAACTCTTTTAGAGCAAACTGATTGTATTTTTTCTGCTGGGTTGGATGTGCTTTATTCCATGTAGCAATTACCTGCTTCACTTTCCGATTCGTTTCTCGAATAATGATGTCCGTTGTATCTTCGGTGATTAGAGATCGAAAGATGGTAAACAGATCATGAACCAAATTTTTTTTTTCCAATGGTCCTGACTTATATAAAAATATTATGAGGACGAATACGACTACTCGTTGGTAAATCTTTACCAATTTGTGCCATTTTTACTTTAACATTTTAACACTACAATAATTGCCCGAAAAATGGCCGCGCAGCCTGAAAACTCCCGTATGGCACCAAAACAAGTACGGAAAAATTCAAGTCCCATAAGATCATCCTTTTTTTTAGACGAAATACAAAAAATCAGAACAATAAATAATTTTTTTTAGAATAATTATTAGGTATATATTTTAATTCGTGCGTTTTTTTTCAAAATTTGAACATTTATTTAAGAAAAAACATGTACAATAGTATTATTCAAAGTATTGCCCATCTGAAGCTATGACTTTTTCCCATCTTTCTGGTAATTTGTGGATCTCATCCCAAAAGAACTGCGCCGGCTTGGCAGCCAAGAATGAATCAAGCCAATTTTTGATATTCTGCTCTGATGTGAACCGTATTTCAGTGAAGGCGTTCTGCATCGACCAGAACAAATGGTAGTCAGAAGGGGCAAGTTCTGGGCTATAAGGCGGGTGGGGTAAGACTTCCCATCCACTGTTTTCCAAATAGCTCAGAACCGGAATAGCAACGTGGGGCCGAGTGTTGTAATTATGGAAAATTAATTCCTCGTGTCTGGTCGCATATTCCAGGCGTTTTTCGGCTACTGCTCTCTTCCAACGGATTAATTATGTTCGGTAGCGTTGTCCATTGATGGTTTCACCCGGTTTTGGCAGCTCATAATACGGCACACCCATCTGATCCCACCAAATACAGAGCATTACTTTCGCGCCATGGATATTCGGCTTTGCCGTTGATTTGGCTGGTTGGCCGGGTTTCACATATGATTTTTTGCGCTTGGGGTTGTCGCAATGGATACATTTTTCATCACCTGTACAATCCGATGCAAAAACGACTTCCTTTTGTGGCGTTCCAGCAGCATTTCGGACATGCAAAACCGCCTTTCGACGTCTCTCGGCTTGAGTTCATGTTCAATTTCCTTTCTTTTGAATATATCTAGCTGCTTTTAAACGTTTTGAAAGATTTTGCGAGCTCTTTTTGTACTTTTATTACAATATTACATTACTCTTCATAGAGTAATGCTTCCAGTTCTTCATCTTTAAACTTTTTTGGCTGCCCAGGACGTTCATCGTCTTCCAAGCCAAAATCACCACTTTTGGCACGTTCGCTCAGCTAGCGCTTATTCACCATAAGCTTCCACTAAAATACGATGACTTTCGGCAGCGGTTTTCTTCATATTAAAGTAATGAAGAAGAACTCCCTGCAAAAACACTTTTTCAGGCACAAAGTTCGACATATTTGAGTGAAAAAAAATTATTTTTGTTTACGCTTCAAATGAATGACATATACTGAAATGACGTACAATGACAGTAGCTTTCCAACGCATGTTCCAATGGAATAATACAAGTTACGCCAGCGCTTAGCAAACCGTTAAAGTTATAGACCCAATATAAACGGATGCACTAATGCTGCCTGCGATACTGCACATGGTTAGTAAACATACGACATAGAAAATCATGGTATATGAATAAGGACTATAAAAAAATTATTTTATTGCTCAATTCATATGAACATGTATCTTTGTTAACCCTTCTCCCTTATTTTACATAATCTCTTCTCTATAATATAGTACATATAAGTCCCTAGGGAACTTGTCGCTAATTGCCGTACTAAATGTCTTCAAGATAAAAAAACTCGGAATGTAGTGGACGTATTGTTCCGCAATAAGTTTTAATCGCTTCAGCATTGTTTTTATAGAATACAGAAAGCATCAAGCTTCTAACACTTGCACAAAAAGATTTGTGAGCATTCAAAAAATCAAAAGGTCGGATTGTTAAAATAGTCAAAGTGCAGCAAGTCTGAACATGGAAAATCGGTACTATTTCACTATCGAATCTATTTGAGACTGATGGCAAGTCATTAATCGCAAATTTTGATATCGGTGAATGATGTGTTTCGCAATTTCTAAAAGCAAACGGATGAAACAAAAATACATATATACCTAACCTAAATTTCAGAGGAAAGTGAAAGTTGACTTACCTGATACATTTTCAAAGCTGTTAAAGTATAAGCTACCGTGAAGCCAGTTACGAAAACAGAGTAATTGAAAAAGCAAAAAAAAAGGGAACCGTGAAAAGCAAAAAAAGGTTTGATTTTTACTTTCTGTGTTGTAAAAGTGTGTGGAGGAGGTGGAGGTTCGAACAAGAAGAAGAAGTACGAATGTCTGGTTAGTTTAAATACGTAAAAAAAAAACAAATTCTATTAGCAAAAATCACTTGAATTTGAAAGTAGAAAATTGAAATTGTGACATTTTGCCCTCCCCGATTACATCAAAGACAAAAATACATGCATGTACTCGTGTGTGTTACCATATAAAAACAGTACTGATTAGCTTTAATGCTATGCAAAAAAAAAAAAAAAAAAAAAAAAAAAAAAAAAAAAAAAAAAAAAAAAAAAAAAAACGGTAGCTTTGATTGCAAATTAGCTGCTTTAACAAATTGAACCACGAAGAACATGTACTTTCTGAAATGGAAATGAGTTATCTATTACAAAAAGTAAAGCAACTCATTTTGGGCAATATTTTTTAGACCACATGTGTGTAAAGAAACAAATCTTAAGTAGTTCAATTGGTACGGTAAACAAAAGATTGAGAAAATGATAAGAAGGGATGATTCGGCCTCTTTATTTATTCCATTTTTTTTTTACAAGTTTTACGTTTTTGAAAAATGTCCTTTGGAAAATCCTGTCGACCTGCAGGATATCACTTTCATGTCAAAACCGCGTTTGTTCCAATTTACTTAAGAAAATTTTATCGACATGTCTTTAGACTTGCTTGTTCACAGGTTAGTGATTTCAAGGCAGTAAGAGTTTTAATAAAAAATGGACAAAGGTTGAAAGGTAACGTGTAAAGAGATTTTTGGATATTAAGATCGTACAGAT
The DNA here is from genome assembly GCA_907269105.1 of Volucella inanis. Classification (NCBI taxonomy): domain Eukaryota; kingdom Metazoa; phylum Arthropoda; class Insecta; order Diptera; family Syrphidae; genus Volucella; species Volucella inanis. Next base: position 71,508,657 of record OU026154.1, on the reverse strand, counting down.
GAACGAAAGGCGCGAAAAAAAATTCGTAATTGCGAAAACGTACCATCCAGAAAAACCGTATAATATTTTCGATGTATTTCAACTGACAGTTGTTGTTGACTTAATCATTTACTTAGATATTGCTGCTGTCCAGGGTGGAAAAGGGCTCTCTGTGTTGGAGTCGAGATCTTTTCGGCTCTGTTTTACAGTCACTACAATCCGCTATTGAAACGTCTCCTGCATTCTCTATTGCTCGAGAGCATTTCAATCCGCTTTCGACAGTGTCCAAGTCGCAAACAGTTCATTATATCAATGTAGTCTGCATATTCGAGTTACTGAACTTTAAAAAATCACATGACAACGCATGGCATGACAACCCTCTGACATTGAATGTCTCGGTTCTGTAATTACCGACCTCGAAGTAGCAGCATATACTTCTGAATCATCATTCTGCAGTGTCGAATGAGCTTGGTATGGATGCCAAAACTAAACATGGCATATACGTAGATATACATATATATATAGCTAATGTGTACCGATTCGAATATGAAATTTTTTTAGTTTTATAGACTTATTCCCCTGTTCAATTACATTCAGTTCAGGCGATCTCAATTCATATGGATCTGACAAACAATGGTAAGGTTACATTCATTTGGCATTCTTTTGGAAATAAGTTTATGTATGCTTCGTATCCAATCATGGCATGCTGCTTTAAACAGCTGGGCTGTTCCAGCAGCTCGGTTCTAATAGCTTATAAAAGGCCGTTCTGATTTTGACTTGGTCGAGTTGACGGAAATGTTGTATTTCTTTGCAAGGAATCATTCTGCCTGACGATGGGATCTTGTTCGTCATCACCGTTTAACAGTCTGAAAAATGTTTTCTTTCCAGACTCTCAGCACCGACTGTGGTTCTACTGTGTGGTTTCATTCTCCTTCGTAGCAGATTTCTGTTCGAGTTTTACAGCTTGTTCGTTTTATTTATTTTTTGGTAAAATTTCCGAATTTTATTCTTAACGTCAACTTTTCTTTCTTCCATGGAGCAGCCTACGTTTTTTCCTTCTTTTTTGCCCTTCGTTCTTTTCTACATTTACATACGTTTTTTTTTCAGATATGCTTGCTTGTAATTGTCATTGACTTAGGAATTTTTTTAATGGGGAGAGTTGAAATTTAGTTTATAATAAGCGGCCTCACTGATTTCTTTTTTGCAGTGATGCCACTATATATCTACGTTCAATGCGAGTGGTATCGGACTCTTTGAGAGACCCAGACTAAAGACCCACGCGGTCTCTTGTGATGTTAAACTTCCTCACAATGGTTAGCTTGTTTTGTGCTGCTACGGATCCACATCTGTATCTTGGCCAGAACAAGATAATTGTCCGAGTTTATATTATTGTAGCTGCTTGAAACGTTCGGACATCTAAAACACAATTGTAATATGATCCATTTGGTTGACGGTGTGCTGATTAGGTCACTTTAAGGATGTCAAAGTGTGTACTGAATTTAGTAACATTACCGTAAAATCAATCAGCCTATGTCCGTTTTCAGAGGTGATGGCGTAGACGCTGTACTTCCCCACTGTATTACCAAAGATACTCTCCTATTCTGGCTTGGCATTAAAATCGCTCACGACGATCTACACGTTATATTTGATTTCTAGCCCGGGTCAAAGAGATGGATTTACTATAGCTTATTATAAGCACACAAGTAAAAACTAGACGCAAAACTAACAAAATTACCAAAAGGTAAAGGTAGAGTAAAGAAAGTTCCTTAGGGAAATTTTGTTGAGGCGGAAATCGATAAAGGTTTGGACACTGTTAGTTTCCGTAGCATCCTAGAGATTGGTTTTATGTATACATAATTTATTCGGTGAGGATTGAATTGAAAGAATGGTACCGAACTTAGATTAAGTGGGTTGGTGTTAAGAGTGATAAGACGAAGTAAAGTGGGGTTGTAGATGTTACGGACTAGTATCTTATGGACAAAGAGAATTTCGGCAGATTTTTGGTGTACAGAAAGTTGTTGGTCTAAAAGTTTCAGTTCAGGGGAGTCCTCGTAAAGCCAATCGGAGAAACATCCGTTGTACGGCTTTAACCCGGAGAATATGGGTGGTTTGGCTGATTTATTCAAAAGGATTAGAAACGGATTAAGTAACATAGCGGTTGAAGAATTCTTTAGTCCAGCGCATGATAAAACCGAGTGCGGAGTTTGTTTTATTTATGATAGTGTCAATATGAGAGCGAAAATTGAGTTCTCTATCGAAAATAAGACTTAGGTCCCGCAATTCAGTTACTGAGGGGAAATGTTGATTACAAATTACATACGTACGAGGAGATGTTGGGAAAAGCCTAAGTTTGGCACTTAATAACATGAGCTTAGAAAATTCTTTATGCCCCAAGTCCAAATCATTCTGCAGTAAAATAAATGTTTGAAGATTTTAATGTCATCAGCGTAATCAGGTATATATGGTATGAGCTTTCAATGATACGATCAACATTATTGATTGTTAATATGTACAGCAAAGGACCGAGATGGCTGCCTTGAGGTACTTCGGAAGAAACTTTAATAGGGTAAGCAATCCAGTATCTGAATATAACATTATATTGTCGATCTTCTAAGTAGAATTTAATCCATTTTCATTAGGAATTTTTTTGAAAATTTGGTTGAAATCAGTGGCGATCACGTTAATTTTAATTTCATATTCTAGGACGCATAAGGTACTTGAGACGAATTCAATTAGGTTCGTGGTTATAGAACGACTTTTCAGAAATCCGTGGAAAAAAAGAGAGACTAGCTATGAAAAAATATTGAGTCATATATAATACTCTCAAACAGCTAAGGAATGCATGGAAGTTTAGCAATGGGTTGACCGTTAGAAATGTAGTCCTTTTTCGTTAAGGGAAAGCATGTAGGATTACAGGTAAAGTTCCCCGGAATATCTAAAGCTTTAAGAGAGCAAGCTTTAACAGCAGTGAGAAGTTGAGCTAAATAGAGTGCACATTTTTTTTTTGCTCACTATTATAATTATATACTGATTCCAGCGTAGATTGCGAACACTTGTTTAGAACCGAGAACTAAGGATAATCAGGTTAATGAATTTGACTTGTTAAAGCATTTACTTACAAAAGACACATATGGTTCAGATATTTAAGGTAGAGAGATTTACAAAGTTCAGAAAAGCTAATATAGGCAGAGTGATAGTTGAAGAAATCAGTGATGGACAGAGATTAAAGATATAGCCCAAATAGTTTGTTCCTTTTATTTCGAAGAGAGTGTAACTTTTTATTATTCCAGGGTGGTGAATATGAGGGGCTTTTCTTTGATAAGCATGGCACACAAAGCAATATACAATTAAAAATCTCGGCATCTCGTTGATTGTAATAATTATCAAAGAGGAAACTAAAATTGGCATTACTAATAAGGTTATTTATTTTGTTAAAGATTGCTCTTTGATAGTTGAAACTGCCGGTCTATATTAATTAATATAATTCGTGCGGTTTGCTAAGAGATAGCGTAACTTGTATTATTCCATTGTTATTATTCCATTGTTATTATTCCATTGGAACATGCGTTGGAAAGCTACTGTCATTGTACGTCATTTCAGTATATGTCATTCATTTGAAGCGTAAACAAAAATAATTTTTTTGGGCAACCAAAAAAGTTTGAAGATGAAGAACTGGAAGCATTACTCTATGAAGATTGTTGCCAAACACAGGAAGAGCTCACAGAATCTTTGGGTGTCACTCAAGCAGCCATTTCAAAACATTTAAAAGTAGCTAGATATATTCAAAAGCAAGGAAATTGGGTTCCACATGAACTCAAGCCGAGAGACGTCGAAAGGCGGTTTTGCATGTCCGAAATGCTGCTGGAACGCCACAAAAGGAAGTCATTTTTGCATCGGATTGTTACTGGTGATGCAAAATGGATCCATTACGACAACCCTAAGCGCAAAAAATCATATGTGAAACCATGCCAACCAGCCAAATCAACGGCAAAGCCGAATATCCATGGCGCGAAGTTAATGCTCTGTATTTGGTGGGATCAGATGGGTGTGCTGTATTATGAGCATCTAAAACCGGGTGAAACCATCAATGGACAACGCTACCGAACATGACAACGCTCGGCCCCACGTTGCTATTCCGGTTAGGAACTATTTGGAAAACAGTGGATATGAAGTCTTAACCCATTCGCCTTATAGCACAGACCTTGCCCTTTCTGACTACCATTTGTTCCGGTTGATGCAGAACGCCCTCACTGAAATACGGTTCACATCAGAGCAGAATATCAGAAATTGGCTTGATTCATTCTTGGCTGCCAATCCGGCGCAGTTCGTTTGGGATGTTATCCACAAATTGCCAGAAAGATGGAAAAAGTCATAGCTTCAGATGGGTAATACTTTAAATAATACTATTGTACATGTTTTTCTTAAATAAACGTTCAGATTTTGAACTAAGTTATATACCCAATAATAGTTACCTTTGCTGTTAATATCGGAATTTAATGAGCTTAATTTATTTAATTATTCACTCATTTATTAATATATTTATTTATTTATTACTAATATATCAATTTATTTATTTATTATTAAAATTAATTAATTATTTATTTATTTGTTATAATTAACAGTTTTTTGTGTTACATAAAGGTTTTATTCGTTTTATCCTTTGTTTTTCTAAATATTTTCGAAATGGAATCTTTGAAGAAAAATGTTAAATTTTGTGATAGCAGAAAGATATTTTTGTATATCGAATCTCAATATTGTAAAATGTGCGACTTAAATGTATAAGCTTTTTATGACGAAAATAAAAATATCCCCTTCTACAGTCGATGAGCAGGGACGGGAACAAAATAAGTCAAGAGATCATTGATTAAAATTAAAAAGAGTGTCGGAGACATAACGGAACACTGGGGTACACCAGCATTTATTTTTCGAACATCAGGCTTAAAACCATTCAAGACAGGTTAAGGGGCCCACCACTTACAAAGTCAAATTTTTTGATTTTTTGTTTTGGTTTACTTAAGTGAGAATATTCTCTCCAAATATTATGAAGAAATTCAATATATTTATTAAGATATAACGCTTTAAATCTATGAAATCGCGCGTCAAATACTCGTCCTTCCGAGCCATTTTTGTCATAGTCTTTTATTTACCGTTACTTTTAAGAATGGATGTTTTTTAAGTAAATGTGATCTGTATAATCAGGTACTTGTCAGTTTATGTATATGTATACATTTATATGGACCTGGCATTTCTAATTAGGTTTAACTAAAGGTGAGTTAAAGTTTTGTTTTACCAAAATTTCTCAAACCACTTTTTTGAAAACGGTGGTTGTGATTTTGAAAATACAAATCAATTAATTTTTTTTTTATCTTTTTGGTAACATTATATAAAAGAAATAATAGAAGGCTACGGCTTTCTAAAAAGTAGCCGCTCAGCAATTTTATCTTTATCTCTTTATCTTTAAAGGCGTTTTTCTCAAAAATTCATTTTTCCAATTTGCTGCAGTTGTAACTCGATGACAAATTATCCGATCGCTGTGATTTTTTTGTGCTTATTTTGCATATTGTATGAAAAATATAATTTTGACAGGACAATAATCATCAAATTTTCGGGAAAAATTCGATATATTTATTTTAAAAACTCTGCTTTTTCCTTAAATTTCGACGTTTTTCACAATTGTGGGTCATTGTATAGGCAATACCTTCTAATTAAATAACCTTTTTTGTTTTTTTTTTTATTTCAGTCATGGTGAAGGCCGCAATCATTGCATCAGTGGACCACTTTTTTTTATGACTTGGGAGTTAGTGTTTTAAAACATTTGATGTAGTAGTTTTGTTTTAAAAAAAACTCCCAAAAATCAACTATTTTTTGGCGGTCGCACTAGATGTGCCCCTTAAATTCAGCTTTTGTTATGTTAGTGTTTCATCGACGACAAAAATATAAATTAATTAGAAATAAAGCCCTTTAGAAGTCCCACCATATGACATTGCGGCAACCGCCGGGCTGACTTCAACAGTCCATAAAAATATACCCTAGCAAGTTTTGTATCGATAACATTTACCTATTTCTCACAAAAAATTTATAAAAATTCGTTTATTTTAGGTGCTGTAATTTGTGCAATTTTAGCTAGTGGCTGTAAAAGGGTATGTCTAAAAATAAAAAAAAAAAAATAAAAAATTACCACAAGTTCGAATCAAAATTTTGTGATTTCTACAATCAAATACGAAATTATTATTTCAATAGCATATTTGAAAAAAATTCAATGGACATGGCTTTGAGTACAATTATATTAAAAAGTTTTTCATATCTTGTAAAGTGTAAAGCAAGTGTACTCTTACCCAAAACAATTCAATAAGTAGTTATAGCCGATGATTAGATCATGGGTCATAAGTTAAAGGTTTACAATCGTTAACCATTTGTGTTTAATTATTAATTCCGTTTTATAAAAATATTTGATTTAAATACATTAAAATATTATAAAGAGAAAAAAAAATTACCGTGACAGAGAAATATTAAGCTTATCAGCAAGGTTATTGGTGACTGATAACGGAAAAATTCCAAGATGAGCGAATTAATTCATATTGCATTGTTTAAGGAATATAGGAAGGTTCGCTCCAAAAAACAATAGAATTTCAAGATCACATTTTGTTACACATTCGTAATATCGTGTCTATGTAATTTTTCCTTTATAGGTTCTTTTATTGTATATTAAATTTTACCAAATAATTGTTACGTATTAAAGGACATGGGCTACAGCTGTATCCAGTACCTTATAATAGATGGGGTGTAAAGTAACATAATTGGGAATGAAAAAAAAAAAATGTTTTTTTATTTTATTCAATATAGTCCCTTTTTATTTTGATACACCTATTCCAGCGATTTTCTAACTTCTTGATCCCGTCCGAAAAGTAACTTTCCGGAAGGTCTGCAAAATACTCCTCCGTGAGCTGAATATCTTATTGATGAGCCATCTTTTGATTTTTTTGAAGAGATAATAGTCCGAGGGAGCCAAATCGGACGAAAACGGTGGATGCAATTGGAGCCGAAAGTAATTGATTTTAGACGTGGTTGCGATGCACTTGTGCGCCGGTGCATTGCCTTACAAAACAAAAAAAATGTTCGCTTCATGTGAGGCCGTTTTGCAGCGATTTCGGCCTTCAATCGCTCCAATAATGCACAGTTATACTCGTTGTTGATGGTTATTCCATTTTCGAGGTAGTCCACAAAGAGTATGCCATGACAATCCCAGAAAACCGACGACATAACCTTTCCGACCCATCGAGCCTCCCTCGGCCGCTTCGGAGCACTCGTGCTGGCTTCAGTCCATTGCTGGGCACTCATTTTGTTTTCTGGTATGTAACAGTTACCAATCGACGCAAGTCCAAAAACTCTTTCAAAATACTCTCGCTTTCGTGTTTTTGGTCAGGAATGAGTATGCGCGGCACCCAGCGGCAGGATAACTTTTTTATATGCAGAATATTGCCCAAAATATGGCGTGTGTGCTCAGTACTAATCTTTGTGGTATCTGCTAGCGCGGGCACCTTCACTTTCCGGTCAGGCAACACCATTTCATGTATTTTTGAACTTTGTTCTCTGTTACCGGATCGGTAGTGGAGTTGCGTCCAACTTTTCTTTTGTTTTCTTCGCCGTTTTGCCTCTCAAAAAATAATGTTTTATGAGAGAACGAAAATTGTTTTTGTTCAATAATGCCAAATACGTCAACAACAATCAGCTGTCAAAACAAAACTAAAGACAGTATCGCACTGAAATTTGGCATGTCTGCCTAAATATAAACGGACTTCACGATACCATAACACCATGGATATGAGAGTTTGCTAATATGAAATCATCTTTGTAGTTTGGCGAATTGTATTCATTCAAGTGGGAAGATTGTAAGTCAGTATGTCCGAACTGTGCCATCTACTACAACTACACCCTTACTACTGAAATAGCAGTCACAAATCAGTTGCGATTGGATTGCATGTGAATGAACAAGTAGTCAAATAAGTTTTAAGAAAGATAAAGTATACCATATATTGTACCATATATACTTAATATACCATAGTTAAAGAAAGTATTGTTCATAATTTGCTAGAGCCTGGGTTTTATAAAAAAAACATTAAAGTGTATTTTATAGTAATACTTATAATATGCAGATTTTTTAAAGCTTCAAGATGTTTATTCATTATTATCCGAAAACGTTGAGTTGCGTCCTATGTTGAATTGCCTCTACTGCCCTTTGGATAGTATTACTATCATGCAGCTTAGTAATATTGTGTTTTCGACTGTCTATAACCGTACCTAATATTCTCATTTTTCAATTTTTCATTTCCGATTTCCGCTCATAGTTCAGATAGAATGTGATCCGGTTCGAGCACCTTCTCGGTTCATTCTTTTAGTACTTACTTAACCAATCAATGAAATGGTACGGCGGGTGTGGTAACGCATTCACATATATATGATTTCTCTTTTCATCAGATTGTAAAGATACATAAGGCTTTACCTGGCATGCCTTCTTTCATTCTACGACTATTGTGACTATTAAGTCTACCTCTTCCGATATTTGTATTGTGTACTCTTGTTTAAAAAGAATTACTCTTTGGTATATGTATCTCGCACTGGTATTCCAATAATCTTGCTCGCGAGTTTCAATACCTTACCGATTGCCTCATATTAAATTAGCCGGATACTTTATTAACGAGATAAATACATACATATATATGTTATAACATTTTCTGCACAATTATATTAAATTGAAAATATTGTTGATTGCTTAGTTTTCCTATAAAATATCGGGATACATATTTTTTGTACGAGTATGTAATTGAAAACGTAAATATTATCGAGAAGAAAATTAAAATGTTTTCAAAACTTTTTGGTAAATTCTCTGAAATACAGGTATTTGTTTGCACCATCGATTATTTTTAGCGTCCTACACATATGTATATGATATAAACACATGCGTACATATAGGCTTCTATTTTCATGTTATTTATACGGCAATACAATTTTCTAAAACTGAAGCTAAATAGAAAAATTGGCAATTATATGAGACTACTTTGAGAAATGTACGTTTCAATTGAAGTTCCATTTGACCTCAAGATTGAAATGAATATCGCTTTAGTAGAGCTTATACAGCAGACTTTCCGATTCAGTGCAAATCGAAAAATCTCATCCTGAAATAAATTGATATACACTACGCCTACAAGCGCACCACGAGCATCCGAAATGGGTGCTGCTATGAATAAAATATATCTTAATTTACATTCGATTCGGGTACTTGACAGCCGGCCGACCTATATTCGGAACATCAGTCCGCCCGTCCTGTTTCAATTTATTGTTTGGGTGGCTGTTTAGCCTGACCGGCGTTACGCAAATAGATGTATCCACATAAGCCTTTCACCTTTTATCACCCACATGCGTGGTGCTTGTTGGTAAATTCTCGCATACAAATGTTCGTATGTATATATTCGTATGCACATATTATACGTTATCAAAAAAGATCAAAAGGATAACGTGGTTGTATGTACACAGACGAACTGAAAAGGGATTATGGTAGGAGTTTTCAATTTGCAAGCAAATGGTCAACAATTTATTCTGAGCAATTTAAATTTGTGTGGCCCCAGGGTACCACAGCAACACATGTCTATCTGTGCTCATATTTGTTGCTTCTACTTTCACAACGTAATATATTGTATGTACATAGGTGTGTATTACTTTTATTAAGTTAAACGAAATTGGTCTAATACAATGACAAAATTCTCTATTGAGTCCAAATTCGAATCCAAATTCAAATCCAAATGCAAGTTAGGTTTCTTATTCGAGTAGCTCTAATGCTTCTGGGTCAAATAAACTTCTTTGAACTGTAGTTGCATTCTTCTTTTCGAAAGCGAACAAATTACACAGTGTGCGCTGGCAGCTCAATGCAATAGTAAAGGAAGGTATACATGCACGTATTACATGTACACATAAGTAGGTACATACATATATGTACAACTACACTTATATCCACTGGGACTTGAACTTAAGAGAGGATTTTCAATTCAATTTATTTATTTGATTTTATTTATTTTGTTTCTTATGAAACAGCTTCGGAGTGAGACTTGTGTAGTTTCAATTGATTTCCTTTTCTTTGAATGGGTAAGGAAGAATCCAATGAACTAATACCTTCAATACTTTCGGGCGTCATTATCTATGGCCGATGAAGTGTAACGTTGCATTTGCTCCTCTATGCTGCAATGTGCAAGATAACGACTTACTATCAGAACTGAGAACTGGAAGTCATACCGAAACAATAAGTACAATACAATAATATACAGAATGGAGTTTGAATTCAGTGCCATTTATTCATCCACAAAACATTTGTTCTGAATTCCATAACTTCATGTAATCACTTACCCTTATATATTCAAAGCTTTAACTGCCATACCTAAGTTCTTATGAATTAATAGAGTTCCTATTAAAGAGAATAAATTTATAGTGACTTTACATTACGAGTGTATCAAAAAAAGCTTACAAATTTAATATAACTAAAAAAAAAAAAAAAAAACCCTAATTTCTTTTAAGTCAAATTACATATATTATCATTTAAATATCATCCTTTTGTTTCATAATCACTATTACGATCTCCCGTACTTCATCTATGAATTTTAGTGCTGATACTCGTATGCTTTTATTGGTGTGGTTAAGGTTATGTCAAAAGATGATGATATGATCAAAAAGTTTTTTTCAGAAAATTAAATATACAGATTTATTCGTCTAAATCTATATTGTCCCCTTTAAAGTAATCCCCATTGACTGCAACACACTTATGACAGCGTTTGATCCAATCCTCGAAAAATTTTTTATTCGGTTTTCGGTATGTCCATCAGTGCTTCCTGCGATTTTTCCATTACTTTCTCTCGGCTGCTGAAACGCCGAAAAACCCCGTTGTGGTTTTTTAAGTCGATTGAACAGAAAAAAGGCACAGGGAGCCAGATCAGGTGAATTGATACACTACACCGCTGTAATCCATGAAAACCGTGAGCATTGCTTTTTTTTTGACTGAAAACGACGTGGTTTTTTGGTATCGGCTCATTTGGTGAACGCCATTGACTTGCCTGATGTCTGGAATTGCGTGTCGTACTCATAAGCCCACGCCTGGTCTCACGTAATGATCCTTTTGATGAATGTGAGATCGAATGCAGCCTCGCAAATCATCTCTTTAGCGACGTCAACACGGTCTTTTTTTTGCATGAAATTGAGGTCTTTTGCCACCAACTTTGCTGCTACACGACGGAAACCCAAATCATTAACCAAAATCTCTTGAACGGATCCATAGGCAATGTTGAAGTCCTCTGCTATCTCTCTGATGGTTAATTTGCGGTTATTTTACTTCATCAATGTTTTCGTCGGTTTTCCGATGTCGATGGTCTGCCACTGCGTCCATCATCTTCGATTGACGCACGACCACTTTTGAACCGCTCGTGCCACTGGTAAACAACCGTTTTCTTTAGAGAATGGTTGCCGAAACACTTTTCCAACATTTCCAACGTTCGCGCAACATTAAATCCGTTTTTTATGCAAAATTTAATACAAGTTCGTTGTTGCAAATCTAAATCCATTTCTAAAATTGTAAAAAATCGCCAACACACACAAAATAAGATGTATTCTTGGCTACGTAACTTTTGAAAATGTCAAGCTATGACCCTAAGATTTAGAAAGAATGTCAACAACAGATGCACCAACTTAACAAAAAAACAGAACTCAAATCAGAACAATGGAAGCGCCACACTGTGACGCCACCGGGAACTTTTTGAATAAGGTACGCTTGAACTAGAATGAGTACAAAAAAGTCGATGTCGATTTTAGAATAATACATTGTACCCTCGGTATTGAAACACAATTTCTACAAAACATGAGCTTTCGTTGTAAAAGATTTAATATAAGATCTATTAGAAAACGATAGGGTAACTTAATGGCTGAAATGTAAATTACACGAGGTGTGTTCAAAAAGTAAAATGACTTTTGATATTTCGCGGGTAATCTACATTTGATTATCGATTTTTTTTGCTGTTTCGTTACACATGTCCCGCACATATGTTAACAGTTTCATGTCAAGTTTCAAGTTGCTCGGCGATTTTAAACTACTATAAACAATGGAATTTGCGTAAATTTTGTGTAAGAATGTAATCAATTGCTCTGGAACACTGGAACAAGGTCTTCCAAAATGGCGGAGAAGATGCGAATTGCGAACCTCGCTCTGGACGCCCCACCACATCAACAAAATATGATAACATCGAAGCTTTGAAGAAAATTGTTTTGGGAAATCGTCGAATTACCATAAGAGAAGTTGCTGAGGATATTGGCATATCGGTCGGCTGGCGGCATGAAATTTTTTCGGATACTTTGGGGATGAGACTTGTATCAACAAGTTTGTTCCGAAACTTCTTAATTTTGATCAGAAGAGCCGTCACATGAACATTGCTCAAGAAGTCTTGAATGACATCAATAATGACCTGACTTGCTCAAAAGGGTCATTACTGGTGTCGAATCATAGATTTCGAAACCAAAGCCCAATCGTCCCAATGGAAGCACCCAGGAGAGCCGAGACCGAAAAAAGCACGCAAAATTCGATCAAATGTCAAAGTTAGATGATGACCTCAAAAGGTTTTACAAATGTTTTTCAGGAATCTTCACGTGTTGACTTAACAAAAAACATTTCTACACTGATTGGTCACGTATTTACTCGTATACGTTAGCATAAGAAAACTGGAAATATTTTTAGCAGTTACTGAGACAGATCTTTCCGACCATTACGTAATCTTATATGCAGCCAAAATTCTAATAATAAAAGAGCCTCCGATCAAGTTCATGTAATTCATATCCGCTAACACAGAGCGAATGAACTTATAGTACAAACAAATTGGCAGCATAATGCTTACAAAAAATAAAGTAATGTGAGAAAACTGTACAGGAACTTTGTAGACAAAATCAACAACATTTCCACTGAATCAAGCGTGACAAAAGCCATGGATTCTCTGTGAATTAATTACTTTATATAAGAGAAGAGACGGTACTATAGAAGATGGACAAAAGGAGTCAAAGTAACGAAATCGAGTTCAGAAACTTCCGAAATTTTGTCAAAAATAAATATTAGAGAAAATAAAGCCAAGTTTTATAAACAACAGTTTCTAAGAAAACGTGGAATATTATTAATGATAGGAAAAAAGAACACCTCAATTGGTGAAGTAATAAGAAATAATTTTTAAAACATTGATGAAAATTTAACTAGAGCTCGGATATATAGTATAGAACAGGATAAATTTCAATTGCTTTGTCGCCTGAAGAACAAAAAGGGTGCTGAAGCGGATAACTTTAGGCCGATTGATCTAGAAATAAATGCTCGTTTTCTTGCTCCCATCATACAAACGATAATAATAAAAGTATATGGTACATAGCATAAGCCCATATTCCATGATTAATAAAAACGTCGATTACACTGGTCAACACGACTTTTTTCCATTAGCCCAATTATACCTTTCCGGTATATCTCATATACAAGTATTAACAACAAATAATAAAAAAAATTCGATTACAACGAAATGTCTAAATATATGATAAACTATACATTTGGCATAATTTTTGACGGTATATCGAACAAAAAGAGTTGTAACTGGCTTTACTACCAAAAACAGGATTGCTATTTGTAAGTACACGATATACCCTCACATCTATATATTTTCAACACGATTTTGTTGGTTTATTGACGTTCAATATTGCCTAAAAAGAACTTACTAACGGCGTGCTATTTCTAGTGTTTCTTATTTTCCAAGGAGTCATTGTTAATTGTGAAAAGTTTTATTGTTAATTTTCATACGTTTTGGTTTTGAAGAAGTATACTCGTGCTAGGTTATGTTAGGTTAGGAAAAAGTGGCCAACACACTTAGGCCTGTTGATCCATTGTGGTGCCACGTTGATCTGTGATGCTCCTACTCCTGTAGGAGACTGTAAACGCCTATATTCCATAGAATATATCATTAGAAATCATTAGAAAAACCGACAGGTCTTCTTGCATGCTAGCCTTTAAGACAGTGTCCAGTGATAACACCTATGGTGGCGCTGAGATGTTTAGAAAGGTTAAACTCTTAGAGCGATTCAGATCCTTTAGTCTCTGTGGTTCGGCGCCTAGGTTGAACTACTCTGCCATGTTCCTAAGAGATGATCGGCATTCTAGTGCGGTTCTAGAATTTAATGAGACTGAATCCAAGTACTTCATGGTGGTCTGCCTATCCGAAAACATGTGGATATCATTTGCAGATATCACCTTTTGTTCAGCCAAGACAGAGCTTCTTCAATCTTTAAAATTTCCGCTTGGAACAAGCTACAGTAATTTGAAAGACGGGAGGAGAGGTTTAGATTTAGCTTTTTTGAGAAAACACCGTCACTCACCCCGCTATCGGTTTTAGATCCATTTGTGTAAAAGTGGATTGACTTATCCTCCATGAAAGTATCTTCCTTCCAGAAGGATCTAGAGGGAAAGCTTACATGAAAGTCTTTTTAACACTAAAGTTCAGGTATGGTGTAACCGTTGTTCTCTGCGAGGACTCCTAATATTATAAGAATATTAGCGTGACCAAATAGATTATTTATCCACTGCTTGCCTGCCGAAGATGTTGAGGGGTGTCAAGTAAAACGGAATGTCTAATGAGTGAAGAGATTCGCTATGCATAGACATGCTGTTCTTTGGATTCAGCTTAGTTTGCTGCAGTTGACTGCTTTGTCTAATGCCGTCCACTAGACAACAACCTCGTAGGTGAGTATCGGTCTAATAAGCGATACGTATAGCTAGTGGGTTATGTTCCTCAATTGTTTGCAATGGCTTATTTGCAAGAGAATAAGGCTGCTGTAGCTTTCTTGACTCATTCTTGAGTGTAAGGTTTTTAGTTTTATCAGAGAAGGCGTTCCAAGAGGGAATGAAAACTACATTGACTACTCTTCATGACATTGGAATGTGAATCAATTCTACACAGCTCCCCATGATGTTCTCTAGCGTACTATAAAGTCCGGACCAGCAGACTTCTATGGTTTGAAGTTATGCAGCGCCCAAAGCAGCTTGTCAGTATGACAATATTTCTAGTTTCAGTACTCCTGTTGTGGGAGTTACCTGGAAAGAAGTGGGTGACCAGTAACAGGTTGAGTGGTTTATCGCTTGAGGTTGTCTAAGAGACATCGTTTTTTTTTTTTGAAACAGATAGGCATCATATGATTGGTAGAGAGGATTTTTCTTAGCCGCATTGTCCCAGAGATTTCCGTTATTTTGTCACAGAATGACCTCCAGCATTGTCTCTTTCCCTTCCTCAGTTATTTTTTTATATGTTTTGAGGGATTCTTTGTATGAGTCCCAGTCAGTCACATTTCTTGTACTTTTTGCACAGTGCTAATGTCCACCAATGTGGCTTGCTCTTGCTTTTAGGTTAAATAAGTGGGCAGGGAGCAGTCGTTTAAAGCCAAGGTGAAATCCTTGATTTTTTTGTCAAGCTGGTTGCTGTTACGCGGGGTACTTAACAATTCAGTCTGGTAACGGTTAAGTCGAGGTCGCTGAGGTTAGTAAGTAAAAATTCATTAAGGATACGTTTCACTAATATACACGTTCTATTCTTACCTTTGTCCCTTGTATAGAGCGGAGCGTATACAGGTGTCTCAAGTACATGAACCATGCCTTCTACGATCCATATTTCCTGGATTAGGATGATGTCTTCTGCGTTTTTGAAAAGACGCAGAATAAGTGCAGCTGAAGCTTTTTTGATGATGGAGATTAGTCTGGAGAAAATGTATCATTGATACTATTTACCAGAGTAGCTTCTACCACGGTGCTGTTCGAGTCCTTCGGTTCTGAATATATGCCCAAGACCTCGTCTTCTTCCTCTGATCGTACAGGATCTCTTTTTAGTTTTTCATAGATTTCCATTTCCGACAGAGTTTTAGAGGTTAAAACAAACAGCTTTGTTGTCGCCTTGGATGAATTGTAGGCATCATTATTCATTTCAGGAAAGGATATCGACGTTCCAAGATCGCGTTACAAGCGCTTAGGTGAATTGATTCGAAACCGAACCGAATCATGACTACAGTCTACACTATACGATCTCGAGTTTTGCAACTTGTCACATTTCTCCTAATCCACCTGTGGCTTTGGTGTAAAGATCTAGAGAATTTTGATTGGCACATGCGATAAGTTTGACCTTGGTACTTTATATAGGGAGGAGGTCCGTGGTTTTCCCGAATGATGGCCAAGAAGTTGCCCAAAAGTTTTAACTGGACCAATTGCCACCGTTCAGGTGTTATCGATCCGTCGATGTCATTGTTGTCGATTACCGCGATCGTTGTTGCATTTTTTAGGATCTCGCTGAAAGACTTCAGAGATATATTGTTGGAAGGCCCAGGGGTTTTGGCGTTATTAGTTTTAGGCCACTTGGAAACCTTGGCATTGTTTCTTGCAACGATCGGTGGCGCTTGGAGGAGTCGTTTAGCGTTTTGGGTGCAGTGGGCAATCTATCTTCTAGGATGTTGTTAGGTCACTCAATCTTGCTCTTCATTGCAACAGTAAGGTCGGAGCCTGCCACAAATTTGCTGCTGCTAGGGGTGGAAGAAGTGATAGGATAATGGCTTGACGCTGTCTTACCACTCCTTGAAAATTTGGTTTTAGGATCGTTGCGTTTACCTTTAGAGGATAATGCACCTAAGTTCGACAATACAGAAGCTTTTATGCATAGTAGTGGCGAAAGGATGGACTATCTGTAAGAGATCTACTGTATACAGATAAGGCTAGCTAATTCGGAGGTCGTCAGGTATCCGGATATTCCGTTTGAGATTAAGCTATTTTTGGAGATGCTGGACCCTCAGCCAGGCTGATCCAGGGTCGTCTGACACCTTGATCTAGCCCAGGGAAAAAAGGGAGTGCATGGGATTGTTGAGAAGGAACTTCAGTTTCGCTACTCATCTGGAGAACTTCTCGGGACTTATCGACCTTACTCAGCTTCTACAGCTCCACAACTTTAATGCTCAGGTTCACTACGATGACGAGTATACTAGATACATATCCATATTTACAGTATTAATCGAAAATGCTTCAATTCATCGGATCTCTTTTGTTTTGCTTGTGGAAAATTTTTTTTCAAGTTACAATCGAGAAAATCGTATGCCGTTATTAAACAACATTTACAATTTGTGTTTTGGTTTCAAAACATTTTTCCGAGTATTAATAAGTCATGGCCACCAAATTTATTTTATTTAAGATGTGTATGTTATGTGGTTTAAGGTTACCCACCCATCAATGTTCTCCCACCCATCAATGCCCTTTTATAAAACTGTATTTTGGAGAGAACAAAAAGGATATATGAATAATTATTATTTCCATTTAACGAGCTTGAAGGGATATTTTTATAAAACAAGAGGTAAAATTCTATATTCTGATGTGGAATCTGTAACTAAACTGCTTCCTCATACTGACAAGCTACCACCGCAACCTCCAATGAAGGAAAAAGATACAGAGGACAACGTGCGAGTACGCGATATCGAATCAGAATCTTCAACACAAACTAGCTCTCAGTCGCAAGTTTTTGTTGTAAATGAAAATAGACCACATTTATTACGTTAAGGTGAACTAAGTGATTTAGTTAGAGACCTAAATTTGTAAATTTCATACTTCCAGACTTCAGTAATGTTATTTATTTCATTCAAGTACACAATTTTCAGCGTATCGACAAAACGATGCTGAATTTGTATGATAGATATGTTTAAAGAGGAGAGTGGTCTTACATATTGAAGTGATGTACAAGGGCTTATGAATAAATTTAGGGACTATTCACTAGATCAATAGAGACAATTTATTGTATCTTCAAATTAAGTTCAAAAGCAGCTTTACTTTTATCTTTACCTTTAGCACATGCCATCCATATAAAAGAAACATATACGAATATAAAAAACCCGCTCGAGATCTTAAAGATTTTAAAGTTGTTAGAATATTTCTTGGGTTGCAAGGAGGCTAAACTAAATAATGTACATAATAGAGCTAGGAATCAAAACTCATTTACAAAAAAAAAAAAAAAAATGGCTAATGAAGAGAAATTTCATTTCGGGATAAAGAATATTTCTGAAAACTTCTTAGTAGAGCCAAACAATATCATTCTATTGTAACAGACAAGCAAAACGAACAAAAATGTTGTCAGAGTACTTTTTTAAAAATTAATTGCCTTTAAAACTCAGTAATTCTTTTTTTGTATATGAGGGGAAGATTAAACTAAAAATGTCCAAAACCATAGGGAAAGAAAGGCTAAATGCTCTTGATGTCCCGCAAGGCTGTAAATTAGGTCCGATTATATTTGTTTTCTACACAAATGAAATGCTAAATTTATTCAAAAAGTCTACAGCCTATGCTCATGCAGATAGCAATATAGTTGTCGTCAGACACAAAAGTTTTAACAATTCACTGGAAATGGATGTCAAAATGGTGTCAAGAGTTAACTACTAATGCTGCAAAGACAAAGGTAATGCACATATGAACAACTTCTAAGTCAAAGGAAGCTTTCAGTATATATCACCGAATAGTGAATAGAATAAAGTATATAGGAGTTACAATCGATGAGAATTTCTTATGGCGTGAAAATATAAAGGTCCTGAGTTTACAACTCAAAAGTTCACCATTTGTGATGGCTTGTATTCAAAAGTGTACAAGTTTCGAATTGCACTACTCACCGGCTAAATCGCACATAAGATAAAGGATACCGGCATGGGGATAGTAAATCCCCACCCCCATTTACATGGATTGGATAGTAAATCTACAGCACCGTTAAAAGTTAAAACTTTAAGACCTACGAACTCATCTTTTCTGCAGCGTATAAGCCATAACCAAATCGCTAAAAGAAGAGCCCAGTGCATGCTAAAAGTTTCAGAAATATATAACATACTATTATGAACTATTTTAATTGTACAATATATGTGTATTAAGTGGGCAACTAAAGTTCTTCAAAAAAAAAATCCTAATCAGATTGCTTTAGGTTTTTAATAACTTTCTTAACAATGAGTCTTTAATAATCTTACTCGTACATCCTTTAATAGTTCTAAAGCACTATTTTGATATTATTTTGATTTAACGATCATATATTCCATTGCTCAAAATTGTTGTTATCAGTTCATATGTATTGCAATTGATCTACTGCTATACCCATTCGGGATAATATACATAAGTATTTCTTGTTCTAGGTATCTCTCGGATCATACCTTTCATTTGATAGTTTTGGTATTGCTTAATGTGCGCTCGTAGTTTTTTTTTTTAAAGATTTATCATAGTTTTAGACACTGTCGGAGTATTGTGTTTATGACTACGATGTTGCTCTACTCTACTTTTGGTAAAGTTGATAAAATTTTGCTTACTAACTTTTTAAAATGGACTGCTACTTCTTTTTATGATTGTTCCTTTATAAAGTTTTACTCTTAAATCAGATTCAATTACTTTTTATTTTATAGAAGTGATTTATTCTATATACTTGGTTTGAGCAGTTGTATGTTAATCGCTGTTAATGAGGAAATATTATTAATATTTATAATATCTTTAATAATAAGGTAATAAATTGCAGTTAATAATATATGTACTTAAATAACACTAGCTACCACCAAAATATATTCAGCTGGTCAACGGAGAAAAATGATCAAGCACCGAAATAATTTGTAGATCAACTAATTCGTTTACCGTCGAAAAAGAATTAAATTCGCAATAGGTGGAAAATGTAGTGTATATTAACGCTAAAAGTAAAGTTAAGATACAACGGACAACTCGAGTGCAATCGAGCTTATGTCAGGGAAAGTCCTTTGTTGTGTCATATGATCTCAATATACTTACAACTGAAGTGAAGGCTGACCCTAATGGGGTGCTAAGATAAAATTTTACTCGTACTTAGTGCAGAGTGGGACATTGACTGTCCTTCTACCCTTTGCAGATATAACATTTAACATAAGTCAAAAGAGAGCCTTTTTTCTTTTATAGCTGTGATTTCTTGTCCTTTTTCGAGAAAAAAATTTGTACCTACGGCTAAAGTGGGTCGAATACGCATGTAGTCCGAGATACAGCCATTTAAGTAAAGTTTTATTTTAAGTGTATATGTACTCGTATGTTTAATGGCAAGCCGTTTCTAATTGTAAAACGTCTTCATTGCTTTTAACTCTTTCCGCACTAGAAGTATTTGGATCTCTTTGCTTTTTACGTACTAATTCCGTCTTTATTAAAATGGAAAATGCAATTAGCAATGTTTTGGAAGTTGGTATAGTATATATATCTTTTCTGTGTTCCAATCTCGCTTGATCACCGTTGCCATTAGAGAATCCGAATGCATAACCATGGAGATGAGTTTCAATTCGTACTTTTATGTTTTTCGAAAGAAAATATGAGAGCTCCTGGTAACGTTAGGTTATTAGAATGATGTCGAATACGAACAAAGTGTGGATAGCCCTTTTTAGCCGCAGTAGAGTTATGCTAAAAGGTCTTTTTTTCTATATGGTGATTCATCGTGAGGTTTGATTTCTAATGTAAAAGAAAGCGCATCAGTTTGAAAGTAAACACCGAACTATTATCGGTAAAGGGAACAATTCATGTCATTTACTTTTTAAAAATGATATCATGTAAATGTTGGCCAGGACATGTCTGAGGTGGTCCATTCCGAAGGTCCAATTTTGAGCGACTCGTTCGAGCAAAGCGACTGGTATCTCGCGGATAACACAGATAATGTTGGCTTCCAAAGCGTTAATCGTAGCTAACTTATTCCTGAAGACCTGAGACTTTACATATCCATTAACATGGCGCGATAACGGGTACCATTGACGGTATCATTCTGATTTGCCTCATTTTTGAAGAAATATGGACCAATGGTTCCACCAGCCCATAAATCACACCATACAGTTGTTTTGAATATATGTAGTGGTAGCTCTTGATACTTTTCGGATTGCCCATCAGCCAAAATATAGCAATTTTGTTTATTAAGTTATCCATTAAGCCAGAAATGGGCATCATCACTGAACAAAATTTTACGATAAAACACCGGATTTTCATTGGGTTTTTGCAGAGCTCATTCACTGAAAATATGACTCAAATTCAGGTCGTCTGGCTTATATTTTTGCACAAGTTGAATTTTGTACGCTTTTAGGCTGAGATCCTCATGTAAAATACGCCAAGTTTTCGAATACGGCAAGCCAAGCTGCTGAGAACGACGACAAATTGATTCGTCACGGTGATTTAATTTTACGTTTTGCTACGGTAAATTGTCCGCCTAGATCGTGCGATATCACATCTTTGGACTATTTTCTCTGCGGATATATAAAGTCCCAGGTCTTCAAGAATAAGCTAGCTACGATTGATGCTTTGGAAGCCAACATTTCTCGTGTTATCCGCGAGATACCAGTTGCTACGCTCGAACGAGTCACCCAAAATTAGACCTTCCGAATGGATCACCTTGGATGTAGTCGTGGCCAGCGTTTACATGACATTATTTTTAAAATGTAAATGCCATAAATTGTTCTATTAACCAATAATAAAAAAGTTAAGTTCGTTTTAAAACTAATGTGTTTTATTTTACATTATAAATTAAACCTTACGATGAATCAACCTATATGTCTATGTACATACGCCAACATCAACCACGAAAAAAGCGCTCTTATGCCCGTCATAAATACTATCATTTTTGTAGGTCGTTACATATGAAATTGCCGATTTGTAATCAGGATAGTGATTTAAAAAAATTAAATCATTCTATAAGTTCTTTAATTTAACCTTATTTTTACAAAGAAAATAGTTTCGCACATACATTTAATGGCAGCGACTCGAAAAATTCACTTTTAGTTAAGGTATGTTCGTTATACGTGGTTCAAAATGGATTTACCAATTTTTTTTATTGTTGAAAGCTTCAGCGCCTCTAAGGCAACAATGAGTCATTACCTTTCAGCCTTCGGAAAGTTAAAAAGTGAGTGAAACGTGGCAAGGTGGAACTACGCCCCAAAAAGGTAATAGTGCCAGTGTAGAGGACGAGTGGGTTATTTCTGAATTTTTTGTTCCTCAAATGCGGGGGAACAATAAAAGCAGAGTCACACTGTAGAAAAAACGTCATAATGCATAACAAATGTTTCCAACCTACTCATCAAGAGCCTATGAGCTTCAGACCTATCAGTCTGACTTCTTTTATGTTTAAGATGTTGAAAAGGATGGTCAAGCTTCATGTGCGTAAAACTGTTCTGCAAATGCATTATTAGTTTAAAGTGCAACTAACAACTAGGCAACTATAGACAAAGTTTAAAAATCTGTTTGGCAGATTTGAAAGCCCACTCGGCAAGAAGGATTATTCTCTGGGCATTTTCGTCGATAGTTAATGTAAAAGAATTCCCTGGATCTACATTATAAGACCAATTATATTCTATATAACATATAGAATATATATATGTATTATATATACATCAATTGTCTGGTATAACATTAAAATAGTTACCTTCTTCCATGGGCTGTACTTTCAAAGTCATCTTACGTTTAAAAAGAAGTATTCGTTGCTACAACACCTACTGGAGTTTTGATGATATTGGGCACCGACTGCCTTTTTACTCTGGTCTTATCGAATTGCAAGAAAATTTCTATTGTTCCAAAATATCTTCTACCTAGGAACAGATTCTTCCACAGTCTGAACCGAAACAGATATAGGATGCAGCGCAGGTGTTTGATTAAATTAGATACGTCCTGATGGTAATGAATAAACTTGCGAAGAAACAGCATTGCATCTGTAATGATAGCAAGTACAGAACTCCTCTAAATGTAGTGGGAAGGCCGAATTCACTGGGCCTTGTATTGGATCATGGGAAAATAAATTGCTGATAAACTTGCTTGACAAGGCTCAAGCAGATTGTTTGAGGACCAAAAACTGTGTTAAAATTGCCTGCATCCTGGGTCAGGTCTTCCATTAAGAGTTGGGTTTTTTAAGATCATAACTTTAGATGACCGACTATCCAGATTTCCGACAGACTAAACGAACTTTAAAAAAAAAAAAAAAAGAACTCAACACTCAAGAGGATATTACTACTCTTAAAATGCCAGAGCATGTGTTAGGGTTTTCGGAAAATTGGATAGAGGAAGAAAGAACGATGTTTGGTTATTACGCTCCGCGGGTGACATCCAACATTTGACGGGGAGATAAAATTAGTGTGAATATACTTGCTGTTGCATTGATTCCCGAACCGTTCGATTTGGAAGCCAATACACAAGCTAAACGCGTGCTTTCTGGCATCATGACGAAGTACACTTTTGCAAAGCACATATACGCAAATGTGTTGAGCATAATATCACAAGATCATGCGACATTTACTCAGAGTTTGACGACGACACCGTGGAGTACTAAAGCGCTTACTTATCGTTCTACAAAAAACTGAAGAGATTCAGTAAAAGAGCATACAAGGAGTTCTATGAAGTAGTACCTTGCCTGAGCACTCTTTTCCGAAAAAAAAAACTACACGATAATGCAAAACAACACACGTAACTCTCTTGAAGCAACCAGTGCTGAGATATAAAGTTTTGCTGGCTCTATCTACCCTATTCATCAAATCTGTCTAACCCACGACTACCATTTCTCCCGAAGTTTAGATAATCACCTCTTAAACAGAAATTTTTTAAGCTCATAATACATAGGCTGAAAAGTCCGTGCTGTTTCTAAGAGAGGGCACCACTTGAATTAAATCCATACCATTTTTAGTTAGTACCAACCCTCAAAAGATACGTGTATAAATTTGACAGCTGTCGTACGATTAGTTCTCGAGATATAGCGTTGTGAGTGAAGCAACTTTTGTTATTGTGAAAAAAATGGATTCAAAGCAATTTCGTGTGTTGATTTATCATTGCTTTTTGATGGGAAAAAATGCAGCCGATGCAAACAAATGGCTTGATAAGTGTTACCTGGACTCTGCACCAGCCGAACGATCTATTCGCAAGTGGATTGAAAAATTTAAAAGTGGTCATACAAGCACCGAAGATGATGCACGCAGTAAACGTCCAAAAGAGGCTGTCCACAAAATGATTACGAATGACCGTAAAGTGAAGTTGATCGAGATAGCTGAGGCTCTGAAGATATCAAAAGAGCGTGTTGGATATATCATACACGAATATTTGGACATGCGAAAGCTCTGTTCAAAGTGGGTGCCGCGTTTGCTCACAGTCGAATAAAAAAAACAACGTGTTGATGATTCAGAGGAGTGTTTAAAGCTGTTCAACCGGAATAAAGCCGAATTTTTGCGTCGGTATGTGACAATGGATGAAACTTGGCTCCATCACTTCACACCGGAGTCAAGTCGGCAGTCAGATGAGTGGCGAGCGGGAGACGAACCTCGTCCAAAACGACCAAGAACTCAACAGTCGGCTGGCAAGGTTATGGCATCCGCATTTTGGGATACACATGGAATAATTTTCATCGACTATCTCCAAAAAGGGCAGACTATCAACAGCGACTATTACATTGCGTTGTTGGAGCGTTTGAAGGACGAAATCGCAGTAAAACGGGTGCATTTGAAGAAAAAGGAAGTGCTGTTTCATCAAGACAATGCACCGTGTCACATGTCGATGAAAACGATGGCAAAATTGAATGAATTCGGCTACGAAATGCTTCCCCACCCACCATATTCTCCAGATTTGGCCACCAGCAACTATTTCCTGTTCGCAGACCTCAAAAGAATGCTCGACGGAAAGAGATTTAAGACCGATGAAGAAGTAATCGCCGAAACAGAGGTCTATTTTGAGGCTAAGCCGAAATCGTGCTACAAAACTGGTATCGAAGGATTGAAAAATCGTTTCAATCAGTGTATCGCCTTTGAGAAATAAAGTTGAATTTTGCAAAAATATTGTGTTTTACTATAAAACGGCACTGACTTTTCAGCCCATGGTTTATATAGTAACTTATGGTAAGACAAGACTTGGATTTTTTGCCGCACGAAGATAAGAACTTGCTTTAAACCGGCATATTTGCTTTAGTGGAGCGTCAAAAAAATAAGATAGATGTAAATCGAGTTTAATCTGGTGAATTTTTAAAACAGCGTTACTTAGTTTTCCACAGCAAAATTGACAATTTTACGTGTATATAACGACCTAATATGTTAGCTCAATTTGTATAGATCAACAAGCCAAGCGCAACAAAGTCAGAACCAGGTGGGCAAGAGGTAATAGAGGCATTATATCTTCATGACCATTCCTCGTTTAGTATCACATTAAAATACACCTTCAATACACCTTGTATATTTTTGAGAACTCAGCTTTTCAAAGCACCGAGCAAAATTTTAACATAACTCTTACATTTTTCTCACAACCTTCACATTGTCTTGGCGTAAAGGGCTGGCGTTTTTCCTTATTTAAGTTACTTTATTTGTAGGAAACATTTATGATTAACATTTGATTTTTCTGTTTGGCGGGTACGCCGATTGCCTCGCTTCTATTCATGCATCGAAAAACAGGCAAATCTTTATTATTTATACGTTATCCAATAAGTTCTTATACTGATTTGAGTTATTTGAAATAAATATCTCATCAGAATTCATACATAAATATATACCAAAGATATTTCGAATTAAAAAAAAAAATGTTAAAAATTTATCAGAGTTTTCTTATTATCGCACACCAGATGAGAAAATGAGCAGCTTAATTCCCAATTAAAACCGATCAAGGGCACATTAAGTAATACAATATTAATGCCATTTTGGATTGCAGTGAAATATCATATATGGTATGTGAATTGCCAATTGTTGAGAATAAAGATGCATCCCAGATATAAATTCGAATTATTAATCAAGGTGTGAATATAATTAATATAATTGACAATTATCTGGAAACGTTAGGTGGAAAATAATCAACGACTTACTGATGACTGACTGTGGAAAAGAATATCAAGAGGTATGTTAGAATACACAAGAGTGGATTGTTGGAATGTTCCATATCAAAAAATGAAATGTTTTAATGTAATCAATCAAAGATATTACAGAATTTCAAAAATACATAGGTGTCACTAAAGCATCATTAGGTTATTAATTAAGTTAGTCATTAAAGTCGTTAAATAATAATCATCGTTTGATAGTTATTCTAACACACCCCTTTAATATGAGAATGACAAATACAATTCAAGTTTCATAATTTATTACAAAACTTTTAAAGGGAATGGCTTTAGTCAAGCCATTAGCAATAATATTGTCGGTTTGAAGGTATTTAAGAGAAACAATGCCCTTTTTTACTGGCTTATCGCTTATAAAGTGATATTTATAATGTTTATATTTAGTCCTTGAGTATTTTCCACCATACTATGTATATTCAGCGATATACATGCAATGTACTCTGCTTTGGCATTTGAAGGAGCTATAGTGCGTCGTTTCCTCGATTCCCACCTTATTGATGCACCTGCGAATAAAAAACAATAACTACTTTGAAATTTTTACTCGTTTCTATCTCAGTCAAATTAGTATCCACATAACTAGCTAGCGGCAATCGGGTTTTAAAATAGATTCATTTTGCAGTGTTATAATAAGTGCGGTTGTCTAATGTTGTTTCTACGGGTTTTGGTAAAACTGTGTACTGATATTGCTAAATGCAATATGAGGGCGGCGATAAAGAGTTAGATGCATAATTGACCTTATAAGTTATTGATATTTCAAAATATCTACAAATTCGTTTTCTCCAATGATATTTGGCTCCTTTTCAAGTTTTAACTTAACTTGCTACCTATGCAATGGTTTAAGTATGGTGTGTAATGTATGGTTTTTAGTTTTTCATGAGATTCATTAAAATAACAAATTAGGCTTATTGATAACGTGTCCTGCTGGTTTACAGTTTCAAAGGCAATGGATTTTCAAAACATTACAAATATAAGACTCCGTTCTATTTTATTAAAAAAGGTGTCGTCATTTGACGACAATAACAATATCATCAACGTTTATTTCAAAAACTGTTGATTATCTTTTGTTTTATAACAGACACAGAAATCATAGTTTAGTGGTTTAGGTTATAACTTTTTAAGGCTTGATTCAATCCATATAATGTTCTGTTATACTTGCAAACTTTATTTGGATGGTCGGTATCAATGAATCCTTCAGGTTGTATCATATAAGTACATATACATATGTATGTGTATCTCCGTTAACCCATTTCTGCCCAAATTATTATTATTTGAGTACATTAGCAATACAATACTTTTTGTCTTTTAAAATTTTCAAGATATTAGTGTCTTTAGAATGTTGCGTTAACGTAAAAGTAGACAAACGATAACATTAGTGAATTTTTGTCACATATTTCATATATTTTTTAATTTGCAAATATAATAGTTTAATTTTAATTAGGGTAGCAAAGGAATGAAATTGCACACAACATTTGTCGTGTAACGATGCATTGACTGCAAACGTTATTTTTTTGCGATTTGCATATGCGACACCGTTTTCTCTTGCGTTCTGCAAAAATGCAATTTTCTGTAATCACTCAAATTATTAAAAAAGAACAAATATATATTATCTTAAGTACCTCCTGTGATAGTAAGATGTTGTCCTTTAGTCTTCTCTTGTGAAACTTGAACTTTCGGTCTTCCACTTCGGGTAGCTGAGTAACCGTATTTTTTCAGTAGACAAATTGCTAACTGCCTCTTGAATTCAAGTTGATTTTAGCTTTTCCCGCACTATTACCTTAAATACCACTCACTCACAACAGCTAAATCAATCATCCACATAAGAATGGAACTGTAAAATCCGGTAGCACAAAATATGCTCATCTAGCAAATTTACACCGCCCGTATGAGAGTTGTACACATAGTTGACATTTGGTTGATGGATATCGAACTTCCTTTTTACAGCAAATGAAAACCTTTTCGCCGTCTTTGTGGGATGAATGCCATACACATTGGATACCATAGTTACTTTTTGTTTTTCCACCTCGTTAAAATTTGACCAGTTCCATTATCGTAGCAAGAGACGAAGTTGCCTCTATCTTTCTTCTAAAACTGCTTCTTTTCTTCTAATTCTATATTTTTTAACTGGTTTTCCCGCAAAGTGAATTCATGAATTCCTTATCTTAAACCTTTATCCTGTCTTTGTTCTTGGTATATATCAAACTGAAGACACTACCCGCACTCCAAAGCAGCTACCTAAGTTTTGTATCCAAATCTTACGGGCATATTTCGGTGAAACTGCTTGCAGCTTTGTTTGGCGAAGTTGGGTATCATCTATTCGCTTTCAACCCGACAGTAAAAAAAATCGCTTTCTTGCTCTACGAATATATCCGCTAATTATAAGGATTCCAATAAATGTATATATGTATTAAATTTTTATCGACTTCGAGTGTCTGATTCCTCCTTATAAACTAATAGGCTTTTGTTTTTTCAATCAAATCAATCATTTTTTCTTCCATAAAAAGTTCGAAGAAATAAACAGAATGGCTGATGATAGAGTTAAAGGCTTTGGATAACTCATATTTGAAAATCTATTGTAGTAAATAATATTTTTCAAATCAAGGTAGTCCTTGTCGCAACGTTTCCACTTTTGAGGAATTCTGAATCTCACTTGGTTTCGGAATTGTTTAGAAAAACATTTGCTTTACCGTCTACATAAAATAGCATTTCTACTTTTGACATATGTAAGTTAACTACTTCGTAGCCTATTTGCATCTTTATTTTCTTCATCTCCTCATTCATCGGCTTAATATCAGGGAGTTATAACAATTTCATCCGGAACATCATCACCTTGAGTCAAGTTATCCAAAAAAAAAAATCCATTTTCACAAACGACTTAATTTTTTTTTTTTTAAATTTTATTTCACAAATATGGTCACTAAAATAACAATTTTTTCATTTATTGAAAACTTTGAAATAACGCGTAATGCAAATCCTACTATTTTGAAAGTGTAATAGCACATCAAAAATTATTGGGTATGTAATTTAATTCGTGCATTTTTTTTTTTTTCAAAATTTTAACGTTTATTTAAGAAAAACATGTTCAATATTATTATTCAAAGTATTGCCCATTTGAAGCTATGACTTTTTCCCATCTTTCTGGCAATTTGTGGATCCCATCCCAAGAATGAATCAAGTCAATTTTTGATATTCTGCTCTGATGTGAACCGTATTTCAGTGAGGGCGTTCTGCATCGACCGGAACAACTGGTAGTCAGAAGGGGCAAGGTCTGGGCTATAAGGCGGGTGGGGCAGGACTTCCCATCCACTGTTTTCCAAATAGTTCTTAACCGGAATAATAACGTGGAGCCGAGCGTTGTCATGATGGAAAATTATTTCCTCGTGTCTGGTCGCATATTCCGGACGTTTTTCGGCTACTGCTCTCTTCAAACGGATTAATTGTGTTCGGTAGCGTTGTCCTTTGATGGTTTCACCCGGTTTTAGCAGCTCATAATACATCACACCCATCTGATCGCACAAAATAAAGAGCATTATCTTCGCGCCATGGATATTCGGCTTTGAATTTGATTTGGCTGGTTGTCCGGGTTTCACATATGATTTTTTGCGCTTGGGGTTGTCGTAATGGATCCATTTTTCATCACGAGTAACAATCCGATGAAAAAATGACTTCCTTTTGTGGCGTTCCAGCAGCATTTTGGACATGCAAAACCGCCTTTCGACGTCTCTCGGCTTGAGTTCATGTGGAACCCAATTTTCTTGTTTTTGAATATATCCAGCTGCTTTTAAACGTTTTGAAATGGCTGCTTGAGTGACACCCAAAGATTCTGCGATCTCCTCTTGTGTTTGGCAACAATCTTCATAGAGTAATGCTTCCAGTTCTTCATCTTCAAACTCTTTTGGCTGCCCAGGACGTTCATCGTCTTCCAAGCCAAAATCACCGTTTTTAAATCGTGCAAACCACTTTTGGCACGTTCGCTTAGTGCAAAAACACTTTTTCAGGCACAAAGTTTGAGTGAAAAAAAATTATTGTTGTTTACGCTTCAAATGAATGACATATACTGAAATAACGTACAATGACAGTAGCTTTCCAACGCATGTTCTAATGGAATAATAACAATGGAATAATACAAGTTACGTCATCTCTTCTCAAACCTCTTAGCAAGTTATAGACTCAATAAATTTCTTGATAAATTCAAAAATTCGAAAATCGAAAAGGCTTACTGTTTTTTTTGATGAGTTTTGGGATCCCCATTGATGGATAAATAGGTTAAAACGCTGTTGAAACATCGAAGTGGTGAAGTTTTAAATCATATTTTATAAATAAGCGAAGTGAGCTTTTCCGTATGATGGAAACATAAGTATGACAAGCAATATGCTAAGCAAGTCTAGCATTTGACAATATATACTACCGTTTGACAGTTTTTTGGTTTTATAAACATATAGTACCTGTAACCGATGGCATTAAGTCTAGCTGGTAAATCGCAAGGCATCCATGTTTTATGCTTCATGAAAATTTTATTGTTCTTTCATAGTAGAATATCTTTCTTTTGCTTCCAGGAAGTTTCTAGAGTTTTCAAAACTTTTTGAATCTACTAATTGGCTTGCATTAAAAGCTATTTTTATTAGAATTCTTAAGTAGTGTCGAGAAGTATGTTGTTTGATTCACTGGCATTTTCAGCATCAATGTCTTTTTATTTTCAGATTGTTCATGTCTGACTCCGTCAAAAACTATTTGGTTTTTAAAAATTTATTTTTATCATTTTTATGATTTTCTAATTTCATTTTTGGTATTTCAATTATAAAGATGTATCGTTTCCATATGTTTTATCTTATACTGGTACATTGTATTCATTTTCAGATGGTGAGAGTTCATTGTAATGGTTTTTGTTATTCGAGCTTAATATCAAACTTAAATTACGGCTTTCAATAATACTTCAAGATCCTCTTCTCTACAATCGCTAAAATTCGCCTGAGGATCCTAGTACATACAAAAAACATATTTTTGGCTCTTAGGATCTACTTCTGACCTACATATTCCGGGATTTTATTAACACAAAGGCTGTAGACCCTATTTCGCGCAAGTGACTAATTATTGAAATTTTCCCAGTTCTTATATCTTCCGGCGTTTGATTAAAATTAAGCTTTGTTGGGTAACGATTCCGAATATAAGCTGCCGTATTGTCAAGTTCCGCCCAAAAAAATGTCGGCAAAAATGTTTCCAATAAGAAACATCAAATCGTTTCGACTAAGGTACGGTTCATGCTAAGGATTATACTCTGTACTTAAATGACCTTTAATACCATGCTCAGTTAAAATATTGAAAATTCCTTACAAACTATTTCATGTGCTTTATAACTCCTTAATATTTTATTTAGTCTATTAGTTTAATTTTCTAAATAATTTTTCGATTTTTAAAAAGCATGCGAATAATCAGTTTTTGGTTGTAAAAAATAAACAAATGTCTTCCAAGACCAGTTATCAGTAAATGTAGCGAAATAAACGCATTTACTTATTGTCATTGAATCAGTTTTTATAATGACCACAAAGATCAGTGCGGACAATTTCCAATAATGATCTTGAAGACTTTTCGCATTAAGCTGAAAATGGTAGCTTAGTTGGCTTTTGAGCAATTCTAATGCTATAAAACACTCTTAGGATGAACCACCTGTCCTTATTCAATACTACTCGACAATCTTTTCTCATATGTCCCTTTCGACCGCATCGGTGACAAATAAAATGGAAATGAGATTTACCTTGGTGTTTTTTTTTTTTCAATATTTTTCTTCTGAAATCTTATTTTGAAATTCACCTCTCTAATTTTATAATTTTCGTTTTCTTTTCACTGATTTCTAACAAATGTTTAAGTGCAGAATTAACATTCGAGTATATGGAAATCGTTAGATCCATCAAAAACGATGATGGAAAACGTGCAAAAACGTTTTCGGCAAGCTATTTAACAGTAACACAGCTAACAGCTCAGAATCTAATTGGGGTTCATCCCGTGCAATCGCGTGCCAATTAATTTGAAATAAATTATGTGTTGTTCCATATTTTGATGTTCATGCGTTTTGTAATTAATTATCAATTTTGGTACGAGTTCTTTACGATTATACGTCGCCTCTAAAAAAAATCATAAATGTCCTTCAATATCTCAATTACATGCAAAAGAGATACTTGTTCTGGTTCCATTGATTTAATAGTCTCACTTTTATTATCCAAATCCTTATCATTCTATTCTGACAACCTCGCTGTATCAACTGGTTTTTCCTCATCACCTTTCACCAATATCAGTAGACGATTTTTGTAGAGAACAGAATCCATGTGATGTTTACACTTGAAAAATTTTGACTATTAAGTAATGATATGTATATTTGCTGACAGCGATAAGATTTGAAATAAACATTGTATTTTTTCGAATATTTTAGTTCCTTAAAATAAAAATGGGATTTGGGCCTATTAATATATATAAGTAGATTCATCGTGAGATATGATTTTCAATAGACTATTTTTGACAGATCACGTATGACTCCTATCAGACTCAAACCACAATAGCGTCTCCAAATTGTTCAGCTGTATTACGAAAATCACCGTTCTGTGAGAAATGTTTTGCGTGCGATTCGAGGAACTTACGGTGCGCATAATCTACTGAAACCACTATTGCCAATATTATTCGCAAATTTTAGTCCCAGTTTACAATAGTGGATGATACTCAGCAGCTTGGATTGGCGTATTTTACGTGAGGAGCAAGAATTGAAGCCAGGCGACTTGAATTTGCGTCATATTTTCAGTGAATGGGCTCTGGAAAAACTCAATGAAAATCCAATGTTTTATCGTGAAATTTTGTTTTGTGATGAAGTCCATTTCTGGCTCAATGGATACGTTAATAAACAAAATTGCCGAATTTGGGCTGATGAACAACCCGAAGAGTACCAAGAGCTACCATTACATCCATTAAAAACAACGGTATGGTGTGGTTTATGGGCTGGTGTAATCATTGGTCCATATTTCTTCAAAAATGAGGCAACTCAGAATGTTACCGCCAAGAGTAACCGTTATCGTACCATGTTAACGGACTATGTGTTTCCTGAAATTCAAGCACATGGTCTAGGTGAGATCTGGTTTCAACAAGACGGCGCTACGAGTCATACAGCGCATGAAGCAATGGACTTGTTGAGAAATCATTTTCGTGAGCACTTAATTTCATGTTTTGCTACGGTAAATTGGCTGTCTAGATCATGCGATATCACATCTTTGGACTCTTTTCTCTGGGGATATGTAAAGTCTCAGGTCTTCAGGAATAAGCTAGCTAAGATTAACGCTTTGGAAGGCAACTTGTGTTATCCGCGAGATACCAGTTCATATGGTCGAATGAATCGCCCAAAATTGGACCTTCCGAATCGACCACTTCAGACATAGTCGTGGCCAACGTTTACATGAAATCATTTTTAAAATGTAAATGTCATGAATTGTTCTTTTAAAAATTTTAAGTTTACTTTCAAATTTATGTGTTTTTTTTTTATTATAAATCAAACCTCATTATGAATCACCCTATAAAAACATTTTTATGGATTGTTGGAGGGTTCACAAACAAAAAAAGAAATACAATTGAAGGTAGTAAGACAAAAGAATGACACTATATGGTTTCATAAATAGGTGTCCCTTAAGCAGCATTAAGTTATTAAATTAATCATTAAGTTCGTAATGTTATAGTTATCGTTTAATTATTTTTTTAACAAAGTATTCTTGGCTGCGTTGTACGTAATATAAATCGAAATGGTTTTAGATATTTTCTCTCAAGAATTTCCTATTCCATATCTGGTAGAATATAGGTAAGGTTTAACTTCATTCAAAGCATAAAATCAAAATTGGGCGTTTTTAATCCACGTACCAAATAATATGTAGCATTCACCTAATATTGTAGTTTTGCCATATATGTTTTTACTATTTACTTAGAAATTATTTTGAAAATATTACTTTGTACAGATAATTAAACAACTGCTGATATAAAAATTGAAATAATTCAAGAACCTTAGTGTGAAATTTTAAAAAGTCGATTTTTTAAAATTTAAAATTTCAAATGAATATCTTGACATGCAATAGAAAAGCAAGACCTTTAGTTTTAGGAGTATATCTAAGAGTTGTCTAAGGTTGTAAGTACATAAACAAAGTATTGTATAATAAAGACAGTTGTTAGTTGAACGCCAACCGTGTGTATATATTTTATCTACTCCACGAGGATAAATTTGAGTTTTTTATATTCGTGTAAAATTTATGAAATAAAGTGAAAAAGACAGGAGTTAAATATATAATACACCATATAATAAAAAATCGTTTTCACACAGCATGTATGGTATTCTTTCAGGAACGAACCGAAACAGAATAAACTGCAGGAAGGCAATAATATCGTATCGTATTAAGGGCGACGCATTTTTGCAATATTTTTGGTTAATAACTTGCGCAATAATATTGCATGGTGTAAGGGCCGCTTAATAAAATTAAATTAAATAATAGTAGAAATGATAAAATAATTAGGTATACTTGAAACTCAAGCAATGCCGAATGTACTAGAGCTAATAACAAATAAATTTATAATTACTGCAGTGTGATTTGAAAGCTCCAAATTAGTTACACGAAATTGGAAACAGTGGGTTTTAATCTAATTGTGCTTAAACTTTATCGTACACCACTAGACTTTTAAGCGTATTACTTGCTATTTAAGTTCGTATCGTTCATTTTACAAAGTAGAGATGTGATATATCGTACTACAATGCATCTTACTTACAATGCATGTTTTATTAATCAATTGCTGTTCAAAGAAATTTTATTGCTTTGTTCGAAAATACTGGAAAAATTCAAACGGAAATGGCACATGCTATGTACTCGTTTATGTGTGTATACGCCAGTGCGTAATTTATATAAAAAAATATTTTTATGAGTTACATACAGGGTGTTCCGGATAAAGTGTCGAAGACTATATGGGGAAATTCCTTGACATATATTGAGAAAAAGTTGTATGTGTGCGAGGTCGGAAACATTTCCTAGATACGGAGGTTTTAAGCAAGGCCTTACGGTGACCTGTTTTGGTTCATTGTAAAAATAACATATTTTAAATTTATGCGTGTACAAGTACGGTAACAAATGGGGCATTTTGAGTACTTTAATTGTTTTAGAGCAAATGCTGTCCTAAAATTAATGTTATTGAAGATCAAATGATCTTTTTTTTAAATATCGCATTAACAGCCACTTTTTACAAGTTTCAGACGTGTATTTAATATTTAAAAATAAAAAATGAGATCAGGTCATTTCATCTCAAGTCAGCAACACAACTTATTGAAACAGGTGAAACATTCAAATAAAAATTGTTAAAAATTTTAGGAAAAATACCCAATATTGATAACACATTTTAACTGTTATTTTTTTCATCAAATCTTGTATAATATCAAATGCTCAAAGTATTACTTTGTATGCATGCCAGAGCTCATCTTTGAAAGGTTCTAACAATGTCCATTCTTTGAAATCCTTCGCTTCCGCAGCTGTCTCGTCAATCCTATGATTCCAATTATTCAATATTGTTATTTTTGAGGAGTAAATAATGTCCTTCATCCTTCCCCATAAATAAAATTCTTTTGGGGTCAAGACCTTGCAGGGCACATAACAAGTCCATCCCTTTCCACTAATTTTTATACGCGCGATCTAACCAATCTCGAGCTGCTTGGGCGTAGTGTAGTGGTAATTTGTTTCAAAAAAATGCCAGGTAAAGATCGAAACCAGCCTTTTTATCCAGTTATCGATGGAGTCCGATCAGCTTGTTATCTAATATGTCTGTCAAAAAGTGACGTTGAAGTTATGCTGAAAAGTTCTATGTTGTATGGAGTGGGGTCGCTTTGTTCCCAGGTATATAAGTTGTGGAAATTAGTGATTCCATCCCTGTTGAATTGAGACTCATCGGTCCATAGTATCCGACTAATACAATTTTCTTGCGCAAAGTGTCTTTCAAGAATGTAACTGCAGTATACCAACCGCTTCTCTGGGTTGGTGTATGATGTAATGCATCTGCATGCATGCCTTCTGAGCGCAGAATTCACAAAATGTCTGTTTAGTTGCATGAGACTGGTATTTGGTAGGTTTCTGACAAAATGTAAAACGTCTTAGGAGCTATTAACGCCTTCTTCTTAAGCAGGATGTAATGTGAGCAAAATGTTCTAATAAATAACTTGCCATTTGGGGTATCAGAGTATTGTTTCAAAGTTTCAAAGATCGTTGACTTTTACAGAAATCATAGAGATAAATCATGTCTGCGTGTTTTTTTGTTGAAAAGTCCATAATCGAAGATAATATGAATTAAACTCCAATATTTTGATCCAAAAGTACAAATTGAATATGCAAATACTACCGCATTCGTTTTATGTTATTTCATAAGAGATGTGTTTCATTTTATTTCCAGACAAAGGACCTGGTTTTTTTTTACTTCAAAAAATGTTCGTTACCTACTTAAGTCCCTTTTTCCCCTTTTAGGGGTCGTAAAATTAACTTTAAAAAAAAAGCTTTATTCAATTTACATTGCGTAACAATAAACTTCCTTTATGGGAAAAAAATTCCAAACTTAAAATTAACTAGTTAATTTTATAGGGCTGTTGTACAAGAATACCTCATTTTTAGTTTTATAGTTTGAACAAGTTGGGTCGTGTCTTGAAAATTGCAATTGAGTAAGTAAATTAAAGTCACAAAAAGTGATTATTCGAAAAAATTATGACAAAGTGAACATATTAAGTTAAAAGAAAAACGTTTCACCTTCAATAGCTTTTGAAAGATTAATTTAAGGATAACATTTGTTTTAAAATAATAATGAGTTCAACGTTTTCCTATAGAAGTAAACATAAGGGGTGATTTATCGTGAGGTTTGATTTTTTGACGTATCACGCGTGACTCCTATCAAACTGCTTTGTCATTTTTGTTCAGTATCGTTTGGAAAGTCATCATAAAAAACTCATACTACAACAGCGTCTCCAAATTGTTCAGCTGTATAACGAAAATCACCGTTCTGTGAGAAATGTTTTTCGTGCGATTCGAGGAACTTGCGGTGCACATAATCGACCTATTCAAACCACTATGGCCAATACCATTCGCAAATTTGAGTCCTAGTTTACATTAGTACATGATACTCGACCGGTTAGACCACATCCAGCACCTAGTGAAGAGACTATAGCAGCTGTAGCTAAGAGTATATGCGAAGACCGTGACGAATCGATTCATCGTCGTTCTCAGCAGCTTGGCTTGGCGTATTCAACAACTTGGCGTATTTTACTTAAGAATCTCGGTCTAAAAGCATACAAAATTCATTCATATTTTCAGTGAATGGGCTCTGGAAAAACTCAATGAAAATCCGGTGTTTTATCGTGAAATTTTGTTCAGTGATGAAGCCCATAGCCGTATTTGGGCTGATGAGCAACCCGAAGAATAGCAATGGCAACGGCATGGTGTGGTTTATGGGCTGGTGGAATCCTTGGTCCATATTTCTTCATAAATGAGGGAAATCAGAACGTTACCGTCAATGTTAACCATTATCGCGCCATGTTAACGGACTATGTGCTTTCTGAAATTCAAGGACATGGTCTCGTTGAGCTCTAGTTTCAACAAGACGGCACTACGAGCCATAAAGCGCGTGAAACAATGGACTTGTTGAAAAATCATTTTGGTGAGCACTTAATTTCATGTTTTGCTGCTTTAAATTGGCCGCCTAGATCGTGTGATATCACACCTTTGGACTATTTTCTATTTTCATTTTATATTTTCATTACTCGTGTTATCCGCGAGATATCAGTTCCTATGCTCGAACGAGTCGCCCAAAATTGGACCTTACGAATAGACCACTTCAAACGTTGTCGTGGCAAGCATTTATTATACATGACATCATTTTCGAAAAGTAAATACCATAAATTGTTCTTTTAATCGATAATAAAAACTTTAAGTTCACTTTTAAATTTGTTGTATTTTATTTTAAATTATAAATCAAACCTAAAGATGAATCACTATTTTGAACACCGTAAACCTTTTTTTAATCTTTTGTATCTTGAAGGGAATACATTTCCGACCTCTTCCACATTTCTCAAATATGTCAAGGAATATGGCTTTAAAATTTTCGACACATTATCCGGAACACCCTGTATAAATAAATGAAATGGTATATAAATAAATAAATAAAAAATAAAGATCTAGAATTAACTTTATTTCACAAAAAAATAATCAGATATTTGGTTAAGCTTTTAATATTCTGTTCTCCTTGGGCATAAAAAACATGCGTTTCTGTGTATTACTTTTATGGGTAAATCAAACGGAATCGCTCGCCATAACTAGAAAATAATTTATTAATGCTTATTGCAAGCTTATTCTTAGAACTAACAATTTTTCACTTAAAACTAAAGATAAAAACTAAAGGGTGGGAGAGGTTAAAAAAGTAAGGACATGAGGCATAGGTGGAAATAAGAGTGTTTTTAAGAGAGAGTTTGGTGAGATGGTAGTCGAAGAGAGGCAGAATATCGTTAATTTTACGAAGCATTCTAGACATTGGCTCCAAGTGTCCGTAATTCGTTCGGTGAAGATTGAGCCGGAAAAGTGGCACAGACCTAAGATTGCGTGGGTTGGTTTTAAAAGAAATAAGTCGAAGTAAAGAAGGACAATCGATATTACCAACTAAAATTTGATGAATAAAGAGAATGTCGGCAACTTTTCGACGTATAGAAAGGAGTTATAAATTTATAAGTTTCCGCCGGTCAGTATAAGGTGGTAAGTTTTGGCTATCATCCCAGGGAAGACCACGTAAAGCGAATCGTAAAAACCTGCGTTGAACAGCTTCTATCCGGAGGATGTGTGTTCTGTAGTAGGGTGACCAAACTTGGCTTGCATATTCAAGAAGAGGCCTAACAAGGGTTATGTAAAGAGATTTGGTAACATAAGGATTGGAAAACTCCTTAGACCAGCGCTTGATGAAGCCAAGGGCAGAGTTGGCTTTCTTTATTATGTTATCAATGTGAGAACGGAAATTGAGTTCCTTATCACAGATAACACCTAAATCACGTAACTCATTCACTGAACAGGCAAATTAAAGATTAGATAGCAGCGAGGTGAAAAAGGGGGCCGCTTATGGGAATACGTTATAGCCTGACACTTATTGGCGTTAAGCTCAAGAAAATTCTTCTGACATCAAGTACAAAATCTATCAAGATCTTCCTGCAGTGGTAGGCTGTCTAAAGAAGAGGATATATATCTAAAGATTTTTATATCGTCTGCGTAAACAGATATGTATGAATTTTTAATGTTGCAATCAACATCATTAATGTCCAGGATAAATAGTAAGGGGCCAAGGTGGCTGAATTGAACGACACCACAGGAGGCTTTAATTGGGTCAGAAATCATGGACCTAAATAAAACATAGTACTGTCTTTGATTTAAATATGATTGAACCCATGTTATACAGTTTATTTGGAAACCAAGAGCTTTTAATTTCAGAAGGATTATATCATGTGAAATCCTATCAAAGGCTTTGCTGAAATCGGTGGCAATCATATCAACTTCATTTATAACTAATAACTAAGTAGGCAAAAACATGAAGATGATCACAATCAAGAATTGGAAAACGTTTTGACATGTCCGTCAACAATTCGACTTGTTTTTATTTTCGCAAATGTTTTAGCAATGAAGTAAATGCCTTTATGGGGATCAGATAAACTGTTGACCATAGACTCATAATCTCTCTTTGCACGTTTAAAACATTCATCACTATGCATGTATACGATTACGTATCTCCTTGATCTTCACTTGCTTTTTTAAATTCGTCGAAATCGGTTTCAATTTCTTTTAACGTTAGTTCTTGTCGCTCGATTGTTTTAGCTAATTTCGCGTTTGCCATTTTGACCTCACTAGAAGTTTTTTGATATTGAAAGTTATTAGTTATTTTCCTATCTTTAATTGTTACTCAGCGGTTAATTTTTAAATGATTTACTATACTTATAGTCGGAGAGCAAGCGAATTTTTTTCGAGATTATGTCGTCAACGAAATTTTGCTTTTTTTTTTTGGTTGCCGTGGACGCATATGTCATAAAAGTGAAATTCTGACGAACCTGTCACGAGCGGTTTGTGGGTGGGTGGCTCAAAATTTGTAAAATATCATTAGAAAAAAATTAAAGTGTCATACCTGAATTTTTGCAGGATGTATCTCTTAACCTAAATATGCAATGTGGTATAATTGGCAAAAAAACATGCAAAAAAAAATCAATTTTAAACTTTTTTCGTCAAGCTTGAAATTTGGGAATATCATGGACAATCTCCTAGTAAATCTATACCTGTAAGGCAGAGCGAAATTCCCTGCATAACATCTCGGCAGAGCCTGTCGAATTGTATTTTACTTGGAGTTCGTTTTCAATGCAAGTGCAAAAAAATGATTCACATCTCCGAAAGAAATTATATGATTGTAATAAATGTAACACATGGGTCAGTGCCGTTTTATAGTAAAACACAAAATTTTTGCAAAATTCAACTTTATTTATCAATAAAGTTGCCTTAGAGCGATACACTGATTAAAACTATTTTTCAATCTTTCGATACCAGTTTTGTAGTACGATTTCGGTTTAGCCTCAAAATAGGCCTCTGTTTCGGCGATTACTTCTTCATCGGTCCTAAATCTCTGTAAACAGGAAATAGTCGCTGGGGGCCAAATCTGAAGAATACGGTGGGTGGGGAAGGAATTCGTAGCCAAATTCATTCAATTTTGCCATCGTTTTCATCGACTTGTGACACGGTTCATTGTCTTGATGAAACAGCACTTTATTTTTCTTCAAATGCGGCCGTTTTTCTGCGATTTCGTCCATCAAACGCTTCAACAACGCAGTGTAATAGTTGCTGTTGATAGTCTGCCCCTTTTAGAGATAGTCGATGAAAATTATTCCATGTGTATCCCATGTGTTTTTGGTCGTTTTGGACGAGGTTCGTCGCCTGCTCGCCACTCAGCTGACTGCCGACTTGACTCTGGTGTGAAGTGATGGAGCCAAGTTTCATCCATTGTCACATACCGATGCAAAAATTCGGCTTTATTGCGGTTGAACAGCTTTAAACACTGCTCTGAATCATCAACACGTTGTTGTTTTTGGTCGACTGTAAGCAAACGCGGTACCCACTTTGAACAGAGCTTTCGCATGTCCAAATACTCGTGTATGATATATCCAACATGCTCTTTTGATATCTCCAGAGCTTCAGTTATCTTGATCAACTTCACTTTACGGTCATTCGTAATCATTTTGCGGACTTTTTTGATGTTTTCATCTGAAACAGCCTCTTTTGGACGTTCACTGCGTGCATCACCTTCGGTTCTTGTATAACCACTTTTAAATTTTTCAATCCACTTGCGAATGGTTCGTTCGGGTAGTGTAGAGTCCGGGTAACACTTATCAAGCCATTTCTTAAATTAATGATTAAATTCCATAAATGCATCGGCTGCATTTTTTCCTATCAAAAAGCAATGATAAATCAACACATGAAATTGCTTTAAATACATTTTTTTCATAATAACAAAAGTTGCTTCACTCACAACGCTATATCTCGAGAACTAATCGTCCGACAGTACTAACTAAAAATGGTATGGATGTAATTTAGTGGTGGTTCCCTCTCTTAGAAACGGACTTTTCAGCCCATGTATTACATACTTATAAAAGCTTTTTCAATGAGCCTTAAAACTATGTACACACTTTTATCCTAGCGCTTACACTTTTGAAAATATTTAACATTCAATACGATAATTTTTAACCGACTTAATACTTTAATTTGATATGTGTGGTTACTTAAAAAAGTACTTTACCAGGATAGATTTTTCCTTACAAACCAAATATAAAAATAACAACAATATACTCAAAACACAAGATCGATTTATTAAAAGTAATTGTAAATTAAAATAATTCTTTTGCACGGTTTTAAATTGTTTCATTATTATAAACTGTTTCTTCAAGTTCTTCGATACAAAGTTCTTCTTCACTATTAGACTCTTCGTCGCTAGAATAGTTCAGGTCATGGACTGTAAAATTTTAAGCTTTGATTAGTAATACTTATATATATAATCCAGTCAAGGTTTTGACAGTTGCTGCTCCCTTGTGTACGTCTACGACTCGTATCATTGGCTATTTAAGCCGTGGTGAGCTTTCTTTTCGAAGTATCACTAAGTGGCCGGATTGGAGGTTAGGATGCGATGAGATACTCCTTTTGCCAGCGAGCCCAGAATGATTGCTGCAGCCACTGCATGTATTGATATCTTTTCAGGTGCGAGTAGCTCATATCCCCCAGGTTGGGTTCAGCTACTGTGGACAACCGATTAAAAAATTTCCCGTGGTCAGAACACTAAAATCGTTCGGGTCGTTGGAGAACGATGTTAAAGGCCTGTTGTTCATTTTCGCCTCCACTTGACAGCATACCGTGTTGAGTTCTTCGAAGGATAGCGATGAATTAGCCAGAATACGCCTCAGATGACACTTGGCGCGTTTGATGGCGGACTCCCACAACCCACCAAAGTGAGTGGAGCGGGGCGTGGGGGGCCAATTTCCACTCGATGCCATCTTCCGCGGAAAACTATTTTACTATAATAGTGCGTTTTTCCCTTACACACAGCTGGTGAAGCTCCTTGAAGTTTCGATTGGCTCCTGTGAAATTAGTTGCATTGTCCGAGTAAATTTTCAAAGGTTTACCTCTGCGTGCGATGAACCTTTTTAGAGCTGCGATAAATGCTTGCGTGGACAGCTTCGTCACCAGCTCTAAATGTGCAGCCTTCATTGTAAAACATGCGAAGATCGAAATGTATACCTTCAGCGGTGCCCGTCCAAGGATCCTTTGTGACGCTTACACCGCCCCACAATAATCAACACCGGTCGTTCGAAATGGCCTTGATGGAGTGACACGATCCTTAGGGATCGATGAATGACTTGACGAATAACCCTTTTTATTGAGATTATCTAGAACTTGCCCGCATGGAAATTCTTGCAATGTTGGTAGCTGATTATTGTAGACAGGAAGGGATGCGATAATGGTAACAGGCGACCCATGTTCTAATGGGTCCATTCTCCTGTGTGCGTGCATAGATTGCAGCTCTATATACTCGCTGGCTAGCATCTGAAAAACCGTGTATTTCCATATTAGATGTATTTGTCCTTATCTGGATGGTGTTCACAAAACGAAGTTGATTCTGGAGTCTTTCCCACTGTGAGTAAATGCCCATCGGCAAGCTTTCGTCCCAGTGTACATTTAGTTTCCACAATGTTTGGGGGAATATTTTAACCTTGACGATGACGGGGCTTAGCAAGTCAAATGGATCGTAGAACCTTGAGATTTCAACGAGAACCCCCCGTTTGATCAGTGGATTCTTGTGCGATGGAGTGTAGAAAAGCAAAAGATGTCTTTTGACGGATTCCAACCAAGCCCCATGGCCTTTATAGCTTCATTACCTCCAATGCTTAGTCTGAAATTATATCAGCTTCATTAGAGGAAAACTTACACAATGGCATGGAAGCGCTATTCAATAACTGCACAACTTCATTTTTGATGGCGATGTTCTCCTATATGTTGTCAGCCCCAGTCATACTGTTGTCTACTTAAAAATCCCTAAGAATGATGCTTGCTGTGCGTTGATGATTGTCAGAATGATCCATTGCTATTTGACGAAGACACCGAATGGCAAGGTACGCAGCGCAGCATGTCCCGTACCTGACAGTCTGAAGTCTTAAGGCATTGTTATAGTAATAAAATACCTATATCAATGTTTTTGATCAGAATAATGTAATCAGTGGGTTATATATAGTTACGACCGA
The DNA here is from genome assembly GCA_907269105.1 of Volucella inanis. Lineage (NCBI taxonomy): Eukaryota > Metazoa > Arthropoda > Insecta > Diptera > Syrphidae > Volucella > Volucella inanis. The sequence goes on along the minus strand of OU026154.1, from coordinate 71,464,917 downwards.
CGTTGGTCCGTAATATTTGACGTTTTACATTTGACAGCAATAACGCTTCGAAGAAAAATTCAATTTAAATCAAAGCCAACAGTCACCGAGTCCGGACGCAGTCACATAAGTCACCGAAAAGTTAGTATCGATGTACCAAAAAATTTTAATTGTAATCAAATCTTTTCTTTAGAGAGTAAACAACTACAACTACAACGACGTAAACAATATTTAATAGCGTATATTCAGACGACCAACCGGGCTCGGGACAGGCTTCGATCTTTTTGCTAGTTGCCCGCCAAAGGATGTTTTGAAAGATTGTATCCTTTGGCTCAACAAGAATTTGGCGGTTCATTTTGGTGATATCAGCCATGAGTACGTAGCGATGGGTGCGAAAACGCGAGAGGATTGTAAATAGTTCATCCTTAGCACGTCATTAAGCGATTTGCTGGACGCAAGACGCGTCGAACACCACTCTCAACTTTGTAGATGAACTGGTCAGACTAATAACACTTTGATGTGGGATGTATAGAGCGCTTGCTGGTCATGCATCATTGTCAGTCATCTACACCATGTGGCCCAGTGTCTCGTACTCTGCGATAGAATGTTCATACTCCTGCCTACGCTGAGGGTCTTCTTTTAGTTTGCGTTAAAGAGATAGAAGCCGATGTGGCTGGTAGAATTACTGCATTCAACCTGGTCGCAAAGCTTGTATGCATCGATTGCAGGTGGACATTACATTGATGTAGAACCTTGGTAGAAACAGCGCCAACACCATTAATGCGAAGACTTAACTTATTTCTTTGTAAGTTGAGCAGTTGCGACGCGGAGTCCAGGATGACTCTAGTGACTATTGAGGTTCCACTGTCACTCTTCAAACGAACTAAGGATGTTGCGAGGATGACATGATTACTGTCACAATTGATTTGTAAAGTTGATGACGCTTTAGTGACTGCAGGCGACTGCGAAGTTGTTTGCTCCTCGGATTCTGCTGAGGAAAGAGTACGATTAATACTTGCGAGAGATAGCACAGGTCCGACATTTTTTATTTGAAGAACAATGCTGCACGGTGTTGCTTTGACGAAGACTTGGTTTTTGGACCATGAGGGCATTTCGTGGATGACGTTGCTTGCGATGATGAAGTGTTAGTAACTCTCATGCTGATTAGGTCGAGAGTATTGCAACGAAGTTCTGTGAACTGGGCTAATTTTTCCCATGTGGGATACTGTAAACCACTGTTAGTGGAATTTTCGGCTTTTCTCTCCATGAGATTGGTGACTTCTTTCTCCCATTTAACGCGAAACTCATCATCAAACTTCAACAATAATAAATTCAGGAGAAAGCCGTCTGCGATTTGATCATGACTACCGATTGATTGCAGAGCTCGCAAGTTCACATTAACGGTATCAATCATGGAACGGATTGTGTCGATTGTGGGTCTTGTCAAAGATCGAAGATTGCTTATTTTCTTTATATGCGCCTCGAAAATATACCGTTTATTATTGAACCGGGTCTTAAATAACTTCAATGCCTTCTTGTAGTTTTTAGGTGTCATTTGTAATTATTGAAGCACTTTAGCAACATTCCCCGTTAAGCTGAACCGAAGGTACTGAAACTTTTCAATGTCAGAGAGGTCATTGTTGTGGTCAACCAGCGTGGAAAACATGTTATAGAAGTCCATCCACTGCGTTATATTATATTATGAACTGTATTTTTTGAAGATTAGATAGACGTCGAAAAGGGAAATGTGCCGTTTGAGTGGTGTTCAGCATCGAATCGTCAAACGAAAGTCAAAGACGTAAGTGCTCTTGCTGCTGTAGCATTTGGGCCTTTACACTTCAAAACGTTTCTTTGAATAAGTCTCGCCTACCTGAATCGATTTCAGCTTTGTCTAACTTTTCAATTTGGGTTTTTGTCTGGTTGAAGTTACTATACTGCATTTCCAGCAGATCGTTCCGATCTCAAAGGCACTTAACTGATGAATTTTGTTGGCGATGTTGTTTTTTAGTTTTGTTAGCTGGCCGAAAAGAACCGATCTATGCGAACGAAGTTGCTTTAATTCTAGCACGATTGATGACGTTGAATTTAAGGTGGATGTAATGGATTTGGAACTACCGCTTGCACTTTCTTCCAACATGGTGAACTATAGTAATCATCGGCTGTGATGTAACTGCGTTTGGTATGCGATGAGGGAGCGATGAATAAACGAAGATAAGGCAAAAAAGAAGCGGCGATAAAGCGATGAAGCAATCCAATTATTCGCGATTTATTAACTTTATTTACGAATATCCGCCTCGATGGACCGTTATAATGATTCCTTAATCCTTTTCAAATAGAATACAAAACCTTTATTTCAACAAATCAATTTTATTCAATAACATATATATGTGCGAATTCGAGCGAAGATAAAACACGACTGACCTCTTTCGCTACACTTGATTCGCACAAAGATGAACGGCAATTGTCACCACCAACCATTTGTATTGCAATTGTTTTATGCTCGAGATAAATTTTTGTTTTTGATGAATAGGTTTTGCTATTTGTCGATAACTAGCAGACTGTATTGCGATGCGATGATTGGAGTGGTTGTGATTGCCGTGTATCCATGTTCAGAACAAGTGCGCGAACGGTTACATCGAATGAATCAATTAAAGAAAGAAAAGAACTTGCGGTTGTGCCGCAACACATAACTTACTTCAATTTGTTCTTCAATTGCTTCAGCTTGCGAATTTGAAGTTGTTTCTGCAATCGCGGTGGTTTCTGCATTATCACCACTATCAATGGTATGTAAGTTAAAAGTAGGTCTTGCAGCAGAGCCAGTATTTTCACTTTTAAAGCTAGCACAATATGACCCTACTAGTGGCAGACTCGAAAGTAGAGGGATTGCTTTTTCACAAAATTATATTACTTTAAATGCTGTAAGGCGCATATAACACTAACCATGACAGCCCTTAGTGCTATATAGAGCAGGTGGGAAAAAAACATAACAATATTTAAGTTTTAGCTTATCTTATAGAGTCCGAACATAATAACGCGTGTTAACTTTAATTAAACTAGCTTATAGGTGGCAGTATACGTTAATGACTTAAACTCCAAGTATAAATCGGTCTCACTAACAGATGCTCATATTTTGTACAGATGAGAGGTGGCTAAAAGCGTTAAAAGTGCAAAATTAATCGCACTGCATCATTCATTGAGGAAAGACACATGAATTTAACCGTAAGAGATAAGCATGTCAATAGACTGCTGCTAGCAATTAGTGCAAGTGATTGACTTGACAAATGAAACATTTTTAATCCGATATTCGCAAAGCTGAAGACATCTCACTTTGCGCACTATTAAGAATGACCCTATATATAAACGCTTTTGTCTTATATGCATACATATATGTGAAATACAAGTTTATATTCTACCTTACAATGGACGTTCAATATAACGAATACCCGATATAGCGAATTTGCGATATAACGAACCCTTTTTAGATTTACATTAACATCTCTTAATAGCAAACGATGGTCACAATTTGCTATCCAATATGACAAACTCATGAAAGAATTGCCAAAAAATGTGTTTTTGTTGCCACTGTGATTTTTGCAACTGTTTGTATACAAAATATAAAAATGAATAAAAAATCTCAGCGTACTCGGCTTCCATAAAAATACAAAGTCAAGATTTTTGATGAGTGCAATAAAAGCGTTTTACATAAGGAAATTTCAATAAAATGTCGTGTGCCCAAGTCACCAATCTGTGGCATTAAAAAAGTAGCGCTAAGATCTTAAAATAATTAAACTTGACACACAATGACTCTCTGCAACTTAAATCTCTGCGAATATGGAAAATCGGCTGTACATGTATTGTATTGTTTTTTTGACAAAGGGAGAAAAACATTCCCATAAGTAAAGGCTAAAGCTAGTATCATTCATCAACATCTATAAGGTGATGAAAATGGTGGCTTCTGTGCTAGTAATGGGTGGCTCATAAAGTTTAAGTAACAGTTCGGTGTCCGGATTCTCTAAGAATTTGGAGAGAAACTATCATCACGCATTGATCTCGTTGAGCCGTTCAAAAAAGATCTACTCAAAGTTATTAAAAACAACGGACTTAGAATGGACATGATTTTTAATGCTGATGAGTCTGGGCTCTTTTGGAAATTGTTACTACATTCTACTTAAGTTCACGCTTGTGAAGCTTCAGTATCAAGTCGAAAAACATCAAAAGAGTGTTTTACTTTTCGAGCTTGTGCAAACGCATAAGGACTGTTGAAAATAAAGCCTTTAGTTGTTGGTAAGACAAAGAAGCCACGATTTTTCCTCCACTAAAGGTTACCCGTTGACTATGACTTTTCTAAGTCAGCTTGGATGGTGGAGGAACATTTTTATTAATGATCCTGAAGATTTCGATGAGGTGAATGAAGTTCCACTTTCAATATTGGGGAAAGATGAGGAAGTTTTGACATTGCAAAATATTTTAAGTATGGAGAACTGTGTTTTCCCCGAGGTAACTCATTTCATTAAAACGCATCAGTTTTAATGCACATTGACGCTGCCAGTTCCTTAACTAATATTTTGCGATGGAGGCAACAAGTTAATATTGATATGGCTGACATGTTTACTTTGAGACGGCCTCAAGAAAAAGCTTAACAATTAAAATCCCAACTTGAAAGTGAGACAAAGTCATATAAGCGACTTTTTTCTTCAAATTATTTTTTGAAATTGGTGTACAATAATGGCAAACCGTTCAATTAAATATGATCAATAAAAAAACGTATTCATAAATATATTTATCAATCAGTTATTAAATTTAAAAAAAAAATAAAAATTGATCGATATAACGAACACTCTCGATAAAGAGAATGACTTCGAACATTATACAATATAATTCGTTATATTGGACGTCCACTGTATTTAGTTATAGTTCTAATAGCTATGAGCTTAGCCTATTACTGAAATTAAAAAAAATAAATTTAAATTGATTTGATGTGTGAAAAGACCATACGTTTCAAATGTTGTTAGGTCGGTTAAAAATGTTCGTATTGAAAGTTAAATATTTTCAAAAGTGTAAGTGCTAGGATAAAACTTTGTACATAGTTGTAGATTTATTATTGTACAACCTTTTGGAGATATGAATCATTTCTCTGCACTTGCCACTGAAAATGGACTGTAATACAGTTCGACAGTTTCTGCCGAGATTTTAACGCATGGGCTGAAAGTCAGTGCCGTTTTATAGTAAAACACAAAATTTTTGAAAAATTCAACTTTATTTATCAATATAGTTGCCTTCGAGGGCGATACACTGATTGAAACGATTTTTCAGTCTTTCGATACCAGTTTTGTAGTACGATTTCGGTTAAGCCTCAAAATAGGCCTCTGTTTCGGCGACTACTTCTTCATCGGTCTTAAATCAGTTTCTGGCGAGCATTCTTTTGAGGTCTGCGAACAGGAAATAGTCGCTGGGGGCCAAATCTGGAGAATACGGTAAATCGGGAAGCAATTCGTAGCCGAATTCATTTCGTTTTGCCATCGTTTTCATCGATTTGTGACACGGTGCATTGTCTTGATGAAACAGCACTTTCTTTTTCTTCAAATGCGGCCGTATCTTTGCGATTTCGTCCTTCAAATGCTCCAACAACACAACGTAATAGTCACTGTTGATAGTCTGCCTCTTTTGGAGATAGTCGATGAAAATTATTCCATGTGTATCCTAAAATACGGATGCCATAACCTTGCCAGCCGACTGTTGAGTTTTGGACGAGGTTCGTCGCCTGCTCGCCACTCAGCTGACTGCCGACTTGACTCTGGTGTGAAGTGATGGAGCCAAGTTTCATCCATTGTCACATACCGACGCAAAAATTCGGCTTTATTGCGGTTGAACACTTCTCTGAATCATCAACACGTTGTTGTTTTTGGTCGACTGTGAGAAAACGCGGCATCCACCTTGAGCAGAGCTTTTAGATGTCCAAATATTCGTGTATGATACATCCAATACGCTCTTTTGATATCTTCAGAGCCTCAGCTATCTCGATCAACTTCACTTTACGGTCGTTCGTAATAATTTTGTGGACTTTTTTGATGTTTTCATCTGAAACAGCCTCTTTTGGACGTCCACTGCGTGCATCATCTTCGGTGCTTGTAGTCCGGGTAACACTTATCAAGCCATTTCTTTGCATCGGCTGCATTTTTTCCCATCAAAAAGCAATGATAAATCAACACACGAAATTGCTTTGGATCCATTTTTTTTCCAATAACAAAAGTTGCTTCATTCACAACGCTATATCTCGAGAACTATTCGTCCGACAGCTGTCAAATTTATACACGTATCTTTTGAAGGTTGGTACTAACTGAAATGGTTTAAATTTAATTCAAGTGGTGCCCTCTCTTAGAAACGGCACGGTTCAGCCCATGTTTTATGCCCGGAATTTCGCTTTACCCTTGCAGATATATGTAGATGTACTAGGAGGTTGTCCATGATATACCTACTCAAATTTCAAGGTTGACAAAATAAGTTTAAATTTTTTTGTATGTTTGGGAGGCTCTGCCACGCTCGCCGTTTCGCTCTACAAATTATAATATTTTGCCCATTTTGGTCTAGAAATTCATCATTTAAAAATTCAGCTCTAACACTTTAATTTTTACTAAATGATTTCTTACAACTTTTGAGTTCTACTTTTACGACCTATGCGTCCACGACAACCAAAAATAAATTAAATTTTGTTGACGAAAATATTCACTAGCTCTTGGACTATTAATATATAAAATATATGAACGTTTTATACAATAATTTAGCGATAACAAACAACAACCCATAATACGTTGTATCATTTTTTTGAAAATCGTTTAGTGCGAAACGCTTTGACATGTTTCGTCAACATTACATGCTTGTGGGTTTGGTCATTCACGAACTTTAAAGACATTTTAAAGCCGTGCTGGAGACTTACATTTACATTTATGCTGTCCGTAAAACTCCTGGGTCTTTAAACAATAAAATTTGTGTTAGAAAAAAAAACCAAAGTATTAAATGTAAGTGTATATGTACGTTTTAAAGTTGTAAATAATCATGTTATCTTGCGTTAAATTAATCGTGTGTAGCTCTATGGGAGTAGTCTCTTTAGATTTTTCAAATTTAGAATTTGAAGTAGTGTCTTTCGGCAATACATTATCATCGTCAGAGTCTTCCAAATGTCAATTTTTTCCGGTTTCAACTTACAAATTAGTAAGTTGCAGAAACGAAACTTAAAAACTTGGATAAGTTCCTTACTAATAGCGACAGACAACTGCTTTGAGTGGCAATGAGCAACTGTTTCTTGTCTCATAACATCCACCCTCTTCATGAAAGCAAATAGGTATTACATCGACATTTTCGTGAAATAATCACAAAAAATTGTGTAACAAATACACACAACTGACTTTCCTATAAGTAAGACCCCGTTTAGATGGTTGCTCATAAGTCTGTTATGTTGATTGTATTATATTTAGGTAAGAAGATTGAGATCTAAAGAAAGGGGGATAGTAAGGAAGAAAATATAAAAATCGAGGAAAGTCACGTTCCATAACCGAAAAGTTCCGTCCCTATATCATTTTATCAAATAATGTTATGAGTTCAATCGTTGAGTAGTGAATTTGGATAGTGGCTGGGTATTTGGATTTCGCTTTAACGACAGCACTCTGTCGATTATTCCCCAATCGGTGATGTTGTTTTTATCGGAATTTAATGAGCTTGGCATACGCTGCCGTTCCCGTTCTACAGCCGAAAAACATGGACGTGAGTCCAGATATGTTCTTATTCAGCAGAGAATACTGTTGAAGACAGAACGAAGCCCTGTGGCAAACCGGCATTTATTCTAAGAAAACTCGAATTGAACGTTTCGAAAGGTAAATTCTAATCCATTGAGGAAGAGAGTCGTCAATTCCAAAATCACGCGTTTTCTGAAACAGAACCTGATTCCAAACTCTGTTAAAAGATTTAGAAATATCACGTGCAACTACAAATTTCACTTTCGCTTTGATTCCAATTTTTGGTGGACATGCCATCAGAACAACAGTGCATTTGCTGCTACGAAAACCGTACTACCTGTTATTTCATGAGCTGAGCGTTTCCATGACCTTAAAAAGAAGAGACGCAAATGAGAGATGTAGGATGTAGGATGAAAGAGAAGAAGATTCGCCTTTTATAGGGCTGGACGGGAAATGGTTTTGGTCTTGGTTTTGTCCTCATTGACTCTTAACCCCATCCTCATTGCTTCTATCTCAATACTCACGAAAGCGCTACTGAGATCACGTTGATTTCTTTCGATTATGTCAATACCATCGGCGTATGTAAGTAATTAGGCGCACTTTTCTTTTTATTTTCTTTTTCTTTCTTACTTTGCACTCTTCTTTCAAGAGCAATGTCAAAGAAATCGCATGACAGCGCCTCACCTTGTCTACATCATTTTTTGACATCAGAGTTTTCGGTGAGTTCTTTACTGACCTAGATGAAGCAGAGTGAAATCTCCATCGTCCTTGCCAAGTTATAGCCTGCCGCTTTAATGTGTGTATTGGTAAGTTTTTTTATCTTTCGGATGTTATTTATCGACCGCGCTTCTTATGCTTTTTCTGTTTCATCCTGAGAAGCGGGTGTTCGTCTTTCTCCTTTTGCTTCTAGATCTCAAGAGCAGCTCTAGCCCTTGTATGCAGCGACGCTTTGTAAGCTTCTGGCTTAGCTGAATGTACCTTCCGGCACTCGTCGTCAAAGCAGAGATTTTGTTGTGGTGACAGAGTGAAACCTAGCACATCAGATGCGCCATGTTGCCACTGGTCTTCAATATTTGATGCTGGCGGCATTTATAGCATTGGAGATGGAGACTTCTTTCGAAAAGGATATGGCGATCTCTTGCGATTGTATCTGTCAGACATCAAATATCCTCACAGTTTTAGTCTGACTTTGCGATGTTTCGGACATTCACAACCGAACCTTGGCTACAACTAGGTAATGATCCGAGTCGTTGTTGGCCCTTTGGAACGTTAGGACATCCATAATACTGGAGGAATGTCTTGCGTTGATCTCAATGTGGTAAATTTTATTGATAATTGATTGATTAGGAGATATTCAAGTCTTCTTATGAAAATCGAGATATTAGAACTGCGTGCTAGATACGACAAAATTTCGTCCCGCCGCAAAGTCGATTAGGCTGTATCCGTTATCGGAGGTAGATAGTGCTACAAAAGATGCCCTCTCATCCTAATTTTGTATTAAAGCCACCAGGAACAGTTTTGATATCATAGCTAGGGGACAGCTTATAAGTTTTTTCCAAAAGCTCGTAGAAGCTATATTTGGTGTCGTCATCTGCTTAACCTGTGAGGGCGTTTGCGAATATATTGCTAATGTTGGCAAATTTTGCCTTGACATGGATTGTAACGACGCAGTCGTAAGCATATTGAAAGCTTAAAACTTCTTGCCTAAGTCTGCCCCTAACAACAAATCCGCATCTAAGAAAGCACTGCTTTTGGCGTTAGTAATAATTCCCGTAGTAAGTGTCGCAGTTTTTATTCTCTTTTTATCTGACCCATGCCATCGCCATCTTAGATGGCGGCAACACCTGCTTTGCAGGCAGGGCATCCGCTAGCTGTTCGGCTGCACGTGTCCTATTAAGGGACCTAACATTCCAAGTACAGATTCGAAGATCGTTGTTGTTATTTCGTTTGCAGAGGTTGTCAACAGTAGATCCGTGTATCCGAGGCTTCTTATTGCTTCGTTATTGTAATTTTTTTCATAGCCCGGCGGTTACCGTAACTGGAAAGCTAGTTCCATTATAATGAAGATACCTCTAGGATGAAGGGTCGGTTAGACCCAAGCCTGTAACCCGTTCTGGGAGCGTTGCCGTTGGTCCATCGAGGGCTCATTCGCCTCCATCACTTTACAAAACCCTGATAAAGTCTCGGAGACTTTATGTCAGAGTAGGCCGTATAAGGTTTTATTTATTTTAATCCATGATTATACTTCATCGTTGATTCCATCTGGGAAATTCATCTGCTATTCCGCATATTGTGTTGCTATTTTTTTCTGCTAGTCAGCACTCGCACTTATAAATCTGGCAAGTCGAGTCCGGATAGACATCGACCAGTACCTGATGGTTGGCACTTGGTGGTGGTATATACACAATTGATGTGAAACTGTTACAACACTGACCATCACCAAGTTGACACTTCTCAGCGCATCACGAATGTACTATATTTCTAAATTTCAATAATTTGTTACTGACAACTAGGTAACAAACTATGGAATACATAAAACCTTTTATAGTGTTATCTCTTGGGAATATAAATGTTAGTAATTTAAAGACTGTGCGTAGTAATTGCAACTCGAACACCTTAACGTTTTCACAAGTCTTTTAAAACACTGTTTAAATATAAATACAGCATTTTTATTACTTTCAAGGTTTAACTTCAACTGACAAATAAGATTTAAAACATACATATGTTTTATTTTAATGTTTTAAGGGTGTTACGCGCACATAAATTTGCGTTACGGTGTTTTAATTCTGGAATTTTGTAAATCTCAGCAGATCCATAAATCACCCAATTAAAGTTTTCTAGCTCGCTAACGAGCTGCACAGATCTGAATGTAAGAGAAAATCCTATCAAGTCCATGAATCTTTGTCATTTGGATGAAAGGATTTCCATGTTAAATCTCGTTCTCATTGTAGCAAAAGTTCATTGTGTACGGGTGCCATAAATTTGCAATCATTTTATACTTTTTTGCTTTATCCTTTGCCGTATATTTGATATGTATTGTGCGCGTTGAAATATTTAAACTGGAATGAGTCAACAGTCCAATTTCAGCAACTTTCTCCTCGTTATAAATTTGATATGATTTTTTTTCCTAACTTTTCGTACGTACATATGTAAATTCAATTACAGATAAAATGTTCTACTTATAAGTTGTTCTTAGTTGGTGCGGTCAAATAAATTTAATAAATTGCAAATTCAGCATTTTAATTTTATCAAAAAAAAAAAAAAAAAAAAAAAAAAAATTTTTGACATTCAACTCACAATATAGTATTAGATAACCTTAATGCATAAGGGAATATGCATGCATAATTTTTTGAGGTTTTTAAATTTATAACGGTTTTTGTCTAGATTCGATTTGATTTTTAGAAAAAGGACTGGTTCTATTCATTAAATACAAGTCGTAGATACTAAAGATCCCGAAGATTAGCTTTGAAATGCTTACAGAGACAACATTTTTGTGCAAATATAGACCTCTTATTGAATTTTTAAGACTAAATGAGCCCTACGAATGTTTTGCTACAAAAAAATTGTCAGCCAAGAAAGCTAGGCGATAGAAGACAAAAATTTTTGAAGCACGATAAACGGTTAAAATGAAAGCACTCATTCTTGATTACAGGTATTTAAAAAAAAAAAAACTTTCATTGATAAAAGAAGCCATTTCCAATTCTTTATAATTTCAATAACTTCGAAACACTTTCGAAACTCGATAACTAACAAATGCTGCACGACTGAAGTGTTCGGATTGCTAAATTATAAATCATATCATAAAATATATAAGATTATTATAGCTTGAAAACCTTTATATCTCTTACAAAAACTGCATTTTATGCAATCCATGAGAACTGAAAAATTGATAATTCCAAATTTTAACTTAACAAATTACGCTCAGCTCGCTTATTTCCCGTCCATCCCGTCAGATCTAAGAATAAATTACCAATCACAATAAAACAAATAGTTAGAGATATTAAATTTAAAAAAAGAAGTCTTTAAACATCATTTTTAGCTTCATTTTTCAATCTGCATTTGTCCATCCTTTAATATCTTTTTTGAAATTTCTTTCCTCATCCTTTTCCTCTAGGGTAAGATACTACTTTTTAGTAGTAGCTTTATTACATATCTGTTATATACAGGGTGAGTTTTTTAACTTGAGACATCCAAATTACTCGAAAAATACGCGATATCGCGAAAAATGTTTCGGACAAAAGTCACAAGGTTCTGAAGGGGACATAAGACAATGACCACGAATTTGACCTTGAGACCCATTTTCAAGGTCAAATGAAGGTCACTTTTGATTTTTCAAATGATAATTCCTGATTTTCTTTGCTCAGTCGTATGGCTTGTCATTTGTTTTTACATACTGCGTTTAGCATAACCCAGAAACAACGACGTGGACGTAGCAGCATTTTTTTTCCTTCGGGGTGATTAATTAGAGTGGGTCTCCTTGCCTCCCACTGTTAAATCATTGAATTCTTCCCATTTCGACGTTTATTTCCCGAGACTATTTCAACAAATGCTCGAAAATGTGACCATTCACTTCAATACACTTGTCTATCCGCGCTCTAAATAAACCAACAGAACTGAGAAGTATTTCTGGCGTAATCTTCCGGCAAGCTTCAGGTATTCGTCTTTTCATGTCCTCACGTGTTGTTGGTTTTTTTCTGTAAACCTCACTTTTTAAGAAGCCCCGCAAGAAGGAATCAAGTGACGTAAGATCAGGTGATCTAGTAGGCCATTGCCTCGGACCCCCTCGTTCGATCCATCGTTGATGGTAAACATTGTTTAATACGCCCCGGGCTACTTGGGAATAATGGGCTGGACAACCATGGCAATGGCAGTTCTTCTAGTAATACTGGAAGATGGTCCCGCAAGAAGTTTGCATACTTTTAGCCATTCAAGTTGCCTTCAATAAAATATGGACCTGTTAATTTATCCCCAGTAATTCCCGCCCAAACATTAACATTCCAAGGGTGCTGGCGTTCAACTGAAATGGAAATTGGCAAAAGGAAACCCGGTTTCGAAAATCCTCAATAGAAAGTTCTTAATGCATTGAAACATGATAAGGATGGTATTTATCCCGAGGTAATATCTTACAGACAGTCGTTTGAGAAATTCCTGATTCACGACTTATTTGGCGATTAGCACTCGCTAATCGTATGAGAATCGTATGCAACGGCAGCTAATACTGCTATTTCATTGTCCTCAACAGCCACCCTATCTGACCGATTCATTTGGTTGCACACTTCCTTCACCAGTGAATTGTTGGATGACCCGATAAAAGGAAGCGCGCGATCGCATCTGGTCTGGGAAACGTTGGGCGTAGAGGGCAACAGCACCATTGATGTTACTTCCACTTTCTCCATAAATCAATATAATTTCAATTTTCTCTTGAATTGAAATAGCCTACATTACTAATCTGGAAAACGTTACTATTAAAAATCAGATCCTCAAAACAAATATCGAAATTTTAAATGAAGCACAGTTCCGTTCAAGTAGAAAAAAAGGGCAGAGTGCACATCATACACTCTCAGATAACTTTAGGACAATTTGTCTCTATCTGAAATGTCTTTGAGTTTTAACTTCACTCGAGGCAATAATGACTTCCTCAAAACAAATCTCGACCTTCTAACACCCTAACAACGTTGGAAACCGATTAATGATTTAGGCGTGCAAGTGCAGTGGTATCTAGCACTGAATGAATAAGACCTTTGAGACAAAGTTGTGTGCCCCATTGAGGAATACGACTGAGCAATGAAAATCAGGAATTATCATTTGAAAAATCAAAAATGACCTTCGTTTAACCTTGAAAATGGGTCTCAAGGTCAAACTCGTGGTCACCATCTTATGTCCCCTTCAGAACCTTGTGACTTTTGTCTGAAACATTTTTCGCAATATCGCATATTTTTCGAGTAATTTTGTTGTTTAAAGTTAAAAAACTCACCCTGTATACAATATATTATTTGTACTGTATAATTTATTCCTTATATTATACTATATATCATGTATGTACTATAAAAGACCTTATTTATTACTTGTTGTTGACAAAAAAAGCAAAACCAAGCCAAATTTTGTTGTTAAGGTAAAGATAAGACAAGAAATGTCTAGGTAGGTGGATTGACAATGGTAACACTCACTACTATGACCCCTTAACCACTCTTAGCTCATTTCGCCCGAGTTACTGCCCAACAGCGCACGTTACCCCCTCGTTTTGTTCCATACTCTGTTTCAGTCGGCTTTTTATTCCTCTTAAATGCCTCTTTCTGCTCGATCTGCATCACAGCGCTTGATACCCCTTCCAGTTTCCTGTCGCTTATCGGATTTCTAGCACTCACAACCAGATGGGTGTTAAAGAAAGTTTGAAGTGGAATAGCTTTATTGGCTACGTAGGAGCAATACTTTTAAGCACATATTTTTGCACAGCTTTGAATGCCATCTAGTGGGTGCAAAATGAACTAAGTTTCATCGGAGTTCGGATCAACTTCACTTTTTGTCGCTAAATCGTTTCATCGAAGTTTGGAATTATTGCGCAACAAGCAAAAAAAGTTTCACTTCAAAAATTTATTAGTAAAGGAATGTTATATGCTTTTGTGACCAGGACACAAAAATTTAAGTTGTTGCAACAGGTTAAATAACAAATTAGGAAGGAGTTCTTTTGCATATTAGTATTGTACATCTGATATTGACTAAGCTTTCATTTATTCGCCGCCGAAACGTTGCATGTAAAAAAATTGTAACTAATTAGGCTTCTACATTTTATAAATGATGCTCTTACTTTTGAATTACCTAATGCAATGGGATATAAGTTATGGATGTCTTTTGCCATCAATTTTTTTATCTCCGTATTTTTTTATTCTTGAAGTCCCTAAATTCTTAAATTTTGTCTTGTATCGTTAAAGTAAAACTCACACCATCAAGGATTATACAATAATATACCTGAATAGCATTTCCATCCTAAACATTGCAATATTTCTCATACCCGAATTGTGTATCAGTGGTTACGATTATTGCAATGATTTATTTTTTGTAGTAATAAATACTAAAATACTACAAAATATTTAGGTTTCCTTTAAAGTTGCTAGAAATATTATATCCTGTCGGAGAATGTATGGTATGAAAAAATGATGTTGGGATATGCCACGGAAATGGGAGAAATACCTAGAGTAATGCTCAATTGAGTATTTATAACCTGAACAGATGTTTTAAGTGTACGTACATACTTCTATTTATGGATGAAAGAAAAAATCAAAACAATCCTATGGAGTTGAGGAAATTGATGTTGCTATTGATTTTTATGCATGCGATGCTTGACTTAGCTAGTGCATGATGTCTAGTTTTGACCAAAGAGGAACATGGTATTCTTTTTATTAACATTTCCGTAATTTAGGAAAAAGGTTTTATGTGAAGTACCAAGAACGCATGCGTGTGTTACTAGTACGTTTTCGTTAAATCCTTCGATCTAAACACTGCTTTTAAAAGGATGGGCAAGAAGTTGATGAAGTCCTGGTGATGACATGATGGGAGGTGGATGCTGGAAGTATGGATTGTATCCATACTGGCCAAAATAAGAGAAAAAATAGTCCATAGCCAAAAAATTATATATACACATAATTCTTATACCTACAGTGCGCGAATATAGCAGTCAAGCCATTTGTAATATTTCCTTTCCTGTGGCATGTTTTTTTCCAGTGTTTTCCCCGTCTTCGAGTGTGTGATCCGGTAGGTGGTGTTTTACAGCTTGCATACTCACTAACGGTACTTACGTTTGCTCTTGAATTGACGTTCTTTTCTTGTAATTTAAACTGACCCGTCAGTACAGCGAAATAAATAAACCAGACAAATTCCTATAAGCGTGTTTCTTTCACTTTAAGAATAGTTAAGTGTTAAATTAAGTCGCATACGAATAAGCAAATTAATTCTTTAGAACTTTTAATTTGTTTGTTAAGTTATGAACCATATTTTTAGAAAAAACTTTATTAATATTCTTAAATAAATAAAGTTAATTGTTAAGGTGCACACTAGAATTCTATCTTATAGAGAAATGACAAAAAAAAAAATTGAATCGGGATAAGACTACAGTAAACAATTTCTTGAAGAATTCTGGAAGGTGTGTGGTAACGAAGAGACCTATACATATACCGAAAGTCAGCAACAGGGATAAGATGGAAATTAAACGTCTAGCGATTAAAAAAAAGCTTAGCCAGTCGCAGGAATGACCTCAATTGTCTCCTCCTGTAACTATGGTATAAGAGGACGACAGCAAATTCTAAAAGCAGATTGTAACATTAAATATCAAAATCGATTACCGATAACTTAGCTCTTACCACGTCACAAGAAGAAAAAAGTCCAATCTGTTTTGAAAGAACTCCTGAAGTTTGGTAAGCCTGCTGAACGGTATACTAATAGAATTTAGAGAGGATTTATGGGAAGACAATTGGACATTGCAGCAGCACAACGTAGTTATACCTTGCGCTAAGAATACAAAAGGGTTCTTTACATCGTAAAATATTCCAATACTGAAATGGTCTGCTATAAGTCCCGATATAAAGCTGAGGGAAAATTAACGGGGTATTTTGGAACAACGTGTTTACACGGATAGTCAACAGTTTGACACGCTATTGCAGCTAAAGCTATCAATTCAAAGGGAATGTGAAGAAATTGTTACCACTATGTTGCAATCTTTGGTAAATTCAATGCCCTAACGTTTAATACATATAAAAAATAAGGGCAAGCGTTCAAATTATTAAAATATATATATTTTTTTTTAAGTAAGGTGATTTATATTTTTATAAAAAACAAAAAATATTTACCTATCCATTAATAATAATGAAGTCCCCTTCAAAGTAATGCACCTCAGATATAATACACTTGTGTCCATGCTTTTTCCAATCCTCGAAGCACTTCTTGGTACAGCCTTGAGCTCTTACACCGATGCCGTTTTTTTTCGGACTTGGATCTCCCAGGTGTTTCCATTGGGGCGATTGGGTTTTGGTTTCGATATCATAACCATATAGCCATGATTCGTCACCAGCAATGACCAATTTGAGCTAGTCATCATCATTCAAGAGCCCCTGAGCGATGTTCATGCGACGGTTCTTCTTGCTTCGGTTTTGGAGCAAACTTCGCCGACACACGCCTCATGCCCAAGACATCCGTAAAAATTACATGAAATGAGCCGACCGATATGCCAACATCCCCAGCCACTACTCTTATGCTAATTCGACGACTTTTCAAAACAATTTTCTTCATAGCTTCGATGTTATCATCTTTTGTTGATGTGGTGGGGCGTCCAGAGCGAGGTTCGTCATTGGTATCTTCTCGGATATCTTAAACGGGTTTGTACCACTTGTAAACAATGTATCTACCAAAAGACAAATATAATTTTAGTTTTTGTGTATAAATCTCTAAAAGTCGGTTATCCTGATCGTATAATTGACTAGATTATGAGAATATATTTAATTAAATGTAATAAGTAATCTATACAAATCATATAAAAAAAAAATGGTAGCGATTGTGACACTCATGTCATCACACGAAAACAACCGAACGGATATTAATGAAACTTTACATCTATGATATATGCTTAAGAGGCTCGATTATCATCCTCAACTAAAATTTGATCGATATGCTGCATAGGGGTTAATTTCTTGGGTGGTATCCATCCTTTTTCGTGTAATTTAAATTGGTTCAGGAGCTTTACCGCGCTATAGCTCCGAAATTATCCATCTGATATAATTACAATTTGAATTATTGAACCTTTTGTAGTAAGTTTCACTTCTATTTACCATTTTTAACCATAGGAAATATATGTTTTATTGTACTTTCTATAGAATTTAATCATACCCGTAAGAGATCATTGTCATGAACAAGTCACAAGTAAGTGATATGCACTAAACAAAAATAAAAGATTTTGGTTTTTGCTGTTTTACTACCTAATTTTTTGTTTTCTTCTTTTTTTTATTTGTTTTTTCCTTTCTATTTTCTGTTTTGTGTTTTGTGTTTTTTATTTCTCCGAAATTTCAATCAAGAAAATGTGAGAAGTTTTCATTCTGTTTTTAATGGAAAATATGAGTTACATACCTAGCATATGAATTATGCATAGCAATGACTTTTTATTGTTTACGTATAATACCATATGTGTTTCTAATTCAGTTTGTTGTACTGTAAAGCGCAAGATTTTATTATGATCTACACATCGATGCGTATTTATATATTGTATTATGTTGCCGCACGAACATGAGACATTCAGTAGAGTTGCATGCAAGTAATTGATTCTGGGCTTACCTCGTAGTTGCTGCGTAATTGTTTTTGTAAGGTTTTACATATTTTCGAAATAATTTTTAGATGTACTCGTACTTATTAAAATTAAATTAGTTTTTATTTTTTTTTTAAACAACTTTGTTTCTGTAATACATATTCGGCAAAAATATTTTTTACAGATTTTATGATAAATTGCTTTTCACACTCAATTAGAATTTGCTTAAATCTTTGGACGTTGTATTTGATTTATCTCCAAAGTTGAGTTATCGAGAATTAAAAGGAATATGCCTTCAAAAAGGGAAGCAATCTTTCTCATTATAAAAAATCTGGAAAAAGTAGCAAATTGTCTTTTATGATTAGTGCAGCGGAAGTGTGTGAAGCCCAGTTAGTTCTGACCGAGAGCGCAGATAGATTCCACACCAGTGTAATCGTACGTTGATATATGGTATAATACATAATTGAAGAGTTACTGTGGCCGTATACGAAGAAAAGTGCCTGTAGCTACAATGTGTTAATTAAGTACACTGAATACGGAAATATTGGCTGCATGACGGAGAAATAAACCCACTGCTAAGCACGTACAATGTACATTTAAGGAAATGGGAGACATATCGTCTGTACTGTGCATCTGGAAATGTTCATTCATAAGTACATCTAATGCAAGAGCCATCTCAGATATTAAAGACACTTTTAAATAGAGACGATCACAAATTTAAAGACTTTTTACAAAATATCTGAGCGTAAAAGAGATTTCTTTCTAATGACATGGTTTGGAGCAAATCAATTATTGAGTCGTGCGGTTTGCTAAAAGATGGCGTAACTTGTATTATTCCATTGTTACTATTCCATTGGAACATGCGTTGGAAAGCTACTGTCATTGTACGTCATTCAATGACATTCGACTGCTGCCGAAAGTCATCGTATTTTGGTGGAAGTTTATGGTGAACATCCGCCAGCTGAGCGAACGTGCCAAAAGTGGTTTGCAGCATTTAAAAGTGGTGATTTTGGCTTCGAAGACTTCGGGCAGCTGAAAAAGTTTGAAGATAAAGAACTGGAAGCATTACTCAATGAAGATTGTTGCCAAACACAAGAAGAGCTCGCAGAGTCTTTGGGTGTCACTCAAGCAGCCATTTCAAAACGTTTAAAAGCAGCTGGATATATTCAAAAACAAGAAAATTGGGTTCCACATGAACTCAATCCGAGAGACGTCGAAATGCGGTTTTGCATGTCTGATTTTTACTGGTGATGCAAAATGGATCCATTTCACTGAAATACGGTTCACATCAGAGCAGAATATCAAAAATTGGCTTGATTCATTCCTGGCTGCCAAACCGGCGCAATTCTTTTGGGATTGGATCCACAAATTACCAGAAAGATGGAAAAAAGTCATAGTTTCGGATGGACAATACTTTAAATAATACTGTTGTACATGTTTTTATTAAATAAACGTTCAAAATTTGAAGAAAAAAAAAACCGCACGAATAAAAATATATACCCAATAGTTGAACGATCTTTCTGTTACTCACAGAAATGCCAACATTTTTGCAAATATATTTTGTAGCTGATTACAAGCTTACATCAGCACTGCAGTCTGTGTCTGATGACGAGCGAAATAATTTTAAATTTGTCATTAATGCCGATAAGAGGCTAACCTGAGCCCATTCGGGTCGATATAATGCTTCAACGACTAATAAGGTAGCCGGACTTCTGGTCAACCAGGAATGTTATAAATTGTCTTGCACATGATTATCGCGTCCAGAGGATTAACGAAGCGCATCGGGCCTACGATTCTCTATAGTATCCACTTATATTTTATTCGTGGGGAGGACGGATATACGTAATTTCGCAGTACATTTCGTATTGAAATCACGACATATGCACGAATGCACTAAGGAAGCGTTTTTGCTGTGTTGGAAAATATGGGCAACCGGATTTGTTTACCACTATCGTCATGAATTTGAAGTGGCCTGAAATAACTCCAGAAATTCTTCCAAGACAAAAGCCTAACGATAGACATGAATTGATAGCTTGGGTATTTTATTTAAAATTAGAGCGCCTGATGGCGAGGCGACCCGATGCTTCATGTTTTTAATCGAATAGCAAAAGAGTAGCTTGCCATATGTACACATTCTTTTATTGTTGGAAGAAAAGATCAGGCCAAACGACCTTGACCAAGTCATTTGAGCTGAGTTGTCTGGCCTCGAAATAGGGCCTACTCTACTAAAATCTTCAAGAGTAATGTGATCACGGTGGCTTATTACATAGAAATTCAACATGTGAATGAATGTGCGAATTTATTTTGATCTTAATAGTAGGGGAAAGTGTAAACGTAATCCGCGAATAACTACGCTCTTAGTATCTTATAAACTATGCTAATAAGATTTTTTCACCCAAATCTTGACGTCCGAAGAAGTACCACCGTAATGCACGTATAGTAAACTAAGAAGAGCATTAAGCATTGGGGTTCTTAAGGGAAATGCATTGGGCAGGGTTTACACGGTGTATATTAATAACAGAGAGCGCTTTTACTATTACTGCATACGGTTCGAGGTCTAACATCGTTTTCGTTCCTGTATGGCGACTAACAATGGAATGATTCCCTAGCGGTAGCTGTCATGTTGGTGGTTTCCAGACTTCCAAATCCAGTAGAGAATGGTTATGTTAAACAGTCAGAAATGCTCGAAAAAATTATTTCCCTGTTAAAGGAACTTACTCGCTTGGTGTATATAGCTCTTGCACAGATACCGGATAAAAACACATTCTGGATATTTGAACGAGCTTTCTGACACCTAAAAACGACCAATCTGCTAAAATACATGATATTATTCTATTCGGAATTGAAGGAAATGAAGCAGTATACTCGTATACGTCGATAAACACCGTAGTCGATCAATATGATACCACTAATTATCCGGTAGAATTTTTGAATTCTCTCAACGCCAACGAGTTTCCTGCAGATAGGATTAATATCATAGTTCCGATGTTGCTTCTTCGGAACTTGAACCCTCCGTAATAATAATCGTAAAATAATCGTAAATCTGCTTGAGGTGTAAATTCTTCCGGGTTGTAGTGTTTCAATTTAAACAAATTTAGTTTCTTTTGAGCCTTTGCTTTGCTATGACAATAGACAAGTTGTGGGGGTAGACGCTCGAATCTGCTGTGGTTGAGAACCGGCTGTTTCTCGCACGGCCAACTGTACGTTGCCCTCTCTCGAGACAGCAACCCTGATAGTTCTAGAAGAAAAAACAACAATTTTTTTTTACGAAGAAATTTTGTAAAAAAATGTTTGGCATCTTTTCTTCATATTTTTTTGCTGACCTTAGTAAAACATTTATAATTCATACTTCAGATAATAACAAAAATACACCCTGCCTGACTAGAACTCCAACTTTTTAAAATGATGTATTTTTTTTTATTTTTTGATAAATTTTATTGTGCCAAAGCAAAAAATGTTGGAAAATACATCAATTTTCAAATTGTATCAGTAGTTTTCAATATGTCTACCTTTGGCGCGAATACTATAATGGCCTTGAGACGGCCGAAGAAAGCATCGCATGCTGTACGCAAGTTTGAGGTGGTCCAAACTTTGGTATTTTTTAGTGCCAACCTTCGATAAAATGAAGTGTGGAACATTGTTTTTTAACCAATCTTGGTTGACGTGCGCTTTGTGAGACGGTGCCGAGTCTTGTTGAAATGTCCACGGTCTCCGACGAAATGATTGTTTACCCAAGGCTTCAATTCTGTCTCTAAGACAGTTTCACGGTATACGATCGCATTAATACGAGCGGAGAGCGACCATCGGCGGTTATGGCGGCTCAAACCATCACCATCGGTGCTGCCTGCCTTCTGGTGGCCATCCGAAGGTTTAATTTTCAAAGGACCTCTCTTGCAAGTAAGCTCGGTCATTTTGTTTGTTGACATATTGCTCCGATAACAAATGGCGACTCATCGGAAAAAAAAATCGGCAACTCACGCAAGCGTTGCAACTCCTTCGCTCTTTCGACTCTAACTTTTTTCTGTTGCGGTGTAAGATCGTGTGCTTTTTGGAACTTCAATGGCTTGAGCCCAAGCTCATTTTTCAGTATGTGTTGCATCCGTTCTAACGATATGTTGAGCTCACGAGCCATTTTTCTTCCACGTCGACGCGGATTTCGCTCAATTTGAGCCTTCACTTTCCGAACCATTTCTGCCGATGTTGCTGTTTTTTACCTCCATGGCTTTTTGCAACGTTGTCAGTATCACGGTAACAAGCTATGGTTCGAGACACAAATGATTTATTCACGTTTAGGTGCTGGAGGGCTCTAACGATAGCTACTTTTGGTTTTCTAACCAAATATAAAGCAATCACACTATCACGTTTGAATTCCATCGCTGATAAAAAATTTTCAACACAACTGTGCGTTTCAGTTTAAAAGGCTTGTAAATAATAAAATTATCTGTCATGTGCCAAAATTTGAGCTCACTGTCATGAACGGTTTGGAAATAATAGCAGTCTGAATTTCGTTGCAGTTCGAGTCAGGCAGGGTGTATATTATGAATTTCAAAATCATTTTAACTTATTTTCTTTTATAGTTTTCTCATAGGACTAAACAACGTAGATGAAGTTGCGTGTCCAAAAAGTAGTAAAAAAAGAAGTTTCTTACTTAAATGTTATAACTTCTAAATTAATAATGAAGTTTTTTTTCACACCCGTATTCTGCCAAACCTCTGTGATGTGTCATAAGTCACAACTACCTCACAAGAACATTTGGAATCAGAAATTGTGAGGTTTTCGTATTCTGAACAAAACCTCACAGTTGTAAGAATCACAAAATCTGTCAAAATTATTATGTTCTCTTGAGCACATCAGCACGTAGAAGAATTTTGAGGAATTTGCGAGAAATGAATTCTCCCTTCGCATTGGATGAAACATGTTTCATCAAGTTCCTCCGCATTCCAAAGAGATTATGTTGGGACATTATGAAAGAGCTGCAAAATTACGATGACCAACCAAGTAGCTTGCCCTTTCAGATTAGAGTAATTTATCGCAAAAAAAAAAATCCTATATTATGTCAGTAATATGGTATGGTATACTTTTCTTTTCAGTTCCTCTCCGTTTTGTACTTTCTTGCACAAGGTTCATACCAAAAGTGCATAGGAAAAAATTATACCATACCACTGAGCCAATCATCAGTTTTCCGATGTGTGGACTACATTTGTAGGTTGATACTACGGGTCAAGGGCAATGTTATAAAATTCCCCACAACCGATGATGAGATAAGTGCTCTTAAAACAAGGTTGGCTGAAATCAATAATGGTTGTACCAAAAATAAATCAAAATCTTTAAAATTTCCATAAAAAAGATCCCAGAACCCTTGACCACTTGTATTCCTACATGAATAGAAAAGGTTACTACAGCCGGAATATTGAAGCTGTAGATATTTTTCCCATAAATGGCTCATTATGTGTTATAAATTTATTGTCTTCTGTGTAGGTTTGTGATGAAGATCTAAAAGGTTTCTGCATTTTAAATGCGAAATTCCTCGGATCACGTCATGATTCAGGCATTTGGACAACATCGTCAGTTAGAATGCAGCTTGTTTAAAGTCATAACAGCCGGCAGTTCAAGTGGCTTTTGGGTGATTCTGGGTATCCATTGAAACCTTGGTTGATGACCCCGGTGGATGATCCTTCATCGCAAAACGAGCTAGCATTTAATCAATCTCACATAAAAGCAAGGAATGTGAACAAACGCGCTTTTGGTGTTTTTTGAAATCTCGTTTTAGATGCCTGCTAAAGGATCGAGTACTGCATTACTCCCATGAAAAGGCGGCAAACATTTTCTTCACATGCACAATATCATGCGAAGTAGGGATATTGAAATTTTTGAAGATAATCAGACTTCAGTCTGTAACAGAAATTAAGGCCAGTGAAGAAAATCCGTCGAGAGTTAGAAGCGATTATTACGCTGAAGGAAAATACGTCAGACAAAGGTATATTAATACATTCACTAACTAAAACCTTTTAAGTTATGAAGAAGGAACTTATTTTTCATTTGTATGTATTATTTATTTTTTTATCTATTAATACTTTCATCAATTGGAAAATGTTGAGTATGGCCTCCGCCATAACTTTTTGATTTTCCACGATTTTCCGCTGTATGTTCCTTCGCTATTCTTCTACTGCCTTATCTATCGCAAGTCTCTGTGCACACATATTTAGAACGTTTGTATAGACGTCTGTTGTTCATAGCCGTGTGCTGCCTCTTGATGAGGATGCTGAAGTCGTCGACGGTGAATCTATTGGGTCATCCTCAACTAATATTATGCCCTTAAAAGTGAATGACGACGCTGATGTTGGCGTAACAGGCGACGACTCCATGAATCCTTCCGCATAATCTGAATTCTTAAAACGAAAACATATTCAATTACCATAATCATAAAAAAGAAAACACTTACAACACATCCAATCGTTGAAACGTTGCGACAGCACCGAATATATTTATCGCCTTTTCCTCAAAAGAGCTTATTTGAGATGCTAACGGTGGAACACCGCCAGTTAAATTCTTGTATACTTTAGCTTTCCATGCAAGAGAACGCAACTGGTGTTTCCAGTGGCTTAGAGTCTAGAAAGAATGCAATATTATGTACATATATGTAATAAAAAATAACCCCTAATAACAAAACTTACCTGTTTTCACATGACCGCAGTACGAACACGAACTGGTCCTCGCAAAGCGTTAAGCTCGTCTGCTAAAGTGGCCCAATAGTTCCTTATTTTACGCGGATCAGTTGATTCATTCCTACCCGGAAGAAAATCTGGATTTTTGTGCATGAAATATATATAATGATCCAACTGTTTCTGGGATGTACGCTGATATTTCTTGTCATCTGCAAAATGTTCATTCTTAATAAGTATAGGGTTGTCTAATAACGACTTGGCAACTTTTTTTTTTTAAATAAAAGGCAAACCATTTGAGATATTTCAAAAACTTTATTTTTGAATTGAATTACAATCAAATCATACATGAATGGAACTTGATTTCGTTCATATGGCCACCGCGGGCACGTTTGCAGCGGTCGATTCGTTGGAACCAATTCAATGTTGGCTCTGAGCTCTTCCAACGTCGTCGGCGTGTTGGCATAAACCAATAACAAACGAGGCAGCACGAATACGCTCACTATACTTACTCTTCAATAAATCGATTGTAGCGTGTGCTGTGTGGCTTGTGGCACCATCCTGTTGAAACCACATGTCATCCAAGTTCATATCTTTCAATTTGGGCCAAAAATAATCGGTGATCATGGCGCGATAACGCTGACCATTCACAGTAACGTGACGATAGTTAACGCCGCCGGCATGCAAACTGCATCAAACAGTTATTTTTTGTGGATGAAGTGGTGATTCATGAAGCACATGTGGGTTTTCACCCGACTAATAACGCATATTTTGCTTATTGACGAACTATTATTATTGTGCCAAAAATGAGCTTTGTCACTGAAAATGATTTTGCGATGAAATTCATCATCTTGGCGCATCTTCTCCAGAACCCAATTGGAGAACGTACGTCGCTTCAAATGGTCCATCGGCTTCAATTCTTGAGTCAGCTTGATCTTGTATGGGTGTAAACCAAGATCCTTACGCAAAATACGCCATAATGTGGTCTGAGCGATGCCCAATTCTTGAAAACGCCGTGGAATTGACTGATTTGAATCGTTTGCTACGGACGTCTGAACGGCAGCGATATTTTCGACTCTTCCACCAACCCGTTGTCTCACTGGCACGGCAACATCACACAACGAATATGTAGACTCAAATTTTTGCACTAAACTTGTTATTGCCTATCTACTAGGGCGATAATTACGACCGAAAATTTGAGTTAACGCTCTTAAAGTTGCAGCCACCAACTCCGAATATTTGTAGAAAATTTTTATAATTTGCAGACGTTGCTCGTTAGTGTACTTTATTATGATGAAAATGTTGAGTTTACTGAATAAATTGACAGTAACAGTTTGATGATTAGTGTAAGAGTGCGTTCACAAATTAAATTCAAAGTTGTCAAGTCCCTATTGGATAACCCTATACATATATTTCATTTTATCATACACAATATTATGTTTTTCGCAATGATTCGCCATTATTCATTATTTTATTTATTTTTCTCTTCCAAATGTGTCTTCTCATAAAAAAAAGCGCAAACATATTATTTGCAAGAAAAAACTAGTTTTTGACATGACAACGAATTCATCACACCATGGTGACTATTCCTGTGTGTTTTCTTGTGAGCTTTTTGCTAGAATACCAAATAGCTGAAACCTCATAAGGTAGGCATCACAATTTTCGCATCACAGACATTTATGAGTTGTGACCACATCACAACCAGAATAGGGGTGTTAAAGTCAACTTAAGATAGCAATTGTCACAAAGTAATGTATGTATAAATAATCATAATAAGGGGTGATTTATCGTCAGGCCAATAGGCTTTTTTGAAAGATCACGAGTGACTCCTATCAAACGGCTTTGTCATTTTTGTTCAGTATCGTTTGGCAAGTCATCATGAAGAGACTCACATCACAACAGCGTCCCTAAATTGTTCAGCTGTATTACGAAAATTAGCGTTCTGTGAGAAATGTTTTTCGTGCGATTCGACCTACTGCAACCACTATTGCCCATACCATTCGCAAATTTGAGTCCCAGTTTACATTAGTGGATAATGCTCGACCGGTTAGACTAGACCAGCACGTTATGAAGAGATTAAAGCAGCTTTAGCTGAGAGTATACGCGAAGACCGTGACGAATCGCTTCGTCGTCGTTCTTAGCAGCTTGGCTTGCCGTATTTTAAGTAAGGATCTCGGCCTAAAAGCGTATAAAATTCAACTTGTGCAAGAATTTAAGCCAGGCGACTTCGTTGTCGTTCTCAGCATCTTGGCTTGGAGTTTTCGACAACTTGGCGTATTTTACTTGAGGATTCCGGCCTAAAAGCGTACAGAAGTCAACTTGTGCAAGAATTGAAACTAGGCGACTTGAATTTGCGTCATATTTTCAATGAATGGGCTTGCGAAAAACTCAATGAAAATCCGGTGTTTTATCATGACATTTTGTTCAGTGATGAAGCCCATTTCTGGCTCAATGGATACGTTAATAAACAAAATTGCTATATTTGGTCTGATGAGCAACCCGAAGAGTACCAAGAGCTACTATTACAAGAGCCATACAGCGCGTGAAACAATGGACTTGTTGAGAAATCATTTTGGTGAGAACTTAATTTCACGTTTTGCCACGATAAATTGGCCGCCTAGATCGTGCGATATCACACCTTTAGACTATTTTCTCTAGGGATATGTAAAGTCTCATATCTTCAAGAATAAGCCAGCTACGATTGACGCTTTGGAAGTTAATATTACTCGTGTTATCCGCGAGATACCAGTCGCTATGCTCGAACAAGTCGCCCGAAATTGGACCTTCCGAATGGACCACCTCAGACGTAGTGGTGGCCAACATTTACATTTCAAGAATACTGTGATAGATGTCATGAATTGTTCTTTTAATCGATAATAAAAATTTTAAGTTAGCTCTGAACTTATGTGTTTTGTTTTACATTATCAATCAAACTTAACGATGAATCACCCTTTATAATTTTCCTTGTGAGGCATTGATAACATTATTGATATTCCTATACATATATGTAAATAGTGCTTTGGTCGTGTTGGTGGGGGGCGTCCGTTTTACACCGGAAAACGTCTTTACTGAACTTGTTACAATTAATGGCGTAATCAAATTTACCAATTTGTTGGTTGAAATCAATAATTTGGTGTACTGTCATCTCAAATTCCTCCAAACTATTGTAAAATATTCCCAGCAGCTTTGCAGCCAACTCCCAAAGAGGAAATTTAGGTAAGTATATTGTTGGTAGAAGTCCTTAGTCCTGAGAAACATCAAAATGGTTGACACAGCAATTATCTACCTCTATTTTATCTAACCTCTCTATTACAACCATTCATTCTCTTATATGAGGATGTTCTAGATTTAGGGAGGAAGGAAGGTAAATGCAGTTGCTAGAGTACGTGCGATACTCGCTCCATACTCACTCCAGACCAAAAACACGAACGCGAGAGCATTTCGAAAGAGTGTTTGGACTTGCTGATACGGAATCGGGCGGACTTTTGGCGTTGATTGGTAACTTTTGAACACCAGAGAACAGAATGAGTGCCCGGCAGTGGACTGAAGCCGACACGAGTGCTCCGAAGCGGCCGAGGGAGGCTCGAGATGGGTCGTAAAGGTTATGGTGTCGGTTTAAGCTTGTTTTAACGAATGTATGGTCTGACATAGAAAAATATGTGTTCGCAAAAAAATAATTAACCGTTTCAGCGCACAGCTTTATGAGAACATGTATTTGCTAATCTTATTGGAGTTTTAAAACGAAATATGCAAGGCCGAAATTTATAGTATAATAAGCTGCAAAACCTGAAAATGCAAAAGAATGAACAACTTCGTGAGTACGTGTACAAAATGCAGGAGCTTGGGCAATTGGCAGACGTAGGTGACACATCCTTAATATGGTACATTGTGAACGGTACCCCTATCCGCAGAGAAAACAAAATATTTTTGTACAGCGCTAAAAGTATAGCCGAATTAAAAGAAAAATATGAAATTTACAACAAAGTTATCAAAAACAGTAGTTCCTGTGCTGTTGCTATTCGTTGCAGCAACGTGGGATTAGGTGGTAATAGCGGCAGCAACAGAGGTATAAGTTTTCTTGACAGCAGTAGCAGCAGTAGCAGGAGTAATTTTTGAGGAAAAAAAATTCAAAACGATTGTTCTACACTTCATTGTTTTAATTGTGGCGCTCAGAAGCATTGCAGAAAAGATTGTAAGGCTGAAACCAAATGTTTCAATTGCAATGGATAAGGACATATGTCAAACGCTTGTCCAAGGAAGATGGCTCAAAACCAAGCTAACACATTTTTAGTACTGGAAAGTAAAAACATTTTTACATATATATAACGTATCACTTTAGGTTCTAATCGATACTGGAGCTCAAGTGTCGCTGTTGAGAAAAGATGGTTTCCAAAAGTTATTGAAGATTTGTCTTAGCACCAAAAAAATAAACCTCGTGAGCTTGGCATCAGCTCAGATCAGGACCGTTGGATGTTTTAATGAGGAAATCGGTATAGATGATGTCTCTTTGGAATCTTCTTTGATGATTGTTTCAAATTCAGTCATAAATTTTGAAGCTATTATTGGGAAGGATTTTATAAGCCATGCAAAGGTAACGAGGTGTTACTTTTCATGAGAAAGAAGTTGATCAATTCGTTGTGCGAATTCAGGTTAACGGACATGCAGAAGTAAACGCTCCTTTTCCTTATGATGCTGAAATAACATATTTAGTCAGAAGTTTGTTAATTTTGGATGAAGAAACCCCTGTATACAGCCAACCCTGCCGCTTACCGATTAGCGAAAAATAAGCAGTTAAAAATCAAGTTGAAAAGTGGGTAGAAGAAAGGATAGTTCGACCATCGTCATCTCCCTACGGAAGTCCAGTAGTCGTCGTTAAAACGAAAGATGGTAGTCCAAGAATTTGCATCGACTATAGACGTTTGAATGCAAAAACAATTAAAGATCGCTTCCCGACCCCTTTAATTAAATCTATTTTAGATGATCTACAAGGGGAAAAGGTGTACAAAACTTTGGATCTTAAAAGTGGTTATTTCCACGTTCCAGTTGCTGAAGGAAATAAAACCTACACAGCATACGTCACAGCTGATGGTCAATCCGAGTTCAATTTTGTCCCTTTTTTTTTGTTAAATGCTCCTGAAGTTTTCGTAAAGTTACGATGATTTAATTCTATCATCAACAGAACATTAAAACAAGAAAAGATGTTTAAATTAAAAACTCTTTTAAAAGCAGCAGCTGAATTTGATTTAAAAATTAATTTGTCAAAATGTAAGTTCTTACAGTGCAAGGTTGAATTTCTGGGTCACACAATAGAAAATGGAAAAATCAGTCCATCGCTAGGTACAATAAAAGCGGTAAAAAATTTCCCAATTCCAAAAAAACATTGAAGGAAGTACAGGCATTTCTCGGTCTAAGTGGATTTTTTCGAAAATTTATTGAAGGTTATTCAATCATTGCATGCCCATTATCTAATTTAACACGAAAAAGAGTCAAATTTGAATTTCATTCAAACCAATTAACATCTTTCAATGCCCTAAAGCAAGCACTAATTCATAAGAAAGTTTGAACTATTTACAGGCAGGACGCTTTTACAGAGGTACATACTAATGCATGCCAAGATGGTATCGGAGCGATCCTGTTGCAGAGTGATGAAAACGACCGTCTTTACCCAGTCTTTTATTACAGCCGGGAAAATAGCCTATCTGAACAGAAAATGCATAGCTATTTGCTCGAGGATTTCGTTGTATATAAGGCATTGGAAAAGTTCCGCATCTAATTTTTTGGAATAAATTTGAAAGTTGGGACTGATTCCATTGCATTTCGGCAAACAGTGAGCAAAAATGATCTGCCGAATGCTGTAAAACGGTGTATTATGTATCTGCAGGAATTTCAGTATTCCGTTGAACAACGGCCAGGGAAATAAATGACGATTCACGTGGATACGCTGAGTAGATATGCATTAACCTATGTACTGCAGTCGGAACTTACTTACGGAAATCACAAGTGGCGGTATTAAGGAGGTATTAAAGCACAAGCAGTATCAAAATTTTAGAATGAAGGGTGAGCTATTATTTAAAGACGTAAATGGGTTTGAAGTGCTAGTTGTACCTCGTAATATGGAAAGGAAAATTGTACATATAAAACATGAAGAAAGCCATTTTGGTATACAAAAAACACTAAATTTAATATTGCAAGATTTTTATATTCCAAAATTAAAAGATAAAATTGAGATCTGTATTTTAAACTGTATAAAACGTATTTTAGCTAATCGAAAGGGGGGAAAACAGGAGGGATTTGGAGAAATGTTGGATAAAGACCACATAGGTATAATTGATGCAACCCAAAAACAATATTAATATATTTTGATAGTTAATGACGGGTTTTCAAAATATACTTGGATATAACCAACAAAAACTTTAAACGCAAAAGAAGTAGTTCGTCGACTCTTAGAGCAGCAACAATTATTTGGAAATCCATGTCATTTTATCACAGATCGCGGTTGTGCATTCGTTTTAGAAGGACTTACAAGGTTTTATAACGAGGAAAATATTGAACATATTCTGATTACAAGTAGAATGCCAAGGAGTAACGGAAAAGCAGAGAGAATGAATCCTGTCATTTTGGATGTTTTGAGGAGGTTGTCAGCTGAATTACCACAAAAGTTATACAAATTTGTCGGCAGAGTTCAGATCGCGATTAAAAGTACAATACAGTGGTCCTTGTAATTTAGCCCCTTTGAAGTTCGTTTTGGGTTTCCAGTAAGAAAAAAGAAGGATCTCGAAATAAGAGAGCTTGTAAAGGAAGAACTTCTAACAAACGTTAGAGCCGCAAGCGAGCAGATCCGTTTGAGCGCAAGGCAGCAAATTGAAAAGTTCAGAGCCGTTGTTAATTGAATATCAGACCACTATATAATATTCTGCCGTTCAGCTGATACTCTGCCGTTGTATTCCTTTTTAATTATAATTATTAAAATCATTTTTAAGAAATAAATGAATATATTATTAAGTTAAACCCATCTCATTTTTATTTTTACATACATATGTGTGCATAAATACGATTAGATGTAATAATATACACATTATGTATTTCAGCGGTAAGTAAAATAAAAAGAATAAGAAGAGAAAAGAGATCATGTAGCGAATTTATTCACACTGGAATCAGATGACATTGAATGTCATTTAAAAACATAATTTATTGAAAATAAAAATACTCATTCCACAAAGTATCGTACCAGTAATAACATCTGATGAAAGGCGTCAAGTTTCGCCTTAGTACAAAGTTTTCATAGTCGAAACATTGAGAATTTTGCGATTGTATGTTTAAGTACAGTGAAACATTTTTTTGAAACAAGTTCACGTGAGTTTTATGTAATTTATATTACACACCATATTGTATTACAAATGTGTATTGAACGAATATCATATTTGTAGATATGGATAGGAAAATAAAAATAACCTAAATGACTATAATATAAATGATAAATTAAATATTATATTGGATTGAAATATATTTGGATAACCAGAACGACACTGAAAGGAATTCTGTCTGCCGTATTATGTGAACGCCTAAGAACGCCCGCGTTAACAGTCTCACCGACCCCTATCAGTGTGTTTTAAGACGAGAAAAGTCTATCATATATTACCTTTTCACATTACGACAGGTCTTGAAAAAACCCAGGGGTTCCAAATCTACATATAGTAGTGTGTATCATCGATTTCCAAGCCGCATATGACAGTATTTATATATCGGGTTGTTCAATAGGTTTCTTTTGGTGTTAAAGTTACACACACATTTTTGGTATAAAACCTTATGTTTAACCCATTAGAATCCATAAGATATTGTTCATCATGGTCTATTACTTTCTTTCAATGTTCTGAAAAAGACATAATGCCTCTTTTGTAAAAGGCTGCAGACTTATGAGCAAAAAAGTTGATCACATCTTCGGAATTGAATTTCCCTCCGTCCAAATTGTTTTGGAGAGAGCAGAACAGACTGTAGTCAGAAGGCGCGAGGTCTGGAGAATACGGTAAGTGCTGCATAACTTCCAGGCCAAACGAATTAAGCTTTTGTTTTGGTACTAAAACTGTGTGTGGTCTGGAGTTGTAATAATGGAAAATAACGCCCTTCGTGTTCGCCAGTTCTAGCTGTTTTTTTTTTTTCTTCCACTGTCTGCTTCAAAGTATCGAGCTGAGAGCTGAGAGCAATATTTAACGGTATTTATTGTCTGATTGCGTGGAAGCAACTCGAAGTAAAGGACATCTCGCCAGTCCCACCAAATGCTCAAAATAAACTTTTAAGGATGCAAATCTTGCGGTTGGTAATGATGTTGTTGTAAACCCTTAATTTTTGTCTCCCGTAATCACTCTTTACAGTCTTTCAAGTCTCAAGCGAGTTCCGTCTCAACAAAGATACACAGACCTATATGCGATCTATAATGTTTCTTTCAATGAGTTCGTGATGAACCCAAACGTACACCTTTTTCGTCATTCCAAGACTATTCAGTCCCTGCGAAATGGTTGTATGGGCGACGTTAAGCCTCTGAGCGATTTCCCGGTAAAGCTGCAGCCAAGATTTGATTGTTATCTGTGGTGAGTGGACGTCTAGCGTGAACAGCATCAGGTCTGTAATTCAGATTACACGAAAGCGTGTAAACTAACGCTGACAAGGGTCAGCGCTTACATCCGAATTTCCCGTTGCGCCTCTGTCGCTTTGACACCTTTTTAAAAGAAAACAAGCAAAATATGCCGAAAATGTACTTTCTTATCCTCCATTTAAGAAAAAAAAAAAAAAAAAATATTGAGCACTTAAAACACGTCCGATCAAAACAAATTCCCTTAACAATATAAATGATAACTTTCTCTATTGGAATACAATAAATAACGAAAATTTAATAACGGTATACACAAAAATTTTCTGAAACGATAAACCCTACTTCCAAGAAAAAAAAAATGCAACCTAATAGATGAACTACCGTACACAGAGCCATGTACAGTTATGGCATCTCTGCCAAGCTAATTCGACTAGGCAGGATGACGATGCAGAATGTACACTGCTCCGTCAATGTCGGTAGTAACAAAGACCTTTAATTTCAGAAAAGGACTTAAGCAAACCGATTATGAAACTCACAAGTTAACTCCAAAAGCACCATCTTTCTGTTCAACTACTCACATATGCGAACAACATTAACATAATAGGAAGAACACAGCAAGCTATCTGTGGAGCGTTTGTGACTATTGAAGCAGAAGTGGCAAAGATAGATTTAGCACTCCACGGAGAAAAAAAAAAGAGGCAACTGGCAAAAGATCTCGCTAGCTGATCAGCATGTTAGCTGATTACGGATGATGACTGTGGACAATATGTGATAGCGCGGGCATGCAGAAGTTGCCCGCAGGGCAATATCTCCACTCCACTGATATGGTGCATGTTGGTCGAGCCACTGCTCAACGCGCTTAATAGTTTTGACGTCTATGCACAAGCATACGCGGATGATGTAGCTGTACTGTCTGTTGGATCGTATATAGCCACTGTTTGTTCTAGAGCGCAGGCAGCCCTAGACGTGATTGACGATTGGTGCACTAAAAATGGGCTTCAACTAACCTTCTCAAAACTGAGGTTGTTCTCTTAATGAAAAGGAGGAAGCTAACATGTCTGACTCATCTAATACTTAGAGGCATCACCATACAATTATGCAAATAACAGCCTAGTATTTGGCTGTTATTCTGGACAACAATCTACTATGGACTAAATATGTTAAGTCGGAAGCCTTTAAGGCGCTTTCGGCCTTCTGGCAGTATAAAGGAGCTATCGGCAAGACAATATCTGGCCTGCCACCGAGAAGGGTTCTCTGGGTCTACACGGTTTTGAAAAAGCTACGATGCTATGCTGCTGCTGATGCTGTTTTTACCAGTCACTAAAGAACGGTCTGTCACGGTTGGTTTTTGCTTGGTTCTGCTCTATACGCATTGATGAATATCCATTCTCTTGGTATTCATGTCATAAGTTGTACTCTCAAATACTAAATGTAGTCGGGTACTCACTGATCACAAAAATAGATTGTAAGTTGCTCACTGACGTCATGACGGGTACTCGGCGTTGTGGGTGCTGGTGCTGTAGGCAATTTATCACTGAAACCCTTATTCTTCTTTCTTCGAAAGACTGAAAGATTTCATTAAAAAGGAACTTACAAGCACTACAATAGAAAAAAACATTTCATTATTTTTACTTTTTATGAATAATTTGAATACTTTTGAGTTTTTTTATGAGTGGCTAACCATTTAACAGAATAAGAACACAGTTGCTGTATGAATTAAATGGATTTCTCGAAACTATTCTTTTAGATTCTTAATCCATCCTATCAAGTGGCTGCACCATCAATCTCTTCTATTTAAATTCATGGCACATTTTTTTTTCTTTTTTTCATAACTCACTCTGTACTATGTTATCTCTGGTTGCAACTTTTACAGATGTCCAATTACATGCACCATAACGTTCAAGGACCGCGACGTCACGTTTCTTTTTTTATTTTTTGTCGTAGACTTTTTTGTTTACTGTTCGCCCAAACAAACAAAATGTGAACCCAATTCTACTGCTTTGTTTCGTTGAATTTCATATAATTTATTGCCAGGACTTGAAGTCGGTTAAACACAATTGCAACACTATCGTTCCAGTTTTAATGTCGCAACTAGGGAGGGATAATGTGTACGCGCTGCAGTGCTGCGCGTGCCACATTCAATGTGTAAACTCCATCGAGTTGTTGGTCCATTGAGGCGCTTCCTTCGTTTTTCCACAACCTTCACAACAAATTTTCATCAGATATAACTATGTACAGATATCTGCCCTTCTCGCAGCTTTGACTAAAGCAGGAGACACGAAGAATTGTGAAAATTTTAAATTCCATCCTGCGAAAAGGACATATTTATGAGGTTGGCGTGAGCCAGTAAAAATGAAATTTTAGTTGTGGTTTCTGTGTGCCTCTGATGCTGAAGCTGATGTAACTGAACTAACTCCAGAGGAGTGTCTAAGCCCTGAACTCACTGTGCCCAGTATTTGCATTTAGCCTCACTGCTGTCAACGAGTGCGTGGGAGAGGCATGCCTGGACAAAAAGGTTCGCGGTGACAACAGGCATTGAAAAGTTTATGATGATTTTGTTGTACTCGTACATATGCTGTGTTCTATGATGGCACATAATTAATTTCGGTGCGGGAGTTGAAAGGTGATGTCAATTTGGTTTGTGAATGTGCCACAACTATAGATGTGGGGGGCAAGCACGAAATGTGCTATTGTACTTAGACGTACAATTTGGAATGTTTGCGATTCGATACATAATGTTTTGTTTGACAATTGCCATTTTGTCTAGTGTGGAAATATCTGTTCTGTTATTATTGCCAAATTGGAAAAGTTTGCCAGCCGTAAGAGTGTGGGTAGAGTTGGGGGTTTCGCATCTTTTCCTGAAAGGTCTGACCGAAATTGGTATTTCTATTAAGTCCTTTGCTTCCGGCAGCTGCTCCAGGAACTTTAAACTTTCTGTTGTTTGGTTTCTTGAATTTCGAAAATTTTCAAATGTATAAATCACTTGCAGTAAATGGCAATCTTCAGAGGGAATTTCCCAATTTTCCTGTCCTTATACAGATTTTGGGAAAATATAAACTTTAGGGCTTGAATAGTAGAGCAAATGGAGGTTAAAAATCGGAGTAAGAGTATCTCTGAAAGAACTTTTTATATCACATTTGCTTTGCGATTGTTTCACTGTAGGTTTTCATTCTTTGGACTAGAAACTCCGAAGTTTTTCGTAAAATTAAAGCATTTATCGTTCACTCGGGATCTACTAGTAATGAATAAAAGTAAAACCAGTAATGTAACTTTTCTCCTTAGAGAAAATGGTCACACATAAAGAGTTTCAATTTGATTTTTTTATGTATACCATAGTCTTTTATGAGTAAATTTCCATTTCAGTCCATATGTATGTATATGTATATATATTGTACATGCAGTGGTCCTATTATGTGATCCTTGTAAGTTAAGATTTTCTTTTAATAATCAAATACTTAATAGGGTGTGGCTACTTTTAAATTTTCGGAGCATGTGCTAAGTTTTTGGAAAATTGGATATATATATATATATATATATATAGAGAGAGAGAGAGAGAGAGAGAGAGAGAGAAAGAAAGAGAAAGGAAAGACATTTGGTCTTAGCTGTTATTTCGCGCCATTGGTTGCTCCCCAATATTTAATGGACAAACTAAGTTATTAGTATAATTGTGCTTCCTGTATTCTAGGAAGCTGTCATGTCATGAGACTTGTTACCTGGAAAAAAAAGTCTTTTGGGCGCGATTGTGATGGAACAGCGAACGCCGTCCGATTTGGAAGCCAACACACCACCACTTGAGCCACGGTCACGGCAAGGTACGGGTCTTATCGTAACGGTTATTAGATGATGCCACCGGAGGTTGCTACTATTTGACCAGTTACAAGCGGTCGATTATAGGTCTTGTTAGCGGTAGGACCACAGGTAGTCCCTATCAGGACTTAAATCATGGTACAATGGGAGTCAGAAGTCCCCAGGTCCGGGCCTGACTTATTGAGATAGATCCTATGGTGGGAGCGTCATGGTGGCTGTTTTTTAAACCCAAATCGCGGGAAGGGTCCTCCTGTTGGTTTGACCCAATGTACAGTTACAATAAGTGCTAGGTGCTGTGACCCTAAGATCAGCAAGAGGTTTAAGATCGACCTCGACTTATGCTAAGTGTGGAATTTGTGCCTGCAACTCAAATTCTGCTTTGGTATCATACTATTAATGCATGTAAACGATAGCTAGGTGAATCCTTGATCCCATGGATGTGTGGGCATCCTGTGAAATCAATCTTTTTAGACAGATTTTCACGCTATGCCCAAGACTCGTTGTAAATTAAATTTTTCATACTATTATTTTTAATATCATATAACTTACTCTTGCAATCATAAATTCAGGCTATAAAGCTAGTAACTAAAACTGGTTATAAATGAATAGACAAACTGATCGAAAGGTCGATTTGAGCTGAATATTCTTTGTTTAGATATAGGAAGAATGATGACTCTGGGTTTTCGAAAACATTAGCAAATATTCGTTAAGCTCATCCTAACTTACTATTTGTAAGTTCATAAAATAATGAGAACGTATGGAATCATAAGTCTTGTCCTGAGAAATTCTTTACTGGGTACTGTCTTAAAAGTTTATCCAAGATCCTGTTCAATGTCAATGACCCAGGAAAGATAAGTGTATTAAACACATCGATTAAATCTTGTATTTTAACCATCATTGTTCTTCCTTGATTTATTCCAAACCATTCTGGAAAATAGCCAAGATATTTGCAAATAAAATAGGTCTATCCCTCGCTTAGACACAATGATTCTCTTTTAATAACAAATGATGAAAAGGTAGATATTTTTGTAGTTTTATTTGGAAAATTTTTTAGTAATTTTTTATTTATTTTTATTTTTAATAATACAATCTTTTATTTTATATTGGATATATAATAATTTTCGTGCGTTTTTTATTCAAAATTTGAACGTTTATTTAAGAAAAACATGTACAATAGTATTATTCAAAGTATTGCCCTTCTGGCAATTTGTGGATCCCATGCCAAAAGAACTGCGCCGGCTTGGCAGCCAAGAATGAATCAAGTCAATTTTTGATATTCTGCTCTGATGTGAACCGTATTTCAGTGAGGGCGTTCTGCATCGACCAGAACAAATGGTAATCAGAAGGGCCAAGGTCTGGGCTATAAGGCGAGTGGGGTAAGACTTCCCATCCACTGTTTTCCAAATAGTTCTTAACCGTGTCTGGTCGCATATTCCGGGCGTTTTTCGGCTACTGCTCTCTTCAAATGGATTAATTGTGTTCGGTAGCGCTGTCCATTGATGGTTTCACCCAGTTTTAGCAGCTCATAATACAGCACACCCATCTGATCCCACCAAATACAGAGCATTACCTTCGCTCCATGGATATTCGGCCTTGCCGTTGATTTGGCAGTTCTTCATCTTCAAACTTTTTTGGCTGCACAGTACGTTCATCGTCTTCCAAGCCAAAATCACCACTTTTAAATAGTGCAAACCACTTTTGGGACGTTCGCTCAGCTAGCGCATGTTCACCATAAACTTTCACCAAAATACAATGACTTTCGGCAGCAGTTTTCTTCATATTAAGGTAATGAAGAAGAACTCCCCGCAAAAACACATTTTCAGGCACAAAGTTCGACATATTTGAGTGAAAAAAAAGTATTGTTGTTTACGCTTTAAATGAATGACATATATTGAAATGACGTACAATTACAGTAGCTTTCCAACGCATGTTCCAATGGAATAATAACAATGGAATAATACAAGTTACACCATTTCTTAGCAAACCGCACGAAGTTATAGACCCAATAATTTATTTTATTTAAAATATTTTTTATTATTAATTTTAATAATAAATCACCAGGACTAGATACTTTGCAAAATACCTATTTTAATGAGCTACCGACCATTGAAATAGCTTTTATATGCTTTATTATTAACGCTTTCCTCTTGTTATCGTCAGGTAAATTTATTTTGTAATCTCAGTTAAATTTTAAAAAAAAATTATTAAAAAAACTACTTGATTTTCTTAAGTCCTGTGAGCAATGCTCATCAAGTTCTACGATTCTGCAAACATTCTGCGCAAAAAAATTTATTGGTTTTGTCTTTTTAGACGTTGAAAATATAACCCATGACGGTCTTATTCATAAATTGAAATCCTCTGGATGTCTTTCATTTCTTATTAAGGTTATACAAAGTTTTTTCGCAAATAGAAAATTTCAAGTAAACTTGAACTTGCTCCTGTTTAAAAAAATGTCAAATACATCAGGAGTTCCCCAAGTATCAATTTTAGTCCCATGACTATATATTATCTATGTAACTGACTTTCTAGAAAATTGGAATTGCAAAATAGCATTGTTTGCAGATGACACTGCTATTTGTAGTTCAAATTGGCTATGAAATTGAAAATGATTTGAAGCATGTCCTAGATATTTTTTTTTTTTTTGGTAACTATCAAAACATTTCTTGCACAATGGAACCTGGCACTTCACACATATGGTTTTCGTTTGCTTTTCTCGTTTATTGACACTGCAACTAGAACAGGTAGGTGGACTACAGATATCCGTTTCCTCTTCCTTGACATACGTTCAAAATTTCCTGACCGATGAGTTCTGGTAGTAGTTTTCCTTTCAGATATAAAGTTCTCAGCTAAGTTTAAAAGGAAGCTTATTAATAAATTAAGTTCAGACCTGCTTAAACTTCACTCCGCTTATATTTTGATTTGTTTATTCCCTTTAAATCGATTAAAAGTGCACAATAATCTTAGGTTGTTATTGACACCAAAACCCATTTCTCATTCACTGTCTTTTTGTTTTTCTTTATTCAACACATAAAATGTTCAACTCTACCTAACCAACCTAATTATATCATCATCATCATGTCAACAAAATGATCACTGTTATGGTGATCTGCAGTGGTCCTTGTTGCAAGTCGTTCCATGCT
The DNA here is from genome assembly GCA_907269105.1 of Volucella inanis. Lineage (NCBI taxonomy): Eukaryota > Metazoa > Arthropoda > Insecta > Diptera > Syrphidae > Volucella > Volucella inanis. Next base: position 71,424,727 of record OU026154.1, on the reverse strand, counting down.
CTTTGTATTGGTTTGAGTAGGAAATTCATTATGTAGCTAAGGAATTTTAAACAATATTTTTTGTTTTATTGTGATGAGTATCAGGACATCACTCCTTCCCATAATTTACTTGCAATTAGGTGCCTCAGTGTCTCAGTCAGAAAATAACCATACGTTGAAAATAATTGGGAGTAAATTTCATACTTTAATAATAAAAATACTATGATAAGATTTATCAATTTCTCTCGAGAAATCTGCGATCTATAAGAGTTAATTTAGAAACATATCTGTGCAGTTGGTTCATAATATTGTATTGATTTTTTAACACAAATTTAGTAAAATTGTATCCAGTAGTGTTAAATTCATAATAAAATCTTACATCTCTACAATAACTGACTCTTTAAGTTATCTAAGGTATTTTTTTGATTTTTGTTTTCAAGTTCTATCCAAAAGCAGCTTTTCCTCTCCACCAAATATTGATCGGTTGCTTATTAACATCATGTGTCAAATAAGTGATTTAAGCAACGGGATTACTAAATCGTGCCCACTGTTAAACGAAATTGCAGATCACATCCGGTTAACTTTTAGTAAAATCAAAGATATACCGGTGTAATCCCAGCCCCTACCGTGTGCACCACACTACAATTCTTACTAAGATGCTTTAAATTTTCAGTTATCAAACCGCCAATGACTCCTGAGTTATATTATCATCCACCACAATCTCGTCCGGAAATTGATACTACTAGATCAACTCCTGGACCCGTAACCTCACGACTCCTAATCTTATGGACCCTTTCGAACTGGAACATAATAATAAAAAAGTTGAACACTTTCCATAAAGCTGAATCAGAAACATTTTCAATAAGAGATAAACATCTCGATCGCACCGGTCTGAATAATTTTTTTAGATCAAAATCATGGTAAGCATCTCATTAAAATATGAATGGAAGTTCATTAACTCTGCATCCGACGTCACCAATCTGGATGAAATAACCATGGAAAGATTAAAATCGAATACTGGAATCAACAAAAAATGCAATGATACAACGTTTAACCTTAGTATAAAAGCCAACAATTTGATATTTAGTCTAACCCTATTCCGATTCTTAAGTCAAGCATAACTCTTACAATAAAAACCTAACAATTGAGCTGCTGATCCAAACTGGATCAAAGTTGGGGCAGCTCCTTATTTGACTTTTTCTTCACTTTATTCTGCCAACTCAATTCTAAAACATGCATCTTGATCCTAACAAAAACGGCTTACCCTAACTTTATTCGGTTCCATATTTTAAATCTCTCTTCATCTTCTACGCCAGACTCCCACACTTATACCACACCAGCTTCTTTTTTACTTCCTCCAGAGGCAAAATTAACCAATTAACTCGCTTATCTACATGATAAGTCGGACTTTATCTTAATCGACGGTATAACGAAAACCAATTCAATGGTTTCCATTCTGCAAGAAGGCCTTCCTATTTATCCCAATGATCATGAGCATTTAGATCTGACTCCTGATAACATGGCTAATGATCTCTCTTCTTTTGCCTCTCACGCAAGTTCCAAATGCATACTATACCTTCAGAGAATATGGCCTAGTTTCAAAAGCTACCATCGCTCCTAACCCGCTGCTCAATTCTTTGCCAAAGCCTTCCAAATATCTGTTCCTTTATTGTCAAACCGTAAGAGAGGATTACGAACTGAGATTTCCGCTATATATCATAATTTGCAGATTCTGCTCTACGACAGGTTTGTTCCCACAGACACCAATCTCATCCCTAATATTAAGAATAATAAATTATTTTCCGAAGACTTCGATTTACACCGTGCCGACTGGCTACACTGTCGTCTGGAGTCAACACCCTTTAAAAAATAGTGCATTGCATTTTTTCAATTTGTTTTCGCTGAAATTCCTATTTGCAAGTGTAACCTATATATGATATTCGCTCCTCTGTACCAATTTAAAAGGCTAGCTGTTGATGTAATCGATTGTATTTTAAATGCTGCTGATCCAAACGACGCTGTTACTTTTTTAGGTGATTTTAGTCAAAATAAGCTTCTATGGGCACAGTTTGACCAGTTCTTTTTTACTGCAACAAATCCCACCTTTAATAAAGAAAATCCTTTAATCCACTGCCTAACTGACTCTGGTCAATTAATTGGTATCAACAATAACATTGGCTGACAACTCGATTTTCGCCACTGATAGAGTTAACATAATTACAACCCTCACCTTTCTCTTACGTTATTGAATGACAATGGTATTAATTCCGTATTATATAAGTATTCTTATAATTTTAATTTTCATAGGGCAAACTCAGCTAAACTGAACAACCAATGCTCAATGGTATGGTTAATTTTAGCTTTTTTTTCAATAACCCTAACCTTACTGTTAACAATGCTCTTACGTTCTTTTATAACGAAATTTTTAAATGTCTCTTCGTAACAAGAGAAATAAGCTCTAATATAGTTATTTAAAATCGCGTTCCGATGACTTGATTCAACTACCAGCCTGTCCAATTAAATTTATCTGTACTTTGCAAAACTCTCTATGACAAATATTTAAACTGAATGGATCACACCGTCATTTTCGACCTCAGACGATTCTTTCAGTCCATTAAAACTAAAAGTAGACCATAAACAACTTTGTAATCTATGCTTATAGCTTTAGATCAAGTTAAAGGTAAAATAATGAACCTCAAAGATGATTATTCTGCTGGACCTGATGATTTCCCCTATATTTTAAAATAACTGTGAAATGCACATAGCTCAAACTTTCACAGCTCTCTTTCAGCTTTCTATCACCAGGAAAAGGTCTTTTATTATTCCTCTCCATAAAAAAGTTCGCAAAGACGATAATTCCCACTATCGACCAATTGTTAAGCTGTTCTGCATACCTAGCTTTTTAAGAGCATTATTTATGACATAATTTTTTTTTATTGTAAGACTACGGTTTTTCGAACCCGGCACGGATTTCTCAAAGGTAGGCCTACAACCACCAACCTAATAGAATTCGTTTACGGGATTGCCACCGATTTAAGCAAAGTCCTTGATAGATGACGATAGAACGACGACTAAGATCAAACGATCTTAGTTTCTTAATAAGATTCATAAGTTGGGTTCAATCCTATTCAAACGAACAACATTACCATGTGCTATTAAGTTCCAAGGTTTCTGACCCAGTTAAAGCCTCTCCTGGTGTCACTTAAGTTAACCATCTTCGTCCCTTATTATTTATTTTGACTGTTAGTGATACTGATGGCATCATTAAAAATTCATACATATCTGTTTACCCAGATGATATGAAAATCTTTAGATATATATATGATCTTAATCAGTCAATCTATAACTGCAGGAAGATCTAGATAGATTTTGTACTTGGTGTCAGAAGAATTTTCTTGAGTGCCAGGCTTTAACTCATACCCGTAAGAGCCATCCTACTTCACCTCACTACTGTTTGATCTCTAATTTGCCTCTTCCCTTAGTAAATGAGTTGCTGATTTGGGTGTTGTCTATGATAAGGAACTCAATTTCCGTTCTCACATTGATAAAAAGTCAACTCTGCACTTGGCTTCATCAAGTCCTGGCCTAATTAGTTTTCCAATCCGTATGTTACCAAATCCCTTTACAAAACCTTTTTTAGAGTTCTTCTGGAATATGCAGCTAAGTTTGGCTTATATATTTACAACCCCTTTTTATACTCCGATAAGTTGCCGATATTCTCTTTATTTATCAGAATTTAGTTGATAATATTCAATGTCATTCTTTACTTCAACTTTTTCTTAACGGTTCAATTTTCATATGGACGAATTACAGACACTTGGAGCCAATATCTAGAATGCTTCGTGAAGTTAACGATATTCTGGCTCTCATCGACTACCACTTGTTTCGAGTTTCGAGTGAATAATATGGGAATTCACAACGCTCATCATCAAAAGTCTATAAAACACCATTAACCACCATTTGGAAATGGGCATGGTACACTTATTATTTCTCTGTTTTTTGAGTTGAACTATGTTTGAAGTGGGGCAGTTGCTAAGAATGGATAGCTCTTTGGTGTGGTGCTATTTTGTTTACATGAGCTCCATATTCCTCGCTATGAAAATACATTCACTTCTTTTAGTTTCTTGTCAATAATCGGTAAGTTTTTGAGGTTGGGCTTGAAGGTTCCCAGGCAGTTTGTCTAAGGCTTTTAAGCAAATGTTCGCTAGTAAAACCCAAACAAAATAAAGCGCCTCGTCTTTTTCGTTGATCGTTTCTGCCAGAGTATTGACAGCCCTTTCCCCTAACGTCCTTTCCAAAATACTGTTTAACGTCTGTTATAGATGTTGAAGTCGTGTATCCACTCAGAGCGTCGCATCATAGTCACATGGTAGATTGGTTTTAGTGGCATGTACTATGTTTTTGAGTGTAGAGCGATCTTTGAACTACATTATTGTCATCATTATTGATGACTCAATACTCTGAAAAGGGCTATATATATTTTTTTTATAATTCCGCGCGCGCACCAAAGGGATATGAATACCCTTTTACTGGCTTTTTCTCCAGGGCGCGGGCGGGTGGTGTAGACTCGGGATTCGAACCCGTGACCCTCTGCTTTAGTAGTCTATGCATATATCACTGCACCACGGCCACCCCCACCCCACCACCATATTGTCTAACTTCAAGCATTCTACTAACATCTTCAATATAGTAGGTTTATCCTGCACTTTCGGATTTTTCGCGGTGGAACGAAATACACTTTTGAAATAATGCAACCGACCTGATCACGCGATAAAGTACTTTTATTGCTGCGTTTCCTAAAAATGTATTCTTTGACTTGTAGTGCTTCGTTGACAATATTAACATGCAAATTTTTATTTTTCCTTCGTCAGTAAGTTTAAATTTTTTTGCATCGGTTTTTTTTTTTTTTTTTTTTTTGTTTGTTTATTATTTATATACGTTCATTTGCGCATTGAGCAAAGTAGTTGAACAACCTTTGAAGGACGATTTTTTTGAAAACTTGCAGCGGAATGTCATTTCGATGAAACTCAGGACTTATGGTAGAATCTCCGTGAAGACTTATTTTCAAACGGGGCTCAAAACTAGTTTGTGGATTCGACTATATGTTTTTTTAGTGTTTTAACTTCTTTCTGATGAAATATCTTTGTTCTCTTCCATATTAGATGAATCGTCTGAAGGTTCATAATCGCTGTCACTACATTGAAATATTCTTTTGCGCCTTCAGTACACATACCATATATGGCATATCCCACCTCAAAATACGGATGGGACATATGTGTAACAGCTCACAAAAACCCTAAAAAATATGAAATATAGTACAAATATTTACCCAGAGTGGTTTTTATGAGTTCCGAACTATAAATAACAAAATATTTTTCACTATTTATAATTATAAAGGGTGATTTATTTGCTATTTGGCCTTTTAGTGTTTTATTTTTTACAGCTCAGGCATGAATCGTGACATGTATTAGAGTCAAACATGCTCAATAAGCATTGCCATTTCATTAAAGAAAGTCGTACATCCGAACAATTCTTAGAAATTATTGAATTTTACTATCTAAATTCGTGCTCTGTAAAAAATGTTTTTCGCGCACTTCGAACATTTTGCGGTTATTATTGTACATATAATCCATTTACTGAGCCAAGCCAATAGTGGCCAAATATCGCACCGCTTTCACGCTATTGAAGATGAAGTCACTTATCCGTATGCGTAGAATGTGAACAGAGGAAAATATTGTTGCTGTCTCCGCAAATGTAAAGTTTTGATTTGTCCATTTGTCGCCGTTGGTAGCGATTCGGATTGTATTACAAGACTACGTGGAAGATTTTACGCAAGGATTTTCATCTAAAATTCTACAAAATATAGTTATTGCAAGAACTGACGCTGAAAGATCTGCGTCCACAGTGTCCCAATTTTCGGTGAGTGGGCCTAAGAAAAGTCCACTCACCGAAAATTGTCTTCAGTTTGTCTTCAACGACGAAGCTTATTTCTGGTTGAATGGGTACCAGTATAATAATAAACAAAACTGATGTATTTGCTTTAATGATCATATAGGAGCTGCCAATGCACTCAGCAAAATGCACTATTTGGTGCGGTTCATGTTCAGGCGGAATCATTGGCCTCAGTTTTTTTTAAAAATGACTGTGAGAACAACGTTACTGACAATGACCAGCTGTAACAGTTTGGTCTGTAGTTCCAGAAAACGGATCTACATGCCACACCGCACGCAAACCCAGTTGAAAAATCAGTTCGGTGCTCAATTTATCTCTCGTTTTTACCGGTGAATTGCCCGGCAAGATCGTGCGAGTCGACGCCTTTAGACTATTTTTTTTTTAGGAGGATACGTTAAGCCATTTGTCTAGCAGCGTCAATTGCAGTCTTGGAAAACAACATTACACGTGTTATTAGCGAGATACCATCCTATATGATCGAAAAAGTGATTCAAAATCGGATTCTTAATATGGAACACTTATGACGTAGTCGTGGTTAACATTTACATGAAATAATCTTCTTTGAAAAGTAAATGGTAAGCATTGATTTATCAACTCAAATAAAAGTTTTTTATACTTTTGCAATTTTTCTCTGATTTTTTTGTCAATTCAAAACCAAACGCTTAAAAAGTCACACATTACAACACAATACAACACTAAATATAAATTTATTTTCCGCAGCTTAATAAAAAAACATCAAGAACTGCGCCGCATAAACTTGAATGGTTTTGTGTACAGCTGTTCATTTTGTATCACGTGTAAATACCGTTACAAATACTAAACCAACAAAAGGGAACTTTTTTCACCCATTTATTACGTTTATTTTGGGTTATTTCAAAGCTAAATCCTGGAAAACACCAGGCCATATTTTTCCCTAGGAAAAAAAATGCCGAGTTAACAGTTAACAGTTACAGTAGTAATATCCCGTTGGTTGATTGCGTCAAATGTCTCGGCGTACATTTCAACAAGATGTTTAATTTTAGGGCCAATTTAGATATACACTTGACAAAATAAGTATAGCTACTAAAATACCATACCTACTTAAGCGAAGTGTGTTCAAAAAGTAAGGTGACTTTTGTAATTTCGCGGCCAATGTACATTCGGTTATCGATTTTTGTTTTTGCAATATTGTTGCACATGTCCCGAACATATGAGTATGTTCATAGTTAGATAGAAAAGTTAGACGTGTTTGACAGTGGCATACGGTTACTCTGCTCTAAATAAAAATAATGTTTACAAGATGGCCGAGAAGATGCCAACGACGTACGACGACCCAGCACATCAACAAAAGTTGATAACGTCGAAGCTGTGAAGAAAATTGTTTTGGGTAATTGTCGAATTACCATAAGAGAAGTTGCTGAGATTGTTAGTATATTAGTCGGTTCATATCATTCGATTTTTTCGGATGTTTTGAGCATGGGACGTACTCGTATGTCAGCGAAGCATGTTGCGAAACTTCAAACTTTATTTTGGTCAGAAGAACCGTCGCACGAGCTTCGTTCAGGAGCTCATGCCAAATTCCAAATTCCAAATTCTTGTTACCGAGATTACATGCGTTAACTTCAATAATTGTACTGATAGGTGAACAATTGAACGCCTGATGAACAAATTTAAATCGACTTATCAAGTCCATAATTTTTCTGTGCCAGTGTGATATATAGATATTGTATGATACACATATTATATGCGTTAAGATCGAAATCAGTAGACGTCGAGGGGTTCGAAATCTCTAGAACGCCATGTAGCGCATTTTCCGAAAAGACTTAGCCGTTAAGAGTGTATTGATCCTAAAGCTGAAGACAAATGACCATTGTGTACGTTGAACTTTCGCTGATTGGTCTTTGTTGAAGATCCGGGCTGTCACCGGATCATTCCGAATAGCCGGAGGTGTTCCAATAGCAGTCACTATGTTATATTGCTGTGTTTGCTGTGTTTTTCATGCCGGTGGCGTCATAAAGCTGAACTTTTTATGATATCATACTTACAAGTCAGTAACAGTCAAAGGAATACTTGAAGTATAGGCATTTTCAACGGGAAGTAAAAAGTAGTAGCCCTAACAGTCGGATCATTTATTTAGTGTTGGGGAATAAATTCATTTTTATCTCCATTCTTTCTTAATGCAACCTTTTGATCATAAGTAGACAACAGATCACAAAAATACCCTCGTTTTTCAACTGAAGACAGTCGATTATTAATTAAGCTTTGATTCTTTCGATATTTCCTTGACTATGTACGATCTTGAATTTTCGAGTTTTTCAATAACGAAACCAACACACCAACGACCATCTTCTTTTATCAAATAAATGTTATCGCCTGTTTTAAGCTCTTTTCGAAATTTCTAAGTTTTTCTGTGATATTTTCAGTTATTTCAGGTTCCTGCTTACTTTTGTGCATTAGTATAAGTGTAATACATCTTCTGCTAAAAAAAATTGTGCGGGTGACTTATTGAGGCTTTTTAATGGCGCGTTTCTGAACTCAAAAAGTTCTAAAATAAATCCTGATTCTCGCCTTCAGAGTTCTTTACTAGTTTGGTAATACTAGTTGGCAATACCAACAAGTTTCTTAGCAAATCCGTTTAATTCGGCATGACAGTAACTGGAAAAACCTAGAGTAATATCGTCGCTTAAGAATTGTTTTGTTCCATATGCCACTTTTGTCGTTTTTGATTTAGGAACGAATTCTATGGTAACTTTGTATGCTATTTTCAAATCTGTAATTAGATTTGCTCTATGTCTTTCTAATCCCGAGATATCGAATATCGATTTTGTCCACCAAAACCAACAGTTTGTAGAATTGTTTTGTGCTATAAACCATTTTTTGCCATTTGAGACAAATTTTCCATATAATTTTCCGCTTTTTTTTTTGCAAGAAGAGTTTTGTTCTGCATGCATATCACTGCGACAAGAGATAGAGAAAATATTAACAAAATTGAGAATTGGTTTCTCCTACGTGCACTTGTGTTAAAGAAATGCTTTGTATGTGGGACACTGATCGCAAATAAAACTTGAGTATTGGTTTGCTGCACCTCCATTACAGTTGTGTAGAGATTCGATATTATGAAGATATGAATTCAATTACTGGCCAAAAACAATACTGCTGCAAACGCAATACATAACACATGGGCTGGAAAGTACGGGCCATTTCTAAGAGAGAGCACCACTTGAATTAAATCCATACCTATCCAATGGGTTCAGTCGACCAAAAGAGGAGTGTTTAAAGCTGTTCAATCGCAATAAAGACGAATTTTTGCGTCGGTATGTGACAATGGATAAAACTTGGCTCCATCACTTCACACCGGAGTCAAGTCGACAGTCAGTTGAGTGGCGAGCGGGCGACGAACCTCGTCCAAAACGACCAAAAACTCAACAGTCGGCTGGCAAGGTTATGGCATCCGTATTTTGGGATACATATGGAATAATTTTTATCGACTATCTCCAAAAAGGGCAGACTATCAACAGCGACTATTAAATTGTGTTGCTGGAGCGTTTGAAGGACGAGATCGCAGAAAAACGGCCGCATTTGAAGAAAAAGAAAGTGCTGTTTCATCAAGACAATGCACCGTGTCACAAGTCGATAAAAACGATGGCAAAATTGAATGAATTCGGCTAAAAATTGCGTCCCCACCCACCGTATTCTCCAGATTTGGCCCCCAAGCGACTATTTCCTGTCCGCAAACCTCAAAAGGATGCTCGCCGGAAAGAGATTTAAGACCGATGAAGAAGTAATCGCCGAAACAGAGGCCTATTTTGAGGCTAAACTAAAATCGTACTACAAAACTGGTATTGAAAGATTGAAAAATCGTTTCAATCAGTGTATCGCCCTCGAAGGCAACTATATTGATAAATAAAGTTGAATTTTGTAAAAATTTTGTGTTTTATTATAAAACGGCACTGACTTTTCAGCCCATGTGTTAGTTGCAGACGTATGAGCTTTCAATCATTGAATACATATGGTTTCAATGTTGCGAACACAATCGTATTTAACTTTTCATAAACCTAAAAAGGGTCAATGTAACAAATACGTTTTATTTAAATTTAATAAAAATATTCTGATAGCGGACGAAAAAGGTTGCTGAAGAACACATAAAAGGAAAAAGCTTTTGAAAGCCAAGATTTAGATTTAAGCAATTTGGATGCAGCAAAATGTGCAATAAGTTATAACTTACAAAGTGTATTTAACTCGCCAAGGGGAAATGCATCCGCATTTTACTATAAGAGGAAGCTAAATATGTTCTATCTTACTGCAACAGTTGCTATCCCTGTTTGTTTCGACAGAAGCTCATAGCAGTCGCTCGGGAAGTGCAAGTGCACATTGCAAGTGCAATAATAAAAATGTTGAATATGCTTATCCTAGTATACCTACCCCACTTTAAAATTGAACATATTGTGGAGTGATTCGTGTGTTCCGCAGAAAAGGAATAAAATTAATTCCACCGCAATCAAAATGTTCTAAAAACATTATGATGTAGACATGGTTGTCCAAAGATATTTTGGCCTGGATTGCATTCATGCGGCAATTGATAGATATTTGAAAATGTAGAGATTCATAGTCCACTTCACCTAGTGAAAATTTAATTAAGACTAAATACCGAGAAAGTTGAACTTAAAATCATTCAAATGCTTCCAGAAGATTTTAAGGCGTATTCCATTTTGGTTAACAAAATGGACTTAATCAAAGTATCTTTTACCAAAGTAGAAATATTACTTTATGAAAAAAGTTTCGAGTTTGAAAACAAATAAAAAAAACTGGGCTGAGAAAAAAGAGGTCAAAACTGTCAGTTTAATTAAGGCAGCCAATAAGGGTGCCTTACAAACACCCAAAAATTTGCTTTGTGCAAAATTAACAAATACCTTTAAAACACCGATATCAAAAAAAAAAAAAAGAAAAAAGGTTTACAAGACTTGCTTCCCTTTATTCCAGATATCGATAAGCAATATTTTAAAGAAAACAAAAGAAACTAAAAATCTGTTTATACAGGATGAGTTTTTTAACTTGAGACATCCAAATTATTTGAAAAATAATTTCAAAAATGTTTCAAACAAAAGTCACAAGGTTCTGAAGGGGACATAAGATGGTGACCACGAGCTTGACTTTGAGCCCCATTTTCAAGGTCAAACTAAGGTCACTTTTGATTTTTCAATGGGAATGCTTATCTTTTTTGACAGATTCTTAATCTGCGTGAAAGATTGCAATTCTTTTACATGAAACACTTTTTTCAAAAATGCGGTCTTTTCCCGTCAGAGGGCGCCATAAAACTTAGGACATCAAAATTACTTGAAAAGTGCGAAATATCGCGAAAAATGTTTCAGACAAAAGTCACAAAAAACTCATCCTGTATAATAGAAAATGTCAATTGAACTTATTGTAATAGCAGTAGAACAGCTTTTATTTCTTTTTAATTTTGTCTTTACCAAATAAATATGTAATTACAATGTACAAGCTTTTCTAATAAGAAATAATATATTAACGTAATAAAATTTTTTTGTTTTGTTTTTTTTTTTTTTTTAAAGAATGTTCAATACTAAACACTTTGATTAAAAAAAAACTTTGTTAATAAAAAATATGAAATCGATTTTTCTTCTGAAATTTTAGGATTCAATTCCATGCTTTTTTTTCCTTTCAGATATTTTGGATGAGAATTGATGTATGCCATATCCATTATTTGTGTATGAAAAAAAAAAAATCAGTTTCAAAATATATGAACAGTATATATGTATATAAAAGTGGACTTTTACGTTAACTAACGTAGCTTGTTAACTGTTTGGCAAAACACTTTGAAAATTGGTGGGCGAATTCTTTATAAGACTATGCTAACTTCAAGCTAAAAAAATATAAAAAATTCTATCACACAGTTTCGGAGTACTCAAACCTTTAAATGCGCTTTTCTTGAAAAAGTGCCAATGGCATATAGAACAAACCAATTCTCGGGCGAAGATATATAAACATCTTCCAAAATTCTTAAACTTAAACGAAAAGGATTATTGTCATAGACGATAATTTAGGTATACCATGGGTAGCAAAATAACTCTTTAAATTTTTCTAAGCTTCATATGCGGATTTTGCTTTTAATTGCAAAATATTTGTCCATTTTGAAAAAAAAGTCACCAATAACTTAACAAAATACCTTTTAAAATCCCATTATATCAATGCCTGGTTTATAAAAGCGATATGGTGAGATTTTATGAAGCACAAATGGTTCTTTGCATTTTTTTCTTTTAAAGTGTGTTGTACTCGTACAAGTTTGTATCATATGCTCGTATTGTTGAATCATTCACAGCCGATAGACCAATTATTTTAAACGTAAGTGAGAACATTTGTCCTCAAAGGAATATGAATTATCACCCTATATTCTCAAAATAAATTTAAGTTCTTAGCTTGAAGTGGATTTTGAAATTGTTGGGAACATTCGAAATATGAATAGGCCAATCATTTTTGCAATAAATTGCTATTATGGACAAAACCGTTTAATTTTTTGGGTATATAACTTAATTCGTTTCAAAATTTGAACGTTTACTTAAGAAAAACATGAACAATAGTATTATTCAAAGTATTGCCCATCTGAAGCTATGACTTTTTCCTATCTTTCTGGCAATTTGTGGGTCCCATCCCAAAAGAACTGCGCCGGCTTGGCAGCTGAGAATGAATCAAGCCAATTTGCTTGATATTCTGCTCTGATGTGAGGGCGTTCTGCATCGACCGGAACAAATGGTAGTCAGAAGGGGCAAGGTCTGGGCTATAAGGCAGGTGGGGTAAGACTTCCCATCCACTGTTTTCCAAATAGTTCTTAACCGGAATAGCAACGTGGGGCCGAGCGTTGTCATGATGGAAAATTGTTGCCTCGTGTCTGTTCGCATATTGCGGGCGTTTTTCGGCTACTTCTCTCTTCAAATGGATTAATTGTGTTCGGTATCGTTGTCCATTGAGGGTTTCATCCGGTTTTAGCAGCTCATAATACAGTACACCCATCTGATCCCACCAAATACAAAACATTACCTTCGCGCGATGGATATTCGGTTTTGCCGTTGATTTGGCTTTTTAGCCGGGTTTCACATATGATTTTTTGCGTTTGCGGTTGTCGTAATGGATCCATTTTTCACCACCAGTAACATCCTATGCAAAAATGACTTCCTTTTGTGGCGTTCCAGCGGCATTTCGGACATGCAAAATTGCCTTTCGACATCTCTCGGCTTGAGTTCATGTGGAACCCAATTCCTTGTTTTTGAATTTATCCAGCCGCTTTTAAACGTTTTGAATGGCTGCTTGAGTGACACCCAAAGCTCTGCGAGGTCTTCTTGTGTTTGGCAACAATCTTCATAGAGTAATGCCTCCAGTCCTTCATCTTCAAACTTTTTTGGCTGCCCAGGACCTTTATAGTCTTCCAAGCCAAAATCACCACTTTTAAATCGTTCAAACCACTTTTGGCACGTTCGCTCAGCTAGCTCATGTTGACCATAAACTTCCACCAAAATACGATGACTTTCGGCAGCAGTTTTCTTCATATTAAAGAAATGAAGAAGAACTCCCCGCAAAAACACTTTTTCAGGTACAAAGTTCGACATATTTGAGTGAAAAAAAATTATTGTTGTTTACGCTTCAAATGAATGACATATACTGAAATGACGTACAATGACAGTAGCGTTCCAACGCATGTTCCAATGGAATAAAACAAGTTACGCCATCTCTTAACAAACCGCACGTTATATACCCAATAATTTCCTTGCTAATTTTCGGGTCTCACTAAGATTTATATGTAGAATATATTACTTTATATCCGCATCTTTTATAGTATTTCTTGATAATCAGCTATACTTTCCAGAAAGATATTGTACATCTAATTTGTATTTTAAAAGGAAAGCCGCATTCTTTGAAGTATCGTTGCATAGAGTTTGCTCAAATCTTTTAATAATGGCTTATGGTTAGTTAAAACCTAAACTCGCTGTCCATTTAAATACAGAAAAGCTTAAAGAGCGAAATTTTCTTTCGACTTGTCAATAATTTTTTTCGGTGGTACTTAAGCTTCGTGAAGCAAAGCTTGTTAGTTTATCTTTTTGTAACAGACCTCTCGTCAAAATTTTTTAGCATTGGTGCACTAGAAATTAATTTTTTAACATTATTGAATTCTACTTCACGTGGTGGAAGCCATTGATTACACAAATTATGAGTATAGGTTCTCACAAAATTCTTCATTCCCAAGTAACCTCTTCCTTATTTTTAGGGCATTCCAAATTGGAAATAGCTGCAATACGCTCTGGGTCAGATGTCATTCCTTCACTGGAAAAAATGTGCTCTAGATATTTTACAGACTCTAGTTTTAATTAAAGCTTATTTGAATTGAGTTGAATATTCAATTTCCTAGCTCCTTTAAATATTCTTTGCAGGTTTTCATAATGTTCAGTCATATTTTCCTTTGATGATGACAGTACTCTCTGCTATTTATATTTGTTCCTTAACTCACGTTCCTGCTCTTCGACCGGGAATGGTAGCTCATGTTAAGCTCATTAAGTTCTGACATTAACAGCATAACTAATTGGGAAACCACTAACAGAATAGGATTTAATGCTTCTAAAATACAATATTGTAATTTAAGCACCCAACCATTGTCCATGAATGGCATTTACATCATCTAAGCCGGAAAACTTTCCATTTCCAGTATGTGTGCCATTGACTACTTACGTTGTAATGACCACATATTCGGTGTCGTCAAAGATGCCACAAAATTTCTAAGATTTTTCAGGAAACTCGCTTATGGAATGCCCTGACTAGCTCTATATGTCCTAGTCATTAACCTTCAAACAATCAAAACCAATATTTCCATCGTCCCTGATTTTCCTTCGCCCCTGCTGTGTGCAAGCACTTTAAGGATACTTAAGTCCCTTAATGCGCGCAAATTATAAAAAAAAAATTTCCTTATGACAAGTTCATAGTAAATATAAATTTGAAGTACCGTGTTAATTACCAAATTTTTCTGAAAAATATTTTCGAAAAATTCAGGTGATACGTTAAGATCAAAGCACCTAAATAGTGTACTGAGTGGACATACATCAGCGGATTCATCAGCGAGCTTTACCTATCAGAAATTGTGGTTTATGTTCAAGATGGAGTAATAACATATTTTATACCCGCAAGTTTAGATCGTAATTTTTCTAACTTCAGTATTAAAAAGTTTGCTTGAAGCAAAACCTGATTTAGATCCTTGGAATCAAGACAAGTGTAATTAACCATTTTTTTCGCAAAATAAATATTGCTGACAAAGCTTTTAGAATTAGGTAATTTTTTTATTGTAGCATGTCATTGCTTTCGAGTCTAAGTAATACTTCCTTTAATTTATTCTTAATTGCTAATGTATCCCTTCGAAAAGCACCCATAGTTGGTACATAGTCTAACCTAACATTTAATATATTGTACACTTTTTGGTAACACTTCCCAACCCATTAAAAATATCACAATTTTCGCCCGCGATTTTATATTTCTCAATTTCGATTGAACTATATATTTAATCATAGTATATTTCTTTCAAACAATCTTGCATAAGTGAAACATGCTTAAATGAGCATTCAAGTTTAGTTCTTCCATAGTTTCAATTAAATTATCATCATATGTCATAGACATTTTGCATTATTTGCAATACTCGTATACTTAAAAATTGTCAAGGAAAGAACATTCGCTTTAGAATCTGTGTCAATTTTAAATAATATTGTGAGGTTATTAACTTGAATCTTTTCAAATTAGTGTATTTTTAATTGTTCAAATATGCAAAATTCTAAACTAATATATTGAAGATTAAAGCTTCATATTCATCCATTACGTCAGTCCTTTCTGAATGGACACTTTCTATTATTCTTTTGTTCTTTATTTGTTAGAAAGCAAATTACGATATTTGTTTTACTTTGAAAGCTTGAAATCTTAACACTATGATTATAAGAATACAATTTTGGAATACTGATAAAATTATTAATATCTATCCTATACGTTTACAGCACCATCTGACTGCGATTTTTCCAGTACTGATCTCGTAGATTTGTCTAGTTGAATGAGTCTGAATTCGTTTATTGCAACTATAAGCTGAACAGCTGCATTCATCTATATATTTCACAAGATTTCGTCGACAAGTCGAACATTTCGCTATTTAAAATTCAGAATACATAATTCTTACATTGTGTTTAGATATGGTAATGATGTGGTATAATATCTATCTATATATAAAACAATCCCAAATCAGTATTAATACCGATTTTTCAATATCGTATAAGAATTCTCTAAAAAATATGTCTTGTTATTAAAAGGAAATTGTTTTTTCGCAGAATGAATACTAAAATATTTTAAGTTTGTAAAAATATGAAGCAGTCATTATCTAAATTAATGATTTAATATTAAATTGTATTGGCTGGTAAGCAAATTTTTGTTTCGTAGTATGTATCATAAAATAAATTGAGCATTATGATTTAAATAACAAATATCAATTTTACATCGCTTCGAAACCGAAATCAATCAACGGAATTGCAAAATTGCCTAATTGAAAGCAAATAAATGAAGTCAACCATATGAAGTATTTCTTCTTGAATCTACCAGTTCAACTAAGGTAACGTTTTAAGGATTTGAAATAGGAATCATATTGCCTCGAATTAATGTATCAGTTGATATAAAATTCGAATCAAATCACAAAAGGATACGCAAATAAAACCAAATGAATTCCTCACCGTTGAAA
Source organism: Volucella inanis (assembly GCA_907269105.1). NCBI lineage: Eukaryota > Metazoa > Arthropoda > Insecta > Diptera > Syrphidae > Volucella > Volucella inanis. The sequence continues at coordinate 71,408,052 of OU026154.1, read as the reverse complement.
GCAAAGATAAATGCCAGAGCACGAAAAGATACAATATACGTACCATATATGTAAAAGTATATGTATATGAATGTAAGTATATACATATCTCTATCTACCAAGGATTACCATTATGCGGATTGGAATTTATTTGAGTGAATGATAGTAATGAAACAAAACCAAATGCACTCACTCGTTCTAAATGAATGAACATAAAACTCGAATAAAAGACTCTGAAAATCAGAATATTTTAGCTGCTTTATGATGTTGTGATCCAGCGGAATCATATTTGCTTGTATATGGTAATTCGAAGAAAAATGCAAGCAGGATAAACATCTTTTATTTGTGACGTTGATTGCTGTTTCTCTTGGCAAGAAAAGGGCTAGCTACGTATCATACCCCATGAAACAAACGAACGAACGGGTTGCGATTGTGAACTACAAGTTACCTTTGAATTACAATTTCTGTTATGTAATTCTCGATTCCTGAAGAATCCGTATGATTTAAATCCCCTGAATCCAAAACTTGTTTACAGCGAATAATCATGCACTTGCAACAATCTGCCAGTTAAACCGAAAATCTCACTTTCGTACCCAAGAACAAGGATTTATAAGGTTATGTATGAGTAAATGTACGTATAAAGTATACGAATGTGAGTAGTAGTAAGAGTAGAAGTACTCACATGCCACAGGCATCTTCCTTAGCTGTTAGCTCTTAGGTAAACTAACGATTGCTCAACAAATTTCAACGCATATCTCGGGGTAAAATATTTAAGCTCTAGTCGTCCTTCAATGCGTATTTTCTTTGTTTGAGTGCGAGACAGAAATTCTTCAGCGAACTGGGTTAGTGTACGAATATACGACAGAAAAGTGTACAGGACTGCTATCTCGATGTAATTCACCACCAGTGATGAAACTCGACAGTTATGTGCACAGAATTTTATGGAATGTCGCACTTAGTGAAATTTGTTTGTTTTCTTCCATAATAACCCGACGGCAATTGGTACGAGAAAAGTTTTAGTGTTGGAATTCTTGTAAACATTGTCATTCCGTATAACCAAGTTATTTTAGCACCCTAGAGTGGGATGAATTTATATCTTCAGCTTGTCGGATGTACAATAACTTAGTCAGTGTAAGTGACTTCCATCATAAGTAGCTTTTCTGTCAGCAAAAATCAGGACTGAGGTTAAATGACCAGAGTAACTTGTTATTGAAGGTGGTTATTAAGATAAAATTGAAATTAATTACTTATAATCTTATCATACATTAAATGCAATAAATACAAAAGAAATTATTAATTAAACCAAGAAAAATCTTTAAGCAGACATAAATAAAAAAAAAAAAAAAAATATCTTTGTCAGACTGACAATTTATTGTAACATATATAAGTATTTGCATTGTATTGGGATATTGAGAACACCTTAGTGTGGGCTTTCAAACTTTACTCTTCCATTAGCATTGAACTTATCACTTGCTCGTAACAAAGCACGAAACCAGGCAAGATCCCTGTCGGTGTTGACATTCAACCCCCATGTGGCACTCTTCTATAACTTCTCAACAACCGTTAAATAATGAACGTATGCACATGTAACATTGCTCTGCGCAAGAGGGCACATCTTCTATCTTGATCGTATTGGTGGTTGTGTTTGGGGTTGATAACCTATCTTCAATTTTGTGCTTGAAAGTATCCACACGATGGATGTGGAAAATCGCCATTGCCTGAAAAAGAACAACGATTTAAGAGTAGGCCCCTGAAATGTTAAATTATCATACATTCAGGGAATTATAAAGTGCTAATTTTGTGATCCAGCGAGTACTGTGGATGGAATCAAGAACGTCGAAGACAAAACAGGTGGTAGACGTACGCATGCACTCTACTACAGTTTTCGCAAAAGCTTGCATACGGATTCGCCACAACGTGCTTTGGGAAAATAGTAGATTAAAAGTCATCCATTTCAAATTAATTAGCGATAACTAATCAAAGTCAAATCTAAGAAAATGTATACAATATAATCCTGCAAATACATCCAGGAACCGATCAACTGAGTGTCCTTTCAACAAGAGTTTCTATAGAAACAGTCCATTATACGATTTCAAATCTTTGTCAATGCCAAAGTCGTTAAAGAAAGCAATTTAAGCTTTGACTTCCCGATAAACTACTAAACCACAGAGAACCGATTTCAATTAACTGACTTTGTGGCAGCTGGTAAAATGATTGTCAATAATACTAGGATCATTTCATATTATCCCGACTTCTCAATTACAATCTGTGTACCTTTTGTTTTTAAAGTAAAATTAACTTTTTTTTTGAAACGTTTTTTAACAACCCGTTAAAGATTTGCAAATGTCAAGTTGCAGCTTAATTCAGAACTCGTTCTTCCAATGTTTTTACCATTACATTGTTTATACAATATTATCGGGCTTAAGACTCAGTGGTAGGGATTACAATATGCCATTGCCTTCTAGAAATGGCAATATCAGAGGCAGGATCATCCAAGACGAAGCCAAAATGAATCTAGGTTACCAAACATCCCCGACAAGAAATCCGTAATATAATGAGAAGCGCGTGCAGAAGAAAAGACAACAGTTGAGAAATGGAGGTTATGTTGAGTTGATTATTTAACGCTGTTCGATGTAGTCTCTATGTTACAAAGAATTAGGCAGAGGGAGAGAAACGGTGAGAAAAGTTGGTGGCTGAGGAGAAAGTCAGCAAATTGGTAAATTTTAAAAGTTGATTGAGCTCTCCATGTACGTTTAATACAGGCATACTGGCTATTTGAAACTAATGTGATTCTATCAGAAATATTTTCAGTCTGTCACAGAATAATCCATTAGGTGGACACTTTTCAAGGTAAAACACTGAAGTAACGCAAAAATCGCAGGCTATATCGTTGGGATAAATATATCGGGCATCAGTATTAAGCAATTGAGAGGGATTCTGGATGAAAAAAAAAGAGAGAGCTCGGACTGAAGTCGGAGTTTCAGCTGCTTTATTTAGAATTGACAGGGTTGAAAGCAAATTACAACCAGATTTCCGCGAAAGTTTTATATCTAGAAGCTCATAATAAAAACATGAGGAAAAGTTACACAAGCTTTGCGAAAAACCAACAAGACCAATGTTGTCGAACACCTTCCGTCTGACTACAATCTAGATGTAGTTAAAAAAGCGAAGTATATGCTCTTAGGACCTTTGGACAAAAATGATGTAAACAGCGAAGTGGAAGCGGCATATGCTATTAACAAGCAAGGTCATTATATTGCAACAATAATTGTAAAAATGAAATCAAGAAACCCTGTTATTGAAGTACTTAAGGATTCGAAAAAACTAGGAGGCACCAAAATTAGTGTACATACGAACATTCCGACAAAGTATCCGAAAATAAATATTGCTCTAAGAGACGATAAATTATGCGTGCCTGGTAAAATGTTTACCTAGGACTTATCGGAGGGGCGCGGTATGGTAACGAGCACAAGCAAGACTACAGGCATTGCACATTTGCTGGGTGCTCACGCAAGTAGAACTTTAAATATAGCGCTTAATCAAGAGTTGTCCCCCTATCATACGATGCAACGATAAATGACATGAATTACAAATATTAAGTTATAATGCGAAGGATTAAAAAATGTTCAGTTATAGTTATATAAAAGGTGGTTCATCTTAAAGTTTGGTTTATAATTTAAAAGAAAACATACAAATTTGAAAGCAAACTTAAATTTGTACTACTGGTTGAAAGAACAATTCATGGCATTTACCCTTTCAAAACGATATTATGTAAATTTTGGCCATGACTACGTTTCAGGTGGTTCATACGGAAGGTCTAATTTTGAGCGACTCGTTCGAGCATAGTGAATGGTATCTCGCCGATAACACGGGTAATGTTAGCTTCCAAATCGTCAGTTGTAGCTGGCTTATTTCTGAAGACCTGAGACTTTACACCCCCGTTTACTGTAACAAAACGTGAATTTAAGTGCTCACCAAAATGATTTCTCAACAAGACCATTGTTTTACGCGCTGTATGGCTTGTAGAAACCAGAGCTTACCGAGACCATGTGCTGGAATTTCAGGAAGCCCATAGTCCGTTAACATGGCGCGATAACGGTTAACATTACCGGTAACATTCTGATTTGCCTCATTTTTGAACAAATATGGACCAATGATTCCACCAGTGCATAAACCATACCATACCGTTGTGTTAAATGGATGTAATGGTAGCTCTTGGTACTCTTCGGGTTGCTCATCAATCCAAATACGGCAACTTTGTTTATTAACGTATCCATTGAGCCAGAAATGGACTTCATCACTGAACAAAATTTCACGATAAAACACCGGATTTTCATTGAGTTTTTGCAGAGCCCATTCACTGAAAATATGACTTAATTCAAGTCGCCTGACTTCAAATCTTGCACAAGTTGAATTTCGTACGCTTTTAGGACGAGCTCCTCATGTAAAATACGCCAAGTTGTCGAATACGCCAAGCCAAGCTGCTGAAAAGCACGACGAATCGATTCCTCACAGTCTTCGTGTACACTCTCAGCTACAGCTGCTATAGTCTCTTTACTACGAGCTGGATGTGGTATAACCGGTCGAGTATCATCCACTAATGTAAACTGGGACTCAAATTTGCGAATGGTATTGACAATAGTGGTTTCAGTAGGTCCATTATGCGCACCGTAAGTTCCTCGAATCGCACGAAAAACATTTCTCACAGAACAGAAGGAAATAGATCTAAGAACATTTTTAAGGAATACGAGCAGCCTACCTGCGATGATGAATTGTTTAGATATCGGGAGAAAATTTAAGAAATAGATTAAGATAATTTAAGAGAGTAGAAGAAAGTTACGTGCTCAAGTTTTAAATGGATTTCAACACTCCTTGTACTTATATATATTTTAATTTTCACGTACCCGGATTTTAATAAATCAGATTTATTCGATACCCAACACAACAACTGAGCTACTAATTCTTGGAGACTTCAATACAAGAATAGGTTAATCTCAAAACTTGATGAACGAATTTAGCTGGTTATCTACCTATGGATATGTAGGCCCAGTTACTCTACACATACTATGTTTTTCTAAATCTTTGATGTCACTTCACTACTCTCGCTCTTTTCGTTGAGTGCAACAAATACAAGTGGCAGCCATCATCGAGCCGTTAATATGTCAACTTTAATTATCTCTTTATTTTAAAATCAACCTAATATTGTAATAATTTTCTTCTCTGAATTTATTAAATCCGTAATCTAAATACAGTTTAGCCATTCACATCCTGTGTAAACAGTAATTCCAAGTATAAAATTATGTGTCATAAAAGGTGTTCAAATTTTCTAAGTTTTAAATGGAAGCTGCGAAAGGGACTCCCGGGGAGAATAAACTTTTCTGCGAGAAACTCTATGCTCAGTCATAGATTAGTGTTTTACATCAAGAGATTGCTGTTCTTATCTTAGTGACTTGCGAATAGTAATGGCAAGTTTAAAGGTAACCTGAATGCAGCAAGCTCAAACTCAAATAAAAGTTGTCATCGAAAAGTGCAAAAAGTACAAAGTCACAGGAAGTGATTGTATTTCGTTCGAGTTTTATAAAAATTGTACGTCTGAATTCCTTCTGGTACTAACCTAGGAATTCAAGCGGACATTAGAAACTGCAGATATTTCTGAAAATTTTCAAAATTCTTCTTTTCACAAGAAGCGGGATAAAAACAATCCTGTAAATTACCGAGGAATATCATTTTTGAATACATCCACCAAGTCGATTGTTGGTGTGATTTTTAGTAGAATTACGAAGTGGTTGGAAAACAAGAAGATGCTAAACGAACTCGAAGCCGGAGTAAGGCAAAATAATTAAACTTTAGATCAAATACTCGCACTTGTAAACATAGTAGAGATTTATAAAAGGAAACATAAAAAGTTATACGTCTTCTTCGTAGTTTTTTGTACGGTTTTTGACTCCGTAGCACGTGAAGTTCTTTTTTATAAGCTTTACAGATATGGCATCTCAACTATCGTCATTAAAGTATTGAGAGCTATGTACGACAATAACGTAAGTAGCCTGTGTCTGAGATGGAAGATCGTTTAATATAACGATGAGGGTGAAGCAAGGATGCGTGCTAAGTGCACTTCTATTCATTTTATATATAAATAACACAAGAGATCACGTTAAGGGGGGATCAAAATAAGCCAGACTATAACGAAAGCTCTCATGTTCGCAGGTGACATGGTTTTCCCTGCAGAGGCGATGGACCAAATGCATACAGTGATCAACCGACTGAGTGATTATTGGAAAACTTGGAATTTGTCAGTTAACTTATCGAAGTCAAAGAGAATTATATTCAGGGACGGACAGATACTCCCAGAATAAAATGTGGGAGTTCCAAGAAGAACATACCATATTGAGATTGTATTCTTTTTATTTTTAATTTGCGCGTGCTGAAGGTATTTAAGTATCCTTAAAATACTTTCACAAAGCGCGGGCGAAGGAAAATCAGGGAGGAAAAAAAGAGAGGTAACAATTAACGTTGGTTCTAGATGTTTGAAGTTTATAATGAATCATGATATTTTAGAGTTAGTCCGAAAGTGGACTTGAGGGTATACCGATGAGAATTCATAGGAATGCTACTGGCGATTTTAATGGAGTACTGGTGGTGAAAATAGCGATAAAACAAAGTAAGACAGGAGTAATGTCTCCTTGAACTCAGTGTTCAAGAGTGTCAATTGACTGACTGATATTAGTATGACCTATGAGATTTATCGCACGGTTTTGAATCATATCTAGCAGGTGAAAATAAGTTTTGGGCGCACCCAACCCGATGTGGGCATTGCACTCCAATCTTGGGTTGATAAATGCCTTATATATTGAGGCCAAGTCAGAGAGTTGTAGTATTTCTTATATTGCTAGAGGAAACCTAGACATTTAATAGCATTTTGGACGACACCGAATATGTGGTCATTCCAACGCAAGTTATGATTGATATATATACCGAGTATGGAAAGATTTTCGGTTTCGATAATGCAAGTGCCATGGACAATGGCTGGGTATTTAAATTTCGCTTTAACGACACCAGACATCATTGTGTTTTGAAAGCATTCAATTCTACTTTGTTAGTAGTTCCACAGTTAGGTATACTGTTAATATCAAAATTAAATGAGTTTAACCTACGCTAGCGTTCCCGTTCTACAGCCGAAGAGTAGTCGCGTCAGTCGGGGAACGAATATGAAAAGTCGTCAGCAAAGGAGTATTTTGGGTTAGAAGTAGCGGACGATAGATCGTCGATGAAAACTAAAAGGAATATCGGAGACAGAGCGGAGCGGAGCATACCAGTATTTATTTTGTGAATATCAGACTTGAAACCATCCAAGAAAACTTAAATTGAACGTTCCGAAAGGTAATTTCTAATCCATTGAAAAAGAAAATCATCAATCCCAAAAGCACATATTTTCGGTTAAAGAGCTTGATGCCAAACTCTGTCCATTGCTTTAGAAATATCTTGGCGTCTTGATTATACCTAGTTTAAATATGAACAAATACCTGCAAAGTAAATTAGCCGAAGCGAAAAGAGCAATTTGTTCAGTTGAGAGTTGTTGTCAGCAATAAGAACGTTAAGAATAATTCGAAACAGAAAATATTCCATGCTACTTCAGCTTCCATCCTTCTTTATACTGGGATGTTGTTCATTTGAATCCGTAGAAAACTTTCTTCGCCATTTCATCAGGAGAGTTTTTAAATTACCAATTAGTTCATCTAACTACATGATTCATCTAGAGACTAGAGTAGCACCCCTCTTTTGGATTTGCGTGAATATCATTCCGACTATGTTGTAAAGGTCAGGGGGATGGAAAAAGTTAGGATACTCAAGATAGTGCCCGGTCAAATGCTGCTTAATGAAGGAAAGTGCATTCAAAGCATCGTAATGCGACTTCAATCTCCTAGGTACATCAGATGAATAAGTATGTTAGTCCACCTGAAATGTAAGATCTACAAATAACGGTAGAAAACAGGCCACAGGATCTATGAAAAATTTGTGAATAGAGCCCAGTCATCGCAATACAGGGCATATTATAAAAAGTTAAATTATCATTTGCAGTATGGAACTTATTTTCTGACGAGTTACTCAACTGATATGATAGGCATTATCTTCAAGATACGAGGTATAAAGATAAAAGTATAAATTGTAAACCGTACCGGCTAGAACTTCCAATTTTGTTCAACCTCTGTAACCGCAATGAATGAGAAGACGTGTTTTGTTTCACTGCTATATGCCCCGTCCTCAAACAATTGGACAACAGTTTTCTTGTAGCGCACGTACTCACGGTTGTTGATGTGGTACGAATTGATGAGCATCGTAAATGGTAACCGAGGCTGGAATCCATTGTAAAACTATGTAGCGAACACACTATGCTACAAAAAATACATCATTACTAAAGTTTATAATAATAAATATAAAAATTGTTAAAATTATAAAATTTGTAATTATATAATTTGTAAGCCATCTAGGATTTTTTCAGAAATTTGAAATATTTTGTACAAGCAAATTTTGTTTGGATTTGGCCGGTTCAGTTTATGACGCATCCAGCAAGCAGACCAAAAATCCTATCTGTTAGGATCATAGACAAAACTCTGTTTATAGGAACATAAAAAACCAATAAACACCAATAAATCTTCTGGACATGACGGCTTACCAGCGAGTTATTCAAAGCTGCTGGAGGTGACTTTGTAGAAAACATACTCAAGCTTATTTCTATGATCTGGCTAGAAGAGTGTATGTCCGATGAACGAAATCTCACCATCGTTTATTCGATCCTTATCCCTTATCTGTCCCAGTTACAGGAGAATGAGTCTTCTCAACATTGCTTATAACATCTTATCTGCCATATTGTGTGGTAGTCCGGAACCCTTAGTAAACAATCTGATCAGCCCATATCAGTGTGGTATGGATAAAAATATTTTTTTTTCAAAAAAAAAAAATAAAAAAAATAAAAAAAAAATAAAAAAAAATTATGGGTTTGAAGTGGCAATGCCATTGGTTTTAATTTTTAGAAACTTCGAAAGAATTGTCCGGAAATCGCAAGCCAATACCGAAGGCACAATCTTTCAGAAGTCTGTGCAACTACTAGCGTTCGACGATGATATTGATATAATCAATGGGACTTAGCCGGCTGTCATCGGTTAATTCACTAGCAGATAAGATAACATTTAAAGATTTTATTATTTCATACCTTATCTCTAATAGGGTGCACAAAATTAAAATTTTATCATGGTATTGTTGTCTGCCCAGAGATTAAATTATATTCGAAAGAAAAATGGGTGTTTATGTATATACTATATACAGTAATGTCTCGCTAATCCGAATCAATTATTGCAAGGGGGTATTCGGATTATCGAATTATTCGGACTAACGAGTACAGGAAAAGTAAAAGAAAAGAGGTGTTATTTAATGACAAAAATTCATGTTTATTGCTGCTTTAAACCAAAAATTGCAATAATAATAAAAATTAAAAAAAAAACTCAAAACAAATTCATAACATATCCGATTGTGTTAAAATAGCTCATACAGTTTGGAGCGTGAAATCAGTAACGAGCGTTTGTTTTTTCTTTTGCCCGTGCATTGCAGTCAAGGCCTTTTCTTTAAGGTTTTGTAAGACTAATATATCAGAAGCAGATGCTTCGTTCTCCAACGCCTATTTTGTTGAAATAGCCAACGCTGTTATTGCATCTTCATGCTTAGCCTTCTCTTGTTGCTGAAGTATTGGTTCTTCTTCTTCGCTATCTGACTGTGTACTCTCCTGAATGTTGTTGTCGTTCATCCAGTCGATAATTGATAGTTGAATTTCTGATATACCTTCGATAGTTTCCGCAAAATTTGCTATGTTATGTCAGAAGTTGGGATACAGTTTGCTTAATTCATTAGTCGAGCTAGCGGAATATCGTCTTCAAGATCCCATTCATCTGACTCGGTGAAGGATAACAAAACTTTCCAACAGTTTTTCATCATTTCCTGTAAAAGCCCTTCCCAAGCACTAGCCAAGAAAAAAACTGCGTCCTTTAGCGTCATGTTTTTTTAAAACACTGGTTATTCAGCATTTTGGCTCATGACGTGCGATAACAAATTTTTTTTTATAGTTCAGCTTTGTAGTTCTTATGATATTCTGAGCCATGGGTTGGATCAGTGACGTGGAGTTAGGTGGTAAGAAGAATGCTGTTAACGCATTATCCAATAACAGCAATGGTTTTTCGGGCAGCCCATTAGAACGTATAAACTTTCTTACCTGGGGCACAAATGAGTTTAAAAACCACTTCTTGAAAACTGTAGATGTCATGCAGGCGCTTACAGTAGAGTCGTAATCTACAGGCAAATTCGCTGTACCAAAGGAACGTGGATTCTTTGATTTGCCAACCACAAACCTTTTAGGCTGATGCGACCCTGTTGAATTTGTGCAGGGCAGGAAAGTGAAACGCTTTTTGCTCGTCTAGGAGTAGTTTTTTCCGTGGAATTTACAAGTGTTCTCTCTGGCAAAAGTTTCCAATATAGGCCGCTCTCATCAGCATTGTAAATGTGTCATAGTGAAAGGTTTAACTCTCTTACTTTTTGGGAGAACTTGTTCCGAAATTCAGTTGCGGCTTCTAAATTAGCAGAAAATTTTTCTTCGCAAATTTTTAGATTTCGAATTCCAAAACGTTTTCTGAATTTTACAATCCATCCTCGGCTTGCATTGAAAGAACGTTCTGCACCATAAACGTCTTTAAAAATAATTTTGAATTTCATTTTCAACAAGTCTTCAAAGACAATAGCATTTTTTTCTCTTTGTTTAAGAAACCATTCGTGTAACCTCTTCTCCATTTCTAGGTATTCCGCAGATTTTATTGTTTTTATTTTTAAAATTTTTCCACCATTTAATGACACAAATCTATAAAAAAACAGAAACAAAATTAGGTACATAATGTTCAGTTTCTAATTAACGCATGTGTACCTTACCTCAAAATGTTTTCCTTATTGCGTTTAATATCTGATATTGTGGAAGCGCCAACATCATAGTCTTGAGCTAGTTTTTTTCCCACAAACACCGTTTTCGAGTTTCTCAATGATCCCACATTTTTGTTTTAATGATAGTGTTGTGTGCTTCCTCTTATTTGCCATTTTTGAACAAAATTGAACTCAACAGAACTTTTAGCACGTGTTTAGCCGGAAAGAACCAAAGCTCAATGCATACAGGGTAGCAACAATATATCTTATAAATCAATATAATCTTAGTTAGTAAAGTGTACAGGGTTTTTATTTTAAACTTTATTTTCGAATAACAATTTCGATATGCTCTTAACGACGTACAACTTAAGAATGCCTTTTTCAATTATCCCTGGTTTACAAGTAACCTACCTACACTGTGTAATAAGCGGCGTTGAAGATGATGACGGTTCTTTGTTTATTGCGGTCCACTTCCGCAGACGATGTATTTTTTATCTTACAGATGGTGATGATTAGTGCTCTGACGGAAGGATATCGGTCTTTGGTTTGTAGACCGTGGACAATTATTGTTTATTTAGGTGGTGTTAACCTATGCATTCAGAATTGTGGTCGAAAGAATACGAGCTCAGAATACGTAAAACGAGTAACGGCTGAACAAAATTACGGTAAAAACTAACATTGCTGTGAAACCCAGTGCGTTTGTATGTGTTTTAGTTTTAATTCGGACTACAGCATAAAAAAATTAGGGTAGGTTCGGATTGTAGAGTACATAATGAGAAAAATAGACGTTCGGATTAGCGCGATATTCGGATTAAAGGTGATTCGGGTTATCGAGACATTACTGTATAATGTATATTATATATTATTTATATGTTTTCACACTTACGTCGATAGGTAAGGATAATTTTGCAACACCAGTATTATTTGCTTATACCATTGAGGAGTGATAACATTTAAATCTTCTTCAGGGTATCGAATCTAAATATACAATCTATTGTTTCTTTCTCTTTCTCTGATATATTGCACATAATATTGCATATGATAGATATTATATTATATATGTTGACATCACGAGAGTTCCGTTAAGACTGATATATTTATCATAAATACACAATAACTTAAAACTATGACATTTGGCTTATGTACTTAACTTATGTACTAAAAGACCTAAACTATACTTCTCAATTTCATTGCGTATTTTTACAACTACCCTTTGTCAGAACATTCTGGGCTTATTTTACCTTCATTTGATTGTTTATTAGTATTATCTAAGTTAAAATTTTCAATAGATTTATTATCATGACAGCTATTTTGTAAAACAACATGCTCCCCATTTCGTCTATATTGCCCTGTTTAAATGGATCTTCAGAGAAATCTTCTACTATATATGAATAGGGGATGGCCGTGGTGTAGTGATATATACATAAACTCCTCAAGGAGAGGTACGCGGGTTCGAATCCCGTGCGAGGCAATTCTCTGAAAAAGTATTTTCATGGAATTTGTATGTAGTTATATGTAAATCTCTTTGGCGTCAACTCTGACATGAAGGCATAACACTGATGTTGGAGTGGTTGCTAACTGGGTTAAATGTAACGAACTTAACAACTAACACGTACGTACTTAAGACCCACTGGTTGGGGATGCACTGGCTCCAGTTTGACAACCACCTCTGAAAAAATATCGAAACCTAACACCTGAGTTTCAAAACTACTACACCACCCGCCCGCGCCCTGGTGAAAAGCCAGTAAAAGGGTATTCATATCCCCTTGCTGCGCGCGTGGAATTATAAAAAAAAACTACAATTTCTTCTTTTTGATTATATTTTTCCATGTTTTCATTGTGCACTTTTGTGTCGATTACTTCAGGTTTCAAGTACTCTGTATTAAGTGGTAAAGTAAATAGAAGGTTTCTTGACATCAACAATTTGGCTGGAGATTCAAACTTGTCTTTGGGTGTGTTTCTGTACTGGAGAAAACCTATGTAAGTACCAGTATTGGATTCAGAACACTTTTTTAAAATATTTTTAACTCTTTTAACACTTCGCTTACTTAAGCCATTGGACCTAGTATAATTAAGACTGGACGTGATATATTCAATATCTCAAGCAGATAAAAAGTCTTTATATTCAGTTGAATTGAAAGGAGGTCCATTATCAGACATTAAAATTGTATGTCTAGCATGTCTAGCAAAGAAAGATTTAAAATGATTTATAACATTTTTACTTGTAGAACCCTTTTCTAAATAAGCTGTCTCTATATATATACTTGAAGTAGTAGTCTAAGGTAAAATTCATTTTTCAAATGAAAAATATCGACATCTAACTTTTCCCATGTAAGACTTGTGGGTAGATGAGGAGAAAAATGCATTTTTGGATTTGACGATCATCCAATAATGTAAGCTAGGACTCAAATTTGCGAATGGTATTGGCAATAGTGGTTTCAGTAGGTCGATTATGCGCACCATAAGTTTTTCGAATCGCACGAAAAACATTTATCACAAAATGTCGATATTAGTAATACAGCTGAACAATTTGGAGACGCTGTTGCAGTGTGAGTCTTTCCAAAATAATTTGCCAAACGATACTGAACAAAACTGATAAAGCAATATGGTAGAAGTCATACGTGATCTTTCAAAACAAGCCTATTGAAATTCAAACCTTATGATAGATCACCCTATACATTCATCTCAACTGAGATTTTCTTAAATTCAGGATCATTAACAGAACATGATTTTGATAAAGTAACTGTAATGTACATATTTTTCCTCGGGAGATAGATACCATTTAAATTATAAATTTGAAGCTTAAGGAGTATTCTTTGAAGCCTAGAAGAAACCTTACACAACTTTTTTTTAAAGTCGGTATAAGTGGTTTGTGGTCTGTTTCAACCGTTAATGTTTGTCATACAGATATCTATGAAACCTATTGCAGCCGAAATATATTTCCAAAAGTTCTTTTTCAATTTGATTGGAGGTTTTCCATGCAAAATAATCGCACCCATAGCCTCTTTGAAAGAGTCAACTGAAAGTGTTATTGTTTATTTTTTGGATCAAAATGACATAAGATTTACAGATTTACAGATTTACATTTTTACATTCTTTTTAAATTAATTTTAATTTTAAATTCTTTTTAATGAGTCCGTTGCCTCTCAATATTTTTTTTTAGAAGCAATCTAAGATTTAAAGTTTCTGTTGATAAATTCGGAATATAAGCACCAAAATAATTTACAATGCCTAGAAATCTTTGAAGATTATTAAAATATGATGGCTTAGTCATGCTTTAAATAGCCTTAACTTTTCAAGGATCCGACGATATACCTACATGTTTGAAAATGTCTCCCAAATATTTTATTTTGTTTTTATTAACTTTCAGTTCTAACTTCTTTGCTCTTTCCAAAACTAGTTTTAAACTACTACCATGCTCTTCTCTCGTCCTTCAATGCACTAAAAAAATAATCAACGTACATTAATAATCCTGGTAAATCGCCAAATAATCTTTGCATGCAATAATGAAAAATTTCTGAAGCCGCATTAAGTAAGTAAGTAAGTAAGTAAGTAAGTCTTAAAAAAATGTTTTCTACCAAAAGGAGTATTAAAAAGGCAAAGAAAAGAACTCTCTTTGTCTTATTCTAGCATCCAGAATCCTGAATTTGCATCAAGAAGACTAACGAATTTAGAACCAGCCGGTTGAGAATGAATGTACTCAAAGTCGTGCATTTCAAAATGTGGGCGAACTATTGCCTCATTTAAGTTTCTAGAATCAAGGCAGACTCCAAGTCCTTTATTTGCCTTCTCTACCAAAACAGTGGAACTTACCTATGAAGTGGGTTCATGAATATCCGTTATCATACCAAGTTGTTCCATACGATGGAGTTCTTGTTTATAATGCTGCACTAATTAAAATGGCACTTTTCTTGGAGTATCAATTTAAGATTTTTCATCCGGATTTACTTTTAAATATATTTTTTCTAACAAAAGACCAAAGCTTTCGAAAACATCATTGAAATCCTTTAATAAATTTTTTTCACAAGTTCCATTAGTAATTTCGGTAACTTTTTTTAGTAAATTAAATTTTTTGCATGGAACACAATCATTTTTTTTCACTACATAAAAATCAATGACTTCATTTTTGTTCACCTAAACTACATTTTGATTTACAAATTTCGTTCTTAACAATATTTTCACCGGTATAAGAAACAATTTTAGCAACAGTAGGTTCGTTTTCTGAAATTACATTGGCTTGCGCGCCGGTGTCTAACAAACAACTTACTGATTTCTTATTTATATCTACATATAGTAATTCTACAGCCCATAGATCATTACCTTTTTCTTTTTGACTATTTTTCCCTGAAACAATTATTCTTCTTTCTCTGCATTTAGAACTCCACCATGAAACATTTTCTTGCACATAACAGCATAATGGTTTAGTTTGCCGCATTTTTTGTATGTTGAACCTAACACTGGACATTTGAACTGGTGTTGCTTCCAGCATCGATAGCAGGGTCTTTGTGTAGGTGTCTTCGTATATCAGCCTCTTTCGGTCATAAGTTTTGCATTGTCATAGAACTTTCCGCTAGATCTCGATAGCCTCTTGCCTATTTTTTCAACTATAGTTGTTGTTGGGGTTTCAAGCTGCTTTGCTTGCTTTTAAGTATTTTTCAAAAGCCATTTCCATTGCTTTTTTCAAGTGTTAACTTGTCATCTTGCAATAGTTTATCCCTCATGGAGCTATTTCTTTACTTAAGCCACAAATGAAAATGTCTTTTACAATGTCACTTTGTAAGGTTCCAAGGTCATTGGGGGTGGCCGTGGTGTAGTGGTATATGTATAGACTCCTCAAGCAGAGGGTTGCGGGTTCGAATCCCGTGCGAGGCAATTCTTTAAAAAAGTCTTTTCATTGAATTTGTATGTAGTAATATGAAAATCCCGTCGGCGTCAACTCTGACATGAAGGCATAACACTGATGTTGGAGTGGTTGCTGGCTGGGCTAAATGTAACGAACTAACAACTAAGCACGTACTTAAGACCCACTGGTTCAGGATGTACTAGTTTGACAACAGTTTGACAACCACCTCTGGGAAAAATATCGTAACCTAATACACCTGAGTTTCAAACTACTACACCACCCGCCCGCGCCCTGGAGAAAAAGCCAGTAAAAGGGTATTCATATCCCCTTGGATATGAATATATATATATATAACTTGCTCAAATTGGAGCAAGTAATGTACTCTCCATTAGCTTATTTTCTCGTTAAGACACTGTGCCTTTCCATCGCAATATTCTTTTTTGGTGAACAGAATTCTTCGAATTTCTTGATCATATCTTGTAGACTGACTTTGTCCAAATCAAAGCCAATCGAACTGAAAATAGGCAACTAATCTGCTCCAAGATAATGCAAAAATATATCCACCTTTCGAGAGTCCTTTTCATTTTCCATGTTGGAAGCTCTCAAGAAAATTTTAAACTGTAGAATTCAGTTTTTCCAAAGATTAGCCAAATTTTTATTACCAATGGTGAATTCCAACGGTGCCTACACTGGGACTATTCCCACGTGTCCTTTTACCGATATATTTTCAGCTTTTGGTTAAGTTATTTCAGTTTTATTTTGTGACATAAGCTTTTGTTTTATTTTATTTTATCTTTTTTCGCTTTTGTTGTCATTCCTTTTTTTTTTTTTCTTTTTTAATATTTTAGTTTTTACTTCTGACACCATATTATTTTAACTTAAAACTATGAAATTTGGCTTATGTACTAAGATACAATAACTAAACTATACTTCTCAACTTCATTGCGTGTTCTTACAGCAAAAGGTAGATCCTCTCTTTGAGGTACATAATTTAGTTTCAGGAATTCTCTACGCAGTCCCAGAACCATCGCTATTTCTCCTATTTTGATGATGATGATTTTTGACTTGCAAATTTTAACATGATGTTGCCGTAATCTGATGTAATCATGCAAAAATTTGGACCATGAGTTGTAAGAAATCCGATAAGTATGCATATAGAACAACATCGCCCGCAAACGAAAAAGCTTTAAAGAGGATACCCGAATATTCTACACCTCTTGGCAAATGTTCACCAAGATTGTCGATGAACAGATCCAAGATGAAATTTCGGCGCAGCGCAGAGCAGGGCGTTTGAGTCCTTGCCGGTAATACATCTCCATTCCTTACTGCCACTTTGGTATCAGCAAATAAATTTCCTATTAGCTTTAAAAATCTAAGCAACATTCCCAAGCTCTTTAGCTTATACAATAATGTATAAACATATATTTTGTATGTATAATGCATAATTAAGCCATTCTGTCCACCAAATCGAAGAATGCTTTGAAACCAACAAAAACAGATTCTTCAAATTTCTTTGAAAAGGCGCAGTAAGGGAAATACCATGAAAATATCTCGGAGCCAATGTATCGCCCTTTTTATATATGGGAAATTTAGCCATCTCCAAATTATTATTGAATATGCAGGTCAACCTGGTGTGAAGTACATTAACTCCATATATATAGAATTCCAAGGTGATTTCACCCGTCCCTGTCGCTTTGTCGTCATTTAATCCACACAGTGCTTCTCTAATCTCGAGATGTGTTATCGGGCGATCAGGAATACAATTACAAATCCAGACCCCGTGTAATGAAAACTTATGCTGAGCATTGCCGAGTTCAGTAAGCCCTTAAACTACTAGTATAAGCTAATATTGAATCGGAAGATACCAAAATGGGCTTACTGATAATTTAAAGAGGAAGAAACACACAACGTAAGTACTCTATATAGAACGCCGCACTTAACAGCTGTAATTTGACGTAGTAAGGGACTGTATGTGCCTTGGCCCTGCTAGTAATTGTGCCAACAACACCTTAATAAAAATAAAACGAGTAATAACTCCTGTCAACTTCTGTAAATTGTGTAAAGCCCTATCCAACCGAACAACTAAGATGACTCTTTATAACACCTTGATCATCCCAGTCCTACTTTATGATGCAGCAGTATGGGCTCTATCGAAAGGGGACGAAGATATCTCCGGCCGCTTCGACAGAAAAACTTTTAAACGAATAAACACTATTGCTTCGGTCCGCAGAATATTCGAATCAAACTCGCGCAAGTAGAAAGAAGCCACAACCGACTTGGTGTGCGCAACGAAGGAAGTTTGCTAAGGATTGGACTGACTAGAGATGTTTGTTAGTTGAGACCTATTCTCACCCCGAACTGAGGCGCCATCTAAGTAAGTAAGCAACTCTAATTCATTTTCTATTCATTTTAGATGCATTTTAAAAATTCATTAATTCCTTAAGCCTAAGCAAACGGGAACCTCAGAAATATGTTTAATTTACTTAAGAGTCTTATTCTTACTTACCCATATAAAGCTGAACTTAATACTTGTCCATTGTATTTCGATGTAATTTAACTTACATTCTTGTTAAATTCATTTACTCGTGTAAACAAATAAAACATATTTTTGGAGAGAAAAACTTTGTCATTACTTTGACAAAAACTTACAAATCCGTTTTTCTACACCTGCTAATAAAAATTTGCATACACATGTGCAACGTGTGCTTATACTAGCTGTCATAAATTATGAAATTCTAAAGGGATAGTCTCAAAGGTTTGGTTGTGACACATTTGTATAAAGTAAAATACATTGCTCGCCATGGCCTTACATTGTAGAAGTTCCTCATCAGGTTTGTACTCCAAACTGTTTATGTTTAATATATTTTTTTTTTCAAAACTTTGGCGTTAGTTTATGTGCAACAAAGTGATAACCTAAAGGTATCAGTGTCTGAAGCAAGTGTGAAACCTAAGAAAACTTGTCCATGTTGTCATCAGAAACAAGAGTGCAAAGACTCACACTTGTACGTGTCATTGGAGAAGCGGCGCTGTAGAGAATGACAATTTTTTTCTGTGAAACACCTTCATTCTTCTGTCATTTAAAAATAATAAACTGAATCCTTTGATCTGACATTTTTTGCTTTCATATTTTATTTAGCCCTTCGAACACAGGCAAACATGCTGAAAACACTCCCAAAATGACATAAAATACACAAATATATAGGAAAAAATGTTATCTTCTCATGTAAGGCTAACCAAAAGAACGGATGAAACAGTCGGAGAGGAGAATTAAAGAGGGTCAAATGGAGAATAAAAACTCTTCTGGACATCCTTGCAAAACTTTTGAAGAACTCTGTTCTTCCTGTTTGAATTTCCGGTCAAGTTTGTTCAGCATAAGGTTTGTTTTCCAAAAGAGTTCCTATTCCGGTCTGCCCGGTAGGACGTCGGACTGCTGTCTTGAATGGCGACCACTGTTACCAGTGTATGGCTTTACCAACCGTTTTGTCCTTGTTTCAAAGCAAACGAATTGCATAAAAGAGAGAAAAAAAAAAGAAAGCGAAAAGAAATAATAAAACATCATTTCAGGACTGGAGGACCCGGAATAATTCGCTCCAAAGTAAAATTGGTCAGTTCTTGCGGATAGAAAAGGAGAGATTCTTTCTACAGCGGGAAATTTAATTTTAAATATTGAAGAACAGTTAAGGGGTGAATGGAAAGCACTAATTACTGCTCTGAATTGAGTTTTTTTTTTCCTCTTTGATTGTGTATTGTTGTTTAAGCACACCCAAAAGTAAAATTGTTTTATATGTACCCTATTTTTCACATATTCATCTAACAGGTAATAAGGAAAGTAATTCAATGAAAAAGGTTAATATACATATATGTAAATAAATCACATACGTTCATAGGTAAGCAAGTTGAAGTTTAAAATGAAAACGGTTAAGAGAATGAAGTTTTAAACAAGCAAGAAAACAATTTTCTATACTTGCACAAATGGAAATTCGTAGATATGCATGCATATGTACATACATATGTACAAATAATCTTATAAATATTTATTCGAAATAACTTAAGTTTTCAGTTTAAGTTAAAGCACATATAATATTATTTATCGTAGTTAGCAACCAACTGTCTCACTGTTATTTACACACATTTATTCACAAATACAACATACATATGTAACTCAATGTTTGTATTTTGTAGACCTGATTTGAATTATTTAAGATACAATATTACTCGGTAGTTACCCAACCCTAATTTTAAATTTTTGGATGCACTTGTTTACATACCTTGAACATATAAATTCTCGTGGACTTGTGCATCTAGAAAGTTGAATTTTCTTTCCAAATCAAGAATTTTCAAATTTATTATAGTAAGTGCTTTATCTTAAATATTATCTTAAATTGTACCAAGTGTTGTTTACCTACTTGGTTTTTTTTTTTGGAATAAATGTTAAGCCATCTCATGAATTTGTCAAACGTGTATTAATTTTCTGTTTAGAATATTATGGAAAATCATCACAGAAAGACTCACACCTCATTTAATTTCGAAATTTGGATTCTTTCCGTCAAACATTGTAAAGCATTTCCTTACTTTTTTGGTACATATTAAGTCTGACTACTAAAGCCATTCGTTGAATTATCGATAAATTAGTATAGGGTGATTCATCGTGAGGTGTGATTTTCAATTGACTTTTTTTGACAGATCGCGCATGACTCCTACCAAACAGGTTTGTCATTTTTAGTTGGCATCATTTGACAAGTCACTATGGAAAGACTCATACCACAACAGTGTCCGCAAATTGTTCAGCTGTATTACAAAAATCAGCGTTCTGTGAGAAATGTTTTTTGTGCGATTCGAGGAACTTACGGTGCGCTTAATCGACCTACTGAAACCACTATTGCCAATACCATTCGCAAATTTGAGTCCCAGTTTACATAAGTGGATGATAATCAATCGGTTAGACCACATAAAGTACGTAGTGAAGAGGCTATAGTAGCTGTAGCAGAGAGTGTAGGAAGACCGTGACGAATCGATTCGTCGTCGTTCTCAGCAGCTTGGCTTGGCGTATTCGACAACTTGGCATATTTTACGTGAGGATCTCGGCCCAAAAAAATAGAAAATTCAACTTGTGCAAAAATTGAAGCCAGGCGACTTGAATATGCGTCATATTTTCAGTGAATGGGCTCTGGAAAAACTCAATGAAAATCCGGTGATTTATCGTGAAATTTAGTTCAGTGGTGAAGCCCATTTCTGCGCCAATGGATACGTTAATAAACATAAATTGCCGTATTTGTGATGATGAGCAACCGGAAGAGTACCAAGAGCTACCATTACATCCATTAAAAACAACGATGGGGTGTAGTTCATGGAGTGGTGGAATCATAGGTCCATATTTCTTCAAAAATGAGGCATGTTAACGGACTATGTGCTTCCTGAAATTCAAGCACATGGTCTCGGTGACCATGAAGATCTTGACTCACATCTTAACAAGGCGCGAAATAGACCTTTCTAAACCTCTCGACTATTTTCTGTGGGAACATGTTAAGGTATTTTGTTTATAATTAAGTCTAATAATGTAAAATTAAAATAAAACCAAAAAAAATTAATTAGTTGTTCATGATTTTGAATACCGTTCAATACAGTCTAGAAAGAAAGAACTTTCAGTAAGAAGAGTTTTCAACTAACTCTAATTGCAATAGCACGAACCTCGAACCACGAACCCGAAATAAGGACCAATCATGCCAGCGTGTAAACGGGCTGTATCCGTTGTGTATTGTTTTGTCCAATCTGACGAAAAACTTTCTGAGACGGATGGTTTTTCGCGCTTAAGAATGGCTAAACTCTTTATAAGTTTAGCGGACGGAATACGAATTTTGAAGCATTATTGAAACTTGAAATTTTCTCAAAATATACATATTGACCAAATATGTAACATATAATATAACTTTATAATTCGAATAAATGCTGAATATTTCATTCATTTATTAAAACAAATCAATCAACATAAGTAAGAAACTTAAACAATTATTATTATAAAACTAAACAGTTTTTCAATAGATGCCCTCTCTTTTTTTTCATAAAAATTCTCTGAACTCAAGCAAACTTTTGACAGTTCTTGTATTTGTTATCCAGATTGTCTACCATTAAATCCGCTTTTATAAAACTTATGATAAAAATCATCTTGTTTGTTTTTATCAAAATTCCGATAAGCGATCAATTGAGTGTTTGGTGAACAAATTAGATTCAACTTATTGACTCCATATTGCTGTAGTGTCAGTGAGATATAGGATCGCCAGAAGTGACTAGAATATTGCGGTTTTATGTGAGTTAGCAAATCAAGACTGAAATCAATTGATTCTGCGGTATTTTCAAGAGCGTAACATTTCTCAAACGTCCCTGTTTCTTATTTTGCGAAAAAAGACTGACCTATATGACCGTAAAGGATCATATTGACGCAAGAGGTAAAGCCAAATGACAATTGTTCAAAGATAGAAAAAGGTCTGTTTATCTGAAAAGTTATCGTCTTTGCTTTGCTAATAGCAAAATTATTTGATTTGTTAGGTGTGTTGATGATGTCGGCGAGACAGATAAATTGGAAATGGAAGCCTTGGCTGAGATGTGATTTCAAATGTATAGTGCCATCTGCCACAGTCGGAATCGTCTTATTGAAAACGAAGTTTGGTGATCATCTTAAGGACAGAAATTGCATATTCTGTTCTTTGGAGTTACATCAATTTTTTGTATCGGCATAATTGGGTTCTATCTTTAATGTCTGTCTCTCTTCGAATACAAAATCGTACCCACAGTGAAGGTGCACAAATAATATGTTTTATTACATTTGCAGTGAATATGTAGTGAAAAAATGTCGGAAACCTATGTGTGAATTTATGGAAAATGTGTACATTGCTTAATTTAACGTAAAGTCAAGTTATGGGATCCAAACACTGTTTTCAAATAAAAAACGAAGCCATTTAAAGTTTGGTGTACCCATGATTTGGGGGGAACTGAAAAATGACAATGATGATTGTTATTTTTATGTCGTCAAATTACATGGTGCTAATCGAAAATAAATAAATTATCAGAGCTATTAGCAGCTAGACCTAAAGAGAGGAATTTATGTTTTACAGGTATAAAAAATATTTAGTTCTGAAAATGGTTCTGTTTTTTGTCTTTTAACTAAATTGGGGCGCTTAAGGTACCAGCTTGATGAACGGAAACTTTTTATAGACAGTTCAAAACGTATTTTGAACTGTGTTTTTTTACATAATGGCAATGAACATGGCGCTGTCCTGATTCCATGAAACTGAAGGAAAAGTATCAAAATGTATTTCTTTTTTGTAAGAAAATATCATAATCATCAGTGGTTAATATTTTTTTTATTAGGAAAACAAAGCGGCCACACGAAGTTTCCATGCTTCATTTGCTTGTAGAACAGAAGAGCAAAACATTACCACTTTTGTGAACGATAACAATTTCGTGTATTCATCTAAATCGCTGCGGCTTGGATATCCTTCGTAAAAAATTTAAAAAAACTAAAATTTATAAGTCTTAGTGCTAGATCTGCTGGAAAATGTTATGTTACATGAATATCAAGGTTCACTGCCTCCATAGTCATTTGGGCAGCTTTCCCGAAAATATTGGTTTATATAGAACGCCATGGTGGTAATGTCATGAAGGTTGACTCACTGGCTGTCCCGCCACCTACCTGGGTTCGAATTTTTCAAAACCGTCATCACCCTTTCGGCGGGCAATGGCAAACCTCCGGAAGTCAAATTCTGCCTATGAAAAAAGTTTTTCAGAAGAGCCGTTCAAAACCGGCAATAAACAGTAGGCCCTGCTCAGGGGTGTTAAAAATTCACAAATTGAGAAACACAAATGAGTGCGAGAAGCTAGGCCTTGGTCCACACCGGGCTGTCGCTAAACTTATATATTTATTTAGAACAACAAGATAAAATAAACAGTTGGGAAAGTATAAAATTCGTATTATTTAGGTATATACTATATCACAAGCATTACACATTTTAAAGAAAAAATATAAAGAAATTTAGAATCTAGATATTTAGCAAATAAAAAATAACTTTAGTCTTTGCGGCACCGAAACCATTGGCGATCTGTGTAGTCTAGCCAACAATGCAAAAATTTAAGCCGAATTAAACATCCGAATGGTATCATATTTCATAATTTATTGTATCAATTATATTATCATTCAAAATATAAATTTCCTTGATACGTAAAACACATCTTTTTTATTTAAAATTATAGCACATTTAAATAGAAATCCCACACAAACCGGATCGTTTTGGATAAGCAAATAGTAATAATAATAATTTTTTTTTTCATACTTCAATTTTTCACACACTGTAAAAGATATAATAGTAACGTCTGTTATATTGTAGGATATTGCTTTTAGAAATTTTAAAACTCATGATATATGAGAAAGCAGATAGTTAAAAAATGTTACAGCTAAAAACTGTACGATAAATTATACAATATTACTTAGAGAATAAAATAAAACAATGTAAATAAAGTTGAAATTGATATCATAAAATCTGGAAAGTATTAGGAAATGCTATAAAAAACCGAAGCACTGTCGATTGTATTGTACATACTAAAACTGAAGGCTAAAACGTCCATTGCAATAAAAATAAAAATAAAAAAACCAAAAAGGTCTGAATACAGAAACGTTAGAAACGTTATAAAAAAAAACCTATTGAAAGACAACCAGATGTAGTGAACAACTTTATAGTAAAAAAATAAGAACCGTAAGGAAAAACAAATGCTAACGATAATTTGACTTGACTAAAAACCTAAATAATAAGTGATTATAAAACAGGGGAAAAAATATAGAAAACCAATATTTCAAATAAAAATATATAACTTAATTTGAAAATTAAGTTGCGGCTGTTTTTCAAAATTTGTACGTTTATTTAAGAAAAACATGTACAATAGTGTTATTCAAAGAATTGTCCATATGACTTTTTCCCATCTTTCTAGCAATTTGTGGATCCCATCCCAAAAGAAATGCACCGGCTTGGCAGCCAAAAATGAATCAAGCCAATTTTTGATATTCTGCTCTGATGTGAACCGTATTTCAGTGAGGACGTTCTGCATCGACCAGAACAAATGGTAATCAGAAGGGCCAAGGTCTGGGCTATAAGGCGGGTGGGGTAAGACTTCCCATCCACTATTTTCCAAATAGTTCTTAACCGGAATAGCAAGGTGGGGCCGAGCGTTGTCATGATGGAAAATTATTGCATCGTGTCTGGTCGCATATTCCGGGAGTTTTTCGGCTACTGCTCTCTTCAAACGGATTAATTGTGTTCGGTAGCGTTGTCCATTGGTGGTTTCACCTGATTTTAGCCGCTCATAATACAGTACACCCATCTGATCCCACCGAATACAGAGCATTACCCTCGCGCCATGGATATTCGCCTTTGCCGTTGATTTGGTTGCCCGGGTTTCACATATGATTTTTTGCTCTTGGAGTTGTCGTAATGGATACATTTTTCATCACCAGTAACAATCCGATGCAAAACTGACTTCCTTTTGTGGCGTTCCAGCAGCATTAAGGACATGCAAAACCGCCTTTCGACGTCTCTCGGATTGAGTTCATGTGGAACCCAATTTCCTTGCTTTTGAATATATCCAGCTGCTGTTAAACGGTTTGGAATGGCTGCTTGAGTGACACCTAAAGATTCTGCGAGTTCTTCTTGTGTTTGGCAACAATCTTCATAGAGTAATGCTTCCAGTTCTTCTTCTTCAAACTTTTTTCGCTGCCCAGGACGTTCATCGTCTTCCAAGCCAAAATCACCACTTTTAAATCGTGCAAACCACTTTTGGTACGTTCGCTCAGCTAGCACATGTTCACCATAAACGATTACTTTCGGCAGCAGTTTTCTTCATATTAAATTAATGAAGAAGAACTCCCCGCAAAAACACTTTTTGAGGCACAAAGTTCGACATATTTGAGTGAAAAAAAATTATTGTTCTTTACTCTTCAAATGAATGACATAAACTGAAATGACGTACAATGACAGTGGCTTTCCAAAGCATGTTCCAATGGAATAATAACAATGGAATAATACAAGTTACTCCATCTCTTAGCAAACCGCACGAAGTTATAGACGTTATAGACGAATTCAATTATAGATTATATAGATGGTTATTAAATCACTTCTGCCATCACAACTATATTTCCCGGAAAATTATAACAGTCTATTGTTCACCTTTTTGAAAGGTAATAAAAAAATGCTTTTCTCCAAATCTCTAAGATCACTCGAATGATTTTATGGATTTTCCACCAATATTTTTTGTTTTTAAAGATAAAATGCTAACATCTCTCACACTGCTTATAAACATGACTAATCAAGAATTAATTGTCAGTAAGAGCTTTGTTACAATAGAAATCTGTATAAGAAATTTTCAAAAAATATGAAAATGTAAATTTTTTGAATGAAAGTAGTTGTTATAATAAAAAGTTTGATTATCAAATCGATAAACTTGTTATTTAATAAGATTTTCTTAAGGGTTTATATAGGGTTTTCCAATAGGGACTTGACAACTTTGAATTTAATTTGTGAACGCACTCTTTCACCAATCATCAAACTGTTATTGTCAATTTATTCAGTAAACTCAACATTTTCATCATGGTAAAGTACAGTAACAAGCAACGTCTGCAAAGTATAAAAATTGACTGCAACTTTAAGAGAGTTAACTCCAATTTTTGGTCGTAAATTAGTGCACACATTTGAGTCTACATATTCGTTGTGTGATGTTGCCGTGTCAGTGAGACAACGAGTTGGTCGAAATGTCGAAAATATCGCTGCCATTCAGACTCCGTAGCAAACGATCCAAATTAGTCAATTCCACGGCGTTCTCAAGAATTGGGCATCGCTCAGACCACATTATGGCGTATTTTGAGTAAGAATCTTAGATTACACACATATAAGATCAAGCTGACACAAGAATTGAAGCCGATGGACCATTTGAAGTGACGTACGTTCTCCGATTGTGTTCTGGAGAAGATGCGCCAAGATGATGAATTTCATCGCAAAATCATCTTCAGTGACGAAGCTCATTTTTGGCTCAATGGGTTCGTCAATAAGCAAAATATGTGTTATTGGTCGGGTGAAAACCCACATCATCCACAAAAAATAACTTTTTGGTGCGGTTTGCATGCCGGCGGCGTTATTGGGCCATATTTTTTCGTCGAAGATAACGATCGTCACGTTACTGTGAATGGTCAGCGTTATCACGCCATGATTGGCCCAAATTGGAGGATATGGACTTAGACGACATGTGGTTTCAACAGGATGGTGCCACAAGCCACACAGCACACGCTACAATGGATTTATTGAAGAGTAAGTATGGTGAGCGTGTTATCTCAGGACATGGGCCAGTCGATTGGCGGCCTCGTTCGTGCGATTTAAAGCCGCTTGACTATTTTCTGTAGGATTACGTTAAGTTATTGATTTAAACCAACACGCCGACGACGTTAGAAGAGCTCAGAGCCAACATTGAACGCGAAATAGCGGCCGTTTCGGCCGAAATGTGTGGCCGAGTCGTTGAAAATTGGGTCAAATGAATCGAAAGTGCAAACGTGCCAGCGGTGGCCATATGAACGAAGTCGAGTTCCATTTATAAATATTTTGATTGTACTTCAAGCCAATAATAAAGTTTATGAAATATCTCAAATGGTTTGCCTTTTATTTAAAAAAAAAAAGTTATTAGAAACCCTTTATGTATATACTTAGAATTTTCAAAAAATTAATTTTTTTTTATTTCATTTTCGTAATGTATATTTAAGTCAATCAGACGATTATTCTGGAAGTTACAGGAATATTTGTAAAGACATCAGAGCGCTTAAAAAGAGGAGGCCGGAGCACAACGCGTGGCCAATGTTTTGGCCAAAGCTTTTTTTTTATTTTTTTTTGTGCTTGAGAAGACGCCATTTTCGAAAAAAAAAATATTTTGCTTATTCCTTTGAGTAATAACTAGATTATACTTTAACAAGACGCCTTTTTTAAGAGAAGCTCCCGAAGATCAACTATAGCAGCTTTCAAAATTATTATCTTTACCATTAAAAAATGTTGAAATACAGTTGAAAATTTTCAAAATATGTGTAAAAAACTTTACTTAATAAATTTAAAAGTTTTCTGAGGAAAAAAATTGTTACTTGAAAAATCAATTATTTTAGCCCTCCTGACTGCATATAACCCCTTAAAAATAATCCCGAACTTTGAATTTACTTTTCTAGAGTAAAGTCAAAATAAGGTCGAGTCAGAACCTGGAATCTACAGATGAAAAAATTAAATGAGAATGAAAATTACTTTATAACTGCAAATAGTAAAACTTTAGCAAATATTACAGTTTTAAATGATTTAACATATAAAAAAATACCTTGGAACATTAAGTCGAAAACAGTGTATCGAATAAAGTGTCGGAAGGTTTAAGGCGCGAAAATAGCGTAGGGAGTGAATACATTCTCTCCGAGATACAGTTTTTAAAAAAGAAGTAACTTCTGCAGTAGCGTTAATTTGTCAAATATAATTCAAGTCAAAGTTTAATCAATTTTTGTTTTAAAAACACAAAAAAGTGACTTAGTTACGTTTCTTCTTTAAGTGAAACTTTTTATCGTTTGCTGGACAGTAATGATGAAACGAAACTATGATGAAACGAATAAGCGACATTAAGTAGTTCTGAACTCCGATGATACGAAAAAGCGACATGACCTTACCAGATGGTATTTAAAACCCTACGATATTCCTTGTAATTGACACTAATCTTATCCAACTAGGATGAAGTGTTTATAGCTTCACGATGTTGTATCGCTATTTAAACCGGTAGTACATCTACGTAGCCATCTATCTCGTTATTAATGTTAAAAATTCGATAAAATGTATAGGGAGTTCCGAATGAGACATGGGAGAGGATCGAAAAGACAACAGACCCCGAGGAAGTAACAAAAATAAAGTTACTGATAGATGAGTGCACATTGCACGAGTTACGTGCATAGCACCAACACTAGCATCGTCATCATCACTGTTAGACATTACTTAGAAAATACGCAAAAAGCATTAAAAAAACTTAACGGAAAACTTCAGCTTAGCAACAAAATTTGGATTGATTTAGCTTGACTTTTTTTTTCAACGCCAAGAATATAAGCAGCATAAAATAGCCCAGTAACAGAATTGCTCAAGTGACATCGGTTGACCTAGTTTGAGATTGGCGTCATTAACAATACAAGCAAGCAACATGATTGTTAACTGTTAACTACAAACGCTTCTTGTTATGATATAATGTTTTGGTACTATTCTAAGTATTATGTTAAGTTAATTTAAGATAACAAATCAGCCATGTGAAATTGTTTATCAATGCTTATTGCAAGCTTATTCTTAGAACTAACGGTGAAGATTGAGCCGGAAAAGTGGCACAGACCTAAGATTGCGTGGGTTGATATTAAAAGAAATAAGTCGAAGTAAAGAAGGACAATCGATATTACCAACTAAAATTTGATGAATAAAGAGAATGTCGGCAACTTTTCGACGTATAGAAAGGAGTTGTAAATTTATAAGTTTCAGCCGGTCCACCTTATAGTAAGTTTTGGCTATCATCCCAGGGAAGACCACGTAAAGCGAATCGTAAAAACCTGCGTTGAACAGCTTCTATCCGGAGGATGTGTGTTCTGTAGTAAGGTGACCAAACTTGGCTTGCATATTCAAGAAGAGGCCTAACAAGGGTTATGTAAAGAGATTTGGTAACATAAGGATTGGAAAACTCCTTAGACCAGCGCTTGATGAAGCCAAGGGCAGAGTTGGCTTTCTTTATTATGTTATCAATGTGAGAACGGAAATTGAGTTCCTTATCACAGATAACACCTAAATCACGTAACTCATTCACTAAAGGAACAGGCAGATTAAAGATTAGATAGCAGCAAGGTGAAAAAGGGGGCCACTTATGGGAATACGTTATAGCCTGACACTTATTGGCGTTAAGCTCAAGAAAATTCTTTTGACATCAAGTACAAAATCTATCAAGATCTTCCTGCAGTGGTAGGCTGTCTGAGGAAAAGGATATATATCTAAAGATTTTTATATCGTCTGCGTAAACAGATATGTATGAATTTTTAATGATGCAATCGACATCATTAATGTCCAGAATAAATAGCAAGGGGCCAAGGTGGCTGCCTTGAGGGACACCAAAGGAGGCTTTAATTAGGTCAGAAATCATGGACCTAAATAAAACATAGTACTGTCTTTGATTTAAATATGATTGAATTCATATTATAAAGTTAATTTGTAAACTAAGAGCTTTTAATTTCAGAAGAATTATATCATGTGAAATCCTATCAAAGGCTTTGCTGAAATCGGTGACAATTAAATCAACTTCATATCGAGATTCCAGTGTACATAAAGTGCTTGATACGAATTCCGTTAAGTTGGTGGTCGTAGATCTACCTTTGAGAAATCCGTGCTGGTTTTGGGAAACAATAGGCTTACAATGGAAAAGCATTATGTCATAAATAATGCTTTCGAAATGCTTAGGTATGCAGGACAGCTTAGCAATTAGTCAATAGTTGGAAATATCATTTTTACGGCCTTTTTTATAATGACCTTTTTATAAATGACCTTCTCCAGGTCAAGGGAAATAATCCCTTGGTGATAGAAAGCTGAAAGAGAGCTGTAAGAGGTTGGAATAGGTGCATTTTACATTTCTTTAAAAATATAGGGGGAGGATCATCAAGGCCGGCAGAATAATCACATTTGAGGTTTATTATTTTATCATTGACTTGCTCTAATTTATAGACACAGTTTATAAAGTTATTTGTGGGCAGCTATTTAAGTAGGAGAAGTAAGAGTAGTCTGGTTCTTTGGAATGGGTGGCGAACGCTTGGCTAAAAAAAATTGCGAAGAGATTTGCTATAATTTGGGGATCGCCTGAGGACTTATCTAGCAAATTCAGAGATGATGGATAGTTATCTGAATTACTTTTAGTTTTGATGAACTGAAAGAATCGCTTGGGGTCGGAAATGAGTGTGTGGTCCATTTGGCTTAAATAGTTGTCATATAGAGTTTGACAAAGTACGGAGTAATTTATTTGGGCAGACTGGTAGTAATAGAAATCGATGTCAGATCGCGATATTAAGTAAGCACGCCAGAGCTTATTTCTCTTATTACGAAGAGATCGCAGCTCTTTATTATACCAGGGTGGTGATAATGAGGGATTCTTTTTGGGTAAAAAAGGTACAGATTGGGAGAGACATTTGAAATGGTATAAAAGGATGCGAGAGCATCGTTAATCGTGAGGTTGGGATTATCGTAAAGAAAGTCAAAATTGGCCATACTGAGGAGGTTATTCAGTTTGGTGTAGTTAGCCCTATAAAAATTAAAACTGTAAGAATACTCATAAGAAACGCGATTAAGTCCATTGTCGCGCGCGTGATTCGGTTATCTCGTTGCTTAAATCACTCATATGGCACATGATGTTTATGAGCAGTTGATCATTATTTGGCGGAGAGGGAACGCTGCTTCGGGACGTACTTTGGAGATGAAAATCGAGGGAAGACCGTAGAGAACTTAAAGAGTCTGTTATTGTGGGGATGTACGTTTAATTATGGATTTAACACTATGGGATATACAATTTTTTAAATCTTTACTAATTTCGTGTTTATCATTTCGTTTAATTAAATCACTATTTTGACCCAACTGCATAGATAAGTTTCTAAATTGACTCTTATTATAGCTTGCAGATTGTTCGAGGGAAATTGATAAGTCTTCAACTGTTTTTAAAATGTCATCATATTTGGTGAGTTGATTTTGAATCGATTTGAACGCATGGTTGTTTTCCGCCGCAAAATTGTTAACCGAATCACTGAGACACTTAATAGCAAGCAAGATGTGGGACGGGGTGATGTCCTTGCGCTCATCACAATAGAACAAAAAGTTGTTTTTAAAGTCCCATAAATACGAGATGGATCTCTTACTCAAGCCAATGCATAGGGCGTGGAACGACTTGCAACAAAGACCACTGCAGATCACCATAACAGCATTTGGATCATTTGTTAAAGAGCAATTTGCACTTTCACATAATTCAGACATTATGACGATGAAGTTAGGGTAGGTCAGTTGAAAATTTACGCAAAAGGCAGTGAATGAGAATTCCGTTAACTTTAATATTATTAGGCACTTTTACTCAATAAATAAATCGAGTCAGCAAAACAGTTGAAAATGTACACAAAGGGCGGTGAATGAGAATTGGGTTATTAGGCACTTTTACTCAATAAACGACAAAGGCAATAACCGAGAAATAGCTTGTGCAAATTATTGCAAGCTAGGCCGGAACAAATTAAATGAAAATAAATAAGCGGAGCGAATGACAATCCAATCCAATTGTCATTGAAAGACCATAAAGTTAAAAGAGTTTATTCAAATAAGTTTTGTCTTATTTGTAAGGGCTGCACAAATACATAACTCTATAAAGCAAAGTCTTTAAATTCACAGGATTAATTAATGTTTGGAACTCTGGTAATAGAAAAAATTAATTTTAATTTTTTAATTCATCTAAAATTCGATTTTTTTTTTTAAATTTTTTTTCTAGGTTTGAATTTTAAAGCTTAGAAGATTTTTAAAATTAATTTCTTTTTCCTTTTGTGTGATATGCCTGTTCATTTGTGAAATCAAAAATGGAGGCGGTTTTTTTTATACTAATTTTTTTAAACTATTTAATTTAATTGTTTTTTGAAAAAGTGTTTCCTGTGCACTTTATAATTCCTATACATTTGCATATATGTATATACTTAAAAACTTAGGTTCATCATCTTGCGTCGCTTTGTGCTAGATAGATTTGATTTGAAGAGGTCAGTCAAAATTAATTTTTATTTTCACTCTCTCATCAAAGAAGTACAGCGCTATGCAAAATTATACTCAAACCAAAGTTTTCACTTTTCATGTAATAATAAACATTTATTGTTGGTTTTTTTTTCCAAAATATTATCATACGATACGTTTTCATTAAAGAAAACGCTTGTGCTAAAAAATATTTTGATTTATTTGAAATATTTTATCAATGTCTCGAATAGAAACGAATTCTTGTGTGCCGTAAAAAAAAAAAAAAATATTACCAATTATCCAATGAAAATGTGCCAAGCGGAAAGGTGATGGAAACTGAAAAAAAAATTATCACCACTTAATTCGCGTCTTCAGTCAAAATGGGTCTCAGCAACATAGATCGAGAAGGAATTTGAAAAGAACAGAAAATGGTGGGAAAGTTGGCTCCGTACCGATACTGAAAGGACAGAACTGAGTGCTCGACGTTCTTAAAAAAAACCAAAACCTAATAAATGATACCGAAAGCATAACTAATGAAGATCTTTCTAATGCCTTAGCAATAAATTAAAAAAAGGGTCATGAAAAGATGAAAGCTGGTGTAACCAAGTAAATCTCTGCTGCAAGTTCACTGCGAGTCAAGAGAATAAAAGAAAGCATTTCTACTCCATGCATTGGCTTTGCTTATGGATTTGGATCTGAAAAAAGAAAAATATAAGATTTTGCACTTCAAAGAGTTCTTGCGTTTCAAAGCAAATGGGGCTGTGATGGATAATCTAAGCAAGGTGCGTATAAGCTCAAAATAAATACGCTAGATAGTGAAATAGATGTTAACATAGTTATGGCCTCAATTGTTCCACTAAGACTTAACAATTTAAATTGTAAACATTGGAGGAACCCTCGTCCATCATCAGTTCATTTTTTTTCCGACCCATCACCTTCCAATAAGCAAAGATACTGGAGAACTCATAAAAAGTTCAGTCAACAATTGTAAAAGTCAAATTGCTAATCTTCACCCTAAAGTTACTGACGAAATAGATATTGTTGCCAACCACGTGTTTTTAACTATGATTGAGGGAAAGGACCTGAATGAAATGACAAATACAAAGTCAATGTGGTCATCTCCCATATGCAAAAGAACGCAAGAAGATTTCAACAATTGATGACGAACATAACTACAATGCATTACGAATATGGAATCTCTCTATTACGTGCAAGAATCAGGTGCACGAAATTTATTTTTAAACCAGGGAAGAGGGTATCAATGAATCTATTGGAATCAAGGAGGCAAAAAAAGGCTCGAAGTGGATAAACCAAAACAAGGATTGGGAAATACCAATGATGGAAATACTTCGAGGAAATTTTTTTAAGAATTAGGGGCACAGCTTGTATAACTAGGGTCAAGAAAAACAATTCACCTACTCTTCATTGGATTTTTGTTAATAGTCGAAATATAATCGAAAATCAACCGTTACCACTTAGAGAATTGCTCCGACAATTCAGGAACCTAAAAAAAAGAAGACTGCAAGAAATATAGTTATTAAAATACGTGCAAGGTTTCAAGTATGCGACACAATGAAGACCATTTCAACATGCTTGCAGCCTGATCTGATCCACACATCTCTTCGTTAAGGCACCGAAAAAAAACTTAAGGCATAATACACTTCAGAAATAATAACACATGGGCTGAAAAGTCCGTTTTATAGTAAAACACAAAATTTTTGCAAAATTTAACTTTATTTATCAATATAGTTGCCTTCGAGAGCGATACGCTGATTGAAACGATTTTTCAATCTTTCGATACCAGTTTTGTAGTACGATTTCGGTCTACTTCTTCATCGGTCTTAAATCTCTTTCCGGCGAGCATTCTTTTGAGGTCTGCAAACAGGAAATAGTCGCTGGGGATCAAATCTGGAGAATATGTTGGTTGGGGAAGCAATTCGTAGCCGAATTCATTCAATTTTGCCATCGTTTTCATCGACTTGTGACACGGTGCATCGTCTTGATGAAACAGCACTTTCGTTTTCTTTAAATGCGGCCGTTTTTCTGCAATTTCGTCCTTCAAACGCTTCAACAACGCAATGTAATAGTTGCTGTTAATAGTCTGCCCCTTTTGGAGATAGTCAATGAAAATTATTCCATGTGTATCCCAAAATACGGATGCCATAACCTTGCCAGCCGACTGTTGGGTTTTTGGTCATTTTGGACGAGGTTCGTCCCCTGCTTGCCACTCAGCTGACTGCCGACTTGACTCTGGTGTGAAGTGATGGAGCCAAGTTTCATCCATTGTCACATACCGACGCAAAAATTGCGGTTGAACAACTTTAAACACTCCTCTGAATCATCAACACGTTGTTGTTTTTGGTTGACTGTGAGCAAACGCGGCACCCGCTTTGAACAGAGCTTTCGTATGTCCAAATATTCGTGTATGATATATCCAACACACTCTTTTGACATCTTCAGAGCCTCAGCTATCTCGATCAACTTCACTTTACGGTCATTCGTAATCATTTTGTGGACTTTTTTGATGTTTTCATCTGAAACAGCCTCTTTTGGACGTCCACTGCGTGCATCATCTTTGGTGCTTGCATTACCACTTTTAAATTTTTCAATCTACTTGAGAACGGTTCGTTCGGCTAGTGCAGAGTCCGGGTAACACTTATAAAGCCGTCTCTTTGCATTGGCTGCTTTTTTTCCCATCAAAAAGCAATGACAAATCAACACACGAAATTGCTTTGAATCCATTTTTTTCACAATTACAAAAGTTGCTTCACTCACAACGCTATATCTCGAGAAATAATCGTCCGACAGCTGTCAAATTTATACACGTATTTTTTGAAGGTTGGTTCTTACTGAAAATGGTATGGATTTAATTCATGTGGTGCCCTCTCTTAGAAACTTTTCAGCCCATGTATTAAGTTTATTAGAAATTCTCCGAGTGTTGATGAAAGTTATGAAGAAATCAGACTTTTTTTAAAATTTTTTTGGACAGTTTACGTTTTTATCCACTGGTTGAAATAATTCACTGAAATATTTTATTATGTCCTTTAATGTGTCACAAAATAAAAAATGGTTCGTTTACTTTAATTCAAATCTGTTTTGCTTTGTTTATCTCTAAAATACACTGTATTACTTCAATCATGGACTTTTGAATACGTTCATTTAATGATTATCCCTGATTATCTGAAACGCATCGTACGGAATTTTTCAAAAAAATTCACTTATTTCGTACCCTTTGAAATTACCTTAAAGCTAAAAAAAAACTTTCAGTATATCTTTATCCGATTAAGAGTTATGCTTATAGTCAAAATAAGCAGCTGCCCGACGGGAAAGTATTGGATAAGTTACATGACAGGTGTGTAAACAAGATAATATTTTAATATACTATAATAAACAAACCGTCTCTATTTACAAAGAATTAAGGATCGTCTTTTTTTTACGACCCGACGTGAAACTTAACTTGAGCGGGATACCGACGCTACATTTCGTGTTCGAACTATAGACCCAAGTATAATAGAAACATAAAATCATGGCTTGCTTGGTATAATTATGGGAAGTTCTCATACGAATTTGCATGGAAATTATCTATATATAATATATACATATTACATATAATAAAAAAAAAACAATTTCGTGTCAAAGTGATATTAGAAAAAAAAGATGCTGAAAAAGTGTAAAGGTTGTTGCATGCTCAATCTACCATACACTATAACTCTATGATGGCATAGATAGTAAAGCCACTATATGGAATCCCCTCATCATATGACTACGCATGTCTTTAAAATATACAAATAGTTGCAATACATACCACGTCACACCTATATTTATATATTCTGGATTGGTTCATAATTTTTCACCCCACATATACTTTACTCAACTTAACTTAAAGGGATTATATCTAAACAAAGTTTATTCTCTGGCACTAACATTTTTCAAATGTGTTTTTTCTAAACAGTAATAAGCTATAAGCTATAAGTACCCTATCTCTCCGGATCACAATCAAAATAAATGTGTGCACAATAAAAGGTTAAAAGGTAACATGATATTGGGTCTATAACTTAATGCGGTTTGCTAAGAGTTATTATTCCATTGGAACATGCGTTGGAAAGCTACTGTCATTGTACGTCATTTCAGTTTATGTCATTCATTTGAAGCGTAAACAACAATAATTTTTTTTTCACTCAAATATGTCGAACTTTGTGCCTGAAAAAGTGGTTTTGCGGGAGTTCTCCTTCATTACTTTAATATGAAGAAAATTGCTGCCGAAAGTCATTGTATTTTGGTGGAAGTTTATGGTGAACATGCGCTAGCTAAGCGAATGTGCCAAAAGTGGTTTGCACGATTTAAAAGTGGTGATTTTGGCTTGGAAGACGATGAATGTCATGTGCAGCCAAAAAAGTTTGAAGAAGAAGAACGGGAAGCATTACTTTATGAAGATTGTTGCCAAACACAAAAAGAGCTCGCAGAATCTTTGGGTGTCACTCAAGCAGCCATTTCAAAACTTTTAAGAGCAGCTGGATATATTCAAAAGCAAGGAAATTGGGTTCCACATGAACTCAAGCCGAAATACGTCGAAAGGCT
This sequence comes from Volucella inanis, assembly GCA_907269105.1. NCBI lineage: Eukaryota > Metazoa > Arthropoda > Insecta > Diptera > Syrphidae > Volucella > Volucella inanis. Next base: position 71,370,888 of record OU026154.1, on the reverse strand, counting down.
TTGCATGTCAAAAATGCTGCTGGAACGCAAAAAAAGTAAGTCAGTTTTGCATCGGATTGTTACTGGTGATGAAAAATGGATCCATAACGACAACCCCAAGCGAAAGGATCATATGTGAAACCCGGCCAACCAGCCAAATCAACGGCAAATCGCAATCCATGGCGCGAAGGTAATGCTCTGTATTTGGTGGGATCAGATAGGTGTGTTGTATTATAAGCTGCTAAAACCGGGTGAAACCATCAACGGACAAGGCTACCGAACACAAATAATCCGTTTGAAGAGAGCAGTAGCCGAAAAATGCGACCGGAATATGCGACCAGACACGAGGCAATAATTTTCCATCATGACAACGCTCCGGTTAAGAACTTTTTGGAAAACAGTGGATGGGAAGTCTTACCCCACCCGTCTTATAGCCCAGACCATGCCCCTTCTGACTACCATTTGTTCCGGTCGATGCAGAACGCCCTCACTGAAATACGGTTCACATCAGAGCAGAATATCAAGCAAATTGGCTTGATTCATTCACAGCTGCCAAGCCAGCGCAGTTCTTTTGGGATGGGATCCACAAATTGCCAGAAAGATGGGAAAAAGTCATAGTTTCAGATGGGCAATACTTTGAATAATACTATTGTACATGATTTTCTTAAATAAACGTTCAAATTTTGAAAAAGAAACCGCACGAATTAAAATACATACCCAATATGTTAATAATATGGTAGTATAAATTGAAAAGTGTAAAATAAAAAATTTTAATTCAGTTACTGGACAGTAGAGCCTAATTCAATCAATCAAGTAATAACGCAGACAATAGGAAACAAATAATCTGTTCAGTGTACCTAGCATGGTGTTTCTATGGATACACTTTTGATGGGCTCTTCTGCGAAATTTCTGTTGGGTTTGTCGGATTTGGTAATCAACGCAAATATGCTTTTTGCTGCTAGGAGGAAAAATTAAATACGTAAAACTTCCGATTTTGTTAGCTCCGCATGGTTTTAGTCGTCTTTTCATTCCTTTTCATTTTTTTTTTTTTTTTTGTTTTTGATTTCTTCCTGCTTTTTTCTCACTTTATTTCTAACCACTTCTAAAATAAAATAAAGGTGTTCTTTTGTTTTATTTCAAGATTTTCATTTAATATTTTTGTTTTTTTTTTAGAGATTTGACTCTTAGTCTTAAGATTTCTTTTATTCAAAATAATTTTCATGGAAAGCGCCCAACACCCACTCACTTTATCAGAGGTAAGATGAAAAGAAGAGACTGAAAAAATATCCATTTGGCTTTTATACCCATTTACAAAATCTTTTAGAGATGGCAACATCTTTGACTCTTATACACCAACATTTGAAATATTTATTGAAATGAAAGGGGATGATCATTTTAAAAGCTGTACGGCACGTTTAAGAGACTCTTACGATATCCATTCCTTCCAATTCCTCTTTTACTTTCCGATGACTCAGTAATTCTATTAACGAATCACTCCTCAAAGTTTCCGATTCTTAATTCAGGAAATATGTGTACGAGTACATATTCGTAGAAAACGCACAACTTTACAATAAAAATCTTTTCATGGGAATGAGGTATAATATAAAAAAAATATTGAAACAAACATATACACATACATATATACAAAATATTTAGGACAAATTGAAAGGCGTAGTAAAAACGTCCGCCAAAAGTACGTTATCGGAAACAAAACACACGAAAAAAAATACGCCGCCCCCAATACTATAAACCAAACAAAGGTTCTTATTGACGAAAGGGAACAATAAGAAAGAACATACTCGTACATTTATCAGATTAAGAAAAAGTAGAATTAAAGAAGGTCAGAGAAACAGATATTAATATGTAGATACTGAGAACGATATACATCCGTTTAACGAAATAACAAAAATATATTAAAAGAAAGTCCATTAAAAAAAAAAAAATAAATAAATAAATAAAAAACAAAATATTTCCTGAGCGGCGACAAGAAGAGAATCAATTTTGATTTACCGTGAAGGAACTATGTTAATCACAAATAGAAATTTATTAAATCAACCAGCTTTCCGTTGCCTGGGGAAGTCTGATCTCAAATCCGATTGAGGTAATAATGGAAATATAACTCAATATATAACAGAAATCAAAAAAAATTTAATTGAAAAGGTCAAAATAGAAAAGTGTCCCGCAACTGTTATGCATACATTCACTACCGTTTACGGCGAGCAAATGTTTTATGAAAAGAGGCGAACGTCAAACTTACTTTGAACGAACTTTGCAAAATGCAAAGAAAACTGTGTTTTCATTTTTATATATTTTATATACCGTATTTATATTTTTATTTATTTTATTTATTTTTACTATTTCTTCCAGATAAAAATATTAATAGGGGCATAATGATTTTCTATAAATTAGACATAATTTCAGATAAAATACATAAATTTAATTTAAAATATAGTAAATGATGGTATAATATTAGGTATATATTTTAATTTATGCGTTTTTTTTTTTTCAAAATTTGAACGTTTATTTAAGAAAAACATGTACAATAGTATTATTCAAAGTATTGCCCATCTGAAGCTATGACTTTTTCCCATCTTTTTGGCAATTTGTGGATGCCATCCGTCATCTTGACAGTCAAGAATGAATCAAGCCAATTTTTGATATTCTGCTCTGATGTGAACCGTATTTCAGTGAGGGCGTTCTGCATCGACCGGAACAAATGGTAGTCAGAAAGGGCAAGGTCTGGGCTATAAGGCGAATGGGGTAAGACTTCCCATCCACTGTTTTCCAAATAGTTTCTAACCGGAATAGCAACGTGGGGCCGAGCGTTGTCATGATGAAAAATTATTGCCTCGTGTCTGCTCTCTTCAAACGCATTAATTGTGTTCGGTAGCGTTGTCCATTGATGGTTTCACCCGGTTTTAGATGCAGTCGTTCACAGATCTCGTAGGGAATAAAAGTGTTTCGTGTTTCGGCTTCAGATTAAAGAAAAAATAGTGACTGAGTTCTTGTCATAAATACAATTAATTGCATTTTCTTTAGAACACTCGATAACCCAGTGGTTAGCTGCGCAGGTCATCAAGTCGTGAGACGCAGGTTTCAATCCTTGTCAAAACGTATCGTCTTTTTTTTTTTTTATTATATACAATATAATATATAATACAATCAACAAGATAAAGAAATCACGTGATCTATGGTGGAGAGCGTTCCGCTCTTCCCATAAAGGGAGTTGCAAAAGACAACAATACTGTTGCCTGTGCCGTGACGAAAGCCATACAAAGGAGGAGGAGGTTAAAAACCACTCCTAATTTAACAAAAATAAAAATAAGTGCTGCTTTAACAGCTGAAACAACGAAAACAACACAACAAAACAAAAAACAATCAGATGACGCATTAATGTACATTTCTGAGGTCCATTATAAGGGGGGCAACAACAACTTTGCCTCTCTAGCGGCATCTGACTCGGAAGACGAGGATGAGCTCATAAAAGAGATTAACAGCAACATCCAAAATCTGAAGGAAAAAGTGCTTGCTACTAAGTAAAATCAAACTGCACGCAGGCAGAGGGAGCACTTAGAAGCTGAGAGCTCCCAACCAAAAAAGCAACAAGAGCAGAAACAACAACTGCAGCAACAACAACACCAGCAACAGCAGAAACAACAACTGCAGCAAACTAAACAGCAGCATCAGAGCCAACAGCAGCAGCAAAAACAGCAACAGCTGCAAAAACAACAACAGCTGAAACCACAGCAGCTGAAAAAATCGCAGCAGCAGCAGCAGCAACAACAACAACAACAACAACAACAAAAACAACAAATGCAGCAGCAGAAGAAGAAGGAGAAGGTGCCTCCCATCAATACCTATAAATTAGAGGTAAGTGCAACCAAGGACCTGTGTAAGTTGGTCATTGGTAACAATTTTACCATTAAGAGATTGGGGAACGATCGTCATGCCATCCACTGTAATACAGTGGAGGGCTACGCGAAAGTGAAAGAGCTCCTAAAAGAAACGACGACGGAGCACTTCTCATTCACACCGAAGTGTAAAAAGCGGCAATCGATGCTGCTGAAGCGACTGGAACCGTTTTCTGATCCTGAGGAGATCCTTTCACTGCTCAAAGAGAAGGAGTGCGAAGGACTCAAGTTTGTGGGGGTAAAGCCATTAACCACAGCTAGAGCCAGGCGGGAGAGGCGGAGTCTGCCGTTCTTCCTGGTGCAGCTCAGTCCCGAAAGCCGTCTGGATAGTCTAAGGAGTATCAATGTCCTAGACTACCAGGTGGTTCACTGGGAAAAATTAAAAAGGAGCGAAGGGCACGCAGCGTCGAACTGCCAAATGCAGCCTCGATGCGTGAAGTGCTCCAAGAACCACAGTTCCGAGGAGTGTGCTCTGGGAGTTGACGGAGCATCCGATAGGTCGCAGCTCTCGTGCGTGTTATGTGGAAACGTGGGACACACCGCAAACTATCGGGGTCGTCCTAAGTTCGCTGACATTAAGAAAGCAAAACTGACTCGGCAGCAGAAGGTGGAGGTCACCTGTTAGGTATCAAACACCAGCCGTTACGTCCCAAATTTCCCATGCCTAAATGGCGGCAGGTAGGGGGCCTACGGTACGGAAGCTGCACCTAACATGCTGGCCATCTTGCTCTCAATCCAAGGGCAGATGGCTCATCTGCAAAAACAGGTGCAAGAACAGGCCAATCGGGTGGACCAGATCTACGCGCTGCTGCCGGGCCTAACGCAACACATGTCGTAATGGGTACGCACATGGTGGAGGAGACTTTGAAGGTCCTTGCGGTAAATGTTAATTCACTGATTAGGATCGAACGAAGAGCCGCGATATTTAAATTGCTACAAGACCAAACTCCTGATGTGCTTTTCGCTAGCGAAACCAAGCTAACCGATAATCACAAACTGGAGTACAATAATTATATTGTTAGAAGAAGAAACCGGCCTAGATCCAAACGTTGAGGTGGTGTCGCGATCTTTATTAAAGAAGGCATAAAATTTCACAGAGTGTACAAGGGCGTGTTGTGCAGGTTCCGGGTGTTGGAAGCTGTGGTCATTTACATCCCGCTCCGCAGTGGAGAGCGGCTGTACTTGGCCTCTGTTTATGCACCTGAGGCTTCACAATCCACCTTATTCATTACAGAGCTCGACACGCTTTTTCGACTTCTGAGGCTGGAATCGGCGGAAAATTATTTTATAATCGGCGGAGATTTCAACGCTAAACACAGAGATTGGGGAAATCATTTGCCAAATACTAGAGGGAGCCTACTACTCGATTGGTGGGGTCAGCACGATGTCATATACAGACTCGGTATTAAAGCGACGGATAACCCATCTGCTGTACGATGAACGTATACGACTGACAGGTACGAATTTACAAACACTAAACTAAACAATTACCTAAAACAAATGGACGAGACAATTAAACAAACTATGGACACTACAATACCACGGTATCGACGTACGACCAACGAAGACCTGTTCCGCAATCCTACTATTGACGCACTGCACCGACAGAAAAGTAAACTTCTGTCAAGGTGAAAAAACTTGTACAGACAGTTTACTGACAGACAACACCCGGAGATCAGGACACTGAAGTCGTCGATTAAAAATCTGCAAACGTTAATAAAAGAGAATTACAGAATTTCTGTAAGTTTGTATTGGAACAACAAGATTCGGGCTGTAAACACCAGTAACCCGAATATGTTCCCGCAATTAAATAAACTATTTCGAAGAAAAAATCAAAACGACCTTCAGTGTCTTAAAATAGCCCGGACATCAGACAACGAACGGTTACTGACAATAGCAGGTATTGATCCAAATGAGGCCGCTGATGATGACAACTTCTTTGTGATCGAGGATCCACAGGAGAAGGTTGAGGCCATAGGGGCGACTTTCCAGGAAGTATACAAGGCCAATAATACCATTGGCCCTATTTATGACCTGGATGATCGCGTCTCGGTGCACGACTTCTACATTCGAAATGAAGTAGAGAACTGGCGAACCGAGAGCTCTGGTCTCACCCGGTTCAGCGACGAAAACATGGCAAATAATGTCATTACCAGAGAGGGTGACCTACCCCCGTTCATTTCGAAGGAAGAACTCCATGAGATCTTCGACACAATCAGGAGTAAGAAATCAGTGGGGATCGATGGTATTCCGAACATCGTGCTTCGACATCTTCCTCTAGAAGTGGTGGACATTAACGTCACCCTGTTTAATAATGCAATGAAAAATGCACATTATCCAGCGCATTGGAAAACGGCGGTGGTTCAACCTATCCCCAAAAATGGAAAGGATGCATCCAATCCGGCGAATCTCCGGTCGATAAGTCTCCTTCCGAATATCAGTAAGGTGTTTGAAAAGGTAATCAATAGAGCTCTGTCTAGGTAGGTTGAGGACAAACATATAGTTCCGGATAATCAATTCGGCTTTAAGGCGGGACATGATATATCACATGCCGCGTCTAAACTGGTGTCCGATATCCAATGGAATAAAGGCAAAAACCAATGTACTGGTGCCTGCCTTGTTGACTTGGAGAAGGCCTTCGACACCGTATGGTTAGAGGGTCTTTTCTATAAGCTCACTAGCCTCTGGATCAGTAAACCACTCTTATACATTCTTTATAATATGTTAACCAACAGACAGTTCATCGTGAAGAATGGTGATGTGACTTTTGTTAGAATATTTCAAATTAAAAATGGTCTTCAGCAAGGAGCGGTCAATTTACCGATCCTGTTCAACATTTATACAAGCGACTTGGTAGGTTCACTTCCCCATACTATTGCGTACGCAGACGATTTGATAGCGTACAGAACAGGTCCAAAAAATCGATGTCATCAATACTCTTGCAGCGTGACTTCGATAAGATAAGACGATTTTGCGATGACTGGAAGTTGAAAATCAACTTTCAGAAGTCGGAAACCATTCTCTTTAGGACGCCGTTGTCTAGAGCCTCTAGAGACACCAGAAAAAATTGGCAAACGTTCTCGATAATAGGACAACGCGGACAGCCTCTTGCCTGTGGAAAGGTAGTCAGATACCTTGGGATCTGGCTAGATCAGTTTCTGTATTTTGACAAAAACGTGGATGCTGCTCTGGTCAGAGCTAAAGTCGCTTTTGCCCTTACAAAGAGACTGTTTTATAGCAGCCAACTCGATGCGAGGGTAAAGGTAATCTGCTACATGGCCCTTATCAAACCCATGCTGGTGTTTGGGTGTCCCGTGTGGTTCAATGTGCGAGCAAGCTTAATGAAAAAGATTCGGGTGTTTGAGAGGGCTTGCCTTAGGGCTTGCCTTAGGGCTTGCCTTCGCTTGTACAGAACACCAGAGTCGGAGTACAAAACATTTTATCGTAATGAGGTCCTTTACAACAGAGCAAACCTAATACGAGTGGACAACTTCGTAATTAAGCTGACTCGAAGGCACATTGCAAGAGCAATGGATTGTCTCAGGTTCAGTAGGGCGGTGGGGAATCGCGATAAGAGGGATGTCGTTCGGCAGTACCAGCATTTCTGGTGGTTGAATGATGGAGAAGATGTTTCGTCGTCGTTTCCGTCAACTACGTACCAGCCTCACTAATGAGGCAGAGCTGACCAATCTATTTGCTCTGTGAATAGCGATGGCCAGCTTGCATAGGTTTAGGTTAGCATTTAAGAAATATATACATATATTAGTATATACCTTTTTATATACTAATATATGTATATAATTGTGTATGATATCTATGTGTGTGTATTGTGTATGTATGTAAGGTAGATTAAGGATTATTTTAAGTTAGATATTAAGTTTTCATAAAACATTAAGTCCATATGCTAAGTTTTTGTCAAAAATTTTTTTCTTAGCCTTAAGTATCGAAAATAAATAGTCCTAAGTAAAACGTAAATAAAGTCGAAAGACATAGATATAAGAATTTAGAGTACCTTAGAGTGCCTGTGAGGGGCCAGTAAGTTAATATAAGATTGTTAAGTAATTGTAAGCTAGCATTTAAGCATTTTTTGTAAGTATGTAAGAGTTAGTGTTTAAGAAAATAAAATGCATTTAAAACTAAAACCGGTTTTAGATGCTCATAATACAGCACACCCATTTGATCCCACCAAATACAGAGCATTACCTTCGCGCCATGGATATTCGGCTTTGCCGTTGATTTGGCTGGTTGGCAGGGTTTCACATATGATTTTTTGCGCTTGGGGTTGTCATAATGGATCCATTTTTCATCACCAGTAACAATCCGATGCAGAAATGACTTCCTTTTGTGGCGTTCCAGTAGCATTTCGGACATGCAAAACCGCCTTTCGACGTCTTTTGGCTTGAGTTCATGTGGAACCCAATTTCCTTGCTTTTGAATATATCCAGCTGCTTTTAAACATTTTGAAATGGCTGCTTGAGTGACACCCAAATATTCTGCGAGCTCTTCTCGTATTTGGCAACAATCTTCATAGAGTAATGCTTCCAGTTCTTCATCTTCAAACTTTTTTGGCTGCCCAAAAAAATCACTCCTAAGTCAAAATCACCACCTTTAAATCATGCAAACCACTTTTGGCACGTTCGCTCAGCTAGCCCATGTTCACCATAAACTTCCACCAAAATACGATGACTTTCGTCAGCAGTTATCTTTATATTAAAGTAATGAAGAAGAACTCCACGCAAAAACACTTTTTCAGGCACAAAGTTCGACATATTTGAGTGAAAAAAAAAATTATTGTTGTTTAGGCTTCAAATGAATGACATATACAGAAATGACTTACAATGAGAGTAGCTTCCCAAAGCATGTTCTAATGGAATAATACAAGTAACGCCATCTCTTAGCAAGCCGCACGGCAGTTATAGACCCAAGTTATAGATCAAATACAATAAAACACAAAGAAATTAACGCGATGACTATGAATTTATTAAATTTATTTTTATGTTTGAAAAAAGATATTAACAAAGAAAGAAAAACCAGTTAATTTTCTTATTTTTTTAAAATATTTTAATACAGTCATTGGTTAACAAAATCAAACGATACATTTTTTATGTATGTGTACATAAGATGTTAAGATGTGCCACTTTTACCAAAAAATTATCAATACCGAGTTTCTCCTCCTTTGGCGGTTATAACCGCTTTTATTCTAGAAGGCATAGAGTTTACTAGAAGTTCAGCAATATCCCTTGAAATTTCAGTATTCCATACATGTTCCAGAACTTCATTTAGCTTTTTTTTCTCTCTGGTTTATGTTCAGCCACCTTACGTTTCATTTTATGCCACAAATGTCAGATTGGGTTTAAATCGGGCGAATTAGCTGGTCAGTCTATTCTGGTAATTCCGAGGTCATCAAACGTTGTCTTGAGCTGAAAATTATTGAAAGACTCTAGTTACTTGTCTGTTTATTATTTATAAAGTAGACCTCTAGAAGTTGATTTATAACACCTTGGCGCGGTGGCTAGGTGCAGAATCATCTTGAAAAATGCACTTGTCAGTATACGAATGATGCTGTTCAATTGCTGGTACCATAAACTCCCTTACTACTTCTTCATACTTTTGAGCGTTAATAGTTCCATTAACAAAGTGCTAAGGGCCCAAAACGTAAAAAGAAAAACATCTAGCTTTGAGGAAACTTCACTGTTTTGACTATGCACTTGACCTTGAACCTTTCACCTGCTGAATGTCGTACGTATGGCAAATTGTCGGCACACAACAAATTAAATTTCTTCGTACTTTTTTGCCCACGTCAAGCGAGCAAAAAAGTCGTCTTCCATATAAACCTATCTCCCGTAGCCGTCGGCGTATGGTTTCGGCGCTTAGATCAACTTGATGAAATTCACTCAGCTCTGCTCTTATACGGACAACACTTTTAAAGCGATCTTTCATGCTAATTCGTTGTAATACATTGTCCTGGGTTGTTTTACGTTTTCGTCCCGAGCCTTTTTTTCCTTTCCAGTGGATCCAAATTTTCTTTTTTCTTCATCAGTCGTACGATAGTTGAATGACAGCTTCCTATTTTAACCGCAATCTCACGATAGCCAATATTTGAACTTTTTCGTCCCGAGTTAGTTGATGATATTTACCAGACATTTCACTTTTTTTACTTGTCACCGTCACAACTTAATTCAAACTGATTTTTTTTTTTGCACTGAATACGAGGCCGAACTCCGTCGAAAGCCCTCGATCTAATTTTTGATGGCCCGGTCCAATATATGCGGCATTAATCCGACAAAAACGTGTCGAATGTTGGTCTTGAGCTCATCCAAAATGGTTGTCTTGTTAGCGTAGACTAAGGAATTGACGCAGCCCCAGATAAAATAATCGAGTGGTGTCAAATTGCATGATGGCGGCGACCAATTAATGAACGCTCGCCGTCAGATGACTCAGCCGCCAAATTTCTCCCGTCAAAACTTCGAGCGTTGCGTCGCTTATGTGGTTTGTATCGCGGTCTTGTTGGAACCGCAGCTCGGATATATCGATGTTTTCGAGCTATAAGTACAGAAAGTCGTTCAACATCGCTCTGTAACTTGGACCATTGACGGTAACGGTGTCTCCTTCCTCATTTCAAAAGAATTGAGGTCCGGTGAATAAACCGTACCAAACAGTCAATCTTTGTGAATACATTTATGCTTGGCCGAACACTAATGACAATAATGGCAATTTAGCTTGTTAACATAGCCTCTGAAGCAAATATGGGCCTCGTCCAAGAAGATGATTTTTTGGCCAGAATCCGGATCTCCGACCAACATTTTCAGCGCCAAGTAAGCAAACTCACTGCTTTGTCTATGTGCGTCTGGTTTTAATTCTAACGTAAGCACAATCTTATACGGATGTATGCCCAAATCTATCCGGAAAATAAGCCGGCTTGACTCTCTGGCGATGCTAAATTCAGCTGATCGGTTCCGAATCGACTTTTCTAAATCTTCTTCGATACTGGCCGCCATGGCGGCTATTTTTTCTTCATTTCGCACCCATCTCTGTCTGGTTGGTGGCTTAAGATGCAAAAGTGTGTACTCATGCTCCAACTTTTTCACGGTGCAACGAATTGTTTCGATAATATTTGTAAATAATTTCCGTACGCTCGGCAATCGTAAAACGATGGACGGTGAAATGGCAAAACTTACTGAATATCTTGATAGCTGGATGTAATTAGTAACTTTGGCAGCTGCTGAAACATAACAATTGAAAAACTATCATTGGTATTTGGTCACCCTCTATAACAAACTCTTAAGAGTGTATTCCAGTCTAGAGGCATAAATTTCGGGTGGTTTTTGAAGCTCTGTACAAACGAAACAAAAAATATTTTTATGATCCATTTTTTTATCATATGTTAATTGATATTTTAAGATAACATAAAAAAAGTTTACCGAAAAAAAAACTAGAAATTCACAAAATTATGAGCTAGCAGAGTGGGGGGTCCAAAAAAAGGGTGTCCTGACGTGCATGATTTAAACCCTTATTGTCATCTGAAATTAGAAAGCTGAACGGATTCTTAATAAGTATAGATGCCGATATAGCCCGAACGTTGAAAAAGTCAAAAAAAAAAAAAAAAAAAAAATAAATAAAATAAAAGAATTCACAAAATGGCGGCCGTATGAAAAAAAAATTTTTTTAACAATTCCGAAATTTTTAAAATTAGTAAAAAAAAATCTGAGCGTGCTTGAGGCGATTTTAAATAATTTATTAGAACTTTCTCGAAAAAAGTTATTTCGAGAAAAAAGCGTTTATTGTTCATTTGTTCCGGTCAGACCGGAGCAAACGCCGCGTCACAAAAATGGCTTGAACTTATAAAATATAAAATTTTGAGAAATGCTTTTGAGGGCATATTCTTGAATGTCTAAACTTTGGAATAATTAAAAAAAATTCTTGATTTTTTCAAATTTGTAGACTAGCACGTTCACAGCCCAATGTATCATATATGATACATCAAGCGTGATTGTGCCCTGGACCATCACGTTCATATATCAGATATGATACACGGTAGGAGTTAGTGTTCCTGCAATTTTGGTAATGATCTTATAATAGTTAGATGAATAAATCGGTATGAGCGTATGAGTAAGGGCTTATAGGTTATTTTGAAACAAAAAAACTAAGTGATTTGACTTTTATTACCAACATATAAAATTACAAAAAATTATCATACATATATTCACTATAAGATTATAAGAAAATTAATTTTTTTCTAATTTTATATACATTTTGTTAATACTTCAATGTTTGTTGCCTTTTTGTGTGCTAAATTGAAGCAGTTGAGGCAATGTGGCTTGGAACATAGCTTACATTCAGTGTTTACTTGTTTTGCTTTTGCGCCGGGTTGCTTATTATCTATTAGAGTTTTATAGAACAATGCACATCGCTTTTTAATTAGCTATCCTTGCGATTTCTGTTACGAAGTGCAATTCTGGCACTTTCCGCGAATGACCTAGCCCTTCCTGTGTTTTTAGGATTTAGTATGTTGTATTTTTTTCTGTTTTATTTAATTGTAAATCACCATTGCGTTGACAATGACAGTTCCACTTATAATATCCACTGCAATCTTTCTAAACCATGTGAGAGTTTTCCGAAGTAGCGAGTGGTAACTACTTATCTGGTCTGCAACGTCTATTTATTTTTTTTTCATTGTTGTAGTCAACTACCATTTTTGGTTGATTTCCTTTTATCTTTGAAATTTCCCACTACATCCCTCATTTCGTGTCCATGACAAGTGGAAATCATGAGCATATCACGCTTATCATGCCATTTCAACATTGTTATGAAGCTATCTTTTTGCCTTGCCACACATTCTCGTTTACGAAGATCTGCTGTGGTTACTTCTTTTGATAGTTAATTTAGATTTTTTCGCAAAGTTCCACACATATCTGTGGAAGATATTTCAAATTCGTTGCGAGGGGCACACTGTTATAATAATTGTCAGCACCTACCATTCTTCCTTCACCTAACATACAAACGCATAATTTTATAACAATTGAGCCAGGTTTGTCCAATGCTTCAATAGTTGAAGAAGAACCACTGTAAATCTCATATGCCCAAATATAGCTGTCCAAAGTACACAGCTTGAAGATTTTTATTCCATATGGACTTGATTTAGCTGGATTGTAGATTCTGAACCTCAACCTTCATCGGAATTTGAACATAGACTCGTCTTTGACTATCGTATCACTGGGTAAGTACAACTTCTTCACATTTTCAAATACCTTCTTGCGCAATGGTTTGATTTTAAATAATCGGCTCGGATTATGGAGCTGCGTTTCAGAAAAATGCCAGCATTTGGGTATTGTGACCAATTTGTTTTACGACATGCTTATGTGATGAAAAAAGAAATGATAATATAGCGGATTTGTTTTCCAGTAATGCTCAATAGTGGGAAGGTTTACAACTCTAGTAAGCAAAATAACTGCAATAACTTTTCACATTTCGACTCTGTCGTCGATGAATTCTGCTAAACTGTTGGTTCCGATGATACGCATATACATATATATGTTTATGTTGCAGCATTGTATTAATTATTTCATCATTGATTATATATTCAAAAATATTTATAATATTTGCCTGACCGTTGTTATAATAAATACTCTGCAAATCTTGGACCCCCAAATGTCCAACAAAGGCTTCTTTGGAAATAGGTAGAACAACGGGAATCCAATCTTTTTCATATGTTTCTTCAGTTTCTGCGTCAGAGAACGATGAAGAATCAGACCCATTCTCTAAAACAAATGCCTTAATCTCCCTCGTGTGTTTTGATAGTATACGGGCTGTCGGCAAAACCAAAAAAACCAAAAAAAAGCGAAAACCGAATCCAACTATAAACATATCGAACCACACAGTTGGTGGCTGAGATCTGTGTGACGATCTATCACATGGGTTTCGAAGAAAAAAAATGCTCTAGGGGTAATTTGCAGTGGCAGCAAATTGTTTGTTGAACCAAGAGGCTGCTCAGCTGGGGTGGGTTCAGGGAAGAAGATATTTCCAAGTAAGCTTTAATAGTACAATGAATAAGTAACCTGATAAATGTTAGGTGCCATGCACTTTTTGCCTTAATTGGAAGTGCAAAACCGTATGTGGCAAACAAATCGCAAAGGAATACCGCACAATATTCCGTTGAAAAAATTAGACTATAATATAACTTTTTTGGAACTTTATAAAACAACGCTTTATTACATTGCAAAAGCAGGTAGGCAGCAACAACAAAACTGCACTTTATACGGTGGTACTGATGGTACCACTACTATAGTATTGGACCCCTAGTTAGGGACTCAATACCGAATGACTGTTTATCCTTTTTGCTTTATAAAATAAGAGGTGAATTGTTTCCAGTAAATAATTCTTCTTGTATTGTATGTATATTCTCCTAGAACTGCTATACTCCTGTCTGTCCTGATTTCGTCCGTGTTTCCTCCTCACTTTAGGTATAAGTTAATGATTCCTTTGTCGCGTGGAATTAAAAAAATAATTTTTTTCTCGAACGGATGATCGCTCAGTTTAGATCTTTATTCAACTCTAAAAATAATTACATTTAATTTTGCTTTTTATATCAAGGGTAAACAACAGTTGGAAAGGTATCGTTGATTAGGCAGCTTGATGTCTATTCTGGGAAAAAAGGGAGTCGACAGCCAGTGGGTTCAAGTGTCTGGTATTAGGTCGGTTAATTCTGCGAAATTTAAGTTCAAGTGCACGGGTAGAATTGTTGTGGGAAAATGATGAGTGTATATGGTTGTTCATGTGAGTGTTTGATAATGCACAGGAAGTCAATATTTTGGGTGTTAACTCTCCCCTCCTTAAGTTCAAGTGTCCTCACTTGAAACCATGTAGACTAAGGGGATTTGATTTTCTGGGATAGATTTTGTTGATTCTGATTCCGGCTTTGTTTCTATGGTTTCTGTGTCTTGGTCCTGAATTATAATTTTCTTTAGCTGGAGTTTGTGATAATATGCTTCTGGCTTTCTTCTTTTAACTGGTTTATGTGCATTGTGTTGTTAACATGTAGTTCTTTAATGGCTTCCAACGATAATAGTTCCTCGTAGGAACTATTTTTTAAAAAAATTAAATGGAGGACTGCGGGTAAAGGTTTTGCTGAAGATATTTCTTTTGATGTGAGATTCTGTCCATTAACTAATAGAGGTGAGTTATGGTAGTGAAGAATGAAGCTTCCAGATAGGTTGGCATTTTCATTATCGATGATGATTGTTCCGTTGAATTGGTTGAGAAAAAGGATTCCTGTATGAATTGTTTCAACTGTTGGGATGTGCTGATTTTTTACCTCTTTGCAACTTGTTTGTTTACTCTTCAAAAAAACACAATTATTTTCATTTAGTTTAACAATTTCATTTTGTTTACTTATCATCAAGTTATTGTAACAATTTTTTTTACCATACCATATATATCATTTTCACAGTCTAAGACATTGCTGTGATTTATAATTTTTCGTTCATATTTTGCTGGTTTTATTAATAGATTTCTACATAAATTGTATCTTTAGTTATAGGTAAATTTACAATATTGTATATAAAATAGTAGAGCAATTTGATGCTATTTTAATTATTGCAAAATTAAGTGCTTCTTCTACATTAATGTGTTTTACATTATCTTTTTGACAATATAAATGAATTAATAATTTGAGATTAACCCCAAAGTAAGGCATAATCTATATTAATAAGTTCTTCTTTTATAACTTCTAATTTATATTTAATGTTTGATTAGTATTTATTTTCATTAATAAGTTCTTCTTTTATAACTTCTAATTTATATTTAATGTTTGATTAGTATTGTTTATTATTGTTTATAAGGGCGTTATGAATTTGTGCTTTTATTACTCTGAACTCGTCATGGTCGGGGCTACCAGCTAGGCATTTCCATATGCTTCCTAAAAAATTTAATTACGGATCTTGGGATGTTAGGTCGGAAAGGACGATAAAATTGGGATTGGTTTCGTTGATGAGCTCTTTTGTCTGCTACTGAAGATTTTCTACTATTTCCATGTATATGGTACTTCCGAATTTATAACGTGAACTGGTTTGAATTTTAGCTACGCCAATATCTGGGGGAATGATTTTTGAGTTTAAATAGTGCAGAATGTGGACTTCGCCAAGACTCCAAGTGAAAAGACATCTGAAAATATAGTTTCGTATAGTAGTTATTGATTTGTCTTCTTTGAAAATTTCTTTCTTAAATCTAGGGGATAGTTTTTATCTTGTTTAACCTGACATATACTGTTTCGCCTGGGGAGTATGATTTAATATCTTGCCTTTACCTGTTATGGTTTTCTCTATTTTTACTGTTACTGTTTTGCCTGGGGAGTATGATTTAATATCTTGCCTTTACCTGTTATGGTTTTCTCTATTTTTATTCTGTTTTGTTTTTAATTTTTCTATATTCTCTTGCCATACTTGTTCATACAGATTTGGGTCTGTACTGACAAGTCTTCCGAAAAAGGATTTAATTGGCCTTTTGTTTGTGATTGTGTGTATTGAATTATTGTATTCGTAGACTGCACAATCAAGGAGTTCTTCAAATGCCATGCTGTGTTTTTCGGTTTTAAATATCTAAGTATCTCTGACAAAGTAGAGTGGAATCTTTCCACTTGGCTGTTGTGAAAATTGCAATTCCTAATTGATCTTTCAGCATCAAACAGATTGTTGCTGAATTGAATGACTTTTCATTGTCAAAGATTACCAACTTTGAGACGCCAAAAGCGAAGATTAATTGTCTTAAAGGCTCACGAATGTCTTCTATAGCTCTTGACTTTATTATTTCCACTTGAGCAAATTTTGAAAATTTATCTAGTTCTGGAATAGATGTCGAAATGGACAATATGCCCTGGGAACTCTGGAATTGTAGTTTTTACAATTTTAGGTTTGTTTGTGTGACTTTTGCTCTTTACAAATTCGACATTGTTTTATAATATCGCAAATACGTGCCTTCATTTTGGGAAAATAGTATTTCTCTAGCAGTTGGATTTTATTTTGATTACAATTTCTGTGAGCTCTGTTGTGCTCTTTGAAAATTTCCTCATCTTGGTCGACTGAGTTTTCAAGATCAGTAACTTAAGATTGCGTAAAACGAATTTTAAAGGATTTAAAATGTTGAGGATAGATTAATTGAATTCTACTTATGATTAATTCATTTGTATAGAGACTATTTATAACAGAAGAGTTTAAGTATCGTTTAAATATAGAGATTAATTCTTCAGTACTATAATCTGATTGCGTGACTATACGTCGATGATATGTGGGAAATGGAATTTTAAGTTCATAATTCGCTTCATTTCTTTTGAGTAGAAACATTATGGGCCTGTGATTTTGGAAATTTGATGCATCAGTGGTCATCTCGAAGTTTTTTTTAAAGTCTGGATAAGCAAGGAATGTATCTTGGGAAACAAGAGAGTTTTTTTATTTTATGAAAGGAAAAGAAACTAAAGTTTTATTTGATTTGTTTTTGGATACGTGAACTTGTTCTGCTCGTAATGAAGCTGTTAATGGTTTTGCTAATTTGGCATAAACCATCTATAGTATTCGGATAGTGTTTTGGGTACTGGGAAATCTATTATTGCTTTGATTTTTGCAGGAATTGTGGATAAGGCTTTGGGAGATACAACAAAGAACAAAAACTCGACTTCTTTAAAGAATTCGCATTTGTCTAGCTGCATCTTTCCCTACGTGTGCTACATGTTCTTTTTCATTCTGGCTAAAAATAATGATATCGTCAATTAAGACGAAAAATATTTTTCCGATGTAAGTTCGCAGAATATCGTCTACTGCGCGTTGAAAAATGTATGGTGCATTTCTCAGTTCGAAGGGGTGGCGGGTAAATTCGTATTCGGGGAATCTGGTGGAAACCACTTTTAAGGTCCAAAATTGTGAAAATTTTGCTCTGTCCTAGTTGTGAAAAAACTTCATTAATTTCGTGGATCGGATAACGGTCTGATATGGTTACTGAGTACAATTTCCTATAGTCTATTACGAGGCGATGCTGTTTGTTTCCCACCTTATTGGGTACAATCCAGATCGGTGAATGGTATGGCGAACGAAATGCCTTTGTAACACTATCTCCTAGGAGTTTTTCAATTTGTTTATCTACCTCGTCTTTGAGTGCAACAGAATGTGGGTAATATTTCGAGTAAACCGGGGAATTTGTATTTAAACGGATCTCACCAACAACTTTTGTTGCAGAAGTGAGTTTCCCATTTGGTTCAGAAAAAAGTGAGGGGAATTTCTCGACTATTTGTTTAATGGAAGTTTGACGTCTAACGAATTAACTGAAGGTGATTTAAGTTGCTTAATTTTTATTGTATTGTTATGTAGTTAAGATGGGCGTGGATAACAGCATTTAATTCCTTTAGGCTGTCATTGCCTTAAGTACCGTGGAACGTTTTTAATGTTGGCAGGAGAAAAAAAATTTAAAATTTCTATCTGTTTGGCCAAATAAATTTAAAAAAAAAAGTATGATGTGTGATTTTAATTTTACCAGTTATGGACTTTGCCAGAAAATATTGTTCGTTCGGAATGAAGTTTTCAATTAAAATGGATTGGATGTAATTAATGCCAGAGCCTGTATCGATTAAAAAATTAATAAGTTTTCCACTCTTCGTCTTACATCGAAAGTAAGAAAGCGAAGAGTCAGTCAGCTTAAAAACTGAAGATCGCTAAATTCTGATGCTTCTACGTTAGATGTGTCTTTGAAAGGATATTCTATTTGGCTTAGTACGTAATTTCTTAGATTGGGATCATGGCATATTTCTTCAATATTTGCTTGTTGGTATAATGTTGGAAGATCACCATTAAATTCTTCTATATTCGGTTGATTGTAGCGTAGAGGTCGTTCGGGGAAATGTTGTCTGTGGGTTGTATCACGATATTTGGTGCGGGGTAATTGTAGTTAGGATACTCTATTCTAAGACTCAGTGGGTTTGGGTCTCCAAGGTCTATATGAAAGTTCCTTTGAATCTTCTCATGAATCCGATTTTGCATAGAGGGATTATTTGGTTGGGGTCTTTTTCCGGCGTATTTGTATGGTTGAAGTTGGTTTTGGTAGTTAATTACAGAGACCTTTATAGTCTGGCTTGGGTTGGGGTTATGGAGGTCTGGGTGGAGCGAAATTCTGACCAACGTTATAATTAGGGGAAAACCGTGGGTACTGTGGGTATTGCGAATACTGTGGGTATTGTGGTTATTGTGCTGGTTGGGAGTAAAATTGTTTTTGCTGTGGAAAGTGTGTATTATTTTTCCGTGGAGGAAGGACATTCGGGATTGGATTATTTAAACCAACTTTGTGATTATGTGCATTGTTAAAGAGATATTTCTGATTCTAGAAGTGCTAGCGATTCTGGACTTATTACCTTGATCAAAAAGTTTTAGAATTTATTCAGAAAATTAATAATACAAGTTTATTCATCTAAATCTATATTGTCCCCTTTATAATAATCCCCATCGACTGCAACATACTTTTGCCAGCGCTTGATCCAATCCTCGAAATATTTTTTATATTCGGTTTTCGGTATGTTCATCAGTGCGTTCCTGCGATTTTTCCATTACTTCCTCTCGGCTGCTGAAACGCATTCCCCTTAGTGGTTTTCTTAACTCGATTGAACACAGGGAGCCAAATCAGGTGAATTCCGTAGCTGTTGGGTGGTATTTGTTGCATTTTTCGTCAAGAAATTACGAATAATGATGGCACTGTCCGACGGTGCGCTATCACGGTTCCCACAATTTTGGTCTCATAACGCCCAGATATTACTCTTTGTTTACTGTCTGGCCTTCTGGAAAAAATTCATGATGGCCTTCACCGTTGTAATCCATTAAAACCGTGAGTATTGCCTTCTTTTTTGACTGAAAAGGACGTGGTTTTTTTTGGACTCAGCTCATTTATGATCTCCAGTAATCTCCAGTAATGATCCTTTTGATAAATGTGGGATCGGATTCAGCCTCGCAAATCATCTCTTTCGCGACGTCAACACGATTACTTTTTTGCATAAAATTGAGGTCTTTTGGCACCATCTTTGCTGCTACATGAAGGAAACCCAAATCATTTACCAAAATATCTTGAACGGATCCATAGGCAATGTTGAAGTCATCCGCTATCTCTCTGATGGTTAATTTGCGGTAATTGACCAACATTTCTTTTACTTTATCAACGTTTTCGATGTCGATGGTCTGCCACTGCTTTTATCATCTTCGATTGATACACGACCACTTTGCCACTGGTAAATGACCGTTTTCTTTAGAGAATCGTTGCCGAAACACTTTTCCAACATTTCCAACGTTCGCGCACCATTAAATTGGTTTTTTGCGCAAAATTTAATACAAGTTCGTTGTTGCAAATTTAAATCCATTTCTATAATTATAAAAAATTGCCAACACACAGATTAAGATTTACTCTTGGCTACGTAACTTTTGCAAATGTAAAGCTATGACGCTTAGATTTAGAGGAAATGTCAACAACAGATGTACCAACTTAACAAAAGAATTCAAATCGGAATAATGGGAGCACCACACTGTGACGCCACCGGGAACTTTTTGATCAAGGTGGTATGTCCATACAAGAAACTTTGTTTAATATCAATGATAGGTGTGTGAACACAGCCTAATAAAATTGTTGGACAGTTTCTTTGCTCTGTGTTAATGACGTCATTTAGGACTTGAGTGTACCGATGTCACGCTTATCAGCGTAGTGGTATGGTATGGTATGGTTCTAATACCGCATCTGCATCGCTTGTAATTTTTTTTTCGGATTACGTTAAGTATACCGGAATACTTTGAGGTACCAACAAGGTGTTATAAATTGTCAAGATTCTTTCTACGCTCTTTTTCCAAGAGCTAAATTCGGCTGCTCTGCCAGAAAATTCTTGAAGGCATCTCACGATATCTGGGATTTTTTCCTGATCGGATAAGTCGTTTCTGTACTCAATGTTTCAGCAGAAGTTATCGTTCGGTGTTGAATGTTTGTGCTACTTGGCGTTGAGGGGGTGCTTGAGGTTGTTGTGAATCAGGCATGTTTAGCACGGGAGGTTGCACAAAATTGTTTGGGTTAGACATGTTTCAAATGGTTTGATGAGATGTACAAATTTTATTAAAGAAAAAAAAAATTATCTTTTGAGTTACATATAACTACACTTTTTACTCTTTTCTTAATTATAATACTGGAAATTGTTTTGGAATAAAATTCCAAATTTTTGCGTTTGTTTGAGCGCTATATTATTTTTTGTGAATTGTCTTCATGATCTATTTTTTTAACACTCTTTTTTTTAAATATCTTTGTATTTATAAAAATCTTTTTCTTTTTAATTAACGTTTTTTATCTATTTTTTGATAAAATTGAAAGCTTAGTTTTATAATTGAGTATTATAAATTTTAATAATTCTTAATTACATACATTACTACGATACTTATCATAATGTTATTCCGGAGCAGCTGGCAGCTTTTCGCTGTCTCCTTTTCTTCTGGTGACAGGCTACTAAGGGGCCCCTTTTCTCTGAAAGAGAGCTGAATCTTTTCGCGCACGACTAATGTTATTTATTTAGCTGTTATTAGATGCACTATGACACTATTTTATCACCTTTTTTTCGTGCACTATGACACTACATATAACTTTTGATCTTATTTTTCGTTCACTATGACACTACTTTTTTATTTCACTTGTGGTTTGCCTTAGTGTTTCAGTTATTACTACTTTATTACGTACCGCAACTATGTTATGTTATTTACGCACTTGCACAATCAACTTTCAAACACCAAAACTGTTCGGCCGCTAGTTATTGATTCCTTTGTCGAGTGGAATTAAAAAAAAATAATGTTCTGCAGTCGACAGCTAGTGGGTTGAAGTGTCTTTAATTAGGTCGGTGAATTCTGAGAAATATAAGTTCAGGTGCACGGGTAGAATTTTTGTGGGAAAATGATGAGTGTATATGGTTGATTATGTGATTGTTTGATAATGTACAGGAAGTCAATTTTTTGAGTGTTAGCTTATATCCTAGCCGTTCCTTTAGTCCAAGCCTTTCGTAACCTTTTCCCATTTTTTCTCTTTAATAGGCTTCTCTTATTGCCTTGAGAACTTAATATATTTGCTGTTTTTTTGTTTTCTTGTTTTTTTTTCTTAACTCTTTGGCGGTCAACCAAGAAGTAATTAACACTATCTCACCTATGAACACGTTTATATATCCATTCAGATGATGGCAACGGGCCAATTTTGGTCTTTGTGTGCCACCATGCATTGGACCTTCAATGCTTCCACTCTCTCACACGCACACACTCGAGTTTCTTTCTTATTTCCCAATTATGGGGAAATTTCCTCCAAGATTGCGATTCCCCTTTGGACCGATCTAATATTTCCCTTTACGATCACTCATTAAGGATTAAAAAAGGTAAGAGGTAATTTGCGAACAATATATGGCCTACTCGCTTTTATACATCCTAATCATTATCTGTTTCTGATAATGATCGGGTGGGGTACAGTGAAGGCGAAACCAGGAACTTATCATGAGAGGCAAAGGAGAAGGAATTCTAAGTCTGGAATGCTATCCAATGAAAAAATAAATGACAATATCCCGGCGAATGCTTTTGCCAACAATTTCTTGAATGAGGGGCGCGCAACTAGGGGTTCATTCTTTACAACTTTTTTTTTTACAATTTTATTGTTTTCCTTATTTGGTGACCGTCCGTCAAAAAATAGTCTGTAGCGGTCCGCCTGGCTCCGTCATTTTGTGTACTTATTATATGCAGAGGATTCTAGACCGTCCATCTTGCTCTAGACGTACAGCGTTGGGCTTAACGTGACTGTCCGTCACTTTACCGAGACCCCTGTCCCTGCCTTCTTGCAGACCTATTGTTTGATCCCTCCGAAAAGCATAAAAGTAGAAAGACAAGTTTCAAGAACAAACCAATTCTTCCCGCTAATATGTTCCTCCAAGGAGACAAGGGACATAAATCGAATGGTTTGGGCCAAACAACAGATCGGGCAGGAGAGTTATGGGTGGAGTGGAGATGCCTTCAAATCTAAGGAGACTACCTGATAGCAAAAACAATACAACACAAGGGACAAGAGCCGATAGCTTCTTGTATAGGGTTTTCCAATAGGGACTTGACAACTTTGAATTTAATTTGTGAACGCACTCTTTCACTAATCATCAAACTGTCACTGTCAATTTATTCAGTAAACTCAACATTTTTAGGTACATTAACGAGCAACGTCTGCAAATTATAAAAATTTTCTACAGATATTCGGAGTTGGTGACTGCAACTTTAATAATAGTAGACTGGCAATAATAAGTTTAGTGCAAAAATTTGATTATAAATATTCGTTGTGTGATGTTGCCGTGTCAGTGAGACAACGGGTTGGTCGAAGTGTCGAAAATATCGCTGCCGTTCAGACGTCCATAGCAAACGATCCAAATCAGTGAATTCCACGGCGTTCTCAAGAATTGGGCAGCGCTCAGACCATATAATGGCGTATTTTGAGTTAGGATCTTGGTTAACACCCATACAAGATCAAGCTGACTCAAGAATTGAAGCCGATGGACCATTTGAAGCGATGAACGCTCTCCGATTGGGTTCTGGAAAAGATGCGCCAAGATGATGAATTTCATCGCAAAATCATCTTTAAAGACGAAGCTCATTTTTGGCTCAATGGGTTCGTCAATAAGCAAAATATGCGTTATTGGTTGGTTGAAAACCCACATGTGCTTCATGAATCAACACTTCATCCACAAAAAATAACTGTTTGGTGCGGTTTGCATACCGGCGGCGTTGTTGGGCCATATTTTTTCGTCGACGATAACGATCGGCACGTTACTGTGAATGGTCAGCGTTATCGCGCCATGATCACCGATTATTTTTGGCCCGAATTGGAAGATATGGACTTGGTCGACATGTGGTTTCAACAGGATGATGCGACAAGGCACACAGCACACGCTATGAAGTGAACGATTTATTGAAGAGTAAGTATAGTGAGCGTGTTATTCATTCATTCCTGCGATTTAACGCCGCTTGACTATTTTCTGTGGTTCTACGTTAAGTCATTGGTTTATGCCAACACGCCGACGACGTTGGAAGAGCTCAGAGCCAACATTGAACGCGAAATAGCGGCCGTTTCGGCCGAAATGTGTGGCCGAGTCGTTGAAAATTGGGTCCAACGAATCGACCGCTGCAAACGTGCCCGCGGTGGCCATATGAACGAAGTCGAGTTCCATTCATAAATGTTTTGATTGCACTTCAAGCCAATAATAAAGTTTTTGAAATATCTGCCTTTCTTTGACAGATCCTCTACCAGCCTTTTTTATGGATCGTCCATCCTGCCTGTGGTTTTTGATCCTTCAAGATACCAGAGGGGTGCACCAGTGACTGATGGACGCATGGCTGCCCGTCAACCTTGTAGGATTTTAAAGAACCAACAGAAAAAAAAGTGGATGGGTGAAGCCAAAAGAAAAGCGGAAAAAGCAGGACTTGTTGTGGTAACTTTTTAGGAGTAGTTGTTGCAATTTCTAGTGGCGCGCTAACTCTAAGTACCATAGCATACATTTTTATTGGATCAATGTGTATCTCAACAGCTCACACTGGAACCAGAAAGCCTTAGGTTCGTCTGTTAGGGATGGAAGGCCTTTTTTGTTGAATGCCCGTTTAATTAAATAAAATGGTGAGCCATTTCCCCGCTCATTTTCAATATATTTCGGAGATTGAATGTATTGCGAGTGTTTGTTCATTGCGCAGCAATCTTACAGCCTGCTCATAGGTTATGAAAGTACCTTTTTCAATTTCCAATACAATGTCTCTACTGCTATCGCACATGCTCTTGTTACTGATTTATTTGCCTCTAACTCATTGTGCACTTTTTCGGCTGTGTTATTTCCACGCTTCAAAGGCTTGCCTTTTGTTCTTTATCTGTTTCTCTATTTTTATGAATAACGAGTAGAGTCTTCGCATTAATTTTACATTTTTCTCGAAATATGGTATGTATATCTTCGCCCGCTGTATTCCCCGTTCCGAAACCGTTTCCTTCATGACAGTTTTCATATTCGAAGTTAGATTGTTCGACGTGAGGTTTTATGAAAATCATGAAAATGAAAATGATTTCCACCTTTGATATTCCATATGATAGCTCATCAAAATAGAGCCAAAATATATTTTCTTCTGATTGCTGACTACTAACTTACGGAGTGTATTCACTTACAATATTTTACGTTTCGAGTTTAATTATCTATTTCATTGCCATTGGTTGGTAATTGTTGATGCGCTTATGATTTTATCTGGCAGTATTCATGTATGTTTGTATGTTTTCGTTTGTAAGCCAACTAGCGGGCTCTGTTTCCGAAACTTCGCCACGTGGTTTTTTAAATGCATATTATGTTTAACTTCTTCTAGTTCGAAACTTTTGCCCGTCTCTGCGATTTATAGAATAGCTATTTTGTTTTAAATAATTTAATAAGGCAA
Organism: Volucella inanis; assembly: GCA_907269105.1. Lineage (NCBI taxonomy): Eukaryota > Metazoa > Arthropoda > Insecta > Diptera > Syrphidae > Volucella > Volucella inanis. Next base: position 71,345,531 of record OU026154.1, on the reverse strand, counting down.
TTTAACACACAAAAAAGACAAGAGAATTATAAAAAATTTCAATATTATTTACTAAATATATTAGGCTCATATTAATGTATGTCTGCATTGTTTAGTGAACAGATTGAATTAATATCATACTAATAACTTAAATTTGTAAACTAAAACGCAAATAGCACTTGCCTGCTTATTACAGGTGCACTTAAGTCTAGTCCCGCAGCTGCTCTCACAATTACTCTATTGGACTTGGTTATCTAAGAAACTACTACAAAAAAAGCTGTTCGCCTAAGGGAGTTAAACCACTGAAGGTACACCATTAATGTCCATTTCACCATATTAAACAACATACGAATCGAAAATACAGTTACCAACTATTTATAATATCCCATTAGTGCTTTTGGTCGCAAATAGAGGTTCAAAATACCGAAGGGAGCATGTGCATACATAAGCGAAAAAAAAAAAACAATATTTTTCTATACCAAGGCTTGAAAAGTGAAATATAGTGAACGAGCAAGCAAATACTCAGAAGAAAACTAATTTGCTGCAGAATTTACTAATCAGATATTTTGGCTGACCAGGCTGTCAGAGTACTAGATTTATCGCAAATGAACATATGCGAACGTACATCTAGCGTATCTTTGAGATGGCTATTAAAGCACACTATACATCCACCAAGATCATTTCGAAAATAGGGGCATCTTGTCACAACACTGGACAAAGTTTCTCACCATGTCGTTGGAAGGCACGACAGACTCGGAATAAGGATCTTTTTTAAATTTGATAAATTGTTGACCTACTACTCGCTTTTAATTCTTCCTACATCAGCTTACTCCTGCCTTCATCATCAAATATTTACAACAGCCCACCAATCAAACTTCACCTAACCCACAAATATTTTTAAACAACAAATCGGTATAGGATAACTCGTCTCAAAAACAAATAACATACATATTCTCACACCATTGTCATTAAGTCAAAAATTCCTTGTTATGTCAGTTGCACACTTTCAAAGATCAAAGTATTCTAAGAAAGTTGCTGTGAATTTGAAAATCTCACAATGTTAAAAACTCTGTCGGTGCTTACAATTTAATTGAATCTAACGGCTGACTACACACTAATTACAGGCAGATGACGACAATGTCGTCGCCTTCTCACCTAACATACATACCTACCATAGTTTTGAAACAGGAAATTAAATGTCTTAATTTACATTCAAATTTCCTGTGCCCGCTAAGTAAAGCGCAGCATATCCTCGATTACTGTACATACATCTATTCATAACATACAAATCTGTTTGAATTGGCAGTGGGACGAATTTACATATTTTTCGTACATACCTATGCAAATGTATTAATGGGTATACACTTTTAAATGTCGATATAGGTATGTACATATGCACATATCTAGGCATTGGTATGGACGAGCATCCACGCAAATCTAAATTTTGTAATTCTAATTAAAGTTTTCCAGTAAACTTACGCGTTTACACCACCTATTAGAAGAAACGGTGAGTTTGTATTTCGAGGGCATATTTGCTGAATTGCTAATGCGTGAAGAGAGTACCAAAAGTTGCAGTTAATTTCCTGAAAGCAATTTAAACTTTGCATCTACGATTTGCTTTTCATCGATTGTTTCATTTACCGGACAAAGATGTCTTATTAGCAATAGACGGGGTTAGGACTATGCATGGAGATAGTAAACTGTAAAAGTGATTCAATTATTTTTCGGCCGACAACTGGGTTCTTGTTTTAAATTTTTGTTTAAATTAATGAAAACACTATTTGTTTGTACCCTTCCTCTGGACGAGATGAATTTAAAATATGGCTTTTTAGAATAAAAAGAAAATAATAAAAACTGGCTACAGACCACGTTTCTTTTTTTTTCGGCTGCCTTGTCGCGACAGGAAGGCTTAATAGCCAAAACTCCTAATGTTCTGAAAATAACCCACGTGAGATGTCGAACGAAGCGCCAAAGACGTTCAAACTAGAGGTAAACCTACTAAGAGTATGACGGTGACTCATACTTAAGGTGGTACTCAAAATAGCGACAATCCACTAGTGTCCTTTTCGAATGCGCCCTGGGCGTGGATTCTGGAGGACCGAACCATCACACTTCAAACCTCACCGCTATAGGCGCTGACACAGGAGCTGGTGGATCACTTGATTCCTATGACTCCAACGGCTCTTTATACGACACATTTTTTAGATTGGGGTGGAACGATGGAAGGAGTACCGGAGATGCCCTGTCTGTTACGGTTAAACTCCATCAGAATAGACCAGTGGTTTCTCAGAGTGCTGTTTTTGTGGCTTGGAAAGCCAGGTGTTCTAAGGAGAGGCGAGACAAACCGTTTTTTGGAGTCATGTGAAATTAATAGTGACATTTCTCCATAAAGGCAACAAACAAAAGACAAACACAGGATATAATCGAAACACTGACAAAAACGAACATTAACCAAGGAAGAACAGTTACTCCAACAGAATAGACCACTGGTTGGTCAGAGTGCTGCTTTTGAGAGCTTGTTTCAGCAAAGCCCACATGCAGGCCAAAGAGGCCATTCTTTGGAATCTGGTAAAAGCGACAGAGACATATTTAGTGTAAGCTTATTCCGCGAGACAGCCACACATAGGATATGATTGAAACACTGTTGAAAAGGAAAAATAACCAAGGAAAAACAGTTACTGAAGTACATTACCGAATTATCAACTACAGCTGTTTCCGGGTACAACAACGAAACGGTATTTTAGCAAGATAACAAGACTCCAAAGCAAATACTTTTTTGTTAAACTCTAACTTATAAAACAAAATATTAAAGTACAAATGCTATTTTGTTTTTACTTAATTGTAAGCTTTCAAAAATTTCTGTTGGATCCCTTCTATTACATTCTAGTGTTTCTTAATATATATGATCTCTAACTTAGTTAGAGATTATTTATTTTTATTCTATTTCGTCTAATACGTCTTTTCGGTTTACTTTCTGTTAGTTGATTTCCCAGTTTTTTGTCTAAATTGAGTCCATTAATAAGTCCTCGCCTACCTTAAGTAGTAGTTGCTAAGTTTAAATGTATGATATGTGTTGGACATGTGAGTGGTCTTATAATTCCTACTGATTCCTAATGATAGAACGTAATCCTGCTTAGTTATTATTTATATAAATGACAATTATGTACCATATATTCTTATTAACGTCAGAGATATGCAATAAATGTTTTCTTTACAAAACACCGGTCAACACAACACCGGTCGGCACAACGTGCCGACTATCAACCTAGCTGAGGGCCCAGAATCTCTAAAAATAGCCCCGTTGAAAAGTATCTGGATACCTGCGATACAGCGAATATCTGTACACATGGACCATCCTTTCTCTGCTACTCGTGGGATCTGTAATGGATAATATCTAAAAAAAAAAAAACACGAGGCCGGTACTCCTTTAATACCGGGCGATAGAACGGTGACAACCGGCAAGGCTCCTGCATTGCCGAGTAGAAGTAAAGCTGTAGCAGGCTATGGTGCTACCACTTTCTCTGCCTCTAGCAGCAGCAATTTTGTGGCAGGCCAAGAACTTGTCGCTGCTTCTAAAACTCCTCCCCCTAAGTAGGAATCAGGCGCTAAGCCGCATTTGCAAGCTTCATTTAAGGTGCTCTACATAAAACATCGAAATGCTTTACGCATTATCAAATGACTAAAACAGCGCAACTCCTGGGCCATCCAACAGCAAGCTTCTCCTTGTTTAACTGAAACTTTAAATACAACCTTAGATCTTGGAGCGTCGATATCCTTTCCTGAAATGGGCAGCGACGACTATATCTGAGGCGGCAATTAAGTAGTCTCTTCTTCTGACACTCTGTCGGAAATGGAAACCGATGACGAACTAAAATGTATATATATATATACTATATGATCAGAGGAAGAAGATGAGCTCTTAGGTACATGTTCAGAATCGGAGGACTCGAACAACACCGTGGTGGAGGCTACTTTGGTAAATTGTAGCAATGAATCTTCATCACTCAAAAATGGCTTCTGCTGTACTTATTCTGCGGCTTTCCAAAAACGCAGAAGACATCATCCTAATCCAGGAACCATGGATTATAGAAGGCGTGATTCATGGACATGGGACAGATGTATATGGTCCACTCTATAAAAGTGACAAAGCTAAGATTAGAACTTGTAAATTAGTTAAACGCAGACTTAACCCATTTTTACTTCCTAATATCAGCGACCCCGACTTAACCTTTGTCAGACTACATAGAGGCACCTACTTGCTGTCATCGACATATTTTGGCCACGATCCTGTGGGCCCTCCCTCTAGTGATTACCAGGAAAGGTGGTACTGCAGCGCTTACGTTCGTACCGTGTGATGATGGGCAGTATCGACATCAACGATATAGGTGAGTCAATTTTTGACAATATTATAAGTACTTACCTTATTGTTCGGAACATTGGAAATGAGCTTACTTTTATAACAAGAAACCGACAGGAAAGGCTAGATATCACTCTTGTCTCCGACAACATCACTCAAATTTTAATGAACTGGATTGTATCGTCTAAACACTCATTTTTAGACCATAGACTCAGACTCACATGGGGAGTTGATCAGTCTTATGCTAAATAGCAGTATAATTAACTTTAAACTGGTTGGGACTTCTGCTAAAAGTATTAGTAGCAGAAGTACGCGGCAAGGCAAGGTCCTTCTCCCCTTCTCTGGAACTTAGTTATTAACGAACTGTTGATATACCTGAATGCGGGCAGCAGCAGGGACGATTGCGTATGCAGATGACGTTGATATAGCCGTCTCAGGTAAGTATCTTAGTACCATCTAAGAGGTTCTTTGGCTAAATCTTAATAGATTAACCCGTTGGGCAGATAGCTATAGATTGGGACTAAACTTATATAAAATTTATCGTGTTCTATTTTCTAGGAAATATAAAATTCAAATTAGAGACCCTCCATCAATAAACGGTACCAGTGTAGTGGTTTTCGATACAGCAAAATATCTGAGTCTCATTTTTGGCAGGAAACTATTCTGAAAATCTAACAGTCCAAGGATTAGATATTCTGTTTCACTTGACAGCCCCCGATATCTTCAGAAAACTCCACTTAGGGGCTTGTTCTACAATGACTTAAACGTTCTAAAGAATATAGACGTAAGCAGTCTCCTACGCTTCATCATAATCTCAAATTGGTTTTATGAGTAAGAGGATCACAAATCCACTTGGCATCACAACGGGCCAATAGACCTATGTTGGTTGGTCTTTCCAACCGCTACTTTTACCTACCTACCTCAGCTCTTAGATTTCTGAGAAAACCATGGGCCACTACTTTAAGACTGTCCCATGCTAGCCTTTTATGAGTATTGGCAGCCGTAAAAACTCGTTTCTGGCTATTATTTTCTTTATTTGTGGTCTGACGGAAATACTAGCTTCGGATGACTTAGGAAACAATTCTTTAGATATATATTTTCAGAATATATTGTTTCAGAATCTCAACGAAGAACTTTTAAATGCAATGAAGGCATCAATGAACGAACGGAATTCCGATTTCTTCATATAAGCCCTTCACATCATTACAATAGTAAAGTTTGTCTTTGAATCTTTTTTTGGTAGGTGATCTATGGCCGTTATTGCGGTTGTCGATCATCGATTTTTGATTTCGGTATTGCGAGTGTCGATTTTGATCGACGATTGTCGATTGTGATCGACTATTGTCGATTTGAGAGCTGTTTTTAGTCGATCGAAATTGTTTGATCGTTGGTGTATGGCTTGCGGAAAAATAAATTGAAATGTGAGTATTTTCATAAAAAAATTAGGTTTATATAAAAAAAAAACAATAAATTTGAATTTAGGGCGAAGAAAGTGACCAATAAAACACAGCTGGAGCATTAAGTAAAATCAATGGAAGAAATTCCAGACATTGCCAAAGGAATTTGTGTTAAGAATCAAGCTAAAATAAGATGGGAAAAAATAGCAATAGAACTGAATAGTTTAGGACCTCCTGTTCGTACATGTGAGAAATGGATCAAGGTAAGAAAAAAAAAAAATTAATTATCAGATTATATGCTCTTACAATATTAACTTAAATTTCAACCCTAGGTTTGGATTGATTTCAAATTTAAGATAAAAAAAAGTCAGAGAATAAAATCGAGATGAAGGCAACGGGTGGTGGACCAAATAAGCTACACTTCTTTAGTCCCTTAGAAGAATCAATCGTCAATCTCTTAGAAATAATACTTTTGCAGATTCAGTTGGTGTTGAATTTGGTGAGGTGACGGAAAGAGTGTTAGACCAGGACCAGGAAAATCATCGTCCTGAAACTTCAGGAACTTTGAGTATTAAACGGACGTAAGTGTAACACCGATCAAAAGTTCACTCGACAGTATTCACTTCGAAAAGAAATCCCAAAAAAGGGACACTGAAAAAAGCAAGCCAAAGAAAACTTTTGAAGATGGGCTGATTTTTTTAGAAAAGCAAACAAATGCTCAAGAAAAATTCTATAATGAGCTAAGCAGATGTTAAATCAAGCTGTAGAAATACTGAGGAGTAAAAAAAACACACTATTTGCAGAAAGACACTATTAAGAAGCTGTTGGCATTAAAAAAAAGAAAAGCTGGCAGTTTATAAAAGCGAAGTCAAAAGTAATCAGAAGGACAGAGCTATTAATATAAAATTAAAACAGCAAATGTTAGAGTTGCAGAGAGAAGTGATTCTTGAATATTTATGTGAAACACCTTTCGTATTTATGAATTTATTTTGTTTTATTTTTTTACCTGAAGTTTTGTTTGTTTGTTTTTTTAGGAAGTGAATTATTTTGTTATTTAGAGACGTAAGCAACATATGTGATAAAAGCAATGAATTAAAAGATTTTTTATTTAATTTTTCAACTCTTTTATTTGAAAATTACATCTGCATTGACCGCAGAATGTTGTTCCCGATTTCAACTGCTTCATTATTTCCGGAACGTTCACCCGTTATATGTTCTCCTCTAAGATCTGCATTTATTTTATCGTCAGCAGTCATATCTTCTTCAACTAAAGGAATATTGTACGAAACACATATATTGTGAAGAGCCGCACAAACATTTATAATCTGCGTAGCTTTTTTCGGCCTGTAATGCAACTCTCGTGCTCTTAATAAACACCGAAAACTATTTTTTAAAACCATGATTGTGCGTTCAACGATATTTCTCGCCTTTGCATGTTTTTTGTTGAATGTAGGAACGAATTTTGTTCCGGATTCTTGAATGGTGTTATTAGATATGGCTTCAGAGAATATATAGCATCTCCTAAAATATACTTGAATGTTATTTAAATTTAGGAAACATTTGTTTCGTAGTACCCAATAGCCATGAATATCTTTCCCCTCTTTGGTATTCTTCTTCTAAAATTGACTTTAGGTTCGACATATTACAAACATATGAGTCGTGTGCCGATCCGGGATATCTTGCATTGATCAAGCGAACAAACATTTTATCATCACAAACCTGGAAAGAAAATGATAGGTATGTATTCAAAAACTTGAATTGCTTGTGATATAAAACTTACTACCAAAGCATTTATGCTATAAAATCCTTTTCGGTTATAGTAGGTATGTTTCAATTCCTTCTTAGGAGACGCAATTTTTATGTGTGCACCATCAATGCAACCTATTATGCCTGGTATTCCACTTCGTTCAAAAAATGCATTTTTGCTCGGAATTTTTCAGTTTCGGAATAATTAAACTTAATTCATTTGAAACAAGTATATGTTTCTAGTACTTGGAAAATTTCTTTTAGTACTAAAAACACGGTGGGTTGTGCCAGACCGAGACAGTATTCATTTCCTACACAGATCTGGTACGATCCATGAGCACAGAATCTCAAAGCCGTTGCCAGTTTTAAAATATTTGGAATAGAAAAGCTTCTTACAGTTGGCTTTAGCTTACTTTCTATTTCCGTAAAGAAATCTTTGAATGCCAATTTAGACAAACGGAAATATTTCACAAAACTGGAAAGGTTAAATTGAAGTTAGATATGTATTTGATTTTTCGAACAAAATACTTACACCTTTTTCTCCAATGCTTAAGGGTTTGAGGCGTCTCTTATCCTTTTTCTTTTTCTGGCCATTTCAATATTAGAGTTACTATTATTTTCATCATCTGAATCACAATTCAATGGAGCTCATTTTTAAGTTTTCTTCAAAAATATTACCGCAATGAATAAATAAGCAAACAAAAACTGTCAAAAAAAACTGTATTCACAATAGTCACTTTTATGGTTTTTATTTACAATAATACAATCCTTTGTCGATTGAGTTACACAATACCAAACTTGAAATCATTCGATTCGAAAATCGACAATCGAAAATCGACGAATTGATCGACAATCGACAACCTCAATACGACATTATTATTTGTTTCAAGCTTATTCCACTGTTTCAATTGAGAACCCAGAATTTCTGTTTTACGTTGGGATAGGTTTAGATCTCTAGCCAAGTCTTTAGCCAATGTTCGGACATTAGTGATTTGATCACGAAGTCATCGTTCTCATAACCGGCACTAGGACATTAGGATTAAGATAAAACTATATGTATATCTTAGCTCTTGCGGTCATTTCTGAAGCTACCGTCACACAAAATACGTTATATCGCTGCAAGGTGCATTCGTAGTCTAATAAATGAATCAAGTGAGTGAAATGTTACATCTTTTGCAACCGCTCCTTCACGATTTTACTTAATACCACACGTTTCTCTTTATATACTCATATCAATGTGACGTAAAAAAATACATTTTTTTCCAAAAATAATTGATGAGTTTGCTTATCTTTCGGTATAAAGAATTTGAATTAGAAATGAAAACTCAAAAAAAATTTTTTTTTCTGTTAACCTGTGTAATTCTACAATTTTGTGGTTTAACTACATTTCTTCATCTTGAGTCTCCTTTATTTTGGCATATATAGGGTTTTCCAATAGGGATTTGACAACTTTGAATTTAATTTGTGAACGCACTCTTTCACTAATCATCAAACTGTCACTGTCAATTTATTCAGTAAACTCAACATTTTTATCATGGTAAAGTACACTAACGAGCTACGTTCTCCGATTGGGTTGTGGAGAAGATGCGCCAAGATGATGAATTTCATAGCAAAATCATCTTCAGTGACGAAGCTCATTTTTGGCTTAATGGGTTTGGCAATAAGCAAAATATGCGTTATTGGTCGGGTGGAAACCCACATGGGCTTCATGAATCACCACTTCATCCACAAAAAATAACTGTTTGGTGCGGTTTGCATGTCGGCGGCGTTATTGGGCCATATTTTTTCGTCGATGATAACGATCGTCACGTTACTGTGAATGGTCAGCGTTATCGCGATGTGATCACCGACTTGTACGACATGTGGTTTCAACAGGATGGTGCCACAAGCCACACAGCACACGCTACAATCGATTTATTGAAGAGTAAGTATGGTGAGCGTGTTATCTCAAGACATGGGGCAGTCGATTGGCCGCCTCGTTCGTGCGATTCAACGTCGCTTGACTACATTAAGTCATTGGTTTATGCCAACACGCCGACGACGTTGGAAGAGCTCAGAGCCAACACTGAACGCGAGATAGCGGCCGTTTTGACAGAAATGTGTAGCCGAGTCGTTGAAAATTGGGTCCAACGAATCGAGCGCTGCAATCGACCCGCGGTGGCCATATGAACGAAGTCGAGTTCCATTCATAATTGTTTTGATTGTACTTCAAGCCAATAATAAAGTTTTGAAATTTCTCAAATGGTTTGCCTTTTATTTAAAAAAAAATTTGTCAAGTCGTTATTAGAAAACCCTATATTTATATATAATTAAACTACTTGATTTCAAAGTTTATGGTGGCTCCCTATTTCGATTTCTTTTATATTAAAGGCTGTATTTGCTTTGAGAGGATTTAAAACTTAAAATCAAATAAAAAATATAGAACTCGTGATAAGAGCCATGGTATTAGATTTACTGGAGAGATAATTGTATTGTATAATTCTATAGTGCTAACCTTGGTTTTGCGCGTATAGGTGAAGTGGTTTCATAGAATAAATCGGAATCTTAAAGTCCAGCTTTCGATCACTTTTTCGAGCATTTGGTGCCGTATATCGGCAATAACGAGACGAATTTTGGTTTCCAATGCGTTCATCGTCCAACAGAAAAAAATCAAAAAAATGTTAAATCATACGATTTAATGATTTAATGATTTAATGATTTCACAGTTTATAACGCGAAACTATACGCCTATCGAATGTTTTCTTCAGCTAACACCAAGACTAACACCATTCCACTGGGAAACAAAAAGTTCAGTAATTATGTATTAATAGCCTTCTTCATTGATTTCAACCTTCTATACGGCATTATTTTTGAAGAATTATTGACTTACGGTTTCACGATCCCATTAAGCACAACAATCAGTGACTTTTTGTGAATGAAAAAATGTATCAATAATATCTTGTGAGTTTTCTTCACTCCAAATGCTTGTTTGACGTAGCTACCTAAACTGACGTTGCAAGCAAAAATGAGTTATATCGCTGATGTTGTAAGCTCGTAAAGCGAGATCTTCCGCTTTTTTCAAGCATTAAGTGCCTTTACAAGCTTGGGAAAATTGACGCTTGAGCGGCTAGCAAATCTGAAATGACCTTCTTCTACTGCGATAGCTATTTTCGATTTATTAAAGAGACCCCTAGTTAGGTACAGTGCAGTAAAATATATAGCCTTGTCGAGTATTATCTGTATCTTATTGATGATGCGTCATAAAATTAAACTCAACTATAAAGGGAAGATAATTATGGAAGAGGAGAACTGGAAATCGGTAAGCCCAAACATGAATATGGTATAACGAAAATATCGCATTAAACGTAAGCTTATCTTTTTTATCATTATAGAAGGTGAAAACCTCGAAAAACACTAGAAACCTCCCCTTAATCATGATCAGTCAAAGAAAGATCGGAAAATAGTAGTGAACGATTTAATCTTCTCGTTTTTACTTTTTTGTTGACTACGACTTAGCTGCCCCCACAAGTTGTTTATGCTTCTGCAGTGCTAATCGCGTTAGGTAGGTTCTTTGTTCTTCCACTTGGGTTTCGTATCTAGAGTTATTCCTTGATCTTTTGTCTCTTTTGCATACGGTATTTGCGCCGAGTTGATGAACAGAGGTAAGTTGCTTACCTTTCTGTACGTAAGATCTACATACGTTGATTTCGTTGATTTCGCCAAGTCTTCGTCCACTTGCATATTTTGTCGGAAGCTCATTAAAATAATAAGATAATTCTGTCAGTAGCGAGGCTAGCCGGATAGTCTGCGAATGTATTTACGAATGTCTCTTCATCTTGAGTAATGTCCTTTGTAAGAACAAAATCGGACCAAAAACGCTTGAGGTACACCTTCGTGAATTCTTTTGCATTCCTTGTATCAGTAAGATTATTCTATAGATTCTTTCCGGTAAGATACTTCAGGCCTTCGTACCATACATGTCAAAGACTTGTGATATATCGAGAAAAGCGCTTGAACATATATTTTTCTCTTCTGGAGCTTTTTCAATCGCATTTGTTATTCGATAGACCTGATCGATTGTGGAAAATTTGAGCTAAAAGTCGAATTGATTATCTTTGAGACTGTAACCGCTTTAGCAGATGTTTCTCGAAAACTTATTTGGAGAGAGTCAAGTTCTATTTTTTATTCTCGGAGTGCTTATTGCAGTCTTTGATGTAAAGGGAGGATCCTCTTCTTGCATTTTCCCCAGGGTGATGGGCATGATTATCTTTGTAACAGTTAATTTTGGCTCCAAATCGCCTTTTTATGTAGGTTTCCGAAATCAAGCATATTCAATTATCAATATTTTTTTTCGTAAGAACACTTGTTATTCGTCAATTTTTTCCAGAAGATCGTTGCAAATTATGGTAATATTTTGAGCAACTTTTACATATTCATGTTTTGCTGTTTTTCTTTTGAGGCCTGAACTCCAGCTTGATCAATTTGTCCAATATAACTTAGTTAATCTTCGTTTGTTTCTGAAGTCTTTCCAGAATGACAGGTAATTTTTGAGAGATCAGATTGTTTTCTTGTGCCAGGGTCGGGCTTTTCGGTGCACTTGAACCGAACGATGTTCCCTTGTGCATATTTTATATTCTCTTTTAACGGTCCTTTTGACTAACTTAACGGTGTAAGACTTATCGACTTCGGGATGTTTTAAGCTTCGGTCTAGTTGTACTTATTTCTTGAGAGTATAGCATATTTTTTTAATTTCTTTGGCAATCTTGCAACCTCGATAATTCGTTGGCCTCTTTCCTGTGCAATTCGCGCCTTATGATAGAACATTTTCTATGACGTCCCTTACGAAAACTGGAATAGCTTTTTGAACTTATATTCGTAAGTATACCATTGAATTTCACGGTGCTTAATTACTGAGACCGAGCTCGATAAGTCTCGAAGTCGTCGACCTTAATTTTCTCCTTGCTATTGTACTTCGTCCTCAGTTAATTTTTGAGGAGGTTACGCAGCTTTCCGCAATTTCACAACTATAAAATTATGTCTACGCATTTTTTAATGTAAACTTTCTTAAATTGTAATAATTGTAATAAATTGTAATAAAGTTTGTATATTCAGGATCAATAAATAAATAAAAAAATAATATAATAATACCTCTTTCATTTTTCTCGTACAAAGAGCACCAACGTTGTTGAAAGTATTCTCTTCCCTCAAGTCTAGCGCAGTCAGGATTGAAACGGTTTTTATAAAGACTATTCTGTCTATTACCCTTCTGTTCATAACACATAATTTAAACATCACCCTGATGATCGGAATTTTCTCTCATCAATGAAAAATCATACCAAGTCATAAAAGTACTTTCTTTTATGTCCAAAGTTTTCGAAAGTATAATGAAATCTAATATCTACCTCAGCGTACATTTATTATCACCCAAAGAGTTCTGTTTCCGTGAAATGCATAGTTGCAAATGAGCCATCTTAACCGTGACATGACATGACATGACATTCGCCATGCATTGGATAAATATAAGCCTACGTTCTTAGTGCTCTTAGATTTCTTTGAAGCCTTTGACGCTGTGAACTACACTTATTTGGGTAATAGGCTATTATCCGCTAGTGCGGAAACCTAATCAACCTATCTTCGGCAAAGCTAGTAAGCTGTTCCAGTATCAAATAGGATGTCGAATATTTACCCAATCACAAGAGGGGTTCTTCAAGGGTCGATACAGGGACCTCTTTTATTCTGCATATATATTAATTAACTTTATAACTCAATACAAATATATGCTGATGATGTTTAATTATTACATAGCAGTCTACTTGGGTCCATAGAAAAGTGCACCTATAATATTACCAGAGACTTGGAAAAGATTGCTCTTTGGTCGAAAACAAATGGACTGTTTTCATATCCATTAAAATCTAAATGCCTCGTCATAAGTAGAACCAACTTAGATCTAACTTATTCTCCTAACAATTTATTAAATAATCATGTAATTTAATACACTCAAACGGCTTTAAATCTAGGCTTTCTAACAACAATTTAAATTGAGATTCCCATATAAAAGCACCGGTAAATGCATAAAAATGCGCATAATGCTTGCGAAAATACTAATAATACCTTTTCTAATTCTTAAATGTTATTCAAAGTAACTGTATTTAGACGACAATCAATTTGTCACTTTCTGTCATACTAAGCACATCACTAAGCTAATCAAATTAACTCTAATAGTCAGTAAAACTAAAACTAAATCTAATAAATCTAAGTAAGCTTAGCTTATGAATTATAACGTTTAAAATCTAGTGTTTCTTATTCTGTAAAATAAAACAAATACTTGTTGCATTATATCGTTAACATAGCTTCGCATCTCGTAATGGCTTAAAGAATTGGAAATAACCATCACAGCTGTCATGCGCTATTGTAATGCGTTGGTTAGCTAAGATCAGAGGATAATGACTATATTCTAGCCTTACTCTTACTCATGAGACCAACTACCTAAGATAAACGAAAATACGACAAAAACAACTCACCTACGCAAAACATCTGACCTGAGAAGGCAACAGAACCTGGAACCAGACACAGTCTCAGACCCTTAAATTAGATCAACAACCGGAAGTGAGTCGCTAGCACAGCTTCTATAAGGTTTCTGAATAAGATAACTAAAAAGGCTCCTTTTTTAATGAAGACATAACAAGACGGTGAAGCGTACAGACGTCTGATATCACCTAAAGCTCCGGAACTTGATTAGTCTGAACCAAAAGACACAGGGAAAACAATGGTTAAACACACGGATCAAAAACAGACCAAAGACGTACCGGCTGGCAACCCCAGATCTAAGACCCCTCAAAAGGTCGAAAAATAGGACAAGTTAGCTAATCTAAACCTTTTGTCACCCTCGCGACTACCGGAAAAAAAAGTAGAGGTTGAGAGATGATATCAAAGCGGAAAAAGCCCTCAATTAGTTTCGAGAGCACATCATTAAACGTCAAACTACCGATGGAAAAATTAAACAGGAGGGATGGCTGGATGAAGCCAGCGGCCCAGATGAATTCGTTTTATACGGAGTGGGTTGACAAAACTCGGTTAAGTTGGTTGAATGTGTGAATGAATTATCTCTGAGGTTCCTTCAAAAGGCTATTTCCGCAGCCGGAAAATTCTGAAAGGGAGCCTCGATGTTGATTATTCCCAAAACTGACCTTTCTCTAGGCCACCACATATAAGTATTGGTCAATGTGAAGAGGCCAAGAAGAAAATCTGCTATTTGCCGCAAATAGGCAAATTGTGCAGAACCTAAAGAAAAAGTCGGGAGTGATAAATTGCGGGATAGGTTTTCTATCCCATGTTTTCTCTAAATTTACAACATTTACTGCTAAAAATATAAATCTACTGCGTGTTTTTAGTTAATTTATTGAGAAATTCAACTACTGGGGTCCGAAACTTGAAGGCTGGTCTGGTAGTCGGCTGCAATGTCAACGCAGATACCACAATCAATGGGTAAGCACAGATATCAACGATATCTTGTTACTTGTTGTGTGTAAAATGGGAAATCGCTTCACTTTTCATACAACAAACAAAGATGATCTACTTAACAATCACAAACATGCATGCCCAAACATACATCAAAAAGTGAGAGTTTTTTATACTATAATTAGAGCCCGCACAACGGATTTTATTTTCCCTTAAGATGTTTACATATAGCGCGGGCGAGGTGCAACTAATGAAAGAAAAAAGAGTACCGATGTTCGTTGGCTTTAAATGTTTCCAAGCTATAGTGACTATGATATAAACAGCTTAGCAGGGCATTCCATAAGGGAATTGTACGGCTTAGGAAAGAAACACGATATTTTAGAGTACATACGAAGGTGGGAAGAATATATTGGATTAGATGTAACAAACAAGAGACCAATGATGAAAATTAAAAATTACTTTGTGAATATTAGACTTCAAAACATCAAAGACAACTTGAATCTAACGATCCGAAAGGTAGTTTTTAATCTATTGAAGAAAAGAGTCGTCGTTCCCAAATTTTTTTTTGGGAAAAAGATACTTTTTCTGAAAAAAGAGCTTGATGCCAAACTTTGTTAAATGTCTAAGAAATATCAAGTGCAACTATTTTGCTTTCGCCAGATTGGTGCAAACTTTGGTTATACTCTTCTGTTAAGATATGCCATAAAATTACCAGTGGACCTGTTGCTACAAAAAACGGTACTGCTGGTCATTGAGAAATTTACGTGTTTCGAGATATATCATGAGCTGACGGTTTATCAGAGTTTCCATGATTTTGAAAAGAATGGACGTAAGTGCAATGGGCCCGTAGGGGGAGAAAGAAAAAGATTCCTCTTTTTTAGGGACCGGCTGGACAAATGCTGTTTTCCATCTGCTCGGAAAGGGTCCTAAAAAGTAGGATTGATGAAAAAGCTTATGCAATGGTTTTGCCCTCTTTAGGAGAAAGGGATATATACCATCTGAACCAGCGGATTTGTGAATGTTTAGATCTTTAAATACTCTTGATGAAGGTGTTGAACTGGCCACAAAGTATGCAGCAAGATTGGCTTTATCCAAAGAGTTGACAACTTTAATATCATAGTAAACGGGTATTGGGGTGGAGCATGAGGCATTTTTGACCGAGCAAAAATTGTTACTACCTTTATGATATTCTACAATAGTATTTTTGGCCTTAGTTTTTGGTCATATTGAAATTTCACATATTTGACAAAGACGTTGCAGTCATTTCTGGCGCTTTTGAACTTTTTTCGGTTTTCCTCTACCGGGTTGCTCTTGTAGGACCGATGAAACATTTCTCGTACCCTGAAAGCCTCTTTACAGTTCAAGTCGTGCCATACCTTTTCTTTTGGTCTGATACTCTTCATCTGATGGGCGAAAAAGGATCTTAATTCATAATGTCAGTGCTCATATCAGCAGCTGCATCCAGTCAGCCAGAAGACGAAGAGAAAAACAATGTTATCAGCCAACAATCAAACAACTCGATCAGACAGCAATTAGTTTAAATAGCACTAAGCATAATAATGTATGTAAGTCAATTTTAAATTTGTATCAATAAAGGAAGCGCATTTATAGTGCAGAAAATATTTTCATTTTTTGATTAAATATAATCTGAAAAGATTAGAAATGACAACGCAACTTTTTTAGGTTTTGACGATGTAATCCCCTTTCAACTTATTAGATTTTTTCCAGCGGTGCTGCAAATTTTTTAGTCACTCCTTATAGTACGAATTTTGTTGGTCTCTAAAATACTCCTTCGCGGCAGCGACGACTTTCTCGTTCAACCCGTACTTACTTCCGGCGAGCGATCTTTTAAGATTTGGGAACAAAAAGAAGTCGTAGGGAGCCAAACCCGAGAATACGGAGAATGGGGAAGCAATTCGTCGTGCATTTCTCTGTCAAGCAGCAGCAACACGATACGGTCCTCGGCCTGCAAATCATAACCCATTTAAACGGGACAGGAGTCCCTCATAGAAAAACTAAAATGTAGCGAATCAACAACACAAGCCATGAGGAATTTCAGTCAGAAGAAGTTGAAAATTTCGAGTTACAATACGAGAGAAGTACTTTTTTAGGCGTATAAACGGGTTGTCATGTACCAGTTACAATATTATTGGACACAGAATCCACTAACAACTATATTAGTTACAAATGTAATATCAGTAAGTCTATACTCATTAAGCCTTTTCAAACAAAATCTTTACATGGATTATCTATAATAAAATCTAAAAAAGTGATAACTATATTAGGACATACTTTAGTTAATTTTAAAATTAAAGAATTAGATGCATAGGACATAATTTTAGACGAACAAGTCTTCAGATTAGTCAAAGCAGAAATTAACCTCTTTAACTATAGTTTAAAGTATTAATAATATTGGGTCTATAACTTGATACAGAAATAGAAAAGCTTTAAAGAATGGAATTATTCAGTCAAGTAAAAGTTCGTACAATATCCCTATTTGGACTGTTCCAAAAGACGGATTAGATGAAAATGGCAGATACAATACTTAGCTACACTAAGTTATTTTCAACCATGGAATTAGAATAGGGATCCCATCAAATTATAATAAAGGAATCCGATCGTGAAAAAACCGCTTTTGCAGTCAATGGCGCAATGTTAGGATGCCGTTTGAACTGAAGAACGCTCCCTCAATTTTTCAAGGATGCGTAGACAACATTTTGCGGGAATATACTGGTAAATTCGCTTACGTCTATATAGACGACGTGCTTATATTTTTTTCTACATCCGAAGAACATAGCAACATCAAGTTAATACGAAAATTTCAGGCGAGAAGTCGCATTTTTTCCAGAGCTCTGTTAAGTACCTCGGCCACATATTTAAACATAACCGAGTGATGGTTGACCCAAAAAGATCGAAGATATAAAAGAGTATCCAGGGCCAAAGACTTTTAAGGAACTGATATCATTTGTAGGATTATCTAGTTATTTTTAAAATTTTGCACAAATTACTAAACCACTGACTATTTGCCTGCAATAAAATTCAGGAATGATAACCAAGAACCAAAGTGTACGAGCAGAAGTAAAGCTAGATGAAGCTGCAATTACTGCCATAAACAAAATAAAAAATGCTCTGCATTTGGAACAGGTGGAACTTTACCAGCCTGACTTTAACAAACCGTTTGAGCTGACTACCGATGCCAGTAACTTTGCAATTGGAACTGTTCTTTCTCAAAACCGCCAACTCATTTCTTTTCTTTCTCAAACGTTAACCGATACTGAACAAAATTATAGTACGAACGAAACAGAACATGACAGAAGCTCCGCAATTTTTTATACGGCATCACTGATATAACTATTTATGCTGACCACCAGCCACTCATTTGATTATTTCGAAAAAAAAAATCAAACATATAGTAGAACGCGCACTGTCCCGCTAATAAATCAACAATACATCAGACTGTTCCCAATATTCTATACAGAGTTTTCTAACTCATCCAAAAAACAAATCATACCTATTTCTGATTCCCAAAAGAATTAAATTGACTCACAAACCACATTCTCTGGTAAGACACGTCACACACTATATTACAAAGATAGGCAAGATTTTCTAACCAAGCTAAAACAAGTAGTTCAACCAAAAATAACTAAAGCACTAAAATAGACGAAGAGATACTATTACGTTTTAAGAACGACAATAATTTCCACTTTCCCAACTGTACCTTTGAGATAGCGCAAAACTTGCTAGTTGACGTCTCCAACCATAACGGATTAGTAGGAAAAACACACCGACGTACACATCGAAATTATAAAAATAAAGCACAAGAAATATTGCTTTTGGCCAAATATTAAAGAGAGTCTGAGGTGGTGACCTTCCAATTTTGGGTGACTCGTTCGAGACTAGCGACTGGTATCTGGCGGATAACATGAGTAATGTTGGCTTCCAAAGCGTCTTAGCAAAACCTAAAATTAAGTGCTCACCAAAATGATGTCTCAAAAAGTCCATTGTTTCATACGCTGTATGGCTCGTAACACCGTCTTGTTGTAACCAGAGCTCAACGAGAGCATGTGCTTGAATTTCAGGAAGCACATAGTCCGTTAACATGGCGCGATAACTGTTACCATTGACATTAACATTCTGATTTGCCTCATTTTTGAAGAAATATTGACCAATGATTCCACTAGCCCATAAACCACATCATACCGTTGTTTTTAATGGACGTAATGGTAGCTCCTGGTACTCATCAGCCCAAATCCGGCAATTTTGTTTATTAGCGTATCCATTGAGCTAGGAATGGGCTTCATCACTGAACAAAATTTCACGATAAATCACCGGATTTTCATTGAGTTTTTCCAGGTCACATTCATTGAAAATATCACGCAAATTCAAATCGCCTGGCTTTAATTCTTGCACAAGCTGAATTTTGTACGCTTTTAGGCCGAGATGCTCACGTAAAATACGCCAAGTTGTCGAATACGCCGAGCCAAGCTACTGAGAACGACGACGAATCGATTCTTTATGGTCTCCACATCCAATAATGTAAACTGGGACTCAAATTTGCGAATGGTATTGCCAATAGTGGTTTCAGTAGGTCGATTATGCGCACCGTAATTTTCTCAAATCGCAAGAAAAACTTCTCTCACAGAACGCAGATCTTTGTAATACAGCTGAACAATTTGCGAGACATTGTAGTGGTGTGAGTTTTTTCATGATGACTTGCCAAATGATACTGAACAAAAATGACAAAGCAGTTTGATAGGAGTCACGCGTGATCTGTCAGATCACGTGATCTGTTTGAAAATCAAACCTCACGATGAATCACCCTTTATAACATAGTATATGCCCCAAAATTCACGTAAAACATAACTTTGATAGAAAACACAGATTTTTAATTAAGAACTGTAGATTTTTTATTGATTCATTAAGTATACAGTATAAAATTGTGTAGGAAATAGGATATCGCGTAAATGACCTCCATGTTTTTGATGTCACATACGCACTCTTCTGTTGAAATTTTCCACGACGGTTTTGCATAAATTTAGCTAAATTTTGTTGGTATAAGACTGATATAAGACTTCAAATAACCTCAAAGAAAAAAAGTCCGACAGCGTTAAATTGCATGATCTGGGTGGCCAAACAGTGATTGAATTGTCCTTTGGGTTATGTGGCATGTACCACCGTTTTATTGAAACCACATGTCATCTATAACACATTCATATCTTGCAATTCTGGCACAAAAAACTGGATTAGTAGCAGTATTGTAGTATTGAAAGCTTGATTTAAAAGAAAAAAATACTTAAATTAACTATTATAATTTGATAATCTAATGTTTAATATGTCCGTCTACCAGATTAACAATACGTTAAATAAATTTTGCTTTCATAATTAAATACATATGTTTATTTAGAAGTCGCCTTCAATAATAAGTGTTCTGTAGTTAAGTGCGATTGCAGTGAATCTATACAAAGCTTCCCAATCAAGTTCACTTCAAGTACGGAACATCATTCACATGCATTGTGTACTTGAAGATTATAATTTAGTTGACTGTAAAGCATTCTATGTTATGAAATTACTGCTTCCGTTTTACATTGAACGTACAAGGTGGAGCTTGGTCTTTAATAGTTTTGTAAAAATCTTACTTTAGTCGACAGTGCTAATGTCCGTGGCAATGCTCACATTTTCGCCGATGTTATCTCTTAACTGGATTATCACGCCGCGATAGCAGGCACTGTTAACTGTTGCTGACTAGCCGCATTTTCAAAGAAGAATGGTCCGGTGATGCCTCCAACGCAAAGTCCACACTAAACAGTGACACGTTGTAGATGCATTTGTTTCTTAACAATCACTCGTCGAATTTCGGAAACCGAAATTCTGTAGTTCTGAGGATTAGCAAGACATCAAGATAAAAATGAACTCCATCGCTAAAGATGATTTTGTTTGAAAAATCAGCATCCACTTGTTGTGCCATAATCCATTCAACGAACTCTATTCGCTGTGCGTGATCACTAGGCTTCAAATATTGAGTCGATTGCACTTTGTACGCATGATGATGCAAATCTTTTGTAAGAATTCAATGTAGACAGCATCTCGAAATGTCAAATTCTTGACCACAGTGCCGAAGACTTGTTGAAGGACAGCACGAGAGTCTCAGATCACTCATTGATTCTGTCAGCCTGAATTTTCTAATAAATCTTATCACAATTGATGAAGGTAAATCAGTATTACGAACATATTTTGTATGAAAATTGTGAACTCTAACTGCCAAACCTTCATTATTTTAAAAAATATTACTCAACAATGAAAACGCCTTGTTTTTTCGTCAAACACTATTTTTAGTAACCCTGAACTGTCAGCTATCGCGTTGTCTTGTTTTTTTCATTGGCAACATTTTACCACACAAATGGAGAAAACTGAGTTTTGAAGGCAATTAATTTTCAAAAAAGGAATCTGAAAAATATGTTTTGTTCGTTTTGCTTGTCTCTTATAATTTTATGACGGATGTCTAACAAAACTCTGCAAGCATTATTGATAACCATTTTCTTTGGTAGTATTTTAACATCGCCATTGATGGAATCTCTCCCCGTGCTCATCGCTTACGGCACCTAAGCTTTCAGGGAATAAGTCTATTACATCCCCAGACTTTACGAGTATATGGTATTCCTCTTTACCTCCTTACAGTTTGCTGACTTTGTATTTCCCAAATAATTTTTTGCCATTTCGACAAAATAAACCCATGCATTTTTTTCTTCTTTTTTAATTTTTAATAGAATTGAAATCCTTCATGACCTTTTTTATATCGGGCCCTACAAGAATTCCTTCTTTTAGTTTAGCTTCGCAAAATCTAGGTAACAAAGAAAACCTTCTCCAGTCATATCCTTATTACAAAGAAGTTTTCAGAAATATTTTTTATTCCAGGAATGAAATTATTCTTCATTGGTTATTCTTTTTTAATGAAGTGTTTACTTCTAGATCATTATCCCACTCGCACAAAAAACAACGGTAATTCGTGTAGCCTCCAAGCAACCCAAGCAATATTCCAATAACTTTAATATCTGCATATTCCGAGAATGTTAGCATATGTTTCTTGTATATTATATGCTAAAAAAAGAGATGATGCCATTATGCTGTAAAATTTTAAATTTAATTTTCAATTTCCAGCTTAATAGTCTACATTGACCTGGTGGATAGTCATAGACTACATCACTGCAAAATATTAGACCACTTTCTTTTTGAAATCAATCTACAAATTAAAAATTGCCTTGTCGATACTTTGAAAATTGTGTTCTTGTAATATACTACTGCACTTATCGTGTAAAAATTAAATTAAACTTTAAATCACTGTGCCTACAAGAGGCTTTTAAGTGTAACGCACTGTGATGCCCAAACTTCAATTGAAATCAACTCCTGGTATTACCGTTTCAAATTTCATAGTGTGTAAAGGCCGTAAAATGATAGTATTTAGCTTTAGTAAAAAGTTTTCAGAAATACTTTTTTTCTTTCAAGAATGAAATTAGTCTTCATTGGCCATTATTTCTTAATGTAGTGTTGACTTTAAGTTTTGCTATCCCACTCTCACAAAAACAATAGTAACATTCAAACAACATTCCAACAATTTTAAAATCTGCACATATGGTCTAAGAAAAATAATTGTACTGAACTTTCTCGAGCAGGTTTTTTATATTAGCATATGTTTCTTATACATATATGGATGTCAAGTGTTAAAAGTACAGATGAAAGGTCATTGTCATTGTGCAGTAAGAATGCTTTTAAACTTAATTTTGAAGAATCAATGAATAGTCTCCATTGATTTGATGAATAATCACAGCTTAATTTATTCATAAGTCCATGTACATCGTTGTGATTTGTAAGACCACTTTTTTCTTTAAACAAATCAATAAATTAAACATGAAAATTGTGTAATGGAAAATTCCATTGCTGATGTCTGGAACTTAAGATCTAACTTGACTATTTGGTTCACCTAAACGTATTAAATGTGGTCTATTTTCATTACGATTGAAACTTGAAGTAATCGTAAACTCCTCACAAACAAAACAAAAGAGATCTGATGGGTTTAAGCATTTTTGATTCAAATTGTAAAGTTACCATATACAGGGTGAGTTTTTTAACTTGAGACATCCAAATTACTCAAAAAATACGCGATATCGGGAAAAATGTTTCAGACAAAAGTCACAAGGTTCTGAAGAGGACATAAGATGGTAACCACGAGTTTGACCTTGAGACAAGGACAAGGTCAAACGAAGGTCACTTTTGATTTTTCAAATGATAGTTCCTGGTTTTCATTGCTCAGTAGGCTTGTCATTTGTTTTTAATTACTGCGTTTAGCATAACCCAGAAACAACGACGTGGACGTAGCAGTATTTTGTTTCCTTCGGGGTGATTAATTAGAGTGGGTTCCCTTGCCACAAATGCTCGAAAATGTGCCCATTCACTTCAATACACTTGTCTAACATAACTGAGAAGTATTTCTGGCGTAATCTTCCGGCAAGCTTCAGTTATTCGTCTTTTCATGTCCTCACGTGTTGTTGACTTTTTTCTGTAGACCTCACTTTTTAAGTAGCCCCACAAGAAGAAATCAAGTGACGTAAGATCAAGGGATTTAGCAGACCATTGCCTCGGACCCCCTCGTCCGATCCATCGTTGATGGTAAACATTGTTTAATACCCCCCGGGCTACTTGGGAATAATGGGCTGGACAACCATCATGTTGAAACCACATTGTTTGTCGCAACTCCAATGGCAGTTCTTCTAGTAATACTGGAAGATGGTCCCGCAAGAAGTTTGCATACTTTTCGCCATTCAAGTTGCCTTCAATAAAATATGAACCTATTAATTTATCCCCAATAATTCCCGCCCAAACATTAACATTCCAAGGGTGCTGGCGTGCAACTTGTCGCAACCAAAAAGGGTTTTCGGTAGCCCAGTAATGCATATTATGTCGATTGACAGTACCATGATTGGTGAAAGTCGACTTATCAGAGAATAAGATCTTGGCGAAGAAAAGGGGGTCTCGTTCAATTTGGTGAAGTGCCCATTGACAAAAGGAAACCCCGTTGCGAAAATCCTCACTAGAAAGTTCTTGATGCATTGAAACATGATAAGGATAGTATTTATGCCTATGTAATATCTTACAGATAGTCGTTTGAGAAATTCCTGATTCACGACTTATTTGGCGAGTGCTAATGTGAGGATCGTGTGCAACGGCAGCTAACACTGCTATTTCATTGTCGTCAACAGTCACCCTATCTGACCGATTCCCTTTCTTTGGTTGCACACTTCCTTCACTAGTGAATTGTTGGATGACACGATAAAAGGAAGCGCGCGATCGTATCTGCTCTGGGAAACGTTGGGCGTAAATAGCAACAGAACCATCGATGTTCCTTCCATTTTCTCTATAAATCAATATCATTTCAATTTTCTCTTGAATTGAAATAGCCTGCATTATTAATCTGGAAAACGTTATTAATAATAATCAGTACCCCAAAACAAATATCGAACTTCTAAATGAAGTACAGTTCCGTTCAAGTAGAAAAAAAGGGCAGACTGCACATCATACACTCTCAGATAAGCTTAGGACAATTTGTCTCTATCTGCAATTTCTTTGAGTTTTAACTTCACTCGAGCCAATAATGACTTCCTCAAAACAAATATCGACCTTCTAACACCCTAACAACGTTGGAAACCGATTAATGATTTAGGCATGCCAGTGCAGTGGTATCTAGCACTGAATGAATAAGACCTTTGAAACAAAGTCGTGTGCCCCATTGAGGAATACGACTGAGCAATGAAAATCAGGAATTATCATTTGGAAAATCAAAAGCGACATTCGTTTCACCTTGAAAATGTGTCTCTCATCATCTTATGTCCCCTTCAGAACCTTGTGACTTTTGTCTGAAACATTTTTCGCGATATCGCGTATTTTGCGAGTATTTTGGATGTCTCAAGTTAAAAAAACTCACCCGTATATACGGTGGAGTGAAAAGTAGCCTCCTTGAGCGCCAGAATGCACTGCTTCTGCAAATGGTGCCTTAAAGTCCGTTCATATTTAGAAGGACATGCCAAATTTCAGTGCGATATTGTCTTTAGTTTTGTTTTGACGGCTAATTGTTGACGTGTTTCACATCATGTTGAGTATGGACAAAAACGATTTTCATTCTCTCATAAAACATTATTTTTTGAGAGGCAAAACGGCGAAGGAAACAAAAGAAAAGTTGGATAAATATTATGGGGCTAATTCTTCGTCAGATTACACCGTCAAATATTGGTTTCGAGAGTTTCGTGGTGGCCGCAAGTCCATTACCGATCAAGTCCGCAGCGGCAGGCCCTCCGATGCGGTTACAGAGGACAATGTCAAAAAAATACATGAAATGGTGTTGGCTGACCGGAAAGTGAAGGTGTGCGAACTAGCAGATACCACAAAGATTAGTATTGAGCGCACACGCCATATTTTGAGCATATGAAAAAGCTATACTGACGCTGGGTGCCGCTCATACTCACTCCTGACCAAAAATACGAAGGCAAGAGCACTTCGAAAGAGTGTTTGGACTTGCTGATGCGGAATCGGGCGAACTTTTGGCGTCGATTGCTAACTGTTGAGCACCTAAGAACAGAATGAGTTCCCGCCAATAGACTGAAGCCGGCACGGGTGCTCCGAAGCGACTGAGGGAGGCTCGATGGGTCGGAAAGATTATGGCGTCGGTTTTTCTTATTTTGCAGATCTTCCGGAAAATTACTTTTCAGACAGGATCAAGAAATTGGAAATTGTATCAAACTAAAATTGAATTATATTGAATAAAAAAAAAAAAACATTTACAAATTTTTTTTTTTCATTCCCAAAGAGGTTACTTTTCACCCGTTGTATATTTTCTTCAAAACAGAAGGTATGAAAATTAATAATAAAACTTTTCACAATTAACTTAAATTTTGTAACCATATTAAACGATAAACCAACAATATCGTGTTGAATGTATACAGATGTGAGGGTATATCATGTTCTTACGTAAAGCAATCTTGTTTTTAGTAGCAAACCCAGTTTTAACTTTTTTTCGATATACCGTCAAAAATTATGCTAAATGTATAGTTTATCATATATTTAGACATTTCGATGTACTATAATAGAATTTTTTTATTATTTTTCTGTTCCTACTTATACATGAGAGGTACTACTAAAGAGCAAGCCAACTGCTAGTGTGAAAGTTTTCGTTAAATTAAAAACACAATTTTTGTGAAATCAACGTAGAATTTTATTGATTAATAAAGTTTTGAACACAACATCGGTAATGTGACCACCACGGCTGTGTGTCAATGGTCGCAATTTCAGTTTGGATGTTATGTTTGAGATCCTGAATTTTTACTGGGTTATTGGCATTGACTTTACTCTTCAAATAAACTTACAGAGAGTCTAAAGGAGTCAAATCGCATGACCTTGGAGGCCAATCAACTTCTCCTCTAACCGAAGAAATGCTATCTTCAGATTTGGTACGCAATAAATTGACTGATTGATGGCTTGTTGAAGATGATCGTCCAGATCCAAATAATTCAATTTTGGAACCAACCCATAGTCCGACAATTGACAATTGTGCCCACAGTGGTGATGCTTTAACGTATGCATGCTGATGTGGAGTTTGACCTGATAATGAACCTATTTTTTAAAAACGCTTCACAATTTCACAAATTCCGTGGATAATATTACTTCAACAGAATGCCCACTTTTGTAATAAGATTGAATAATAAAAATGCATTGTTGCGGGATAAACGACTCCCGACTAAAATTGCCAAAGATTGTGTGATATTTGCCAAAAAAATAAACCACATTGAACCCAGTAAATTATAGTTATTGATAGCAAACATCCACAACATCTATTGACTCATCCTTATCATCCAAATCGCTTTGTAGAACAAAGCTTCTTAGCAAAGTTCCGTTATTTGTGAGAGAACGGGGCATGTACAGAGTAGGTGGAGCATTGTCTCCTCATCCTCCTCGTCCTTGAAGCTCCTGCAAAAATCATTTGTAAAGATTCCAAACCTTCCTGCATGCTTGCCTATAAGGCAAGTTCCAGTGATGACACCTATGATAGTGCTGAGATGTTTCCTATCTTGAAAGATCAAACTCTTAGAGCGATTCGGATTTAGCTTTGCCCAGATCTGTTTGGTCACTAGACATGTTGATCTAACAGTCTACCTAAGGTTTATTCTTTCGTTAGCATCCAGCTTTACGAGTAATATTAGTTTGCACATAGCGATTGGTATACTGATGCTACCCTTTTCCGATAGCATAACTAGAGTAGTTCCAATTCTGAAAAGTTAGTTGGCCCTAAATATATTAAGGTTGAACTGCTCTGCCATCTCTCTAGGAGACGATTGGCAGTCAAGAGCGATTCTAAAATTTAGTGAGACTGAGTGAGACTTCTTTAATCGCCAAAATTTCCACCTTTAAAGAGCTACAGTGATGTGTGGATGCTTACATGCAAGTCTTTGTCAAACCAATATTGGTAATCGATGTTATATGGAAGGATTCCTAGTGTCGACTAACGTGGCTAAGTAATTTATTTGTCCGCTATGTAGTCGCTTTAAGGCTAATAGCTGCGGTGGGGGCTACTTGCCTATTGAAAATATCGATATGTGTCAGATGAAACAGAATATCCAGTGCTGCGGAGGTAGTAGTACGTAGGGTTCTTCCGCTTATGCACATACATGCTGTTCTTTCGACTTTGCATAAGTTGATGCAGATAACTGCATTGTCTAAGATCATCTACCAGACAACCATCCAGTAGGTGAGCATCGGTCTTATAAGCGAGACGTATAGGCAATGGGTTATGCGAGGTTAAAGTGCCCATTTGTTCTCAATGGCTTTTTTGCAAGAAAATAAAGCTGCTGTAGCTTTTTTGACTCATTCTTGAATGTTATGTTTTTAGTTTTATCGGAGAGAACTAAACTAGTACCTTATATTAAGGGAGGGTCTAAGATGGGAATTTTGTATTTCATGAAAAAGAGAACAAGCTCAGTTCTATGGTTGCTTACTTTCTTTCTACAGCGATCCGCCTAAAGGAGTTCTTTAATGGTAATACGATGCTTACCTGAGGCGGCTAAGCAAAGTCATCTGCATAGGCAATCACCATGCTACAACCTGCTTCCGGAGAAGGAGGAAAAGTACACCGCCTTGCGGTGCATCTTTTAGCATAAGCTCCACCCAGTTTGGAACTGATTATCCTGCTATTTGCATAAGACTGATCAACTCCCAAAGTGAATCATCTACCTTCAGAGTTGACAGCGCATTCGTGATTGTGGATATGTTGACGTTGTTAAAGTCACCTTCTATGTCCAGGATAGCGACCACTGTGTACTTTCAATATTGAAGGGATCATTTGATGTGGCTATTCAGTAAATATAGAACCGTTTCCACCGACTTTGCTTTACAGTACGCATTATTAAGTGTAGACAAAAATTGTCGATCAATTTTAGATCGTGCGAATATATGGATATCTATGGACGTTCTAGAATTTTCAGAAGGACTTATAGGTCTGAGGTCGTTTGGGACAACATTAAAGCATTTTCTGGCTTTGGGAATGAAATTTACTCCCAACATGCTAAAAAAAGAGGAGACTAGATCCTTAAACGCGATTTTTTTTTTAAATTTTATGAAAGAAACTAGAACCGACGCGACAAAAGTCTGATAACAATGGCTCGATGCCCATGAATCGAAATATTAAAAACTTTATTGTCATATTTGGTAGAAACCAGGAACTATGTATTACTTTTCCTAATTATATTAAGTATTATGTATGTACATACAATATATACCGTGTTTACACTAGTTTCCTGCCTAGTAGGTCTGAAGTGTTTCATTTGCTTACCTCTTTTTTTGCGTATTTGATTAAGATAAGATGGTTTTCTATGTTTCCGTATACCAATGATTATTGCTTTAGACGCAGAACGTTGTCTTCAGTACTGTTGCCCGGAGGTAGTTGTACAAGATATTTTGAGTATTTTCAAAGCTTAATTGTTCTTAAATGGATGTTTTGACCGCTAGTAGCTGCCCCAGATTGAAAATGATTTCGCCTATTAAAGTGGATTGTTAGTGTTTTTAAAAGGAGTTCTATTGCCATCCGTTTTACTATAAAATATGGTATATTTTGTTTCTTAATAAAGTATGACAATAATTCGGCAACCGTTTTCGGATACAAGGCCCTAATTTTAGGAAAAAGTGAGTCTCTTAGTTGGGTCGATCTGTAATATATACATACATTTCTATGAAAAATTGTTTGGGAAATTTCACAGCGGAATTGTTGTACCTTTTCTTACCTTGTTTTAGATAGTTTATATCTCAAATGAAAGAGGTTTTATTATATGTACTTGACCGAGTAACGCAATATTCTTATTTACGAGCACGCAACTTATCTGGTTGTGGATTCAAAAGTTTGACAAGAAAGAATAATGGTTAATTAAAATCCCCCGGGACCATCAACATCACTAGCGACACCACAATACGTGATTCAAGTTCAACGCGAAGTTGTGCGGAATCCACGTAAATCAGTAAAGAGGATTGCGGCCTATACTGGAATGGA
The DNA here is from genome assembly GCA_907269105.1 of Volucella inanis. Classification (NCBI taxonomy): domain Eukaryota; kingdom Metazoa; phylum Arthropoda; class Insecta; order Diptera; family Syrphidae; genus Volucella; species Volucella inanis. The sequence continues at coordinate 71,316,037 of OU026154.1, read as the reverse complement.
AAAATTACTATACAAAATGCAAATCATGCAGTTTCTTACGAAAAATGACTATTCTTTATGAGAAAACTTAGCAAGAACGTTGTTGAAACGTTTTCGAACAACACGAACCCTTGGAAACATATTGTTTACTAACACATTTCCATATTGATGACTGCGCTAATAAGTATAATATGAAGTACTGGTACCGTGACAAGTCTAGGGAGCGTAATCAAAAATGTTTGTGTTTTCCAAAACCGCAGGGTAGTGTACAATTTCTGCTCGAGGGATTGCTGACCCTTATTTTTTTAACCGGCGAAAGACAATCGCTGCTAACATGTATCGCTAAATAATGAACGAACAGTACCACCACTGTTCAACAACAGAACATAATTTGAGCAAGATTGGACCTCTTTACACACAGTTAGAATTAATCAGCCATTACCAAGGCATACCCTGGCCAACTCGTTCACCGGACATTACACCGTGCGATTTTTTGTTTTTTTCTTGGGCATACCTTAAGTCGAGGACTTACAGCAATAATTCCCGAATAATTCAGGTCCTACAAAAAATATCCGCCATGAAATTGCTGCAGTTGAACCAAAACTTGTTCACAAATTTAAGAGTCGGATTGCAAGGGTATGTTGAGAGGAATGGACGGCATTTCGACGATATTGTTTTTAAAACGTAAGATCCGCATCGTCAATCTCCAATTTGTATTGTATATATTATATTGTATACAATATTGTATATATTATGGGAATAACATTTTTTTCTTTAATATTAAACTTGAAAATTTTTCTCTGGAGACCCTGTTTAGGTTAGCTGTATATTAGTGATAAATCCTTTTAATCATTTTGTACCAAATCGGAAACACGTCTAAGGTTACCACTGTAGAAAGTCATCCAACAAGGAGAATCATTCTTATTTTGAGCCATTGTTAACATTCGACGATACGTCTGTTTACGTACTGTCCATAACTACGAAAAACTGCCTAAAAACTGTTAAAAACCGTTGTGGATGTTGTTATTTTGTGTAGTTTGTCATAGTTTTGAACAGTACGCGAACAAACCTTAATTTAACGATGAGTAAGAGTAAGAGTTAGGAGGTTATTAAATATGAGTCGATACAAACCCGCACCATATGTTGAAATAATGAAAATTTACTCAAAAAACAGTGAATATATCACGTTTCGCAAAGTTCGCACTGCTTAAAGTCATAATTATGTGCCTTCTCACACAACTATGTATTGTATATTGAACTTAATTGATAAGTTTGAACGTATCGCACATATTGTTGATATATGCCAACACAGTTGGAACAAAAATTGAAGCCAGCAGACCACGCAGAATGTCATACTTTCGCTGATTGGGTTCTTGCAATATATGAACAAGATCAAGATTTTTTACCGAAAATTCTTCTCTAGGTACGTAAAACAGTGGAACAATCTCTTCATCCACAGCGTGACAGTTTGGTGCGGTTTTTGGGCTGTCGGCCATATTTATTCCAAAATGATGCCGGTGCAATTTAATACCACTAGCCATTTTCCTTTGAAGGCGTGTTAAAGAAAATGACTATTATTTGAAATTCTACATATGAAAATGTAATGAAGAATTTCACCGGCAGAGCCAAGAGAGACATTTGGCAGGAATTGTATTAATCTAATCTTAATAGCAGCTCTTATTGGATAACTTTATAACTTTGAGTTGCCTTTTACGTATGTTGTCGGGGAATTGAAGTAACATAACAATAAGAAAAGTGATCAAGTTTTGTTGGATTGCTAGATTGTACATGTTCACTTGATTATTGTTTTCATTATTAATTTATTGAAATGATACACAAATCAGCAAATACACTAGTATTTAACTCCCGGAAATTATGAAAATACATGTGTAAGTATTTGTTCAAGTATGTGTGTATGTATAGGGTTTCCTAATAGGGACTTGACAACTTTGAATTTTATGTGTGAACGCACTTTTTCACTAATCATCAAACTGTCACTGTCAATTTATTCAGTAAACTCATGGTAAAATACACTAATGAGCTACGCTCTTCGATTGGGTTCTGGAGAAGATGCACCAAGATGATGAATTTCATCGCAAAATCATCTTCAGTAACGAAGCTCATTTTTGGCTCAATGGGTTCGTCAATAAGCAAAATATGCGTTATTGGTTAGGTAAAAACAAAACAAAAACGTCATCAACAAAAAATAACTGTTTGGTGCAGTTTGTATGCCGGCAACGTTATTGGGCCATACTTTTTCGTCGACAATAACGATCAGCATTATCGCGCCATGATCACCGATTATTTTTGGCCCGAATTGGAAGATATGGACTTGGACGACATGTGGTTTCAACAGGATGGTGCCACAAGCCACACAGCACATGCTACAATCGATTTATTGAAGAGTAGTGAGCGTGTTATCTCAAGACATGGCCCAGTCGATTGGCCGACTCGTTCGTGCGATTTAACGCCGCTTGAGTATTTTCTGTGGGGCTACGTTAAGTTATTGGTCTATGCTAACACGCCGACGACGTTGGAAGAACTCAGAGCCAACATTGAACGCGAAATAGCGACCGAGTCGTTGAAAATTGGGTCCAACGAATCGACCGCTGCAAACGTGCCAGCGGTAGATATATGAACGAAGTCGAAGTACATTCATTAATGTTTTGATTGTACTTCAAGCCAATAATAAATTTTTTGAAATATCTCGAATGGTTTGCCTTTTATTTAAAAAAAAGTTGTCAAGTCGTTATTAGAAAACCCTATATAATAGTTAATATACAATATACTGCATTAATGAAAAAAAAAAAGGATACAGGCTTATATGATTAATATGATGAGTTCGATTTTATCGTTATTTCTTTCTTATGGTTCTGAAAAGCAAACAATAATTCGAATACTTTTTTTTCACAACAGTTTAGTGGAGCTATGTAAAACTATTTTCGGTAAAATATTTTTGAACTCACTTCTTTATAAATTATTATTATTTTTTTTTTTTTCATTTCGATTAAATTGCTTGTATATTCTGTAGCATTTTATATAGATTATAGTTTGTATCTCCTAAAGAGGAAAAACTTATCATTTTAAAATCAATTTATTATAATGTGATCTTCTATGTGACTACCGACTGCGCTGATTATGAATACTATTCTTTAACTTAAAAAAACTACTATTCACTTTATTCAACTTTATTATCATAAAAAAATAATTATGACAAAACATCTGAATTTAGTTCTTAAAATTAGAACATATTATCGCATAACAATTATTGGAGGTGTCCCTTTTCGGATACTCGGGGATGTATGGACTGATATGTCGTCATGTGGTGAAGAGCATGTTAAGGACCGGGTAATTGTGACTGCGTACGTACTCATTCAGTGGCTTTTTATAAATCCGTGGATGGAAAAGTAGTAACATAGAACACATGTACTCGTCTATGAAGCACCGATTCAAAAGAGAGTTTAATTGCTAATTTACTTGCCTGTATGTTTTATCAAACCAAGACTTCCTATCCAGATATAATTTCTTGTGGGCTTCCCTTTTCATTGAAACCACCAAACATGTTTTTCGGTAGGATTGTTTAACATTTGTCTTTTGTTGTTGAATTTTGTTTTGAAGCAGGCACTTACTCACATCCCTTAAACTTAGTAATTTTCGCCTTAGTTTTCCGCTTTCAATAAGTCCACATCCAAATGGACGCTGCGTTTGTTTTCACCGTGGTATACTCATATGTAAGTCCAAGTTTTTAATCCTTCTTCTATACGGCCCATCTCAACACGCTTTCTAAATGACAGTAGTACTTATGCTGTACGTGACTTGCTCAATAACCAATAGTTTCTTATGTAAGTCCGAATCTCATCATATTTTTTGCTTTATACAGGTTCATCAAAAGTGGATCCAATCTTCTCCGAAGCTCTTGCTTGTTTGGTAATTGAAGAATTGTCATGTAGTCAGGTAGTAAGCCGATTAGGAAATATTAGATGTGTAGTTCATACATTAAGGATTCTTCCGTCATCATCTCTTTTCCATGACCGTGATTAGTCTTAAAAAATATAAAAGCTTGTAGCAACACGTTTAAATATATCATATAGTCTTGCTATTTACAGTTGATTCGTCCTACGATTTCGAACATCCACAGAATTTCTGAATTACAGAATGTCTCAATAATATTGCTGTTCAACCCCATGAGACCCTTGTTTTAAACTAGGTAAATCACGAATAAGTGTAGTATTAGATAGGTTTCTATAGAATTCTCATTTAATAGAGATCTTATTCGCATTGTTTTGAGTGCCGTTGGTTGTATTTTACATTACCTTTGTAATTCTATAAATACTAACGGACTTCAAGGCACCATAAGCTTTTTGCAGTAGCAGCGCACTCTGGCGGTCAAGGAGGTGACATTTCACTCCACCTAGTACATATGGTACAATGCGTTTTCGAAAATGAAAATGAAATTTACAAGAATTTGCTTATTTTAAGGTTGGTCTTCCAAATTTTTCTTTTGGGATCCTATACCTCCTATACCTGCTCACAAATAAGTGTTTAAATTGACTTTATATAAACACAAGAGTACAAATTGAAAATTTGTTACGTAAAGTATCACTGATTGCCGCCACAACACAAAATTAGATAATATTGTGATGCTGTGCTAGCTTTATAGATAATGTAATATGCATAATAGTTATATCAAATCAAAAATTCTTAATATCGGGTATATTATATAAAAAGCGCAAAAAGCCTATTATGAACAAATAAACTGTAGCATGTGTAAAAACAAAGGGCAACTCGAAATGAACGCCTACACTCAATTTTCCAGTGTCTCTTAGATCAGTCCTTTGTTCAATCCTTTTTTTTTTATTTTTATTCTAGCACGAATTCCATTCAGATTGTGAAATTTAAATATTTCCACAACGTACTCGTACATTCAAAGATATGGATTTTGCTAAAAATTAAATTTGCTTAATTTATGTACTTGCCTTGCTTGCACTTTAAAACTTCTTAAACATAATTTCAAAACCGCTAACATATTTGATAGAGGAGGTTGAGAGGATTCCTAATGCGTTATGATTATGCACAGTTTTCTAGCCAGCATTAAATTTTAATTTGAAATTTCTCATCAGACTTTTGCCAAATCAAGTGGCCGAAAGGAGAGCAATGCAAAGGATGGATTAGCTGAGGGCATCCTGTTTAAGAAAAAGAAAGTTGTAGCACTAACGATTAAAAATGCCAAAAACAAAAACAACTTGCTTGCATGGAGCTTTGCTTATACGTCCTTCCTTTTGGCGGCTTCGAGGGTTTCTCTCCCTCTCTTGTAGTTTGTTATTTTGTATTTATGGTGTTATAATAGATGCTGCGGGTGTGACCCATATACTCGTAGAGAGCACACAATTTAAATTAGCAAATGTTACATATGCATTAAAACCCAAGGGCGCATGATAGCGTGATACCATATAGCTCAGAGGGTAGCGAAAAGCCTTTCGGAATTCTTATGTTTTTTCTTAGTGCGTTTTCGTCTGCATTTCATTTTGTTTGTTATTTGCTTTTTCCTTCCACTTTTTTTTTTGTGTTGAAGTTATGAACGTTTCACCCGTTAGAGATGCTTATTAAAAATAAAGTTTCACATTGCAATTAAAACATGGAGGTTATGAGTTTAGAAATTAGTTTGAAATACAGAATTATGAGGCTTTCTGTATGAAACTAGCTGAAGCTTAGGATTTCCACTAGATGCAATGATCGCAAAAGAATTACATATGCACTTATTTGTTAATATCTATTTTTGTTGCTGACTTGAATATGGAGTATATATAAACATATATGCATGTATGTATGTCGAAATTTTATTAAGGTTATAGATGGTTGCTTTAAAAAGAACATTTTAGCAACATACAGTTTTTTTTACAGAATAAGTTTTAACTAATATAATTTCCTAAGAATTTAAATAATGAAAAAAACTATTCTGAAACGTAAACATGAATCCCTTATTACTTTTTACTTAAGTAATTGAGCTACTCAATTTTGCCTTGAACTCAAAAAGGTATATGAAAAGTGATCCGCTATTTATCCGATTCTATTGACGATGGTCTGTCTAAAATTAATGGTGACATGAAACTTATTCAAATATGGTCACTTTAACACCTTCTCCATCTTAATGCAATAAAATTAAAGGCTTTTAGTCCATTACGGTGGCAGCCGTAGCTTAAGGGATCGTGTCTTCTAAATAGGTCGGTTGGGTATCTGTTCTCGATTGGTGATATGAGTTACTTCAAGGGCTGTATGATTCTAAGATATTTTACTATTTTGAGAGAAATTCAGGTTGGAATTTGCAATTAATGGTAAACTGAATCTTACAAATCAGGCTTTTGGGCTGGAAATAGGGAAATAATCAGCTCCTCGTAAAGTACTTTGTTAGGATAATGGTAAATGAACTCAGATTCTGCTTCTTAAAAAGCAGAATAATATCCATTTAATATGACGCTACATTGTAGGACCATGTAGGACATCCATAAGCGATGGTTAGCCTGGATAGAGCCATGAAGGCATGTTTCAAGTCTTTTTAATTCTAGTAAAACGTACATATAAATATGTGCTATATAAATATAGCATTGTTGAAATATAAATACAAGCGAAATATATACGAGTACATAAATACGAATGCACTTCTCATTGTACCAGTTCCAGTTCATCGTGTCCAATGGTGGGGCAAATTTTCGCCAACTCTTTCTGTTATCCCTAGAAACTCCTTTCAATGCCGTTTTAACCAACGTGGTTTCCGATTTGTTTTGATTTTTCAACCAAAAAGGCACCAAGTGGATATAATTACCCTTTTACTCTCTTTTTTTCAGGGCGCGATCGGGTGGTGTAGTAGTTTGAAACTCAGGTGTGCTTGGTTTCGATATTTTTCCCAGATTTGGTTGTCAAACTGGACGGAACGAGCCAGTGCATCCTCAAACAAGTGGGTCTTAGTACGTGCTAGTTGTTAGTTCGTTACATTTAGCCCAGCCAGCAATCACTCCAACATCAGTGTTATGCCTCCATGTCAGAGTTGACGCCGACGGGATTTTCATATAACTACATACAAATTCTACGAAAAGACTTTTTCAGAGAATTGCTTCGCACGGGATTCGAACCCGTGACCCTCTGCTTGAGGAGTCTATGCATATACCACTACAACATGGCCACGCCGTGGTATAATTCTATTGTCCTTACCACATTTAAACAGAGTTCTACTAGTTACATTTTCGAATACCATGCAGATTAACCCAAAAATTAGGTTAATCCTGATAAGGTTTATAATTATTTTCGTGCGTTTTTTTTTTTTCAAAATTTGAACCTTTATTTAAGAAAAAAATGTGCAATATTCAAAGTATTGCCAATCTGAAGCTACGACCTTTTCCTATCTTTCTGGCAATTTGTGGATCTCATCCCAAAACAATTAAGCCAATTTTTGATATTCTGCTCTGATGCGAACCGTATTTCAGTGAGGGCGTTCTGCATCGACCGGAACAAATGGTAGTCAGAAGGGGCAAGGTCTGGGCTATAAGGCGGGTGGGGAAAGACTTCCCATCCACTGTTTTCCAAATTACTGCCTCGTTTTAGCAGCTCATAATACCTCTGATTGTATTATTGTATTTGATTTGATTTGATGATCTGATTTGTATTGTATTATTGTACGTTGATTTGGCTGGTTGGCCGGGTTTCACATATGATTTTTTGCGCTTGGGGTTGTGAAAATGGATCCATTTTTCATCACAAGTAACAATCCGATGCAAAAATGACTTCCTTTTGTAGCGTTCCAGTAGCATTTCGGACATGCAAAACCGTCTTTCGTCGTCTCTCGGCTTGAGTTCATGTGGAACCCAATTTCCTTGCTTTTGAATATATCCAGCTGCTTTTTAACGTTTTGAAATGGCTGCTTGAGTGACACCCAAAGATTCTGCGACCTCTTCTTGTGTTTGGCAACAATCTTCTTAGAGTAATGCTTCCAGTTCTTCATCTTCAAACTTTTTTGGCTGCCCAGGACGTTCATCGTCTTCCAAGCCAAAATCACCACTTTTAAATCGTGCAAACCAATTTAGGCACGTTCGCTCAGCTAGCGCATGTTCACCATAAACTTCCACCAAAATACGAAGACTTTCGGCAGTAGTTTTCTTCATATTAAAGTAATGAAGAGTAACTCCCCGCAAAATCACTTTTTCAGGCACAAAGTTCGACATATTTGAGTGAAAAAAAAAAAAGAAATATTGTTGCTTAAGCTTCAAATGAATGACATATACTAAAATGACGTATATGTAGCTTTCCAACGCATGTTCCAATGGAATAACTAGAATGGAATAATACAAGATACGCCATCTCTTAGCAAACCGCACGATTTTATAAGTTATATTTTCCAATTTATCGGATAATATGATCAAGAGTAAAGTTTCATGTGGCTAATTTCTTTAAAATACCCCTTAATTTAAAGGAAGATACGTTACGTTGTTACATCAAAAAAAAAAAAAAAAAAAAAAAAAAACGAAATAAAATAAAAATAATAATAATAATCAATTTAACAGGGTCTGTTATACAACAACTAGCCTTTTCCATAATAGTGCCCTGTTAATGGCTTCTATTCGCTATTAATTAAACTAGATATGTTTACTTTAACAAAAAAAAAAGTTGACTTAATTAAAATAATATTTTCTAATACAAATATATAATATATATTTTCCTCTTGCCCATCTGAAAAAGGAACTTTGATAACTATACGTGTTTGTTTCATATAATCCTTTTAAATAAAATATGGAAGAAGTCTCATTATAATACAATATATGGACTGAAAAGTCCGTTTGTAAGAGAGGGCACTAATTGAATTAAATCAAATTTTCAGTTAGTACCAACCTTCAAATGTGTGTAAAATGTTGTGAGTTAAGCAACTTTTGTTATTGTAAAAAAAAATGGATTCAAAGCAATTTCGTGTGTTGATTTATCATTGCTTTTTGATGGAAAAAATGCAGCCGATGCAAAGAAATGGCTTGATAAGTATTACCCGGATTCTGCACCAGCCGAACGATCCATTCGCAAGTGGATTGAAAAATTTAAAAGTGGTCATACAAGCACCGAGGATGATGCACGCAGTGGACGTCCAAAAGAGGCTGTTTCAGATGAAAACATCAAAAAAGTCCACAAAATGATTACGAATGACCGTAAAGTGAAGTTGATCGAGATAGCTGAGGCTCTGAAGATATCAAAAGAGCGTGTTGGATATATCGTACACGAATATTTAGACATGCGAAAGCTCTGTTCAAAGTGGGTGCCGCGTTTGCTCGCAGTCGACCAAAAACAACAACGTGTTGATGATTCAATGGTGTGTTTAAGGTTGTTCAACCGCAATAAAGCCGAATTTTTGCGTCGGTATGTGACAATGGATGAAACTAGGCTCCATCACTTCACACCAGAGCCAAGTCGGCAGTCAGCTGAGTGGCGAGCAGGCGACGAACCTCGTCTAAAACGACCAAAATCTTAACAGTCGACTGGCGCCCAGCGACTATTTCCTGTTCGCAGACCTCAAAAGAATGCTCGACGGAAAGAGATTTAAGACCGATGAAGAAGTAATCGCCGAAACAGAGGTCTATTTTGAGGCTAAGCCGAAATCGTGCTACAAAACTGGTATCGAAGGATTGAAAAATCGTTTCAATCGTGTATCGTGTATCGTCCTCGAAGGCAACTATATTGATAAATAAAGTTGAATTTTGCAAAAATTTTGTGTTTTACTATAAAACGGCACTGAGTTTTCAGCCTATGTGTTAGTGTGTCGTTGTGCTTAATATATTTTCTGGTATTTAACGTATTAATATATTGTAATTCATACTGGTCTTGACAAAGCAGCTCTAGATAACATATCACAGCTTATATTTTCCTATGTCTTTTCCAAGATTACTGGTATTGTGAGTGTTTAATCTGTGGACTACTTCCTTAAAACTTAAACTACACGCATTGCGGAAGACAGGATCTCAGTTATTATTTGAACGATGATCTTAATCCCAATTGTTGCTGTGTTGCCTTATGGCAACACTAGTATCGATTGCATTTGCGGAGCAGTACGAAAATAACTAACGCAATTCCTATTTTGTTTTTGTTTTGCATTACAAAGACTTAGCAGGTTGGTAAATCATTTTATGTTCGTATTCGGTGAACAAAATTTTAAAAATATAAAATTGTAACAAAAAAATCTGAAATAGAACACATGAAAAAGTAAGTGTATTGTTTGGAGTATGTATGGTAGAAAGGGTGTTCGGATTTGGGGATGTGTTGTAAAAAATATATGGTAACGCATCTATAAATTTTGCCTACCAATTTGTTAAAAAGCAAAGATGAGCCCGGTTCCCTACCAATAACAAGAAAGGCTTCTATGAAAAGACGGTACACTAAAGAAAAACGTGAAAAATTTGCAAATAACTCACGCTTTACGTTGAATAGTAGGGACAAATGGGCCAGCCCGATTCCCATATTTCTTAATCCTTATTTTGAAGATTGTTGGAATTTAGAACCACATGAGCAGTTTAAAAATTTTTTGAAGTTTGAAGCTCTATTTTTACCACTTTATTTTTATTTATTTATTATTTATTTAAACATAACTTACACAAAAAGAATGGTTTCTTGTAAGTAGCCTAAAAATTAAGAAATATTCGATAGAGTATTTAAAAGTAAAATTGTACATGTATTATAAATTTTCAATAAAAGGAAAGTAAGAAAATAAGTTTAATATTTATGTGCTATCAAGACTCTATTGATGTACATATATAAATTTAAAGCTAATGTTTAGGGGGAGACTAGGTTGATGAAAGGTATTTCAGGACGGAGGTTCTAAAAGTGCGGTGATTTGCAATACTTCTTATTTCGATTGGTAGAGAATTCCACTGACGTGTGGTATAAACAAAAAAGTGTGTTCAGATGCCGAGTAGGAGTATCTTGGTACAGTCAAATATCCTACAGGACGACTTTAGAAGACAAGTCTCTGTATATTGCTGGCTGGGACTGAAAAAAAAGTTCTGCGCCAAGTCGAGTTAAAGCGTTTCTCTTCTTCGGAATGGAGAAGCCGATAATGAGACTCACCCTGTTAGAACAATTTTAATTTGACCACTTATTGCAAAAAAGTTGGCTTGTGCTCCATAGTATGTCATATTTTAACAAACTTTTTTACTTTTTATTTCAATACAAAAAGAAGGAGAAAAGAAAGAAGAAAGAAGAGAACGATCTAAAAACTTTTACAAAAATGGATAACGTAAGTAATGTTAGTTATACTCGTATTATGCACTTACGCTGTACTTTTATCTCCAAAGCGGTTGAGATATTGAAAAAACTCTGTATATCACTTTGTGCACTTTTTGCAGCTGAAAAGTTTTTCTTTTAATTTTGTACAAAAATTTGGGAGAAGTATGTGTTGTTACTACGTTAAGTACACATCATACATACATACATACTCACACATTTTGCAAATGCTGTACAAATGAACGTAGAATGTAGAAATCTAATTTTGTGATAATTAAAATTTACCATTGAAAAAAAGAGTAAAATTAAATAAAGGAAATGGTTTATTTCACATAATGTAATTTCAATATATTCAATGTTTTATTTTATTAATATTGATTTAGTACTGCAAATGATATTTCGTACTAATAATGGATATTTCTAAGCAAAATAAAAGTAAAGGAATATAACTTTCAACTTAATTTATGGTGCCAGTTTTTTTCCAGTGGCTTTAATGAACTTTGTTTTGAACTAATCTAACAACACGAATAACAATAAAGATAACTCAGATTTCTATAGTATGACTTTAAATATCTGTGATATACAATCACAAAATCTTTGTTCAGACCTTGAAAAATGATATGACTAAACGTTCGAAGGTATTCATACTTCAACATAAGCCCAATTTCAAATTTGTTGCTCTTTTTTGTCAATGGGCACATTCATTTCATTCAAAATTTAGCTTTATAGTAATTTATAATATAAATACTTCATTATTTCATTATTTTTATTTGTGATGATTACACGAATCAATCATCAGAAATTGAAAACGTGGAATAATGAACAATTTGTGGCATATTAATGAAACCAACAAGCATAGGTACTTATTAAATATCAAATTTAATATCTTGTTTTTAAAGGCAAATTTAACCACATACAAATATTATGAGATCATTTACCTGTAGAAACAATTTGGATCTGGGGTAACTATTGTATTATACATAGAATGGACAATGGACAATGAAATAATTTCATAAAAAGACTTCCGTTCTTATTTATTTATGTTGATATCATATACATATAAATGTTTTATTTAAATTCATATTGTTATATTTATATTGAATTTTAGTTTTTTATTCAAAATGTTTTTTATAAGCAAGAACATTGATATTCCCATTTCTTTATTTTTGTTTGTATATGTACAGTTTGTGGAAAAAAATTGCAAATTTTTGCAATGTTAATTTTTGTGAATGCGATATTATTCGAAATTCATTAATCACAAATATTTAAATAGTAAATATTTTTTTATTTTATTAAACATTGCTATAAGCTATGAAAAAACTTTGCAAGTTTAGTATTTAGTTTAAAATTCTCTGTTTTTTGATACTTTTGAACATCTTTTAGGGATGAAAGCAATTTAGGCATTCAAGATTTCCATCGAAATGTGAAGCCGCTCAGCTTATAAAGCCTTAAAGAGATACTGGCTTCATACATATTGTTTAAGAATACTCTACAGAGTTTCTATCGGGTTAAAGTGAGAAATCAACCCAAAACATTCACTTCTTTGGGCACGAAGGACATTTTAACATATTTTGAAATACAAGGTATCCTAAAAAATTCTTTGTTTTTAATGTAGTGGTATAAATACCATATATCCGAGTCGTCTATTAAAAATAACTTTTGTTAGTTACTAAAATACACGTCCTGACACATTTTTAAAAATAATGCCGTCCAAATGAAAATATACCCGCAAAAAAAATCCTGCTCTTCAGAATATTAATTTTCAAGAGAATGTTTCAGGAACACGTAGCAGACGCGTGTAAGAATCATGTGATGTTGCGCCGTCCTGCCGCAACCATGTTCTTTGGTTCAAGCAATGCAAGTTTTGCCGTCCAGACAGAAAGGAATTGTCCAACATCTCTGTTATGCAGTTACCGAATTGAGGCTTCTGACTGGAATCTTGGGGCTTTAATTCTTGCACCAACTGAATTTTGTGAATCTTTGCTCAAAACGAGGTTTAATGACGACCTAGGCACTTTTAAAGCACTTTCTCACATCGGTTGACCCAAGAAACCTCACATCGTAATAGAGCCTCCTCCGTGCTTAAAGGGGATCGAACATACCACGGCTTATAACGAGTAGCTGGCCCAAGTCGTGAATAATAAAATGTGAAAATAAAACACTAATTTTTATTGGGAACATGGGAACACTTTATTCAAAGTATTAGCCATTGCTTGCTACACATTTTTCCCATCTTTAAGGCAATTTATGGATTCCACGCCAATAAAACTGTTCGTGTTTTGAAGCAAACCAAAAAGTCACCCAGCTTTTGACTTCCTCGTAGGATTCGAAGCGCTGCTCAGCTAATGCGTGATACGTCGATCAAAACAAATGGTATTCGGAAGGAGCCAAGTCTGGTGAATACGGCGGGTGGGGGAACAGCTCCCAGCCAAGTGCTTTGGTTGTATCCTGAACCAGTTTTGCTTTGTGTGCAGGTGCATTGTCATGGAGTAAAATTACCTTGCCGTGTCTTCTGGCCCATTCTGGTCGTTTTTCGATCAATGCACGGTTCAAATTGATCATTTGTTGTCCTCAAACTTTTTTGATGGTCTTCCACATTCTTCATTTCTCACATCAAAATCGTTATCTCTGATCCGTTGAAACCATCTTTTTCATGTTGCTTCTGATAGAGCATGATCACCATACGCTTCGACAAGCATTCGATGCATTTTTCTTCAAATGAAAACAAAAAAGTAATGCTTCTTAAGCACGTTTTCTTATAGTGCTTGAATGAGTTGATAAATAAAGGTCTTATTTATACAATGAATGTTGGGTAAGAATGGTTCCCATTGGATCAGATTCGTCTTTAATACATGCCGTAATCTATTTTGTATACAGGACCATCAGAATTAACACCTTCTAATGACAAATTATTACGATTTTTCATAATAAATCTAAAAGCAATCTACTTGTGCATCTCATATCATAGCGATTTCCCTTTGCTTAGGGCCATCGCTAAATGCCTCGATTTTCAGGTTCTTAATTTGGTTACAAATATAGGGTGATTTTCGACAGATCACGCGTGACTCATATCAAACTGCTTTATCATTTTTGTTTAGTATCGTTTGGCAAATTATTATGAAAGGACTCACACTACAACAGTGTCTCCAAATTCTTCAGCTGTATTACGAAAATCAGCGTTCTGTAAAAAATTGTTTTTGGTGCGATTCGAGGAACTTACGGTGCGCTTAATTGACATACTGAAACCACTAATGCCAATACCATTCGCAAATTTTGAGTCTCAGTCTACATTAATGGATGATACTCGACCGGTTAGACCACATCCAGCACGTAGTGAAGAGATTATTGCAGCTGTAGTTGAGAGTGTACGCGAAGACGAATCGATTCGTCATCCTTCTTAGCATCTTAGCTTGGCGTATTTTATGTGAGGATCTTAGCCCAAAAGCGTACAAAATTCAACTTGTGCAAGAATTGAATCCAGGCGACTTGAACTTGCGTCATACTATATTTTCAGTAAATGGGCTCTGGAAAAACTCAATGAAAGTCCGGTGTTTTTTAGTGAAATTTTTTAAGGTGATAAAGCCCATTTCTGGCTTAATAATAAACAGAATTGCCGTATTTGGGCGGATGAGCAACCCGAAAAGTACCAAGAGCTACCATTACATCCATTGAAAACTACGGTATGGTGTGGTTTATGGGCTGGTGGAGTCATTGGACTATATTTCTTCAAAAATAAGGCAAATTAGAATGTTACCGTTATCGTGCCATGTTAACATGTGCTTCCGGAAAATCAAGCGCATGATCTCGGTGAGCTCTGGTTTCAACAAGACGGCGCTACGAGCCATACAGCGCGTGAAACAATGGACTTGTTGAGAAATCATTTTGGTGATATCCCTTTGGACTATTGGGATATGTAAAGTCTCAGGTCTTCAGGAATAAGCCAGCTACGATTGACGTTTTGGAAGCCAACATTACTCGTATTATCCGCGAGATACCAATCGCTATGCCTAAAATTGGACCTTCCGAATGGACCTCCTCAGACGCAGTCATGGCCAACATTTACATGATATCATTTTCAAAAAGTAAATTGATCTTGAATTATTCTTTTAACCGATAATAAAGTTCACTTTCAAATTTATGTTTAATTTTACATTATAAATCGAACCTCACGATGAATCACCCTTTACTTGGCAGGTTCTGGGGCTGAAAATAGCAACCAAACGTTTATGGTCCGTAATTAAGCTAAACATATGTAAATAACTGTATTGGAAAAATTGTTTCGATGAGCAAAAATTCGCTGTGGTTCTTTTTCAATATGACTGCATTTCCTCTCAGCCGCTGGATGTATCCTTGCCAAATAGCCGACGCCACTTTGGTACCATACTTCTGTATATTTACCTGTTTAGCTAAGATTGCCTTCAACTTCGCACTTCGTCTATCCATTTGCATGTGCAGATAAGTTTCTCTTATGTCTAATGTCGTGAAAATTGTTCCACTTTTCATAGACGAGCAAAATGTCTTCGATAGGTGGAATCAGAAAGTTGGCACTTTTAAGCACTTTGTTGAGTAGTAATTTTGAAATCTGCATATAATCTGATTGACCTGCCCATTGGCGTGCCCCATTCGCTGAACTGCATCTTTAAAATTATTCCTGCCTTCTCCAGGCGGTCAATCTCCTGTTCCATTTTTTTCCTTCTTTTTTCTTTGCATTCCAAATCATACGGGACCTTATGAGTGGCAATGTAAATAGGTTTGGTTTGTTTTTCTGTTCTGGGAGAACCCGTTCACTCAGATGATTTTTTTTCTGCTTGTAAATCTATTGATTACAGTTGGTTTTGACAGGTTGTTTTGCTTCTATTGTCCTTTGCTTGTATGTGGGTTGCGGAGTCCACGAAACACTCTCATGCACGATTGCCAAGTGTCCAATTGTTCTACATCTTGAATCAATTTTTTGAATATGACGACATTTGTTTCCAAAATACTGCTTATCTCCACACCGATAACAACTTATTTGATTCGGGTGAGACCATAGATATAAATGAACCAACTTACATTTCAAACTCTACTTATACTTCTTCAAAATTTTAACCCTCCTACAAGCACACTGTAAGTGTGTTACCAATCTCTACAACCTTTTAGAATGGCTAAACTGACAGAAAATTACAAGTAAATTTGCTAAAATGAGAACGATCTGCACTATATTTGAGTACAATCTGTTGTGTAAAATGGACGAGTTTTGTGTAAAATGGGAGGTAAATTACCATTGATGAAAATTCACACGCATTCACAGACAGGGTCACACGATTAGCGGGTTTCGGATTTTCAAAAACTGGAAAGTTTACCATCTATGACCAAACTCTAAACTACCTATTATAATACTTTTGCATAATCCCCACAAACTGTAAATGAATTACAAACATTAATCCAATAATGTAAACTGCTAGAATTTACTAGAATGACAGCAATTTACCCTTAGAGTTCAATATGAATGTGTGATATGAATGACGTTTTCGTGTAAAATGTAAGGGGCATTGACATTGTTGACATTTCACACGCATTTACAGACACCTTCCATGGTAGGTGCAATCAATGGAAAGCGGTTTTTGAAGTTGCCAAGAAAGTTTTCCATTTACATTTATGCGTGGAACTTTTTGCCTGGGGCTTATTGCCGTTGCTTAGCAGAAATTTTCCTTAGATGCAAGTTCGATTTTGGTGCACGTGCACTTGTTATTTCGTTTTTATAGTTAGTTGAAGCCGTGGCTTGTAGGTCCTGGATTTTTTTGTAATCTTTTTGTTCTGACACTGATGCAATCAGTGAATATGTTATTCAGTTATAGTTTTAGTTTTATCGGTTATCAGTTTTTCTGGCCAATGGGCATTCCGGAGACCACTTACGAAATGCAGTCTCAAATTGCATTAGTCGCTGTTGCTTCCCAAAATGCCTATTTGAAATTATTTTTGCATCAACTGTGTGAATTAACCAATTCGTTTTACTTTAAAGCACATCTTTAGTAGATCTGGTTAATTTCTTTACAATAAATCAAAAAGATTATGCAATCCTTTAATGCAAATTTATCAACCTTCCCTATCCTCGTTGAAATTTTTTAGTTGGATGATTTCTTGCTATTGCTGACTGAAAGCTTTGCCCTGAATAGTGGTTCAATCGCAGATAGAAGTGTCTTTAACTGCTTAGCATTCATTCTGATTTCTTGTAAATTAACTTATTAAATTTTTGTTCCTCCTTTCTTAGAAAAAAAATCTCATACAAAGGATGTATTTTTTTTTATATATGGTAAACAATTTACAAATTATGAGCATATGGGTCAAAAATTAAAATAAGATGAAAGAACAAACCACGATATATATTGGGTCTATAAATCGTGCGGTTTGCTAAGAGATGGAGTAACTTGTATTATTCCATTGGAACATGCACTGGAAAGCTACTGTCATTGTACGTCAATTCAGTATATGTCATTCAATTGAAGCGTAAACAACAATTTTTTTTTTTTTCAATCAAATATGTCGAGCTTTGTGCATGAAGAAGTGTTTTTGCGGGGAGTTCTTCTTCATACTTTAATATGAAGAAAACTGCTGCTGAAAGTCATCGTATTTTGGTGGAAGTTTATGGTGAACATGCACTAGCTGAGCGAACGTGCCAAAAGTGGTTTGTACGATTTAAAAGTGGTGATTTTGGCTTGGAAGACGATGGACGTTCTGGGCAGCCAAAAAAGTTTGAAGATGAAGAACTGGAAGCATTACTCTATGAAGATTGTTGCCAAACACAAGAAGAGCTCGCAGAATCTTTAGGTGTCACTCAAGCAGCCATTTCAAAACGTTTAAAAGCTGCTGGATATATTCAAAAGCAAGAAAATTGGGTTCCACATGAACTCAATCCGAGAGACGTCGAAATTCGGTTTTGCATGTCCGAAATGCTGCTGGAACGCCACAATAGGAAGTCATTTTTGCATCGGATTGTTACTGGTGATGAAAAATGGATCCATTACGATAACTCCAAGCGCAAAAAATCATATGTGAAACCCGGTCAAACAGCCAAATCAACGGCAAAGCCGAATATCCATGGCGCGAAGGTAATGCTCTGTATTTAGTGCAGTAGCAGTAGCCGAAAAACGAACGGAATATGCTACCAGACACGAGACAATAATTTTCCATCATGACAACACTCGGCCGCACGATGCTATTCCGGTTAAGAACTATTTGGAAAACAGTGGATGGGAAGTCTTACCCCACCCGCCTTATAGTCTAGACCTTGCCCCTTCTGACCACCTTGTGTTCCGGTCGATGCAGAACGCCCTCACTGAAATACGGTTCACATCAGAGCAGAATATCAAAAATTGTAATGATTCATTCTTGGCTGCCCAGCCGGCGCAGTTCTTTTGGGATGGGATCCACAAATTACCAGAAAGATGGGAAAAAGTCATAGCTTCAGATGGGCAATACTTTGAATAATACTATTGTACATGTTTTTCTTAAATAAACGTTCAAATTTTGAAAAAAAAACCCACGAATAAGTTATATACCCAATATATATAAGGATTAAAGATTAATCTGGCAGATGCGCTGTTGGGTTTCGTACAGTGCCGAAATACGGAAATACATAACAAGTTCTTAATGAAAAACCCTGTAGAAATAGTGCTTTGAATTTTTTTAAGAGCGATTTCAAGAAGAAATACAAGAAGTGATACAAAGTGTCATCAAGAGTATCTACCCTGCTACTTATTAAAAAAAAATCCAAAAATAAATGTTATCCTGATAAGAAATTGATCCAAGTTACTGAAACTTGCGCCATAATAAAACTTTATTCATTACTTGATCACACTGGATTTCGTCTACACATATACAGAAAAAAGTTGCATAGGTTATAGAGATATGCTCAGAGGAAAAGTAGAATAATATGGTTTTAATATCAAAAAGGGGTTGTAATGGGTTGCAGCAGATACAGTGTGATACAAGCAAATATTTTTAAAACAGCTCTGATAGTGATGCTTATATTTTTCAAAGCTCAGTTGTTCTTCTGAAACTACATAGTTGTTATTATCACTTCTTCCGCTACATTTTGCAGCCGATACGCATGCGCCATAAGTAACCAAAGAGGAAATAACGAATATTCAAACTCAAATTACATACCTCAGAAGAACAGAGGTATTCACTTCAATTGGAACTGGAAAAATAAAGTATACCATAATACCTACAATGGATGAAGAAGTGTGCACTGTCTCTACCATGAGGTATTATATACTTGTATATTTGTGTATGGATTTCTATAGATTTTAATAAATTTATTAAAACTCAGGAAATCACTGAAGTTTGGACTTTCGATTCCAATGTGAGGATTCGCTTTTCATTTGGCTTATAAAATATCATTAAAAAAGTGGCAAGCGCAATCTGCTGAAGAAAAAAAACAAAGCGTTACAAGCCAAAAGAGAAAATTGAACGCATTCAAAGAAGAAATGGGACTACTAGTAGACATTCTCGTAGCAGGATTCGATAGTACAAATGATGGAGTCCATCCAGATTTAATAAAACATTTTAAAACTATGAGATTTCGATCAGAAAAAGTTGTTATGCTAGAAATTTTGAAACTTTTGCTCATGATACCGCTATCATATATGTAGATCTGTATGCTTGATATCGTATGTCATCAACTAAGAACATACATTGCTCAGTTTTCGGAGGAGCTGAGCAGCTGAGGCCTGTAACAAGCACTTCCGGTAATATATCATAGTATAAAATTTGTCTGCAAATTTTCTCGGATTAATTGCAACAACGTAGTACTCAGGCTTCTATCAAGTTTAAACACATACCTTAACAACGATAGAACAAGGCAACACAAGAAAAGTAATCCTCTTTCACTTCCGAATGTCGAAGAAGAAGAGGATGTCACTCCCTTTGATGCTTTAGTTTCTCGACAATCACGTCCGGCTTTTCCGATCCTCAGAGACAATTTTTTTTATTAACCAAACCTCCGAGATAAAAATGCGTATCTTCGAATGGTTATATGCTTTCAATTGCTTAGTTAATTATTATAGGGGTATAATCAGAGATCTTTGTGCAAAATTCTTACCAGGCTGATGCGTGAAATGTTGATTGATGAGATCGATGGCGAGTCAATGTTCCTGGAACAAATCGAACACTCTCAGCCACAGCAGCCATATTCTCGTTGTTATGTGCTGTATGACGACTTGGACCGTGAGTGTGGTGTTATCCAAAAGCTGAATGGAACTTTTGCACCAATTTGCATACAGAAGGCGTGGTAGTTGTTTCATTTTGACCAAAACTTATTCTCGATAAACGCACTATTTGGCAACAAAGCACTCATTTTGAAATAAGTTTGCAATATTTTCCAACGTCGTTTAAAATAAGACAGTTAAGAATTCGAGAAGGAAAGAGCTATCTGTGTCAATATGTATACTATAGAACTCAAAAAGAAACTTGTATTTAGACCACCCGTTACAAGAGAATATTTAAACGCGATTTTTCTAAATAGTGACTATCATATATAGGAATCTTAGAATTTGATTTGATCATTAATTGTTTAGTACGTTCTATTTTCTTTATCGAGGAATTTCTTTAGAAAATCCGCACTAAATTTGTTTAGTTCTGTAGTCTTTTCCAATCTTTGTTCACTAATTTATTGACGTTATGTACATATAAAAAAAGCACGTAAATAAAAAGTTTTTAAGTTTGCCGATAGATAGCGCTGAACACCAAAGTCTCAAAATTATTACTACAGCAATAATGACAGGATGACAGCTTATAATGAAATGACATTTCTCATGGCATAATCAAGACATAAAGGTGGTTAACAATTTAAGAATTATTTATGAAGAAAATATACGCTAAAACCAATATTACGTTGTCTACCAAGAAATAAAATCAAATACATTTATTAACTAATGGAAAAAATTTCCAACACGAAAATATTGTGAACCGTAAACATAACTTAAATTAGATTTTCAATTCCACTACAGTACCATACATAAACACGATTGATTGACTGCAATACCACATATTGAATAAACAAAAGAGATAAAAAGAGAAAATAAAAACTTGACATGTCCGGATTGCCGTTACATGAGTTTATGCTAAAATTCGTTTTCTTTTTTATAATTTGCGCGCACTCAAGGTATTTATCCATAGGTACCCTTAAAATGCTTGCACACAGCACGGGCGATTATCGGTGCAGTAATCATTTTACTATGCAATCTGCAACCACCAAAACATTGCACCGAAATCAGACGGGCAGTCAAACGATTATTGCCGAACATAATCGAAGCCACAACTCTGGCTGGAAAGTTCAAAGGAGAAGATGTGTTATTGGCACGGATACCGAAGATGCCCACTGACATACCATTTCTATTCAAACGGCTGCAGTTTCCAGTACGATTCGCATTTGCAATGAAAATCCACAAAGCACGAGTCCAGTCGCCATAAGTATGTGGAATAAACTTGGAAAATTAACAGTTAGTTGTATGTGGTATACTCACGTGTTGGGAAACCAACAAAATTATTCGCTTACGCACCAGGCAACCGTAAAAATCTTCCTCTCTCTCTATTTAATTTTCCGAAAACACATGCTCCGGCATCCGGCATGCAGTAGTCACACCCTCTTGAGTGTTAAGATTGTTATGAATTTGTAATGAGTTGGCATTATTGAGATTGGCACTACTAAAAGTGGTACCTATAAAATGTCATATTATAATTCAGTGTGTTCTCTCAATGGCCTTTCATAATTTTATACTTTCATAATCATACACTGAAGTATTCTTTCAGCGGTTTTTTTTTTTTTTTTTTTTTTTTTCGGATAATTAATTTTTGATTAAAAGCTGGCTTTTTTTCATTTCAGCGGCTAAATAGAGGACATCACAAAAAGTGTACATCGATTATAGAAAAATAAAGTGGAAAATTTAAAGATGACAGTCACCGCGAAAATAATATATGTATGCTGTCGATGATGAGCTGGAGAGGATCGGAAAAGAGATTCTCCTACTTTGGAAGAGGAAGGAACTCAAGGAATTTAGGAACGAAACTGCCGTCTCCCAAAAGTTTGATTTTGTTGCCTTCGAAGCTATGGTGCATACATTCAGCGGGGATGATCAGTACGACGTCAAGATATGGATCATTGATGTGGAGGATGCTTTCAATACCTTTGGCTGCAACGAGATGGAGAAGTTTGTTTATGTGCGATGCAATCTTACAGGTACGGTGAAATTATTCTTGAGGACAACGATGGCCCATACGTATGCGGCGCTCAAGGAGACGGTAGTGGAAGAGTTTGGTGGCACTCATTTAATGAATGAGGTATTCCGGTGAAGTCCACCGGATATGTGTTGGAGATGCAGGAGATTGCGTCGCATGCTGACATCAAGGAAGCCGATGTCATCGAATGCATCATCGATGGACATAACGACCGGAGCAGTAACGTCGCAGTGCTGTTGGGGGCTACATCAATAAGGCAACTGAAGTCCCTGCTGGGTAGGTGTGAGAAGAAAAGGGCCCGCAGTGCCTCATTGAAAACCGCCGTATATTCAACCGCTGCCATCGTTGCAACAAAGCCAAGGAGTACAAACGACGCCGTTGTTTCTGTTGGGGTTGTGAACACATCGATGGAGAATGTGAGATGTTATACCATAATTCCTCACTTGGGCACTATCAGAGCCAGTGTGCGAAACCGAAGCGACCACCGAATTCCTGCTTTATGTGCCATGAGGTCGGTCATTACCATCAGGATTGTCCAAGGAAGAAGCGTTCTGCAGCTGCTACCCAAAAGGCTGAAGGAAGAGATAAGAACCAGTATCCATAGAGTGTCGAGGAAGTAGCGGAGAAACTTCGCGTATATTAAACGGTTAGTGTTGCCTTCAGTAATCAACGAAATAAGTACACTGCCGCAAAAATTTTATTATGTCTTTTTGATTCTGGTAGTCCCAATAGTTTTATTAAAAAGTCGCTTGCCCCCTATGTCAGTGGAAAAAAGGAACTGACGCAATTCAGAGGACTCGGAAATGGACAGCTTAGTAATATGCAAAGTGATGTGCCGCAGTAGATTTGTAACTAACACCTTTTGAATTATTCCAGATGAGAAACCAGTTGTACCGATATTAGTTGGACGTGACGCTTTGCCTAAGTTCAATAAATATCTGTGTCGAATAAGAAAAAGAATTTATAACCGCTGTTTTTTGTTTAAAGTAAGCCGAAATATGGAAGAGAATAAAATTTATGAATTACCTAAAGATGTCAGTCTACTTATTGCATTTAATCTCTTAAGGGATCCATATATGGTAGAGTAGGTACTGTTAAGCGAGTTAGGTTTTCTGATATTATTAAATTTAAAGACGGAGTAGAGTGTAAGTTGACAGATGATTTAATTAGTGCGGTTTTTTTTTTCAAAATTTGAGCGTTTATTTAAGAAAAACATGTACAATAGTATTATTCAAAGTATTGCCCATCTGAAGCTATGACTTTTTCACATCTTTCTGGCAATTTGTGGATCCCATCCCAAAAGAAATGCGCCGGCTTGGCAGCCAACAATGAATCAAGCCAATTTTTAATATTCTGCTCTGATATGAACCGTATTTCAGTGAGGGCGTTCTGCATCGACCGGAACAAATCCTGCAAACTACTTTTGGCACGTTCGCTCAGCTAGCGCATGTTCACCATAAACTTCCACCAAAATACGATGACTTTCGGCAGCAGTTTTCTTCATATTAAAGTAGTGAAGAAGAACTCCCCGTAAAAACACTTTTTCAGGCACAAAGTTCGACATATTTGAGTGAAAAGAAATTGTTGTTTAGCTTCAAATGAATGACATATACTGAAATGACGTACAATGACAGTGTCTTTCCAACGCATGTTCCAATGGAATAATAACAATGGAATAATACAAGTTACGCCATCTCTTAGCAAACCGCACGAAGTTATAGACCCAATAAAACTGAAATAAATGCTGTTAAGCCTTTTGACAAAAGAAAATTTATGTAAGCCGAGTATTGTAAAAGTGATATAAATGGGACCGCCGCTGAAAATGAGTTAATTGCTGATGAATATAAAATTTTGACTGAAGAATTGCTGTCAATTTCGGATACAAATAGGCGATACTGATGTAGATGTATGTAAGACATTAGGTTCATCTCGTGCAAATGCCATAAGGCAGCAATAGATGAATATTACTTAAAATCTGAGGTCAGTGTGAAGTCGAGTAATTACATCATGACAATAAGGTTAACTAAAGATGTACCGATTTACTGTTTGCCCCGCAGGCTTTCGTATTATGAAAGAACGGAGGTTCAAAATATAATTGAACGGTTATTAGAGAAGGGAATTGTGGAAATTACGTATGTGTGTAGATTATTGAGCTCTAAACAATTATACAGTGAGGGACAATTTTTCTCTGCCGCTAATCGAAGACTGTTTACTATATTTTGCGAATAAGAAAATTTTTACGACCTTAGACCTGAAAGAGGGATTTCATCACATAAGAATTGCCTAAAAATCCATTAAGTATACCGCTTTAGTCACCCCTTTCGGCCAGTTTGAATGTGTATTTATTCCCTTGGTTTGAAGAATGCTCCCACTGTCTTTCAGAGATACATTTATTTAACACTCAAACTACTGATTGACATATGACTAATAATTGTTTATTTGGAAGACATATGTCTTGCTACTGCTGATTTAGACACGCACAATAATATTCTAATTGAGGTCCTTAGATTATTAAGAGAGGCTGGGCTAGAGTTAAATTTAAAAAAGTGTAATTTTGTTTACGACAGGATTGTTTAATTAGGTTATTGTGTACCATAAGTGAAGAGGGGATCCGCCCTAACGATGATCATATTGAGGCCATTCGAGGACATCCCATGCATTGGTAGGCCACTGATAAATCTTCTGAAGAAAGAAACACAATTTGTTTGGTCAGACGAATGTATTATTGCTTTTGTGCATCTGCGGAGTAAGTTGACTTTTGCACCAATATTAGCAACCTATGATCCAAAACGCGAAACTGAGCTGCACTGTGATGAAAGTTCATACGGGTTTTCTGCAAAAGCAAAACGATGGAAAATTTCACCCAGTGGCATTTTTCTCTAAGAAAGTTTCTGATTCAGAATCTAAATTAATTAGTTTTGAAGTAGAGACGTTGGCAGTTGTTCACTCGTTTGACTCGTTTAAGAACTTATATTGAACAGCTGCCATTCACTATCGTCACAGATTGCGAAGCCCTCACGTAAACATTAAAGAAGAAAGATGTGAATGTGCGAGTAGTCAAGTGGACTCTTATGTTTGAGAACTACAAATAGTAGGTGCAATATAGAAAAAGCGAACGAATGGCTCACGTAGATGCGCTTAGTCGAGTGCATATTGCAGCTGCAATGACTATCGAAGAGTTAGATAAACATATTCGGGCTGTCCAGGCGAGGAACGAGATTATCCGGTCAATAAACGAGAAAGAGGAAGTCCCCAGTTATGTGCTAGAAAATTGGTTAGTTTTCCGTGTGGGGTTACAGCAAAGACGTCAGTTTAAGAGAATGTTATGCGAGTTGCGCATGAAAAATATGAGCAAATTGGTATCGAAGAGTGCGCTAGTCAGATCCTCAAGCACTACTGGATCCCTAACTTTAAAAAAAAGTTAAACAGGTTTATCAGGAATTGTCTCAAGTGTATTTTCCACTCAGCGCTTTATAGAAACACCGATTCTATATTCAAACTTGTATAGTATAGAGAAGTGTGCGGAACCGTTTGACACAGTGCATGTATACCATTTCGGTTTGCTCCCCGCTATTAGTTCAAGAAGTAAATACATCCTTGTCGTGATAGATGCTTTCACTAAGTATGTGAAACTGTATGATTTTTTGAGGAAGTTTAATATCAAGAATGTCAAGGTCTCAGTAAGTTTCCCGCAGTCAGATGGTCAGGTCGAACGCGTGAACCAGGTCAGGTCGAAAGCGATGCTAGCGAAGTAGGTACAGTCGCCTGAGCAAAGCGATTGGAAGGAGAAGTTGAGTAAAGTCGAATATGCAATGAATAATACTAATCACACTAGCACGGAGATATCACCCAGTTGGTGGTTGCTTGAGGTCGAGCAGAGGATGGTCTTGTCGACGAGCTGGCAGAGTATGTAGATGAAATGTATACTGATAGAGAAAAAATAGATTTGGCAAAGTTAAGAGATGAAGCTTCTGAAGCCATTGAACGGTCCCAGCAGTACAACTCGAACTATTTCGATGATCATCATACCATGGCAACACAGTTTGACGTCGGTCAATACGTCGTAATAAAGAATGTACACACTTCTGTCGGAACTAATAAAAAATTAATACCGAAGTACCGCGGCTCATATGTAGTGAAAAAGAAGCTAGGAAATGACCGCTATATACTAAAAGACATAGCTGCCATATCATGGTGTACTAGATTCGAGTAGGATAAACAGATGGGTTGAACCCAGAAAGGAAATCGGAGTGAGGGCTTGGATCCTGAAAGCAACACTTACGTTAAAATTAAGTAGCACAATCAGAAACGATTGAATCGTCAGAAGGGCCGAATTATAATGGATTTTTTATTAGTTAGAACTATTGAGATTACCACTAAAATTGGTACCTATGAAATATCATATAATAGTCCAGTGTACTCTCTCAGCGGTTTTTTTTTCGGAGAATTCATTTTTGATTAAAAGCGGTAATTTTTTGGAGCCGTACTTTTTATAGTACAGCGAAACAATCTTTATCAATGCATAGTGTCTTTATACACTTGCTGCATTGCCATTTATACGAGTATGGTATAAAGTACATCTTAATTGATTGGGCAGAATCTTCGGGTTATGCCCGTTGTTTTTTGGACTTGGTCCTGCTATTTCTGAACCGGATGGATGGCTTCTGATACCGATATTTAACTGTAGATAGTGTCTTGCTATGTGTCGTCGAAAATACAGTTGGTCAAACCGTTCATCGCTGCTCATGCTGTGCAGACGCCAAGTGTTACATATACACATATTAAGCAAGTAGGTGAAAATAGCCCACCACTACTTTTTTCCACTTATACTCACTCGATACATTGAAATAGATGCATCCATAACATCGACGTCGCCCATAATTTTGAAAGAGATGTGGAATATTTACGTCCACTTTCTGTCTACTTTGTGAACACCATCGTTTGACTTGTCCAATGTGCCAAAATGTGTACCAATAGTGCATACACTGTTGTCCCTCCATCTGACCATAAATAAACTAAACATAGATTGCAAACTTTCCAGATATTGGAAAATCAAAACCGGCTTTCTTCTGATCGTCCCTATCCATGTGAACATGTCCGTGAATACGTGTGATTTGTCAATAATGTCAAAATTTGAGAAGTGACGTCTCCCATATAATGTTTTTGCCAGGAGAGCATGTTCCAAAAAAATGTAAATTACAATCCATGAATAAATTGGATTATTAGATTAAATGGAAAGTACATATATGTATTATAATTCAATTGTTGTATTAACTATTTTGATTGTTTTTATTTTTGAAAATATAACTTTACATAAACCTTTTGCAAAATTGAATTTAAAATATGTACATCCACCAGCTAAAACATTTTTCGTTTTACTATTGCTTTTGTTATACATAGCTTGTGAACATAACGTGAAATTTTCTATCATTTTGGCCAATCTGACAGATTCTAAAAAGGAGAATGTATTGGTAATTCACTTACAGTGTGTCTGTGGGAGAGTTCCGGGTTCGCAAATTATTAATAGAGTTTGACATCCAGTTTAATTTACCTATGCATCTGACAAGCAACACTTCGTTCTTGGTATCAAACCAATAATCAAAATGAGCTCTTCCGTGTCCTTCACGGAAGTAAGAGGACATCTTTTAGTTCGGTTGTCTGTTTTAGTTTCATAAGCAAGTCACAACTGGAAAAAAATTGTCAAAGTATATTTTATGCTTTCTAGGTACGGCAGGTATTTTTTCTAACAGTGATGTGACCACTCGAGTTCCGAGCGGTGTTTTCGTGGTATCAGTAAATTTGCCACAATATATGGTAAATTAAATGCTATCAGTTTTTATAACTAAATCTGATCGATTTGCCTTTGATAAATGGTTTTGATGGATGATGACCATGACATTTTATCATCGATTTTGTCAAGCGATATATTTTCATATTATCATTCAGTGATACCACCAAGGGTCTGATTTGAACATTTTATCATTTGAAGTTGAAGCTAAACTGTTGTTTACCGAATGCAGAAATGCAGAAATGCAGATTTCCAGAAATCGATTTCGGGTCATGGACTTTGCAACGAAAGATACTCCTAGATCTTCGTCATAACTATAGTACTGACGCTCACTCGGTAGTCTATGATATCCTGATAAAATCAGAACCTTCAGAAAACTACGCAAATATTCTCTATCCAAGAATAAAAAAAACCCATGTCTGTTATTTTGACCTGCATACAGCAACGTGTTCCTTATGATTAGATCATAAATGTCAATCAATTAATTAAAAAACGATATCAAGATAAATCGTGGTATAACTCACAGAATTTGTAATAAACTTTAGATAACTTGTTTTTTTTTTTTTTTTTGCAACACAGTTCTTATAAAATAATACATAAACAAACCAAAAAAATCTGAAATAAAATAAAAAAAGATGAAGTAATTCACTTATCTGAACAATCAAAAAACGGAATTAATATGTCAAATGTGTTTTTTTTCTTGTTTCCTTCAAAACACTACTACCATCTGTTATCAATTTTAAGAACTTATTCGTTTTGAATACAGATAACAAATTTTTATTGATGGTTTAAAATGGTGTCGTTTATTTAATACAAAGCGAGTTAATGGGTTAAAAAAAAACAACATCAAAGAACGTCTACACCCTGTCTGACTCGAACTGCAACTAACTTCAGATTGCTATAATTTATAAACCGCTCATGACAGTGAGCTCAAATTTTGACACATGACAGATAATTTTATTATTTACAAGCACTTTCAACGATTTGCGTCTCAGTTGTGTTGAAATTTTTTTATTTGCGATGGAATTCAAACATGATAGTGTGATAGTGTGATAGAGGCCTCCAGCACCTCAACGTGAATAAATCTTTTGTGTTTCGAACCATAGCTCGTTACCGTGATACTGGCAGCGTTGCGAAAAGCCATGGAGGTGGTCATTAAAAAACAGCAGCATCGGGAGATATGGTTCGGAAAGTGAAGGCTCGAATTGAGCGAAATACGCGTCGAAGCGGAAGAAAAATGGCTCGTGAGCTCAACATATCGTTGGAATGGATGCAACACATACTGAAAAATTAGCTTGGGCTCAAGCCATTGAAGTTCTAAAAAGCACACGATCTTACATCGCAATAGAAAAAAGTTAGAGTTGAAAGAGCGAAGGAGTTGCCGAATTTGGTTTTTTTCCGATGAGTCGCCATTTGTTATCGAGCAATATGTCAACAAACAAAATGACCGTGTTAACTTGCCAGAGAGGTCCTTCGAAAATTTATACCTTCGGGCGGTCACCAGAAACAGGCAGCACCGATGGTGATGGCTTGGGCCGCCATAACCGACGATGGTCGCTCTCCGCTCGTATTTTTGGACCGTGGCGTCAAAATTAATGCGATCGTATACCGTGAAACTGTCTTAGAGGCAGTATTGGAGCCTTGGGCAAACAATCATTTTGGTCAGAGACCGTGGACATTTTAACAAGACTCGGCACCGTCTCATAAAGCGCGCGTCAACCAAGATTGGTTACAAAACAATGTTCCACAAATTCTCCTTATGCAAATCCGTTGGATTTCACTATCCGGAGTATTTTGGAGGCGAAGTTTTGCACCAAAAAATACCAAAGCTTGGACCACCACAAACAATCACTTCGCCGGGAATGGGCCAAAATACCGCAGATGCTTTCTTCGGCTGTCTCAAGGCCATTATTCGCGCCAAAGGTGGAATATTGAAAACTACTGATACAATTTGAAAATTTATGTATTTTCCAACATTTTTTGTTTGGCCCAATAAAATTTATCAAAAAATAAAAAAATTATAGCATTTTAAAAAAATTGCTGTTCGAGTCATCATTCTCATTCCCAATAAAAACTATCTTTTTAAAAATTAAAACAAACACAGAAATGGCTACAGTATGTCCAAAATCACAATCACGCTGTTGCATAAGTTAGAATTTAATCCAATCCAATCCAATGACACTACTACCATAGATAATAATAGAAACGAAATTTATTAGGTTGACGATTGGCTGATCTGGAGCCCTCCAACTCTGAAACCTGTGTTGGGAAATATGTTGTTCTACTGTACTTCCGACCACATAGTCCAAAGGTTTTTCGTTGTCAGGATCATTTGGGCATTGTTCGCAAGTTATTTCTGGAAACTTTTAGTTTCAGGGTTTTAAGTTACGTTTTCTCGTCACCATATTGGAATATGCGGATTGAAAACACGCAATTACTTGCACTTCAGAAACTTAAGATTCTCATATATTGTATATATTTACTTCAGAATTTATTTTATAGTATAATCACTTGGTTTTATGAATTTCGCAATATTTCGTTTATCGTTAGCGGATTTATTGCAGATTACTATTTGTCTCGTTGGCTGTAAAATGTACCTTGAACCAATTTAAAATCAGGATAATATTCTCTTTATGTATGTCCAATAATAGTGACAATATTGATTGGTCGATAATGCTGAAATTTTCCTCGATCGATTCAAAAAACAAAGCGTGTCCACCTTTTGCTGTATTGAAAAATCTATTGTCAGACAGACAGATCTCTTGAGCACGAGCTGAAATTCAAAATATTATTTTCATTATTTATTGGCGTCAGCAACTAACGAGTCGCTAAATCTACGATAAAAATTGTGATTATCTATAGGGTTTTCTAAAAAACGACTTGACAACTTTTTTTTTAAATAAAAGGCAAACCATTTGAAATATTTCAAAAACTTTATTTATGGCTTGAAGTACAATCAAAACATTTATGAACGAAACTCGACTTCGTTCATATGGCCACCGCGGGCACGTTTGCAGCGGTCGATTCGTTGGACCCAATTTTCAACGACTCGGCCACACATTTCGGTCGAAACGGCCGATATTTCGCGTTCAATGTTCGCTCTGAGCTCTTCCAATGTCGTCGGCATATTGGCATAAACCAATGACTTAACGTAGCCCCTCAAAAAATAGTCAAGGGGCGTTAAATCGCACGAACGAGTCGGCCAATCGACTGGCCCATTTCTTGAGATAACACGCTCACCAAACTCTTCAATAAAGTAAAGTAGCGTGTGCTGTGTGGCTTGTGGTACCATCCTGTTGAAAACACATGTCGTCCAAGTCCATATCTTCCAATTCGGGCCAAAAATAATCGGTGATCATGGCGCGTTAACGATGACCATTCACAGTAACGTGACGATCGTTATCGTCGACGAAAAAATATGGCCCAATAACGCTGCCGGCATGCAAACCCTCACCAAGCAGTTATTTTTTGTAGATGAAGTGGTGATTCATGAAGCTCATGTGGGTTTTCACTCGACCAATAACGCATATTTTGCTTATTGACGAACCCATTGAGCAAAAAATGAGCTTCTTCACTGAAGATGATTTTGTGATGAAATTCATCATCTTGGCGCATCTTCTCCAGAACTCAATCGGAGAACGTACGTCGCTTCAAATGGTCCATCGGCTTCAATTCTTGAGTCAGCTTGATCTTGTATGGGTGTAAACCAAGATACCTAAGCAAAATACGCCATAATGTGGTCTGAGCGATGCCTAATTCTTGAGAACGCACTGGAATTGACTGATTTGGATCGTTTGCTACGGACGTCTGAACGGCAGCGATATTTTCGACACACAATTATTTCCATTTTCATAAATGAGATACATAAATATATTACATATATATGTTTATTATGTACTCGTATATACTGTAACCATATGATATGCATAAATCCTAATATACTCATTTGGTAACTTGGTGCATGCTTTGTATGAATGCTTGTTATTTTGAGTTTACTGAAAACTATTCTTCTAAGTTCTTCTTATTAGCAGGGATCTGCTCAAAACTGAATCAAAAAAGGAAAACTCTTAGATGGAATCATTTATTTTAATATCTGAAAGTTTCGCCTCTGTATGTAACAAAATATCATTCAAAAATTTAAAAGAATATTATTTTGAAGATTAAAAGAAATAAGTGCGAAATTATTGTATTGTTAAAGGATCTAATATACCTTCATATGTAACATATATAATAAAATATTGCTTATCATCAGTCTTGTCTTCAAATATTTAACAAATTATGCATGAATAACAGCTTTCTTCCCTCAATATTTCACTCATGCTTTTATATTTGTAAAAGCGATGTTTCGTGTTACTCACTTTTGTTCCCTTTATGATATAAAGGATTTCCATTCACTAGAGAAAACAAGTCATAAGAATATATGTATGTATGTATTCGTATATCTATACGCTTTTCAGTGCCCAAACTTAACATGAATTGAGTCCGAACAATGTGAATGCTTTTAAACGCACATGCAAAATGTTCTACCGTCGCAACAAAGCACTCAAATACATTGCAAACATCCTTCACCGAAAGCTGTTGTAGTGTAAACACGACAACGGTAACGGCAACAACAACAACAACAGCAGCGAAAAGTATGTCCTAATTAAGAAAATAAAATAATGTATTATACTAAATTAGGTTAATTACTATCTCTCGCATGCGGAGAGGTACACAAAATAACCGAAACACAAACTCATACCCCATGCGCACACCTAATGTCATCATACTTGCTCTGCATGATGTTAAGCTCAAAATTTAGGATGGCTATTACCCCCACATGACGTTCGGTCGAGCTCCAAGATGACTCTTGTGCGGCAGAAAGATGAAGGGATATAATGGAATATTAGAGTAAAAGCAGTCATTAAACGAGCGTCCTCTTTACATCACACTCGCATCGCCTATGGTTTCAGTTTTGGGCAACATTCTTTCTAGACACTTACTCGTACCTATACTGTCCTGTGCTGTGGTGTGCTGTGTCAACATAATGGATAGGCAAAGTAATGTATTACTTATGTTACTCCTTTCAAATAATTCAATCCTTAATGGCAATTGAATATAAGAGCAAATATGCCAAGGAGTCTACGCTAAAAGTAAAATAAAATTACCTCCAAATATTAGCACAGTATCAAAGGATTAATCTTGACTTATACCTGTTTATGAATATTAGAGAACAGTGTTAAAAAGCATACTTGCAGGCTTATCATGTATGTATGTATTCCGATATTGTTTTGGGTCATCATATGGCAGTGTTGGTTTTCCCATATCTTTCCTATTACGGAGATATTTACATATCAGCTATCAGATCTAACTATCATATAATAAAACAGCTAATGGGGAATTAATCACACTACTACTGTTGTGATCATTACATTTCTGCTTACAATTTTTTATTATACAGTGCTATTCGTCTTATCATCTCAGTCGTATGCACAAATGAGAGAGATCAACTGTCTTTGCTCAATATCCTAGTGATACGAAAGACTTAATCATAGGCATACATTTTCACTTTTGGGGGTTTCCCACACCATATCAAAGGTGTATTGGATTTCGATTTATGATAACAAGGGCCAATACATGTAGGACCCAATTCAGTTGCCCAGCCCAGGGGTATTCTATGTAGTCTACAAATTTGAAAAAATCAATTTTTTTTTCATATATCCAAAGTTTAGACATTTAAAAATATCCCCTTAAATAAATTTTTCAATATTTGAATTATTTTATGGGTTACAACCATTTTTGTGACGCGGCGTCTGCTCCGATTTGACCGGAAAAAATGAACTTTAAACGCGTTTTTCTCGAAACTACTTTTTTCGAGTTGGCGAGCACGATATCTCAAATTCTAGTTAACCGATTTATTTAAAATTTGGTGTGAATGTTCTTTGAACCTAGAGGAAGGTTCAATCTCACTCAGATCAAAATTTTTAATTTAACTATTTTTAAAAAAATTCGGAATTGTTAAAAAAAAAAATGCCAAGACAGAATTTTTTCCAAACGGCCGCCATTTTGTTAATTATTCAAAGTTCGGGCTATAGCGGCATCTATTCTTATTAAGAATCCGTTCGGCTTTTTTGTTTCAGATAACAATAAGGGTTTATATCAAGCAAGTCAGGACACACAGGACAAAGTTTGCTAGCTCATAACTTTGTGAATCTAATGTGAATGTAATCTTAAAATATTAATTAACAAATGATAAAAAAATGGGTGATAAAAATATTTTTTGTTTCGTTTGTACAGAGCGATTCACCAAACTTTTATTATCCTGAGCTTAGAAATGGTACTACAGATAGTGTTCTATACGGATATAGTTTCTATTTTGAGCCTATATCGGGTCTCGAGTTATTGAAAAATATAAATTCCCTTAACAATTCGAATTCATGTGGAAGTGATGATATTTCGAACCTTGTCTTTGAAAAAATTTGTAAATAACATAATTGATATTTTAATACATCTTTTTAATTTGAGTGTTATAACTGGAACTTTCCCTGAAGAATTGAAATGTGCCTATGTCATACCTTTTTTTTAAAAGGGAAGTAGAAAGGAAAAAAGTAACTACAGACCGATCTCGTTGTTGCCTTCTATTTGAAAAGTATTTGAGAAAATAGTCAAATGCAGGATGTTGAAATATCTAAACATAAAAAATTTTTAGTTTGAGCCAATTTGGACTTAGATCAGGTCTTTTCACTGAGGATGCTCTTTTGGAATTTTGCACCTTTATACACAAAGGATTAGATGCCAAAAGATTCTGCAGTGGGCTTTTTATAGATATAACCAAAGCCTTTGACATGGTTGATCACAGAATTCTTTTAAACAAAATGTATAATTCAGGCTTCCGTGGCTGTATCTATGATTGGTTCGCTTCCTATCTGAAAGACAGAAAACAAAACGTCAAAATAGGAATCAGTCTTAGTAAATCTAAAACGGTTGATATTGACGTTCCCAAAGGATCTGTTCTTGGGCCTATTCTATTTTTTATTTATATTAATTCCATTTTTGAACTACCATTTGCTGGAAAAGCTCAGGCCTTTGCAGATGATTTGGGTATCGCCTATCGGTCAGTCAACCCCCTGGACCTAGTATCTGATATAAATCATGACGTTCACCTGCTGAGAATTGGATTTGCTGCACATAAACTATTAGTTAGTAAAAAAACTAAAGTCATGTTCTTTTCCCTTAATGCGGAAGTGGCCCCGGGTATTACGTTTCATGCATCACTGTCCAAGATATAACCTGTCTAGTAATATATATAATAAGCTGTTGGGGGGGGGGGGGCATACCAGAACAAAATATCTGTTCTGCGAAAATGTGCAATAAGGAAAGTTTGTAATTCTTTCCGGTCAGCTCATTCTATGGAGCTATTTGTGCTCACGAGAGTTATTCCATTGAGACATCTATTTTATTTTAAGGTACATAGACTTTTTTATGAGAGGTGGGTATTTGCAAAGTTCAATATCTGACGGTTATGCTTTACGTAGCAATTCCCAATATTATGCCTCAGTTCCTCTTTTTCGCACCACAAGCTTTAGATACTCTTATTCTATTGTTTCCTCCCTGTTGACATACGAACCAAAGTTACTCTATCCTCATTTTTGAAAAAAGTTAAGCCTTGGCTTCTTGACTTTGACCATAATGAAATTGAAGTTTTGATACGATATGCGGTTTAATTATTTATTTATTTTTTAACCATTTCTTATTGTCATGAATTTGCTCTCAATAATTACCTTTTGCTTTATTTACTCATATCATTCTCTTAATCATTATGCTCACAATACATTGAATTGTTAACTGAAGTGGCATTAGCTCTATTTTTTTTCTCTTGAAATACAAATGCCACTAACTATTCTCCTCCTACTTGTTAATTAAGTTAAGTATTATAATTAACTGTAATTCATGCCTCCAGACAGAATACCCCCCTAAGTGGTTGTTTATGTCAAAGTTTGATTTCCACTGCTTAGTATTATCCTATCTATGGGTTTCTTTGATTTTCTCCTATGTTCTCTGAAAATCTTCGGTAACTGATTGTACTTACATATGTTGTCTTGAATGATTGGAATTTATTTTATAAGAATTCAAATGTAAATTCAAATATTCAAATTAGTTGAATTTAACTTTAATTATAACAGAATTTGAATTTTAAATAATATCAGTAACATTTTATGATTTCTATACCATAAAGTATTAAAACAGTGTTATAATCCACTTCAAAGGAATTCATTACAAATAATTTTTTTAAATATTGGATCAGGTAATAAGAAATAAATTAAATTGCAATTTCCATTACTAATTATCCATATACATAGGTATAACCATTAGAAGGATAGAAGAGAATATAACATTTGTTACACCAGAACATCTGGAAAAATTCTAAATTTCTATACTTAAGCTCTAAAACCAAATACTTTACACATTTTTCAAACCTTTCAGAAGATAATATCCTTATTGCTTGGGAATAACTTATTAAATAATTGGCACGATGAAACTGTATGGCAATTTCAAAAATGGAAACAGTCACAACAGTCGCTAAATTTCTACAAAAATTATTCTAAAATTAAGATTAACCTATCTGACAAAGAACATTTATAACTTTTTAAAACAGTACAAATTGCGGAATGGTATGAATATGGTACTCGTGCTAAGAAACAAAGCAAAACTGGGGTCTCTAAGGTGTGTTTAGCACATTTTCCTTAAAGCATTTTTTTTTTTCGTAAAACTAAGGGAGCTTGAATTTTGTTCATATAAGCATCTTTCTAACAAGCAACGCCATACTGAAGTTTTGAGTGAAAAATACAAAAATAAATAATTTTAAGTGTAAGAAGGTTATTCGAATAAACATTTTTCATCCTTTTCATGTTTCCTTAAAAAAATATTGTGGCTTACGATGTCGGAAACTTTCATTATATCAACAAATAAGCCTAAAATAAACTTTTTGTCATAAAGATTTGAAAAAAAAAAAAAACAGTAGATAAAAAGTGT
This sequence comes from Volucella inanis, assembly GCA_907269105.1. Lineage (NCBI taxonomy): Eukaryota > Metazoa > Arthropoda > Insecta > Diptera > Syrphidae > Volucella > Volucella inanis. Next base: position 71,278,794 of record OU026154.1, on the reverse strand, counting down.
AGAAAGGCATCGTCAGTAGATTTAACCTGTTGAAAAACAAACTGCAACGGACAGAGAAACTTTTACAAATTCGAACAAGATAATAATGTCTTATTTACAATTATTTTAAATACATTGCTAAAATACCTGGTTTATATTTGGTATATAACTTATATACTGCGGTTTTTTTTTTTCAAAATTTGAACGTTTATTTAAGAAAAACATGTACAATAGTATTGCCCATCTGAAGGTATGACCTTTTCCCATGTTTCTGGCAATTTGTGGATCCCATCCCAAAAGAACTGCGCCGGCTTGGTAGCCAAGAATGAATCAAGCCAATTTTTGATATTCTGCTCTGATGTGAACCGTATTTCAGTGAGAGCATTATGCATCGACCGGAATAAATCTTAGTCAGAAGGGGCAAGGTCTGGGCTATAAGGCGGGTGTGGTAAGACTTCCCATCCACTGTTTTACAAATAGTTCATAACCGGAATAGCAACGTGAGGCCGAGCGTTGTCATGATGGAAAATCAATTCCTCGTGTCTGGTCGCATATTCCAGGCGTTTTCCGGCTACTGCTCTCTTCAAGCATATTAATTGTGTTCGGCAGCGTTGCCCATTGATGGTTTTACCCGGTTTTAGCAGCTCTTAATACAGCACACCCATCTGATACCACCAAATACAGAGCATTACCTTCGCGCCATGGATATTCGGCTTTGCAGTTGATTTGGCTGGTTGGCCGATTTTCACATATGATTTTTTGCGCTTGGGGTTGTCGTAATGAATCCATTTTTCATCATTAGTAACAATCCGATACAAAAATTACTTCCTTTTGTGGCGTTCCAGCAGTATTTCGGACATGCAAAACCGCCTTTCGACGTCTCTCGGCTTGAGTTCATGTGGAAACCAACTTCCTTGCATTTGAATGTATCCAGCTGCTTTTAAACGTTTTGAAATGGTCACTTGAGTGACACCCAAAGATTCCGCGAGCTCTTCTTGTGTTTGGCAAAAATCTTCATAGAGTAATGCTTCCAGTTCTTCATCTTCAAACTTTTTTGGCTGCCCAGGACGTTCATCAAAATCACTACTTTTAAATCGTGCAAACCACTTTTGGCACGTACGCTCAGCTAGCGCATGTTCACCATAAACGTCCACCAAAATACGATGACTTTCGGCAGCAGTTTTCTTCATATTAAAGTAATGAAGAAGAACTCCACGCAAAAACACTTTTTCAGGCACAAAGTTCGACATATTTGAGTGAAGAAAAATTATTGTTGTTTACGCTTCAAATGAATGACATATACTGAAATGACGAACAATGACGGTAGTGTTCCAACGCATATTCCAATGGAATAATAACAATGGAATAATACAAGTTACGTCATCTCTTGGCAAACCGCACGAATAAGTTATAGACCCAATACACAAATCCTCTGACAAGCCTTTTTTTATAGAGTGGAATTAGTCGGCACTTTTCAGAGCATTAAGAAAAACTTCTGAAAAAATGCTATCACGATCGTTTACACAAATTACTGCAGGTTTGCTCCTAGGAGAAAGGAGGAGATTGATCACGTGCCATTCACTTTTTGAATTTCCTACAGCAAAAATAAGTTGACAGCATAATTTCTTAAAAGTTATATTTTAGTGTTCTTATTCTCAACTTGTATTTTAGTTTAATCCTCTTATGGAGCGAGATTGTAATCCAAAATGCACACAGAAATATTTTTGCAAAAAGAATCAATAATAAGTGAATAAGAAAGAAATACATCGATTTCCGCGTAAACATTAACCCAAAACTCATAAAAAAGACCGCTTTTAAGCTTAACATAGTCAATTTTAGACCCCAGTTTAGTAATATTTATTTTTCCGAGACCATTCTGGTAGATTCATTGATAAAGCTGGCTAAACCATAATATGCCAGAAAAGTCTAGTAGTTTCAAACTATATCGCTGATTTCGAGTAAATTGAGATTGAAATCACCTGATATGATGAGTTTTCTTGATTTTAAATTTACTAATAGACATGAAAATTTTTTTATGAACTTCAAGACATTATTCATACATACTCGTATGCACTCTATCATATTAAAAAACATATTCAACATGAATAATTTCAATAGATATTTCAAGAATATCGACACTAAGGAGGTCGACACTTCCCACTTCATTAACTAAGTACTCATTTTTTATAAAGCAAAATACACCACCTGCGGCATAATTTTCATTAGGTTATTCAAAAAAATTATAACCAGAAAGACGACAATCGTTTTCTTCAAAGCCACAAATCCATATTTCAGATACAATAACGAAGTCTGGAATGTTTAAAAAAAAAATGAAGATGTGTTGATTGGTCGTTGATTGATCTAATAGAGAAGACTTTTCCACTCTCCACCTTCCTATATAATAAATAACTTTTCTGCTTTCTTACATCTTTGGTTTGCACAAAGAAAGCCCGAATTTAACTCGTTAATGCAGCATTTTTGTTAATGTTGCTTCCTCTACTAGAACCACTGCTGTTGTCGTATCCGTTATTGCTCTTGTCCTTTCCGCTCCAAATAACTTTTGACTTGAGCTTGTTCTTTTGTTTTTTGATTTCTCTCTCATTACTCGCAGCTTTGTATGATCGACTTACTGGGCTAAAGTTTGCCAACCTTGATCTTAACTTAACTTCACCTTCAGTTGGTACCACACCGAAGGCGGTTTGATGAATACCCGGATTAGAAATGATAACGTAACTTTTTCAGGTTTTGACAATTTATTTTCCAATATACTTCCCTTTCAACTCGATACACTTTTTCCAACAGTGCTGCAACTTTTGTTGGCATGCAAAATAATCCTCCGCGGCGGCGATGACTTCCTCGTTCGACCCGTACTTCTTTCCGGCGAGCGATCCTTAAAGGTTCGGGAACAAAAAGAAATCGCAGGAAACCAGCTCCGAAGAATACGAAGGATGGGGGAGCAATTCGTAGTGCAATTCAACCAATTTCGTTGCGGTGACTGCGGAGGTGTTAGCCGATGCATTATCGTGGTGGAAGAGCACTTATTTTTTCTCAAAATGTGACCGTTTTTTCTTCGAATCGACGTTGAATCGGACCTATAAATCGACTTGTATACTCTTGTCATTGTTTTTCTCTTCTCCAAATAATCAACAGATCACACCTCGCGCATCCTAAGAAAACGGTGGCCATCACCTTTCTGGCCGAAGGCACGGTCTTTGCCTTCTTTGGAGCACATTCACCGGGTAAAACACATTTTTTTAATTGTTCTTTGTTCTGTGGTGTATACTAATGAGTCCATGTCTTATCAACGGTCACGAAACGACGAAAAAACTCCCACGATTGCGCTTGTTATTCGGTGTGAGCAAATGCGAGACCCATTGCGCGAACAGCTTTCTCATGCCCAAAATCTCGTGCAGGATATGGCAAACGCATTCAGTTGAGATGCCTGCTATCTTAGCCAAATCGCGAAATTTCACTCGGCGGTCCGAAAATGCGAGATCAATGATTTTGTCCACCGTTTTTCTCTGTGGTAACCGGTTTTGGGTCACTTGGGCGCGTTTCATCAAAAATCGACGTGCAGCCACTGAAACTCTGCGAACTAATGGTAAACGGTTTTATTCTTTTTTTTTTTTTTTAATAGCTCAAGTATGTGATGTGTAAAAATAATTCTAATGCTACATATTTTTTCTACGAATACCTCAAAGCGACCTGATTCATGTATTATAAGCACATTATAATATTTTTAAGTTGAAGCTTTCACAAATACGCTACTCGTATGTTCAAAAAGCCGTTCAACAAAGTCCAGCCTGTATTATCGTTCTTCTTAGTTCAGCATACTCCCAATAGCTTACTGGATAGGGTAGTCTAAGGGGTACTAAAGTCATTGACTAGCAGTCAAGGAAAAATTAAAGAGTAGTAAAAAGTGTTCACTACCAAAGGCTTGGATGCACCGCGTCAAATTGTGAAGCCCAATCTCAATGTGTTGGATGAGAAAAAATCAGTTCGCATTTGCTTTATGCAAGAACTCTAGGTACATGATAAACTATCAAAGATGTTCTTAGTTTGGATACATAAAGAGAGTAAGCGTAAATAAGAGGCGCGTCTGAAAGCGTCTAATTATTATAACCCAATACGTCCAAATGTAGGGCGGTAAGGGGTGTACGCTCAAACGTGGCAAAGCAAAAACTTGATCCTTGCATTGAATCTGAACTTACTGAAATAGATCGAACGAAGATCTACACTCTCTAAGTGTTTTTGGTCCTTTGCTCATACTGAAATATATCAGAAATGAAATAAAATAAGGGGTGATTCATTGTGAGGTTTGATTTTCCATAGACTTTTTTCTGACAGATCACGCGTGACTCCTATCAAACTGCTTTGTCATTTTTGTTCAGTATCATTTGGCAAGTCATCATGAAAAGACTCACACCACAACAAGGTCTCCAAATTGTTCAGCTGTATTGCAAAGATCTGCGTTCTGTGAGAAATGTTATTCGTGCGATTCGAGGAACTTACGTTGCGCATAATCGACCTACTGAAACCACTATTGCCAATACCATTCGAAAATTTGAGTCCCAGTTTACATTAGTGGATGATACTCGACCGGATAGGCCACATCCAGCACGTAGTAAAGAGACTATAACAGCTGTAGCTGAGAGTGTTCGCGAAGACCGTGACGAATCAATTCGTCGTCGTTCTTAGCAGCTTGGCTTGATGTATTCGACAGCTTGGCGCATTTTACGTGAGGATATCGAAACAAAAGTGTACAAAATTCAACTTCTGCAATAATTGAAGCCAGGCGTCTTGAATTTGCTTCATATTTTCAGTGAATGGGCTCTGCAAAAACTCAATGAAAATCCGGTGTTTTATCAGGAATTTTTGCTCAGTGATGAAGCCCAGTTCTACCTTAATGGATACGTTAATAAACAAAATTGCAGTATTCGGGCTGATGAGCAACCCGAAGAGTACCAAGAGCTAACATTAAATCCATTAAAAACAACGGTATGGTGTGGTTAATGGGCTGGTGGAATCATCGATCCATATTTCTTCAAAAATGAGGCAAATCAGAATGTTACCGTCAATGTTAACCGTTATCGCGCCATGTTAACGGACTATGTGCTTCCTGAAATTCAAGCACATAGTCTCGGTGAGCTCTGGTTTCAACAAGACGGCGCTACAAACCATACAGAGCATGAAACAATGGACTTATTGAGAAATCATTTTGGTGAGCACTTAATTTCACGTTTTGCTACGGTAATTGGTCATCTAGATCGTGCGAAATTTTCTCTAGGGATATGTAAAGTCTCAGGTCTTCAGGAACTAGTCAGCTACGATTGACGCTTTGGAAGCCAACATTACTCATGTTATTCGCGTGATACCAGTCGCTATGCTCGAACGAGTCGCCCAAAATTGGACCTTCCGAATGGACCACCTCAGACGTAGTCTTGGCCAACATTTACATGATACCATTTTTAAAAACTAAATGCCATGAATCTTTATTTTTACTGATAATAATAATTGTAAGTTATCTTTCAAATTTCTATGTTTTATTGTATATTATAAATTAAACCTTACGATGAATCACATTAGTAAGAAAAAACCACCTTAACTACTCGTACACACAAGAAGATCGTGTCGCGATTCTTCCGATTTAACGAGTGAACAGCCGTGGTTTTCGAGGATTCCAGGTGCTGAATGCTTGTATCCTGTAGATCTTTCTCGCAGTGGAATGCGATTGCACATACTCTCTGTGCCTGTATCAGAAGCTACTTCCCACCACTTTCACCCAACATTTTTTATCTCAGAACTGCAGACATTCCTAGGGCTGCCATTGAAGAAGAGTTATTTCAAAATCAGCTGAGATTTAAACACAGAAATTGAGGGAATAATACACCAGCAGGGAAATAATATTCACGCAATTAGTGAGGCCAGTACCGTGTTATGTGCGACGTAGGCATCTCCTATCTTGATCTGTTTGCCAGCTGCTTGACATATCAGCAACAAAAACATTTCCAAAATGGAGCTGTTGACAAACTCCATCGGCATAAAACTAGGCCGCTAGTTAGAATAAAAACTATGATATTTACAGACTGTTTACTGATATACATAATTCAGAGGTCGCGACACTAAAGTTTTCAGTCAAAATATTAATGAAAAAGAAACACAAGCTACTAGAGAAGACTTATTTTCGCGGGATACCCATACATCCATGGGTGCAAGGATACCCCTTACCATTGCTTGAATGTATTATGAATACTAATTCGGAATGGAGGCAGAAGTTGCACTATTGGTATGAGTTAAGGCCGATTTAAAACCGCACCCAGTACTTATTGCAGCTCTACATTAGGTCAAAGTCAAGTATAAAACCCTTCTTGCGATTTAAGGTTTAAGAAACAGTCACCATGATGGTCCCACACGGGACACGTCAGGACCGGACCAAAGTCCGTTGCTTTCCTGACTTCCACGGTACCGTGGTTTGAGTTCTGGTATGGATGGCCGGTGTTCCTACCACCAACAGGACCTATAATAGCAACCTTCAGAGGTCAAATAATAGCAACCTTCAGAGGCATTAAGTTTACAAAACCTTTATGATAAGACCAGTATTTGCTCTACCCCCACCTTACATTAGATAACGTCATTGATTGAAGAAGCCTTGCTAATTAGAAATGAGGAATGAAGAACCAAAACCGCTAACCGCAGGCATAGATCCGTCCTGGCCTATGAGAGGACACTGCCTCCGTGTCATTTTCGAATGACTCAGAATTATGGAATCATGAATATGATGTTTCGACATCTTTCACTAGATGCAGTGGACAGGTTGGTGTACCTGTTTGGTAATGGTCTGGAAAATACGTATGTTCATCATACTAGAAACGTCGGTAGTGCATTAAATTTCCAGAAGGGATCGAGCCAATCCAATCCGGAAAAACTTCGGTAAATCTTCTTCCTGACTACAATCAGTAAGGTATTCGAAAAGGTGGTCATATAAATACATATAATTCTTATTAATAAGGAAAAGGTTTATGACAACGTATGGTAACATGGACTTTTCTATAAACTGAACAAGATGGGTATACATAAAGCTGTGCTCAACATGGTTTTAAATATGCTTGATATTTGCCTATTCATTGTGAGAAACAGAAATAAAACTTCTAGATGATCTTTTGACATCAAAAGCAGTCTGCAACAAGGTTCAATTGATTCGCCGATCTTATTCAACATCTACATGAGCGATTTGTGAGCTCTCTGCATAATGCCATATCAGGTCCAAATATCGACATGATTAATATACTCCAGAAATCTCATTTCGATAACATCAATTGGTAATTGAAGAACAGCTTTAAGCAGTGAGTAACTACTTTTTTCCGAACACTTTTATCCATGGCTTCTAGAAAAACACTTGCTTGTCAAAATGTAGTCCGATACCTTTACCGAGTGACTAGGTAGCAATGATAGCTTTTCCCAATTCTAATGTTTCAGCAGCCGTCAAAGTTATCAATGATATCTGGCTGTTAGAATATTCAGTAAGGTTTGCCATTTTATTATGCATCGTTTTACGGTTGCCGAATATACGTAAATTCTTAAAAAATACTACCGAAAATGCGGCTCATTTGTAAATACGCAACGTGAATTTCGTCGTGAGGTCGGTTGTCATCATTATTCATCGTGCAGGCAATTCCTCGCATTGTGAAAAAGTTTGAGTGTAAGTAAGTACACTCTTCTGGATCTGGATTGATGCAAAATGACGAAAACATACTCGTAGCGACCAGTATCGAAGAAGACCCAGAAATGTCGATTCGGCGCCGATCAGCTGAACTGGGCATCGTCAAAGAGTCAACCCGGCTTATTGTGTAGTTGGATTTTGGTCTTCATCTGTATATAATTGTGCTGATACAAGAATTGAAGCCCGATGACCATGAATTAATTAGATGCTGAAAATTGTGTCCGGAGATCCGGATTTTTGCCAAAAAATCATCTTCTCGGACGAGCCATATATTTGGCTCAGCGACTATGTCAACAAGCAAAATATTCGTTATTAGAGCGAACACAAGTGTTAAGGAAAGCATCAATGCATCCACAAAGTGCATAAACCAAGTTTCTGGGCTCAGTGCTCGCTAACTTCGATATATCCGAGCTGTGATTCCGAGAAGATGACGCTATATGCCATACACGCGACGTAACGCTCGAAGTTGTAAAGTTGTAAAGAAATTTGGCGACTGGGTCATCTCACGGAGTGCGTTCATCAATTGGTCGCCGCGATCATGCGATTTGACACCACTCGATTATTTTCTCTGGGGCTACGTCGAGTCCTTAGTTCACGCTAGCAAGCCAACCACTTCCACTTCCAACAACCACGCTATTGCCGGAATAACGCCGCACATAATGGACCCACTCATCATTGGACCGACCGCTTGAAGCACTGCTAGCAAAGCCGAGGCGGCCATTTAAATAATGTGCTCTTCTATCAATCAATTTTATATCTCACACCGTTTTTGTTTTATTTAAAATTTTTTTTTTGCATCGTTTTTATCTGGTCACCCTTTATTTTGACAGATGCTCCGGTCAAAGCTAAAGGTGCTTTTGACACTACATGTAGATTCTTTCATATCCGCCTATTCGATGCCGGGGAGATGGTAATCTTCTATATCGGACTTATTATTGCATTTCTGGTTTAATGTCGTAGTATATTACGTTTGATGAAGATGATGATGAATGAACTCGACGAACTTTATGTATCACGACAGTGTGCGTGCAATAGCGGCAGACAGGTGACTCAATTACGGCAGAATATCGCAGTACGTAGTATTAACATTTTCGGAGGTTATGTGAAGTAGATGAAACTCGTTCATTCCTTCAATTTCTGCATAGCCGCGTTTGGACGCAGAGTTGGTTTGCTGAGTCTCTAAGCCAAGACCAGCTTACATAGTTGAGTTAGAATTAAAGCACTGTTAGGGTAAAAAATATAAATAAAAAATAACAAAAATGTATGATAACCAACCTAATAAGCAAAAAAACTATGTAAAAAAGGCATTAGAATAATTTAACTAGGTAAAGATTTATCCTTAAGCTAGTAAACAGGATATAGATTATTATTAATTAAAAAGCATAGAATATTTAAGCAATAACAAATATGGGGAAGAAATAAAAGTATATCAATTCAATATATTGGTGACATTCGTAACATTTTCATCTAGCTTAAATAAAATTTCCACGCCCTGGCTACAAATTTAACATCAAAAATCTTCCTACGACTGAACTTTTTCGAAGTTTATTTACAGAAGTGTAAACAGTATAAATAAAGTTACGAAAATAATAATATGAATTGCAAACAAACTCTATTCTTTCTATTTTTTTCTTAGGGTAAGCAAACTAAAATCAAAATTCAATGGTGCAAAAGTAAGTTTCCATTATGGTATTAGCTGTGTTCAATTTTTAGAAATTCTTACAATGCGCCTGTTGGATTCACCATTCTTATCACCTAATTAACTGAATTTCAAAACAATAAATTCATTACTTGTCTCATTTTTTATGAGACTTTTTATGAACTTTCGGATACTATGCAAGACAAAAAAAAAGAATCCGATCACTTCGAAATTTATTTATGCTACGATCAAAGCAAAATGGTCACAAATGGTAAAACACAGTGATACGTATTGCTTTCATATTAATAAAGCATAATAATTCAAGACAAAAACAGGCAGTTCTTCAGATCGTAAAAAGTAATCGTCCTGAGTATGGTGGATTGTTGACTACCAAAGAATTACTTATTTTCGAGTTTATGGACCATGAAGGGAATGAAGAAGGAAATACAAATATCCCGGAAGACAACACAAAAGGCGTAATATGAATAAATTTGATATCAAATAGCTACGATCACAAGAGGTTTTTGGATGCTTTTCTGTTACAGTCTCCGATAGTCTTTCGAAAAGTCAAGACCGCATTAAGTGCAGAACATCAATAACAGCATTGTCAGTAAACCATTAGTGACGCCCTATCTGATGTGATAGGTTTCACCTAAGCACCACAAAGAAACCTTTGGTTTAACGAAGAAAGCCAGCAACCCCATTCAGCGAAACAAAAGACATACAACAAGCCGCTGTAAAGAAGGACGCTAACTAGTTAGGATTTCTAAGAAAAAAAAAAAAAAAAAAAGAAACGGAGAATCGCTTGAACGCAATAGTAAAGACACTACCAGGACTGAAGATAAAAATAATTCAACGTCAGGTAGAAGAAATCAATCAACCCAGACAAAGACAGATATCATTGCAATCCACATTTTTCACAATATCCACCAGGACAGTAAGCTGTCCAACCAAGCTGCTGGATTCGATGTCTTATCGAGCTGCATTAAGCGGCAGGTGATAATTTGATACGGATCATACATCAATTGTTATCATCATTCATCGTACATCATCTCTAAAATCTGAGTCGATGAAGATAGGCCCGACTATTGGAACTTCAACATAGCTTGTTCGATCCTAAAAAAAGATCATGAAGTGCGCAAGCTATAAGGGAACATGTCTCTTCAATATCGCATATAAAAATTTTGTCTCTCATATTATATAAACGTCTAAGACCCTGCATCAAAAGCCTGACTACCCCATATCACTGTGGTTTTAAACCAGGAAGGTCCACCATAGATCAATGTTTTATCTAATGGCAGATTTTGTAAAAAATTCAGGAGTTCCATATCGATATACACCACCACTTCATAGATTTCAAAGCCAAGTGCGAAACGCACAAGTCAACTATAAAGCTCACAAGGCAATAAGTAATTAAAGTCCTTTCTCGAACAAACTAAAAACATACTACAAAGACACTGATCATACCAGGCTTGCTTTACAGCGTAGAAGGTAAGACACTGAGCGGATGAAAACGATTCGAGAGTAAATTTCTTCGTTTAATTTTTGGTCTGGTTTGCATCAGTGGAAAATGGAAGGGAGTTTTCAACATGTATGCAGAGGTGGACCTCATATAAGGTGGTATGTATGTTTGCGCAACTGCAAGCTGCTGCGAAAAAAACATGCTACTTGAAGAGATATTTAAGCGGAGGACTTGGTCCACACCGGACTGGAGCGCTACATATAGTATTGTATATTATACAACTAAGTATACAACTCACCTTTAAAGATTAAGTTACGCTGGTAAGGTCTTAAAGTAGACTTTTTTTTATAACCATATCGTATATACATACATATAAGAGTACGTTCAGAAAATAATAGGAATCTTTAAATTTCGCGGGTTTGGAGAATCCGATTGTCAATATTATTATTTTGGTATACATACTCCTGAAGTATCGTACAATTTTGAGCTGTATTCACTGTTTACTTTTTCTGCGGCAGCCGCTAAAGTTAGACGTGATTTAATAAGCTCGTCGATTTTTGTTTGTTAATAGAAATGGATCGAGGAATTAGTATCAAATTTTGCATAAAAAATGAAATAAAGTGAAACAAAGTGTGTGAAATGTTAGCAAAGGTCTAAGGTCAGTCTGCTATGAGTAAAACAAGAGCTTACGAGTGGTATAGCAGTTTACAAGACGGACGTGAAGACGGTGAAGATGATGAAGGCTCCGGGTGCCCCAGCACTTCAACAACCGATGAAAACGTGGAAAAAGTGAAAGAAATGGTTATGAACGATCCCAATCAAAGAAGTCGCTGATAATGTTGGCATATCGATTGGCTCATCCCATAAATGCGACAAGTGGCAACAAAATTGTTAAACATTGAACTTTGCTTGTTCGTGAATTTTTGGCCAAAAACAATACTGTAACGATGACCCAGCCTCCATATTCACCAGAAATGGCTCCGCGTGACATTTTCGTATTTCAAAAAATAAAGAGAACCTTAAATTGCTGTCGTTTTACAAGCATAGATGAAATTAAAAGCGCATCACTGAAAGAGCTAAAAGCTGTCCCAAATTGTTTCGAGGATTGGAAGAAACGCTGGCACAAGTGCATAATATCTAATGTGGACTACCACATTTTGAAAGCGAAAACATTAATGTAGACGAATAAATAAATACTTTTTTCAAAAAACTAAAATTCCTGTATAAACAATTAGGCGTTTTATGCAGCCTTACCATCAAGTAAGGGTCCCCGGTAATTGCATGACTAAGCCCTTATTTATGCATGTTAAATGGCAACCGAATGCTAGGCCATTCGGCTAAGTTCGCTAACATAAGTCTAATATGCGCCCATGACTCTACGAAGACAAGGTTGATGATACGAGCTTCCCCAACAACACAGACATATAACCGATATCTGAATGGGAACATAGGACAGATAATAAGCATAGCCTATAGGACACCGCGTCTGGCAAGGGCGGTATATACCATGATATATGGTATACAAATGCACATGGCAGTCTCCGGATCATGAAACGCTGAATCATATTAATCACGTTGCAATAGAGCTAAGGCATGTTTTCAGTATTCTGAACGTTCGAACGTTCTGGGCAGCTAACACTGACTCGAACACTTGTTGCAGCCAAGATACGAATACAGGTCTATCAAATATCACAACAAAGAAGATATAACGTAGAAAACTGCAATCGCAAGTGACCTCCATAACTTTCGCCGAACGTGTATCCCCAAATCTCTCAACAACTCATATGCCACCAGCATCAAGTACCGAAGACCAGTGTCATTGCTGCCAACGTGATAAGGCAACAGAGACGTCGCAACTGATGTGCTAAGTTTCACTCGACTACTACCAATAAATCCATAGTTTAATGAAGAATGCCGGCAAACACATGTAGCTAAACACGAAGTACGACTATAGAAAGCGGCGAAGCAACGAAGGACGAAATCCGAAGAGACGGGAAGGACATCGGCTTCTCCAGAAAGTAGAAAAAAGAGCACGAGAAGCACGTGTCAAAGATATTAAGAGGTTGTACTCCAGAAACAACAGACCGAAGTTTTACCAATAGATAAAAAGAAGGTGTCGGGTATCATACAGAAACCTATAGAAATAAATAAGGAAGCCAGTAGAGTAGTGCAGTAGAGTAGCAATCGATGCTGAGAATATGGAAAAACTTGTTCTGCATACTATATCACGGGGAAGAAGCCACCAACAGCCACCAACAGCCACTAACAACAGTAAAATAGGCCGTTCAACTTGAAAGATGATAAACCAAAACTTCCATCTACCTAATCAATATGAAGTAAGGATAGCAATATCTAAGCCGAAATCAAACAAAGCAGGCGGACTTGATGGCTTACTGTGCGAGGTATTCAAAAATGCTACCAAAAGAGTATGCCTGAAGAATGATATCTCAGTATCGTGTGCCTATGCACAAAACGCGAAAACCCCTAAACAGCGCTAAGTGTGTGTGTGTGATTGCCAATAACCTGATGTCCAGTCTTACATCAGAAAATACCACAATTTACCAAATCTGCACACGCTGGCAGATGCTGGAAAAAACCCAACAAGTTCGAAAAGATACCTACCATTTTTTCATTGATTTAAGGACACATATGACAGCATTTATAGGGACAAGCTATATAGAACCACGTCTAGCTTTGTCGTCCCTCCAAAGCTCGTTCGTCTAAGTAGAATGACAATGCTCCATCAAAGTGAGTAACGACTTAACCGAGCCCTTGTGGTTAAAAAATGTTTTGGACGAGGCGACGCGCTGTCATGTGATTTATTTAAAATTATACTTGAAAAAATTTTGCGAAACTAATACGCGAACATCGTAGGCACCATCTTTCAAAAGGCTGTGAAACTACTAGTTAACGTCGATGATATTGAGATAATTGGCAGAACTTAGTGTGCTGTCACCAGTGCATTCGCTGGTATTGAAACGGAAGCTGCCAATATGGGTTTGGCGGAAAATGAGGGCAAAACTAAAGTACTACGAACTGTGCAAAACGTCCAGTTGACAGCTATAACTCTGAGGTAGTAAATGACTTGTGGCGTGCACAAGCAGAAGGCGACCTTAACCGACTTGGAGTACGCAACTAGAGGCAGTTAACTAAGGATCTGTGCTAACTAGGCCTAGGTTCACCCCGAACGATAGCGCCACCTAAGTAAATAGACATTAATTTTTAAGAAAACATGTTACAAATTTAATTTCTGAATAAAAATTATTGTCAGAAGAGCAATTGTGTGAAACGAAATTAAGTAAAGTTATTCAATTTCATGCGTAAAAAGTCTGATAAGAATAAGACTATATTTTAAACTTTGTTAAGCCAGTAAGTCTCTGTATTACCTGCACAATGATGCCGGTATATTTAAAAAGTAAGCAATCAAGTCATATTTCTTACTTACTACGAAAGTGTTTTAATAAATCAATTTCGTATTTTTTAGGTTGTTACATGCGATACCCGATTTTGGTGTAAAAATTAATAATTAATCAAAATATTATCCGTTAGCATCTTAAACATTCCTGTTTTGAACAAGTCCTGACATTTTGACGTTATGAATTCTTAATTTTTTTTTTATGACTGTTCGATTGCGGAAGATTTTCTAATGGCAAAATGACTTTAGACAAGGTAATAGGATAAAACTATGCTTATTTTCTGACACAGATTGTTTTTTATTTAGCTTGGATGTAGTGCTTCAATTTCCTTACTATACTTTACGGCGTTTTTTGGTTCTACTGATAAGAGAAATGAAAAGGGGTCCTTTCCTTGTTCACCAAACGGTGACCTTAACTTTTTTTAGGTATAGGACAGCGGTCTATTTTGGCTTTGGTCTGCCTACAACTACTGCCCAAGTTTCATAATTACAGAATCAACTTTCATCACAGGTGATTATCCAATGCAAAAATGGATCATTTTCGTGTCTTAAGCTAAGTGATGAACAGACTTCCAGATCCACGTTAGATTTTGAGACTCGTTTAGCTTATGGGGTACTCACTTGCCTAGCCTAGTTTCTTTAATTTTCCGATTAAAAATCTTAAAAATCCGATTTCGTTGGACTTGCATCTACTGTTGTTCTTTGATGCTAAAAACTACGGAACGGAACTTTTGAGACTAACTTTTTTTGTGCTTTCATTTACACTTATATTTCTCCGTGTGGCAGGCGCCTTAACGCGAGCGTCATCTTCAATGACGCCGGTGCGGATGCTTAAGTCGCAAAGACTCAACGGACTAGGGTCGGCTAAAGAGTGGCGAACTAAGAACGGCCAAACCTAATTTCAGTGGTGGTGCGAACATACCATATAGCAAACCGTGCCGAAGAATGCAGGGTTAGGGGCCAAACCAACCACGATCGAGCTCTCCCAGGCGTCTTATCGCGGGCCTGTTATACTTAAGCTTACCCTGAAAAATCTGCTGCAAGACTGAGGTAATGGAAAAAGTGTGAACAGCTGGCTCAGCCCTTGTGCTTGCCGTGTACATCACGGCAAAAACGTGCGAAAAACGTATACCAAAGGGCAATGTTTTTATTATGTAACGCTAGGTGTATGGTGGCAAAATATGAGGGTTGTGATCGCAACCTAAGCGAGTGGAAAAAAGCCGCTTTTGAGAGAACAAGGCCATCCCGGCCAACCAATCGCTTACTCAACAAGCGGCAACCAAGGGAGATGTTTCTGTACAAAGGCAGGGTTGGAAGCCAATCAGGCGCCCTCTATCACCTACACAGCAAAACTAAAAGAAAATGCTAGCGTCTCTGGAAAGAAGGGCAATTTTAGCAGCAAGAGAGGTAGATCCGACAACGTCATGGAGCCGAACGATGCGAAAAAAGTTAAGGCTGGCACTTTATCCGAATTGTGTCGTCAGTAATAACCGAGCCGGAACTTTGCGGTCGTTAGGCAGATGACCATTGGGAAAACGAAGCTCCAAGACATCCTGTGGAAGAAGTGATTTACCACAGAAAACGGTGAACTTGAATCCGATGACGCTGGTTGGGATGGCGGATGCAAGGTTGTAGCTTGTGGAAATAAGCCTTTTGTGGACTTTCGGGATCGGGAGCTAAAAGCCGACACATGGTGATTCCTTAAGACGAGGCCTAGACGGCACAACACACCTTATTTTCTGCTGTCACTATTACGGTACTGCCAACCATACTTCGAAAAATCGAAAGGTATGGTAAAGTACAGCATGGGGAAATAAGCCTTTTGTGGACTTTCGGGATCGGGAGCTAAAAGCCGACACATGGTGATTCCTTAAGACGAGGCCTAGACGGCCCAACAGACAGTATTTTCTGCTGTCACTATTACGGTACTGCCAACCATACTTCGAAAAATCGAAAGGTTTGGTAAAGTACAGCATGGGGAGATTGATTGTTAAGTCATCGAACAAGGGCAAGTACATCACCAGACAGGACGTCGCGGCCATACATTTTCATACAAGAGCCCCGGATCAGTAAGTACAACAAGATCCACGCTGAAAAATTACGCGTTGTTCTATAAGGCCGAAGGTAAGATTGGAGTGGCATCCAAATAGAGGCATGTCTTCTGAATAATTGCAGCTCAGGAGACTTAACGGCGGTAACCTGTGAAAGGCAGTGTGGCAAACCAATTTGTCTGACCTCGGCCTACTTACCCTATAACTCCGAGGTAGTAATCTCGGAGAAACTAAAGGACCTGGCAAGACAGATAGATTGGAGTCTGGTGCTGGGCTATAACGCAAACACCAACATACAGAATGGGGAAGCGGTGATATTGAAAGATGTGTGTTTTTATGATTTCATTACATATTCCAACATCAATATTTGTAATAGAGGGAATTCACCAACCTTTGTGGCAAAAGATAAGCAAGAGGTGCTAGATATCAGCCTTGCTATAAATATAGAAGGGTAAGAAATAAGGGAATGGAGAGTAGGAATGGAGATTGGATACGAACAGGGTATGTAGTTTTTAAAGAAATCCTCGGAAAGCTGATTTGGTCAAGTATACAGAAGTGATAAATATATCAGTAGTGATATATAGGTATACTTAACAGAAGATATAAATATATATATACCCTGGATACCCAATCAACTACCTGCGATATTGTTAACCTAGAGAGGGCGGTACTGAATCCTAATAAGGCACTATCTTTAAAAGGGCTCCACCAAAGTGGTGGAATAGAGGGAAATGGGTTAGGAAAGTCTAAAATAGAGTGAAACTTTTCGGAAGTGAGAGTCCATGTACTAGGAATGTAAGAAATAGTTCAAGTACCTAGTTAGAAAGTCAAAAAGGACTTCATGGCAGAAGTACTGCGAATCTATCGCGGTAACAGACGAGGCTTCGAGGTTACGCAAAATGTTTTCAAAGGAAGCAAGCATTCCTAGCTACCTCAGGAAATCTGACGAAACCTGGGATGAAAGTGGCCACGAGGTTCTGGCAAAGCTAGTGCAAATCCACTTTCCTACATCCACATTATCAGATGGCTTGTGATATGTTACGGCACACTAAAAAGAAGAGGAAATAGGTGTTATTTTTAATAGGAAAGCATCGGAGGAAGCAATCCAAAAAATTATGGAAATTCTAAGACACAGTCTAAAAATAGGGAACATAATAATAGCTTGCAGGGAAAAAAAGGTAGTTTTTATACCAGGGGTGTATAAAAGCAAAAGGTTTCGGACCAATAAATCTATCATTATTTATGCTTAAAACCCTAAAGCGATTATTGGAGATTCAAATCAGGAACAGGTTCACTAATGGCTTTTTGATTGAGTCACAGTATGTATATATGAAAGGAAAATCTATAGAAACCGCCCTGTACGAGGTTTTGGGGAAAATAGAGAAGAGTCTACACTTCGGTGAGTTTGCGATGGCGGTCTTACTCGATATTGAAGGAGCCTTCAAAAGCGTGAAGTGCACAGCTATTAAAAACGTAGACGCTAATATTGATCAGGGCATTACAAACTGGGTTTGCAATATGCTTACAAGTGGGAAAATAAACATTAGGCAAAGCTCGGTTAGAATGTCTATAACCAGGGGAACCCCTCAAAGAATTGCTTGTTGTCAGTGACGTCCTCAAAAAGCTTAGTATAATAGGTATAAGTGCCACGGAATACGCAGATAACGTATTCATATTAGTGTAGGGAAAACACTTAAATATTTTAAAGGACAGTGCATATGGTATTTCATCACGAGTAGACGCGTTTAAATTAGTCTGGCTTAAATGAGTTCGTAACTAAGTGTATAATCGGAAACTTAGCCTTATTTCTCGCTAACCTCAAAGAATCGGTTTGTGTTTAAAAATATAAATAAAACAAACAAACAAATAAGTTAGTTGATAAAATTAAAAATTAAATTTCAACTTTGAAATAAAAGTGCCATTTCGTTCCATACCGTTTGTCATAAAACCCTATCAAACAAGCAAATATGTCTGCCCTTAATCTTCGAACGAGAGCTGCATAAACTAAAGGAGTTCCCTCTACACCCCAACAACATTTCCCCGCACTCATTCAACATCCAAGTGATAGTCTACCACTCACTAGCAGGGATCTTGAATAAGAACTTTCCAAGCAAATCACTCTACTGCGCCAGAGCCTAACAGAGGTAATCTCTAAGCTGCAAACAGATCTTCTTTTAAAAATTGCAAGGATTTCTGTGAGTTCGAGCCAGAGATTTGATGGGGTCAAAGTTACGATTGCCAATATGGAGGGTCGTATTCTCATTGAAAGCTCCAATGATCTGCTTGCTGCTGCTGGGACTAGCGAACAAACCTGCTGCGAAAGTAATCCTTAATATTTACTATTTTTTCTTTTATTAAACTTAAAATATTTCGAACTTTAATTTTTAGTCTTATTAATGTTTTGCTTACATAATACCCTTCATTCTTAGTAATATTATTATTATTACTATTCATACTAGTAATAGTAATAAATGATTTTTATTCAATTAGTTTTTCAATATCATAAAAAGTACAAAATCATATAAAAGCATGGCATTGCCGTCTCCCGATTGAAATTTTATTTTACTTTTTTTTTTAAAGTATAATGTTCTTGTGTAAAGTTAATTTTAAGATCAATTAAAAATTTGCGGTTAATATCCTTTCTCTATAATTTTTTGCTGTTTTGCAGAACTCGTACAATATGGGAACATTCACATCATTTAGGTGGTTGGTAACCTGTTCCTCTGAAAAATAGCTAGTTCCAAAGAAATGTCGCCTTTTTTCCCGCAGCGTGAAAGTGAAAAACATCCTCCCTTTCGCTTAGTCGACTATATAATCTCCTATTCTTTCCTCTCTGTCCCCTTTTATTACCAATTTAATATCCTCCTTATTTGCTCTGAATTAAATGTTTTCGTATTTTCTTATTTTTTTCTGTTTATGTATTGTTCTGTATAAATTACCCAATGCTAAAGTAAAAATACTATGCTACTGTTGTTTGTTTATGGTATTTTAAACTCTGATGGCTCATAATAGCCTAATATCTGCTGTGGGGGATGAAGTCGAGGCACGGACATTCGTGAAGTTCTTATCGAATGCCTACGATGGGTTCAAGGTATGTCAACTTAAGGCTCGCAGTCTTAACTTGACCAAATTTTACTATGTCCGGCATACTTTTATTGATTCGGGAGTAGATATTATTTGTGTCAGTGAAACCTGGTTTAAATTTAAAGATAGTTAAGATGGCTATAACACTGCCCTACATACATATAGGTGCCTAGGATTTACGACCTATTTTTAAGTATATCCAGTAAGGCTATTTAAAAAATTTTAACTGTTTTTTTGTATCAGATCTAATTTATAAGATGGACAAAAAATTAGATTTTTATTATACGTGAAGAAATTGTCTTTTAAGGGATTTTCTAGAGTGAAGTTCTCTTGGACAATCGCTCATAATTCCCCAGCAATAGTCTACCATCATATGAATGTCCCATCTTCCTTGATAGATGTTCTCAATTGTTTTTATATCTTGATTGAAACGTTGTTCTTGTCCTTCGCTAAGATCTCCTAGGTTATGCCGAAACTGATCTATATGGCTATGGATGTAGTGTACTTTTATGCTCATATTACAGCCAACATTTTTAAAGTTAAGAAGCATTTCCTTTACTAATTCTTCATAATCATTAGCCTTGTAATTTCCTAGAAAATTTTGTACAACCGCTTCAAAAGATTTCCATGCAAGTCGTTTAAAATCAGTCATAGATGCATCAAAATAAGTAGAGCATTTATACTAAACGTATTTGGAGTCCATCAAAAATGCCTTCTTATAACTTTTCATCACTTTATCTAGGAAATTTATGAGAAATATATTGAAAACATTGTCCATTTTTGTCCAGAGCTTTCACAAAGGCTCATTTAGCACATTGTTTTCACCAATGACCATGGCGTTTCTCACAGGCCAATTTTTTTGTATCCAGTGTCTTGATTTTGCTCTACTGTCCCAGAGACAAATAAAACATGGATATTTTGTATAGCCACTTTGTTGACCTAACAAAAAATTAAACATCTTCAAATCGACACAGATCACCCATTTATGTTCGACATATTTCATTTTCTGCAATAGAACTGAATGTACTTTATATTCTTCTTTCTCACAAGTAGAGTGGGCAATTGGAATAGGAGCATTTTTATTGCCATTACGTAAAAAGACGGCCTTGAGACTTCTTTTACTGATGTAAATAAAGAGACGCCAGTCACATTCCTGATAGGGCTATAAGACGATGAAGGCCAGTAAGCCTCTCACATCAATGCAAAATACAAAATTTTCACCAGAAGAAAAAAATTACAATAAGTTTTTTTCTCTCGTGCGATAGAATGTAATTCGCACATCAGAGGCTACACAAATTTTTTCTTTTAACCAGCTCAGCACGTTCCTTTGGAAGGTCTAAGTCTCTGGTGAGATCATTAAGCTCGTTTTGTGCAAATGTTTTATTTTTCGATGTTTCTACAGAGTATACAAAGTCATCGCTTACTTGAGAAGCACTAGATGCACACAACTGACATTGTGGTAGCTGATTAAAGCTGGTATTGGAACGTCTTCTGAATGAGGAATTGGTCTTATTGCTGAAGGAATATTAGGATATTTCCATTTGTGGCGATTGTTTTTGTTGATGTCCACTATACTTGTCATACAGAAGTAACAATCGTTATGATGATTTTTTTTTGAAAGTATCGATTCCCATTAGATCACCGAAACCATACAGTGTTGCGCGCGGAGTAAGTACCAAGATGTGGAACCGCATGGGAACTCAGTACCTATTCGCGTGCTGTTAACAGTCGGAAAACATGGAGTAAATCGGACCAGTTTTATGTCTGAGTACTACCGTTCCGAAAAAGATGTTACGAATTATAACCGAGTGAAAAATTTTAATCCGCATACACCACCTTGATCAAAAAGTTTATTCAGAAAATTAAAAATACAAGTTTATTTCATATAAATCTATATTATCCCCTTCAAAGTAATCCCCAGTAATAAGTGTGTTATGCCAACGCTTGATCCAATCCTCGAAACATTTTTATGTTCGTTTTCGGTATGTCCATCAGTGCTTCCTGCGATTTTTCCATTTCTTCATCTCGGCTGCTGAAACGCGTTCCCCGTAGTGGTTTTTTAACTCGATTGAACAGAAAGAAGTCACAAGGAGCCAAATCAGGTGAATTCGGTTGCTATTGGATGGAATTTCTTGCATTTTTCGTCAAAAAATACGACTAATGATGTGCGACTGTGCGTTATCATGGTGCAAAATCCACGAGTTTTCTGCCAACAATTCTGGTCTCTTTCGGTGAATTGCTTTACGCAAAAGTTTCATAACGCCCCAATAATACTCTTTGTTTACTGTCTGGCCTTCTGCCAAAAATTCATGATGCTCTACACCGATGTAATCCATGAAAACTGTGAACATTGCCTTCTTTTTTGACTGAAAACGACGTGTTTTTTTTTTTCTCGGCTGATTTGATGAACGCCATTCACTTGCCTGATGTCTGGATTGCGTGTCGTACCCATAAACCCACTTCTCGTCTCCAGTAATGATCCTTTTGATGAATGTTGGATTAGATTCAGCCTCGCAAATTATCTCTTTTGTGACGTCAACACGGTCTCTTTTTTTGCATGAGATTGAGGTCTTTTGGCAACAACATTGCTGCTATACGACGGAAACCCAAATCATTAACCAAATAGTCACGACTACTTTTAAACCGCTCGTGCCACTGGTAAAAGTCCGTTTTCTTTAGAGAATCGTTGCCGAAACACTTTTCCAACATTTCCAACGTTCGCATACCATTAAATACGTTTTTTAGGCAAAATTTAATACAAGTTCGTTGTTGCAAATGGATAGATGTACTCTTGGCTATGTAACTTTTGCAAATGTTAAGCTATGACGCTAAGATTTAGAAGGAATGTCAATAACAGATGTACCAACTTAACAAAAAAAAAAAATATAACTCAAATCGGAACAATGGAAGCGCCATACGGTGATTATTCCGGGAATTACATTAATTCGCAACATCTTTAAATTAAAAAAATAAAAAAAATGCATACTGCAGCTTTAAACCTATTTAGGTGGTTTAATTCAGTTGGTTCAATTCGAATCCATGGTGTCATTTTTATTTTCAAATTTAAAGATTTCATTGAAAAATGGCGTGGAAGGCGATCTTTATATTTGCTGGTAGATAGTTAACTGTAGGTGGCAGGATGAAAAAAAAAATAATATTATTATATTATATGTATATATGGAATTTCAGGGTATTTGCTGACTCGTCACACTGGTGGGGGGATCGCAAATTATTACAAAGCTTTTTTTGGCTGTAAAGTACTACAAAAGTTAGTAGGTAACGGCACTGAATACCTTGTTTTAGAAATCTCGAATGCCAATAAAAAATGCGTCCTTGCTATTGTTTATAGCCCTAATCGCAACTGTTCTTTTGATCAGTTGTTCTGAACAATTCAACAATTCTCAACATCATATGAACATATTATTCTCTGTGGTGATTTAAATGCAGATCTGTAAAAATCAGACAGTATATCTGGTCAGTTATTAGATAATATTGCTTCCACCGGTTTGGTGGTTATCAACTCCTACGCTACACGTTTTGGAGCTGACTCTCGGCCGAGTTTTTTTTTTCATTTGAAACTAGTTTCTGACCTTTCTAATGTTTTACTCTTAGACCAACTATCCCTTGAGGGCTGATACACCATGATTTTCACAATATTGACTTTCCTTATACCCCCTTGCAGGGATCTTTTCAATTTAGAGGATTTACATCGATTAATAATAATGCTCTGCAATTAGATTCGAGTCTGCTTCCATGGGATTTTTATTACCTCGTTTATGAAGTCAACGAAAAACTGGATATTGTCCAGACATTGATAAACTATCTTTTCGATATGTATGTTCCCATAAAAACAATGGCAGTTCGCAATTAAAAATGCCCATGGTTCACTTCTAAGGTTCATGGTGCTATACAAACTCGTAGAAAGGTGTATGCCAAATGGAAACTAGTGCCTTCTGGCCAAAATTGGGAGGATTATTGTAGAGCCAGAAATCACTCTTTGTACATCACAAGAACAGCTAAGAAAATATATTTTTCGTGCAAATTAAGTGCTGATCAACCGTCGAAATAACTGAGGACTAATTTACGTTTTAAAAGACTGTAAAAAAGAGTTTGTTAACAAAAATACCCGACGCTAATGAATTAAATAATTTATTATTTTCACGTCCCAGTATGAGCTCGTTTTTTGTGCCTGACAATAATAATTTTTTTAGTCCGATTTCGTGTTTGGTCTTTGAAGTAGTATCTGAAGCTGATGTAGTATTTAATTTTCGAGATCTTAAGTCAAATGCGACTGGAGAGGATGGATTAAATTTACGCTTCATAAAAATGATACTTCCTCATATAGCTAGTTGTGTTACATCAGATGTGTAATTTAAAATTTGTATTACAATGTCCACTTTCCCCGACTACTGGAAAAAAGCTAAGATCATCGCGGTGCCAAAAAATTCTAATCCTTCGTCAACGTCCGATTTTCGTCCTATTACCTATTACCATCTCTATCGAAGGTTTTTGAAAATATCATTGCTAAGCAGATTACTAATCACCTAAATATAGGGTTTTCTAATAACGACTTGGCAACTTTTTTTTTTAAATAAAAGGCAAACCATTTGAGATATTTCAAAAAATTTATTATTGGCTTGAAGTACAATCAAAACATTTATGAATGGAACTCAACTTCGCTCATATGGTCACCGCGGGCACGTTTGCAGCGGTTGATTCGTTGGACCCAATTTTCAACGACTCAGCCACACATTTCAGCCAAAACGGCCGCTATTTCGAGTTCAATGTTGGTTTTGAGCTCTTTCAACGTCGTCGGCGTGTTGACATAAACCAATGACTTAACGTAGCCCCACTGAAAATAGTCAAGCGGCGTTAAATCGCACGAACGAAGCGGCCAATCGACTGGTCGATGTCTTGAGATAACATGCTCACCATACTTACTCTTCAATAAATCGATTGTAGCGTGTGCTGTGTGGCTTGTGGATGGTGCCCATCCTGTTGAAACCACATGTCGTACAAGTCCGTATCTTCCTATTCGGGCCAAAAACAATAGGTGATCATGGCGCGATAACGCTGACCATTCACAGTAACGTGACGATCGTTATCGTTATGGCCCAATAACGCGATGAGATTAATAAGGAGCTGTCTGTCAAATTGATCTCAAAAGGTTTTTGTTGAGCAAAAATACTCTTGCCGGAAAATTATATTCGCTGGTGTACCTCAGGGTTCAATTCTGCGCCCGATCCTGTTTTTTTATATATAAATGGCCTAACACATACATATTTATGCTGCTAATAAACAGGTGTATTTATCTCGACCAAATGAACTAGTGGAATTTCTCGCGGCAAGATTTATTCCAGGTTTATATTCTATAGTAAAGTGGGCCCAAAATAATGGATTAATCTTAAATCCAAGCAACACCCAATTAATTTTAATTTCAAAAAAAAAAAAAATGTATGGGAATGAACTAATACCGCTTATTTATTTAGTCTCCTGTAGACTTTCGTTTTTGGACACTGTCATTAATCTTGGTTACAAGTTAAATAGATCCTTTTCTGCTATATACCATGTAAACTACATTATAGCCCGTATTTATGCAGCTTTGGTTGTTTGTAAGCCTCACTCCTATGGACACTAAGCTGATGCTAATTAAGACATTACTTGAACCAATCTTTGACTATAGCATAGCTGTGTACTCCAAACTAGATTCATAATCTCAACACAAGTTACTTGTTGTCTTCAATGACATGGTGAGTTATGTCTATGGAATGAGTAGATTCGATCATGTAATCGGCTACCACAGACTTATTCTTAGTTGTTCTTTCCAAAGTTTTCGAGAAATACAATAAGATGCTGTACACTCACGCACAGAATAATGGTAGCCGATCAATTTAAAACTGCAATATTAGCACATTTCGAAAATAAATAATTCTACTATATATACGTAAATCTCTATTTCATCTCCTCGTGATCCTTTTTTTTAAATCCGGTCCCTTATCTCTGTAATATTTTGCTTTTTTTTAGCTAATTTCTTTAATTGAAATGTAAATTTAAATGTACTTTTTTAACTTAGTTCTTTTTACTGGCTGTCATCAGGGCGGCTGAGCTAATGCAGATGAGATTTGTATCCGAAAGACATATCGCTATCTACATCGATAATCAGGCCATACTCAAAACATTAATTCTGATACAGTCAGGGGCTGTGGCACAGTGCTCAAGGCACTATGCAGTCAGAAGCGGGTGAGAATGTACTGGGTGTTAAAGAAATGCGGTATTAAAGGAAACGAACAAGCAGATGAGCTTGCGAGAAAAGAAGGGCTACTTAACAACAGTGAAGTTGTCAACATCAAACCAACCCTTTTTATAGTAAGGGGTATTATCTAGAAAAAAAATCACAAAGACTGCCAACCTAAGGTGGTCAGTCTCTTGAGGATATAACACACATACTGTGTTAATGCAAGGCTATATCGCGTAATCGAAGACCATTTTAAGGGAAATACTTTTGCGAAGACCTATAGGAAATTGACGGCATGAACTTCAAAGGCTCTCTCGGCAAAAAAAAAACCGGATGTTTCACCAGGGAGGTTGTTAAGGTTTTTCCCATTTGAGGATAGATTCAATTTGTCTCACAGGGATCGCGGCTTATCCATCATACCCCAGTTTTAACCTTACCTACACTTACATTTGTCATGCAGGCGCATTATGTTCCTTTTTCAATTCACAAAGTGTTCGAACTTTAACTACAAATAGGATGGTAAAAAATTTTAGATAGATATTTATTCATGTAGATATTTCGGACTGGAGGAAAAATATGTGGAAATAGTGCGGAATAACCTAATAATATAGTCTTCGTTGACTAGTATGCAACGTAAATAAGTAGTAGTAACGTAAGTTAAATCTCAACTTCAGTTTCAAATGATACACACCAGCAGATTCGCCTGGGGTGATTGATCTTTCCATGTCAAAAGAATCTTAAAGGGTGCGTTTCTAAGACATAATACTTGGACGTCGAGTAGTACAAGCCGTAGTCTCTAAGGTAGATCATAGCTTGTTAGTCTAATGGATTAAAGTCTGGGCTAATCATGTGTGGAAAAGTTCGGAACGTGGTTTTAGAGCGAAGTTTGAGTCGTTTTTATCTCATGAGCTGAAACGGAGTCTTGTTGAAAGGTCTATTCTTTTGTTCTATAGGGTTTTCCAATATCTACAGATATTCGAAGTCGCAAAATCACCTTCAGTGACGAAGCTCATTTTTGGCTCAATGGGTTTGTCAATAAGCAAAATATGCGTTATTGGTCGGGTGAAAACCCACATGTACTTCATGAATAACCACTTCATCCACAAAAAATAACTGTTTGGTGCGATTTGCATGCTGCGGCGTTATTGGGCCATATTTTTTCGTCGACTATAACGATCACCGATTATTTTTGGTCCGAATTGGAAGATATGGACTTGGTCGACATGTGATTTCAACAGGATGGTGCCACAAGCCACACAGCACACGCTACAATCGATTTATTGCAGAGCAAGTATGGTGAGCATGTCATCTCAAGACATGGGCCAGTCGATTGGCTGCCTCGTTCGTGTGATTTAACGCCGCTTGACTATTTTCTGTGGGGCTACGTTAAGCCATTGGTTTATGCCAACACGCCGACGACGTTGGAAGAGCTCAGAGCCAACATTGAACGCGAAATAGCGGCCGTTTCGGCCGAAATGTGTGGCCGAGTCGTTTAAAATTGGGTCCAACGAATCGACCGCTGCAAACGTGCCCGCGGTGACCATATGAACGAAGTTGAGTTCCATTCATAAATGTTTTAATTGTTATTCAAGCCAATAATAAAGTTTTTGAAATATCTCAAATCGTTTGCCTTTTATTTAAAAAAAAAGTTGTCAAGTCGTTATTAGAAAACCCCATATTTGTTGAACGGTGAAAATTTTCTCGTTAGTAATAAGAATTCATCTGTGACCATTCTTCGCATACTGGCGAAGCAAAGCTATCGGTTTTGGCTTGACTCGTACGTCAAAGTTTCTGTGAGAAAGTGGCCATCCATCTCCCAGGACATAATTTTTTATTTGCGCTGCAGATCACTTACGACAATACGATTTCCTAGCCAGCAAGATTGCAAGAATCTTACGTCAAAAACTTTTTACTCGGAAACTTTGCATATATGTCACTTGTCAAGTTGGAGTGGATAACGCATCGAGAATCAATGAGCGCTATTAATTTTTGAGAATGAATTTGTTCATTTCGTGTACGAAAACATTTGCTGGGACTAGATGAGTATATAAATATATAAATAACCAATTGAATGTTGTACACACGCAAATAGAAATTTTCTACGGATGCCAATAAGACAAACAAATTGAAAATGCCTTTCAATAAACGGATGCCTGTTTAAATGTCTTAATTATTAATAATAATAATACTCAGTTAAAGGGCAAAAGTCAAAATTATGATCATTAAAATTAAGCTCATCCAATTAAGATATTTTAATCTCTTATCTGATCCGAAATATTTCCATTATGTCCTGTGAATTTAATAATAATTTTGTCTGGATGTAGAACCTCTGCCGAAGTGTTGAATGTTCAACTTTCCCCCCCCCCCCCCCCCCCCCCCAAAAAAAAGCGAACAGATATTCTGCACGAAATTAAACTTGGAAACTGCTCGTACATATGTTCGCATGCATGTTAAGTGCAAGCCCTTACATACAAATGTGTGCTCCGAATTTACGAGTATGAATTCCCGAGCACATCCGTTTACATCCGTTTTCGAATGCCATCATGCCATAGCGAGTTTTGAAATATACCTAGGTTTACGAACTGCGAAGTAATTACACTGTCGACGCGCCGACTTATTGTGTTTTTATTAGGTGTTTACACGCCGAAGTGTTGACCATTTCGAATTCTGTTTTTCATCCGAATTATTCCACCAGTAATTGAATTTTCAGAATGACCACTGCAACTACCAATACCAACTACCAATACCAACTACCACTACCGAACAACGCAATGTAACGACGACGATGTTGACTAGTCCTGGGGAGAAAATAATTGTCCTGGTTAGGCATTCCCAAATTTACACCACTTTGAGCTAGTGAATAGTGCTTCGAATGCAATTAGAATGCTTAGCGATGTGACAGGCGTTAGCTTGCTTGGAATACATAATTCCTACCAACAAAAACGCATTTGATCAAACATTTTAATCGGCGGCGGTGGAATATATTGTGATTGCTTGATTGGGTTCGAATGATTAATCAGACCAGTTAAATAATAACAATAATTTATTCGGCAGCTAAGCATAATAATTAGTTTTGTGGGAGGTGCGATACGATGGTGGAGGCTGTGATGGCACGAACGGCATGATGCTGCTATTTCACTGCTTCAGATACGAATTAATGTTTTCAATTATAAACGATGGCGGGTGTAATCGTGGCAGCGTTGATTATATTGAAGAGTTTAATTAAATTGGCCTGTGAGGTCTCGACAATAGCATGCTACATCGAGCAGCAATTTCAAATTTCAATCGAATCCATGAATGGACAATTATTGCTGAAATCCATTGCATTTTACGGTTCTGTCGTCCTCCTCATTTGGTCTATGGTAATGGTGATGGCTCGTGTTCTTTGTGTGTCGTAGGACTTCAATTTTATATTTCTTCATAGTTTTTATCCGTTCACTAATATACAGTTAATATGAAATGAGACTGCATTTATTACACGTTAATTAAAGAAATTCACCCTCCCCATTAAAATTGTACTGAACTTTCATAGTTCTTGGTAATTTCGTAGCCATATTTAGAAACCCGTTTGAGCACTAGGGCATTTAGCTTGGGATGTCGATTCTGAAAAATTGACAAAAAAAAAAAAAAAAAAAAATGTCCGCTTTCATTATTTAGATGGCAGCTTCTGAAGGTGCACTGGAATTCACGGATAGAGGTTTTTATTTTCTTTTATATTTTTGTTCAATTCGAATAAGGAAACGTGAACGGAGAAAGCTTGCAGGTGCTTAGGTTGAAACGAAGGCATGCAGACAAGTACAGGGAGTGAAGACAACATCTGCTGTTGGATTAATTTGTGCCGTCTGAAGGAAGGCAATTATTTACCTAAACGAAGCTAATTAATCTTCTTTCTTACATTTACCAGTGCATAAGAAACAATAACAGTAAAACGAAGGCATAAACAGTGCAGTTAATGAGAATGCTTATGAAAGAATAAGTTCTAATTATTTTTTCTTCTCGACATAAAGTTCTAAGAAATATTAAATAATCATCCAATTAGCAAGAAATGCTTGTGATTGAAACAAGCTTATATTTTAATATACAATATGATATACCTATTTAGCTTATTTAGTTCATTGAGCCCGATATAGCCAACACGAGAAAAGGTTTATTATATTTAACATGTATTATATGATAGAATGGCCCTTGTTTTTGATATTTTTGAATTTTCAAAGAAAATATAAAGGGTGATTCATCGTCAGGTTTGATTTATAATGTAAAATATAACACATCAATTTGAAAGTGAACTTAAAATTTGTATTATCAGTTAAAAGCCCAATAAATGGCATTTATTTCTTGGAAATAAAAAATGTTGGCCACGACTACGTCAGAGGTGGTCCATTTGGAAGGTCGACTGGTATCTCGCGGATAACAAGAGTAATGTTAGCTTCCAAAGCGTCAATGGCATATTACTGTCCAAAGGTGTGATATCGCATGATCTAGGCGGCCAATTTACCGTAGCAAAACCTGAAATTAAATGCTCACGAAAATGATTTCTCAACATGTCCATTGTTTCACGCGCTGTATGGCTCGTAGCGCCGTATTGTTGAAACCAGAGCTTACAGAGACCATGTGCTTGAATTTCAGAAAGCACCTAGTCGGTTAAGATGGCTCCATGGATGGATGGATAACGGTTACCATTGACAGTAACATTCTGATTTGCCTCATTTTTTGAAGAAATATGGACCAATGATTCCACCAGCTCATAAACCACACCATACCTTCGTTTTTAATTGATGTAACGGTAGCCCTTGGTACTCTTTGGGTTGCTCATCCGCCCAAATACGGAAATTTTGTTTATTAACTTATCCATTGAGGCAGAAATGAGCTTCATCACTGAACAAAACCTCACAACAAAACACCGAATTTTAATTGAGTTCTTCCAGACCCCAATCACTGAAAATATGACGCAAATTCAAGTTGCCTGGATTCAATTCTTGCACAAGTTGAATTTTGTACGCTTTTAGGCCGAGATCCTCACTTAAAATACGCCAAGCTAAGCTCAGCTACAGCTGCTATAGTTTCTTCACTACGTGCTGGATTTGGTCTAACTGGTTCACTTATGTAAACTAGGATTAAAATTTGCGAATGGTATTGGCAATTGTGGTTTCAGTAGGTCAATTATGCGCACTGTAAGTTACTCGAATCGCACGAAAAACATTTCTCACAGAACGGTGATTTTCGTAATACAGCTGAACAATTTAGATATGGTGGTGTCATGTGAGTCTTTTCATGATGATTTGCCAAACAATACCGAACAAAAATGATAAAGCAGTTTGATAGGAGTCACGCGCGATCTGTCAAAAAAATCCTACTGAAAATTAAACCTCACGATGAATAACCCTTTATTACTGACAATATGTATGTTGCTGTTAGAACATCAAAAATGTACTAATGGGAACTTTTAATGCAGTCATTCTATGTTTAATAAAACGTACCACATATTGAATGCTTGAATCAGCATTAAATCTGCTGCTTAACATGGATATCAGTAGTAGGAGTTATTTGTATCTATACTGCAATGGAAAAGCCACTCCTGTTATTATTTGAAATCAGGCCCATTAGTACTAAGCTATCTCTATAAGAAATGAGTGCCTGTTGCGGAAATTCGCATTTAAATATCAATCAGATTTTTATAGTAGTTGAAAGTGTGGACACCTCGATTCTTATTTTCTAGTTGTACTCGTCTAATCAACCGCCTAATGCAGCCTCATATTAGGTAGAACTTAGGCTTAATTCGAATGATACCTATAATAATATTCTATTTCGCTTTAATTAATATAAAAATATAGCCAGCCTAGGCAAACTAGAAAAACGAATAAGTACAATTTTGCTAGTTTCAGAAAACAATGCTTGCACGGAAAAACTTCTCATCGGTGTTTTGTTGTTCTTCTTTTTGAATTTTTAAAATTTTTTTTTAATGATGTTATCAATGCAAAATGATTCCAAGTGAATTGAATAAAACACGAGCTCCATTTTGGCATTCTCATATTCTCTTCAGCAATGTTATACCACCTTTCCCTTATTGATCTATTTTAGACCAGTATTACATTTTTTTTTATGAAGTTGCTAACATCCAGGTCTCCGAAGTCGTGATACACTTCATCATTACCTCCAATAAAAAAAAGTTACTAATAGTTACTAAATGTCGACGTTTTTGTCTTCGCAAAGGAGTTACTTGTAGTTAGTTGGAAATTGAAAGTGTGTTCTTCCATTCTTAATACATGTGCTGACATCGCGTTCATTCATCATTCATCGCATTTTATCTCTTTCGTCACTGATTTTACCTTATTGTACAACTCATCTATTTGATTTCTCGTGCTGTTCATTTTGACTTAATCGCTTAAGATGTCTGCGAATAGAAAACGGACGATTTTGCATAGTAGGTCTCGTCGAATTTTGGCTTTTCCAATTTGTTTTATCCCGACTTCCGTATAGGTCATTGTCCATTTGTAGATCCTAGCATAACTGACGCATATTATGACAGAATCACAAAGGTAATAGACAAACTCGATGATTGCCTTTATCTCTCACCTTCCTTCTAGGGATCGGGTTTCTTAATTGACTGCTGAATTATGTTGTCTTCATGTTGTCCTTAGTTATAGGTAGTGTGTATGTTAAGTTTTCTATTTTAACTTTTATTGGTTTGATTAGACTATCAACTATCAAGACTATCAATCTTACAATTATTTGCTGACTGCTTCCACTTATAACGCTATTGAATTTTATTTATGTATTCGTCGTGCCAACATATAGCTATATCATTTTTGAGCTTTTGAATTAGCTTCGAACTCTTTAAGTAACATTCTTTTAGATAGAAAATGATATCATGTGGAGGTATTCAATAATAAAGTGATCTGTTGTTAGCGCATCCAGATCTTCAATGTTGTCGGTTAATGGACAGAGTGGTCTCGAGTTGGAGATTGTACCATAAGTTGAATAAATTCTTTGACATTGAATCGGAAACATCTGATGCATTGATTTATTATAGCCTTCACGGTGCTGGTTATTCAAATGATCTAACATTTCCTCCGAATGTGGTTCAAGAACAATATCACCCCACTGTGAAATATATTGATGGGAGCTTTATTTATGATTAATTTTAGCACCGGATGTGATGATGATAGAATCATTGAAAGCTTCTGATAGATTGAAAAATTTCCGTGTTTTAATAAGACTCACACACGCAATATTCCATTGCTGTCGATGAATGGGCTTAGTGATGATATCTACGTGTTTAAATTGTATCAGTGGTAAAAAGAGAAGATTAACATCGTCCCACGAATAAGTGCTGAGGTGCGCCGTTAAGCAAGCATGAGATTTTCTGACTACGTATATCCATTTTCCCTTAAAAAGTTTTTGCACGGTTGCCATCAAATTTTATTTGATGCTGCTTTAACCAGTTCTTCTAACATTATTTCAAGCCTCGATAATTTAATCTCGTTCAGATATTCGTATCATGAATCTGCTAATATTAAATCTTGGTTGTGTATCCACTAGTGTGGTGTAAATTGTTGAGCTGGTGGTCTTGATGTTATTACTGGCATTACTAGGGCTTTTTCTTCCAACCTGATCTTTTCATCGTGAATTTGCTAAATTGCAAAGTGGTAAACTGTGACGATTTGTGATTCCATTAATATTGACCTTACACCATATAAGTGTGTGTGTTAGGCTAGTTTCTCTGTCACGAGGCACAATTGGGAACTTTGATCAATTAGGACTCTTACGAGTCTGACTTGTCCTCTAAAATACATGTTCACCATAGCTTTTACTACGACTTTCATTTTTAAAAGGCAATGATACTAAAAATGAAACTGCTGCATAGCATATCGATGATGAAGGCAACCAAAGACGGTTGAGACAATTACAAAAACATTCGATCGGAATAGAGTATGTTGGAAATTATTAGCCCATCTTAGAAATTGGATGTTTCAAAGTCAGTGATGAAGTGCTCAGTACCATCGCATACCAAATCGGCATCTACTCTCTGCAGCCTGTAGACAGTGATCATATAGAAGTTTTTCGCCATCAATCTCACACAAAGTAACGTAGAAATCAGTTGAGATTATATATTTAGGGGATCAGTTAAGATGCCAGTAAAAAGACTAAAGTTTTTTTTAAAGTTGTTGTTGTTTTTCTTCGAACCAACATGTACAGACCAAATAAGTTTACAATTTAGTAGGATGCCCAAGCTCTTATCTTTGTTTTGAGAAACGGATGGAAATATGTAGAATTCCAGTCAACTTCGTCCTTTTTCGATTTGTTGGATTGAATATTTTCAATTTGTCAGCATATCTCTCAGACTGAACCTAGTGGTACAAATTTATCTCAGCATCAGCGTATTCTGCAGTTTTAACTTCCTATACTGCAATATCTCTCCATCGGTTGACAAAACGTCTAGTGGATTTGAAGACCAATGACTGCCAGTCAGCCAACAAGTTGTCGTAGGTTCCGTGGACAAGTTGATCCCACGAGGATCAGAGAATTTTTGACACATTCGTACAAGATGCTAAATTTCACTAAAATTATTGGGTATATATCTTAATTCGGTTTGCGGTTTGCTAAGAGATGCCGCAACTTGTATTATTCCATTGGAACATGCGTTAGAAAGCTACTGTCATTGTACGCCATTTCAGTATATGTCATTCATTTAAAGCGTAAACAACAATAATTTTTTTTTTCACTCAAATATGTCGAAATTTGTGCCTGAAAAAGTGTTTTTGCGGGGAGTTCTTCTTCATTACTTTAATATGAAGAAAACTGCTGCCGAAAGTCATCGTATTTTGGTGGAAGTTTATGGTGAACATGCGCTAGCTGAGCGAACGTGCCAAAAGTAGTTTGCACAATGAACGTCCTGGGCAGCCAAAAAAGTTTGAAGATGAAGAACTGGAAGCATTACTCTATGAAGATTGTTGCCAAATACAAGAAGAGCTCGCAGAATCTTTGGGTATCACTTAAGCAGCTATTTCACAAAGCTTAAAAGCAGCTGGATATATTCAAAAGCAAGGAAATTGGGTTCCACATGAACTCAAGCCGAGAGACTTCGAAAGGCGGTTTAACACGTCCGAAATGCTGCTGAAAAGCCACAAAAGGAAATCATTTTTGCATCGGATTGTTACTGTTAATGAAAATTGGATCCATTACGACAACCCCAAGCGCAAAAAATTATATGTGAAACCCGGCCAACCATTCATTCTTGGCTGCCAAGCCGGCGCAGTTCTTTTGGAATGGGATCCACAAATTGCCAGAAAGATGGGAAAAAGTCATAGCTTCAGATGGGCAATACTTTGAATAATACTATTGTACATGTTTTTCTTAAGTAAACGTTAAAATTTTGAAAAAAAAAATCGCACAAATTAAAATATATACCCAAGATAATATGGAAATACCATGCTTTTAAAGGCAACAGTGTTATATTTTACTGATTCAACTTTAAAAACTCTGCTCAGTAAATTATTTATAAATCATTTGTAGCTATTCTGCTATTTAAAGTTGTCACAAGCAAATTTTCTATTGCTTTCACAGCAACTGTAGGTGGAAGGCTATTACTTACTTCTTCACCTTTCTACAGATATGCTTTTAGCTTGGTAAAAACTGAAGAACGTTTTTCTAGAAATGCTTTTTGTTTACTAAATTTATCCAGATGTCGAAAAAGGATAATAGAATGTAGATTTTATTTCAATTGATATTGTAAATTCATTTCATATCTTTTTTCGGCTGAACATGTGTCTTCTTTTTTTAAATTAAAGCTAAATTAACTTGAACAAAATGTACTTTGTTGTGAAAAGCAATAACCTTTATCAGCCCCATATCCCCGATATTGCGGAAGTTTCTGACTATTGTCTTTTTCGTTGCAACGATATATACTCGTAATTAAACCAGTAAATCAGTAGGAGGAACACAACTTGCAGGCAGTTTCATGTCCTTTAAATTTTCTCAATAAAAAACGATAGTTATGTTTACACCCTCGTATTTTATTTATTTTTATTTAATATACTTGGTGGGGTGAAAAGTAACCTCCTTGGGAATGAAAAAAAAATTTCTTTTAATTGTTTTTTTATTTTATTCAATATAGTCCACTTTTAGTTTGATACACTTATTTAAGCGATTTTCCAACTTCTTGATCCCGTCCGAAAAGTAATTTTCCGGAAGGTATGCAGAATACTCCTCCGTGACGGCGATGATTTCCTCGCGTGAGCTGAGTTTTTTATTGATAAACCATCTTTTGAGGTTTGGGAAGAGATAATAGTCCAAAGGAGCCAAATTGATTTTAGCTATGGTTGCGATGCTCTTGTCCGCCGGTGCATTGTCTTGCAAAAACAAAATTTTTTTTCGCTTCATGTGATTCGTTTTGCATCGATTTCGGCCTGCAAATGCAGTAATAATGCACAGTAAAAC
The DNA here is from genome assembly GCA_907269105.1 of Volucella inanis. Lineage (NCBI taxonomy): Eukaryota > Metazoa > Arthropoda > Insecta > Diptera > Syrphidae > Volucella > Volucella inanis. Next base: position 71,242,772 of record OU026154.1, on the reverse strand, counting down.
CCGCTGTTGATGGTTTTTCCACGAAGAGTATGCCATGAAAATCCCAGAAAAGCGACGCCATAACTTTTCCGGCCCATCGAGCCTCCCTGTGCCGCTTCGGAGCACTCGTGATCGGTAATGGAGTTGCAGCTACCACGAAACTCTCGAAACCATTATTTGACGGTGTAATCTGACGAAGCATTAGCCTCATAATATTTATCCAACTTTTTTTTGTTTCATTCGCCGTTTTGCCTCTCAAAAAATAAAGTTTTATGAGAGAACGAAAAATTGTCCATACTTAACATGATGCCAAACACGTCAACAACAATCAGCTGTCAAAACAAAAGACAGTATCGCACTGAAATTTGGCATGTCTGTCTAAATATGAACGGACTTCAAGGCACCCTAACCTTCTTTGCAGTAGCAGCGCATTCTGGCGGTCAAGGAGGTTATTTTTCACTCCACCTAGTATAGTAGGTATATTTCAGAGTGGGATATCAAATCTTTTAAGGATGGCGAAATGGCTTTATTTAACTTAAATATTTTATACTAAGAATGATTAAACCTTAGTATCTTGTGATCACGAATGCCCAGAATCTGAGTCATGAAGGGAATGTCGTAGGGTCTGCGTGGATGTCTTTAAAATTGATATAGAATGCGGCACTGGTATCTTTCTGGAAGACGACAATGTTAGATTTTATATCTCGTTAGGAAAACGAGATATACACAATCCTGGTGGCAATGAAGTATGTACAATACATGTAAAGAATTGATAAAAGCAGCATTTATAGCTGTAACGGTAGCTGCTGAAATGACTTCCAAGCTAGTTAGAGGAAAGATTTCACTTAACGCAGCCAGTGGACTACATTTAATGAGTTTTATCTGGGCCCAAGTCACAATGAGATCGCGGGAAATGAAATCGCCGATGAACTTGCTAGGCAAGGTCGGAGGTTAGTTTTTCAAGACGAGAACCTACGTTAGGTCTGCCTGCGTGCTTCATTATGCGTCCATTGAGAGTGGCGTTCCATATGAACATAACTTCAGGTATGAAGTGAACAGTAGTGAAGATGAAGCAGTGAACGAATGCTTGCCGACGTCTCCAAGAGGTCAACGGCCTTGCTGCTGTCCATCAATAGAAAAGTCTGCAGGCCGCATACTGGCTTAAGACATACAATATACTAAAATGCTTAGTGTGAAAATGATTAATACACCGCGAAGTGCTACCTCTGCGGATATTCGGTCTACGCTCACATCAGGCTTCAGGTACTCGGCGTTAGTGTGGTTGATGCTGGTACTATAGGGAATTTATCACTGAGGCGCCTATTCATCTTTCTTCGAAAGACTGAGAAGTTTTATCAAAAGGATTTTACACATACCAACAGAATGAAAAAGAAAAAACAAGACGCTCTCTTGCAAGCAAGCAAGCAGGCCAATGTTTAAGGTTTAATAAAAAAACGTTACCAAAAGGTGAACTCATTTCTTTTTTTTATAATAATCTCTTTGTTATTATCTAGAAAGTGTCGTATAATGTACATGCTTCCCGCGAAGCCTTATGGTTTATCTATAGAAACTAGATTTTGAAGGTTCATTTGTTAACATTAAGTTCTTAAATCTTACAATCGAGTTTCGATTATTACAAGTTTTTTTTTATGGTAAGGAAAAGCTATGTGGTTTTTTTTTAACCACATGCACTTTTATGCGTTGTCGACCGTTAGTAAATAGACTACCACGTTCACGTGGAGATGATAAAGTCTTCGTAATATGATCTGGACAAATCCTATATTATCTTTCACCCTTCAATTTTGGAGCTCATCAGGTTTTGTGTTAAAACTGTCTCAATTATTATGAATGAATAATTATGCTCGTCAGAACCTCCTGGTCGGGTATGCTCCTGGAGATGAAAATTGGATAATTTATAAAAAAAGTTTGTAATATAATCCCGCCTTCATCTCCAAAAGCTGGTGTGCATGCTGGTGGGACAACAACAGTCTGCTGTACATACTTTATATGAGTTTAAACAAAATGAAATAGTAAATACTATTCATTATTGTACTCAGCTTAATATTTTGAGCACAGAAATCCAGTTCAAATGATAACATGTGGAATTGTTGCCATCATATTCCTATCTTTACAAAACTTTCTTAATATAAATACTCGTAAATATTAAAATTTTGAGAGGGAGATAGTTTTTCTTCTCTAAATGTAAGAATTTCTTTTCCAACGAGTTGGTGAACCTGCCAAAATACTGGTACTTTTTGGACTAATTTTTAAATAAAATGTGAAAAATAACGTCTTGCTTTCATCTAAAAAGAATCTACAAAGTATTTGCCTACATCTAGTATTATTAGATGATTACATTTTAACCAACATTTAAAGATAAACTGTGTACTCGTAAAATATTTATATACTATAAATAAGTTGTTTTTTTTTAAGGAATTTTTTAAGTTTTTTTTTTTTTACGATCATCGAAATTGACCATATTATTGTGTGTTTCAGCTGCCTTCGGCCTTGAGTCTTATATGATGAAGGTAACATTCCCTGGACTCGGCTTCTTGTATTTTATTGATGGTCAAGAGGAACCCTTAAGCAATTATTGTCCTAGAATTTAAGCACTGCGGTCATTTTTGTATCTTCTGTACTCTTAATACCAAGAAGTGTTCTATTCCTGCTATGATGACTGAATTTCTACTAATAATTTTCTTTTAGTTGACAATTTGAAGCTTTTGGATCTATATTCGTTTAATAAGTATATAGTATCCGTATATTTCTTATCTCAGCTTCATTCGACAATGGCTAACTGAACCACTATCTTTTGAACTTGTTGCATTATTGATTACTAAGGGTAACAGAAGAAAACTCTCAATAGTTACGGAAAGCTATTTGAGAATACAAATAAGTAGAAGCGGACTTAATTCAGGTCCTTGTGATGTGCGGAAGAATGGTCCTGTCTCATTTTTAAAGATACGAGTATTTATAATTTTACCCATGAAATATATATAGTCACGGATCTAATATGAAAGCTTTCACCTAATTGTAAGCCGATATAGTGAGTTAATTAGTTACGCGAGATTCAGGGTATCGTACGCATTCCTAAAGTCCATCAATAGTATATTGTCAATGCGGTTTTTTTTCAGAATTTAAAAGTTTATTTAAGAAAAACATGTACAATAGTATTATTCAAAGTATTGCCCATCTGAAGCTATGACTTTTTCCCAACTTTGTGGCAATTTGTGGATCCCATCCCAAAAGAACTGCGCCGGCTTGGCAGCCAAGAATGAATCAAGCCATTTTTTGATATTCTGTTTTGATGTGAACCGTGTTTCAGTGAGGGCGTTCTGCATCGACCGGAACAAATGGTAGTCAGAACGGGCAAGGTCTGGGCTATAAGGCGGGTGGGGTAAGACTTCCCATCCACTGTTTTCCAAGTAGATCTTAACCGGAATAGCAACGTGGGGCCGAGCGTTGTCAAGATGGAAAATTATTGCTTCGTGTCTGATCGCATATTCCGGGAGTTTTTCGGCTACTGATCTCTTCAAATGGATTAATTGTGTTCGATAGCGTTGTTGTTCATTGATAGTTTCACCCGGTTTTAGCAGCTCATAATACAGCACACCCGTCTGATCCCACCAAATACAGAACATTACCTTCGCGCCATGGATATTCGGCTTTACCGTTGATTTGGCTGGTTGGCAGGCTTTCACATATGATTTTTTTGCGTTTGGGGTTGTCGTAATGGATCCATTTTTCATCACCAGTAACAATTCGATACAAAAATGACTTCCTTTTGTGGCGTTCCAGCAGCATTTCGGACATGCAAAACCGCCTTTCGACGTCTTTCGGCTTGAGTTCATGTGGAGCCCAATTTCCTTGCTTTTTAAACGTTTTGAAATGGTTGCTTGAGTGACACCCAAAGATTCTGCGAGCTCTTCTTGTGTTTGGCAACAATCTTCATAGAATAATGCTTCCAGTTCTTCATCTTCGAACTTTTTTGGCTGCCCATGGACGTCCTCATCGTCTTCCAAGCCAAAATCACCACTTTTAAATCGTGCAAACTACTTTTGGCACGTTCGCTCAGCTAGCGCATGTTCACCATAAACTTCCACTAAAATACGATGACTTTCGGCAGCAGTTTTCTTCATATTAAAGTAATGGAGAAGAAGTCCCCGCAAAAACACTTTTTCAGGCACAAAGTTCGACATATTTGAGTGAAAAAAAATTATTGTTGTTTACTCTTCAAATGAATGACATATACTGAAATGACGTACAATGACAATAGCTTTCCAAAGCATGTTCCATTGGAATAATAATAATGGAATAATACAAGTTACGCCATCTCTTAGCAAACCGAATTAAGTTATATACTCAATATATATATGCAGTTTAATGGAATTGACTGAATTCCAGGGCTTTTGGATACAATTTTGTCCAAACATTTTCAATAACCTGCAGGATTAATATGGGTCCGTAAATTGCAGTTGGATAGTTTTTCATCATGACTCTATCCCAATACGTTATTTTTTTACTGAAATTTATTCTTAACGCGTAACTAAATGAGAATCCGTTCTAAGTATCACTGCATTTGTATCGCGCATAAGGAGGAAACAAGAGATTAATTGAAAGGTAGCAAAGGTATAAACAAATAAATTCTAAACGCATTGCAATTGCTGGATAGATCTTATGCTTACTAATGCATGAAGCGGTAAGGCGCCGACTCCGATGTCTTGCCCAAAAATAATTGTGCCAACTTTTTTTATAAAAGGAGGGAACTTTGTCTTTTTTAATCGAACGCGGGTTTTCTTCTTTCCCTATCACTCCCTCGTAGAGTCTATTTCCGGGCTTGCAGTTATTCGCTTAGCATTTTCTTTTGCAGGATTCTTTGAATTTCCTGAATTGCTGGCGCCTTTCATTTGACGCAAGATTTTTTTCTCCTTCCATCTAGTCCTGGTCGTCTGGATCTATCCAGTTCTATCCATAGATCCTTAAGCCTGGAAAGTTATTCTTCTTATCGTAATATAACGAGTAGGTAGTCGTAAAATTGTTCGTTAATTTATTTGTTCGTTAGAGTGGCGAAAGAACAGATCCTCTTTTTCGACATTCGGCCAGTATAAGATTACTACTACATTTCCTTTAAAAACAATAACTTCCTGGATACCTTATTGATCAGAGCTGAGCTACTTCGTGTTCCTTAGTTGTCATCAAGGATCAGGTAGAGTGTCAAGTTGAGGTATTCCGTCGCTTCTCTCATGTCTTCTAACACTTAAAATATTCCAGAAGGATCGGGGACGCCGTTGCGTTATTGTACATCTGCCGTTCGCGAACAAGCAGGTGAGAGTAGGAGTTGAACGACAATGTTGAGTTCTCATATATTTAGCACAACAAACCCAAATTTATTTATAGTACAACTGAGACAGTCAATATATTTACATAAATTAGATTTAACAGTCATTCGAGGAAGGCCTCATTTTAAGAAACCGATGGCCGAAAATTCTTAGCTAGATGTATCAGCTGATATTCCTATTAAGTCAAAGTTTGAAGAAATGCTTAAGAAAAAATAGTTCAAGCGCTATAGTATTATTTATATGTTCTTTTATTTGATGATATATAGTCAGAAGCACCTCCAGAAAGGCGCAAAGATTTCCCTCAGTTCACTCTAAGCTTAATCGAAGCAATTATTCAAAAAGTACTTTCTACTAAAATATCTCCTAATTATGACCTCATTACAGCAGGTTTTATGCAACAGTTGCCCCATAGAGTAACGTGTAAAGTAACAGGGGTAATTGGTGTGTGTTTAAAGTCCAGGCCAAGAAGGAGAAAGACTTCATGAACAATGAACATAGGTACGTCAACACTGGAGTTTTTTCTCCTAGAAAGATATTTTCATGTCAAACAAAATGATTCCTATTTCGGCATTAAGGACATTGTATTTGATTCAACTCTTGTTTTCACAAATGACCTATCACTTCCAGCAACTAATATACCGGGCCCGATACAACAATGCTTATAGTCGATAAAAGCGAAGCAGAATTAAAAAGAATTTTTCAAAATTCTGTAGATCCTTTAGCAAACTGGATCAATAAATGATGAATACATCCCAAAAGCACACAATTTGTGCACGTTAACTTTATCAGCAAAAAGACTTAACAACTTCATATAATATTTAGGACTGAACCTAGATGTAAAATTAAGATAGAAGGAGAGCGTTGAAAAGCAAGGAGTATAACTTAACTTAACATTTTTTATAATTATAATTGCGTGCTTAAGGGATTTTCGAGTGCCCTTAAAATGTTTGCAAGTAGCGGGTGAATCTTGTAGTATTTACTATATTTCGCGTTGTGACGATTGATATAAAAGAAACACACTTTCTAGTTTTATAATCAGTGAACGTAACTAATCAAAAATACAACTACTATAAATTCGTATTTGCTTCTACTTATAAGTTAAATTTAGCTTACTAAACTTTTTCTGCATTCCCATAGGTATGCATATGCTAAATGTGAATCCAGTGGTCAGCACGAAAAGCTTGGAAACATTTTTGAAATTCAATGCTTCCTGTACATTGAATTTTCGATTTCTTTTATGGTAATATCGAAAGCTTCATTTTTTTTATATGTCGGATAAACGTGTATATAACTTGGGTTATAGTGAGGCAAAAAAGGGAGGCACCAATGTATATACGTTGGTTTTGAATTTTTACAGGTTATTGCGACTAGGAAGTAAGGAAATCAACACAGTGCGGCTCAGGAAAGAATGACGATATTTCACACCGAGACGGATGTTCTTGTTGAAGGCTTGAGAGGGTGGAACGATACTGGCTATTTCGATGGATTACTGGTGATGAAAATGAATATATTGGATTGTTATGTTCGTTAATAAAAGCTGAAAAGAGTGTCTGAGTGTGTTGTCCGTATAAATAGAGCGGAACACTAGTGCACACCACAAGTTATTTTGTATGTGCCAAACTTCAAACCGTCCAAAAAACTTGAATTCATTTGAAGAAAAATAAATCCTTCTCTATTGCAACCATTTCGAAAAAAGAGTCTGTTGCAATTGAACTACCGGTCATCAAGCATTTTTGGTTTCTCGCAATGTTTCGTGAGCTAAAGGTGATAAAAAAAGATTTGTCTGTTTTAGGGACGGGCTAAGTAAATGTTGTTTTTCATCTACTCAGAATGAGTAATAATGAATAGGATTGATGAAAAAGACTGTCGAATTTGGATATATTTAGATCTTTAAATACTCTTGCTTTGCACTCGTGCAGCAAAAGCCGACACTCGCTCCAGTGAAGATTCGCCCACAATTGTAGGTGGAGGCATAACATAATATGGAAGAACTGAGCCAGTTTTACCTTGTGCGAGAATCGAGCTACTTGAGAAATACAAATTTAGTACGAGTATTCCCGGATAAGTGTCGTCATTTGACATTCTCCCATCTGTGATCGAGTGTCATTCATGTGCGACAGCTACCAAGCTCTCATACGAATGGATTCTGTGTATTTGGAAGAATAAAAAAGATCTATACTTTTCCAAAATTTATGCGTTTAATTTAAAAATATTGACAGAAATTTTTTTTGTCAAATGACTACTTACAACTATCAGAATTTATTTGTAGTAAACTTTAACTATGAATGTTTTAAGTTTTCATTTGATACGTTAGTTATCATGTGACATCGTTCGAAATACATTGGATGAATTTGGGAATTTCCCCTTTAAAATGGCATTATAAATGAAGGTTGAGATGGAAGATGAGGTAGGCCCCGGCCCATAGAATACGTCTATTACGATGCCGGATAGGTTAACGTTGACTTATTTAACGGAAATGACAGTTCCATAGAATCCGTCTCATACGAACCCAAAACAATTGATATTTCAATTAATGTCATTGTTTTCTTTTTAAGCTATGACAATTTCTTTTCATTCACTCAATATCTCCACCAAAGAAAGTGCTTTCGCTCAATTTTTGAATGTGTGAACCTCAATTTGTAAATGTATGGTCCTCAATGTGTGAATGTATGAACTGCAAACGGATTAACGGATTGAAAAATGAAATGCTTATGGACCTGCTTCCATAACAATTTGTATATTCTATCCAGCTGTCAGTCGATAGTCCGTTGCGTTTCTATGGACCTGCGCCTGTAGAATTTCTTATGTTTTTGACAAAAGGCCGAAAGGCCAAAAGGTTTTATTATCTTTAGGACATTGCAGTATTTGTTGACACAGCAGCGCAATGACACATACATACGTCGTTATCGGGGAAACATAGTGACGAGTTAAAATTCTTAAAATTTTATCTACGGTATAATTAGGGGAACACCTAATATGACCGCCAAAAAATGAGATAATTTTTAAAGGTATTTTACAAGGAAAACTACTGCATCAAATGTTTTAAAATTTGGAGGATATACTTATCCATAAATAATGAAAGATATACCATAGAGACTGAAATTTTTAAAGGAAAGGATTTAACTTTTAGCAAGCTATTCGCTATCTCCCAATTCACACTGCTGCAGTTGTGAAATTAAAAAATAAAATTTAACGATATGGCAGAGTTTTAAAAAAAATCTAAAATTTTCCCCTAAAATTTTATGATTTTTGTCCCCCTAAAATTACATTCTACATTGAATTACAACTGCAGCAAATTCGAAAAATGAGTTTCGAGAAAAACGAGTTTAAAGATAAAATAATTGATTTCAAAGTTTTATGTACAATAAATAGAAAAAAATCATACTTAGAGCTTATCTGCTATTCCCATATAATTCACCTTTATCTTCTTCAAAAAGCATCTGGTGGGATGTTGAAGTTCTTCTTCGAAATGATCGGCCCTCTTTCGAGGCAGCCAGTGGCGATGCTCTGCTACTCGTAGTTTTGTTTCATCTTTCTTAACGAGATAATCTCTTATTTCAGGTACAACTATCACTCCTATCACATTAAATATTTTTTTTTAAATGGATGTATTGTATAACCGTCATTGAATATTGAAGTAGCAAAATAATTTATTAATTCAATAGTGTTTCAATAGTCAACAATAGAAATCCGAATCATATTATAATGGTGTACGATGAAGACAGAGCACGAACAATAACTCTGGTAGACCCCGTAGCAGACGTAACTTTCTGACCTGAGCTGAGCGGTTACTTTTTAGAAGGCTATAACTCCAAAGCTGTGTGAGATATTCATTTGAAATTTTAGTATGTTATTAATGAAAAATCTATTTTTTAATTTTATACTAGGTATGCTTGTTAAGAAGAAGTCCAGGGTGTTGATGGTATCATTATCAACGTCAAGTATTCGATTTTATAAGTTGTTTGAAGAGAAGATCTCGATAACCATCCTACGGGTGTTGTACATTCAAAAAATCAGTCTATACACTACGATGCATTAGAAACTCATTCATAACTCGACTTTAAAGTCAAGTCTTTGGAAGATACAATTGAAAAATAGAATTCCACAAATCAAAGCATTTAATGGTGTTATTTAAGTGTTTCATATTTTATTTTCTGCTACCATTGTCTTTTAGTGGTTAGTGAGCAAAATGTCTTCGCACTTAATAACTAATTTGTTTGAACTTTCGATATGATTTTTATTTCACTGCAGCTTAAGCACTAAAGCTTAATCTTATGTGCATTTTCTACTAACTTGTGAACACTTTACGTAAACTCCGCCTCTGCTGTTTTAGTTGTAGCTGAGCTTGTATATGCAACTCGCATTTCCTCTGGAGGGAGATTTCCGTTTAATTTTGCCGGTCATTCATTGTTTATTTCGGTCCTGCATAATTCATTCTTATATGCAAATTTAACTTATCCTAAAATCATCGTATATTTGCCATCACGTATAGGAACTTACCCTCTGAACGACACCTAATATATTTCTAAATGGCGATCTAAACAAAATGTAATTCTCTTTAACAACTTTAAACAGTTATCTTATATACCCATATTGCTCACATGTTCAATCAATTAATATGGTATACTTCTACTGCAGCATATCTAAGAGTTAAAATACCAACTACTTTAAACGCTTACTGACACACCTAACAGACACGGCTCAGTAATTGGCTAAGTCCGATTCTTAATTTTCATAAATTCTATCATTGATAAAAACTTGAGGGGTAGACAAATTGTTTTTTTACCAAATTTAATAATTGTGATTTGGAGATTCTAAGATTTTGGTTTGCTAAGCACAAGCTTCTAATCAGCGAAAAAACCAAGTTAATTGTTTTCAATCTACTTGTACCAGATCTTCATTCATCAGTTTTTATATTCCATAGTGCATACTGTAATTAACTATTAAATAGCAATGGTAATTGTGATTTGGCTACCGATGACATAGATTTAATCACTAATAGACTAGCACATTCAAATGCTTTATTACTGAAGTAGTATCTGATTTTAAATACATGCTTGGGATTGGAATGCGCGTACATCCATTCTAAAAAAGTATCTTTTATAAACCACCCAAACTATTTACCGCCTTTTCGTTCAATAGACAACTAAAAAAATGGCTATTTGACTTTGATCATAATGAAATTAAACTCCTTTTACGAGCTAGATAAACTTTTATACTACATATAATAGTTATGTGTTTTCTTTTCCTTTTACCTTTACGAGCATATCTCATTTGCTTACACTGGTAACTTTAAATCATACACAAAACAATTCGTACTGTGGTAACCCAATAAACTACATACTCGTATACTCGTATGTAGAGATAATAGATTTTAGTGAGTCCTTCTGTCTCGTTGCTATTCGCCAATTGTTTTCTTTCTCTAACTATAGAATGCAGGTTGATATTTATTCAATTTATATATATTTCCCTTTTGAACACATCTATGTATATTGGAATAAAATCTACAATACTTATGCAACTTTTAATTAACTTAGCATAAGTTTGTAAAATATGTATAGGGTGATTCAACTACATAAATTTAAAAGTAAACTTAAAATTTTTTAATATCAGTTAAAAGAACAGTTCATGGCATTTATCCTTCAAAAATGATGTCATGTAAATATTGGCCACGACTATGTCTGAGGTGGTCCATTCAGAAGGTCCAATTTTGGCTGACTCGTTTGAACATAGCGACTGGTAGCTCGCGGATAACACGAGTAATGTTGGCTTCCAAAGCATCAATTGTAGCTGGCCTATCCTAAAACCGGAGACTTTACATATCCAAACATTTTACAGTCCAAAGGTGTAATATCGCACGATCTAGGCGCCCAATTTACCGTAGCAAAACGTGAAATTAAATGTTCACCAAAATGATTTCTCAACAAGTTCATTGTTTCACGCGCTGTATGGCTCGTAGCGCCGTCTTGTTGAAACCAGAGCTCACCGAGACCAAGTGCTTGAATTTTAGGAAGCACATAATAGGTTAACATGGCGCGACAACGATTACTATTGACGGTAACATTCTGATTTGCCTCATTTTTGAAGAAATATGGACCAATGATTCGACCAGCCCATAAACCACACCATTACGTTGTTTTTAATGGATGTAATGGTAGCTCTTGGTACTCTTCGGGTTCCTCATCAGCCCAAATACGGCAGTTTTGCTTTTTAACGTATCCACTGAGCCAGAAATGGACTTCATCACTGAACAAAATTTCACAATAAAACATCGAATTTTAATTGAGTTTTTCTAGAGCCCATTCACTGAAAATATCACTCAAATTCAAGTCGACTGGCTTAAAATCTTGCACAAGTTGAATTTTGAACGCTTTTAGGCCGAGATCCTCACGTAAAATACGCCAAGCCAAGCTGCCGAGAACGACGACGAATCGATTCGTCACGGTCTTCGCGGACACTCTCAGCTACAGCTGCTTTAGTCTCTTCGCTTCGTGCTAGATGTGGTCTAACCGGTCGAGTATCATCCACTAATGGAAACAGAGGCTCAAATTTGCGAATGGTATTGACAATATTGGTTTCAGTAGGTCGATTATGCGCACCATAAGTTTCTCGAATCGCACGAAAAATATTTCTCACAGAACGCTGGAAAATTTGGATACGCTGTTGTGGTGTGAGTTTTTCCATAATGACTTGCCAAATGATACTAAACCAAAATGATAAATCAGTTTGATAGGAGTCACGCGCGATCTCTCAAAAGATCCTATTGAAAATCAAAGCTCGCGATGAATCACCCTATATATAGTAATGGACAGTAGTAACTTATTTCCTGGAAGTATTGTAATGTATAAAATTGAATTGAGAAAAAGAAAAAGTTATGTAAACCAATTTTATCGTCATATCCCCAAAACAGAAAAGTATTCAGGTCAATCAGGGAGTCTTGCCCACAATATGTTTCTACCGCAAAACGAGTCTCTGCTTTCTACCCTTGCAGCCATTTCGCCAAGCAAACATTTCTCATTCAAGTACCTATATCGTTGCAATTTGATTTATGTATGTTTTATATTTTGCTAAAATATTCATAGCTCCTCATTTCGCTTCACACCTTACAAACTCTCTAAAAAAAGAAAAAAAAATCTAAAAAGGACACACAAGTGAGCTCACTTGAAAATTCAAAAACATAAATCTTTTCTCTTTGTACAGCTCGTCGACGACGTCGGTCGGTCGGAATCGTAGAACCCTGCTGCATGCTTCCTACGACCAACATTCAAATGAGCGCCTATTAGATGTCTGTCTACCTCACGATAGTAATAATAATAAGGAGTAAATGCGCGCGGCACCATATCACAAATCCGGCATATCCTTACTTCGGGTTCTTTTTCTGGGAACTGAAACAAAAGAAAAGGAAAAAATATGAAGATGATGGAAAAAAATGTTTGAATGGTGGGTAAGGTTTTTGATTTTCATAATATATAGATATAAATACATGTATCAGCATATATACATACATATGTACACACCAATGAAATAAATATGCGAACGTAGATACAAACGGCTTTTCATACGCTTGAGCTCCTGTTCCTCCCTATCTTGTGTTCCGGTTGGGTCACTAAAGAATGATCAATATTGTATGAACATTTTTGCGACTTTTTGATTTAGGGACTTACCCGGGAAGAAAATGATTCTCGTCCATCGACCCATGCCATTGGCTTTACACATTTTTTTGCATACCCTTAATCCCGAATGGGTGGGTTTGAAATTATAGAAAATTTGATTTTCATAACGTCTCATAAAATTTTCATAAAGAGCGTTGTCAGCGTTTAATTTGCGATAAATGTGAAAAGACATTGCTGAAGTAATAAATAATACAACCGATTTGAATTACAAAACGGAACGGAAATAATACCCGTAATTTGAAGAAATTCTGCTGGTATTTTAGCAATCTTGTCACGCATTCAAATGGGCTCCGCTTTGTAGTAAAGCGTTAATATAGTCGAATTTTTTTTGTAGTTTTCGATATCAATAAGTTCTTAGGATGCACCTTCTGTGCGAAATAGTAATATGCATGTTCTTAGATCTATAGTAGCGAAATTCTAACTTATCATAAGGCAATTTTCATAACATGTGCTTTTCAATGTGGCACGTTTACCTGCTGCCCGGCCAGATTTTCTTTTTTGATGTTTAGGGTGTTAACATTTTTTCTTTCTGTTTTTTTTGCATGCAGTTACTTAGAGTATAGTAAGAGATTCAAACTATTATTTCTTTTTAACTTGTAGAGACAAAAGAAAATTGGTTCGCAATATTTTTTCCATAGCATTTGAAAATAGTAGGCAATTGCTTCCAAAAAACAAAAAAAAAAAAAATTAATTTTCAGTAATATTTTGCTGTTTTGCTTTTCTTCTCAATAATACCTACATAACTAAGCTGGAGTATTGACGAAGACCCTTATGAGTTAAAATTCAAACATGTTATTGGCATTAGACATTGGAAAAAAGTTAAGTGATTTTCACTACGAATAACCTTCATTATAGTACTGCCTCCAGCTGCACACTCCAAGTCGGTTGAGGTCTCCTTTTGCTTGAGCGCGCCATCTAAGATGAAGTTTTCCTCTTCTGCTTTGTCACTCTGGGTTTAATTCAACTTTGCGAACCGGAGCATTTAAGTCCATTCGGTCTACATGTTGCAGCCATCTCAGGCGACTAGTGCGCATTTTTTTGACTGGGTCGATGTCGCTGTACAGCTCATACGAGATTTGTTCAAAAAGTAGGCTGACTTTTGAAATTTTGCTAGTGAACATATGTATGATTACAGTTTCAAATATTTGCATACTTAGTCTGTTTTTGTCAAATAGAAAAATTAGACGTGTTTTAGTGTGTTCGGCAATTTTCAATAATTATAAAAAATGGAGCAAAGAATTTTCATCAAATTTTGTGTAAAAAATTGAATCAAGTGCTCTGAAACACTTGAAATGTTGACAGCGGCATACTATCAGTCTGCTCTAAGTACAAAATAATGTCTGCAAGTGGTTCAAGCTTTTCCAAATGGCCGAGAAGATGCCAATGAGAAACCTCGCTCTGGACGCCCTAGCACATCAACGCAAGATGATAACATCGAAGCTGTTAAGAAAATTGTTTTGGAAAATCGTCGAATTACAATAAGAGAAGTTGCTGAGGATGTTGGCATATCAGTCGGATCGTTTCATGCAATTTTTTTTGGATGTTTTAGTCATGAGACGTGTGTCAGCGAAGTTTGTTCAAAAACTTTTTAATTTTGATCAAAAGAGCCATCGCATGAGCATTGCTCAGGAGCGATCAATCAATGACGTCATTGATAATCTTGGCCAATTCAAAATGGTTATAACTGGTAACGAATCATGGGTATATGATTACGACGTCGAAAACAAAGCCCAATCGTCCAAATGGAAGCACCCAGGAGAGCCAAGACCAAAAAAAAACGCCAAGTTCGATCAATTTTCAAAGTTTTGTTTTTTTTTTTTCGGTTATGCGCCATTAGCGAGAAGCATTTAAAAAAAAACGTTCTGAATTATAGAAAAACAATTCATGGCTCTTACATCACAAGCTTTCTGGTCAATGTCAATCTTGTCTCAGCCACCATAGTCACCGGATTTAGCCCCATTAAGATTTATGTTCCCAAAACGGTAGAGACATATGAAATGACGGAGATGTGCAAAGATTTAGGAAATAAAAATGCATCGCTTTAATAGCTAAACGCTATACCAAAAAGTGCTTATGAGAAGTGGTTCAAGGATAATAATTTCACCTTACTTTTTGAACACGCTTTGTATAGTTCGTAGTCGAATCTTCGCTGTCGTCAATACAAATTGGACCGAATATCTAACAAAGAATTTTTCTTTCAAATCGACCGCTTTCACTAATGTCCATTTTTCAGCATCCTGAAATAAATACTGGGTTTTCAGAATAGCGTTTCTGGTCAATTGACTTTCTAACCAAAAAAAATTGGACTAAGCCAAGGTAGACAAAGTCCCTTACTACCTCAAAGTTACAGCTGTCAAATGTGAAGTTCTGCACAATTTGCCAATCTTGTGTGTCCCATATTGTTGATAGCATACATTTGGTTTTTGCCCTCCTTAACCGCTAAATCTATTATGGCAGCTTCCTCTTCAATACCAGCGAAGGCATCGGTGTCACCGTGCTGTGTTTTCCCGACTAAGATACGTCGATATCATTTGCGTACGCTAGTAATAACACAAACTTTTGAAAGATTGTGCCTCCAATGTTCACTTGCGAATTCCGCACAATTCATTCAAGTATGTATGATATTGCAGAAATCACATGATAGCGCGCTACCTTGTCTAAACCCATTTTTAACGACAAAACGTTCTCCATCTTCGTTCTCATCCATCATGGATGAGTTTGGTAGGGATGCCTGAACTAGACATGGCTCTATATAGCTCACCTTTATAAATGCTGTCATGCTCGAACTTAAAATCGATGAAAAGATGGTGGGTATCATTTTGGATTGCTGGACTTTTTCATCGTTGCATAGTCCGCAAAATAAGTTTCCCCATATTCTCAGCAACGACTGTGACTCTGCTACAAGGTTTCACTCTTTATCTCTATAAGTTTTTTTGTTGGGTTGACAGTGACACACTCTTTGGTGTCACAAACCTAAGTATGTTTTTCTTGCAGCACAAGCTCTCAATATCTTCGATCACACGTGTCTCGTACTCTTTTTGCTTTCTCTGTAGAAGTCAATGTTCTTTTGCTCGCAGAGCTTGCCAGAATTCTTTATCAAACCAGGACTTAATTAATGGTGGTCGGGTGAAACTCAGCACATAAGTTGGCAGCGTTACCACTATTCTTCATGTTGGCGGTATTATAGTTGTTGATTCTGTTGATTCTGGCTCTCTCATGCGATTAGAGCTTTTTTGAATTATATGTTCTCACAGTTCTTCTCCTTTTTTGTGGCTCAATCCGCATTCATACCTTGGCTGCAACGAGCTAGCGATCCGAGGAAATGTTGACTGGACGGAAGGTTCGGACGTCCAGAATGTTGGAGACATACATTACGTTTATTGCAATTTGATCAAATTTATTTAGCTTTTCATAATTCGAAAACCTTCATGTCCTCTTGTGTAGCCTTAGGCTTGCTATAGTGATATTTCATCCGCCGGAAAGCCAGGTGTATTGCCGTGTTGGCTATGTTTACCAACTGTCCTAACAGGGATGTTCTCCTTTCCTATTTTGACGTTATACTTCAGACATTCCTTATTCGAATGTTTGAGAAGCTCGTAGCGTTGGCGCGTATTAGGTTCATGTTATTGTAACAATTTAGCCTTGATTCTGGTTGTCCTAAGAAGCTCGCTCACGTTCCGAATCCAAATAAGTTATGTTTCTTTCCTTATAGTCCCATCACACCGCAATTCCTAGAAGGTAATGATATCTGCATGATATCATGTGTGCTTACGAGTAGTTTAGACTTTCTATTAATTAGGAGGTTGATTTTGTGAATAGTATTAGATATATGTTTTTCAAAAGTTAGTTTTTTATCGAGAGTTCCACCGAGATACTTACAGTTATCAGACCAGTGAATATCTGTATTCAGTAATTTTAAGCATGTATTGGGGAAGAAGACTTTGCTTCCTGCATCGAACCATATAGCTTGGCACTTCTCAGCATTAACTTTTATTTTCCACTTAGTAAAGTAGCTCAGTAGTGAATCTGCAAACTGATAAGTGCGTCTTGTGGAAGAACACTCTACGCATAACGGGCAGTATCATCTGCAAACATGGCAACTTCGGTGTTGTTAGCAAAACGTGGTAGATCCGACATAAAAATGTTGAAAAGGATAGGATACCAAAAGGGATACCATACTCGGAAGACTTCGCAGTGCCTGTGTACACAACAAATTTTCTGTTTTGTAAAAAGCTTCGTATAATATTGATAAGGCGAACAGGGAAGTTAAACAGAATGAGCCCTTAATGCCATACTGTGTCGAACGCCTTTTCAATATCTAGTAATTCTAAGCCAGTCGAAAGTTCTGAGTTTAAGTTGCTTTTCACATGCTTTTTATTCTTAAGATTTGGTGGCGAGTAAAGTGGCCTGCTCTGAAACCGAATTGCTCCGCTGGATATAAGCTTATAGCCTGGACGTGGCTTAAGTTTCGAATATCTTACTTAAAGTGCTTAGTAAGCTTATAGGCCTGTAGTTATTAGGGTTATCTTTTGGCTCGCCAGGCGTGCTAATTGGAATCACTTTGACTATTTTCCATTTAACGGGAAAATAACAATATTTGATACATAGATTGAACATAAAAGCTAAATAAATTAAACAGTTTTTGGGTAATGTTTTTAATAGCCTGTTACGTATACCGTCGAAACCAGGGAATTTTTTAATTTTTAATTCATTGATCAAGTCTTCAACGAGGCGGTTGCTAATAGTTAATTCTGAATTTTGATTTACAGGGATACTACTCAATTCCCTAAGTTTATTTTTTACAAGATTTTCAATAAAAGGGTCACTCAGGTGTGCTGAAACTTTGTGATTTTGGCAAAATGTTTCAGCCAAAACACTTCCTGCGTTACAAAAACATCATTTTGAACTCGAAGGGGTGGTATATTTGAGTTTCTTTTCCCTATTATTTCCGTAACTTTCCAAAAAGGCTTGTACCCTTTATCAAAACCAAATAAAGATTGTTGAACTTTTGATTTCGAAAAATTTGAATTTCATTTTTGATTTGTTAGTTTAGAATCTTAAGGTTAATGCTAAACATATCCATCCTGTAATGAATTCATTTTCTCCGCTCAGAATTTAACAAACGAATCAGGTGTAGTATATGTACCGGCAGGGATGGTTGGTTTGAGTTAAGGTAAGAACATTGTCTCTTTTGGATGGATACATCAGCTGCTAGTGTTTATATGGTCAACTTATTCTTAAATATGTTTAGCTTTTTCTTGGATGTTGTGTGTGGTTACTGTGGATTTTTACATTACTGTGGCCATTTGAGTAGTTTTGTTAGAAGGTTAATAGCAAAGTTTTGAGAGAAGACATTAAAATTTTCCGGTTTTTGTTACAACACGAACTAGAACGTCGACTCCTGGGTGTACCTTCTCTATGCGTGCTAGCATTTATTGGGACGGTGGTAATCATCTTTAACTGTTACCAGATCTGCTTTCCTTTGGTTATGCTATTTTTAAGTTACTCTCTGTATCATTTTCGCATATTAAAAACTGTCTCCACGTAATTATGTCTAATTCTTCCGGGTTGTGCGAAAGAGGGCATATCGGTCTTTAATTTAGGCATACCTCTATCAGTGTGAGTATTGTATAAAGTTCTTTAAAAGTTAGTTTTGCGTTTTAAATTGTGCTTTATTGACTCTACCTCTACCTCCTCGCAAAGCGGGAGGAACGAACTTCCATTTAGTTACTTGATCAGAAAGGATCTCTGCAATTTCTGTCAATCATGCTTTGCACTTTTCGTCGTGGGATCGAGTTCTATGCTAGCTGTTAAAATAATTGGTTCTGGTGCGAATTTTTTTTTTCGCTATAAGTAAATGCAATTTTTTTGAAGCATCATGGAGCAATGTAATCCAAGACATTTGTAGTTTTTATGTGTCCTTATGCACCATGGAATCACGATGTCTTTAATCATGGTAGTTTTGTTGGAATTCGCTGATCGCAGCCATTGCCGCGCTGCCAAAGCTACTTTGATACTACTATTTTTTCTGGCTTCCTCAATGTTGTCAGTTTCGTTTACGTACATGTATTGCTTCACATTTTGGAACGCCTGTGCTTTGTCGTCTACAACTTGATGAAAGATCCTAATGGTCGAAAAATTGCAAAACGCTGTGCCAAATTTTAACGTTTTGAGTTTAAAGGTCCTAAGCTGTTAATTGCTTTTTCTCTATAAGATTAGTTGATAGTATGATAACTATCTGATAGACTTGTCCAAACTTGGTGGTACATTTTTTCATTTTTACATTTATGACCACAATATAAGGGCATCACAGTGGATATCCCAATTGATGTGAATGTGTAAAAATATTTCTGATATCTATGTGTGTATATATAATTAAGCTGTGTTACATAGTCAGGCAATACCGCTCCATTATTTGCATTAACAACAGTATAAACGATGATGTGGCAGTAGATATAGAACACTTAAATAGTGAAGACCAATGTAACAACTATCTATACTAAACAATACGTATAGAAAAAATTACAATAATAATAATAATAAAGAATTTAAGAAAAAAATATAAATGAATAAATAAAACAATAAGATTGTAGTGCAAAATGGATGAACAAGTTATAAAAGGCCAAGTGAAATGAACTTTGATGAGCCAGCCAAAAATTGAACGATAGGGATGCAAAAATTTGAGATATTTTTAGTTGCGGCGGACAAGTATGGCGCCGAAGAATCAGAGAAGGTGGCCCTCGTTCTGCACCACTCTCCGAAACTCAGAGAACCTTAGAGGTAGCTATGACGCACTATTAAGAATACTGTATCCAGCGTCACAAAGTGGTAATATAGGGTTTTCCATTAGGGACTTGACAGCTTTAAATTTAGTTTCTGAACGAACTCTAATCATCAACTACTACTACGAACACTAATCATCAAACCGTTACAATTTATTCAGTAAACTCAACATTTTCATCATGGCAAAGAACACTAACGAGCAACGTCCGCAAATTATAAAAATTTTCTACGGATATTCGAAGTCGGTGACTGCAACTTTTAGAGTGTTATTAGGCAATAACAAGTTTAGTGCAAAAATTTGAGTCTACATATTCGTTGTGTGATGTTGCCGTGTCAGTGAGGCAACGGGTTGGTCGAAGTGTCGAAAAGACACGCCGTTCAGTGACGAAGATCATTTTTGGCTCAATGGGTTCGTCAATAAGCAAAATATGCGTTATTGGTGGGGTGAAAATCCACATGTGCTTCATTAATCACCACTTCATCCACAAAAAATAACTGGTGCGGTTTGCATACCGGCGGCGTTGTTGGGCCATATTTTTTCGTCGACTATAACGATCGTCACATTACTGTGAATGGTCAGCGTTATCGCGCCATGATCACCGACTATTTTTGGCCCGAATCGGAAGATATGGACTTGTACGATATGTGGTTTCATAAGGATGGTGCCACAAGCTACCCAGCACACGCTACAATCGATTTATTGAAGAGTAAGTATGGTGAGCGTGTTATCTCAAAACATGGGCCAGTCGATTGGCCGCTTCGTTCGTGCGATTTAACGCCGCTTGACTATTTTCTGTGGTTTGATGTTAAGTCATTGGTTTATGCCAATACGCTGATGACTTTGGAAGAGCTCAGAGCCAACGTTGAACGCGAAATAGCGGCCGTTTTGGCTGAAATGTGTGGCCTAGTCGTTGAAAATTGGGTCCAACGAATGAACTGCTGCAAACGTGCCCGCGGTGAACATATGAACGAAGTTGAGTTCCATTCATAAATGTTTTGATTGTACTTCAAGCCAATAATAAAGTTTTTGAAATATCTCAAATGGTTTGCCTTTTATTTAAAAAAAAGGTTGTCAAGTCGTTATTAGAAAACCCTATAGAAACATATAAGTTGGGGTGAAAAGCACAGAAAAAAGATCAACCGTTTATCGTATTCGAAACTAAAATACAAACCCAAACAAAGTTCTTTTAGTTTCAATGCACAGCCAATGGTTGCGCAGCCAATCATAGGCTGATCGTATGATTAAGGACAAAATAGTTCTTGGGTTGGATAAAAAAGAAATAACGGTCGAAATTGCTAGAATCAAGCGAGGACACGCTTAATTACCATTTTATCACCATGATGGATCTCAAAAATGGTTTTCTGGCAGTTGGAATTGGATGTAGTGAGCTCAGATTTAAGGATCATGATCGAGGTCATATAAGGGGAGCAAGGGGTAACAATATCAAATTCAATAAAGATAAATTACAGACAGACAAACACAGGTAACTTTTCATGGGCCAGTCAATATCAACGGGAATTATAAAACCAGGGGACAAATATCTTAGGGCCATAGTTTAATAACCACCCCTCCAAGACAGGACAGGTGTGATGGGACTTTGGGGTTTATGTTAGTATTTAACAAGATATGTATCTAACTTTTCGATCGAAACAACAAGACTTAGAGACCTTACAAGAATAAGAAATAAAATGGGAGTGGCAAGTGGAACATAAAAGAGAAATTGAAAATATAAAAAATATATTCAGGCTGATGCTTCTTAAAACGGTGTAGGTTGCGTTTTTCTACAAGCAGGTCAACCAGCAGCGTTCGCTTCAAGAATCCTATCGTCAAGTGAGCAAAGATTGGTCCAAATTGAAAAGGAGTTACTAGCCATTATGGCTGCCTGTAAGAAATTTCATTTTTACATTTAACATATAGTCGGGAGGTAGAAGTTTATACCGAACTCCAAAGAATGTTTATGTTTCTAACAAAGTACCCAGGTCTCAAATTAAAATAAGTGCTCAGGAAGCAATTATTGTTGGCCTACTGTTTAACAAGTGCCTGTGTAAATGCGTTAGATGTAGAGAATCGTTGTCGTTAATAGTCTTGTTATCCGACTAAGTTATCAGAAGGCTACTCTTAATGATATTGCATGCTCCTCACTTGGGTGTTGAAAAAACTCGATTGCATGCAAGAAAATTCTTGTATTGGATAACGATGTCGAGTATGTGAAAGGCAGCAGTATAATAATGCAAAAGAACCATTATAACAACATGAATCACCTGAGTTTGTTAATGTTAATGTTCTAATTGGTTATAAATGTATTGAAAACTTAAAAACAAATCGATCGGTTACTTAATTAACATAATTATTTACAAAATTTGGTTTCCCTCTTGAGATTCAATCAGATAACAATCGTTATAATTATTTAACGTTAGACTTACGTTTTCTAGCTCGCACTATCCACGGAGTAACGGTTTGGCCTAGAAAAATGTGACGATAGGAAAGCTAATACTAAGAAAATGTTGAGTGTCGTGAAAAAGAATTAAGGTATAGAATTTTAAAGTATAATGCTACACCATTAGCAAATATGTTGTTGTCACCTGCCCAACTCTTTATGGGACGGAGGGTCAAAACACAAATAATCGTACCTACGACCACATGCAATATAAAGTCACACGATGTCAGTATGAAGGAAATTTTGAAAAGAAGATGACAAAAGAGATATACATTTACATTTAGTAATAGAGCATCCAAACCCCTATCCAGTTTGAAATCGAGCGAAAATATAATGTTTTCGAAAGCAGAAAAACATTACTCGTGTATACTTTTGTATAGTATCGTATGATACTTTTGTTAAAAATTTTAATGATAGATCTTACATATATAGTAAAAGATAACGACGGAAACCAATTTTGACGAAATAGACAATAAATGAGCAGGTCTCTTAATAGTTAACCAAAAACTGTAATATATGATAAAGCCTTTACAAGCATCGATAATCCGCAAATAAATTATCCCCATTTAAGTAGTGATGAATCATATATAATAACGGCATAATCGATGGCTGCGAAATTAACATCAAGGGTCAGCCAAATATTGTAACTAGATCAGGTAGAGTAGTCACGGCGCCGGAGCGTTCATTGATCCGGTAAAACATTAAAATTTTAAAATAAGTGTAAATATATAAGATTAGTTAAAGATATTATTATAATTGTTAGTAAGCTTTAATAACCTTACATACCTAAATATTAAAAAAAGCTTGTTAAAGTAATTCAGCTATCTTTGTATTTATAAGTAATTAGGCTGTGTGAAATAGTCAGGCAATAGTGATTCATAATTTGCATTAACATAGAATACTCAAAAAGTGAAGACCAACGCAACAACTATCTATACAATAAAGAAATGTTAATAACCCGGCTCATACAATTATTTTACTGGACGTAAGACCTGTAATGCAACCGTACTGAAATATATTTATTTGAAGGAAAAGGTAATGAAAAAACTGAACAGCTAACGAAGTGTGATATAATATGATAGAATAGATAGTGTGAGGCTTCTCTAAATGGATTTCGCCTATGGTTCCTATTATGAAGAGAAATGGAGACATACGTTTGTGTATCAATTTGAGGCAAGCTAATAAGGCCATTCGACGGGAACACCAACTATTGTCTACAGTGTAGTCAGATTTTACTCCAGATTGGAAAAATCGACCTGTAGTTCACGCAGTGGATGTTTTGATTGATGGTGTACAACCTGAGGATAATATTATTCTAGAAGGTGACTTTAACCTTCCTCACCTAAAATGGACACCTTCCGACGATTTGTATCATTTCGTCTCCCTTAATTCGTCCTTTAAAATAGGAATATTGATGGTGGACTCCCTAAGCAACTCAAGTCTATACCGGGTTTGTGGAATATCTAATACAATGAACAGAGAACTCGACTTTCTCTTCGCATAGCATCATATAGAAGTGATCGTTTTCTTTCCACCCTAGACCGCCTTCATCCCCCCTTGTCAATTATATACAGAAAATTCATTTTCATATAACTTTCGAAGAACCGACTTTAACAAACTTAAAACCGTCATCAGCAACATTAAATTTGATTTTATTGCTGAGACAACTAACAACCACCACTAACCTAATTGAGTTCGTCTCACTCTTTTAAGTTTATCTAAAGTTCCAAGCACCTTTAACAAGAGGTGCATATTTGCAATTTTTGAAAAGGGAAATTCAAACGAAAACTACTGAAGCATTTCCATACTTAATATATTCAGAAAGATTTTTACTAGTATTTTTTTGAGAGACTCACAAACTAGATTAAAACTAACAATCGACTTATTCGATTATTGCTTTATATGTGTAAATTAATAGGCAAAAAAAAAAAAAAAAAAAAAAAAATATTGCAATTTATGGGTTTTTTGTTTTTTAGTTTTAAATACATTTTATTTTCTTAAACACTAACTCTTACATACTAACAAAAAATGCTTAAATGCTAGCTTACAATTACTTACGCCACAATTTGACCTTCCTTCCTCCGACTATCCAACAGGGCTAAATACCTATGAATCTTACGCATTCTACGCTTGCAATCGTATATGTGGGAGAAAATGTGGGCCTAATTCCAAGACTACCCTATGTATGTACATTGTACACGACTATCGTCATACTGATTTTAACCTTCGGTATCATGGTGTGGTGGCAATCCACAAATAAAACTAGTAACTAGCAAATATACTAAAGTACTAGATCCTTACATGCAAGAATCTGCACGAAAAGCGCTTTTATAAGTGTTTATAAGTGAACTGGGTTAATGCTCCAGTGCGGGTTCAATTCTACCCCATAACACTATTCACCTGAATTTTCCTAAGCAGAGGGGAATGGGACAGGAACCAAATGGTACAAAACTATATACTCATTTTCGCGAATAGGTCAAAGATGAACAAAGAAAATAGCGCCGGGATCTTCTATGATCGATTGAACCGAATACAGCATTGTCCTCCAGGCTGCGATATAGCCAGTAGCTGAAGCAGCTAAGCTTTCGGCAACAAGAGTAATAACTATATTTATTGATAACTACGCTGCCATTAAGATCATCACCGCCGTCGAGATCAAATCGAGCCTTGTGAAACGTTATCATGAAGAGTTTAAGGTTCTTCGCATTCAGAATAAGGTAACTATGTGCTGGGTCTCAAACGAGAGCATTCAGACGAGCTAGTTCGAGTAGGATTATTCCAATAAAGGAAACTGGCAGATAAGAATATCCAACAAGATGGAGCGAACAATACAATTAAAAGCCAATGAAAGGTGGAAAAACCTTTCGACCTGCGAAACCTGACAATTATGGCCAGAATTCAAGTAACAAGCATAATTTTTAAAATAACAGAGCTAAACTTTCTACATTTGTTATATTACTCACAGGCAATAATCTTCTAGGGGCGCGCTTAATAAAACTGTGTCTTACCGTTGATGATCTTAGCAGAGGCTTTGGCGACATAGGTTCACGGTAGGATACTTTCTTCCTTCTGTGCAATTGTCTCAACCTCAGTAATTTGAGGCAAATAACTTTAGGAAGTCATTACTTCCAAGACATCTCAGAACTATCTGCTGTTTCAGTTACATCTCTTTTCAGATTTGCGGATACAACAAGATGGCTTAGATCAGTCAACGCGAGACGGAAAGCGGAAGGCAAAATTAGGAACCACAATTAAATTTCCATCCCCTCGCAATTGCCCCACACGACCATCAAAATGAGCTAAGTGTAATGAGGTATAGAGTAGCCTCCAAATACCTCATCAGTCCACTAACTTAACCGAATAATGATTGGATATGAGGTATACATTATCTCGTTTCCAAAATATGGTTAATTAGAGAACGCTCATGAATGGAATCTCAGCATTGTTTGTGCGAATCTAAGGAAGGGAGTTCCCTTTCGCCAACTACAGGGCAATAAGTCTCCTCAACATCGTGTATTACTGAGGTTAAGTGTAACCTCATTGACTACCAGAATGCGCTGCTACTGCAAAAAACTTTATGGTGCCTTGAAGTCCGTTCATATTTAGGCAGACGTACCAAATTTCAGTGCGATACTGTTTTTAGTTTTGTTGATGCTGATTGTTATTGACGTGTTTGGCATCATGTTGAGTATGGACAAAAAAAACTTCGAAAGAGTGTTTGGACTTGCTGATGCGGAATCGGGCGGACTTTTGACGTCAGTTGGTAACTGTTGAACACCAGAGAACAGAATGAGTGCCCAACAATGGACTGAAGCCGGCACGAGTGCTCCGAAGCGGGCGAGGGAGGCTCGATTGGTCGGAAAGGTTATGGCGTCGGTTTTCTGGGATTGTCGTGGCATACTCTTCGTGAACTACCTCGAAAAAGGAAAAACCATCAACAATGAGTATAACTGTGACTTTTTGGAGCGATTGAAGGCCGACATCGCTGCAAAACGCTCTCACATGAAGCAAAAAAGTTTTGTTTTTGCAAGACAATGCATCGCAACCACGGTTAAAATCAATGACTTACGGCTCCAATTGTTGTCGCATCCACCGTATTCGCCCGATTTGGCTCCCTCGAACTATTTAATCTTCCCAAACCTCAAAAAATGGCTCATCAATAAAAAATTCAGCTCACGCGAGAAATCATCGACTCCACGGAGAAGTATTTTGCAGACTTTCCGGAAAATTACTTTTCGTAAGGGATCAAGAAGTTAGAATACCAGTGCCCCAGTCCGAAAAAGTTTAGACTTCAAACCAGGGGGACAATGTAAGTGACGCACACAAGTGCATCGACTGCCATGGTCCACTGCAGTGCGTGTATCTGGGAAAGTAAGTACTGCGAAGTAAATATAGGGACAACTGGTAATATTTTGATAATTTAGTCCAAGTTCCATCAATTCATCTACTATAAAAGCTATATTAGATTGTGCTTTAGGTACAGTCTTGCTAAGACTAGTAAAATCATTTAGGATTTCAAAATTTTATCAGTATTCTGACTTCACATAATAATTTACATTTACTTGATTAATGAATAATTATTACATAATTGAGGCAGCCCTTATGCAGTAAGCCAGAAGTTGCGCTTTGGCATATTTAAAAATCGTCCTTGTTTTCGACCTAACCCCATAATTGTTTGTATCAATTATGATAGCTTACTAGTCATAAGCAACTAATTACAAGAAAATCAAATGACCACTCACCTTGTTTATAGATTCTGGAGTTACCACCAAGATGCTCTCAATTAGCATCGTAGTCTATGGGCAGTCTGCTTTCCTCAACTCTATTATAAGTTAAGGTAATTTTCTAGCGCAGTGAAGTGTATTGTTTTGCCTCGATGTAATGCAACATACTTGTATAAACCCTCATCCATGTAAGCTTAAAATGCGAGCATTATCAAATTTTGC
Source organism: Volucella inanis (assembly GCA_907269105.1). Lineage (NCBI taxonomy): Eukaryota > Metazoa > Arthropoda > Insecta > Diptera > Syrphidae > Volucella > Volucella inanis. The sequence continues at coordinate 71,215,614 of OU026154.1, read as the reverse complement.
CTACGAAGGGTACAATGAATTTTTGAGTGTAATCCCAGATGGCTTTTTTATGGCGGAAATAATGTCCCAGATATCCGTAAGTGTTATTCTACTTAAGGAGTATTCATAAAAAGCTCTTATAACGAGTAATGCAGATGTAATATTTATTATTGTGCCAATATTTTATGTTTGTCGATTATGCACTTTAATCAATTCATCTAGATGAAACCAACCCATTTTCAAAACTATCATATATCCTTTATCTTATTTAGGCCCTCAATTTTCATTTCTTTTGTTCAATACTTCTATGAACTGAGCATAGATAAGGAAGGAAAGATCCCAGCAATTAGTGCCGTGAGCAAAGCAAAACAAAAGATAACATGATCCAAACTATTTCGAAAAATTATAAGGTTTCTACACCCTATACAAAATAATATATATGCATATATATATTCAGTAAATATATATATATCCAGTAAATATGGTGGCTGAAGCATGATTGTCGTGCTGTTTTTTGGCCAAAAAACTCTCTCACAAGCAACGATGAATGAGCAGGTCCATTATCGTGATGCAAAATCCGTGAATTTTTTTCCACAATTCCTGACGTTTTTTTCGTATTGCTTTGTGCAGACGGCTCATAGCTTCAAGGTAATACTCCTTATTTACCTCCTTATTTTGAGGTAAAAATTGCACAACGTCGTGGTAATCGAAAAAAAAAATAGTGATCAAAACATTGACATTTGATCGAACTTGGTGTGCTTTTCTCGGTCTTGGCTCTCCTGGGTGAAAACCACGAGATCATCATTGATGACCCTGGGTGCCAACCACGAGATCATCATTGATGACATTCGAGAGCTCCTTAGCGATGCTCATGGGACGTTTCTTCTCATTACAGTTAAGATGTTTCGGAAAAAACTCTGACGCACTACCACTGTCGACATTTTCAGTGTTTCAGTGTACTATATTCTAATTTTACAAAAAACTTAATGGAAATTCTTTGCTCTATTTTTTACAATAAATACGTCTAACCTTTCTATCTGTCAAAAAAGAATTAAGTATGCTATATACTTGAAACTGTGAACATATGTCTGGGATATTTGTACCAAAACAGCAATAAAAAAAAAAATCGATAATCAAATGTTCGTTGCCCGCGACATTTTAAAGACCACCTTACCTTTTGAGCACACCCCGTATATACGCATACATGGCAATTCTACACAATTGAATGAATGATGGGATGAATCATCGGGAAAGGAAGAAGGAAAGACTGCTCCCAAATAAAAAGTAAATATAATATCAGAGTAAACCATGCAAGATTAATCAAGGGAACTTATTAGTGGATGCTGAGAATTTAGAATTATGCATCCTGCTAAGGGAGCAAACCCTTTATTTGCTTGAATAATTACGTAAGTTTTGTCGCTTTTCAGTATTAGTATTTTAAAAAAATAATATCGTATCCCTTTCAGACGGGCTAAAAATAACATATTTACTTAGATTTGCATTAAAATTTATAGACGTACTTATTTTTACTTTATAAATTGTAAATTATTTTTCTTTATTGAAAAATTCAGTTGTAATAATAAAAATATTCAGTCAACACATAAAAATACAAACAATTAACAAATTAAACATAATAAACATAGAAAACAAAATAAACAAAATTCACAGTTTTTAATCATAATTATTTTCAAATATATCGCATAGAAAAAAAAGAAGTGAAGACTACTTTGTGTGATACACTTTGGAACAATCTTTGTTTTTTTTTTTTTTGCTATCTATGTATTCAGGCCAATGGTCGTACCCTCAGAACAAACATGTAAAACATAAAAAATAAAAAAAATATAGCAGAAAAATATATTTTTTACCTATAGAAATGTCATCTGGGGCATCATGTGAGCGGTATTTTGATCCATAAAATGCTTTAAGTATCTCTGTTTCTGTTGGTAGTTCTGGAACCGTTTAGATTTGCACAAAACTGTAGGTACGTACCTCCAGTTAAAATTTTAGGAACTCCTTAATTTTAATCCATTCATTAAAAATGCTCAAGTCCAAGAAAAGAAAGAATGCTTTGACTGGACATTTTCTAATTAATTAATTTTAATGCGGTAGTACTCAAGCATTTGATCGGCAATGTCCACACCAAAAATGTTGAAATTGTAATCTTGGATCACTAGTATAGGCATAGCTGCGCGACGGTTTAAGTTTCTTATCCAGCGATTGACCTCTCCTACGAGTTCCTTATCACATTTACTAGAGGCAAATACAACAAATTTTGTGTCGCACTATTTTACCAGTACAACGCCGTACAGACAAATTGCTGGATATCACCACGATTCATAAGTTTATCCGTTTTAAATTAACTCTCTTCCCCAAACGGTTTGCCATTATTGTACCAGTGGTTTTGAACTCCATTTCCATCAATTTTTGAATCAGAAGTATGGTGGTAAAAAATCTGTCGAAATAAAGATGATTGCCATAGCTGGTAAACATTTAGCTAACCGAATAATAATAGATAGCCCGTGGCCAACCCGGCAATCTAAAAATGTACTAGCTCCTTGAAATATTTTAAAGTCTATCACCATCTCGTTCGAAGTTGTACAAACAAGATTTTTTAAACCAACTAGGTGGGGTTTTGTCTTGGTCACTTGACGTGCAGGGCTTCTGATAGTAAATGGAATCATCTGTTCATCTATTGAATAGCTATTGATCTCTGTTGCTAGTTGGTTGCATCATCTCCGAACCAAATCAATAACCGTCTGGATTCTCCAAAACTTGTTTGTGCTGGGTTTGCTGGTATCAACAAAATGAACTAAGTTTCTCATTTTTATGAAGTTATCACTGGACATTGAACTTGATGTGAGTTCATTTCGAAAATCTTCCCCCCAGTACATCTGAACTCGTGGGTAAACCAAGCATCCCATTACTATACTGCACCCATAAAAGTTTTTAATTTCGAAAGCTGATAAATTCATTTCTTTTCCATATGTTGGTAAAGGTAACAGTCAAAACGGCTTTCCGTAAAATACCTATAAAAATATTCCACGGGTGTACCAACCGTAACAATTCTTGTTGTTACGTTGAATGTTGAAGATGTTGGTTGTGGTCTTGATGTGCAACTGTTTCGATTCTAACTAAAGTTGTATCAAAATGATCTATTGAAATTAAGGTAGATTAATCTGAAAGTGGTACAACCTCACCTAAAGACGTATCACTTAAATCTGTTGAAGTAAAATAAAAATTACGAACTCAAAAACCGAAAATTAAAATTTAACAAACAATCATCTGTTTCCTGCAAAATAAAATTTTGAGGTTTCCCAGTATTATCATTTTCTTCGTCATCTTCACTAAAATGAATATCTGAACCTTCAATAATATTTTAAAATGCTTCAATATCTCCAGGCTTTTCGAAATTGTATATTTTTGATCTAAAAGCACATAACACAAACGTGAGGTAAAATTAAAGCGCTCTTTTAATCCTAGATAACACGATCTTGTTATCTGAATTTATTTTTTTAGACTACACTATATGGAAATAAAAAATCCAAAAGATGATCACTTAAAACATGCAGCTGGATACACATAAAACGGGTAAATGCAAAGAGAGACAAAAAACAAACAGAACAAAAAAAATTGTTCATACTTACCGCGACATTGTACCACTAGCTGTGAAACATCCTGAAAAAATTCCGTGAGGTTAAATTAAAAAAAAATCACTTAGTTTGCTTGCACAACAGACATACAAGCCTTAACACGTTTGATGCTTTTAAATTGGAAATACTTAAAGCTCTATTGAGTTTTTCCTCAAACCGCTATCATGCATTTTTCTCTGAGTATTCATCTTGAGTAAAGTAAAAATGTAAAGCAAATTTTTTTTTTTTTGTAAATTAATTGCTTATATCGTATATATTTTTTTTAATTAGCCAAGGAAAAAAATATCCGAGAGAGCGCAAAACATTTTCATAAGCACTTTTCAATGTTTGCAATTGCCCGCCGAAAAGATGGTGACGTCTGAAAACTTAATTACATTTTCTGTTCTTCGGTGTTTAGATTTATACTCAGACCTTCTCACGTAGTAGCCGAGGAAGATAATTTCATTTCATTTATCTAACTTGCATCTGCATCGCACCGTAAAATTATTTGGGGATACTGCTTGAATAGTCGACGGTGCAAAATCTGGCTCTCCGTGCACTGTGCGAATACCACAAGTCATCAAAACCGTAGATAGTGTAATTTTTTGAAATCCGCTGTGCGAGCAGAAAATCATGTCTCGGGAGATTGATATCAGTAAGGACATTATATCGCGTATCCTAAAACGTGATTTGGGACTCAGCCCATACAAGAGATAGAGCGTAAGTCAAAATCGAAAGTCTTGCTTTGCCAACACGCGAATAATAGTTACAGAAAAATTGTTTTTACGAGAAAATTTTCACCGTTGAAGAAGATGTCTTCGAAAAACAGAACTATAGAGTACATACTCTGTCATCATGATATTCGTTTGAACTGGTTCCTAGAGTTCAACGTGGCCACCACCCAGCTTATGTGATGGCTTGGTTGGGATTCGCCTATGATGGAGTCATCGGCATTTTAGAGAACCTTTTGGAGCCTCTTAATAAAACACTATTCGCAAATAAACCGTGAACCTTTCAACAAGACACCACTTCAGCTCGTAAGACAAGAACGATTCAAACATGGCTCAAAAACCACGTTCCGAAATTTATTTCCACGGATGAATGGCCATCTGGTATGCCAGACCTCAATTGATGAGACTACAAACTATGGTTCGTTCTATAGACTATGACTAGCACTACGCGACATCCAGATATTGAGTCTTTGAAGAGCGCCCTTGTACTGCAATCGATGAGTGGAAGGAAAACTTCGCAGCTGCTGGAAGGTAAATAGGGGCCATTTCGAATAAGCTGTTTTACAATTTGTAGCCCTTGAGTAACCTAATAAATAGAAAAAAAAAAAAAATTAAAAATATCTATCCGTTTTCATTTTAGGAGTATTAGCCAAAAACCTTGTACCAAAACATTTGCTAGTACCAGGTAAATGTGGCGTGTGAGATATTTCGCCAACCTTGAAACTAAATTGATTATCCGAAACTAAGTTGTTATTCTTAACCTACATAGACAGAAGTTCGATAATAGTCACCTTTTCGAATACCTTGCTGTTGTTCGAAAGGAGATCTATCAACCGATAATTTGCTGGATCCGACATGTTTTTTACTCGTATGTATAGCTTTATCTTTTGGGAATACGATGCATCAACGAATGCGCAAAGGGGTGTTAAATGTACATGTAAAAGTTCTCTATTAGTGGGTGATGTTGAAGCAAAATATTCCCCAAAAAATTACCCGGAATTGCACAGCACGATGTAGCGATCCCGATACTTTACTTAGGAATTTCTTTCTAGCCTCCTCGTCTACTTTTTCTATTAGTAGAGGTTTAACTCATTTTTCAAATTTCTTCCTTCCAAGACCAAATCAAGGCCATATCCACAGGATAGATCCATCCATTCTTGATACCATGCCGTTTGGTTTTGTATTGTATGTAGAGCCATTACTTTTGGTAGTCGATCGTCCGACATACTCATCATCCATAGTATATATTTTATGTGCAGCTTAAGTGTCTTTATATATAAAGGCGATAAATCTGTCTCTAGAATCAGCACGTAATTTGGCGCATTTACGGAAAGGTGGAAAGTTTTTTTAATAAAGAAACGTAAAAGTTTTTCGACCTCTTCATATGGTTTATACCCCCAAACTTGCGCTGCATAAAGCATCATTGACTCAGCTGCTGCTTCAAACACTTTATATTTACTGCTGTGGGCTATATTTGGGTCATTGAAACAGTTTTTTCAGGCTACGCTGATTGCTGTTTTAGACTTCTTTAATTTTTCATTTAGATGTCTTTTCAAGTGGAGACTACTTGTAAATAGGATGCCGAGATACTTGTATTCTTTTACTAATTCTATTCGTTCTCCGCTATAGTACCAATTTTCATTGCAAGAACTTTTACCTCCTCCATTTTTGAATACTAATACCTTAGATTTGTCTAAGCTGAGTATAAGGCTATACAATCTACAATATTCATGTAACCGATTTATCACCAGTTGCAGCGATTCTGGTGAGTATGTCAGCAACACAATATCGTCCGCAAAAAGGAGGGCCTTAAAGTTAACTCTAGAAAATTCAACTCCACCAGGTAGAAAGTCAACTATATCATCTATGAAAAGTGCAAATAAAGTTTGACTTAAAGAACACCCCTGCTTAACACCTGTCTCCGTATCTTGAACCATTCCGAAAAAGCTCCACTCTTCAAAACGGCCGTTATGGCGTCTTCATATAGGTTTTGTAACACATTTTCGAAATTCGAAGAGATTCCTATTTGGTGTAATTTATAGAATAAAGCATTTCTATTCACAGAGTCGAAAGTTGCCTTAAATTCTACTAAAAACGTATAACTTTTTCTTTTAATTAATGACTCTGCTATGCTTTTCAAGACAAATATGTAATCTACGGTTGAGTAACCAGGCCTAAAGCCCGCCTACAATTCTTTCAATAATTAATTGCTCCATATCCATGTGTTCAGACGCCTCTGCAGTATTGCTTCAAGGATTTTGTAAGTGGCATTTAGGAATGATGGCTGGGTCTGTTTTGTCGCCTTATTTGTACATAGGAAAAATTAGAGTTCCTTTAAGTCGTTGAGGTATTATCCCATAATTCAATATGCTGTAATATACATCGATTAGGTTGTCCTTTAGCCCATCTGTACTATACTTAAAAAATTCGGTAGATATATTTTTCGACCCTGCAGCCCTTCCATCTTTTAGAACAAGTAACGCACTTTTTAATTCCTGGCGAGTTACCGGACTACCCAAGATTTCATTTTGAATGTTTAGCGTTGCATATTGAAAGTTGTGGCTGTACACCGATGGGTTCACTAACCTTCTAAAATATTCCAGGAGGGTATCTGGGCTAAGACCTCTGTGAATTATGTACCTATCCCCGTTAATTTTCTGGATTATTTTCCAGAATTCTGAAATGTTTCTGCACCATCCTAGCTTAAGCGCCTCGTTTTCAAAATACTTTCTCCTACTTTGTCTACACACAACTTTATATTCCTGATTAGGCTCAAGGTACGATCTTCTAAGCGCTTCTGAATTAAAATCATGGAATAATTTCAACCACTCAAAGGAAATATATCTAGCTCTTTAGCATCTCCTTCGATCAACTATTTCATTAGTATGAATTACTTCTTCATAATTATTATTTGAAAAAGAATAATTAAACAACGACAAGTAATTTATCCTATACAATTTAATTTATCTGTTGAATGATATCAAAATATTCGACCAGAATTATTCAGAATTGGGTCATTCCACGATAAAACGCTGAAGCTAATATATATTGGGAGCTCTGAACGACATCCCTCCGATTTGACTGAAAAGTGGTAGAAATACTCATTGGAGTGGTACGAATCATAAGGCAAAAAAAGTTTTGCAGAATTCTATATAGTTTGCGTGTAACGGAACTTCAAAATGTATGCTTTATTTTATATTTAAAAAAATCATAACGTTGGCTCTGCTCATTAGAATTTGATAAAATATACCTTGTTGAAGTCGGGAAAAGGTGAAATTTCAAAGATTTGGAATAATTTTTATTCTCAAGGAAGAAGGATATTCCAGAATATCCTTTTTACATATATCCTTGAATAACTCAAAAAATGGTATATTTTATTTTTTCAAGTTGAGGTCTCTATGGGTTCGGTCAAAATAATATTTTATAGGTGGCTAAATATTCTGTAGTAAATATTTTCATTTAAAAAAAAGAAAGTCACACTGGGGCCTTTTTATCCCAAGACATTAAAAACTAAAAAAAAAAAAAAAATCATTATTTATTATCTTTTAAGAGTATATACATATTCTTCCGATGAAAAGAAAAAATATTTTCATTTAATTACTCCTTGTGAAACAGATGAAATATGATGAAGTTTTCTTGTTTCCGGCACAATTCTTAAATTAGAAAATCTCGATTAAATTAATAATCTTTCTTCATTATACTCCTGTGTGGTCACGTAGGAGCAATCCATATATAAACATATATACTGTAAGGGAATTGTTATGTGTCCCCTATACGGTCTTTATAGGCTAGTTCTGGCAGCCAGTCTTTTTATTGTACCACCAAGTCCATCGCATGCGCTCTTACAATGAGAGGTCGCAAAGAAGTTCCATTCAGCATGCACTCCAAAATCCTGTTCATGCAATATGTTATTAAATTAAAAAAATTCCTGCGATAGTGTCATGCTTTAAGCAGTGACTGATTACAATAAAACTTTCATTTTTAATATCATCCATCCGGTTCCGTTAAATGTATTGCGAAATGGTGAATCGTCACCTGTTCGTTAGTCCAGTGGTATCCCTGCACTGCATCTTGCACAACAAAACCATAATTGTCGGAATACTCCAATAAAACAAGTATGTCCGTTTTTGTTAAGAGAGTTTTGACTTCCTTTATGTACCTGTTTTGTTTATCAGTTATAAAAACATGACAAATGAAAACACCAAGCCGTTTCAAAAAGCTCTGAATGAAATCCTCAGGATTTTCAATTCTCACTTTCAATTTTGATCGGTCTGCGTGGGTCCACTGATAGTATGTTACGTCTTCTATGAAGTGATTACTAAAAGCAGTATCAAAGATGCTCCTTAATTTAGAATAGTTTGGGCAATAAAGACACTTGCCAAAGTAACAATTTATATCAGGAGGGTCAGAACCAAGCGTTTTTGAATATGTTTTTTTTCTGATTATCAATCTAACACAAAAGCAAAAAGTCTTATATTTGAACCTGAGAAAATAAATTTTTGTTACCCTCATAGATACGTTGTCTTTTTTTCCTGGCATTAAACGGCTGATATCGTCTTCACAGTAAAAACTTTCTACCAATTGCTTGATATCAGCATCTAAGCTTTTCCCATAAGTTGATGGAACGCTTTGATCTTCTTGAAGCTTTCTAGATTTCTTGATCATATAGTTTGTCGATCCTGGAAACTCTTCTATAATTTTGTCGACGCTCCATTCTCTTGAAAGTATGGAGAAATACATTTCATCAACTTTAATTTGATCTTCAACCTCCAGCAATGATGGCGTTGTATCAGAATTTCGGATCTGACTCAATTTTTTCCTACACGTAGAGCAAATTACCAACTTTGTGTTCAATTTTGGTTGCATCGTAATCATCCATAAGTACTGGCCGTAAATCACAAGCACTGGGTTAAATCCGGAGGATTTAAAGCACTCATTATAAATTTATATTACTCATAACTCTTATTACGATACAATCTAAAATAAATCCCGAGCTCACGACAGATTGACATCAAGTCAGTGTAAATAAATAAAGCCTAACTTTTAAAATCCTCAAAAACGGGAAATGTGGGCTACTCGTACTGATTTTGGTTATTGAGGTTATGGAGTAGCAAACCACTGTAGATAGCTGCTTGAGTGACATTAGATAAGATCCTTGTTCTCTGGTTAACGGAACAGAAGCAACGACTGTACCCCAGGTTAATGAAAGTATCCTTCGGTGTTTCAAAAAATAATTATTGGCGTGACCTACGGGAAGGGATGGGTACCAATGTATCTAATTAGTTGGGTAGTCTTTAATCGCGAGAAGACCGTACAACATAAAGTTGTCGTATGCCACTGAAAATTAATTTGAATAAACACATCAGAGTGCAAAATAAAAAGTATATTGCAAGAGATCGAAAGAACTTAACACATGGGCTGAAAAGTCGGTACCGTTTTGTAGTAAAACACAAAATTTTTGCAAAATTCAACTTTATTTATCAATATAGTTGCCTTCGAGGGCGATACACTGATTGAAACGATTTTTCAATCTTACGATACCAGTTCTGTAGTACGATTTCGGTTTAGCCTCAAAATAGGCCTTTGTTTCGGCGATTACTTCTTCATCGGTCTTAAATCTCTTCCCAGCGAGCATTCTTTTGAGGTGTGCGAACAGGAAATAGTCGCTGGGGGTCAAATCTGGAGAATACGGTGGGTGGGGAAGCAATTCATAGCCGAATTCATTCAATTTTGCCATCGTTTTCATCGACTTGTGACACGGTGCATTATCTTGATGAAACAGCACTTTTTTTTCTTCAAATGCGGCCGTTTTTCTGCGATTTCGTTCTTCAAACGCTGCAACAACGCAATGAAGTAGTCGCTGTTGATAGTCTGCCCCTTTTGGAGATAGTCGATGAAAATTATTCCAAGTGTATCCCAAAATACGAATGCCATAACCTTGCCGACTGTTGAGTTTTGGGTTGTTTTGGACGAGGTTCGTCGCCTGCTCGCCACTCAGCTGACTGCCGACTTGACTCTAGTGTGAAGTGATGGAGCCAAATTTCATCCATTGTCACATACCGACTCAAAAATTCGGCTTTATTGCAGTTAAACAGCTTTTAACACTCCTCTGAATCATCAACACGTTGTTGTTTTTGGTCGACTGTGAGCAAACGCGGCACCCATTTTGAACAGAGCTTTCGCATGTCCAAATATTCGTGTATGATACATCCAACACGCTCTTTTGATATCTTCAGAGCCTCAGCTATCTCGATCAACTTCACTTTACGGTCATTCGTAATCAGTTTGTGGACTTTTTTGATGTTTTCATCTGAAACAGCCCCTTTTGGACATCCATTGCGTACATCATCTTCGGTGCTTGTATGACCACTTTTAAATGGTTCGTTCGGCTGGTGCAGAGTCCGGTTAACACTTATTAAGCCATTTCTTTACATCTGCTGCATTTTTTCCCATCAAAAAGCAATGATAAATCAACACACGAAATTGCTTGAATCCAATTTTTTCATAATAATAAAAGTTGCTTCACTCACAACGCTATATCTCGAGAACTTACCATCCGACAGCTGCCAAATTTATACACGTATCTTTTGAAGCTTGGTACTAACTGAAACTAGTATGCATTTAATTTAAGTGTTGCCCTCTCTTAGAAACAGCACTGACCTTTGAGCCCATGAATTAAGTAGGTGGTTCTTTCAGGTCCTTCCTCATTCCGGAGTGTAGCTATATATAAAAAAAAAAAAAAAAAAATAGAATAACGTTAATGTTACATACAGGATTTCTCGGGTGGATAATCCGGAGTTGACCAAGGGTTCCCCACTCAATTATTATTGTTGTTCCCATTGTCATTTTTATGCACCATTGGAAGAGACCTACAATTTATCGATAATACAGAACGTCACAATGTAAAACCAAGTATTACAACTCAACATATGAATGAGCATATACTATACAAGCAATAATTGCAATATCTGCTTTTGCATTTAGTTTGAATAAATTTAAACAAAAATTGGAAAACTAAACTTAGGAAAATGTCAACAACAACAACAACAGGAAAACTATTACTTTATAAGTTTAAGATGGTATAAAGGTTGCAGAACCTATTCCCTCATTTCGTTTTCGCGAACTCGTTAATCAGATATACTCGTACACTATTTTTTATTTTTTACACTGAAAATCATATAAGGGTTTAATTGCTTTTCACAAAGCAAAAACTATATTTGGTATACATAAATAGTTTTCTTCTCTAATTAAACTATCGTTTACTTGTATGGTGTGCATGAAATGACTTAAGAAATATTATTTTATGTAATCTTGATATTATGTACACTTAAAAAAAAAATGTTTTTTTTACCTTCAGTGTAAGGCACAAAGGCTCTCATCATCGAGTAAAAAGATAGATAACCAAAAACTCAAACAAAATAGTTTTTTGATAATCCCTACACCAAACTCATCGTAACTGTTTGTCTAAATAAAAACTAAGCAATAAGTAAAATGCTAACAAAACACAAAAACCAACGGAAGCGGCATCAATGCATTGGAGTTATGGATGTTTTACTGGCTTGTTGTTGTGTCCCCATTGAAATTCATCCCTTGAGAGTAATCCAATTATTACTGTCCGATCTGTGTGCTGCGAACTGAAAACAGGTTTTTTTCTGATACTTGCACAAAAATGCTACATGTACTCCTGGAGTCCAGGTAACTTTATTGTATTTGCTACTTCATCCGAAAAGAAATGTGAAGGTACTTCGTTTATTGATACAAACAAGTTATAGGAAAAGAGGACGACTTCTTTTCCGCTTAATAAAGGAACAGGAAAGAGGTGCTTTGCAGTTCGCCTCTTTTGCACAAAATAAGTATTTTGCACAAATTAATGCTGTAATGAATTTGCTTGAGTACTCTTGTGGCAAACGGGGATTTATCCTTTATCGTTTATCGTTTATCGTTTATCGTTAAAATAAAGTGCAAGCCAGGTAGGAAAAGGAAGTTTATAATAAATACTTGAAGGTTGAATCTCACAGATTTCCGTTTTTTGGTTTTCGTATCGTATCGAATGCTTTGAACATTCATCACCATGGTGATTTGTGGATATAATACACACACACATGTAGGTTCTCATTCGAAATTCCATGTATGCATGTTATTTGTTATGATTTTATAATAATAAATCAATTTAAATCATAGGGCTTGTAAAGCCGCTGAAAATGCCTTCAAACAACAAGTTAGTTTTAAGAGAATCTAGACTTTTTCTTTCGCAAATGGGCAAGAGCAGTGTTTATTTTTAATATCGATTGACAAAAACGACTCCATTGAGGACTAAGTATTTTACTGCAGAGACTTAATAAATTTTGTTAGAAGAAATAGTTCACATTACTTTTTGGATCTTTGTCAAGTTGCAATTAAAAACACGGCACGAACGTGCTATGTACAAATTTACTCGTATACGACGAAAGAATCTGATGCTCTATGTATGCACCATCCGTTTTTTTTTTTTTTTTTTTTTTCTTGCTGCAGATATTCTTAATTATTAATACAAGTTATTCAAAGACGTATGAAAAGTCGCGATGTATAATGTATGGGTATGTATACATATGCTTAAAATTTAAGGTTCTGAGTCATCAGAAAATAATGTAATATGCATATATGTCGGTATATAAACATCTGTTCTCTTTATAATCAGGGTTCCATGAGTTATGATGAAATGACTTTTGCGTGAATCTTAAGAATAAAAGAAACTGACAACATACTAGATAGGGTGAAAAGTAACCTCCTCGGGAATGAAAAAAAAAAAATTTTTTTAAATGTTTTTTTATTTTATTCAATATAGTCTTCTTTTAGTTTGATACACTTATACCAGCGATTTTCCAACTTCTTGCTCCCATTCGAAAAGTAATTTTCCTAGAGGTCTGCAAAATACTCCTCCGTGGCGTCGATGATTTCCTCGCGTGAGCTGAATTTTTTATTGATGAGCGATCTTTTGAGGTTTGGGAAGAGATAATAGTCCGAGGGAGCCAAATCGGGCGAATACGGTAGATGCGACAGCAATTGGAGCCGTAAGTCATTGATTTTAGCCGTGGTTGCCATGCTCTTGTGCGCCGGTGCATTGTTTTGCAAAAACAAAATTTTTTTTCGCTGTTGATGGTTTTTCCTTTTTCGAGGTAGCCCACGAAGAGTATGCCATGAAAATCCCAGAAAACCGACGACATAACTTTTCTGGCGCATCGAGCCTCCCTCGGCCACTTCGGAGCATTCTTGCCGGCTTCAGTCCATTGCCGGGTACTCATTCTGTTCTCTGGTGTTCAACAGTTACCAATCGACGCCAAAAGTCCGCCCGATTCCGCATCAGCAAGTCCAAACACTCTTTCGAAGTGCTCTCGCGTTCGTGTTTTAGGTCAGTAGGGAGTATGCGTTTCACCCAGCGGCAGGATAAATTTTTCATATGCAGAATATTGCCCAAAATACGGCGTGTGCGCTCAGTAATAATCTTTGTGGTATATACTAAAGACAGTATCGCACTGAAATTTGGCATGTCTGCCTAAATATGAACAGACTTCAAGGCACCTTTTTTGCAGTAGCAGCGCATTCTGGTGGTCAAGGAGGTTACTTTTCACTCCACCTAGTATTATTTTTTTCCAAATAAAACACCAATCAGCTAAATTTTTTAATGAACCAAAGATAAACAATAAGAATTGTAGATGATAATCTTGCAAATCAAATGTGAAAAATAAGCTATTGTTTTTACTTATATTGAAGAGCATCTTGCAAGTAACAACACTAATTTACCCGGACACCGTTATAGCAGTACATATTGGGATGCATGTTGCGGGAAATCGTGTATCGACAGGGCAACAGCGTGCTGTCTACAAACATACATATGTTAATTTTTTTTTTATTTATTAAAACAACAACCATAGGCAACAGTACAAAACCTGTTAAAGATTGAATATGGATTAAATCCGATTGAATGAGTACCGTATTGCTAATGCAATCAAAATTTGGATCAAGAAATTCGAGCAAACTGATTCCATACTGAATATTAAATAAAACGGGCGACCACGTTCAATAAGATGTGAGAAGAATATGAAGTGGATAAAATTTTCGTAAGGAACGATGCAGACCTATCTACACGTTTAGTGACTTTGCCTATATAAAAAAAAAGTTTACAAATTCTGTTGGAGCTAAAGCTAAAAGACTGCATTCAAGGTAGAATATATTGCTAACGGACTATTTCTACTTTCATATTAATAGAACGGAAACGAAATCTCGCCGCGAACACAAAAAGCCAGTTCAATCACACAAAACAACTATATGGGTAAGCATTCTAGCGAAATTTTCAAGAAATTGAGTTATCATACGAGTGGACCACTCCTGCCGATGAGTTCTTATCGGGTTTACCCTAACTAAGGGCAATATCCAAACTAAAGCAAAACAACCGCATGGTAACCGCCTCAATTTTTAGTACTTATGTGCAGCCAAGCTACTGTATAAAATGCAATTCATGAAACAACGTTTTAAATGAAAAAATAAAACATATTTTGTATGGTACGAGATGTGCCTCATGACTCATTGACTCAATACAATTATTCATAGCCTGTTTACAGAAAATCGATGATTGAAATGTTTGATTATATTTTTTCACATTGGCACTAATATTGACATAAACTCGATCCTTGGTGCAATGCATGGGATGTACCGCCGTCTTGTCGAAATTAAATGTTCTCAGAGTAAAGATCAGAATTGACGTAAAGGTTTTCCCTCCATTAGTCATCTTATCATGAAAAAATAAAGCCCAATCACTCCGCAGAACATGTGACTCTTTATTCTTCTAAAAGGTCATTACGATTATCCAACATTTGCACAACGCCATAGTTAAAATTGTATTAAATCAAACTACTTAAACATGACAATAAACAAACACCTTTGAAGTTTGTTAAGAAAAAAAAAAAAAATATATATATATAAAATGTAAGGCTCATTCACATGTGTACACTTTAGGAATCACTCTTTACAAATTTTGCTGTCTTTTACGTGCAGATATGCAATTAAGGCTCATTTTGTGATAAGGATTTATGTATTACTTTGGCAATGAGTCCTCATTGATAGTAATACCAGAGCATAAGTTAATTAGTAACTGCAGTTTTCTAAAAATGTATGCAGCCCTTACGCATCATAGGTATTCGTGTAATAAATATATCCTCATGTGTAGCTGGTTCTGCAATGATAAAATCTGAAATTAAAAGAACTTAAAATCCTTAACCGGCCACTTTGGTTCATTGCATAGTATTGAAACATATAAGTTTCTAAATAAAATTATTGACATTCTAAATTTAAATGAAATTGAATACCCTGTTTTAATATGGTATGCCGTGTTCTGTTCATGCAGTGACACCTAAACTTTGGTTGTTGCGAGAATACGAAGCCGTATTTCTCTGATCGAAGGAATGGCTTCAGCCAGAAATAAAACAATGTATTCTGATTTTCTTCGATGGCTTCAAAATCTATTTATTTGTTGCGCTGACCTCTAAATATTACAATATTAGAAATAATTGCTCGTAAGACAATTTTTTGTCTATTTTTCTGCAAAGGCGGAAAAGTTGGAAGTTGGAAAGCTGAATCCACTGAATCTTGTCTAAGTACCAGGTCACTATGGAATCACGGGAAATGAAGTGGCCAATCAACTAGCTGGGCAAGGTTTAGTTAAGGTCTTCTTAGATCTCCGGCCCGGTATCAGGACTGTCTGTGCGTTTTGTTAGGGGTTTCATTAGAGTCTGGGTGTCTTATGTTTTTGTGTTTTTTACTTTGTTCAGTGGAACAGGAAATCTGTCTGTTCACAGGTAATGGATCAGATTATGTAAAATAAAGGAAACTCAGCAGTTCCACTAACAAATTCACAGCAATATTTATTGAATAAAGATTAAAAGATATCTGGCAATTAACGGAGGTATTAGTTAAAACGACCATTCACACTCAAAAATCAAAACCAACTTCCCTTGACTTTTACTGTCGTTCTGTTATTGTCGTTGACAATTGTTTTTCATCACTTTATTTAACGAAATCGAAAGTCATTTACAAGGTTTTCGATTTTTGCCTACACTCCAAATTTAAAGTGATCCGTTCCGACTACACGTCCCCAATTTGTTTTTTTTACTATGTATTTTTTCTAACTTCTGCTTTTGTTTTCTCTTTGTAAGTTATAGCCCAGGGATTGTTATTTCGTGGGAATTCTTCGTTAAGTGTTAACATACACTTTCATTGTATTATATATAGGTATACTATCGTTTTTTGTTAAATAGGTAATTAAGTATGATAACCCGTGTGATTGCATAATCCTAAAATCTAACATCATTTATGCAATGAAACTGGATTAAGCTTGGTTCAAATAACCTTTTTGTACATTGATCGGAGATATTGCTATCATGTTATAAAACACATTTTATAACATTTTAATAGAAGAGAACCTGGGCAGTTACTGATCGAGAAACTGCTGACTGTCCTATAACTTGGATTGGGCCAGAAGCGCGACAAATAAGCTCATAGAGAAGTGCTTGCCCAACTTTCAGTAGCCCCTGGCTTTACCACTGGAAACCTCTTACTTATGGCCCACGTCGTCAGATTGCTCACAAACCTATACGGAAGAGATTAAATAGGTGTGACGAACTAATTAATGGCTTCGGATAGAAACGGGTTCATTGTAGACGACACATGCAAACGGTTGAAGAACAATGACCCTCTGTCCTGCACGTGGAATATTTGGATCCTTAACAAATCACGTGCCGCCGAACAATTATCAAAACCTTTGACTGCTATCACACAGATATCACTGCCGTTTAAGAAGTGCGATTAGAGTAGATTGCTATAGAGAAAAGAATCATCGCTTATTGGGATGCGGATTTGTCATATGAGACAGACTAAGGCAGGAGGTCTTGAGCTTCCGATATGTGAGCCAACGTCGTATGATAAACCGTATCAAGGCTGAATTCGGTAACATACTCCTAATATGCACCCATGTCCCTACGGAAGACAAGGACGATGCCACCAAAGAGTATTTCTACAAGCTCCTCGACAAGACATACACATGCGTAGTGTCCGAAGTATGAAAGAAGGAAAGGAAAGTTAGAACAGTTGAAATCTATCGTAATGAGGTCCTGTAGTCTTGTAGAACAGCTGCGGACAGGTGACACAACTACGATAGAGATGTCGCACACGGCAGTACAGAGCATCTTCGGTTCAGTAGGGTGGTAGGGAGTCCCGACATGGCCGGCTTACATAGCTTTGGGTAGGATGAAATAGGTAGGATTAAATTAGATTTAAGAACGAAAATAAAAAATAAAAAAGTTAAAAACGAAAAAAGATATATGTATATACATATGCATATAATTATATATTGCGTATACATGTACATTATATATATATAAATATGAATAATATGTATGTATATATTATGTACAAGTTATTTCAGTCCACTTAGGATTAGTGGTGATGGTAAAAAATAAATCAGGTAGCTCACACTTTCGAACATAGTAAAAGGCGTATGGTGTATCCCGAAACTTTTTGTAAAAGCAGAAGGAAGAATTATCCTCCTGCCTTAGTTTTGTGGATCCAAATACTGCTAAATAGCATATTTCAAGTCAATATAGTCTTCTACTCGTAGCTGTTTTTGATGAGTTCGAATAAATATCAAACGATCGGTTTCGATTTTTTGCGTATTGATCCACTAACAATTGATTAAAAAGTACACGATAGCGATGCAAATGGGGATTTTCATTCAAACGAAGCTAAATTTGATAACTATAGAATTGCATTGCAGATATTTTTTTATTCTGGTTTGGAATACCTGGAGCAGGTCCGATGTCCAAGGACCGAGATAATCTCATTCGCCTAGCAGATCTTGAATGATACGAAAGATTACTTCTCTTTCTTGAAGGCATATTTTTTTTTAAATTATCAAGAGTCGCAGCTTTAACGAAATTTTTCAATTGATCACAATTAAGTCGTCAAAGCAAATGAAGATGTGCAGCTGGCTCCAATTTTGCTTTGAGAGAATTTTCCCCCAACACAACGCAAGCCCACTGCGCCGCTTGCTTTCCTTTTCGCCAACAAAATCATCACAATTTATTTTTTTCAACACTTGAGAACATAGAGAAGACAGTAGTAGAGCAAGGAAAAGAAAACAACAAACACACATGGATGTCATGCATGTACGAAAGTAGTTGCAGTAATAGAGAGCTTTTACACGCTAAGTCAAATGCCTTGCGACACACAATTTTGAAAAAAAGGAAGATGAGAAGCACAGGGGGTAGTCTGTGAAAACATTTTTTAACATTTTCCTTTACCTCGTTGGCATTTGTATTTATTTTGCTGTCATCATATTTTGTTATAATCGTGCGGGAAGGGGTGTGTTTTCCGTAGCGATACTCAATCATACTCACCATTCTACATATTCACCTAAAAATTATTTTCTTGCTCCTTTTTTCCCTTTCGATAATTTACCCCCAATAAGTTGGGTATCTGTAGGTTGATCAAACACGCCTATGAAAACCATAATTTCTTTGATAGTTTTTTAAACTTTAATTTTTTTGTATTGACTAAAGATATCATCATGCTTTTTGTTTTATGTTAAGACCAAGTACAATATGAAAGGAGTAAAACTAAAAAAAATATTAAAATCTATGAAGGAGTTTTTTGTGATACGCGCACAAAGTATGACCACTGTCATTTTATTTTTAGAGATTAGATGTTAAGTTAAGTAGATTAAGGTTTATTTTTAGGTAGTCTGTAAATTTTTAGTTTTAAGTTTTATAATACAATTAAAAAAAATCCATTCACTAAATTTTTACTTGAAATTTACTTTCTTAGTTCTAGTTTTAATATTGGGTATATATTTTAATTCGTGTGTTTTTTTTTTTCAAAATTTGAAACTTTACTTAAGAAAAACATATACAGTAGTATTATTCAAAGTATTGCCCATCTGAAGCTATGACTTTTTCCCATCTTTGTGGCAATTTGTGGATCCCATCCCAAAAGAACTGCGCCGGCTTGGCAGCCAAGAATGAATCAAGCCAATTTTTGATATTCTGCTCTGATGTGAACCGTATTTCAGTGAGGGCGTTCTGAATCGACCGGAACAAATGGTAGTCAGAAGGGGCAAGTTCTGGGCTATAAGGCTGGTGGGGTAAGGCTTCCGATCCACTTCCTTCCGATGAAGGCGTTCCAGCAGCATTTCGGACATGTTAAGCCGCCTTTCTCTCGGCTTGAGTTTATGTGGAACCCAATTTCCTTGCTTTTGAATACATCCAGTTGCTTTTAAACGTTTTGAAATGGCTGCTTGAGTGAAACCCAAAGATTCTGCGAGCTCTTCTTGTGTTTGGCAACAATCTTCATAGAGAAATGCTTTCAGTTCCTCATCTTCAAACTTTTTTGGCTGCCCAGGAGTGCAAACCACTTTTGGCACGTTCGCTCAGCTAGCGCATGTTCACCATAAACTTCCACCAAAATACGATGACTTTCGGCAGCAGTTTTCTTCATATTAAAGTAATGAAGAGGAACTCCCCGCAAAAAAACTTTTTCAGGCACAAAGTTCGACATATTTGAGTGGAAAAAAATTATTTCTATTTACACTTCAAATGAATGACATATACTGAAATGACGTACAATGACAGTAGCTTTCCAACGCATGTTTCAATGGAATAATACAAGTTAAAAATAAAAATAAAAATAGACTGTGAGACATAATTTTTAAGTATTATGTTTAACTTAGAGTGCCTGCTTGGGGCCAGTACGTTAAAAGAAGATCATTTAAAGTTATTTAAGCTAATTTTAAAGCATTTTTATGTCTAGCATGTAAGAGTAAATTAATTCATTGATTAAAACATGCATTAAAAAAAAAAAATCTTGTCTTTGTTTGAAACCCTCGGTCAACAATTTGATTGGCCCTTATCAGTGCGGTCTCAGACCAGGAAAGTCCACAATCGACCAAATCTTCAAACTCCGACAGGTTCTGTAAAGAAACTAGAGAAGTTCATTTTTTCATTGATGTTAAGGTCGCATAGGACTGCGTTAATAGAGACGAGCTATATAAAGCCATGTCTAGTTCTACCATCCATGACAAGCTCGTTCGTCTGTGCAGAATGACGATGGGCAACGATTGCTGCTCAATCAAAGTAGGTAGATGATGTCAAGACCAGGTGAAACCTATTGTCATGTGACTTCTTTAACATCATACTTGAAAGAATTTTGCGGAACTCATATTGGAGGCACAATATTTAAAAAGTTTGTACAACTACTAGCGTACCCTAATGATATTGACATAATTGGCATAACTAAGCGGGTGGTCTCTGGTGCGTTCGGGGGTATTGAAACGGATGCTGCCAAAATGGGTAAAATGAGGGCAAAACGAACTATACTAGGTGTGTTTCGAAAATAATGGGAATTTTTGTTTTTTGAAAGAATTATTTATTTATTCGTTTACATTAATGTTGTCGCTTTCAAAATCGTCCCCATTAGATATAATGCACTTGTGCCAGCGCTTCTTCCAATCCTCGAAGCACATCTCAAACTCGATCTTTGTGATAGGCTTGAGCTCTTCCAGCGATGCAGTTTTTATTCGCTCAGTCGTTGCATATCTCCGTCCTTTTATAGGTCAGTTTTGGGAACAGAACCAGTTATTCGTTACCAGTTATGACCCTTTTGAGTAAGTCAGAATCATAATTGATGTCATTCAAGACCTCCTGAGCGATGCTCATGCGACGGTTCTTCTGATCAAAATTAAGAAGTTTCGGAACAAACTTCGCTGATATACATCTCATGCCCAAAACATCCGAAAAAAATTGCATGACACGAGCCGATTGATATGCCAACATCCTCAGCAACTTCTCTTATGGTAATTCGACGATCTTCCAAAACCTTTTTTTTTTATATTCACAGCTTCGACTATCATCTTCGATTATTGTCATCTTTTGTTGATGTGCTGGGGCATCCTGAGCGAGGTTCGTCATTGGCATTTTCCCGACCATCTGGGAAGAGCTTGTACCAATTGTAAACATTTTCTTTAATTAGAAAAGACTCACCGTGTGCCACTGTCAACATTTCTAAAACACTTGATTTTAATTTTTACATAAATTTGATACAAATTCTTTGATCCACTTCTTTTATCTAACCTTAGCGGCTGCCACAGACAAAGTAAACAATGAATACAGCTGAATATTTTATCTTACTTCAAGGGCATATATACCACGAAATAAAACTTGAGTATGCCAGCAAAAAAAATATTGACATTTGGACTCTCCAAAGCCCCGAAATTTAAAAAATACCCTTCTTTTCTGAACACACCTCGTATGCTGCTAACAAGAAAGGACATTTCGACAAGTTAGACAGAATGTCACAGTCGATGTAAGGTCGATTTAGTAAGGGACTTTGTTTATCTCGGCTCTATCATATATTTTACTAACAACACCTCAGTAGAAATAAAACGAAGAACCACTCTAGTCAATCTCTAGACTGTAAGACATAATTTTTAAGTATTATGTTTAACTTAGAGTGACTGCTTGGGGCCTGTAAGTTAAAATAAGATCATTTAAAGTTATTTAAGCTAGAAAATTAGAAAAAAACAAAATCTTGTCTGTCATACTGTTTAAACGTTTGAAACCCTTCGTCAACAACTTGATTGGCCTTTATCAGTGCGTTCTCAGACCAGGAAAGTCCACAATCGACCAAATCTTCAATCTCGTTCGTCTGTGCAGAATGACGATGGGCAACGCTTGCTGCTCCATCTAAGTCGGTAGATGATGTCAAGACAAGGTGAAACCCATTGTTAGGTTGAAAAGTAGTATTATATTTCTATGACGCAATAGGTGATCAATAGTGAAATTATAAATTTGTCTGGAATAGTTTAAAAGTGTACCACGGATTGAGTAGCGCAGTGATATGGAATGCAATACTAAGCTTCCTGCGACTAATGATATCGCAATACACCCCTAATCCGTATGAAAGTATAGGTAATACGAGTATTTTGGCAAGAATCGCGCCCATTTTCGGAGGAATAGAGCGCTGCAAGACTGTGAAACGTATGAAGAACCTCATATACTTTAAACACGATTACTTTACAGTGAGAATTCCAAGTTCAGGATCTATTAAAACTCATGCCTAGGTTCCTAGCAGTTTAAACATAATCGATAACAGAACTGTTAACTATAATTTTAAGAAAATAGAATAAATCTATGTTTTCCTATTTATCACTAGGCACTTGGACTTTAATGGGTTTAAGATCAGTCTATTTCTGTTTATGAAAAGGGAAATACGTTCTAAGTCCTTGTTGATATTCTTAGCACACTGTTCGATGAGTTTCAGCGGACTACTACTACATCATCAGCATACACTACACATCGTTGATATATAACGGAAGAAGAAGAGGTCCTTTAATGGAACCTTGTGAAACCCCTCTTGTGATCGGAAGAAAACCAGACATTGTGTTTGTTACTTCAACCGCTTGTCTAGCGCGAAAACAAAACTGTTTGGGAGAAAATAGATAACAATTAACTTGTCTCTGCATGATTATTTGAGATATTCAGATATGGATCTGACATCATTATTGTTAGGACAGAGAAAATTTTGGCTAATTTTATTGATAAGGAAATATCTCAGTTATCTAAATTGTATTAAAAATGTATTAACGTATGGCAGAATTATGTGCAAGATTGCTTTTGGATGAAACTCAACTACTCTTTCCTATCGAGATTTAAGTAAAACATCTCTGAAATTGTTCTACCATGGATAAAAGTTATTGGTGCCCATTCTAAAATTAGCTTGACTTAGGAAAGATCTAAAGACCGAGATTCCTGTGCTTACACTATCGACTTCGGAGATATCAGCATGTCATCGTTTTTTCTGGAACCTTGGGAACAATTCTTTGACACTCATCTCTGTCAGAGCATAAATCGAACCCGGTTGCCGACAGGATAATACACATACTGCCATAGCAAATTATCAGGAACTGCCAATCACTTAATAGTATGAAATAAAGGGACACATTCCACATTTAGTGTGGTTTTAACAATGTCAAAGCATTATATCACTTCTACTGCACTGTCAGATCTGGTAATAGACGCACCTATTAGCAAGTTGGTAGATTAGTTTCTCACAAGAAAATCCATCAATAGAAAGCAAGAAGGATTCGTGGCGCATATAAATGTTAGCCGAGGCAACTGGAGGTAGTCTTACATTTCTGATTCAGAAGAACATGCATAATAAAATATTTATGCTTATGAAAAGGAAGAAGTGTTCGTTAATTCCGATTACGTAATATATCAGGATAGGTAATATTACCTGAAGCTAAATTTCATTCCTGTAAACGCCAGAGTGTTCATAATGCCTATTTGTCGGGTATGTATTATAACTACCAAGGTATTGGAGAAACTGTAAAACACAAGATTTTACAGAAAATTGTACAACTCAAGAGATTCTTTCAGTCTCTTATGACATAGGAATGCCACTCAGTACACGTTAATTCTCTTTCTTTTGTGACAGGCGAGGACAATTGCTGGTAGTCAGATAGCGTAATATGTAATTCAAATAGATAGGTTTGCTTGTAGCACATTTTTGTAGGAACTTGAAATAACGCTCACTTAAAGCCTCAAGTGGTTCAATCTGTGAGAAAAACTGGTACAAGCAGTTGGCCATGACCTGCACTTTGGATGTAAAGACATTGCGACACTGTAGAAACACAAAAGACTTATCTTGTGACCTTATTTAAAGCTAATCTATCCTAGCTCATTAAATAAAAAAAAATCCTAGGAAATGCTCGTGGAAAACCGAAACAAATTTCATACTTTCTATATACTATATTCGACGTATGCATGGATTATTATTTTGTCAACAAATAGGTACCAGATTTAAATTTCTTATCAAATCTTTATATTAAGATACCTTCGATATTTTGTTAGTAGTGTGTTTCTCGATATCGTTTACCTTCATAATTTTTAAGTCCTTAGAACGATTAAAAATCAAAATATTGGATATATCATTGCCTTCACTATGGTCAGAAGTTCAATACATATATTTCAGTTAACATAATTGTAAAAAGTATAAATAAAAATATATATACCATAGCTCTATTTAAGAGTTATAAAGCGAAGGTGTTAAAATAAAATAATATGTTAAAATAATTTTAACACTTTATAAAAATTTATTGCCTCTAAAGTCGATAAGCTTCAATGCCACAAAAGCAAATATGTATGTATACATGATATCTTCTCATAAACTATATAACGACCTTTTAAAATTCTTGAATTAGCACATTTATTATTAAGCAATAAGAATACGTTTTGTATATGTTAAGAAGCTATGTATTCTTAAAAGCCCTGATGGAAACCTCAGTCCCGTCAAAAACAATTCCAATGTTAAATGAGCAGGTTTACCTTGACCTCTGCTTTGTAATATTGCAAGTCTTCCAACTAAACCGGTAAAACCTATCAAACGACATTTATTTAATTATAGTACATGTTTTGTTTTGTTTATTTCTCCTACATTTATGCACTCATTATCAAAGCAACATAAATAAAACAAATGAGAACCAAGCTGACACTAGAAAAACAAAAAATAAATAAAATACAAGTTTTAGTATTTTCTACAATTGCTATTTTAAATATTAAAAAACAAGGTTTAACAAATTAAATTCAAAATAAATTACTATTATTAGCCGAAAAATTTTTTTGACTGAATTTGAACGGGATTTGAGGCTTTTCCTGATCATACATTTGTGCAGTGAAATGTGCAATTTTTACTATGCCTTAATCTAGCTCGATAGATACCAAAATGATACCCAGAAGCTATAAGATAGCGTAATGTACGATAAGTTAAGCGTGCAACGAGTAGTAAACTCGGGAGTCTGGCAAGTTGTAGGCGAAAAAAACATTAAGTTAACACTTTGCAGGTAAAGTTTTTCTAATTGCTTTATTGCCTCTGTTATTTTGTAATTTTTTTTTTTTTTTCCTTTAAAATATGTATCAACCAGTTTTCTCATATCGGATGGGCTACCGTAGAATATGATTTTATTTGTATACGCTAATTATTCACAAAAACCGGTGTTAGATGATTATATTTAATTTCGACTGCTTTGAAAAAAAAAAAAAAAATACTATAGTATAAAAACAGAAAACAGAAACAGCCTCATAGAAGATTATAAATATAAACATAGAATTTGATATGCCACGATCACACAATACAAAAAAGCACCGACTAGCTATGACGGGCGGTATACTCGCAATTAGTCTGTTTATCCTTTGTCTGTTCGGCACCACAGTCTATTCTACTGCGCTGCGTGGGTCCAAACATCAGCAGCCGAGCCCTTCCAACAATACCTCCTCGGATACTACAATAGAGCTTCTACATGTGGTAAGCCAACGAAACGCATTTTTCAATTGGTCAATTAAGCAACACAATGGTGTATTCGTACACTCAAAAACTCATCTAAAAGAACTGTGCAGTAATCAAGGTTGAATTATATATGAAAATCATTATTCGCTTTTAATTGGTAATAATCGAGGGTAGGAGAGGAGAAAAAAAAAACACTTTTATATGTATGTTATTAAGTCAACAGTGTGATAAGAGTGCGCGATCGTGTGGTATTTGATTGCGTTTAGTTTACTTGCGACATTGAATGTTTAAAGTTAGCGCACATGTTAGCCCAGTCTAAAAAATGATGTTTATAATTTTTTTTTTTTTTTTGTTCAGTGTTTTACATATGTAATCATTACTTTTTCTACACGATACTTTTTATCTCTACGTGACAATACGGAATTCGAATTTCATATAAATATATAAGTTATTGTGCTTTACGGTACGGGTACATACGAATTTTGATAGCTCATTTAATACATATTTTATTTGTTTGTTTTTTACGTAGGTATTGTTTTGCTTTAATTGTGTCGTTCTTGAACCAGTCTAGTCGTGACAAGTATAATCCAGATAATTTTAATTGTTCTAACAGTTAGCAAGCAATGACTGTTGCAGCGTAACCAAATTGAGTGAAATTCATGCACAACAAGCCTGACACAGTAATGATAACAGCAATCCATAATGAATCCCAAAATCCAAAGGTCATATTGTTAGCGAGACAGGTCGCAAAAGTTTACTTTAAATACTCGTAACAGTATTATTGATTGGCTCAGTCTACGTTGTAGGATGTAAAATGTCAAACAAATTTTGTTGTTTCAGCGTACGTTGTCGTCATATTATTTCCGTAGTTTAAGTGTTTGTAATATGTTATTGTGGTCTAGGCTTACGAGATTTGAAGAAGTTTCTAAATCTACATAATTACGAGTAGTTTTTTTTTATAAATAATTTGGTGGGTTTTCTACTTTGCATTCAGTATTTTGCGAACACTAATCTAATTGGATTGCTTTTTAAATTGAAGTTTAATTGTAATAGATTGACAGAACACCTTGTGTTGAATATTTATTTAGTCAAATACCATATATATATGTATGTACGCATACATAAAGGCAAATGTAATTTTCAAATTTTCGATCAATTTGTAACAAATCAAGAAACTAAGTTATAAATTGAGTACATTCCAACATACAACACAGAACTGTTCTTTTTTATAAATCCAGTTAAACAACAGAAAGATATACTCGTAACTTCGTATGGCCCATAGAATGGAGAATTGGTTAAAGTTATTTTTCTATAATTTCATCAACCCAATTATTTCATGAAAATAGAAATTATAATTTGTGTGTGAGTCAGAACTTCCAAAGTTCTGAAAGTATAAAACTGGGCAATTAATTAGCTGTCTATCTATTCAAGATCGACGAAGCTTGAAAACTTTAAAAATAGAGATATGATTCTAGAGTTAAACCTGTATACTCGTATCTATCAATCCATCCTTCGTTATTCGTTTAGATTTTACATGATCTGCCCTGACTTGTAAAATTCTTACTTGCAATGCAAATTCCGACATGGAGAAAATCGAAATTCAATCAAGAGAAATTAAAATAAATTTCTAGAGATAGATCACACCGCACGATTTCTTGGACCTTTATTTTTACAAACTTTAAATCAAAATAGTAATTCGCACTTCCTAATATCATAAATTGTTAAGATCTTGTTGTCAATTTTGAAGTTTGCATAATTATTAAAGAAAAAACCTAGTCAGTATTGTACTTACATTAGTTAAAAATAAAAATAAAAGCAAAAATTTAAAAGATATTCTTTCCATTCTTTTCGAATAGCATTGCATTTAAATCTAAAATTTATATATAATTTTTTTTTGTTACATTGTTTTTAAGCCTAATAGTGTTATGAGGTGTAAAGTTAAGGTTTTATGTTGATTTATTGGAAAAAATAAGTAAAGAAAGCAGTAATAATTGAGTTCTCCAACTTAAGTGCATTTGTAAAAATCAATTTGGCAACAATTAATATCTTAACTAACATACGATTTTCTGTCAAACTTTTTTTTTGTTTTTTTTTTTGTTTAAAGAACTTAACACTCAAGTGGGTATGAATACATTTAAAGTGCCTGAGCACCTTTTACGTTTTTAGGAAAATGAGTAAGAAAGAGAAAGAAAAATTTTTGGGCTCAGTTTTTATTTCGCTCCATGGGTGGCATTCAACATTAAATAGGGAGACCAAATCAGTAATGTAAATTGACTTCATGTTGTATTTAGGTAACCATACATCTCACAAGATTTTAGTTGCCTGAAAAAAAGTTTTTCGGTCACGGCTGATATTGAACCCAAAGACTTCCCGATTCAATACACTACCACTTGAGCCACAGCCACCCACAACAGCACTCTCAGATGACTTACAAATGGCAGGTGACTTACACTACATATAAGATATAGGTATAACCACTGTCACATAGATCCACATAAAATCTGTAAAACCCGTAAATTTCTCCTTTGATACGGCTGAGAAACTAAAAATTTTATCTTGATTTACTCGTATTTTCTTAACTTGAAATTTGTGTTTAATACCCACCGTTTTCAGAAATTTCTATCAGTCACTGGGATGGGGTATTTTGGCAGTTGTTAGCTTCAATTTTCGTAATAAAGGCGTGATCAACGTCGCACTTGATGTGAGTATGCCCAGTAAGAAGAAATTTACGGTCAATAGTCGTGTTTTCTAATTTTAAAAAAGTTTCAAACATTGAAGCAATAAAAGTGTCCAGAACAGGAATCGCAGTACATAACAACCTGTTAAATATACATGAGGCGATCTCGTTTGTAGTACAATTTTCTACGGTTTAATGCCACATATACTCGTAACATACTGGCTGGCCTGTTTTACAGTCATAAACCGTTAGGTTATATGTCCAAAACGGGCGTTTATAAAACGAAGCTGAGGATCATAAAAATATATTAGTGTTGGAAGGCACTGTTGCGAATCGAAAGTAAGAACTTTCATTGATGTATCGCGCTCAGCCTCTGATTTATCTGCTGCTTTTGATTTGATTTTTATTCTTAAAACTTTACACTTATGACAAGTGTCTATTTAAGGCTTTTTTAATTTTAAATTGAGAGTGTTGAAAATTTTGGAAAATTGGACAATATTTTTTAGAATAGAGCCGAAATAGCTGTGCAACTGGTAAATCGATTGACAAATAACTTTTAGAGGTATCCTGTCCAGTATAGTAGGATTTGTAAGATGCGAAGTTGTTTATAAATTCAATAATCTCAGTTTCTTTTCTAGTTGACATTTTTTGGGCCCAGGGTACTTTTCACGTACATCACTATTTGTATACGAACCCCTTCATTCCAACTCTTTCTTTACAATGGTTTCTATGAATGCATCTGAATCACAGAGGTGTGACTAAAACATTTCTAGCATACTGAAATTCTCTCACTATTTATTTCCAAAAAATATTTAAAAATGCTGTAGCTAGTGGTGAGCAATACTTTGAACAATTCATTTGTAATTCGTTTTTTCACAATAAAGTAGCATTTCCATAAAAAAAACTTAGTTGCGCACGAAATAATAAACAATAAATATAAATAACTAGATGACAGCATATTAACGACTCCAAGAACTGTTTTTTAAACAATGTAATGTTGTCAAATACCACCAAAGCAATATTGAAAAATGGTGTACAATTTTTATTTCTACTAATAATTTTGAATGCTTTATTCTTAATAGATTCATAATAGATGATAGACTAATATCTATCTAGATTAGATATCATATTAAGGTTTAATTTTATTAGTTCTACAAGAATGGCGAGTGAATGTAAGTTTGCTTAGTACCGGAATAAAGCTTCGTGAATTTATGCTTTTAAGGAATGTACAAAATAGTACGTTTATTGTGTAATGAAAATATGGAATCATTTTGTGATACTTTTGTCCACCGTATACAGTGACTCTTGGCATGTTACTGTCTTTAATGCTTTCGTTTGTTTTATAAAATCTTAGCTCTATTTTTGGAATTTTACGTATTGTCCTTATGTTACGGTCTTAATATTGCGGAACATCCTGATTAATTTAATATTTTTCGCATTTGACCTCAATTTTAACCAAATTTTGGATTACACGGATGAATCTAAAATGGAGATAGTAACCGGCGCCGGAATCTTCTCCGATCAATTAAATTTACTATGATCTCTTCGTCACTACAACAGTGTATTCCAGGTTGAGATATTGACCAAACTTACGGAAATAAAGCCAATATTCCACGATGATATTACTATATTTATTCACAACCAGGCTGCCATTAACGCCATCGCCGCAGTGGAGATTAAATCGAGGCTTTTGAGCTTAAGTTATGCTTTTATGGGTCTCTGGCCATATAGGAGTGGCTGGCAATGCGCATGCAGACGAGCTAGCTCGAAAACCTCCATTCTGCATTCCAGAGCGAACGTTACAAATAAAAGGCGATGAAAGGTGGAAATTCTTCCACCTTGTGATGTCCAATTATAGTCGGAACTCAGCAAATCCAGAACAAATCAGATTCTCTTGAAAATTTGGGTTATTTACAGGCCATGATCTTCTGAAGGCGTATGCAATATTACCGACGATGACCTTTACAGATGCCATGGAGACATAAGCTCATGGCAGCATACTCTCCACTCTTTGTGCCACTGCTTCAGCCTAACTTAACTGAGACATTAAACTTTAGGAAGCTACTACTTCATCAACTTCTTAGAGCTATCTGCTATCTGCTGTTTCGTTTACATCTCTCTTGAGATTTGCAAATGCAACAATTGGCTTAGACCCGCTCAAGGACCAAACGACAGCCCACGCGGGCGGAAGCGGAAACTGCTGAGGTATAGAGGTATAGAGTAGGTATAGAGTAGCCTCGGCTACAGATAGCTCATCAACCCGCTAACCTTATCTAATATAACTAAATTTTGGAATATTTCCTTTTTTTTAAATGTGATAAACAAGAATATTTTTTCTTGCGGGATAACAAGTCTTACACCGCACTAGAGAATTTGCAACACCTTATATAGGATGATTCATCGTGAGGTTTGATTTTCAATAGGCTTTTTTTGACAGATCAAGCGTGACTCCTATCAAACTGCTTTGTCATTTTTGTTCAATATCATTTGACATATCATCATGGAAAGACTCACACTACAGCAGAGTCTCCAAATTGTTCGCTGTATTACGGAAATCAGCATTCTGGGAGAAATGTTTTTCGAGCTATTCGAGGAACTTACGGTGCGCTTTGCTCGAACGAGTCGTACGAAATTGGACCTGAATGAATGAATGAATGGACCATCTCAGACGTCCCTATACCATAAATTGTGTATGTAAATTCTACATGTATTTGCACAGAGGCGGAAACATTTTGTATTCTTAAAAATGCGCCAATGCTTAACTCTAATAGAATTACGATTTAAAAAAATTTGCCTTAATGCGATTATGCATGTGCTAAAGATTGATTGGTAAGCATTTAAAATATATGTATTGCATAATAATCATGTGTATGAACATATTTGAATCTCGGTCCGCATTTATAGTCTTTAAAGTCAAATAGCTTATAAATAACTCACTGATAGCCTTTTGATCATTTGCTAAATTTTAAATCTGTTTGTTTGGCAAAAAGTCCGGACTTTCAATAAATATTAAGGGCTTATACCAGCACTGAAATACATTCGTTAATTACTTATTTAAATTTAAACTGATATATCCCTATGATATTTCTAGACCTATTATCGTAAGTAGCATATAATAAAAAGTATGGCCTATTAATTTTATCATTAATTTACATTCTAAATTACCCTGAAATGGCTGATAAAAATTGCAAATGCAAAGTAAATAAATAAGTTAGTATAAACATTTACCTTTTTTTTTTTTAAATGTCCGTAAATAAGTGGAACCGATTCAAGCGGCAAAAACAATAATGACATTCTTATTTCATTCTTACATTAATCGTATTAAACACCTTAAAAACCTTGAGCTCATTTCATTATTAGTTTTGTATTAGCAATACCTTTATTAATAATAGTTTCTTTACATGTTGTCTTTTATTTTAATGACCTTTTTTAATGTACCTATGTAGATAAGAAAAATAGTTCAAATTGGAAGTTGAACATTAAAAAAAAAAAAAAAATTCCATGTTTTATTTTTTAGATTTTTAGGCACGGCCCTAGAACACCAGCTGATACTTATCCAAATGATCCACATGTTAACGAGACATTCTTTCCTTACGGCTGGGGACACATAACAAATGTAAATTCCTTAAATGCATTTGAACAAGTGAAAGAAAAAAATTTAATTATATTAATATTAATTTTGTAGAATGGAAAACGAGAGCTTTTCAACATTGGGACTTGGCTGAGAAAACGATATAATAGATACCTGGGTTCACTTTATGTGCCAAATGTTAGTGTCTTGGTACATAAGATATTTTTGTCTAACTATTTGATTGTGTTTTTAGTATGTTCATGCTCAAACTACAGGAGTAACTAGAACTTACATGTCAATGGCCACAGTTTTGGCCAGTATGTGGCCTCCGAAAAATACTCCAATGGAATGGAATTCTAGATACAATTGGCAGCCTATTCCAATATTCTCGCAACCTCTGGATAAAGATAATGTATTTAAGCAACACCCTATGCAAAAAAAAAAAAGAATAAACTAATAAATTTATGTTAATTTGTAGCTTTTGTTAGTTCGTACGCCTTGCCCACGCTACTATGAAGCTTTAGATGAAGTCTTCAAATTACCTGAAGTAAAAGCAGAACTTGAGCCATATGAGAGCCTTTTTGAGGAGCTAACCAAAATAACTGGGCTAAATATTACCACCGCTGAAGATGTACAATCCGTTTATAGCACATTATTAGCTGAGGTTTGCTTACTCTCATTTCCTCTTACTTTAAAAACATACATACATACATACCAGTACGTACATAAATTTTGTAATCACTTTGAACTTCTTGCAGAAAGAATTCGGCTTAAAACTTCCAGAATGGACCAAAAACTATTTTCCAGAAAAAATGCAGTTTTTGACCGAACAGAGTTACATTTATAATGTCTACACTCCAGAAATGCAAAAAATTAAAGGAGGTAAATATTCGTATTGTATATTCACAGAAAATGCTAAAGTTTGTCCCATCAAATTTTTGTAAGATTTACTTTCAAATTTTAGGTCCTTTTCTTAAGAAAATGTTTGATGAAATGAAGGCGAAACGTAGCAATGAATTGAAACCCGCAGATAGAAAAATCTATATGTATACAGGTCACGACTCATCTTTGGTGAACATTTTATCAGCACTTAAAATTTGGAAAAAGCAATTTCCGCGTTACTGTATAATGGCACTTTTTGAGTTGCATAGACATAAGAAAACCGGGGAATACCATGTCGAGGTATGTAAAAAATAAATTTTTATTCCACAAATGTTGGAGTATTTTGGAGTATGCAACCAAACCTATCGTATTGTATATTAGATAGATCATTTTACTTAATCATTGCTTTTTTTTAAAGATATTTTTGCGTAACAATCCTAAAGCAGAGGCTATGCCATTGACTATACCTGGCTGTGATACAAAGTGTCCACTTGACAAGTTACTTGAATTGGTTAAAAATGTTGTACCATCAGAAGAATCTCTGAATTCATGTAGTGCGAAAGATCCTAATTTTACAGAACCGCCACCGAGTGGGCCCTAAATAAGAATAAGTTTATTTTGATAGTTAAATTACATATGTAATGGATTAAAAAAATAAATAATAATAGACCTATAAGTGATATATCTAAATTTTTTTAAAAGTTAATTATTATTGAAACACATACATACATACATCCATATGTCATTTATATAGACGAGCTTCCAATGGCCTTTTGTCATGTGTCTTACTCACACATGTTTACTGAGACAGCGTTAAATTGACTCATTGAAGATAAACCTAGTCCAGAAAATGGGTAATTTAAATTTTTTTTTTTGTTTTTAAATCGCTGACCTGGAGCCGATTCTAAAAATGAACAAGTAATATAATCACAAAAAGGTAAACAATATGGTTTTTACTTTATTACGAATACGTTTATTCGGAAAGTCAGTTGCTATACGTTTAGCGTACGAGTATAGTATAACCATTATAAACTTAGAGCTCACATAAATTTTATTTTCGGGTCTGAATGACAGCAAAAAAAGTTTGTATTCTAACATATACTTCCTTTGTAAATTTTTATATTTAGCGACAATAGCGAGTTGTATTGCTTCAAAAATTTAGTTTTTAAAAAGTATCAAATAATTTCAAATAACTGTCATCATAAATTTATTGCTATATTAAAATTGAAGTCTGAGCCCAGTGATAATGTACATGTATATTGGGACCAAGACATTTTTAGCAAGTCCTTTGGCTTGTTATTGATGCCGGACGATTTCCATGCAGACTCGGTTAGCTTTGGATTTTAATTTTTAGAAGTCGTTCTTTCGCTTTATCGCTTCATTGTTCAGAGATGAGGCGTGTGCTTATTACCAAAATTGATAGAAAACTGGAAGATATCTAAGAGTGTTTATGTCGTGTCGTCGGGATTATTAAACCTTATTTCTTCATAAATGAGAACGAGGTTCGCTGACGTTAATCAACTTTATTTCTCGAGCACTACTAATGCACATTTCTCTGATCTAAATGAATTTTAAATAATTATTTTATTAAACAGTATGGCGCTAGATGACCAAAGGTTGCCAAAAAATTTACTTCTAAGAATCATAAGCTGCTATAAGTTGATTTCGAGAAATGAACATGTCCACTGTCCTTGAAACCTATGCGGTTAAATTAACTTATTATGTAGCACCTAATTTAGTTGCAAATAAGAACGACATGTAGTAGTTTGAAATACTTTTCTGTACGTTATTTGAGATCAGACTTTAAAGACTTGTAGATTGAAGCAAAAGTCCTATTTCAGAACTTATATTCTTATTTGATTATATGTACATACCTTCTTGATTTTAGGGCCTGTTATCCTTAAGAGTAATATCATTATGATTATGATTACAACAAATTTCCACTTAAATAAATATTCATTTGATTTGGATAGATATGAAAAATAAAAATATATAAATATTAAAAAAGATTCACTTCACACAAGTGCGGAATATTAAAAAAACTCTTTGACGTATTACGAAGCTAACACAAACACGTATGCTACATACAGGCATCAATATTTGTTTTGTGTTTCACTGAATTCCTAATTATTAATCAAACTGAGTACACATGCGCTTCTGATAGTTAAAACTTATTCGTATGGCTGTCTTACAAGAGATAGTGTCTAACGTAAAGAGCGCAGATTATAAGTCTGCATATTTTTTGATTTCACTAAGACGAAGGTAGCTACCCATTTCACGAGACTTTTATTTCCGTGACATCAAAGTTCAACGTGATAAGATAGTCGATCCAATTACTATCGCATTGGTTTGTTTTTTCTTTTGAGAAAATTAATCCAATGATTCACTCTTTATTGACAAATTTAAAAATCGTAAACAATTCTAAAATTGAAAACGGTTTTTTGTTTTTTCATTTTTACAGGAACTGTGACTTTATTCCAAAATATTTATATCATAAAATACAACGTAGAGTAAATTTTTCGGCTATTTTTCATTAGTACAGAAAAAATATTCTTACCCAGTAAATATATGTCACATTTCTACTTGTATGTTCTCATCATTATGTATTAGCGATGTGGACTGATAAGCCTTTTTAAGGAATGCATTAAATTTAGGGAGATAATAATAATAATAATAATTTAAATGCGTCCAATAAGTGTAAAAAATATGCTTAAAGAATACTATTTGGTAATTTTTTTCAAAAACATGTAAGTCATTACAACTTTAAAGCTTAATGCTTTATATAATTTCATGAAAACATAAAATAATGAAATATTTTTTTAAATAGACTATCGAAAGTGAAAATGATGAACCATCAACATCTGTTAATCATAGTTTTGATAGAAAATGTCAACTTGTTAACTCAATTCTCATTTAAAAAGAAAGCATAATCATGAAATTGAAAGGCAGAAAACAAAAACTAAACAGGAACAATTTGAAGATGACATAGTTGATTTCATTGTACAAACAGCATCTCCCATATTCATAGTAGAAAATCCACACTTCAAAAAGCTGTTTGACAAAAGAGTCATTTAAAAGTTAAAAACCAAAAAATCGTTTCAAAAAATCAAAAAAAAAAAAATAAAATATATATATATATATATATGAATTCGTCAAAGATAAAATACGAAATGAAATGAAAGATGCAAACCACTTATGTACCGCTGCTGATATTTGGTCAAACAAACATAAAAGTTTCTTTGGTTACACATGCCACTGGTAAGATAAGGATTACCATGGTAGATCTGCTGCCTTAGCCTGTAAACGTTTTATTGGACCACATACACATGATCGAATCGCTGAAATTTAAAAAAAAAATAAAACAGACCAAAATATGCTGAAGTAATCAAAAATGTTTTGAAAAACTCACTAAAGAGTCCAGTAGTTACCCGCTGGAATTTTTATATGACTTAGTTTCACAAATTCTCGAAGTCGAAAACCAAATAAATGAATCGTGTGTAGAGCTGAAAAGTCAAAGTGTTTTCAAATTCTGAAATAGCATATTTAAAAAAGTATTGCAAAATAATGAAACAATTTTCAGATACAATACCTACATATATTATTTGGAATATATTTTAATTCGTGCGGTTTTTTTTTCAAACTTTGAACGTTTATTTAAGAAAAATAAGTACAAAAGTATTATGCAAAGTATTGCCCATCTGAAGCTATGACTTTTTCCCATCTTTCTGGCAATTTGTGGATCCCATCCCAAAAGAACTGCGCCGGCTTGGCAGCCAAGAATGAATCAAGCCAATTTTTGATATTCTACTCTGATGTGAACCGTATTTCAGTGAGGGCGTTCTACATCAACCGGAACAAATGGTAGTCAGAAGGGCAAGGTCTGGGCTATAAGGCGGGTGGGGTAAGACTTCCCATCCACTGTTTTCCAAATAGTTCTTAATCGGAATAGGAACGTGGGGCCTAGCGTTTTCATGATGGAAAATTATTGCCTCGTGTCTGGTCGCATATTCAGGCCGTTTTTCGGCTACTGCTCTCTTCAAACGGATTAATTGTGTTCGGTAGCATTGATGGTTTCACCCAGTTTTAGCAGCTCATAATACAGGACACCCATCTGATCCCACCAAATACAGAGCATTCATTCATTTCATTCATATAATATGCATTCTTTATTTAATTAAATTCAATAACTCTTACATGCTATACAAAAAAAAAAAAAAAAAAAAAAAAAAAAACGCTTAAAAATTAGCTTAATTTACTTAATTAGCTTAATTATCTTATTCTAACTTACTGGCCCCATGCGGACAATCTAAGTTAAACCTAACAATTAAAATTTGTATTTCAACGTTTCGTACATTTGATTTTGAAGTTATTTTGTATTAAAGAGAATTAAAACTAAGAAAATAAATTTGTTACAAGAAAAAGTAAATTGACTTATTTTTTTATCATCTTTTAAAACTTAAAACTAAAACTTAAAAACTACCTTAACACTATTCTTAATCTACTTAGGCTACTTAAGCTACTTAAAATTATCTTATCATTTAGGTATTATTATTATTTTTTTTTTTTGTGAGAAGAAGTTACCCGAAGGTTACCCATCTCTTTGTTGTTTTATAATTTTTTTTTTTTTTTGCCAAATACAGAGCATTACCTTCGCGCCATGGATATTCGGCTTTGCCGTTGATTTGGCTGGTTTCCCGGGTTTCACATATGATTTTTTGCGCTTGGGGTTGTCGTAATGGATCCATTTTTCATCACCAGTAACAATCCGATGCAAAAATGACTTCCTTTTGCGTCGTTCCAGCAGCATTTCGGACATGCAAAACCGCCTTTCGACGTCTCTCGGCTTGAGTTTATGTGGAACCCAATTTCCTTGCTTTTGAATATATCCAGCTGCTTTTAAACGTTTTCAAATGGCTGCTTGAGTGACACCCAAAGACTTTGCGTTCTCTTCTTGTGCTTGGCAACAATCTTCATAGAGTAATGCTTCCAGTTCTTCATCTTCATGCCCAGGACGTTCATCGTCTTCCGAGCCAAAATCACCACTTTTAAATCGTGCTCTTTTGGCACGTTCGCTCAGGCGCATGTTCACCATAAACTTCCACTAAAATACGATGACTTTCGGCAGCAGGTTTCTTCATATTAAAGTAATGAAGAAGATCTCCCCGCAAAAACACTTTTTCAGGCACAAAGTACGACATATTTGAGAGAAAAAAAAAATTATTGTTTACGTTTCATATGAACGATATATACTGAAATGACGTACAATGACAGTAGCTTTTCAACGCATGTCCCAATGGAATAATAACAATGGAGTAATACAAGTTACGCCATCTCTTAGCAGTTATAGACCCAATAGATTTTTAACAAGGCCAAGAAGGAATTTCCTTCGGTATGTTGATTCCATCTTTAGCTCCCTTAAAAGTGAAAACAGATAGAATTCTGAACGTTGGCTAACTTTTTTTTTTTTTTTTAAACGACGCCATAAAGCGAACGCAATAAAGTCTTTTTGCCGCTTTTAAAGTGTTTTTTGACTTATGCGAGAAAGCCAATGATGCAATTGTAGCAGCGGTTTCTCAAACATCAATGAAGCTAAATTGGCTGAAAGTTTTGTTTTCAATTTGTGAAAAGACCAGAAATTATAAAAAAAAAATACTACCTAGAACATCAATCAAGTATGTGTATCAAAAATTTAAAAAAATTAAAAGAAAAATTATTATAAAAATTAATAATTTTCAGGATACTACTATTATCATTTCCAAACATTTCAGAATTTTCTGGGAATAGTCATTTACCTGCAAGTGCTTTGGATGAAGAGTTTACCATCTTTTTGTAGATAAAGATACTTGTCTTCAGATTTTAAAGAAATATCCACTCGTGTCAAAAGTGTAAGTAAGATCAAACATTCCTCTGACATCATCGGCTTCAGTGACCTCAGAGGCAAAACCTTAACCTTAAACTACTAGTTCTATTGAAGGGAAATCCAGAATTCTACTAATTGAATTTTTTAAATATCTTCCATCTTTTCTTTTTAATTTGCTTCAGTGCAGTGAACAGTATAATCGACTTTCTGTTCTAATTTTTTGTTTTTATTTTCAATAAAATGTTAATTTTTTTACCATTCCATGTTGAACTATGAATCAGGAATAATATAACATAAAAAAATGTAATAATTGCAATACAAGTAATCAATTACTTAAACAATAATTAACGCCGTACTTTTTATTTAATTACTTCCAAAAGTCCAATAGTTTTTTTTATTTATGCGTAATTAGTAATAGAAATTCCTCAATTATTAATTACTTGTAAGTGTAATGGGTTAAGAGTCTATTGTCAATTACATGTAATTGTAATTAGGATTAAAATAAATTACAAAAAGTAATCATTATTTCGCAACTCAGAGAAAGTGTGATCCTTCGTCGTCCATGTATAAATACCTACGGTTGACATATTTTATATGTGCAAAATCGCTCACTTTAGAGTGAGAATTTGGATTTCATCAAATATTATATTATGTTGCGAAACTTTTTCAAAACACCAGAAAGTGTTCAGACAAGATCGGTTATTTCGAAAATGATATCGACTTTAAGAAACTATTAAGAAACGCCTCGACTATGAGATATAGTTACCGATAGTTGAGTCAATAGCAAATACGACTAATAAAACTATATTATAGAATTTTGAAAAGTTGAATATAAATTCGAATTGCACAAATACGACTTACGAGCACAATTTCCCCTTTGAAGCAATTAAATTAAATTCCGGTTAATAGGTTTATTTTATTTTTATTTACTTAGCAACTTAAGAAAATTCGTCTGTATTACCCGCAAAGTGGGTGGCTTATATACAGATTGTTTGATGTATACAAGTACCTATATAATTTTGTTACTTTATTTTAAATTATTTTAATATTAAGCAGTAAAAAAAAAAAAATTTAAGTGGAAGAAAATAAATATTAGAATTCGGGACATACGAGTACATTTATATTAAGAAGTTTCTAAGGTTTTTTTTAAAATATCTTGATATTTTTAAGGATGATAATATCGTTTAAATATTATACTTACTTAGGTTGCGCTACAGTTCGGGGTGAAACTGGCCCTTAACAATATCCTTAGCTTATCCAAATAGTCCGATTAGCTATCGCCCTGTAGTCGTGCACTTCAAGTTGATGTGTTAAATTTTTTCTAGAATTCGTTTGATTTTTCCTTTCCTGGACTGAGACCACACTGATAGGGGTCAATCAGCTTGCTGACGACGGAAAGGAAACTAATACTTCTATAGTTGGCGCAGTTCAAGATGTTTTTTTTTTTTTGTAGATTGATCAGATGATGCTCAGATTTTATTCATTAGGCATACACTTTTTTGAGAAATGAGCTTATCCTCATGTATGCACTCCACAAAGTCACTTCATCGTTGACATGCATACACATATAATATTTTCCTTCTCGCACTTTTAGTTTTTGAAGTTGAAAAACCTAACGCTATTTTAGAGGCCGCTGTTTTTGGATCGAATTGTCTAATATGCGGTATATTTATTTCTTTGTTTTTGTTAAATCACCATCGTCTTGCAAGTTCTGTAATGCACTTAAGTTCTCTAGTTTAACCCCAGTGTTCGTGAATTCTTCTCAACATTTCTTGTCCCATTTTTTAGGTTTGTTGATCCTACTGCCAATGACCAGATCTGTGCCTCCACCTTTCGAGATAAACGACTTGTTCAACTTGTTGCCGGCCAATTTGTAGATTTAAGCGTTGTGGGCGTTATTTTGAGCGTTGCAGACAGGAAACTAATATAGTTGTTGCCGTATTTATTTTAAGTCCAACTTTATATGTCTCTACTTCTAAGACAGGACCATTTGGTGTAGGTCTATTATCTTTATTATCTCTTAACTTTTGTGAAAACAGGCAGATGACATTTGTAAAGCCCAAAATTTTAAAATATGACGTCATTGTCCATCTTAGTCCCATATTTGTTCCCGATAGTGCTGCATGGAGAACGTCTCTGATTACAATACAGAATAGCAATGGAGGAAAGATGCGGCCTTGTCGCACTCCGCTACAGACTTTGAATTCATCTGACAATTTACAGTTATAGTTTGAAATGACATTTACCACCTACATAGGAAGTCTAACGCAAGGCACGCAATATAGCATCTCGACTCGGGCTTTCTCGAAGTTATTAAACAACAAGTGTAGCAAAGATCTTCTATGTGGAGAAGGATCCGACCCGAAAACCTGCATATACATGATCATGAGCTTCAACTTGTTTTAGAATTATTGGCTACTAATTTTGCTACTGCTGAGCACGCATATTCCTATCCAGATTCCATATTCTCTCGGGGTTCCCTTTTTAGGCAGTCTGACAATCATCACTCTTTTCAAATCTTCGGGAACGACTTTTGTTCTACCGACGATGAAAAAAAAAAACATTTCAATAGCCTTCAAGTGGTGGTCGATATTTGCAGAAGTGGCGAATTTAATTATTTAACTCTTCAATGCAAAGTGTATCCTTATCATTAATTGGGATCCCTGCCGTTTTATGCCTGGTTTTTCTCACCAAATTGAAGCGATGGTAAGAATATACATGAAATAAAAAGGCGTATTAAAGCTATCATAAAGTAATGGTCTGCGTCCGTAGAGATGTCTGATCCACGATTATTTCGGGCGTCTAAGTGTTCTAAGTGGCTGATGGCTGTATGATCTACATCCAAATTATTTTGTGGCAGTGAGACTCCAATGACTAGGTGGTTGACGTGACAAATTGTGGGTGGCCGTGGCTCAAGTGGTAGTGTATTGACTTCCTAATCGCTCAGAGTTCGGGGTTCAATACGGTTTGGGGTTCAATACCAGTCGTGACCAAAATGCACTTTTTCAGGCAACTAAAATCTTGTGAGACGAATGGTTGCCTAAATACAACATCAAGTCAATTTACATTAATAATTTGGTCTCTCCATTAAATGTTGGATGCCACCCATGGTGCGAAATAACCACTGAGCCCAAAAATCTATCTTATCTCTTTTTCCCATTTTTCTAAAAACTTAACCCGTGCCCAGGCATTTTAAGTGTAGTTATACCTACTTAAGTGTTAAGTTCTTTAAAAAAAAAAAATAAATAAATAAAAAAACTCTTTGCCATTGCCATTTCAGATGATAGCGAGGTGGTGCTGTATAAGGCTGTGTTGTCATCTCTTTCCTTCTTATTGAAATCGTCCATCATGATCATCTAGTTGGCTACACAGTTCCTAATTTCGTCGGCCCCATAGCTTGATAGAGCGTATCACATGATGATGGTAATCTAAAGTTCCGATCACTGAGTGGAGTGGCATACAAGACCTATCCCATCTTCGCGTGTGTGTTTTGTGGTTTACCGGAGTAGGTAAAAAAGCTATTTCTAGTTTAGGAGGAGTAGATGTAAGATAGATTAAACTGAGATTCTTGTACTATAATTTTGTTACACCCGCTGACGTTCTTTATTTTTTCAGCTCCTTCGTTGTACCCTTTTCTTTCCTGATTCAAACAAATTTCAATGCAAATATCCGGGCTTTGTACGACTCGTTAATCTTTATCTCCTAGCATTTTTGTGTAGCTATAAAGAATTGTCTACATTTCTATTTTGTCTCTGCACTTCCACAAAAACAACAGAAATCGTTGTTTTATCGTTGTAAACAATATTTAACTTAGAAAAAATTAACTGTGAACTCTGAATTTGTGTACTCCAACTTTATCCTTGCGGTTCATATTACAATTCTTTTCTTGTATATATATATATCATAGGCAGAAGACTTCACATTTGAAGGTATTAATTGTCAGCCGAAACTGCGGTGAAGTCAGAAGAAAAATTACATTTTCTGCTTCTTGGTGTTTGAGTTTAGGCTCCTTTGCGTAATAGCAACCCCAGAACCCTCTTAAGGTATGTCATACATAACACTTTATAATAAAATGATGCCAAGTATTAAGTAAATAATGAAATGCTACCCCAATTACTGTTATGAAAGATCTTTTGAGACCATTATATAGTTAATTAGGGATCTAACTTTCAAACTGCTGCTTCTGAAAATGTAATTTATGGGTCTATCCTATTAAAATTTTGGACAAGCCAAATAAACATAACAAGCATAGGATCATTCTAAAATTTTCTCGTTATAATAATGAGAATTTTAGCCAAAGCTGTTGAATAACCGGAGATAGAAATAAAACTCAAGTCTTATTTTTTTATTTCTACAATTTAGCATATACGATGCTTACATGGTAAAAAACCATAAAAAAAAATTGTTTTTTTTTTTTTTTTAAATAGACATGACTTAGGCTAACTCCTAGTTTCCTTAACATTAGCAGCAGCTTAAAATATGGGCTATGATCATCTTCACAAATCGAACTGCTTAGACATTATCTGCTATAGCAAAATCATGCCAAGTTTGTTGTGCTTGGAAAAACAGGGTCTACCCTCACGACCCCAGTAATCAGTCCATAATCTTTCCCTACGAGGAAATCATGTTTTAGGTCCGCCGGCAACCATGTCATCTTCAGTAATGCTGATACGAAATTCAACTCTAAGTGGAAGCAGGCAGGCTTAATTTTGAACTAAACCCTTAATTCTTAATTTATCGTGATTTCATTTTCCATTTTCAGAGAAGACCTACATTTTCGAACTATACTGGAAATCGAGTGACGGATCAGCAAAACTTTAAACGCAGCTTTGGTGTTGCAACAGACGCAAATATTTACTTCGCCTTCTCATCCGTTTCTTCGTAAATACCATAAGATGTACTTAAGATTTGTTTCCCATTTGATTGGTAATTTTCAGGCCTTGCAATTCACCACAGTAAATGTTAACGTGCTTAACAAAACCAACTGATTATGTAAAAGAACATTATGTTACTATACATTGCGCACACAAAATAGCAAAGCTGTCAGCATTTTTTGATCAGAAAGTGGCATATTTAATTAAGAAATTATTTTGTCGACGTTGAAAAAATTTGAAGGATATATGAAAAGATTAGATAAGAAGAACGTGTAATCAATAAGGCCTCAATTAAAAGATTCATATGTCCCGACACCATTTTTTTTTTTTTTTTTTTTTTTGTCAGAAACATTCTTATATAGGTTCAACCCCTTAAATTATTAACAGTATCAAGGGATGACTTGAAATGTGTTCCTTTAACATGCAGTTTCTGCTCGTTTAACACGAAAATTGATGCTGTCATTTGGCGGCAACATCGTTGTAATAGCAGTGACAGCACAATTCATTGCAACATCCGGAGATATCGAAATGCCATTATATGCCAATATCTGTT
The DNA here is from genome assembly GCA_907269105.1 of Volucella inanis. Classification (NCBI taxonomy): domain Eukaryota; kingdom Metazoa; phylum Arthropoda; class Insecta; order Diptera; family Syrphidae; genus Volucella; species Volucella inanis. The sequence goes on along the minus strand of OU026154.1, from coordinate 71,171,492 downwards.
TCATGTACTACTCACATCTAAAATCAAACAGGGGAATTTTTTTGGCAAGCATCGTTATGCCACCGGGAACGCATCGTTTCATTTTTTCGCTTCGGCAAAAACGCTACCATAGATGAAAAAGGAAACCAAGCCCAATATATAATAGTTTATGGTAAACCGCAATGCGAAATCTGTCACAAAGCAGGCGGCAGGACACATTCGAGAAAGCGATTTAAAGACAAATATGTTGGCCCGTTGCACAGAGTTTTTAGTATGAGTATATAACACGTCAATTTTCCTGTGTACATTCATACACACCTTCAAACTTATGTACATTCATATATAAATATTACAGATATACAGTCCGAGAAGCCGCCTCATTCGACATCGACATTTGGACGACGATATCGCCGACGCTGACATCGTTTGAGAAATATGAGTACGTTTAATAAATACTTACGTTAGCTTTATTTAAGTGGGAGCGATAATTTATATCTAAACTCGACCCAGCATGAGTTGCCCGTCGTACTGGCTTGTTCGTGTGGCTAAATCCTTTACGCCCTTGAGTTGTGGAACTCAAGCCCTGTGGATATATGTATGTTCTATGTGTGACAGGGAAAAGGGACAAATGAAAGTTGAGTGCTGAAAAAAAATATGTTTTCGGAAAATTTAAATTTTCTTGTGAATCAGTGAAATGGCAAGTCCTTGCCGTTAACGTCCCCAGTCTCTACTGGCTTTGAGCAAACGTTTTCTCATGCACACATCGCACTTTGCTTCTTCTTCCTTTTTTATAAAGCAGTGGCATGACGATGGGCATGTTGATGATGTCGTCGGTAGTCGTCGTTTTCGTCTTCTAGTCAAGTAAATATATTGTCCTCAAAGAGTCACATAAGGAGTGAAAAATTTATAGTTTCCTCTTTTTGCTTGCTCCTTTGGTTTTTGTACAAATACATGTGTATGTTGTTTTTCAACAGATGGGTGCCTGAGTCTATATTAAGCTATGTTTTTATAGCTTATCTAAAAGGACCCAATTTTTTTTCTTTTATTTCCCTTTAAAATGTATGAATTTAATCTTTGGATACATCTTAATTATGCTGTGTGCTTTATTAGATACTGATTTTTATGATTTACTTTATTTTGTGCTTTATTTTTCTCCTTTTTACTTAATAATCTAAAGGAAAGTTAGTTTAATTCATTAAAGATTTTGTTTTTAAATGCTTAAGGTTGCTCAACACTTCTTAACTTAAGCGAAGAAAAGTTGTCAAGATTTTCCATTTAACTAAGCAGTTTTTGTTTCAAATCGCAATTTGATTTTTAAAAGAAGAAAATTAATGTATTTTGCTGAAATGAGCATATACCATATTATTAACAATACTTGTAAATATTATATATACTAAGACCAGCAGATAATTTCTGAGTACCAACGCAAGGCTTAAAGACTTGATTACAAAAAATGAAAGGGTCAACGTCACTCCAATTCATGGTGGTAGTGTTACTTCAACTTTCTTATATATTCATTAAAGTTGTTAACACTTACAAGCATTCCTTATGTTACATACGTATATATGTCTCTGAGGTATTATACAGCTTCCTTGCTCCTTTATGTGTTTGCTAAGTTTGGGACCTCAGTTTTATCAAATTTTACCAGTCGCCCTTGGGATTGTATCGCTAGAAGATTCGCAAGTTTACTGATGTTTTTTGATTGAGATTATGAACTTTTATTTCAATTTTTTTCAACATTAATGTTTCTTTCAATTTCCAGGCAGGAAATAGAAAATGGCCACAGTTTTTTGTATGTATTAGATCGAAGTGAAAATATAGATTGCGTTATATTTTCTGATTCTGGCTTTTGTCAATGTTATGATTTTCTTTTTTAGAAGCTTGCGCTTAATTTTGTTCACGGTATTTAGTTGAATTGCTAATTTTGACATGGTGTGCAAAACCGAATATTTACGACATATTATAGGCGAAGCGACACTTTTAAAACAAAAGTCAAAATACTAATAATAAAAAAAAAAAACTAGAAACTGCTGAAATTTAATATTCTTCATGATACGTATGCTACATAAGACTATCTAATGGCGTATCCCTCTGTATGTGCACTCCATTTATTTCCATTGATTTTACATTTGTGTGTGTATGTTAATGTGTGGTAAATTTTGTTACAAAGAAGAGTTTTTTCTTTGAAACTTTGGTCTAATATTCTTTTTTACTTCCGTAAAGGCACGAAGTTCTAAAAAAATATGGTTGTGTTGTTGACTGTTTAATAGAACGCACGTATCAGAATTGGTTAAAGAAATTCCGTTCTAGAGATTATAATGTATAATAAAATGTAAAATTAAATACATAAATTTGAAAGCGAACTTAAAATTTTTATTATCAGTTAAAGGAACAATTCATGACATTTACTTTTTAAAAATGATATTATGTAAATGTTGATCACGACTACGTCTGAGGTGATCCATTCGGAGAGTCCAATTTTGGGCGACTCCTTCGAGCATAGCGACTGGTGTCTCGCAGATAATACGAGTAACGTTGGTTTCCAAAGCGTCAATCGTAGCTGGATTATTCATGAAGACCTGAGACTTTACATATCCCCAGAGATATCGTGTGATAACGCACGATCTAGGCGGAAAATTTACTGTAGCAAAACGTGAAATTGAGTGATCACCAGAGCTCACAGAGACCATGTGCTTGAATTTCAGGAAGCACATTGTCCATTAACATGGCACGATAACGGTTACCATTGACGATAACATTCTGTTTTGCTTCATTTTTGAAGAAATATGGGCCAATTATTCCACCAGCCCATAAACAACACCAAACCGTTGTTTTCGATGGATGTAATAGTAGCTCTTGGTACTCTTTCGAATTGCGCATCAGCCCGAATACGGCAATTTTGTTTATTAACGTATCCATTTAACCAGAAATGGGCTTCATCACTGTGAAATTTCATCATCGTGAAATTTCACGATAAAACACCAGATTTTCATTGAGTATTTTCAGAGCTACAGCTGCTATAGTCCCTTCACTACGTGCTGGATGTGATGTAACCGGTCGAGTATCATCCACTAATGTAAACTGGGACTCAAATTTGCGAATGGTATTGGCAATAGTGGTTTCAGTAGGTAGATTATACGCACTGTAAGTTCCTCGAATCACACGAAAAACATTTCTCACAGAACGCTGAAAAATTTGGAGACACTGTTGTAGTGAGAGTTTTTCTATAATGATTAGCCAAACGATACTGAACAAAAATGACAAAGCAGTTTAATAGAAGTCACGCGTAATCTGTCAAAAAAGCCTATTGAAAGTCAAATCTTACGATGAATCACCCTATAGTAATAAGTGTCAGAAATTTTATGACAACGGAATGATGATTCTGTTCAAAAGATGGCAGGAAAATCTATATTGAAATTACATACAAACTGTAAACTCAATACATCACAGAAGTAGGATATAAAATCAGAATTAAATGACACCTAGAAATTTACTTTCAGTTATGGCTCAGAACGGTTCAGAAAAACCAATGCCCAGAGGTCTAAATATATATTTATGATACTAACTGCTGAAATTGCCAGAGAAGCCCCATGAAATTAAAGCCAGAAAGCTGCAAAGCTACTGCAATCATCTCTGCTTGTAATCCTTTGACTAAGGATCTATATTTTCGATTCAACTTAAAAAAGTCACGCAACCAAAATATCGAAATATAAAAATTACTTAAAACTTATTAGCATTTACTAATCGCATTAAGTTGATTAAATTCTTTAAAGCCATTAATTACATTTAGCGGATTTCGAATTAAATAAGTGTAGCTATTCTAGACTATCTTTTTTAAATTTACTTGGGAACTCTTACTTAAATATTGTTAAATTTTATTTATTTTATTTAACTTGAATAAGAGTCGCCTGTCCGCAGTTGTTCGAGGAAAAAGCTGTAACATTATACATGTGTACATATAATTTGGATTTTGTCTCTACAATAGAAATCATATATTGTTAATGGTTAATTAGAAATGAATTTTAAGTACTTCGATTTAGATGCTCTGTACAAGAAAATATAAATATCAGCTGCATACGCCATTAAAAAAAAAAGCTGCTGTTAAATAGTCACAAAATTTGTGACAATTTGTTCAGTCTGAAGCTACATCTAAATATTAATATCCTAAGTTATCTGACAATATTTCGTAAGTAAATAGCTGTTTATGCTATCCCATCGAAGATATTTACCAATTACTCTTGGTACCCGTCGAGGCTTTAGAAAATGTATCCTAGAAGAAATAGTTTCTGACTTTTGAAAATTTTCGTCTACTTCTAGCCGTTGCAATATTGTTTGACCTTAATGAAGTATCATCATAACCTTGGTATTTGATCCAGAGCTCTAGACGATCAATTCGCAACTGATTCTATAATATAGTAGTTGAATAGGATCAGTGAACTAACCGCACATCTTTGCAGACTGTTAATAATTTCAAATATTCTAGTAGAAGTCAGATATTAATTTTTGCTATGTGTGATGGTGACCCCATCAATAGGAATGCCTAGTAAAGGCAGTCTGTTGAGAAGAGTAACCATAACAATATTGTGTTGAAGGTATTTTCCATGTATGTACTCATATCTGCATTGTTGATTACTTTTTCTTCATTGGATATCAAATCAGCTTAGGCGCGGCATTTATCATATCATGTACTTTCTTAAAACCGAATTACTTATCCGGATTTATATTTTTGCTCTCAACCTATCGAGTTAAGGCACCATTGACAACGAAATTTTCCTATTGGGAAGTGGATTCGCCACTATAGTCGTGGTTTCAATGTTATTCGCGTTTCGTTGTAAATGTTTACTCATGATATTAGTTTTCATAGATTTTTTGCTTTTCAATCAGTCTTTTGGAGTCCTATCGAAACAGGTGGCATTCAACTACACAAAAACTGAGCAAGCTGAGCAAACGGAAATTGTGCGAAAAAGCTTGATTTTTCAGGTCTAGTTTGATATTGTATTATACGCCTTGTATGCTTCCTCAAGGAAGCCTTTATCTTCTCCTGTGAAGCACCGACTATAAGGAGTGGGCATCTGATAATCCCGCTAAGCAAAAAATGTATTAGAAATCTTTTGATAGAAAAAATCATTCTAATCTTCGCTCAGATGTATTTTATATATTTGGGGGAATATGTTCGGGTTGTAAGTGCTTAATACCCATCATTTTTTTTTTTTTTTTTTTTTTTTTGGTGCAATACAAACTCACAGAAGATAAGCAGTATTCTTTAAATAATAAGAATTTTGATTGAAAACTTATAATAGCTCATATCAGAGTTTTGTCAGTCTGTTTGAGGATTCTAGTTCTGCCAGCGATTCTAATAGAAAACGACTAGTGCATACAACACGAAAATAGTCGAACGATTTTTTTTTTGCTATTTTTCTAGGAAGAGTGCAAAATACTTAAGACAAGTTTTTTGTACGAAACGTAAGCAAGAAATATTTCAAAATCTCAGTTTCTTTAATACAATAGATTGTTTGAAAAATTTTCCTGGATCATGTATTAACTATTCGTATATGTCTATGTATGTGAAGCCTTTTGTCAAACATTAAGGAAAATATGATTCACTTCTGTATTGGCCGGCAGTATATCTATCAACTTATGTAGTGTAAATAAGAGCCATAAAAGAAAAATGAATCGATTTAAAAGAGGCTACCTGAAATGCATATTTCGTTAGACAGCACAACGAACTATTACGCAGAATTCGTAAAATATAATAAAGCTAAAAAGACATCTTCACTACCTGATTCAGAAATAGATTCAGAAACTGTCAGAATAAGTTCTGTAAAGATATACAGTGTGTATTTCATGTTTCACACTGACTTTGTTTGGTTGTCGTTTTGGTTTGACGCGCATTTGAGTTGTTGATTAAGAAAGTCATTTAAACCATATATTTTTCGTTTCGAGTTATTTAAAGGTTAAACTTAAGCGTAAGTTGCTGAATTTGCAAAAATAGTTATAGACATTTAGTAGTGCATACAAGTTTTAATGCTTTTGGTACATCTGTGCATCAACAAAAAAGTTATGGCTCATTAAACTCAAAATTATGAAAATTTTTCTTAAAATTTTTACTTAATAAATTTTTTGAAATTTTTATCCTTGCAAAATTTTCTAAAAATTATGTTTCGAAACTTTTCTACCTACGATCAACAGATTTTGTAGTAAAAGCTATTTTTTGTCAGAAAAAAATGGCCAAAAAGAAATGTCCTGGGTAACTTCTAATGCTTAACTTCTAAATTCTTTGTTACTCTTTTTTTTTAATTTAACATTGGAAATAATTATCACAGCTTTGCAAATGTACCGCAATTTTTTTCCAACTGTTATACAATCGACATTTTGTTCTACAAGTGAACAGCCGATTAATAAGTTGATCTCCACAAAATTTATTCAAAACGTGAATTCGCGGAAAGAGTGTTTGTAAACGGGTTCTGCAATAGAAACGCTTCATTGGCAAAATTGGAATACCAACGACGATACCCAAATCGTAGAACACCATGCATCCAGCTATTTGATGATACGTATCAGCGTCTCGTTGATACTGAGAAAACTGCACCAAAAACAAGAGAAGGACGTACAGACGCAGCGGTTGATAATGGGATTTTGCGTTCTGTGGATATTCAGCTTTCAGAGCGTCCGCAGACTAGCTGTGTAGTTGGAAGTTCACAGAACTTAGTTTAGCGTAAATGTTTGGCCTGGATTAATAGGAAACAGTTTAGTTGGCCCGAACGTTCTTCCACAAACAAATAATTCCCATTACTACCTGAAATTTCTTAGAGAACGATTACAGGAGCTCCTTGAAGATGTTCCTCTTGTTCAGAGAAAGGCGATATTCTTTTAACAAGATGGAGCACCTTGTCATAGTAGCAGAGAGGTAACTTAGTTCCTCAATCATACTTTTAATGAACGGTCAACCTAACCCTTGGCCTACCATCATTGATTTTTTTTTCTGGGGTGCTGTGAAAGAAAAGGTTTATTTTAGAGTGCCGCTTTTGAAGAGACGAGATACTACGTGGGCGCCCTCCCTGATGACAACACAGTCTCATTATGATAACATTAGTAATACTTACCTCACTGTTTGAAATATTGAAATTATAATAGCAGCGCTTTTTAACGCTTGGAAGAAACTTTTCAACCTAGCAAAAAGCACAAGAAGCCCAGAATTGGGTCTCATTTAAGGAATTCCTCAGAATATACATATATAAAAGGGCTGGGGAAAGCAGAGTGACAATCTTGAATGTCATTCTGTTTCAAAATGACAGAAATCTCAAAGGAATCGCTGCTAAAAAAAATCTTCTCTACCTATAAAAGGATGCTAGCTGATTGAAAAAACCGATGGATCTTGGACAACCTCAAGTGCTGAATCACTCAACCTGCTACCCGACACCCGCTCTCTAAGCGCACGAGCTTTTTATTTCTTAATCATTATAGAATGCAAACATTCAAAAACAACATACGTCAGTATCTTCCATTTCCTCCCTAACTTTCATTCACCCACGCTGCATATAGGATATATTTTAAGGGTACGCAAAAGCCCTAGGCCGCTCTTATTAGAAGAAAAAGCAAACAGAGCTCCCTATTCGCCAGTAACAACTGATGCTCTGAGTGGTGCATAGCTCCAAACAATAGAAGTCTGCTTGGCCGGAACGTAAAATACACATGTTCTCAGATATAATCTTGCCAACGCAAGTGAATATATATATAAAGTAATTTTCTTTCTACTAAGCCTATGACAATGGCAATCAACGGTACCAGATCAGGCTTTTCCGACACAGTTACATACCTGGCTTGCATATGGTGTACAGGGAACTTCAAGAAATTTCAAGAAAATGCAAGAACAAGTTGGGACTTCAACTTTTTGATACTCTGATGCTGATACTCACCTAACAAGTGATTGTCTGATGGACGGCCTTAGACATTGCAGCCAATTGTAACAAAGTAAGCAGTGCCCAAAGGACGGCACGTCTATGAACAAGTGGAGCTCTACGCATTAATCCCTTCACGGCATTGGATATTCGGCTTTACTTGACACGCGGCCTTAAAACTACATAGTAAACAAATAAACTATTTCGTATAGTCAAGCTGTTATCAAATCCCTGGACTCAGTCTCGCGAAATTCTAAACCACTCTTTACTGCCGATCAATTCGCAGAGAAATGAAAGAGCAGTTCAAAATCCACCTACTCGTATGTTGGGTGCCGGGCCACAGAGATATTCCAGGGAATTGTAGGAGCGACGACTTAGTTACGACTTACCCTGCATAAAAAAGGTATCATCAGTACACCAATTGTTACCTGCAAAACAAAACTAAAGCTGGACGCTACAAAAAGAACAAACCATATCAAAAGTGGACTGTTGAGACAACATGTCTAGCGATCAAAGAAATCTTGTCAAAACTGGATCTGAATTGCTCTGAGAGTTTGACCTTCCTAAATTGAAAACATCTCAGCGCTATCATAGGTGTCGTCGCTGGATACTATCTTACAAGCAAGCATGCAAAACGGCTTGACGTTTTTACAAACGACTTCTGTAGAGGCCGGAGTAGGAGACAATCCTCCACTTACTCTGTACATACCCAACTTTTTTTCTTTTTATATAAATTATCGAAGAAAAATTATGGATGAATGAAAGAGATATGTACCATATGTACCATATCTTGGTTTTAAGTGTCTGAATGTTAAAATTACTAAAAAATATAGAGCTCGGTAGAGCATCCCTTAAGTTGGACGGCTTAGAGGAAATCACCAAGTTCAAAAGTACGTTCGATAGTGGGGTTGAGTGTATACTAATGACTATTCAATTCGGGTGTTACGGTTAAAAGTTTAAAGGGAAGGAATGCAACTGGCAATTTCGGTGGAGCACTAGTGGTGAAAAAAGCGATAGAATAAAATGGGACAAGAGACATTTCGTTGCTGGTTGAGTGTGCTCTCTCCCAAAGAAAAAAACTCCATTAAGGAGCTTTCTTCTACAATGACTTAAGCGATCTACCATAATCTATATATGTAAACACGTCAAAAGTCTCCTGCCGTTCGTCAGAAGCTGAAATTGGATACTAGCTCGTGGCGCGTGATGGAAGCACCGATGGCGACTTGGGAGGATACTTGCTCGGGAAGTGTGATGAAAAAGCGAGTAGAAGAAAAAACAAATAAAAGACAAGTTGTGCGATTATAATAAAAATCTTAATATTTTATTCTATGCTGAAACGTGTTACCTCGTTAAGGGTTAGTAATGAATAGAGGGCAATATACGATAAAAAAATAAAGACGGAAAACTAGACGAATATATTGCATACATACTGCAAATATGTACTATATATTCATATTATGCAAAAGTTACATGCTTAAATTAAAGCTGAGTCCTATATCTGAAGGATAGTTTAGATGGGCAAGCTTTGTAATTTACCGAAGAGATTCCGCTCACTCCAGAGAAGGGAAGGTTAGTAGCAGATAGCTATCTAACTTAGTATATATGGAAATTATACAATATGTTTTTTTTTTTTTTTGTTATAATATTACATGTAAATAATATAAATAGTTCAATGCAAATTTAATATGAATATAAATGTGATATTCCAATGTAGATCTAATAATAATGTTACCTTTAACAATGCCTTCTACTAAAGTTTCTTGCAATTACTCGGTCGAAAGAACGCAAAGTTTGATTACCGGTATCGTTATTTCACCCTGTTGGGTTTTTAGTTTCGCAACCCGAACTGCTCCATCTGTTCCCGGAAAAACTTTATTTACTCGGCCTAATCGCCATTCCGGCGGCGGAAGATTCTCACGTTCAACTACCACAAGATCCCCGATCTTGATATCACGCTGTGGATTTTTCCACTTGAATCTTTTGTGCATTTCCTTGAGGTACACTTCCATGCATCTTCTGCAAAATTGAAGATGCAAAGTTTTAATTTTTTTATTGTACATCGACCGCCGACTAGGAAATGACCCGGTGTAAGAGGTAGAGGATCATTTGGGTTTTCGGACAGTGCAGAGATTGGTCAAGAATTCAGACAAACCTCAATTCGACAGAGTAGAGTCGAGAACTCTTCAAATGTATATGTGGAACTTATCGCAATTTTCGTCAAGTGGGTTTTCAAGCTTTTAACCAATGCTTCCTTGCTGCCCATGTGCGGAGTACCAGCCGGAATGAAATGTTACGAGAGTCCTGTACTATGAGGCTTAGATACGTCGTTTGCCGTCTCCTGCAGATATTTTTTGAATGCCTCTTAAAGAGCCCGATCAAATCCGACATTATCAGATCTTTCATTATCGAAATAAACGTCATGTGGCACGCCTTTCCGAGAGATAAATCGGTTAAAAGCTGCAAGGAAGGCAGCAGTTGATAAATCGGTGGTCCCTTCGAGATGAATAGCTTTAGTGCTGAAGCACACGATTAGGCAAACGTAAACATTGGTCACTCGACAGCCTCGTCCTATATAAGTTTTAATGTTGAAGAGGCCTGCGAAGTCTATATCAGTTTTTGATAAGGCTTTCGAAAAATTAGCTCTTTGTCGCCGAAGCGCGGCCATAAGTTGCGAACGAAGATGTTTCTTGTGTATCACACACAGTTTACAGTGGTTAACATAGGTTCAAATTAAATTCTTGAGCTTGGGGATACAGTGTTCTTGACAAATAAGGATATGCATGAGCTTATTTCCTCCATGCAGTGAAATTTGGTGGACGAAATCCACGAGAAGTTTGGCAAAAGCAGATGAGTTGGGTATAATGATTGGAAATCGTTCGGACCACGAAAGATACGAATTAGCAAGACGACCATTTACGCGCATGATATCCTTGTTGTCAAGCATTGGATTGAAGAAAAGAAGCTTAATTGTTTGGGCGATCAGTTCGTTTATTTGAAATTGGGTATATTCCATCGGGAAATAAATTTGTTGAGCTGTCAATATGAGTTTTTCCTTCGTGAAAAGAATTTCTTCTCTCGTAACCTCTTGGGTAGAATGTGAATATTGGGATGTAAGCCGCGAGCGCAACGTTGTATGAAAAATTGATATATATAGGATATGATTCGCAGAGCCCGAGGAAAGCATGAGAACCTTCGAAGTATATTTTCTACTGGAGAGCATTGAGCGGCACAGGACTTAAGAGGTTTGGACTTTCCGGACTGCAAAACCGTTTTGGACCATGCCACCACAAATCTTTGTCGAGAAGTTCACCAGAAACTATTTCCCTCGTTGCGATATCTGCTGAATTGTCTCCGGAGCGAACATATTTAAATTTGACCTCTCCAACATATAGTCGGATTTTGCTAGTCGATTACTAATAAAAGTGCGCCATGAAAATGATACCATATAGCACCTGGAGAACTGTTGTTGACTACTACGTGTATGCTCGTTCGTCACAAAACCCTTGAAGTCTTGTTACGCAGTTTGGAGTTATGCCGACCCATCGAGGAATTTTAAACTTGGAAATTTCCGTAAAGGTTTCGTAGCGGTGAACCCCCTATGGGACACTTCTCCTGCTGATCGTCAGCTTACTGCAACAATGTACGGATTGCGAGGTATGGTGACGATTTAACCACGAAGGTGAGCATTTGTAATTCGAAATCTTAGATGAGCTGGTTTGAAAAATTTCAAAGAATTCTTTGAAATGGAGTATGGTCAGTATAGACGCGAATTTGTCTATACGTCTTTGTGATGTCGGCATTTAAAACGAATCTGTATATTCGCTGCCTAAGCTTTCTTCATTTTCCAAAGGACTAGACGTGTTGAATACCACTCGCACTTTCGATGTGGAACTATTTGGCTTGACTACGGCATGATGTGGCATATAATACGACAATACCGGATTACTTTTAATTAACTCTTTAGATTGACCGCATTTCATATGGCTTACCTCAACATATACGTTAAGAACATCGTTGTGAGTTGCCGCAAGCGATGAAATTTTCTTGAGACGCTTCTCACTGATTTGACATAAGAATCCAAGATTTATATCTTGAGGAAATTCTGAAGTAAAGGGTTATTTAACAACATATCTTCCTTCTTCATTCTGATATGTTGACTCAGAGAATAATCTTTCGCAAAACTCTTCATCAATTGAGAGTGGTTTCGAATCTGATATTTCTTCAAGTTCCCAGAAGCGTTTTATTTCTTCATCTAGCAAAATTGTGCTAAAATGCAAAGTTACCGTTGTTTAAATGGAAACAGAGATGGATGACATAGGTCCCAAAAATCCAACCAAAAATGGTATTTTGCGCTATTAGCTTTCCTAAAAGGTTTCGATGAACGCCTTTTAAAATTATATCTGGATACAGAACCGTCAATAAGAGTAGGTCTACTCGCAAAGATTTATAATATTGAGGATCAGCAAGCTGTAAGCCTGATATTTCGGTCAGGTCAAGAGATTCCGCAAACTGAGTCGGAAGCTGCGCAGTTGGGTTATCAACGACGAGAGCCTGAGCCGAAATGATGTTGGGCCTTAAGTGGGAACCAATCATTTGCAAAAACGACGGACAAATCCGCAATGCATGATTGTTTTGGCACAGTACACATCCAGTTTTGGATGGCTTAACGAAGTGTATGTTGACTCGTTGCCTGTCCTACGAAGGTGAAGAACCGGGAACCGATTTAGACACTGGCGGCTATCGAATGTCACTTATCACTTATCGTTTCCAAAGTTTTATAACGAGAAACGAAGAAGTTATTCATATCTATTGGATGGTTTACATAAACTTTGCACCCATAATGAAAGCGTTTTTTCTGAGAGTCGATTTGACACAAGGAAGGTAATAACTGAATACCACGACTGGGTGTCAATTCAGTACGATTTAAACGCACAATGACAATCATTGGCACTTTTTTGGAGTTGTTTGAGTGCTTGTAACAGTTAGCGTAGGCTAACTTAACTTCAGCCCACAGATCTCGGAGCTCGATTTTCCGCGTTTTGCGGGAATTTAATATTTAAGAGTTTGTTGACTTTTCCTTGCAATCAGCGAAGTACTCTATCAAATAAAACGAACCATGACCGCCTTGGTGTGCCAAATGTACACGAAGCAATCGGAATCCCGACGATACCGCCCATGCATACAGCAAACTAACTACACGCGTATATAACTACTACATATATATACAATATACTCTTCACGAAGTTTCAATTGATATATATATATTTTTTTACTTTATTTATGTGAAAATGTGGATTGAACAATGTGTAATCTCTACACGTATCTGAGTCTGCAGCGCGATGGCTCGAACTGTTTTAATTACGGTGGGTCAAGTTGAATGGCACTTGAAAGTCTGAGTTAAGACGAACGCTGTATGCTTCTGATGAAGACTTTGAAGAATAATTCTGATCCGGAATAATTTGATGAAAGATAATTTGATGTACTAGGTGGGGTGAAAAGTAACCTACTTGGGAACGAAAAATTTTTTTTTTTTAAATATTTTTTTATTTTATGCAATATAGTCCCCTTTTAGTTTGATACACTTATTCCAGCGATTTTCCAACTTCTTGATCCCGTCTGAAAAGTAATTTTCCGGAAGGTCTGCAAAATACTCCTCCGTGGCGTCGATGATTTTCTCGCGTGAGCTGAATTTTTTATTGATGAGCCATTTTTTGAGGTTTGGGAAGAGAAAATAGTCCAAGGGAGTCAAATCGGGCGAATACGATGGATGCAACAGCAATTGGAGCCATAAGTCATTGATTTTAACCATGGTTGCGATGCTCTTGTGCGCCGGTGTATTGTCTTGAAAAAACAAATTTTTTTTTCGCTTCATGTGAGGCCGTTTTGCAGTGATTTCGGCCTTCAATCGCTCCAGTAATGCACAATAATACTTCCGACGCCAAAAGTCCGCCCGATTCCGCATCAGAAAGTCCAAACACTCTTTCGAAGTGCTCTCGCGTTCGTGTTTTTGGTCATAATAACTTTTTAATATGCAGAATATTTTCCAAAATATGGCGTGAGCGCTCAGTACTAATCTTTGTGGTATCTGCTAGCTCGCGCACCTTCACTTTCCGGTCAGTCAGGATTTCAAAGCACCATAACATTTTTTGCAGTAGGAGCTTTTTTCACTCCACCTAGTATGTTGCGCCGAGGGCGACTTGGAGGGATCCTTGCCCGTGGCGCAGGATGGAAGCGTCGATGGCGACTTGGGAGGATACTTGCTCGGGGAGTGTGACGAAAAAGCGAGTAGAAGAAAATAAAAGACAAGCTGTGCGATTATAATGAAAATCTTAATATTTTATTCTATGCTGGAACGTGTTACCTCGTTAAGGGTTAGTAAGGAATGGAGAGAAACATGGCGATTCTTCGCCCTGAAGATACGATAAAAGAATTAATGGTGGAAAAACTTGACGAAAACTTGAAGTTAGCTATGGTTTGCGAAATTTCATTTAAGGCAATAAGGCAAGCAATAACTATTACGTTTTAGTTCCTACCATAAGTGTTTTGGCTTAAACAAGGATCATGGATCCACGTGGCATCACCGTCACAGTCACTGTGTCATTGTAACCTAAGCTTACCTAACCTAACAAAAGTAATTTGCAACATTCTCCATCTTTTTCGGAATTGATATTTTGAATTCTAAGTGATTTAAAATATTCTTGATAAATTGGGGGATGTAGGGTCGTAAATCCATAATACCTTTAAATTTTTATTTTGCTATTGACTTCATGGTTGTGTAAAATATAATGGCAGGGGATAGGGGATATTTAGGTAAATTGTTTAGCTCCTCGTTTCAGTGAGATATCTTCAGTATTGAATTCGGCATCATATTTTGCTATGAAGAATTTTATAAAAACTTATTCATTGTATTTTAATATTAGTTTGCCTTCCTCGTTTGAGGGTGCTAGAATTTTTAGCTTCAGTAAAACACATTTTTGGCACGTATTTGGACAAGGAGAGTGAAAACTTAAGCTAAATTCCGTTTTAAATAACTTTCTGTATGTCCACTCATAAAAGCTATACATTTTTCTTATATCAAGATTAGGAAATAAATATGTTGTCCTCTCAAATTTACTGTCGCGGACAGTAGCCGATGGAAATTTATTATAGCATCTAACCACCTAACTACCAAACCATATCACCACAACCATTTAACTTAAATATGTTAAATAAGCATCAGAAGAAATTTGCATGATTTTAATTGTAAAAAGCACTGGAAAAACCATGCATAGCAACTAATATATAATATTTTAATTAATATTTACACAACACAAGGCAGGCAACATTTTATTTTAACAAAAACCAGGAAGTCTCGAAGAATTGACATTATGTTAAATTTCTTATTATATATACATTTGTAAATAATTAATATTCCATAATGGGTATTTTTTAAATACTGGAAAACAGTTTCCTTTAAAACCAGTTATTTCGGTTGACATGGAATTTATTTAATTTTTAGGAAGGCGTAAATTTAAATCATTGCTTACTATTTTAACTTGACTTAGATTATATATAAAAAAAAAAACGAAATATATTCCTTCAAAAATAGTTACGGGCTTGGGGGACTTCGTATTTACAGGGTCCTGACATGGATAAGTCAAACAAATTAGCTAAAATCTTATATCCCAGCTATCAGCTAAAGTTTAATAGAAACATGTAAACATACTAATAAAATCCTATCTATATTTTGATAGCCGAAATCAGCTTACTGCTTGTATACCGGAAGGGCTTCCGTTGCAGATGGCACCAGCGCTAAAAGCAAATCTGAGATTATCGAAAAAATTCCAAGGGACAGCCTATATCCTTCTAGGGTGGAATTAAACACTGCGATCTTGCTTTGCATGAAGCTTCTTTTTCGTACTGCTCCGGTTAAGTTAAGTGAGAATTGGCGACTGTTAAATGAAAAAAACCTGATAAATTACATGCAACATCTTGCAATCCGAAAACTGGCAGTACAGAGTTGATAAGACGCTTCATCGAGTATTTTGATCATACGGGCCTATAAAAAGAAAAATTACACCCTCAAAGTGCATAAAAGGATCTAATCTAGAAACATAAAATAACTCCACATTTAATTTGGTTGAAGATACCTTTCTTCATTCATCGATATACATCGGTATATCGGTATATATAAACTTTTGACATATCTGTGGCTTTTTTACCTAGATTAGTTTCTTTTAAAGTATTCGGGAAGCTTATAGAAACTTGCACCCATAAAAATTTAAACAAAAATTGTATCAGCAGCCCACGAAATATAAAGGTTTTTTTTTTGCAGTGGCAGACTTTTGAAATGTCAAGTCATCTAACACATTGAACTGCCAGACCTCATTTATTTTCAGCTCAGTTTTCCATTTCATCACAGAAAGACTGACCCCACATTCCAGAGCCCATTCACTGAAAATATGATGCGAATTCAAGTCGCCTGGCTTCAATTCTTGCACAAGTTGAATTTTATACGCGAGATTCTCACAAGTATTTTACGCCAAGTTGTCGAATACGCCAAGCCAAGCTGGTGAACGATAACGAATCGATTCGTCACGGTCTTTGCGTACACTCTCAGCTACAGCTGCTATAGTATCTTCATTACGTGCTGGATGTGGTCTAACCGGTCGAGTATCATCCACTAATGTAAACTGGGACTCAAATTTGCGAATGGTATTGACAATAGTGGTTTCAGTAGGTCGATTATGCGCACTGAAAATTCCCCGAATCGCACGAAAAACATTTCTTACAGAACGCTGATTTCCGTAATACAGCTGAACAATTTGTGTTGTAAGTCGTTTTATGATAATTTTCCAAATAATATTGAACAAAAATGAAAAAGCAGTTTAATAGGAGTCACGCATGATGTGTCAAAAAGTGCTTATTGAAAATCAAACCTCACGATGAATCACCATATAGTGTGATTGTTGAGTGAAAAGTAATCTGTTTGGCCGCCAGAATGCGCTGCTACTGCAAGTTACGGTGCCTTCAAGTCCGTTCATATTTAGGCAGACATGCCAAATTTCAGTGCGATATTGTCTTTAGTTTTGTTTTGACAACTGATAGTTGTTGACATGTTTGGTATCATATTGAGTATGGACAAAAACGATTTTCGTTCTCTCATAAAACATTATTTTTTGAAATGAAAAGAAAAGTTGGATAAATATTATTAGGCTAATGCTCCGTCAGATTACATCGTCAAATACAATATTAGTTTCGAGAGTTTCGTGGTGGCCGCAACTCCACTACCGATCAAGTCCGCAGTGAGAGGCCCTCCGATGCGGATACAGAGGACAATGTCAAAAAAGTACATGAAATGGTGTTGGCTGATCGGAAAGTGAAGGTACGCGAGTTAGCAGATACCACAAAAATTAGTACTGAGCGCACACGTCGTATTTTGGGCAATATTCTGCATATGAAAAAGTTATCCTGCCGCTGGGTGCCACGCATACACGAACGAGAGAGCACTTCGAAAGAGTGTTTGAACTTGATGATGCGGAATCGGGCGGACTTTTGGCGTTGATTGGTAACTGTTGAATACCAGAGAATAGAATATGTGCCCGGCAATAGACTGAAGCCGGCACGAGTGTTTCGAAGCGGCCGAGGGAGGTTCGATGGGTCGGAAAGTTTATGCCGTCGGTTTTCTGGGATTGTCATGGCATACTCTTCGTAGGCTACCTCGAAAAAGGAAAATAGCTGCAAAATGGCCTCACATTAAACGAAAAAAAATTTGTTTTTGCAAGACAATGCACCGGCGCACAAGAGCATCGCAACCGTGGCTAAAATCAATGACTAACTGCTCCAATTGCTGTCGCATGCACCATATTCGCCCGATTTGGCTCCCTCGGACTATTATTTCTTCCAAACCTCAAAAGATGGCTCATCAATAAAAAATTCAGTTCACGGGAGAAAATCATCGACGCCACGGAGAAGTATTTGGCAGACCTTCCGGAAAATTATGTATGTTTTATGTATGTATGTATGTATGTTATTTATTTCACTTAAATTACTTATAAATATAACATAAAAACAAATCCATAGAAAAAATCAGTCTTTTAAGAATAACAAAGTAAAGTAAGAAAAAAATAAATAAATAAATAATTCTGGTGGCATTCGATATTATATACTAGTAAGTTCAAATAGTGTTGAATGCCACTTAAAAACGAATAATACAAAAAGTTGGGGTGGGGTGTCGGACAAAAAATAGAGAAAAAGGAAAACAAATTTCAATATTAAATTCATTTAACATGGTATGAATTTGTTATCGCTTCATAAAGGATCAAAAGCTTATATAATCAATATACAAACATCAAAGATTTAAACGAAAGTTAGATCAAAATGTTAGAAGTAAGAGAGTCTAAACTATAATAATCTTGAGAGAACAGCCAATTTTTTACGCGCTTAAAAAAACATTTGGACATGTGAACACATCTGATTTCTTCCGGGAGGACATTAAATAAACGATTACTTATAACTGAATAAGAATTTCTATATGCGGTAGTTTGATAGTTTGACACTTGTATTAAGCGAGTTATTACGTAGGTTGTAGTTTGAGATTATACGAATGTTTCGGTTACCAGATTTCATAAAGATGCTTTTAGAACCTTAAAACACTATAAGTAACGAACAGGAAGAATCCTTCGGACAGGATCAAAAAGTTGGAAAATCGCTAGAATAAGTGTATCAAATTAAAATGGGACTACTCTATATTGAATAAAAAAAAGTTGGCGAAAAGGTGGTGAAAAGGTGGCGAAAAGGTGGCGAAAAGGTGGCGAATGGAATACTTGCAGCAACTCAGATCTTTTCACTGTTCCGAGGCAAAAATATCAATGCAGCTTAAAACAGGAGATCTTCTGCATGACAGTAGTTGGCCACGCGTATATTGAAAGATGGTGATGGTGGATAATAAATTCGAAGGCCAAGATGGTAAAGTTCGATCTTATGCGGTAGCTTGTGAATAATCCCCGAGCCACAGCATGTTGAAAAAAATCATTCTTACATGTTCTTAACTTAATATTACATTAACATGGCAATGATATACAGTATTTTCAAAATCTCTGTATGTTTTCTCTCTTAAAGTATTCACTAAGTAGCTGTTAATCAAAACGTATAAATTTCGCTTTTGGAATAAACCAATTGTCAGTCATGTTCTTTACTTTAACCATTCCGTGTCATTTATAACCAATTCATATCTTTTCGTAAATTAAATCATCCATTGAATTATTGTATTTCGATTGCCTTTTTATTGCTGGAATTTTATTTTTTTTTTTACAACTACCACTTGAGCCACGTCCACACGGAAAAGAAAAGTATCCTATATAACATATAAACCAAAAATACAGAGTAAGTTTTCTTGATGAAAGGATGCGAATCAGTGCCAAATGGTTCAAATGGAACAATCAAAATCAGCTAGTATGCAGAAATTAAAAGAAGACGCGATCAAAGCGATTTATGACAGTGAAATTGAATCAATAAATTGCAATTTCAGTATTTTCATCGAGGAATCCCAATAAAAAAAAAATATATAAAAACTGTACATACCCAACATACCCAATTCAATATTATATATAAGCATAAATGAAAATATTTAAATTTGTGAAATAATAAATCGTTTCATACATCGTACGTGGCGTAGAACACAATATCCTATTTCTTCACTTTAATAGATACGTAGTTATCTGTCACAACTCATAGAAAAGCATCTATCTAAAAAAAAAAAAACAGTTAAAAGAATACTTTAAAGATTTTCCTACGTACTGGAGGCCTACGCGTAGCAACCAATTTGGAAAATCAATGGGTGGTATGGCATATGGAGTCAAAAGGAATTTGGGAAAGAATGACATTCAACATGAATATTCGAATATTAACGAAAAGTGAGGTTGACATTATAAACCTTATGCCTAACAACAAAGTACTGACAATACTTTCAATGTATCTTAGGGAGCGAATTGGCAAAATGATTTTGACTCTGTTAAGACCTTTTTTTCTGGAAATAAATTTTTTAAATTTAATTATTATGAGTGACATGAATGTAAGGTTGGACAACTTATAACAGAATATAGACAACATTTTTAAATTAAAATTTTCTGCGGGACCTGAAGTGCGATGCTCATCGGTTTTTGGATAAATTTTACTTTTTTATTATTATTGCAGAACTTAATATAAATATTCTTATCCCAAATGTTGTTGATTTATCAACGAACAACGTGTCTTGACCATGCATTCGGTCGCTTCCTTAAGGTAAAAACTGATCAATGCGCTGGTCTTAACTTCGTCCTTCAAATTACTGATCAATGTATTACAGGTTTAGTTATTAACTTATTGTAGAGCAAAAACTTTTCAAATGTTGTTGTTATGGAGTTTACTTAAATAAACTATTACATATTAAATGAAAAACTCTCGAGGGAAATTGGTATGATGTGCATGCCGAGGAAAATGCTTCTATAGCTTATGAATTTTTTTTAAGACTTTCAAACTCAACTTAAACTTTCAAACCTCATTGTACATGTACATGTGTGTCCATAGTAAAAAGTAAGTAGTAGTAGGTCCTGTATGAATGCTTCGTTTCTTAACCATATTGAGCTTAAACATGAGCTTCGTAGTAAGTCTTATAAACTACAACTTAATTTAACTTTGAAAATACGTTACACCCATATGGTATACCGGGTGAGTTTTTTAACTTGAGACATCAAAATTACTCGAGAAGTACGAAATATCATGAAAAATGTTTCAGACAAGTCACAAGGTTCTGAAGGGGACATAAGATGGTGACCACGAGTTTGACCTTGAGACCCATTTTCAAGGTGAAACGAATGTCACTTTTGATTTTCCAAATGATAATTCCTGATTTTCATTGCTCAGTCGTATTCCTCAATGGCGCACACGACTTTGTTTCAAAGGTCTTATTCGTTCAGTGCTAGATACCACTGCACTGGCACACCTAAATCATTAATCGGTTTCCAACGTTGTTAGGGTGTTATAAGGTCGATATTTGTTTTGAGGAAGTCGTTATTGCCTCGAGTGAAGTTAAAACTCAAAGAAATTGCAGATAGAGACAAATTGTCCAAAAACTTATCTGAGAGTGTATGATGTGCACTCTGCCCTTTTTTTCTACTTGAACGGAACTGTACTTCATTTAGAAGTTCGAGATTTGTTCTGGGGAACTGATTATTATTAGTAGCGTTTTCCAGATTAATAATGCAGGCTATTTCAATTCAAGAGAAAATTGAAATGATATTGATTTATGGAGAAAGTGGAAGGAACATCGATGGTTCTGTTGCTCTTTACGCCCAACGTTTCCCAGACCAGATACGATCGCGCGCTTCCTTTTATCGGGTCATCCAACAATTCACTGGTGAAGGAAGTGTGCAATCAAAGACAAGGAACCGGTCAGATAGGGTGGCTGTTGAGGACAATGAAATAGCAGTGTTAGCTGCCGTTGCACACGATCCTTACATTAGCACTTGCCAAATAAGTCGTGAATCAGGAATTTCTCAAAGGACTGCCTGTACGATATTACATCTGCATAAATACCATCCTTATCATGTTTCAATGCATCAAGAACTTTCTAGTGAGGATTTTCGCAACCCGCTTTCCTTTTGTCAATGGACACTTCAGCAAATTGAACGAGACCCCCTTCTCTTCGCCAAGGTGTTATTCTCTGATAAGTCGACTTTCACATCACGGTAAGGTCAATCGACATAATATGTATTACTGGGCTACCGAAAACCCTTTTTGGTTGCGACAAGTTGCACGCCAGCACCCTTGGAATGTTAATGTTTGGGTATAAATTAATAGGTCCATATTTTATTGAAGGTAACTTGAATGGCGAAAATCTTCCAGTATTACTAGAAGAACTGCCAAACGACGACAAACAATGTGGTTTCAACATAATGATTGTCCAGCCCATTATTCCCAAGTAGCCCGGGGGGGTATTAAACAATGTTTACCATCAACGATGGATCGGACGAGGGGGTCCGAGGCAATGGCCTGCTAGATCACCTGATCTAGGGCTACTTAAAAATTGAGGTTTACAGAAAAAAGCCAACAACACGTGAGGACATGAAAAGACGAATAACTGAAGCTTGCTTGAAGATTACGCCAGAAATACTTCTCAGTTCTGTTGGTTCATTTAGAGCGTGGAAAGACAAGTGTATTGAAGTGAATGGTCACATTTTCGAGCATTTGTTGGAATAGTCTCGGGAAATAAACGTCGAAGTGTGGAAGAATTCAATGAGTCAACAGTGGGAGGCAAGGAGACCCACTCTAATTAATTACCCCGAAGGAAACAAAATACTGCTACATCAACGTCGTTGTTTCTGGGTTATGCTAAACGCAGTATGTAAAAACAAATGACAAGCCTACGAGCAATACGACTGAGCAATGAAAATCACGAATTATTATTTGAAAAATCATAAGTGACATTCGTTTCACCTTGAAAATGGGTCTCAAGGTCAAACTCGCGGTCACCATCTTATGTCCCCTTCAGAACATTGTGACTTTTGTCTGAAACATTTTTCGCGATATTTCGTACTTTTCGAGTAATTTTGATGTCTTAAGTTATATGGCGCCCTCTGACGGGAAAAAAACTCATTTTTGAAAAATGTGTTTCATGTAAAAGAATTGTAATTTTTCACGCAGATTACGAATCTGTCAAAAAAAATAGGGATTCCCATTAAAAAATCAAAAATGATCTTCCTTTGACCTTGAAAATGTGGCTCAAAGTCAAACTCGTAGTCACAGTCTTATGTCCCCTTCAGAGCCTTGTGACTTTTGTCTGAAACATTTTTCGCAATATCGCGTATTTTTCGAGTAATTTAGATATCTCAAGTTAAAAACTAACCCTGTATGTCAAGAAATCAAATCTTGTCTTAACAGATACTTTCACAGCAAATTAAGAAGTGCACAATGAAATCTTAAAAAAATAATAGGATGTCGTAAAGTGAATAGTTAACGGTAAAAATAGTAATCGCGTTAATGTCATTGCACATAATATTGATAACGTTGACATTACAGATTCAGTTATTGTAACAAACCAATTTAAGCAACACTTTGCCTCAATAGCTACAACAGTTGCTCAACGACACATCCCATGGGTTTTTTTTATTTATAATAACAGATTCGTTTTCACGCCTATTTCGGGATTTGAACTTATTAAAATAATTAACACTCGCATTAAAACCTCGCATTTTTGTAGTAACAATGGGATTTCCAGTTGACCTTTGAAAAAAATTGCCTTTAACGTGGTAAATGTTTTGATCCCTATTTTTAGTTGAAGCATTTTTTCCGGAACCTTCGCAGAGTTGCTAAAACAAGCGAATGTAATTTCAGTTTTCAAAAAGGGAAGCAGAAAAGAAAAAGCTAATTACAGACCGATTTTCTTGCTGTCTGTTATATATATCTAAAGTCTTTGAGGAAGCTGTAAAATATACAGTTGGTTTCAATTTGGTTTCAAAGAAAACCATTCTACCTACAAGAGGCTCGATGACAAGAAATGCTGCGCTAGACCTTCGACATGATAGATCACAACATCCTTTGAAGTAAATTGTATTGCATAGGATTTTGTGGCTTTCTCATAGATTGGTTTGCATCTTATACTAATTGCAAAAAGTAAAAATTAGCAACAGCTTTGGAGAATCTAAAATTGTCAACCTCGGTGTTCCTCAAGGTTCCTTACTCTTTTTAATCTACGTTAATTTGATGTCTAGCCTTCTACTTGTCGGAAAACTTAAGGCTTTTGCAAATGACTTCGCGTTTGCGTAATGTTCAAATAAGCGCTTCAACCTCGTTGCCGAAATCAATGAAGACGTTCACTTGTTAAGAATCTGATTTGAAAAACATAAGTCGATAATTAACAGTAAGACTATGTTCATGTATATACTTCAGTCTTATCCCTAAATAGTAGCCCGAACTCAGTATTTGCTTGTTGCCTCCGATTTATTCTACATCAATATGATTTTAATATCTTCTATAGTGAAAATATTGAATGTAGTATTAATTGCTTCGAGAATAAATTAGTTAACCCTTTCGTCACAGCTGGTACGTTTATGTACCACAAAATGGTTTTGAAATGAACCATACCGTACAGCGACGTTTGTGTAACGATATTTAATTCAGTATATATCTGATTAATGATTTGACATGTCTTGACTTGCAAATTTTCATGCGCAGTTTTGGTGTAGATCGTGTAAAGGGCAGTCGCTTTTGTAATTTTTGCTAGTTATTTGATCTTAGGGCCACTAAAAAAAAAGTGAAACAAAGTTGTAGGAACTAAAAAAAAATTATGAGGTAAATCTAAGTTATCTTTATTTTGTGTTAAGTTAGGTTTTTTTGAAATTTTGTCTTATTAGTACAGAAATATACCATCCGTCTCTTTTGGTGGTACACATTTGCACCAACAGTCCAGTAGGTACAGTTTTAAATATCTATTGAATTTTGTGTTTTTATACAGAAAATGTCTCTTCCCTTGAAACAAAAGGGAATTAAGGATTTAATAAACTCTAGTTTTAGCGAAGACAGTGATGACGAATTTTTTTCTGGAAGCGAAGATGACTACGTTCCTGATAATTTGGAAAGAAAAGAATCTGAAGGATCTGAATACAATGGTTTATCTAGTTCCGACGAAGATTGTAGTGAAGAGGAACCGAGTACTGATATTTCAGAAGAAAATCGGACTGACAATCAGGTAGATGATGGAGTCGTCATATGGTCTCCAGTTCCAGAAATGTTCATCCCTAAGAAAACGTTGAGTGATCCTTTGTGATTCCTTTGAAAGACAGAACTAGAGCTGTATCGCAACCTATCTATAATGCACAATGTACTAATCAAAGGTTGGATATTTATGAGAAGTCTAAGAAGAAAGCAGCGAAAATCATAAGAACAAATGCTGGTAAAATAGAGGTAGTAATTGGATGCATGTTCGTGATGTGCTGTGTATAATCGATTACCTTGCTTGAAAGACTATTGGTCTACTTTAGTCTTATTCTTCTTCTTTATCAGTCGATAAAGTCAGCGATATCATGGGATAGGTTCATGCTAATCACTTCAAAAATGCATTTTTCACCTTCTTAAAAGCCACCAATAAGTACTTAGACTTATTATGTGGAAGACCTAGTTGAATGTCTAAAAAAACATTCAAACAGTGCAGAGAAGACAGAATCTTTCAAAACATTAACGAATTGATGACGAAATTCAAAGGGCGTAGCGTGATAAAGCAATATATGCCTATGAAACCGTGAAACGGGGCATCAAAATGTGGTTGATATGCGATGCTCTATCAGGTTATATAGTACATTCGAGTTCGACATTTATAGCGTAAAAGAAAGAAACAGAGCAAGGCAAAGGAACATTGGGTGAAAGAGTTGTTCAAAAGCTAGTCAGCTCAATAGCTAAAAACTTTATGTTTCGATCGCTTTTTTACTTCAGTAAATTTGTTGAACTCTATTGGATTCCCTGCCGTCGATACAGTGATGGCCAATCGAAAAAATTGTACCGAAGTTTGAAAAAAAAAAAACTTCAACGTGGTAAAGCCGAGTTCAAATGCACCTCTGCTGGTCTATCGTGTATAAAATGGCAAGATACACAGTATCGCGACAAAAAAATTGAGAACTGGTGAACGAGTTGATGTGCTGTGCCCAGAAGCCATCAAATTTTATCCTGAAATATGTGTGGTCTTTATGAATACGACAGCAAATCTTATATGTCGTTGAAAAAAATATTGGTATATAACTTGCGGTTTGCTAAGAGATGGCGTGACTTGTATTATTCCATTGTTATTATTCCTTTGGAACAAGCGTTGGAAAGCTACTGTCATTGTACGTCATTTCAGTATATGTCATTCATTTGAAGCGTAAACAACAATAATTTTTTTTTCACTCAAATATGTCGAACTTTGTGCCTGAAAAAGTGTTTTTGCGGGAAGTTCTTCTTCATTACTTTAATATAAAGAAAACTGCTGCCGAAAGTCATGGTATTTTGGTGGAAGTTTATGGTGAACATGCGCTAGCTGAGCGAATGTGCCAAAAGTGGTTTGCACGATTTAAAAGTGGTGATTTTTTCTTGGAAGACGATGAACGTCCTGGGCAGCCAAAAAAGTTTGAAGATGAAGAACTGGAAGCATTACTCTATGAAGACTGTTGCCAAACACAAGAAGGGCTCGCAGAATCTTTGGATGTCATTCAAGCAGCCATTTTAAAACGTTTAAAGCAGCTGGATATATTCAAAGGCAAGGAAATTGGGTTCCACATGAACTCAAACCGAGAGACGTCGAAACGCGGTTTTGAATGTTCGAAATTCTGCTGGAACGCCACAAAAGGAAGTCATTTTTGCATCGGATTGTTACTGGTGATGAAAAATGGATCCATTACGACAACCCCAAGCGCAAAAAATCATATGTGAAACCCGGCCAACCAGCCAAATCAACGGCATGGCGCCAAGGTAATGCTCTGTATTTGGTGGGATCAGATGGGTGTGCTGTATTATGAGCTGCTAAAACCGAGTGAAACCATCAATGGACAACGCTACGAACACAATTAATCCGTTTGAAGAGAGCAGTAGCCGATAAACGCCCGGAATATGCGACCAGACACGAGGCAATAAATTTCCATCATGACAACGCTCGGTCCAACGTTGCTATTCCGGTTAAGAACTATTTGGAAAACAATGGATGGGAATTCTTACCCCACCCTTCCTATAGCCCAGACCTAGTCCCTTCTGACTACCTTTTGTTCCGGTCGATGCAGAACGCCCTCACTGAAATACGGTTCACATCGGAGCAGAATATCAAAAATTGGCTTGATTCATTCTTGGCATACCCAGTTTTCTTGGTATGGGATCCACAAATTGCCAGAAAGATGAGAAAAAGTCAAAGCTTCAGATGGGCAATACTTTGAATAATACTATTGTACATGTTTTTCTTAAGTAAACGTTCAAATTATGGAAAAAAAAAACACGAATTAAAATATATACCCAATATTTCATCGCCTTATCATGGCATCTGTGAATCCATGGGTCACACATTCTGACCTCAATCGAAAAAAGTCTCAGCTAAAAACGCATTTGGTGACATTGGCAGAGTTGCTTGTTGAGTTCGTAAGTCATCGAAGCCAGGACGAAGACCAAGGAAAATAAGTGGAATAAAACGCTTACCAGTTATAGGAGATACAAGGTGCCGCTGTGTAAGATACTCCCAAAATAAAAAAAAACAATCAAGAACCAAAGTTTTATGCCGTGAATGTCAGGTACTCCTCTGCAAAAATTGTTTTACTCCCTACCTCCCTCCGTACCTATCTACCTCCCGCCGTACCACCCTTCCGCACTTCCTACTCGTTTTTTTTTCTTCAAAATACTTTTTTTTCTTATACCCCATATTATAATAACTTGTACTTTTTTGAGAAATATAATACGAGTTTTGTTTTTGTTTATGAATAAATACATTTTTTGTGATATTTTACAAAAAGTTTTACTATTGTAAAAAAATCTCGGATGATTCTTTTTTGTACCACCACCCACCGCCCACACCATGGTAAATAGCAGTATTTTTTGGCGAAACATGTAATTGAACCTTTCCATACAAATTAAAGCAATAAAAGTGGTCCTAGCTTTACGTCCCGAAAACTGTAACAAAAGGGTTAAGTCCAATGAGCAAAATACCACTTTTCTATTTTAAAGCAATATTATCCACTTTGCGAAATTTTTATGGGCTTCGAAAATTCACGATTTTCCATTTCAGATTAGAATCATACCAAATTCTTGCTGTTGCTGGTGTGATACTTAATTTTATAAAGTATGATAGCTAGCTAAACTAAAAAAATCTGTTTAAAGAAAAATATGCTATTCGTATCGTGTAGCTAACACCTTAAGTATTTTTAATAAATTTAAATTCCTGTTTATGGAGTACTTGTATAGGGTTTTCCAATAGGGACTTGACAACTTTGAATTTAATTTGTGAAAGCACTCTTTCACTGATCATCAAACTGTCACTGTCAATTTATTCATTAAGCTCAACATTTGCATCATGGTAAAGTACACTAACGAGCAACGTCTGCAAACTATAAAAATTTTCTACAGATATTCGGAGTCGGTGGCTGCAACTTTAAGAGCGTTAACTGCAATTTCGGTCGTAATTCTCGCCCTAGTAGAGAGGCAATAACAAGTTTAGTGCAAAAATTTGAGTCTACGTATTCGTTGTGTGATGTTGCCAGGTCAGTGACACAACGGGTAGGTCGAAGTGTCGAAACTATCGCTACCGTTCAAACGTCCGTAGCAAACGATCCAAATCAGTCAACTCCACGGCGTTCTCAAGAATTGGGCATCGCTCAGACCACATTATGGCGTATTTTACGTAAGGATCTTGGTTTACACCCATACAAAATCAAGCTGACTCAAGAATTGAAGCCGATGGACCATTTGAAGCGACATACGTTCTCCGATTGGGTTCTGGAGAAGATGCGCCAAGATGATGAATTTCATCGCAAAATTATCTTCAGTTACGAAGCTCATTTTTGGCTCAATGGGTTCGTCAATAAGCAAAATATGCGTTATTGGTCGGGTGAAAACCCACATGTGCTTCATGAATCACCACTTCATCCACAAAAAAAAACTGTTTGGTGCGGTTTGCATGCCGGCGGCGTTATTGGGCCATATTTTTTCGTCGACGATAACGATCGTCACGTTACTGTGAATGGTCATCGTTACCGCGCCATGATCACCGATTATTTTTGGTCCGAATTGGAAGATATGGACTTGGACGACATGTGGTCTCAACAGGATGGTGCCACAAGTCACACAGTACACGCTACAATCGATTTATTGAAGAGTAAGTATGGTGAGCGTGTTCGTGCTTCCTCGTTCGTGCGATTTAACGCCGCTTGACTATTTTCTGTGGGCCTACGTTAAGTCCTTGGTTTATGCCAACACGCCGACGACGTTGGAAGAGCTCAGAGCCAACATTGAACGGGAAATAGCAGCCGTTTCGGCCGAAATGTGTGGGCGAGTCGTTGAAAATTGGGTTCAACGAATCGACCGCTGCAAACGTGCCAGCGGTAACCATATGAACGAAGCTGAGTTCCATTCATAAATGTTTTGATTGTACTTCAAGCCAATAATAAAGTCTTTGAAATATCTCAAATGGTTTGCTTTTTATTTAAAAAAAAGTTGTCAAGTCGTTAATAGAAAACCCTATACTGTTATTATGCTAAAAATTTTCTTCATTGGAGGTGGTTACCGTCAGAGTCCCATCAATGATACATATAACCTTCGAAGCAGTAGAAGTACCTTGGTAAGCATTTCAGCTTTTCGTACTTCTATCTTAATAAACTTTAACTCTGTTTTATCCTGCAAACTGTTTAATATCCTTCCCGAAGATATATGAATCATCAATGTTTTAAAGAAATTTTTATTTAGTGTAAGATTGAGACTTTTGAAATATAATCATCCTGAAATTAAAAGTTTTTTGCCTTTCATCATCTAAACGTACAAAACTATTATTTAATTTACAATAAAAACTCATTTTCCTTCCTTTCTGCTCTATATTACAATTTTATTTCCTTCTTTACCATTCAAATTAAAAAAGTTTTAAAACTACCTTTTTAAATTTATATTTATGTACAATATTTTTCACCTCAAACTGAAATAGTTATAATGATGTGTCATTTATCACCATTCTTAAAATGATAAAAAAAAACTAGTCTTAATCGTTTCCATTGTTTGTAAGACTGGTTGAACTGCAGAAATATATGGAAAATTTCACTGGTAAATCAAGGGCGTTAGCCATTTAAAAACTCGGTTTGATTTGCAAGTCTTGCCAATAGCAAAGAAATATAATCCATCTTCTTTTACTGATTTCAGAAAAGTTACCTTGCCTGCTATTTGAGAAAGTTATGACTAAGTAAATAATAAAGCTTATCACCCAACAAATTGGTGTATACTAAACACTCTGGTTTCAGAGCTAACCATAGTTGTTCCACTGCTTTGGTTAATTTACTAGAAGAAATAAGGTATGACTACGACAGGGGTAATGTGTCGTTGTTTTGGTTTCTTTGGTTTCAGCGAAAGGGCAGTTAAATTAATGTACAGTTTTCTGTACAATTTATGTTCTTGAGTTTAAAAAGAAATCAACCAGGTAGTGCCTCAAGGCTCAAAATTAGGACCGATACTTTTCTGCGTGTTCATAAACGACCATCCATCAGTTTGTTAATATGCCTCGGTATACCTATATGCAGACGATGTTTAACTACACTTATCGAAACCCTTCAGCAACTTAAATTAACTAGTTTTCTTCATCAACGAGGAGTTTAAACATGTTTACACTTAGTCAGTAGCTAATGGGTTACTTTTGTACTAAATCCAGCAAAATTCCAAGTAATTCTTATTTCAAAAAATAATTTTAACTTGAATGTTTTACTCGATATTATCGTAAATAATAATAAAATTAAAGCTGTTGAGTCAGTTACTAGTCTTAGCTACACAGTAAACCGTAGTTTGTCTGGGTAAAATAACACAAACGTGGTCATTGGTCGTATCTATAGATGTCTTCGCAAATTGTGGACCACTGCTTATTTCACTCCTCGTGAAACACGACGCAAGCTGGTTCTGACCTTAATCTTACCCCTCATAATATATGCCGAGGTGGTCTACAGCAATCTTGACTCGTTATCCCTTCATAAACTGCAAGTTGTCTTTAACGACGCAGTACGTTATATTAACGGCATCCGCAGATACGACCATATTTCTGTGTTCCCTAACGGATTGAAAAATACATCAACGCCAGGAACTGTATATTTTTACATAAAACTATAGATACTAAAAGTCAATCTTACTTGTATACAAGGCCTTATTTCCCTCGCTCCTCAAGAACCGTCAACCTTGCAATTTGCAGACAGAACTTTGTGCGTTTAGATGACAAATTGGTAACCCTGTCGTTTGCTTACTTCAAAAGTTGATCATTGCACGCAAAGCCACATCGTAGCCGTTACTCACAGAAGATCCACTATTTTCACCAGAACCCATCACTAATATACAGTAGGAAAAATGTGAAAACATTTTTCCGGCGCGGGAGTTGAGGCACAGAGAGAGGAAACTTAATCAATCTGTAAACGGGCAAGTATCCTAAAAACAGGGCAAATCGAAAAAGAGATGTAAGATATATTAGAAAAATTAAATATTAATAGATCAAATGCAAAATATGTACCAAAACACGTGGCGCCAATAAGAAGAAACCAGGATGATTAGGCGAAAAAAGATAAGGAAAGAGCTAATGTTTTCGCCAACCATCTTGCAGAAACGTTCAAACCATTCGATGGGGGAGTGCTTCCTGAGAATGTCAATACGCTAGACGTGACGACAAACTTTTCAGTAGAAAAGGCTTCACTTAGGGAACTTAGACAAGTTATAGACACGCTTAAGTCCAATAAAGCCCCGGGATATGACTTAATAACTGGAGATACTTAAAGCGTTGCCGAAAAAAGGTTTGCTAAAGCTGCTCTATATTATAAATGCCAGCATTAGATTAGAGCACGTTCCGCACCAGTGGAAAGCAGCCCAAGTTATTATGGTTCCGAAACCCGGTAAACCGCTGACTGAAGTCAAGTCATATAGACCAATATCACTTCTCCCGATTACATCGATGGTCTTCGAGCGAATTCTTCTTAATCGTCTTAAACCAATTACCGACACAAATTCCCACTTGCCTGATCATCAATTTGGCTTTAGAAACCAACACTCTACAGTTGACCAAGTGCATCGAATAACCGATGTAATTGAACGAGAAATCGAGTGTAAGTTAGCCTGTTCAAGCGCATCAACCTTTGATAAGGTATGGCACGAAGGCCTAAAATATAAACTCCGACAATCCCTACCCTAGCAATTGTCTTGTATTTTAGGTTCATACCTGGAAGACCGACTCTTCCGTGTGAGGCACGGAAACGAATATTCCACTTTTAAGACAATAAAGGCGGGGGTGCCGCAAGGAAGTGTATTTGGCCCTCTGCTATATTTGCTTTTTACCCGCAATATACAGCAAACGGACGACACTGTCCTAGCCACATTTGCTGATGACACTGCCATTTTGGCAACGGCTAAAACAGTCGAAGAAGCAACTGCCAAGTTGCAACGTGCCCTTACACGGATTAACAATTGGACAAAGACTTGGCGAATCGCGCTTAATGAAAACAAGTCTGTCCACGTGAACTTCACTTTCAAGAAAATTGAGATTCTATCGGTGTTTATCAACGCAGTACGAATTCCTTACGCGAACGAGGCCAAATATCTCGGTATGACACTCGACGCTAAACTAAAATGGAGAGCACACGTCAAGAAAAAACGTGAGGAGCTTGAAATCAAATATAGAGATATTTACTGCCTTATTGGAAAGTATTCCAAGCTTAGCTTAGAGAACAAACTGCTGTTATACAAGCAAGTGCTAAAACCGATCTGGACATATGGTGTACAACTTTGGGGTTGTACTAAAAATAGTAACATTAATGTATTACAAACATTCCAAAACAAAGTTCTTCGAGGTATTGTTAATGCGCCACAGAGACTTAGGAGTCGAAAACGTTCAGAACGTAATTAAAATGTTTGCGCGAAAACATAATAATCGATTACAAGGTCATACGAATATTTCTGTTCAACAGATCCTCGACGAGACAAATTTATTGCGCCGTCTGAAAAGGACTAAGCCTCTCGATCTAGCGCGGTGATTAGCAGTGCGTATTTTTTCTAAAGTACACAGGAATTTTCAATGGAAAATCGCCTGCAGGATATTTTATAAAAACAAAATAAAATGCGATAGAAGAACTGCTTGTTGAGTGTGAACAAAGTCGTGGTTTGCATAAAGGAGGTGTTTTTTAGTGAGTAAGAATCTCACACTACTATAGGCTCAGGGCCTATAGTGTCTATGAAGATTTCTTACCTTCCCACGAAAAAAAAATATTATAAACACTTTTACCACTTTCTTAATGTGCAAAATGTTTGTTACTTTGTCTTCCATTTCACTGCAGTCGAATTGTCGTCAATTCAGATGTCTTTCATTAAACTATTTGCATGCATATACAGGCCGAACCCGATTCCCATAATCTCTCTGCATAATTCGGCATAGTTCAGAGGCTTATAAAAGGAGTTTCAATATGTTAAATCAAAGTTTGACGATGGTCACTTGGTTTTAGAGTCAAAACGATCTTGCATATATGGAGGTAATCGACTTAAAAATGATGGAATGAATAAGGCGATTTATGGCGCGAGATGGAGTCAAAGTGGTGAAAAAAGGCACATTTAAATAAAAAAAATGTGTATGTAGTAATTAAATTCATATCAAGTTTTACTTCACTTCCACAAAAATTACAACAAAAAAATATTTATTATTGCTAAAGGTATCACCATTTTTGTTGGATTCCTTCCGCAAGTAGTGGTTCAGACCATCAAAATACCTCACTGAATCATCTAAAATTAATAAAACAATTAAAAGTCATTAGTTTAATAATAAATTTAGTCATTAATCGAAGCTTGGTTTTTTTGGAAATTAACAAAATGGCGGCTTTTGACAATTAGCTCCCAAATTTTCGAACAAAAAAGTAATAGTTTATTATTGAAGAAAAAAATCGAAATTTTCAACAAAAATGCAGTTTTTAATAAAAAAAAAAATGTAATACTAGTTTTTATTGCTGTAATAATTTCATAAAAATACATCGAGTGGTTTTTGAATTAAAGTCGTCACCAAAGACGAAAAATTCTGCATTCTGTCTTCCTAGGTATTCTCGTTTGTGCATTTGTCAGTCATTTTATACGCTTAGAATATATATTTTCTGTTTGCGGATAAGAATTGGGTCCACGATTAATTCCAAGTGTATTCATGATGGATAATAATACTTCATTAAATACAATAATAATTCATTAAATACAAGCACTTACATATTCAGCAATTTCTACAATAGTACTGCTACTACACACTGTTTTTATTTTCCACATTAGCTGATTGAAGCTTTCATTATTATTTTAATTGAATCCACCGATCCACCAAGAGTAAATTATCTTACTCAGATATAAATAAATTTTGTTTATAGAATCTATAACGATTGGAGTTAAAGGGCGATAATCTTGCTTCTAATAATCAAGCGAGCTGATATGAGGACCAAGAATCTTTGCCTTTTGGGCACATTTCGTGATGTGGTTTTTTATCAGTTGAGCTGTATTTGTAGAATGTTGCCCATATAGCAATGCTAGTAAATCAAAATACCGAGAGATGGCTTAATCATAGTAAGTAGTTAATTTGTGAATTATCTTCCAAGGTGGTTTAGCTTTACATCCAAACCGACGTGTTTGTTTTTCAATGCGCGCAATCGACTTCCCATTCATTTCTGTACATGTCCTATACACTCCTTCTTATTTATGGAAGTATCTATCTTTTAAAACTGGAGAATAAGTTTTAGAGCCACCATCTCTAATGAAATTTGTATATTTAACTCTATATTTTGTTAATGACTATTTGAAAAACTCTAAAATGGCGATGACCTCTATTTTGCGTTTCACTCCATTCTTCATTTCAGCATTATTTATTTTAAATTTCTTATAATCACATAGCTTACAAAAACTACTCTTTATATTTAATTCAAGGATTTTTCTAGTAAAGTAACCAATTATTGTTGAAATTCGAAAAAAAGGTGTATAGCCACGCTTTTGCCATGTTACATCTCCAGATACAATCAATTCATTTGTTTCTTTGTTTTCAGATTTTGATTTTTCTACTTTTTTTTCATTCACAGCTCTCTGAAGTAAAGATTCTTCGACGATTTTACGGCAATCTAATATTTGCTTCAACGATATTTTGAATGTAGCCTTGTCCTAAAATTGTTTCACCAAACCACAACATTTTCGCATTGCTTCATATCTTAATACTCGGAATCTTATTGTGAATCGTCTATTTATTTCATAACAATGTCCTATAAGAGAACACGAAGGAATGTTTTCGTTAACACAATAATCACATGATGCCACAATTTTAAATTTTAGAAAACGTGTGCTGGTAGCTGATGTATTTGTAATATTTTCATCACAATCCGCTGTTTTCGGATTGAAAACATTTTTTCTTTTACAGGTACGCGACCTACGAAGATTAACAGATTTCTGAAAGTCTCTAGAATCTTTACAATGATCCATAGTAAAATAATCATATAAATTATTATACATATAGGATGATTAATCGTGAGGTTTGATTTTCAATAGGATTTTTTGACAGATCGCGTGACTCCTATCAAACTACTTTGCCATTTTTGTTCAGTATCGTTTGACAAGTCATCATGGAAAGACTCACACTACAACAGAAACTTACGGTGCGCATACTCGACCTACTGAAACCACTATTGCCAATACCATTCGCAAATTTGAGTCCCAGTTTACATTAGTGGATGACATTCGACCGGTAATGAAGAGACTATAACAGCTGTAGCTGTACGGTACGCGAAGACCGTGACGAATCGTATTCGACAACTTGGCGTATTTTACGTAAGGATCTCAGCCTAAAAGCGTACATAATTTGACTTGTGCAAGAATTGAAGCCAGGCGACTTGAATTTGCGTCATATTTTCGGTGAACAGGCTCTTGAAAAACACAATGAAAATCCGGTGTTTTATCGTGAAATTTTGTTCAGTGATGAAGCCCATTTCTGGCTCAATGGATACGTTAATAAACAAAGTTGCCGTATTTTGGCTGATGAGCAATCCGAAGAGGTACCATTACATCCATTAAAAAAACGATATGGTGTGGTTTATGGGCTGGTGGAATCATTGGTCCATATTTCTTCAAAAATGAGGAAAATTAGAATATTATCGTCAATAGTATTGCGCCATGTTAATGGATTATGTGCTTTCTAAAATTCAAGCACATGGTCTCGGTGAGCTCTGGTTTCAACAAGATGGTGCTACGAGCCATATAGCGCGTGAAACAATGGACTTGTTGAGAAATCATTTTGGTGAGCACTTAATTTCACGTTTTGCTACGGTAAATTTGCCGACTTGATCATGCGATATCACACTTTTAGACTATTTTCTCTGGGGATATGTAAAGTCTTTGATCTTCAGGAATAAGCCAGCTCCGATTAACGATTGGGAAACCAACATTACTCGTGTTATCCGCGAGATATCAGTCACTATACTTGAACGAGTCGCCCAAAAATGGACCTTCCGAATGGACCACCTCAGACGTAATCGTGGCCAGCATTTACATGATATCGTTTTCAAAAAGTAGATGCCATGAATTTTCATTTTAACTGATAACAAATGTAAATCCACTTTCAAATTTGTGTGTTTTATTTTACATTATAAATCAAACCTTCAACTACCACGAATATACTGATGCCTAATCAAAAATTGTAAGTGTTTTAAATACGTAACAAGATTGTTCATATAATGTAATAGGCGAGTCGAAACCGGTTGCTTACAGCTGCCGTACGCTCTTGCTATGGGGGTACGAGACCCTTTCAGTACTTGCAGGATATCTCAAAGACTATTGATCGGATTGACTTGAAATTCTCAGAGAATTATTTCAAAACATCACATTTCAAGAAAATTCTAATTGCATATCACCCCATATGGACTAAACACTCAATTGTTCGCTTATCGAGAAGATAAAAACATCAACAAATTAGAGTAAACGCAGGTAACGTAGTCTTAACTGAGCGCGAATTTTAATAAAACATTTGTATGATATGTTGACATTATATACAGTGCGTATAGCTTTCCATGATTAAATTGTAGGCAACCTGGAACACAAATATGTCATCTGAGATTCTCTGTTGGAAAAATGAGGCGGATTTAATGTATAGTTATATAGTTTCCCAGCGTCCCTTGCCTATTTCAATTGCTATTTCAGAAGCTACAGAAAAATGCCTAATACAAGTACTACAAAAGTCGCATTTACAGACATAATATTGTTTTCAAGTTTTAAGGTTTGCACATTTTCGTGAAGCTAACATTACAGATAAAATAGTTAATATAAATTAATATCTAAATATTAGGTCATCTTTTTTAAATTAAAATGAAAAAGATTCTATGAAGATTTACCACGCAAACATCAGACGTATAATACTTTAAAATGCAAAAATAAGGGATTTCATTTTTTAATACGGTAAGCACTTTTTTACCTCAAACATTTTTAGCCTAATTATTATTTGTTCAGAAAGAAAAAAAAATACACTGATTTGTTTTTCATAAACTAAAAGTACACAATATTTCGGCTTAACCATATAATCGTTTGTTATAAAGCTATAAACCTAAACCAATGCAAATAACAGCGGACGCAAATTCACTTAAAGTCCCAGTTCACGTTTATTATAGGAATACATTTGTGTGTACATCAATATATTACATATATTGGAATGTGCTGTTAAATTGTTACAACATATCCTTTATGGCTATGGGCTTAACCGCACATATACACCAATCAATAAACCCAAAACCATCTCAACAATCAGTGCTCCAACAGAGAGGGATAAATAATGATGTGCTCAATTTTTCGCTTGACACAGGACAATGAAAACTACGTGGGATCTATGATGATATCGCATGTGGTCTTGTGCCCCCATAAATGAGCTATGGGATTTACGGCCACAAACTAACCTTTAATGTATGAATGTATGTACGAGTATACGTACTCGTATATTTTATCACCATGCACAAATTTGCCAGCTTTTGTACAGGTTTAAACTTATAAAAAGTTTAACTTTGTGTTCAGCTTTAACTGAATAAACTACATTCACAAACAAATTATTAAAGGTTCACTCTCATTTGTGACTCTTGAGGATGCATCTAAACGAGAATGGCCTCTTTTAAACCCTCTAGAACTTAAGAATGATATCACCGTAAAATATTGGAACCGCGTCGTGCTGAATGGAATGGAAGAGAGCAATGGCTCAAGTTTTCCAAGTTAGCAGAAGTGAGAACTGCAATCTGCAGGATAACAAAAAAAACTTTGCTGAACTTATATCAGAGCTTTCGACAGTCATAATGTTCTGTTGAACGTTTTATAAAACGTACATGCGCAGAAATTTAATCCCGGGGCCTGGAATACGATGTGGGATAGAAAGAAAGAGTATCAGCATGACAAACTCTTGGAACAAGGTCGTGTATTGTCGATGAACATAAACCCCCTAATGGCGTCGAACAGCTGTTTGCCAGATAGTGTGTAGTAACAACACAAACACAACCCCCATATAAGAAGCCTCACCAAAGCGATGAGCGAATTCAACTTTGAAGTCTACGTATTTGAAATTCATTCGATGGAAAGCTTACCGTTGTAAAATATCAGAATAACAAGTAATGGTTTTACTGGTGGGAATTAGACTAAAGATCTATGATAAAGGATAATTCAACGGTTTTAATGTACAGGAATATATGACTTTAAAGCTTATTTTACTAATTGTGTGGTTTTGCAGTATTGATATGTTTGTTATAACATATTTCTGTATAGGTACTTAAGTATTACATTCTTCTTTTCGGATTTGATATCCCAGAAAAACTAATATATATTGTTTTGTTTAACGAGTATGTGTAAAATAACTACATAATTCCTTGTGGAGATAAAAAACTAAGAGAAATACTATAGAATGATGCGGACGGTATAAAAGAAGAAATATTTTTTAGAGATTTAGTCTCCTAAACGTGATGTCTTGGAATTTAGCATGCTCAGCGTATCTAAATATACATATACCATATGTATGTGTGAAAAGGCGAGTAGTTTTTAATTCATAGATGTAATAGATGTAATGATTTAATTGTTGCAAATAAGATTAAATCGATTAAATTTAAATTAAAACTCTTGATTTCTTGGACCTGAGGCGCGCTTACATGCACAAAAACAAGACAAA
Organism: Volucella inanis; assembly: GCA_907269105.1. Classification (NCBI taxonomy): domain Eukaryota; kingdom Metazoa; phylum Arthropoda; class Insecta; order Diptera; family Syrphidae; genus Volucella; species Volucella inanis. The sequence goes on along the minus strand of OU026154.1, from coordinate 71,132,741 downwards.
ACAAAACAAAAGAAAGACAAACTTTACAAACAAATTTGCAAAGTGTTAAAGTATAAGATTTCAAGCAAATATAAAATAAACGGTTGTACAGAACGTTTTAAGTTTTTTCTTCTTTTTTCCAACATTTGTTTAAGAATATTTTTCACTATAAAGTACAGAGTGCGTTTAAAATTGCCTTTTTTAAAGGCAAATGTGCAAAAAAAGCACAATTTTAAGGAGACAAAAGGTTGTTAAAACTTTTTTTAATTTAATTTTTTAATTTTTTGTATAAAATAAATAAATAAATATTTTAGCGTGACAGCCCGGTGTGGGCCAAAGCCTAGTTCACACTCATTTGTGTTTCTCATTTTGTGAATTTTTACACACCTGAGCAGGGCCTACTGTTTATTGCCGGTTCCGGACGGCTCTACTGAGAAGCTTTTTTTCATAGGCAGAATTCGACTTACCGGGATTCGAACTCAAGTAGGTGGCGTGATAGCCAGTGAGTCAACCATCATGCCATTGCCAACACTCCAACGAGCTTTGGGCAAAATATGCGAGTGAACGAAGACTTGGCGAATTGTTCTTAACGAGACCAAGTCAATGCATGCAAATTTTACGTACAGAAAGTTAAAAAACTTATTTCTGTTAATCAATTCGGTACAAGTACCATGTGCAAAGGTCCAAAATATTTAGGAATGACTCTATGCGAATGCTAAACTTAAGTGAAGTCACATAAAATCACGATCAGAAAAATATATTGGTTTATCGGAAAATTTTCGAAACTAAGCATTTATGCATAACTAACTATTTATGCATACTAACTCGCTTATATCGAGTGCTAAACGTATCGCTAAGAGCGATCGTCAATGCTCCATGGTACAAAAGAAATTGTAATATTCACAAAGTCCTAAGGATTTTGTGTCATTGTAACCATGAAATTATCCGAAATCTGAACAAGACAAAACCTTGGGCGCCAGGTATTTGAATCGGGCATAATCTTATAGCATAGGAAGATTACTTACATCCTCTAGTGCAACCATAAAAAAAAATACTGCTTCTGATGGCATGTCCATAAGATTAGAGTCACAAGACATTCGGCGCTCAAGGTCATCAAAGCTTCAGTGCGTTTTATACCAAACAAAATTTCTTATTAAACAAAAAATGGCTTTAAGAGTGTTAAGGAAAGCTCCCATGCAGCAGAGACAGAATGTTCTTTGGAAACATTCCAAAACTGATGCACAGAATAAAATTGACCTTATTACAGCCATGCAGATCCAAAGGCCATGCCCTGTGGCAGACTCCATTTCCTTGTGGCAGCTCCTTTGTACTTCCAGGTGGCCGACAGTATCTTCTAGGCTTTTAACGTAACATGTTTAGTCCAAAAAAGTTACTTATGACACCCAAATACTTTTTGAAAATTTGGTTAGTGATGGGTTTGAGCACTAGATCAATCAGAAGTGTATAGCGATAAAAGCGATGGTCTTCACTACTGACACCTTTGCGATCATATTATGAAGATTTTTCATATTTTCAGAATAGGATGATCTAAATGACACCGTGGTGGAAGCTTCTCTTCATTGATTAATCTCCTTCACTCCGAGAAACCTCGGCCACATTTATTCTGTTCTATCGAGGACTACCATGGTATGACCCCTTTATCACTTTTTAACCTGAATATCCATGATAAACGCAAAGACTTAGCTGATATTCTCTTCATTCATTGACTGCTCTCTGGTTCTGTACGCTTCCCTTAAAAATCCTTTTTCCTTCAACACTAAACCTTGTAGTTTACGATGTCCTCGTCTCTTCTATATTCCTACACATCGTACCTCTTATGGTTCCAACGAACCAATCTCCCGCATGTTCCATAAGGTCAATTCAAACCTAGCCTTCTTTGATTTTAATCTGAGCACTTCTTGTGTAAAACTTGATCCCCACCACCATTCCCTTATTTCCTAACCATTAATTTTTGTTAGTTTTTAAGTCTTAGTTTTTAAGTTAGCTTAAGCTTGTATTAAGCCAAATAAATGGGGGCATCAGCCCCCAACAATACTAAGCATTAAATTAAAATATTTAAAAAGCCAGAAGCCATGGATTCTAAATGGTGTGGTTCGTGGACTTCGGACTCTTGAATACCCTAATGTCCAGATACAAAGTTTTTTATTCTATTCTAAATATATTTTTAGTTGTTAAGATTAATAATTCCATTAATAAAAAACTTATAAAAAATAAAATACGTTCCCTTTTGCCTGAAGTTTTAGATTAAGTGGTAGGCGTAGCTAAGAGTCCCCGCATAGTGCCACTTTGATAAATTAAGATATTTAAGTTAATTAAGCTAACTTTAAAGCATTTTTTTTTGTCTAGTATTAAGGAATTATTGAATTGGTATGAATAAAAATGAGTTCAATAAAAAGAGAGAGAGAGAAAAAAACATTTGACTACGTTCTGCTCTATACAAAAGACAGAGGTAAGATTAGATCTTGTGTATTAGTGAAACATGACCTTAATGTACGCTTACTTCCTAATCTCAGCCACCCCAACATAACAGGTGATAGACACGAGACTGCTTAATGTATCTACTGGTTGGCATTGGCGTATCTTGTCTGCGAATATGTGGGCCCTCTCCCTGGTGACAACCTAGAAAGGGTGGTAGTGGAAGCTGGAGTACAAAAAACTGCCTGTCACATTCACCATACGGCTCAATACCTCATTTTACCCTGGTTCTCAGTCAGCTAGTGAATATCATGAGGGCTTGCGTAGAAATGATCCATATTCCCTTGTCATGCCTAGCTGCATGGAACAATCCCTATATTATTGAGAGCACGCAATGGTCGCATTTCTGGACATAGAAGGTGCCTTTTACACGGCAACACTTCTGCAATCAGAACTGAACTGTCAACTCTGAAAGTCAGATGACTTCCCTGAGAAGTTGATCAGTCTTATATTATGTAAATAACATGATTATCAACTTCAAACTGGGTGGAGCTTCTGCTAAAAGATGTGTTAGCAGAGCTACGCTTCAAGGTAATGTATTTTCACCCATTTTCTGGAATTTAGTGCTCAACGAATTGCTGATATGCATACCTGGAAGTGGGGTGTAGCAGGACTATTTCCTATACGGATAACGTTCTCATAGCCGTGGCAGGCAAGCACCTCAACACTATTAAAGAACACTTACAGCAGAATCTTAACAGCTTAACCCATTGGCGGATCGCTGTGGACTGGAAGTAAGCCCACATAAAACTCATCTTGTTCTCTCTCCATAAAATACAAAACTCAAATCGAAGACCATTCTATAATGCGAAATATCTTTCTGGAAAGATGTTTTCATCGACGACAAATGAATCCATTTCTACATTCTCACTATAGCGTGTTCTAAGCGAAAATTTTGGCGATTAGAAAGTCCTGTCCTGACTGAAGAAATACGTGGTATCTGCAAAGGATATCCGTCACTATCAAATCCATAGACTCAGTCTCAGGAAGATATCAGAGGAGTTTAACATCCACCTATTTTGGTTGCGGGGCAACAGAGATATTCCATGGAATTTTAGGGCCGATGAATTTGCCAAAATTGTAATCCTCTATCTATCCTACCTTAACAAAGTCTCAATGGTAATCGCTGAGTGCAAACTTTAACTAAAGCTGGTAGTTATTAGAAGAACAGATGGAATGTTGGGTTAACATGTCTAGCGGGCAAACAAATCTGGTTAAAACTGGATCTGAAACGCTCTAAGAGTTTGATTTATCCATAAATGGGAAATATCAATCATATTTCTAATTCTTAGGTGTTATCACGGAACGGTATCTTATGGGCTTGGCGTTTTTACAAATCACTGCTGCTGGAGCTGCGTGGACCTGGAGCAGATAATCCTCCACCTACTGTATACGCCATCAATGGCCAAGTCAGACTTTGTTACATAGTCTTAAATAGACGTATAATTTTTTATTAAACGTTCTTAAGGTGTATCCGCGCAAGATAGAAGTAAATGTTGAAATGAAAGCTAGCTAAGTGCAACGTTAAGTGATTTCTTCATAGATAGATAGATGGTCTTAAATCAAATTCACTAGAAACATTTTTGAAAATACTCGGTGTAACAAAGAGTGGTGTATGGAATGCCTTAAAATGGGTGCAGTTCCAACAGAAAATAGCGGAGGTTATCGAAAGAGCTTTACATTCTGGAATCAAAGCAACTGATCCTTAATTTCATCCAGCAATACAGAACTGTCGAATTACATTATCGTCGTAGTCGGACAGCAAAATTACAATACTTAGCCTCAGAGCTTTCAATTAATAGGATGTGGAATAGGTTTAATCAAAGTCATGAGGTTAACCTAGTTAAATCGAGATATTTTCGGATGGGTTTCAACCCATGTTTCTACCTTGAATTTAAAGCTCCTTCATCAGATGTTTATGTTTTGGTGGGGACGAAGGTCCAAATTTGTTCGGCTAAATGCTTTATTTTAAAGAAACTAAATTTAACTTAAACTTAAACTTAAGACAGAGGTTGATTACAGTGGTGAAGAAGATCGGATTTGACGCGGGTAGTGTTGCGGTTAAAGTCGAAGACGGTAAGGTTTGAACTGATCTTTCCTAGCATACGAGATATCGGTACGTTCGCGTCATAGGAGGTGTGGTGGGTAAGTAGAAAAAAACTGACGAGGGGTACGTAGTTTACGAGGGTTAGTGTTGAGGAAAGGAGTCGATGAATGAAGACAAAGTTGACTGCATCTCTGCGTTTCTCAAGAGGGCTTAAATTAAAAAGGTTAAGACGGTTTTGATAGGAGGCAGAATAAAAGAATCGTTTCTGTGCATACCTCGCAGAGCAAATTGAGAAAAATTCTCGAGATATGAACACCATGATGTGGGGACTACACTTGACTGGCGTACTCTATGTAGGGGCGAAGAAAGAAAATATAGAGGGACCTGGTCCCGTATGGGTTGGTGAATTCTTTGAAGCATCGTTTTACAAAACCTTAAATAGAGTTGGCTCTAACTAATTATTATCTCATTCATATGTAAACGGAAGTTGAGTTCCCTATCATACAAAATGCTGAGGTCACGAAGATATTGAACGGATTAAATAGATGGTTGTGTAGAAGTCGGGGAGGAGTTGGATGCCGTTTTTGTGAAAAGGTGGTGGATTGTCATTTGGCGATATTAATTTCTAAACAATTTTTGAGGTACCAGATCTGAAAACTATAAAGGTCTTGTTGAAATAATGAGGTGAGTAAATGGTTTTGAAAACTTTTTTATCGACGGCTTGAAAGGAGACAGATGTTTGTTTGTTGATCCTGTTGAAATCATTTATGGTTAATAAAAAAAGAAGGGGACTTTTAAGGCTCTAGAGATGGCCAAAAATTAGGCCCAGTTCGCTGACCTAAAACGAACACTGTAGAAACGGTTTTCCAGGTAAGAGAATATCCATTTTAATATTATAGGTTCAAAGAGGGCAGACAATTTGAAGATTATTAATCGATGAGAGATTTTATCGAGGGCTTTGCCAAAATCGATTGCAACTGCATCGACTTCGTTATCATTCCCTAGGGCTAAGAGGGCAAAGGATACGAGTTCAACGACATTTGTGGCGGTTGACCTACCCTTCAAGAAGCCATGTTGTCTAGGGAAAATAAGTGATTTGCTTCAGAAGCTTAGAGCTTCATATAAAATACTTTTCAAAAGTAAGCGATGGGGCGATATTTGGTTATTTCATTCTTTGATTCTTTTTTGTGGATTGTGGTTAGGAAGGAGGTTTTCCAAGCCTGAGAAAATTCTTCCTGTGAAAGAAATAGACGAAAGAGACTAGAAATTAAGAAATATGGAAAGAAGACCATCTGGGCCGGGTGCAAATTCATCATTAAGTTGGTGTTACTTATATTGGATAAAAGACGGATCCAAGTTGTGAGAGAGAAGTGGGCCGTTGAAGAAATTCAGCAGGTAATTAAAATGGGATTGATACTTCTGGATTATTTAAGAAGTATAGCAAATAGGTTGGCAATTGTTAGTGGATCGGTTGATGACTTGTTGTTGAAACCTCTTTTTCAACAAGGAGAGGGGTAACCACCGGAGTTTGTTTTGTGGTTAACAAATTAGAAACAAGGACTTAGGGCCGTTTATAAGGTTGACTTCTGCATTGTTAAGGTACAGCTTGTAAAAGAAATCGTAAAGCTGGGTGAAATGAAGATAAGTACCGAAATAGTTGGAATAGTCGGAAAAGGATCTGGTACGAAGGGTAACGGCCCGTAACTTGTTTCTCATATTTCGATAGATAGGTGATAGGAGAGAGGGAGAAATAGTGAGACTAACTGTTCAGTCTCAAATCTAAATCTAAATTAGCAACATATAACGTAAAAAGACTTGAAGGGGAATGTTATTTTTGAGACAAAGTCGACTTAAGATGAAATGGTAATGGAAGAAGAATTAAAGCTGTTGTGGATAGCCCATAGGAGGATGGAAATAAATGGTTGGATATGGAGTTGGACGAGGGATGAGATGTAGGGCTTAGGCTATGAGAGTTAATAAAACTAGATAAACCTAGCTCCAGTTTAAAGGTCGAAATAAACAAATCAGTTGCTAGTTAGGATTGGTGGTGTTAAAGGTTGAGAAGGGATAATAATTAATGGATTAAATAATAATGGGAAGGAAGGAAGGACTTAAATTGGAGAAGATTTTTTTGTAAGTTCCAGTTAGGGTCTAGAATGTTACCTTAATATTTTAAGAAGGGTTTTGGAAAGGGGTCTATTCATAAGCTTAGTATTAAAACTATTTTTAGATTTTCTATATTTGGTGATATTTACTTATTTGTCTAGGTTCAGTGGCCTAACCAGAAAAGTGCACTAGCATAGCACTTTTCCATTGTTAATTTATTTAAGTTAATTTTTTTCCTGTTTTTTTTTTTTTTTTTTGTTTCAATTTGGGGTTAACTAGCACAGTTGAATTTGTGAAATCGGCAGACAAAACTAGGTCGACGAACAACAACCACGGAAAAAATACTAAGTCAGCAGTTTACGGGGCTTTAGAGGAAAGTGGAAAACTAAATAAATTCGGTATACGGAAGAACAAGAAAAACACGTCCGCACAGGTTGACAGTTGACATATCAACAGCTAAAGGAACCAGTGACTGGCGGACGATGTCATTTGATTACCAAAAAATATGGCACTACCTTAATTTTTAGGATCAAGCAGCGTATTATAGATACATTTGCATATTTTCGGCCTTGTTGTAGGATGTTCTTACTTATTCCTTGACAAAGAAATGTGTTCTTACATCATTGGACTGAAAATAATAAACCCAAAGGCTCCAACGAAGTTACGTTGCGAAAGAAACGTTCGAGGCATGAGAACAATTTGTCTCGTTGCTGGTGGATATAGAGGGCAAATTAAAAACTCCATTATGGAAAATATGTGTCAGTTTTGATTCTCACAGCATTATGAGCAAACAATGGAATTGATTTTTCCAATTCCTGGCCACTCCTACATTCCCCCGTATTTATCAATTTATGAAGAAAATAGAACTTTAATAAATTTGGAAGCTGATAAACGTGCCGTTTTGGATTTTTAACAAGAAGTCTCAAAGCTCACGAAACTCCCGTTTCGTGCTTGGCATTTCATATTTCACGCGTCAAAAATGTTTATTTTAAAGATAGGTAAAAATAACGTGATTGGTGTGCGATGTGAAATATTCTACAATTCGGATATTGGCAAATCTAAAACGAATACAAAAGGGAGTAAAAATTGTTCATCCATGGCTCCAAAAAGACTACCAATAGGAATCGAAATAAAAGATGTGAAGTTAAATGACGTTAATAACTTACTAACGAAACATTTCGGGGGTGACTGGAAAGCACAGAACTCCTTAAATTTTACAAAGACACATTAGAAATGAATCATACTCATGAGGAAAAAGATATAGACGAGAATACTGTCTGTGAATTTCATGAATCAGATTTGTTCGTTAGAATATTTTTTTTTTAAATTCCTGATATTTTCTAGTTTTGTTCATTTTTGTTATTGTAATTGTAGTGATTTATGAACTTTCTTTGTTTTTTTTTTTTTTTTGTTTATTTTAAGTTTGTTCATTAAATAAGTTAATGTGGAAATACTAAAGAAAAAAAAACGCGAACGAGCAAACTTGAGCCTCCTCCCAACCGTTAGTCTTACACACAAAACACTCCGAGTTAATTTTATTTAGATTGCATATTTTCGATTCTAATCTTCCGCCGCACCGTCACAAGTCAAATGTAAGACTAATTCGCACCTGAATAAACAGAGTGAGCGAATCTTGCAGTTCAGTTTTTTTTTCAGTTTAAATGCATTTTTTATTTTCTTATATATTAATTCTTATAGGCTAAACAAAAAAAAAATGCTTAAAAATTAGCTTAATTAACTTAAAATTATCTTAATCTAACTTACTGGCCCCATGCGGGCACTCTAAGATAAGCCTAACACTTAATGTATGTCTTTCGACGTATCTTACAGTCTATTCTTATTTTGATATTTACATTGATTAAGCCTAAAACTAAGAAAACAGATTTTCGCAAAAACTTAGTAGATGGACTTTTTTTTTTTGTTGTAATATAAAACTTAAAACTAAAACTTACAAACTACCTAAAATAAATCTTAATATACTTAACCTACTTACATCTAATAAACAATTAAGTTATATTATATATATATATATACACATAATATATATATACTTAATATATAAATATATGTATTTTTTGTTTTTGTTTTTTTTTATATTTTTTTTATTTATTTTTTATTTTTTTTTCTTAAATCTAACTTAATCCTATCTAAAACAATGTAAGTCAGCCATGACTAAAATCTAATAGGCTGGCCAACTTTGCTTCACTCGAGGAAGCTACCTAGTAATTGAGGAATTCGACGACGAAGCATCCTCTCCTTCAATAGGCCACCAAAATTGTTGGTGCTGCCGAGCAACATCTCTCATGTCGCGACTTTCTACCGCCCTACTGAACCGGAGACGCTCCGCACTGCCGTGTGCGACATCTCTGTCGTAGTTGAGTCGCCTGTCCGCAGCTGTTCGAGTGACGTGGAAGATTAATGGCACCACTAATCTGTCCTGGATCAAGCCTTTTTTATCAAGATAGAGAAACGCTTCTGGTGGAATAAAGCCGTCAAGGCGAACCCTCTCGTGATACATATAATTAGGGTAATAAGCCCCAGAGAGCAGGTTGTTCGACGAGGTCATTGCTCTTGAAATGTGTCTTCGAATCAACTTAATGACAAAATTGTCCACTCTTATTAGGTTCACCCTATTGTACAAAACCTCATTAGGATAGAATTTTATGTACTCAGACTCTGGTGTTTTATAAAGGCGAAGACCAGCCCTCTCAAACACCTGAATCTTTTCCAAAAGACTTGCTCTCACGTTGAACCACACCGGACAACCAAATGTTAGCATAGGCCGAATAAGGGCCATGTAGCAGATCACCTTTACCCTCGCATCGAGTTGTCTGCTATAAAACAGTCTCTTTGTAAGGGCAAAAGCTCCTCTGGCTCTGGCCAGAGCAACGTCTATATGTTTATTAAAATACAGATATTGATCCAGCCAGATCCCAAGGTATCTGACTACATTTCGACAAGCAAGTGGTTGACCGTACTGTCCCACGATCGCCAATTCTTTCTGGTATCCGCAGAGGCCCCAGACACAGGCGTCCTAGAAAGAATAGTTGCCGACTTCTGATAGTTGATCTTCAACTTCCAGTCGTCGCAATATTGTTTAATTTTATCGAAGTCACGTTGCAAGAGTATGTTTATGACCTCAATCTTTGGACCTGATCTGTACGCGATTAAGTCGTCTGCGTACGCTATGGCATGGTAAAGTGAACCTATCAAATCACTTCTGTAAATGTTGAAAAGAATCGGCGAATTAACCGCACCTTGTTGGTGACCGTTTTTAATATAAAAAGTTCCAGTAGGAGTCACATCGCCATTCTTCACGATGAACTGTCTATCTGTGAACATATTGAAAAGAATATACAGCAATGGTCTGCCAATGCCCAGCCTGTTCAGTTTGTAGAAGAGCCCCTTTAACCAAACGGTATCGAAGGCTTTCTCCAAGTCAATCAGGAAGGCATCAGTGCACACAAGGACTCGATTTTCCAAGTCGTGGTTAGGGCCAATGATATCATTCGCTCTATATACTTCCTAAAAAGTCGCTCCTATAGCCTCAACTTTCTAGTGCGGATCCTCGATCACAAAGAAGTTGTCATCATCCACAGCCCCATTTGGATCTATGCCTGCTGCCAAAGGTATGTTTTCGTTTTGAGGACGATTTTGAGACATGAAAGGTCGTTTTGATCTTTCCTCCGAAATATTTTATTTATTTCGGTTGCTGATGGAAAGCCTATTTCCCAAAATGCCAAACATCACTCTGTAGTTGACTAACATTCTCAAATGAATCAAAGATCAAGCTGACTGACGTTTAATGATAAATGACCGGGTTAATAGTAAGTTGAACTTTTCGCTTCTTTCCTTTGGTATCGCTAGAATGTATAGTACAATTGAGCCGTCGGTGTCGTTGCTTGTAACAGATCCTCGAATTGTTCCAGATCGATCAGGTGCACTAGTTTGAAATATTCATCAATTATCCAATCTTTGCCTTCCTTGATTGACACTTTTGGTTCCTTGTATTCGAAGTTAGTCTGAAATGTATGTACATAGGTTCTTGTGTGTTCTCGATAAACATATGAAAAATTTAAATGTTCGAGTAAGTGTGAGATAAATGTGAATCATATGGTTAAATACAAACAATTCAAAGTTTCTTGTTTTGCATATATTAATTTTATTCCTTATAATTCCTTACATTATTGTACAGCATGATATTTGTAACTAAAGCAAAAAAGGCTGTGAACCAAAGAACAAGTCTTTAAATTTTACTATATGATACCATAATACAATTATGTGTAATGTCTACCTATGCTTGTAACTATGCGTTAACTAATGAAGTGCAAATCCCATCTTTCCTCTAAGGATTGTTATAAAAATGAAAGAATTCATGCTTGATTTGTGTTATCTAAAAGTTAATAATGTCTATAACATATTTAACGTGCTATAAATGTGTAGGGTATGTATGTACTTGAGAAGTTGATTTAAATAAGATTACATTTATTTGATAGATTTATATAAATATAAATAATTACATTTATTTGTATTGTATGAGTATTTGTATACGTACATGCATACTATATGGGGTGTGACTAAAATCCCTTAAGGGCATATTCTTGAAGTTCCGCCGAAAAAAAATTTGCATAACAAGGGGGGTCTGCATTTTTCTTGAAATTTTTACTTAGTAAAAAATTTATCCTTGCAAAATTTCCATAAAAATTATGTGTAGAGACTTTTCTATGTACGATCAACAGTTTTTTTTAGTAAAAGCCATTTTTTGTCAGAAAAAAAATTTCCAAAAATAAGTGTACCTATTGAATTACTCATAAAATCTCAGAGATATTTTTTTTTGTGGTCGTGAGAAGGACCTTTTGTAAACAGTTTTTGGAATTTTTATAGCAATTGTTTGAAGTGCCTTCCTTCTATTTACGTGTTTAACCAATACGAATCTCAGATTAACGGAGAGCAAACTTCTTCTTATCACTTCTGAAGTGGCACTAATAGATTCTTGGAGCTCTACCAGACTCGACATTTTCTTTCATAGCACCTTAGAAGGAAAAATCCATGGTCAGAAGATCTGGGTGGCCAAGGGTTGGAGCCCAATTGACCAATCTACCCTTCGGTAAAAGTATGGTTGAGGATCGAAGTTACCTCGCTGCTACTATGATAAGGTGCTCGATTTTCTTGAAACGACATTGCCCTTCTCTTAACAAGAGGAACATTGTCTGGCAATCGTTCTCTAATAAATTCCAGGTAGTAATGGGTATTAACTGTTTGTGGAACATTTTCAAGACGTTGTTTATAATAACCAAATTCTTACCTTTGGAAGTATGTTGTGCGTATTAAATGGGGATTGGAGTCTGACTTATGATTGATGCAAATTATATTGGTTTGTAACTCTATCCCATGTGAACTGCGCTTCATCAGTCCACAGAATGTTTTGCCACTGAAAAAATCTCATTTTTCTTTGCGCATCACATGGCAGTAAATCCTGTACCGGTGTCAAGGGTGTAATTTATAACCTTTTAGAGACCTGTGAATTCTGGTTCTGGGAAGTTTCAACTGCACAGCTAGTCTGCGGACGCTGACTGAAGGTTGAACTTCCAAGCACGCAAAATCTCATCCTCAAATTTTGGTGCAGTTGACCACAATGACGTCGTCGTGAGGGTCGATTTAATGTCCTTCATCGGCCGTTACCGACCCGACCGTCTTCTCTAGCCCTCGCTGTCGCAGAACTGTCTTCTGCAATTTTAGAATCTGCACCGAGCTGGGAAAGTGATTGATTTGAGCCTTTAACCTACTCTACTTCTCCATACGGGCTTTCCACCCTTCAACTTTGTATTATATGTATTGTAGTTTCTGTTTTCTAAGGAAAAAATGATAGATAGATCTCTTATTTCTTGTTGAGGGAACGAGATATGTAGGCAATGGGTCTGCCTTTTCCTAACACGCTATTGCAAAGTTGGAGGCTTCGGTTTTAGGTTATTCAGCTTCTCGAGGGAGGCTAGGATTTCAGACGACGTGAGCAACGCTCAAGGTTATTAAGAGCTTGTTGTGCCTCACCACTGAGCTTGATTTGACTTGACATTTCTTATAATAGGATGTGAGTCAAAAAAAAAACTCTATTGCCTTCAAATTTTCTGGTGGTAGGATTTTTATATCGCAGTACCTTTCCCAGAAATCCGACGTTGGTTTCCAAAAAATAAGTTTTATCTAAATTTACGATCAAGTTTGCTCCGCGCAACCTGAAAAAGATAGTTTCAATGATTCTAAGCCTTTTCTTCAATGCTGCCGCCGAAGATGATTGATGAACATGTCATCAATTATTCCTTAGAAGATCTCGGTGATCTTCAAACCAGACGCGAAAATCAGAAACTCGTTTTTGCCATTCATGGTGAAAAATGCTGTTTCTGGTATATTAGACATTTTCACAGGGATGTGGTGAAACCCGGAAGTGAGATCCAAGGTAATAAAGAATTTTGCCTTACTCTGGTTAGCGAGCGTAGAGTTAATATCCGGTATTGGGTAAGCGTCGGCATTGATAACAGGGTTAAATCGGTTAAAATCAATGACCATCCGGTATTGCTTTTCCCCTGATAGTTTTTTTTTTTTTTTTTTGTGAATCACCTGTATGGGAAAATTATACGGACTCAAGAAGGGCGAATAATACCATCCGTCAACAGCGCTTTTATTTCCTCTTACACCACGTCCCTCATGCAGACAGGATAAGGGTAACTCTTGGTATACACCGGCTCGTCTCTGTTGGTCTTAATGTCGGCCCTAACCGCAGTTTTAATAAGCTCATTGTTATTTACAGAACCAAACAAGATGCTATACTTTTCCAGTAAGTTCGAAAGCTTCGACCGCATTTTTTCTGGAATTTTATTGTCGAACAAGGGGTTGACCTCGTTTGATAGTTTATTTTTTAGGGAATTTTATATATTTAGTACTAGTGTTAAAATAATTTTTTTGCGGGTGATGACGCCCTCCATCCTTTTAAGGTATCGTCACCGATAATGCCATAAAAGGACGTGTATCCAAGAGTTGAGTGAGTTGTTTTTGACTTTCTTGAAGAATCTACCATTTTTTTTTTTTTTTTTGTAATTATTTCCTCACGATATACGGAGGCTGATAAAGTTGTTATTTGCACTAGTATAGGCAAGGAAATTTATAACAGTACTGTTTCTGAGAATATACTCTATGTATGGCACACCTTCTCCGCATCCTACTCGTGTTGGCCTCTGCACCTTCCTCTGTCGAATATAAGTTAAATAACTTCTGTTGTTTTTGTTCTTATTGTTTTTATTATAATACTTAGATAATGGGTACAAGCTTTTTCTTCTTCCTTTTTTTAATACTATATACTCGTATATCTGATATTTTTCTATCTTTCCTTATACTTTTTTTCATTACATACAATATTATCTTTCCTAGTATACTCTTTATTTTATATTTGCATACACATATGTATTTATTTGGTGCGCAACTAAGTTCTCAATAGTCAATAGTCTAGTTCAGCAGTAAGTGCTGGTCGATTTTGACATATCCAAAACGTCATGAATGAAGCTTAGCAAGTGGTAAACAAACCGTTTTGACAAATTAGTGATTTTGTTTTGGCGATGTTGTGTGAAAACATCTGATTTTTTGCCAATTCATCGTTTGCCGCAAATGTTGTTTTTCTTCTTTCATTCGAAGAAAACAGCAAATGAAGCGCATCATGTGTCGTGATTGGTTCTGTCGCTTCAAAGACGGTGATTTTGATGTTAACGACCGTCCGCGTTAAGGGAAGGCCAAAATCCTTCGAAGGCGCTGAAATGAAGGCATTCCTCAATGAGGATCCGTGCCATATGCCAGAACCTGCTTCAGCACTAGGAGTTACCCGCCAAGCCATTTCCAAGCGATTTCATGCGTTAGGAATAATTTAAAAACAAGAAACTTGGATTCCTTATGACTTGAAGCCAGGGGACGTTGACCGTCGTTTTTCGCCTGTGAACAACTGCTCCAGCGACAAACAAACGGTATGGACTTCAGTTGATACCATTGAATCGAGCACTGTGCGAAAAGTGACCACAATATGAGCAGAGGCACGAAAAATTGATTCTTTAGCATGACAACGCTCGGCCTCACGTTGCCAAGCTCGATAGAACCTACCTGGAAACGCTTAATTGGGAAGTCATACCCCACCCGCGTTATTCCCTAGGTATTGCATTGTCCGATTATTACTTGCTCCGTCCGATGGCACATGGTCTGGTTGATCAGCAGTTCCGCTCATATGAAGACATCAAGACATGGCTTAGTCAAAATATAAACACTTTTACCATAACTGTAGTAAGCGATGGGCAATACTTTAAGTGATTCATTTGTACCCATTTTTTCATAATAACTTAGTTGCGCACCTAGTACATATCTTTTTCTTTTTTTCCTTCATATCTTTTTTCATATATTTACCTATATGTTTAGCTATATGTATTTTCTGTGTATATTTCCTTCTGTGGAAATAAATCAATGGAGTTCCACTCAATCTCTAGAACTCAGCACTTATTTCCTTTCACAAGCCTTAATGTTCACATGTATGTATCATCTTGTACGTATTCACATTGGTAGTTTCATTTTAAATATACTTTAGGTTTGACTAAAAACAAAAGAAAAAAAAAAAAACGGATTTATTTGATTCAGTTAAATTTGAGGTGCGAGAACCGGCTTCGGAAGAGTCGTGTTGGTTCTTTTTTATCGCAAGCGTTTATAATTGCAAGGGACGTACTAATGGCATGGTGATCTTCACAATGGCATCCTTTTTTATTCTGGCAATCTCCAACGTGTTCTCATGGTTATGGCAGAATGCAATTGTAACACAAGTTAAAAAAATCGTCGTGTTCCCTTGAGTGCTCCGTGCACTCAGTTGAGCGTACTAACATAACTTACTGCATTTAAGGTAGGCCAATTATTTGCACAGGTAGAAGTATATGATATACTTTCAGACGGTCCCTGCTCGACCGCACCGTTACAAGTCAAACTTAGCTCCAGACTACTGAATCGGAGAAATGGATCACAGCGCGTGTATTATGGCCGGTGCACCATGCATGTCACTTGATCCTATTACACTGGTTCACGGGAACATGTTCGCATTTGAATAAACTGAGTCAGCGAATCTTGCAATGTTTCGCTGTCACGCTTAACATATATGACGTGACCTGCATGTGCCATGTTAACCACTAGTATTAAACCATATTGAAAAAATAAGATGAAAATAAATGAAATCTTATCCAAAAATGTTTTTTTTTTTATTTTCAAAAGCAATGTATTCCAACCGAAAATATCAAAACGCATTTATTTCAAATGTGTTAGACTCAAAACATACTCTATTCCCTATACTGACTTTCATAACTAGGTACTCTATTCCAAAATGCATAATCAAATCTTACCTAGACGTTTTAACTTTCAATAACAAACTGTGCGAACTACACCCAATTCACAATGTAGCTAGTGCTTACTTTACCATATCGAGTAGAAACACAGCAAACATATGGTACAATTCATAATGTTACTCCAAGCTTCCAATCAGATTAGCATCGTAAATATCGTAAACGCAACTGCAGAGCGAAAGTAACCCTACTATCAACTTCTGCACAGGTTAAGTTATGGTGTAATGTATTTACTCTAAATGGGTAACCTTCAATATATGGCATTTTACGATTATAATGGTTTTCTTGTCTTCCTGGATGACAAAATTCAATAGACTAAACAAGTTACGTCAAACACCTCTAAGGCGCTAACGGCCGTCTAGCAGTGCAAAGGAGCTATTAGCAAGACATGAAGCCTTCACCGAGAAGGGTGCTCTGAATCTACATGGCTATGATAAGGCCAATTATATTCTATGCTACGGGTGTCTTGTGAAATAAGCTCTTACGAAAATACGTGATTGCTGCTTTGACCAAACTTTGAAAAACAGTCTGACTGGGCTGCATGGGGGATTTTCCTAGAACACTTGGCTCCGCTCTAGACACATTGATAAATCTCCCTCCCCTTGATTGATACATAATGGGCTGCACGTTCAAAGTATCTGGTGCTACACACACTGGAGCTTTGATAACCTTGCGGTCCGACTGTCTTATGATTCTGGTCTTATGGAAATGCCGTATAACGCAATGAAACCAGAACTTCTGCTGCGAAAAAAATATGAAATCAAACGAAGCTTCGTAGTTCAGCTTGACTCTTGAATATCGCATGGTGTCGTGTAGTGTATCTTGTATGGTATTTTTCCGTCCATTTGACGAAGCTCCTTGTATTCCTTTTAACAATTGAAATACTCCTTGTGCTGTAAGAAGCTATGGATATGTTCTTTACTTTGCGAAATGCTCCTCCCAAGAAGAAGCCAACCTAACTATCATTCCTTTGTAATTGGGGGTTTTTCATCATCACCGTGTCTAATGTATCTTAAAATAAATTCAGGATAAACATCACTGCCCGGGAGAAAATCAACAGTCGTAGACTTATCGAATGGTGGATCATCTAACTTTAAGCCCTCAATGTGTTCGCAATTTTGCAGAGCTAAAGATTTGGGTGACAAAAGACCAGGAATTAAACACATAGACTGGGGTATTTGTCTCAAAAGGTGCTACCAGCGACCCAAAGGTAAGACTTTCTCGTACATAACGTTGACATGAACCACTGCTAATTTTTTCCAATCAAGATATCTTAATCAGTGTTCGCTGTCAATGAAGACCTAGCAATTGAACAGCTGCTTCGGTAATAAACGTTGCTTTAGATCTAGGATCGACTATTGCCGTAAGATGAAAATAGTTTCCATTTGATTTGATGACCTGACTCGAACTACTGTTGTTTCCAGAAGAACACTTGGCTGATGAACTTCAGAAAAGACATCTTTACGTTGGTTGGTATTTATTTTTGTATAAAAAGTTTGTAACCTAATAGTTGTATTTGCATATTTAGTTGAAGGTTTTAACCTGTTGTTATAAACGTGCAGCAGAGAATGGTGTGTCTGCACGCATACTGCTTCGACATTGGTTCGTCTTATGATAGTACGCCAAACAGTTCTGACAAACCTTGATTATGTTTACTGCCTTAGATCGTTCACAGATCTTTATGTCAATAAACTTTTAATAAGTCTGAAGTGAGTGTTGAACTCTACCTCATACCTAGTATGCAAACTGTTTCTTTCCGACGTGCGACACCGTTTTCTTCTCTACAGAATAAGCTTTGTTTGAAGAGGAACCACTGTCCTTTATGTCATTAGCTCCAGCTATTGCTTCCAAAGTCCGAAAACGCGTTTCCAGGAACTCTGTGAGTTGTGTTGATGTAGGAACCTCCTTCAAACTCTGTAACTTCTCCTCCCACACACGCTGAGTAAAAACAGGGAATTTTTGTACCAAGATGTAAATCAATACGTCATCCCAAGAACTAACCGGCAATTAGTTCTCCAGGGCAAGGAAATATTTCTGGGACCTGTACAATAGAGACTTTATATTACTTAAATGCTGACTTGGCATTGTCGACCGCATCGACCAATTCACTTCGGTAAGTGAAACATGTTTTTTGCAACAGATCAAAAATTTTATCAAAATCTTCGTCAGAAGGGGTAAGGTCTGGGCTATAAGGCGGGTGGAGTAAGACTTCCCATCCACTGTTTTTCAAATAGTTCTTAACCGGAATAGCAACATGGGGCCGAGCGTTGTCATGATGGAAAATTATTGCCTCGTGTCTGGTCGCATATTCCGGGCGTTTTTCGGCTACTGCTCTCTTCAAACGGATTAATTGTGTTCGGTAGCGTTGTCCATTGATGGTTTCACCCGGTTTTAGCAGCTCATAATACAGCACACTCATCTGATCCCACCAAATACAGAGCATTACCTTCGCGCCATGGATATTCGGCTTTGCCGTTGATTTGGCTGGTTGGCCGGGTTTCACATATGCTTTTTTGCGCTTTGGGTTGTCGTAATGGATCCATTTTTCATCACCAGTAACAATCCGATAGAAAAATGACTTCCTTTTGTGGCGTTCCAGCAGCATTTCGGACATGCAAAACCGCCTTTCGACGTCTCTCGGCTTGAGTTCATGTGGAACCCAATTTCCTTGGTTTTGAATATATCCAGCTGCTTTTAAACGTTTTGAAATGGCTGCTTAAGTGACACCCAAAGATTCTGCGAGCTCTTCTTGTGTTTGGCAACAATCTTCATAGAGTAATTCTTCCAGTTCTTCATCTTCAAACTTTTTTGGCTGCCCAGGACGTTCATCATCTTCCAAGCCAAAATCGCCACTTTTAAATCGTTCAAACCACTTTTGGCACGTTCGCTCAGCTGGCACATGTTCACCATAACCTTCCACCAAAATACGATGACTTTCAGCAGCAGTTTTCTTCATATTAAAGTAATGAGGAAGAACGGTAAAAACACTTTTTCAGGCACAAAGTTCGACATATAGGGTTTTCCAATAAGGACATAATAACTTTGATTTTAATTTGTGAACGGACTCTTTCACTAATCATCAAACTGTTAGTTTATTCAGTAAACTCAACATTTTCACCATGGTAAGGTACACTGAAGAGCTACATTCTCCGATTGGGTTCTGGAGAAGATGCGCCAAGATGATGAATTTCATCGCAAAATCATCTTCAGTGACGAAGCTCATTTTTGGCTCAATGGGTTCGTCAATAAGCAAAATATGCGTTATTGGTCGGGTGAAAACCCACATGTGCTTCATAAATCACCACTTCATCCACAAAAACTAACTATTTGGTGCGGTGCATGCCATATACCCAGTCTGCACTTTCACTTTTTTATTGTTTAAAATGTTTAATGTTTTGTGTAGTAAATTAGTATCCGACTCGAATGACAAAACGTTGAGAAGTGTAGGGTTTTTAACTATCTGTTTAATAGAATGGAGTTAGAAAAATGTGGTTTTAAAATGAAACACGTATTTTCTTTTTCAAGTAACAGCAAAAAGAAAGTTAATTTATTCTGCCGAAAATTACATCCATTTATAACTTTAAAAGTGTAATACATTCGTCTAATAAATCAAAATCTTACATTACGTTTATTTTTTTACATTGACATTTGAATTTAATTTAAGCTTAGTATCAATAATTATTACAATCTCAATAAAAACTAACTTAAGTCTAGTGTAATTGAAAAAACATTGAATATGGTATGCTAACTGAACTACGTTGAATGCTTTGTCATCCATTAATATAGCTGTTTGTCATTTTTTTCCTTAAGAATTTTTAACTATTATAGCTTTCTTACCAATATCTTTACTTTGTATGACGAATATTTTCCTCTTTAGGAATAACATTGTTAGAGTAGTATGCAGTTGTTACTTATTTACGTTTGATTTTTGTATAAGTTGGCTTGAAAATTCGTTAATAATTTGAAATATAAATTCTAACATCACTATTCTGCTGACCTGAATGTATGGTTGATAAATGTTTTCAGTCATTTATATTATTTTCAACGGAAGAATTTGTATAATCATTTTTAATTTTTTTTTTGTTTTTATAAAAAATATAAAGTCAAAGTTTTTTAATACGCCTCGTATATTCGCTGGAATCCCTTTTTAAAAATAAATATTTTTTATTTCAGAACTTTTTACGTAAAACGACAAAACTTAAAAAAAAAAAAATAAATAAATTTTGAGTTGCGTCATGATTAAGTTATTATATATTAAATAAGTACGAATGTAAGTGTACACGGTGTGGGATATTATTGTATTATTGCATGGATGGATTTGTTCCTCTCACACTCTATATTTATTTGTAAAGCGAAGTACATATCTTATTGTGCGAGAACACTTTTCAGTTCAGCGGTTTTTTGTGCTTGCTTTGTTATGCAAGATACAAATTACAATTCAATTAAAATTATTATTAAACTACAGTCGATTTAAATATAATACAATTGGAGATATGTACATAAATACTTAAAGAACTTACACATAAGCAAGGATTTGAATAACTTTTGAAAGGAACATAAAAAAAATTGTATTAAAGGTGTAATTGAGTTCTTCACAGAAAAAAAAAAAAACATAGCTAAGAGTTAAGAGTATCTATGACAAGTGTTACTTATTGGTTTAGTTTTACCATTACAGCTATAATGATGTCTAAAAAGCAAATAAATTGATTTCTATTAGTTCAATTCAGTTCCTGGATAATTTTTTCACTTCTTCATTCAAAAGCACACAAAAACACATGAGCAATGAAATCCGTACACAATTCAATACAAAAACTTAATATACTCCTCATTTATACATATATATATATGTATGTATGTGTGTCTGACTGTAGGAGAAAGTAAGTGAACCAAATGCATCTTCGCCACTTCAAATTAATTTCGGCACGGAGAAGATATCCTGTACCCAGCTCTTGCTGTCTGCTTTTACAATGAGGGACAGTATATCGGATGGTATCCTTTCCATAGCGCTATAGATATACATACTTACATGTGTAGATAGCAGTCAGTGTGTTTTTTTTTTTATAGTGTGCACCGCACCTAACTAACTTCATGAAATTTCAAACTAGAAGTCCTAAGGGAATTTTGCAAAACTTTTGTAATTATTAGTAACGTTGGACTTTTCCCGTTACTCTGCTTTCGGATCTGTTGGTGAACAAGTTCTACTATGTACCTACTCTACTTGATCGTCGAAACAGGACTCGGAATGGCATCGTTCCTAAGGAGAAGATATTTCTATTCACCTTATTTGTCCAAGGGATGTTCCATGTAAGTTAAAAACGTGAACTTGGGGTCAATTAAGTGTGTCAAAAGCGTGTGCCTAAAAAAAAAAAATAGTGACTTAATAGATACTCTAATGTTTACAAATATTTTATATATCTTGTATATGAATGAATGTATCCATTTAGATGTTTGCATTGTATTATTATACTCGTTTGATAATTAATGTTACCAAAGTCGAGTTTAGTTTCTGCTTCAACTCATAATTCAATTCACTGATGTACCTGCTTTTAAGATTCGTATGTAGCTAATATTCTTCATTTGTCTTCTTGACTCTTGAAATTCAAATTCATGAGTGGAAATTGTTTAATTTTTTTTTTCAAGTCGGTATATTTAAATTTCATTTAAATGTTTTTAAGCAAAATATATCCTGAGTGAGAAGCTTATATCGAGGTATAACATATATGAATCAAATGACCAAAAGGGTTGGAACTGAGACAAGGAAGACTATTAATTAATACACAAACAAATCTCATATCGTAGAAGAATTATTGTATAGAATGGGATGTAGATTCCACAAGGTCGCATCGCGCCTTTAGATTTTTAGCCGAACGCATGTATCACTTGCTACTTAGCTGTAGCCAAATTGCAAATATCAAGGTACAACGAGCATTGAATATGAATATGAATCTTCATGATTAACCCGAATAGTGACACTTATTTTATAACAAAATCGGTACAACTTACTACTCACTCACCCAGAATTTCAGATCTATTTCTGTAAAGCATGGAGGAAATTTTGACAAATATTTATATTGTCATCGAAAATATCTTAATAGTTTTTCAAAATACTCTCCATTATGATCAATATACATTTGCATGCGTTTGATTTGCCAAATCGGGGTTACACAGCGGATGACCCATCAATTCGACGGTTCGACGGTTCGACGGTTCGACGGAGTGCTCAAAAAATCACTTGCTTGACCCGAACAGTGATAACTCTCATTATCGTGGTGGAAAATGGTCCATGTGTGTTGTTTACTTTTTCTTATTGCTCCAAAGACTTCTTGCAAACAAATGGTGGTGTGTATGATGTTTATGTTGATCGTTTTATGTTCTTCTAATGGCGGGGTGGCGACATGATCGGGTTTTCCGAAGAAATAGGCAACTATTTGTCAACTTTTCTTGGATTCGGTTCATCTTGAAAGATTTTTTAGTTTTGGGCACATATACATAGATCCATGTTACGTCCCCTGTTACGATCGAAGCACCGCGATTGATTTTTTTCAACATTTCTATGAATCGACACGAGCTTTTTTTTGAGCGATTGTTAAATTTTGGCCTTTTTGATGGCTAAGTTTTAATGCAATATTAAACAAACTTCCAATATCAGTTGAGGCTCAGCATCAATTTTTTCTGGCTCGACAACCAATATTGAATGACTTTGACGAATTTCATACCGGAGCGGATGAAAAACTTCATCATAAAAAGCCGAAGCGAGTTGATCGGCGTTATTGTTATTGTTATTGTAGAGTTATTCCAAGTCGAAAATCATAATCATTGCACGATTTGATTCCATTTGTAAAAAACGCAAATATCACTCATATGACAAAAAGTTGTGAACACGAGTAGCACTAAAAATGTTAAACTTTACGATACTGATACAAATTTGACGTACCTTCATTGGTATTGCAATTTCTCTATCTGAATCTGAAAAAGCAATTCTACGTAAATTGAGATTTCCTCAGAACTCTGGTCTAAATGCGGTGATAGATCTCTTCAATCTTGATATTTATAAATATCATAGACTGCACTTTTTTTTCGTTGTCTGCTATATAGTTTGCACTACAATTTCAATAACAGTGTACGAGTTATGTTACACTATCAACATCACCCATTAACTCTTACAAACCGTGAGAAAAAAAATCAGCACTTTTCAAATTATTTATATTTTTGTTCATATAAAAGTTATAGTGAAAAAAGTTATTTTACCTTATTTCAATTATTCATTGCTTATGCTTCTAAATAACTTTTGTAAATATTTGATTTTTTTTACATCGAAGAGAATTAGGTTATTTAAGGAAGTAGTCCGGTGTGACGGGTTCTTAAATCTTAAAAATATGCCCCAAAATTTTCATACAGAAATTTTTAATATTTTCAAAGTTATAGCCAAAAGACGACAGCGCGCCGTAGTGAGTATGAAAGTGTGTCAATACTTTAAATCCGTATTTCTCGAAACCATGTTTTTGATATTTTGGGGAAGCACTGACTCAAAACTATTCAACCGATTTCAACCTGTTATTCTAAACATGCATGGTTAAATACGTAACCTTTAACACATTAAATTTTTATAATAATAAATTAATTTTTTTAAACAATTTTTCAACGAAAAAAAATCGGATTTTAAGAATCATTTTTTCACAAGCCCGTCTTTTTTTAATAAGCATATTATTGGTTAGTTCATAATAATAAAATCTACAGAACAATAGTTTCTTTAATTTTTTTATTTCAGATGACTGCGGAAGGCTCTGTGCTTCCCTAAAACAGCTCACCTTTTTTTCGGGATAATTTGATATAAATAATTATAAACAAATTAATTGGGTCATACCGGATTACTACCTTAACTACTCGTATTTTCTGTGCCTTAACGTACTCGCGCTCTCCTTTGATATAATTTACTCAGTCATCTTGAGCTGTGTAAGACTACATTTATCGCCGGTGCTCATCGATAACAGAATAACATTTGCAGTGAAAAAACATCGTTACTCTGATAATTTATCGGATATGTACTAGGTGGGGTGAAAAGTAACCTCCTTGGGAATGAAAAAAAAATTTTTTAAATGTTTTTTTTATTTTATTCAATATAGCCCCCTTTTAGTTTGATACACTTATTCTAGCTATTTTCCAATTTCTTAATCCTGTGCGAAAAATAATTTTCCGGAAGGTCTGCAAAATACTCCTCCGTATCGTCGATGATTTCCTCGCGTGAGCTGAATTTTTTATTAATGAATCATCTTTTGAGGTTTGGGAAGAGATAATAGACCGAGGGAGCCAAATCGAGCGAATACGGTGGATGCGACAGCAATTGGAGCCGTAAGTCATTGATTTTAACCGTGGTTGCGATGCTCTTGTGCGCTGGTGCATTGTCTTGCAAAAACAAAATTTTTTTTCGCTTCATGTGAGGCCGCTTTGCAGCGATTTCGGCCTTCAATCGGTCTAATAGTGCACAGTTATACTCACTGTTGATGATTTTCATTTTTCGAGGTAGTCCACGAAGAGTATGCCATGAAAATCCCAGAAAACCGACGCCATAACCTTTCCGACCCATCGAGCATCCCTCGGCCGCTTACCGCTACCAATTGACGCCAAAAGTCCGCCCGATTCCGCATTAGTAAGTCCAAACACTCTTTCGAAGTGCTCTCGCGTTCGTGTTTTTGGTCAGGAGTGAGTATGCGCGGCACCCAGCGGCAGGATGACATTTTCATATGCAAAATATTACCCAAAATATGGCGTGTGCGCTCAATACTATTCTTTGTGGTATCTGCCAGTTCGCGCACCTTCACTTTCCGCTCAGCCAACACCATTTCATGTATTTTTTTGACATTGTCCTCTGTAACCGCATCGGAGGGCCTGCCGCTGCGGACTTGATCGGTAGTGGAGTTCCGGCCACCACAAAACTCTCGAAACCAATATTTGACGGTGTAATCTGAAGGAGCATTAGCCCCATAATATTTCTTTTGTTTTGTTTTCCTTCATAATGTTTTATGAGAGAATGAAAATCGTTTTTGTCCATTCTCAACATGATGCCAAGCACGTTAACAACAATCAGCTGTCAAAACAAAACTAAATTCCGTATCGAACGGACTTCAAGGCAACATAACCTTTCTTGCAGTAGCAGCTCATTCTGGCGGTCAATGAGGTTAATTCTCTAGTATATCGTATATGTATACTCGCATATCGACGGTGATTGAAACGCTTGCCTTAATTAAAAAAGGCAACTGAAATGAGGGTTAATTGATTTCCAAGTTAAAAAATCTGACGTATATCAGGCATTAAATGTACCGCATACAATTAAGCATTCGTCACAGTTTGAAGGCAAACTTGGATATTAAAAAAATATCTAATGATATAAAGGTTGTTTGTTATTCTATTGACACATTTCACTCAGTGATCAGTTTGACAAATTAAATACTGAAAATTGGCAATTTTCCACTCATGATCTTAAAAGTAAAATAACGATATGTACATACATAGATTCTCATCTAAAAAGTGCATGAAAAAAATTTGCTCAAAAGAATTCATCAAATCCTTTGAAAGTGTTCCAGCCTTATCCGGCAAGCAACAAGTTCAATAATACAACTGGCAACATTCATTTGAATAACAAAAATAAAATGTTCACAACTGAAAAGCTAATCCCGATAGCAATGGACATGATTTCGAAATGATCTCTTTGTAAAAGTAAAATCGATCAATTTAATGTTATTACACATTAAGTCACTGTTGGCATTGCTTTAGTAATTGAAACTTGGCTAAAGGAAGGCTTACATTTATCAACCGCCAAATTCATATGTTATCGATATGATAGAATCAATAGAGTAGGTGGGAGTGTAGCTATTTTTTTAAGGAGACCAATTTAGCATTTGCTTTTATCCAAAGTTAAAACTACTTGCATATAAAAAATTTTGAGAATTTCCGTAAAGCTAAGTAATCAGAAAAGTCTTAGGAAACATCTCCTAAGTTCAAGTTGTTCACATTGAATGGTGATTTTATAGTTGCCAGGAATATTAATTGCTAGGATGGCAAAATATTATGTCAAGTTTGTATCTCACTTTACCTGTTTCCATGTTATAGCCTCCTTATCCAAACTTTTTCAAAATTTTGACGTCACCCTTCCGTTTTTGACAACTATACTATTGATCTATCAAATTGAATACAATAATAAAGCCGATATGTTTTAATGAACTGGGTTTGGATCACAACCCAGTCTTATGCGAATTCTTATTTCGGGTGTAAGGAAAGTGGAATATGAGCAAGACATAACAGAAACAACAAACGGTTTGATATAAACTTAAGTCTTCGGAATATTTCAAACCACTCAGAAGACTTTACTTGTAAAGGTAATTTAGATTATTTCAAATTTTTTGGATCAAATTCTAGATGCTGTTTATTAATATATATTATGTATACCGAAAGTTCCCAATAAAGGCGATATTGTAAAAGTACCGTCATACGTTTTTGACTTATTCAAAATAAAAATATATACTAAGGGTGTTGGTAAATATATCACCAGCGTTATTTCAGATATAAATTTTTACATAAAAATACGCTTATTTCCAAGCTATTATATGAACAACGCAACAACGAATGGAATAAAAAATTAAGTTCCCTTGAAAAAATGCAAGACCTTTTTAGAACATTGTAAAGGTTTAAAATAAAAGCAGACAACTACGTGTTCTCAGTCATTAATACAATACCATCTGTTCAGGTGTAGATAAAGCTAATGCGCTTGCATTCAACTTGTTGGCGGTAATTTGGGAGATGATACAGTTCTGCTAGTCAATAGAACTATCGAAAATTTCTTACACAACAATCATTAACAACCATCAGTTTTATAGAATTTTATAAGAATATGTAAAACTGGAACACTTAACTTTATAAAACAAATTTATTCTTTAGTCAATTACCCAAATCAGGTATCAGATTTATAACATTTCCATAAACGATTGCGTGAAAATTTGATATTTTCCGAATAAATAGAAGATTTCTTAAATTATTTTAATACCAAAATCTACCAAGCTTCCCGAAAATACTGATAGTTATACGCCAATAAGTTTAGTAAGCAGTTATAGTAAAATTTATGAAAAGGTTAAAAATCAAAAAAAAAAAAAAATAAATAAATAAATAAATCTAAATGCATCTTAGTCAACAACCTTTACCCGAAAGAGTTATTTGTCCTTAGACCTTTTTACAGTACATCATACCATTTATCCAAAATTTTTCACCATATCAACATGTATTACTTAATAAGTAAATTAGCTGGATTTATCCTACTTGATATTGAAAAGGCATTTGACAACATTTGGCATAATGGTCTTTTACATTAAATGATTAAGTTAATCTTTCCTGTACACTTTGTCTACAGTTTCTAGATAGTTGTTTTAAAGTACACGTTGACAGTGGTATCTTTAAGTTAGTATACCTTCATGAAAGTGTCTATCAGGGTTCAGTTCTTGGGCCTATTTTATACAACCTGTAAACGTCGGATTTTTCATGTATGGTATATAATATATTCTCATAAATCCTCCTTGGAGAATTCGAATGGCATTTTACACTTTTCACTTTTTTCAGACTTTGTTCCTTTAATATTTATTTTAATATTATTTTATGTGCACGCTATCAGTCTTAGCATAACCTCTGCTCTTTTCAGTATCGACCACCGACTCGTGTCACTATGATCTGTCAAAGTTGAAACGCGGCCAATAATCAAAGCTCACTGAGATATAACATTGTTATTCACATATATACAATAAAACACTTCTATTTTCGCACTGTAACAAGCTTTGTTAAGTGAAAAAGATTTGAATCGGGTTTTCTATGTCCTGTTCCTACTTTGAAAATGGAATCTGAGATCTTTTCTAAAATTCTGTATGGAACAATTTTTAATTCGTCCATTTTTTTCCTGTTCAACCGATTGCCATTTTCAATGTACACAGAGTCTTCCACCTTAAATTCGTAACGGTTTCTGTTTTTGTCAAACATTTTTTTGTTTTAGTTATGAGATTTTATAGTAACATAAACATTACTATATGTTTTTCTTGTTTTAATCTATCTGATAATATATCAATATTTTGTCCTTCTAACAAATATTTTGGGGAAAACCTGTCACTGTGTTCCATTTTATTATATTTGTTGGTACATTCATAAGCAATAGTTGTACAGGCCAAATAGTTTTTTTTTTTGGTTTAATCTCTCATTTAAGCCTTTCGAAAATGCTGCATTTACAGCAGTGAAGATAATGGGTATATTTTTTTATACTAAAATTTTTTTAAAATCATTTGAATTTATTCCTGGATATTGACCAGATAATATCAGACCAATTTTATTTTCCTTAGTTCCTTTTTTGACCAGTTTTATAAAATCGTTCGAGTTTTTGACGTCATAATCTCGTGAAATGATCTACCAGCAGGTGTAGGTAGGTCTTTGTAGAACGCGATCCACCAAATCAGCCAATGGTATCAATAGATACCATTCTATTTTAAAAGGGTAAGTTGCAGGTCCTAAGTGGGACATCAGACCAAATTGATATTTACCTCCGGATTTATTCCTAATCTCACAATTTTCACGGAAGTTATTTATATTAAATGTTAAGTTTGCTGTGTAGAATGATTTAATTTTATTGCTCATCTGTTAAATTCCATATGACAGAAATGATAGGGTATATTTTCTATATTTTTTTACTAAATTCCTCAGTTAATACAATCTTTTCCTTTTTTTCTATCTTCTTATAAAATATCGTATTCTTTAATTTTATGTGACTATTATTTTGTTTTATATCTTCGTTGGCATTTTAATCATTTATGATCTTCTTCTTCTTCTAATTTTATTAAGTTTACAATTGCAAAATTTTCATCCTCATTCTAATATGGTTCTAATACAGGGTTTCTGCTTAGGCTATCTGCCTCTATTTTATATTTTCTGGGGAATATTTTGTGATAGATAATATGTAAGGTCTCCCAATTTTTCGTCGGTTCTAGCCTTAATATGCATTTTCTCTAGAGGTTTATGATCAGAAAAGAACCGAAAATTTTTTTCCTATGAGCCAGTACTCCCAATATTTTACTAAAATATTAATTGCTAAACATTCCAGATATACCATAAAGCTTTTTCTTTTTTTTCAGAACAAATTGCGTAAAGGATCTAAAATTTTTGATAAGTTTGGCACATACTTTCCATAGAAATTTATTGCCGTATATTTTTTTTCGTTTTTGGAACCGGGAAATCATTGATCGCAGTTAAATTGTGTTTTTTTAATTATAAGACCTAAATTTTTCACAGAGTTTTGAGCAAAGTGACATTAAGAAAATTAAAGTCTTCCTGTAATATTGCTTCCAATAATAGTGATAAGTGATTGATATGTTCTTCAGCGAACTCTGATGTTTACAGCGAGCTCAGATAGTATATATTTTTTTATGATATTACTTACAAAGCATTCTGTGAAAAATAGCTGCTAAAGTTTTTAGTCCAAATGGAAAGCAGGTACATTGGAAATGACCTTACTGACTAACAAATGCGGTTTTTTGTCTCTTTTCAATTTTCAATGGAATTGATCAAAATGCTGAATTAATATCTGGTCTTGAGAAATATTTACAGTTTCTTGTTTTGCCCATCAAATCTTCTATTCTTGGAAAAGGTTGCGACTGTGGAACAAAAATTTTATTCAAATCTCGAAAATCTATACATAGTCTAGATTAGAGAAAAAGGTCTCTTTTATAGGCCTAAGTTACCGGGGCTGTAAAAGGTCTATGAAATCCTTCAATTATATTTTTTTGTAATAACTTAGATACCTGATGTTCTTTTTCTTTCTTATTTTTCATGGTGCTCCTGTATGGTCTTTTACAACAATATTAATCTATTAATAAATCAATGTGCGCTTCGTAGCCTGTTACAGTGCTTATATCATACTTATCTTTAGCAAATATTGACTTATATTTGCATATTAAATCCTCTATTGCTGATTTTTTTTTCAAGTCCAGATGATTAATAGAAATGTCAAAATTGACTGATTCTATGTGCTCGTTAAAATTGATTTTGTATTGATCCTCATTATTGTTTTTACATATAATTTCTTTTTCTTTCACATGTTTACCCAAGCTGCTGGGAATAGTTTTGAATTTTTTTCTCAGTATTTGCTTTTCATTTTTTAAAAAGTGGTTATTTTGTGTAGTTTCTAATTTTTCATTTTGAGTAAGACAAATTTTTTTATGCCGTCTAATCCAATAAGGAAGTCGTAATCGAAATTTTCTTGTTCTATGACAAAAACGTTAATATCTTAATATTTTAGTATTTAAATATTTTAATATGTTAATAGATTTTTAGCTTTACAGTTAGTTAGTTTCCTATAGTTTCTTTCACACCGTTAATCGTTTTTTATATTTGAATTATTATGAAAATCTTTAATCGGTTTATTTATGCACAATAATTTTGAATTTATTAAAGACACATTTATTAAATTCCTAATAATTCTAGACTGTCATTTAAAAATTAGTTAACTTTGATTAATGGTGGAATTATTAGTTTCTTGGATATATTTCATTTAGTTCGATTTCTAGTTGTGAATTGTTAACCATCCTTATCTGATCTCCTTATGGCCTATCATTATTTTTACCTTGAACCAGCATATAGAATCTGGATAATATCTAATCCCTTTACTTTCTTTTCACAGATACGACATGGTTTGTGTTTTTTTCTTTCATTGTGTTTTCAAACACAAATTTTTTTTCTGAGCTCTTTTTTACTACTAAATATTCTAAGCATCTGATGTTATTAAATAAGCCCTCAGTTTGCTTTAAGTTATTTCTATCAGTTTTGTCCGACATAAAATTTGGTAGACCGGTTGCATTAAGATCAATTAGTGTGGTTGTATCTGTTGATTTATTGACCTTTAACAGCAGTCTTTCCTTTTTCAATGCATATTCTAGTAGTGAACCTTGCCTATATTTGAATAATATCTGATAGGTGACCACCCTTTGTCTGCATACGTTTCGAAAAAGCTAACCTACAAGATTGATCATTTTGAATCTACATTTTGTTTTAAAAGCATAGAACGGTACCAGTCAATGCATGAATGTTCCAGAAATAACTTTAAGGCTTCAAGGAGATGTGTCTTCTTCTATACCTATACGAGCACATTCCACATCAAAAGAATTCAACTATTGGGATGAATTTGAATTTTTAGGACTGAATTTTTATATCAAAAATTTTTCTAACACATTTTTCAAGTTGTAAGTATTGGGTGTTTCTTTTTTTTTTATCAGTAAAACTTTCCAGAATTCTTGTCAAAACATATTCTGAAATACCAGCATTGGGCAGCTCTTGATGTGATTCTGGTACAATCTCCTGTAGCAAGTATTGTTTGAACTGCATATTTCCCTCTTCATCCATATAAACTTTATTTATCTCTTTTGTAGTGTATTTTTTACTTTTTGATAAACTTCTGTTTTTTATGAATAGATCATGTTGTTTCACAGTTTGGTGATGATCCGGTATTAAATATATCTTCTTGTTGAAATCCGTAATTGAGGTTATACAAAATACGTTTGATTTGGATCGTCAATTTGTCTCACCATTAGTTCAAATCTTAACTTTTCTATTGTTAATAAGCCGTAAAAATGTTTTTTTTATAATATGTTCACATAAATGGAATGTCGAAACAAAATAAAAATTAATTGCTCTTAAAATAGTAGACAACTTTATTAACATCAAAACTATTGGCATCTTACTATACATTATAAGTTACGAACTGTATTACAAATCTCACCTGAAAAGAGAAAAAACATTTAAAGCTATTGTTTTACATTTTCTTCCTTTATTATTTATTTTAATATTATTTTATGTGCGCGCGATTAGTCTTGGCATAATCCCTGCTCTTGCCAGTATCGACCACCGACTTGTGTCACTATGATCTGTCAAAGTTGAAAAGCGAACAAAATGAAAGCTGAAACGCGGCTAATAAATGGCGGCAAATTCAAATTGAATGAAATGTCATGAACATCATTTACCATGACATCTTTACTTGACAACTATATGTCAAGAAAGTATTGGAAGTATCTTATATTCAGTGAAAAATAAGATTAAAAAAAAATACTCCTCATATTTTTCACTCGAAAAAGAAAAGTTTCTGCCCAGTGGTCAAATAGAAATATATGGTTCGCACGTTGCTTGGGAGCATTCCGTCATTTGAGAGTATATTTAGAAAAAACCCAGAAGCAAAACGCTTTGAAAAAAATTTCGATATCAATCAAAATGTTCTACCCTTTTATCGATATAAGATCAATGCTGTCGAATGAAAATAAAATAATTTAACATAAATTTATCTTCCAAGCTACTCTGCTTTATAGATTTCAGGAATAGGAAACTAATGCAATGAGCCACATAAAAAAACTACAAACAAACAAACATTTTAAAATAAGTTATTGAAAACAATGCTTGACTTGCTGTGATATCTCTCGACCTTAGGTATCTACAATAAAGCGAATGTGGAATTGATTTATGACAGAATAAATAAAACTAAACAAACGGTTCCTAGATAACTATGACTTTGCTGGCAATCCACTTCTAAACAATTTAAAAATTCTTCTAATTTATTTCTTGTTTGATAACTTGTTCACAATATACGTATTATTTATTTATTTATTTATCTAAGTATTTATTTATTTCATATACTTATAAATTTGTGTATTTGTTAATTAATTAATTTATTTACTTATCTATTGTTTGGTTTGTGTATTTCTCGTTTATTTTTAAAGAGAGTGTTACTCTTGCGAGTGGATCACAGATCAAGCTGCTGAAAGAAAATGTTGTTCAGCCTGCCTACTGGCTCATGAGCAGATTGAAAATAAAAAGCAACTCCAACTAATGTTGTTCATTGTGCTTTATTTAATAGACTGCAACTAGTTCATGATTCGTATCGTCTTTTTATACCTAAAATTGTAACGCGCTACGGTTTTATAAATAAAAGATTG
Source organism: Volucella inanis (assembly GCA_907269105.1). NCBI lineage: Eukaryota > Metazoa > Arthropoda > Insecta > Diptera > Syrphidae > Volucella > Volucella inanis. The sequence continues at coordinate 71,099,709 of OU026154.1, read as the reverse complement.
TACGTTGCAGTTTTCATACCCCATATTAAGAATTAAACAAAACACTGTGTTGATTTATTTTTGTTAGATATTCAGTATTAATATTTATAAGAAAAATGTAAGATAGCTGTATATTTTATATTAAGTTACTAATTTATGTGTTTTAGCATTATTACAGACATATATACATATGTATTTTGTTTCTCCGAATATTAGTTAAAATTTCTTATTTGGCATAAATTAATCAAACATTATATGAGTTGATTTAAAAAAAAAAATTTAAACTTTATTTCTTTTAAAAACCAAACTGGCAGCGATTCTGCCTCGAATAAGGACTGAACAAAATCTTAATAATATTCATAGCTTAAATACTAATTATGTGCTGAGACAAGTGAAAATCGTTGGTCGTCATGTTTCTCGCATGTTTGTTCTGATGTTACCTGATGTTGCCACGAACGTGATGGAATGTCGTTTTTGTACTATGCTCCAGTTGCAATTTTCAGCAAATACCGTGGGAGTGCTCAGGTTGAGAATTGGAGCTCTTGTTAGGTGCTTCTGAATATTTTTGTTGTTAACTTATACACACAGTTCTTATATAATTTTGTTAAGCTACTTTTGGAGTTAGCAATTACTTAAATAATTTAAATTGTTTGATCTAGTCATACATTTACAGCCATTTATTTATGAAATGTTTTCACATGTTTGCCAATTTGCTACTTGTATTCTTTTTTTTTTTAATAAAAATTTTCAACGCATTATAAATAAAGTTTCAGAAAAAAGATAAAAAGTATTATATATCTGAATTTTAAAATGCGTGATAACGGAACTTTTTGGTAACTTTTTTATAAGAAATAAATCTGTGTATATCTGAAGTAGCACAGCCAGGAAAGCCACATTATTTATAAAAGAAAGTCACTTTTTGTCAACTCCAACTCTACCAAAAGCCACATTCAAGGTCTGGAAACCAGCCTCCAAGGTAAGAAAGCCTTCTCAAAGGTCTGGAAAGCCTCCTCCAAGGTCTAGAACGCCTCGTTGCCCCTCCCGTCTCATTTTGAAAACCAAAAAGTCATTTTCAAACTTTAGGGAATATGAGGACATATTTCTGAAAGACAGCTTAAACTTACTAATAAAATAAAACACCGTATTTGAACTGTTGGCAATATCTCAGTTTACTGTAAGTCATATTGATATCCCTGTTTCATAAGCAGGAAATGTATGCACAAGTAAAAGAAAAAAATGCTAGACCAAGGCGTCATATGCACGTACAAAGACAAAGTGTCGTCTAGTTGTAGTTTTTTTTGGAGAACGTTACAAAAATCAATACAATCAATACAATCAAAAAATTAAAACACATATTAATATATGTCGTAGAAGATTCTTTGAAAACAAATTAAGAAGCTCAGAAGGGAACTTTAAAAAAGAATGGGAAATTGTAAGCTGTATAAGCTGTAAGATGATAAAGTTAACGTAACAGATCCTGTAGTTGTGCCAATAGAATGAATACTTTGCCTCAGTAGTACAGACAATTCTTGAGGCTATCCAATATCTTGCAATTCTTGTCTAGCGACGCAATTCCTAGACTGCACAGTTTCCATGAACAACTTCGTTTTCTCATCATTTCAGATTTTGAACATCTCAAAACAGACAATTCTCTCATAACCTCAAATTCTGGGGGTGACGATGGAATTTCTAGTTCCACCTAAAACGCAAGCGCTTTAAGCGTAATAGACAATGTGATTCCAATTTTCAAAAACGGCATTACTAAAGAAAAAAATAATTACAAACCGATTTCCTTACTTTTTGTTATATATACAATTTTTGAGAAAGCTAAAAAATTTTGAGTAAAAAAATTTCTTACTAAGGCTAATTTTTTTTTAGCGAAAATCAGTTTGATTTTAGAGAAAACCTTTCTTAATATTAGGAACATTCTTAGTGCTTCCAAGATCACCGATATCGGCGTTCCACAAAGTCGGTCTTTGATCCCTTATTATCCTTGATATGTAAATTCAATTTTCAGTCTTCTATTTCTCAGTTAGTTAAAGTCTTTTGCAGATGATATTGCGCTTGCTTATAGCTCTAATAATCTCATTAACCTAGTTGCTTAAACTAACTATGATGTCCATTTTTTAAGACAACGGTTTACGCAACACAAGTTAATAGAAAGCAGTAAGACTAAGCCAATGTGCTTTGGCCTTCCCACTAAAGAGTCTCCGGAAATTAACAATCGGTTAGAAGCATCTACATGTAATCGCATTTCCATTTTGAAGCAATATGCAAGTTTGAATCGGCTTTGAAAGTAGAGCTATATAACAATAATATGTAATTTAAAAGAATATGTTATTAGTCTCGTTTAGCCAACATCTTGGTCCTATTTAATAAACTGAAAATTCTGTCTGCAAGTCATTTGTATTATTTTAAATTCCTCAGATTTTTTTTTTATTGGAAGTGATTACTTGCAAAGTTCCATTAATGATACCCATAACCTTCGAAGCAATATTGGTTCCTTGGTTAGCATTCCAATTTTCCGCATTTCTAAATTAAGAAGCTTTTACACAATTGTGTCTTACAAATTACGATTATTCAATCCGCTTCCCGAAGAAATTCGAATCTTCAGACATAAGAACGATTTCTATCTAAAGTAAAATTGTGGCTTTCAAATTTCAAACATAATGAAATTGAAATTTTGTTGCACTTACTGTTTTGGAAGTAATTTCTGTTTGTAATTTTCTTGAATACTTGCAAGTTCAAATAAAATACATAAAATTAATTTCTGTTCACCCCACACTAATTTAAATAGTGTGATATTTATCACAAATTGTCTCTACCTATTTCCATAACTAATTGTAAGAATTAATATTGTAATAACAGTTATAATAAATATTATATTGAATTTGAGAATAAAGAAATTAACGACTAATATCCTACTCCACTAATTAACGAGGTTTTAGACAAGCTTGAAAAAGGTATCTACTACACCACACCCGATCATCACATTTCATTTTTTCAGATATGAGCTCTGTGGACAGAAAAGGAATTTACGAGTACTCCGAATACCTTTTGGTTTAAAGAATACACCATCAGCTTAACAAAAAGTCATGAACAATTTTTTGAAAATCTGTAATGTAAACTTTGTTGTTTCTATATTTCAAAATTCTTGATGAAAAACTTAAAAAAAATCACAGACTCGACTTTCAAAATTTAGTTAGTTAGAACTGAATTTAAGCATAAGAAAATAGATTTTATATGACATTCAGACATAAAATGCCAAGCCCTGATAAAATTCTTGCCGTTCAAAATTTAACTGATGGTGTCTGAACGTACAAGTAGATAAAATCAAGTTTAGGTTTTTTAAGTTATTAATGAAATCCTTTACGCCTGCCATAACAAGGAAACTCAGTTAAATTAACAAATGACTATAACAGCTGCTTCGAACAATGGAAGTAATTGCTTGTTAACGACGCTCTTCCCAATAGCTTGATTCATTTGTACTCAACACCAGCGCAAGTTCCGGTACAATTGAGAATGATAAAGAAATTGTTAATGCCAGTCAAGATTTTGTCACCTCCAAAATACATTTTTGGCATTTGAAAAAGATCCTCTAACTGTAATGTAGTAGGCAAACAATTATGTTAGATCCTAAACGCTTAATGGAGAATTAACTATCATTACCTATGATAGATCAATACCATTTCAAACAGGTCTTTTCTAAAAACTAGTTAGTTGCGGGTAAACCTTGAGGAACTTGACGATAAAATGAGAAATCCAAGTATCATAGATTTGAATGAAGTTATATTAGTGACAATAAAAGCAACGATCTCAGCAGCACGATCACATTTATGATTTCAAAAACTTCATCCAAATGAATTCAACATTCAATAGTTCTTCACTAAACATAGATGCTTTTCCAAGTTATCTTGAGAAATAAACGAAAGTGTATCACCCAACTTCTCGAGAGAAATTATTAAAATATTTTTTTATTAGTCAGGTAAACAAAATAAACTTATTTCTGACAGCCGTAATAACAATCATCTTAGGAGTGTCAGCGAAATTCCCCTTTATTAAAAAAGAAACAAACAAATGATGTAGTTATTATGACAAAAACCGGAAAATATTCAAAATATTAGTAGTTAGGTGTTATTAGAAGCCATAGATGAAAATTTTTTCAGATTTTGGCCATTCCATAAAACGCTTTCAACTGATTGCTGCTATCCTTCTGCTGCGTGAACCTGTCTGTGTGTACGTGTGAATTGCCAACAACGTCAATTCCTCCCACATTTTACACAAAAATGTCATCCATATTCCACATCCATATACCAGTTTACAGGTTGTATTTGTTGGGTTTGCTGTCTATTGTAGTTTAGTCCATCTAAGTTAGAAGCTATAAACACAATAAGGGTTTGCTTAGATTAACGGTTTACCCAATAAATTAATATCTGACCAAAGATCATAACAGTTTCCATACAATCTCGTCGACAGACGAGCTACAAATTCCCAGTAGAATGTGTATATTTCACACCCGAAAATTACAAATTCATATACAAACAAAATAGAAGCAGAGACTCTTCTCTCAAGTTTACTTAGTATGTATTACAATAATATAAGTAGAAGATACAAAGTTTTAAAAAAAGTCCCGTAAAGGGATTGCTATGAATTTATAAAAGCATGATATTTGCTTGGTAGAGAGAAGAAAATGTTAATTATTTAAAACTATTGTAGAACCAAACAAGCCTACGAAAGTAATATAGGGTTTTCCAATAGAGACTTGACAACTTTGAATTTAATTTGTGAACGCACTCTTTCACTAATCATCAAACTGTCACTGTCAATTTATTCAGTAAACTCAACATTTTCATCATGGTAAAGTACACTAACGAGCAACGTCTGCAAATTAAAAAAATTTTCTACAGATATTCGGAGTCGCAAAATCATCATTTTTGGCTCAATTGGTTCGTCAATAAGTAAAATATGCGTTATTGGTCAGGTGAAAACCCACATGTGCTTCATGAATCACCACTTCATCCACAAAAAATAACTGTTTTTTGCGGTTTGCATGCCGGCGGCGTTATTGGACCATATTTTTTCGTCGACGATAACGATCGTCACGTTACTGTGAATGGTCAGCGTTATCGCGCCATGATCACCGATTATTTTTGGCCCGAATTGGAAGATATGGACTTGGACGACATGTGGTTTCAAAAGGATGGTACCACAAGCCACACATCACACGCTACAATCGATATATTGAAGAGTAAGTATGGTGAGCGTGTTATCTCAAGACATGGGCCAGTCGATTGGCCGCCTCGTTCGTGCGATTTAACGCCGCTTAACTATTTTCTGTAGGGCTACGTTAACTCATTGGTTTGTGCCAACACGCCGATGACGTTGGAAGAGCTCTGAGCCAACATTGAACATGAAATAGCGGCCGTTTCGGCCGAAATGTGTGGCCGAGTCGTTGAAAATTGGGTCGAACGAGTCGACCGCTGCAAACGTGCCCGCGGTGGCCATATGAACGAAGTCGAGTTCCATTCATAAATGTTTTGATTGTACTTCAAGCCAATAATAAAGTTTTTGAAATATCTCAAATGATTTGCCTTTTATTGAAAAAAAAGTTGTCAAGTCGTTATTAGAAAACCCTATATAACAAAACAAAATAAAAAACGAGAATTTGCGAAATCAGTTTATAATTAGGTAATATAAAAATACGGTACTTACTAGAGAAAAACTAAACGAAAATTTCAAGATACCAATTTTAAAACTCTGACACTGATAATATTGACAACCAACTGACAAAAAAATTAAGAACTAACGAACAATAATAATTATTTCATACTGAAAAATGAGGAAGCAAAAGCAAGAAAATCAGGATTTTAGAGAACTAGAAATAGGTTCTTGACATAAAAGTCAACGAACTGCAAAATAAATCTACCAAAGTAAATCACTGTTTTGAAACATATTCGTAGCCCTTAAGAAATAAAAAAAAAGTTATGGAAATTAGATCCAGAGAACAAATTTATAAGCTAATGAGCTTGCAAGTTGACTTATAACAACAAAAAAGTTATTTTTAATGCTCTTAGTTTGCAAATATAAAAATCAAATCAAAAAAAGACCAAGTACGGTCTGAATCAAGAGCCAAATTTTATCAAAAAGAATGGTAACCAGAGCAAAACGTTATACTTCCATCAACTATCCAGTCAACAAGCAAACCAAACAATGCAATAGTAAAAGGTACACAAACATATATCTCTTCTTCAAAATTGCACTTCTAATATAAATGACATTATATATGAAAGTTGAGAAGACAGCTTTCGAAATAGACGCCAAACTCAGTCATTCTTAATACCATCAACTTGAACGAAGATTTAATTTTATAACAATTAAAGCAATCTCAGAACATTGTAATTCTGAATTTATAGCAAAGGAATATCAACCAAAGCATCAAACTTCGTTCTATTAGTAAAAGTTATTCTTGTAATGTCAATAACCTTACGGGGGTTAGAAGATCCCGAAAACGTTCGTCAGCAGAAAGTATTCTACCGTTTCAATTATAATAAATAAAACACCACAGATTGTCGCTCCAACCATCAGAAACCCAGAAACTCAGTTTCGTTTGTCATGAAAGAAACGAGAAATTTCGTTACGTTTCCGAGACTTAACCCTGAGAACTTCATCAACATCTGTCAGTTATTCTCACAAAGCGTGTTCAAAAAAGATCAATATTTTCAAATTATTTACTTTTTTCCTTATATAAGATTTAAGTCACCTTATCCTACATGATATGGACAATTGTAATTGTAATAGTAATTGACCATTAAAGGTTACATTTTGTGTAGATTTACTCCATAATAATTTTCTAATAATGCTGTTACTGACTATACACCGATAGGGGCATACTGGATAGGGGCATTTACGCCGACGACGTCACCAAATTCTAAAAAACTATGGTGCCTTAAAATGCTCAGCGTTTAATACCTACAATTGTTAATCTATGTCTTTATCACATAAATGCAATCAATCTGCTCCTTCTTCTTTACGAAATTGGAGTATTGTTCGATAGAGAGTTCAATTTCAGCTCGCATATTGATAAGATAATTCTTAAAGCCAACTTATTGCTTGAATTTATCAAACGAAGATCCAAAAAATTATCCCACTTCTATATGACCCTACTGGAATATGCTACCCAAAGCTCGTTCCCTCTTCAACGAGTTCATATATCCGATATCCAAAATATTCAAAGCCTTTTTCTTTGACGTGCACTTTGAGGACAACCCTGGGATGACCATTTAATGTACCACTCTATCATGACCGCCTCTAACTTGTTCATTTGAATGCCTTCGAAAAACGTAGAACGTAGCTGACATTCGCTTTATGCAACGACTAGTCTCTGATTCAGTGGATTGCGCCTCCCTCTATAATCCCATTTTCTTCACACTGACCCTTTTAATTTACAATGTTCTCGTTCCTTCTATATAGCAACCAATCTCTCGTATTCTCCGAAAGGTTAATTTCAACCTATCAGTGTTTGATTTCAAACTAAGTACTCTTCGTCTCAAGCTCGATCTTTCCTTTGATTTACGTTTAGTTTTATGATTAGATTAAGCCTAATAAATAGGAGCTTCAGCCCTCATCAAAATTAGATTACATAATTTGCGCCAACTTTCTTCTGACTGTGGTCTTGTCCGGTTAATGGAAAGTGGTGCAGTCGAATCTTCACGATTCGATTTCAAATCGCAATGAGTGAAAATGATATCGCCGATAAGCTTGCGACGCAACGTTTAGAATTAAACTTCATAGAAACTAAATAACATACTCGTTAGGATTACCAATATTAATTCATCCATTGACAGTTGGGTTTATTATGAGCACAACTGTACTTTGCAAACGTATACTTCCCTAACAGATAAGGGCTGCTGCTGCAAAAAAGATGTTACTCTAGACTGTTTCTTGGCGTCTGGAATAGAGCACTACGCTTTTGCTAAGCACTAAGTGTCCCATTATACCTTATGTTAGGGTGCTTTCTCTATGAATGTCTGACTTACCCTTACCTCAAGCTGCACCTACTAAATGCTGATATGATGGCTAGTGGCATTGTAGGCACTATCTTTTCTTTTCTTTTTGCGGAAGACTGAGATGTCCTGTAAAACACATATGTATAAAAGTCCTATTCAATACCCAAAACACCATAAAACTCAACGGGTTGAATCTTTTCTAGTGAATCAGCTAGTTTTTCTTTTTAAGTAACATTCCATCAGTCAATTAGGACATCTTGATTTATGCATGCATGTACCTCTACATAGGTATGTTATACCATATAAGAAAATATCTTGGAATTCAACTTAGATCGTAATGGCACAAGCCTGTTTGAACTTATGGACATTTGTACACAATCATGAATGCGGAAATACATGTATACATACTCGTATGTGAGAAAAAAGTTTAGTCAATTGCCCAAATCGAATTAACTTTGGAAACTATTGCTGAACAAAGAGCTACTATATTTAACCCATCTGTTGGTTAAAAGAAAAAGCTTCGGTCACATCCTTGGACTTTCAAACATTCTTATGCCTCTTGTACTGGTCGAGATTTACGTTAAAATGCTTTTAAAAAAATTGGCAGATGCTAGGTAAAGTTTAAGAATAATTTGGATCAAGGCCAGCTGTTTAAAAGTTTTGAAGCACCTATGCGTAGATTCCGACCCAAAAACATTGCGAGAAAAAGAACCAATTATTCGTTTACTTACAATAAATTCTTTGACTGAAACTAACAAACCCGTACACACATATACGATATGTATGTGTGATACTTAGATGGGCTTTGTGGTTGAGGTGTGCAAACACAATTTAAAATCCATTTGCTATCTACCGGTATGTTTCTTCAATCAAAGGAAAAAAAAAAAAGACACCGCAATAGCCATAAGTGGTTTGCGGGTTTTCTCGGTCAGGTTAGAACTTCATTGTCAAGATTAAAACGACAACAGACACTGAGCAAACACAAATAGCCATTAAATGTCTGTAATATGTAGGAGTTTGAAAAAGGTTTTTGCGTTTTTATTCTAGCGGCGACTATAGCCTTTTGTGCTTTCAAAGTCCACGCTAATAGAACCATCCGAACTCATCTAAACAATGTTGCCGGCGCGCTAGATTGGGTATTGGCGTAAAGCCCTCCGGCATATTGGCGTCACGGATGTTCTCAATTTTCTATTTCAATAAGGATTGTAGATTTTTAGGTGTTTGTTCAAAGCGTAGGAAGCATGCTTGGTCTTTGTGTGCTTTCGCTGTGTTTGTTGGCTATGACAGCATCATAAGGGTATGTGTATATGGAAATGCTTCTTCCGTAACTGCCAATGCCAATATACGGAAAACGGAACACGAAAGAATGAAGAAAAGACCTAACTATTCACTTAAAATTCTGTCAAATATCATAAAAGAAAATTATATTATCGCAGCATCGAATGTTTGCTTTGGACGCAGATCAAATGGATTCCAACTTTTCCAGAGCGTAACTAGCCAAGGGCAGTATCAAGCTATGTATATGCAGGAAGGAGGCATCGAAATGAAAAACGTTCAAAGTACACAACCGGAGCTCCGAACAAGCGGATAAAGGTATTCCTAAGAAGAGGATTTTTTAACTTTCTCCATAAGGAAATGTGCTTGAGGAGTATGCATGTGTGCACAGCAGAAAACAAAACAAGCAAAAAATTAGGGAAATCGTGAAAAGGGTAAAGAGAGATATAAAAGTGGTATACGAATATTGAAACTTTTAAAGAAATTGAGGGCAACTTTACAATTTTATTGTTCGAGTATCTTGTGATGTGTACACCGAGGGTCCGATTCGCAAATATTTACCAACTTGTTTTTTTTTTTCATTATTATCGCAGTAGCTTTTATTTTATTTTTGTTTGTGTTTCGATGTTATTTCTCAATTTAAGAAAATGAACGTGTATAGAAAAAATCTCAGATTTCTTAATCTTCAACGGGATAGCTACTGTTATCTATATTCATACAGAACGGGTGATTCATTGTGAGGTTTAATTTTCAATAGCCTTTTTTTGACAGATCACGCGTGACCCCTATCAAACTGCTTTGTCATTTTTATTCAGTATCGTTTGGCAAATCATCATGAAAATATTCACACCACAACAGCATCTCCAAGTTGTTTAGTTGTATTACGAAAATCAGCGTTATATGAGAAATGTTTTTCGTGCGATTCGACCTACTGAAACTACTATTGCTCACACCATTCGCAAATTTGAGTCCCAGTTTACATAAGTGGATGATACTCGACCGGTTAGACTACATTCAGCATGTAGTGAAGAGACTATAGTTGTTGTAGCTGAGAGTGACGCGAAGACAATGACGAATCGATTTGTAGTCGTTCTCAGCAGCTTGGTCTGACGTATTCAACAACTTGGCGTATTTTACGTGAGGATCTCGGCCTAAAAGCGTACAAAATTCAACTTGTGCATGAACTGAAGCCAGGCGACTTGAATTTGCGTCATATTTTCAGTGAATGGGCTCTGGAAAAACTCAATAAAAATGCGGTGTTTTATCGTGAAATTTTGTTCAGGGATGAAGCCTATTTCTAGATCAGTGCATACGTTAATAAACAAAATTGCCATATTTGGGCTGATGAGCAACCCGAAGAGTACCAAGAGCTACCATTGCACACCTTAAAAACAACGGTATATTGTGGTTTATGGGCTGGTGGAATCATTGGTTTATATTTCTTTAAAAATGAGGCAAATCAGAATGTTACCGTCAGTGGTAGCGCGTGAAACAATTGACTTGTTGTGAAATCATTTTGGTGGGCACTTAATTTCACGTTTTGCTACGGTAAATTGGCTGCATAGATCATACATCTTTGGACTCTTTTCTCTGGGGTATGTAAAGTCTCAGGTCTACAGGAATAAGCTAGCTAAGATTGACGCTTTGGAAGCCAACATTCTTTATGTTATCAGCGAGATACCAGTCGCTATGCTCGAACTAATCCCCAAAAATTGGACCTTCCGAATGGACCACCTTAGACGTAGTCCTGGTCAATATTTACATGATGTCATTCTTCAAAAATAAATGCCATGAATTGTTTAAGTAAACTTTCAAATTAATGTATTTTATTTTACATTATAAATCAAACCTCACGATAAATCACCCTATACGAGGGCGGTCCTAGAAGTATCAGGCCTGACCAAGATATAGCGGTAATTGTTTGAAAATATCGCTGTATTGAAAAGTACGCAGTCTATAAAGCATATATTTTAAGTTTGGGTGAGTCTGCTCTTTCGTTTACAACAGCAAAATTTTGGGTTCCTGAGTTTAAACGAGGCCGTACGAGCTGCCAAGACGAGCATCACAGTGGTCCAGACATGAGAAAGCTGTGTGCAAGATGGGTGCTGGGTTTGCTCACACTCGAGCAAAAACAGTGTCGTGAAGATGTTTCAATTGAGTGTTTAGCGAAGGTTCACAGAAACAAAGAAGAATTTTTGCGCCGTTTCATAACAATGAATGAAACATGGGTCCATCACTTTACACCCGAGACAAAAGAACAATCAAAACAATGGGTTCAAAAGGAAGAACCGGCTCCAAAGAAGGCGAAAACCATTTCATCTACAGACAAGGTAATGTCGTTGATTTTTTGGAATTCGCGTTTGATAATTTTCGTTGACTATCTTGAAAAAGGAAAAACTATCCTCGGCCCGTATTATGCTAACTTGTTGTATCGTTTGAGCAAAGAAATCAAGAAAAAACGGCCGCATTTGGCTAAGAAGAAAGTGTTGTTTCATCAAGACAATGCACCAGCTGACAAAGCCAAAAGTAATGAATTAAAGTTTGAATTGCTACCTCAGGCATCCTATTCGCCAGATTTAGCCCCCTCGGATTATTTTCTGTTCCCAAACTTGAAAAAATGGCTCAGTGGTCAAAAATTTTCCAACGATGAAGAAGTGATGTCAGTTAATGGCTATTTTGAGGAGCAAAACAGTTTTATTATTAAAAGGGTATCGAACTTTTTGAACATCGCTGGGAAAGTGTATAGAGCTGAAAGGCGATTATGTTGAAAAATATTGTAAATAAATTTTTTTTCCAAAATTTTTATGTTTTCTTTGTTACTTTCTTTGTTACTTCTGGGACCGCCATCGTACTATATAGCTATTTAATTCAACTGAGATTGTGTAAGAATATTTATATACTCGTATGTATGTATGTACATCGTTATCATTAGCTTTTTAGTCAGTTTTTAATAGATCAATATGCCAAAATAGAAACAGAACAATTAATATTTATTCGAACAAACCAGAAAAAGTTGCGTGTAGAAAACTAAATTGCTTTAAAAGACGCTACACAGCAAGACTTTAATGCAGATACATAGGATGTGTAGGATAGTACGTACGCAGAACCCTATGTGCGAAAATATGGCAAAAAAAAATATTTGTTTATCGCCACTATCACGAATCCCAAGTTGGCTGAAATAACTAGAGAACTTCTTTCAGGCAAAAGTCATACGACAGATGTAAATTAATAGCTAGGGCATTCATTTGAAAATAAAGCACCTGATGGATCTCCTCACAAAAGAAAATATGTTTGGGACGACGCTACATGTATTCATTCAAATGGTAAAAGCATGGCTTGGCACATGAACACAACATTTTATATTTCGAAGAAAAGATCTTGAAAAATGACAGCAACTCATCATAAGCTCTGAGTTGTTTGACTGCGAAGTAAGCCTTGCACCCATAAAATCGTCAATAGTAGAAAAGAAATACACCGTGTATGAAGAACGGCCAAAGTTCTTCAGCGTTTCGGTCAGCGAAACTATCGATGTCGAAGAAGTATACCCTTTATTGCGATCGATAACACACTGAGGGTGGATTCACTACCGAAGGGAATATGCACAGGCAGATAATAGAGGTAGAAGGGTTGTTTTTAGGACATTACAAACCTATATCAATCTGGAGTCTTGCACAAGCAGGAATGTGAACAAAGGAATCCACTAAGCTTAATTTACTCTTCAGTACATTCATGGTGACGAGGTGACCCAATACCAATTTTGTCGCTATACGAGTATACCATATGTATGTTATTGTATATACATCAGAATCAGTTTGTTAGATTCTGGCGGCGTCCAGCTGTCATGCATTCAGAAATGCATTTGAAAAATGGTCAACAGATTTATTTTGATACAAATAATGTGAAAGAACGTTTCGAATATCCGCCACTAACATGTCCTCTGACACACTGCTTCTTGGCGGCAAAACGTTGTACAGTATGTTCAAAATTTGAATAGATATAAACAACAATGAGTTTCCCGTCATAAAAGCTGTAGTTAAAACATTGCAAGACATCCGCTAAAATAACCAGGTTATGGGCAAGCTCACAGTCCCCTTTTGCAAAGATTTTCGACAGACGTTGTTACTTGAGGTACCCGGGCTGACGAGGAAGATGTTTCACTGAAACGATCCTCTCTTTAGTCCAAAGTTCACGGACTACACCTAACGGTTAACATAAAAGCAAAACTTTTTAAAACCTCACACACTCGTGAATTCTATACTATGTTGTTGAAAGTTGACAAAAGAACTCTATCGGGGGAGAATGTTCAACTGAATTGAATTTATTCGATTGGTATACATAGATACTCATATTGCACAGATACGAAATTAAAGTAGCTCCTGGATATATCAATGAGCTATTCTGACACCTTAAAGCGATCAAGCCGCTGAAGTATATGAATTTATTTTATCCGAAATTGAAAGAAATCTAGTGGTATACACATCAATAAACACCGAATTCGATCAAAATGATCCCACTCCGATAAAATTTCTGAATTCTCTCTATCCCAGCTGGCTCCTTGCACATCGGATTGCATTTAAAGTCGGTGTTCCGATAACGCAACGAGACCCGATTTAAATTGTAAAAGAATACACCGGATTGTGGTGTATGTGAAAGGTTGTTTATACGTGCACAATGAATTTCCCAATTCAATTTATGGTAAACGAATACAGTTTCCGGCGAGCATTTGATTTACCATGACGTAAAACAAGTCGCAGGGACAGGCGCTTAAATCTAATAGCGTTGACTTGAGAACTGGCTGTTTCGGGCACGGACAACTGTACGTTGGGCGTTCTCGAGTCAGCATTCCTGATAGTCTTAATACATTTTTAAGCCACAGAAGCAAAAACAACATAATATATTGTTTACAAAAAAGGTATATTGTTTACAGGTCTTTAAGTAAGAATATGTAATTTTTTCATTTATTCATATAGTATAGGGTTATGTATGGGTAACTGGCTTCCACGGCTGGCACATACACACTCTATTGTGGAAGCTGTCCATGAAAACTTTTCATAATTCTGACTGAATTTAGTTAATACAGCGCTCAATTTGCTCCTTCAAGACTCCATACACTTCGAAAAACCATAAAGAAAAAAGTCCAAGTTAAATCGTATGATCTAGGTGCTGAAACGACTCACACAGGAATTAAATTATTTCTTGGTTTTATTGAAAAAACTTGTCATTCACATCCATATCTTGCAATTCAGGTACATAAAACTGGATTATCATGTACCGATAGCAAGCATTGTTAACTGTCATTGCCTGACCAGCCGCGTTTTCAAGGGAGAATTGTCCGGTAATGCCTCCAGCTCAAAATCAGCACCAAACAGTGACACGTTGTGTCAAATTCGATAATTTTGGCTGTTAAAGATGATTTGGATTGTCCCTTAATCCTTCGTGGAATGGACCTCACTGTTCGTGGTCAGTAGGCTTTAGTTTTTGAGTCACTTGCACATTGTCTGCATGAAGATGCAGCATTTTGAAATGATCAATTCTTGATCCCGATGACGAATTGATATTCCTGCACTCTCAGTAATACTGTCAAGAAGAGCTTTGAAGTTTGTGGTGAACGATTTCTTGAAGGGCGGCCAGTGAGTCTAAGATCGCTAATTAATCCAGTCTCCCTAAATTTTTAAATCAATTTTTTAAGTTAAATCACCACTTCGATGATATTTTATACAAAAATTGCGAACTGTAGCTGCATTTTTGCTAATCTTTCATTATTTTTGAAAGATTGCTCAACGATAAAAGTGCATCGTTTTTCGGGTAGCGCTCCATATTTAATAACCCTGAACTGTCACTTATTACGCTGTCCTTTTTTTTTGTTTTTGTTGCCAAATCTTTACCGCACAACTGGCACAAATTTCAAAACTTCCAAGAATTTTGGGACACCCTTTAAAATAACTCATTTCTAAAAGTTCAGCTTTCTATGTCTAAAAAATTGTCTATAAACAATTCCGATTTGCGCTGTCAGCTTTGTAAATTTTGTAGGTAAACACCTCGTTTAATCTGCAATTTTCGAAAATATACGAGTTTGTACCTACATACTTATGGAATTATTGTATTTAAGGGTTATACGGTAACCGTTTGTCACACTCGATTCGCTTCGAAATTATTTGACATATAAATTTTGCACGAAAATAAAAAGTAGTGAAAAATTGCAGACAAGATTTTTCGAAAATTGCAATCGGTTTTATTTTTGAAATTTTGAAAACCGAAACAAAACATTTCCTGGAAGTACATTGTCATATAGGGTTTCAAGTGAAAGCTGAAGCTGGTTCGTTTACGTGATAAATCAATACTTTTCAATTTTTTCCATTTTCAAGAAATCACGTAAATTTTGAATCTTTTTTTAAGGCTAATATACATTTTGGAAATATGGCTGTTTTTTCATAATTACTGGTAATATGTCAGTACACCAGTGGGGTATAAATTCTATAAGACTAAGTGTTTTATATTTAAATTTTTATATATAATTATTTAATAGTTTCATTAGTAAATACAGGAAGTCCCCAAATTGGTCAAGTATATTTCAGGAAGTGATTCTTGGGAATATTTTAAGGAAATAATTCGTTATACGGTAAAGGTCTATCTCCAATGTTGACATTATTTATCGATGGTGTAAAAAGCTCTTACCCTGAAGAAATTGCCTTTGTAACTGCGTTTAAATAAAGTTGATATCTTGTTTGTTTCAGATGTTCAATTTCTTAGCCTGTTACTCTTCTCTTGCGCATGGTAATATTTGACATTACTTTTCTGTAGAAAATTGGTAATAAGCATAACGTGTAACTATTTTTTTCTTTTCTCTTCCCAATTTTTAAAAAGCAAATTTTCACAAAGCCAATCAGCGTATCCTAGACTGGTACCTCATATACAATATTTTCTACATAGAAATGTTTATTCTCTTCATAAGATATTCCCTAATGCATCGGAAACTTCGCTACTTCCCTTTTTTCTATCGACCCAGCGCATTCCACGTATCATTGTTCCAATAAACCAATCAAACCAAGATGCTTTTGGATGTCAACTCATACCTCATGGTTTTTGATTCTAAATGCAGCACTTCTCTCTAAATTTCTATAGATCACACTTTTTTTTAAATGTTAAATTTTAGTTTAAATTTAATTTTTTAAATTTTATTAGTTTAAATTTATTTCTCAGTCTAAATTTAAATATAAATATGAAAATTAAAGGCTTCTGGTTTCGAATGTGCTTGAGATGTAGTTAACAAAATAGAGAATTCATAAATACAAGGGAACCAAAGCCAAGATATCGTGTGATGCAATTCAATGATGGATATGAGAATCAGAGAATACTAATATAGAAGCCGTTCATGTGAGAAATTGGAAGTAAAAGACGCAACAGAAATCCGTTGCTTCTTAGGATTGGTAATTACCGTCGGATTATGTAGGTAAGATATTCACGACTTTTGGGATCCTTTGATAGAGAATCCAATATTCAGGGCTTTAATACAAAAAAATTTATACATTTCAATCGACGGCGATGAAATACATTCAATTAATAAATTATTTTCATTTTAGCCAAATAGTATCGCATCATATATTTTATGGTGTAAGCTATATATTTGAAACAACTCGCAACACAAACAACTTCGTAACACCAAATATACAACGAAGAAGTATTAAACAAAATTTTGTACCCAAACCTGAAGCATTTCTTGTTACAAGAAGAATGTGCTATATGCGCCCATTGAAAAAGGGTCGTGCACTCAAACAAACATCTTTCACTTGAAAGTGCATAATATGGTATATGCAGCAAAAATCATTGTATTCAATAAATGAGTTAATAACGAATTATATATATGTCGCTGTTGATATGGTCACAAACAATATTCTCTTTAGTATGAGATATTTTATCCGTCATTAGATAAAGAGTATCAAAACAAAGCAAAGGGTGTGGTACGATAATGAGGCAGTCAAGTTTAGATAAGAGTTTTCTTAGTCTTAGAAAAACAACTCTGCAGAGGAAAACAGAAAAATGTTAAAACAAGTTAAAAAAGCTATATAGTTAGTTAGTTAAGTTAAGACTTTTATGTATTTCTTCAAAAGGTAGGTTGATAAATTATCACACATAGTTTTCAAGTCTGTTTAGGTTTGGTCCTTATTGACTATCTAGCAGATAGAAATTGAGGCTTTCTTCATAAAATATGAGTTTGCTTACGTAGTACGTTATGCACTTTAAACATTCTCATTAAGAGTTTAATTTAAAAACTTTCGTGTATGATGCATTTTCTATATAGAGGGTTTTCTAATAACGACTTGATAACTTTTTTTTAAATAAAAGGCAAACCATTTGAGATATTTCAAAAACTTTATTATTGGCTTGAGGTACAATCTAAACATTTATGAATGGAACTTAACTTCGTTCATATGGCCACCGCGGGCACGCTTGCATCAGTCGATTCGTTGGATCCAATTTTCAACAACTCGGCTACACATTTTGGCCGAAACGACCGCTATTTCGTGTTCAATGTTGGCTCTGAGCTCCTTCAACGTCGTCGGCGTGTTGGCATAAACTAATTACTTAACGTAGCCTCACAGAAAATAGTCAAGCGGAATCAAATCGCACAAACGAAGTGGCCAATCGACTGGCCCATACGCTCATCATACTAAATCGATTGTAGCGTGTGCTGTGTGACTTGTGGCACCATCCTGTTGAAACCACATGTCGTCCAAGACCATATCTTTCAATTCGGGCCAAAAATAATTAGTGATCATGGCGCGATAACGCAGACCATTCACAGTAACGTGACGATCGTTGTCGTTGACGAACAAATATGGCCCAATAACGCCGCCGGCATGCAAACCGCACCAAATAGTTATTTTTTGTGGATGAAGTGGTGATTCATGAAGCACATGTGGGTTTTCACCCGACCAATAACGCATATTTTGCTTATTGACGAACCCATTGAGCCAAAAATGAGCTTCGTCACTGAAGATGATTTTGCGATGAAATTCATCATCTTGACGCATCTTCTCCAGAACCCAATCGGAGAACGTACGTCGCTTTAAATGGTCCATTGGCTTCAATTCTTGAGTCAGATTGATCTTGTTTGAGTGTAAACCAGGATCCTTATGCAAAATACGCCATAATGTGGTCTGAGCGATGCCCAATTCTTGAGAACGCCGTGAAATTGACTGATTTGGATCGTTTGCTACGGACATCTGAACGGCAGCGATATTTTTAACACTTCGACGAACCCGTTGTCTCACTGACACGGCAACATTACACACCGAATATGTAGACTCAAATTTTTGCACTAAACTTGTTTATGCCTGTCTACTGGGGCGAGAATTACGACCGAAAATTGGAGTTAACGCCCTTAAAGTTGCAGTCACCGACTCCAAATATCTGTAGAAAATTTTTATAATTTGCAAAACTTTGCTTGTTAGTGTACTTTAATATGATAAAAATGTTACTGAATAAATTGACAGTGACAGTTTGATAATTAGTTAAAAAGTTCGTTCACAAATTAAATTCAAATTACCGTCTTCGTAGTGTAGTTGTATAACGCGTTCCACCCATAATTTCCATTTAGACTATTTAGCGTTCTCTTCTCATCTAGCAGAGTTACCCCAAGGTATCTCAGGCCGTGTTCTTTTAAAATAGGGTATATCGCTACGAAATTGAAAATGTTTTCTTTCGCAATGTTGATACGCAGACTGCAAGGTATTGGGTAGCTCTAAACGATGCAAAATAAAGTTGCGATCAGCTTACCTTTTACATTCAATATTTAGCTTATTTTGTCGGTTGAATTGCTATTTAAAAGGTATGTTTCTTCTTGTAGATTATATCTTTTGTGGCGTTCCAGTAGCATTTCGGATATGCAAAACCGCCTTTCGAAGTATCTCGGCTTGAGTTCATGTGGAACCCAATTTCCTTGCTTTTGAATATATCCAGCTGCTTTTAAACGTTTTAAAATGGCTGCTTGAGTGACACCCAAAGATTCTGCGAGCTCTTCCCGTGTTTGGCAATAATCTTTATAGAGTAATGCTTCAAGTTCTTCATCTTCAATCTTTTTGGCTGCCCAGGACGTTCTTCGTCTTCCAAGCCAAAATCACACTTTTAAATCGTGCAAACCACTTTTGGCACGTTCGCTCAGCTAGCGCATGTTCACCGAAAACTTCAACCAAAATACGATTACTTTCGGCAGCAGTTTTTTTCCTATTAAAGTAATAAAGAAGAACTCCCCGCAAAAACATTATTGTTGCTTACGCTTCCAATGAATGACATAAACTGAAATGACGTACAATGACAGTAGCTTTCTAACGCATGTTCCAATTGAATAATAACAATGGAATAATACAATCTACGCCATCGCTAAGCAAACCGCACGAATACAATAAGCTATAGAGCCAATATAATAAGGCGTTTTAATAGATAGGTGAAATGGAAGTATTGAAGAAACTTTTCTATTTCCTCAAAAGAGTAGAAACCCCATACCTGGGCTCCATATAAGTGAATGGATATTGCTGTTGCACAAAATATTTACTGTTTTGAGCTGTGAGTTATGCTTTAGGGGTTAACAATATGACACCTCCATACTGAAGATATAGCGCGTTTTGCTTCCGATAGTTTTGTATTGGTGTTTTTTTCATACTGAGATTTGCTGTTATCAAAACTCCTAGGTATTCGTTTTCTCTCACTATTTCAATATATTTGCGTGGTACGAATACCTATAACTTCTGCCTGCGAATATCATCTTCTTCGACTTTTCGACTTCCTTCGATGTCGTTTGCATACATATGGTAAGTACAGGTATCTTAACTTGATTCAGTTTAATTCCCCCCTTCACAAAATCAGTTATATTATTGACTAATGGGATAAATATTGTGGAAGCGCGCTCAGTATGCAACCTTGCTTCACCCCCATTGATGTTCCAAACTTTTCATAAATAAAAAATATGCAAAATTGCTGTCGTACATTACCTTTAAAACGTTTATGACTTTATTATACAATTTCATTATAAAATAGCCCCTCGCAGGGTATTGAGTCAAGGGCTGCATGGAAATCTACAGAGGCGGCATACAACTTCTTGTTTTGGCTTTTATAAGTTTCAGCGATGTAAATTTGATCAATGGTTGGGTATTTATTTCTAAAACAAACATTTTTCTTATCCAAACCCACTGAGTGAGACTTTAAAACAAAATAATTCCAAAGTATCTGCCTATAGACCCCCAAAAAAGAGGCGTTAAATCTTAGGAGCATGACAGAACCCTTTTCTGACGATAAAAATATCACGGGACTTCGTCTTCAATAAGTCGATTGCGGCACGCTCTGTATGGCAAGTGCCACCGTCGTATTGAAATTACATATCATCTAAATTTTATCGAAATTATCTACTATTAGTAGTAGAAAAGAAAAAAATGATCATCAAGATTAGATTGGCAGAAGGAAATGACAAGATAACAAGACAAGCCCAATAGGAGAAATTTTGATTTGCTGGAAATTATTTACTTCCCAAGCTGGCTGCTCATCTGGACCAAAAAAGAAGTATGTATCAAATAGTCGAATAAGATTATTGATTCTCTGGCGCTATGATTTTTTTCGAATTTGAAAGTGGAAATGTAAGGAAAGAAAAAAAAATCGTCAGTATCGTTCTCATAGAGATTTGTTTTTGCGCTTTTTAAAACCTATTGGTTGTCCCGTGCTACAAGCATAAACACAGGAAGACAGAGTTCAGAATAATATGAGCTGCGGACAATTGCTACGGCTAATATGCTTCTCCAAAGACAACGAACGTAAGAAGAAGGGTCAATCCAAAAGTACGGATTTGTATAAGAGTCTTTGGTGAAGCGTAAATGCCTTTGTGGTCAAATTTTATAACATTATGGGAGAGTATGACAAAAAAAAATTTAACAATATTACTGATTCAAATTTGTTTAAGCCTTGGGGAGTCTTGGGTAGAAACTAATCTTGGGTTTATGGGTACGGCCCAGAGATCCATAAAAGAGCACTAACGAGAGGTTTTTCGTCACCTTCATGATGCAATGAGTTGCAAATGGCCGGCCCTGTCGGCAAATGGCAATTGGCAAATTCATCACGAAAACACACTCGCTTATTCTCATATACTAGGTTGAGTGAAAAGTAAACTCCTTGACCGCCAGAATGCGCTGCTACTGCAAAAAAGCTTATGGTGCCTTGAAGTCCGGTAATATTTATACAGACGTGCCAAATTTCAGTGCGATATTATCTTTACTTTTGTTTTGACAGCTGATTATTGTTGATGTGTTTGGCATCATGTTGGGTACGGACAAAAATGATTTTCGTTCTTTCATTAAACATTATTTTTTGAGAGGCAAAACGGCGAAGGAAACAAAAGAAAAGTTGGATAAATATTATGGGGCTAATGCTCCGTCAGATTAAATCGTCAAATATTGGTTTTGACAGTTTCGTAGTGGCCGCAAGTCCACTACACTGAAAAAGTTATCCTGCCGCTGGTTGCGAAGCATACTCACTTCTGACCAAAAACACGAACCTGAGAGCACTTCGAAAGAGTTTTTGGACTTTGGACGATTGGTAACTATTGAACACCAGAGAACAGAATGAATGCCCGGCAATGGACTGAAGCTGGCACGAGCGCTCGGAAGAGGCTGAGGGAGGCTCGATGGTTCGGAAAGATTAAGGCGTCGGTTTTCTGGGATTGTCATGGCATACTCTTCGTAGACTATCTCAAAAAAGGAAAAACCATCAACAGGAAGTATAACTGTGCATTACTGGAGCGATTGACCGAAATCGCTGCAAAACGGCCTCACATGAAGCGAAAAAAAATTTTGTTTTTGCAAGACAATGCACAGGCGCACAAGAGCTCGCAACCACGGTTAAAATCAATGACTTACGGCTCCAATTGCTGTCGCATCCACCGTATTCGCCCGGTTTGACTCCCTCGGACTATTATCTCTTCCGAAACCTCAAAAGATGGCTCATCAATAAAAAATTCAGCTCACGCGAGGAAATCATCGACGCCACGGAGGAGTATTTTGCAGTCCTTCCGGAAAATTACTTTTCGGACGGGATCAAGAAGTTGGAAAATCGCTAGAATAAGTGTATCAAACTAAAAGGGGACTATATTGCATAAAATAAAAAAACATTTAAAAAAATTTTTTTTTTCATTTCCAAGGTTACTTTTCACCGCACCTTATATGATTCGGAGTCTCTGAGCAAAGCACAACACAACTGTATTTCGCCAGCCTCCATGATCTCATCACCGCGGTTCCTGTGACTTCTGACTTTTCCACAAGTTGAAAATGCTTTTGAAAGGGAACAGATCTTAGACCAAGAAAGACATTTTGTAGAAGGGGTTTTCCTGCGCTTTTTCCAGAAGGAGTAGAACCGCTGAGTGAAGTGTGTAGCAGTTCAAGAGGAGTACTTTTAAGATGATTAGTTTTTTTATAATAAATGTTGACTACATTAATAAATGTCAGATAATTTTTAAAAAGACCTCATTTTCAACAGAAAGAATAGTCCGAAGAATTTTAAGTTGAGTCCCATCACTGATTTTTATTGTTATTATAATTCATGTTCTTCGGTTATTCACGTAGGAAAACCAATGCATATGAAAATACGTTGACTACACTGCTTATAATTGTTTGTTAACACGAATTATAACGGACCTATATCAAATAGTTCACAAGCTTGCAACTGAAGCAAGCAGAGTAGGCTTCAAAGAAATATTACTGGGCAAGCGATCAAGTATTTTGATAATTTTTTCTACCTGAGATGTATGAACTCGACCGATTGTAGTGCTGAATTCGATTTTAGCAGTAGAATTAGGAAATCGACATTGGATATGTTATACAGTGTCTGGCAAAATGGTTCTTTCACCACGAACTTGAAGTCTATGTATTTACACATTTAAATTAATAACTAATGTTACTCGTCAGCTGCAAATTTACCTTATTAGATGTATGCATACTGCTAAGAGTTTTCTAGCTCAACCGCATCTCTAAGGAGAGCAGAACTGGAGCCAATACGCATAACTACCCAATAACCATTCTACATATATGCATGTCAAAAAGACTAAGTGTTGTTAAAGAGCATCACTTTTGTTTTACTAGTAATGCTGTTTGTGTTTTTTGTTTTTAAATACATTTTATTTTAATAATTATTAACTCTTACATACTAACAAAAAATGCTTAAAAGCTAGCTTAAAATTACTTACTAATCTTATACTAACTTACTGGCCCCACACAGGCACTCTAAGCTACTCTAAATTCTAATATATATGTCTTTCGACTTTGTTTACATTTTATTTATAAAATCACAAAAACTTAGCATATGAACATAATTTTTTATTTTTTTATAGAAACTTAATATCTAACTGAAAATAAACCTTAGTCTACCTAACCTATTGTACATGCAAAAAACGTACATGCAGACACCTAGACATTATACACAATTATATACAAATATTATAGTATTATATACCTTTTTATATATCAATATATAGGTATATATATTTCTTAAATGCTAACCTAAACTTACATAAGCCGGCCATCGTTATTTACAGAGCAAATAGAATGGTCAGCTCTGCTTTATTATTGAGTCTGTCCCGTAATTGACGGGAACGAAGAAGAAACATCTTCTCCGTCATTCAACCACCAGAGATGCTGATGCTGCCGAATGACATAGCTCTAATCGCGATTCCCACCGCCCTACTGAACCTGAGATGATCCACACTGCCGTGTGCGACGTCTCTGTTGTAGTTCAGTCGCTTGTCCCCAGCTGTCCGAGCGACATGGAAATCGATCCAGTTGATCTATCCTAGATTAACCCTATCTGATCTAAGTACAGGAATGCTTCCGGTGGAATGCAGCCGTCAAAGCGCATACTCTCGTGGTAAAGGTAATTGGGGTAGTGAGCCGCAGATATTAGGTTATTCATCGAGGTAATTGCTCTTGCAATGTACCTTCGATTCAGCTAAGTTACGAAGTTATTCATTCGTATTAGGTTCGCTCTGTTGTAAAGGACCTCATTAAGATCAAATTTTTTGTACTCCGACTCTGGTGTTCTGTACAAGCGAAGGCAACCCCTCCCAAACAACCGAATCTTTTCCATTAAGCTTGCCCGTACATTGAATCACACGGGACACCCAAATACCAGCACGGGCCTGATAAGGGCCGTGTAGCAGATTATCTTTACCCTAGCACCGAGTTGGCTGCTATAAAACTGTCTACTTGTAAGGGCAAAATTGCCTTTAGCTCTGGCCAGAGCAGTATCTAAATTTTTTTCAAAATACAGAAACTGATCTATCCAGATCCCAAGGAATCTGACTACCTTTCGACAGGCAATATACTGTCCGTGTTGTCCAATGATCGAGCCATTTTTTCTAGTATCCCTAGAGGCTCCAGACAACGGCGTAGTTAAGAGCATGGTTTCCGATTTCTGAAAGACCTCCATTCATCGCAAAATCGTCTTATCTTATCGAAGTCACGGTGCAAGAGAGTATTAATGACCTCGATTTTTGGACATGTTCTGTAAGCTATCAAATCGTATGCGTACGAAATAGTATGTTGAAATGAACCTATCAAGTCGTTTGTATAGGGTTTTTCAATAGGGACTTGACAACTTTGAATTTAAATTGTGAACGCACTCTTTCACTAATCATCAAACTGTCACTGTTAATTTATTCAGTAAACTCATTTTCATCATAGGAGAGTAAACTAACGAGCTTTTTTCTACAGATGTTCGGAGTCGGTGACTGCAACTTTAAGAGCGTTAACTCCAATTTTCGGTCGTAATTCTCGCCCTAGTAGACA
Source organism: Volucella inanis (assembly GCA_907269105.1). Lineage (NCBI taxonomy): Eukaryota > Metazoa > Arthropoda > Insecta > Diptera > Syrphidae > Volucella > Volucella inanis. The sequence goes on along the minus strand of OU026154.1, from coordinate 71,074,631 downwards.
GGCAATAACAAGTTTAGTGCAAAAATTTGAGTCTACATATTCGTTGTGTGATGTTGCCGTCTCAGTGAGACAACGGGTTGGTCGAAGTGTCGAAAATATCGCTGCCGTTCAGACATCCGTAGCAAACGATCCAAATCAGTCAATTCTACGGCGTTCTCAAGAATTGAGCATCGCTCAGACCACATTATGGCGTATTTTGCGTAAGGATCTTGGTTTACACCCATACAAGATCAAGCTGACTCAAGAATTGAAGCCGATGGACCATTTGAAGCAACGTACGTTCTCCGATTGGGCTCTGGAGAAGATGCGTCAAGATGATGAATTTCATCGCAAAATCATCTTCAGTGACGAAGCTCATTTTTGGCTCAATGGGTTCGTCAATAAGCAAAATATTCATGAATCACCACTTCATCCACAAAAAATAACTGTTTGGTGCGATTTGCATGCCGGTGGCGTTATTGGGCCATATTTTTTCGTCGACGATAACGATCGTCACGTTACTGTGAATGGTCCGCGTTATCGCGCCATGATCACCGAATATTTTTGGCCCGAATTGGAAGATATGGACTTGGACGACATGTGGTTTCAACAGGATGGTGCCACAAGTCACACAGCACACGCTACAATCGATTTATTTTAGAGTTAGTATGGTGAGCATGTTATCTCAAGACATGGGCCAGTCGATTGGCAGCCCCGTTAGTGTGATTTAACGCCGCTTGACTATTTTCTGTTGGGATACGTTAAGTCATTGCCAACATGTTGACGACGTTGGAAGAGCTCATTTCGGCCGAAATGTGTAGCCGAGTAGTTGAAAATTGGGTCCAAAGACTCGACCGCTGCAAACGTGCCCGCGGTGGCCATATGAACGAAGTCGAGTTCCATTCATAAATGTTCTGATTGTACTTCAAGCCAGTAACAAAGTTTTTGAAATATTTTAAATGGTTTGCCTTTTATTTAAAAAAAAAGTTGTCAAGTCGTTATTAGAAAACCCTATGTAAATGTTGAATAGGATCGGCGAATTAAGAGCGCCTTGCTGAAGACCATTTTTAACTTGAAAATTATTAAAATGAAAATAAATTATTATTGTTGGTTATGATCCCCAGTCTAGTCAGCTTATGGAAAGGACCCTTCAACCATACGGTGTCGAAGGCCTTCTCCAAGTCTATTGATTACCTTTTCAAACACCTTACTGATATTTGGAAGGAGATTTATCGACCGGAGATTCGCCAGATAATATACATACGTATATATCTTTTTCCTCTTTGGGGATAGGTTGAACCATCCCCGTTTTCCATTGCGCTGGTTAATGTGCATTATTCATTGCATTATTAAACAGGGTGGTGTAAATGTCCACTGCTTCTAGAGCACGATTTCGAAGCACAATGTTCGGAATACCATCGGTTCTCACTAATTTCTTAGCCCTGATTGTGCCGAAGATCTCATGGAGCTCTTCCTCCGAAATGAACGGGGGTAGGTCACCCTCTCTGGCAACGCCATTATTTGCCATATTTTCGTCGCTCAACCGGGTGAAACCAGAGCCCTCGTATCGGCAGTTCTCTACTTTATTTCGAAAGTTGAGGTAGTGCATCAAGATGCTATTGTCCAGGTCATAATTAAGGCCAATAATGTAAGTGGCCTTGTATACTTCCTGGAAAGTCGCCCCTATGACCTCAACCTGTGGATTCCTGTGGATCCTCGATCACAAAGAAGTCGTCACCATCAGCGGCCTCATTTGGATCAATACCTGCTATTGTTAGTAACTTTTCGTTGTCTGTTGTCCGGGCTATTTTAAGTCACTGGGGGTCATTTTGATTTTTTCTCCGAAACAGTTTATTTATTTGCGGGAACATATATTATTCGGGTTGCTGGTGTCTACAGCCCGAACCTTGGTATTCTAATGCAAACTTACAGAATTTCTGTAATTCTCTTTTATTAATGTTTTTAGGTTTTTAATCGACGACTTCAGTGTTCTAATCTCCGGGTCTTGTCTAACAGTTAACTGTCTGTACAGGTCTTCACAGAAGTCTACTTTTCTGTCGGTTCAGTACGTCAATAATAGGGTTGCGGAACTGGTCTTCGTTAGTCGTACGTTGATACCGCGGTACTATAGTGTCCATAATTTGTTTAGTTGTCTCGTCCATTCGTTTAAGGTACATGTGGATGTTCTCTTTTGACAAATTATTATTGGGCGGTGCGTGGAACGTGTTCGAAGAGAGTACTCTTGTCATGGTTGCGGAGAAGCGTGTCCATCGAGTCTCACTGTAGTTGTAAGAATATTTTACGACAAACTCCTCCAATTCGGCACTAACAATCGAGTAGTAGGTTCCCTTAAGTATTTGGTAAATTATTTTCCTAATTTCTGTTTATTATTATATATGTTTAATATTATATATATTATATTTATTATTATAAAATAATTCTTCCCTGATTCCGACCACAGAAGTCGAAAAAGCGTGTCGAGCTCTGTAATAAATAAAGTGGATTGTGAAGCCTCAGGTGCATAAACAGTGGCCAAGTACAGCTGCTTTCCACTGCCGAGCGGGATGTAAATGACGACTGCCTCCAATACCCGGAACCTGCGCAACACTCTCTTGTACACTCTGTGAAATTTTATATCTTGTTTAATGAAGATCACGACACCACATCCACATTTGGATCTGGTCTGGTTTCTTCTTCTCAATAACTCCAGTTTGTGCGTATCGGTTAGCTTAGTTTCGCTAGAAAAAAACACATCAGGAGTTTGGTCTTGTAGCAATTTAAACATTGCGGCTCTTCATTCGATCCTAATCAGTGAATTAATATTCACCATAAGGATCTTCAAAGTTTGCTCCACCATATACGTACACATTACGACATATGCGTTAGGCCCGGCAGCAGCTTGTAGATCTAGTTCACCCGCTTGGCCCGTTCTTACACTTGCTTTTGCAGCTAAGCCATCTGCACTTGGATTGCGAGCAAGATGGTCAGCATGTTAGGCGCAGCTTCCGTTGTTCTTGGCATTGGCGCCGGAAAAAGAACAGTCGCTTGCTACACCGTTGCCGCCTTACCTGACGCCATTTGGGCATAGGAAATTTGGGATCATCATCAGCATTAGGAAGAACGGCAGACATCAGACTCCGTTTCTCCCGCCTGGCTCTAAATGGCTTTACCCCCATAAATTTAAGTTCTTCGCACTCCTTCTCTTTGAGCAGTGTCAGGATCTCAATTCAATTCAATTCAATTTATTAGGGTATGAAGGGTACAATAAGACATACGTCTTTTATACTATAGAACTAAGTTATAAAAATTCAGAAAAGTACACAATCAGTAAGTTAAGTAAACAAATGAGAGAGAGATTTCCAAAGTTCAATGGCGTGTATGTAAAAGAGGCTCGATGAATTAATAAAGCTATGACGAGATGGTATTAGGGCATGTGTTCTGACAGATCGAACAAAATTAAGTTTCTTAAATAGATACATGGGAGACTTATAATATACTTATATATTATATACTATAATATTATGCAAGAATATAAGATTTCTGGCATCCATGTAGTGGTCTAGAGAAGTTCCGTCTAAGCTTTTAGAATATTGAGATACATGATCAAATCTACGTAAGCCATGAACATACCTGATAGCATCATTAAACGCTACCTGCAGCTTTAGTTGTGACAAAGAATCAACTTTACTATAAACAGCTTTAGCATATGTTATCAATGATAGGATGAGGGTGGTAACAACTGGTGACCTTATTAACTATTTCAAGCTTATTTTCAGAAAGTACGATATTGGGCAAAGAGTGAAAGGACATTGTAGAATTTGAAATAGGAATTACCTGCGACTTCTTCGAATTTAAGGTTAATCCACTTGTTTTAGACCAACTTTGAATATTGGCAAGCTCAAAATTTGTCAGATTTATAGTATCACCCATCTTGCTAAAATCACTGGCTAAATACAATTGAACATCATCTGCATATAATGGAATGTTTACACGCAGACGGAAGATCATTAATAAATAATGAAAAAAGGATAGGTCCCAGAATTGAACCTTGTGGTAAATTAGTCTCATTGCACTGTTACTAAATGAAAAGAGATTTCTCAATTTCCGGCAAAGTATCTTGTGATTCACTTTATCAAAAGCCTTCGAGAAATGAAGTAGACAAAGAAGTGAGATGTGTCTTTTATCAAAATTCTTTCTGATATCTTCCACGATGTTAACCATAGCAGTGGAAGTACTATGGTTAGCTCTGAAACCAGAGTAAGCTTCATACATTAGATTATTAAGACTCATGTGTTTAAGAAGCTGTTTAGCTATGAGTTTCTCTAAGACTTATAATAAGCACGGAAGGATATTGAATATGATCGTTTTGCTACAGGTATTACACGGTCTATTTTCCAGGATCGAGGAAATGTAGATGTGGTAACATAATGGTTGAGAATATGGGTAAGGTGGGATACTATGAAAGGTAGGATTAACCTAACAAATTTCATAGGTACTCTCCTCCCCAATGGCATTAGATTTTATTTCACTAATTGAAATAATTACTTCAATTTCGCTAACCGTTTCCACTTCAAATTATCTTATGGTCGAAAGAGAATGATCTTCAGCAAAGTTGAAACCACATTCATCAAACTGACTTTCAAGAAAGAAATTGTTGAGAATGTCAGGATCAACTTCACATTTACCATTAAGTTTACTGTCAAAAACTCCGCTACGTAGATTGTTCCAAAGTTTCTTTGGTGGAAGTGAAGTGTTCAATTTGTAGGCATAAAAATTCTTTTTAGTATTGCGTACAGCAACGGCCGATCTATTACGCATTACCTTATAAGCATGCCAATTTAAATCAGAAGGACTTTTTTCCATTTACTATAAAGCCGGTTGCGTACTTTAATAGTGTCCATAACTTCAGTTGTTTGTATTCATAAAACTATGTCTAAATTGAAAAACGTTCAAATATGGACTTGGATGTATAGGGTGATTCATCGTGAGGTTTGATTTTTAATGTAAAATAAAACACATAAATTTGAAAGTTGTTGAGTTTATGTTGAATAAAGAAAAAAGGGAGGATTATATCTTACATAAAAGAATTTAATTATTTTAGCAAAACTAATTCTAATTAACAAATTACATAAGGAGTTTAAGCCAACCGCGTGCGCGTACTTAGATCAAGAGAGTGTCAGGGTAGTGACAGATGTTAGCTATCTATTATAATTCATGGTGTTGCCATAGGTACAACAAAAGTGAACTTAAAATTTTTATTATTAGTTAAAAGAACAATTCATGGCATTTATTTTTGAAAATGATATCATGTAAATGTTGGCCACGACTACGTCTGAGTTGGTCCATTCAGAAGTTCTGATTTTGGGAGACTCTTTCGAGCATAGCGACTGGTATCTCGCGTATAACACGAGTAATGTTGGCTTCCAAAGCGTCAATTTTGGCTGGCTTATTCCTGAAGACCTTGTATCGCCGTCCTGTTGAAGCCAGAGCTCAACAAGAAAATGTGCTTGAATTTCAGAAAGCACATAGTCCGTTAACAGGGCGCGATAACGGTTACTATTGACGCTAACATTCTAATTTGCCTCATTTTTAAAAAACATAAACCACACCATACCGTTGTTTTTAATGGATGTAATGGTAGCTCTTGGTACTTTTCAGGTTGCTCATCAGCCCAAATACGGCAATTTTGTTTATTAATGGGCCAGAAATGGGCTTCATCACTGAACAAAATTTCACGATAAAACACCAGATTTTCATTGAGTTTTTCCAGAGCCCATTCACTTAAAACATGACGCAAATTCAAGTTCTATGGCTATAATTCTTGCACAAGTGGAACTTTGTACGCCGATGAATCACCTGATACAATATATTCAAAATATAAAATAGATTCACAGCTTTCTAGGCAAGATTTCACAGTTTTCCGAAAAGTTTGACTCTAAATAGCTAATTTAAATCTATTTTCATGTCAACCCATTTATGTGTGTTCTTAGTTCACTTTCGATAAACTTAGTTACTTACTTAAGGTGGCGCTACAGTCCGGGTTGGACCTGGACGCTAACTTTGTTAAGGTCCCCTTCTACTTGCGTGCGAAACCTGTGTCGCAGTGTTCCTTTACTACGCCGTTCCTTTGGAAGTGGATTCGAAGATCTTTTGGACCAACCATCTCAGTCGTTGGACCTTCACTCATCTGGCTAGATCGATGTCGGTGTATAGCACGTACAGTTCGGCGTTGCATCTCCTCCTGCATTCACTGTCTGTACAGACGTGATCGAAAATTACTCGAAGAATTTTCCTCTCAAAACAACCAAGAGTAACTTCATCCGCTTTTGATAGAGTCCATGCCTCTGCACCATAGAGAAGGACTGGGGTGATTAGTGTCACTTAAGTTGTTCGAGAGAGGGCTTTGTTACCCAATTGCTTTCTTAGCCCAAAAAAACAGCGATTCGCAAAAGTTATTCTTCGTTTAATCTCAGTTTAATTTATAGCGGAGCCTAGGTAGACACAGTCCTTAACCACCTCAAAGTTATATCTGGCTGTAGTGACATTCTGTGTCCTTTCTTGATGACAGCATATATTTTGTATTGCCCTCATTGACGGCCAAACCCATCTTTGCCGCCTCCGTCTCAATACTCACGAAAGCGCCAGTGACATCCCGCTGTGTTCTGCCGATTATGTTGATGTCATCGAGTAGATAGACGGACTTTTGAAAGATAGTTAGCATTTGAGGTGTGCACTATCCTTTCAAGAACGATGTTGAAGAAGTTACAAGATAGTGCATCTCTTTGTCTAAATCTTTTTTTAACATCGAAGGTCTCGGTGAGATCTTTACCGACCTTGATGGAGCAGCGTGCATTCTCCATTGTCATTCTGCACAGCGGACGAGTTTGGCAGAGATCCCAAAACTAGACATAGAGCTCGTCTCTATAAATGCTGTCATAGGCGGCCTTAGAATCGATGAAAAGGTCGTGGGTATCGATTTGAACTTTCTGGGTTTTCTCCAAGAACTGCCGCAGTGTGAATATTTGATCGATGGTTGACTTTTCTGGCCTGAAGTCACACTGATAGGGACCAATCAGGTTGTTGAAGAAAGGCTTTAGGCGTTCACATAACATGGCAGATAAGATCTTGTAACCGATGTTTAATGCCTCTGGCGCAATTCAGAGGATCTCCTTTCTTGCAAACAATGCTGAGGTTCCATTCATCGGGCATACTTCCTTCCGACCATATTTTATATATGATTTGGTGCATGTTCCTAACCAAGTCATCGCCTGTCGCTTCAAATAGCTCAGCGGTTAGGCCATCTTCCTCAGCGGCTTTGTTGGACTTAAGCTTAGATATGGCTATCTTCACTTCGTTCAGGTCGAGTAGACGAAGTTGTTGCTCTTCGTCGTCCACATTGAATGGTTCATTCTGCCTGACAACGGGATTTAATTCGTCATCGCCGTTAAATAGTCTGCAGAAATAGTTCTTCCATATCCTCAGCATCGATTGCGATTCTACTATGATGTTACCTTGTTCGTCTTTGCAGTTTGTGGTTCATAGTCTGTAGCACTGGCAGGTCCTTTTTTCATTTTGGTAAAACTTTCGAACCTCATTCCTGGTGTAACATCTCTCCTGAGAAGCCGGTGTGCTTCTCTTTTCTGCACACAGAGCTCACGAGCAGCTCTGCTCCTTTGGACTTTATTCGTGCGGTTTGCTAAGATATGGCGTAACTTGTATTATTCCATTGGAACATGCGTTGGAAAGCTACTGTCATTGTACGTTATTTCAGTATATATCATTCATTTGAAGCGTAAAGAACAATGATTTTTTTTCACTCAAATATGTCGAACTTTGTGCCTGAAAAAGTGTTTTTGCGGGGAGTTCTTCTTCATTACTTTAATATGAAGAAAACTGCTGCCGAAAGTCATCGTATTTTGGTGGAAGTTTATGGTGAACATGCGCTAGCCTAGGGAACGTGCCAAAACTGGTTTGCACGATTTAAAAGTGGTGATTTTGGCCTGGAAGACGAAGAACGTCCTGGGCAGCCAAAAAAGTTTGAAGATTGTTGCCAAACACAAGAAAAGCTCGCAAAATCTTTGGGTGTCACTCAAGCAGCCATTTCAAAACGTTTTGCATTTCCGAAATGCTGCTGGAACGCCACAAAAGGAAGTCATTTTTGCATCGGATTGTTACTGGTGATGAAAAATGGATCCATTACGAGAACCCCAAGCGCAAAAAATCATATGTGAAACCCGGCCAACCAGCCAAATCAACGGCAAAGCCGAATATCCATGGCGCGAAAGTAATGTTCTGTATTTGGTTTGATCAGATGGGCGTGCTGTATTATGAGCTGCTAAAACCGGATGAAACCATCAATGGACAACGCTACCGAACACAATTAATCCGTTTGAGGAGAGCAGTAGCCGAAAAACGCCCGGAATATGCGACCGGACACGAGGCAATAATTTTCCATCATGACAACGATCAGCCCCACGTTGCTATTCCGGTTAAGAACTATTTGGAAAACAGTGGATGGGAAGTCTTACCCCACCCGCCTTATAGCCCCAAACTTTCCCCTTCTGACTACCAATTGTTTCGGGCGATGCAGAGCGCCCTCACTGAAATAGGGTTCACATCAGAGCAGAATATTAAAAATTGACTTGATTCATTCTTGGCAACCAAGTCGGCGCAGTTCTTTTAGGATGGGATCCGCAAATTGCCAGAAAGATGAGAAAAAGTCATAGCTTCAGATGGACAATACTTTGAATTATACTATTGTACATGTTTTTTTTAAATAAACGTTCAAATTAAAAAAAAACCGCACGAATTAAATTACATACCCAATATAGTACACCACTTATTAAAACACTTATTAAATTTATTTTAAAATAGTTGCAATTTATTGTTCTTGAAGGTAAATATTTCAACAGCTATTTGAATTGAACGCTTATTACTGCACGAGTACGTGTACATATCAAGAAGCCAAAATTTATTCAATGCGTTTAAGCAATCAAGAAAACTGTTGAAGCGTTAGACAGATATCTACACACATACCTATGGCATATGCGTTTAGGAGACTAGGTAAAGACTTTGTTTTTCCAGCGTTACTAACAAGTACCTTTTCTGCTGGCTTGCCAACTTCCAATTATAATTTAATTCATTTGATGTTTTCCAACAGACACTAACTTATTTAAAATTTAAATTGCCCTCGTAATTATTTAGGATAACAATAATTTCTAGCTAACTATGATATATTTGTTGTATACCTAACTTTATCTAAACAATTGCAAAAGCTGTGTGTGTTTATCCTATCTGAATCTCAACTTAGTTATTAATTCTTTTGAATTTTACATGCTCCTAAGCGGCTTTAATTAATGGAACTTTTAGTTTGTAATTTCATGTCATATTTATGTTATATCTTTCCACAATGTTGTTGTGGAGGGGGAGGACGGGGGCCTTTATTTATTAAACGAATATGTTCATTTAGCCAAGGGAAGTTAAAACGAAACGTCAAACCCTAATCCCTTTTCTGCGCTCCATGCATAGAAATTTTAAGTTAATGGCATGCTGGTTGTCTTCTGAGTAATATTTTACAAAATGCAATTAGTTACTGGAGACATTGAAAAAACCATTTCATTGATAAGGATAAGTATCATCTTCTCATTATGGTGGTTTTATGTACAAATGTTAAAGAGTTGTCAAAGGCTATTCTATTTAAAATTCAAATAATCAAAATTGCATGCAATTTGAAGAATTTGAAATGAAGCAAAACCTTTGACAGGAACTGTTTTTCACGCAAATATAACCGTAAATTATGCTAGCATTTGAAACTTGGCATTCGAAAAGGAATTGGAAAAGGCTAAGAGGCTTCTGACAGAGAAGCAAAATGCAATAAAATGCTAATGAAACTCTTTCATCAAAATAAGAGATAGCTATCAAATAGCAAAAGAACTCAGTCAAGTGCTTATAGGACCCATCACCACAAGAAATCTCGGCAAAGAAATATTTCGACAAAAGGATTAATGAAAATTGGATTCCGATTAAGGTTGTAAGGATGCATGAAGGGCTCGTGTTATTGCGAAATTATTCAGTCAAGGATATTCAGAAAATTGATTGATATAAAACAGACAATTTGAAATATTCAAGTTAAGATAAGCATTCGATATTTCTTTAGCGAATAAATTTCAATAATTTATTTCCAACTGCATCATTTGATTCTTTATGTATGCTCTTTTTAGAGTCAATGTTGAACATCACAAAAAAAAAAAAAATTATCTATTTTAAAACATATCCTTCAAAGCGTGAAAAACGTTATAAAAAATATATGCAAGTACTTACTTATTACATGGTACTACAGTGGGCCAGGGAATCAGCTAACATGCCTGTCTAGCATGTGCGGTTTTTTGTCGGATATCTTTAGTTGACTGAGGTTCCCTTCCACTTGTGTGCGCCACCTACCACGTTATCTCTCAGGGTTGGAGTCGAAAATTTTCCGGCCGGCGCACTAGTGCCCATAAGCTCAAGGTAACCTTACCATTTTAGCCGGCTAATTTCAATATAATGTTTGCCTTGTTATGCAATGAGAACGGAATTAGTTAATCTAAACAATATTTTATGTCCTTCGACAACTTAATTTAACTACTACTAAAACTTAGAAAATGCAATCTTTTGGGATTGAATAAATATTTAGACCAAGCTTACTTACCATAATGTGTGTTTTTAAAATCTATTTAAACTGAGAAAATTTAATCTTGTGGGATAGCACATTTATAATAAGACTCAACAACCAATTTAGGCTCTGATACTCTCGAAACTGTTCGAGTGACTTTAAAGATAAACGGCACCGATAGCCTTACACCGCATTTTGGCAAACAAGCGGCTACTCTGTCGACCAATTATTTCTGGAATCCATAAAGAATATCGCATACTGGAAATAATAGTTTTTAACTTCTGACAATTAATCGGCATCGTCATCGCAATTTCGTTTAATTATATTGAAATTCCGTTGTATAGGGTTTTTCAATAGAGACTTGACAACTTTGAATTTAATTTGTGAACGCACTCTTTCACTAATCATCAAACTGTCACTGTCAATTTATTCAGTAAACCCAACACTTTCATCATGGTAAAGTACACTAACGAGCAAGGTCTGCAAATTATAAAAATTTTCTACATATATTCGGAGTCGGTGACTGCAACTTTAAGAGTTTTAACTCCAATTTTCGGTCGTAGTTCTCGCCCTAGTAGACAGGCAATAACAAGTTTTGTGAAAAAATTTGAGCCTGCATATTCGTTGTGTGATGTTGCGGTGTCAGTGAGACAACGACTTGGTGGAAGTGTCGAAAATATCGCTGCCGTTCAGACGTTAGCAAACGATCCAAATCAGTCAATTCCACGGCGTTCTCAAGAATTGGGCATCGCTCAGACCACATTATGGGCATTATGGCGTATTTTGCGTAATGATCTTGGTTTACACCCATACAAGATCTAGCTGACTCAAGAATTGCAGCAGATGGACCATTTGAAGCGACGTACGTTCTCCAATTGGGTTCTGGAGAAGATGCGCCAAGATGATGAATCTCATCGCAAAATCATCTTCAGTGATGAAGCTCATTTCTGGCTCAATGGGTTCGTCAATAAGCAAAATATGCGTTATTGGTCGGGTGATAACCCACATGTGCTTCATGAATCACCACTTCATTCACAAAAAATAACTGTTTGGTGGGGCTTGCATGCCGGCGGCGTTATTGGGCCATATTTTTTCGTCGGCGATAACGATCGTCACGTTACTTTGAATGGTCAGCGTTATCGCGTCATGATCACCGATTATTTTTGGCCCGAATTGAAAGATGTGGACTTGGACGACATGTGGTTTCAACAGGATGGTGCCACAAGCCACACAGCACACGCTACAATCGATTTATTGAAGAGTAAGTATGGTGAGCGTGTTATCTCAAGACATGTGCCAGTCGATTGGCCGCCTCGTTCGTGCGATTTAACGCCGCTTGATTATTTTCAGTGGGCGTTAAGTCATTGGTTTATGCCAACACGCCGAAGACGTTGGAAGAGCTCAGAGCCAACTCTGAACGCGAAATAGCGTCCGTTTCGGGCGAAATGTGTGGCCGAGTCGTTGAAAATTGGGTCCAACGAATCGACCGCTGCAAACGTGCTCGCGGTGGCCATATGAACGAAGTCGAGTTCCATTCATTCATTTTGATTGTACTTCAAGCCAATAATAAAGTTTTTGAAATATTTCAAATGGTTTGCCTTTTATTTAAAAAAAAATTGTCAAGTCGCTATTAGAAAACCCTATAAAAGCAAATTAATGGCCTCGCTTTTTTGACCTGATTTATGTCCGATCAAGTCGTGAAGTTACTGTTGATAACGCCTTTGAAACTGAAGATAACTTAACGGGGGCAGTGAAAGTCTGAACCCGAGGGGCACGAATGAGTGGTGTGATTCATAAGGTGTTTCTTGCTCCCGGTTAAGAAATAACTGAATATGTACAAAACTTTTTATTATTTTTTGACTAGCAGGCTTAAAAAATGATTGTAAATTATTTTTAACCCGTACAGGGTTTTAAAAAATCTATGAAAACCAACAGCCATTTGGTCTTTCATTGTCGATTGGTGTCAATAGAAAAAGACAAATTGATTTTAGAGTGAATTGAATCCCTTTATTTGAAAATACCCTATTTCGTTCAAAAATGGGAATAAAAAGATTAACTTCTTTACAACGTTACCTGAGGTTTGCTGATGTAATACCAGACCTCTTTGAAAGTCAAACAATACGCTTGCTATCTTTCAAGATAACAAAACTAATAAAGTTGGATTTACTTTGCGAAAATCTCACAATTAACGGCCAGCTGGTATCATTTCAAGGACGTGAATCAGTCAAGCAGCATTTGTTTAGTAAGCATGAAAAAATGGTGGATCTGTGACATTAAAACAAGCTGCCATTTGAATGGTTTACCTTATTTAGGAAAACAATTTGGCAAAACATGTGGTAAACGAGTTATGCTAACCCTACATCCGGAGTAACGGAAATGTAACATTTTACAAGCGTCGAGGTGGAAAAATTGCCATACTAAAATGGGCTGGTTATCTGGAACGTAAGGATTGTACGTGTACCTCAAAGGTTTCAACCAAATAACATACGATTTGTGACTAACTTTTGCTAAATTCCCATAATTTATTATTAAACAGTTCTGATATAAAATTATATTGTGTTGTTAGGGGTTAAGTTGTCAAACAAGAAGATGACTAATCGATCTACAAAAATTTCAGACTTATAGTAATTGGTGGCCTAAAATGAACGTTGATTATATATGCTCTTAGTGAAAAATGTACATATATGAATGGAATTGGAAGTACATGTAATAGTTAGTGAAAAAATGTCTAACTTTAAAGGATAAATCTGACATATTTCAAATTCTGGGAACTGAAATTCTATCAAATATAAAGCTGCATCGTTTACATTAGCATTTTTGCATGGACTTTTTAAAATGATGACAAAGGAGAAATCAAATAACTAAGAAATGTACATCTTTTCAAATCAATTAACATGGGTTGAAATATGCTATATTTCTATATACACAAATGTTTACATGAACTTTTGTATAGATATTGGTTTCCTACAATTTTTATTTACATGGAGAGATTTCTTTGGCTCCCACGAAATCCCCAAAGAAATATTGACAAATTGTCACGAAAAAAATTATTCACATGGATTTTCACTTTTTATAGTATACGTTATTATTCCATATTCATTTCGTTTATTTTACCAAAATATATGATTATATTTCATGGTCAGAAAGTACTTATTTACAGTACTGATTTGCTTACCCATCCTCTTGTCAGACTCTCAATCCTGTTTCACATAAGTCAGTCGTTCTGAAAGATTTTTTAAAATATTATTTAAATTACATTTGCATTCGCACCTGTACTTCTGTCCTGATTGCCGATGTTTTGCGGAAATTTGCATTTTGTTAGCGGAGCACAATACAAATTGAATTTTTTTTTTTTTTTTTTTTTGTCACTTTTCGTTTACAGAAGTCATGTAAAAAGCATGTAGGAGGACACAGATATTCGTATGCATACTTTTAACGTACATGAAAATGCCGCAAGTTTTTGAGCATTTTCTCTGCGACGCAGTATGTGATTATAGCGTGTGGATGAGTGCAGGTACCCAGTGAATGCCGGGTGAATAGATGGAAATGGAAATAAGTTTTCAAATTGCAATTTCTAGTTTAATGAAAAAGGAAAATGTAAAAAGAAAAAAATCTTGAACACATGCATATGGATGTGTGCAGCTAACACGGAATTGGAGAAAATGCAATTTGTGTTGCGAAGTTTTATGACTGCGGCGACTTCAGACATTTGTTAGATTGATGCCGTGTATGTAAATCTCATAACTAATAAAGTTCATGTTATAACATAAGTAGAAGCTTAAGATTTAATAACATATTTTCGAAGTTTCAATAAAATTAGTTTGAAAGAACACAAAAATCGTGTACATAAAAACAGGGAATAGCTTTTCAGTTACATTTTTGAAGGTCATAATATACATATGAAACATACACAATGAAATAATACAATAAAAAGGTAGAATTCAAAAATATTTTTTTTAATGACCAGATATATTGGATCGGGGTGTAGGAACTTCTAAGAAAAAAGAATTGAAAAAAAACAATTGTTTTCATTGGAAAAATTAGGATAGCTGATGTTGATGTTGTATTTTATACAAATGTAGGAAAATTGTTCTTCAATGTATTTTTTTTAATATTTAATAGATTGTATTGTATAATATAAAATAAGTAATATAAAATTATTTAATATTTGAAATTTGGAAACCAAATTTAAATATTGTACTAGAACTAAATCGGTATAACCTCATAAGTCAAGTTTTTTCAAACAAACTTTTTTTTGTTGCAAACGCTTCCTTATAGGTAAACCCATAATAAAGCAATGCAATTCAATACATTACTTTCTCTTCAAACAATACCGCGTAAATAAGTCAGTGATTTAAGTGGTTCTTGCATGCAATATCAGATAGATAGTAGATAGATAATAGTTTGACGATAATGTTCTGGAGTCGGGTTCCTGCATAATTATCACGGCTTCTTTCAGTAATGACGTTATTTAATAAAAAGCGGAGTCAAAACAAATACTGGTTTTATCGTAATATATATAATATATACCAGGTTAAAAAGGACAGATATAGCAGCTGTATATTATTTTTATACGAATGACTGGTTTCTATTGACTATTTTTCCTTTTCTTATAAATTGTCAGGATATTTCCTTTCATTTTTTTTTTTCATGTTTTTTATCTCCTACAATTTCGCCATAAAAGATGGACACAGTTTTAGTTTTATTTTTACTTTTATTTTTTATTTATTTTGACAATTACATTTATTTATTATTACTATAAAATATTTGTTTTTGTTTTATTCGCTATTCCTTTTATGTACATGATTTTATATTTACATATGCTTATACACTTCTACTTAAATATATAGATATTTCTAAATCACATTCATAAGGAATAACATGATAATAATAATTAATAAGATATTAATTCTAGAAGTAAGTTTTACACATTATTGTATATTATATTGGTAAATATTTTAATTCGTGCGGTTTCTTTTCCAAAATCTGAACGTTTATTTAAGAAAAACAGAGGGCGTTCTGCATCGATCGGAACAAATGGTAATTAGAAGGGGCAAGGTCGGTGGGGTAAGACTTTCCATCCACTGGGGGCCGAGCGTTGTCTTGATGGAAAATGATTGCCTCGTGTCTGGTCGCATATTCCGGGCGTTTTTAGGCTAGTGCTCTCTCCAAATGGATTAATTGTGTTCGGTAGCGTTGTTCATTGATGGTTTCACCCGGTTTTAGCAGCTCATAATACAGCACACCCATCTGATCCCACCAAATACAGAGCATTACACCATGGATATTCGGCTTTGCCGTTGATTTGGCTGGTATTTTGCGCTTGGGGTTGTCGTAATGGATCCATTTTTCATCACCAGTAACAATCCGATATAAAAATGTCTTCCTTTTGTGGCGTTCCAGCAGCATTTCGGATATGCAAAATCGCCTTTCGACGTCTCTCGGCTTGAGTTCATGTGGAACCTAATTTCCTTGCTTTTGAATATATCCAGCTGCTTTTAAACGCTTTGAAATGGCTGCTTGAGTGACACCCAAAGATTCTACGAGCTCTTCTGTATTTGGCAACAATCTTCATAGAGTAATGCTTCCAGTTCTTCATCTTCAAACTTTTTTGGCTGCCCAGGACGTTCATCGTCTTCCAAACCAAAATCACCACTTTTAAATCGTGCAAACCACTTTTGGCACGTTCGCTCAGCTAGCGCATGTTCACCATAAAATTCCACCAAAATACGATGACTTTCAGCAGCAGTTTTCTTCATATTAAAGTAATGAAGAAAAACTCCCCGCAAAAACATTTTTTCAGGCACAAAATTCGACATGTGCATGTTCTAATGGAACAATAACAATGGAATAATACAAGTTACGCTATCTCTTAGCAAACCGCACGAAGTTATGGACCCAATATATGAAAATCCTGTCGGCGTCAACTCTGACATGAAGGCATAACACTGATGTTGGAGTGGTTGCTTTGGTGTTATTTGACTTTATAAAGTGCTTTTATGTCTATATGGTGTTTGAGAGAATGATATTAAACGAGGATATGTAGCTGTCCATTTCGGAATTCGTCAGTGTTTTTATGATTGAGGGTTGAGCTGTGGGCTAGGTAGGGCTACGTCTAAATCTAATTTAAAATAAGTCCAATTCGTATTTCTAAAGGATACTGTTTGGTTTGGTTTTATTAACGCAAATGTTACGTCTATTAATTCAACTGATAGCTCAACTGGGAAATGATCTGAAAAGGTTGGAAGCGTTCTAATTGTAAAGTTCTTGATATTTGTCAAATAAAAAATGTTAAGCGAAATTAAAATTTAAACTAAGTAAGCTAAGCTTGCTGAATAAGTCGGTGTTCGTGAAGTCAGACTCATTAAGTGTAGTGAGTTCGTGTCCAGCCAGTTAGACAATATTCTTCCATTTTGGTTAGTAATAGAATCGCCCCAAATTATATTTTTTGCGTTAAGGTCTCCGCCAATTATTTATCCGTTAAAGTTCCCTGCAAGTTTGTCAATTTTCTGTAGCTCCTCTAGCAAAATTTGTAACTGCTTTCCCAAGAGAAAATATATTAAGCCTAACAGAATAAATTTTGTGTCTTGGTTAAGTTTAATTTTTATTTTAATAAATTTACATAATATTCTAGGATTGGGGATATCCACGTGCCAGAATTTGATATGATCATTTGTGACAATTGCTTTACCTTGATCAATACTGTTTGGTAAGAAATTATATGTATCAATATGAACTTTGTGTTTTTTAGAAAGGTGGGTTTCTTGTATAAATGCGATTGAGCTATTGTTCGTCAGTAGGATTTTAGTTAATTCTATCTTTCTGCTGTGGTTCACTAATGATTGAGTATTAAATTTTAATAAATTTAGCCTTATTATTTGTATGACGTGAGTTGGTTAAGGAGAACTATGTACTCCAGTCTTTTCTGTTGAATATTATTTGAAATATTCAAATTTTTAATATTTTTTTGAAAGAGTTCGTCCACCCTCAATCCAACATTCTAAAAAGTTCCTTCGCGAGGTCAAGAAATTGTCCCACATAATTCTAGTTCTCCCCTGGAACAGATGGGCCTAAAACTCGCAAAGGGGTAGCTTGGCTTTTGGCGAAGCTAATATTTGGATCAACAATCGAGCTCTTACTAAAGAAGCTTGGAAAAGATCTCGATGTTTCTCTTTTATCCCTCGCTTCTTTTATTATTTTTTTTTTTTTCGCAATTCCGCATATTTTTGAAAAACAGGACAGCCTCTCCAGCTAGCTGTTTGTTGTCACTTTGCTTACTTTTATATTGCCCTTGCGGATGGTCTTACATGCATTTGACGCATCTAAAGGACTTTGACATTTCTTACATTGGATTAAACCATCTCCTCATCTGGTCTTTTCCCACTTTACTCTGGTATTAAATACATACCATATTTTGTGTTAACCATGTCATTTGCTACTCTACGTAGAGTCACGTAATGTGATTAAGAAAAGGTTATAATTGATATTAGGGTCTTTGCATGATTTAGGGTTCTCGAATCTGGCTACTTTCTTAACTAGATCAACTTCTAGAATCTTTTCTGCAAGGAAATCTGAGGCTAGTCCTCTCAGTATTATGTTTTGTGTTTTGTTTTCTTTTAAGATATACGTATATCCCTGAATTTGACTCTACCGTACTAAGTTTAACAGTTCCTGATGCACTTCAGGGCTGTCAACAAAGATTTTGGATTTATATATGAATTTGTTATATTTTACTCAAAATGTCCCCCAATATTAATAATTTTAAGATAAAAATTAAGTTGTTTTAGCTTTAGACTCTTTCATTTGCATTGAATATTATTATATGTGGACAAAACTTACCTCGATTCCTTATTCGAGTTCTTTGTTGCTTGCTGGTGTCTGTATCTTTGTAAATGCTGGAAATGTTGTTGTTATTTGATGTATTATTGATTGCTGCTTCATTAAAAAAAATCGATTTCATTTTGATGTTGCATCAATCTCCCGGATAGGTATAATACCTACATTCTTATTTCTGTTGTTGGATTTAATTAGGGTTACTTCACCCAGTATTGCAAATTTGTTTAGGTTGTTTTGTTTTTGTGAGGATTGCTGTACATTATATGTCCGTGTACTATTATGTCCGATTATTATTTGGGTCCATTCATTGAGAATTTCCATAGAACATTCCATTGTCTCGACTCCTTATTGTTTTTTATTGCTGTCTTTACTTCTTGTTGCTTTTTCGATCCCTTGGTGTTGGAGACGTTCTTTGGCACCTTTTTAATGTCGCGTAATTTGTTCTTTCTCATATCTATGCTCTTTGTACTGTTTGGGTTTGCCCAGTTAGGTTTTTGTCTTTTATCTTTTATCCATTTTCCTTATAGGGTTATGACTGAATTCTTTGCACTCGTTTTTTTTCTTCCACTTTTATGAAGTTAATAACAAAAATATATATTTTTGTCTTAAAAACACGTCCACTCACTTTCGCTATCTGAATGAAACCCTCAATTGAAACAAGTACTGTGTGCTGTAAACCTAAGATCAGCAAGAGGTTTTAGACCGGCCTCGACTCATATCGAGGGTAGAGCTTGCGCTTACAACACAGTTCCGAACTGGTATTTATAACACATGGAATCGATGGGAAGGCTCCCAGTACTCGTACGCGTATATCCTGAAATTAAGTCTTCACAGAAAGGAGTTCATGTAAAACCATAAGCAGATCTGTTCTGGAGTCGTTACTTTCTTCACAATTTGAAATTTAATTTTGTTTAACTCTGTATGGGAGAAGGTATTTTGCTTTTGGAAAATGTCTTCAAATGAAACAAAGAATGAAAATAAGCCAAAAAAGAACAAAATATATAATCCTTCAACATACAAAAGAAATATTATTAAATATTTCAAAGTTAAGGAACTGGCACATATTAGTCATAAAGGCAGACAAATAGCTCCTAGATCCACTGATGAAAATTGTAGGTTCCTTTAGTTTAAATTTAGTTTTCTTTCGTACAAAAAAATTTTATTTATGTAGTTTCACTTTGTTTAACTTTTTGTATCTATCGCAACTAATTCCAAAATAAAGATTAAGTATTGCCATTTATTGCAGATGTAAGAAGCAATGTTTTTCATATTTGCATAAGAATTTTTTATTTTTTCTTTTTTTAATGAAAGATGAGTAAGATATTAACTACCTTGAATTCCCAGAATGTATTCAGATTATTCAGAATGTATTAGAAATACAATTTTATTCATCTAAATCTAAATTGTCCTTTTTAAAGTAATCCCCATCGACTGCAACACACTTATGCCAGCGCTTGATCCAATCCTCGAAACATTTTTATATTCGGTTTTCGGTATGTCCATCAGTGTTTTCTGCGATTTTTCCATTACTTCTTCTCGGCTGCTGAGACCCGTAGTGGTTTTTTAACTCGATTGAACAGAAAGAAGTCACAGGGAGCCAAATCAGGTGAATTCGGTGGCCGTAGGATAGTATTTGTTGAATTTTTCTTAAAAGAATTACGAATAATGATGGCACTGTGCGACGGTGCGTTATCATAGTGCAAAATCCACGAGTTTTCTGCCCACAATTCTCATTTCTTTCGGCGAATAACGTCTCATCATGCTCAAATAATTGTTTACTGTGTGGCCTTTTGGCAAAAATTCATGATACACTACACCGTTGTAATCAATGAGAACCGTAAGCATTGCCTTCTTTTTTGACTGAAAACGATGTGGTTTTTTTGGTCTCGGCACATTTGGTTAACGCCATTCACTTCACTAATGTCTGGATTGCGTATCGTACTCATAAACCCACGTCTCGTCTTCAGTAATGATCCTTTTGATGAATGTGGAATTGGATTCAGTCTCGCAAATCATCTCTTTTGCGACGTCAGGACGACCTCTTTTTTGCCTGAAATTTAGGTCTTTTGGCATTAACTGTGCTGCTACACGACGGAAACCCAAATCATTAACCATAATATCTTCGACGGATCCATAGGCAATGTTCAACTCCTCCGCTAATTCTCTGATGGTTAATTTGCGATTATTGACCAACATTTCTTTTACTTCATCAATGTTTTCGTCGGTTTTCAATGTCGATGGTCTGCCACTGCGTTCATCATCTTCAATTGGCTCACGACCGCTTTTGAACCGATCGTGCCACTGGTAAGCGACCATTTTCTTTAGAGAATCGTTGCCGGAACACTTTTTCAACATTTCCAACGTTCGCGCAATATTAAATCTGTTTTTACGCAAAATTTAATACAAGTGCGTAGTTGCAAATTTAAATCCATTTCTAAAATTGCAAAAAATCACGTAGAGATAGATGTACTCTGGGCTACGTAACTTTTGCAAATGTCAAGCTATGACGCTAAGACTTAAAGGGAATGTCAACAACAGATGTATCAACTTAACAAAAAAAAAAAAAGAAAAAGAGAACTTAAATCGGAACAATGGGACCGCCTCAAGAAAGCATTTATTACTCTACCTGGAGTTACTGAAGCTAGAGTTTGCGGGCTGTGTGATTTACTTAAATCACGAACGGTGAAGAGGCGAACGGTGCCTCTTGAAATATGGCAGAAAATACATGAACACATTATCGGCTTTCATAGGAAAAAGACACATTACTCAGAAAAACACATCGAATATCATGATGCACGTTTGGATGTCAAAACTATGCATTTGATGTTTAAGGAAAAATATCTACAACATATTTTGATGTAAAATACAAATTTTATTTAAAATACTTCAAGGAAAACTATTCTCTAAGAATTGATCGGCCACAAGTATAACTTGCGAAAACTCAAAACGAAAATAAAACAGTTAAATTTATCAGAAAATGGTAAACATTTGTTTGTTGCTGAATTGATAGTTCACAAAAGACGATCCAAGAGTTTTACAATAAAACTTCATCAGTTCAAAATCTTCGCAAGGAAAAAGATGACGCTGCAGCTTCAACATTCCATTTGATGCAAAATCTACCACTGCCACGCATACCAATATCAAATATTTTTCATTTATTAGAACTGTGGCTTCATTGTTTTCGTAAAAAAATCTGCTAAAACGCAAATCGGCATTTCACATTTACGAGTATCACGAAGGCATTGTGCTCTATGTTGTTGCACTATATCGAAAATAATATTGGAGCACGTATTAAGCATTTATATCTGTTTTTCGTAGGTTTCTCTAGACAAAATATAAACAACACATTGTCAAGATTTATGTTAACTTTTGTAGTGGTCATCACAAATATTTATTAAAAAAATAAAAATTTTTGTTGTGGTCAACAAAAGACAAATCACCCTATAAGTGACCCAAAGTATGACAAAGATTAAAAATGCCAGCTCTAAGCCGTATGAGTTTCTGTGCAGCATCATGGCGAACATATAAGATTTCCGGGAGCAGAAAGCTTTTTTTTTCTTCGCTTGGAGCCAACAACATCGAAGGTTGTGTCTTCAAAAAAATAAGTATTAAATATGGTATAAGTATTGTGATTGAGTTTGTTAAAAGTTTATATTGCACGAGTATAATAACTATAGGGCATTTAATTTTGTAGTTAAGTTTCTATCAAAACTTCAAGGTGCATAGCGGCGGTTATCCCTCACTTTTTAATCAACAACTCTAAAACTCACAACAAAAAACGATCAAACCTTTCAAGACATCCAACAATTTGCGCAACATTTTGGTCATATTGGGTTGCAAATAAAAAAAAATAAAAAAAACGCACAATTAAATTTAAAATTCAATTAAGGAGATCAAATGCAAATGCAGCAAGATATTTTAACATATAAATATACGTACATCCACATGTGTATATTGGTATTACACATCTAAGCAAGATAAAATTATTTTTTAAACTCTTCTATTTTTTTATGTATAAGGTTTTCTGATAACGACTTGACAGCTTTTTTTTTTTAAATAAAAGGCAAACCATTTGAGATATTTCAAAAACTTTATTATTGGCTTGAAGTACAATCAAAACATTTATGAAATGAACTCGACTTTGTTCATATGGCCACCGCGGCCACGTTTGCAGCGGTCGTTTCGTTGGACCCAATTTTCAGCCACACTTTTCGGCTCTGAGCTCTTCCAACGTCGTCGGCGTGTTGGCATAAACCAATGACTTAACGTAGCTCCACAAAAAATAGTCAAGCGGCGTTAAATCGCACGAACGAGGCGGCCAATCGACTGTCCCATGTCTTGAGATAACACGCTCACCATACTTACTCTTTAATAAATCGATTGTAGCGTGTGCTGTGTGGCTTGTGGCACCATCCTGTTGAAACCACATGTCGTCCAAGTCCATATCTTAAAATTCGGGTCAAAAATAATCGGTGATCATGGCGCGATAACGCTGACCATTCACAGTAACGTGACGATCATTATCGTCGACGAAAAAATATGGCCCAATAATGTGGAGGGCATGCAAACCGCATCAAACAGTTATTTTTTGTGGATGAAGTGGTGATTCATGAAGCACATGTGGATTTTCACTCGACCAATAACACATATTTTGCTTATTGACGAACCTATTGAGCCAAAAATGAGCTTCGTCACTGAAGATGATTCTGCAATTCTTGAGTCAGCTTGATCTTATATGGGTGTATACCATTGAGCTATACTCAATTCTTGAGAACGCCGTGGAATTGCCTGATTTGGATCGTTTGCTACGGACGTCTGAATGGCAGCAATATTTTTGACACTTCGACCAACCCGTTGTCTCACTGATACAGCAACATGACACAACGAATATGAAGACTCAAATTTTTGCACTAAACTTGTTATTGCCTGTCTACTAGGGAGAGATTTACGACCAAAAATTAGAGTTAACGCTCTTAAAATTACAGTCACCGACTCCGAATATCTGTAGAAAATTTTTAAAATTTTTTTATACTTTACCATGATGAAAATGTTGAGCTTACTGAATAAATTGACAGTGACAGTTTGATGATTAGTGAAAGAGTGCGTTCACAAATTAAATTCAAAGTTGTCAAGTCCCTATTGGAAAGCCCTTTATTATTAATATTGAATTTTATCCTAACGAAAACACAAAATATTATATCACATGTAAATATTCATATCATTTCATATTTTGTTAATAAATTTGCTATCACAGACGAAAACAAGTAATGAGTGGTGTTTATAGTAGATCCTAAAAGAATACGTTTAAAAATAGAGGATTACTCGTCAAATTTGTAGCAAAGAGTAATAATGGTGAGGAGCAAAGTGCTAGTGGGAATAGCTTCGTCATCTTATGCTACATATACGAATAGAACATGTGTGGTAACACTGGCACGTTAATATTTATTTCTTTGCGTAAAGGCTTCGATAACGTGCCGAAACTCACTTCAACTCATGGGACAACTAAATGCCGTATCTTTTCGAAAACATGATCGTTTCTAGGTCCCAGAAGAATACATTAATTTAATTTCGAATTCTAATTCAACATTTACAGTCAAAGAACTCAAAGCTGAACTTTAAGAAATAGTGGCCGACTTTCTACAAAAAAAAAAAAACATTTTTGTCAACAGAATTGTACGAGAGAATTATTCTCTGCCTGCAAGAGTTTTCATTATAATTATAATAATCATTGTCCTATTATTGTCCATGGATTCTTAAACATTCGTTCATCTAGATGAAAAAAGTTCAACACTTGTATTACTTCCATCAGCCAAAGCCTATTAAGATTAGATTATCAGTAAGAAGTTAGACGATTTGAAGCGAGTTCAGGATAGCACTCTGTAAGAGCTTATGCCATCTTACCAAAACATATTTAGCTTTCCAACTGGAAATGTTGAATATAGTGGTAATATATGGGTAATATAATAATCACAATAGAATATAAAAATGTTAATGTTTAAGTTTTATTTTCTTTAGTTTAGATAAAAATTAATCATATTTTGTATGACTGTTTTGTGCAAATTAAATTTTACCGAACCCTGTTTCTTGCTACAACAATATAGGTAAGTGTAAGTTTTGTAAGGCGTAAATTGAAAGTCTTTTTTTCCAAAAATCATTTTTTTTATTTACCAAAAATAGGACGAAACGACCAATCTAAGATTGTTCAATTTGTCCACTTCAACAAAGAAAAATTAGAACACTCTTACTGCCAGTATAGCTCCAATTTCAAATTGTTTGCTTAGGTTGACTTAGCAATACTTTACATAAGTGGAGCACAATTAAAATATTTTTGTCCAAAAGGTATTTCCTTATATACATATGTATGTTGTATATGAGTTGTACAATATATATATGGCATGCATTTATGTGTATGTAATTAAATTAAATGTGAAACAAAGTGTATACTTCAAAAAATTTAATGAAAAAATTAGAATGGCTGCGCTACAGCTTTCCTTTTTCATTTTCATAGCACAAAAAAAGCATTGAAAATAAGTTTACTTGTGAATGACACAGTTTTTATTGATTCCTGGAAAATTCCAATATTGTGACTTATGTGGTTTCTGAAATGACTGAACCCTCGCGTCGATTTGCTGAATTATAACAATTTCTAGAACTTATAATTGTCAACTTCAACGGTAAATAAATATTGTAAACATTCAGAAATATATATATATAAACATATGTATATATGTATATATATATATACATGTTTTTACATATCTACAAATCTGTAAACTGAAAGTGAAACGTTTGATGCCACTCATAGGATAAGGATTTTTTATTTTTATTTTTTAAGGATTACAAATATTTTTTTTTTATACTCGACGCGCGATCAAAAGATTTTGCATACCATTAAAGCATTTGGACCCAGCACGGGCGAAGAAAAGTTAGGGAAGCAAGAAAGAGAGATATCAATGTACGTTGGATTTAAATAACAGTTTTTTTTCAATTTCGATTTAAGTAAAGCACACACCATTTAGGGTGAACATATAGGCCGATGTGGGTGGTCGTGGCTCAAGTAGTAGTGGACTGGCTTTCAAATCGGGAGGTTCGGTGTTCAAATTCCAGCCTGGCCCGAAAGACGTTTTTTTTTTTCTGTAAACAAAAATCAATAAGATCGATCAACAAGCCAACTTCCTATTTCCTAATAATTTAGAAATTAAGTCTTCCCATTAAATGTTGGATGCCACCCATAAAGCGAAATAACCACTTAGCTCAAAAATATTTCTCCATCTCTCTATCCAATTTTCCGAGAAACTTAACACGTGCTCCGGCATTTTAAGAGTAGAAAGATCCTCTTGAGCGTTAAGTTCTTAAAAAAATAAATAAATTAAAAAATATATAACAACGGTGTGAGATATAAAATTGAATCTGGTTTTATGTTAAAGCTAAGTTCAAGCTATTATGTGTGGAATAGCACATAACTTAAACGCCGCCTTGGCTTTGCTGACAGTGCTTGAAGCAGCCGCTCCAATTTTTGACGACTTGGTCCTCGAGTCCGTCCAAAGTGCAGACTTGACGTAACCTCAGAGAAAATAAACGAGTGGTGTCAAATCGCATAATCGCGGCGGCCAATTGATGAACGTCGCCAAATTTCTCCTTCACAACTTAGAGCGTTGCGTCGCTTGTATGGCATGAAGCGTCATCTTGTTAGAACCACAGCTCAGATATATCGATGCTTCGAAAGAAATAAGGTCCTATGCCACCATGCCATAAACCGAACTAAACAGTTAATTTTTGTGGATACTTTGATTCTTGGCCAAACACTTGTGGATTGTGTTCGCTCCAATAATGGAAATTTTGCTTGTTGACATAGACGTTGCGTCAATAATGGGCCCTGTCAAAGAAGATGATTTTTTTGGCCAAAATCTGCCTTTCCGGCCAACATTTTTAGCATGGCGTTCTTTATGGTCTTTCGGCTTCAAATCTTATATGGATGTAGGCCCAAATTCAACCGTAAAATAAGCCGGGTTGACTCTCTGGCAATGCCCAATTCAGCTCCGGTGCTACGACGGCTATGTTTTCTTCATTTTGCACCAATTTCTGTCTAGTTGGTGGTTTAAAATTCGAAAGAATATACTTACGCCCAAGCTTTTCCGCATGGTAACGAATTACCTACACACTGACGCCATGATGACGACCGACCTCACGACGAAATTCACGTTGCGTATTTACAACTGAGCTGGTAACTTTGACAGCTGCTGAAACATAACAATTGGAAAAACTGTCATTGCTATCTGGTCACCCGATACTATGTACCATTTATATCGAAATTTACTAAGCCTAGCATTCGCTGTCGTACCCCTTCTATAGCCGAAGTGCAGGGACGTGAGTGCGAGAACGAAAATGGAAAGCAGAGAGTACTGTCGCCGGCAAAAGAATATATTGGATTAGAAGTAGCATACAAGAGACCATTGATGAACACTAAAAAGATTTTCAGAGACAGAACGAAGTCCTGGCAAATATTAACATTTATTCTGTGAACATTAGACTTCAAGCCATTCAAGACAGCTTAAACTGAATGTTTCGAAAGCAATTTCTTGCGGTTTGCTAAGAGATAGCGTAACTTGTATTATTCCATTGTTATTATTCCAATGGAACATACTTTGGAAAGCTATTGTCATTGTACGTCATTTCAGTATATGTCATTCATTTGAAGAGTAAACAACAATAATTTTTTTTCACTCAAATATGTCGAACTTTGTCCTGAAAAAGTGTTTTTGCGGGGAGTTCTTCTTCTTTACTTTAATATGAAGAAAACTGCTGCCGAAAGTCATCGTATTTTGGTGGAAGTTTATGGTGAACATGCGCTAGCTGAGCAAACCAAAGTGGTTTGCACGGTTTAAAAGTGGTGATTTTGGACGATGAACGTCCTGGGCAGCCAAAAAAGTTTGAAGATGAAGAACTGGAAGCATTACTCTATGAAGATTGCTGCCAAATACAAGAAGAGCTCGCAGAATTTTTAGGTGTCACTCAAGCAGCCATTTCAAAACGTTTAAAAGCAGCTGGATATATTCAAAAGCAAGGAAATTGGGTTCCACATGAACTCAAGCCGAGAGACATCGAAAGGCATGTCCGAAATGCTGCTGGAACGCCACAAAAGTAAGTCATTTTTGCATCGGATCGTTACTGGTGATGAAAAATGGATCCATTACGACAACCCCAAGCGCAAAAAATCATATGTGAAACCTGGCCAACCAGTTAAATCAACGGCAAAGCCGAATATCCATGGCGCGAAGGTAATGCTCTGTATTTGGTGGGATCAGATGGGTGTGCTATATTATGAGCTGCTAAAACCGGGTAAGGCCGTCAATGGACAACGCTACCGAACCCAATTAATCCATTTGAAGAGAGCAGTAGCCGAAAAACGCCCGGATAATGCGACCAGACACGAGGCAATGATTTTCCATCATGACAACGCTCGGCCCCACGTTGCTATTCCGGTTATGAACTATTTGGAAAACAGTGGATGGGAAGTCTTACCCCACTCGTCTTATAGCCCAGACCTTGAACCTTCTGACTACCATTTATTCCAATCGATGCAGAACGTCCTCACTGAAATACGGTTCACATCAGAGCAGAATATCAAAAATTGGCTTGATTCATTCTTGGCTTCCAAGCCGGCGCAGTTCTTTTGGGATGGGATCCACAAATTGCCAGAAAGATGGGAAAATGTCATAGCTTCAGATGGGCAATACATTGAATAATACTATTGTACATATTTTTCTTAAATAAACGTTCAAATTAAAAAAAAAAACCGTACGAATTTAAATATATACCCAATATATACATGCAATGAAATAATTAAAGTACTGTAGCAGCCATCCTAATTTTCTCATTAAATTTTTTGAAGTATACATTTTGTTTTACATTGAATTTAATTACATACACATAAATACATATCATACTCATATCAAACTCATATACAACATATGTATGTAAGGAAACACTTTTTGGAAAAAAAAAATATTTAAATTGTGCTCCACTTATGTAACGTATTGCCTCTTCTCCCACACAATTGAATAATAAATAAATGCAAAGATGTTAAGCTAAGGACCATTACATTTGTGTGTTTAAAAGAGCGACGCGATCAGAAGCTAGTTGCAGCCTTGCTAAGTCAGCCTTGCTAAGTCAGCCTTGCTAAGTCAGCCTTGCTAAGTCAGCCTAAGCAAACAATTTTAAATTGGAGCTATATTGGTAGTGAGAGTGTTCTAATTGTCTTTTTTGAGGTGGACAAATTAAACAATTTTAGATTGGTCGTTTGGCCATTTTTTTATAAATAAAGAAAATAATTTTTGGAAATAAAAGCCTTACAGTTCAACGATACCCCATTTATTACCATACACGCATAAATTTAAAGATGTTGTGATCAATAGGGGATAAAACAAGGCAGCGTAAGGTGTTGCCTAAGATTTCCCCCTCCCACCCACACCCAACTATACGAATTTTTTCGAAATATTATCCGGAATACCCAGTATACTCGTAGGTTACAATAGTATGTATGGAATTATTTAGCTGCACCATTCCCATCTCTCAACTGTGTCAAATATAAAGCCACTGACAGGCTGACTGCGGCTGTAATTCCCTAGAATAGCCATCTCGCGACAGTGATAATTAAGACTAGAGATGTATAAATTTAGAGTTAAGAAAGATAAAATAAAATATATTCAAAATTTTTATAAAATAATAAGTTTTTGCATGTGGAATATAACCATGTACACTATATCATAATTGAAACTTGTTGAAAGGCTTTCTTTTTTTAATTTCAAGTTAACAATATGTATCCTATATGGATGTTTGTTTTGGGGTGAACCTGGGCCCAGCACGATTTCTCCGCAGCTGCCTCCAATTCCGTACTCCAAATTGGTTGAGTTCGTCTTCGCCTCTGCATTAGAATCAAAGACCCTCTGGAGAGAAGGTGAGAGAACATGGCTCAGCCATCACTGAAGTTAGATCCCTAGATGCCTGACGGAACATAAACCAAAAATAAAACGCAGTATCTTTATCACGTAACGACCAAGTGTTTCATCATTCGATTTCGACAAACTGCGCCTTCGAAAGGATATCAAAAATAGACATTGCGTTGAATAGCTACAAATTTGATAAGTATTGTAGATGTTTAGATCCGGTGTCGATCTAAAATTCCTGGTATTAGCTAATCAGATTGCTTACAAATAGTTTCACGCGATCACAAAATACGAAGGAAAAGGTCTTATAGACTATGTTTAGGAGACTTCCTAAATACTTTCGCTAAAGTTGGTGCAGTCAAAAGGATCTCCTCTCTTGATGCTGATATTTTGTTGCTGTTTAAAAAAGTGGTTATACGAGTAGATATTTATATGTATATTTAAGTTAATAGTCAAAACATAGTAAGCAGTCCGTCAGTGAGATACCGGTTTTATCAAACTAAAGTTTAAATGTTGCTAATTTACTTCGTCTAAGTCAGGAGGACAGAATTCTCTGTTGTCTTCGTCCAGCAGCATCAGTGTTTGTGTTTTATGTTTTTTTTTTATAATGACTTCGGAATTTAGAATGGACATAACAAATATCCACGGTCTTAAAAGTAATCATTTCTTTGCTTACGTCTTCGTCTGTAAACACAGACCAGTTGTTTTAGCACTTAGTGAAACACTGGTTGATCGCCGCCCACATATCTTAGATCACTCTGATATGAAGTTACCTGGCTAGAAACTAGTATCACTATTCTTCTCTTATCGCGGTTCCGCCATTTATGTGCGTAGTGATATAGCTTACCAAACTCCACCAGAATGTAACCCCTGTTCCAATCCGGAATTCAATTTCATGTGGTTAAAATTCCATCTCCGTAAGCAATCTATACACAATCACTTTAATTGCAGAAGCCCATTCGAAGAATTGTATCCCTGTATCCTCATACTGAAATCGTTATTACGGGCGATATCAATATACGCAATTCTGAGTGGCTTTAACATTTTGGACAGAGAACACACGAAGGACGGTGTTTAAATATCTTTGCTGCGGAAAGCAACTTGTCCCCGCTTGCAAATGGGCTGACGTAAATACCACACATTGATAATGATCAATCATACCGCCAACACCTTGGACTTTATTTTAACTTTTCACGCTTATAAGTACGCCGTTGATGTGCTCTCCCCTCTAGGCTCTTTTTTCAATTCAATTTCAATTCAATTCTTTATTGATATTAAAAAGCCTTAACGGCTTATCTGCAGAAGGCTAGTTACATATTGTAAAAAAAAAAAAATTGTTTTACGTGAGTTGAGTTGATTATTCATATTCTGACTTAAATTCCAAGTTCACAATTTGTATATAAAAGATTCAAAAACAAAAGAAAAAAAATATGAACATGTCATTCTAAGTTCAAAAAGTACTGTTTCGCTTTTCTTAATAAAAGATTTTTTGAAAGGTTTCTGAAATCGTTTGAAAGTTCATTAAATAATTTCGGCACTACTACTTCATATTGTCTTTATCGACTCATTCCAGTGTCGCGGGATGTGTTGAAATTATGTTGAGTTGGTATTTTTTAAGTATTATCATTCCAAAATCTCGAAATATTTTCCAACTTATGCTGTTCTATGTCAAGCATTTTCGTTTTATTTATGATCTGCTGTCGGTAGTGACGCTGCCCTGTTTTTGCACGGAGTATTTGCTGTAGTGATTGAATCTGAGGCGTATCTCACCATGCTTCAGATTCTACAAGACCAAAATAGCTCTGCCTTAGAACCTCCACAGTGCAAAAGTTCCTAAGATGGAACAGTGCGTAAGTGCCGAAGTTTTGTCTCAAGCGCTATTATCTGGTAGCTCCATTTAAAATTTTGGTCCACGATAACCTCTAAATATTTATAGGTTGACACATTTTGAATAAAAGTTTCGTATCTGTCATCTCTTTGTAGTTGCATATGGTTCCATGCATTATGAAGGAACTTGGAATCATGCATTTTTATTATTATTATTGCTTTTTGGATATGAAGTGGGCGTATGTGCATTATTTTTGTTTTCTTTGCGTTGACGACGAGACAGTTAACACAATCGGCTGTTCACCTGCCGATAAAAAATGCATACGCTGCAATTCATTCATACACGCGCATCCGTTATGCGCTTCACGACGAACGGTGTCAACTTGCGCACTCCGGTTGCGAGATAATGCGAATGGGTCTGCGTGGGAACCAAGGTCAACCGAAGTTAGGTTTTTGGCATTGAGAAATATTGTGTTAGTTCAATTCTGGAAGTGAATAAAGTATAACCTATTTTATAACGTTAACGGGTTTTTTATTTGAACGATCCAGTGGCGCACGATAACGTCGTGCGGGATTAAATTTTTTTATTATCGACAGGATAAAAATCCTTTACTGGCGCCCGAGCAGGGACACTGACTTAAAAAGGATAATAAGACAGAGTCAGTGTCCTATAAAAATGCAATTAAGCATTAAAAACTAAAGTGAAATAAAAGTGCAATAAGTGTAAATCTGTGCAAGGCAAAATGCTATGAACATCAAGAAACAATAAGTGAAAATCTGTGTGAAGTAAAAGCGCAAGAAGCTAAGAAACGACAAGTTGAACTTTGTGTAAAGACCAAGCGATAACGCAATAAATTTCCCGAGGTGAATTGCAACTGCCTACAGTGAAGGAAGACATACATAGTAGCCGTATCCAAAGAAGGAGCAAATTGGAGACATACAAGGATGAAGAAGTCACTGACAGTTATAGGATTGTAGTAAGATTTAGCCTAAGAAACAATTAAATGATAATTTAAGAATTATACACTGCTTGTGCAGTCACTCATGTACTTACGAGTATCTACTTACTTAACTTGAAATTTATATTTATAACATCTATGCCTAGGGGCGAAATCTCTTGAAAAAAGGGGCCAAGTCGTTGAAAATTAAATCTAATTATCCGTGTGAAGTCCCTTGTACCCTAGTAGGTCGCTGCAGAAACATGCATTAACGACTAAAACGGACGCATACAAGCCTTCCGAGAGGACGACGACTACCCCGAAATCTTAAAGCAGAGAGCGCTTAGCAGGCATCTAAAATAAGAAACATTCAAATTTATCTAAAGAAGGAAAAATCCACACTTTAAGGACATAGAGGGATCTAAGAAAATATACATAAATCTATATTTAACAAATCTAAACGAATTAAGAAATTCTTTAAATTCTGTATCAACTACAATTTAAACTCTGCCGCTAGGTGTTGGTCTATTTATTATATTTAGAAAAAGGAAACCCTTATTCACTCGCACTCGCAAACATACTCTCAATCGCTTTAAGAATGGACGAGCTTAGGAATTCGGTCACGCAGCTCACGGGGGCGG
Source organism: Volucella inanis (assembly GCA_907269105.1). Taxonomy (NCBI): domain Eukaryota; kingdom Metazoa; phylum Arthropoda; class Insecta; order Diptera; family Syrphidae; genus Volucella; species Volucella inanis. Next base: position 71,041,813 of record OU026154.1, on the reverse strand, counting down.
TCAACTCCGTCCTCGAACAACTTCGAGGGCTGGAGACACGAATTGGTAGGATGGAGCAATCCAGTTCACAAGAGATGATTAAATCCGTGAACAGCCAGCTGGGAACAATCGGAAATCGTATCCTTGTCCTGGAACAGGCAGCTTTGACAGGTATCCCCGCTCCCCTAACGGAACAAGTAGAACCCCTACAACGTCCGAAAAATGAACAAGACCTAAAGGACATCTCGAAACTTCTGGATTCCGTCAAGGAACTCCAGACCTTCGACGGAAATCCTATCCACTACGTTTCCTGGGTCCACAGTGTCGAGACTGTGTTGAAGGACTACGAAATAGTTCGTAGTAAGCCCATATACAGGGCAATACTCAAACACATCCGGCAGAAGGTCAGAGGCAAGGCTGACTCTGCCCTGGTATCTTATAATGTGTTCGATGATGACTGGGTGGAGATGAAAAGGGTCCTCTCACTCCACTACGCCGACAAAAGGGACTTGCGAACATTGGAACATCAGCTTAATCATTTAACCCAAGGTAATACAAGAGTCGACGAGTTCTATGCAACTGTAAACCATCAGTTCTCCCTGATTATAAGTAAAATCAGGGCTGAGGCTTACTCCACCGAGACAATGAACGCCTTGGTGGAAACATACAGGAATCGAGCACTAGACGTGTTCATTCGTGGATTAAGTGGGGACCTCTCGAGGCTTCTGATCATCCAAAGGCCGAGAACCCTACCAGAGGCATACTCGGCTTGCCTAGAAATGCAAAATCTGAACTTCAGGACCAACTCGTTGCACGTGAGGACTCCTAATACGATAACTTCACCTGTCAACCATAACTTCAGAGATAAAGTAAGAACCCCCGGAAACTTCAACGGTCCACTGGTAGCAAGGAACAACTTTGGTCAAAGGCCATATCCATATTGGAACTCAAGATTCCAACAACAAAATCCACCCCAAAGGCCAACAGCTCCAAAACCACCGATCAAAATGGAGGTGGATAGTTCCGCTCAGACAAGGAACGTGAATTATATGAATAGGCCTAACAACAGGTTCAAAAGGGAACCTCGGTCCGACAATTACAACCCGCGCAAACAACAGCGATTGTACCATTTAGAATCTGTCGGTCCTGACACGCAGGAAGAAGTGGAAGCCGTTACCCTACCCTACGAGGAACCATCGCCGGAAAATTTTATGCAAGGTGCCTCGTTTCCAGCGTACCATACTTAGAGTATGTTACGCGGGATGGGGTCATTTTGAATTTTTTTAGTGGACACCGGAGCTAACAAGAATTTTACTAGGCCAAATCTAATTCCGTGTCCTGACCCTGTCCAGCATGCGCCTAGAAATTACTGCGAGGGTGAGGTAGTGTATGCTGCCGTGAAACGTATAAAGGGTAAAAACATACCATTGCACCGAAGAGAAACTGTCGCAAAGGACAACCGCGTAACGATAACGACAGCTAGTGGCAAAAAAATTCATAAAGCTCACTTGAAAAATATAAAAAAAAAAAAAAAAAAAGATTCCCTGTCCTACCTATATTAAGAAATAAGTTTTAATTAATAAATCTTAAAGATAAAAAGAAAAAGAAGAAATCAACTTATATAAACATTTTTATATCAAAAAGATTCCAATGAAATTAAGACATTCGTTTTTAACATACTGTTGCCCTGAACATACCGTTAAGTCCAATTTTGTATTTAGCTAATTAATAAAGTAACGAAATTAATGAAACTATATTACAGTCTAGCTTTCTTGGTTCCTGTGCAGCCCCTGCACATTTTCGAGTACAAATCACCAATCGTGACCATTAAGGAGGGCAACGCATGGGTGATAAATGGCTACTTCAAGCTGATCCATGTCATTGACCTGAGCAAATACAGCGCTCTCATTGAACGTTCCGAACAACTGGCCGCAAAGCACGTGGCAGATCAGGAAATGCAGCTGGTATTAACCTATCATCTGAACCAGGTAAGGGTTCGACTAAGGGAACTTGGTGAACCAAAGATGAGACGGGCTCGATCTATCGACTGGATAGGTAGTGCCTGGAAATGGCTGGCAGGTTCCCCCGATGCAACTGACTGGGACAAACTCTTACAAACGCAAGCAGACATAATAGACAACAACAACGACCAATACAAAATTAACGAAAGACTCTTCGAGGCGACGCACGAGGCTATGAACAAGATCAACAGAATGATTGATGGCTATAATAACGCCGTACAGGAGGGGGAAGCGGAAGGACTAAGACACGACTTACTTAACAAAGTACTTATACTAAAAGAAGGAGTAAACGAAATAGTTAGGGCTTGTCAAATGGCCTAGACCGGAATAGTTAATAGCAACATACTAGACTCCGAGGAGGTTAACACTATCATAAACGAATTGGAAACTCTGCCTTATCAGAACTTCGTAGAAGCGGTAGAATACGGACGGCCCTCTGTATATAGCAATGGAACCATATTGCTGTATGTTTTAGCAATCCCCAAAGTTGGTACCAACATTTTCCATTTGGTAAACGCTCGTGCGGCAATCAGAGATGGGAGACAAATCGACCTAGACTATACGAAACTACTAGTTAACCACGACTTGACTTACGGACTCGAGGGTGACTGCTTCCATATAGGAAACACATCGGTTTGCGAGGGTAGCATTTTGAAAGAAATTGGCAGAAGACACATGCCTACCCAGGATCCTTAAGGGTGGCATCGCAGCCTGTGACTTTGAAAACACTAACGAAGAAGTCATCGAGCTTATTGGGGAAAATACAATCTTTGTGACAAATTTTAATGGTTCAATTTTAAGTAAAAATTCTTCTATTCCCCTGGAAGGTACCTATCTCATCCAACTGGACAACGACACAGTCACCATCAAGGATCAGACATACTTCAGTGGGTCTGCTTCAAGGCTACAAGCGCTCCCTGCCGTCCTGGCCAACGTAACCAGCAAGAGAATCAAGCCTAACCTGGAATTTGTGCACGATATCAGTGTCAAGAATATTGAGCAAATCAAAGCCTTAAAAGGAAATCTTAACTTTTCTATCATTACAGAAATCCTTATTGCTGTAGTCATAGTTATCGCCATCTGCCTACTCTGGAAAAAGATCTACGGAAAAGTCAACATCCCGGAACTTCGCCTATCCTTTCACCGGAAGCGAACACCCCGCCCAGCTCCACATTCAGAGGGAGTTAAACAACCTGGCAGTAACCTAACCTATTCCTCATGCTCGGTGATAGATCTGCGGGACGCAGATATTTAAAGGGGCGGCAGTTAACACGATCGGCTGTTCACCTGCCGATAAAAAATGCATACGCTGCAATTCATTCATACACGCGCATCCGTTATGCGCTTCACGACGAACGGTGTCAACTTGCGCACTCCGGTTGCGAGATAATGCGAATGGGTCTGCGTGGGAACCAAGGTCAACCGAAGTTAGGTTTTTGGCATTGAGAAATATTGTGTTAGTTCAATTCTGGAAGTGAATAAAGTATAACCTATTTTATAACGTTAACGGGTTTTTTATTTGAACGATCCAGTGGCGCACGATAACGTCGTGCGGGATTAAATTTTTTTATTATCGACAGGATAAAAATCCTTTACTGAGACCATGATCATGACACCAAACTGCATTGTTTTCCTTTCGCATTATTTTTACTGCCGTTTGCGCACATTTATGATTAACAACTACTCCGTATCATCTGCATACGCATATCCCTTTCTCTGCCGAAGAACAGAAAGTAGATCATTCACATATACTATGAAAAGCAATAGCCCGAGTTGTAATCTTTGCGGCACTCTAACAGTGCATTCTTCGGATCGCTCTAATGTTCTTTAATTTTAACTTTAAAATGACTGTTTTTTAAGAATCAGGATGATTGTTCTCACGCCGATTTCATCAAGCTGCCGTAGAATATTCCTGTAACTCAGGGTATTGAACGCCTTTTTAAAATCGATGAATAAGACAACTGTATTATGGTTGGTGAACTCTTCCAATAGTTGATTAATACTTCTGTTTTTCCTAAACCCATACTCAATTTTTTCTAAAATGTATTGGTAAAACCCATCTGAGAGTACACCTTCAAGTACTTAATCTACCACTTTCGTATATATATTGGCCGCACTATAGAGACCTTGAGCAATTCAGGGATTTGGGATTGTGTTATGCTTTTATTAACCAATTTACAGATTGTTGATGATAAAAATTCAGCGTATTGTTGGAGGTCCTTTGGTCGTATACTATCTATTCCAGGTAATTTTTTGTCACTTAGTGTACAGAGAATATTTTGCACTTCTCTCATTTCTCTAGATACATCGAACGCGTTGTGCTAGACGTTGAGCCTATGAAAATTTGCTGACTACAATGGTGTATTATATTGCTTACTTCCAGTGAAAGCTGAGCTGCAAATTGGTTCGCAAGACCTTTGACGTCATCAAAGTTGAGGGGTATTCTCCTCAATATCTGATTAACAAGCTTCCATGTTTCCTTTGGATTTGCTTTTGCAATTCGGAATTTCTCCTTGTAATATCCAGATTCTTTCGCATTGATCCTTTTATTTAAGACTTTTCGAAAGGTTTTATAATCCTTTTTTTATTCTTGGTTCCGTCTATTATTTTTTTATGTTCTATATAATCTGTCACTTTCTTTGCAAGCCTGCTTTAATTCTCTTGCCATCCATTCATACGCTGTGTTTTTTTCTTTTTTTTCCTTGTTGTTTTTGCTGCTTCTATTATATCCTTGTACCTTATTTTAAATTGCTCGTAGAATTCGTTTACGCAGTCATATTGGTCTAATAGCAGTTCAGATTTGTCATTCCTTGTGTCACTTTGCGAATGTTAATGTATTTGCATTAATTTGCATCGTCTTGTGTCTCCTGCAGTATATAGTATGGTATAGCATAATGATCAGATATGTTTAGTTCTATTGCAGCTGATTCTTTTTTTTTGCTCAAGATACGTACTAAGTTGTGATCTATCAGCGTACTAGTGTTTCGTTTTCACATTGAGGTTCATATCACTAATTCAATGGTAGATACAAACTCATGATTAAATCCGTTTATATATGGGTGCGACGGTCTGTAGACACCGATGATTGTGGCAGCAAATTCATCTCTCCTGTTATTCAAAACCAGACATTCATAAAAATCGTTTTTTGGCTCAAATCCACTGAATCTTTCCTCGAATCCATATATGGTATAATGTCATCTTTTAAAAAGACAGCAATGTCTCCACGTCTTGATTTTCTGTTCGAAATTCGCTATTAAATTTTATATACACTATTTTCTTCTTTATATACTATATAATATATTTATTTCAGTCAGTATAATTATGTATAGATCTTGCAGAAAACCATCAATACAGGATGATTTATAATGTAAAATAAAACACATAAATTTGAAAGCGAACTTAAAATTTTTATTAGCGGTTAAAAGAACAATTTATGGCATTTAGTTCTTAAAAATAATATCATGTAAGTGTTGGCCACGACTACGTCTGGCTTATTCCTGAAGACTTAGGACTTTCCATATCTCCAGAGAAAATAGTCCAAAGGTTCGCACGATCTGGCCGCCTAGATTTACCGCAGCAAAACGTGAAATGATGTGCTCACCAACAAGTCCATTGTTTTACGCGCTGTATGGCTCGTAGCGCCCTCTTGTTGAAACCACAGCTCACCGAGGCCATGTCCTTGAATTTCATTAAGCACATAATCCGTTAACATGGCGCGATAATGGTTACCATTGACTGTAACATTCTGATTTGCTTCATTTTTGAAGAAATATGGATCAATGATTCCACCAACCCATAAACCAAACCATACTGTTGTTTTTAATGGATATAGTGGTAGCTCTTGGTACTCTTCGGGTTGCTCATCAGCCCAAATACTGTAATTTGGTTTATTAACGTATCTAATTAGCCAGAAATGGGTTTCATTATCTAACAAAATTTCACTATAAAACACCGGATTTTCATTGAGTTCATTTCATTTCATTTCCAGAAAATATGAAAATATGATGCAAATTAAAGTCGCCTGGGTTCAATTCTTGCACAAATTGAATTTTGTACGCTTTTAGGCCGAGATCCTCACGTAAAATACTCCAAGTTGTCGGATACGCTAAGCCAAACTGCTGAGAATGACGACGAATCGATTCGTCACGGTCTTCGCGTACATTCTCAGCTACAGCTGCTATAGTCTCTTCACTACGTGCTGGATACCGATAACCGGCCGAGCATCATCCATTAAAATAAACTGGGACTCAAATTTGCAAATGGTATTGGCAATAGTGGTTTCAGTATGTCGATTATGCGCACCGTAAGTTCTTCTTGTATGAATGTTTTTGGTCACAATTGTTCTAATCTATTTATGTTTTATTAGAAGAATATGCTATTCTTTTCTCTATATCATCAGCATTCGCTATCTCAATAATGCGTCCGCACTTGGTTTTTCTAGCCACAATTTTGTTGTTGGTAAATCAAACATATTCCCATGTTACCGCCGTTGCTTTTGTCTTCGTCAGTTACAGCATTTTTCTTTATTGTGGGATTTTTCCCTGTTCATGTTTTGTTCCCTGTTCATTGCGACGCATACCTGTAAAAAATAAAGTGTTCCCTTAGCTTTCGATTTTTGCAGAAATATTTGTTTCTTTTATTTTCCCGAAAAACTAACTACCATGTTAGTCAAATGCTTGTTTTTTCTATCGGAATATGTACGAATGTCTTCTATGTCCGACTCCGTTATTTCGGCATTTATTGTCTTGCCCACTGCAGAGACGAAGACAAGTGCATTATCGCTCTTCTGCATAGGAATATTTTTTATTTCTACCACTGTTTTCTATTTGTTTCTGATCTAGTTCGTTAATTGCAACTTTGATTTGGTTTTGTTTTTTTATAATCTTCCATTTCCCGCATCAAATTTTTAATTAGTTCGTTGTTTTTTGTTAGTGCGCTGTTAACATCGTCATACCTTGTGCTAGTTAACTATAGCGCGATCGCATATTCCTTTAAAAGTTCTTTTATTTCTTTTAATTCGTTTTCTATGAATTGATGAGTCAAATTTTGCACTTGTACTGATCGCGGAGATTCCACTGGTTTGGTTCTTTATGCTGTCTTCTTCACTTCTATATATACGAGACAGTGAAACATTCAAAGTGAAGTTGACCTTTGCACGCCGAGCATGAAATCTCTATCAGCTGATAGGGGATCATTGCACCTTGTACATTTACCCATAATAGGTTAAGTTGACCGCAAAAATATGTTACGTTATGTTATGCAAACCAGGCACCAGAAATATGATATAAAATTTATATTTACAATTTCACATAATTGGTATAAGAATGTATGTATGTCTATCTAATATTTCAGATTATTAAACACTGTGCAATAGATCACAATTAAAAAATAAAAATAAAAGTGCTGACTATCTTTGAATAATTTTACGGAAGATTTAAACTAAAATGTGGGAACCTTAAAAAAAAAAAAACACGTCTGAAGTTCACGACACTCACTCACTCATTGTTCGTCGCATTATTGTGTCATATTAGTTTATTTCTCGTACGCCGACTACACAGTTAGACAAAAGATCTTAAAAGAACCGTGTGGCAATACGAGAATGCTATTTGAAGCAAACTTAACATCTAATTAAGGAATTTTAACTGGTCGTTATGTTTCCTCGATAACGACATGGATGCCGCTGCTGATATGATCACTGGCACTATTCTATATATTTGGAATGGGATATTTAATCCCTTAACGGAAGAAGAATATCAAACCAAAAGAGGCTGTCAAGGTTAGAGAAGTGTTTTTTGGGTCCTTCAAGACCAACCCAAGAGAGGAAAACCGAAAATAGTTCAAACGAGCAAGGAATGACTCCAACGTCTTTCTTAGTTGCAACATAATCAAAAACTGAGGGAAAAATACTACTATGTCCCAAAGGTAGTAAACATTTTTAGTCGTTCGTCGAAAATATTAAAAAACCTGTCTCATCCTCTTTCTTAACGCTCATTGGGATTCATTTCGTGGCTGTGGCTCAAGTGGTAGCGGTAGCCGCGCTAGTCACAAACAAACATGATGAGGTTACAACAAATCATCGTTGTATATTGAAATCAATGTAACAAAGGGGATGAAAGATCAGTGCCGTTTTATAGTAACACACAACATTTTTGCAAAATTCAACTTTATTTATCAATATAGTTGCCTTCGAGGGCGATACACTGATTGAAACGATTTTCCAATCTTTCGATACCAGTTTTGTAGTACGATTTCGGTTTAGTGTCAAAATAGGCCTCTGTTTTGGCGATTACTTCTTCATCGGTCTTAAATCTCTTTCCGGCGAGCATTCTTTTGAGGTCTGCGAACAGGAAATAGTAGCTGGGGGCCAAGTCTGGAGAATACGGTGGGTGGGGAAGAAATTCGTAGCCGAGTTCATTCAATTTTGCCATCGTTTTCATCGACTTGTGACACGGTGCATTGTCTTGATAAAACAGCACTTTCTTTTTCTTCAAATGCTCCAACAACGCAATGTAATAGTCGCTGTTGATATTCTGCCCCTTTTGGAGATAGTCGATGAAAATTATTCCATGTGTATCCCAAAATACGGATGCCATAACCTTGCCAGCCGACTGTTGAGTTTTTGGTCGTTTTGGACGAGGTTCGTCGCCTGCTCGCCACTCAGCTGACTGCCAACTTGACTCTAGTGTAAAGTAATGGAGCCAAGTTTCATCCATTGTCACATATCGACGCAACAATTCGGCTTTATTGCTGTTGAACAGCTTTAAACACTCCTCTGAATCATCAACCCGTTGTTGTTTTTGGTCGACTGTGAGCAAACGCGGCACCCACTTTGAATGGAGCTATCGCATGTCTAAATATTCGTGTATGATATATCCAACACGCTCTTTTGATATCTTCAGAGCCTCAGCTATCTCGATCAACCTCACTTTACAGTCATTCGTAATCATTTTGTGGACTTTTTTAATGTTTTTATCTGAAACAGCCTCTTTTGGACGTCCACTGCGTGCATCATTTTCGGTGCTTGTATGACCAATTTTAAATTTTTCAATCCACTTGCGAATGGTTCGTTCGGCTGGTGCAGAGTCCGGGTAACACTTAAGCTATTTCTTTGCTTCGGTAAATAAATTTGCAATGATAAATCAACACACGAAATTGCTTTGTATCTTTTTTTTCACACTAACAAAAGTTGCTTCACTCACAACGCTATATCTCGAGAACTAATCGTCCGACAGCTGTCAAATTTATACACGTATCTTTTGAAGGTTGGTACTAACTGAAAATGGTATGGATGTAATTCAAGTGGTTCCCTCTCTTAGAAACTTATTATAGTAGATCAATGAGCAATAAATATGACTACCTCGTCAATACTATAATATTGTAAATAGGGGACAAAGCATTTCAAACAACAATGTTCAAATCGCTAACATTAGGTCTATGCGACTTTAACACAAGCCACTTTATTAATAATATAATTTTTTTCCAATTTAATAAAATCAGATGAAAATCACTTAAAAGGAGTAATATAATATTGTAACTTCTTCTGCCAATGTTCATTATTAATTCTTTTTATACGGGAATTTTGAACAAAAGATTTTTTTTTTTAAATCACTAAACTTTATATATAGTTAGTTGGTGCAGTCGGTAGGATGTCAGTACAACCTGGAGCCCAGTGAAACGAACCCAGTCGCTTAGTAATAATTTATTAATATATAAATATAACGTGTACCTATTTTTAGCACGAACTGGAAAATGGTGAAAAGACTACAAATAAAAGTCGACAAAAAACCTACAAAGATAAAGTTGACAAACTAAAGCTTATAAAAAGACATCAACTACACAATACGAATAGAAAAATTACTAGTTTAAGTTTAATACGGTAAGTAATTTAGCGATAGAGCTCCAAAACATAAAATGTAAAGCCGATATATTTGTAGAAATCATATTAGTAAACACGGCACAAGAGATGTCACAGGGAACATTTTTAGATAAAATTTGTGAATCAAATTCATTTTCTGAAATAATTTCGCAAATGCGTAAGAAAAGCCTTGAGAATATGTGTGTTAGGTCAGAGTTCATAGAAAAAATACAAACCTAAGTATTCTGTTGTAGAAAGCCAAAAGACTTATAATAAATCTAAAAAGGACCGTCCATATCAATCAAGTCATTACCGCCAGGACCAACATATGAACCATTAGGCAATTTTAGACAGAATCCGACTTCAGGTGGCTACAGATATTTATCAGGTCAACGTAAGCAAAATGATAGAGAGGTTCAACAACCAAAGGAAGAAAGTAGTCAAGTTAATAGTGTACAGTGTGAAAGGAATTATCAAAACTCATAAAACCTCGTTGTTTATTCGGGAAAAAAAATATTATCAACCAATGCAAAGAATTAGTGAGAGAGGTTGAAAATAGTCGGGACAATTCAACTGACAATATAACGTTTTTTACAAACTAGCCTCGGATGACTTACCAAAATCAAAACAATAACTTATTCCATTACACACGTAGCACTCATTAACACAGGTTCTACACACAGTATAATAAAAGTTAGAATAAATGAATGAAAGAAATAAATTAAACCAATTCATATTAATACAATTTCGGTTAAAGATATGATTTCGTATGAAGTACACAAAAAAGAAGTGTTTAAAAGATTACCTAATGCAATGATCAGATGAAAGGTAAACATACTTCCAAATAGGGATTATAATAACGACTTGACAATTTTTTTTTTTTTTTAAATAAAAGGCAAACCATTTAAGATATTTCAAAAACTTTAATATTGGCTTGAAATACAATCAAAACATTTATAAATGGAACTCGACTTCTTTTATATGGCCACCGCGGGCACGTTTGCAGCGGTCGATTCGTTGGACTCAATTTTCAACGACTCGGCCACACATTTCGACCGAAACGGCCGCTATTTCGCGTTCAATGTTGGCTCTGAACTCTTCCAACGTCGTCGCCGTGTTGGCATAAACTAATGACTTAATGGTACATGTCTTGAGATAACACGCTCACCATACTTACTCTTCAATAAATCGATTGTAGCGTGTGCTGTGTGACTTGTAGCACCATCCTGTTGAAACCACATGTCGTCCAAGTCCATATCTTCTAATTCGGGCCAAAAATAATCGGTGATCATGGCGCGATAACGCTGACCATTCACAGTAATCATCAAATAGTTATTTTTTGTGGATGAAGTGGTGATTCATGAAGCACATGTGGCTTTTCACCCGACCAATAACGCATATTTTGCTTATTGACGAATCAATTGAGCCAAAAATGAGCTTCGTCACTGAAGATGATTTTCCGATGAAATTTATCATCTTGGCGCATCTTCTCCAGAACCCAATCGGAGAACGTAGCTCGTTAGTGCCCTTTACCATAATGAATATGTTGCGTTTACTGAATAAATTGACAGTGACAGTTTGATGATTAGTGAAAGAGTGCGTTCGCAAATTAAATTCAAAGTTGTCAATTCCCCATTCGAAAATCCCATACTATAGGAATAGATCTTCTTAATTGTAGAAATGCCTTAATAAATTTAGAGAAAGGAACAATAATTCTTAATATTCAATGTTAAAAACTTATCAATATCAACATGTACATATTTAGATCAAAATTTCAAATTTATCAAAACCATTTAAATCCAGACAAAAAAATGGAGATAGAAAAATTAATCAAAAGATTCGCAAGTTTATTCTTCAAAGAAGGAGACATGAAATTATCATAACAACAAACCAGCAAGTAAACGCAGATATAAAACAGTTATTCACCACGGCATGAAGAGGAAGTAAGACGGCCGCTTAAGGAAATGGAGGAACAAAAAACTATAAGAAAAAGTAACTCAAAATATTCAAGTCCTCTGACCAAAGTTCAAGCAACATATACAATTAGTGAATATTCAATGTAAAGTTTGTCAGCAAGTCAAATATGATATAGAACCAATTAAATTTAAGTTCAGTAATACGGAAACCCCTAACTTTATTAATCAAGTATACTTGATACATTCGTTTTATTAAAAACTACAAAGCAGTTTGGCATAAAAATGAAACATGTTGGGTATATATTTTAATTCGTGGGTTTTTTTTTTTTTAAATTTGAACGTTTATTTAAGAAAAACATGTACAATAGTATTATTCAAAGTATTGCCCATCTGAAGCTATGACTTTTTCTCATCTTTCTGGCAATTTGTGGATCCCATACCAAAACTGCGCCGGCTTGGCAGCCAAGAATGAATCAAGCCAATTTTTGATATTCTGCTCTGATGTGAACCGTATTTCAGTGAGGGCGTTCTGCATCGACCGGAACAAATGGTAGTCAGAAGGGGGAACGTCTGGGCTATAAGGCGGGTGGGGTAAGACTTCCCATCCACTGTTTTCCAAATAGTTCTTAACCGGAATAGCAAAGTGGGGCCGAGCGTTGTCATGATGGAAAATTATTGCCTCGTGTCTGGTCGCATATTCCGGGCGTTTTTCGGCTACTGCTCTATTCAAACGGATTAATTGTGTTCGGTAGCGTTGCCCATTGATGGTTTCACCCGGTTTTAGCAGCTCATAATACAGCACACGCATCTGCTCCCACCAAATACAGAGCATTACCTTCGCGCCATGAATATTCGGCTTTGCTGTTGATTTGGCTGGTTGGTCGGGTTTCACATATGATTTTTTGCGCTTGGAGTTGTCGTAATGGATCCGTTTTTCATCATTAGTAACAATCCGATGCAAAAATGACTTCCTTTTGTGGCGTTCCAGCAGCATTTCTGACATGCAAAACCGCCTTTCGACGTCTTTCGGTTTGAGTTCATGTGGAACCCAATTTCCTTGCTTTTGAATATATCCAGCTGCTTTATAAAGTTTTTAAATGGCTGCTTGAGTGACACCAAAAGATTTTGCGAGCTCTTCTTGTGTTTGACAACAATCTTCATAGAGTTATGCTTCCTGTTCTTCATCTTCAAACTTTTTTGGCTGCCCAGGAAGTTCATCGTCTTCCAAACCAAAATCACCACTTTAAAATCGTGCAAACCACTTTTGGCACGTTCGCTCAGCTAGCGCATGTTCACCATAAACTTCCACCAAAATACGATGACTTTCGGGAGCAGTTTTCTTCATATTAAAGTAATGAACAAGAACTGCCCGCAAAAACACTTTTTCAGGCACAAAGTTCGACATATTTCAGTGAAAAAAAAAATTATTGTTGTTTATGATTCAAATGAATGACATATACTGAAATGACGTAAATGACAGTAGCTCTCCAACGCATGTTCCAATGGAATAATAACAGTGGAGTAATACAAGTTACGCCATCTCTCAGCAAACGGCACGATAGTTATGGTTATAGTTATAGTTATATTTATAGACCCAATAATATAAAAAGGCAGATTTAACAGGTATTCATGTTACAAATATTAAAAGACCTACAAAATCTTCGGCCGACAACTTTGAACTTCATACTGATAACGATTGTGACACAGATTAGCTGTCAAAATTTTTTTGACATTAAAAAAATAAACGAACAACACGGGTACGTAAAACTTCAACTTAACAAACTTCAACTTATTCAAGAAGGAAAAATCATCGAAAGACATTGCAGGGGCCTGTACGCGAGGTATGCTTCTGCAATAGTGAAGGACTTTAACCCGATCTAAAAAACCTCCTGGGGGACTGACTTTCATCATTCCGGATAGGATTGCACCTAGTCGTTTGACTAATCTGCAATTTATTTTTAATTATTTAATTTGAAAATTTCGGTTGAAAGTTCTGCCGTTTGTCAGATTTCCGGACTTTTATGTTTGAAATATTACCTAATTTCTTGGCCTTAGCTAACTCTTATAGATCAAATAGTTTTACCCGCCTTAATATCCTGGTTATATTGTCAGTATTCAGTAGTTTAGTTTTTTCTATATTAACGTGGTTGAGAAGCCTATTTCTGTGCCTTTAATCAACTTTTTTAATTTCATCTTCAACCATATCAATATTTAGATTTTTATTTAGATCAGCGTTACGTATGTACCAAGGTGCATTAACTATGTTCCTTAGTACATTATTTTGGAGCCCGTAGGTCCGTACTGGTTTTAGAACTTGCTTGTATAGCAATAACTTATTGTAGTTGGACAGGGAAGAGTATCTCCCAATAAACCAATACATTTTACTGTATCGCATGTTCAACTCATCTTTTTTTTTCTTTACATGCGCTTTCCAACGCATTTTAGCTTCTAGAGGCATGCCTAGATATTTGGCTGTATTGTGAGTATTCCCCTACATTATTGTTTATTTATACTGGAATATGTAGTAAGTTTTTATACGTGAAATTAATATGGACTGATTTTAGGTCATTTAATTTAATCTGCCACTTTTCAGTCCATGCTGATATACTGTCTACTGCCATTTGGAGCTTTTTTGTTGCTATTTCGACAATTGATCCAACAGCAAGTATAGCAGTGTCATCTGCAAAAGTTGCTATAGTAGTTTCTCCATTTTCAGGCAGGTCGCTAGTGAATAAGAGGTATAGCACTAGACGTTATACACTGCCTTGTGGTACATCAGCTTTAATTTCTCTTAATGTTGAGTACTCTGTCTCTTGTTTAATTCTGAAGAATCGATCTGATATACCATATATGACTCCAGAATTGTCGAAAACTGCTTTGGCAGTTGCCTTTGTAATTTCTTGAACAGAACCTTGTGCCAGACTTTATCGAAAGCTTGTGCTATATCAAGAAATATTGTAGAGCACACTTCTTTCTCTTTGAATACTCTTTCGATTTCATCTATGATTCTATGGATCTAATCAATTGTAGAGTGCTAAGTTCTAAATCCAAATTGGTAGATTACAACCAGCGATTTTTCATCAATTAATTTTTTGCAGACGTTTTACCAGCATTTTTTCGAATAGCTTGGACAACATTGCTAGTATTGATATTCGGCAATATGAAAATACTTTGGTAAATAGTTTATTGGCCTGTTCATTTTCCTTGTTGCCTTCCAGAGCGAGTAGTCTGTACCAGCATCATTTGTAAGGTAAGTTTTTAAAGACTCATTTATAAATTCTCTTACAGATTTTGTGAGCTTATTATTTAAATTGTTCAGTATGGTTTTGTAGCTTGGCGCCCTTTTCTGTTGCCAGCGTTTTCTAGCTTTCCTCTTTTCTGTAATAATTTCACATATTTCGCGAGGATAAGAGTTTTGCTTAATCTTATTTTGGGGTTTGGGAGTTGCAGCCTATGCAGCTTTTTGTATATTTAGTGAAAATATTTGCACTGCCTCTTCTAGTTCATCATGAAGTTTGAATACTTTCTTCAAACTTCTGTCTGAAGTAGTTCCATTCTCTCAGTCTATTATTATTTTCTCATCAAGTGTAAGAAGTATTGAGGAATAATCTGATTGAAGATCAGGCCCTTCTTCCACATTTGTTTTATTTGAAGATATGTTTTCAGATATAAAGAAGTCAACAAAAGGGTTTTATTCTTATCTGTTGGCCAGTAGGTAGGTTTTCCCGTTGAGTAATGTTTGGCGCCATCTTCTTTAATATGTTCATATAGCTCTCTGCATCTACAATAGTGTTTATTAATCTAGATCTCCAATGTTTATTCTTGGCATTAAAATCCCCTCCCGCAACTAATCTATTGTGAAATATGCGAAAAAGACTTTTAAAATCAATTTTCTTTAATCTATAGCTAGGAGAGAAGTATACTGCTGCAACAGAAATTTGACCACTGCTTGTGTTTTTATATTATTGGAAATTCCTTGAATAGCACATGATTGGAATTTTTCTTCTATACGGTGTTTAATCGTTTTCTTTATTAACACTGCAGCTCCACTTTTTTCACAATTATGAGGATGTGAGGAATGATATAATTCATAGTCAATTTAAAGTCTGTCTCTGAAATAAGACATATGTCTACCTTGTTTATGTCGACATTAACTTTCATCTCGTCATTCCTATTCTCGACACCATTAGCATTCCATTCCAGAATTTTTACTTTTTATTCAGTGTCTCATTGAGTTGCTTAAACTCATCTCTTTCTTCACATGCCTTTAAATATTTCACTTTCAATATTTCCACATTTTCTTCTTTTTTAGATGGTAGGTGTTCTCTCTACCCTTTTACTTCTCCCAAAAGGGTCATCACTAAGCAATAAATGGTCCCCCCCAAAATCCATGGGACCGACGTCCGAAGAAGGTGGATTTATCAGTGTAATTGGCATACCACCTGGGGTAATAATATCTTTTGTTTTGTTCATTGCATATTTGTTTTTAACTTTTGTGAAAAGTTTAAACTTTTGAATTTTTTATTTATATGTGCAGCCCCTCCTCACATGGAGAACAAACGCTGACCAGGGAGCTGCCCAATATGGGTCAGAAGCTTCTGGATTTTTGTGACTAGAGTCCGCGGGGTCGTTACGCCCGTTTCCTCTCGTAAGAGAAGTACCTTTGCGGGTCGGAAGTAAAACAATATTTTACATACAAATATCCCCACGAATGACGAAATTGAAACATATAAAATAGATTTTCATAAATTGAAACAAATAAAGTTAGGAGTTACAAAGTACAAAGAAGACGTGATATTGTAGTATTTGCCCTATACCCAATAAATATTACAAAGAAATTGATGCAAACATGGAACACATAATAGAATATCTGAATTGAAGGTTTTTCTCTTCAAAAACGATTTCATATCCTAATTTCATATTTAAATATAAAAAAAACATATTAAATAGAAAGATAATTACCATTATCATTTTTGTGTTATAAAATGTGCGGTTTTAAATATACGAAATATACGAAATATTGTAAAAATATCTATCTGTCTAACATTTGAGAATATATGAATAAAACTATTATATAGGGTTTTCCAATAGGGACTTCACAACTTTGAATTTAATTTGTGAACGCACTTTTTCACTAATCATCAAACTGTCACTGTCAATTTATTGAGTAGACACAAAATTTTCATCATGGCAAAGTACACTAACGAGCTACGTTCTCCGATTGGGTTCTGTAGAAGATGCGCCAAGATGATAAATTTCATCGCAAAATCATCTTCTGTGACGAAGCTCATTTTTGGCTCAATGGGTTCGTCAATAAGCAAAATATGCGTTATTGGTCGGGTTAAAATCCACATGTGCTTCATAAATCACCACTTCATCCACAAAAAATAACTGTTTGGTGCGGTTTGCATGCCGGCGGCGTTATTGGATCATATTTTTTCGTCGACGATAACGATCGTCAAGTTACTGTGAATGGTCAGCGTTATCGCACCATGATCACCGCTCAGAGCTCAGAGCCAACATTGAACGCGAAATATCGGCCGTTTCGGCCGAAAAGTGTGGTCGAGTCGTTGGAAACTAAACTGAAACTTCAACCGAACTTATTGAGAGCAAACATTGTGTTATTAGACAAAACTGTTAACTCAGAACAAACGAAGAAATAGAAATTGTATCTTTTTTTTGATGAAACCATAATTGTAAGATATGGTGATAATTTTAGTAATCAAAAATTCGACTATAGAAGTGTCAAACTTAGCGGCAAATATCTAATAAATTTTACAAATTGCACATTACAATTGTTAGACTATGAGTTCTCTAATGTTAAACATTATCTGTAACAAAGGTTTTATTACCCAAATAATAACGAAATTATTAATGTTAATACAACACTAAAATTTGATAAAATCATTATATATATATAAAATAAATATAAAATATAATATGGAAAACATTAATATAATTAAAGAAATAGAGTTTGAGAAAAATGTATCATTCTTCCTTGGTATACTTGCAATAATGTTTATAATTTTGTCAATAATTTATATTAAGCAAAATAATATTTGCAGAATTCAGGAGAATTGTATTTGTACATACAAACGTTATATACCGAAATCAATGTAAACTCATGAACGAATTATATGACGACCTTGTCATGCTGACCGAACAGACGCTGTGCTGTCTTAGCCAAGAATTTTCAATTGGATGAGGTATAAAGAAGAAGAAAAAAGTAAATTTTAAAAATAAAGTGAAAACGTAAAGTTAAGCAGATGAATATGTCTGAAATATATAAATATGAATCAATATTTTGTTGGCCAATTATTTAAATCTGAAGTTACAAGAACTTATCTATGAAAAAATATTTTATTTATGATTCTAAAGCTACCATTTTGTCTTTTGGAGTGCATTGATTTGTTGTCTGGCGCGAAAAGAAATAATTGTGATGATTTTCCGACACGGGAACAGGCGATGTTTAATTGGTCATGTGAAAAGCACGGATTTTCCAGATTAATGCCGGAAACAATCTACGACTACCCATGAGAATTGTTTATCGTCATTGCGAATGCAATTGAAGTCAAATGGCATGTCGGCTGAAATCATCAGAATTAAGGAAATTAAGATATATTTTCCTTTGTATTTTCTCTTAAGAATTAAAGCTTCGATGAAGTTGTTCATTAGTCTTTTCACCGCAAGTCGAATACCATTACAACGATTTGGTTGATTGATATTTCGCAATATAATGATTATCAATCTAATTTTCAATTTTAGATTATGAGCCAGTAATCCAGGCAATTCCAGTGAGTTTAAGAATTCCGTTGGATAGTGAACGACATCATCTTGGCAGGTAACGGAATCAACTGATTGATATGTGAACAGTTCGTCAGGAATTTCGTTTTGAATTTGGAAATTTATTTTGTTGACATAAACGTCCTTTGCATCCAATACAGCACGTTCGCTCAACCAAAAATGATTTTTGTAATGTTGAGCAATGTTTGGGAACACCCTCTCGAATCGACAGGGAATTAAATGCATCCTTACGAAGTGTCAACAGAGATTTTGGTATTGCCAATATACAGCAATTGTTTTGAAAAACCTTCTCCAGATAGGTATTTCTGCAACTTAACACGCATATTCATTGTTAATTTGAGTGTCTTGACATATTTCCAAAAAACGGACGACATTAAACTTGCATTAAGTTCATCGACTGGCGTTGATTGTGGAATCACAGGTAATATTTGAGGGAAATCACCTACCAACAGGATCATCACACCACCAAACCTGTTTTGCCATTGTACATTCATCCCAAACAATCAATCTGCATTGCTGTAACACTTTGGCAATTAAAAAGTTCTTCGAAATGTTGCAAGTTGGAGTTTCATTTATTTGCATGTTCAATGGTAACTTGAGCACCGAATGGTTCGACCACCTTCCAAGAGTATAGCTGCAATTTCTAATCGATAAATGGTATCAAAAATGTTTTTAAAGTTCCACCGGGAGCATCCAAAAAGAAAATTCCTTCAGTTCCATCGTTCAACACTTTCATGAGTGTATCGTACGCATATTTTTGTTACTGATTCAACAGAGGAACATATTTTTGAACAGTTTATCTCAATGCCTCCAAATTGTACTCTGTTTCGGCCTTCAACTCTTTATTAATTGCGTCGTGCATTGGGCGATTAGGCGCTGTCATTGCTAATTGTCGGTACATGTCCTCAATTAAAATCAATGCTTCATTGTGAATTTCCTCGTTCATTTCTATATCTGGATTTGATGTCCTAATACGCATCTGATTCAAAATATCATCAGACATGTGATATTTGTATTTTTTTCACAAATCAATGGGTGCTGATGGAAAGCATGTGGAAAGAATTATTGAAAACAATGTTCGTATATGTTTAGCAATTGACGAACTGACAGCATTTCTGAAGGTGTGATCCCAATGACTGTCATTCTCTAACAATCATAAACGTTGAAAGGCTTCTCTATATGTGCCACACAATTCATTATTTACAGTTTACAGATGTTTGAATGATGTTGAGCCACGAACATTGACTAAAAGTAAACGCAAATAGAAACACATCAGTGGAAAATACTTGTGGGTAACCAGGAACTGGGTTTCCTTGTTTCCGTTGTTAAAATTACTTGGACGATTGATTCCAGGTAAAATATTTTGGCATTTCGGAGTAAAGCAGTGTTTGAGCAAAGTCATCATTCTGGCACATCTCAAAAAAGCTGGTCAATGTTTTAGATGGCGGCCTGTCAGCACGTTGTAATGCGTTCTCTGCAGTAAAGTATACTCCTTGACCATTTAACATAACGGCCCATTTGAAATTGAGTGACTTCATCAGTGAAATTTGTGTCACAAACTCCAAACACAGCCTTGTCACTACTTTATTGACATACTTGAAAATGTATTTAATGGATTTTATTGAGTAGCAATATTCAATATTTATGCGCACTTTAAATGTCTTGAAGAGTAATGGTGAAAATGGAACCACCCAACAATTATCAACTTCAATGTTCTGTCTACAGTTGATTGGCGGCGGTACAGTGGATGACCATCATTTTCAGTAATGATTTCTGCTACTAACTTTCGTGGATAACGTTTTAAACATTTTCCGTCGACCATACATTGAGAATTGGGATTAAATGTTCCAATATATTTGGTAACTACATCAAACAACAATAGATCTTCTTAATTATCGGGAATTTCCGCTGATATGACATCATCGATTTCATTTGGTCTGATCTTGTTAACTAACCAAATGAGTATATATGCATGCGGCAAGCCGCATTTCTGCCACTCTACTGAATACATCTAGTAGCACGTCTCAATAAACACGCAATGTTTAACAATGAATCCCATGAGTGATTTAAATTTTTATTTGAGAACTCTTACAGTGATGTC
This sequence comes from Volucella inanis, assembly GCA_907269105.1. NCBI lineage: Eukaryota > Metazoa > Arthropoda > Insecta > Diptera > Syrphidae > Volucella > Volucella inanis. The sequence goes on along the minus strand of OU026154.1, from coordinate 71,021,137 downwards.
ATGGCGATCGATGGCTGATTGGCCAAGGAATAATTCTCGTCGAATTCCTGCCCACTGGTCTACCATAATGCCGAACATATGCATTGGCATCCTGAACATATTGATGCATATGTCGCGGACTTCCGACATACAATTATGTTGTTGGGAGAATAGTCATTCGGCCGACATTCTGTGCATTTCCATCAGCATTGATGACATCCCGAAGATAAATGTACTTCTCGGAACAGAGTTTTGTATGATTCAACATGTAAAATGTCAGTCGTACATATTGACAGCATATTGATGAAATAGACAAGTTTTAAGATATGGTTTTTTTCATTTTCCCGAACCATTAGTCGATATGAAGAGTAACTTTTTTTGTTAGTTTCGGTGCCTGTAAATAAATTTTTGTTTTAATAAAATAAATAAATGTTTTGATGGTTAATAATTAGTAGATTGTTATTTACCTGGAAGTGGATTTACCATCTTGATCTTAAAATGATACCAATCTTCACCTGTAACGCAGGTGATTCTTCCTGTGATGTAGAACAATATCGCGGTTTTGTAAATTTTTACCAACGACGACAATGGCGACTTCATCAATTGTTGGGGCATTAAAACGTCTTGCGTGTTGGCCTATTGGTGTTTTATCGGCTCGGATTACAATTTTGTAATCATCTGATGGAATATGGTCCGGTGCGGTTTTGAATAATACAACCAATTTATTGTGCTGATGGAAAAAAGTTTGCAGTTGTTCCACAATTGGTCTTATAGAGAAGTGTTGTGTGCACAACGCTAATCAACTCGCTGTGCTGAATAGCCCACAAATCGGCTATTTTTGTAGTCTGCATCTGTTCGATGGTATATTTGATCTTGAATATGTAAAGGCAAATATATGGGATATAGTGCAGTTAATTGCCTGCTAATTGATGTAGAAGATTACTGTTTTTTAATAAGATACCCTTAAAGTAGACATAAAATTATCCCGAATGACATTCGTTGCACCAAATTTCATACATGATTAAGAAATGTATGGAATCTGTTCCTGCTCTGTTAACTAATGAACGCAGTGCCTTAGGTGGCGGAACTAAAGGAGTCAAATTAATCTTGCCACTGGCGCAGCACAATCCAGGACCTTCATTTCACAACGTGGACACTTAAAGTTCATCAATCTAATCACAACAAATACATGACGCGTTCTGCGACCTAAATTGGACCGTCTTATTGGTGGCATAGCAATTGTGCAGATTTCACGTACTATATTGTGAGATTACATTAATTACGCGGAACATATGCACGTGATAAGATAAAATACGATAAATAAGAGCAATAATTAAAAATTGTATACTAAAATCTCGTTAAAACGCCGTCGTTTTTTTTCTACCCCTGAAACCGTAGTAAGCCGTCATATGCACGTCATCATTTAATCAACTACCCGCTGAACATACCGTACAGACCGTCGTGAGGAACGCGAAGGCGTATTATTCATACATGGTTAAACGATGCATAACTATGGTGAGTTTCCCTGTACATAATGTTTGCACAATAGGTTTTTCAATTGAAGCGTGTACTGTACTCTCTCACTCTCACTCATTCGCTATCTCTCTAGCTTTCTCTAATATTTATTTTTACTAAAGGATGGACTTAACTCTAACAATATTCGGGAACAACTGAATATTCAACTTCATATGCAATCTGATACCACGTACTTGAAGGTAAATTAACAGACGCTGATTTGACAAGTTCGTGGTACTTTGAAGCACTTTTGGGTATTTCACGATGTACTTGTTTGGCGTATGGCTGGATGTCATCGTTCTTGAGGCTAGATGGTGTGGTGGTTGGGTGGTTTAATGACTTCGGGGTGATGGTAGATCAGGTGGCTTACAACAATGTGTACTTGATCGGCGTGTGGCCGGATGTTCTCGTTCTTGGAGTTAGATACGTTGGTGGTTTGCTGGTGAAGGGGGAATCAGGTGGCTGATGTATATTAACTCGTCCCCCTTTAGAATAGAACGATGGCCACAATGACGTCAATGGGGCTGGAGTGAAAGACTGCAGTGTCAGGGGTTGATTTATTTGGGCTTTTTTCTTTGTAATGGTGATGATGATGATTATGATGATGTGGTAAATACAGCTACTGAAGAAGTTGTCAACACGTGCAGGAATCCGGTCTTAACACTTAGGCTGGTCAATTTTGTGTCAGTTTGGAATTTGAATTGTCTCGGTTTCTCTAGACATAAGGTTTCTTTCGTAGAATTTGCTTTTATGATGCTGCTCGATGGTGGTCGGACATGCACATCATCCCAGAAAGTGTCAGAATCGTTTTGTTAAGATACTCTATTTACTTCGACGTTGCTATTCTTGAAGTGGAGGATTGCTGTACATTTGAATATTGAGCTTTTAGTGTTCCAAGTACCATAGATTTGATTAATATTTTAGTAACATTTTTAAATAAAATATAATTTGGTTCGGGTTGGGAAATTTCTTTTACTTTTCCAGCATCACTGAGGGGCAATTAGCTGCCTACTTTTCCGATACATTTAGAGTATTTGACGTTTTCTTGATGGTAAGGACTTGTGCAGTAGTAGACTTCTTCTATCTTGGGGCAAGGCATAGTAAAGTGTTGTATGATGTTATCGTTTATATAGGGTGATTCATCGTGAGGTTTGAGTCATAATGTAAAATAAAACACATAAATTTGAAAGTGACCTTAAAATTTGTACTATTGGTTAAAAGGACAATTCATAACATTTACTTTTTGAAAGTGATATCAAGTAAATGTTGTCCACGACTACATCTGAGGTGGTCCATTCGGAAAGTCCAATTTTGGGCGACTCGTTCAAGTATAGCGACTGGAATCTCGTGGATAACACAAGTAATTTTGGCTTCAAAAGTGTCAATCGTAGCTGGCTTATTCCTGAAGACTTGAGACTTTACATATCTCCAGAGAAAATAGTCCAAAGGTGTGATATCGTACGATCTAGGCGTCCAATTTACCGTAGCAAACTTGAAATTAATTGCTCACCAGTAACATTCTGATTTGCCTCATTTTTGAAGAAATATGGACAAATGATTCCACCAGCCCATTAACCACACCATACCGTTGTTCAATGGATATAATGGTAGCTCTTGGTACTCTTCGGGCTGCTCATCAACTCAAATACGGCAATTTGTAAGGTCGGTTGAAACATGCTCATTTATCAACTGATCAGAAACATCCTATGATTCTGTCATCATCGCATCCACTGACAAAATTAATCATAAATAAGACCCATAGTGATACACTTCACGGTGGAGTAAAACTAACTCTGAATTACATTCGAAGAAAATTTTGGATCATCCGAGGAACCAACACTGTCAAGGCCATAATAAATCAATGCATCAGGTGTTTCCGATTTAAGGCCCAGGAATGTAATCAACTTACGGGACAATTTCCGGGGGCTAATCAACATACGATCCTCACAAACTCGAGGCATGAAAAAATGTATCGGCAGATTTTATTCGATCAGGAGGATCGAAATTTACAACGTATCTTATGGAGAGAAAACTCCAGGGACCCGATCAAAGAATACTTTCTCAAAACCGTCACATACGGCATATCATCCGCACTGTATATAACAATTAAAACTCTATGCCAGCTAGCCGAAGATGAAAAAAAAAAATTTCCAAGGGCAAGCCAAACATTGCTTGACGGATTCTATGTAGACGATTGTCGAGGAGGTTCAAATTCACTAAGGGAATGCCAAGATCTTCAATTGATACAGCTACTTCGAAATGGTGGATCTAACTTACGCAAATGGACATCAAATAATGTAGCAATCATAAAAGCGTTGCCAACCGAAGCAATTGACATAAAGCCAGAACATGACTTTTATAGTGACACAACATTTAAAATTTTGGGAATAAAATGGTGCCCAGGAACAGACGACTTCCAATTTAAAGTCAATTTTTCGTCATTCAGCACAAAGGTTACCAAACGAGCAATATTTTCGATCCTTTCGGTTGGTTGTCGCCAATTATTATCAAGGCAAAGATCATTACTCAAGAGCTTTGGCTTTTGGGCATCGGATGGGATGAAAATGTTCCAATGAAAATTCAAAACGAATGGAACGAATTCAATACAAGACTCATCAACGCTTGAGAAAGTAAGAATTCCACGATGGACACAGCAAATGGAAGGCTCTCGAATAGAGTTACATGGATTCGCAAATGCATCAGAATCAGCGGTTGCAGCGGTGGTGTATCAGAAAGTCATTAATCGCAATTCTACAACAATAAGCCTAATCGCGTCCAAGATTAAGGTGGCGCCTGTGAAGCAAGTTTCATTGGCACGGTTGGAACTAAGCGCAGCTACTTACGAAGCTAATGAAGTACATTAGAGAGCAAAAAGACACGAATTATACCAAGGTTTTAGCATGGTCATATTCTACCATAGTATTGAACTGGTTGAAACAACATAAAGTGAAATGGAATACATTTGTCGCCAACCGGGTATCCTATGTGCAACAACACTTTAAAGGACAATTTAAGTTCGTACCCGGAAGAGAGAATCCTGCTGACATTCCGTCTAGAGAATCATATGGAGATGATCTAGCTGGAAACTCAACCTGGTGACATGGTCCAGAGTGGTTAAAGGAAGATCAAAAATATTGGCCAGCTGACAATTCTATGATGGAAATGCAAGATATGCCTGAGATTCGAAAATCTCACGCTTGCCTGGCAATGCATCCGAGCAATCCCTCACACAAAGATGACATTTATCCCAATTTTTCATCGCTTTCAAAACTTCAAAGCGTAAGTGCGTACTGTCTATGTTACCGTTACAATATGGCAGGCTAACGGTAAAGGAGTTACCTGAAGCAGAAAGAGCATTGGTAAGGGGTGCTCAACGATGTTTTTCTAAGGATATGAAGAGTCTAAATGCAAATAAATCACTGAAATCAAACAGCAAGATATCATCACTGAACCCATACATCGACGCCAATGGAATATTGCGGGTAAGAGGTCGGTTGAAACATGCTCATTTATCAACTGATCAAAAACATCCTATGATTCTGTCATCATCGCATCTACTGACAAAATTAATCATAAATAAGACCCATAGTGATCCACTTCACGGTGGAGTTAAACTAACTCTGAATTACATTCGAAGAAAATGTTGGATCATCCGAGGATCAAACACTGTGAAGGCCATAATAAATCAATGCATCAGGTGTTTCCGATTTAAGGCCAAGGAATCTAATCAACTTATGGGACAATTTCCGGAGGCTCGAGTAAAGTTCTCACGGCCATTTACACATTGTGGGGTAGATTATGCAGGCCCAATCAACATCACAAACTCGAGGCGTGAAATCATATAAAGCTTACATAGCGCTGTTCGTTTGCATGGCAACAAAGGCAGTGCACATTGAACTGACCTCTGACTTAAAAACGGATGGATTCAAATGAGTCAAATACCATTTGAATCGCATCATAGGAGAGCAGAAATTAACATACGAAGAGATGAATACCATCCTAGTGCAAATAGAAGGATGCTTGAACTCGAGACCACTCTGTCCATTAACAGACAACATTGAAGATCTAGATGCATTAACACCAGGTCACTTCATCATTGGGTCGCCACTGATGACACCACAACATGATATCAATCTGGATCTGGAAGACAGTAGTTTAAAGAGGTGGAAGTTAATTCAAAACTCAAACAAGATATTTGCAAGCGTTGGTACGAGGACTAAATAAACAAATTGCAACAGCGATATAAGTGGAAGCAGCCAGTAAAGAATTTGGAACCTGGGCAATTGGTGCTGCTAAAAAACGAGCTGGTAACACCATCGAAATGGCCTCTAGACAAAATAATTAAAGTGCACAGCGGAATTGATTATCTTGTCAGAGTAGTAACAGTGAAAAATGGAATGGAAGAACGTACTCTCAATTTTCAATAGTCTGGAGGTAACACCTTTGCGAAGACAAAAACGAGGACTACTAGGAACTATTCTCACGTCAATATTCGGAGTCAATGATGAAATATACCATGACATCGAAGATCTAGACAGTAACCAGAAAGCCCTGATAAAAAGTAGTACAACAAATACCAAGAATCAACAAATTAGAATCAACAATAAAATCAACAACTTTACGAGAAAGCTGAATTCAGGTCTGGAAGAGATCAACAAGATGGAATCTTGGTACAGGATTGTTGACGAGAATAAAATAAATATACATGTGACGAACGCATATCTGATTGCACTTAGCTACATGCGAGAAATCGAAATAAAATATAATAAGTCGCTAAATGTAAAAAAAAAACGTAGTCATTTATTTGAGTTTTTGTCACACAAGAGCATGGAAGAAATCATTGACAAGTGTGCGGAGAAACTTGGCCCAGAGATGGAAGTACTACCAGATCCAATTGATAGACTAGAGTTGTCTTCAACTTCAACGGAGATTTATGTAACAAGATATTTCATGATCAGCAATGCCAACGAGTATGACCTAATTAAGGCTAACACTAACACTAGGTTAACCTAACACATTAGGTAGTAAAAGGCTTGGTTCGATTAAATAACAAGACTGAGCCGAGTAATTTTATTTCAACTTAATTTATACAGAAATTTTTCTAACCTTAGCAATAAAAACGAAGCGACAAAGTGCAAGGTAAAGGAATACCAAAATAAATGTTGACACATAAAAACACAAATGTTGTTAACCTAAGCAATAAATGCGAAAAATGAAGAAAAATAACTATTTTATGTTGATATCATCAACAAACGTATCCATTGAGCCAGGAATGGACTTCATCGCTAAACAAAATTTCACGATAAGACACTGGATTTTCATTGAGTTTTTCTATAGCCCATTCACTGAAAAGTCGCCTGGCTTTAATTCTTGCACAGATCCTTATGGAAAATACGAAAAGTTGTCGAATACGCCAAGCCAAGCTGCTGAGAATGACGACGCATCGATTCGTCACGGTCTTCGTACACTCTCAGCTACAGCTGCTATAGTCTCTTCACTACGTGCTGGATATGGTCTAACCGATCGAGTATCATCCACTTATGTAAACTGATACTCGAATTTGAGAATGGTATTGACATAGTGGTTTCAGTAGGTCGATTATGCGCAACGTAAGTTTCTCAAATCGCACGAAAAACATTTCTCACAGAACGCTTAATTTCGTAATACAGCTGAACAATTTAGAGACGATAACTTGCCAAACGATACTGAATAAAAATGACAGAGCACTTTGATAGGAATCATGCGTGATCTGTCAAAAAAAGCCTACTGAAAATCAATCCTCATGATGAATCGCCCTATATTTAGGTATATATGGCCTTGTTATTATAGTACTATATGTTATTATTATTATTGTGGTACTAAGTTTGGGTTGATAGGTTAGGTATACGAATATTAAATATTGTATTTCAAGCATTATAATATCCTTGTAATCCTAATAGTTCATAAATTTGCTCTGTTGCTTTTATTTTAATATCTAGTTTGTTTAACTTATTTTATATATTTTGTTACTCGTTTGCAATAGGAAAAAATGTTGGTATTATGTTCAACCTACTTAAAATAACTGACTCTGCTATGTTTGAAATATCGTTAGTTAGTAAATCAATATTAAAATTTATCTGGTTAAGGTATTGTGTTTCTGTTAGTATGTGTTGTTCTCTTTTGACATCGTTATTTGTTTCTTCTAAAAATGTTTCTTTTTTGGTCTGTTCTTTATTTATATGAGATGTGATGTTTTTAAATCTTTCTATCGCTTAAAAATTTATAGAGTGTTGGGTTAGTATTGTGTTAGTATAGTTATTAAGTTTCGAATTCATGTCCTCTATTTGGATGTTAATTTCGTAAGCGTCTTGCGCATCCATATTTCTTGTGTTAAATTTAATAGCTGATCCGAGTCCATTAAAAAGTCCTCGTTTTGTTCATTTATTGGGATAAAGTGTTTGAAGTGTCTTTTCAAGTTCATTGAGTTTAATATTGGTTACTTGGACAGAGTCAGTACCCTTGGCTTATTTTTCAAAGAGATCGAGAGTGGTACTTATGCCTTGGATGTTGTTATTATAATCTTCTAGGTTAATGATATGGATCAAATTGTTATATATAGTTGTAAATTGTTCTAGAAGGTCCTAAACTTAGGGAAAGGATGCCATGATCCTTTGGGAGATTGAACATTTGTAATAGTTGTGTAGATATTTGTGGGAAGCTGAAAATTGATTGGAGACATATGGTAGCTGAATGAAGTGTTTGTTTACAAAGAAGTCTTAAAGTTACAAAACAAGAAAATAAGTTGTATCTACTCGAATAAATGTTTTTATATATAAATCTTTATATTTATTTATATTTTTATTTCCTAAAGTTTATAATTTTCTTTAATTCTTTTATCTCATTGTTATGAATATATGTGCATGAATGGTAAATTCTCTTTTTGTCATTATAGTAAATTTATTTATTCTTTTGTTATGTGCTTAGAAAACCTGGGTGTTAACTTGTTTCTTCTAGCCTACTTTCCGAAGACAACTTCATTCTCTTTTATTTCTTGTTTGTGAAAAGATGGGTATCTACATACTATACATGATTTTGTGTACAGTGGAACATCGCCAGTTGTGTTGATTTGGTTGTAACTCAATTAGTTAATGTCAATGGCTCCCATTCAATATAAGTATATGATGTCACTATAGTCTTTGAAGATTTTGAAAATTTTTTTCCTTTTTTCGGGATTTAAGTAGTCGGCTCGAGTTAGGTGTGCTATATCCTTTGAGGATATTAAATATTTCGAAGAAGTTTGCGGACTCGTATTGCTCTGCATGCAAATATTCCTCTAAGACAATGGTTTGGTCGGATGGGGAGAACTTGGTGAGCTCTACAGTACTGTAGCCGTTTTCGCTGTATAATCCCTGTGTTAAAAAAAGAGGTTGGGTCGTAGTTCCGTTGAATCCATAAATATACTACCGTTATTTTGACTGACGGGTAGTTTTGCGAGAATTTTATTATTTGAGGGGATTGTTGGTTTGCCAGATGAGTAGTTAGATTTTTGTAATTAAGATTTTGTGCTCCAAGTCGGTTTTTGCGTTGAGCGACAAAAATGTATCCAAACCTAGTGGACCGTCAAAAAAATTGTGAAACCTAAAGATAACTAACTTAAGGAAATCGGTTTGATTGAATTCGACAAAGGTTGGAAGGCTTATTTGTTTATCTAGTTGGTATTTTTTAAAAACTGTAGTGATATTGACGGATTCGCAACTGATTTGATTATTTGGAGGAATGTATTCGGGGTTAATAAAGGATGTTGATGCCCCTGTATCTAGAAGGAATCGTAAGGGTCTGCCAAAGAATGAGGAAACATGAATATAGGGTAACGTAAAAGGGTATTTGGTTGGGTCTTCGAGGCTACATCTCCTTCAAAAAAATTATCTAGTTTAAAGAAATTATCTAACTTTTGAAAGGAATTTGAATCCAATGTGTTAACTTGTTGAAGGTTAAAATTCGGATTTCGTGTCTGTCGGCTCGGGCTTGTCTTGAATTTATGTTGTTGGGTGGCGTTAGTAATTAGTTGATGATGTGACATGGATCCAGGTTTTTGTTGTCTGCTTTAATGATTACCATTGCTGTTTCTGTAAGGGTGTCTTGGGTGTCTGGAATCTTGGGGTCTGGGTTGTTTATAACTGTTTTGTGATGGTCTGAGATTTCATTTATTCTGCTGCGAACTGTTATGATTTGTGGGATAATTTGGTTTGAGTTGACTTTGACGAGGGTTATTATTATTGTAAGGTATGTATCTTGGATTTTGGGCCTCTTTTCTGGTAAGAGATATTTTGCTTTTTAATACAGCAAATGAGAGCAGTGGCTAACGAGCTAGGTTGCACAGCCCTTACTTTAGACCCAAAGGGGCCCTTAACGAACCCTTTGGGTCTAAAGTAAGGGCTGTGCAACACAGAAAAGAATTTATATTTATATATATTATATTATATACACCCTGCCTGACTCAAACTGCAACTTTTTAAAATGCTATAATTTTTTTTTTTTATTTTTTGATAAATTTTTTTGTGCCAAAGCAAAAAATGTTGGAAAATACATCAATTTTCAAATTGTATCAGTAGTTTTCAATATGTCCACCTTTGGCGCGAATAATGGCCTTGAGACGGCCAAAGAAAGCATCGCACGCTGCACGCAAGTGGCTCTGCGGTATGTTGGCCCATTCCCGGCGAAGTGCTTGTTTGAGGTGGTCCAAACTTTGGTATTTTTTAGTGCCAACCTTCGCCTTCAAAATACTTTAGACAGAGAAATCCAACGGATTTGCATCCGGAAAATTTGCAATCCATTCTGTCGAAGAAATGAAGTGTGGAACATTGTTTTTTAACTAATCTTGGTTTACGCGCGCTTTGTGAGACGGTGCCGAGTCTTGTTGAAATGTCCACGGTCTCCGACCGAAATGATTGTTTGACAAGGCTTCAATACTGCCCCTAAGACAGTTTCACGGTAAACGATCGGATTAATTTTGACGCCACGGTCCAAAAATACGAGCGGAGAGCGATCATCAGCGGTTATGGCGGCCCAAACCATCACCATCGGTGTTGCCTGCTTTCTGGTGGCCCTCCGTAGGTGTAAATTTTTAAAGGACCTCTCTGCCAAGGAAACTCGGTTATTTTGTTTGTTGACATATTGCTCGATAACAAATGGCGACTCATCGGATAAAACCAAATTCGGCAACTCACCACTTTTGTGCAAGCGTAGCAACTCCTTCGCTGTTTTGAATCTAACTTTTTTCTGTTGCGGTGTAAGATCGTGTGCTTTTTGGAACTTCAATGGCTTGAGCACAAGCTCATTTTTCAGTATGTGTTGCATCCGTTCCAACGATATGTTATATAGCGATATTTTTCTTCGAGCCTTCACCTTCCGAACCATTTCTGCCGATGTTGCTGTTTTTTATGACCACCTCTATGGCGTTTTGCAACACTGCCAGCATCACGGTTCGAGACACAAATGATTTATTCACGTTGAGGTGCTGGAGGGCTCTAACAATAGCTACTTGTAGTTTTCCAGCCAAATATATAGCAATCACAATATCACGTTTGAATTCCATCGCGGATAAAATTTTTCAATACAACTGTTGAATAATAAAATTATCTGTCATGTGTCAAAATTAAAGCTCACTGTCATGAACGGTTTGGAAATTATAGCAGTCTGAAGTTGGTTGCGGTTCGAGTCAGTCAGGGTGTAGTATCTGTAGTGTAGTATTACTGGAGTGCTCTTGGGTAAAGATTGCAGTAGTTTAAAACTAAATTTTTTTCATTTATATAATTTGTATATTAATTTTATCTTAGTGTATGTATATATGTATTTAATATAATGATTATATTTGTTATTGGCTGGAGTGCCCCTCGATAGGGATCGCAGTCGCACACATGCACCCAAAGATAGCACTGATGAGCATTGCGGTCTGCAAATTGAGCTTGATCCAGTTGTTTAGGTGTTCAGAGACCGTGATGCCGTTGGTTAAACAGGATATTGAATCACGAGTTGAATCACTAGGAACTTCCTTTAAACACTTTGTCTTTAGTGACAAAGGGTTAAAACATACCGGGATTTAATGTTCAGTATCTGTTTTCCTTCTATTTATACGTTATGTCTTTTATACCATTTGATACGATACCGAGTTGAATCACTAAATCTTTAAATTCTATAAGGTTAGCTATATACTTGATGTCTTATTCATAAAAATCCCTTATAATAGGTTTTAAACATACATAAAATGCTCTTAGGCACTAATAAACCTATTATATCCTTTATTCGTAAACGTTCAATAAACCTGTCATCACTAAGTTTACGCAATGAGACATATAAGCGTCATTATGTTTTCATTCTGATTCCATTGTGAAAAGTTTGACCACTATTTTTTGCAATACCTGTCACGACAGCGGTTTGAAATTTAAAAATTGTAGTTAGCAAATTCAAATAATTAAATAATGGGAAAAAGGCAGTGCACTTATAAATAAAAAGAGGCAAAGAAGTGAGAATTGACTGAAGGAAGACAAGGTAAGTAAAGCAGTACCTAATATTTCTACATGGTACATAAAAGTTGATCAAGTATTTCTTTTGTTGTTTTAATCAAATATCATCAAATATCATACTTCATATCACGGAAGTACTCGATGTAGACTGGTGGTGGCCACCAGCACCACCGAGGGAACTCGACAACACTGATATCATCAGTTCTTGGCTACCCACTGAATTTTTTATTGATAGTAATGAATTTGATTCAGATGCTATAATGTGAGTATTTAATGTAAATATGTTTTAGCCATTACTGAAATAAGACAAGCAACTAAGTAACTGATGTTTTCTATAATGTTTTCCTTTTCAGAACAAGATTGAGATCAGCATAGTGGAAAAGCCACCAGACAATAAAAGCGTAAATAATGTTAGATTGATATTTTTTTTTTATAATTTACATGTCAATAACATAGGCTTTTTTCATACATATCGTGCTGTTAAACGTGAAGCAGCACCCTTGCAAATATCCTTTAAGGAAACTAGAAGAAAATATGCAAATAAGAACAACGTAAATAACAATACGAATGTTAAGTTTGCATTGAAAACGTACATACAATTTATTCTATTTCAGCCAAATTATGCAGCAGATATAGCTCAGACGGAGACAGAGTGCAGGAAAGAGTTGCAACAAATTCAAATGGAAAATGAAAAAAAGAAAGTCATAAACCTAGACTTAAATCAAATTTTATTATAAAAATATTATGTTGACAAAAGTAATAAATTGCTTCAAAATTAAATTTCCGTGTTTATGTTTAACCTAATATATATACCAACTACTATTGACTGCTAAATGCTCTTAAGAGAGCATTGTATGATCCTCTTCCCCCTGCTTCATTAACTGGGGAGCAAGTTCAGCATCAGAAAAGTGTTCATCCAAAGTATCTAGGTCCGAAAATGTAAACAATTATACATAGGCTTAAATTATTTGATAAAGGAAAGTTACCTGGAATTAAGTCTTGTTGTCCTCTTGCAATATTGTGCAACACTGCAAGAGCTACAATTGTAGGCTTGATATTGTGCATATCAACTGTTATTCCGTACAACAGACTTTTAAACAGCTGCTTCCAAACACCAAAACATTGTTCAACACAGTTTCTTGTGACAATATGTGCCGGATTGTAGTTTTCTTCACGTATATTTTGAGGCGTACGTATGGATGTAAAAAGATATGGCTCCAAGCGGTCTCCCAAAAGTTGTCCCCTAAATTCATCTCTCTCAAAACGTTGCTTAAGAGTAGATTCATTGAAAATTCTTGAATCATGGGTACTGCCTCGCCATCAAGCAACTATGTCACATATGTTAAGTTTAGCAGCACAAGTAACCTGTAAAATAAATAATATGAGAGCACACACAAAAATGTAATCTTTAAAAATTTAATATACTTAACTATGGATTTACCTCTACATTCAGTGAATAAAATCCTTTTCTGTTTATATAAAATTGAGCTGCATCACTGCCATATTTTTCAATTTTTATATGACTACAGTCAATGCGGCCCAACACAGTTGGGAATTTTTTTATATCTTTGAAATCCCTGATAACCCTTTGCTGTAAAGGCAGAGACTGTGGCATTTTAATGTAAGTTGCAGAGTGACGAGCAATGGCGCGAGCTACTCGAGTTGCAAATCCTGCCTTACGAGATCAATGATTAAGTTTGCCGTATGTTTATTAAGGCGGTATCGCCGTTTTAACTCCAGGTCCGGGAAAGAAAATGGATCGTACCTCTTCTGGTACAACTTCCGAAGGGCCGACGATGCGGAGTACATTCTACAAGCTCCACGGCGGCTAAAGCTTGTAACGCTTGCAACTAGGATACAATATAACACTTTCACTTCATTTAAATTATTTTACATTTCAAGGTTTCTTGTTTGGCGTTTTTGAATATATTAAGCTCAAATGGAAAACTGTCAAAAACGTCAATCAAAAATCAGCTCTCATGTAAAGATGGCCATTTTTCTACTCTATTAGAGGTTTATAGTAGGGTAAATCCTTTCATAGCTTATGAAGTGGTTATTGAATACTTATAGAGCGTTTTAGTAGAACGTTTAGAATAATATTTTTCAAAAACCTCTCTATAGCAAGTTTATACGCCTCTTGTAAGTTCTTATGAATAAGTAATATATACAGGGATACAATTAAATTGCAAAAGAAATAAACACTTAGAACAAAAACCCGTTCACAACTCCGGACGACTGTGCCAGTCATTTATTTATTTAGAGGTTTGAATAAAAAAAAAACAATCGGCGTGTGGCCGGTTGTTCTCGTTCTTGGAGTTAAATACGTTGATGGTTTGCTAGTGAAGGGGGAATCAGATAGTGGTTGTAGCAAGGGGAATCAAGTGAGGGATGTAACTTGCGCGATGTAAGTTTAGGCAGCACCCCTTCATTAAACTGTTTTGAAATTTTGGAAAAAAATCGGTCCAGCCGTTTTCAAGTTAAGGCGTCACCAAGGAAATATTGATTCAATTTTGTATACATATATAAATAGGGAACAAAGCATTCCAAACGAAAATATTCAAATCGCTGACGTTAGGTCTATACGAATTTAGCACAAGCCACTTTAGGCCCAATATCCAAAATAGATAACATAAAGAGATCCAATATATTTTTCATCTTGTTTCCTCACTATTTTTACTTCTTTACACTTTTAGGGAGTCGGTAGAGTATTCATTTAGACCGAAAAGAATAACTTTAAATGACCTTTTACTTTTAAGGTCATGAGAGTAAAATTGACACTTTGTTAATTTTAACGCATCGAGGACAGATCCTTATGAACTTAAGGCTGGAAAAAAAATACATTTTATATTCATTCGAAATAATTGCGTTGGGAGTACCTACGTTCTTGGTTAGGATTTTTATTGACACTTGAGAACTATAAATGGAAAAACTCTCCAAGCCTCCAGCAGAATACTATACAATTTTATTAAGGAAGTCGGAGACTTGCTCATCGTCAAAAAAAAACTGCTTACCAGCGTCGTGGAGAAGCACCACGCTCTTGCTAAGCGTATAAGCATGAGTGACACAATATACCGTGACGCTTGCCGGTAGAGTGATGACGATATCGCGGAGCACTACCTACCTCTAAACAATGACTGCACATCATCTTTGTTTGAGTGTAGCCCGTAAACTTGGCCAATTGGAGCTATCTGGCTCTCAACGAAAGTAGATACTACCATCTGAAGACAAAACAAAGAACTTGCCCTAATCATAAACAAAGCTGTTTTCCATTATTCCTGGGACCAAGTTAAATACATATTTAAATTATTTGATATTAGAAAATGTTTTTAATTACATCTAGCGTATCCTCTTCTTTATCGTGTTTTATGGTTAAAAAAGGCTTCTACACTGCTCCATAGGCCTTGAAATTGCCTTTTTTGTACGACAACGAACCGTACTCAAATCAAATGAAAAATTAATCAGAAAACACTTGATTCTTGAATCAACTATTCAAGATTGCAGAAACTAGTATTAGAATCAATCTAGGCTTCGGCTTCGACTTCGATCAATTTTGAAAAGCCTCGATCATCATCCGGGTATCATACTTATTGCCAGACATTTTTTCAATGCACTTTTAGAGCAAACTAAATACAAAAAGCTTTCTAAAAACTTATTGTTATTTTAAAAATAATTCTATTTTACTGACCTAAAATAAATACTCTACAAATCAAAACAGACTTGAGGTGGCAATGGCTCAGGTGGTAGTGTACTATATTGGGTTCCCAATCGGACGATTCGGGGTCCAAGAGACATTCCTTTATTCAGGCAACTCAAATCTCGTGAGGTGAATGGTTACCTTAATTACAATAATAATTCAGTTTATAATAATAATTTAATCTTCCCATTGAATGTTGGATGCCACCTACGGAGCGAAATAACCACTGAGCCCAAACATCTTTCTCTCTCCTTCCACTTTTCCAAAAAACTTAAGATGTGTTCCAACATTTTAAAAGTGGTAATACCCTCTTGTATATGTTTTGTGTCACATCTTGAAGTGCCGTCACATCATTACTTATGATAACACTGTTCACAACGAATAAAACAGAAATTGTGATAGTAGATTTTTTTAGTTCTGATACAAAACATCTACTACCACATCTACATCTGCATCTACAGTAACGCTTTCCCTTTTTGTTGTTAGAATAATTGCAAGCTGTATAGTACATGTTAATAAGTTTAAATTAGAGAATTATGAGTAAAAGTGAAAATGAATCCTATACTTAGTCCGCAATTGAAAATGTTTCTTTTTTCCCTTGATCGCCTTTTTCGTCAAATCGTTCCTTCCCCTCCCCTACCGTTCCGTCATTCCTTGGGCACCAGATTCTTCAACTTGCAATATCGTAATAAGCAGCAATTCTGCAAATTTATCATCCGGAGACACTTTCTTTATTGACGTTGTGCAGATTTATTTTCTACGCAGATGCATGTTTCCGTTAATTTTTTTGCGGGTTACATTGTTTCAAGTTTCACCAAAATATTTCTTCTTCCAATTGCTTACTATAGTAATCACTTGTAGGCGCTTACATATTCCAAGTTGCATTTTGGATTATCGGTTTTTCTGACATTAATTGATTGCTGATTTTTGATACGCTTAAAATAAATTAGGAGTTTAGCATATGTCATTTTCTATCGATTTACGTTTTCTGTTAGGGGTTCTCTAATGCAGAATCTTAACCCGTCATATTTCCGACTTTTTTATATTGCATTTTGTTTCTCGCGTCGAAAACTGCCAAGTTCTGAAGTAATGTTTCTAGTGGTCTCGGGATAGTTCCCTCGCTACGCAGAAAAAGATGCCAAGGTAGTGTACCATATTCATATTATTTGACAATGTACATATGGTATGACTTACCTTTTGACTCACAGGTAGACTCCAGCTGTACAAACCTGCATTATATCGAAAAATATTATACCATAGGCGTTTTTGGTTTGGCTTTTAAATATTTCATATAACACCAAATTTTTGCAAAATTCAACTTTATTTATCAATATAGTTGCCTTCGAGGGTGATACACTGATTGAATTGATTTTTCAATCTTTCGATACCAGTTTTGTAGTACGATTTCGGTTTAGCCTCAAAATAGGCCTCCGTTTCGGCGATTACTTCTTCATCGGTCTTAAATCTCTTTCCGGCGAGCATTCTTTTGAGGTCTGCGGACAGGAAATAGTTGCTGGGGGCCAAATCTGGAGAATACGGTGGGTGGGGAAGCAATTCGTAGCCGAATTCATTCAATTTTCATCGACTTATGAGACGGTGCATTGTCTTGATGGAACAGCACTTTCTTTTTCTTCAAATGCGGCCGTTTTTCTACGATGTCGTTCTTCAAACGCTCCAAAAACGCAATGTAATAGTCGCTGTTGATAGTCTGCCCCTTTTGGAGAGTCGATGAAAATTATTCCATGTGTATCCCAAAATACGGTTGCCATAACCTTGCCAGGCGATTGTTGAGTTTTTGGTCGTTTTGGACGAGGTTCGTCGCCTGCTCGCCACTCAGATGACTGCCGACTTGACCCTGGTGTGAAGTGATTGAGCCAAGCTTCATCCATTGTCACATATCGACGCAAAAATTCGGCTTTATTGCGGTTGAACAGCTTTATACACTCCTCTGAATCATCAACACATTGTTGTTTTTGGTCGACTGTGAGCAAACGTGGCACCCACTTTGAACAGAGCTTTCGCATGTCCAGATATTCGTGTATGATATATCCAAAACGACCTTTTGATAACTTCAGAGCCTCAGCTATCTCGATCAACTTCACTTTACGGTCACTCGTAATCATTTTATGGACTTTTTTAACGTTTTCATATGAAACAGCCTCTTTTGGACGTCCACTGCGTGCATCACCTTCGGTGCTTGTATGACCACTCTTAAATTTTTTAATCCACTTGCGAATGGTTCGTTCGGCAAACACTTAATAAGCCATTTCTTTGCATCGGCTGCATTGTTTCCCATCAAAAAGCAATGATAAATCAACACACGAAATTGCTTTGAATCCATTTTTTTCACAATAACAAAAGTTGCTTCACTCACAACGCTATATCTCGAGAAATAATCGCCCGACAGCTGTCAAATTTATACACGTATCTTTTGAAGGTTGGTACTATGTATTAGCATCTTTGCTAGGCTAAGCGAAGTGTCTTTCATTTTTTCCAGAAACTCTTGCATCTCATAATCATCTTCTTCTTCATCTTTATATGCTATTGCAAACATTGTCTGCGTTCCTTAGGCTGGCTCATCCGCCAAACAATAAAAATCTTTTTTGCGATCTTGTTTGGGAAGCGGTTTCTCAATTGCTATCAGTAGTGAACGCAGTTCGAAAGTATAAATATGTGATATTTGTATACCGATATCCTTGTTGAAAGAGTTATAAGGTAATCTAAATATTTGCTTAAGCAAATATCTTAGAATTTTTTGCAATTTCTGTGCTGTTTCAAACATTCTGTGTTTTTTGCTTGTTTTACATATGTTATCTGTGGGTTTTTTATTGTTTTTAAGAAAATTCCCTTTGGGAAAATCATGATTTTTAATTTTTCTTTTTTCACTTTTTACGAAATGTAATATTGTTTGGTTTATCATAATTTGTGTTTCTTCCAGGAAGAAGGTCTATAAGATCATCCAAGAAGTTAGAGAGTATAGACAGCTGTAAACATTTCTTCGTTTCTGTTTTCGAATGAATCTAGACAGACAGATAACTTGTGTTTCCGTCATAAACTGCTGTCATATTTTTTTCGTAAAATTCTCGTAGTGCTCATAATACGTCAAGCTTGCTTAGTTTAGAGTTTAAAACAAATTTCTAGTATTGTACTCGTAGGTTAGGCATAAACCACTGAAATTTGTTTCCTGTCGTATATTGTTTACGTCCAGGCTTTAATGATTATTCGATGCAGGCATCTTAGATGACCCAATTTCGTTTTCTTATTGTCGCGCCAATTTCTTCAAATTTTTGGTAGGGAATTGTACTGCATTTGTGTGCGTAAAATATGATTCTTTTTTTGGCCATTTTCGCAGTCTAGTGCTCATTAAATACAAATAATCGAATGCGATAGAACTGATAAATAATTGTGTTTTAAAAAGATTACATTTCTTAATACCAGGCAACAGCTTCGTCTCTGTATCTAGTTAAGATCATGTGGTTCGATATTCTAAAAACTGTAGCCGACTTGTTCTTTTCCCTCAGCAATCTTTTGTTAATACCGCATCACTCGTTTGTATTCTGAACATGTTCAGGCATATGAACGAGCTTTTTATTACCGTGCTCTCTGTATGCTCTGCCATCCTTTTTTGTACATGGTAATCGAAATCTGTTATGGGCAACTACTACGAATTGCTTGTTGCGAAGCACAACCTCTGAATGTATGCACAACTATGCGCACAAAGAATTGGCTAAGTGCAAATTTAATAGCAACGATAGTTCGCCATAGGATCAGGAATTATGAGGATATAGCTTTTGATGTTAAACTCACAGACTTGTGCTTAAGATTTTCTTACGCCGATCAGATTAACGTATTTCAGATAATTGCATTGATTATAAGTATTAGTGAAGCCTAATTTTCAACGACTTCGAGTAGAGATTTGACAATGTGAATAGGAAACTTATTTAGTCAGCCTTGCTAACGAAGAGGATTTAAAAAAATCTTGCAGCTATAATTAATATTACGTTATGTAAAATACTTATAGTAGTTCCAGAGAATTTAAAATTTTGAAGCGGAATATGAATGCGTGCATATTGTCACCGCTACTATATCTTGTTGATTTTATACACGTTAAGGAATTCAATTGAAAAGTAACAGGATGTAAAAAGAGGACCAATAACTTTTTTTAGCCATTCTGCAAACCGTTCGTAAATTTAGGGCTACATTCATGTTACCTATAAACAGATATTCGCATTAAAGCTATGCATGAATATTCGTTTTAAAATCGTATGTAGTTCACCCAACTTCGAAATTATATTTTCTGATGACATCATATTCTTTCATTCGTCAATATTGCAGCAAAATACAAAATACGTAATTAATGCCACGCCGCTTAAGTATGAGTAGTTATTAAAAATTCATACCGACACACAATATGTTTTCCTACCAGAATTAAAGTAAAATTAAATTTAACAGACAAATTGTGGCTCAAATTTTGTCCTGGAACCCACCTTTGTTTTCATTTATTAGCAAGGACGTGCAAAAACGTGCTGACATGCTTTGAGCATTTGTGCCGACTTGAATAGAAAAAAAAAATTCTCACACAAGAGATGTAGTGTACAGCTTTTCACACGTACTTGTCACATCTTTCGATACCCTTTTTTATAGCACATTCTGTATTGAACTGCGATAACATTTCAGTGAATTGGAAGTTAATGCCAATCAAAGGAACATCTATGCTTTCTTAGACATTCCATTACGAAGTAACCTAGTTGAAAGCACCTCTTGTTCGAAATTTTTAATTCCCCAATCGATATAAATTTGCAGCAAATGAAATGTGTCGGTGTTGTTATTTTTTGCCACTGTTAAACGGTTATTTATGTTACATGAGCTGTACATAAGCACGGAAAAATACATACGTAGGCAATCACTGATGGGAATAAATCCTTTTGCTACACTTGACAAAATCCAGAGAGCGTGTGATTGATTATTCCACACATTCTAACTGAAGTGATATTATTGACAGGTTGAGATAAAACAGACCACCTTGATTGATGATTTGCTGTTTGCAAGCTTCGCGGATTGCTTTTGAATCAATGGAGAAGTACTATAAATAACTAGTGTATATACATATGTAGTTGAAAGATATCCAAAAGCAAAACAAATACATAATTGTAAAAATTGACAGTATTTAGCAAAAGAGGGAATAATTTGCGGCAAAAATAATTTATTGGTTATATTCAAACAAGTCACTTGCAATTGTATCTTTGTTGTAAGCATCGCTGTTAGCGTATCAGTATTTTAAATGTCTTTTGAAAGCATCAGAAAGAAAATACATGCCCTTAAAGAAATTAAGATTTTCATTATAATCTTTTGTACGCTTTAAAAGAAATCAATACATTATATCATGAAGAGGGCTTTTGCTTTTAACATCTTGAATCTTGAAATATATCACTGATTCCTGAGAAGATAAATGCGAGGATTTGTCATTGTCTCAGGAGTACCACCACTTCAATGGTTTATCGATGGAGGAACGTTTAGACGTTGCTCTACGAGTTGGGAACAAAAGTTTCATTTAGCGTAGTCAATGGAGACGAACCGGACGCATGACCTTCTCCGCAAGATATAATGTCACCTACTTAAAATTGCAAGAAAGATAAATGACCCATCGAACCGAGCGATATAGTCTATTTTAAAATGACTTTTCTTCGCATAAAAGGTCGATCAGATTGTATTGAAACTCACTAATGTGTATTTAGATAACAATAGAATTTTTGTAAATTACCTTGTTTTGTTCGAGGCTGATAATGAAACATTGAAAATACCAATGTTTATTAATAAACCCAAATGTACGATTTACGTGCATCGTTATCATCATTGTTACCATCGTTAAAGTATGTTACCTACCTACACATTAAAATTAAACGTAAGATTTCATCTCAACAAGAATGTTTGGCTTGGCTTGGCTTTTGTCAACGCCAAGGAATTAAGGAGAACAGCTTTAAAATAGAATTGCTCCATCGACATTGGTTGACCTAGTTTGAAATAGCGGCATTAGTAATGCAAGCAAAATAATATGATTTTGAACTCTTCGTTGAAAAATGCATATTTTGTATTATTCTAGGTAACATATTCTTAGTTAGTGTAGGGTGATTCATCGTGAGGTTTGATTTTTACTAGGCTTTTTTTGACAGATTTTGGGTGACTCAAATTAAACTGCTTTTTCATTTTTGTACAGTATTGTTTGGCAAGCCATCACAGGATGACTAACACCACAACAGCGTCTCCAAATTGTTCAGCTGTATTACGAAAATCAGCGTTCTGTGCGAAATGTCGAGGAATTTACGGTGCGCATAATCGACCTACTGAAACTACTATTGCCAATACCATTCGCAAATTTGAGTCTCAGTTTACATTAGTGGATAATACTCGACCGGTTAGACCACATCCAGTAAGTAGTGAAGAGACTATAGCAGCTGTAGCTGAAGTGTACCCGAAGACCGTGACGAATCGATTGTCATCGTTCTCAGCAGCTTGGCTTTGCGTATTCGACAACTTTGCGCATTTTACGTGAGGAACTCGGAATAAAATTGAATTGAAGCCAGGCGAATTGAATTTGCAACATATTTTCAGTGAATGGGCTCTAGAAAAACTCAATGAAAATCCGGTGTTTTATCGTGAAATTTTGTTCAGTGAAGATGCACATTTCTGGCTGCATGAATACGTAAATAAGCAAAATTTCCATATTTGGACTGATAAGCAACCCGAAGAGTACCAAGAGCTACCATTACATCCATTGAAAACAACGGTATGGTGTGGTTTATGGGCTGGTGGAATCATTGGTCCATATTTCTTAAAAAATGAGGCAAATCGGAAAGTTACCATCAAAAGTACCACGATGAATCACGTTATATTAGATAAGAAATCAGTCATGTGTCAATCAAGTGTAAGATAGCCAACTTCGATACAGGTCTTATGTAGAAGCTGGATGCAATTTGAACAATTGCGTTTCGTACAACTCCATCAGCTTCTTCTTTTATCTTGATGATTCTTCCCTTAGGTCAAAGGTTTCTTGGATTGTTGTCTCAACAACAAAGACATTGTCATCTAGAAAAATACATTTCGTGGTCCTTAACCACTTTGTTCTACCACTTAAGTCGGGAAAATACTCCTTTATACACCAGCGCCAGAAAGAGTTTTCAAACTGTTCTATCAAGAGCCAATTTCTTTTTAGAAAGTAACCAGCATCCGTGAATTCTAGAAGAGCCAAGTAGAAGTTGGTTAGGTGTGAGGGCTTCTTCTTCCTCTCCTGTCGAAGAGAATTACGAGAGTGGGCGAGTGTTTATAATATTTTCTACTTCAGCTTTCATACTAAGCTTATCGCCTGGATTTCTTGTTGGCATGCAGCTAGCGTTTGCTTACCTGAACGAATTAAAGGTTCCCAGCTACCGCCCGTATGAGACGATGCCGGTGGTATAAATATCCACTTAAGTTTTTCGTCCCCCACACTTTCAATTATCGTGTTCCTATCAATTGTACCTTTATAAAATTTGTCCCATTGTCTAAAGATATGTCTATCGGTATACTCCTTCTAGATATAAATTTTTGTAGCGCGAAATACATGAAACTTCTGAAGCGCGACTTCAATGTGTATACCTCGTTTTGTCAAACGGATGAAAAGCACTCCCTAAAGTGTTTCTCTTCTCCTCCCTACTGCAACAAATATTGGACCGAAGAAGCCTATACCAATGAATAAGAATGGTCTAGTAAATGCTTTTTATCTCGCCGGTGGGAGTTCTCCCATCAGTGGAACCTATGGTTTAGTTTTCAGATTGGAGCATTGGTGACATCGTTTTTATACAGCTTTCATAAGTACTCTTAAACGAGGGATGTAAAATATTGTTTTATTATATTTATAATGGAAGTTTCGATGATAATGATCTATAATTAGAAAGGTGATAAAATGTTGTCTGCACGATGATAGCACGATTGGCCTTTTTGTATTAAAAACAAGCTTCTGTAGATGCATCTATTCGAATTCTATGAATGCGTATCACCCAATCATCATCTAAGGCTTCGATGTTTTCAGTGCAGCGACTTCATCATAAAATTTTTTTAGTTGTTTTTCCTCGAATAAATAAATTTTAGCTTCTTCAGTACATGTGAACTCGGCATGGATGGTTCAATATTTTCGTCTTTCGAATGAATGAGAATACATTCGACATAATATGCAATACCTTTCTCTAGCAAGAGTATCAAGTCACATCAATTATAACATTTGGTTTTTCGATAGAATAGTGTAATTGTTCTACAAATTTTACTGCGGATGAATGATGATGAATATTGGGCCAGTAAACTTATTTATAAAATTAAGAATCAAAAAAAATATTTTTTATGAGACACAAATCTCTTTATTGTCTACTCACTTAATTCTAAATACAAATTGTTCTTACACTATTACTTATAGTCTATAAATGCTGACACCGCATCATGCAGCAAAACATTACCTACAATAATACCTTATTCAGCAATAAAGTTCTTTTGCCCATGCAGCGCGTGTGTTGATGGCGTAAAAATTGGTGTTTTAACTAGGCCAATAGTCCTCTGATTTTAAAATGGTCCCTTGAACCACTGGATTTCAGAGGAGGTATCAAGTTTCGACTAAGATATTGTAGCTTCATTGGCGTCATTTAAATTTGATGGCACCCATTTCCAAAGATCAATATTCGTGTTTTCGAAAATTTCTCCAATTCTTTTTCCGATAAATTGTTTGCGTTTTCCATTTTCTACTTTTATCCAGTGTATAACTGTTCTTGAATCCGTCCAATAAATTCTCCTTTTAAAATCTTTTATATGAGCTTCTATTAAAGAAGCTCTTGTACCCGAGAGAGCAGCTTTTAATTCCAATCTTTGTATTGACTGTTGGCGCAAAAGAGCTACTTTATCTTGAATGAAATAAAACAGCATTGAATTTTACCTTGAATATTTTTTCTAAGGTACATAACTGCAGCAAACGCTTCTTTACTAGCTTCGCAAAATATATGAAGTTCTTCTTCGTTGGTTTCAGAGCAGTTGGCTTTTTTTACATATAGGCGTGGAATTCTTATGTCAATTATCAATGGGAGTTCTTAAATCCATTTCATCCATAGAAGAAAATGAAGTCCTCAAATTAAGAAAATGTTAGTGGGAAAACTACAGGTTTTCTGGTTATCTGGTAATCTGGTTTTGCTATGTTTAATGAAGGTCGTCAGAAAATCTAGTCCAGAACACGACAGAGAGTCAAGTTTTGGCTGTGTAAGTGCAAATAATTTGATAACTCAAATGGCAAACGCCAGCAAACTCTTGGCCTTACCAGTGAGATGATGCAAATAGAGCGCCCTTAAAAAAGGTTATGTAAAGAGGTTTTTGTGTCCAAATCACGCCCCAAAGATCCTCCACTCCCTTTGGTCCTTTTACTGTCTGTTTTAATCCTCCGCCCTCCTACACTTTTTTGTTTCGCCAACGTTCCTTTGTTCCCGCCATGCTCTGGATGCCCATCCTAAATTTTACATTGTTTGCTTCCAGCTATAAAGATTTGTTAAGCCCCAAACCCAAATGCGAAAACACAAAATTGTAAATAAAGCACATGATTCCCCTAATATTATTCTTGGGAAAGGTTTCCTCACTCCTCGGATCGAAAATTGAGCTCATGGAAAATTGCCCCGGGTCCGGGGCGGGCGTAATATTGGGGGTTAATTCGTGCGGTTTGCTAAGAGATGGCGTAACTTGTATAATTCTATTGTTATTATTCCATTGGAACATGCATTGGAAAGCTACTGTCATTGTACGTCATTTCAGTATATGTCATTCATTTGAAGCGTAAACAACAATATTTTTTTTCACTCAAATATGTCGAACTTTGTGCCTGAAAAAGTCTTTTTGCAGGGAGTTCTTCTTCATTACTTTAATATGAAGAAAACTGCTGCCGAAAGTCATCGTACTTTAGTGGAAATTCGCTAGCTGAGCGAATGTGCCAAAAGTGGTTTGCACGATTTAAAAGTGGTGATTTTGGCTTGATGAAGAACTGGAAGCATTACTCTATGAAGATTGTTGCCAAACTCAAGAAGAGCTCGCAGAATCTTTGGGTGTCACTCAAGCAGCCATTTCAAAACGTTTAAAAGCAGCTGGATGTATTCAAAAGCAAGAAAATTGGAATCCACATGAACTCAAGCCGAGAGACGTCGAAAGGCGGTTTTGCATGTCGAAATTCTTCTGAAACGCCACATAATTAAGTCATTTTTGCATCGGATTGTTACTGGTAGTGAAAATGGATCCATTACGACAACCCCAAGCGCAAAAAATCATATGCGAAACCCGGCCAACCAGCCAAACCAACGGCAAATCCGAATATCCATGGCAAAGGTAAAGCTCTGTATTTGGTGGGATCAGAAGGGTGTGCTGTATTATGAGCTGCTACAATAAAACCGGGTGAAACCATCAGTGGACAACGCTACAGAACACAATTAATACGTTTGAAGAGAGCAGTAGCCGAAAAATGCCCGGAATATGCGACCAGACACGAGGCAATAATTTTCCATCATGACAACGCTCAGCCCCACGTTGCTATTCCGGTTAAGAGCTATTTGAAAAACAGTGGATGGGAAGTCTTACCCCACTCGTCTTATAGCCCAGACCTTGCCCCTTCTGACTACCATTTATTCCAATCGATTCAGAACGCCCTCACTGAAATACGGTTCACATCAGAGCAGAATATCAAAAATTGGGTTGATTCATTCTTGGCTGCCAACCCGGCGCAGTTCTTTTGGGATGGGATCCAAAAATTGCCAGAAAGATGGGAAAAAGTCAAAGCTTCAGATGGGCAATACTTTGAATAATACTATTGCACAAGTTTTTCTTAAAAAAACCGCACGAATTAAAATATATACCCAATCTGTAATGGGCCCAAGCAGCCAATCGACAGGCAGAAGGAACATGACAAACAAGCCAAAACATAGAGTGGTGTAATTATGTGGTTCCACAGTGAGTCTGTCAGAGCTCTGGAAATGAGTTGCTTTGCTCTGGCACCTGAATTAGTGGAACCACGTATGAATGCACGTGTGTGGGTATGTGGCAACTAGCCGAAATGCGCGGCTTGTTCAATTATTTACTATCTGTTCAAGAAAAAAGTGCCACAGTGTTTCGGTGTGAAAACAAAATACAAAAAAAAAAAAAATAGAAAAATAACAGAACGAACAATCAACAAACAAAACAAATAGAAAAGGAAAATTAATTCAAATAAAATGAACGAGAAACACCTGGAGGCCAAAATCGTGAGGACCAGTAAAATTAAAAGCGCTAGAAAAAAAAAACGAAGAAACTCACATAATCCTCCCCGAAAGACGACAAACGAATCAACAGCAACTCGACTGTATATCAATAACCTGAATAATTTGTATTTTAACATATCATCGCGATTCACCCTCATGTACCAACGCCGCGGTGAGTCCAACACGACTTTAAAAACGCATTCTGTATGACATTTTCTATGATATGAGTAGTATCATATAAAGGGTTATTCATCGTGAGGTTTGATTTTCAATAGTCATTTTTTGAGAGATCACGCGTGACTCCTATCAAACTGCTTTGCCATTTTTGTTCATTATCGTTTGTTCAGCTGTATTATGAAAATCAGCGTTCTGTGAGAAATATTTTTTGGGCGAACTAACGGTGCGCATAATCGACCAACTGAAACCACTATTGCCAAAACCATTCGCAAATTTGAGTCCCAGTTTACATTAGTGGATGATACTCGACCGGTAAGACAACATCCAGAACGTAGTGAAGAAACTATAGCAGCTGAAGATGAGAGTGTACGCGAAGACCGTAACAAATCGATTCGTTGTCGTTCTCAGCAACTTGGCTGGTGGAATCATTGTTCCATATTTCTTCAAAAATGAGGCAAATCAGAAAGTTACTGTCAATGGTAACCGTTATCGCGCCATGTTAACGGTCTATGTGCTTCCTGAAATTCAAGCACACGGTCTCGTTGAGCTCTGGTTTCAACAAGACATCGCTACGAATCATACAGCGCATGAAACAATGGACTTGTTGAAAAATCATTTTGGTGAGCACTTAATTTCAATAATTTGGTCGGGATATTTTTAATTTGCTGTTATAGCATTGATTGGGAAGTTGATCACAAACTGTCGTAGATAAACGGTTTGACCTTGTAACACCGGTGTCATACACTTTCAAATCACAATCGTCCGAGAATCCATATTTAAGCTATATAAAATTCTTATTTTTTTCAAGAGATGCAATTCTAATGCACTTAGTTGGAAAAAGTTAATAGGAGAGCTTTTTCCAATCTTGAAAAACTATACACTCATAAGGCGATG
Organism: Volucella inanis; assembly: GCA_907269105.1. NCBI lineage: Eukaryota > Metazoa > Arthropoda > Insecta > Diptera > Syrphidae > Volucella > Volucella inanis. The sequence continues at coordinate 70,993,094 of OU026154.1, read as the reverse complement.
GATTGCTTCCTGCATTATAAATTTAAGTAGGCCATTTGAAAGGTGTCCATACTGTCTTATCACAAATAAATGCCTCAATGGTGCTATGAATTGAATCAACCGGTATCATGGTGTGGCCAGGTAGTAAAAATGAAATCTGAAATTTTGATGTAAAAGATGAATTTATCAAAAAATGCATTAGCATAGATGGCATACTTCTATTGCGATTTTGTCCGCGTAGCTATCACAATAAAGATAGATTTTATTTTCAACCTTTCGTTGATCTACCAAGTTCAAATATTCAAACATAATAGAAAAAATTTCGTTGCACTCACGTTTCCCACTGCTTTCTCACACAAAAAACCAGAAACCATTTCTGGTTCTATTTTCACAAACACTTTCGTTGTAGAATGAGAATTTTGTTGAATAATAGAGATTAACACTTTTGCCGTGAGGAGTATTTAAAACTTTTTGTAGGGATCGATCTGGCTTTTTTCCTGATCTGAAAGTAATATTTTTTTTGACATTTCCTTGTCTCTAATATGGTTAATGTAGTCATCTGTTTGATTCATAATTCTTTGTTCTCCGGTTACGGCGTTCTTGTAACTTTCACAAAAGGAGCATATGTCTGTTTTAGGTAAGTGGAAGTCAATATGATAATCATTTTTAAGTCTCAATCGAAACTCTGTTACGGATAACATTGAAGAACTAAAATTCTGTGCTTGCAGTTGTTGGCAATATATATTATAAATGTTTGATACGTTTAAAAATTCTTGGTGGAGGTATAATTTATCACTTTTGTTTCGACAAAAATGGGATGGTACTGCATGGAGTTTTCCAATGAAAGACTTAAAAATACTAATTTTACTCTCAGGAGTTTTATTATGGGGAACTCGTTTTCTAACACTGTCTTTTTGAGCAATTTGAGCAGAGTCATTTAAAGAGGAAGCTTTTGGCAAACATTAATATTTTTTCCTTTATAGTAAATTATATACTCGTTTACTTGAAACATTACTTTTTTTACTAAGAGTTCTTCTCCTTTTTATATTTTTGTGTTGTACTAGGTAGAGTGAAAAGTAACCTCCTTGACTGCCAGAATGCGCTGCTACTGCAAAAAAGTTTATGGTGCCTTAAAGTCTGTTCATATTTAGGCAGACATGCCAAATTTCAGTGCGATACTGTCTTTAGTTTTGTTTTGACAGCTGATTGTTGTTGAAGTGTTTGGCATCATGTTGAGTATGGACAAAAACAATTTTCGTCCTCTCATAAAACATTATTTTTTGAGAGGCAAAACGGCGGAGGAAACAAAAGAAAAGTTGGATAAATATTATGAAGCTAATGCTCCGTCAGATTACACCGTCACACATTAGTTTCGAGAGTTTCGTGGTAACCGTAACTCCACTACCGATCAAGTCCGCAGCGGCAGGCCCTCCGATGCGGTTACAGAGGACAATGTTAAAAAACTACATGAAATGGTGTTGGCTGACCGATAAAACAAAGATAAGTACTGAGTGCACATGCCATATTTTGGGCAATATTCTGCATATGAAAAAGTTATCCTGCCCCTGGATTCCGCGCATACTCACTCCTGACCAAAAACACGAAAGCGAGAGCACTTCGAAAAAGTGTTTGGACTTACTGATGCGGAATCGGGCGGACTTTTGTCGTCGATTGATAATTGTTGAACACCAGAGAACAGAGTGAGTGCACGGCAATAGATTAAAGCCGGCACGAGTGCTCCGAAGCGGACGAGGGAAGCTCGATTGGTCGGAAAGGTTATGGCGTCGGTTTTTTGGGATTGTCATGGCACTCTCTTCGTGGAATACCTCGAAAAACGTAAAACCATCAACAGCGAGTATTACTGTGCATTACTGAAGCGATTGAAGGCTGAAAAATGCAAAAATTTGGTTTTTACAAGACAATGCACCGGCGCACAAGAGCATCGCAACCATGGCTAAAATCAATGACTTACGGCTCCAATTGCTGTCGCATACACAGTATTCGCCCGATTTGGCTCCCTCGGACTATTATCTCTTCCCAAACCTCAAAAGATGGCTCATCAATAAAAAATTCAGCTCACGCGAGGAAATTAAATTTTGCAGACCTTCCGGAAAATTACTTTTCGGACGGGATCAAGAAGTTGGAAAATCGCTTGAATAAAGGGGACTATATTGAATAAAATAAAAAAAAAAAACATTTAAAAAAATTTTTTTTTCATTCCCAAGGAGGTTACTTTTCACCCCTCCTAGTACACAAAACAGTAGCCAGGCTTTCTGTCTGTCAGAATTTACCATTCCCCAATAATGTTCGTAAATATTGATCCGATCGTTTTCACTTAATTTATGTTGACAATTGTTGCCACATTTTTTGTTTAAACACGGATTGGGTTTACCTGATTTTAATGACGCGGACCGAACTTTATTTTGAGTATTTTTATTAACTTTTTCTTTTCACCTGTTTTCCCGACAAACATTTCTTCTTCAACTTTCGCTGAATTGGATTCGCTATCAGAGTACGAATCATGTTTGTTTTCTCCCGAGATTGTTAAATAAAATTATTAATATTTTTAAATTTAATTAATAACGCAAAAGCAATTACCTGATCGCAGTTTAAAACAAAAACTGAGTTCAACAGTTATATTCAGTAAAGACAAAATATGGTTCATTAGTCATTATCATAACAATGTAATGTACATACATACATATTATATACAAAATAAATAAATTTCATTAAGAACAATGCAATGCCTTTAATAGCACTCATTTCTGGAATACAAACGTAATAGCTGTATGTCTCTTACTGTAGAATTGATTTTGCTGGCTGAAGTGAACACAGAGAATAAGAGAAAAAATATTTGACTAATAAGGGGAATTAGTTAAAATAAATCAGTAACATTGTATGTCATTTACGATATTTTGCTGTTAAAAAAAATATGAATGTCGCTTACGATAAATTTTGTTTTCACTCTAATTTATAATTAAAAAATTTTGTTGATTATAAAAGGATACTTTGAACAAATAAATTTCACAGCTAAAAAATTAATAAAATATTTGTAGTTTAATATGATTTTTCTATTAAAGTTTAACTTCTGCTTTATTTGCATTTTTAACTAGGATTGTTTCATTATCAATAATTTGAATCTGGGTTTTATTATTCAATCTTAATTTATAGCTATTACTTACTGTACAATGTTTGCTTGGTTTTAGCTTTTTTAAATTTACATCGGTTTTGTAGGTATAAGTTTTATTATCACTTTCTATTAAATGTTCGATTTCACTATCTACTATATTTTAAAATGATTTTTATTTGGAAGAGGTACAATGATTTTTAATTCCACTGTTATATAATTTTTCAGAATTTTAATTTCAGTAACTAGAAGTTTGCTTTTGTATTTCAGAACACCAGTTTTTATTAATTTAAATTTGTAAAAATCTATTTTGTATTCATTTAATTATTTTGATGTCAAAATATTGGGGTGCTCTGTGTTGTATTTAGCGGATATAATATTATCTTGTATTTTCAGAAAATAATATTGATACAACAAATTTATTACTAATATATGTAGAATAAAAGTTTGATGTGGGGTAACCATCGGATAATAAAGAATAAGTATAATAATTCATAAAAAAAACTCAAACATTTCAAAAAGACTATCATTAAAAAAGACATAAATCGATAATTAATAGGCAATAAAAACTTATACAAAAAATTAAAGAAAAAATATAAACTATATCAAGGTATAACTTGTGCTGAAATTAGTATAGTCGATCTATTTTGAGTAGCAATTCCAAAATGTTATAGTTAAACGTAAATAACCAATCTTTAACTTTTTTTAAGAACGAATTTAGATGTAAAGTTGTTCTAATAGTAAGAAGCAAATTCTTAAACATCAAAGCAGATGTAGCAGTATAGAAGTTAGAAAAATGGGTTTTGCACACCGCTGAGACATTTGTTTTTTTACATTGTGTTTACACGAAGATAATAATATTGATATGATCTACTAAAAATATCACCAATTTTTTTAAAAAATTTTTTGAGTACTTTGAAAACATAAAGGTGTTTCAATGGTAGAATGCAAAGTTCTTTAAATAAAGGTCAGTTTTGGCTAGTACGATTCTTTTTACATATAATTCTGAGTATATGTTTCTGGGCTATGAGCAACGGCTTAGAAGAGATATTATAGGAACCACCTCAAGTCGAGATAAAATACTGCAATTTTGAGTGAGTCAAGCCATGATAAGCTTTATTTAAAAGTTCTTTATAGAACAATATGGCTTGATAAAATACATTTTTAGCGTAACCAAAAGTAAGTGCGATTTAATGGTTTGTATAGTGTTTTCTTATAACGACTTGACAACTTTTTTTTTAAATAAAAGGCAAACCATTTGAGATATTTCAAAAACTTTATTATTGACTTAAAGTACAATCAAAACATTTACGAATGGAACTTGACTTCGTTCATATGGCCACCGCGGGCACGTTTGCAGCGGTCAATTAGTTGGACCCAATTTTCCACACACATTTCGGCCGAAATGGTCGCTATTTCGCGTTCAATGTTGGCTCTGAGCTCTTCCAACGTCAGCGTGTTGGCATAAACCAATGACTTAACGTAGCCCCACAGAAACAAGTCAATCGAGGCGGCCAATAGACTTGCCCATGTCTTGAGATAAAACTCTCACTATACTAACTCTTCAATAAATCGATTGTAGCGTGTGCTGTGTGGCTTGTTGCACCATCCTGTTGAAACCACATGTCGTCCAAGTCCACATCTTCCAATTCGGGCGAAAAATAATCGGTGATCATGGCGCGATAACGCTGACCATTCACAGTAACGTGACGATCGTTATCGTCGACGAAAAAATATGGCCTAATAACGCAGCCGGCATGCAAACCGCACCAAACAGTTATTTTTTGTGGATGAAGTGGTGATTCATAAAGCACATGTGGATTTTCACCTGACCAATAACGCATATTTTGCTTATTGACGAACCCATTTAACCAAAAATGAGCTTCGTCACTAAAGATGATTTTGCGACTCCGAATATCTGTAGAAAATTTTTTTATAATTTGCAGACGTTGCTCGTTAGCACGATGAAAACGTTGAGTTTGTTAAGTTGAGTGCGTTCACAAATTAAATTCAAAGTTGACAAGTCCCTATTTGAAAACCCTACATATGAGCTTTCCTGTTTAAATTCTGGTCAATTACCACTCCAAGGTATTTTAAATGAGATACTGTTTCGACATTAAAATAATAACTAGAACAACATGAATTATCCATAAAATTGCATTTACCACAATTATGCAACGGCAAACAGAATTTTTTACAATCATGAGCATGGAAACATAAATTATAATCTTTTACAATGTTGTTTAATTGTTTGAAGGACATGAGCTTTGTTTTTTTTTTTCACTAATAATCAATTTGTAAAGCATAAACCAAATTCTTAATGTTTCCAAATCTTCTGATGTTTTTGCAACACATTCGAGTATCAGTATTCAGTATCAAGCTGGAATACTTTCCAATAAGCCAGTAAAAATCTCTATATTTGTTTTCAAGCCCTTCACGTTTTTTCTTGAGGTGTGCTCTCTGTTTTAGTTTAGCGCCGAGTGTCATACCGAGATATTTGGCCCCGTTCGCGTAAGGAATTCGTACTGCGTTGATAAACACTGTTGGATTCTCAATTTTCTTGAGAGTGAAGTTCACGTGGACAGACTTGTTTTCATTAAGCGCGATTCGCCAAGTCTTTGTCCAATTGTTAATCCGTGTAAGGGCACGTTGCAACTTGGCAGTTGCTTCTTCGACTGTTTTAGCCACATCAGCAAATGTGGCTAGGATAGTGTCGTCCGTTTGCGGTATATCACGGGTAAAAAGAAAATATAGCAGAGGGCCAAGTACACTTCTTTGCGGCACCCCCGCCATTATTGTCTTAAAAGTGGAATATTCGTTTTCGTGTCTCACACGGAATAGTCGGTCTTCCAGATATGAACCTAAAATACAAGACAATTGCTGGGGTAGGGCTTGTCTGAGTTTATATTTTATTCCTTCATGCCATACCTTATCAAAGGCTTGCGAAACGTCAAGGAATGCGCTTGAACAGACTAACTTACACTCGATTGCTCGTTCAATTACATTGGTTATTCGATGCACTTGGTCAACTGTAGAGTGTTGGCTTCTAAAGCCAAATTGATGATCAGGCAAGAGGAAATTTGTGTCGGTAATTGGTTTAAGACGATTAAGAAGGATTCGCTCGAAGACCTTCGATGTAATCGGGAGAAGCGATATTGGTCTATATGACTTGACTTCAGTCAGCTGTTTACCGGGTTTCGGAACCATAATAACTTCGGCTACTTTCCACGGCAACGCTTTAAGTATCTCTCCCGTTATAAAGTCATATGCCAGGTCTTTATTGCGTGTCTATAACTTGTCTTAGTTCCCTAAGTGTAGCCTTTTCTACTGGAAAGTTTGTCGTCACGTCTAGCGTATTGACATTCTCAGAAAGCACCTCCCCATCGAATGGTTTGAACGTTTCTGCAGATGGTTGGCGAAAACATTAGCTCTTTCCTTATCTTTTTTCGCCCAGTCATCCTGGTTTCTTATTGGCGCCACGTGTATTTGGGGCTTTCGAACACTTTTAACGGCTCTCCATATATAGTAGTTGGTACCCTTTGTCGCTGTAGTTATTAATACCTTGATTATTGAAGTCCTTGATCGATTTTTTCAACAAGTTGCAGAGCCTATTGAAGGGGGTTTTATCTTGTGGTTTCTTCCTTATTATTTCTCTGATTTCCGGTGGGTATCTTATGCCGACTTTGGGAACTTTGTTCGATTCGTGGGGAGTGTTCTTCTAGGCCGCTTGCTGTATGACTTCAACAAAACATTCAACTTCTTCTTCAAGTTAATACGGCGTTCTATGTGCTACTTTTTACTCAGTATAGTCTAAAACGTCTATTCGGAAATCTTCCCAGTGAGTCTTACTGTTAGTTAATCTGGGTGGTCTTTGTTTCTTAACCTAGGATTCGCACAGTGAGAGGATAACTGTAGAATAATCGGAGGAAAGATCGAAGCTCTCTTCAACTTGGACGTAACTAGCGCTTACTTCTTTTCCGATAAAGAAGTCAATTAGATCGGGTGCTTTGGCGACATCCGAGGGCCAGTATGTCTGCTTGCCTGTTGAGTAAAAATAGCAACCGCGTTCGATACTAGCCCTGTAAAGAGTTTTGCCTTTTTGAGAGATACATCTTGAGCCCCAAAAGGTGTGCTTCGCGTTAAAGTCTCCACCAATAATGAAGATTGGTCCAAGAGAGTTGAATAGGTCAATACCTTTTAGTTCCAAGCGCAATTTTGTCGCCAGGTGTGTTTCAGAAATTAAACATACGTCAATTACTTTTTCCTGCATGAAAATATTTAGTTCATCAAGCCTTTTCTGTAGCCCGTTGGCATTCTACGCAAGTATATTGAGCTTCTTTGCCATAATTAGTTGCAGAAATTGGCTTCGAACTTAAGAAGCCGTTCGACTATTATCTTATTTATTTTAGTCTGTTCTTCTAGTCTCTCGAGAATTACTGAGAACACATTTGAGGCAGGATCCGGTGATGTACAGTTAGTCATATTTACTCGCGCCGCTATTTTCGCTTAAGTTTTTCCACTTTCCACTAGCGCATTGTTATTTTTGACGTTGTCGTATTGGTGATTTTAGCGTTTGTCACCATTACCTTCTTTAAAGGCTTTGGAGTAGGACCGCTGTTGTTATCTCTCATTCTAGCTGTCTCTGCGTTTTTCAAAGGCTTCGTTTATTAGCTGGATGTTTTCCCTTGCAGTTAATGCGTATCGCTGGGGACTCTTTCGCGGCATTGCACTCTCGAGTCAGATATTTGGCAGCGCATTTTAGACAGTGAGGTTCCTTCTGGCAGTAGGCCTGAGTATGGCTGAATCCCTGGCAACGTGTAAATTGGGGAATCAGCCTAGAATTTTTCCGCTGAGGTTCAATTTTGACAACAAGTCTCAAAATTGAATTTATGGCATAAATTCTTTCTATGCTTTCGGTTTTCGGTATGTGAATGCAATGTCGTCTGCAAAGGCCGTTGGCATTCCATTAACCCATATTATCCCAAAGTATTAAAATCATAAAGTTTTAATATTTTTTTATCAATATATAGGAAAAAGCTTCTAAAGAGATAAAGTTTACCGTTTTGCAAATCTGTTCAAAAAATTATTTTGTACTATAGTATGGAAAGTTTGAGAACAGTGTTGATGCAAACCAACTTGGCAGCTTCGTAGTCAAGTTCATCACAACAGAACCACCTTCGCCGAGACTTGGCATCGTATTACCTGTTTTAGTCCCCTGGTAAGGTTCACCGTAGATAAGATAGCCCAATCGACTGCATACTGATCAGATTTTATAAGAAAAACGGATTGGTTTACCGTGTATTTGCTGCTTAGTTCCATGATTTCCGAAATAAGGTACCATTGACTCATCAATAGATAAATTTTTGTCTCCGGGAAAAAACTTCAACCCATCTTTCATTCATCATATCCCACAGAGGTCTAACTTTTCCAAACTTATCATCCGGTGGAAGACGGCTGTTATCACATGCTTGAAAAAAACGTAAGAGCTCTTCAAATCGATTACGGGTCATGCATGAGGCAACTCCTGGATGATGAGTATCAATGCTCTTATAACAGTACCATCTGTAACGCGATGTTCTATTGTAACTGGATAGAAGTAAGATACCCACAAAGTTCTTCACTTTTTCTGCAGTTATTCGGAAATTGACTTGTCCTTTAGCAATAGCATTTTTTTCTGCTCCAGAGCGCAACAGTTCGTAAGCTTCATCGTCAAAAAACATCTCGAAAAATTCTATATCAAAGGATTACCTTTATCTAGAACAAAGTCAAGTAAAGTTGATTCCATTTCAGGCTTTGAAGTAATATACTTTTGTTTCCATTTTGTTATAATGGCAGACTTAGTTTCCTTTATAGGTGGTTCATCCAAACGGGGCTTGTATGTAGCTTCCTCTTGTTCATCCTGATCTATGAATGAAATTCCTTCAACGGTTTCCAAGACTCCTTCAGTTGATGGAACCTGGCATCTTACCTCGGCTTCAGCTAACAATTGTCGACGAGCGAGGTAGCTAATATCTCCTGCATTCTCACTTCCACTGTCTTCATCACTTAAATCGACATTGTCAGGTGGTTTGATAAATATATCTGCAGAAATAATTGGGCCATCTTCTTCCAGTGCTGATATAATTTCATTAACACGTAGTCTGCAAAGAAAATTCAAGAAACACAATGATTTGAAAGAAACTTCCACGGTGTCTACTATTCTTAATGCACTTTAAGTGGGGCATTGAACAAACGTCAATAATTTGTAAATAAAAATACAAAATAACATTGTTTTCTTTATATTTAGTAAAAGTCCAGTTCATAAACCTAAATAAAAAAAATATAACAATAGCATTTACCTATTTGTTATTACTTACCTTTTCTTGGAACACATGTCGGGTAAGATACACAAAACACAAATTACTCTCAGAAATAAACGAAAGCGCGTGTATTTTTCAAAGACTACTATGTTACACTATAGAAGGCGTCAGGTTTTCAACAAAATATTATATATATACCCCCACTTGTTAAAAAATTTTAAATTTGATGGAAAATGTTGATGCACCTTAAATGGGGCTCTGGTATAATATGGGTTAAGGTTAAGACCAAAGAGAGAGTTTATGTAAATTAGAAACAGCAAAGGGCCAACAACTGAGCCCTGTGGTACAGAATTTTTTAATGGCGGGATTAACTTAAGCTTCCATTTACATTGACCGTTTGTTTTCTCCCTTTAAGGTAAGAAGTAAACCAATTGTGTATTACTCCTCTAAAAGCAGCATTATATTGTATAATTCTTTTAGTAGAAGGTCATGGTGAACCACATCGATAAAGAAAGTCATAGTGGATTTATTACGATTTATACCTTAATATAACTGGCTACATACTCTTAGTAGAGAGATAGGTCTGTAGTTAGACATTTTCTTTTTATTACCTTTTTTAAAAATAGGAATAACTTGAACGGTTTTAGGGTGTCAAGGAAAGGTAACATAGAACATCCATAACGTAAAAACATATTTTCTACAACAACACATTCGAAATACCATCACTCGAACATGAATTTTTTATTTTTTAGTGATAATATGACCCTAGGACTTCACTGGACGTAAAGGATTGGATAACAAAACTGTTGGGTTGGGTATATTTTATTAACTTTGTTTTCTATAAATCTTAATTTATTCATTTGATCTGGAAATAGATGATTTTTTAAGATGTTTGAAATTGTGCTTTCCACTTTATTATAGGTATTAAGTATTGTTTTTTTTTTATGATTTGATATAATAGTTTTAAGTACATTAAAATGATTGTAAATTTTTATTTGATTATTTATTGTTTCAATTGAATTATGAATATTCGTCTCTGCTATCTCTTAAGGTTGCCCTTTTTCCTCTCTATCATAATTGTTCATGATTCCAAAGAGCCATCTTTATACATTTCCTACTGCGTTTACTAATCCTCTTCTTTTCCTTCTATTATCGGTAGGCATAATTGACTTAACTCGTTAATGACTAAGTGTTTTATATTAACTTGCATAAATAACACGGTTTAAAATATTTCTTTTGAATTTATTACGTGTAGAATAATGTTTGTCTGATAAGTAATTTGTGTATCTTTAATTTTGATTTGTAAATATCCTGTTTGTTCATTTATTTCTGTTACTGGAGTGTACCGTGTATCATCGGTGTTATTAGCCATAGTACGAGAAGTGTTATTTTAAAATTTGTAAGGTCTTTTAATGTTGGTTAAGTGTATATTGTTAAGATTTTAAATTTTGTATCCAGTTTCTTCTTTGTGCCTAACATTTTTGTAATTTTTAATTAGTCCGACCTGTCTGTTTTTCTTGGATTATTTCATTAGGTATCCGTTCGTCAGTTTCTTCTTTAGCTTTTGTAGGGATAGATTTTATGGTTGAATGGTATCTGTTATTATAGTTATCTATTGTAGTAATCTCATTTCTATTGATAATTGTTTTTCTTCGATCTCTGTTATTTTTTCTAAAATTGTTTAGTGTAATTTTTCAATGTCAGAATTTCCTATGTGACATTTAAGAAATTTTAAATATGTCCTGATTTGAATTCGTTGTCAGTTATAATCTTATTTGGTTTTCGAAACTTTGAGAAATGTCCTAATCAAATTGTTTTCTTACTTCTCCAATTCCTGTCAGTTATTTTGTATCCTTATGCAAATTTTCTTAATTTGTTTATTACTGTTACGAATGCTTTCTTTTTCATGTGAAATATTGTATATCTAAATGTATGATTTCGTTTTTATGTTCTGGGGTTTCTGTTAAGTGGTATTTTGGTTTGATTGGTTTCTTATCATATTTTGTTTCTTAGCACTTTTTGCAATTATTAATTACTAATTGTATTTGCTCATGAAGTTTAAGAAAAGCAAATTTGATTTTCAGTGTATTGTATTGTATGTTTCGTATATTTCACAATGCATAGATTCCTTTGTATGGTATAGTTGAATTATAACTTGTTGAACTGTAATATATTATAGTTATGATTTTAAACTTCGGAAAGTATTCCTGTCATTTTGTCTATTCCGTCAGAGGGTAAAGGTATACCTATAATTCTATGTCCGCGCAGTATTTTCTGATTCGTTTGGTATTATGCTATGTGTTAAAATTAACTGAGTCTTATATTTGTTAACAGTTTCTTCCTTTATACCTATATTATATAAATGTTGCTCCTCGACTGAGTGGATTGTTTCTGTCAGTTCGATATTAGATTCTGAGTTATTATCTTCGTTAATCTTCGGTGTATTTTCTAATCTACTAAGAAAATTAGCCACCTTATTTTCTCTATCTTTTAAATACTCGATTTCAAAATTATATTCTTGAAGTTTCAAAATCCATTCATGATTCCGTTAGGAAAATTCCTTACCTTTGTATTTACTATTTAGATGTTTAATAGGAATATGGTCAATTATAATTTTAAAATGATTGCCATACAAATATTGTCGAAAATAATTAACTGAGTATACAATTGCAAGAAATTATTTGTCAGTTACGCTGTATTTTTGTTCATGTTTACTTAGAGTTCTGGATACAAAGCAAATCTGGTGTCCATTCAGATGCGTAATTGCTTGCATCTGTTGTAAACACAAATGGTTTGTCATATTCAGAATACTTTAATATTGGGTGTGAACTTATTAAATGTTTAAGATTTTAAAGGCTGAAATATATTGAGGATCTTTGATATTAATTTTTTCATCTTTCTTTAAATAAAGTTGCGGTAATACCCCGTCATTCCTAAGAACCCTTTAAGTTGTTTTTTTGTTTTTGGCATGTTTAGATTTTCAATTCCTTTTAATTTGTTCGGATTCGGTTTAATTCCTTCTTTAGTCAAAATATGATCTCGGAATTCAGTGTTATGGTTCAAAAACTACATTTATCTGCTTGTATTTTAAGGTTATTGTCTTTTCTTAAGATTGAATGTGTTCTTCTAAGGTTGTGGAGAATATTAATATATCATCTAAATAGACGATGCATATTCTGTTCTTATAGCCACGTAATAAATTTTAAATTAATATTTAAATTATTTAAATCGAGTGACATTCTGACGTATTTACATAGCTTTCTTTTCAATATTGTTTTCAACTACTAAGATCTGATGGTACCCTTTGGTAAGTTGTAATGTGCTGAAATACTGAGATTTCTCCAATTTGTCCAATATATGTACTATCAATATTGGGAATTGAGTATTTGTTATCTGCTGTTACTTCAATAGTCTACGACTATTCTGTACTTTTGATTTCCTGAACTGTATGATTCTTTTGGCATAACTATTATCGGTGAACTATATCGACTGTTACTCTCTCGAATAATACCTTGTTCTCCATTTCTTCCATTTGTCTCCGTGTTTTAGTTTCGTGCTTTGGAGAGTATCTATATAAAACTTAGGGTTTATTTGTTGGTCTGTTTTAGTTTTAATTTCATGAACTATTGTAGTAGTATTAGTCTTCTTTGAAAATTAATTTTTTATATTTGCTTAAAAGCTTTTGTATTGATCCTTTTTATAATACATTAATGTGATTTGGTTGAATACGTGTATTCACTTCACTTACTTCCAACACATTTACTTCTTGTAGTGATATGATTATGAATGGAAGATGCATTTTATTCAATATAATTACTTTCTCGTTTCTAAGATCTAACGTTTTCGCATTCTTTCCTATTCAATCCATTCTAATTGGGAAATCGCATGTTTTATCTAATGCTACTCTTGTCCATTTCATTCTTGCATTACAAGGTTGATCAAACTGCTTTGGGAATTTTGTTTTGACTTGTGACATATTACTAACAGTACCTTGAAAAGTATTTATTTGAATTAGGGTGTCTTTCACATTTTTATTTATTTTCATAAAGATTTGAAGGAACTCTAGTTGAGTTTAAAATGCTTATAGTAGATCCCGTATCAATTATCGATATTATAAAATCTGTGTTTTCAAAAGTTAATTGTGTAGATATATTTCTTTTGTCCGAGGCTAGTTTGTAAAAAACTCGTAATTTTCTATTTGATTAGTCTCATTGATTTTCTTAAATTATCTATCTCAATTGGTTCATTTCTATGTTGACTTAATCTCGGATGTTGTATAAATTGATTTTGGTTATTGTTATTGTTTCTAAAGTTAAAGTATTTAGGGGGGGTCTGTTTGTGTATTAGTTTTTATGATGTGTTATATGCGTATTTTCTGTATGTACCATATTTGTTAAATTTATTTTGCCCTATGTATCGTATTTAAATAAATTTCTCCAGATTTTTGGTAAAATACATATATTCCAGCAGATTTCTGCTGCTAGTGCTCCCGCTGTTACTTGTTTATTTATTTTTTTTTTTAAATTAGTGTGCTGTTGAGGCAATTTGCTATTTCTAGACCATTTTCCTCGAATGCTGCGCATTCCGTAATACTAGTTAAATATTTTGAGTTTTACTTAATAATTGATCAACTGTAAATACCTTAATACTATTTATGTCTCTTGACAATGAAGTTGGGTCCTTCGTTGCTCTGCATTGAATTTTCCGATGCTTCTTGCATTCTGTCCAGGTTGCTGGTACTTCTGATGCCAAGTATTTTTTTTTTCTGCTTCCGATATTTTCTCGTTGTATATAATATGAAACACTTGTGGAGCATATTCCCCGAATAGCTGGTCTATAGTTGCCAAAAATAAAGGCAAGGTGCCTTGCTCTCCGGTTAATGGCTGGATATACAATACTTTATTTGTCACCCTATTGTGGTCTTCCAATTGTAGGTAACACTCTGATAAAATAAAATTTGCGTTAGTGTGATTACACACCGAATAATCGTGGTTGTCCCATTTTTTTTTCACTTCACTATATTTTGTTACTGCTTTTACGATTATATGGTTTTTACTTTTATCGATTCGTGACAACTTTGAGTAGCAAGAGTCAATGTTTTTGTGCACTTTCTCGATGTTCATTTTATTCTAAATTTTTCACGATCCGAGCTTAGTTTTTCTGGTTTGAATCACTTTCCTCTTATTTCGACAGAGGAACACCGGCTGCGGCACTTATGTTTTAAGTGAATACGAAAATAAAAAAATATAAAAAAACTAAAAAAACACAATTTTTTTACAATAACTTTAAAGCCAACATTTTGGCCAAATATCGTTCTCTTTAGCTTGAGAAGATGCCATTTTTGCAAAATTGGCTAGTTCCTTCAATTAATAACTAGATTATACGTTACTTTAACGATTTCCGTTTGCGTTTTTCATTTTAGGTGATCCGGTCTAGAGATATCGTGGTCTTTTTTGAGAGGAGCTCCTGGAGATCAGCTATAGCCGCTTTCAAAATTTTTATTTTTACAATTAAAATATGTTAAAATACAGAATATGAGTTAAAAAAATTTTACATTAATAAGTTTAAAAATTTTCTCAGGAAAAATTCTAGAAAAATCAGTTTTTTAGCCCTCCTGACTGTATATAAGCCCTTAAGGCTTCTTTGTTATACATTGGGACCAAACTGTTTCCTGATATAACTTATTTTCTATTCTATAATATTTTCTTATTCTTATTTCATTTTTTTAAACGGTGTAAAATTACCGCAAATAACGAACTGGAAGTTGCTGAAAAAGTCTTAAAAATCATAACTATGACTAATTTTACTATTTATTTATTTATAAAAGTATGATCGATAAGATAAAGTTAATTGTTCTTCTACTATTTTATATTTGAAAAAATATAAATGAACGCTAAAATACTTTTTAACTGTTTTATTCAATAAATGCGGATTCCTTGGTATTAAAGATCCATTGCGGCACGTGTTGAAATAGTCCGATATGCATAAAAAAAATTTATTTACGCGTTCATAATAAAAAGAAACAAAACAATTGGTGCTCGAAAATCAAAATTTTTTTCTACATACATATAACGACCACTCTACTATATACATACAATATGTTTTTAAGCGTAATTACATATATGTAGATATGTACATACATTTTATGCTCGTATGCATAAGCATCCACATTGAGAAATTATTTCCCTGTTTTAATTTATTTCATGTCGAATTTTGTAAATCCTCAATTTTCCACTTGAACACTTTCGTTCAAGTAATTTAATCAGAAGCGCATAGAAAAACTTTTCCGTTGCGGCGTGGAAAGAAAGCTCGAGGAAAAACAAGAAGCATCATCCTTTTTGTGTTCAGATAGCCGTAAAAAATCTTTAAAAATAAGTAAGAACAAAAAGATAGAACTCTCAAAAGCAAAACTTAATCTTCAAGCAGATTCCACACAGTATGTACTAAGAGTGAGTACTTTGTATTCCTCTTAAGTTATTGGGACATAAGTAAGAGCAATAATATTTAAAATATTTTTTACTTTCGACATCATAGTGAACAATACTTCATGTCTTTATAACTGTCAATTTTAATTGTCTCTCATCAACGTTTTACATACATTTTTTGTCATTTATTCACTCAACTTATCGGAGTAAATGTATTATAATACAATATATTATATAAACAAGTATATATTCCCAATACTAATTTAGATATGGATTTCTGCAATTCTAAAAGACATGAATCTGACAAAAGTATGTGTGCAATTTCGATGAGTATCGCACGAACTATGATGCAAGATCATCACCCCCCTAATGGGGTAGACATTGGCCTCTCAAAAGACAAAACTTTCTTTTCAAGCACATTCCACACAGTATGTGTCTGCAATTTTACTATACTTCGAATGCAAATGTTTTATGAAATGTTTTGTCATTTACCACAAATCGACTAGCAACCATGAATAAAAACATGCATATAAATTAAAACGTTCAAAATTTAAGTATTTAAATATACCGCTGCTGTGTTTCCAAAATTCACTTAAATTAATAATAAAACATTTCTAAATTTATGAGCTTTAATACCTTAATTATGATGACCAGCTACTTGACATATCGGTGTCTCAGTTTAGTTAATACAGTGTTACTTCCGCTGACGATGTCGTTCGAACTATTGCTGGTGGAAAGTAGATATCAAATAGTGATATCATATCAGATAGATATGAGACGTGTATGAACTTCTGTGTTCGTTTGAACTGTTATTGGTAAAATCTAATATTGACACGTGCATGAACGTAAGTGCCGACGTTCTCTATGGACTTTCAAAAAATATGAAATTTGGATAAAGCCTGTAATTTTAGATGATTCGGAATATTTTATGTCTTTGGGTATTTCCTCTGCTCTGAAATGTTTTGGTTTATGAAATAATATGAGTAATTCGGGTGGTCTTGGCTTGAAGCATCCATTTTTAAGCATGAAAATGATGACAACTACTATTATGAATATTGTTACGCTAAAGTTTGGCATTTTTTCTGGCTGATTGGTTGTCCCCAAGAATTGTATTTGCTGAGTATTATTAGGATGTAGGTTTTTCATTGTATCTAAAGTGATGATTTCTTCGAACACTTTCCGGGAAGTTATGGGCGGTAATATGGCTGGTGAGGGTTTTTATCCCGGGACTTCTTTTGAAATAAAGCTTTTACGGTCTATTATGGTTTTTTCGTTGATGAAATGAACGATGAATGTTCCGGAAAGATTTTATGTGACGTTGTTGATAATAATGGAAACATAAACTCTATTATTAAAATTTAAAACATTTTCATACGAAACTCTTTGAATTGATTTACGTAATTTAATAGGTTTAACTAATAAAACTTGACATTGATTGTCATCGGTGATCGGAACACCTGTAATATAAATTGTTGATGTGTTACTACATGTAATTTTTATGCTAGGAAGAAAATGTCATTCGATTTTTTTCAAAACCTCATTTATAATATTGAGTCTCATATAATTTTAACTAAATGAATTTATTTGGCCATTTTTACCCCACTGTACAGCTAATTATTTCATCTCTTATTATTTCCAACTTCAAATTGTTTAAAATAACTTGTCTATTATCATTTCGAAGAACAATATTTTATTTTTCTGTTAGGTTTGAATTCCCAGCAATCCTTTTCAACATTTTGCCTATTAAATTCAAGGATCTTTTGTCTTTAGAATTAAGTCTATCTAGATGATATAAGATTTGGGAAAGTTTATGGATAAGGAAGGGGTAAATTGGGTCCCTGTTGGTCACTCGTGAATTTATGGTTGACTTAATTTCATTAACTTTTTCTTGATATTCATCTGTGGAACTAATGCACATAGGTCGAAATTTTCATGTCTGTATTCCTGCGTTGTCATTTGCCATGTTATGGCTTGCGAGTTTGAGTAATTCAAACTTTGGATGGTACCGAGGAATGGAAAATCTGTAACGAGAAATGCTAACTCTTAACAATTTAATAAAATTAATAAAATACATCTCCCGATTGTGTTAGGACAGTTGTTTTTTTTTTTTTCTTTTTAACGTGTGTTAATCGTGATATATATAGTTTCACCAAAGTTTTTGGTTTTAATTGTCTGCTTACTTTTTATGTGATAAGTTAGAACCTCAGTTTGTTTATCTTTTAATCGTTTAACGTTTTCTTGTTCGGATTTTTCATAAGTTTGTTAATGCTTACGGTTCGGCCAAGGAACACTTCTATTGGTCCTTTCGGTGTTGTTGAATAGATTGAAAAATTGTATTCGTGTACTAAACGATGAAGTAATTCATTGAAAGATCTGTCTATATTATCAGTTCTGCGGCAACGCACGATTTCGGATAGCGTGGAGTGGAATCATTCCACTTGCCTGTACTCGTATAAGTAAAAGTCGTGTGTTTTTTGGGAACCAATACACAACCACCTGAGTCACTGCCACCCACAGATTTCTATTACCAACTCGTCTTTGAGCAGGGATCGGTTGGTTGGTTTCGTTGTCAGAAACAACGATTTGGCAACGCTAAATGAGAAAGAATATGCCGTAAATATTCTCTCACATCTTCTATGGCTTTAGGCTTCAGAATTAAGATCTAGGCATATTTTGAAAATATATTCACAGCAGTGAGCACTAAATTCTTCTCGGTGGAGTAGACAATACCTAAAAAGTCTGGCCGGCAGATTGGAAGTTTGGGGTGGGTTGTAATTTTGGCTTATTAGGGTGACGATCATACTGGATAAGTTGGTCTTTATTTTCTGAACTATTTTAGTTAGCTCTTTCGTGTTACTTTAGTATTTCTTGTTCTTGTTCTATTGGATCTGCAATACAACATCTTTTACTAATGTTTGCGTAAAGCTTGATTTATAGGACGTAAAAGTAAGGGATTGTATTTTTTTTAATCTTTCCCATGATGAATTTTGAAACATAAAACCAAACTATAAAATTAGCGTTTAAATATTTTTTTAAAAAATAGTTAAAAAAATAGTTTTTTTCTTAATGATGATGATGTTACGATGGTAGGTGGTTAAAGGAATCTTAAACTTATTACTTTCTTCATCTCCAATTGATACCATTAACTGACTTTTGAAGGCATTTCTGGGTGCTTCCACAGCTTGTTTATGCCATGAACTTTCATCATTGTACAGGGGGGGGGGGGGTATCATTGAGTTAATTTGAGTTATTCTTGAAAGCCCATCCTCCACTATATTGTTGTTGCGTTCAGGTAATTACTGGAGTTCATAATTATTCTCCTCTAGAAAATCTTTCCAGCGCTTTGTTTTGGAAATTGGTTTTTAAAAATCAAACATATTTTTCGAGATTCCGTTTTGCATATTCACCTTTTTTTCTTCCTTAGAAAGTTAAGGATTTTGCAAATTGCGCATAATCTTTAATAAAACGTGTATAGTAGCCGGAATAGTATATTAAGCATTAAAGCTATTTTAGTGTTTCTGTATTATAGTGTATTATAGATTTCTGGGATTCTTCCGAATTCCATGTGAGGAGACGATGAAACCAAAGAATTTCATCTCATTTTTTAAAAAGATTACATTTGTCCAGTTGGACTTTTATAGTGGCATTCTCAAGGTTTTCCCATACTTCGGAGATGTATTCGATATGTTCCGTTTAATTTTACTTTAGATGATATATCGTCAATTTCCTGAGTCCTGAAAAACTCTCGTTTGAACCACACTTGGCAAGTTCATCCCATAATCCAATTGTGACCTAGAACCCAAATAAGGGTCACTGAATTTAGCCTTACGACTGCGTTCAGTGACCTCTACCATTCTTGAACTAGCTTTGAATTCGTAAGGAGGTATAGTTAGGTATACTTGGCTTTAGCCACAGATGCAAATGCTTCGTCCCTTCCACCGGTTCTCCACAATATAGTTCGCTGCCATCAGGATTGCGTAAATCTCCGCTTGGAAGACAGATGCAATCCTTTCTAACGTGCGGTGAAATCTAACGTTGTCGTCCTCCAGAAAGACACCAGCGCCACATCTTTCCTGGCTCAGTTTCTGGCAGGAGCCAGTCCTGCTAGAGGAGGGAGATTCATCAATGCGCCTAGAGCGTAGCTAAGAGTGCTGGGGAAGCCCCATGCATCCGAGAGAAACCGTCCTTTTGAGTGTGGTGAAAGCAGCAATCACATATTTTCATCAGAGCTTACTCCACCAGACAACCGACGCATAGGATATAATTGGTCTTATCATAGCCGTGTAGATCCAAAGAGCCCTTCTCCGTTACCGACCCCATGTCTTACCGATAGCTAATTTGCACTGTCAGAAGGCCGACAGCGCCTTAGATGCTTCCGACTTAACATTTTAAGTCCAGAAAAGTTTGTTATCCAAGATAACACCTAAATACTTAGCTTCTTTAGAGAATTGGATGATGATGCCTTTAAACACTAGATAATTCAGACCAGGCATCTTCCTCATTCTCGTAAAGAGAACAACCTCAATTTTGAAAGGATTACTTTAAATCTCATTACATCGACGCCTGGTGCGATCACGTCCACAGTACAGCTATGATACATCATCAGCGTATGCTTGTGCATAGACGTTAGAACTATTGAGCACGTTGAGCAATGAGTCAGCAAACATGCACCATAGCAGTAGAGAAAGAACGCCGCCTTGCGGGCAACCCCTACTTAGATCCGCCACCACATATTGGCTGCGACAGCATTCGAAATAAATGTCGTATTCACCAGCATTGCTTTTCTCTACCAAACTAGTGATTCCTCTACTCCGGGTTGTCTGGCCGACTTACATATTCCGTCAAAACTGCGCTGTCGAAATAGCCCTCAACGTCGATGAAAATGCCCAAGGCGTATTAGTTCTTGTTGAATGCTCCTTTAATTCGGCCTTCCAGATTCTGAAACGCACTCTCGCAAGATCTTCCGCGTTGGTAGGCGTGTTGCATCACCGACAGAGGATGCATCCGCAAGGCAGTTTTGCGCACATGGATCTCGACCATTCTTTCGATGCTATTCAGCACGAAGGAAGTGAGACTTATAGGTCTGAAATTCTGGCGAGCAAGTAGTCCTCCTTTTGGTTTTTCGATATAAAGGCCACTTTTACTATTCGCCAGGGGTTTTTTTTTATATGCCAGTGCCTGGCTTCAGAACTGCCAGAAGCTGTTTTTTTTTTTTTGTAAAAAAATATTTGTTTATTCATCAAAATGAATGTTGTCCCCTTCAAAGTAATTGCCCTCAGATATAATATACCTGTGCCACCGCTTTTTCTAATCCTTAAAGCACTTGCCATAAGCACTTTTTGTTAAGGCCTTTAGATCTACCAGCGATGCCATTTTTATTTCCTCGATCGTTCCAAATCTCCGTTCATTAATAGGTCTCTTCACTTTTGAGAACAGAAAAAAGTCGCATGTGGCCAAATTCGGTTGATATGGTGGCTGAAGCATGATTGTCGTATTGCTTTTGGCCAAAAACTTTC
Source organism: Volucella inanis (assembly GCA_907269105.1). Classification (NCBI taxonomy): domain Eukaryota; kingdom Metazoa; phylum Arthropoda; class Insecta; order Diptera; family Syrphidae; genus Volucella; species Volucella inanis. The sequence continues at coordinate 70,971,748 of OU026154.1, read as the reverse complement.
TCACAAGCAACAATGAATAAGCAGATGCATTATCGCGATGCAAAAGCCATAAATTATTTTCCCACAATTTCAGAGGTTTTTTTCGTACTTCAAAGTAAAACTCTTTATTGACCGCACGATCAATACTGATGCACTACACCACTGTAACCGAAAAAAGCAGTGGTCAAAACTTTGAAATTTGATCGAACTTGGTGTGCTTTTTTCGGTCTTTGCTCTCTCTTGTGCTTCCACTCGGATGATTGGACATCATAATCATGATAAGTCATCAGTTGTGACCCTTTTGAGCAAGTCAGGATTATCATTGGTGTCATTCAAGAGCTCCGGAGCGATGCTCATGCGACAGTTCTTCTGATCAAAATTAAGATGTATCCGAACAAACAAAGCTGACACACGTTTCATGCCCAACACATCCGAAAAAATTTAATGGCATGAGCCAATCGATATGCCAATATCCTCAGCAACTTCTCTTATGGTGATTTGACGATTTCCAAAAAACAATTTTCTTCGCAGCTTCAACGTTATCAACTTTTGTTGATGTTCTGGGGCGTCCAAAGCGAGGTTTGCTAATGGCATCTTCTCGGCCATCAGAAAATACTGATTCCTACTTACGCCACTGAAATAATACACATGGATATCTTCGAAATAGTCAGAGAAAAATTTATAACCTGTGTTAACAAATTCTCGAAGTTTTTCCATATCAAAGAGAAGTCGGCACTGTATTTAACCCTTTCGTCACGGCTTTCGAGACGTAAATCTAAGACCACTACTTGCTTTAATTTATATAAAAGGGTTCAATTAGATGTTAGATGCCAAAAAAATACCGCTATTTGGCAGGGTGTGGGCGGTTGGTGGTGGTACAAAAAAGAACCATCCAGGATGTTAGCTGGATGTTAGTACTTTATGAAAAAATAAACACAATAGTAAAACTTTTTGTAAAATATCAGAAAAAATGTATTTATTCATAAACATAAACAAAACCTGTATTATATTTCTCAAAAAAGGTACAAGTTATTATAATATTGTATATAAGAAAAAAAAAATAATAAAAAATTACTGGTAGTGAGTAAAACAATTTTTGCGGACATTCACGGCATAAAACTTTGGTTCTTGATTGTTTTTTTTATTTTGGGAGCATCTTACACAGCGACCGTAAGCGTTTTATTCCACCTATTTCCCTTGGTCTTCGTCCTGGCTTTGATGACCTACGAACTGGCGCTGATTTCTGACCATCCCCAACAAGCAACTCTGCCAATGTCACTAAATGCGTTTTTAGCAGAGACTTTTTTCGATTGAGGTCAGAATGTATGACCCATGAATTCACAGCTGCCATCATTATAAGGCGATAAAATATTTTTTTCCACCACTTATCAGATTTGCTGTCATATTCCTAAAGACCACACATATGGTCTGCTTAATCGGCCCCGTCCATTATTTTATGATAAAATTTCTCAATTTTTTTTTTTGTCGTGGTAACACATGTTGGCTTATGGCAATTGGAAAGTACTAAAACTTTCTTTGTGTCTTGCCACTTTATGCACAATAGACCAGCAGAGGTGCATTTGAACTCGGCTTTACCACGTTGAAGTTTTAAAAAGTTTTTTTTTTTCAATTTTTCAATTAAGTAAGGTTCATTTCTAAACCAAAAGGATTAAGAATTTAGGTCACTAGGGATGGTACATAAATGTACCAGCCGTAACGAAAGGGTTAAGGAAAAACGTGATAAAAATTCTTTACTAGTATTTAGTACCTCAACTTATTGTTACTGATAATAAGAGCATCTCAAATTAGAGGCAATTTTCATAAAAACTTACCTGAACCCTCCTCAAAAAAGCGAGGTTAATGGGAATATAAAAAGTGTTCATTCGACTATATTAGAAATAACGGAAATAATATCAAGATCTTTCAATGAATGAAATCGTTGAAAAAGCCATAGAACAATACAAGAATTCCATAAATTCGGTTACTAGGAGAAACCCTAGTGATGTGCTTTTCGAAAGAAGGCAAAGAATCAATTACCGAATTTTATTAATTATAGATTTCCAAGCTAAAGTGAACCAGGACCTTACCGAACTCATCAAAAAGAATCCAAAAAGGAAAATCAACCGAAAAAAAATAAAAAAAGAAACGAAAACATATCAACCCGGGGAAGCCATATACGCACCCGTCAGACCCCTCTACACAAAAAAAATTGTACAACGGGATAACAGAGTTACAGTCATTACCGAAACTTGTTAGGAAAACAAATGGATAAGAGCAGTATTCTACGACCGCAATTGCTTTACCAGATTCAACAAATCGAACGATTGTTAAGAGAGCTAACAACGAACAATACAAAATAAACAAGAACCTGACAACTGTTACACAAGTAGTTCTTGAAACTTATAACAAGGTCATCAACAGTACAGACAAACATCAGCAGATCTTATACAACAAGCTAACAATAATCAAAGATAAACTGACTTGAAATAGTCTTCACGGCTCAAGAAAGAAATTGTTAACACTAATCTGCTGTATAGAGAAGAAATTCATGACGTACTCTCTTAAATAGAAACCCTACGCGGAACCCATCATGCAACAGCAAGAGTTTCTTTTACTTTATATTATATCGCTACCAGAAACTAGCCTTAAGGGCTTTTACCATTTAATGATTAGGGCTACAATTCAGAACAAGAGCGAATCCACCTTGGAAGAAATCAACTCCTGTTAGCTCATATCGAGATATACAGTATTAAGAGCACTTTATAATGCAGGGAATGACTTTTTGCAGCGACAGTCAGCTCGAAAATTACCAACAGAGCATTGCATAAGTCAAGTGCTGAAAAAGAAGAAACGCAAGTTGCGACTTCCAATTATACAAAAAACCTATTACTGAACTTTTGTCAGAGAACACAATCTTATTCTCACTAATTTCAACGGAACTTTAACACATGGAAACGAAACCAAAATGCTGAGTGGTACGTTTGTCGTACAATTTGACAACAATACAATAGCCATTAACGATAAAAACTATACCAATCAAGAGATTAGAGCCTTCCAGATTTTGCCTGCTATAATACAACCAAATATTATTTTGAATGAGATGCAAATAGATTTAGAATTTTTGCACGTGTTGCAATTAAACAACATTAAGAAACTAAAGAAATTTTCAATCGTTAACCAATTAACATTAATTTTCAATACATTTGTATACTTAATAATCATTAAAATTATCTTAGTCATAATGCAAAAATTTAAGAATTCAACAAAAAAGGTTCTATTCAGGTTCAACTACCGAAATCAAAGATCTCTTTCCTCAACCTATAAAGCCGAAGTTTTGACCCGCGCATCATGTTTTAAGGAGGAAGTAGTTATCACGATATATATGTGAACTCAGCACACGCGCGAATTCCCACATCCACCGAATGTGCTAGGTTGCATAATAAATACATATGTGCTTGCTTTGGGGCAATTACACCGGACCGTAGTTCAATATTTCAAATTAGATTTTCCCATGCCTGGCCTTGCGTAAATTTAATGCTTCAAATTACTATGTCTACTTTTGTTGATTAATTTAATTTTAAGTTCTAAATAAAACCATAAGTAAAAATTGTAATCAGAATTTAGTTGAATTTATTAAAGAGACATTCGTCTCAGGAAAAATATTTTCTTCGTAAATCTACTTAAAAAGTCGTTTACTCTACTGTCAGATTTTCTTAGTAGTTCCAGCCCAGTTGATCCTCCCCTTTTTCCAGCCTATTGGTTTCACCGATAGTTTCGGTTTTGTCGCAAAAAAATAAACTTATTATAATCTGTTTGGTTTGATCTGTACTATAAAGATTCCAATCTTTCTCCAAATTATATTTACGACGATGCTGCAGATCTGCGTTCCACCAAAAAAAAGGCCATCTGCAGGATTGCTTAATAACTGGACATGCCATTTCGAAATATTTGGTGAAGGTGCCGTTCATGTTCTGAACAGCTTCCTCAAGTTTTTTTTTTTTTTTTTTGTCGTGAGCTTAGAAGGAACACTATTGTATTTTTCAAGCTCTTCCCTAGATCATGTCCAGTTGGTTTTATGCGGATTCCTCCTCTTCAACAAGGTCGAGACCCCGCACCCGATTCTGAATTCGATGTATCTATGGTCTGATATGGAGAGCTCCGATACTTTCCATCTAGTGAAATCTACTTAGCATACCTGCTGGATAAAGTTATTTCGATTGGTTGCTGTCTTACTTACGTAACAGAAGTTGGCTGAGAGCTAACATTGTTGACAGCCAGGACAGACGATAGTATAAAGTCCAGCAGATAATTACCTCTCATGTTGCATTAGTACTACCCCAAAAAGTGTTCTAAGCATTCAAATCGCAGCATATGATAAGTCCTATCTTTCTGGAATCAAAATATTCAATGATTTCTGCCTCCGTCCCTGATGGTGGTGGCAATAACGGCATAGCCCCCAACCTGGAGGCCCAGTTTTATTACAGCTACAATTAAGACGAGTCGTTGGTTAGACCGAAGGAGATGTGGGTGCTGCCGTTGGTACATTAAGTGCTCATCCGCCACCATCTATTTTCCAAGACCCTAACTTAGTCTCGGAAATCCTTAGCAACTTGAGCTTTATATATTTCAAATTAGCCCGGATAAGGTTTAATTTGCATTATTCCACCGTTGATTCCATCTGAGAAATGCATCCTCTGTCACATTTATGCTGCTGCTATTTTTTTTTTTTTTTTGCTGGTCAGCACTCGCGCTTATAAGTTTGTAAGTTGAGTTCAGGTGGATATCGACCAGTGTCCGGTCGTAAAATTGAAGGTAAAAAAAGGCACCTCTAAATGCCAACCCTATTTCTACGGCATCCTACTTAGCTTTTAGTTCTTCGTATAATTTTCCATCCAAAATTATGAGCATGTATGCTCTTTTCCTTTGAATCAAAAAGTACCAAGCACATTTAATAAAAATGACTGTTCAATCAAAACTGTCAGAAAAATGAGTATGAAATTTTGTATGGCATCGTTTTAAAGATGGTAGAACTCGATGATTATGCCAATTTTCATTAGCGACGTCACCTGACTTTAAACACTTGTACTTATTTATTACTCCTGTATACCCTGCCAAACCATATTTCACTATAAAAAAATTATTAAACTTTTTGAAGAATTTTTCTTAATAAAAGTCAAGAAACAAAAATGACCAGCTACTTAAGCCTATGCGAAAAATTGGGTATGGGTATTTCTGGGATTCTTTAATTTTTTGCCCTTTTTTCTTATTTGTGAACAATACTTTTTAAATTTTAGGATCATTTATGATGCTGTCGTTGGTATTAATCTCCATGACCAATCTGTCGTTACTCTGCAATGATATATTTGCTCGAATCGTCTTAAAAATATATGGCGGATTATAGTAAAGATTCTTAGATCTAAATTCATATATAATATACGTTACATATCAATTATTCAAGTAACCTAATTTAAGACGAGCGGCTTCTAGAAAGCTTAGACACTAGAGGCTTCACTGCGCGCTTTGATGCTGCGAGAGGTAACAAACCATATAATCGTTCTGTCGAAAATATCATGACAAGATTGTTTCTCCACATAAAGATTCTGTTATCCAAGCAAGATATGTTGGAGAAGGAGTTCCATGTCTGTAAAACAATATTAATATCGCGGTTTATTTGAAGTCTGACAACCTTAGTTAGTTAATAATACACAAAATTGTAATAAATTCATCTGTTTTATCTTAAAAATACAGAAACGGACGCGAGTTTGTTCGATTGTTCAAATCTTAAAAGAGATCAGCAGTTCTTTAAAGTGCAAATAGCGAAAGGAAAGTCTCAAAATTAAGTTGTACGTATATCGAAAGGAATGCATATGTTCTTTCCTTTTTGACGCTATAGTCAGTATTTACGCGAGAACATACCATCAGTTTTAAAAAAGGATATTTTTTTGGCTATGATTACAAGTCTTATATCCTCAAACTCAAATGTATCAGTCGTTCAAGTAACCAAATTTATAATGGATTGCTTTTAAAATTTTGAAACTAAATAAAAGGGAATTTGTAAAGAATACACAAATACCTTCAGGATACAGCAATGATTTCACCTTTGATTGCTTTCCAAGTAGCATTAGGAAATATAAGTACGAATATATGAGTATCCATTTAAACGAGCTAATAAATAAGAAATAGTTTAAAAATAAGCCATGAATAAGTAAGTGTATACTAAAGGTCTAACTATGAATGAAACGAAAAACCCGACAAGAGAGTCATATAAAAACATATGTTCGTATGTATGGATGCATATACATACATATATACCATACACTATTATTTTAAAATAGAGAATATCTTTTTTGTCCGTTTTGCGTTACACATGGCTCCGAATTTAGATACAAAACAAGGTGAAAATTCTCTTCAAGTAGTTCGCCCCAAATTTGTTTGCTTAATCTGTGAAATGTAACTTTTGCTTCCGAAAAGCTTTAAATTAACTATGCAAGAGGATTGAAGGTCCACTTAAAATAAAGGCAGTGAAAAACAAAGACAAATGTACGAGTGCAAGGGGAGCGAAAATAACTCGAGTTCAAGTTTTTAGGGACAATTTTCTTCTCCTTCTTTGCTCAGTTGCAGTTTTTGTAGTAGGAAGTTTGTGTAGGCGACTTTTGTTAGCTTTGTATTAAAAATGAATAGTATTTTACTTTTTCAGGGCAACTTGCATTAAGAAGGGAGTGTTTTCGAAACTGAATAGATTTTATAATAATGCATTTATTTTAATATTTATCTTGATGCTTTTAGTGCAATTACTCATCTTGGGAAAATAACATAAGTTTCTTCGAATTTAGATTCGGGATTAAATTGACTAACATTTCACACCAAATTTTATAATTTAAATTAACGACTTTAATAACTAAATATCTGAAATTTGAATTCATATTAAAAAAAATGTATGACTACCTAAACACAAAATATTTGCAAAATTCAACTTAATTTATCAATATAGTTGCCTTCGAGGGTGATACACTGATTGAATTGATTTTTCAATCTTTCGATACCAGTTTTGTAGTACGATTTCGGTTTAGCCTCAAAATAGGACTCTGTTTCAGCGATTACTTCTTCATCGGTCTTAAATCTGTTTCCGGTGAGCATTCTTTTGAGGTCTGCGAACAGGAAATAGTCGCTGGGAGCCAAATCTGGAGAATACGGTAGGTGGTGAAGCAATTCGTAGCCGAATTCATTAAATTTTGTCATCGTTTGCATCGACTTGTGAAACGGTGCATTGTCTTGATGAAACAGCACTTTCTTTTTCTTTAAATGCGGCCGCTTTTCTGCGATTTCGTCCATCAAACGCTCCAACAACGCAATGGAGATAATCAATGAAAATTATTCCATGTGTATCCAAAAATACGGATGCCATAACCTTGCCAGCCGACTGTTGAGTTTTTGGTCGTTTTGGACGAGGTTCGTCGCCTGCTCGCCACTCAGCTGACTGCCGATTTGATTCTGGTGTGAAGTGATGGAGCCCAGTTTCATCCATTGTCACATAGCGACGCAAAAATTCGGCTTTATTGCGGTTGAACAACTTTAAACACTCCTCTGAATCATCAACACATTGTTTTTTTTGGTCGACTGTGAGCAAACGCGGCATCCACTTTGAACAGAGCTTTCGCATGTCCAAATATTCGGGTATGATATATCCAACATGCTCTTTTGATATCTATCAGAGCTTCAGCTATCTTGATCAACTCCACTTTACGGTCATTTGTAATCATTTTGTGGACTTTTTTGATGTTTTTATCTGAAACAGCCCCTTTTGGACGTCCACTGCGTGCATCATCTTCGGTGCTTCATTGCTTGACCACTTTTAAATTTTTCAATCCATTTGCGAATGGTTCGTTCGGCTGATGCAGAGTCCAGGTAATACTTATCAAGCCATTTCTTTGCATCAGCTGCATTTTTCTCATCAAAAAGCAATGATAAATCAACACAAGAAGTTGCTTTGCTTCCATTATTTTTCACTATAACAAAAGTTGCTTCACTCACAACGCTATATCTCGAGAGCTAATCATCCAGCAGCTGTCAAATTTATACACGTATCTTTTGAAGATTGGTTCTAACTGAAAATGGTATGGATTTAATTCAAGTGGTGCCCTCTCTTAGAAACGCAAACGTATTATAGTTTGCTACAGAGAAAAGAAACAGATTCTATTTGGGTGTTGGTTTGTTATATATTTTTGAACTTATTAAGTCTCAAGTTCTCGGTAGATGATATCACCTTGTTTTAAAATAGGAAATCAATCACTATTTTGCGATTGATGCAAGTATTGTAGTATTCTAGTATTGTAGACTCCCGAACTACCCGATCATCAATATTCTGTAATAAATATTTATACAATAAAGGCCTTATTTAAAGGCCTTAAAGACTAAAAAAATCATTATTTATTATCTTTTAAGAGTATATACAATACATACTCTTGATGAAATGAAAAAATATTTTCCTTTAATTACTCCTTGTGAAACAGATGAAATATGATGAAGTTTTCTTTTTTCCGGTACAAATCTTAAATTAGAAAATTTCGATTCCATCAATAATTTTTTTTCATTATACTCATGTATGGTCACGCAGAAGAAATCCATATTCTTTATATTTTCAGTTGCTCAGTTATATAACTGTAAGGGAGTTGTTATGTGTTTCCTATATGGTCTTTGTAGGCTAGCTCTAGCAGCCAGTCTTTTTATTGTACCATCAATTCCATCGCATGCGCTCTTAGCATGAGAGGTCGCAAAGAAGTTAAATTCAGAATTCACTCCAAAATCCTGTTCATGCAATGTTAAGTTAAAAAAATTCTTTTTGTTTTTGTACTGCGCAAAAAATAAATAATTTTCTTAAAATGATGGCGCTGAAGTAATGTGTACTGCGATAGTGTCATGCTTTAAGCAGTCACTGATTACAACAAAACTTTCATTTTTAATATCATCCATCTGGCTCCGTCGCCTGTTCGTTAGTCCAGTGGTTAGTCCAACAAAACCATCATTTTCGGATAAGTCCAATAAAACCAGTATGTTCGTTTTCGTTAAGATAGTTTTGACTTCCGGCTACATAAACCGTTTTGTTGATCAGCTATAAAACCATGACGAATGAAAACACCAAGCCGTTTCAAAAAGCTCTGAATGAAATCCTTAAAGTTTTCAATTCTTACTTTCAATTTTGATCGGTCTGGCACTTGCCAAAGTAACAATTTATATCAGGAGGGTCAGAACCAAGCGTTTTTGAATATGTTTTTTTCTGACTATCAATCTAACAAAAAAGCAAAACGTCTTATTTTTGAACCTGAGAAAATAAATTTTTGTTACCCTCATAGATACGTTGTCTTTTTTTCCTGGCATTAAACGGCTGATATCGTCTTCACAGTAAAAACTTTCTACCAATTGCTTGATATCAGCATCTAAGCTTTTCCCATAAGTTGATGGAACGCTTTGATCTTCTTGAAGCTTTCTAGATTTCTTGATCATATAGTTTGTCGATCCTGGAAACTCTTCTATAATTTTGTCGACACTCTAACAAGTTTGGTGTCTTTGCTTGTAGTTTTATGGAAATTTTCTTTTATTTTTCTTACGAAATATTCTTCCTCTCTGGAACTATCTTCATCATTATCTATAGTAACAGAGAAAACTTTCTCTGCAATTTTTTACATAGACTTTTTCAATTTTGACTGCACATATTTTAAGTCACTAAGTCTTCTCTTGTCGAATATATCTTCTCCAATATACTTAATGCATTCATTAATCAAATTGAATGCAATGTCTTTATCGAAATACATTTCATCAACTTCAATTCGATCTTCAACCTCTAGCAATGATGGCGTTGTATCAGAATTTCGGATCTGATTCAAATTTTTCCTACACGTTGAGCAAATTACCAAGTACATAAGTTCATAAAAACAGGCCGCAAATCACGAGCACTGGGTTGATGAGGTGTTAAATCCAGAGGATTGCAGCACGTTTTCCACACAAAAGTACTCATTATAAATTTATATTACTCACAATTCTTATTAAGATACAATCTAAAATAAATCCCGAGCTCACAACAGATTGACATCAAGTGAGTGCAAATAAATTAAGCTCAACTTCTAAAATCCGCGAAAACGGGAAATGTGCAGTTACTAGTCATTGAAGAACTAAAACAAGCACAGTGAGGTTTTTTTTTCTAAAAAAAAAAAAAAAAACAGCTATGTACTTATAATATGTATGTGCACTCGGGTTATATGTGAGAACGATAAGAGGAATAACGTAGTAAATATTTAGTTTTTTTTTATTTAGCCGCCTATAAAACATTATTTTCGCCGAACCCATAGAGATCCCAACTTGAAGTTTGAAATGGAAATAGAGGACGAATTTCTCTTTAATATTGTTGCGTGTTCGCGACGATAACAAAACTTTTAAATTATAAAATAAAAAGATTTCTACAAAATATTTGGATTATTTTATCTTTATTTTAATGATCGCAACTCCAATGTTAACTTGTTGGAAGAAAGAAGAAAAGTAAGACAGAAGGAAAAAGTCACTTCTTCCTGACAAGTGTCAAAATCAAAAAAAAAAAAAAATGGTTTAACAAAATAGGGGCATATAAAAGACTTCTTTACCGGCACTAAAACACCTATTACATCTACATAGAGCATTGCGTAGTCTGACTTCCGTAACACTATCGCCTTCGTTGAAAGTGTGGCTCTCCCTAGCCACTTTAGGGACATTCCTGCTTCCTTCTTTCGTAATTTGGTAAAGAACGTCACCAAGTCGCTCCACAACACCATAGCTTTGGGCAAAGTCCCTTTTTCCTCTTAGGAGCATAAAGCCAAACTTTGTCCCCTTCGTTGAATGGATTCTACATCTTCATCTTCCGAGTATAACACAATAACTGATCTCGGTTAAATGAATAGACTGTTTCCAATCCTTGGGTTAGATCTTCGATGTAATTTGAAGTACTGGTCGGCCTATCAGGAGCAGAACCAGTCAAAAGCTCGACAGGTTGACGAAGTTCCCGACCAAAAGTAAAAAACGCTGGTGTTCCTTGGTTGCCTCATGAACTGCAGTTCTGTAGGCCATTAGAAGACGGGGAAAATAGGCGTCCCAATCTCTTTGATTTTAATCAACGAACTTGGCAAGATAATTAAGAAGCGTCCGATTAAAACGTTCGACCATTCCATCAGACAGCGGGTGTAAAGCCGTGGTGCGGGTTTTATCGATCCCGAAATTCTTCATCACATTTTCGAACACTGCTGATTCAAAATGCCTCCCCTGGTCTGAATGCAATTGTTGGGGAACAACAAATCGAGAGAATACATGGACTATGAGTGCTTCAGCCACTGTTTCTGCTGTCTGGTCAGGCAGATTAATAGTCTCTGGCCATTTGGTAAAATAGTCACAAAACACCATAATGTATCGGTTGCGTTGCTCCGTAACTGCTATCTCGATACTCCAGCATTTCGAACATACCCCAGTATGCTTTGATATTGGGGCTAAGTTCGCGGACTTCCTCAAATTTTGGTCGTTGATTTTGTTGCACCCACCTTTTGACGATGGAAATTTCGAGGTCTGTTGACTGCTCCGCTGCCATATCTTCCAAAACGACTGTAGTTCGAATCAATAGCTCATCTTTTTTCTCTAACCTAATACAGTGGTAATAGTTGTACTCTTCACAAGGACGGCGAGAAAGAGCATCCGCATTTTTGTGTATGCATTCCGTTCGGTGTTCCACAGAAAAATCGAACTATTGCAATCGCTCTAACCAGGGAGCCATCTGACTTTCCGGTTCCCGAAAGCTTATGAGCCAACGCAAAGAACTGTAGTCCGTCCTGAGTAAAAAATGTCTCCCTAGTAAATAAGGTTGAAAATGATTGGTGGCTTTGAACACGGCTAACAGTTCCTTCCTGGTGACACAAGAATTTCTTTCGGGCTTTTTAAAAGTTTTGCTGTAGTATTCGATGACTCTTTCTTGTCCCTTCTGAAGCTGTGACAAAATAGCTCCACAGGCAAAACGACTGGAATCCGGATCCAAGATAAATTCGTAATTTTTAGTCGGTTGTGACAAAATCAGTGTGTTGACTAATTTCAGCTTTAATTGGGCGTATGATTGTACACAGTATTCAGTTCACTCGAAGGAACTTCTTTTCTCAGTTAATTTTGTTAAAGGTCTCGTTATGTCAGAAATTTTTTTAATAAAGCGGCGATAATATGCACAAAGTCCTAAAAAGAACTGAATTTCAGTTTTATTTTGTAGTTTTGGCCACTTCTGCACTGCGGAAACCTTTTCAGGATCAATAGCAATGCCCTCGTTCGACACGATATATCCCAAAAATCGGACCTCTTATTCGCTAAGCAGCATTTTTCAGGATTTAGACACAGACCAGCGCTTTTTAAATGTTCAAAAACCGTTTCCAAATGTCTTAATAAATCGGCGAATGTTCGGCCGTGAACGATTACATCATCCAAATATACTAGGCATACTGTATGCGGAAGTCCCTCCAGTACAGCATCTATCAGCCTTTGGAAGGTGGCAGGAGCGTTGGTCAGCCCAAAAGGCATAACATTAAACTCGTACAAACCAGTTCCGATGGAAAACGCCGTCTTTTCCTTATCCTGTGGGTCTAGTTCCACTTGCCTGTAGCCTGAGCGTAGATCTAGAGTGGACAACCAGGACGACCCTCCGAGTATTTCTAGAGTCAAGTCGATTCTAGGTTACGGGTATGAACCTTTTTTTATTACCTCATTGAGTCTTCGGTAGTCAATACAAAAGCGAAGCGATCCGTCCTTCTTTTGTACGAGAACCACTGGTGAACTCTAAGGACTTCTGGAGCACTGAACAATATTTTGTTGTTGCATGTTCTCTAGTTTGCTATAGGCTTCATTCCTTCGACTGATGGGTAATTTTCTAGGAGGCTGTTTAATCGGTGTTGCGTTTTGAGTATCAATACGGTGTCGAGTGAGCGAAGTCCGGCCAAGTAATCCTGAAAAAAGTTTAATGTTTCGAGAAATTAAAGTGGTTAAACTTATCTTTTCCCCCGTTGTCAAGTGGGAATTAGTTTTCTCGATCATCTCTTTCAGGCTGAGGGGCAATTCTGTTTCAATATCTGTTTCTCCGTTTTCGACGGCTCGGAAACAGAATAGTTTCGGCTGAATTTCCGTCTGAATAATTAGGTCATCCTCCTTCAACACGACTGCCCGATCTGATGTGTTTGTGATTCGCAATGAAATTTCGCCCCCAGATACCTGACAAATGGAATCAGCCATCGAAAATTCCTGGTTAGGAAAGAACACCTTAACGTAGAGAATTTCCTCTTCGGGTACCGATGTTGCTAGACACAGCCAACACTCAGAAAATGCATCAATATTGGTGTTCGCTTTTCTAGTGAATCCCTTCAACGAAATAATTTCCCCGTCCAATTGCAAGGTCGGGTTTTGAAGATCAATTTCGGATGGGCATTTATGTAGCACGTCTAGGCCCACGATGCAGTCGTCGGTTATTTCGGCTATGTATACTGGTAGATGAAATTGCTGTTGTCCAATTTGAAGCAAAACTTGCAAAACACCTGTTACTGGTGTCGTCTCGCCGGTGGCCGTCTGAATAATTGGTTACGAAGAAGATATCGCCGGGCTGGTGATTTGCCGGACAAGAAGAGGATGGATGATAGTACGGGTAGCGCCAACAACAGGAAACATTGTTGATGTTGACTGGTAAAAAGAAATTAGTTGGGTTGTTCGTCGAGCGGATATATAACATTTCTGATGGAGAGGCTGTCAATTTCACCCCTAACTCCGCCTCTCGTGAGGCTGGTTTTCCTTCGTAGAGGAAGATTTTAAATTAACAGCACGTGGACCCAATTGTGCTGTTTCGACATCAAAGATAACGGCCAAAACTTCCTATCGTAGACTGGGGGCCCGTCTGAATTCACTGCGTGGTATATATGCACCTTCGCCATTATCATCACGTTTCACAAAATCATATCCAGTCCGGTAAATAAATTTGATGGTTCCCAAGACATTTTTCTCTTTCCCCCGATGTATTTTGTTGGGAGCATTTTGTGGACTTTTTATTGGCAGTTTATGCTCCTCTAAACTACCTGAGCATCTTTTCCGATGTTGCATTATCATTGGTTTTGTAGAAATCTACCTCTGCAATACGTATTGGACGACGGCTCTGCCGGGTTGCTATTAAGTTCGCTTCTGCTCGCACGGCCAAGGACAACGCCAATTCTAATGATTCAGGTGCAGAATCGCGCACACGTTGTTGAACGTCGACATCGAAAATACCGTCGATGAACTGGCCCAATGCAATTCGATTTTTAGGAAGTTTAGGGCAATCTGGGAACGCCAAATCAACCAAACGTTGAAGATCTGTTGCTAATTCGCCAAAGGTTTCTCTTGGTTTTTGAACTCGTCCTCGAAGTTGCGAATGCGCAGTTGCCTGTTCGAATTCATCACCAAATCGCCCCTAAGCGAAGTTTCCAACTTGGCGAAGTCGTTTCGGATGTCGGTGGGTAATGTTTCAAAGTAAACTAACGCAGTTGCACGAAGGTAAGGTGCTAAGTACAGCGCTTTTAAATTTCCCGTCCATCAGTTAACTCTTGCTGCAGTTTCAAAATGTAGATAATAAGTTCGCCAAGGTGTCTTCCCATCGAATTCTCGTGGTTTAACTGTTACATTGGACAACGGAGCTGTACCGTCTACAGTTGGTTGGTGAAACGCTTTTCCCGCTGTTTTAGAATTAGTAGAAGTATTGGGATTTATTCTGATAGAATACATCACAGATGCCGCTGAGAGACTTCTATGACGGGACCTACAACGGGAGAAGAAAGTTCTTCTACGCGTGTAATAAAAAAATCCTGTTGAATGGTTTCCCAATCGAGATGTTACAACGGCTATAGACTGGTGTAGTACTTCTATTCGTGATGCTTGGTCAGTCAGAAGTTTTGACTGAACTTCTAACTTCTCTGCGGCCATGTGATTGCGTGGAAATAAATTAAAACTCGGTTGTTGAGTTGATCGAGACCCCACACCTGACACCTGACGATAACAAAACTTTTTAATTATAAAACAAAAAGATTTCTGCAAAATATTTGGATTATTTGGATTTGGATATTATCTTCGTTTTAATGATCTAGACTCCAATGTGCACTTGTTGGAAGAAGGAAGAAAAAAAAAGGAAGACTTTTGTCTTTGAAAAAAGTCACTTCTTCTCGATAAGTGTCAAAACCCAAAAAAAAAAAATGGTTTAACAAAATAGTGGCATATAAAAGACTTCTTTACTGAAAATAATACTTTTTTGCCTTATGGTTCGTACCACTCCAATGAGTAATTTCTACCACTTTTCAGCCAAATCGGAGGGAGGTCGTTCAGAGCTCCCCATATAGCTTCGGCGATTTATCGTTCAATGACCCTTATATTTTTAAAAATCGTTGCAAACTTCATTCTCGTCTGTCTATATATTTATTTACTTAGTTCTTAGTTTATTTATTGCAGTTTTTTCTTGTTAATTTTTATTTTTGGTTGTATTTATTGTATCTATCTATCTAAATATCATCAAGTTATTAATTAATTGACACTCATTTCTATTTATTTATATTTGATTTATATGATTCAGATTTATGAGTGTATACATTTAGTCATTTGTAATTTACTAACGTATGGTTTATTCCAAGAAGATGTTCATATGTGTATGGGGAAACACCTCACAGTAGTTTAATAAAACACCAAATTTTAAGCATTCCTAGCCAGTCTATTGTCACATTCATCAGTTTCAATAGAGTTGTATCGAGCTATTATAATTAATCTTTAAATAAGGTCATTTGTTAACTAAAGCAGAGTACGCCGGCACTCAATCCGTACCAAGCACTAAAAACAGCAATCATCACACATTTTTTCAAGTCAAAATAAACTTAAATTATCCAGCTCATGAACGGTGAAAAATTAGAATATCGCACATAACATAGGCTTTATCTAAGAGGGTTTGGTGGTAGACATCGACGAATTAGTGTTCAAAATTCGCTGGCTACCCCACTTACGAAAAAAGACAAGAGCTCGCCTTGCAATTCAAAAAACCGCTACACTCGCACAACTTACCGAGGAAACTGACTTTCTCTATGAGCTTTATTCACCACACTTCATATTTGGCAGCAGTAACGACAAATGGCGTCAATCAACAGATAGCCGATTTGATGAAACAAATTACAGCACTTACGTTGACAATATCTACCACACAAACGTCACGCTACCGACTGACAGGTGGTAAATGTCAACTAACCAATAGATCCAGGTCGCGAAGCAGGCACGTGCTCAACCAAATTCTAATTTCATGTGCTGGTATCACAAAAAGTTCAACAAAGAAGCTAAAAAGTGTCTCTCTGGGTGTAAGTTCCCGGAAAACTTCGTCGAGAATCATTAGTGGCGGTAAACGACTTTCGATCTCTTCCTGCCGCCAAGATACCAAAACCAAAGACAAATTTCTGATTGGCGCAGGATCATGTCATTCTACTCGTCGAAAAAGATGCGCAGCTCTGTGATAACTTTTAATTACAGTTTGATTTTTTTCAATGGATATTCAAGAAACACCTTCGGCGCAGTTAACATCGCATTCAATATCGACCTCCACAGGGCTCTCCCTTAGCAATCCGTCGAAGCCGATATTTGTGTTCTAATCATTGGAGATGCCCTGAGCTGAATCATTTCAGTTTACTCGTCGACCTCAAGAAGAAGCGGATCCTAAACGGAACAACAAGGTGCTCAGTAAAAAGTAAAATATCTCTCGCTCAAACTCCACCAATCACAGAAACGCCGCATGTAGCACTTCTTGGCCAGTTTCGAAGCACACCCCGACATTAACGCCGAATAGACAGTTTTTACCGAAACATCGGAGCAAGCCATTGGAGAACACCTTCGACTGCGCTATGGAACGGCCTGGCAGCCATTGACCTTCTTCAGTCGTAAGCTATTGCCATCTATCCAGAAGCAATCGACGCACGACAGAGAGCTGAATGCCATCTATGAAGCTATTTAGCTTTTTCAGTATTTTGAGAGCCGATATATTACTATTTATATCGACCATAAGCCAAATATACATGCATTCAAACAATTTCCACAACGCGCTTCACCTTGCGAATTTCGGAGATTGGAGTTTATTGGTAAATTTGCAACAGACATCCGACACGTCGCTGACACACTGTTTCAGGTTGAATGTTTATCAACTGCATTTTTATCTGAGGAGTTGTCCTAGGCTCAATGAACAGACATCGAGCAAAGCGAGATTCTGCAAAATACAAGTTCAACGGTTGAACTCTGAAAACTTTAACAGTTTCCCAACGTTGGGCTTTTATGTGACGTCGTACGGTCTATTTTCAACTCGCTGCTTTCAATTGCTCATCCTGGACAACGTTCTTTCCGAAAACTAGTTGCAGAGCGCTATGTTTGGCTTTCGATGAACCGGAACTGTGCAGAATTTTCGGAATGCTGCATTCACTTCTAAGCCAACCAGGTCATCCGCCATACAGTGTCGCCTACCGCGAATTTCGAGCTGATGCTCAAACAATCGCAAGATCTTAACCAATGCTTTGGCATCTTTGATAAATTCGTCAGGCAACCTAAATCCTTCTCATAAAAGAATGGAACCTCAGAAGCTTTTGCCCGAGCGCTGGTGTAAAAAAGTCAGATTTAGGCCGACAGTTTGAATAGGACCTGTTCAAAAACCTCATGAAGGTCCTCGGTTGTAAGCATTTATGAACTAAACCATACCATCCGCAGTCGAATGGATTTGTCGAACGATTCCACAGGCAACTGAAGGCAGCTCAACTTTGCTATCAGTATTCACCGTACCTCGCTCTACTAACCGCCCTCCTTGGTCTGCACGCAACTTGGAAAAACGACCTTGGGACAACCCCAGCGGGACTCGTATATGGTGAGCCGATTCGTCTTCCAGCTGAGTTCCTTCATCATTCTTTTAGAACCACCTCAATACCAGAAGTAGTGCGTGTGCTTTCTGATCACTTCCTACACATTGCACCACAACAGATATATCGTCGTTCGCAAAACCCTGCGATAGGCATTTACGGATTGTGGAGAAACAAGGGAAGTATTTCAGCGTCTGTTTCAAGGGCAACAAAATCCCGTTATCAGTCCACCGCTTGAAGCCGCCTTACATTCTCCAAGATGATAATATCCGTTTTGACCATAAGCATAATTTTCTTTCCACGGAAGGGGAGATATTTGAAAACACTATACAGTAGACAAGTCTGGTATCACGCTACATTATGAGACAGCCTTCTGTTACATTCAGCAGTTTTAGTAGAGTTTATCGAGCGTCTGTGGAGGTCGGGGTTCTTATAGTTATACTTTAAATAAAGTCATTTGTTAACTAAAACGGAGTTCTATTTTATTTTATTTTGTCAATCGCCACATGTACATAGCTATATAAACACATATATTTAAACAAAATAAAGCGTCTTCTTTAAAATCAATCAAAATCGGAAAATCAAAAGAATCGAGTCTAAAAACAGCTCTAAATACTTTGCACAGAAACAAAGTTTATAAAACTTTTCAACTGAACATTTTTTTCTGCTTCCGATAAGTCGATGCTCTTTTTTTTTTTACAGCAAATCCACATTTATCAATCGGATTTCCTCTTCATCCGATACTTTACGTAAAATTGCAATTAAGTTCTCAGGTCACACTTCAGGAAAAGTGCATTTTTAAATTAAGTCCATTAAAAATTTTCCTTCTGACTGACTTGCTATGGTGGTAACTGAAGAGATTGCGACGATACCCAGTAGAAGTTTAACCAAAGCTATCCCAGCAACACTATCGGTACTCTTTGATGGTTTGCTTTCATTTGCCACTACTTAATGTGTATATTATGGACGAGAAGGTCCTCTATCGTATAAGCCGATCTACTTCTGAACATCGCTTCGTCAATATACATACATTGCACTTTAGTGGAGTATTTAATTGAAAACTCTATTTAAAGTGATTTTTATTTAGTTGTGGTCCAAGTTCGTAAATTGAAAAATTGCAATGATAACAATTGAGGAGAGAAGTTTTGTAGGTTTTAAATTGGAATTGCGTGAATTCTTCCAAACAAAAATATAACAAACTCAGACAAGCAATACCTAAACAAAATTAACAAAATTTAAAAGGGATAAAATCGATTTGGAAGTGATATACCAAAACATTTAAAACGTCTTTCACACATTGCTACGAGTATTGTATTGTATCATTAAACAGGGAAAAACCATGACAAATTCGGTATTATTTATTATGTTTTGTAATGGCTAGTAAAAAATAATCTCATATAAAATGCCAGCCTGTTTATGCATATGAAAATTCATTAAAAAATTGAGTTGAGTCTTGAGTTGAAAATTTTAATGAGAGTCGTTTACGGTGGATTATTTTTTATTAATCAAAAATCATACATCGTACATCATACATCATATATTGCGTATATATTTTACTTCGTGCGGTTATTCGGCTTTGCCGTTGATTTGGCTGGTTGGCCGGGTTTAACATATGATTTTGTTGTTGTCGTAATAGAACCATTTTTCATCACCAGTAACAATCCGATGCAAAAACGACTTCCTTTTGTGGCGTTCCAGCAGCATTTCGGACATGCAAAACCGCCTTTCGATGTCTCTCGGCTTGAGTTCATGTGGAACAAAATTTCCTTGCTTTTGAATATATCCAGCTGCTTTTAAACGTTTTGAAATGAATGCTTGAGTGACACCCAAAGATTCTGCGAGCTCTTCTTGTGTTTGGCAACAATCTTCATAGAATAATGCTTCAGTTCTTCATCTTCAAACTTTTTTGGCTGCACAGGACGTTCATCGTCTTCCAAGCCAAAATTACCACTTTTGGCACATTCGCTCAGCTAGCGCATGTTCACCATAAACTTCCACCAAAATACGATTACTTTCGGCAGCAGTTTTCTTCATATTAAAGTAATAAAGAAGAACTCCCCGCAAAAACACTTTTTCAGGCACAAAGTTCGACATATTTGAGTGAAAAAAAAAAATTATTGTTGTTTACGCTTCGAATGAATGATATATACTGAAATGACGTACAATGACAGTAGCTTTCCAACGCATGTTACAATGGAATAATAACAATGGAATAATACGTAAGTTATAGACCCAATACCATATTCCTTCAAAAGAGACATTTTTACTAAGTAAATTTTTTGACAACATAAAAATAGTAAGTTGTACTTTTTACGGATATATGACGGTTTAATTGAAAAAAAATGGTTCTTTCTAATGTCTACGCAGACGTCATTTATATTTGCCAGCATTCGAAGCTGCAAATACTGCAAATATAGACCGGAATCGATAAATTTAGGACAAGCATGTTGGATGAAAATCAAACTATTCCGAAGGAATAATTTGGGTATTTATGAACAGGAGCAATAACTTAACGAAACTACTAGTTAACTTACATACAACCTAAGCAGGATTGCGCCTCCGCATACTATGGCCATGTATTATATGTTATTTGGGGGGTTGTTATATTGCAAGTATCACAGATAGGGTGCGATTTACCCATTCTGTGGCCATGAAAGCCTGCGGATTTGTGCCTGTTGGATTATTTTTCATAAACAATATTTATTTACTTATTTTTTATGGTAGCTGCGAGAAGAGAAGAATAGGAATAAATATATACTGTAAGAGCCTTTCAAAGACGAGCTTCGCTATATAAAATATACCACCTAGGTCAAAATTTATTCAGAAAATTAAAAATACAAGTTTATTCATCTAATCTATATTGTCCCCTTAAAAGTAATCCTTATCGAGTGTAACACACTTATGCCAGTGCTTGATCCAATCCTCGAAATATTTTTTATATTCGGTATGTCCATCAGTGCTTCCTACGATTTTTCCATTACTTCCTCTCGGCTACTGAAACGCGCTCCCCGTAGTGGTTTTTTTTTTAACCCGATTGAACAGAAAGAAGTCACAGAGAGCCAAATCAGGTGAATTCGGTGTCTGTTGGATGGTATTTGTTGTATTTTTCGTCAAAAAATTACGAATAATGGTCGTGCAAAATCCACGAGTTTTCTGACCACAATTCTCGTCTCTTTCGGCGGGTTACTTCACGCAAACGTCTCATAACGCCAAAATAATACTCTTTGTTTACTGTCTGGCCTTCTGGCAAAATTAATTATACACTATACCGTTGTAATCCATGAAAACTGTGAGCATAGCCTTCTTTTTTGATTGAAAACGACGTGGTTTTTTTGGTCTCGGCTCATTTGGTGAACGCCATTCACTTGCCTCACGACTGGATTGCGTGTTCTACTCATAAACCTACGTGTCTTCTCCAATAATGATCCTTTTGATGAATGTGGGATCGGATTCAGCCTCGCAAATCATCGCTTTTGCGACGTCAACACGGTCTCTTTTTTGCTACACTGCGGAAACCCAAATCATTTACCAAAATGTCTTGGACGGATCCATAGGCAATTTTTAAGTCCTCCGCTATCTCTCTGATGGTTAATTTGCGGTTATTGACCAACATTTCTTTTACTTCATCAATGTTTTCGTCGGTTTTCGATGTCGATGGTCTGCCACTGTATTCATCATCTTCGATTAACTCACAACCACTTTTGAACCGCTCGTACCACTGGTAAACAACCGTTTTCTTTAGAGAATCGTTGCGGAAACACTTTTCCAAGATTTCCAACGTTCGCGCACCATTAAATCCGTTTTCTACGCAAAATTTAATACAAGTTCGTTGTTGCAAATTTAGATCCATTTCTAAAATTGTAAAAAATCGCCAATACACCAAATATTAGATGTACTCTTGGCTAACGTAACGCAAATATCAAGCTATGACGCTACAATTTAGAGCGAATGTCAACAACAGATGTGCCAACTTAACAAAAAAAAATAGAATTCAAATCGGAATAACGGGAGCACCACACTGTGACGTCACCGGGAACTTTTTGATCAAGGTGGTAATAGTTGTATTAAAAATGCAGTCAATATTTAGAATTTGTTTTTCAATTTCAAAAATTCTTTAAATTAATGTCTTACCTATTTTGATAAGTTTTATCGTATCTTGTGCAAATCTTTTACTGCTTGAGCGCGCGCTAATTATTATTATTTTTTTGTGTTTTTAAATTATTGTACGCTCTAGTTATTAGTACCTTCAAAAAGTTTGCTCACAGCAAGGGGCATTGTACTCCAATTATGCGCGGATAAGTCCCTTATACTTGAAGATTGAGACCAGCTTAAAAGGAGAAAAATATGGGAGATCGAATATGTAGTTATTTCAACGTATAAATACTGCAGACAACGATGTGTTTCGGAAGCAAAGAGTGCCGTCTTCAGCAAAGGAATATTTTTTGGATTCGAAGAAGCAGACAAGAGATCATTGAAGAAAATTAATAGCTTGTTGAAGTTTTGTAAATATCAGACTTGAAACCAACGAAGACAACTCTCATTGAACGCTCCGAAAGGTAATTTATAACCACTGTAGAAATGAGTGGTCGTTCCCAAATGCACGCATTTTCTAAAAAGAGGCTGATACCTAACATTTTCGCAAGATTGCTGCTTGTGTTCCACTTTTAGGTGAGATATGCCATCAAATTACCAGCGGACCTGTTACTATGAAAAGCTTACAGCCAGTAATTGGGAAGTTATGGGTCTGCAAGAGCAGAAAGAAGAAGATTCGATATTTTAGGGAAGGGCTTGACAAAAGCTGTTCTCCATCTGCTCGGAAGGAGTCCTGCAGTGTAAGATCGATGAAAAAGCTTACGTAGTAACTGTCAGTGTAAAAAAAAAAAATCGTTGTCAAAAGAAGGGACCGTGGTGTAGTGGTGTAAGTATATAAGTATAGACTCCTCAAGCAGAGGGTCGTGGGTTCGAATCCCGAATAGAATCTGTATGTAGTACCTTTGAGACATTGTGGTATTTTTTGCTCTAGTTTTTGGTTGTATTGAAGTTGTAGACGCTTAAGAAAGACGTTGCGGTCGTTCCTGGCTCGTTTAAACTTTTTTCTGTTTTCTTTTTTCAGTAAAACTTTAATTTCATGTCCAAATTGACATGTTTAATAAGAGCCAAAATAAGGAAATGAAAGGATTTTCTTTAAACTGCCATACCTCAGAAGCTCTTGAGGAGCTCCTGGAGCTGATACTCCATCTAGAACATTCCGTATAAGAAAAGCGACGTAAAACTGTTATAGCTGCTGATAGGTTCAACTAAATCAGCAGAAGAGTTCCAGACTATCGACAGCATATTTGAATTCAAAGCAGGTACTTCGGCTTTGTGGACAGTAAGTTCACATAATATGAAGGTCTTACATTATGGATAATCGTGACAAAATATCTACAAAACGTATGTTTGTTCGTTGAATTGAAGAACACGTTTGATAATATTTCAAAACATAATCTTAGAACGAGGTTAGATCAGAAAAAATATAGGAGAAATAAAAATGTACCGCGATATACAGACCAGCATACCTTTGGAAACAAGTGTTTTATAGCTATTTTCCTTTATATAAACGAAGAAAAAAGCACGATATTTATTGTTTAAGGCAGGACTTAGTACATCCTTTTAGTACTATTTTATAAAGTCTCCCCATACATTCAGTTCATCATTCAATGAAAAAGCTCATATCATGGTATCTGGTTGGGTAAAACCGTTGTTTTTTTATATTCTCAGAATATAATATTTGTGTTTCTGTTCTTGCAGATGCTATTTTTAAAATTATTCAATACATCTGCATCTTAAAATTGCCTGGGTGGAATAGAGATTGTACTCGTACACACTTCACTCTACTGCTTAGTGGCGAGTGTTTTTCAACACAAAAGGAGATGAAAATAACACAAAATAAAGGGTCTTTCAAATGTGATACCTAGATGCCAGTAGTACATAATTTCCGAATGCTACCTTTTTCCATATCATCTTTTTACATGTATGAAGTAGACATATGTATGTACAATTTTCACCATGGATATAGCAAGATTCTTGATTTTTTTCTTGTGAATAATCGTCAAAATAAGTCAAAAATTTAAAGGTAAGTAAAAAAATCGGAAGAAACTGGTTCTGTCGAGGATTTAAAAAGTTTTGGTAGACCAAAAATGTTAAGCTCTGCTAAGAACATAGCTGCTGTAGCGCAAAATGTCGCTGAATAACCTTTAACATCCATATCACTGCGTTCTCTGCATTTGACATTCATCTATCGGCTGTTTGGCGTATTTTATGTAGGGATTTCCATTTGCATCCTTACAAAATCCATTTAATACAAGAATTGAAGCCAACAGATTATAAACAACGCAGAAATTTCGACAATTTGTTGTTACAACATGATCATGGTTTTTCACGCAAAATGATCTTCAGTGATGAAGCTCATTAGACATGGGATTTTACATCAATTAATTTATATCTTTGGAGGTTTTTAAAAAGTAAAGTCTATGTGGATAAACTAACAATAATTGTACAGCTGCAAAACAGCAGTTAATACATTTAATGCGGCAATGTGTGAGGGAGTCCTTGCAAATTTTGATGACCGTATGAGAACCTGTATACGTGCACGTGCTGGACATTCTAATAATGTTATTTTTCACATATAATAAGTAAGAGATATATTTAAAAAAAAATATCAAAACATTTTATTTAAAAAAAATCATCGAGTCACGACTTTTGAAAGACGCTATTTTTAGAAGCGAAGTTAAGTATGCCAACTTGTAATTTACAAATAAATATCATTTCAACGCGAGTCTACAAGACGTCATAAGCATGAACTAACTAAACTACATAACAAACTCTGCTGATAGACTTCTTAAAAAAAAATCATGTTTTTCAAAATTAATGTCACTTGACACATGTTAATTTACATTTCTTCAAAAATATAAAAAAAAATATAAAAATCAGCCCTATAGCACTAATTTCAGAATTACGAATGCAGATTAATTTGCCAAACATTCTAATAGAATGTGTATTCTAAAATTAAGCAATGAATACCACTAACAAATTGTCTTATATAAGGTTCTAAAAACGACTAATAACGACTTGACAACTTTTTTTTAAATAAAAGGCAAACCATTTGAAATATTTCAAAAAATTTTTATTATTGGCTTGAAGTACAATCAAAACATTTATGAATGAAACTCGACTTCGTTCATATAACCACCGCGGGCACGTTTGCAGCGGTCGATTCGTTAGAACCAATTTTCAACGACTCGGCCACACATTTCGGCCAAAACGGCCGCTATTTCGCGTTCAATGTTGGCTCTGAGCTCTTCGAACGTCGTCGGTGTGTTGGCATAAGCCAATGACTTAACGTAGCCCCACAGAAAATAGTCAACTGGCGTTAAATCGCACGAACGAGGCGGCCAATCAGCTGGCCCATGTCTTGAGATAACACGCTCACCATACTTACTCTTCAATAAATCGATTGTAGCGTATGCTGTGTGGCTTGTGGCACCATCCTATTGAAACCACATGTCGTCCAGGTCCATATCTTCAAATTTGGGCCAAAAATAATCTGTGATAATGGCGCGATAGCGCTGACCATTCACAGTAACGTGACGATCGTTATCGTCGACGAAAAAATATGGTACAATAACGCCGCCGGCATGCAAACCGCACCAAACAGTTATTTTTTGTGGATGAAGTGGTGATTCATGAAGCACATGAGGGTTTTCACCCGACCAATAAAGCATATTTTACTTATTGACGAACCAATTGAGCCAAAAATGAGCTTCGTCACTGAAGATGATTTTGCGATGAAATTCATCATCACCCAATCGGAGAACGTACGTCGCTTCAAATGGTCAATCGGATTCAATTCTTGAGTCAGCTTGATCTTGAATGGGTGTAAACCAAGAACCTTACGCAAAATACGCCATAATGTGGTCTGAGCGATGCCCAATTCTTGAGAACACCGTGGAATTGACTGATTTGGATCATTTGCTACGGACGTCTGAACGGCAGCGATATTTTCGACACTTCGACCAACCCGTTGTCTCACTGACATGGCAACATCACACACCGAATATGTTGACTCAAATTTTTGCAGTAAACTTGTTATTGCCTGTCTATTAGAGCGAGAATTACGACCGAAAATTGGAGTTAGCGCTCTTAAAGTTGCAGTCACCGACTCCGAATATCTGTAGAAAATTTTTATAATTTGCAGACATTGCTCGTTAGTGTACTTTACCATGATGAAAAAATTGAGTTTACTAAATAAATACTGACAGTGACAGTTTGATGATTTCACTAATTGTTCACAAATTAAATTCAAAGTTGTCAAGTCCCTATTGAAAAGCAGCAAATTGCAGAATTTCTTTAATTTTGTATTAGACCAATAAAATTGGAATTGTAAATATCACCAACAACCAGCAATATGATCTCTAAATTAAACAAAATATTTCATAGCTAAAATCAGATTCTTACATGCCTAAAGATTTCCCGAAAGGCAGACAATGAAAACATACTGATAACAGCAGGTACATGTTCAAGGAAAAATGTCGGTGCTAACTTTTTTTGTATTTTAGGATATAGTATGTACTAAAGATAATAGAAGCAAGTAGAGTGACCTTCTGGGTATTATACAAATTGAATGACGTCATTGCCCTGAAGCACGAGCTGGAAAATAGGATTCTATTGCACACTTTCTCCATTTCAATTGACATGGAGAACCGGCAATCGGAGAACTGAGTTGAATGAATAGTTATTATAAGAGGAATGTTCAAAAAGGTGAACTTATGTTTTTAATAAAAAAAAAAAATATTTTTTGTTGCAAATCTCCCTCCTTTCATAGGTCTCTTTAGTTTTGGGAACAAAAAGAAAGTCAAATGGGGCCAAATTCGGTGAATATGGTATCTGAGGCATGATTGATGTATTGTTTGTGGTTAAAATATATCTTACAAGCAACGATAAATGAGCAAATGCATTATCGTGATGCAAAAGATATGAATAGTTTTCCCACAATTCCGGACGTTTTTTTCGTATTGTTTCTCATAAACGGCGCAATACTTCAATATAATTCTCTTTATTACCTGTACGACCTTGAGGTAAAAACTCATATGCCACGGTAATCGAAAAAAACAATGATCAAAATTTTACATTTGATCGAACTTGGTGTGCTTTTTCCGGTCTTGGCTCTCCTGGGTGCTTCCAGTGGTACGACTAAGATTTGGTTTCGACGTCGTAACCTTTACCAGTTTTGACTTTTTTGAGGAAATCAAGATCATTGACGTCATTCAAGGGCCTCTGAGCGATGCTCGCGACGGTTCTTCCGATCAAAATTAAGTTGTTTGGGAAAAAACTTCTCTGACACATTCTCATGCCCTAAAAATCAGAAAAATTGCATGACACGAGCATACAATTTTCTTTACGGCTTCGACGTTATCATCTTTTGTTGATGTTCAGAGGCGTCTAGATCGAGGTTCGTCTTTGGCATCTTCTCGGCCATCTTGGAAAAGCTTAGAGCAGACTCATCGTACGCCGCGGTTTTTTTCAAGTGTTTAAGAGCACTGGATTCCATTTCTTACACAAAATTTGGTGTAAATTCTTTGCTCCGTTTTCTATAATATTTAAAACTTGAAACTGTAAACATATGTTCGGGACATGAGTACCAACACAGTAAAAAAAAAAAACTTTAAATGAACGTTGCCGGAGAGGTTTTTTAAGTCACAATACTCTTTGAACACACCTCGTAGTAATGATCCTCGAATTACTGAGTTGTAGGAAATCAGTTCGAACTGATGGAATACTAAATACTGTGGCTCTACAGCTCCCACTAGAAGCGGTCGATCGTTACACCACCTTGTTTAATAATACTTTGAATAATGATCATTATCAATTACAATGGAATACAGAGGTGGTCTAATCCGACAAATTTTCAGTCGGGAAGTCACATTCCGAATATCAGTAACACATTTGAAAAGTTGATACGGATTACTAAAGTAGGTAAAAGGTAAAAATATTGTCCCGGTAAATATTGTTCGTTTTAAGAGGGTATTCTAGTCTAGAAGCATACATTTCGGGCGGTTTTTGAAGCTCTGTACAAACGAAACAAAAAATGTTTTTACCATACACTTTTATTATCATTTGTTTATTTATATTTTAAGATTACAAAAAAAAAAAAACTACCGAAAAAAAATAGAGTGTCCTGGTATGCATGATTTCAACTCTTCTGGTCATCTGAAAAAAAGAAGCCAAACGGAATCTTACTAAGTATAGCTGCCACTATAGACTTGGAAAAATAAAAAAGTTTTGATCTGAGCGTGCTTG
Source organism: Volucella inanis (assembly GCA_907269105.1). Lineage (NCBI taxonomy): Eukaryota > Metazoa > Arthropoda > Insecta > Diptera > Syrphidae > Volucella > Volucella inanis. Next base: position 70,943,507 of record OU026154.1, on the reverse strand, counting down.
AAGCGATAGAGAAATGTTCAAAGAACATTCGCACCAAATCGTTTCATTAGAACTTGAGGTATCGTGCACGCCAACTCGAAAAAAGTAGTTTCGAGAAAAACGCGTTTAAAATTTTGGGACAAGTTCAGACTGGAACAGACGCCGCGTCACAAAAAGGGCTGTTACTCATAAAATAATTGAAATTTTGAAAATTACTTTTAAGGATATATGATGTTCTTGAATGTCTAAGCTTTGGAAATATGAAAATTTGTAGACTAGAATACCTCCTTAAAGCATGGCATGATATTTTACGTACCGCATCTAAACCTGTTTCTGATATCCAATAGAGTAAAAGCAAGAAACAATTCATGAATAACTATTTGGTTAACTTTTATTCTTTGTAATGTTGATCTTCGAGAAATAAAGTTCTTTTCCACCGTATGGTTAAAGAACTCTTCTTCGAACTAAAGGGGCTGGACATTGGACCACTGTAATATATTGTTTTCTTTTAATTCATGTTGAGGGATCACATCGACTGCTGTACAGTTAAATTGCTGATATTATTCAAAATCTATACCAGCAATCTTATGAATATCGTATATAGTGTCTGAGATTCAAGGGCATATCTCTTCATCGACCGGCATACCTACAGATATATCAATTAGTTAGTGTACTTAGCATCAGCTACCGAATGTCATGCGAGCACTTTCCTTCGCCGCGTATTGTGCATGGTTCATTCATGTTCTCAGCTGACACCAATTCATCCTCTTGTCCATTATCTCGCCACACAGTGAGTGACGTTCACTTGATACATAGCCGCCAACGGTATTTTTAACGTACATATATTCATAATACGGAGCATGGGATGTTACTAATGCCGTTGGTAGTTGAGGCGAGGTGTAGTGATGAATTGGCGCCACGCTTGAGCTTACTTATAGACAATATATAAATTTATACGAATTAAGCCTTTGTCGTGGTCAGTTTGTTACTTCGTTTACTTGGTTTTTCGGTTGGGTTAAAATTAAGTCTGGATATAGAGAAAAAGATAAACATATGGATTTCAAATCTAAAAATCGGGGTCATTACACTGTCATATACAATAATAAAATTATGCTACGAATCACTTATTATGTGAACTCCACCCACTGACCAAGCGGCAGCTTTCTTGATAAGATAAAGTTGGAGAATGCACGTAGATAGTAAGTTTAGGTCGTAAGCTTAGGTTGTAGGTCTTTTGGGTTAGACTAGTTTGTATTTCGCATATGTTAGTCGAAGTTTGGAGCTATACTACATAATTGCGTATTTCGATTATAATAATAAAATTTTGTACCCGGCCTGACCAAGACTGTATTGGAAAGTACGTAGTCTATAAACCATATGTTTCAAGTTTGAGAGCGCCATGTTGTTAAGTGCCGCGTTTGTTCACACTCGAGCAAAAACAGAGTCGTGAAGATGTTTCAATTGAGTGTTTAGCGAAGTTTCATAGCAACAAAGCAGAATTTTTGCGCTATTTTATAATAATGGGTGAAACATGGGTTCATCACTTTACACCCGAGACAAAAGAGCAGTCAAAACAATGGATTCAAAAGGGAGAACCGGCTCCAAAGAAGGCCATGGCGTCAATTTTTTGGGATGCGCGTGAGATAATTTTCATTGACTATCTTGAAAAAGAAAAAACTATCAACGGCCAGTATTATGTAAATTTATTGCAACGTTTGAGCGAAGAAATCAAGCAAAAACGGCAGCATTTGGCTAAGAAGAAAGTGTTGCTTCATCAAGACAATGCACCAGCTCACAATCCGTTATTGCAATGGCCAAGAATAATAAATTAAAGTTTAAATTGCTACCTGGTTGGAAAACATGAGTTTTAGTTACATTTTTGTTTGGGTTTTAAGCAGAGAATTAGACTTTCTCTTAGGTAGACATGCCAGATTTTGCACATACGACTATTTATGTTAATAATTTGGGATATTTTAAGGTGGAATTATAAAAGTTACATAGAGAATTTTTGATTGGTGTTGATTTAATCCAACTAAGAAAGAAACAATTGTGCTGTGAACCATAGTCTCAAAAATCGACAACAGGAACCACTGACAGAAAGTTAAGAGGGCGAAATCCTTCCATTGTGATTTCCCGCAAGCATTTGGCTTGAAAAGTCAAATTAATAAAAGAAGACAATATATTCAGGCACTGTAAAATAACAATTACATGTTCTTCTTTTAGATTGAGTTTCTTTTAGTTGCTCCATCGAATAATTCATTAGAATATCTCCCTAATCGTGTTACATACTGGGTATTGTTTGTGATGCTAATCCTATTTACGCAGAATAGGTAAGAACAAGTGAAGAGTTCTACTTTCTTATTTGAGCATCTTCTTGATAGCTATTCGACTGTTTGACATTTTTGGTATTGTTTCTGTCAACTCTGATTTAGATAAACTCCGAATTAATTACTCGCACTCCTTCTGCGATACTATAATACATTGACACTAACTACTCAAGGATAAATTCCAAAGATGCCATGTTCAGTATTCAACGAAAGACAAAACAAGACTTTGCTTAAAATTTCTAATATATATCGCAAGATATCTATTTCTGATTCCCTTTCCCCATCAATCACCCAATAAAGTTTCCGACACTTTATTCGGAATACCCTGCATATTCCCCATTCAAAGTATATTTAAAACAATATTCACTATTTTTTTGTATTTGGAGGAAGAGAAATTAAAAATGCTTTCGGGCAACGACAATTTTCTAATTCTGATGAAAATAACTATTACTATGGCATCTTATTATTCATGTTTATTCATACGTATAACATTATTATGTATTGTTTTACAATACACAGAATCATAAGTGACTACAAACATCTCCAGTATAAAATTTTTGTATGCGAAAAAGGTAAACGGTCAAGAGTACATCAATTTAATATATGTACAAAACCCTAGAAAATAACACTTCGCCAAAAATTTTTAAGTTCAAAGCTGAAGCAATTGATATAAGGCTTTCATAGATAAACCAACATAACCATCCATGATAATAAGGCCTTTCAGTCTGAAATGTCTATTTTCTTACGCAGTGATGCTGTTTAATCAGTATTTTCAATTACCAATAAAGGGTTAATTTTTGGCATGTTTTTTTTTTTATAAAAATATATGTATGGCTTTGCTTACCGCCATGTGAAAAAAAAAATTATGTATATATATGTAAATCAAGCCGGTAAAGTAAAGTTATTTCTTTTTTCTCTGGTGGACGTGACTCAAACGTTAGGTATAATGGCTACAAAATGTATGTTTTAGTTATAGTATAGGGTTCCTTCCAATTAAATGAAGATGCAACACATGTATGCATTTGTAAAAAATATTATTTCAAATTATTTGTTGTATATTGTATGTTGTATATTCATGGAGCAGTGCCAAAAATTGTTGTGTCTAACATTGTCACTCTACTGTCTATGTAACTCTGTCTTCTGCTAACCTACGGTGCAACGACACGTATCTTGAAGATATATATATATTTTTTTAAATAATTAATTTTAATTGAATTAATTAATATAGTATACAATATTGGCAATAGTTGCAAAGATTAACGATGAAATAACATCATCTGTGACCTTTGGCGGACCAAAGGATCTATTTCGTCCTTCATTGCCCTCGAATAATTACAAGGAGAAAATTGAACTCTACTTTCAGGCGAATGGTATTTCATAGCCTATGAACCTATGAAATAATCCCTGACATCGTTAGATCTAAAGGATGTGACCTTCCAAGAATTCCAGGAAAGACTGGGTTGACATTTTCATCCGAGGCCCAACGAGATCGTTGAGCGCTACACATTCCATAAAAGAAGTTAAAAAAATGTGGGAAAGTCTATTGCAGATTTTGTTTAAAGTCTTGAGAAAATTATCGGAGCACTGTAACTTTGCCAAACTGAAACAATATGTGTAGGTCGTGGGTTCACGGACAAAACTCTACAAATGAGACTATGAACTCGCTTTGGCTCATGAAACAGTATATCAAAAAGTTTTCTATATACCCGGCACCAAAGAAGTAATGGCAGTCTCAACACAATATAAAAACTTAGGCAGAAGATCGAAAGTTTGTTTGTGTTTGTGAAGCAAATCATCCATAAGAAAAATATTTTTTCAAAGATAAAAGTTGCGACTTCTGTCAACTAAAGGGACATTCCAGCAGAGCATGTTATAAGCAAAGGGCAGTAAGTAGGCAAAAATACTTGCCACGCCAGATGCACGTTGTGCAAGTAACATGTGTCGTAGAAGTGAAACATTTTGCAAACAACACTTTTTTACGAGTTTGACATAGGCGATGCTCATTCAGCAAAGGTAATTAAATTGATGGTTAATAGAACCATATAAGAGTTTGAAGTGGATTTGGGAGCATCTATCACAGTCATCTCAGACAAGACATGGAGGAGAATCAAAGAAACGGGCCAAAAATTACATTCTCCAATGGTTTAATCCACTAGAAATGAATGGGAATTAAGAAGAATTAAGACCTGCTCATACCAAAGCGAAACGCTGGAGCGGGAGCTGGATCGGCAGCGAATTTCGCGCGGGAAATAAATACATAGCGCGATATGACACCATTCAAACAGATGCGTCAACTCAAGGAGTCGATAGCGGGATTGCATAGTTTTTTTGCTGGTTCGCTGAGTGCACTATTTGTTAAATTAAAGAGGAAGATGGTGTAAATGGAAATCTATTGGAGCTGATAAAAAAGTGAGTAATTTGAAAATAAAATTTATTTAAATTTCATTATTAAAGAAAGATTTTTCACGTTCCTCCTTTCGAGTCGTTAGTCTCACAGTTAGTGAGGGCTCCCACATTTACCTCTGGTGCTTCTAAATATTCGTAATAAGTATTGTCGCATTGTTTTGTTCTTAAAAAATTATGTAAAACACAAGTTGTTTTTACAATTAAGATTGCAGTTTTAACATTAACTTCAATAGATCGAGGGTATATTCTCCATGGCTCAGATTCCAAAGGCATTTTCAACTACTCGTCAACTGCTCTGGAAAGCCTTTCATTATATTTACTTTTTTTACGGTTCTAGACTGCCTATAAGGGAATGATCTCATTAAAAATTGCTTGTAAGGAAATGCCTCCTATTAAAACATGATGACAAGCTTCATTTTAATTTGGGAAATTTTTTTTGCTTCTGGAATATTCATTATACTACTATATGTTCAAATTTTTTATTCAGTATTGAAGCTTTGAAGATTCCATCATCACTGTTTTTAACGTATCCCCCAATATTTGGGTCCAAAAATCGCCATAAAAACAACTGAAAATTTATTGAGGTAGCAGAAATACTATAATTGAGCCGCTATTTTTTGAGCACTTTACACTAACGTGTTTTCCATCAATTATTCCAATGCAATTTGGGAACTGTCATAAATCTTCAAATTCAAATCAATCTCCCATAGTAATTTTTAAGGTCCAAGCTTATACACGTGTTGTATTTGTATGTATATTGCTTTGCAAACTACTTTGACTATCTGCCCAACTGTTGAAAATCCTACGCGATAAATGTGTCCAATTGTAGAAAACAAATCGACAGTATCAAAAAAATATCTAATTATAGTAATATATGCATTATTTATTTTTAGGTTTTGTTATTAAAAAGAAATGGTGAAATCTTCAAGATACATATGCTAAATATCTGAGAAGTACGACAACGAAAACAGGTCCAGTCAAAAACTACAGCAATTGGCAATGGGCAATTTGTTATTAAAAAGAAATGGTGAAATCTTCAAGATACATATGCTAAATATCTGAGAAGTACGACAACGAAAACAGGTCCAGTCAAAAACTACAGCAATTGGCAATGGGCATCCCTGATTCAGTATTTTAACCCATATCTGGCATTTGCAGAAACCGATTCAAATATTAAAGCAACCAACTTTGATGATTCCTCTTAGAATCGCTATATGTTGAAGCATCATCATCAGACAAATATTGGTAAAAGACCCTTTTGACTTGAGCGCAACGATTGCACAACAACCACATGACTGTAGCACACCAAAAAAACAAAGGCACCAGGATATGGACGCTACTGAGCTAATATTTTTGGGCTATGATAAAACTGAGAAGTCTTTTTCATCTAAGAGGCAAGCTAAGACGAAAAATCAAATAACTAAAATTATAATGAAACAAGAATACAACATCTTCAACGTCGCAATTTTAAGAAGAATTCGGACATTCTACAAGAACCTCTGCTCTCCTAAGCACATCAAACTATTCAACTTTCGAAAACACAAAATCTTCTGGATTAGAAGAAAGTTTACGTTTACACTCTTTTGTTACATTAAAAACGGTTAAAAATAATGGATTAATATGGATTAATTGTTTTATGTAAAGTTATAAAATTGCATGACGTTCATTGGGGCAAATAGATTTATGGTAATTTTTATACGACTTACGAATATCGTCTTTGATAAATTCAAGAATATCGTCAAAACAATCACTTGTCATTCTTAAAGTCTAAAAAGTCCGTGCCGTTTTATAGTAAAACACAAAATTTTTGCAAAATTCAACTTCATTTATCAATATAGTTGCCTTCGAGTTCGATACACTGATTGAAACGATTTTTCAATCTTTCGATACCAATTTTGTAGTACGATTTCGGTTTAGCCTCAATATAGGCTTCTGTTTCGGCGTTTACTTCTTTATCGGTCTTAAATGTCTTTCCGGCGAGCATTCTTTTGAGGACTGCGAACAGGAAATAGTCGCTGGGGGCCAAATCTAGAGAATACGGTGGGTGGGGAACCAATTCATAACCGAATTCATTCAATTTTGCCATCGTTTTCATTGACTTAAGACACGGTGCATTGTCTTGATGAAACAGACTTATTTTGTTGAGTTTTTTGTCGTTTTGGACAAGGTTCGTCGCCTGCTCGCCACTCAGCTGACTGCCGCATTGATTCTGGTGTGAAGTGATGGAGCCAAATTTCATCCATTGTCACATAGTTAAACAACTCTAAACACTCCTCTGAATCATCAACACGTTGTAGTTTTTGGTCGACTGTGAGCAAACGCGGCACCCACTTTGAACAGAGCTTTCGCATGTCCAAATATTCGTGTATGATATATCCAACACGCTCTTTTGACATTTTGTAGACTTTTTTGATGTTTTCATCTGAAACAGCCTCTTTTGGACGTCCACAGCGTGTATCATCTTCGGTGCTTGTATGACCACTTTTAAATTTTTCAATCCACTTGCGAATGGTTTGTTCGGCTGGTGCAGAGTCCGGGTAGTACATATCAAGCCATTTCTTTGCATTGGCCGCATTTTTTCCCATCAAAAAGCAATGATAAATCAACACACGAAATTGCTTTGAATCCATTTTTTTTTCACAATAACAAAAGTTGCTTCACTCACAACGCTATATCTCGAGAACTAATCTTTCGATAGCTGTCAAATTTATACACGTATCTTTTGAAGGTTGGTGCTATCTGAAAAATGTATGGATTTGAGTTTGAGCAGGCCTTTAAAAGAAAAAATACGCAGTGGTATTCAGGGATGATTTAGGAGCTTTTGTCGGACCGTATAGCATCGAGGTACTACCAGGAGCAATAACTATATCCTTAAAGCATCATTAGCTACCTTTAAGGAACTGGCTGGAGTCAAAATCAGAAAGTTGGTCGGTCAAAGCCACACATTTTTAAATTAGTAGAATTTTCACGTTGGGCAAACCCTATTGCTCTGGTCCTTAAATACAATGGGTTGATAATACAGTTATAAAAACTAACACCCTTTACCATCGTATTCAGATGTGACGGGCACTTAGTCATCTGGGAAAACCTTCACGGAATTATACCTTCAACAATATATACTAACAATAATCCGTTGATGGAACTTTCACTGAACTGCTCACGATAAATACCCACAAGGGTTTGATTAAAATAAGCAGTCTTACTTTTGGCAAAATTGGCCCAAGCAAATATTACAGTTCAAAAGATTAAATGCATATTTGGCAAACCCGAAATCGATCTTCTCGAGTTTCGTACATCCGGCGAAGCTATTGCTTCAAATAAAATAGAAGTAGAAGTCATTCATTCAGAACGCACACACAAAATTCTCCAATCTATTTGAGGGATTTTAAATGTTTACAATAAATTTTTACATTATTAAACAAAAATGTTAATTGGGTATGAATAGAGGAACATAGGAAAGTACCTAGTTAACGAGTTGAAGCGTTGATGAAATCTACTCATTATACTCATTACGATGAAAGTAAACATTTAGTGCGTTCATGCGATGCATCGCCGTATGGCATAGGCGCTGTATTAGCTCATTGAGATAGGGAAACAAATGAACGACCAATTGGATATATTCTTGAGAAGCTTGACAAGGAAGCATTGGCAATCATTTTCGATATAAGGGGCTATAAACAGTCATAAGGACTAAAAAAGAAGATTTTTCAAGAATTTTTTAAATTTATTAATGTTAAAATTTTTACAAATATTCTGGTAACTTTAAACTGTATTTTTAATTGTAAAAATAATAATTGTGAAGGCTGCTATAGCTGATCTCCAGGAGCTCCTCTCAAAAAAGGCGTCGACCACGATATCTCTGGATTGAATCATCTAAAATTAAAATGCCAAACAGATATCGTTAAAGTAATGTATAACCTAGTTATTAATCTAGGGAATATGCAAAATAAAATTTTTAGCGAACATGACGTTTTCTCAAGAAAAAATAAACGATTTTTGGCCTAAATTTTGGCCTTAAATTTTTTATAAAAAAATATTTCATATTTATCGATAAGAACAATTCTTTGATTAATTTCTAGAAAATATACTTAAGAAGCTTGTATCTTGGGTTACAATTTGAGACTGATCGGTTCAGCAGCTTCCGAGAGATCTTGGTTTTGAGAAAAATGCGTTTAAAGTTTGAAAAGCATTTTACATAGAATAAACTTTTTTTTTCCAACTTACATCGAGGCGTCTATTCCAGGTCCATATATCACAATAAGCCCTCCGCTCATTCAGCTGCTTCTAGTTATTCCAGTTGGTGTTGTCTGCGGACCCTTATTCATTCTCGTGTGCTCTTTGTTCGGAGATCGTTACACGCTGTGCATCTTCTGCATAAGGATGCACATTGGGGCCAAGTGAAATCCCCATTGCATTTAATACAACAAATATATAATTTCCATATAAGTTGGTTATAGCCCTCATTGTTGTGTTAGGTGAAACCACAGACACATCTCTGTTTTTTCATTGTGGAGATATGTATAAATTGGATATATAGGCTCAGCAACATCCTGTATTAGTGGTTGATAATCATGCTTAAAAGTTGATAACTCGTTCGCAGCTACTGCTCGCTGTGGTCCAAATTGCATTGTACTTGTAAATATTAACAACAGAGTCACAATTACTTCTTAATGCTTAGCCATAGTTCACTGTTATTTTATCGATTAGTTTAGCTGTAAATTTTCCTTTTTCACCAAGTTTTTTTTTTTTTTTTTTTTGTCTTATTTATCCATCTGCTTTTCAATTGTTTTTACATCTTTTTTACACAATCTCGAAGTCGCGTGTCCATCCTCTTTTGTACGTACCTAATACCTTCCTTCTTCACAACTTCTTGATCACCGTAAAGTGCAGTTTTTAAAATCACTATGTACGTTTTGGAGTTACTCCAAATTTTCCAACTGAATGCTTAAACATTTTGATTACTGCATCTGCTTCAATTGTTCCAAAAGAACCCGAATGATTTGCACTGCAAGCATCTTGATGACCTTCATAACAATCATTATACTCTTCAGCATTAAATTTCTTGCTCCAAGTTTCACACTGTTTACAGTTGGAACTTTTCACAAAAATATCAATGATTTTTCCGGAATAGTCTCCGATCAAATGATGTCACGCCGTACAAAGAAGTATGCCCTCGCTTTTTCCATGTTCCATCACCAGATACAGTTAATTTTTTAGAATTTTGCTGACTTTTGTCTTCAGAAGTCAAATTTTTTTTTTCAGTACAAGCTTGTTGAAAAAGTATATTTTTGATTATTAAATCATAAGCAGACTGTGATATAAAAGCTGGCATGTCCATTAATCCACAAAATTTGCTGCACCTTTTCACCCTAATCCAAGAACGCTTTAAACAAACAAAAATCGTCTATCTCATAAAAGTGCCGGACAAAAGGATTAAAATTGTTCTTACGTTTTGAATTTTTTCGCAGAGGCACTAAGACTACTTTCATCGGTTTCAGCTGTTTTTGGATTAAAAGTATTTTTTCGTTTTTTTGTTCTTGAATTACGTATTCTACAAGATTTTCTCAGTTCTTTGGAACCCTTCATTTTCACGAATAAAAAACACAAGAAAATATAAACGAGCTCACAAGTTTATTGTTTGGCTTCGCTGTTTAGACTGATTACTACACTCTTATATTTGCCATTTTGGGGAGGGAAAAAAATTTACTCGCAAGTATAAAATTAACCCTAATACACTTTCACTTCATGTATCTGAATATAATAAAAGGGACATTAACAATAGGCAGGTAAATTAAGGAAAGTGCGTTCTAGGTAAGCACTGCCACCCAGCCTTCTCCTTTCTAGCGCTCTGATGCCTTTACAAATATTCGTTTAACTTCTAGAATAATCGTCAGATTGACTTTAAATTTTCTGTGTGTCTACGTAAATATATATATATATTAAAAAAATGAAATAAATACAACATTTTTTGCAAATTCTAACTGTATAGTATATAACCCCATTAAAAATTGCCATCAGTACTTATATATACCATAGCTGGTAGACGTGTTGTGATTGTAACCGACCACAGGCTTTTATTGTGTCTGTTTAACAATTATTATTTCACCATGACTGTTGAAATAGTGTTTGTTATTGGCTGCTTACGGTTATGATATAGATCATCGAATACGAAAATTGAAAGTCAATAATTATTGCTTTAGTAGGTTGCCCTTAAAATATTTTAAGTAAGTAAGTGAACCCACTGACGTGTTACTCTTGGAAAAGGGTAATTTTCTGTCAACTAGAGAAAACGAAATTTTAGAGCAAATGATAAATTATCCCGAATCCCCAAGAATTATATAATGGATACAACATAGGTAGTTGGCCTTCGAAAATTACTATCTCTTAACCTTTATTTCAAAGAAGAACGCAGAAGGGATGTATCCTATGAGGTAGTCGTGTTGTCGTAAGTGGCTACAACCGTGTGACTCATATGAAGGCTTTGGCACGGAGCAACGTTTGGTGGTCAAATGTAAATCAACAAATCGAGAAAATATCGATTTTGAAGGTCTCAACAAGAGCTATTTATTTTTCATAATGGTGGTGTCTATGTCCAAATGGTTTGAGGTTGAAGTCGTATCTATTCAATCGTCGACCGATGTGGTAAGAAAATTGCGGGAAACATATGCTTTTCAAGGTATTCCAAAACATATCCTTTCGGAAAATTGCACTGTATTTGTTTCCAATGAATGAAGAAATTTCTACAAAAGTAATGGAACAAAATTCCACACAACTGCCTCCTGCCATTCCCCCAAAAATGATCAGTCTGAAAGAATAGTAGGATACACAAAAGCATCATTAGTTTCGTTAGCAGATATGCAACCTGCATTACAAAGATTTTTTTTAAGCAACACACTTCACCCCATTCTTTAACTGGAAAAAAACTCCAGCTGAGTTATTAATTATATTATTATATGACTTGCATCCAGATAACATAAACGCTAGGAATATTTAGCAGCTGGAGACCTTAACAAAAAAATAAGATGTTTTAATATTAGAGATTCAGTGTTTATCTGCAATTATTCTCGTGGACCAAGACGGGTAAGTGGAACAGTTGCTGATATAACCGGATCTGTATCTAATGTGAGTAACACGATGAAAAAAAAGGTTGTCACACGAAATGTCGATTAAATAAAGAACAGAGTCCAAAAAAGGAGAGAGTGACTAATATTCCAGCATCAAGCGTAACAATACCACTAGGAAAGAATAAAGAGTAAACATCAGATTGTGACAACTCCCATTTTCGTTAATCAGTTTCAAGTGCAAGTGTTCAACTTACTGCACAAGACCAACAACAACCATCCAACACCAGAGCAGCAACAGAAAAACCAACAACAATATAAGGAACCAAAAAACAGTAAACTACCAGGAAGAATAGTAAAACAACCATCGCGTTTGTGTTTGCAAAAAATACAATTCAAAAACTCGAAATTGAAATATTTTTTCAATTTGTTTAACCAACATCTTGGCTTAAGTACAATAACAGTCAATTTGATTAATTGGCTAATTAAATATCCTGTAAACTAGCATAAACAACAAAATATGAACTTGGTTCACTTCAAATAAAATAAAATACGGTCTAAACGACAGTGTGACCAAATACCCCAGGTTATCAATTCGATGCCAAGCAGGGAAATAAGTGCCGGAAACTAAGAAACTTACTGTACTAAGTTTCATCGGAGATGGAAATAAACCCTCTTTCGTAAAGTGGACTTAGTTCCTATTCAAGGTGAGATATAAAATCGTCACAAATTTAGTCATTGTATTTCCTTTTAAATATGAGAAAAATATTAAATATGTACATTTCTATATATAATAAGAAATACAACGAAAATGTACCTCAGAAAAAATTCAGTTTCCAAAGCCCTGAAAATAATTTAAAAGTGCTTATTGAAATTCCCTCTTCCTATTTTTTTTTTGAATGTGTACATCCATAAGGATGCGGATTTATTTTACACCTTGCATTGGAACGAATTTATAAAATCATTGATTCCGGGACAGCAATTTGACAATTAGATGATTTGAACTGCAATGTGATTCTGACTATTTACTTGAAGCCACCCACCGACATAAGTTTATGCCTATAAACAAGTAACTATAGGGTGATTCATCGTGAGGTTTGATTTTAAATAGGCTTTTTTTGACAGATCACACGTGACCCCTATCAAACTTTTTTATAATTTTTGTTCAGTATCGTTTGGTTAATCATCATGGAAAGACACACACTATAACAGCATCTCCAAATTGTTCAGCTGTATTATAAAAACCAGCGTTCTGTGAGAAATATTTTTTTTGCGTTTTCAGGAACTTACGATGCGTATAATCGACCTACAGAACGACTATTGCCAAAACCATTCGAAAATTTGAGTCCCACTTTACATTAGTGGATGATACTCGATCGATTAGACTGCAATACATCCAGCAAGTAGTGAAGAGACTATAGCAGCTGTAGCTGAGAGTGTACGCGAGTACCAAGAGCTACCATAACATTCATTAAAAACAACGGAATGGTGTGGTTTATGGGCCGGTTGGATCATTGGTCCATATTTCTTCAAAAATGAAGCAAATCAGAATGTTACCGTCAATGGCAACCGTTATCGCGCCATGTTAATAGACTATGGGATTCCTGAAACTCAAGCACATGGTCTCGGTGAGCTCTGGTTTCAACAAGACGGCGCTACGAGCCATACACCGCGTGAAACAATGGATTTGTTGAGAAATCTTTTTGGTGTGCACTTAATATCACGTTTTGCTACTGTAAATTGGCCGCCTGGATAGTGCGGTATCACACCTTTGAATTATTTTCTCTGGGGTTATGTTAAGTTTTAGGTCTTCAGGAATAAACCAGCTACGATTGACGCTTTGGAAGCCAACATTACTCATGTTATCCGCGAGATACCAGTCGCTATGCTCGAACGAGTCGTCCAAAATTGGCCTTCAGAATGGACCACCTCAGACGTCGTTGTGGCTAATATTTACATGATGTTATTTTTAAAAAGTAATTGCCATGAATTGTTCCTCTAACCATGATATAAATTATAAGTTCGCTTTCAAATTTTTGTGTTTTATTTTACATTATAAATCAAAGCTCACGATGAATCACCCTATACTTCTGAATAATAAAGAAAGCAATATTATGAATGTTATTTGCGATGTTCAAACCAATTTACTCGAAAAATTTGTCAAAAATGAAACGGATAAGTAAAGGGTGTCTCAAATGTATCAATGGGTGTCTGAAAATTCATGCAAGTTTTTAATCCTGTGCCCTTTGTGCGGTAAGGTGCTGCCAACGCAAAAAAAGGAGAGACAGCGTGACAGCTGACAGTTTCATATTCATATTTCATATTCGGTGATGAGGCTCATTTTCATATTAATGGCTTTGTGAGTCCTCAAAATAATCATATTTTGGGTTCAGAAAATTAATGGGTGATTGGGAAGAAACAAATGCATTCACAAGGTGTCCCTATTTGGTGCGGATTTTGGGCTGGGGGCGTCATTGTACCATTCTTTTTTGAAAATACGGCTGTTTAGGCAATAACAGTTAATGGTGGTTGCTACAGCGATATAATAATCCAAAATTTTGTACATATGGATGGAGAGGACATATGCTTTAAAAAAGACGGTGGAATATATAGAGCGTAAGTCGTTTCTTGGTCGTGTAATTTCCTATTTTAGTGATCAGAATTGGCCACACATATGATGCTATTTAACGCCCTTTGACTTTTTTCTTTGGATTTTTTTAAAACTTTAAGGTTTATAACAATAAACCAACGCCTTGAAATAGGACATTGAGCGCTGTATGAACGAAATTCAGCCACAATGCATATGTACCACCAAACTCGTGGAAACCATTTACTCGGTATGCTATTCCATACATAACTACTTGTACTCGCATATTACTTTTTGGGTAAATATTTGGACAGCGTTTAGTATGATATGCTGAAAATAATATTTAAACATAAATACCAAAAGTCATGATCGTTTAATTAATTTTTTGTGTGTTCTATTTCCTGTACTGCAATCTTATGTATTTCAATTTCTTTGTTAATACATTCGAACGCACGAGTAAAGGGCAGCTTTAGCTCGTAGAGTTAGTCAACAATCAGATCTAGAAAAAAAATTATCGCAATTAAGAAAATGTAAACATGTGAACACACGTGCTATAGTCTTAAACATTGTGTGTAAAGCGTAAGTTAGGAAAGGAGTTAAAAACAAAAATACGTCAAAAAGTAGAGACAATGTTGCAGTTTGGAGATATTTGAAAATAATTAAAAATGATTTTGAATCTCCGTAACTAAATAGATTTTTCAAAGTTGCCGAAATTTACAAGATTTTTGCAAATAAAAAAAAAACTCTTAATTATTACAAGTTAAATGGAAAAAGTTGTGACACGAACCTCGTGATAAAAGTAATTACAAAACAGATGGCTAGTCAGCGATAAATTAAAATTCCGCCTCGAGCTTTGATATCGACTACCCTGACTTTTCCCCGACGACGAGCTCTACGATTAAGATGTTGGGTTGTTCCAGCTATCACTTATTGCACAATTAAAGGTTAAGCAAATAGTTCTTTGGCCGCCTTCGCCAAAACTGGTGCTTGAGGAAGAACACAAACTGCCATCATCTCAAGCATTACGCCTTGATGGCACCTGTTCCGATTGAAGTCTTCGCAATAGACTCCATCAATAGGTGCACCA
Source organism: Volucella inanis (assembly GCA_907269105.1). NCBI lineage: Eukaryota > Metazoa > Arthropoda > Insecta > Diptera > Syrphidae > Volucella > Volucella inanis. The sequence continues at coordinate 70,928,060 of OU026154.1, read as the reverse complement.
GAGAATGAATTCGACATCGACTCGAACGGTCGGAAGCTCTTCTGTAGTAAGCAGTGAGTTTCTCACTGTGAGATGCTGTTAGTTTTTGCGGACGTCACTGCTGCCTCCCTCATTTCGCTGAAATGTGAAGCCTTGGGTGGTATTAATGCGAAACTGAACACTTCCTTCGCTCTGTACTGGTGAACGGCTTTTTTCCCTCGTTCGAAGCTTTTGAAACTCGAACGAAGTTCGTCCCGTTGTTGTGCTACATCTTAGTATTTACAGAAATAAGATCAGTGGCTAATTCGAAATTTCAGCTTTGAAGGTAAAACTATTAACAGCGGTATACGTTTTGACAGGTGGTCGAATTTTTAAAGAGGTGTATGCAGGACCACAAAAATCTAAGATATATGTTATATTTGAACGGTCGTTGTGGTCTTAGTCGATCGATCAGTTTACGTTAGCAACTTTGGCTAATACTTAAAGGGTATTCAAGTCTAGAACCATGAATTTCGGGAAGTTTTTGAAGATCTGCACAAGCGAAGCAAAAATATTTTTAATATCTATTTTTATCATTTGTTTATTGATATTTTAAGATTACATAAAAAACTAACCGAAAAAAAAACTCAAAATTCACAAAGTTATGAAGCTTGAAATATGTATTTATTGGTTAAGCAGTTGAATTTTTTCGGAGGAAAAGGAAAGGAAAGGACCCGTCAACTAAGTTAAAAAGACACTGTCTCCTGCGGAAACAGGCAAAGAAACTGTAATTGTCAGATACGGATATTTGCAGATTCTTCAAATCCCTGGTTCTACATGGATCGCGATGGCTCTGTTTTGATGCCTGGTATCTATGTGATGGCTTATCCATCATACACTTGTTTCAACCTAACCTAACCTTAAAGAATCTAATTTGATCCTCCGGGAACTACCTCCAACGAGCAGAATTTCTGAATAAATTTGTCCAGAGGTGGCAAACCATCGGACTTGCATATCATGCTAAGAATTCTATAATTATTATCTTAACATTTAGAATATCTGCCAAATAGTTACTTACACAACCGAGAAAAGTCTTTTGAATGGTTCGGTATTTTTATCCTTGTTTAATTTGGCCTACGGATAATAATTCGCATAATGTTTCTGCTCTCTACAACAAATAAATTTATTATTATTATTATATCTATCAAAGGAACGATACAAATTAATTTGTAGGGTCCGGGACTTAACGCCGGGGTACTATGCGCCCATGTGGCGCGTTTTGTCAACAGCACGCGGAATACTGAGTTCCCATGTGGTCTCCCACCTACGTACTTACTGCGCCCAACACTGCATGATTTCGGTGGTCTAGTGGGAATCGATGCTTTCAGTGTGGCGAGGCCGTTGACAACAAATAAATTTTTTGTGGCTTTTTGAAGCATGGGTATAAGTCGATATTGCATGGAATGTTCCAATTCGAAGTATTTATCGTGTGATCAGGTTAATGCAATAATATTGAGCTCATGAATAAAGACTTTCATTCATTAATCTCTGCCCAAGTTTTCCAGTTATAAAGTTGATTTGCGATCCAGACTTAAGTAGAACTATAACTAAACAACACTCGCCTGAGTTGTTTTTAGTTTGCGCAACTGCAGTATCGAGGAAAACTTGATCAGTCGAAGCAGAGGTATGCATGTCTTGTGAAGTCGAAGTATGTGGCTTACTGCTGATTGAGGTTGCATATTAATGCAACAGAGTAGAGCAGTTGCAAACTCTGTAAGGACTTAATTTGCATTTTGAAACTGTATGTCCCCTTCGAGGGCAGTTAATGCAGATCGAAACACTTTGGGTTTGAAGCGCTGTTGATATTTGCTGATATCATTTATTAAGAGATGCTTTACAGCCGATCCATAAGGAAAGAATGCTATAATCTAACTGCTCTTTCCACTTAGACTTTACAACTGATGTTTGCGTTTGTGGTGTTCTTTTGACCACCCAACGACAAAAGTGAATCTTATATTACTGAAACTGTATCTATCATGCTGTGAAGTGCAGACCCCGATGATTTATCAATTTCTGGGGGGACAAGCAATGTTGCAACATTGTGGAAAAATATTCAACAATTATTATCATACACTTTTTTCAAATTGACCTGAGCTTTCGGAAAATTTTGTTCGGTGATTTTAAAAGCTTTAACAATTCCTAAAGCTTTACAGTATAGACATGAAATCAGATGATTGCATTTATCGATATCTAAAAACGTAGAATCACTATTCACTAAGTGTTCAAAACGACTGTTAAAATTTTTAACGTCAGCATTTTTGTAAGTCTTGTGTAATGAGGGCCACAGATGACTTGATCAACATATGAATTAAATATATCCAAATGACATTTTAATTCAGCTTGATTTTGGGAAATTCTTTTTTGTTTAATTGGCATTTTTGTCTGTAGAATATTTGTCTAATTCATATTAAAGAAGTTTAACGATAAACTTGAAATTCTTGCACTTTAGAATGTAATTATTTTTTTTTTTATTTATTTAAGTGTTTACAGAATCTTTTACATTGAACTTAATTAAAGTCTAATTGAATCCACAGATCGACTGTGTACTTTATTTGCAAAGAAACTTGTTTAATTTTTATTTTTTAGTTTATTTATTTTCAACCTTTCATCATTATTATTATTTTTTATTTTTGCAAATTGATAAAAAATTCTTGTGCAAAACGCAAACAAACTACTGTCAAGTTGGATATCGAAATCGATCAAATTTATTTCACGACTGAACACTTTGATATTCATTTGTTTGCGAATTATATTTATTTATGATAAAGTTTAATAGCGAAGTGCGAACACGAATATTATTTGAAAGACAAAAAAAGCGAAATGGATGGCCGGTCTAGTGGATAACAACAACAGAATAGGTGTAGAGAAACCACAGCAATAAACTTTTATTATGTTGGTTTGATTACAATTTCTTTGAATCTTGTCTCCAGGCATTTTACATTTGTAAATGGTGCTTTATTAGAATGATGGGCCAAATACTCGTAAAGTGTGGCGACAGCCTTTAAAAGCATTTTAAAGTCGTGACATTTTTCCAGTTATGAAATTTGTTAAGCTCTTAGTAATGATGTGGGGATGTCAGACTTGGGCACACTACTTAGATGCTAGACTTTGTGTACCATTTTTCAAGTGCTTTAGGCATTGGAGACACAAGTAACATTAGTTGTAAGAGAAGGTTTTGACGTTCTTGCGGCAATGCAATTCTATGCGATATGGTTTTGGTACGTATTCGTAAACAAGAGCACGGAAGTTGAAGTTTTTGCATTCTATAGTCAACATTTGCCCGAAAGCTTGAATCGTCAATATAAGTAAAGAAAAATAGATTAGAGAAATTGTACATTCTACAAGTTCAAAAACGGCAATAAGGCAGTGCAGGCAGTAACAATTTTATGGAGTATTTGAAGACACTGCAGTAACAGCTCGAACATGCTTAAGTGGGAGACATTTCTTTAAAAAGATCTGATGTTAATGATAAAGCATTTTTTATGTATATCAGTTTTCATAGTTAACATTTCATAGAAATAATTTATAACTTCAATAATCATAAATATGTAAATAAATAGACAGTTATTCCTTACATGAAATTGAGATGTTTATTTTATACATAATAAATGAAGATTCATCATAAAGTTTTATTTATAATGTAAAACAAAAAACATAAATTTAAAAGTAAACTTAAGATTTTTACTATCAGTTAAAAGAACAATTCATGGCAGTTAATTTTTAAATATGATGTCATGTGAATATTGGCCACGATTACATCTGATTTAGTCCATTTGGAAGGCCTAATTTTTTGTGACTCGTTCGAGCATAGCAACTGGTGTCTCGCGGCTAACACGAGTAATGTTGGCTTCCAAAGCGTCAATCGCAGCTGGCTTATTCCTGAAGACCTGAGACTTTACATATCCCCAGAGAAAGTAATCCAAAACGTGAAATTAAGTGCTCAACAAAATAATTAACTATTAATAATATTTAAAATTAATTAATAATAATTAAAATAATAAACAAATCCATTATTTCACGCGCTGTATGTTAACATGGCGCTATAATGGTTACCATTGACGGTATCATTCTAATTTGGCTAATTTTTAAAAAATATGAACTAATGATTCCACCAGTCCATAAACCACACCATACCCTTGTTTTGAATGGATGTAATGGTAGCTCTTGGTACTCTTGGTACATAGAGTTTTTCCAGAGCCCATTCACTGAAAATTTGACGCAAATTCAAGTCGTCTGGCTTCAATTCTTGCACAAGTTGAATTTTGTACGCTTTTAGGACGAGATCCTCGAGAGAATATGCCAAGCCAACCTGCTGAGAACGACGACGAATCGATTCGTCAAGGTCTTCGCGTATACTCTCAGCTACAGCACATACGTGCTGGATGTGGTCTAACTTGTCGAGTATCATTCAATAATGTAAACTGGGACTCAAATTTTCGAATGGTATTGGCAATATTAGTAGTAGGTCGATTATACGCACCGTAAGTTCCTCAAATCGCACGAATATTTCTCACAGAACGTTGATTTTCGTAATACAGCTAAACAATTTGGAGACTCTGTTGTGGTGTGAGTCTTTTCATGATGACTCGCCAAACGATATTGAACAAAAACGACAAAGCAGATTGACAGAATTCACGCGTGATCTGTCAAAAAAAGCCTATTGAAAATCAAACCTCATGATGAAGCACCTCATGTTAGAAGAATTAGTAAGAAAAGTGCTCTACGGAGTAATTTTTTGGCCCTAAAGTTTTCATCATTTCATCAAACAACTATATTAGATCGCATCAAAATACTTGGTTTTGTGTCAAAGTTTTCGGTATGAAATCAATACGAGTTAAGCGAAAAGAATTTTTATATACAAAAATGGTTTACGAAAACGAATTCTGTGCTTACAGAGAAGAGAAGAACTTTCCCATCAACATAGAAAGCTGGAGTGCATCAGGAGAAGGTAATGCCGTGTTGTTGGTGAAACCACAAGAATCTATTGTACTCTAAGCTGCTAAATGTTAAGTACTGATCGTTTTTTACTCAGCTTTACACACCATAATAAATGGTACAGTTGTGTGACTGACTGTGACGCTCAAAAGCGAAAAAGATGTAATGAATTATATTCATACAAAGAAAATTAATTGGATTTACTTTACAATATTTTATACACTTGCGGTCATAAACACCGCACCATATCAAAATGATTGAAAAATTGTTAGTAACTGCGGTAATAATTTTTATAATGAAATGAAATTTTTGTTGAGTACTCCGCAGTAGTGTGTTTCTATCTAATTTCCATTTGTTTATTGAATGTTTGATAAAAGATATTAACAAAGAAAGAAGAACCAGTTAATTTTATTATTTTTTTTTAAATATTTTAATACAGTCATTGGTTAAAAAAATCAAACGATACATTTTTTATGTATGTGAATATAAGATGTTTAGATATGCCTCTTTTACCAAAAAAAAATTATTTACGTCCTTTGGCGGTTTTAACCGCTTTTATTCTAGAAGGCATCAAGTTTACTAGAAGTTCAATAATATCCTTTGAAATTTCAGTATTCCATACATGTTCCAGAGCTTCATTTAGGTTTAGCCACCTTACGTTTCATTATATGCCACAAGTTTTCGATTGGGTTTAAATCGGGCGAATTAGCTAACCAGTCTAGTCTGTTAATTCCGAGGTCATCAAACGTTGTCTTTATAGAGTAGACATCTAGAAGTTGATTTATAACACTTTACTTACGGATTTGGCGCCATGGCAAGGTGCAGAATCATCTTGAAAAATGCACTTGTCAGTACACGAATGATGCTGTTCAATTGCTGGTACCAAAAAATCCCTTACTACTTCTCCATACTTTTGAGCGTTCATAGTTCCATTAACAAAGTGCAAAGGGCCCAAAACGTAAAAAGAAAAATATCCCCAAACCTTTGAGGGCTTTGAGGATTTGTTTTGACTATGCACTCGTCCTTGAACCTTTCACCTGCTGACCTTCGTACGTATGGCAAATTGTCGGCACACAACAAATTAAATTTCTTCGTACTTTTTTGCCCACTTCAAGCGGGCTTTTTTCATTTTTGTGGTTAAGAGAGGTTTTTTTGCTGGTCGTCTTCCATATAAACCTATCTCCGTCGGCGTATGGTTTCGGCGCTTAGATCAACTTGAAGAAATTTACTCAGCTCTGCTCTTATACGGACAATACTTTTAAAGCGATCTTTCATGCTAATTCGTTGTAATACATTGTCCGTCTTCTGGGTTGTTTTACGTTTTCGTCCCGAGCCTTTTTTCCTTTCCAGTGGAAATGTACGATAGTTGAATGACAACAACCTATTTTAACCGCAGTCTCACGATAGCCAAGCCCTTCTTCGACTAAAGTCAATATTTAAACTTTTTCGTCCCGAGTCAGTTGATGATATTTATCAGACATTTCATTTTTTTTTACTTGTCACCGTCACAACTCAATTCAAACTGATTTTTTTTTAACTGAATACGAAGCCGAACTCCGATATGGGAAATGCCCTTCATTAATATGGGGAAAACCCTTACGATCTGATGTAATTAGGCAGTTTTTGAGAACTCATTAGGTGGTGCGGTTTTTATGACCGCATGTGTATATAATAAAAAAAATAGGTTTTAAAGCATATTTATGATATCAAAGATAAGCATTCAAAATTGATTTCTCCACTTTGTTCAGTTCTTGCTTCGTCTATGTACCATTTTCTTGCACCATTACCCATTCTACATATTCGTTCTAAATCTAAATTACAGCTTAGAGATAATCTTCTTTACTTATTACCTAAAAGTTTTCTTCCAAGATTTTTTGTGTTTGGTCTAGACAGGACAGATATTTAAAAAACCCTTTAAGCTGCAAAGCGGATATTTGCATTTATTTATTTCAAAATTCTTTCGCGTTTTATATTTGTGTTAGTAAAGTGGTTGCTACTCCGGTAATTGCTTCAAAATCAACTTTTCTGCAAACCTTGAATGTAATTTATTTATGCTGTCTGTTTCAGATGGTAACGTGAATTATTTGCTGTTATTTTTGATTGAGGAACAGGCTTTGTCGTAATGGAAAAGTTTAATTCTAAATAGTTTAAAAGAAGTTTGATTCTTTTGGTAAACGTTTCTATTGCAATTTTGTGATACAGAATACCATCAAAGAATGGTTTCATGCGGAAGCACATATAAGGAAACTATTAGTATAACAAGTTTCCCGTCTGGACGCCGTACCCGATTTAATGGGTCTAGAGAGGCAGACCTCATATGTAAAGCATGAGGAATTATTTTAGTTTAAGGGCAGTCTAAGCTTCAATAATGCGGAAAGATCGAACAGAATTAGACAGTGCATTGTCTCCAACGACACCATGGATGTTATTTTTAGCGGCTCTAAAATCCCGATACAGACTATCCTTTGGACCGTAAAGGGGTTGAATGAATGGCATTTTTTATGCCTTTATGTCTTCTACCTGACATACGATAAGGTGGACCTAATAACTTCTGTATAAAAATCCATAAGCCTTCTACTGCCTTCTACCGAATAGAATGTTCTTTAATATTATAGGGTTTAATAATTGTGTGTATTGCTTACTGATGGTACGAATATTTTGGAAATTAAAAGCACAGACTCAGGCCAGAAGTCTTGACTTTCTGGTATGTTAAGGAGCGCCTCGTAAAAATAGTAAAGCTAAATTTACCAACCATAGCCTTATATGCGCTCAAGCCCCCACAGGCATGTGGCCCGCAGGCGATGATTAAGTAAGGAGCATACAGCAACTCGCCTATAATATATGGTCGGATGAAACTATGCCCGACAAATGGAACCTCAGAATTGTTTTCCCTGTCTTATTAATTGGCTACAAGATTCTATCTGCCGTATTATGCGAACTCCTGAAGCGTTCAATAACTACCTGATTGTTTCATATTAGTGTGGCATTAGGCCAGGAAGGTCCACAATCGACCAAATATGCACACTACGGCAGATATTGAAAAAAAATCCATTAGTTCCAAATTGATACAAACCAAATATATATCCATAGAGACGAGCTATTAAGAGCAATTTCTAGTTATGGTATCACTGCCAAACTCGTTCGTTTGCGTTGTATAGCGATGGAGAATGCTGCTCAATCAAGGTCGTTTAAGAACTCACTGAGACCTTTGATGTATAAAACAGGATTTAGACAAGGCGATGCGCTGTCATACAATTTCTTTAAAATCATTCTCGAAAGAATAGTGCAAAACTTACGCTCCAACACAGAAAAACAATTTATAAAAATTCTGTCCAATGACTCACATACGCCGATGATATTGACATAATTAGAAGAAAGTATCGAGATGTCTGTGGTGTTTTCACAAGTATTGACGCAAAAGCACTGATGATGGGTTTGACAGTCAATGAGGGCAATATCAAATATGTGCTGTCAACAATAAAAGACACCAAACACAGATAGTTAAAGACTTTGTCTACCTAGGCTCCGCTATCAATTCAGATAACGAGATCAGCTCTGAGATCAAATGTGGAATAACTCTTACCAATCTTATCCAAAAATTCTAACAATAAACGTGACCCTATAAAAGGCTTTAGTAATCCCAGCACCAATCATATGGTGCAGAGTTATGGACTCTATTGAAAATGGATGAGCTCTTGGCTGCTTTGAGAGTAAATCATTTCGAGTAATTTTAGGTCCCGTCTGCATAGACGGTGAGTAGAGGAGGAGTTACAACGATGAACTGTTTGGATTGTACAGCGACATAGAGCCAAAAGTGTGATGATCCGACAGCTGAGATGGCTGAATCATGTAGAACGGATGAACACCATTGCTCTGGTCCAAAAAGTCTTCGAATCCGCCACCAAGGGGCAGCGCAATATGAGAAGACTGCGACTTAGATGACGTGCAACGTGCGACGCTTAGCATGCGAAACTGAAGGCAGCTGGCTTAAGATCGAGCTGACTGGAGACGCTCGTTGGGTTAAGCACAGGTCTACACCTTGTATTTTAGCACATCTTAAGTACTATAAGTATGTAAGTACTAATTACAATATATCATAAAAATCAGTCTACCAATCCAGCATTTACATGGAGGATAAAGTTTGATACTAAACCTTACAAACACAATTGTTTAATAAAACGTGGAGGAGACGAGCAGTTTCAATTCTATTTCAATTTTTTCTAGTTCCAATTTTTTTGAGTTTTTGAATTGCTTAAAAAAGCGGCTTGAGTGTACCAAATCTTTTGCAAGTTAGGTTTTACTTGTCCACCTTTAATAAAAAAAAAATTGACAAGTTGACAATTAGTTTTAAAGTTACCCGCTGATGAATTATTAATTTCTCAACATTTGTTTGTATAGCATACTGCTTCATGTACCTGCTTTTTAAGAAAACTGATTGAGAAGGTTATATCTTACTCACGACATGGTTTTCAAGAAGGGGGTAATTTATACCCTTAAAAATCTTACTAATAGCTGAAAAGTTCGATCTTCACCTAATGTCGCCACTTGCTTATTGTTCATCTTGTCATTTGATGTTTATAAAAGTTTCTAATTTTATTGCATTTCAGAATTACAAACGCGTGGTAAATATCTCCTTCTGTATATAAATGACATGAAAAACGACCCAGTAAACACACGAATTGTATCCACGTGTAGTGGCTTGTTTAGCGTTATATAGGCAAATAAATTGATGAGAATCTCCTGTTACTTCCAAAGTATTATGTATATTAATAAAAATTAATTTTAAAAAATTAATCAAAAACTATATAAATAAAAGAAGACGAAATTATATTACATGTGTTATCACTGAGCATATTCCGTTGCTCTGTGTTTTTCTGTTTTCCAAAAGTAAAAGAATTTTTTTCCAAGCAAAATCGACAGGAGTCAAGTTTGGACCAACATTTTTTATTCAATATAAAAAATAAATCATGGCCATTATGTTTGAAATGTTTAAAATGTTTGTTTAAGAATATCCTTTCCAACAATAATGCGTTAAATATTGGCTGCTTGAATAATACTTCAAACAGCCCCACAAAAATTAGACGACGGGTGTCGAATCAAATCCAACTAACTAGTTCATCTCACAATGTAATGTTGAGTTATCGGTAAGTCAATAGTTTCATGGGAAAATATGTAGGGGAATCCTGCTGGAACCACATATCGTTGAGATCCATGTCGTGGATCGTGGATTTCGAAGAAATACGATAATTACTGATCATTGATCTGCCACGTTGGACATGAAAAATAAGGATCGATAATGCCAACAGTGTGAAGATCACATCGTCAATGCACTTTTGTGCGTATAATTAAGTTTTATAGCTCCTTCCTAATCTATTTCAATCTAGAAACAGGAATTTCGCTTCTTCACAATCCCGATGAACCAAAAGTTGTTTAAAACCCAATCAGCGAACTTCCATTTGAATGCATGATGCTGTTACTTTAGTTCCTGCGTTGTTGAATCTTATACAGATCTAGGCTAAGATCTTTTCATAAAGTTTTCCACATAGTAGTAGGACGGACGTACAGCAATTACAGTTACAATATTTATATGTTGTGTTTGCGTCGTTTAGAATAGGGCAGTCTGGCGATTATGATGATTTTAAAGTCCCATAATTTCCGAAAAGTTTCGGGAATCGAAGACTGATTTTTAAAAAAGGTTAGAATAATACGAAACCGTTCCTCTCAAGTAAATTTATTCAGGCTAATCTATCCAGCAATAATAAATATTTAAATCAAAGAACTTGTGGAAGAACTATGTAGAAGTAATAGATATACCTCATATTTGAAATTAGGGTAAGGAAAACAAGAAAATTTTCCTTGTTTATATAAGTATATAGATGACGCAACACAATTTGGTGATACGAAAATTGCCTGTAATAATAAAATAATTTACTTAAATTCCAATCAACCACCAACGAATCCACTGTTAATTTTTAATAGCACTCTAAACGTAAAATAAAAAAAAAATAATTTATTGTCTATGGGAAATTTTATTTAGTTTAAATCATTGTATATTTTGAAAATTTTCTGAATAGCAGTTTGTATTGCGAAACACAAGTTTAAATATCTAAAACAGTATACAATTTGGCAAAAAGCCTTAACTGCAGGAACTAAGCGCCTTAAATATATAAGTTTGAAAACAATTCATGCCTCATTACAGCAGTTCAAGGAAATAACTACTTTGTATTAATGTTATAGAATGAAGAGATTCAGAAGCTAAATCAGAATGAACCAGAAATGAATGAGAAATGAGAAATTAGAGCTCAGTATTTCAATTTCTATTTTACAACGTTTCCGATAAATATTTGGCTCGCAACTCATCAATTTGCACTTCCTTTGCTTATCTCAAAGTTTAATATCCACTGTGAAAAGCTATTTCTAATAAAAAAAATTAGACATCCGAAAGGTATGAAGGTAGTATTTTTTGTATCTTTTCAGTCGTACCATAAAGTCAAAAATTCATGATGATACGAATCTATACCATAAACACCACTGGTGTGATCAGTAGTTCTTATTTTCAGCTGTATATGGTAGGTATAAAACTGCCCTTATCATAAAAAATGGAAGCAGTACTCAACAATTACCTTATTTTAAGCCACTTAACACCACTTAAATGGGTTCATGCATCATATTCACAATTCCATCCTCGCTTAAGATGGGTCGTTCGGCTTCAATGACTTCTGCCGGAAGTTAAACGTTTACGGAAAAAAAAAAATTTGATACGCTGAGATTCTATCGAATTTTAGATTTCGATTACGTGCACTGAAGCGGAATAAATGATTGCCTTCAGTTCGGTTCAAGGAATAAATTTTCAATCAAGACGAACCCAGAAAAGATATATCCTCCCGAATTTTTTTCTCCATCAAATCGCGTTCAGTGCGCGTACAAGTGAGTTCATATACGTATGTACAAATGTATGTACGCGTGTTTGGTACGGTTTTATCTTCAGTATCACATTACTACATTTTACATGCGTTCGTCACTAATGGTTAAACGTTTGCGAACCGATAAGGCGGAACATCAAATTTAGTGAGAGTTCGCAGAAAAGAGTTTCCTAATTGGGTGTCATAAAGATGTTTCACTTTTTGATTCATCAGCAGAAATGAAAAAAAAAATATTTAAAAAGTTATTTAAACGAGTTTCTCTTTGGTATAACCCGTGGTATGAATATGAAAATACAATATATTCGCAATTCATTTATTTATTTTATCTATTTATCTATTAATAGCCCCAAAAATTAATTTAGAAACCATTTGTTATAAGCGCATGTAGGCACTGAAGGCCATATGATGTCGTATTTCGGCCCAAGTGAAAAGTTTACATTAGAGCTGTTAAAAATTATTGCATATGTGTATATGTATACATGTTCTAATACTTTTTATTGAATATCACGATATATTCACTTAAATGATGTTGCTCGTTTTATTCATTGGGTTAAGAATTTCCGCAAGACGTTCAGAAGACATCATCCAAGTCTTTTTCGATTTGCTTTGCCAAAAAGAAAGAGTAGTTCCGCAAAACTGACTGTCTTCTGACGCTTCTCTGTTGAAAATATGCCTGATGCTGAAAATGGTTTTTCCTACTCTTATTTTAATCACCCTTATGCAGTCTTATCTTGTAAGATTGTTGTTGTATAAAACCCTGATATACAATTGGTGGTGCATTCTAATAAGAGTTTGACAGAAAATCGTTATAAGACCTAAAAAGTTGGTTGTTTCAACTGTCAATAAAAATTTCTGTGTCAGTTTTATATTTCATTATCTCTTATCCTAACATGCGCCGGTACCCAAACCAGAATAATATTGCAGTTGGTATTTAAGTGACTTCGGACGAGATCTAAAAAGGGAACCTATTCACCTTGTTGCTAATCCCTTGCAATATACTAAGCTTATCGGTAATAATTAATATAGGAAAAGCCCAAGTTTGGCTATGGATACTCCTTTTTGGATAGTTGGGAGTTCGGCAATGTATCTAGCAGACAAATCTATCTATAGCTCTTGTTGAACAATTGTTTTCTCTCTATTCAATTTTCATTCGTTTACTGCATAAGAGTTACAATTGTCCTTAAATGAATCATCTGTATACAATATACAGTCTGGATTGAGTGAAGTAATCATTTCTAGAGGAAGCACTTGAAATTGTTTTTCCGGTGTATACATTGCTAAACTTGTGTCAATTTTAAGATCATTCCTTTTTTAAGGCCGTGGATGATTGAAGTTCGACATAAAATCAGGGAAAATCAAGTGCTGGTTCGAAAGTAGAGATACCATGTTGCTTAACACAGAGATAGATATTTTCCGAATATTAAAAAGAAATGCTTTCCTAGGAGCGTCATTAAGAGGGTGCGAAAAATTTGTCTACGTCTTGCTTGCTATATTTAGAGCCCTCTTTTTTCCAAAATGTTTAAATATCTCATACCCCGCTTCTAGTCGAAGTGCTGCAATTGGCGTAGCCTTTAAAGCAACTGTTGCCATACGAAAGCATTTATAGTATTTATTGATGCATTGATCTTATTCTTATTATGTCTAATGTCTTTGCTATTTTCAGGGAGGGTGAGATCACATCCCCTCACGCGTGTTGATACCAAAGCATAAATAGCAGAGCGGCTGCTCTTCGAATAATCTTCTTAATTTTTGCCGCTTCCTGGTTGATGTTATCCAATATGGGTACTGAAGATGAAAGAATTTCTGTTGTTAATTCAAAAAGGATCCACTTGGCTACATTTTTTTTTAAAGTTCGGCCCTTTCTTGTTTTCCTTCTTTCTTGTGTTTGAATTATAATGGGTATATGATTCAGAAAATATGGGTATCCGATCCATATAATATGATTTCCCTTTGAGGTGTGATCCAATGTCTGGTTACGATCATTAATAAAGTCCTCGATTTTTAACACAATCAAATTAGTTAAATTTGATCCCCATAAAGAGTATTCATACCCACTTGAATGTTAAGAACTTTTTTTAAGAAAAAACGGATTAGCTATGTCTCCTAACACAGGGTGAGCCATAATGTACCCTACCAGAAAAGGCCATTGATTTTACAAATAAAGTCGAATGTCAATACCTTTGTGACATTTGTGAAGCAAACAGAATATAATTTATGGGAATAAGCAATAGAACGCTATTCCCACCTATGTGGAGATATGAATAAACAAAACTTGGGGTTCTGAGGCACTGAAAATCTGCGATTAGTACACGAAGACCCAATTTGTTTCAAGATTGGATGAATTTGGACTGGAATACATATGGTTCCAGCAGGATGGAGCAACGTCGCGTACTGCACGAGCCAGAACAGAGATAGTGTCATACATTATGGCCCACCGAGTGTAATCTGGTGGGTTTTATTACCTAGAGGAATAAAGTTCAGAAAGTCTGAGATGGTAACTACATCGTGTACCCTGTAAATATTTGTAATCTGTATAGGGGTACTAGCTTATACTACTATTGTTTGATGGAGAAGGTTAAAAGAAGATGAGTATACGATGCTATCAGTATATTGGTTTTGCTCAAGAAACCTATACCTGCTTTAGCATATTGTATATCTTTATTGTGTGCGAAAGATAAGTAATTTTGTTTTTTTTTTTTTTTGGTTTTGGTATAATGTGTGTGTGTGAGAAGCTTATTGTTTGTAAAGTCCTTGATGTTCTCAACTGAGCAATTCTTTTTCGGTTTGAAGTTTGGCGCTTGAATTAATCTGAAGTGGGGAATTGTTTTGTGATAGTAGTGGGTCATTACACGAAAGATCGTGGCTTACATTAGAATAACTAATCTATACAGATTACGTGTATTGGAACTTAAAAAATTGGAAAAAAATCAAATTCTTGGATTTTTCCATATTTTAAAAATCATAACTTTGGCTCTGCTTTCAAGGTTTAACATAACTTTTTTTTTCCAAGGACGAAGGATGTTCCAGAATGTGCTTTTTATTTTTATTTGTTTTTAAACTCAAACAAGTGTACTTGGTGTTTTAAGTTGAGATCTCTATGGATGTGGCCAAAATATTTTTTTATATAAAGGTTAAATATTCTGAAATAAATATTTCTATATGAATAAAAAGTCACACTACGGCCTTAGTACACTAAAAACCTTAAAAACTTAAAAAAGGAACTCATTCATGGCATTTCTTACGCGGAGTTACGGCTCTGAAATATGTGTACTGCTATAGTATCATACCACACACACCACACTTAGTTCTTTTAACATCTTTTTACAAACGATTTTCTGGATGCACTATTTTCAATTCAAGAAATACAGAAAGTAATAATAATATCCCCTTTGAATTTTATCAAAACTGTACTCCTAAATTCGTATAATATGCGCTCACGTCGGAATACAATAGAATATATGAGTCGGCAAATATACCGGAAAGTTTTAAAAAAGCAATAATTTATCCACTACATAAAAAAAGAGACTTTAACGATCCAAATAATTATAGGGGATTATCTTTTTTGAACAAATCAGCTAAGCTTCTTGTTGCCTTAAAATATAACAGACTAACACAGTGGGTTAAAAGTAACGAGATTTTATCGGAATTTCAGGCAGGCTTCAAGGAAAACTATTCCAGTTTTTATTTTTGCTTCGATACATGCATAAAGATTTATGTTTTTTCCAAGCTTATCTTAAGTGACCCATTCAGTTCAGGTGAAACACCGAACAGCCGATTCGCAGGAGTGTTTTCAAAATAAGTTCAAAAATATTTTGTGAGGTCACCATTCAGGTTTTTAATAGCTTCCCGTACCTTCTGTTTCGGTCTTAGTTAAGAGAGAAAATTGGCGAATTTGACGAACTTCTTCTTAAAGCCTGTCCATTTGTTTTTTCTTGGATTTTTTTTCGTCAATAAAGTCGATACCTCAGATCCGATTCTGAATTTGATATGCCTTTTGTCTGTACGTATATGCGAGTAAATACTTTTAAATGGATAATAAGAACGTCATGTTTTGTTTGAAAGTAGAATGAAGTGGGAATTAACGGTTTCAAGGTTTAGAATTCCGTTCACCCGAACCGCAAACATTACATCGGGTCATGTGCGCAGGAAAATCTATTGACTGTGGTATTTCGCAATATTTCTGCATCAACTGCAGAACTTTGACTTTTGTGCATTGTAGCGCTGATTGCATCAGCACATCCTGTGCAATGAAGCCACTGAATATATATATACATTTTTTTTTCCATCGGTTTAATCACTGGATTTGATTTCCGTTCACATGAACTGCAGCTTTTTCCATTTAGAAACTGAATTAAACAATGTATTTCAATTTGTTTTGAATATGTCTAGGGAGGACTCTAACTGAAGTTCTTCTGATTTTATTATTCGCAAGCTAAGTGATACTTATTTGTATGTTTAATTTTCTTATTTATCGCCACCCATATAATTCTGACTTATAAAAAAAAAAAAAAGATTCTGTGGTTAGACCGAGATCACCCCAACGTCATTTGACCACAATCAAATGCGCTACTCACCGGACCTTTCGCCAACTGACTACCTTTCCTGCAATCATATTAAATACTTCAATAATCAATGGAGATGCTTTTCCTGGAGTCGGACGAATTCATATAATTAATGACACACTAACTAAGAAAAAGTATGTGAAATATAATGTTACCGTGGGCAGAAGAACATTTACAGCTAACGTCTAGCGCAGGCTTAAATTCAATCAAGCATTTACGGGGTGATGTCAAGAAAGCTGTGAGCGTTCAAAATGCAAGTATTATTAATTTTGATGAGCTCTTCGAAAAGGTAAAGGCTGCATGGGAGGCCACTCGAGTCGAAAGATGCCAAAGCTTAATTAGTTTTACACTAAAGCGATATTAAGTTGTATGCAAGCAAAACAGTTTTGCTAGCAAATACTAATGGTAACATGGTAACTATTATTTTATGTTATCATAGTTTTTCTACCGTTTCTAATAAGATGTTCCAACTTGTTTCATTATTTTTTAATAAATTATTTGAATTAAAAAAATACACAGGACTCGACTTTTTTTTCGATAAATTTTGAATATGTATTATATTTTATTTTATAAAATGTTGATCCAATGATATTTTAAACACAGGAATTGTACTATATACATGTACATATAAAATGCAAGAAAACAACTCACTTCACAAAACAGAGAGATTCGAAAGTCTAGTTAAGTAAACTAGCTTATTTTAAAAGCTCTAAGTAATAGTTTCTTTCGTGATAACAATATACATAGGTATGAAAACATACATGTACAATATGTACATATATACATATCTTCTCACCAGCCAAGATATATTACAGTAATTAAGTAATTTAATATGTTTGTGTTAAGTTTTCAATTATTAATAAAGTCTTTCAATTCGTTTCTTAGTTTTATATTTTTTTATAACATAGCATTTTTCAAATATAGTTGTTATTAATAGTTTTATTATTTAACATTTCTGTTTTTTCACCTGATACTAAATTCATGATTTAATTATTTTGTGTTTGCTAAAAACATTTATTTTTTTATAACTAAGCTTAGTGTTTTTTTTTTTTCTTATATAATTGTTATTTATTTTCTTTTATTATCCTTTTTGTTTTTTTTTTTAGTTTTTTTCAGTATTAATAACAAAAATCAAAAATACATTCCTTGAAAAACATAATTTGTATTCCTGTCAACGGCCTCGCCACACTGAAAGCATCGGTTCCCACTCAGTCGTTCACAGACCTCCGCGGAGATCAAACGTATTTCGTGTTTCGGTTTTACAAGTGTAAAAAACGAATAAGTGTGCAAAAAAATAATAAATTTCCAAGATTTCGGTAACAGTGGTGGTAGAGAACCTTGCATCGAAGTGCTTGTTACCTAAAAACCATGGGTCGTGGGTTCGATCCCCGAGAAAGTATAGTGCTCTTATTTTAAAAAATCAAAAAAAAAAAAAAATGATAATAATAATGAATAAATAAATAAACATATACAAAAGTGTTTTTTCGGAATATGAGTGGTAGTGGGCAGTCCGCTATTCCCTATAGCGGTATCAGAAGGTGGCATGTTGCGATCGGACGATCAAACCGCAAAACCAGACCCAAAGAAAACAACAACAACAACATCAGCTACAACAAAAAAGAGAAGGAAGCTAGGACCATATCCAAACCTTGTAAAGCGCCCTTCCCTTTCTACTTCTACTGAAAAGCTGCTTGGTAAAGTAAGGGAAGAGGCACCAACAACTTCAAGAATGGCAGCAGCTGAGTCGGATCACTATGAATACCCATACGTGTATGGGTGGCATCTCTGGTGGCTTCCGAGTCAAAGAACGAAGAAGAGGAAGTTCAAGCTCTTAACGATAGCATCAAAGGGCTACAACAAAAAGTGCAGTCAAACAAATGGCACGAAGAGAGGAAGAGCAACATCAACAGCTCTTGATTTCGAAGCAAACACCAAAAGCAAACGAGGCTAAACAACAACAAAATATACAACAACCAAAAATACAAGAAACAGAACAAGTTCTAACGAACAAACAACAGCAGCAGAAGCAGAAACAACAACAACAGCAGCAGAAACAACAACAAAAGCAGAAAAAACAACAACAAAATTAAAACCTTGTTAAAGGATTCGACGACGGAGTTCTTTTCCTTCACCCCGAAGGGGCAACAGCTGCAAACAATGCTGCTGAGAGGATTAGAATCGTCTACTGATCCGGAGGAGCTCTTAAAGCTGCTAAAAGAGAAGGAGTGCGACGGACTCCGTTTCGTAGGAGTCAAGCCATTCACTACAGCCAGAGCTAAAAGGGAGAAACGGAAACTACCGTTCTTTCTGGTTCAGCTAACTCCCTATAGCTAGATGGTCTAAGGAGTATTAAAGTCCTAGACTACCAGATTGTACACGGGGAAAAAGTAAAACGGAGCGATAACATGCTGCAATGTGTTCGCTGTCAAAGGTTCGGGCACGTCGCGTCGAACTTCGAAATGCAGCGTCGATGCGTCAAGTGCGGTAAGAACCACAAATCAGAAGAATGCGCTCTGGGTAGGGATGGAACGTCAGACAAAAGGCAACTGCCTTGAGTTTTATGTAAGAATATGGGACACACCGCAAACTATCGGGGTTGTACCAAATTCCAGTACATAAAAAGAGTAAATCTGGCTCCGCACCAAAAGGTGGAAGTTAAGCTTCTACCAGTTCAAATTCAAACACCAGCCGTTACTCCCCAAGTTACCTATGCCCAAATGGCGGCAGGAAGGGGGAACATGGCACAGCAAGCAAAGGTTGCTTCTCAGGCCCCAGCGCCTAAAGCACCGGAACCCGGAACTGACATGATAGCTATCTTGCTCGCTATCCAGGGGCAGATAGCTCAGCTTCAACGTCAGATAACCGAACAAGCTACGCGCGTGGATCAAATCTTCGCATTACTGCCGGGACTAATGCACTGCCAGTCGTAATGGGTACGTACATGGCGGAGCAAACCCTGAAGATCCTTGCAGTGAATGTTAAGAAGAAGGTATAAAATAATATGAAGAAATCGACTCAACTCCATACAAGGAGGAGGCGTTGCGATCTTCTTAAGAAAAGGTATACGTTTTAAAAGAACATACAGTCGTGTAGTGCATAGGTTTCAGGTGCTTGCAGCATGCATCGTGTATATCCCTCTCCGTAGTGGAAAGCGGTTGTATATGGTGTCTGTTTATGGACCTTAGGCGACTCAATCCAACCTATTCATCTCAAAGCTCGAGACACTTCTTCGATTTCTGAGACTGGAATTGGAGGAAAACTATTTTACTATCGGCGGAGATTTCAACGCTAAACATAATGATTGGGGAAATAATACACCAAATACAAGAGGGAACCTGCTATTTAATTGGTGGTGGTGGTATAATGTATTGACTCGGCCTTAAGGCGACGGATCATCCGTCGTTTCCTTGACATGGTTCCTATTTGAATCTCCAACAAACTGTGAACTGTCTTCGTACTTTTGTGTATGACAGTGACCATTGTGGTCTTAGTACCGAAATAACCATTCCGAACGAAAATGCGGAATCGGAAGAGTTTGTTCAAAGGCATTCCCACAACTATAGTAAGGTGCGTTGGACACACTTCTCCAGAACAATGATTAGAGCACTTTACTCGAATTCGCTCTACCCGCCGTCTTTGCTCATCGACAAACGACGCAGGAGATTTTTATAACAAATTACATCGACTGGAAAAAGTCCAGCTAAAATGATGTTTAAGTTTAGGATTAGGCTTGATGCCATGAAGGGCCAACAGGACATTTGCAGGTTCAAAAAGGAATGCCGCCGAAGTTTTGTGCCGAGAGACTTATTTCAGATACGGTTTTTGTAAAGATCATTCGGCGTAACGGTCATTTACATAAAATCATAGATGTGGATGGGAGATCTTGTCGGAGGCACATCGATCAAATGAGACGTACCCTCGTAGAAAGCAATCGCCTTGACAACATGCATTTTCCTCAAGCCAATAGAGGCATGGAGAGAGGAGTGGGAAAGGAGATTGTTGAGACTGAAGCCACTGAAGCTGTTGAACCGACCAAAGGTGCTGTTGAATCTAGTGTTTCGAATAATACTGAAAAGACTGATGCTGCAGGTGTTACCGACGTTGTCAACAGACAAGACTCAACAGTGTCGTGCGATAATGAAGGAAAAAAGATGGAACCAAGACGTTCTTTTAGGGTTCGTCGGCAAGATGTTCCAGACCTGGCTTAAAGTCTGCGAGGAGGACTGTTATAAATGGAAAAATATCAATTACTATTGTGATCTATATATTTTATATTATTTTTATATTGTTACTTAATCCAAATGAACTGTCAAATAAAAGGCCACTCGATCGTCAGGCTTGAAGATAGACACATGTGCTTGCTTTCTGGAAAATCTTCTTCGACTTTAACGAGTTCTTTTGTATTCAAAATAAAAAAAATATATTTGTTAAAACTTAACAACAAACTATCTAAAGAGTTCCAATTTCAAAAGCAAAGATCATATCATAGAATTTTTCAATATTTATTTGTATAATTTCTGATTTGAGTGGTCGTTTTATATTAGCTGGGTGTACATACTTCAAAGGATGTCTTCTAAAATAGGGTTCATCCTTATCTCTATGTCTCACCCTTTTACGATCTCTAATTTGGCCGACCTTTCCATCTTCTTTATAACTTCCTCTGTTTTCGTTCAATTTACTTACTACTCTCTTTTCTGAGAGATGCAAAACTTGGGGACATACTTTTTCTTTAGCTTCTTTAGGAGTACATCTTGTAGTTGAATGACATCTGTTATTATAAATATCATTAAAGAGTTGTACGAGTATTCTCGTCTTAGTTGTAAAGATAGGGTCATCAATTCATGTTAGTGAATTTCCATATATTTTTTTATGAAACAACTGTGCTTATTGTTGTCATCAATGTTGGTAAGTCATCATAAAAAAACTCATACTACAACAACGTCTCCAAACTGTTAAGCTGTATTACGAAAATCAGCGTTCTGTGAGAAATGTTTTCGTGCGATTATAGGAACTTACGCATAATCGACCTACTGAAACTACTTTTGCCAATACTATTCGCAAATTTGAGTCCCAGTTTCTATAAGTGGATGATACTCGACCGATTAGACCACATTCAACATGTAGTGAAGAGACTATAGCAGCTGTAGCTGAGAGTGTACGCGAAGACCGAGACCAATCGATTCGTCGTCGTTCTCAGCAGCTTGGCGTATTTTACGTAAAGATCTCGGCTTCAGTGATGGAGCCAATGGAGGCAATTTTGGGCCGTATTTGGGCTGATGAGCAACCCAAGAGTACTAAGAGCTACCATTACATCCATTAAAAACAACGGTATTATGTGGTTTATCTTCTGGTGGAATCATTGGTCCATATTTCTTGAAAAATGAGGTAAATAAAAATGTTACCGTCAATGGTAACCCTTACTGCGCCATGCTAACGGACTATGTACCTCCTGAAATTCAAGCACATATCCTCGGTGAGCTTTGTTTTCAACAAGACGGCGTTACGAGCCATAATGCGCGTGAAACAATGGACTTGTTGAGAAATCATTTTGTTGAGCACTTAATTTCACGTTTTGCTCCGGTAAATTGGCGACCTAGATCATGCGATATCACACCTTTGGACTATTTTCTCTGGGGATATGTAAAGCTTCAGATCTTCAAGAATAAGCCAGCTACGATTGAAAGCCAACATTACTCATGTTATCGGCGAGATACCAGTCGCTATGTTCGAAAAAGTGGCACAAAATTAGACCTTCTAAATGGACCACCTCAGACGTAGTCATGACCAATATTTTCATGATATTATTTTTTAAAAGTAAATGCCATAAATTTAACTTTTAATCAATAATAAAAATCTTAAGTTTACCTTCAAATTTATGTGTTTTATTTTACATTATAAATCAAATTTGACGATGAATCACTCTGTATATATATTTTTTGAAGTCCAGTTGCTGTCAGTTATTTTATAGGCTGCTGAAAATTTAGTGAACTTGTCTACTATTGTTATTGTACAAAAGCTTGCTTTTTAAAATTTAAAATATCTAAATGCAATATTTGTTTTTTTTTTTTGAATAGGAGTTTCTGTTAAATGAAATTTAGGTTTTAAAGTCTTTCTATCGTTGCTTCTATTAGTTCTATTCGTTCTATTAGTTTTATATTATCTTTGAGTTTCGGATATTATATGGTATTTTATTTTTTAATGGTTGATAAGTTTCAGTTATTCTACTATGCATTGATTAAATACTGTGGTATAAAACGGTCTGTTCGTTCTTTGATATAATAGCTCATTTCATAATATTAAGGTTACCAAAAAGTGAAATTAATATTTTTTGAATTTTGTGATAATCTGATTCTTCTAATTTTGAAAAAAATTCCTACTCTACCCTTCTTAATATCCCCCCCTCTAACTGTTCTTCTTTTGCCGAATGAATTGTTTCAGATAAATCTAAATTTATTTCTTTATCATCAGTTTTTTGAGAATTTTCCAACCGACTTAAAAAGTCTCCTACAACGTTTTATCTTGCGTTGCTATGTTCAATTTCATAATTGAGTTCCTGTTATTTCAAAAGCCATCTTTGATGCCTTGACGAAAATTCCTTGCATTTTTACTTAAGGTTCAGATATTTAATGGGCCCGTGATCAGTTATAATTTTAAACGCATTATACAGCGCATCTAATGGAAAGAAATTCTTTATCACTATTAGAATAGTTAACTTGTTGATTAAAAGTTGTTAACATAGAGCAAAATGGATGCCCTTGTTGTAATAGCACGGCTCAAATTTAATAATCACTTGCATCGGCTGTAATTGTGAATTCTTTATCCAAATCGGGGTACTGAAAAATTGGATATGATGATATATACTACTTACATATTGGGGGTAATTTATATTAATTTTATAACCTTTTTTTAAGTATTTTATCATTGGATGTGCAATTTTGGTGTTATCCCTAATGAATTGTCTATAAATTCCTGTCATTTAAAAAATCGTTTAAGTTTTTTTTCTATATTAAGTCCTGCATTATTTTGATTTTATCTGGATTTGATTGCGTTCCATCTTTCGATAGTTTGTGTCCTAAACAAATTGTTTCTTTTTCTAAAAAAATTATTAAATTTTCAATTTATGTTTTCGTCGGATATCGAATATTTTAACTGGAGCATTTGGACGCTCCTTAATGGATGATAATGATGATAGATCACACATATTTTATTTATGAAGTCTTGTAAAATTTCGTACATTAACCATTGAAAAGTGGCAGGAGCATTTTTCAGCCCTAGATGACATACGAATATGTTCAAAAAGCCCTGCAGGAGATACGAAGACTGTATTTTCAATATCTTTTTCTGGCTGAGAATTTGATGGAACCTCTTTGTTAGGTTCAATGTGCTAAAATATTGAGCCCTTCCCAGTTTATCAAATATTCTATATCATCAATATTTGGCAAAGGATACTTGTCGTTGATGCTTCATTCATTCACTTATCCGATTTTTTAGATACAACGAGGTCTTCAGTCTTCAGTCTATTATTTTTTTTCGACATAAAAAGCTTATACATTTTAGTCGCACAATTTATGATATAGAAATTCAATATACAAAAATATCTTTCTGCTATTACAAAATTTTACATTTTTCTTTAAAGATTACAGCTCAAAAATATTTAAAAAACAAAGGAACAAACGAATAAAACCTTTATGTAAAAAAAAATAATAACAATTGGTGATTATAACAATTAAATAAATAAATAATTCATTTTAATAATAAATAAATTTATTAAATTAAAAATAAATAAATAAATAATTAAATAAATAAATAAATAAAAATAATTAATAAATTAATAAATAAAGAAAAGGAAAAATAACGCAAAAGAAGCAAAGAACTAAACACTACCATGTTTCACTAATTGAGTTTCTTATGATTATCATGTAAAAAAACATTACTAGCAAAAGATTCTTTTAATTTATGAGTTCTTTCAGAAATCATCCCAAAATTTGGGATGACTCCTGATATGCAGGACTCTAATGGAGTAGGAAAGAGGTAGATTAAGCATCATCTTAAGAATTTTGTTCTGTGTACGTTTTTTTCATGACATATTTCACAATCTCCCCAAACCTGGCATCCATAAAGCAGAACTGCCTGAAATATTATTGTTTATTATTGTATCATTTTGTTTTCAAAATTTAAAATTCGATCTTCTGTTAATAGAAGGATACAACGTTTTTATTCCAATTTGAATTTTTCTACTGGTTTGTGCAAAGTGTTCCTTGAATGTTAATCTTTTATTCAAATAGATTCCCAAATATTTCACATGTAATTCCCATTGTATTATTTGACCTCTCACTCTAAGAGGGTTACACGAAAGAAAACAAGATTTTCTTTTTCGAGTAAAAAAGATTGCTTGAAACTTACTTGTGTTGACTTTAATGTTCCATTTCGTGTAATAATGTAACAATATTTCTATCGCATTTTGTAAATTTGTCTCAATGTTGAGACCAAGTCTATGCGAAGAAAATATTGCCACATCATCAGCATAGACTGCGTGTTTACATAACGGAAGCTCAGGGAAATCGGATGTTAAGATATTATGAAAAATCGGACCAAAAACTGAACCTTGTGATACGCCTGATTAACTTTGTTTGAGTTCAGAAGGACAATTAATAACACGGACAATAAAACTTCTATTACTTTGTACAATTTTGACGATATATACAGGGAAACCAAACGAAAGCATTTTGTGTATTAGTCCATCGTGCCAGACTAAATCGAATGCCTTTTCGATGACCAAAAGGACTAAACCGGTTGATTCACAAATAAGTCCTTTATTCTTAATGTACTGGCAAATTCTGTTTGCTTGATGCAACGTGCTATGCTGATTTCTAAAACCAAATCGTTCATTGGGAAGAATACATTGGCTCTCAATGAATGATAACAGTTTGTTTTTGAGGACCTTTTCCAGATCCTTGGATCTTCCAATTGGTTACACGGTTTGGAAATAGGAATCACTTTAGCCATTTTCCAACTATCCGTAAAGTATTGTAATTTTAGGCACGAAAAAAGTAAAAAATTTTATTGCTGACATCGGCAATTTTTTTAAATAAATATTTTATATACCGTCAATGCCTTTGCTTTTCCTAATTTTTAAGCTTTTTAGAACATCTTTAACATTTTTCAGAGAAACGAGGTGTTTTCAAAAGTAAGGTGACTTTTAAAATTCCACGGGCAACGTACGATTATCGTACATGACTCCAACATATGTTCACAGTTTCAAGTGTAAAGCATACTTAGTTAGTTTTTGACGTATAGAAAGCTTAGACGTTTTTGACTTTGTTTCAATACGGAATATTTGCGAGAAACAATACGAAAAAAACGTACGGAATCGTGGAAAAACAATTCATGGTTTTGCACTACGATAATGCACCTACTGATTCGTTGTTGCTTGTAAGAGATTATTTGGTAAAAAAACAACCCGAAAATCATGCCTCAGTCACAATATTCATTCTTTTTCCTGTTCCCAAAGCTGAAGAGACCTATGAAAGGACGGAGATTTGTAACGATTGAGGAAATGGAAACGACATCGCTGAAGAGCTAAATTCTATACCAAAAAGTTCTTATGAGAAGTGCTTTGAGGAATAGAAAAAAGGGTTGGCACAAGTGTACTATATCTGAGTGGGATTACTTTGAAGGAGACATTTATGTTGATATATAAATAAATATTTTTTACAAAAATATTAAGACACCTTACTTTTTGAACACACCTCGTATTTGCTTCTTCTTTTTCTTATTATGCCTTGTCTTTGTAAGTTTTTTATTTGATTTCGAACTTCTTCATTGTATTTTGGAGGAAGCCGATAAATCTGGGAATTGATAAGTTGATTTGTGGCTGTTTGGATTTCATGAACTATTGTCTTTGAGTTTTTTTTTTTTCTACAGAATTTAAATGATTAACTTTTCTTTCAAATGTGAACATTTTATCAAACATGACTTATGAAGAAAAATATATTCTAATATTATTTCCTAACTCAATAAGTTGATCTTCTGTGTTAATATTTATCACGTTTTAAATAAAAAGTCGTTTTCTTGTAACAGATTATATGATTTATTGAAATCTACTAAAAGCCGTTTAAATTTTGCGTAACTGGGTTAATAAAACTCGGACTGACATTGCGCAGCATCTTTTTTATATGACGTATCGAACACTTCATTCAAAGTACTGACTATGATTTTATTATTTTCATATACAGTCAAATTAATTTTTGAAAAGCTTTTACTCTTCATAATGCTAATAGTTACTACTTTTTATTGAGCAAAAACAAAGTTACAATTAAATTGATAATTAATATGAAATTGCTTAGTTCTACCAGAGATACGAGTATGGTTTTGCTATAGACGTGTAAATTATTTAGTGTGATAGTACTATTCGTTGATATTTTATTTTCAGTTTGAAGGTATTGTTTAGAACTTTGATGATATTTATTTTTATAACCATAATTGTTTTCCTGATTATGTTTAAGGAGTAAAAATATATCGAATTGTCTTAGTCTTGGCCTATTAAGTCATATATTATAGAAATAACTTCGCAAATTAATTTTTTTTATAATATTAGGTATAAGCCAAAGTACCTGAAACTAATTGTTTAATTCTTTGTTAAAGTAATGCACATAAAACTTCTTGCATATAAGTATCATTTTCAAATAATAGTGCTACGCACTCCGTTATATTATCAATTAAATAATTTACTTGATCACACAAATCACTGATACTACTTACTCTCATATCCATAATATCTCTGCTTATAGTCATCTGGTCTTTAAAATTCCTATAGTGTAGCTTCAATCTTCCCACGCAATTAGCCTAATGGTCCAGTCGCGAATTTCTGAAATAGTTTTTTTTTACTAAACCGTTTATTTTAAGATCTTAGACTATATTAAGCCCCTCGTTTTCGTTTCCAGGGTAGTTTTTCATAATTCTTTTTACAGAGTCGAAAAATGATGGTTAGTATCTCAGTTTTTTAATACACTCATAATACCTCAGCAAGTGTTAAGTTTTTTGGAAAATGGAATAGAGAGAGAAAGAAAAATGTTTGAGCTCAGTGGTTATATCGCTCCATGGGTGGCATTCAACATATAATGAGAAGACTAAATTAAATCGGCTTGTTGTTGATTTCTAGTCAACTACTCATCTTACTCGATTTTTGTTAACTGCAAAAAAAAGAATGTCTTTCGGGCGAAGCTCGGTTTCAAACACCGAACTTCCCCCGCTTTGGAAGCCAGTCTACTACTACTTGAGATACGGCCACCCACTGTATCACCTGAATCTTCTGTAAAATCATGAACATTTGTAACATCTCTTTGAATTCGTAATTTAAGGTCTTAAACAGACACTGTTAAATATTTCTCACTGGTTAATCCATGCTCAAATTTGTATGACCATTACAAGGAAATTTTTGTGTTAATCCAGATTAATTAATCATTTCTGTTCTAACGAATAATGACTGTTTCATTTCGTTCCACTCTATATATGTATTTTAGAAACTACAGTTACTAAAATATTTAAATGCGCATTTCTTTTTTTTTTTTTGTTTTTTTTTTTCTTTCCTTTGTTTGCTTGTTTAGTTCGTGTTGTGTCTACAATTACGTATTAATTTTGTTTGCTTAATCTTCGCTTCAGCACTGTTATGGTAGTAGGAATTGCATGAAACAACTCATTAATGGATTATATCGGTTTTATTTTTATTTCTTAACGAAATTTCACAAAATTGAGAGACTCCAAAATTCTTTCATCTTGTAAATTAAACTAGCTTATTCTAAAACCTCTAAGTTACAGTTGTTTTAGTGATAACAAAAAAAGTGTGAAAACATTCATAAACAATATATATGTATGTATAAGGTTTTCTCATAACGACTTGACAAGTTTTTTTTAAATAAAAGGCAAACCATTTGAGATATTTTTAAAAACTTTATTATTGGCTTAAGGTACAATAAAACATTTATGAATGGAACTCGACTTCGTTCATATGGCCACCGCGGGCACGTGTGCAGCGGTCGATTCTTTGGACCCAATTTTCAACGACCCGGCCACACATTTCGGCCGATACGGCCGCTATTTCGCCTTCAATGTTGGCTCTGAGCTCTTCCAACGTCGTCGGCGTGTTGGCATAAGCCAATGGCTTAACGTAGCACCACAGAAAATAGTCAAGCGGCGTTAAATCGCACGAACGAGGCGCCCAATCAACTGGCCCAAGTCATGAGATAACACGGTCACCATACTTACTCTTCAATAAATCGATTGTAGCTTGTGCTGTGTGGCTTGTGGCACCATCCTGTTGAAACCACATGTCGTCCAAGCCCATATCTTCCAATTCGGGCCAAAAATAATCGGTCATCATGGCGCGATAACGCTGACCATTCACAGTAACATGACGATCGTTATCGTCGACGAAAAAATACGGCCCAATAACGCCGCAGGCATGCAAACCGCACCAAACAGTTATTTTAGTGGATGAAGTGGTGATTCATGAAGCACATGTGGGTTTTCACCCGACCAATAACGCATATTCTGCTTATTGACGAACCCATTGAGCCAAAAATGAGCTTCGTCACTAAAAATGATTTTGCGACTCCAAATATCTGTAGAAAATTTTTATAATTTAATTCAAATTTGTCAAATCCCTATTGGAAAACCCTATATATTTCGGGCGTTTCTAATTAGTTGACAGGAGCTTTATGTACCTACATATTAATGACTAATCAAGTTAGCTCTAACTTTTTTTAACGCAACCGAAATAAATTTCTGATTAACCTAATAATTTTTTTTTGAAAATATATTGTGACAATTTTTCAAACAAGCAGAATTTCTAAAATATTTTCAAAACAATATATAATATTGGGTCTATAACTTTCG
The DNA here is from genome assembly GCA_907269105.1 of Volucella inanis. Taxonomy (NCBI): domain Eukaryota; kingdom Metazoa; phylum Arthropoda; class Insecta; order Diptera; family Syrphidae; genus Volucella; species Volucella inanis. Next base: position 70,898,728 of record OU026154.1, on the reverse strand, counting down.
TGCGGTTTTCTAAGAAATGGCCTAACTTGTATTATTCCATTGGAACATGCGTTGGAAAGCTACTGTCATTGTACGTCATTTCAGTATATGTCATTCATTTGAAGCGTAAAAAACAATAATTTTTTTTCACTCAAATATGTCGAACTTTGTGCCTGAAAAAGTGTTTTTGCGGGGAGCTTTCTTCATTACTTTAATATGAAGAAAACTGCTGCCGAAAGTCATCGTATTTTGGTGGAAGTTTATGGTTAACTTGCGCTAGCTGAGCGAACGTGCCAAAAGTGGTTTGCACAAGAAGAGCTCGCAGAATCTTTGGGTGTCACTCAAGCAGCCATTTCAAAACGTTTAAAAGCAACTGGATATATTCAAAAGCAAGGAAATTGGGTTCCACATGAACTCAAGGCGAGAGACGTCGAAATTCGGTTTTGCATGTCCGAAATGCTACTGGAACGCCACAATAGGAAGTCATTTTTGTATCTGAACGTTACTGGTGATGAAAAATGTATCCATTACGACAACCCCAAGCGCAAAAAATTATATGTAAAACCCGGGCAACCAGCCAAATCAACGGGAAAGCCGAATATCCATGGCTCGAAGGTAATTCTCTGTATTTGGTCGGATCAGATGGGTGTACTGTATTATGGTTTCACATCAATGGACAATGCTACCGAACACAATTAATCCGTTTGAAGAGAGCAGTAGCCGAAACGCCCGGAATATGCGACCAGACACGAGGCAATAATTTTCCATCATGACAACGCTCTGCCCCACGTTGCTATTCCGGTTAAGAACTATTTGGAAAACAGTGGATGGGAAGTCTTACCTCACCCACCCGCCTTATAGCCCATACCTAGCCCCTTCTGACTACCATTTGTTCCCGTCGATGCAGAACGCCCTTACTGAAATACGGTTCACATCAGAGCAGAATATCAAAAATTGGCTTGATTCATTCTTGGCTGCCAAGCCGGCGCAGTCCTTTTGGGATGGGATCCACAAATTGCCAGAAAGTTGGGAAAAGGTCATAGCTGCAGATGGGCAATACTTTGAATAATATTATTGTACATGTTTTTCTTAAATAAACGTTCAAATTTTGAAAAAAAACCGCACGAATTAAATTACATACTCGATACATACATATACGTATGTATGTACGATATAAATAAACAAAATAATAGAGATCAAAAATAGAAAGCTAATTGCAAAAAAAAAAAAAAAACATTTACCATTCCTATAAACAATAAGGATTATTATTTAATACAATGAACACCAAAGATCACAAAATTATTGAATGGCATCCTACATAATCGTACTTAGATAAACTTCACCACTGGTTTCTGGGGGTTATTTTTCTAACATCGCCACTTTACAGTAACCACGTTTGTCGTTTATACGTGCGACTATATCGCTTACGCCTTCAAGGTTCGTGGTTAACATATTAAATCCTCTGTGTTTGTAGAAATTCGGTTATCACATCAAAGTAGTAGACAATTTATTTTTCTCTGAGAATGAAACATATTCATTACAAGTATTCTATGGAAGGACTTATTTTTATTTCTGACACATGGAGCAACTTAACTTTTAAAATATATGCCTAAATAGTATTGAAAAATATCTTAATACATCAAGTAATGTAATATTGAGTCCATTCTTAGTTGAAACGTTAGCTCGAAATGGTTAAAGATGGCAAATTTAAACATGAGAGTAAGTCAAGTGTCATAAATAGATTCTCACGAAAAAGGCATCAATTTTATTTCAGTGGCATTCAACTTTGGCGATTTTATTAAAAACTGGTAAAATAAATAGGACATATGAGTAATTACCCTTTTGCGTGGTTCATAGTCTTTTGTGAACTTACAATGCTAAACATCCGTAGGTTCCTTGTAAAATTCAATACAGAGATTATTTACCCCTGTTTAAGAATATGTCGTTAAATGTTGGTTGAATTGAAATAGAAGCCTCACTGGCAAAAAAATATATGGTATTTCTACAATACATTTCTGTATGTATACTTTTGTGAACAATATCATACATACGTATGTATTATATATACATCTTCATTTTAAGCGCTGTGCCTGCAAAAATAGGTAAAGTGTGAATACATTTGAGAAGTCATTTATAATATATTCGTTTTTCTAGCGAAGAAGATAAATAAACACTAGAGAAATGCTGCTATCAACATATGAATTAAATTTAAATCTAATAAATCTTATATCTTATTGCTTCATTTATGATATTTAGATATCCTAGCGAGCTCAGGTGACGCAACTGTGATCGAATATTTTACGAAAAATGTTTCTCTCGAAATAATAATAAATAAAGTTGATATCTTGCTTTCTAAGCCCGTTTCTTGTCATTTTTTTCACATGCTAATTTTTGGCTTTGAGGTCACTTTTCTCCAGAAAATTCCTCATAATCGTAACATTTTACTTTTTTTTTCTTATGAACGTAACAATAATAAAAAAATCATTAACAACAGAAAAACACAGAAAAACCCATTGATTTTATGATACTTGGCCGAAAATTGTTAATAACAATCAACTATGACGTATAGAAAAAAAAACTTATGGTACTTATGGTATTTAGACAACATATTTTTAAAGATCTAATTCAAATTTGAAGTAGATGGATTGAAAGTTGTTCAAGTTATGGGTGCGGCTAATATAAAAAATGCAGCTTTGAGATAAACGCGTTTAAAATTTTAAGTTATATCGATGTCTACCTGGCGGCCTTTTACTACACTTTGAAAAATAAGTACTTTGGCCATAATCTTTTGGAATATCATTTCCAAAAACCTAAGGAACCATTGAAAGCAATAAAAAAATCGATTTTTTGAAAATCCTGGAGTGGCCTAGCCCCATAAAAAAGTTACATGACAGCACGTTATCTTATCTCAAACCTTTTTTGACAACAAAGTTCTCGGTTAAGTTTGAAGGAGCAATGAGAATTCTCTATCGTTATTCTGCACAGACGGACGAGTTTGGCAAAGATGCCAAAACCAAACATAACTCTATATAAATCGCCTCTATGAATGCTTTCATATCAGTTTAAAAATTTGGACAATTATGCATATTTCTGACCTGAAACTACACTAATATGGGCTAATTATTATGAAAAATGGTTGCAAACGATCACACAATGTGGCTGATAAGATCTTATAGGGAATGTTGGGAAGACTTATACCCCTCTAGTTGGCGCAGTTGGAAGGGTCGCCATTCTTGTGAATTGGGCAAATAATGCCGAGATTCCATAAATCAGGTATACACGCTTTTAATTAGATCTGAGAAATGAGTTGGTGTATACTCTGTACGAACTCATTTCCAGCAATTTTGAATACTTCGACTTGTAAGCTATCAGGTCCAGCAGATTTATTGGATTTAAGCTTAGATATTACTATCCCTACTACGTTGGGCTATACAAGGCCAAAATATGTACCGTAAATTAGAGGAAATAACTTGCATTCCTTTGGAGAGTATCAAATTTTACGATAATCTCGGTGAAATATGTAAATACTTCGAGATCAATTTCAAACGAGTTTAAGGCTCTTGAAAGCTTTACAGCAAATGACTTGGAAAAAAATTATTTAGTGTGTGTAGTTGGATGGAGTCTATATTAACACTAACTTTGCCTGCGGCTTCGTTTGCATGAACCAAAGAAATTAATTTTTGAATTGTGCATTTATTTGTTTTTTTTTTATTAAAAACATGCTTTTAAGGTTTCAGTGAACAATGGTTCACTCATCGAGATAATCTTTTTGTAAGTATTTGTCATTTTTGCATACATTTTCATTTTTACTATTTCCCATGTTTTATATTTTAACTAAACTTGTCAGAGAGGCTTTATGAAAAATTAAAATAAATGCAAAAATTAACTCACTTTGAATTCCAGATTACAGATCACGTTGGTCTCGGTGCTAAACAAGCTCGATCAGTAACTAGCTATCTTCAGCACTACGAGTTGGTCCAGGTTAATTTCCAATAAGTAACGAACTATCTACCTAACACGTTACCTTTCGTTTTTCCCTTTTGATGACAACACTTTTTTATTTTATTTATTTTTTTAATTTACTGTCAGATAAACTGTTACTGCTTCCGTCCCAATATTCCTTATACAGGACCAATCATACGATACTAGAATTCTATTTATGGATTTTAAATTTTGCAGATAATCTTCTGCGTGCTTAATATTAGAATAAGACCGCATTTCAGGAAATCTCAGTTTCTGTAGATTTGTTTGCATATTGCTATTCTACATGATGAGTTCTACAGTACGTTCATCGTCCTCGGGGTATAGCAGGCTACAATAACGGTTTTCCCAAATTTACAGCACTACCTGCGAGACTACTACGATGTTCCTGAATTGTTTAAATTTTATTACGGAAATAAATCACCTCCCAGACACAGAACTTTTAAGAATAGCTTTGCGATGCCTTGTTTTGACTTCTATTGCAATGTCTTTCAAAAAAGAGACAAATGGGGTAACCTCGTAATTAAGCGTACTTTAATTACTTCAAAGTAATGTTTTAAAAGCTTACAATTCATAAATAATCATAATTTTTTTTCGGAAAAATATCTTCTTAACCCCCACTTAACCCCTTGAAAAGTGTTCCTAACATTTACAAATAAAAAAGTCAGGTCATTTCATCTAAAATCTGTAGTTTCCAAAACACGACCCAACTTATTTGCATAATCAGTTTGCAGCTTTTAACTTTAAATATGTTCGACGATGAACTTTACGTCACAAGTATACTCAGACATGGTCTATGTCTATGTCTATGTCTGCACATGATGTCTATGATAACGATAACGTTGAACGAGCAAGATTATAAGGTCTGATTCAATACCCTAATAGAGCTGCCCCAAATGGAACGTTGAAGAAAACAGGAAGAAGCCAGACTTAGATCTGGAGAATTCTACATTCTACGATTCCTATTTCACCAGGAATGGAGTCGCTAATTTCTACAATTTATGTAGCCCAACTCCATAAATCGCAAAGCTTTTCAGCATAAGTTCAATATCAATATGTTAGCAATCATATTGGGTAACAACCCGATAGTCCGTTTTCCCGAAAAGCTTAATTCGAATCTCTATCTCAAATCAAATTACCAAAGCTATAAAGTTATATACCATTGCAACAAATAGCAGCCATTGTGTACCAGCTGAGAGTGGTTGGATCGTGTGGGTGTCGATAGGAAGGGATGAACATATTATGTGGCCTTCAAGGCCTCCGAGCTTCATCCCAATGGATTTTTATTAATGGCAACGAATGAGGGACATTGTTTTTTCATCAGAAATAATAGCATGGCTGCCTTGGAGCATAGGGTTAAAGGCGCAGCCGCGAAAGTCCGAGAAGAATTGGAAAGAATTGACATTTTTAGACCTTTTAAAGACTACCTCTGGCGTGCATACAAAGTTAAAGTTTATACTTTGAACGATTGATATGAGACAAGCTTTGATGAGAAAAATAAAAATGTGTAATCAATATTTGCATTTTTTTTTTTCTAAATCTTTTAAAAATTTTTAATTGAGTGTTTTACTTGTTTCAATAAGTTGAGTCGTGTTTTGAAAACTACTGAATTGAGATGAAATGACCTGACGTTTTTATTTTTAAGTATTGTATTAGGTACACGTTTCAAAGTTGCAAAAATCGTGTTTAATAAAACAAAGTCATTTTCCATCACACTTGTCAGAACTTCTTTAGGTCCACTTCTATAGGTCTTGACGGATATCGTCTTTGAGAGTTTCCAGAGTCTAAGGCTTGTTAATATAGATTCGTGACTTTAAAAAACTCCACAAAAAGAAGTTTGGAACAGTAAAATCAGGTGATCTTCGCGGCGAGTGCAAATCGCCAAAACAAGAGGTTAGGCGACCCGGAAATGCAGCTCTAAGAATTTCTCTATCCTGTTAGAATCACATGTGCTCCAGTTTCAATTCATCAAATTAAGGAAGGAGAAAGTTGTTGAACATGGCTGTGTAGCGCTTGCCGCCCAAAGTAGTCGTTTGGCCCGTGACGTTTTTGAAAAAATAAGGCCCGATAACACTTCCAGCGTAGACAGCACATTGTACAATAACTTTGGGCGGGTGTATTGGCTCTTTGTGGGTTATACGCAGATTTTTCGGTACCCCAAAAGTGATTATTGCTCGTTTTCACATATCCACAGGGATGGAAATGGGAACCGTCACTCATGATGATTTTCGATGAAAAGGTGTCTTCCTCGTGGTCGAGATTCAGGATGGCTTGAGCGTAGGTTACACTTTCTTAGAAAACTTTTTACAGTCTTTCACCAAAATTCTCTGTAAAGGCCGCCGATTGATGCCCAATTACGTGGCAGGTCATCTGGTCGTTACTCCAGAATAGGCTCCTTCGGGCCGGCCACATCTGGCAGGATCTCGTGTTGTCCCATACTCTTCTAGGCTAGCAGCTAAATGTCATAGTGTCTGCCCCATTGGTGTTAGTAGACCGGGAAATCTGCCCCGAAATTCACGCTGCGCCAACACCACCTAAGAATTATTGCTCAAGAAAGTCGTAACAATTATTCCGCGTTCTTTAGGAGTATAGCGGTTCATATCTTCTTAACATGTATGTTGTATTTGCTTACTTCACATACCATATGTTAAAATAGAATTGGCATTTGCCGCCATTGAAAAAATTATAGCATCTTCCTATAGGGTGACGACCACCAATATCAGAGAACCTTGTGATGAAGCAGGATTTTATAGTGCGCGCAAACTGCGCAGCTATAGGATATCCTTTATAGTCTATAGACCCACCCAAGCTCTGTCCTGTTCGCTTTGATTTTTAATCTATTTAACTTCTTACATACGAGTAATTTCAATCTTTATATCTCATAAAATACATTTTTAAGGGGACCAAATAAAATTGTTGACTTCTTTTTGATTCGTACAATGGATGACCTTTGATGTAAGTGTGGTGTGTAGTTAAAGAATCCACATTGAAAACTTTTAATATATCATACATTTTGGAAGAGGGTTTTCTAATTTGTAGGCGATTGTTTACTTGCAAATGTTAGGCTACAGATAATTTGCTATACTTTTTATGTAATTTAATAGGCCACAAGGTCCATTGTGATGAATCTGTCAACTTTTTTTCCTGAAACTAATCTGAGCTTCTAATGAAGTGTGGGAAATTCTTAGCATCTATATTGTTTAGTTTGCTTCAGTTGTTGTAGAAGAAAGCTCGTAAGTAGAGTTTTCTTTGAGAGAGAGCTGAATATGTACAGAATAGATAGTCAAACAGTGTAGCTGAAGTTCGTTCTTCTAATAATATCCAGTTTAAGTTTGCACATAGCGATTGGTAGGCCGATGATAACTTTTTCAGGTTGAGTCAAATTTTGCCGAGTTTGACGACTTTTCAAATCCTCGGAATATCTCTGTGCCCCGGCATTTAACATAAGTGGATGTTGAACTGATCTGCAATCTATCCGGGAAATGATTGGCAGTCATGAGCGGTTTTAGAATTTTGTGAAATTTAATTTAGGGATTTAATAGCGGATTTTTTATCCGAAAATATGTTGATATCTTTTGCAGATATCACTTTTTTTTGAAACAGGACAGGAGTTCTTTAATCAACAAATTTTTCATCTGGAACACTCTACAATGATTTGGCATCCGCTTGCCAGTCTAAGGTAAAATTTATCTGCGAAAACACCGAAACCAAGGCCGTCAGTCTTTGAACTGTCTGTGAAGAAATGAATTCAATGAAAATATCTTCCTACCAGAAAGTCCTAGACGGGATGATGTACGTGAAAGTCTTGGTCAACTTAATGTTGGGGCATAATATAATCGATATTCTTTTGAAGTATTCTTAATGTATTAACAATATTAGCATGGCTAAATAGTTTATTTTTCCACCGCGTAATCACTTTAAGGCAAATCGTTGCTTTAGTCTGTCTTTATAGTTTTGATATGACGTGTTTGCCTTTTGGTACGGTTTCCAATTCCTTTTACTTTAATTGAGAGCTCTCTTTGTTTTTTATTTTCAATAAATAGTGCTTTTTTTCTTATTTCAAAAACGTAAGGCATGGGAAACTGCTGACTCTCCCATAAAATAGATTATGCCTGTTGGCACACAACACCAATCAAATAGTTCTTGTCTTACCTCCAGTGGTGTTCCCAGGAAACTAATGAGTACAAATAAATCCTTCAAACTGGAATGGTATGAGTATTCTCGAGCGGTGCTAATAATACAGGTCTATGCTGTCAGATGGGACACAACTCCATACGGAAGAGATTAAAAAGATGAGACAAATCAACTAATAGCCTCGGATAATAACGGATTCACTGTTGACGTCCCTTGCAAACGTTTAACAGACAACGACCTACGGACCTAAATACGGAATGTTCAGAACCTTAACAGGCCACGTTCGGCCAAATAATTACCAATTAACAGAGTTCCTTGACCGCGTATCCCAAAATCTCTCAACAATATCCTGATGTTCTGGGATTCACCCGACCACCACCAACAGATTCGTGGTTTGATGAAGAATACCGAAAAGCCCATGCAACTATATAAAAAGCGTACAAAGTAGCGCTGCAACGAAGGATAATGTTCGCTAATGAGCTTTACGAGCAAGAAGAATAGAAGAGCATCGGCTCCTGCAGAAGAAAACGAGGTCGAGAAACGCGTGATCGAAGACATTGAGGGTTTGTACTCCAGCAAAAACGTAAGGTAATTTTACAAATAAAAATAACAATTTAAGCCAAGAAGACCGTAGACAAATTTGTAGAGATTAAAAAGGAAACATTGTATCATAGTAGAGTCATAATCGGTGCTGATAATATGGAAAAACCATGCAGAATGTATAATGGCGACAAAGTCCAACATCCCGCTGTTGGGCAGAATAAATCATTCAACTTAGACGATGATAGATAGAAGTCCCGTCCACCTGACCAAAACGAATTAGGGATAGCAATATTTAAGACCAACAAAACTGATGGACCAGCCGAAGTATTCCAGCTTGCTAGAAGTAACTTTGTGGAGACAACAACTCAATTATCAGATCTGGTCGGAAGAGTATATCCCTGATAGATGGCATCGACACAAAAACAGAAATCCCCCTAACTGCGCCAACTATAGAGGTTTAAGTCTCCTCTACATCGTATAAAAGTCTTATCTGCTATATTGTGTTAGATGATATTTTATTATGATGATTTAAGATACAAATAAAAATATTAAAACGTTAACCCTATACAGTCCAATGTTCCCAATAGGAAACCTGGACTAAACTTTTTTTTTTTTTTGTTACATAAGAGTATTTTTCTCAATTTTTTTTTATGTGTCATAACAATATAAAAATTGTTTTGCGACCTTGTAGTATTTTGTAACAATTACTGAAAAATAGCAAATTTTTACTGTTTGGATTTTAAAAATTAACTTTAAGTTTTAGTGCTTTTATACCAAAATTTTGTTTTGTCGATTTTTCCTATGATCAGGTATAGTCCAAAATAACTGCAAAAAAATATTAGGAATATGCATAAATTTGAAAATGAAATATAGCTATTTCATTGCTAATGTTCCCAATTAGGAACAATGGCCTGTTCTGGGTGCTTCATGGATGTTTTTATGTTTTCACCGTTCTTAGAATACCTATAAATTCCACGTAAAAAAAACATTTTTTGAATAATTAGATACAAATCAAATATAACACATATTTTGAATAAATTTCTAAGAACTAATTATAGAGAATCATCGTGATTGGCGAGGCATCCCATAAAATGTAGACACACACATAAGATTTGAGTCAATTCTGTGTGATTCAAAACGTTATTCTCCTAGTTACTTTTTAAATAAATATATTTATTTTAGTGACTTTTTTTCAATAAAACTTTTTTTTTTTTGAGCAGTTGATTTTTTTGTATGACCCCCATAAATGGCCAATGGGGAACATCAAAAATCTAGTAAAAGATAAAAATTTTTGACAAACTTGTCAATAACATATCTTAATTAAAGAATAAGAAACGGAGTTCTGCACAAATAATTACGAAAAGTTAACGGGATTATAGTTTGAACTACTATATAAAGGATTAAAGACATTTATCTTACGACAAGTTGTTCAGCGATTGTATTAACACAATTAAATTATTTGTCTTAAGTAAAACGAAAAATATGTATGAATAGTCAAATAAAGCTCCAATCACTTATTTACAAAATTTGATCCTTATCTTACAATAATATGTCTTCTGTTGTAATTCGAAAATGAAAACAAGAAAAAAATGCATTGTGTGTTAATGCTGCAGTCTTGATAATATCCCGATAAGGGAATTTAATGCATTCCACTTGAAAGTCAAATTTGTAAACGTCATTAATTGAAATGATTTTCATTCATATTGGTATGGTAGTTGTTATTAATGTGCATATTAACTTTAGTTATATAGGGTTTTCCAATAAGGACTTGACTACTTTAAATTTAATTTGTGAACGCACTCTTTCACTAATCATCAAACTGTCACTGTCAATTTATTCAGTAAGCTCATTTTCATCATGATAAAGTACACTAACGATCTACGTTCTCCGATTGGGTTATAGAGAAGATACGCTGGGATGATTAATTTCATCGCAAAATCATCTTCAGTAACGAAGCCTCAATGGGTTAGTCAATAAGCAAAATATGCGTTATTGGCCAGGTTATAACCCACATGTGCTTCATGAATCACCACTTTATCTACAAAAATTAACTGTTTGGTGCGGTTTGCATGCCGGCGGCGTTATTGGGCCATATTTTTTTGTCGACGATAACGATCGTCATGTTACTGTGAATGTTCGGCGTTATCGCGCCATGATCACCGATAATTTTTGGCCCGAATTTGAAGATATGGACTTGGACGACATGTGGTCTCAACAGGATGGTGCCACAAGCCACACAGCACAAGCTACAATCGATTTATTGAAGAGTAAGTCTGGTGAGCGAGTTATCTCAAGACATGGGCCAGTCGATTGGCCGCCTCGTTCATGTGATTTAACGCCGCTTGACTATTTTTTGTGGGGCTACGTTAAGTCGTTGGTTTTTGCCAACACGCCGAGCTCAGAGCCAACATTGAACGCGAAATAGCAGCCGTTTCGGCCGAAATGTGTGGCCGAGTCGTTGAAAATTGGGTCCAAAGAATCGACCGCTGCAAACGTGCCCGCGGTGGCCATATGAACGAAGTCGAGTTTCATTCATAAATGTTTTGATTGTACTTCAAGCCAATAATTAAGTTTCTGAAATATCTTAAATAGTTTGCCTTTATTTAAAAAAAAAGTTGTCAATATCTTCCAACTCGGGCCAAAAATAATCGGTGATCGTAACGTGACGATCGTTACCGTCGACGAAAAAATATGGCCCACTTACGCCGCCGGCATGCAAATTGCCCCAAACATTTATTTTTTGTGGATGAAGTGGTGATTCATGAAGCACATGTGGGTTTTCACCCGACCAATAACGCATATTTTGCTTATTGACGAACCCATTAAGCCAAAAATGAGCTTCGTCTCTGAAGATGATTTTGCGACTCCGAATATCTGTAGAAAATTTTTATAATTTGCATACATTGCTCGCTAGTGTACTTTACCATGATGAAAATGTTGAATTTACTGAATATATTGAGTGACAGTTTGATGATTAGTGAAAGAGTGCGTTCACAAATCAAATTCAAAGTTGTCAAGTCCCTATTGGAAAACCCTATATATATGTACCTATTTCGGGCGTTTCTAATTAGTTGACAGGAGCTTTATGTACCTACAAATTAATGACTAATCAAGTTAGCTCTAACTTTTTTTAACGCAACCGCAATAAATTTCTGAATAACCTAATAATTTTTTTTTTTTTTTTTTTGAAAATATTGGGTCTATAACGTGCGGTTGGCTAAGAGATGGCGTAACTTGTATTATTCCATTGGAACATGCTTTGGAAAGCTACTGTCATCTTACGTCATTTCAGTATATGTCATTCATTTGAAGCGTAAACAACAATAATTTTTTTTTCACTCAAATATGTCGAACTTTGTGCCTGAAAAATTGTTTTTGCTGATAGTTCTTCTTCATTATTTTAACATGAAGAAAACTGCTGCTGAAAGTCATCGTATTTTGGTGGAAGTTTATGGTATACATGCGCTAGCTGAGCGAACGTGCCAAAAGTGGTTTGCACGATTTAAAAGTGGTGATTTTGGTTTGGAAGGCGATGAACGTCCTTGCCCCTTCTGACTACCATTTATTCCGGTCGATGCAGAACGCCCTCACTGAAATACGGTTCACATCAAAGCAGAATATCAAAAATTGGGTTGATTCATTCTTGGCTGCCAAGCCGGCGTAGTTCTTTTGGGATGGGATCCACAAATTGCCAGAAAGATGGGAAAAGGTCATAGCTTCAGATGAGTAATACTTTGAATAATACTACTGTACATGTTTCTCTTAAATAAACGTTTAAATTTTGAAAAAAAAAAAACCGCACGAATTAAAACATATACCCAATACGTACCCAACGCTTTCGCTCACATTGGTGATGTTTTGGTATACGAGCTGGCCGAGCATGCTGATATGAAATTTAACCCGGTACCGAACCAGTTTCTTCAAGACGGTTCATCAATGCGCGAATTCCGGACTCACTAGGGCGATTATGTTGACCGGAAAGTTCACGAATTTTACGATTTGTTACTTTTACAGATCGCCCATTTTCGTAATAAGAAATAATAATATTTGATAGGTTTCTTATTTCAACATAATTTTAAGTTATTATCAATAACAATGATGAATATAATTGGCCAAATAGATGTCATGCTCGGCGTATTTAGTAACGTAAGCGCGTTGCAATTAATATGTGGTAGCAGAGGTGAATAGGGGTTCTATGTGGCTTTCTATCCTTCTTAAGCTGAATTTATTTCCTTTAGGAGAAGAAGAAAGCTGTTCGTCGGTACTCGTCTATTGCTAGAAGGCAACAACATTTATTTTATTAAAGCTTATATTCTGAGTGGTAATATTTTTGGGCTAAATATATTTTGTAGGAAGTTGACAAGGCGCTGTCGTTTTACTCGTGTTTTAAAAGAGAGTCATTCCGATCTTTATTGATTGAAAGAGCTCAACTCAATCATGGTTTGGTTGCTCAGTAGAAAAGAATAACAGTTGCTTTCATTACACCCTGTTGAAAAGAAATGCCCGGTTCGACTTTGATGAATATATTTTGTTTGTATACCGGACTAATTATTTGACTGTATGATCCATTATGATACCAAAATATACATATGTGTATATAACAAAATACATAATCGTTTGATTAACAAACTTGGTGTGTATGCAAATTTATATGTCCTCCATTCATATCCATATGAAAAGAAGTTCTTTTCTTCTTTGTTTATTTTTTCTTAATTTTTTAGTGAGAAAAATTATACCTTAAATTATTTAATTCGCAGAAAGATTAAGATTTTGAGTGGGCTAATTGCGCAGCAATAAAGCAAAGTATTCCTGTAAGTGAAGCCCTAAAAACTCTATCCGGTTTGCACAAACAATCCAATTAAAGCTCCACAAGCCTACATTTTCAATTTGCTCGTAAGTAAAAAAAACACTTTTGGCATCCGAAAATTTAACATTGATGATGAACAAGACCCACTTTGGTCCACTTTATATTTCTGGTTCAGGAAATTATCCTGGTATTGATTGTTTTGATTTGGTTCTCATAATAGTAAAGTCTAATCTGTTTACTTTATAAACAAATATACCCTCCATATTTATAATTAAATTTTTTAGTGAAGCATATTAATACTGCTAAATTCCAGCTTGCATTTTATTTGTAACTATTCCCTTGTTTCTTATCGTGATCCAGTTAGCCATACAGACGTCTAATCAAGTCTAGTGCTGCCTACACAATCATAAAGTGTTTGCAACGTATACCGACTATCATCGTTATAGAAATCATAACTTGGAAAATCTTCAACTTTTTTTAAAATTTCACTAAAAAAGTATGCCAATCCTCGAAGTACTTGACGGGAGTAGATAACCGTTTTATTCCAATGAGAGGGCCTTTACGAACTCAAAATCAGTGTAAAAATACACACACTCATACACTATCGTGTCGCATCCTGGTATTGTTGTGTAAGGACGTATTTGTTTAACCGTCAGAATTTCCACGTGACATTTAGAAAGCTTCCCTTTCTCGATTTTCTAAAAAAAAGGATGAAATACGAAAAGTGGAAAATAAATAAATAAATGGAAGCATTGCACACGGATAAGCTGAATGGAATAACAAAGCTTCTGACTTTCCATTACATTTGCCATATGGCGGAGTTCATCGTCCAAAGGAATTTTGCGCAGCAGCAAAAAATATTCAAAGCTTCTCGTTGACAAGCTCATTCCCAGGACCTCGATTTTGATGGAGTATTCTCGTTTAGTTCAAACAAGGCCGTGAACTGTGAAGTAGTTCATATCGTATTTCCGCTTAGTAGAATTATTTAATTGCTTTCAAACAGCTGAAAGATGCAAAACAATATCTCCGTTTAATTAAGAAAAAACACAAACCGCTGTATCAATTTAAATGAAATAAGAAATTTTTTTGTCAAGAATCGGTACGAGACCTCCGCGCAAATCAAGCATTTCGTTAGAAAAGTTAAATATACATTAGTTTTTATACATAAATAAGAATCCAAAAAAAACGTTTTTAATAGTGTTCTAATAAAATATAGAGAGTATATACAAAAAAGTTTCCTCCGTTTTATCAAAATCGATGCGCGTACGTGATTTTGTCTAGTGTATAAAGTGTAATTAAATTTTCTTCTTTATGATTATATAGTGAAAATTCGTGCAAATATAATATTAAATTACAAAGACGTTTGTGATTATACCAAAGGATACTCTTTTTCTTGATCTCATTCTTCGCAGCTACGTTCATGTCATTGGATATTTACATGCGAATACGTATGTTCTAAACGTCAAATTTGGATTCGGAATGACGTAAGGATAATGATGTCGATATGTCTTTTTAAAAATACATATTAAGATTTCAAGTCAGAATAGAAACGTTTTTTGTGACTCTCCATACTGTAATCGATTTCATTTATATTCCTTTATCAGATTTTTATTCCAATTTCAATGGTTCTCGATTCTGACATATTTGACTTCTGAAAAAAGAGCGGGGGTGTAAACAAGTATAAATCGTCAGACTGGAATGCCAAAGCTTTCGCATCGTTTATTTCGTGTTTTGTTTTCGTTGGCAAAATAATTGCTTCTCATTATGATTGAATTTAGAGTGTTCACATGTATATATGTACGGAATTTTAAGTATTTTACAACCAATATTTGTCAAACATTTATGCTGTCACAAAAATATATAAATACAATCGAATTCATATTGAGGTTTTATTCCTAACCATATTATTTTATTACCCATAATTCAAATTATAATAAAAAAACAAAAAATAGTTTTTTTTTTCTTAAATAACATACATACATTTAAGAAAAGCATGAGACACTCCCAGAAATGTACTCGTTCTATTAATAATTAACAGGGACATGCTCGCGGAAGATAAATAATTTTGCATGTATGTACATATACAAAATATACAGCTAACAAGCTATAGTGCTTCCTTAGACAAAGAATGTTTTATTAAACACCACTTTGAAAATTAAATTGTTAATTCGCAGACATTTTAACTTAATTTTTCTGGGCTTAGGTTTGATTTTGTACTATGACAAAATAGTACGTCAAAGCATATTACACGGAATTATTCATTAGTGATATAGCCGTTAAAAATCATAATCACATTTTCTAAACATATAAAAAAAAATGTTAGTGCTTGTATGTGATTTGAAAATACATAGCTATCATTGAACAAATTATAACCTGCCTGCATATCTATCTTTTTCTGTGCTACATGCTACAAGACTTCGACTTCATTTCTATAGGATGCATTTTACTTTGAAGTAGAACACTTTATCCGTATTGATTAAGGCTGTTTTTTCAAGTATTATAAAAAAAAGGAAAGCACTTATAAATCAGTCGCTCGTCATGATGTCCATCCCAAACGAAGCGCTAGTCGTAATGCGGGTGACTCATCAGATCACGCCAAGAACTTTCTGATTAAGAGAATTCTTATCTTCATCCCAAAATACGGAAATTTTATTAAAATAGTTTAATTTTTAATTAAAAAAGTTAAAGAAAATTCGTAAAGTTTTTGATGTAATATATTCTTCTATTACAACTTAGCATATCAATCCGAAAACTAGGAAAATATTAATCAAATGTAGGCAATATAGCCTTTGTGATTTTCAATTTGATGTTCTGAACCGACAGGTTTTCATCGAATCGTTTCATATCAAATGACTTCTATTAATTTTGTAAAAGTTTTTTTTATTTTTTAAGAATAAATAAATTTCATGTTTTTTTTTTTTGAAAAACTGGATAAAAATCCAATAACCAATAAGAAGTGAAATAACGCAACATCTGACAAAAATTCAAATCTTTTGTACCATTGACACAGATTAACTTTTTTAAAAACTTTCCAAAAACATAAAAGATACTTTAAAACGTAAAAATATGACGAAATTTTTAATTTTAGTTTTCCTTATTAAGAAAGTTTTAATTTTATTTACTTATGATGGATTAAATTTTTTTAAACTATTTCACTAATACATACACAATCACAAATTCTGATTCAATTTTTTGATTTATACATTTGCATTCAAGTTAATAAGTGCTAAGTGAGCAACGCAACTAACACTTGTCATGTATCACGTCTTCTAATAAAAAAATAATAAAAACTAATTTGTTAGCTAGGTTTTTTAATGGCATAAGTCTTAGTTACATGGCTCATCAGGAAAACTTAGCTTATTGTTGTTAAGGATATCAGCCAAATTGAGAAAGATCTTTCTAACTCTGCCTTTGAAAACTGCTTATGTTAAAACTTCCCAATAAATTTCTATTTCTTCTCTCTAAAGTGTCAGAAAATATGAACTATATCCAACTGAAATCATATTCTTTCGAATCATTAAATTAGATAGATTTATTTCAAATCAAAGGCTTAGCAATTTATATGTTACTTTATGTTATCAGGCTGTCGGAGAACATTATGATATAACGTTTATATTTTTGTTTCATTAAAACCTCAAATGATTTATTAGGGTTATCACTCCCTTACTCGCAGACTCTCCCTATATTTATTCAATTCATATTGTTTTCTCCTTTTCATTTATAAACACACAAATACTCGTTTAATTATTTACTCATAAATCCAGATGTCATTACATTAGGTATTTTTTTTAAACACCAAAATAAAATATTTTTATATCTATGTACATCCGCAATTAAAAATGAATACATTTATGTACGCATGGCTGTTTTTTTTTTACTGCGGAAGAAAAACATTATAATCGTTCAAAGATTCCAAATTAAAATTTCAGTGATTTTTGATATAATCTTGTGCCGAGATACTCGTAATATATTTTAACCAGTGTACATTTATATGAACTATTTCTAATCATATGAGGGATTGTACTCATTCAATTTAATTTAATTTTTCATTTTATATGACAAGTAATTTCGTTATTTGATCTCAGAATACGAAACGTTTTTTCCATCTTAATTAAAACAAAAAGAAAGTACTCGTAAGGATAAATGCCAAATGTAAAACTTGAAATCCAATGACTATGTAATTTTGAAATTGTTTGCAACTTGTAGACTTCCAAGTTTCTTTGGATTATCAACTTTCAGAAGTATAAAAATCATCAAAATTGTTCAAGAATAACATTACTTTTTTTTTTAATCTAATTCATTATTACTATATACATATATGTATGGCTACCACTACTGTTCTTGACAAACACAATTTTATAGCTGTTCAAATTTCGGTCGCCCTTTTGAGAAAAGCTTACAAACTAATTGACAGGTCTAAATCAACTTTGTGCCAAGGTGTGATTTAGATAGATGTATGGTTTTGAGACGCAGTGCCATTCCATTTGATACCATACTAGGTGGAATGAAAAGTAAAGAGTAAGTAACCTCCTTGACCGCCAGAATGCGCTGCTACTGCAAAAAAGGTTATGGTGCCTTGAAGTCCGTTCATATTAAGGCAGACCTGCCAAATTTCAGTGCGATACTGTCTTTAGTTTTGTTTTGACAGCTGTTGACGTGTTGACGTGTTTGGCATCATGTTGAGTATGGACAAGAACGATTTTCGTTCTCTCATAAAACAAAAGGAAAGTTGGATAAATATTATGGGGCTAATGCTCCATCAGATTACACCGTCAAATATTGGTTTCGAGAGTTTCGTGGTGACCGCAACTCCACTACCGAACAAGTCCCCAGCAAATTGTTTTTGCAAGACAATGCACCGGCGTACAAGAGCATCGCAACCATGGCTAAAATCAATGACTTACGGCTCCAACTGCTGTCGCATCCACCGTATTCGCCCGATTTGGCTCCCTCGGACTATTATCTCTTCCCAAACCTCAAAAAATGGCTCATCAATAAAAACTTCAGCTAACGCGAGGAAATCATCGACGCCACGGAGGAGTATTTTGCAGCCTTCCCGAAAACTACATTTTGGACGGGAACAAGGAGTTGGAAAATCGCTAGAATAAGTGTATCAAACTGAAAGGCGACATTATTGAATAAAATAAAAAAAACATTTAAAAAAAAATTTTCATTCCCAAGGAGGTTACTTTGATTTGTTTGTTGATAAAAACGGAAGTTCTAACCCGAGGTTTAAATATGGTATGCAAATTAAATATAACTATGAATGTGTGTGCACCACGGTACATTTTTTGAGTAGACCTAGTGGATAAGTACATCGGCTACTGCGCCAAAAGGTCTGGGTTCAAATCACAAAAACTTTGGAGTGGAGACACTCGGCCTGGCTCGACACAAAACTGATATCTTGTGATAACTAATAATGGATTGCTTTTGTATTAGTTTGAATCTATATGAACACAATACGGACATGCTAACTTAAAATTGTTCTAGTCTAGTCCGTAAAATATTTCACAAATTATTATAGCTCTGCTAAAATTTTTACATCAACTGGATCTCACACGGGATTTATCCAAATTTTTACTCAAGTAAGCGCATTATTCCTACGTATTGATGTTATTCAATTATTATGCTATTTGCCGTAGGCTTCACTTCAAAAATTGCTCATGACACTATTGCTCAAAGGCAGACATGAGTTGGTGAAACATCGAAACTATAAGATTTTTTTAAATTATCAATTTGTTTTTAATGCACAAAATTTGTTTCTTTAAGAAATATAAACATATTGATATGTATACATCTGAAAGTTTGAAACACTGTGTAAGATGTTTGAAATTCGAGAATCGAATGAGTCTTCTTAAAATATTTTCAGAAGGCAAAGACTGTAGCTTTTTGGTTTTCAATGGAAAATGGCGTAACAGATTATGTTATTAGAAATCTATGCAAGGTCATACCTCTCTGCGTCGTAGAAACCAAATAAAGTCAATTTACCGGACTTTAGTGATTATTTGGCCAAATCACATATATGGTATTTGTCCAATGTGGAGAATATAAGGATATGGATATATACGTATATGCAACATACTAACCCTAAACGCTACAACCCAACTCAAGTCGAATAAATAACAAAAATACAATTTAGTTTACTTATAATTTCATTAATTTATCTTTAAAAAAATAGATAGATAAAAATCTATTCTTATTTGTAATACAAATTCTGTATTAAACTTTTACAATAACATTTTAAACAAACAGTTATATTGGTAGCGCAAAATTGTTTCCTTATTCATCCTTAAATTACTTGTTGAAATTTCTCCAATTTTTCCTTCTTCTGATAATGAAAATAAAAAGGAAACAACGAAAGTGTCCTTAATTTGCACATCCAAACTAAATCGATACTTCTAGTTGCAACCAAAAGCAATATTTCGATTACAAAGCACATAAAAAGAGTGCTAATAAAAAGGCTAAAAGGCAGATAAATTTTTCTCATCCTCTATGTTTTTTGTTTGAAAGACCTAACCCAGGACATTGGCGACAGTACATAACAAGGCATGAATATGTTATATGCGATAAGTCCTAATTTCGTACTCCCTTCAAATGGCATATTCGTTTTTCTAAAAAAAATAAAAGTGGAAAAAAGTCATTTCGGCCTTATGATGATAGTGGTGTATAGTATTACAAATTTACATTAATATTATCTTCAAGTGGAAAGAAAATTAAACCTATTAAGAGTTAACTAATAATAGGGCAGCATTTTAGATATGTTATTTTAGAATTAACTCTGTCAAAAATAAGCAATTATTTACTTTTAATCATATTGGGACGTTGCGGTTATGTTAGCAACCGAGTATGCAAGTGAAGCCATTCCATTTAAAATGGTAATTAGCTTACTCCCAATATCCTGCAAAGAAATAAATAAAAAATGGAATGCATTTACATGCATATACCTACGCTGTGATGGCGGATTATCTACGATTACATTCACGAATTTTTTTATATAATATCTAACGGTACGTGATTGCATTGCTTACACACTACTAATGTGGTTGCAGTCGTATAACCATCCTTCAAACCGCTCTATTTTGAATCAACTCATTACTGAGACCAAGAGTTTACTCTTGTTTTTAGATTTGCGTGATTGAGATATGTTCCTTTCGGGCTCTTCTTCAAAAATTCGGCTACAAATTGAGCTGCTTTTGCTTTTAAGAACGGATTTTCCGAGAATTTCGTTGAATATGGCGAAATCATATGCTCAATCTGAACTTTGTCCACAATCTCTTTCTTAATATTGCGACTTCCGTGAATGCGCGTCCTTCTTATTAGATCACGTTTTGTCACACCCGTTGACATTCATAACATTTTCATCTCATTTAACAAATAATAATCATTCCCTATTATTAATAAATGCATATATTTATATATCATTCATTAAAACAGCTCGCACCTTGGGACCATGACTCATCCTAAATATGTAAATGTCAGAAGTTGGGTTTACTAGCTTAGGAAAACGACAATGTATATACCCGGTCTTACTATGACTGATTGGTTGCCCTTTTATGATCACTAACAGTTGCCTGAAGAGCTTTTTGTAGAGCTATAATCGGCAAAAAGAATAGAAATAGTATTTCCGGGCCCTTTAGCATGTTGCTTCTATAGAAAATTTTACACATTAATAAGAAATGGAGTTTTTACATTGCTTTGATGTATTCCAACTTTAACTTTAACTTCTCCATTTATTTAAGTTTCGTTCATTCTTATGTACGTCTTGGGTACATTTTATAAACTTAGGTCCTTCCATGAAAGAAACTCTATCGACCGCTTGTTTTTCAAGCCGATGAAGATGAAATCGAAATCGATTAATAAATTTTCCTTTATTAACTAAATGAGCGAAGGGTAAAACTTATAGAGGATGTGGTCACACATGTACTCGTATATTTATCTACAAGTATATTATGTATGATACTATACCGATTCTCTTTAAAGAAAAATATGATAGACTGAAGACGCTTTACAGCCCACGGTTCAGACGCGTGACTAATTTTTTCCTTTATCGATTTGTATGTCATAGAGATAAAAGAAAAAAATGTTTTTATTCTACATTGAAATGGCAAAGATAAAATATTCTTTCTCTTTTGACATACACACATTCATAGTATGATCATTTTTAAACAGCGTGGCACTAAATTTGTCGTATTTTTAAATATAAAATAATATAAGTGTTACGAGAAATTAATTTCATAATTTGATAGCATCGTACGAAACTGTGAAGTTTTTTTTTGTAATTACTCAGATTTTTATATATGATTGGGTAAAAAGAACGCTTTCATCGAACGTAGCTCTCATTAAACCAATTAATTAAAAACATTATTTAATTTTTTTTTTAAGAGTCCATAACTGTGACCACATACATTTTTAATTATGTACTCAAAACAACAAAATAGCCTTTCTCGATATATAAGGTGATTCATCGTATGGTTTGATTTTCAATAGGCTTTTTTTGACAGATCTCGCACTACTCCTACCAAACTGCTTTGTTATTTTTATTCAGTATTATTTGGCAAATCATTGTAAAAAGACTCGCACCACAACAGCGTCTCCAAATTGTTCAGCTGTATTACGAAAATCAGCGTTCTGTGAGAAATGTTTTTTTGTGCGCTTCAAGGAACTTACAGGTGCGCATAATCGACCTACTGAAACCACTTTTGCAAATTTGAGTCCCAGCTTACATTCATGGATGATACTCGGTTAGACCACATCCAACACATAGTGGAGAGACTATAGCAGCTGTAGCTGAGAGTGTTCGCGAAGACAGTGATGAATAGATTCGTATTCGACAAATTGGCGTATTTTACGTAAGGATCTCGGACTAAAGGCATACAAAATTCAACTTGTGCAAAAATTGAAGCCAGGTGACTTGAATTTACGTAATATTTTCAGTAAAAGTGCTCCGGAAAAACTCAATGAAAATCCGGTGTTTTATCGTGAAATTTTGCTCAGTGATGAAGCCCATTTCTAGCTCAGTAAATACGTTAATAAACAAAATTGCCATATTTGGGCTGATGAGCAAACTGAAGAGTACCAAGAGCTACAATTACATCCATTAAAAGCAACGGTATGATGTGGTTAATGGGCTGGTGAAATCATTGATCCATATTTCTTCAAAAATGAGGCAAATCAGAATGTTACCGTCAATAGTAAGCGTTATCGCGTCATGTTAACGGACTATGTGCTTCCTGAAATTTAAGCATATGATTTCGGTGAGCTCTGGTTTCAACAAGACTAGCCATACAGCGCGTGAAACAATGGACTTGTTGAAAAATCATTTTGGTGAGCACTTAATTTCACGTTTTGCTACGATAAATTGACCGCCTAGATCGTGCGATATCACAATTTTGGACTATTTTCTCTGGGAAAATGTTAAGTCTCAGGTCTTTAGGAATAAGCCAGCTACGACTGACGCTTTTAAAGCCAACATTACTCGTATTATCCGCGAGATACCAGTCGATATGCTTGAACGGATCGCCCGAAATTGGACCTTCCGAATTGACCAGTTCAGACGTAGTCGTGGCCAACATTTACATGATATCATTTTCAAAAAGTAAATGCCATGAATTGTTCTTTTAAACGATGATACAAATTTTAAGTTCACTCTCAAATTTATGTGTTTTGTTTTACATTATAAATCAAGCCTCACGATGAGTCACCCTTTATATGGATGGGGACGCCCTTCATTCTCTTATCGAGGATGAGAGTTCCACACATCTGCAAGGTACCAATGAAAATTTTTTAAAAATAACCAAAGTATTGTAGAAGGGATGCTGATATTCTTTTTTAGACTCTTACTCTGCCGGTAATTACTAAAGGCACACTGGCAGATGAAATAAATGAACGTTTAAGAGCGTCAACTTGCGGGCCATATGCGGATGCACTTCGGAAAATCGGCGATGATCGTTTTGCTATAGATACTAACGCTATGATTATATTCAATCCTGAATTATGTACTGTTGTTCAAAGAACCGAGGAATTGGTGAGCAAAATTTATCCTGAACTGTAAACTAATCTGGTAAACAAAAAAATGATTGTATGAAAGCGGAATTTTGGAGCCGACGGCATAGGACAGATAAATGAAAAAAAAAGTCACAAGTAGAAAGTGATATTGTAGAATATTTGTCTGTGGATAATGTTATTGACACTGAACAAGTCACATCATACCCTATAATGTTTCCTAACTTTTTGGATTTGTCAGGAGTGCTTTCTCGGAGACTAAGGTTAAAAGTTTGTGCTCCAGTTCTGTTACTGCGAAATCTTAGGCCCAGATTATGTAACGATACACATTTTTAAGTTACTCATCTGGGCCAAAATATTGTGAGGGCTATTATAGTTAGTGGCAAAGCTAGAGGAGATAGTGTTTTGATTCAACGAACCCTATTTATACAGACAGATTGCAATTTCCACTTAAAATTACTTTTGGAATGACAATATCTATCCAAGGGCAAACAATAAAAGTAGCCTGCGTTTACAAAAACCGTGTTTTTTGCATGGATAACTCTATATGACGTGTTAACGTTTATCCAACCCACGAAATCTAAATGCTCTTGCAAGAATGCTGTGTTAAGTTATGAACTATACATACACATACAGCTACTTATAAATACTTATAAAATTATTATTGTATCATAGCTAACTTACTTATCATAACCAAAGCCAAGGGTAAAAACAGCCAGTCTTATAAAAAGGAAAAAGATAGGGAAGTAAATGTTAATCGCACGGTTATCGATGGGTCTAACAACCAGTAAGTAATATGTAATAATCGAATTCGCGTAAGCGTCCATGTAAAAATTCGAAAATGCAGGATTAACAAATCAGCTGGTATTGGCATCAGACAATTCTGTCTAAAAACAACGGAAGCTTAATGTTCGGATATTAATTGTAGAATGTCCACAAGTCTAGCAAATCCCACAAGCAATGGACTAGGAATACAAATATTGGCGAAAAATATGTGACATTAGACCTATTTATTTCCTTTACTTCCTTTAATGGTTTATAAAGGAAGACTGAAAGATATTGGTTGATTGGTTGATACAGCTAACTGCGAATGAGAGTATCAAGCAACTTTTCAAGTATTTAAAAGAAAAATATAAGACTTATAGTTCGCAATTATTTTGGATTAATATACTGAGTTTATCTGCTTCGAGTATGACGACTAATGTCTTTTCCCATCATGTACCCTTATTTTATGGGAAAACTGAAGACTAGTTGGACTCCGGCCAATTTAATCTAATGCTAGGGATTGTGATACGTAAGTTTCCTGTTAGTTCTGACAATAAGTGTCTATATTTAAATTAACATAAAATTAAATTACTGTGTTTTCGGGTAATGAAATTTCCAAAGATACATTCATTTTGCTAATAAACAGGATGTCACTGTTAATCATTAGGGTGATATCTTTGACCATTTCATTGTACAATAGAATTTGCTTGGTTGCCGCTTTAGCAATTACGACATTATGTTATATTTTGAACTGAAATTAATACTTTCTTCAAAAGTTAATGTCCAAATCCAATCATTATACACTATTCCTCTCACTCGACTTCTCAGATAACGAAGCTTAATAGTGCTGGTTGGGATTCATTAGCTGGGACGTAAGGCACGTAAGTAAAAGTTTAATTTACTTTAGGCTAAGTAAGAGCTTCCCAGTTCATTTATATTCCACCCCTACCTGATAATCATTGCAATGTGACTTCAAGATAAAACACTTTGATATGAGAAGTAGGTTCTATAAATAGACTCTAACTTTAAATTTATTACCAAAAATAATCTGATTGATCTTAGCTGTCTTAGGGCTTGTTTTAAAGGATAAACAAATAAAAAAAGAAAATATTTGCAATAAATAAAATATTTTATCCACCGCAAATCTGTTTAAAAAAACGAGATAAGACAAGATATTCTACCAGAACAAATTAATTGGAAGCTTTTTGGTTAATATTTGTGTTTTCATATTATTTGCATTGTCTTATAGAAAAACGTAATACCATAGTGATAGTTCCTATCACTTTTATTTAATGCTGATCAAATAAATAAATCCCTTAAATATAATATAAATACGTACGTATATTTTACACAGACTCTGCAAACTTTCATTCAACCCTTATATCATGTCCTATATTTCGTTGATAAGTACGGCAATATTAGTTGTATGTATGTATGTTTGTTTTCGATTTACTTAGAGGACGCTACAGTTTACGATGGTCCCAGACCTCAGCCAATAGGTTGCTCCAGTTAGCGCGGTTTCTGGAAAACTGCCTCAGGTACACACTTCAAATTGGTTGAGATCCCCTTGTGTTCGGTTTAGATGCGGCAAACTTTGCTAAGTAGTAAGGATTTTTTTTTTTTTTGGGACGACTTGCCTTTAATGGTGTTGTGTAATGAAAGCGGTTTACTATATCTTGCGCTTTGCTCTTTAGACGCATTTGTGTAAATTAAAATTGTAGCTCCCTATTTCCTTGATGCAAAATTTGGCTGTATAGGGCTACCAAATTTATCACTAACAATCTAATCAATCATACAGGCATATTAATGTAAGAAAAAAAAAACAGCAACTACACAGGCGCACCAGAATTGCATGCAGATAAAAAAAATTTGAGAAAATAAAATTGTATATGAGAAAGTGTGAAGATAATTGAAGATCTTATGTATGATGTGGTGAAGCCTTCTTCTTTGATAAATAATTGATATATTTATTTATTTTGTGTTTAAAAAGTACAAACTGGGCCAGGTGCAAAAAAAAATGTTAAAAGAGTTTAAAAGAAGAAAAAAATCGAAAACACATCAATTTAGGCAATAAAGCAACATTAAAAGTACAAACCAATTTCACATATCAAAGTCACATATGGTACCGCGAAGCCATGAATCACTTCTAGATCTCAGATGGATGTTCTTTGGATTTATAGTCAATCATATTAAATGATATTTTATGTTAATATATTTGCCTTTTCGAATTAGTTCGGCCTTAAACAAAAGTGTGTTTAATTTATCGAGGGAAGAGTACCCCAACTTTAAGATAATAGTGAGAAAAAATAAAGGGGAAACAACTATTTTAATTTGTCCCTCAGGTAAAGGAACAATACAATACATATTAGCATCATCGCGGAGTCGTATATTCGTGTATGCCAGTACTATCCCTTAAGTATTCATTACTATGCGAATTGACTACTTGGGTATCAAATATTCATGGTACAGCAAAGCCAATAAAAATGTTCACATTATGGGCTATGTATATCTGTACAAAACAATGTTTGGAAGGGTTTGTGTCTACGTACTTCTTGAATATAACAGTAAATAGTGAGTATTGTCGTAAAATATATGTAGTATATGGAAGAAATATTTTGAAAATTTCAATGCTGACTTTTTACTGATCCTAAATATCATATTAATAATAACTAATAATGAGAGTCACTTTATTTTACAAATTTTATTGTTTCCAAAACAATGGTCAATAAGATTAATTATCTTATCAGTAGATGTTAACACCATGATAAAATGTAAAACTTTTAAGTGTTCAGGGATGCATGCCTTATATATTTTTTAGTGAATGAAAGAAACTGTAACAGCGTCTTGCGATACATTTGTAGGCATTTGAAAAAATTTAATTATTTGTTTGTGGCCTGTTTTTTTTCTCTCTTTTTTTTATTTCTTTAATTGATCTCAAGGTCTTGAGGTGACTTAAGCTCCATTTAGCATGTTCTCGTTTTTCATTACACGAATCTTGGAACTATTTTTTATCTTTATAATATATGAGTATACCCCTTTTGGTTATCCAAAGTATGTAGAGATTTTCTTTGTCTTTTGTAAGTGGCAGTTCTTGCCAAATAAATCGAACTTTCAATGAAAAAAAAACTTTTAATTTTTCTTCATGAGTCGAATGGCGACTCATCAAACTTTCTAGCAAAATATTGTATTACCATTTCAGAATTATTGCCTATCTCGATAATTGTAGCTATCACTACGATTTTGAAAAATACCCTTCAAAAGCTCTTCTTTCTTTTAACAAATAATGGAATAAAAAAACGTATCCATTAACAATAAGAAAGCTCGAAAAGTCATCCAAAATGCCCTAAAATCATAAAAAAGGATCTGAATAGAGTGCTTTCCAAGTGTCTTAGGTGACATTTACGTAAATTCTAACACATAATTCTCTATTTGTGTTCAACGGGGAAAGAAAAGAGGCATTCAAATAATGTATGCATAAATCAGGAACTATCAAATGAATTCGACTATCGATAGTTACTAACTGAATGATTTCAGGTATATTCGCATATCTCAACAATATTTTTTTCAAACGTGCGGGGGGGCGGGGGTGTTTATACCTTATATATCTTATTTGGGTGGCCGTAGCTTAAGTGGTATTGGAGTGGCTTCCAAATCAAAAGATTCGGTGTTCGAATCCCAACCTCGCCCGAACGACGATTAACAAAAATCAAGTAAGATGAGTAGTTGACAAATCAAAAACAAATCAACTTTCACTAATAATTTAGGCTTTTCATTAAATGTTTTATGCCATCCATGGAGCCAAATAACCATTGAGCCCAAACATCTTTCTCTCTCTCTCTATCCAATTTTCTGAGAAACTTAACACGTGGCCCGGTATTTTGATTATTGAATTCTTTTTAAAAAATGCCTTATATACATTACACACAATAAAAGAAATTTCAAACATATTCAACCCCGACAGTTCAAAGTACAAATCAGAGACAAAAATTGAATGAATGATGTAATGAATGAATGAATGTATTGGATCTATAATTCTTAATTCGTGCGATTTGCACGAACTTGTATTATCCATTGCTATTATTCCATTAAAACATGCGTTGGAAAGCTACTGTCATTGTACGTCATTTCAGTATATGTCAATCATTTGAAGCATAAACAACAATAATTTTTTTTCACTCAAATATGTCGAACTTTGTGCCTGAAAAAGTGTTTTTGCAGGGAGTTCTTCTTCATTTCTTTAATATGAAGAAAACTGCTGCCGAAAGTCATCGTATTCTGGTGGAAGTTTATGGTGAACATGCGCTAGCTGAGCGAAAGTAGTTTGGACGATTTAAAAGTGGTGATTTTGGCTTGGAAGACGATGAACGTCCTGGGCAGCCAAAAAAATTTGAAGATGAAGAACTGGAAGCATTACTCTATGAAGATTGTCGCCAAATACAATAATAGCTCGCAGAATCTTTGTCTGTTACTCAAGGAGCCATTTCAAAACTTTTCAAAGCAGCTGGATATATTCAGAAGCAAGGAAATTGGGTTCCACATAAACTCAAGCCGAGAGACGTCGAAAGGCGGTTTTGCATGTCCGAAATGCTGCTGGAACGCCACAAAAGGAAGTCATTTTTGCATCGGATTGGTACTGGTGATGAAAAATGAATCCATAACGAAAACTCCAAGCGCAAAAAATCAATGTGAAACCTGGTCAACCAACCAAATCAACGGCAAAGCCGTATATCCATGGCGCGAATGTAATGCTCTGTATTTTTTGGGATCAGATGGGTGTGCTGTATTATTAGCTGCTAAAACCGGGTAAAACTATCAATGGACAACGCTACCGAACATAATTAATCCATTTATAGAGAGCAGTAGCCGAAAAACGCCCGGAATATGCGACCAGACACGAGGCAATAATTTTCCATCATGACTACGCTCGGCCCCACGTTGCTATTCCGGTTAAGAACTATTTGGAAAACAGTGGATGGGAAGTCTTACCCCACCCGCCTTATAACCCAGACCTTGCTCCTTCTGACTACTATTTGTTCCGGTCGATGCAGAACGTCCTCACAAAAATACGGTTCACATCAGAGCAGAATATCAAAAATTGGCTTGATTCATTCTTAGCTGTCAAGCCGGCGCAGTTCTTTTGGGATGGGATCCACAAATTGCCAGAAAGATGGGAAAAAGTCATAGCTTCAGATGGGCAATACTTTGAATAATACTATTGTACATGTTTTTCTAAAATAAACGTTCAAATTTTGAAGAAAAAAAAACCGCACGAATTAAAATATATACCCAATAACATTCGAATATTTCTTTCAACCGAACCGATAGTTAAAAGGACAACGAGTGAAAAAATAATTTATTCATTATTATGCAACAACGCATTTTTGTTATTCAATCTTATTACAAAAATAGGCGATCTGTGAAAGAAACATTCCCTAAAATTCGTGAATTTTTCGGCCAACATAATCGCCCTTATGATGTAGCATGCGCGGCCAAATTGTACACGTCAAAATATCACCACTGGGAGCGAAAGTGTACAAAACCAGCCAGGCACTTCTATTCGTCCCCGAAGTTAACAATTGGACCCTATTTATTGCACTTTACAGGGAATTTAAAAATTGATTTTCACTTTCACGCTTATAAAATTCCAATTATGTAGGGTTTTCTAATAACGACTTGACAACTTTTTTTTTAAATAAAAAGCAAACCATTTGAGATATTTCAAAAACTTTATTATTAGCTTGAAGTACAATCAAAACATTTATGAATGGAACTCGACTTCGTTCATATGGCCACCGCGGGCACGTTTGCAACGGTCGATTCGTTGGACCCAATTTTCAACGACTCGGCCACACATTTCGGCCGAAACGGCCGCTATTTCGCGTTCAATGTTGGCTCTGAGCTCTTTCAACGTCGTGCTGGCATAAGACAATGACTTAACGTAGCCCCACAGAAAATAGTCATGCGGCGTTAAGTCGCACGAACGAGGCGGCCAATCGACTGGCCCATGTCTTCAGATAACACGCTCATCATACTTACTCTTCAATAAATCGATTGTAGCGTGTGCTGTGTGACTTGTGGCACCATCCTGTTGAAACCACATGTCGTCCAAGTCCATATCTTCCAATTCGGTTCAAAAATAATCGGTGATCATGGCGCGATTACGCTGACCATTCACAGTGACGTGACAATCGTTATCGTCGACGAAAAAATATGGCCCAATAACGCTGACGACATGCAAACCGCACCAAACAGTTATTTTTTGTGGATGAAGTGGTGATTCATGAAGCACATGTGGGTTTTCAACCCGACTAATAACGCATATTTTGATGTATCTGTAAAAAATTTTTATAAATTGCAGACGTTGCTCGTTAGTGCACTTTACCTTAATGAAAATGTTAAGCTTACTGAATAAGTTGACAGTGACAGTTTGATGATTAGTGAAAGAGTACGTTCACAAATTCAAAGTTGTCAAGTCCCTATTGGAAAACCCGATACAACACTTGAAGCTTTTTAACTACCTACGGCGTCGCTGATTTGCTAACTGGATGTTGGATCGCCAGGACAATTTGTCTTCGAATTTGATCTACTCCGATGAAACCCATTTGTGGATGTGTACGTTAATAAACAAAAGTGTCCTTTTTGGAGACGGGAAAACCCAAAAAATCACTGTTTGGTGCTGATTATGTCTTAGCGGTATCACTGGCTGAACTTTTTCGAAGATGAGGCAACATGTTGACCAGCTATTTTTTTTTCCAAAATTTAATAAATTAAATTAGAATAAATTAGACTTCTTCCTGTGAATTTATTTGAAGAGTGAGGTCTATGTCAATAACCCAGCGACAATTCAGGATCTTAAACATAATATTTAAACTGAAGTTGATGTCATTGACTCAGTTATTCTTCAAAAAGTCATCGATAATAATTTTGACCTTCGGCTAGTCGCTCGCAATAGAAGCCGTGGTGATCACATGAACGATGTTGCATTTCATTCATAGTTGCCACAGACTGAATTTTATTAATCAATACAACTCTACATTGATTTCAATGTGTATTTAATTTAATGAAAACCTTCACACCAGCTATTGACTCACCCTTAATTTACATAAATAAGATATGAATTATAAGAAAATCATTTGATATTCTTTATTTTTTATACAAAGGCAATGCGACTTCAATGTCTTTTAGACATTTCAAAATAAAGTTAATTTGTATGATGTAACGCTTATAAAGAGTTTTAAATACGATTAAGGAGAATCGAAAGGCAACACATTTGGTTTAAAACATCAAATAATCTACAAGAAAAGTTTAAGAATTAGTTTATACCAGACAGTCAGAGAGGATAGATTCTATGCCAAAGAAATTGGACTTTATAAGCCAATGTTTTACTAGTTTGGAAAACATTCAAGGTAAAGTGACTGTTTTTAAAGACTGAGGAAGTTTGTTAAACAGGTTGTTGAATGGAATAAAAATTATGATATGCACGTAAATTATAACTTGAAATCAATCGGAAATTAAGATTACCAAACTTCATAAAAAAGAACCTCACAGCTTAAAACAATATGAATTACGGACAGAAAGAATTTTTAAGTTACAGAACAAAGGGTAACTAGGATGTCTAACTGGTTTACGGCATGATTTTCGAAGGAAACATTTTTAAGATCAATAAAGGATTAATTCTATTTTTAAAAAGTAATACTATGGTATATTGTATATTGTAATTCCGAATAAAAAATACCTTAATAAACAGTTTTAAAAGCAGACGAACAAATATCACGCAAAAACCATAGAAAAAATGTCTAGACGTACAACGAAAATAGTTCTTTAAAACTTCTACATGTTTCGGAAAGTTCATTTTCGAGTTAATCAAAAGTCGAAGGTATTTAAATTCATTAACATTTTCGATTAGGTAACATTTATTACTGCAGGTACCACTTCTATTAAAAGTAGGAGACTTAAAGTAGGACTTACAAATGCACGTAGGAAGTTTGAATTTTTGGCAGTTCGGTGCGTGAAAATAAACATTACATTCAAAATCTGGTCAGGATGATAAACAACAAAACGTAATATTAATATTGGCGCTTATTATCAAGTTGTGTTTAGAGAACCTAATTTTTAGAATATAAAGGTCCAAATTTATGTCGGAAATTAGGTCTAAGCGTCTGTCCGAGCCTTATATGGAACCTACGTTACCCGCAAAAGCCGTTGATGCAAAAATAAAGTAATGTGGATAGATAAAAAGAGAATAGAACATAAAACAGAGTATTTAGGTGCTCCTAAGTTGAAGACCATAAGGTCGCTCCTGATTTCCTCAATCTTCACTCCTTGTGACCTGTTTTTCAGGTACAACCTGAATGAAGCCAAGGAATCCTACTTTTTTCAAATTATTGGTGATACACTATATCAAAGGCTTTAATGATATTAATAAATATACTAGCATATACATACAGGGTATCCAAAGTTCTCTTGCAACTTTTTGATGGCAAAAGATCTAAAAAGTTTTTTAAAATTAAATAGGGATATGTTTAGGACAGTAATAGGAATCCTGACGGGACGCTGCCTCTTGCGGGAACATGCAAAGATTGTCAAATACGAATATTTACAGATTCTGTGGTGATCTGCAAGCAGTTAAGGACATAACTCACATATGGTACTGTGTAAATGCGAGGCAATATCACGTAATCGAAGGAAATTCTTGATAAAGGCCTTTTCGTCTTTTACAAAAAATTGCGTGTTTCACCAGGAAGATTGTTAAGGTGTTTGCCATTAGAAAACAAATTCAACTGATTTCAACAGCATTGCGGTGGTCCCGTTTTGATGCCTGGTGTCTGTGTGGTGGCATATCCATCATAACCCTGTTTAACATAACCTAAGCTAGTTTAGATAAACAGTTTTATTTTTATCCATCCGCTAATATAATCTGCTTCCATCGTTAAACATACGCAAATTAGTAATTTAATTCCTCCTGAAGTCCAAATACTGAATTCGTAAGCTTCCCTAAAATAGATTAGGTTTTGTTTTTTTTTTTCTAAATTTTAAAATTGCTACTTACATTTTTGCTATCCTCTCTGATCTGCTGCAAAACTGCAATACAAAGACATTTATTTGACGCTTATGAACAAAATGGATGCCAAAACATTTGCAACAGTAATACAGTCCATTTACATTTATGAACACAAACTCTGCCCAGCTGCAGTGTTTTTACAATTATGAAGTCGCACAGAATTCATTCAGAAAACTTATTTCCCAATTCATTTTTTTTTTTTTTGTTGTTGTTAGTGACAACCAATGCATAGTTGATGTTCGGCATTGGCACAACTGACAGCGGCAAGCATAGAGTAAGTACTGCAACTGCAACTCCACTTATATTAATAAAGTCTGCGTCTTGTTCTGAAACACAAGAATAATGAAAGTAATGCGAGAAATCGTTACAATTTATTTTTGTTAAGCAACTGCGATACATTTGTTTGCGAACTTACGGAAAAATTTATTATGTACATAGAAAAGGTTAGTTAAATGAAGTTCCGAAATTCAAGAAGCGCCCCTACGACAATATGGAGAGAACTGATACCTGGGATCGATCTTTACTAATTTGGGATTTAACGTGTAAGCACTTAACGAGAGATCCCTTCAGGTTATGGGTGGCCGTGGTAGTGTGCTAGATGGGGTGAAAAGTAACCTCCTTGGCAATGAAAAAAAGAAAAAAAACTTTTTTTAAATGTTTTTTTTTTTTATTTTACTCAATATAGTCCCTTTTTAGTTTGATACACTTATTCCAGCGATTTTCTAACTTCTTGATCCCGTCCGAAAAGTAATTTTCCGGAAGGTCTGCAAAATACTCCTCCGTGGCGCAAATGATTTCCTCGCGTCAGCTGAATTTCTTATTGATGAGCCATCTTTTGAGGTTTTTGAAGAGATAATAGTCCAAGGGAGCCAAATCGGGCGAATACGGTGGATTCAACAGCAAGTGGAGCCGCAATTAATTGATTTAAGCCGGGGTTGCGATGCTCTTGTGCGGCGATGCATTGAATTGCAATTCATGTGAGGCAGTTTTGCAGCGATTTCGGCCTTCAATTGCTACAATAATGCACAGTAATACTCGCTGTTGATGGTTTTTCCTTTTTCGAGGTAGTCCACAAAGAGTATGCCATGACAATCCCAGAAAACCGACGCCATAACCTTTCCGACCCATCGAGCCTCTCTCGGCCGCTTCGGAGCACTCTAGTGTTCAACAGTTACCAATCGATGCCAAAAGTCCGACCTATTCCGCATCAGCAAGTCCAAACACTCTTTCGAAGTGCTCTCGCGTCCGTGTTTTTGGTCAGGAATGAGTATGCGCGGCACCCAGCAGCAGGATTAATTTTTCATATGCAGAAAATTGCTCAAAATATGGCGTGTGGGCTCAGTACTAATCTTTGTGGTATCTCCTAGCTCGCGCACCTTCACTTTCCGGTAAGCCAACACAATTTAATGTATTTTTTTAACTTTGTCATCTGTAACCGGATCGGAGGGCCTGCCGCTGCGGACCTGATCGGTAGTGGAGATGCGGCCACCACGAAACTCTCGGAACCGGAACGGGGCATTAGCCCCATAATATTTGTCCAACTTTTCTTTTGTTTCCTTCACCGTTTTGCCTCTCAAAAAATAATGTTTTATGAGAGAACGAAAATCGTTTTTGTCCATACTTAACATAATGCCAAATACGTCAACAACAATCAGCTGTCAAAATAAAACTAAAAACACTATCGCACTGAAATTTGGCATGTCTGCATAAATATGAACGGACTTCAAGGCACCATAACCTTTTTTGCAGTAGCAGAGCATTCTGGGGGTCAAAGAGGTTACTTTTCACTCCATCTAGTATTAGCTTCTCAAATAGGCGGTTCGGCCTTCAATTCCTACCGGGTATTCTTATTTTTAGGCAACTAAAATCAAATGAAATAAGTGGCTGCCTAACATAGAATACAAACAACAAGCCAAATTATACTTACTACACTACTTAACAGTAAAAAGTTATCTGATTCGGCTTATAATGCTCCCTACACAAGTTGACTAATAATGCATATCTGTATACATCATATGTAGTTTCCTACCACAGCTTTAAGTAGAGAAATTCAACATTTACTGTTTTTACAAACGTTCAGCTTTAAAATCATAGGTAGATCCACAATATAACTGTATTTCCAACAAAACCTTGTTTTCCCGTTAGTTTAATTAGTATTCTTTCAAATGTCACGCGTGTATGTTAAGAATCCCAATATATTTTGCTATATTTACGGCGAGTTTACCCCAAAATAAAAAAAAAAAAAAAAAAAAAACACTTTCGGAGTTAATTCAAAAATTGTATCTTACTTAGAAATCAGGATATGTCGTTGGTTATACATACATACATACATGTTATACATATCTGAATAGGTGGTGCAATGGAAGCATTGATAAAATGCCGTTTGGCTCGCCAATAATTTGGACTGAACCAACGAATCATGCTGTGGATTGCTATTTCTGTTCTTCCTTCCACTAAAAGGATTTTCAGAAAAATCTAAACGAGGTATTCAGTATGCAGATTTATCATCAGTCATAAAACCTAAGCCCTATTCCATAAATCCACCTGTACCAGAATACTCAGTACAATGTTCTAGGGTAATCCAAAGTTCGTTAAATTCTAGTTCAACGGACTGTGAAGATTGTAATGATCAGGATTTTGTACAGGACAATTCAGGACTACTCTTTGTCAATCAAACAAGGCTCAATGACCTTGTAAGGGATATAAACTTATAAATCGAGAAAGCAGAATTACTTAGTTCAAGATGACTGCAATGGAAGCTGTGCGAGCCAGATGTGAAGGTTACTTCATATAGGAAATGACATTGTTCATTTAATCCATATTTATGCAATCAAGATGGTTTTCTGCAATGATGTGAATGGTTTAATGTGTCAACTTGGTCATGATTATGATGTCAATGAATGGAGATTGTTTATTGATTCTTCGAAAATAACTCGCCTAAAGTGCTCATTTGAAAGAGACGTATGATGTTATGAAACTCATATAAGAAAAACTTAATTATGGACCGCATAAATGGCTAATTTGTGTAGATCTTAAAGTGGTTTCTCTCTTAACTGGCCTGCGGACAGGCTATACAAAATATTGTTGCTTTCCTTGCGAGTGGGATAGCAGAGCATGATCAGAACATTTTTTAAGAGAAAATTGGCCGCTACGGCACTCTCTCATACCGGAATAAAAAAAAATTTTAAAATAAAGCTTTAGATGATTCAAATAAAATTATTTTGTCACCGCTACATATCAAATTGGGACTCATGAAAAATTTTGTAAACGCTTAAAGACGGCCCTGCTTTCAAATTTCTAAAGCAAAAAATAATTTAGTCTGGCCATGGATGGAAAGCCACTGAGTCCAAACATCTTACTTTCTCTTTCTGTCCCATTTTGCGAAAAACTTAACACATGCTTTGCCATCATCACACTTGTGTATGAAGTTCTTAAAAAAATTATTCCCGGACCGTAGCGTGAGAGAGCCATTTAATAAGATTATCATATTTTAGTAAAGAAATAAGTGTTCGTTCATAGCTTAAATGCGAATATAAGCTATTTTTTAGAAACTAATGAACGTACATATGAATTTCAGTCACTGCCATTACTGTATTACATTGTCATTCAGTGCGGGCAGTGATTGGGTCTATGTTGGTGTGCTGTTTGCTATTGTTGTAAGGGCTTAACTCCTACAACAATTTGATTCAGTAAATCAACTTCTGACTTTTTACTTCGCAGCTGTGCTTAGTATCGTCCGTGTTTTTTTTTCAAAGTATATACATAAAGGGCTCCAATATTCTTGGTACAAGTGTGGCTGAGAAGCAAACGAGCGGGTGTGAGTTCCAAACCGCTCGAAAGTTTAGTAAGTGGCTTTTTCTTTGTTTTTCTTTCGATTGTCAATAAATAACCAAAGTGAATTGTATACCAACTACGCAATGGAAGCAAGAGGCCTGTCCGCTATTCCAATGGCGGGACCACCTATTACCCTAGCATCAGCCTATAATACGGTTTTAACATCACAAGATCTACAAAAAGTTCCAAATGAAGGATCATCAAAAAAAGAAGGGAGCTTAAACAAACTGCTAGCATTGTTAAACGCTTCTCCCTGTCAACTTCATCAAAACGGCTGCCTGATGAAGTGGGGGACGGAGCGTCACCAACATCTGCAGCAGAAAAAGCGGTGTATCGATTCCAAATGCGATGGGAGCTCATACATTTCCGATTGTGGTGAAAAACGTTATATTGGAGGCAGCAAAAGCTTCACCTCTTTGACGGCTTCCGGATCCGACGAAAAAGTAGAGTCCCCTTACTGCAATATTAAACAATTGTTGCAAAGAGTCCAATCGATAATAGCCGAATATATGCCGAGAAGAGATAGGGAGCAGCAAACCTTTCATCGCCCACCAGATCAACAAACACAGCAGCAGCAGCCATAACAACAACAAAAATCGAAGCAAAAACATCAAGAACAAAAGCTACCACATCTTCAGCGGCAGCAAATGCAAACAAATCAGACACTGAAACTAAAGCAACAACAACATCCACAAAAATCATCAGAAGCAGCTGAAACAGCAACAACAACAACAATAACAATAAAAACAGCTAAATCAACACAACAACAAAAGAAAAATGTCAATCAAAGGGTGCCACCAATTAACACCTATAAAATGGAACTGAAAGGGACCATTAAGTTATGTTATATAAGTCAGCCATAGGAAATAACTTTTTTATTAAGGCATTAAGTGTTGACAGGCATGCGATCCACTGTAATATAGTACAGTGGAGCGCTATAACAAAGTAAAAGATTTATTGAAGGATACGACGACGGAGTTCTTCTCCTTCTCTGCAAAGGGGGAAAAGCTGGCAAACAATACTGCTGAGGGGGATTGAACTGCCTTTGGATCCAGAGGAGCTTCTTGCACTACATAAAAAGAAGAAAAGCGATGAGCTCTAATTCGTGGGGATTAACCCATTCACCATGGCCCGAGCAAAAATTGATAAGCAGAAATTATCGTTATTAATGGTTCAGCTTATTTCCAACAGCAAACTAGATCTTCTAAGGAGTATCAAAGTCCTAGACTACCAGGAAACACTGGGAAAAATTAAAAAGGAGCAAAAACTTTTTACAATATGTTCGTTGCCAAAGATTCGAAAACGCCCCACAATTTATCGGGGTTGTCCAAAGTTCCAGTATATGAGAAAAATAAATCTGACTCGACAGCAAAAGGCGTAGGTCCCCAAATCACCTACGACCGAATGGCGGCAGGAAGGCAATTACGGTACAGAAAGCGAAGATTGCTTGTCAGGCCCCAGCGCCTCGAGCCCCGGACAGATGGCTCAGCTACAATTTCAGATACAAGAGCAGGCCACGCTCGTGGATCAGATCTACGCGTTGCTGCCGAGCCTAACGTATCAGTTATTATGGGTACGAACATGATGGAGAGAATCCTAAAGTTGCCTGCGTTAAATATAAATTCACTGCTGAGGATCGAACGAAGAGCCATACTTTTAAGTTGCTCAAACACCAAACCATTGATTTGTTTTTAGTTAATGAAGCAAAGCTAGAGGAAACTGAGGCTCAGAAAATATAAAATTGTAGTAAGAAACGGACCCAACTATGTACAAGGAGGTGACGGGTAGATCTTCACCAGAAAAAGCTTACAATTTAAAAGAGTGCTCAAAGGTATAATGCGTAGGTTCCAGAAGCTGGTAGCATGTATCGAATACTTCCCTCTCTGATGTGGAAAGCGGTTGTGCATGTTGTCTATCTATGCGCCTAAAGCTACCTAATCCACCTAATTCATCTCAGAACTCGATACAATTTTTCGATTCCTAAAGTTGGAATCGGAGGAGAATTATTTCATAATCAGCAGAGATTTGAACGTCTAAGATTGGGTAAATAGTTTACCAAACACTAGACTGAACCTACTACTCAATTGGTTGGACCAGCATAATGTTATGTACCGACTCGGTCTAAAAGCGAGAAACAGTTTATCAGACACGACACTTGACGGGCACAAATCAGCAAACTATAAACTGTCTACACACATCCGTAATGGATGAGTTTTTTCAAAGGTATTCCTACAATTACAGTAGGGTACATTGGAAACACCTCCTTAGAAGATTGACGAGAGCACTCTCCTCAAACTCACTCTACCCACCGTCCAGTAGGAATCTGTCTAATGGAAAGATTGACAGGCACCTCAAATGAAGGAGACTATCATACAAACGACGCATAGCACAATATCTCAGTACCGATACACTGACAACGAAGACTCATTGACAACGCAACTATTGACGCACTTTACCGACACAAGAGTAGATTGTTATCGAGACTAAAAGCCTTGTACAGACAGTTTACTGACCCGGAAATCATGATACTGAAGCTGTCGATAAATAATCTACAAGTACTTATTAATAAAAAAAAATACAGGCCTTCTGTAAGCAAGCAGCAACGCGGATATAATAGAACCAGCAAATAAATAAAATATTTGGGAGGGAAGATCGAAACGACTTTACATGTCTTCAGATCACCCGAATGACGAACAACGAACAGTTACTGTTAAAAGCCGGCATAGATCCAGAAAGAGCTGTTGATTATGGCAATTTTTTTGTGGTCGAAGATCCGAAGGATTTATAGGCCGTATGAGCGTTTTTCTAGCAATTGTACAAGACGATTGAAGTCATTGGCCCCATTTGCGACCCGGAAAATCAGATCCTTTTGCACAATTCCTATCTTTGAAATAATATGGGGAATCAGGGTTCACTATGTTTATTGACGAAAATATAGCAAATAATGTCTTCGCCAACGAGAGGGAGCTACCCCCGTTCATTTCGAGGGAAGAGCTACATGCGATCTCGAGTCACCGTAAAGTAAGAAATCAGCGGTAATCGACGGAACTCCGAACATTGTGCTTTGACACCTCCCAATAGAAGCAGTAGACCTATAATCGTACATCACCCTGTTTAATAATGCTTTGAATAATGCATATTACCCTGTGCATTAGAAAACAGCGGTGGCGCATTCGATTCCAAAAACAAATAAAGACACGTCTAATCTGGTGAATCTTTGGTCGACAAGAAACAACACGGAACAAAGAGCAGTGCACGGGTGACTACCAGATTGACTTGGACAATCAAAAGATTATGTAAGCCCTTAAAGTAAATATCGTACGAGCCATTCGTGAGATAGAGCCCAAAACAGTCAACAACCCATTGCAAAATTGGATTGGCGCTGCTGCGAAACCAGCCGAGGCAGCGACATAAATGAAATGGCATTCCATAACTATTGGGAATATTCGGTCTTTCTAATGAATAAAATACTAAAAATAATTAATGTTTGTTAATTTTATTTTATTTTTTTTAAAAAGATTCTTACATTTGAAAAAATCTGTATATAGATCGTTTTGAAATTGATCGTTATTCGATTTTTTTTATCGATATTATATGTCCACCAAAGCAACGTATTTCTCTCTCTATCCAATTTTCCGAAAAAACTAAACACGTGGTCTAGCATTTTAAGAGTAGTCATACCCTTTTGAATTCTAGTTTCTTTAGTTCAGCTCGTTATGAAAATGAAAAGCTGTAATCGTATGCAAATAATGTAAAGTTTGAGCGACAACTTTGGCAACGGTAGCCAGAAAATATTAATATCATACATTGTGGCAGAGTGTCTCTTAACGTTCGGGTTAAGGGACAAATTGAATAGGTTGTCACGTCATTGGATTAATCATAATATGAAACATTACCATCGATCACTATCTGCAATTATCACATATGAAATGATAAGTGACAATAAAAATAAAACGAAAGCCAAATAAAATCAATATTAATAGTAATTAATATCTAAGTCATTCTGGAGAGAATTCTCTTCTACCATAACAGTTAATGCAAAAAATTATTTGAATAGTAAAAAAAAAACCATGGACTGGAGTGGAATCCAATCTTTTAATCAACAGCAGCAATCAGCATGTTACAACGGTGGTATCCGGAGTTAATTATAGTTTAAAATTGTAACAAACACTTGAAAAACTATTACTTTTGTAATAGTAAGATTCTAGCAGAGCAGTTCCTATTTTATATGGAAATCTATTGTATCTACGATTACATATTTCTGGTTTAAGGATATAAGTACAAGATATGCCGATTTATATAAAAATTCATTATTTACATTATTACGTACTGCCCATAAACGTCATTTTGTAAAGACTGATTTCATCCGAAATTATTCGCTTGGATTAATTTGCCCTAAAGGCTTAAATAGGGAGTCGTTATGGGCACTTTCAAAAAATTTATAGTTAGTAAAAAGGCCACAAGAAAAGATCGGAAAATGATTTCTGAAGCATGGTGAACCAGCAAAATAATGCATCGTATGCTTTATTGCATTTATGAAGTTTCTCCTAACAACGATCTTCACAAAATTGCCAATTTTTACTTATGATTACATCGCGTTGTAGAGATCGTAATGTTTCAGAATTTTTTTAACACGAACTGTTTTAAGTGGGTTACACGAGAAGTAGGCATGTGTAATATGACACAAAAGTTCTTAAAATTAAAAGGTGGCTTTATAAGTTCTACAGTTGGGCAATTCTTCTTTCATTTGAGGTGACGGCAGTGAAGACTTGCAATTCAAAAAGTTAACTTTTTTTGAAAAATATGAAATTTAATTTAATAACAATTTAATTAAAATTTAAAATTTAATTACACAACTTCTTTGGCATTGGTAAGGAAGTTATAAAATCATTATATAACTTAACATTATTTAAATGATCCAGTTATTTATAAATACAAATACATACATAAAC
Organism: Volucella inanis; assembly: GCA_907269105.1. NCBI lineage: Eukaryota > Metazoa > Arthropoda > Insecta > Diptera > Syrphidae > Volucella > Volucella inanis. Next base: position 70,856,670 of record OU026154.1, on the reverse strand, counting down.
ATATGCTATGTAGAATAACATAGCTTTTCAAAAAACTTTGATTGAGCCACCGAAATGTTATTGGCAATTTTCTCCTTTAACGTAATATCATTTGTGCCCAATTCGTCACACAAATTGTTAATTTTAACTAATTTAAGTATAAACCGAACGAAATGCAAAATTCTAACTTTTTCCTCGACATCACTTTGTTAATCTAACAGCTTTATTCCAACTTTTTTATTATACTCAATTTCGGGTGGGATTTAAGACGATAACGACACAATTTTATCATGAAAAATACTTTTGCCCTTAGAGCTTTAGGTTTTTTATTGTTTCTTAAAAGTTTAATAAATGTTACAGGTTGGCAACGGAAAGACTTCAGGTAAATAGCGGTTTTGTAAAAAAAAAAAGAAAAAAAAAAGCGGGTATTTTCTTTGTTACGTGTCCTAGTAACATGCTGTTACCCATAAAAAATCCTAATTAGGGAAAATGCTTTTCTTCTATTTTCATCCCTTCAACTAAAATACAAAATAAAAGAAAAGAGATTTAAAAATAAAAAGAAACAAAAAGGGGGAAAGATGATACAATACAAAAAATAAAAATTAGCATCTGAGTAGTAAAGGTGAAAAAACTTTCAAATATTTGTTGCGCCACCATGCAAGTACAAGGATTTAAGTTTACAATTGGAGTTGCGTCTGTCGAGTCATTCGCTTTGTGCACATCTATGCACTTTGGCCGCACTGCAAGGGTTAGCAAAAGCGGAATCCTTTGTCAGATTCATTGCCGAGGCAAGTACTTATTTACTCAAGCCAACTAACCCTGCATAAAATAAAAAGATAAAACCTCTACTCCTCCTGATTCTATCCTCTGTGAGTCGTAAGACTTACGATAACTGTCCACGTTCTGAATGTGGCTCAAGCTAAACTCGTACATACTTTACTTCCCACATTCACTAACTAACGTAGATACACACTTAGGCAGTTGAATAAATAAAAATTAAAAAAAAAAACAAAAAAAAAAAAAATAGAACAAAAGAACTGACTCTTTTATCAAATGCTGCTATGATATTTTCCATTTTAGTGTCTTGCGTTTACCGCAAGTTTCTAGCCTTGTAAGAGAGTTCCTATTAATTTAACGAATTTTCTGTGCATTTTTTTCAGTGCTGTATCCAGCCTTTTGGCTCACTATTGAAACAAGGAAAAAATAAAAAAGACAAAAAATAGGATTGCCGTCGGGAAAATTAAGCGATTCACAAGATGCACATATGCCATGGTAAAGGGTGTATACATATCCAGCAAGCAGGATTGTGGAGTGGCCGTGTAACTTTTTAATGACAAAAATGTGGTTACCTAGTGGCGGTGCTGAGGATTACAGAGAGAAGTAAACGAGTGTGGAACGTTGAAGCGTTGCACTGTGCAACTGGGTTGCTGGAAAACGCGCATTTAAACTGGCACTGGGGCACGGAGGGCTTAATTTCTGGAGCGTTAAGAATTCATCTGGAAAAGAGGTAAGCACATTCTCATTTTTGGTGTCATAAGGTCGAGTGGATTTAACCACAAGGATTTACTATATTTCATCATATCAGGACTGATGAACTGTTTGTAGAGAAAATCCGAATTTATACCAGATTCTGTGCATTTAAACATTTTCACTTGTCAATTGTATATGATAAAACTCTCAGTAGAACATTCCGAGTTATGAAAAAATTAAATAACAAAATAATTTACATGATAGAAGCAGAAAGATCATTTCAATTATGTCTTGCATAATTACTAAGATATAATTGCTTTTCATCATCACCGTCCTTGCTTATCATTCGCTCACAGAAATTTCGTAAGATTGTCATTGCATCTTTTCGGCTAAAAATATCTATCAAAATATGTTCATGTATTGTACTATAGGTTATGACTAGTTTAGAGCGCTCGCATGGTGTCAGTTTATCTTCATGAAATAGTAAGAGTTAGATAAACTAATTTAAATTTTTTTCTCTAGATACTATAGTAGCTTATTTACTGCACTAAATAGTTTATGTTCTTTGTTGATGGTCAGAAATTAATTTGTGTCCTTTCAAAAATCCGGCCCCGCAGAGTAAATTTTCTTACGTTTCAAAAGTAAATAGCCATTAAAGAAGTAATAGTGCAATAATACATTTATTAAAGTTAAAATTATTCTTCCTTCGGTATTGTTAAATTTTTACAAAAACCCGTGATGGTTTATTACTATTTCGTAGGTACCTAAAGACAATATTTCCCGCTGAATTTCTAAATTCAAAATGAAACAACTTATTTCAACATATACGTATGTATACTATTTCAAAATTTGATTTGATTTGAAAGCTAATAAATAGACAAGAGTAATGCGTTGTACTCCTGTAGGTAAACCATTATCATTTTGGTAATATAAGCTCGATAACATTGAACTTTGGTTTTTTTAGGCAACTTTTAGCCCTATATAGCGCATAATTTGAAATAAAAGATATGCTTAGTAAAGTTTTAATTCGATTTTATTCTTTAATCCACTGTAAATTTCTTTAGTTTCTTCTTATTTTTTAATTCTTCCGTTTTTCCTGTTCTTTTTTCTGTCAGCTGTAACTCTATAGTTTTAAGTCTATGGCGTTTCATTTGTTGTTTCAGCAGAGTGCTACTACCCACGGTACAGCAGTCTTCACGTTCGACTTACCCTCAGTTCCATCAGCTATTATGTGCAAGACAGCAAGTTTAACTACAGATCTTATATAAACTCCTGTTGCTGTTTGTGTCATCATAGCTCTTCTTATACGACCACCTCTACTAATTAACGTTTCCAACACATACCCCTTTGGAAAACTGTTCCGAGAAAGGTTTTGATCGACAATGATGAAAAAGTCTCCGTTTTCCAAAGGTTTGCTTGATTGGAACCACTAGGTTTGTGTGTTTAGGGATGGTGAATAGTCTTGCACTCAACTACCTAAAAGTCATTTGCAAACAGTAATGCCACTTCAACTTCTAGGAAGAACAACATCTTTATCCGAGAACCACCCACTGGCATTGCACCGTTTGACAAATAAAGTAAAAAGTGATCTCTCTTCAGGGACTTATCCACCTCATCACTTATCGAATTTATCGTTGCCCCTACAACTGTTGGGCTTATATGTTGGGTTTCTAGGGAGTCTAAGCTGCACTTTACCAATCTGACGAGTCGCTTCCAACTTCCTTCCCTATGAGGAATAAAATACCACTTGGCTTACGACGTTCTAAATTTTTCCGCAACGCCCTTACATATAATTTTCTCACAAGCCTCTTTAGGTTCTCAACTAGATCCTCGGAACTTGCGTATTTTCAAAATACATGAGACTGTTAATGGACACGAAGCTACTGCCTATACGAACCGCTCTAACATTTCTTTTTTCGATGGGATTGTCTCTGTTGTATTGAAGAATTTCAATTTCGTCATATTTCTCGAACTAAATCTGGCTGTACAAGCATTCCTCAGTCGCCGCGTATTCCACGCTACTCAACCTGCCTTACCTTTTTACAACACCCTTGATTTGATTGTTCACAAATTGAATGACGAATAGTTGAGCTCGAAGTGGCCGGGCCCAAATTGAAAACAGTTCTATATCTGTTGTTCCCTTAACTTTTCCTATGTGTAGCACTTGATACCAGTTTTCGGGATAACGAAAAATCGATATCACCTGCTCTCATAGGAAAGATCTGGATGTCTTTGTCAACTCGTAGTCTAGTTGGCATTCAATGCCATTCTGACAATTTCGTGCTTCTCCAGTATTTCGCTAACTCAAAATTCTACAAACTGGCGTTTGGAGTGATAAACAAAAGTGAACAAGTATAGGGTTTCCTAATAACGACATGACAACTTTTTTTAAATAAAAGGCAAACCATTTTAGATATTTCAAAAACTTTATTATTGGCATGAAGTTCAATCAAAACATTTATTAATTGAACTCGACTTCGTTCATATGGCCACCGCGGGCATGTTTGCAGCGGTCGATTCGTTGGACCCAATTTTCAACGACTCAGCCACACATTTCGGCCGAAACGGCCGCTATGTCGCGTTCAATGTTGGCTCTGTGCTCTTCCAACGTCGTCGGCGTGTTGGCATAAACCAATGACTTAACGCAGCCACACAGAAAATGGTCAAGACGCGTTAAATCGCACGAACGAGGCGGCCAACCGACTGGCCCATGTCTTGAGATAACACGCTCACCATACTTACTCTTCAATAAATCGATTGTAGCGTGTACTGTGTGGCTTGGGGCACTATCCTGTTGAAACCACATGTCGTCCAAGTCCATATCTTCCAATTCAGGCCAAAAATAATCGGTGATGATAGCGCGATAACGCTGACTATTCACAGTAACGTGACGATCGTTATCGTCGACGAAAAAATATGGCCCAATAACGCCGCCGGCATGCAAACCGCACCAAACAGTTATTTTTTGTGGATGAAGTGGTGATTCATGATGAAATTCATCATATTGGCGCATCTTCTCCAGAACCCAATCAGAGAACGTACCTCGCTTCAAATGGTCCATCGGCTTCAATACTTGAGTCAGCTTGATCTTGTATGGGTGTAAAGATCCAAGATCCAAGATCCTTACGTAAAATACGCCATAATGTGGTCTGAGCGATGTTCAATTCTTGAGAACGCCGTGGAATTGACTGATTTGTATCGTTTGCTACGGACGTCTGAACGGCAGCGATATTTTCGACCCTTCAACCAACCCGTTGTCTCACTGACACATCAACATCACACAACGGATATGTAGAATCAAATTTTTGCACTAAACTTGTTATTGCCTATCTACTAGGGCGAGAATTACGACTGAAAATGGGAGTTAACGCTCTTAAAGTTGCAGTCACCGACTCCGAATATCTGTAGAAAATTTTTATAATTTGTACACGTTGCTTGTAAGTGTTCTTTACCATGGTGAAAATGTTGAGCTTACTGAATAAATTGCCAGTGACAGTTTGATGATTAGTGAAAGAGTGCGTTCACAAATTAAAATCAAAGCTTTCAAGTCCCTTTTGGAAAACTCTATATTATATTAAGCTTCGACTATTTGCTGAAGATTGTTTTGCGATAAGTGGTGTGGTAGATGTTGATGGATGGTTATGTAGTTCCGCCCATAAATAGAGTACAATATACACATCTAGTTAGGTGCTCCTGAAACATTTCTGCACCTGCTAGATAGGCTTCAAAACCGTGCGACAAAACTCATAAGTGATGGTGATATCACTCAGTCAATGGAAACCCTTGAACACTTACAAAACGACTCTTGTCTCACTTTATTCTATCGCTTCTTCCATAACCAGTGCTCCATACAAATCGCAAGTAGCATTCCACCCCCTCAAATCTTCACTCGTCTCGCTTTGAATGCTCATTAGTATACCCTCAAACCCAATTTCAGACATACAACGTACATTCGATTATCGAGTTTTTTTTTGCTGTAATGGTATACATGTTCAAAGTTTCAAGTACATCGTACTTAGTTTGTTTTTGATAGATAGAAAAGATAGATGTGTTTTCGGGTGCTCGGCGATTTTTAATTATTATAATAAATGGAGCAAAGTTTTTGCGTCAAATTTTGTGTAAGAAATGGAGTCAAGTGCTCTAAAACACTTGAAATGTTGGCAGTGATAAGATGCCAATGAGAAGATGCCAATGACGAACTTCGCACTGGACGCCTCAGCACATCAACAAAAGCTGTGGAGAAACTCTTGGCATTAATGGTGATCCTGACTTGCTCAAAAGGGTAATAACTTGTTACAAGTCATGGGTATATGATTATGACGTTGAAACCAAAGCCCAAACGTCTCAATGGAAGAATCAAGGAGAGCCAAGACCGAAATCGCTGGAAAAGCCCAATGCTATACCAAAAAGGGCTTATGAGAAGTGCTTTGATGATTGGAAAAGCCGATGTCGTGAGTTTATTATAACTGAGGGGGATTACTTTGAAGGGGATAACATTAATATTGATAAATACATATATATTTTTTTTATAAAAATATAAAGTCCCCCTACTTTTTAAACATACCTCGTACTCTGAAATATCGTGATTCGTTCCTCAGCCGAACAACTCGCCTGTGGAATGTCCCGCCGAGTTTTCTATTTTCTAGCTATTGTAACACTTCAGACATTTAAAACCAACATACATCTGTACCTATATTTGGTTTCGTTGGGTGTCAACAGTTCATAATATATAACACTGACTTGGTTCCACCAAATACACAGCATAATCTTTGCAGCGTGAATATTCGGTCGAGCCGACGACGTAGATGCATAGCCGGACAATCCCTATGACTTCTTCTATCTGAGTTGAGTAATAAATCTATTTTTCATCACCCGTCACGATACGATAAAGAAAACCCTTCCCTATTTGCCGCTGGAGCAGTTGTTTACAAACGATGTTTAACGTCCCTTGTCTTCAAATCATAAGAAACCCAAGTTCATTGTTTTTGAATCATTCATTTGGAAATGGCTTGGCAGGTAACTTATAATGCTGAAACAACCTCTTCTTGCATTTGACATGGATCTTCATTGAGCAATGCCTCCAATATAGCATCTTCGAAAGATTTTGGACTTCCTTTACGCATACGGTCATCAACATTAAAATCACTGTTTTTCGAACAACGGAACCAATCACGGCACGTTGTTTCACTTAGAGCAGCATCTTCGTGAACTTTTTGGAGCTCCCGATGCGCTTCAGATGCCGTTTTCTTCGAATGAAAGAAGAAAATTAACACTTCCCGCAAATAACGACACAGGCACTGTGTCTAATGTTTCAAAACGATTTGTAAGTCTAAACTTGACGTTTTGGAGCCATTTATTTTGGATTTTAACACAATAAAATTTGCAGATCGAATGAGCAATATATCCTAACTAATTTTAACAACGGTTTCAGGATTACAAGTAAGCTGGTTTTTTTGACAATTGGAAAATATCTTCCGAAAAAAACTTATGCTACCACCTGGTATACCACAACATGAAAAGTCCGATTTTGAGGTAAAAATTTAAAAGCCAACTTTTTTTTCATAATTGTTTATATAGTCAAAATATGAACCTTTTTCCCTCGTGATTCCCTCGTTCATTGTTAGGTTTTTTTTTTATGGAAACACAAAAATGCTTTCGTGTCCTTTGATCGGTTTCAGAACATCTTCTGCTGACAAAATTACTCCAATTTGCGGAAAAGTTGATAGTCTGTTGGAGAAACATTAGGAGAGTACGGTGGTTGCGTAAGAATTTCAAAACTGTAGCAGTTTTTGTACCGTTACGCGTGATGTATGGGCTCTAGCATTGTCATGCAATAGGATCGGACCATGCCTATTTACCAACGCATGTTGCTTTTCAGCCAATTTCGCAAGCACTATGTCGATTTCCTCACAATATTTCACTGCATTTATCGTTTTCCCTGGTTAAAGAAATGAAAAGTGAATTGGTGCTTTAGTTGTCCACCAGATTGTCACCAAAAGCTTTTCTGGGTGAAGACATAGTTTAGGGATGGGTTTTGCTTTTTCTTCTGAATCAAACCATTGTCCAGATCTTTTACGGTTGTAAAACAAAATTCACTTTTCATCACACGTATACGTGTGATACGTGTGAACGGAAAAAAATGGTTCATTTTGGTGCATTAAGTTCAACGATGCATAGATTTCTAAGCGGCGTAGTTTTTGTGCCTTGTTCAGTTCATGGTTCACCTACTTTTCGAAAATTTTTTTTCGAGATTAATGTCGACCTTTTATTATGAGAGATACTCGCATGTTCTGTGCAATGTGCTGCACCGTTTTTGTTTTGGGGCTGGATCTACCGGTCTGGTGAACTGATCATAGCAAACCAACTTCGACTGTTGCGTTCGTTTGCCGCTACATCCCTAAATGCGTCATTAATGTTTTTCACTTCCAGAGACGCATTGTATATGTCCTAGTTTAAATTCACAAAGGAAAATTTAAAAAAAATTACTGTAATTGCAAGGAACCCCAAAAGTCTCCCACGTCAAATACACGTACCACTTAGTCTAACAAAAAAATGTGCACTTTCTGCTACAGAGGTTTACTTGAAAGCACTGAGTGAAAATGGTACATTTCATATAGTACATCCTAATATTTAGTTATTTTGCAGATTTTAACTTGCAAAGTATCTTTTATTCATCTTATTTTATTGAAATTACGATTACTACTGACAAATTCCACATACACAATACGAGTATATAATAAAATGACGCCCCACAATGGTTATAAATTGCTGTTGAACTAAATCTTGTACAGAAGTAAACAACGTTAGATTTCACTTCACGTTAGGAAAGCTTGCATCTGTCTTCCAAGCAGAAGTCTATGCAATCCTGATGGCAGCGAACTATATTGCGGAGAAACGGTGGAGGGGGCGAAGTATTTTCCTCTGCAGCGACAGCCAAGCTGGGCGTATAGTTTTGCTGAACTCTCTTACGACTTCCAACTGGTTCGAGTGCGCAAGAGATCACTGAACGCAGTCGAAAGGCTAAATTTAGTGACCCTTGTCTGGGTTCCAGGTCACAATGGGATCACGGGAAATGAAATCGCCGACGGACTTGCAAGACTCGTTTCAGAGGAGAGTTTTTCAGGACTCGAACCTAAGTTGGGCCAACCTGCGTTCTCTGTTAAGGCTTTCATTGACAGTTGGGCCTCATACGAGCACAACTGCAGATGGAACAGGTTCGCGGGATGTAGGCAGACCAAACGAATACTTCACACCATCTCTATGAAGTCAGCGGCCTTTCTGCTGTCTCTCAGCAGGAAAGACTGCAGGTTGCTTAGTGGCGTCGTGACAGGATATTACACTTTTGCAAAGCAGTTAAATGCGCTAGGTATACATGATACAATATTCTGCTATGCTTGCTGCGAAAGTGATGAAGACATTGCGGAACATTATCTCTGTGAATGTCCGGCTTACGCTCGTATCAGGCTACTGGTGCTTGGCTCTGACATGGTGGGTGCTGGTACTGTAGGCACCTTATCAATGAAGAACTTACATTCAATAGTTTTATAAAAACGTCCCCTGTAATCAAAGTATCCGGCTCTGTTCTTTAATTCTGTATATTAAGAAGAATATACTGCAGTGATCGAGTGTTTCATTTCATTAATGTGAAGGGCTAAATGCCACTTTTAGCAAAAATGATAACATTTCTGTAAGTGTGACGATTTTTACCCCGCCTGGTTCATATTTGTTTTTATTTTTAGTTGCCGTATTCCACCAAACCATAAACCACACCATACCGTTGTTTTTAATGGATGTAATGATAGCTCTTGGTACTCTTCGGGCTGCTCATTAGCTTAAATACGGCAATTTTGTTTATTAACGTATCCTTTAAGCCAGAAATGAGCTTCAACACTGAACAGAATTTCACGATAAAACTTCGGATTTTCATTGAGTTTTTCCAGAGTCCATTTACTGAAAATATGACGCAAATTCAAATCGAATCGATTCGTCACGGTCTTCGCTGGATGTGGTCTAACCGGTCGAGTATCATCCATTAATGTAAACTGGGACTCAAATTTGCAAATGGTGCTGGCAATTTGCTCGAAGAACATTTCTCACAGAACGCTGATTTTCGTAGTATAGCTGAACACTTTGGAAACGCTGTTGTAGTGTGAGTTTTTCTATGATGACCTGCCAAACGATAGTAAACAAAAATGTTAAAGCAGTTTGATAGGAGTCGCGCGTAATCTATCAAAAAAAGCCTATTGAAAATCAAACCTCACTATGAATCACCCTATATTTATTCCCGTTATAATAATGGAATCTTCCTTGAATAATATTTTTTTCGAAACTTGTTTACTCATTTTATTGCAATAAACCATTTTAAAAACTGCTGCAGCTTCTTTTGATTTGAAGCTGAATCGCTTAAGTACAAGCTGTAATATCTTTAAAGAATTAATATCTACGTTCCCTTATATATTAACAGTGTATCGCCTCGATTGAAGGCTAAATGACTTTCTTTACATTTTAGATGGGCTTTAATAGAAAAAGCTTTACTAGTAGCATGGTGTTTCTTTATACGCATTTTCTCTGACAAATTTTCAAAAATTCTGAACAAAAGAGTGTTATTTCAATACCCTAAGCACGTTCTAGTATTACCATCGCTACAACAAGACCAGCTAAATAAATTCAGTAAAAATAAAATACGGCAGCTATGGTAAAATTGCTTTTTCATTTTCAGTTTGGTCAGGTCTCGAGAACCGATCCAACAAAACGGAAACCTACTCTAATTCGGAATTCATGGCTCCATTTGCATTTTTGATTACAAGAACGATAATCAAACACAAAAACTTCTCGGAGGGCCTACAAAAAGAAATAAAAAAAAAAAAAAAAAAAAAAAACAAATAAATAAATAAATAAATAAAATAAAGCAAAAGTATCGGAGAAGTGAAACAACCCCTACCATTCCTTATTTCAATCTCTTTTTGGCACTACGAGTACATTTAAGTTGGGTAAAAGTTGCGTTAGAAACCTTTTTGGATTAGGAATCCAATTCAACCGCTATCCTCACAAATCCCTGAAAATTCTAATTCCTCAAGTTTGAATGAAAATGTGGGATGAAAATTTGCTACCCCTACTTTTCTATGCGTCAAAGCACAAATCGGTTGATATGGGATTCGCGCATACCTGGATGTAAATTTGGATTTTTTTACGAATAAAATAGGATAAGGAGGAAACAAATTGTGGAAATAAAATAAGTTTAAATCGTATACGAGAACAATTGATTATTTTTGTGCATGTCTACATCGGGGTTTAACCGCGATGCTTAATAATTCCGCGAATTTTGCTATGAGAAAACTAAATAACTAGATAAATTAAATAGTTGACAGTAGATTGTTATTTTCTGTAATTTATCCACGTTAATCTTACACACTTAATAAAACTGGACTTTACTAATGATATTTTTTTACATTTTTTTTACGCCGGATGTTTTTAATTACCCTGCCGAAACGCTACCTAATATCCTACTTTAGGTACTACTTATAACATAGTTATAAGTGCTGATGGTTGAACGCTGTAGAAATAGATTTGACACTAAGAAGTAACTTCCCGGCCATAAAAAAATAAAAACTAAGTAAGGAAGCAATCACAAGCCTGGGATACGGACGGATTTAATGTTGACAACTCCTGCAAACTAAACAAGAACAACCAATTTCAGATATGCATGTGCAGCCGAACAACTAGCGGATGCCCTGAACAGCTAGAAAGCAGATGTTTCTACTAACCAAGAAATGCAATGTGATGGGCCGAACCAAAGGGAGTATATAAAAATGCGACATCTACTACGGCGATTGTTATCGACGGCAAAAGCAGCGTCATTTTGGATGCGGATTAATTGATAGGGGTAGGCTTAGGCAAAAAGGCTTGAGTGTACGGAGCGCGTAAGCGAGCGCTTCGCAAAAATCCGTATTGCGGCTTAATTTGCCAAAATTAGCCTAATATACACGCACGCCGCCACAGAAGAAAAAGATCACGATACCAAAGTTGGCTTCTACGAGCTCATGGACAAGAATTACGAACAGTGTCCTAGCTATGACATTAAAATTGGCCTCGGTGACTTTAATGCAAAGTTAGGAAGAGGTGGCATCTTTGGTATTACTGCCAGAAAATATAGTCTGCTTGATGCCATCTCCGATAATGGATTCATGCTAATCGAATTAGCAGCGAGCTGAAACATAGTCCTTCTGATCAATTAAACGTCAACGTATTATGGATGTCCGAATAGTCTGAAGGGCTAACATCGACTGGGATAAATATTACCTCGTTGTAGCCAAGGTAAGGTTGCAGATATCCCGAACATCACAAATGCAAGCTAATACTGTGAGAAAGTTTGATGTCTGTCTGTCTCTATTAATCTCTTAAGAGGTTGTATGCCGCCAGCATCAAGAATCGAAGACTAGGGTCAACATTGCCAAAAACTATCAGAGATGCTCATGGTTTGAAGAGCTACTCACGTGCTCTACGAGTGGAAGAAGAGAGATCAGCCCCGCCTTCTCAGGAGAAAAAGGAAGCAGAATGAGAGAAGTTGCTACTCCAGAAATAAGATTTGGAATTTGTACCAAAACGTAAAAAAACTTGCCACGGACACAAACCCTGACCCGAAGCCTGTAGAGACAATCAAGGGAACATGATAGTATAACTAGTCGCAGTTGATGCTGAGGAATGGAAAAGGCATTTCGCCGTTTACAGATCATATACTGTTGTCAGGCAGATTGAACCTTCTAACCTGAACGATGTAGATTAACAATTCGCCCACCCGACTTGGATGAAGAGAAGATTGCCATATCTTAGATAAAGGGGGTAAGGACTAGAGGAGCGTTTATATGTATTTCTTATGGAAGACAAATGATACATTATTTCAGGAGCGGCTGGACCGATCTCACCCTAACTTTCCATACACATATTTAAGCCCATCTTATAAATTTAAGGTTCAAGATTTTAAAGAAATGCAAAATATATGTTTTATATTGGGTCTATAACTTAATTCTAAGTTTGCTAAGAGATGGAGTAACTTGTATTATTCAATTGTTATTCTTCTACTGGAACATGCGTTGGAAAGCTACTGTCATTGCACTTCATTTCAGTATATGTCATTCATTTCATTCATTTGAAGCGTAAACAACGATAATTTTTTTTCACTCAAATATGTCGAACTTTGTGCCTGAAAAAGTGTTTTTGCGGGGAGTTCTTCTTCATTACTTTAATATGAAGAGAACTGCTGCCGAAAGTCATCGTATTTTGGTGGAAGTTTATGGTGAACATGCGCTCAGCTAACGTGCCAAAAGTGGTTTGCATGATTTAAAAGTGGTGATTTTGGCTTGGAAGGCGATGAACGTCCTGGGCAGCCAAAAAAGTTTGAATATGAAGAACTGGAAGCATTACTCTATGAAGATTGTTGTCAAACACAAGAAGAGCTCGCAGAATCTTTGGGTGTCACTCCAGCAGCCATTTCAAAAGTTTAAAAGCAGCTGAATATATTCAAAAGCAAGGAAATTGGGTTCCACATGAACTCAGTCCGAGAGATATCGAAAGGCGGTTTTACATGTCCGAAATGCTGCTGTAACGCCACAAAAGAAGTCATTTTTGCATCGGATTGTTACTGGTGATGAAAAATGTATCCATTACGACAACCCCAAGCGCAAAAAATCATATGTGAAACCCGGCCAAAAAGCCAAATCAACGGCAAAACCAAATATCCATGGCGCGAAGGTAATGCTCTGTATTTGGTGGGATCAGATGGGTGTGCTGTATTATGAGCTGCTAAAACCTGGTGAAACCATCAATGGACAACGTTACCGAACACAATTAATCCGTTTAAAGAGAGCAGTAGCTGAAAAACGCCCGAAATATGCGACCAGACACGAGGCAATAATTTTCCATCATGACAACGCTCCGGTTAAGAACTATTTGAAAAACAGTGGATGGGAAGTCTTACCCCACCCGCCTTATAGCCCAGAACTTGCCCCTTCTGACTACCATTTGTTCCGGTCGATGCAGAACGACCTCACTGAAATACGGTTCACATCAGAGCAGAATATCAAAAATTGGCTTGATTCATTCTTGGCTGCCAAGCCGGCGCAGTTCTTTTGGGATGGGATCCACAAATTGGCAGAAAGTTGGGAAAAAGTCATAGCTTCAGATGGGCAATACTTTGAATAATACTATTGTACATGTTTTTCTTAAATAAACGTTCAAATTTTGAAAAAAAAAACCGCACGAATTAAAATATATACCCAATACAATAAATATACAGAAATACTAGCCAAAATCGGTGCGACCGATGGATCACGTCAGTTACTTCCTCATAAATAGAAGTAGTAGTGGTTTTTGATATTTTATATCCTATTAGATTAATCCGAAAATGGTTAAAAAAATAGATCAAGCCTGATTGGTTAAGTTTAAAAAGTTTTAGTAAAGCTATGAAAAAAAGACATATGCTTTTTTTTTTTTTTTTAAATGACTAATTTTGAGAACATTTTTAGTTTGTGATTTAGTTTCTTATTTTTGTCGCACCAAAACTTACATCTATAAAAGTTTGACCGATCATATCAAAGCTTAACTGTAATTTCTTATTCTGGCCGTTTTTTCTTCTATTTTTAAGAAAAAAATTATGGTATTTAGAAACTCATCGGTGATTTATGGCCAAGATCTGGATGGCACTATTCTTTCGCGAGGTTTCGTGGACCAAAAAAGTGACAGGAACTGACATACACACACAGGCGACTAAACGAGGAGCGCAGAGAAGGATGGTGGGACTTAAAAGGTGAAAGCAGGATTTTATAAACATGTGGCAAAGAAAGTAAGTAAGCCTAACGAATTCCCCACGTCACCGATAATTTCTACGTGATGGGATGAGTAACTGCCGTTCGTCAATAAGTACCCCACCCTGCTGCAAGGGTGGCAACAAAAGATCTCTGGGCTTGGGCGTTAAAACCGAGTCCGATGAGGTCTTAACTAAGGTATATCGGAAAAAACGATTAAATTGTTGATAGCCGTGGGCTGACGTTTTCAGTATTCCGTTATCCTAGTAAATTAGAGTGAAGTATGGCTGAAACGACTTACAGGCTATTGCTGCAAGCGCCTCCGTCCCGATAAAACCCATCAACCCTTCGTCAACGTTAAGTTTGTGGTGTAGGTGAAGTTGTAATATATATGTTTAGCTGGATGGAAAAAAGCGCTCAACTCATCAACCAATGGGGGGCAGTATTGGGAGCATAAGAGTTCTCTATGAACTAACGGTAATCCAGCTGCTGGACAAGAAAGCCAAGGAGGTAATCAGAAAGAACAACTTTTCACTAACCTATCCCTGGCTGAAACAAAAGACGTTCCAAAAAGAAATAAAGAAATAGACCGGCGAAAGACGTGAGGCCAAACGAACCCAAAAGGATTCGCCAATGGTAAATAATAATAATGCGTAAGTCCCTAAAGGAAACTTTACCAAACCAACTCGGAAGGACCTCCCAATGAAAAAGAATGATAATGTACAAGTTCCTAAAAGCAATCCTACTTTCAAAAAAAAAAACCATCGGAAGAAAGCTGGACAAAAGTTGTTATAAGCAACGTCCAAAAAGAGCAACATAGCGTAAGAAAATTCAAGGCCAAACCCAATGCCATTACAATTGAGACCAGATGAGATCTCACGTATGCAAAGATACTGTGCAAGGTAAAAGCGGATTCAACATTAGTAGCCGTTGGGAACGCTGTATCACGGATCAGAATGACGTAGAATTGTGCTCTCTTACTTCAGCTGAAGGAGACGGGCACAAAAACAACCCAGATTATAGGCCGGATTTTCAAAGAAGCAATGAAAAGAAGACACCAATGAAGATCATATACCTTAATCTTAATCATTGTGAGACAGCTCAGGATATTTTGAGACAGACAGCTCAGGATATTTTGAGACAGACAACTACGGATAAGGGAGCGGACCTAATCTTTATTACCGAACCATATAACACCCTCGAGACCAAAGTATGGATCTGCGACCAAACAAAGCTGCAAAGCGGCAATATGGACATGGACTTATGGATATGGTTTTGCAAGAAATCAATGGCGTACACTTTTATTGCTGCTATGCACGACCAAGCTGGACAATTATGAGTTTGAGGAAATGCTAAATAACTTAGCTGATGATGCACTTGGAAGATATCCAATTAAATTAGGAGGTGATTTGAATGCATGGGTAACCGAGTGGGGCAGCAAGCTTCCCAGACCAGAGACTATTTTTTTACTGCAAGCCCTCTCGTCCTTGAGAGTGGGTGTCGCAAACGTTTGCAGGTCAAACACCTACTGTAAGCCCGGGATTGTCTATTGTCTACCAACATCGAGGTTTCGGACAGAACGTCATTCTCGACAGATATAACTTTGAGATAGTTAAGAACTTTTTATTGCTAAATATTCTCTTTTATCAATTCAGATAACGACACCAGTGCTGAGATCAAATGAAGGATAACTTTTGCCAATCGCATCTTTTTTGGACTAAGAAGGCAGTTGACTACCAAATCCCTCTCTCGAACAACAAAATTGATCTTATATAAGGCTTCGATAATCTCAGCCCTGTTGTATAGTACAGAGGTATGACTTTATCAAATATGAATGATCTTGGCTACTTTGAGAGGAAACTTTTCGGAAGATTTAAGGTCCGAAGATGGTGAGTGGAGGAGGAGATGCAAAGACGAATTGTACGGGTTATACAGCGATATTAGTTTAGCCAGAAGACGGAAGGTCCAACTACTGGGAAGGTCCAACGACTGAGGTGTCTGGGTAATGTAGAACGGTTCGAAAAGTCTTCAAATCCGTCCCCAAGGGACAACGCAGTAGGGGAAGACCGCAACTCAGGTGGCGCACGAAAGTAGAAGGGGACTTCAACTATCTCAACTGAAGCTAGATAAAGATTGAGCTGGCTGGAGACGCTTGTTTGTTGAGGTGCAGGTTGTGTGGAAATTGGGCAAGCCCCAAAATTAACTTCTCTTTTCGGTATGTTGTTGCCTCGACAGTGTGTTATTTTTGTCTTTTCCATAGGTTACGGGATCCGTAAGGACGTTGTTTTTAACGGCCATACTTCTAATCAGTCTTCTTACTATATTTTTGCTTGAGATTCTCAGTTATTTGAAAACATGTGTAGGTCTCAAGGCCTAACTTTCTTGACTGACATCTTTAAAAGTCAGAAAAAATCAACGAATTTAACAGACCTTTATAACAAAATACAATTGTCTTGACGGGACTACAGTTTTTATTTGAGATTATTTTAAGTTTTTTATTTGACATACATTGTTTTTAAGAGCTTAACACATAATTGGGTATGATTACGCTTACAATGCCTTAGCGTTTGTTTAGCTTTTTTATAATATTGACCTTGGCTGAGAATCGAACTTGTCGAATTGTAGGGGCTGAGTAAGATCAGAAGAAGTTTCTCCAGACGAGTCCTGAAACCAAAGGATGCTCCCCCTCCATCCTCCCAAACAATCCTTTTTCCCCTGGGCTGGATCAAGGTGTCATACGAGCCGTGTCGACGATCAACCTGGCTGAGGGCCTAGCATCTCTAAAAATAGCTCAGTCGCAAACGAAGTATCCGGATATCTGTATACTCGTGGGATCTATAATGCACACATCCTCAAATAAAATAAAACCCGAGGCCGGTACTCCTTTAACACTGGACGGTAGAACGGTGACTACTCCGACTACCGACTACCGACTGTGCAGAGGAGGTAAAACTGTGGCAGCCCATGGTGTTCCATCCTTAAAAGGCAAACGCAGCGAGCCTAAAACCAAATCTTCAAGGAAAGGTAAGACTGTGGTAAGCCATGGCCCTATCTCTTCCTCCATCTCTAGCAGCAGCAAGTTTGTGGCAGGTCACGGACTTGCCGCTGCTACAAAAACTCCTCCTTCTAAGAAGGAATCAGTGGCTCAGCCGCATCGGCAAGCCCCATCAAAGGCGCTCAACTCTAGGCATTATTAAAACCTTCGGATCTATGTCAGAGGTGGAAAGAAGTGTGGAAATAACGATCAAGATCAAGTGGGCTAACAACAACCTAAATGACGGATTTTACACTGCTCCCTCTGCTCTCAAAATATTAAAGGACTGTTCTAAGCGCGATGTCCAAAACCGTAAGCACCCCTGTTACATCCAACACCACATCTCTGAGGTCCCTTAGCGAAATTCTAAGAGACGCTATGACGATAGCGGTTATTATTAGAAGCAATGTCGACGGATTGATCACACCTGAGCGGTGGCAACTGGTCAAGTTGAAGCTTTCGCACAACTTCTTGACCATTATGCGGGAAAACCCCGGACCACTTCCAATCACAAGCGACGCTGGCTGGGACCAAGACCATGCCAAGCTCATCGCATGTGCAGACCAAAGATATCTTGATCTTTTTAAGAAAGCCATAGTTGGTTTAGGAGAAGTGTTGTGGGGTACACACGTATCGAGAGTAATTACATATACACCTTGCCTGACCTGAACTGCAACTAATTTCAGACTGCTATAATTTCCAAACCGTTCATGACGGTGAACTCAAATTTTGACACATGACAGATAATTTTGTTATCCACAAGCCTTTTAAACGATTTACGTCTCAGTTGTGTTGAAAATTTTTTATCCGCGTTGAAATTAAAACATGATAGTATGATTGCTCTATATTTGGCTAGAAAACCAAAGGTAGCTTTCGTTAGAGCCCTCCAGCAACTCAACGTTAATAAATCATTTGCGTCTCGAACCATAGCTCGTTACCGTGATACTGGTAGCGTTGCAAAATGGAGGTGGTCATAAAAAACAGCAACATCAACAGAAATGGTTCGGAAAGTGAAGGCTCGAATTTAGCGAAATCCGCGTCGAAGTGGAAGAAATATGGCTCGTGAGCTCAACATATCGTTGGAATGGATTCAACACATACTGAAAAATGAGCTTGGGCTCAAGCCATTGAAGTTCCAAAAAGCACACGATCTTTTCTGCAACAGAAAAAAGTTAGAGTCAAAAGAGCGAAGGAGTTGCCATGCTTGCACGAAAGTGGTGAGTTGCCGAATTTGGTTTTTTCCGATGAGTCGCCATTTTTAATCGAGCAATATGTCAACAAACAAAATGACCGAGCTTACTTGCCAGAGAGCTCCTCCGATGGTGCGGCAGCACCGATGTTGATGGTTTGGGACGCAATAATCAAGTTTGGATCACCCCAAACAAGCACTTTGTCGGGAATTGGCCAAAATACCGCAGATCCACTTGCGTGCAGCGTACGATGCTTTCTTCGGCCGTCTCAAGGCCATTATTCGCACCAAAGGTGGACATATTGAAAACTACTAACACAATTTGAAAATTTACGTATTTACCAACATCTTCTGCTTTGACACAATAAAATTTATCAAAAAATAAAAAAATTATAGCATTTTAAAAAGTTGCAATTCGAGTCAGGCAGGGTGTATTTAAAAAGCCTTAAAAACAAATAAAACAAACAAGTAATCATGAATTGTGTTTGCATAAAAAAAAGCGGATAGCTGTGTTTACATTTTACCCGATGATGTTGATTTTATGAAAACGAACAAAAAATCTTAGAGATGCTCACAGTGCACGTCATTACGTAGAGGCTCTCTAACAGCACAAAATTCCCCTATATCTACCTTCTTCACTCTTCAAAAAACTTGTAAGGGTCTTTATCAAAGCATTGAATCACAAATGCGTGAAAACGAATCAATTGACTTAAAACGAATATACAGTGAAATTGTCGAATTAAAAAAATTTAATATAGACTTCTTATCTCGATTATCCGACCTACAGTCAGAAAATATCCAACCTAAAGTTGAAGTCAGGGTTTTACAAGAAAAAATACATCTTTTAGAGCAGTCGAATATTTCCAGTTATTGAGATCGTTATTGTACCTTGTGTGAACCCTTCAAGTGCAACGCAAGTGGCAGTGGATCTCGTTCGTGATGGACTTGGTGTACAAATGGGCGAAAAAGCTATTGATCATTGCTACATAAAAAAAATTAAAAACAGAAGAGAAATTTTAACGAGCGGTGATACCAGTGCATCAAGACCAGGAGAATAAAAAGACAGCAACAGCACCAACATTCTTGTCATTAAATTGACCCACCGGCAGACGAAGGAATGCATAATGAGAACGAAAAGCAAACATACGCTCACTGCCTTGACAACAAACGCATCTATATCATTGATAGTTTGACTCCTCATGTACGAGAAATATTTAATGCAACAAAATAAGTAAAAGAGGAAAAGAAGTATAACTATATATGGGTTAGGAATTATATTATTGATATAATTTTTTATTCAACCCTTGACCCTTTCGGATGATGTCAAAATTGCTTGCAACATTAATAAAGAATTTTTCACAGTTTTGTGCGTCCATATATCGACTGCATGAAACAGGATTGAGTTTAAATGTTCTCATGGAAGAATAAAATGAGCTTCCGCTAAGCATAAAGTCAAGGAATTTGATTGTTTTAGGAGACATAATGCCTTAAAGGATCCTGACAAATATTTGCTTTTGATGTCTTCATTTGGCTTAAAGTCACTTATCAATGTGCCAACTCGTATAACTGCAGCACACAAACCTATATTGATCATATGTTTATTAGGTTCCAAAAAAAGACAACGTTTTAAGTGAAGTTCTTGACTTAAAGATAACGAATCATCGTATGACTTACTTTGAAATAGAGCTTGGAAATGAGAGACAATCTAAGAAATATATTCCTTTTCCTGTGAAAAACTATAGATTATTTCTGTTTGGTGAATGCCTTAAAGTTTGAGCGTTGGGAGGAGGTATTTTCGGATGATAATCCATCATCAGCTTATTATAAATTTTTAAAAAACATTAAAAAGACAAATGCACATGCGGTCATAAAAACCGCACCATATCAAAATGATTTAAAAATTGTTAATAACTACGATAATAAATTTTATAATAAAATGAAATTTTCGTTGAGTACTCCGCAGTAATTTTTAAGTATTTATATCTAATTTCCATCTGTTTATTGAATGTTTGAAAAAAGATATTAACAAAGAAAGAAAAACTAATTTCTTATTTTTTTAAAATATTTTAATACAGTCATTGGTTAACAAAATCAAACGATACATTTTTTTTTTTTATGTATGTGTAAATAAGATGTTTAGATATGCCACTTTTACTAAAAAATTATCAATACCGAGTTGCTCCTCTTTGGCGGTTATAACCGCTTTTATTCTAGAAGGCATCGAGTTTACTAGAAGTTCAGTGTTCGATTGGGCTTTTTCGAGGTCATCAAACGTTGTCTTGAGCTGAAAATTATTGAAAGACTCTAGTTACTTGTCTGCTTATTATTTATAAAGTAGACATCTAGAAGTTGATTTGGCGCGGTGGCAAGGTGCAGAATCATCTGGATTTGAGGAAACTTCACTGTTTTTACTATGCACTCGTCCTTGAACCTTTCACCTGCTGACCGTCGTACGTATGGCAAATTGTCGGCACACAACAAATTAAATTTACTTTCATCGGACCATATCACACATCGCCAATCATCCTGCGTCCAACCTTCGTACTTTTTTGCCCACGTCAAGCGAGCATTTCTCATTTTTGTGGTTAGGAAAGGTTTTTTCGCTGGTCGTCCTCCATATAAACCTATCTCCCGTAGCCGTCGGCGTATGGTTTCGGCGCTTAGATCAACTTGATGAAATTCACTCAGCTCTGCGATCTTTCATGCTAATTCGTTGTAATACATTGTCCGTCTTCTGGGTTGTTTTACGTTTTCGTCCCGAGCCTTTTTTCCTTTCCAGTGGATCCAAATTTTCTTTTTTCTTCGTCAGTCGTACGATAGCCGAACTCCGCTATGGGAAATACCCTTCATTAGTATGGGAAAAACCCTAACGATCTCATGTAATTAGGCATTTTTTGAGAACTCATTAGGTGGTGCGGCTTTTATGAACGCAAGTGTAGATATTTCGACTAGAATGCTACCACAGACCAGTTTCTCTCTTTTGCAAGAATCACAGACAGCTTTGTCTCCAAGCTGTTTACATCAAATCTGAAAACAACTACTTCATTTACATGTTCGAGAGTTTCACAAGGAAAAACCGTTCGCTGTATCAGCAAGCGATGCGTCTCAAGCGCAGTAGGCAGCTGTTTAATGTATACACATATTTTGGCTCCATTTACGTAAGAGAGAGTGCAGATGCAGAATTTTTTTTATAATACCGCGCGCGCACCAAGGGGATAGGAATACCTTTCTACAGGGTTTTTCTCCAGGGCGCGGGCGGGTGGTGTAGTAGTTTGAAACTCAGGTGTATTAGGTTTCGATATTTTCCCAGAGGTGGTTGTCAAACTGGACGGGACGAACTAGTACATCCTCCTCAACCAATGGGTCTTAAGTACGTGCTAGTCGTAAGTTCGTTACATTTAGCCCAGCCAGCACCCACTCCAACATCAGTGTTATACCTTCATCTCAGAGTTGACGCCGACGGGATTTTCATATAACTACATGCAAATTCTATAGACTTTTTCACACAATTGCCTGGCATGGGATTCGAACCCGCGACCGAGGAGCCTATGCATATACCACTACACCACGGCCACGGCTAGTGAAAGAGTGCTGGATATTATTGCTACTAGGTGCCAGATGAAGAAGAAGACTTAATGAAAATGCACACTGCTGAGTATTTATCAACAAGTATTTTTGTTTTTGTTGAATCTTTTTTTTTCTTGCGTCATTTTGCTGGTATGTTTATTGTTTTTATTTTTGTTCTATTTATTTTTTTCTTTTTTTAATTATGATTCCCTTCTACCTTTAGATCCTATTATTGTTGCTCAAAAGGAAAAATGATATGTAATTCGTTGAATGCTTGTGTCGGCCCTCGTTTTGCCTCATTATTTAAAAATGAGTTTGAATAATATCGGAGTGGGTTCCAATTATAGTGGCAGCAATGGCACAGTGCGGCCTATGGTAAGAATTCTATGCAATCGCAGGGATGGTTTTAAAGTTTGTCATTTAAATGCACAAAGCTTAAACCCAAAACTTGATTAGTTTAGGGATGTTTTTGTCAGAACAAAGGTGGATGCAATTTGCGTTTCAGAAACTTGGTTTGATGCTAACGTGAAAAATTATGTATACGCTGTGAAGGGTTACAAACTTTTTAGAGCTGATAGAGGTGATCGTGTTGGTGGTGGCGTAGCAATTTATGTTAGAAAGAGTTTGTTCGGTAAACGTAAATGTCGCTCGTCAAAAGAGTTTCCCATTAATTATTTGTTTGTTCAAATTATACATGGCGATAGGAATATTTAGTTAGGTGTTGTATACAGGCCAAATTCAAACATCGACCTGTCTCCCATTTTCGAAGTTATGGATGATGTGTCAACCTACTCAAATAGTTTAATTATTTGTGGTGATTTAAATATCAATTTGTTGCGTGAGGACATCCGAACAGAAAATATGAAATCGTTCGGCCATCAATCAGTCAATAAGCAAGTGCCTACCCATTTCACTAATTCTGCCAGTACATTAATAGACGTTGTTTTTGTTAATAATACTGATAAAATACTGTTTTATGACCAAATTTCCGCACCTGCTTTCTCGAAGCATGACTTGTTGTTTTTCAATTATGATTTCGATGTAGGAGACAACTTAAGTACTTCAAGTTACACGTACAGGGACTTTAAAAACATTGACAGGGCTTCTCTAGAACAGCACATTAGCAGCATTCAGTGGATGTCTTTAGTATGCTCTCACCGGATTTCCAAATTGATTTCATAAATCAAAATATTAAACTTCTCTTTGAAACACACGTTCATGTCAAAATAGGTATTGTTAAGGACAATGGCAAAATTTGGTTCTCAAATGAGATTCGTGAACTTATAGTGCAACGTGATTTGGCTTATCGGCAGTGGAAACGTTTTAGAATAACAGAATTTCATCGAGCCTATAAAAGCTTGCGTAATAGCGTCGTTCGAGATAAGAAGCGGTTCAACTCTGCTACAGGTGTTCGGAAAGTTTGGAACTTAATTCGTGAGCTTGGAATCGGTAAACAAAAGTTAAGTTGTTCTAGCGATGTCGATCCCAATGAGCTAAATAGAAAGTTTTTATCTGCGCATTCAAATGCCAATGCTAATGCCAATACTAATTCCTTTTTTTGGGTTCGAAAGGGTGAGTGATGCAGATGTTGTTGAAAGTTTTCTGTTAGTGAAATCGAATGCTATGGGTGTTGATGGTATCCATCCGCTTTTTGTGAAAGCTATTCTACTAAAAATACTTCCGTATATAACACATGCTATAAACACTGTTTTGATGTCTGGAATTTTTCCGCTACAGTGGAAATTAGCAAAGGTCATTCCAATACCCAAAAATTCTTTAGGCGATGAGCTTAGACCAATATCAATTCTGTCTTTTCTCTCCAAGATATGCGAACGCATCATAATCTTTTAGCTTCAATTCAATCGGGCTTTCGTGCTAAACACAGCTGCACAACTGCCTTGCTTAAGGTAATTGAAGATATAAGAGGTGGACTTGATATTGATCATGTTACGTTTTTAGTTTTGCATTTGACATGGTAGATCATTCTGTTCTTCTCAGAAAGCTTAGATATTTTTCCATTTCTACTCCAGCAGTTAAACACCTATCATCATATCTGAATGAAAGAAAGCAGGTTGTTTTTATTAAAAGTGCACTGTCAGACTTTCTTCCTGTAACTAAAGGCGTTCCTCAAGGATCAATTTTAGGCCCTCTCTTGTTTTCACTCTATATCAATGATATTGTGTCTCGTGTGCTGAATTCATACAAGCACATTTATGCTGATGATATTCAGATATATCGAACCTGTCCATTAGGTTTTATTGAGGATTGTGATGGCATCTTAAATGAAGACGTTAAATGAGTTTCAGAATGGTCTTTGAAATGTGGTTTATTCCTCAACCCAAGTAAATGTAAGTGTTAAGTGATTTCCAAGACTAAACTAGAGCTTTCATAATTTCCAAGTATTGCTTTGAACGACTCATATATCGGAATTATTGATTCCACTAAAAATCTAGGAGTTGTCTTCAACAGAACCTTATCTTTGAACAATCATATTAATATTGTAGTCGGAAAAACATATGGTGTGCTTCGCAATTTATGGAGTACCTAAAAATTTATAAGGTTGAAAACGAAATTGCTACTGGCCAAGGCTCTCATTATTCCCCAACTTACCTATGGATGTGAAATTTTTCATGGATGTGACATCGAGAGCAAAAGGAAGCTACAAGTTGCATTTAATACCACCATTCGATATGTATTTTGGCTCGGAAGATATGATCATGTTTCACATCTTGCTCAAGAACTGGTGAACATGTCCTTTGCAAATTACTTTAAGTCTCGCACGCTTATTTTTCTATTTAGCATAATTAAAACCAGGCAGCCGTTGTATCTATACGAAAAAATCCAGCTTCCGGCATCTAACAGGTCTGAATGTTTAATACTACCGCGATTTACTTGTTTATTATCTGAGAGGAAATTTTTCGTCGCTTTTAGAAATGAGCTTTAACTTTACCTTCAGAGCAGCTAACCATTCCTCATCCTATATCCACCTCAAGCATAAATTTTAATTGTTATTTGAATTTTTAATTTAATTTTTTAAGTGGAATGCGAATATGTCAAAATAATGTCTTAACTTTCTTTATGATTCAACTTAATTATTGTTATTATTGTAATCCTAATCTCAATCTCTTAAACTTATTTATGATATAGTTTAATTTAATTTAATTAAATTTTTGTTTAAATTTATTTTGAATTGATTTGAATGTAATCAAATTGTATATTAAATTCTTGGTAATCTGTCACAAACAAACAAACTTAAACTTAAACGACTAAAACCTTGGATTGGAAAAAATCTGTTGAAATCCATAAACGAGAAAAATTTGCTTCGCAAAACAAATAAAAACAACCCGCAAAACGGAAATTTAACAAAGCAGTACAGAAAGCTTTGCCATGAAGTGAAGCTGAAAGTAGTTTTTAGTAAAAACAACTTTTATTCAGAAAAGTTTGAAAACTGTAGTGGAAATGTTAAAAAGGAATGGAGAGTTGTAAACAGTATCTTAGGTAATGGCAGCAGTAGAGATAGCCCCTGTGAAATTGAGGTAGACAATGTTCTAAATCGTGATTCCACAAAATTGCAAATACCTTTAACAAGTTTTTTGCCACTGTTGCAACTAAACTGCAACCTAGGCCCTCACCATCCGGTTGCAACTGTAACTCATATCTGGATATTACAGATGATGGTTTTCAAACAAATAGCTTTGTTTCTCAGTCTTTTTCTCCATTGGAAATCTATAAAGAGATAATAAGTTTAAATAATAAAAAAATCTTGTACTTCCGATGATTTACGAACTATCTTGCAAAACCCACTGCTTTTTTTATTGTTGACGTGCTGTGTCATATATTCAATATGAGTGTCAAGTGTGGTATCTTTCCGTCAGGACTAAAAACAGCAGAAGTAATTGCTCTTTACAAAAAAGGTTGTAGAAAATCGGTAAGTCAAAATAGGCCAATTTCCTTGCTTCCAACCTTTCCCAAACTTTTTGAGAAAATAATGAAAAAAACGAATTATGTCCATTCTAAACAAAAACTATTTCTTTTGCCGCCAACGGTATGGTTTCTAAGAAGGCAGATCGACGGAAGATGCCATTTTGAAATTTTATAGTGAGTTATGCGATGGTTTTAACACAAAAAAAAGTCCCATGGCTTTATTTATAGATATGACCAAGGCTTTTGACATGGTGAACCATAATATTCTCTTGGACAAACTCTACAAAGCTGGATTTAGAAATTCCATATTGAGTTGGTTAAAATCCTATTTATCACCTAGATTTCAAAAGTGAAAATAAACGAAGTCTTTAGCGAAAAGTTAGAATTATAAGTTGAGGTTCGTCAAGGCTCTGTTTTGGGTCCGATTCCTTTTTTAATATATATCAACTCAATTTTTTAAACAAAATTTTTATGGAAACAATACAGCCTTCGCCGATGACATTGCTTTTTCTTACACCAATAACTCCTTATTTGAATTTACAACGATTGAGATAGTGGTTTGCCAAACATGAACTTATTGTTAGCGTAAAAACTAAGCTTTTGCTTTTCAGCTTAAAAAATTCACCTTTGCTTGAGACTAAAGTTATTTTCCATTTAGCTGGTTGCCCAAGGCTCTCAATTTTCTCCCATAATTGTAGAATAGTTAACTTTTGTGCAGATGCAACATGTTGTTCAAACTGTTTCAAAATAGATTCTGTCGAATCTTTCAAGTACCTTGGAGTTTCAATAGATGGAAATTTAAGTTGGAAAACACACGCGACTGAATTAAAATCTTACTTAAGATGTGCAACGCGCAAAATGTTTTTATTGCAACCTCACTGTTTCAAGAAACTTTTAACTGTTATTTATTATGAAATCATAAATGCGAAGCTTCAATTTGGCTTGACAAGTTGGGGTGGAGCTTGTAATAATGTGATGGAAAAATTACTTATAGCCCAAAAATACATTGTCAGAATTATTTGTAGAAAAAGTAGTAGTTCCAATTTCCCAAAGAACACATTTTTCTAATTTTTACTCTGTCTCGGCAAATAAGCTATTTAATAGATTACCTTATGAAATAAGATCGCTTAGAATGCGGCGTTCATTTCTTAGTAAAATAAAAATCTGGCTATTTTCATTAGCTATTTCTCAAGTCAAAAATTTGTTCAATTGTTTCTATTATTTGTTAATCTTGTTTTAAATTGAATTAATTATAAATATAGGATTATTTTATTCCTTAGTAACCCCACATCATTGTTTTTTGTATATATGTAAGTCATTCGCTACTAATCTTTAATAGATTAAGGAATGAACCTTTTTTTTCTTTGTTTCTAAATTGCTTACATTGTAAAACATCATCCTCAAAGGTTTAAAAAAATAAATTAATTGAAAAAAAAGATTTATCCAGGTGAAAGGCTCACAGTCGAGCCTAGGGAGGAAAACCCTAGCAGACCTAGAACCCGCACCTGGATTCCAGCCGAGCCCTCCTCTCCAGAAAGCATAATGAAGATCATCAGGCTCAGTAACGCGACCCTTCCGACTCAGTCGCGAAACTGGAGGAGCTAATGCTCTTATAGATGCGCGTTGATTGTGATCAATAAGAAATCCCTTTACCCTCTAGAGCATACTAACAGCATGATCTGGTTCGGATTCGAGGCAATACACCTTACGGTCTATAAAAAGGATCAGCTGAATGCTGATAAGCAACCTCCTCCTCCTTTAAACGAAATTTCAAATTCAGCCTTGGATCTGGCTTTCCTGTAATGGACAGCGACGATTCTAATTCATCAGAGGCGACTATTAAGCCGTCGGTCTCCTACACGATCAGAGGTAGAAAATGAGCTCTTGAGCTCTTGAGCTCATTTTCGGAATCGGAGGACTTCAATAATACCGTGGTGGAGACCACTCTGGGAAATTAAAGAAATGGTACGGTTTCTCCAGATTAATCACTACCACTAAAAAAAGTCTTCGGCCGATCTTATTCTGCGTCTCTCCAAAAACGCAGAAGATATCATCCTAATCCAGGAATCATGGATCGTGGAAGGCGTGGTTCGTGGACTTGGGACACCTTTATACGCTCCACTCTATATAAAAAAAAAAAAATAAGATTAGGACTTGTATACTAGTAAAAGGTAGCCTTAATATATTTTTACTTCCCAATCTCAACGACCCCGACTTAACCGTTGCCAGGCTGGAGACTGCCAAAGCCTCCTACTGGCTGGCATCGGCTAATCTTGGACACGATCAGGTGGGCCCTTTCCCTGATGATAAACTAAAAAGGGTGGTACTAGAAGCAGAAAACTGACTTCATCATCGGATATGACGCTAACGCTCACCACACGGTATGAGGCAATGTTTGCAATATTGGCAATGAGCTCACTTTTATAACAAGAAACCGACAGGAAGTGCTAGATATCACTCTTGTCCTAGACAACATCATTTAAATACTAACGAACTGGATGGTATCGACTGCACAATCGTTTTCATAAAACAGATACATCAAATTTAATCTGGATGATGCTCCCTCAGTCAAACAGCATTTCGAAGCTATCGGAAGACTGATTGTCTAAAAAAATGAGGAATACTGTCAAAAACACTATCCTCTGAAGTCTCAAGTCCCCCTCGAGACACCATAGAGCTTGGCATGAAAGTTAGGGAATTCAGCCTGTCTCTCAATCAGGCTATGGCTTCTTCCTACCCTCTGATTCAAACTTGGGGTAAGAAAAAGCCGCATTGGAGAACTTCAGCACTAGGACCGCTTAGAAACACCTGCAGAAAACTTTTCAACTTTGCAAAAAGCACAAGAAAAGAGACTCACTGGGACAAAGAATCCCTCAGAATATATAAAAAAGGACTGAGAAAAGCAAAGCGTCAATCTTGGAGATCATTATGTCACAAAATCACAGAAGCCTCTACAAATCCTATGATTCCCAGTTGTTTAAAAAAAAAACCGATGGCTCCTGGACAAACTCATGTGATGAATCACTCAACTTGCTACTAGACACCCACTCTCCAGGTATCTCCTCATTCGCGGCAAACAGTAACCAAAACCGGACTACTGCAACCGTGAAGCTGCACAGCTTCAAATCATATATGTTTGCGGATCCGGACGGTATAATACCGGCCGAGCTACAAAAGTTTTCAGATATTATATTGCTTACGCTAGAGGTGTAGAATTAATTAACATTACACTCTAAGGGAAAAAAATTAATGTAGTTTTCAATCCCAAGGCCTTAAAATGATCTCATGATGTCCCAAAAGACCTCAGACCTATAAATCTATCATCTTTCCTTCTTAAAACTCTAGAACGAATATTTGATGTCCATATTCGAGCTAAAATTGATCCAAGACTTTTGTTAACGGCTCAACATACCTAGACATTGCAGTCAACTGCAAAAAACTAAGCCGAGTCCAAAGAACAGCGCATCTATGCATAAGCGGATCCCCACTTGATACTTATTGACATATTCGGCGGGCAAATAGCTGACTACAGCTTTCGCCTTAAAGCGACTAAACAGTGGACAAAAAATTTATTTGGCCACGTTTATATAAATACATTAGGAATCCACATAGAGAACATCGATTACACCATACCTAAACTTCGGTATAGATCCATTAGATCCATTTCTATACAGATGGATCTAAAACCGATAGCGGGGTTGGTAGAGGTGTTTTCTCAGATAAGCTTAATCTAAACCTCTCCTTCCGTCTTACAAATCACTGTAGCGCGTTCCATGTGGAAATTTTGGCGATTAAAGAAGCTCTGCCTTGGCTGAAGAAAAACGCGATATCTGCAAAGGATTCAGATACCCTTGAACAAAACCCGCCGTTGTATGCCGACCTCTTACGGAGATGGCAGAACATTTCAACTCTCACCTTTGTTGAGTGCCGGCCCACAGAGACATTTCAGGAAATTGTAGGGCTGACGAACTCGACAAAATTGGGACCACTCTACTTATTCTACCGGATAAGGGCAGCATAGGTATACCAATTGCTACGTGCAAGTTATTATTTAAGCTGGATGCTAGTAAAAAAACAGACCTTAGATGGACCGATGGGCCAACTTGTCTAGCGACTAAACCGATCTAGCCGAAACTGAATCTGAATCGCTCTAAGAGTCTGATTCTTCCAAAAAGAAAACATCTCAGCACCAACATAGGTGTCATCACTGGACACTGCCTTATAAGACAACAAGCAAGAAGGCTTGGCGCTTTAACAAATGATTTCTGTATAAGCTGCATGGACTAGGAGGAAGATGAGACAATCCTCCAACTTGTACATGTCCAGCTCTCTTCCAGAGAGCTCATGAGCAAGAGGTTCATAGATCCACGTGGCACCACAACGGGCCAATAGGCCTAAGTTTGTTGGTTTTTCAACCGCCACTCTCACCTAACCTAACCTATATAATTTTGATTTAGTGACATTTGACAGTCATGCAGATCATTTCATGACAATTTGTTATGCAGCATCTTACACCGCAATAACGAAATGTAGTTTTAAGGGAGAAATTAAAGAAGATATATTGTGAAGATATATTTGGTCAGTATTACTTTTAATATCCAGTTGTATAAAGACAGACGTTGCCAAATCGTGTTAGAAGGGTTCATAATGTGAAAACTTTACAAAATACGCAGTGTTATCGCTGAGTTGCTGCTCAAAATATACGATGGAAATTAGATTTTGCTTGAAGGAGTGATAACCAGCTATTCATATCAGGGTCCTATGTATATACTTCAGCTAATTGCTTGAATATGTAATAATTTGTGTGATGACATCATTCCTGTCCCATACGAGGGATGCATCGAAGTTACATTCAAGAAAAAGTATGTATGGTTGTTTACGTGTACGTTGGCAATTAACATATTAATTAAATCAGGAAGTTAATATAATAAATCAAGGAATACTATTTTATAAGGAAAGAGAACATTCTGTCAACTTAAATAGGTTATCTATTTTAATGGGTTCCATAATATCTTTTACTGGGATTACATCTTATTCATAGCAAACAAAATTTAAGAAGTACCATGTGATGTTTGTTTACTTTAAACTCATGTCGTGTCCAAAACCCTGTCTCACCATCTGACACCTTAATTTATTTATTAAATGTATTTTATAGTGTTCTTTTTTTTTTTTTTTTCTTTGAACGACACGTACGATGGCGGTACCAGAAGTACCCGGCCTGACCAAGATGCCAGTAGTTGTTTGAAAATATCACTGTATTGGAAAGTACGAAGGCGAAGACCATTTGATCTGCAGGCAAAGTCATGGCGTCGATTTTTTGGGATGAGCGTGGGATAATTTTCATTGAAGAAGAAAGTGTTGTTTTATTGTGTTGATACAACAACACAATGCACCAGCTCACAAATCCGTTATTGCAATGGCCAAAATTAATGAATTAGTCTGAATTGCTACCTCATGCACCCTTTTCTGTTCCCAAACTTGAAAAAATGACTCAATGGTCAAATATTTTCAAACGATGAAGAAGTGATGTCGGCAGTTAATGGCTATTTTGAGGATCAAACAAGTTCTTATTATAAAAAGGGTATCGAAATTTTTGAACATCGCTGGGAAAATTGTATAGGGCTGAAAGGCGTTTACGTTGAAAAATATATAAATTTTTTTCCAAAATTTTTGTGTATTGTACTTCTGGGACCGCCCTCGTATATGAAGAAAACTTACAATAACAACAAGAACACTTCTAATCTTACACAGTTGCCTAAGATCAGCTCATACTAAATATCGGAAAATCTGGAATATTTTTCTTTTTCGTAGGTATTCCTATTATTTTTATCGCTTAAAATAAGAACAAGAACAAAAAAGATCCACTTAATATGTAATTCTCTAGTATGCTAGATGTACCTATAAGATTTTTGGCAACTCTGCCGAAACACCAAATGACAGCTCATTGACTTAAAACTGCAGAGCGATAGCTGATATGAATTACAGGAAAAAAGCGCGGGAAAAGAAATAAAAAAAAAGAAGAATAAGAAGAAACAATTGAATTTTAAAGTGAATTGAAGAATGAAATCGAAATAAAACTTTTCTAAGCATATCTTTTATTTCAAATTAATCGCTAATTAATCGAAGCTCTCCATATTGTGTACTCTCTAATATTGTAGAAAAACTAAGCCAGGAAGCATCACCTAATATTTATGTATATTAATAACACCTTACTGTTTAGAATAATAAATTTTATAGGATAGTATAAGCTAAGCATTTAAGAATATATCCATACAAATACACGTGTTAAAGTATAGCAACAAAATAAAGAAATACAAGCTATCTAGAAATATTTTGCACACAAAAACAGGAGGTAGTATAAACAAACTTCTATTGCCTTAAATGATATAAATCCTTAATTTAAAAAACGGGTTCAAAAATTTAGTTGATGATAAGTTAAATCTTTTTCATACGCTTCTCAGTTACTACGGCAGATATTATTAGATATATTAGTTGTTTATAAAATGAAGCCATATATCTTTTCGAAACTGTGCCTCACCCCATATCCCCCTCGAATGTAGTAGTAGGGAAGTCCATAAGCAGACGGCGTTGATGAAAAACTGTCGCTCTGAAGTAAAGCAGGAGCAACGCGGGTGTATTAGTTTCAGAGATCTGTTTAAGGATCCAAAGCGTAGTCTTTCTAAAAGGTTACTAGGTTCCTGCTTCTGGATAATGTTGACAATCAATATAAGAATTCTATAACGCAATAGGTGGTCTAAAGTGACAAAATAAATTTATCTGGGGAAACTTGAGACACGGTCTAACCTATCCGACCCTCATCTACATCCACATATAACGCTGCGAGAACTGAAATGTAAGAAGAACACCATATATGTATTTTAGCCACCCAAGTTAAAGAACTATTGAAAATCATTCCTAGGTTTCTAGGAAAATACTACAGGGTGACTGACTCGAACTGCAACTTTTTAAAATGCTATAATTTTTTTTTTTTTGATAAATTTTATTGTGCCAAAGCAAAATATGTTGGAAAATACATCAATTTTCAAATTGTATCAATAGTTTTTAATATGTCTACCTTTGGCGCGAATAATGGCCTTCAGACGACCGAAGAAAGCATCGCACGCTGCATGCAAGTGGCTCTGCGATATTTTGGCCAATTCCCGACGAAGTGCTTGTTTGAGGTGGTTCAAACTTTGTTATTTTTTAGTGCCAGCCTTCGCCTTCATAATACCCCAGACAGAGAAATCCAACGGATTTGAATGCGGAGAATTTGCAATCCATTGTGTCGAAGAAATGAAGTGTGGAACATTGTTTTTTAACCAATCTTGGTTGTGAGACGGTGCCGAGTCTTGCTGAAATGCTTTCTGGTGGCCGTCCGAATGTGTAAATTTTCGAAGGATTCCTCTGGCAAGTAAACTCGGTCATTTTGCTTGTTGACATATTGCTCGATAACAAATGGCGACTCATCGGAAAAAATCAAATTCTGCAACTCACCACTATCGTGCAAGCGTAGCAACTCCTTCGCTCTTTCGACTTTAACTTTTTTCTGTTGCGATAGCTACTTGTGGTTTTCCAGCCAAATATAAAGAAATCACACTATCATGTTTGAATTCTATCGCGAATAAAGAAATTTCAACACAACTGAGACGCAAATCGTTTAAAAGACTTGTAAATAATAAAATTATCTGTCATGTGTCAAAGTTTGAGCTCATAGTAATGAACGATTTAGAAATTATAGCAGTCTGAAGTTGGTTACAGTTCGAGTCAGTCACGGTGTATAGTTCTAAGTTGATACTGCTTGTCACAGTTATCACGCTGACTGCTGCTGATTCAACACACGCGCCGATACAAATCCCAAACGTATCATTACAAAATTTGCCAGGTCAGCACACGCGCAGACCCAAACCTTCGTTAATTAGATATTTGTTCAGGTGCATACGAATGGGATAGTATTTCGTCTGAAATACTTTCCCATGCAACTGCAAGGTAATCAACAACTTGAATATTATAAATAGATGTTAAGCAACAGAAATGTTTAAATTTAAGTGTGGCTTGAATAAAGAGACTTGTGCCTCCAAATAATAAAAAAAATATACTTTTTTAATTATCAACGAATAAATTCGTTTATTGGCGCCCGATCAGCAGGGACATCGCGAATGTAAAGTATACGCGGGTTAAGAAATCGCTCTAAAGTGAATAAAAGCGCTTAGTAATAGTTAAATGTACAGCAGTAGGCTGTTACAACAGAGATAAAATTTCTAAGAAGCGGCTAAAAAGGAGTAATACACCTCTTCCAAAGTGCATCTGTACAAAGTGTGATGCACTGTTGTTGTAGGCGACTACAACAGAGGACCACTACGAAGGAGCCAAGAAAAAACAATAAATAAATAAAAAAATTGAAACAAACACAAACTTACGCGAAA
This sequence comes from Volucella inanis, assembly GCA_907269105.1. Lineage (NCBI taxonomy): Eukaryota > Metazoa > Arthropoda > Insecta > Diptera > Syrphidae > Volucella > Volucella inanis. The sequence continues at coordinate 70,822,284 of OU026154.1, read as the reverse complement.
TTACATCTTAAAGAGAAAGTGACCTTAAAAAAATATAGCAACCCAATCGTAACTATTAATTAAGTAAAACTTTAGGTACACGGATTGATGTCACATTAATACAAATTTATAAGAAAGACAAAAATAAAAGAAAAAATTATTTCAATTCAGTTGTTATTTTTACCATAATATTATAATATAGTCCTAAGCATACAAATTACTATAAACACAAACACAAATTTCATATTAAATTTTTACCTCGAATCTAAAAAACTTAAATTCAAATTTATAACCTTAAGTTTGCAAACCACTCTAAGTCTGTAACTTAAACTCATAACCCTAAAAACATAAACTTTGGCAAAATTGAAGCACTTCAAACAGCTGTTGTCTAACTTCCTGGAGTAGTGAATGCTCAAATTGAGAGAATTAAGGAATTAGAGCAAAAGCTTAAGTCAATGGAAATTGCTAACACACGATCAGCAGCAGAATACCTGATGGGGTTAAGCACCTTCAAACTTTCGATGGTAATCCAGTACAGTATATCTCTTGGATCCACAATGGGGAGAATCTACTAAGGGATTATAAGATCGTTAGGGATAAGATTAGAGGCGGGGCTGACGGGGCCCTAATCTCCTATAACATTTTCGATAATGATTGGGCATCGATCAAGAAATGCTTATTCCTAATTCCCTTATTCCCTAAAAGGAATAACTGCACCCTTGAGCATCAACTTAACATTTTATCGCAGGGCAACTTAAATATTGATGAATTCTATGCATCAGTGAATCATCAATTTCTACTGATCATTAATAAGATAAAAATGTATGATTATAGTCCTGAAACTATCCCAGCTCTCGTAGACAATTACAGGAATCGAGCTCTTGACATATTCATTAGAGGACTCAACGGAGACCTCTCCAAAATGCTCATTATCTAAAAGCGCAGAATCTCCCAGAAGCTTACGCTTCAGGTTTAGAAATCCGGAATTTAAATTACAGGAGTATGGCTATACATCCGAAAAACAGTAATAACTTCATAACAAATCCGATAAATCAGATTTTTTCCCAGAACAGACATGGACAATCGAAACCAGCAAATCGTTAAAAAGCTTTAACACCACAGCCTGGCAACATGGCCTACAACATCCATCACAATCAGCATTATATGAGGCAATCCCAACAACCAAGGCCACAGGTGGCCAGTATTTCGCCTCCAAGACCAACACAGCCTAATCCTCCAGTCCTTATGGAAATGTCTGTTCAAACTCGGCAAGCCAACAATAAACGGACCTGCTGTACCAGCGCAGCTTGGTCAATACCAACAAAAATATAACGAACAAAATCACTACCTCCAAAAGAGGCAAAAATTGTTTAATTTACCATACAAACCCAGGATGAAAAAGAATATCTTGAAAATTATGAACCCGAGCTTGCTAAAGAAGATAACTCTGAACTTAAATTAGAAGAACCAGAGGTAGAACCCTCTGAGTTAAATTTTATGATAGACGCCTGTCTAGCATACCCTACTTAAGGTAAGTCATTAGAGCAAGCCACGTCCTTAAGTTTTTGGTAGATACGGATGCAAATAAGCCAGAACTAGCAACCAATGCGCGCCCGACTCAAACACCTTTTACCATCCAATCGGCCGGACGTGAAATTTGTATTGATAAAAAAATTTGTTGAAGTTTTTTTGAAAGTGTCGAAAACGATACTGTCCTAGACTTTTTCGTTCTACTAGATCTTAAAACATTTGATGGTATTATCGACGATGATACCCTCAAGCAGATGGAAGCCGGCGTAGATAAAAAAGGCAACTTCTTAATACCGCTGGAGGAAAAGAAATCAGCCCAGGTAAACAATATGGTAATAAAAGATGTTCATCTGAGCATTGAAATAACGAAACATCTTCAAGACATTATCAGTAGACACCAAATAGTTTCGGACCAATAAGCGACGAACAAATAATCGACACTAACATCAGAGCAGAGATAAAGACCACGACGCAAGAACCGGTGTATACCAAATCATACCCTTACCCGGTGCATCCAAGGCAGGAAGTTAATACCCAAATACAAGAACTTTTAAAGGATGGCATTATACGACTCTCGAATAGCCCTATAATTCCCCACTTTGGGTAGTACCGAAAAAATCTGATTGCACAGGAGAAAAGAAATAAAGACTCGTAATAGACTTTAAAATATTTAACGAAATAACTATTTGTGATACCAACTCAATACCTGACATTAACAGCATAATAGCCAGTCTAGGAAAATCTCAAATCTTCACAACTCTGGATCTCACTTCAGGGATTCATGAAAATCAAGATGAAAGCAGCAGACATTCCTAAGACTGCGTTCTTGACGATCAACGGGAAATTCGAGTATAAAAGACTCCCCTTCTGGCTGAAGAACGCCCCCCGGAAAACCTAAAGGAACTCAAGGGATTCCTGGGCCTCACCTCGTATTATACACAGTTTATAAAAGGCTTTGCGAGAATCTGCAGAATTAAAGGCGTTTAATAAGCTGAAAGAACTCCTGATCTCATCAGAAATCTTAAAATTCCCAGACTTCGAAAATCCCTTCATTCTTACCAAGGATGCGTCGAACATAGCCATTGAAGCTGTTCTCTCACAGGGAGAAATTGGTAAAGATAGACCGATAGCGTACATTTCTCGATCGCTTAGTAATGCAGAAGAGAACTATGCCATTAACGAGAAAGAAATGCTGGCGATTGTATGGGCATAAAAATATCAGAAAAATATATCCCCCTCCTCAATGATATAAGGAAAATTTTAGCAAACTTAAAATTCGCATAACGCATAAAACAAGTTGCAAGGGCCTGTGAGGTATGTAAAACAAGTAAGTATGACAGATATCCTTCGAAGCCTGAGTCTTAGGAAACTCTAAATCCCACATATCCCACGAAGATGCTACATATGGACATTTTCGAGCTTGACCGGGAGAAATTCATAACATACGTAGATAAGTTCTCAAAGTTACCAAAAGTTTTCCACATAAAGGAAAAATCGGCCTTCTATCTAAAGAAGAAAATCATAAAATTACTGCATTATTTTTCCGCTCCGAAGATTATTGTGACAGACAATGAAGGCAGCTTTCTTAGTCCAATAAATTAAAATTACATCAAATCTATTGGTACAAAAATTTATTTGACTCCGTCCCAAAAAAGTAAAGTGAACGGAAAAGTGGAAAGGGTTCACTCCACAATTCTGGAAATAGCTAGCGCAGTGATATATTCTTCGGGAGGAGCCAGCGAATTTATTATCAGAATCTCGATGATTTTTAGGCAAAAGTTAATGAAGACCTTGTCGAACTTATTAAGAAAAATTAAAGAAGAAAAAATAGAAGAGAAAATCGTAAGAAATACGGTCCAGGAGAAATTATTTATGCAGCAGTTAAAGGCCGTGACGGTTAGCAAAAACGGAAAGAAAAGAACCTTAAAGACAACAGAGTTACTGTGGAAACTGAATCAGGGAAAAAGATCCATAAATCCTACATCAAAAACATTTCTCAATAAAGAATCTGTTTAATTTCAGAATGATGCACCGTTAAGTGTTTGGAACAACAACATATACGAATACAATCAGAGCAACCTTCAAAATGATGCACATTATAAATCATACAATATACGAGGACATTGTCAACCAATTCACTCCCATGATAATAAGCCAAATCGATAAAACTAGTATCCTACGACCAGAACTGGTAGATCAGCTCGAACATACTGATCAATTCTTAGAAAGACTACGCTGGAAAAGTACAAGAAATGGTTAGAGAATCCAACTGGATGCAAACAAACTATTTATTTCGCATGAAGAAATACTCGCATTTAAGCGGCTATGCACAAAAATCAGGGATACAATAATTTGCAACGAAAACCAACTTCAGGGGTTATCCACGAATCACTGCATTAGTCGAACGATCAGAGGCAAAGATGGGGATTGCGACAACTAGATCTATAAGAAATCAGTCATTGAACTTCTAACCGAAAATACTGTTTTCCTAATTAACTTTAATGAAACCCTTCAGTATTCTAATGAAGCCAAGAGGTTGAACGAAACATTCCTGGTGCAGTTTAACAACGAAACTATATCTGCAAATGACAGGAAGTACACTAACCAGGAAATAAGAACTTTTAAGATTTCGCCACCAATAATTCAATCCAACATAACTATTAAAGACGTAAAGCTAGATCTTGAAATTTTTATATTATTTACACCTACTATAAGAAATGTTAAAAGGTTAGATAAATTCAATATGATTACCGACATACCATATCAATAACTTCCGATTTAATTTTATATATTTTTTTAATTATCAGTTTTTCTTTAATGAGCCTATTCAAATTCAACTACCAAAGGTCAAAAATCTTTATCCTTAACCAGTTAAGAGCAATATTGACGAGAGATATTTGTTCAGGTACATGCGAATCGGATAGAATTTCGTCTGAAATAGATAATCAACAACTTTAATATTATAAATAGATGTTAAGCAAGAGAAATGCTTAGATTTAATTGTCACTTGAATAAAGAGTCTTGTGTCTTGTATAAATATATTTTTTTAATTATAAACCAATAAATTCGTTAAATTTACTAATTCCTTTGACTTTCAAGGGTATTTAGATCAGTTCATTTCTGTTTGACCAAAGTGAAATATCTTCTAAGTCCTTGTTGATTTTATTAGCACAATGTTCTTTATGTTCCTGTGGATTACTATTCAGCAATTGAATATCATTAGCATACAATTATCTGGAAACCTGATGTTCTTATCAAAATGGGAAATTCATTGTTATACAAGGATAAGGGGTGTGGTCCTAATATTGAACCCTTCTTGTTATCGGAAGAAAGCCAAACGTTTTGTTTGCTACTTCGAAAGCTAAAAGTACTAAAAATTCAACATGATCTGTGTCCAAAGCCTGGAAAACATCTTCTATCATATTGAAAGTTGACATAATACATGGGCTGAAAAGTCCGTTTCTAAGAGAAGGCACATACTATTTTCGGTTAGTACCAACCTTCAAAAGATACGTGTATAAATTTGACAGCTGTCGGACGATTAGTGCTCGAGATATAGCGTTGTGAGTGAAGCAACTTTAGTTATTGTGAAAAAAAATGGATTCAAAGCAATTTCGTGTGTTGATTTATCATTGCTTTTTGATGCGAAAAAATGCAGCCAATGCAAAGAAATGGCTTAATAAGTTTTGCCCGGACTCTGCGCCAGCCGAACGAATCATACGCAAGTGGAGTGAAAAATTAAAAAGTGATCATACTAGCACCGAAGATGATGCACGCAGTGGATGTCCAAAAGAGGCTGTTTCAGATGAAAACATCAAAAAATTCCACAAAATGATTACGAATGACCGTAAAGTGAAGTTGATCGAGATAGCTGAGGCTCTTACGATATCAAAAGAGCGTGTTGGATATATCATACACGAATATTTGGACATGCGAAAGCTCTGTTCAAAGTGGGTGCCGCGTTTGCTCACAGTCGACCAAAAACAACAACGTGTTGATGATTCAGAGGAGTGTTTAAAGCTGTTCAACCGCAATAAAGCCGAATTTTACGTCGGTTGTGACAATGGATAAAACTTGGCTCCATCACTTCACACTAGAGTCAAGTCGGCAGTCAGCTGAGTGGCGAGCAGACGACGAACCTCGTCCAAAACGACCAAAAACTCAACAGTCGGCTGGCAAGGTTATGGGATCCGTATTTTGGGATACACATGGAATAATTTTCATCGACTATCTCCAAAAGGGGCAGACTATCAACAGCGACTATAACATTGTGTTGTTGGAGCGTTTGAAGGACGAAATCGCAAAAAAAAGGCCGCATTTGAAGAAAAAGAAAGTGCTGTTTCATCAAGACAATGCACCGTGTCACAAGTCGATGAACACGATGGCAAAATTGAATGAATTCGGCTACGAATTGCTCCCCACCCACCGTATTCTTCAGATTTGACCACCAGCGACTATTTCCTGTTCGCAGACCTCAAAAGAATGCTCGCCCGAAATCGTACTACAAAACTGGTATCGAAAGATTGAAAAATTATTTCAATCAGTGTGTCGCTCTCGAAGGCAACTGTATTGAAAAATAAAGTTGAATTTTGCAAAAATTTTGTGTTTTACGGCACTGAGTTTTCAGCCCATGTGTTTAGCACGTAAACTAAGTTATTTGGGGGACAATCAGTTTCATTCGTTAGCATAATTTCATCCCCGTCGTCAAGATTATGTTAAAAGTGGGTGTAAGGTTGATCCTTTACATTGTTGGACATGATTAGCAGGCTGACAAATATTCTTTTTTTTTATATTGGGTATGTAATTTAATTCGTGCGGTTTTTTTTTTTAAATTTGAACGTTTATTTAAGAAAAACTTGTACAATAGTATTATTCATAGTATTGCTCATCTGTAGCTATGACTTTTTCCCATCTTTCTGGCAATTTATGGATCCCATCCCAAAAAAACTGCGCCGGCTTGGCAGCCAAGAGTGAATCGAGCCAATTTTTGATATTCTGCTCTGATGTGAACCGTATTTCAGTGAGGGCGTTCTGCATCGAATGGAACAAATGTTAGTCAGAAGGGGCAAGGTCTGGCTATAAGGCGGGTGGGGTAAGACTTCCCATCCCCTGTTTTCCAAATATTTCTTAACCCGAATAGCAAAATGGGGCTGAGCGTTGTCATGATGGAAAATTATTGCCTCGTGTCTGGTCCCATATTCCGGGCGTTTTTCGGCTACTGCTCTCTTCAAACGGATTAATTGTGTTCGGTAGCGTTGTCCATTGATCGTTTCACCCTGTTTTAGCAGTTCATAATACAGCACACTCATCTGATCCCACCAAATACAGAGCATTACCTTCGCGCCATGGATATTCGGCTTTGCCGTTGATTTGGCTAGTTGACCGGGTTGCACGTATGATTTTTTGCGCTTGGGGTTGTCGTAATGGATCCATTTTTCACCACCAATAACAATCTGATGCAAAAATGAATTCCTTTTGTGGCGTTCCAGCAGCATTTCGAACATGCAAAACCGCCTTTCGACGTCTCTCGGCTTGAGTCCATGTGAAACCCAATTTCCTTGCTTTTGAATATATCCAGCTGCTTTTAAACGTTTTGAAATGGCTGCTTGAGTGACACCCAAAGATTCTGCGAGCTCTTCTTGTGTTTGGCAACAATCTTCATAGAGTAATGCTTCCAGTTCTTCATCTTCAAACTTTTTTGGCTGTCCAGGACGTTCATCGTTTTCCAAGCCAAAATCACCACTTTTAAATCGTGCACGTTTGCTCAGCTAGCGCGTGTTCAACATAAACTTCCACCAAAATACGATGACTTTCGGCAGCAGTTTTCTTCATATTAAAGTAATGAAGAAGAACTCCCCGCAAAAACACTTTTTCAGGCACAAAGTTCGACATATTTGAGTGAAAAAAAATTATTGTTTACGCTTCAAATGAATGACATATACTGAAATGACGTACAATGACAGTAGCTATCCAACGCATGTTCCAATGGAATAATATCAATGGAATAATACAAGTTACGCCATCTCTTAGCAAACCGCACGATTTAAGTTATAGACAAAATAAATTATGGCTTACGTCTTCTCTTATCATTTGTCGTAGCCTATGCAATCGCTTTAATTCTCGGTACGTACGTATATTATTTTATGATATTGTATAATTGACGGACGACTAACCCTTTATGGCGACTCTTTGTCTTGATCCGTTTGTTTTCTTTGTACCCGCTGCATCTTTGTTCTGAATTATTACTACGCATTTAATCTTCATACGGTCCTCAAATTTACTGACGCGAATGGGCTTCGGGTCAAATTTGACCCAGTACTCTATTTTCAGGCTTTATTTTAGATATTTGTTTGTTTTTTACTTGAAGATTTTATTATTTATTAATGTTAATATTAAAAAAGAAAAAACATAGTTATTTAAATAAAAATTAAGGTAAATTTATTTCAACTTCATGTTTTTCATAACTACTTTAGTAAAACTTTTAATCCAATAATAAAAGGAAAAAAATACAGTCAGTTATTACAATTCGTACACAAAGTTATGATTTTAGAATGCTGATTACATATATACTTATAACAAATGTCGTAAATTATTCCCGTTTTATTATCTGTTTTTTGGCATAATTGACATCGATTTCTTTTAGTTGTTCTTCATCTTGAACTATTCGCGATTGAGTGATGAAGATAGGTGTGTATCGGTTTGAAAATCACTTTTTGGTAATTTCAAGTGAAAAATGTGCTTGAGGTAATGTTTGTCGCTTTTTTATGTAGGGACTAACAAGCTGCATATCAAGACCTTCTAAAAAGTAGCGGCGCTTTGAGAGGCAGTCGTCTTTCCATGTATGGTAACCGGATTTGAATAAAACAAAAGCGTTGTAAGCTGAAATATTGACCGTATTACTGAAAACTACTTGAGTCCACCGTTTTGTCATCCTTTTTTAAGTGTAGCCACTTACTGCTTTGTCCAATGTGTCTACACCCCCTTTACATTTGCTATAATCCTTTTATCCGAGCGATCACTTACTTTTGAGTCATGATGTATAGTACTTAGTAAACTAACAGATTTATTTTTTTTTTCGGAATGTAAGATACGAGAGTAGTATTCTCGGTAAATGCAAAATTAGATTAATATATTTCTCTTCCTTTTATATAAACTATTTCTGGTGGTAATTCGCGTTTGTTTTTGCGTATTGTTCCTACTTGTGTAATTTGTGTCTCTAGTAATTTTTTTGCCAAATGATAAGACGTGAAAAAAGTTATCCGTCATGACATTGTGTCCTTTTAGCCTTACAATCAAATCAAAAACTACACGCATACCTTGATTTTTTTCTGGAATACTTCCGATTTTCTTGCCAGTATAAAGATTAAAAATTCCAAACATAGCTCGTTGCAGAATCACAAAGTACCCAAAACTTGATTACATATTTCACTGGCTTTGATGGCATGTACTGCCGGAAGGGACAACTTCCTCTGAAAGCTACTAACTGCTCATCTTTTGTCACATTTTCGGATGGATTGTAAAGTTTTGTCAATATGTCAACCCATTGATTCCACAACTCACGTATAGGAAAAAAATTTATCTAACAGTCGTCGTTCACTTCGATTTTCCTTGTTGTCGAACCTTATAACTCTGGACTTTCAGTGCTTTCGTTGTTTGATCGAAAAACACCGGCCAATAAAAGTAGTAAAATGAATGCAAATAGTTCTGTTCTATTAACATCAGTCAATTCTTCACCATATATGCGTCTGTCCTCAAGGTTGCTAAAGGTCAAGATAGTTCGTATCAAGTTCGATTTCTGTAATTCTAGAAAAAGATTAACGTGTCAATCTTGGCACTAATTTTATAATATTTTTCCTTGAGGCTATTCCGGTACTGTTTTTATTAGGTTTTATTGAGTAATTTATTTGACCATTTTATGACACCAACATTTCGGTAGGCACAAAAGGAATTTTGAACATCACTAAAATCACTGTCTGATGAATCAGGTGCCGCAACATGATCCTCGAACCCAGAACAAAATTCTTCTTCATCCCAAAATACGGTCAAAGAGAATTGACTTTCGCTATCACTCATAGCTCTACAAAGGTACAATTTCCAAACAAAGGACGTACTAATCACTAAATGATATATGTGATATATGTATATATATTATGCACTGATATATGTAATGCACCTTTGAAATTGTGTGGATTATAATAAACTTAACTATTCATTCTCGTAACCCTTTCTTTGAGCATAATTCCGTATTCTAAATATATTATTCAATATTTTGAAATGAACTATCCCGCGACACGTAAAGTAACTAACAAGCATGATGAATAATAATGAAAAGATAGATAATACATACGAAATCGTAGCTGAAACAACAATATGCTGGTTGGGTCATAAATGACCAAAATTGAGTAGGTAATTAGAAATCAAAGCAAATTCCTAATATTTTTTTATAAAATCATACGTAATTGTATTCAACTCAACACTTTAGAAGAAGTCAAGAAATATCAAGTCCTTCAAAAATATTGTCTTAGAGAAAACTTAATTTCTTTCTTAAAATGGGTCCAAAATGACCCGAAGACCGTAGGTTAATTATATCTAATGCACTTTAATAATTTTCTTTGGTTTGTTGAGTAGTGTTTGAATGAATATTGTAGATTTCCTGGCATTATCCTTTTCTGCAAAAGAAGAACGGAGTGCGGACAGTGTATCAGCGCATCATGCGTATTCTATTCAAATGAAGATCTCGTTTAGTAGTGAGACTTTGTGGAGTAAAGATAATCAGTTTTTATTGGTAAAAAAATAATAAGTTGCAAAGAGAAAAAAGGGTAGTAAATCGGTGAATAATGCTGGATATTTCTTAGTTGTTTATTTGTGCACATTTTTGACTTATTGTGCTTACTTCATTTTATTTACAATATTTTATCATCGTCTATGATTTAATTTTAATACATTATACACCCTGACTGACTCGAACTGCAACCAACTTCAGACCTCTATAATTTCCAAACCATTCATTACTGTGAGCTGAAATTTTGACACATGACAGATGATTTTATTATTTACAACCCTTTTAAACGATTTGCGTCTCAGTTGTGTTGAAAAAATTTTATCCGTGATTAAATTCAAACGTGATAGTGTGATTGCTTTATATTTGGCTGGAAAACCACAAGTAGCTATCGTTAGAGCCCTCTAGCACCTCAACGTGAATAAATCATTTGTGTCTCGAACCATAGCTCGTTACCGTGATACTGGTCATAAAAAAACAGCAGCATCGGCAGAAATGGTTCGGAAAGTGAAGGCTCGAATTGAGCGAAATCTGCGTCGAAGTGGAAGAAAAATGGCTCATGAGCTCAACATATCGTTGGTACGGCTTGGGCTTAAGCCGTTAAAGTTCCAAAAAACACACGATCTTACACCGCAACAGAAAAAAGTAAGAGTCGAAAGAGCGAAGGAGTTGCTACGCTTGCACGAAAGTGGTGAGTTGGTCCTTCGAAAATTTACACCTTCGGACGGCCACCAGAAAGCAGGCAGCATCGATGGTGATGGTTTGGGCCGCCATAATCGCCGATAGTCGCTCTGTTTCGCTGTCTCGCTCACTTGAAACTGACTAAGAGACAGTATTGAAGCCTTGAGCAAACAATCATTACGGTCGGAGACCGTTGACATTTCAACAAGACTCGACACAGTCTCACAAAGCGAGCGTCAACCAAGATTGGTTAAAAAACAATGTTCCACACTTTATTTCTTCGACACTATGGATTGCAAGTTCTCCGGATGCAAATCCGTTGGATTTCTCTGTCTGTGGTATTTTAAAGGCGAAGGTTGCCACTAAAAAATACCAAAGTTTGGACCAGCTCAAACGAGCACTTCGCCGGGAATGGACCAAAATACCGCAGAGCCACTTGCGTGCATCGTGCGATGCTTTCTTCGGCCGTCTCAAGGCCATTATTCGCGCCAAAGGTGGACATATTGAAAACTACTGATACATTTTGAAAATTGATGTATTTTCCAAAATTTTTTGCTTTGGCACAATAAAATTTATCAAAAAATAAAAAAAATTAAAGCATTTTAAAAAGTTTCAGTTCGAGTCAGTCACCGTGTATATTATACTCATGTATACTAGGCGAGTAATCACGAAGTATTCCTTTTTTATTTTTTTGTATTTATTGGTGAATTAATATCGTCTTATATCATCATCACCATTTACGATTTATTTTTGTTAAATATAACATACAAATACTTATTGAGTTATCGTATTGTGTTCTTTTATTAAAACAACGTCTTTTATAATGTAATTTTTATTGTTATGAATTCTTTAATGGTATTATTTTGTATAAAGGAGCTGTCGGATTATGGAGGACGGAATTTATTTTAATTGTGTGTAATGGGGTGTCAGGAAACACTCTTGCACAGTGTATGAGAGAACGGTGTGTACTTAGATGAACTTACATACATTTTAGCTACTTGTTCATCCATATTTTCCAAACATTCGGAGACGTGCAATTTTTCTTGTTTTTAGTATCGCGATCATCATTCGTATGACTCTAGAATCCGTCTGACCTCGTACCATTCCAGACTGAAAATTGGTAGTAGAGCACATACTAGGTGGAGTGAAAGGTAACCTCTTTGACCGCCAGAATACGCTGCTACTGCAAAAAAAAGGGTATGGTGCCTTGAAGTCCGTTCATATTTAGGCAGATACTGTCTTTAGTTTTGTTTTGACAGCAGATTGTTGTTGACATGTTGGGCATCATGTTGACTATGAACATAAAACATTATTTTTTGAGAGGCAACACGACGAAGAAAACAAAAGAAAAGTTGGATAAATATTATGTGGCTAATGCTCCGTCAGATTACACCGTCAAATATTGGTTTCAAGAGTTTCGTGGTGGCCGCAACTCCACTACCGATCAAGTCCGCAGCGGCAGGCCCTCCGGAGCGGTTACAGAGGACAATGTCCAAAAAATACATGAAATGGTGTTGGCTGACCGGAAAGTGAAGGTGCGCGAGCTAGCAGATACCAAAAAAATTAGTATTAAGCGCACACGCTATATTTTGAGCATATGAAAAAGCTATCCTGACGCTGGGTGCCGCTCATACTCACTCCTGACCGAAAACATGAACGCGAGAGCACTTCGAAAGTGTGTTTGGACTTGCTGTTGCGGAATCGGGCGGACTTTTGGCGTCGATTGGTAACTGTTGAACACCAGAGAATGGAATGTGTGCCCAGCAATGGACTGAAGCCGGCACGAGTGCACCTAAGCGGCCGAGGCAGGCTCGATGGGTCGGAAAGGTTATGGCATCGGTTTTCTGGGATTGTCATTGCATACTCTTCGTGGACTACATCGAAAAAGGAAAAACCATCAACAGCGAGTATAACTGTGCATAATCGGAGCTATTGAATAACGAAATCGCTGCAAAATGGCCTCACATGAAGCAGAAAAAAAAATTTGTTTTTACAAGACAATGCAACGGCGCACAAGAGCATCGCAACCATGGCTAAAATCAATGATTTACGGCTCAAATTGCTGTCGCATCCACCGTATTCACTGATTTGCCTCATTTTTGAAGAAATATGGACCAATGATTCCACCAGCCCATAAACCACACCATACCGTTGTTTTTAGTGGATGTAATGGTAGCTTTTGGTACTTTTCGGGTTACTGAGCTAGAAATGGGCTTCATCACTGAACAAAATTTCACGATAAAACAACAGATTTTCATTGAGTTTTTCCAGAGTCCATTCACTGAAAATATGACGCAAATTCAAGTCGCCTGGCTTCAATTCTTGCACAAGTTGAATTTTGTATGCCTTTAGGCCGAGATCCTCCCGTAAAATACGTAAAATACGCCAAGTTGTCGAATATAAACTGGGACTCAAATTTGTGAATGGTATTGGCAATAGTGGTTTCAGTTTGTCGATTATGCCCACCGTAAGTTCCTCGAATCGTACGAAAAACATTTCTCACAGAACTCTTATTTTAGTAATACAGCTGAACAATTTGGAGACGCTGTTATGGTGACTTGCCAAACGATACTGAACAAAAATGACAAAGAAATTTGATAGGAGTCACGCGTGATCTGTCAAAGAAAAATCTATTGAAAATCAAATCCCACGATGAATAACCCCCGTTTATATATTTCTTTAAATATTAGTATAAAACATATTTAAGGTTTAGGTGAGAGATGAAGGTTGACAGAACAACAGAATAAATTATTATCAATTTCTTAATATCTTGTTTTTTTTTTTGTTACTTATTGAAATATGTAAGGCGTATAATAACATCTAATATTATATATTTTCCCCACGTATCTGCATTGGTACTGCGCCGGTTGTGACGTTGGTTAAATTATTGTACCTTAGAATCATTCTACAGGTTACTCTTTTTAAGATTACCTTGGTAGTGAACCAAGATTTTCCTAAGTAATTCAATTATTTTTGCTTAGTCCACTTCATTCCGGCAGGTGCTCCGTATGTTTCGTCGGACTTGGACCCGGTAATTTGGTCAGGCTGAAGTTTCTCTACAATCGGTTTTTTTCTGTAATGCGATGCGTATGTTAAAACTGAACGAACGACTGTCGTATAAAATAAACTCTTAAGTTTAAGCTGTTTAAGCAACAAAAACTCTGTGTGTGTAATAGTCATCGCTATTTCTTTGGTGGTAAGCAATAAAGTCTTAGTATTTACATTTTTCGCACTTTCGCACCATGGTTTGGCAGTGCAGATATTTGGTCTTAATAATATATTCCAATTGTCTTCGTGAGCATTTCTCCAATTATTAATATCATATTTGCTTGTAGGGCTTTCACGTATACCTATAATAGTGCTATCAGCGAAAAGAAGAGGGTCGTTGATGTGCTCTTTCAATAGATTCAATCTTTCATGACATTAAAAAGTATCGGACTTTGTACATTGACTAGGCGTACACATTAACCCTGATTCAACTATTAAATTTACGTCCATCAATGATAATAAACGTGTGTAGAGCAATTCTGGTTTAATCGTTATGGTTTTCTGATTTTACACCACTTAAGAGTACTACGGTTTGGCCATTTACAAGCGGGCGGTCCAATTAGGTGGCAGTTCCTCACCAGGACTTAAAACTCTTTTTTTTTTTTTTAAAAAAAAAACTTAACACTGAAGTTCGTATTCAATACTTAAAATGCCTGAGCACGTGTTAAGTTTTTGGTAAAATGGGACAGAGAGAGAAAGAAAGATGTTTGGGCTTAGTAGTTATTACGTTCCATGGGTGGTATCCAACATTTAATGAGATTATTAAATTGTAAGTGTAATTCAACTTGTTGTTGTATTCTCGGCAACCACTCATTATACGTGAATTAAGGTGAGTGAAAAAAAGAATGTCTTTCGGGCGCGGCTGGTATTAAACCCCTAATCTTCCGGTTTTGAAGCCAATACACTACCACTTGAGCCACGGTACCATAGGACTTAGATCCGGGCCTTACTTGAAAGGAGTACCCCCGATAGAAGGAGTTTCATGGTGGCTGTGGTTGAAATCTAAAGCCGCAGGAAAGTTCCATGCCTTCCATGGATGTATGAGCATCCCGTAAATTTAAGTATACACGACAGGCGTTCGAGCAAAACACAAAAGACATCTGTACTCCAACTTTAACTTCGAATTCTCATGTTATTCCCGCTATTTTACATGTCGTTCTTCGCATATGTCGCGTACTTAACATCGTCCAAGTAAGACACCTGGACGACCTGGCGCCTACAAAGCCGAATTGACTGTCATGACTGTTTAACAATATTGCACTGTCAACTGCCTTAAACTTGCTAGTATATTTTTATAGTATGCGACATTAGTTTCTCCGATTGGTAGTTGGTGCACCCTTTGCCTTTATAAGGTGAAATTAGAAAGCTCTGCCTCTGCTGATTAGTCTTCCGTTAGCCGCTCATCACTTCATTGAATAAAATCGCGGGTTATTTTAACATGGTGTATTATCCTCTCCATAATCAAGCCCTCGGTTAATTTTTTTAACATTATCGCTACCTTCGGCCTCTGTAAAATCTTCCCTTCGTGCGTGTTATATATCTGTACGGTGATATCAATCTACAAAGGCATTGAGCCGAAATTCATCGACTCCAAGGTAATTATTATTCTTTTTTGATAAAGTAAAAGACAGCACAAATGCATTGATGTAAATATGTTACACACTGAAAATAATAATTGGGTCAATGCTAACTAATGCACTTGTACTGTGCGTTATTCGTTTTTGCAATGTAAACAATTAAGTAGCTTTTGTATAAGACGAGGTGAAAAAATAAAAATAAAGTTGTTGTCTTCCTGTCACCCATCGTTGACAATTTTTTTTTTTTTATTTTCCGCAACAGCCAGGTTACTGCGTGGATTTTTTTCGTCATAAAAGGCGTTCAAGTACTCCTTCCACTTATTGCAAACCTCGGTGTTTGATCCAACGCCAACTGGATTCAATATTTTTGATTTCAACGCAATGGGGAAGGAAAAAAAAACATTTGAATTTCCTTAAATATAATCTAATTATATATTCACTGGTCGAGGTGCAATCAGCAAGTATTTGACAAAAAGTACATTTTCATAGAGAAGAAGTTAAATACATACATACATATGTGGTGATATATGAAAAGCCTTTAACATATTGTACTAATTAAAGGTAAATAAGACATGGTGGTAAATTACTCATGAGAGAGCAAGCCAAAACACAAATAGTGCATAATTTAAATACACATAAGATAATACTTGTATGTATAAATGTATGAATAGTTAAGAAAAACATTACGAGTAATTCGAAATTAAACGTTCAGTTTAGGACTGAAAATGTCGGTCTCCTTGAAGATACTTAATATCTTCAACGATTATTCTATCTTGGTTAGTACTTCTGCCACGCGTACGATGCCATCCGACCCAGGAATTTTTTTACTTATTCGACCCATCAACCACTTGTCTGGGGAAAGATTGCTGTCTTGAATCAAAACTATTTCATCAGTGTTGATAGATGAAAATTTACTTGTCCATATGTTACATTCCTGAAGACCTAAAATGTAGTCCTGAAACCAACTTTTCCAAAAATGTTGTCTCATTTGTTCGACAATTAGACACGGTTGGTAGACGTTAATTGGCGTCCAATCAGGATATGACCTGCAGTTAATGGTTCCAAATCATCGGGTGATGCTGAAATTATGGCCATTGAACCTGAGTTCAGAATAGATTCGATTTGAGCGGTGAGCGTGCTGAGTTCCTCGTAGGTAAGCGTTGCGTGTACTGCTATTCGAACTGTGCGGTGTTTGGCTGCTTCAGCAGCTTCACAACACGGTCAATAAATAAATTGCAAGTAGAGCAGAGAGCAATGAAAAGATCTATCTTAGGAATTACTAGAAGAGATAGAATACCCAACAAAATATTCAGATAAAAAGAACAAAAGTAACTGATGTAGCAGAAGGTATAACAACAGCAAAGTGGAGATGGTCGGGGAACATTGCAGGATAGGAGAAAATAAATGGACTTAAAGAATACTAGAGTGGGGACCGAGTGCAAATAGAAGAAACAGAGGGAGACCACCTTGCTGATGGTGTGATGATATCAAGAGGATAGCTGCCGAAAACTGGATGAATTTGGTTCAAGATCGAAATCAGTGAAAGAACTAAGTGGAGGCTTATATTTAGCAGGGTACACAAAGGGCTGGTGGATGACAATGATGGTGATGATGATAATGATGATGATGATGAATAAGAAAATTGTCAAATTATGATGAAGACTAGTGATATTTTCTTAGAATGAATGAAAGTAATAACTTATCTCTAGAAACAACAGAATACGCATATTAGCAAGCTGTGCAACACACAATTTTCTCAGAAACGAAATTAAAATTATATACTACTCAATTTTTATATGTACTCGAGTTAGAAAAAATTATAAATAGATTAACAGAAATAAATTAACGGAAAACAACAAATTCAGTCTTATGTAGCAATAAATAATTTTAAAGAATTTTTATTGTAGAATAATTTGATTTCTACTCCCTCTGGCTCAGCTTCTGAGCATGAGGCATATTTGTTTCGCTTGTACAACCTTAGCTTCAAAAATTGCATAGTTAATCATTTTTTTCAAGTAAATCCTATCTTCATCCCTACCCTGTAGATTTTAATGTAGAGATATCTCTGAAATCTGTATTGCTTTATAAAGTAACCACATGCGGATTGATTATCAAACACAATATCTTCCAAATAACTGCCTCGGCTCTGCTTGTAAAACTTCATCCTTTTCTTGAAATTTTTAATCACACTCTTTCATAACTGGGATTTTTTCTCGGCGGTTTCAGTGTTCGCTTTCAGAGTTGTTTGATTTTATCATAGTTCTAAACAAACAGTGTTAATGGGTCTTTCCGTATCGCAAAATTGCATCCTGCTGAAAGTAGAGGTCGTCCGTATCCATATCCTCGAGCTCCGGCCACATGAAATTATTTATTATATCTCAGTAGGGCATGACCCTAATGCCTTTTCTGGCCGAATTTTCGAAAAAGCACGGCCCTATGACACATAAACGTCACCAAACAATTTCTCGTTCTGGGTGCATTGTCATCTTCTGTATCTCTTGTGGAATTTCCCTGTTCCATAATTTTGCTTATTTAAGCAGTTTCCAAAGTGGAAGTAGACCTCATCCGAAATCACGATTTTTTTTTAAAAATCAATGTCAGAATGGATGTTTTCCAAGACCAGATCCGAGAACTTATGCCGCTGCAGGTGATCGACTGGCTTCTGTTATTGCTTTAATTTTACCTTGTACACATGGAGAGTCAAATCTTTCGTAAAAATTCAGTGCAGTGTGGCTGTGAAGAGGTTAAGGTCCTGAGAACGGTGAAAAATGGAGGTATTTGGGTCGTTTTCCACAATTTCCCTTACTGATGTGAGATTTTTTATTAAGCTTCAAGAGCAAAAACGTTTCGTCGTCTTCCCATCTTGTGCTAAGCCCATCTCTTGGAATTTTCGTCTTGGAAAATTGACACGAATTTTTCTCATCGTTTCCGCGAATGAACAAGAATTTTAGTAATACAATTTAGCGATTTAAATTTTTTTCACTTTAGAGAATTCCATGATAATTTTTTCCGAATTTTAGGATGAAACCTGTCACCATATACCAATACTGCGTGCATGATCGTAAATTCGTTCTTAAACTTCAATATTAATCTTATTCACTATTGACTTTATATTTATTTCAAAAAGTTTCTCCCGAAATGTGTTTTATTTTGGCTTAAATTAATTATTCATGTAATCCGCACACTTAGCTTTGCAACGAATATAGTTTTCGCGATGTAATTGAATGAATTCGCGCAAGAAATCCCACGTATAATGCCGAAAATAAAACATGTTGACAATGCGATAAACCATTTAGAAAAGAAGACATTAAACCACAATACAAATTAAACTGAGTCACACGTGTATGGAAAAAAGAACAGTTTTTGCTTTCGATTTGTAGTAGCAAATAATAAAACCTTTCATAAAAATAGGAGATTGTCTTCTGACTCCGGATTGAATTTGAATTTCTAAAAAAAAAAACAAGAATATATATGGTCGTGAAAACTAGTAACGTAAATAATAAAAGCGCGACAGCCCAGTGTGGGCCAAGGTTTAGCTTCTCGCACTCATTTGTGTTTCTCACTTTGTGAATTTTTACACTCCTGAGCAGGGCCTACTGTTTTATTGCCGGTTTCGAACTGCTCTCCTGAGAAGCTTTTTTATAGGCAGAATTTGACTTTCGAAGGTTTGCCATTGCTCTCCGAAAGGGTGATGACGATTTTGAAAAATTTGCTTTTGTGCTCCTACCGAGATTCGAACGCAATTAGGTGGCGTGACAGCCAGTGAGTCAACCATCACGCCATTGCCACCACCAGTAACGTAATAAAAATATATAAACGCTATCATAATAAGCGATACTCTTTTAATTATAAAGGAACCAAGCATAAGACATTTTTTCAGGTGATTTGTTAGCTAAGTTTTCAGGGTAATTACAAGACATTACGCCTTATAATATATGGGCTGAAAAGTGCCGTTTCTAAGAGAGGGCACCACTTGAAATAAATCCATTTCAGTAAGTACCAACCTTCAAAAGATACGTGTATAAATTTGACAGCTGTCGGACGATTAGTTCTCGAGATATAGAGTTGTAAGTGAAGCAACTTCTGTTATTGTGAAAAAAAAATGGATGCAAAGCAATTTCTTGTGTTGATTTATCATTGCTTTTTGACGGGAAAAAATGCAGCCGATGCAAAGAAATGGCTTGATAAGTGCTACCTGGGCTCTGCACCAGAAGAACGAACCATTCGCAAGCAGATTGAAAATTTAAAAGTGGTCATACATCACCGAAGAGGTGATCCAAAAGAAGCTGATTCGCTGATTGCGAATGACCGTAAAGTGAAGTTGATCGAAATAGCTGAGGCTCTGAAGATATCAAAAAAGCGTGTTGGATATATCATACACGAATATTTGGACATGCGAAAGCTCTGTTCAAAGTGGGTGCCGCGTTTGCTCACAGTCGACCAAAACAACAACGTGTTGATGATTCAGAGGAGTGTTTAAAGCTGTTCAACTGCAATAAGGCCGGTATGTGACAATAGATGAAACTCGGCTCCATCACTTCACACCAAAGTCAAGTGGGCAGTCAGCTGAGTGGCGAGCAGGCGATGAATCTTGTCCAAAACAAACAAAAACTCAACAGTCGGCTGGAAAGGTTATGGCATCCGTATTTTGGGATATACATAGAATAATGTCATTGACTATCTCCAAAAGGGGCAGACTATCAACAGCGACTATTACATTGCGTTGTTGGAGCGTTAGAATTACGAAATCGCAGAAAAACGGCCGCATTTGAAGAAAAAGAAAGTGCTGTTTCATCAAGACAATGCACCGCGTCATAAGTCGATGAAAACGATGGCAAAATTGAGTGAATTCGTCTACGAATTGCTTCCTCACCCACCGTATTCTCCAGATTTGGCCCTCAGCAACTATTTCCTGTTCGCAGACCTCAAAAGAATGCTCTCCCGAAAGAGATTTAAGACCGATGAAGAATTAATCGCCGAAACAGAGGCCTATTTGAGGCTAAACCGAAATCGTACTACAAAACTGGTATCGAAAGATTGAAAAATCGTTTCAATCAGTGTATCGCCCTCGAAGGCAACTATATTGATAAATAAAGTTGAATTTTGCAAAAATTTTGTGTTTCATTATAAAACGGACTTTTCAGCCCATGTGTAATATTCTATACACATAAAGTTGATCTGAACTTAGTTCTTTTGTATCTATGTGCGGCACTTTACCTGCTATACTTTGATATTTATCAACAGCTTTTTTTTTACAGTCTTCTAAATCTTTTAAGATAAGTCCTGTTAATGTTCGTGTGCTAGAAGATGTACTTTCAACATGAGTAAACAGATGACGAAACTGCAATTTGTTTCATAGGGTTAATTTTCCAACATTTACAATATTACCATCACATCCGACAAAAATAAAATGATCCAATGATATGTCTTCTGTATAATATAATAAAATAAAAAATAATAATAAAAAATAATAAAATATAATAATTTATAATCGCCCTCTCTATATTTCGCTATTTCAGGCGATGGAGACGTAATGATAGCCCAAATATTTATTTCCTTAATTAGTGAAATATGTTCGTCTACTACTATTTCTATGTAATTGTTTACGTTTTTTTTTTTTATAATAAGCATTGTTTTATCTTTTCGACTATGGAGGTACAATGAAATGCCGGTAATTTGGAAACTTTACCTTTGTGAAAGAGACTTTTTTTTCTCTTTCCTTTCTGCGAAAAATTCATAGAAACAGAAGTCTCCAGTTCTTGTTCTTTATTTTGCTGTTAGAAAATCCACACCTAGATTATCCTCGGAAGCATAAGACTCTGCTGAAGAAGTAGAAATATTCAGGTTCATGAGAGAATTAGCGGTATGTAGTTGAAACTTCGTTGCTGGCTGCTATGTGAAAACTGCTTGACATTTCCTGTTGAAGTTTTCTTCCTAGCCTTTTTTGATTTTTTTTCTTCTGTAGACAAGTCTGTGTTTCCTGTTATCTTTTGTTCCGTAAAAAAACATTGTTCTATTGGTAGTATTTTTCTCTCCTAATACCACGAACCTTTAGTAAAATTTAAAAATTTACAGGCATAAATATCAAATAATACATAGTTTGTTATAAGCTAAGCAATTTTTTGAATATTTTTTCGTACTTTAGGATGAGAAGCTAGTGATAAGCTTCAAGTAATTGCTACACATGTGAAACAGATGGCAACGATACTTTCTCCATTGAAAGGTTGGTTCCTTTTGTTTTTTTTTTTGTTGGTACTTTTTATAAAATGCCTCGTCTATTCATAACAATTCGCTATATCTTCATATATCCATTAAGTCACTCGTATCACCATATGCGCGAAATTTGCAAGCAATTCGAGTACGATTCATGAAAAAATACAAGTTTTATTCTAAAATATGATTAAAGCGCTCGCGTTTCGGTTTACTCGTAACTTCAATAATAATTATTGATTTTGGTTTCCATTAATGTATGTGTCATTCAAAACACATTACCAGGTAATATTAGTAGTGCGTAGGGCTCTTTACACAACTATTCAGAACTTAAGCGTACTTAGTATGATATTTGCCGAAAACGTTGTTGCAACAACTGACATGGACGACAATGAATTAATAAAAGCATATTTGACTGATATATCCTTAAAATATAAACTTGTGTAAAAAGCGAAAGTTTAGAGATTTAAGATGTGTACAATGCATCCATTAAAATATAAGCAATCAGAATTTAATTAAAAATTAATCTCTTTGGTTTTTTTTTAACATTTGAATGACCCGTAAATAAAAACATATTTTTTAGAAAGCAAATTTACATTATATATATAAACAAAAATAAAAAAAAATAACGGAACTCAAGTATAGTTTTGCTTAGATTTTTTGTTGTTTGGCTATAATTAAGACTTTGCATTTGAATTTATCATTTAAAATTGTTACTCCTATTACATTTCCCAATATTTTTTTGAGGACAAGCCTGGTGCCATTTCAAAATTTAGGTTGGTTGATGTTGCCGAGCATAATAACTCACCACATTATCCTAATTCATGATGGTATCCACGTTAATATCATCGACATTTTTTCTTTCCGGCTAGTATTGCTCGCTCGCTTAGCCAAGCATGAATTTGTACTGTTGTGCTATGTTTAACAACACGCTACGAATCAGTTCTTCTGTTGGTAGTATTATCATTCCTCTATCTTTGTCAAGTGGCATCATACCATCTCCCAGTTTCAACAATTGCTTTGAAAATTCAGCTGTTGATGGATCATTTTTCAATTAAACGCATAAGTTTGTTTTTAGTATGAATGTTTTTTACATTTGTCCACATAATTGAAGATTTCAAGCATGCGTTTGTTTCATCGGCAGCAGTAGATTTAGCAATAACTGGTGAAGCTTGTCTAAGGTCTCCAGCTAACAGTATCAAAACATTGGACATTCATGCCAAATGATTATCGCACATTTTTGTAAGACTTTTGCCATTCCGGATGTTTTAGTGATGTTACGTGAAGGATTTTCTTTTGCCCGCATATTCAAGAGCAGCTTATGTGCAGAGTGTGCTGTTTGACCATCATCCAAAAAAGTGGCAGCAATCCCAAAAGAAGCCAATGCCAGTGCTATTTTATTGCGATCGTATCGTTGCTAGTAACAACGAAATCAAGAATGATCTACCAGTTCCTTCAGGCGCGTTCAAAAATTATACTACAGCACTTTCATTGTTAACAGCATGCATAATCGTGTCGAATGCATGTTTTTGTTCATTTTTTAATTTTAGAATATTTGCTTAAGAAACTGCATCCAGTACGTTGTAATCGTAATCTCGTTCACGCTGCAAATCTCGCTTAAACAGATCATGTATTCAGCAATTTGGTGACACCATGCCAAGTTGTGGCAATGCTTTGTTTGAAATTGTTAAGCAAACATCCTCAATCATAATCAATGTTTCATTATATATTTCCGGTGTGTACAGCAAGTGTAGTTTTGACGTACTACGGCGAAGTCGGTACAAAATGTCTTCTGTTATGAAATCTTGATAATTTCTCCATATAGTTTTTCAAGTAGATTTGATGGGATACATGATGATACAAATATTGCAAATACTGTTCTAATTTGCTGAGAAGTAGATGAAACTGCAACATCGGCAAGGGTAGCCTCCCAGTATGAGTCATCTTCAAGTGAATGTAATTGTTGACACCTCACGATATGTTGCACAGAATAGTTCATCAACTGTTTTAAGACTTTGAAATGATGTTGTACCACGAACATTAACCAAAAATAAACGCAAATAAAAACAGAGTTTTTGAATGTCGGTTGAATGTCTCCCATGAATTGGAAATGTAAAAATCCTCTATACCGCCTCAATACTGCTGACATAACGCCCTAATTGAAATTAAGAGATTTCGTCAATTCTATTTCAATCAAGTACACCAAACACAGCCATGTCGCTACCTTTATTTACATATTTACAGATGTACTTTATGGACTTCACCGAATTGCAATACATTGGGTTAGTTAGTACAGTGGGTTTTGTTAGTTTTTGGCCAAATTGGTGAATACAGAACGATCCAATCGTTATCAACTTCAATGTCTTTATCTGTCATTATGATAGTTGTTAATTTGAAATAATCCTCTGTCGACCGGCGACGATATAACGGGTATCCGTCATTGCCTGTAACTGTGTCTAAAATCAAGGCTCTTGAATAACGTTTCGAACATTCACCATCAACCATACATGGTGAGCTCATGTTTAATGGTCCACACGGACCATGGATCATATTCTTAGTGATCACTTCAAACTATTCTTGATCGGTGGTTCGATCTGAAATTTCCGCAGGTATCATCAATTTGATCCGGATTGTTTATGGTATCAGCGCGTAGCCTTTTCTGATGGAAAGTTATGTAATTCAAACGTTCATACAGTCTTTGGCATTTCAGAATATGTTGTCTTGATTTTGACGAATCATCAATATGAAGCATAATAATTCATTGTGCTGACCGTTCTATTTGTAAATTCCAGACCTGTACTTGAATTTCAAACTTTTATAAAAAGTTTGCGTTTTCCATTTGTGAGAATAATTTTAACTAACCAGTTGACGGATTGACTAACTTTATATTAATTTGATAGCCGTCTTCCCCTTGCAAAAACAGTATCTGATATTGCAAAGCATCATAAGAGCGATGATTCACAATTCTATGATCATTTGACGGCATTCTGCCCAATGCCGTTTTAAACAAAGTCCCCAATTCTTTATGCTGATGAAAATTAGCTTGTAAGTCAGCAATTATTTCTCTTCGTCCGTTCAGAGATATTTAACACCTTTGATCAATTTCATCATTGGAATTTCCAAAAAAATAAATTTGCAAAAACTGATGAGAGCTATCCGCAAATGGCAATAACGATCCGACTCTGTGGTACACCTTACCTTTAATCTTGATATGAAAAGCTGTCGCGTTTGAATTTTTGTAAACATTGCAATTATCGTTCATTTAGATGTTGATATGAAATAATATCTTATTTGTTGCACAAAACGATGTCATTTGAAAACAGGTATTGTATGCCTGAATACTCTCCAAGAAATGCTTTGATTCTGGCGACGTTCCAGAAACCAACGAATACAATGGCTCTGGTGGACAATTCAATGCTGAAAATTGAACTTTCCCAATTGCACACCCCAATTGTTTCAGTGATGAAATTGAGTGCTTTGCAATGTTCACAAACTTTGTTCATTGTACCAGTGGTCACTGATTTGTTTGAACTGTAATCCACTTGACTGTCATAGTTGTATGCAGCACGCTTAAAATTTATACGTACTCGATTAATAGTGTTCCTTGCACCTCGTAAACGAGAACGTGACCGTGCACTGCGTTCTTGTGCAGCTTGATTTCGCTGTGAGCGCTGTTCTTCACTTTCTCCTGCTCTGGCAGCAGCTTGCCTCCTGGCATTAGTCAATCGTTGATTAAGACTAAATCGTATCGGCATGACTTTTGAAAATACTGTCAAAGTACACATTCTCGTAAGATTGATATCTAGTTACAATTTTGCTACCGTTAACTAAACAAAAAGAAACAGGCTTTTGTAAAACACATTTCAATGCACACAACACTGGAAAAAATGTACTCACTTTGAATATACCTTAAACGATTTCGAATATAGCTATATAACGATTTGTTCGAATGTGTTGTCTTTTCGATATCAAGACAATCAAATCGAAAATCACCAAAAAAGTTATTACCACAAAATACATCCGTATATTGAAGAACTCACGGCAGGAAATGCGCTGCGGTTTGCAGCACAAATGAATTGAACGAATGTTCGATTTGTTTGTGTAAGCTTCGTTTGTTTCAACAGAGACGCTACTCACACGTATGTAAAGCCTCGAATGAATTTTTCTTATAAAGGTACTCAATATATGGGCTGAAAAGTCAGTGCCGTGCTGGATATATCATATACGAAAATTTGGACATGCGAAAGCTCTGTTCAAAGTGGGTACCGCGTTTGCTCACAGTCGACCAAAAACAACAACGTGTTGATGATTCAGAGGAGTGTTTAAAGCTGTTCAACCGCAATAAAGCCGAATTTTTGCGTCGGTATGTGACAATGGATGAAACTTGGCTCCATCACTTCACACCAGAGTCAAGTCGGCAGTCAGCTGAGTGGCGAGCAGGCGACGAACCTCGTACAAAACGACCAAAAACTCAACAGTCGGCTGGCAAGGTTATGGCCATATCCATATCCGTATTTTGGGACAGACATGGAATAATTTTCATCGACTGTCTCCAAAAGGGGCAGACTATCAACAGCGACTATTACATTGCGGTGTTGGAGCGTTTGAATGACGAAATTGAAGAAAAAGAAAGTGCTGTTTCATCAAGACAATGCACCGACAATTCGATGAAAACGATGGCAAAATTGAATGAATTCGGCTAAGAATTTCTTCCCTATCCACCGTATTCTCCAGATTTGGCCGCCAGCGACTATTTCCCATTCGCACACCTCAAAAGACTGCTCGCCAGAAAGAGATTTAAGACCGATGAAGAAGTCATCGCCGAAACAGAGGCCTATTTTGAGGCTAAACCGAAATAGTACTACAAAACTGGTATCGAAAGATTGAAAAATCGTTCCAATCAGTGTATCGCCCTCGAAGGCAACTATATTGATAAATAAGGTTGAATTTTGCAAAAAATTTTTGTTTTACTATAAAACTTCACTGAGTTTTCAGCCCATGGTTTATGTATAGAATGGCACTCTTGAAGGCAACTTGTTATTTTCGTGTGCATACTGAATCACAATTTCCATATAATTCACACCCATGTACATGGATTGGGATTAAATGTGATTTTACCAATATGATTCGTGTATCCAGTGGTGTAATTGGTTAGCAAAACGCCATAAACCTTCTCTATGATGATGTTGATATGGTTGTCCCATGTTAAAAATCTGTTAAATTTAACACCCAAATTCTTTGATGTATCCACAAAATCGACGGCAGAGTTATTTAAAGTGATTTGCGGGAAATATGACAGATCCAATTTTGTTCTAGATATAACCAGGCATTTGGACTTATAAGGGTTGAGTGTCAGGCCATTTTGCAAAGACCAGTCAAAAATACTATTAAGATCCTGATTAGCTTCAAGGCAACAATTTTCAATGATACCTAACGTGCAGCTTCGATAAATTTTTACATCATCGGAATAAATGTGTCACTGGATTGCATAGTATCGTATTTTTAATTGCTGGGTTCATTGCAACGGAATAACCACCATGTGCCGCTCTCATTGCTCCGATTTGAGTTCTGTTCTGTTTTGTTTGTTAAGTTGGTAGATCTGTTGTTGACATTCTCTTTAAATCTTAGCATCATAGTTTGACATTTGCAAAAGTTACGTAGCCAAGAGCACATCTATCTCTGTGTGTGTGTTGGCGATTTTTTACAATTTTAGAAATGGATTTAAATTTGCAACAACGAACTTGTATTAAATTTAATGGTGCGCGAACCTTTTAAATGTTGGAAAAGTGTTTTGGCAACAGTTCTCTAAAGAAAACGGTCGTTTACCAGTGGCACGAGCGGCTCAAAACTGGTCGTGAGTCAATCGAAGATGATGAACGCAGTGGCAGACCACCGAAGCCGAAACCGAAACCGACGAAAACATTGATGAAGTAAAAGAAATGTTTGTCAATAACCGCAAATTAACCATCAGAGACATAGCGGAAGACTTGAACATTGCCAATGGAGCCGTCCAAGACATTTTGGTTAATGATTTGGATTTCCGTCGTGTAGCAACAAAGTTGACGTCGCAAAACAAATGATTTGCGAGGCTGAATCCGATCCCACATTCATCAAAAGCATTATTACTGAAGACCAGACATATGCAAGTGAATGGCGTTCACCAAATAAGGCGAGACCAAAAAAACCACGTCGTTTTCAGTCAAAAAAAAAGGCAATGCTCACGGTTTTCATGGATTATAACGGTGTAGTGCGTCATGAATTTTTGCTAAAAGGCCAGGCAGTAAACAAAGTGTATTATTTGGGCAAAAAACTCATGGATTTTGCACCATGATAACGCACCGTCGCACAGTGCCATCATTATTCGTAATTTTTT
Source organism: Volucella inanis (assembly GCA_907269105.1). Lineage (NCBI taxonomy): Eukaryota > Metazoa > Arthropoda > Insecta > Diptera > Syrphidae > Volucella > Volucella inanis. The sequence goes on along the minus strand of OU026154.1, from coordinate 70,794,107 downwards.
GACGAAAAATGCAACAAATACCATCCTACAGCCACCGAGTTCACCTGATTTAGCTCCCTGTGACTTCTTTCTGTTCAACCGAGTTAAAAAACCACTACGGGGAACGCGTTTCAGCAGCCTAGAGGAAGTAATGGAAAAATCGCAGGAAGCACTGATGGACATACCGAAAACGGAATATAAAAAAATGTTTCGAGGATTGAATCAAGCGCTGGCATAAGTGTGTTGCAGTCGATGGGGATAACTTTTAAGGGGACAATATAGATGAATATACTTATATTTTTAATTTTCTGAATAAATTCCGAAATTGTTTTGATCAAGGTGGAATGATATGTTATCTACCTTTTCACTGTTAATAACATACACCACCTCTTAATAGAAAACGTGTTGCTGGCAACTTTAGATAGCATTTTGTGCGTGTACATATATGTGGATAATTCATAAGGAAACATTTTCTTTTTGCAAATATTGTTACTCGTATTTCTTATGTACGGTATAACTTTTAGATTTGATGAAAGGTTATTCCGAATTAGGTATCCAAACATTAAAAGATGATTCCTTGGCATATTAAATGGATGGTAGAAGGATCGAAAACACGTTTCCTCAGAAATAGAGCGGTTTAAGTAAACTCAAATGTTGTCCAACACGTCTCTGGAATCTACTATATGTGAACACTACATTTTTGGAATCTATGTATATTTTTGTGGTTACAAAGGGGGTGTTGTTGAACTTGAGAACTTCAAAAATCTGAAAGTATGTAATTTTTGCTCTAGCGTTATTGCTTCTCAAGTTATTGAAGATCCAATGAAAATGAATTCAACTTTTTCAAAAATACTTATGCTAAAACACCTTTTTAACCTATAGTTTTCAAACGGATAAAATACCAAAATTAATAAATACTTCATGTGCGCGGGCGAAAAAAAATTACGGAGGAAAGAAAGATAGGTGCATACATTGCTTTTAAATGTTGCAGGTTATAATGAGTGGGAAATGAAGAGCTCAGCACAAGCGCGTTATATGGCTTGGCAAAAAAAAAAAAATAATAATAAAATTATAATATTTCAGAGTACACACGAAAATGGACTCGAAGGTAAACTGAGACACACCGGTGTTGTGGTTAAAGGTTCGAAGCAACGGAATGCTATTGTCAATTTCAGTGGACCACCAGTGATGAAGATGTTAAAATGATTAAATTTCCGAACATCATATAATAATAATAACTATTTCTTATGTAAAATGTGATTTATGTGATCTTTTTCAACACAAAATAGCTTAAGACCTATTAAGGGTTGTGTCCAGTTTGTTAGTTTATTAGCTTCGACGTGTCAAAGTGCCCAGTGAGAGTTTCTTTGTTTCTTCTATCCACTTCGCTTAGTTTGCTTAGGCATTTGTACACATGTTTAAACCTGATGTAACCATCTCCTTAATTGCTTCTCATTTATTTTGATTGTGTGTCGCAATTCATATTATTTCTGTCAGGTATGATTTAAATACATTTGTAAATTTCAGCAAACCACAAATATATGTTATGCTGGCCATTTGTTCGTAGGTTTAAACAAATTTCATTCTGGTTCAAAACCCTCTTATTTTTCCAAAGTTAGGTAACTTGATGTGAACACAATGAATTATTTTACGCCCGCTCGTAGCGACATGGTGACGTATTTTTCAATATATGAGTGTAATATTGGTATCACTTTTTTTTTATATCTGCCTATGTTTTATAACTATTATATTACTTTAATCAAATATTAGTTTAAATAAAAATAACTAATTAGTTAGGTATGGAAAATTCATTAACTTTTTTATTTTTAATTAAAAATATTATTTTTTTAAATACAAATTAGTTTATTTATCTTTCGATTTGGCATTGTATGAAGCCCCAGAAAATCTTTTTAAAAAGGGTATCGCACATATTCTAGAGGTTTATTTGTTTAGGCTGTGATAACAAAAATTAATTTTAATTAAAATAAATAAAATAAATATTTAAAGAAAATAGCAAACAATTAAGTTAAAACCATTTCGAATGCATATCCCCTAATCCCTTTATTTGAGCCCAATTAAAGAAAACACTGATGAAAACCTATGTTTTTTATTGGAGCCAAAATATGCTCATTCGAATTCTACCATAAGTAACAACAACCTTACTGTAGTCATTTAGAAAAATATATATATATTTCGACTTTGTACGCCAAAAAGCAAAACAATCCTATCTGATGTTGTAAGCCATCTTGTTACAGGCAGGGAAAGTTGAGATAATATGAAGGGTAGAAACGCTACACAAAGAGGGATGCTGCAAGCCCATTAACGGAACCATAGAACTAAAGTGCTAAAAAGTGTTCAAAGATTCATAAGGCTGGAAAATTGCCGATAAAAAAAGGCAACGACAAGGCGCAAATGAACGAACACTAGGGGTAAAAGTGTTAAGGAGGCATTGTATTGTAATTTGCGTTTATAGGTCTCCTTTTGGAGTACATATTTCCAAAATCCTCTTTTCCTTAACCCATATGTGCACGTGTTAAAATATAAGTTTTCATCCACGTTGTTGAAATGCAAAATGGGAGTATTTTTTCAATCAAAATAAATTCCCAGCATCTAGGGAATACTGCACCAAAAGAGTGTCATGGTTTACCCAATGTATTATGCGTCACTTGTAAACACATTTACACTATCGGCCTTACTTATCCTAAGGTGTATTTTCCGTGGAGACGCTTAATCGTGATAGGTTTTCCTCACATTACATATTGATAGCGCGGTATATTTTGTATGCTTTGCACGTGCCTAATGAGTTACCTGTCCCTGTTGTATTGGACTCATTTTAATTCTCTCATGGGGGGATTTTAACAGTTCAATGCTTTAAGTTTTTTTTTTTTTTTTTTAACATCCTTCTATTTGCAATTAAAACTTTTAGGTGATGAACTCCATCCACTAAACACTACAATTTTTGCACGTGGAGAATAACGACAGAGGAAAGCAACCGTTGAACGGCAAAAAAATAAATAAATAAATAAATAAAACGCTTTATTTTACATTACCTCTTACGCCACTTACGTCGTTGTGAACCAACGGCATCTTCTTGAGACATTTCAAGGGATATCCTCGCTCGATTGGTATTCAATTTCAAAATGTAAGATTTTGATGCTGTGAAAAGACACGTTTTGGTAGCCAAATTACTTGCACTTAATCCTGACGCAAATGTCGGACTATTTACTTTGGTGTTGAGTGTCGAAGGATGAAATATAGGTTTTATTTACCAAAATAAAAAAACTAAAATAGAGTAAAACAATTGGAAATTTCTAGGACTTTTTAAGAGCGAAAAATGAGAAAATGTGATCTCGAAATACCAAGTGCCTTATTTGTTTCAATAATCCTAAACGTGCCAGCGCATAACTTGACGTGGGTGTAAACACACGGGAGAAAGGGAGGCTGAAACATGAGCTGGCTTTTCTGTGGTGAAAGTGATGGTGGTGATGCCAATGTTTACATCCATTTAAGTCAGAAATGTTGAAATAGTAGAATCAAAAACAAAATTGTTGCCGCGGGCCTTCGATGCAGAGGAATTGGTGTTTGAGTTTTTTTTCTATATCCTTCTTGATGTAGTTAAGCATGAAGTTAGGTAAAACATCCACATCCGCAAAGAGTTTGTATTTCTTTCATCAACAACACGTCATTTTTGGGTAGGCGTTGCGGCACTGCTGGTGAGGTTTGGTTGCGCGTACTTTAGCAAATCTCTGCTATTTTTTGGAATCACATCGTGCGAATGGTTGTATGTGAGAATGTATGTATGGTATATGTATGGTGCTGCTATTAAATACGACACGCAAAGGAGATGAACTGCTGTCAATAAATCAGCTTGGGATTTAAATTTCAAACAATTTATTTCTATTGCAGGGAACTGGATAACCGTATGCATATAAATATGCGTATATATGAATACATAAGGAATATACATGGATCTACATACATATATGTGTATTTACCAGGCTGTGCGTATATACAAGGATAAACAAGCAAGGCTTTCGGTTGAAATACGAATCATATGAATGATTTTAAAAAGAGAAACGAACAGAGTTTTTTTAGTTTTAAGTGAAATAAAGAAACAACATTTTAGTGTGCATGTGCCTACATATACCGTATTGGGCCATATAGAAGGAGACAGCATTTTACTTTTTTTATTCTGTAACATTTAAGAATCTTTTCTAAAATTATGCTTAGTTGAGGGGATCTGCGCGGTGATTGATCAGGAAACTCCTAACTGTCCCATAACTTGAATTGGACCAGCAGCGCAACAATCAAGTTTGTAACGTAGTTCTTGCTTTATCTCCCAGTGCTGATCCACGAGTAAATTCTTGCTCATGCAAACTCAAATGTGGCAAAGGCACTCTCGATCAGTTTCATAATACTCTCCACACTCTATATGGAAGACATTAAAGAATGTGACAAACAAGCTAATAGCTTCAGATAATATGCCGACGAACCAGGCAAACGATTTAAGGACGATGATCTTCGGAACTACACGTGGAATATTCGAACCCTTAATAGACCGGGTGCAGAGCGGAAATCCAGTGTCGAGATCCAAACTCGACCATTAATTTCTTGTAGACAAGGTACGGATAGGGATATCGGTAACAGCTCAAAGCCACCGAACCATTGTGATGAACACGATGAACGGCTTCAATTTCTGAACGACTTTCTCTTCTTCTCCGATGTTTTGGACATGAGATGTTTCGGAACCTAATTTTGATTTTTGAGCATCGCTCAAGAGCGATGATCCTGACTTTGAGTTATAACTCAAAAGGGTCATAACTGGTGATGAATCATGGGTATATGGTTATGACGTCGAAACAAAACCCCAATCGTTCCAGAAGAGCCAAGATTGAAAAAACACGTCAAGTTTGATCAAATGTAAAATTTTGATTGCTGTTTTTTTTTTTTTTTTTTGATTACCGTGTACCAGGAGTTTTTACCTTAAGGTCGTACGGCCAATAAGGCGAATTACCTTGAAGATTTGCGCCGTTTGCGAAAAGCAATACGAGAACAACTTCCGGAATTTCGGAAAAACAATTTATAGCAGTTGCATTTGGCCAAAAACAACACGTCAAACATGGCTCAGTCACTATATCAAAATTTGGCCCCAAAACTGGAAAAACCTATGAAAGGACAAAGATTTGCAACGATTGAGGAAATAAAAACGGTACCGCTGGAAGAGTTCAAGGTTAAACCGAAAAGTGATTATAAGAAGTGCTTCGAAAATCAAAAAAAGCGTTGGCACAAGTATATTACATTTGAGGGGAATTACTTTAAAGGAAACAGCATTAATATTGATGAATATATTGTATAAATAGTTTTTTTTATAGAAATATAAAGTCATATGTACAGTATATGTACAGTACATGTACAGTAGTTTTCATTTTTTGGATGCCCGGACAAACAAACAAAGGGACCGAAATGACCTAAGTGTTTTTTTTTTTTTAAACATCTTCATTCATTGGGTTTGTTAGTAAAGAAGAGATGATAAGTGCCCGTTGAGGAGTAATAGAAACAATTTAAATATTTAGACAAAAGCCCTGCGTTAGGTCTTATGCACTCGAAAACAGAATTTTAATTGATCGGATTGATCGGATTGATCGGATAACGCATGACCCTTATTCAGTATCGTTTGGCAAGTCATCATGGAAAGACGCACACCACAACGGCTTCTCCAAATTATTCAGCTGTATACTGTATTACACTATTGCCAATACCATTCGCAAATTTGAGTCCCGACCGGCTAAACCACATCCAGCACGTAGTGAAGAGACTATAGCAGCTGTAGCTGAGAGTGTACGCGAAGACCGTGACGAATCGATTCGTCGTCGTTCTCAGCAGCTTGGCTTGGCGTATTTTACGTAAGGATCTCGGCCCAAAAGCGTACAAAATTCAAAATTCTATATTTTCAGTGATTGGGCTCTAGAAAAACTCAATAAAAATCCGGTCTTTTATTGTGAAATTTTGTTCAGTGATGAAGCACACTTCTGGCTCAATGGATACGTTAATAAACAAAATTGGCATATTTGTGCTGATGAACAACCCGAAGAGTACCAAGAGCTACCAATACATCCATTAAAAACAACGGTAAGGTGTGGCTTATGGACTGGTGGAATCATTGGTCCGTATTTCTTCAAAAATCAGAATGTTACCGTCAATGGTAACCATTATTGTGCCATTTTTACGGACTATGTGCTTCCTGAAATTCAAGCACATGATCTCGTGAAACAACGGACTTTTTGAGAAATCATTTTGGTGAGCACTTAAATTTACGTTTTGCTACGGTAAATTGGCCGCCTAGATCGTGCGATATCACACCTTTGGACCTTTTCTCTGGGAACATGCAAAGTCACTGGTCTTCAGTAATAAGCCTAAATGTTGGCTTTGGAAGCCAACATTACTCGTGTTATCCGCGAGATACCAGCCGTTATGCCCAAAATTAGATCTTCCGAATGGAAGTCGTCCTGGCCAATGTTTACATTATATTATTTTAAAAAAGTAAATGCCATAACCAATGATACAAATTTTAAGTTCGCTTTGAAATTTATGTATTTTATTTTACATTATAAATCAAACTTTATGATGAACCACCCTAAAGAACTACCGGATTCTCTGCCAACCCAATATATGGAATATGAATATTAAATCTTTTTGAAAAGATTTTAATAAAAGTAAACAAAAAAACAAATTTAAAAATTTTTTATGTTAAGGAAATTTCGATTCAAAATTCGCCTTTGGACAAGATGGTGAAGAAAGATTGAATGAAACCTTTGATTGATTGATAAAATTAGTGATGAAAACAGAAATTAATCTATTGAGAAAATTGTTACCTGAAAAAATTATATTTCCTTTTAAAAATAATGCAGAAACTAAAGTTTAATATGTAACGATAGTAAACGATTAAATTCCGAAAGCAATTTCGAAACAAAAACAAAAAACACCAATCTGACGAAAATTAATTTTAAATGGAGGACTAATAACCTGGGGAAATTTTGATCTTCCTTAGTCAAATGTAATACTAACCAACAAAAAGGTGAGAAGATGTTAATAGCTGCCGGCCAATTAGTATTACTTATGCTATATATAATATTTAACAAAAAATGCAAGAAAATATATTCAACAAAAATAAGCCAAATAAGGAAGCACATTTTCAATCAGAATACCATATTCTACAACATGCCTTTTATAATCAATTCATCTATTATGTATTGTATATGTAAAGCATATGTCCTTATAGTTTCAATTCTTTTTCAAGTACTAATCTGCGGTCTCTAAAGCATAAACTTTCTAAAGGATTTGAAATTACAAAAGGAGTCGTAAAAAAATTAATAAATCAAACATATCGGTATCAAAGTGTCAGAAATACTATGTAAAATCAGGGGAAATAAAATTTTAAAATGTGGTAAGGAAAGCAAAGCACGAAGATACGCTTGCTAGGTTCTCAATGAAGGCCCAGCGTTTTATGATTGACACTTAAGCCTATGCTCATCTACTCCTACTCTCTCGTCCAAGTGGCAAAGCCTAAGAACCTAGTACATCTGATTGAAGGTAAGTTGCAGATTGTCGAAATAGGGAGAGTGTTCGCACTGAGGCACTTCTTTTTAATCAACACGGCGGAGTTATCTTATATATATGCAGATCAATAACGGCACCTACGGCCATGGTCAGTTTAAGCTTATTGAAGCATACCCCTTCTAGAGCTACATATTTCGTAGTATTCGGAACCCATGTCTAAGGAGAGCTCCAAGATTGTGTCGGGACGGTGAAGTAGAGACTGTAAGAAACCTTAATAGACCTATAGCGGCTTTCATATGCTCAGATAAGCTGCCAAAGGACTGTTTACCCGTACGTTTTGTGTTGTTGTTTATTAATGACTTAGCCATATTAATACCTCCGCATGGAGGTATTTTTCACACCGTTCAAAAAAATATTTTTTCATATAAAATTAAAAAACTGAACAACTGTCAATTAATTCGTGGACGTTTTAGACTGCTACAAAGCAGATACCATCGCAATACAACTAGTGCGATGGGATGAACCGGGGGAAAGCGGGTAACAGCCTAAGACATCTACTGTGGATACTGCTACAAAGAAGGAAGACAACACTTAAAATTTGGATTAGCTATCCGAGTGAGGCTTAGGAAAAAAATCTTAAAATTTCTGCATGTAAGCGAACGCCTCATAACGGCCAGGTATCAAAGCCATATTTTTAAATACAAACATGATTTGCTTTCATACTCCTACAGCGAATGAGGATGACATTATCGAAAGTTAATTTCATGGCCTCTAGACAAAACATATGTTCAATGCCTCCGCCATGACACCAAATTGTGTTAGGAGATCTTAACGCAAGACTGGATAAAGAGGCCATCTCTGAGCAGGTTATCGAAAAACACAGCTTGTATAACACCACGTCCGTCAATGGATTCACGTTTCTAGAATTTTTAAGCGGGACATAACGTTTTAGTTACCACCACGCGGTTGTCACATCTCATCATCCATTAAGGGACCTGGCTATCCTTTAAGCAGATAGATCAGAAATTTATCCAGCATTCTGGATGTTCGAACTCCCCCAAGAGTCAACATCCACCCGGATCACTACCTTCTTGCAATCAGGGTTCGAATGCGGAAATCGCGGGTACAACGGAGTCAACAGAAGTTCGACGTCGAGAAGCTGCAATCGAAAAAGACAGCTAGAATCGTTGCCGATCGCGTTTTCACAAACCACACAACACCAATAGAAATGTTGTCCAAGACCCATCAGAGAAGCTGCTTTTGATGTGGTTGATTTTAAATTAATTTGATTTAAAATAGCAACGATTGTTTGTTGCTAGAATGTTTGGTAGACTTTCTAACGAAACAACTGGTTTTGCCATAGTTCGTTTGAATTATCTCTATTTTAAAACGTTTTGCAGACCTACTATTTAAAGTGAATTAATTCATTCTTTTTGGACTATTTGAGCAAAGTTGAGTACAATACATTAAAGCAATCAACAGTCTTCACAAAGGTTTAATTATACGCGGTAAACTAAAAAGTCTTATTGAACTTAAAATTAACCTAAAAGTGATTTTTATGAAGTGAAGCGTTTTTTGCTTACCAAGTTCCAATTTACAAATTTCAAACAATTTACAAATAAGAGCCCATAGAAAAATACGTGTTTTAGTGAAAAATGTTTTACCGTTAAAATGAACTTTTCGGCGTCTTAATGGCGCAAACTTCCAAAGAAAAGATGATTAAAGGAATCACTAATAGACGTGAACATTTTTAGGAAAATTGGGTAAAAAATATGTCACATACCATTGGAGTCGACTGAATTTTTTGACAAAAAATTGCGATGAGCTTACTGCAGTTGTGGGAAACTAAATGGAGTCAGACTTAAATGTTAGTGCTTCAAGTACCAGCGGTGAGAAGTGTTTCAAAAATGTTACATACCTAGCTACGAACTCAATTATTATTCTTATAAACGTCACCTCAGCCTCAACGTTTTGGAAAATCGAAATTAGTTTACTGTATTGAAAGAAGTTACGGAAAATTCTACAGACAGGTCAAAAGCAATAAAAAAAATTCTACACCATACCAATTGCGACACCAACACATTGTTCTTATATTCAAAAACGCTTTACAAAATTTTCGTACATTCTTATGCTGAAGTCGGTTATACTTTATTTATCCATTTTATCAAATAATATTGGAGGCGAAAAAAGAGTGGTATCTCATTGGAGAGTTCATAAATATAAAAGGATTATTTGCAGAAAGAACATTACAAAATCTTCTGGACCATAGAAATGTATAGATTATATTGCTTCGGATTTGACATTATATTGCCATTGCAAATAGGCTTGTGTCGGTAGTTCTGGGCATTTAAGATATAAACAGAGACTAGTGGAAGATTCGCGTCATCTGAATTATAAACCACTGAATAAAAATTATGATGAAGAAAAATTAAACAGGCTAGAGGAGCGTTGCCAATTCTATTATTTGCATATTCTGGTTTATTTCCATTGCACCATTGCAGCTGCAACCACATGTTCAAAACTAACTCATTTGAAACAACAACAAATCATCATCCCCACACTTTTTGCGTCCAATAAAAATTTCCTTTCGATTATGTGGATGATTAAAAGGGAGACCTTAGCAATGAAAAACAAATAGAGAGATAAGAACGTACTCTAATAGTTATGGAAAACTCCACTGTGAAAATTCTATAAAACCTTCAATTCAATTCAAAATTTCGCTCAACCAACGATGACTAAACAAAAGCTCGTTTTCATTTTTTTTTTTTAACTATATCTTTGTCGCATCAATAACTAGAAATAATGAAATTTGCTTAAATGGTTCAAAATTATTTTTCAAACTATCTCTAGTCTACACAAGGGAGACTACTGAAATATGTTATGTATCCATTGCATATATTTGTGTCGTTGTAACATTTGTATTGGCGAGAAATGGAGGATGAGATTCAACCGAGTACTTTATGGGATTTACAGTGACCTAGGTCTGGTCGAGGGTGTTCAGGGAATAGACACCACAGCTACAGCTCAAAGAGTCTTCGTATCTAAAAACTGAGATACGGCGCGGTAGGAGAACCGCACCTAATGTGGCGCACGCAAGAGGAAGGGGATATGAGAGATCGTGATAGTTGGAGGGGCATGTTAATCGAACCCAGGTTCACTTCAGACTAAAATGCAACTTAAGTAAGCGAAAACGGTTGCTTGATATTTCTTAAAGGGTTCTTTTTCGGTCGATATAATTAAAAACAAATTATGCAATAGCCGAACATAAACAGCCGTCAACATTATCAGGATTACCGCCTGCCCAATATTTGACACAATGTTAGAACGAAAGCACCGTATTTTATACTATGCCATGTAACGTTCTTTGAGATACAACACCTACATATTAAAAAAAAATATATATATATGTTATATCGAAGTATTAATCAAAGAAAGTGGTAAAACACCACTGCAAAGAACTTTTAAAACTGTTTATTAATTAGATAGAAAAGAACTATTATTATAGTAAAAATACAACGCTAATATCTTATTAATTAATAAGAATGCTTATTAATCTTACAACAACTGGATGCGAAAATCCATACAATTTTTAACCACCTATCCTAAGGAGGACCATTTACCATTTTTGACACTAACATATGTAAATTTATATGTACGAGTATGTAAATTTAAATTATTATATGTATATTGGCAAGCTGACCGTTTATCAGTTGAAATACGTATCTATGAGTAATACATTTTTTCAGTGCCATATGTGATTATAATTTGGTACATATAAAGCGAGTAAAGGACGTATTTCCAGGAGAGTAAAATATCCAAAAAATTAATACAGGTTTCAAAAACTTCCACAGAAACAACAAATATTCTATTTATGAGGCAGTAAGATGCCATGATATTTTTTTATTCGAGCCCCCAATTAAACGACTGAAATTCAAGTTTTGTATGAGATGAGGAATTGAGCACACTTTAACAGCTCGGGCGAAGGATAATTAGGGCGGAAAGAAAGAGCGGTACTGATGAACGTTGGTTTTAAATGTTTGAAGTTTATAATGACTAGGAAATAAAAAGCTCGGAAGGGCATTCTATAAAAAAGTTATATGGCTTAGAAACGAACCACGATATTTTAGAGTAGGTCCGAAAGTGGGCTTGATGGTGTACTAATAAGCATTAATAGTGAGACAGGTGTTACGGGTAAAAGTTTGAAACCGCGGAATACTACTGGCGATTTCCAAGGCTATAAAACAGAGTGAGACACGAGACATTACGTCGGTGTTTGAGGGTGCCCATTGTCTGAGTGATATTAGTATCACTTATGAGTTTTGTTGCACGGTTTTGAATCCTAGGTAGCAAGTACAGGGATGATTCGGATGCACCTGACCAGATGTGGGCATTTATTGTACTGCAATTTTAAAAAATTATTAATTATTGTCAACTATTGTTAGAATCAAATCTATGGATTTTTCGGTAAGCTTGTTGACGATTTTTTTTTATTATCGTAACATTCCTAAGAAAAAAAAAAGTAGTAAAACATAATGTTATGTATGACTTCAAAGTCAAAAATTAGCATGAGCAAGAAAACTGGAATAGACTTAGAGATTAGATATCTGAAGACACAAACAAGATAATATCTTGTGAATATCAGACTTGAAATCATTCAAGACAATTTAAATTAAACATTGTAATAGGTAATTTCTCATACATTGAAGAAGAGAGCCATCGATTCTTAGAGGACGCATTTTAAACAAAAGATCCTGATTCCAAACTCTGCCATATGCCTTAGAAATATCAAGTGCTTTGGTTCCACTTTTCGGTTAGACTTGCTATCAGATCTGCAGCAAGAACATTGGCTTTGTCCAAATAGCTTATTGCTGGAACTCCGTTATAATTTTTTTATTATTTTTTTTTAAGAACTTAATGCTCAAACGGGTGTGACTACACTTAAAGTCCCTGAATATATGTTAATTTTTTACGATAATGGGTTGTATCCATGGGTTATATCCAACATTTAATAGGGAGACTAAATTATTAGTGTAATTGGACCCGTTGTTGTATTCTAGGCAACTACTCATCTTACGTGATTTTAGTTGCCTGAAAAAAAGAATGTTTTTTGAGCACAGCTGCTTTTGTACTCTGAATCGTCCGATTTGGGGTAGCCAATACACTACCACTTGAGACACGACCACCTAATGAGTCCCTATTGAGTGCTGGTATGGAGGATGAGGCAGAATATCTATTATTTTTGTCGAATGACCAAAAGATTTTACCACATTTGGGACAATGTAGTATTTTTTGCCTCTGCTTTTGGTCATATTACACCCTGCCTGACCCCGCCAACATTCGTCTTCAAAATACTCCAGACAGAGAAATCCAACGGATTTGCATCTGGAGAATTTGCTATCCATTGTGTCGAAGAAATAAAGTGTGGAACATTGTTTTTTAACCAATCTTGGTTGACGCGCGCTTTGTGAGACGGTGCCGAGTCTTCTTGAAATGTAAACGGTCTCCGACCGAAATAATTGTTTGCCCAAGGCTTCAATACTACCACTAAGACAGTTTCGCATACGATCGCATTAATTTTGACACTACGGTCCAAAAATACGAGCGGAAAGCGACCATCGGAGGTTATGGCGGCCCAAACCATCACCATCGGTGCTACCTGCTTTCTGGTGGCCGTCCGAATGTGTAAATTTTCGAAGTACTCCTCTGGCAAGTAAATTCGGTCATTATGTTTGTTGACATATTGCTCAATAACAAATGCCGATTCATCGGAAAAAACCAGGGTTGGCCGTGGTGTAGTGGTATACGCATAGACTCCTCAAGCAGAGGGTCGCGGTTCGAATCCCGTGCGAGGCAATTCTGTGAAAAAGTCTTTCCATAGAATTTGTATGTAGTTATATGAAATCCCGTCGGCGTCAACTCTGACATGAAGGCATAACAATGATGTTGGAGTGGTTGCTGGCTGGGTTAAATGTAACGAACTAACAACAATCACGTACTTAAGGCCCACTGATTGAGGATGTACTAGCTCGTCCCCTCCAGTTTGACAACCACCTCTTGGAAAAATATCGAAACCCTGGAGAAGAAGCCAGTAAAATGGTATTCATATCCCCTTGGTGCGCGCGCGGTAATAAAAAAAAAAAAAAAAAACAAATTCTGCACCTCACCACTTTCGCGCAAGCGTAGAACTGCAATGGCTTGAGCCCAAACTCATTTTTCAGTATGTGTTGCATCCGTTCCAACGATACGTTGGAACGACGCGGATTTAGCTCAATTCGAGCCTTCACTTTCCGAAACATTTCTGCCGATGTTGCTGTTTTTTTTATGACCACCTCCATGGCTTTTTTTGCCAGTAACGAGCTATGGTTCAAGACAAAAAGGATTTATTCACGTTGAGGTGCTGGAGTACTCTAACGATAACCACTTGTGGTATCCAGTAAAATATATATAAAGCAATCGAAGTTCGAATTCCATAGCGGATTCAATTTTTTTCAACACAACTGAGACGCAACTGAGATAATAGAAATAATAGCAAATAATAAAATTATTTGTCATGTGTCAAAATTTGAGCTCACTATCATGAACGGTTTGGAAATTATAGCAGTCTGAAGTTGGTTACAGTTCGAGTAAAATTTCGCATGCTGAAAAAAGACGTTTCAATCATTTCTAGCTCATTTTTGATATTTCGCTGTCGGGTTGGCGTTGAAAAACGGAAAAAATACTTCTCTAACCCTTTACACACCTTGAGCCGTATCATGCTTTTATTTTTGGTTTAATACTATTTATCCGATGGAGGATAAAGGCTCTCATTCCAAAGAGAATTGTGTCTATCAGCAGCAGCATGCACATCGTTATCAAGGAAACATAAAGACCAGTTACAATGGAATTACTTTTAGCCCGCTAAATCCACTCTAAATATCCACTCTAAATTTCCGTGTCATTATAAAAAAAAAAAAAACAAATATTGGGTCATATAAAAATTTTTCGCGGTTATTTGTCACTTGATGGTATTGGTGTCTATTTATCTGGAAACACTAATCTGATTGTGTCAAACGAAAACGCGTTTGAAAGGTGACATGTCAGGCTACATTTTCTGTGAAGACAGCTGTGTAGTTCGATGCTCGTGTTAAATGTTATACTGATTTGAATATGAGTGAAATATCTGGAGAAATATACTATGTGATGCTTTTTAACTATAAAAACGGAAAAAAACGCTGAAAAAATATACCGAAAAATTTGTGTAGTTTACGGTGAGAATGCTGTGAGTGAACACCGGACCCAGGAGTGGTTTGTTCGATTCCCTTCCAGAATTTTGCAACTGATGGAGCAAGACCGGCACGGGAGCTATTTGGAGATAGCGAAGGTAATAAATATCAACCGTATGATAGTTTGGAATCTTCCAAAATGATCAACCTACTCAAAGAAGCTCAATGTGTGGGTGCCACATGAATTACCGCAAAGAAATTTAGTTGACCGAATAACCATCAGAGAAACGCTACTGAAACGTAACGCAATGGAACCATTTTTGAAGCGATTCATAACGGGCGATGAAAAATGGATTAAATACGAGAATATTATACGCAAGCGATCATGGTCAATGGCCGGTGACCGACCACAAACGACTTCAAAGTCTGGATTGACGAGAAAAAAAGGTTATGTTGAGTGTTTGGTGCGATTATAAGGGAATTGTCTATTATGAGCTTCTAGAACGAGGCGAAACGGTCAATTCGATCCTCTACTGTGCCCAATTGGACCGTTTGAATAAACCTTTCAAGAAAGAGCGAACAGAATTAGCCAACAGAAAGGGAGTTGTCTTCCATCATGACAATGCTAGGCCGTACATATTTTTGATGACCCAGAACAATTTGACGGAGCTCGGTTGGGTGGTTTTGATGAATCCACCGTATAGCCCGGACCTTGCACCCTCTGACTACCATTTGTTTCTGTCTTTGCAAAACTCTCTGGATGGTAGAAAATTGGCCGACCAAAGAGCCGCTGGAAATCACTTGGCCAAGTTTTTCGCTGATAAGCCACAGAAGTTCTACACCGATGGAATTATGAAGCTACCCGGGAAATGTCAAAAGTTTTAAGATAATAATAACTAATGTGTTCTTGATTGAAATTGATTTTGAATAAAAAAATTTTTTTTTCAAAAATGTACCAAAGAACTGCGGAGACTTTTTATATGGACCAATGCAAAAAAAGACAAACACCGAAGATACTGAGCGATTCTGAGGTTGTTACATACATTCAATCACTGCCCGTGCTGTATGATAATATATATACATTTTTTTTTTTATAATCCCGCGAGCGCACTAAGGGTATATGAATACACTTTTACTGGCTTTTTTCCAGAACGCGGGCGGGTGGAGAAGTAGTTTGAAACTCAGGTGTATTAAGATTTCGGTATTTTTTCCCAGCATTCTCAACCAGTGGGTCTTAGTACGTGCTAGTTGTTAGTTCGTTACATTCAGCCCAGCCAGCAACCACTCTAACATCAGTGTTATGCCTTCATGTCAGAGTTGGCGCCGACGGGATTTTCATATTACTACATACAAATTCTACGAAAAGACTTTTTCAGAGAATTGCCTCACACGAGATTCGAACCCGCGACCCTCTGCTTGAGAAGTCTATGCATACACCACTACACCGGTGTAATAGTGCAACAATAGTGATTGAGTACAAGCAACAGTACGACCAGGGGCAGGAGAGTTGGGATGTCTGCCCTGTGTTTGTTATTCGCTATTCGCCAAAGTCAACTACCTTGATTGCCAAAAACCCACACATTACGAGCAAGCTACACACTGTGACAGCAATCAACCGGATGCAATTGGAACTCTATGAAATTCTTAAATCATAAACTAATTAAATGCCGAAGCAGAAAAATATGTATTCTAATCAAAAATTGTAAAGTAATCAAATTAAAAATATAAATTATTAAACATAAAGAAAGGTTTAATAAAGTATTGTATATAGTTCGGACAAACGAAAAGGTTGTGTTTTTATACAATCCGGCGGATCCCCAAACATAGCTCTGTTATTTATTTTTTTGCTCACTGTTAAACGACACTATGACTGTATTGATTATTGTATATATATATATATATTGCACAAAGTACGAGTAATTTAAATCTCTGCATGTCTGCGCCAAATTAATTTCCTCTTTATTGTATCAGTGGGTTGCGAAAACAGAAGTTGTCCGATCTTTCCAAGAACTTTCTCTGCCGTATTGATTCTGTTGTATATTCTTCCAATATTATTTTAAATATTTACTGCAATTATTACTTCTTCAACCTTCCTAGTATTCAGACATGTTAAAAATATAATTTGGTGCATAAAAATGAGAAAACATGCGCTGCATCAGCATTACTACTCCAAGGTCATCGAGATGTTATTTCACAGAAAAATGTTGTGCATTTACGACAAAATAAATTACTTTTTGTATATCAATCTGTCTCTTGGTAAAATAACCCGGCAGTACTGGAGGTAATTAATAATATTCGCACTGGGATTGATCAACTTGTCTGATAAAAGTAGATTTCTCTTAAGCATAGATAATAATGCGTTTCTATTCATGAGTTTTGTCTCTCACTGGACAATAACTTTTTAATATTTTCTTAAATGATCTTCATAGCGACATCGCTTCGATATAATTATAGGTACTCGGAAGAATACTTTTAATTGCATTTTCATTAGTAAAACTGGAACTGGTTCTGATATAAGCAGCCTTCCAAACATTAATTTTAAAAATACGCTTGTTGAGTTTGTTTGGAAGTTAAAAAAATATTGTATACAAATATTCTAACGCAACACTATCCGAACACTGAGTAAAGCCTTTCTATCGAAGATCAAAAAAGATAACTACATGCTCTCCAAAAGTTTTAAAGCTATCAGACGGTCAAAACACTTTTGTGGAGTAGTGTCTGTATCCTATGGTACATCTTGGTCGACTCAGTGCTCAACGCTCTCAATAGTTCTGACGTGTATGCTTAGGCATGTCTACATAATGTACCTCTTATATCTGTTGTACACTGTCTGCTCCTAAGCGTAACTAGCCTTAGACATGATCAATGGTTTTTACACAAGAAATGGGCTTTCAGAATTATGGTTGTTCCCCTTATGAGAAGGAGGAAAGTAATTGGGCTTACTCTTGGACCTAAAGGCAAGCTACGGTTATAAAAATTCCAATTATTATATCATTTTCTATTACGCCTGGTATTGCTTCAGATGCATTAATGAATCTCTCTCCCTTTGATATTCATATAACAAGCTGAGCTCTCAATGCCAATGAGCCCACAACTCCTGAACTTCAGATCTACCAAATCGACTTCTATTTTAGAAAAGGGATGAGGGATAGGACCTCGTCAGGCAATACTGTTGCCAGAAAACCATATTGTGAAGAATCAGTAGATATTCTTGCATTGAGTTTTGTTCAGATTCCTGATCACTGGGAAATGAACTTGCTGAAAAGGTTCAAAGGAAAGTTTTGAAGGTAGCTTACAACTTTCATCGGCAGTTAAGTTTTATATAGATTCATCATATTGCCGGTAGACCAAACTAATATTGTTCAGCATCTGTAAGGTGTCGGCGTCTTTCCTACTATTCATCAGAAAAGATTGTAGACTGGTTGATACGCTTTTGGTAAGCACTTAGTGTGCTGAACAAATTCTATGACGCTAGATGTAGTAGGTGCTTTAAGTGATAGCACCTTTTCACTAAGAGCCTACTTACATGTTTGTGAAAGCCAAATCAGACTGAGCAATTTCAATAAAAGGCACATACAGAGATAACAAAGGGCTAATTCTTTGTCTGAACACATTGTTCCAACAGAAATAAAGTTAATTTGAAAGAATGATCAGTTGAACCCTGACAAAGTGGGCAAATCACAAAGAACAGTACCGGGTAATCAATTTGGTTTTAAAGCGGAGAACGATATCTCAAATTTTTTTAATACGCTCAGCAGTAAACAGTTTTTCATGAAAAAGGAGAAAAAAAAAACACAAAAAGAATATATACGTATTTAATATGTAATTATGATATAAATAAAATGGATTAAGTTAGTTTGGGTATAGTTTGGGTAGGTTAACATTTATTTTAAAGTAACTTACTATATTTTTAATTTAAGTTTTACATAAACCATTACGTTACGCCCAAAGCCATAAGTAAAATATTTGGTTTACCTTAGGGAGTCCGCATGGGGAAGGTAAGTTAAGTTATTTTTTGAGCATTTATGTATAGCTCGTTAGTGTAAATGAATTAATTTTAAGCAAAACTAATTTAAAACGAATTTTAGGAATCATGTATTGCTTTTACATTATTAACCCTGTGTCAAAACAATCTTTCTCAAGCATTTTTTTGCATTAGCTCAATATAAATAAAAAAAAAAATAATAATAATAATCGCAAAAATAATTGTTGCTTCATATTTCTCCTTTTTTCTCTGATAAATTGATTTGGCGGCACTATTTTACTATTTTGTTTTATCATTTAATAACAATTGTATGACTGAATGCTTACGTAGATATATAAAATTACATCTTATTAATTGTATTTAACAGTTTGATTCATTAAGAGACCAGTACAAATAATATACAAATTGGAACGCTAAAATTTCCAATACCACCGGGAAAAAATTAAAAAGTCTCACCATCAAAAATTTCTAATTTTAAAGCTGACCCAGTAACTTATTAAATTTGTTATAACCCCCGTCATTTGCTGAAGCAAGAGTGCAACATATACATACATACTAACATACTCTTCTTGGTCAAATATATCCCTCTTATACGCTTTCGCAGCAGCACAAACCACACCATAACGTACAATTTAAGGCATAAAAGCAAAGAAGAAACAACACAATTATCCTGGCAGTTGGAATTTCTGTTTCCTATTTGCATACGAATTCATCTGGTATTTTGTTTATTAAAGGAAAAAGAACTCCAACTGTTAAGCTTACAACATTTGCACCACCATGAATACGTTGTCTTGCCAGCAGCTTCTTCTTTAACCCACAGAACCACACAATATTCAATAGAATTCCGCCCACATCAATTTTGATTTCCCATCCCCTTTATTTCTTCGTAATCTACCCCAAAAAAAAAAAAAAAAACAAACAAAATAAACTTTATCTGTACCCATCTTGCCATTTGTTTTCTATTATTTAAAATAATTCCTTCTCTTATCGCACCTAGTTGCTGTTATTGCTAAAAGGGATGTAGCACAATCGGGCTGAGGGATCTACCCATCGGGTGCGTTCTATCTCAAACCACTTATAACTGATATCTCCCCACGATACAACGTTTTGTTCAGTAGGAATGAAAACACACAGACGTTTTATATGAAAGTACATACATGCCTACATATACATATGCATGTATATATATATGCATACTATGAATAGATTCACGGAAAGACGTAGCAAGAAATTTGCATGAGGAAAATCTGTGAAAATTAGTGCTTTTATTTTGGGATAAATTAAAAAATGGGCGAATACAGCAAGAAGGGCACTTCACCCTCAGGGACATCTTTGACCGAAGATGATCGAAATAATGAGACGTTCTGGCACAAATTTGAATCAAATCCTCAGAAGAGGATTGCGCACAGAGGGGCCGGTTGCTAAACGAGAAGAAGTTCTTTGGATGATACTAGCCTGAGATAAATGAGATATTTATAAATGCAAATTTATTCTGGGGTTTTCTTATAGACGTTGTTATATTAATAGGGAATATTAATCTATTTTGTGAAAAACATATACAAGTATATATTTATTCATGTATATTTTAAAAACTTAAAAAAGCTGATTTTTATAAGAGGATATATTCTTATTGCTGCCCATTTGGTTTTGGACAAACTAACAAATGTTTTGCTTATGTGGAATTCGTATTTTTTCTTTGAAAAGGAAATAATAAAAATGAATAAAAATCGTTAGACCGTCTTACATTTATTTTTAAATGAACATCTATATCAAAATATAATCTTATGTTAATAGCTAGCAATTTATGGCTCGTATTACATAAAAGTAATTTCCTGGAAATTTAATGCAAGTTTTGTACAAATATCAAAAGAGTCTCTCAGTTTCGCATTTATAATAGTTTAATTTTGCTCAGGTATTTTGAACTTTGTCATATACGCAAACTAACACATATCAATGGCCATGGTAATATTCTAAATAAATATTTCTTACTACTAAATATTCAGTTTATTACTTCTAATTTGTCCATGCCAAACCATGCCATAATTAGCGTTATGACTTAACTATTGAGAAATTGATCATCCCAGAATGTATTCACAAAATTAATAATACAAGTTTCTACATCTATGTAAATCTACAGGGTGATTGACTCGAACTGCAACTTTTTAAAATGCTATAATTTTTTTATTTTTTAATAAATTTTATTATGCCAAAGCAAAAAATGTTGGAAAATACATCAATTTTAAAATTGTATCAGCCTTGAGACGGCCAAAGAAAGCATCGCACGCTGCACGCAAGTGGCTCTGCGCTATTTTGGCCCATTCCCGGCGAAGTGTTTTTTTGAGGTGGTCCAAACTTTGGTATTTTTTAGTGCCAACCTTCGCCTTCAAAATACCCCAGTCGAAGAAATGAAGTGAAGTGAATGAAGTAAAAATTGTTTTTTAACCAATCTTGGTTAACGCGCGCTTTGTCTTGTTGAAATGTCCACGGTCTTCGACCAAAATGACTGTTTGCCCAAGGCTTCAATACCGTCTCTAAGACAGTTTCACGGTATACGATCGCATTAATTTTTACGCCACGGTCTCAAAAATACGAGCGGATAGCGACCATCGGCCATTATGGCGGCCCAAACCATCACCGTCGGTGCTGCCTGCTTTCTGGTGACCGTCCGAAGGTGTAAATTTTCGAAGGACCTTCTGGCAAGTAAACTCGGTCATTTTGTTTGTTGACATATTGCTCTATAACGAATAGCCACTCATCGGAAAAAAACAAATTCGGCAACTCACCACTTTCGTTCAAGCGTAGCAACTCCTTCGCTCTTTCGACTCCAACTTTTTTCTGTTGCGGTGTAAGATCGTGTGTTTTTTGGAACTTCAATGGCTTGAGCCCAAGCTCATTTTTCAGTATGTGTTGCATCCGTTCCAACGGTATTTTGAGCTCACGAGCCATTTTACTTCCACTTCGACGCGGATTTCTCTCAATTTGAGCCTTCACTTTCGGGAAAATTTCTGCCGATTTTCAAGGTCAAACGAAGGTCACTTTTTATTTTTTAATGGGAACCTCTATTTTTTTGACAGATTCGTAATCTGCGTGAAAAATTACAATTCTTTTACATGAAACACTTTTTTTAAATATGCGTTCTTTTCCCGTCAGAGGGCGCCATAAAACTTAAGACATCAAAATTACTCCAAAAGTACGAAATATCGCGAAAAATGTTTCAGACAAAAGTCACAAGGTTTTGAAGGGGACATAAGATGGTGACCACGAGTTTGACCGTGAACCCCATTTTCAAGGTCAAACGAAGGTCACTTTTGATTTTTCAAATGACAATTCCTCATTTTAATTGCTCAGTCGTATTGCTCGTAGGCTTGTCATTTGTTTTTACATATTGCGTTAGCATAACCCAGAAACAACGACGTGAACGTAGAAGTATTTTGTTTCCTTCGGGGTGATTAATTAGAGTGGGTCCCCCTGCCTCCCACTGTTGAATCATTGAAATCTTCCCATTTCGACGTTTATTTCCCGAGACTATTTCAACAAATGCTCGAAAATGTGACCATTCACTTCAATACACTTGTCTATCCGCGCTCTAAATGAACCAACAGAACTGAGGAGTATTTCTGGCGTAATCTTCCGGCAAGCTTCAGTTATTCGTCTTTTCATGTCCTCACGTGTTGTTGGCTTTTTTCTGTAAACCTCACTTTTTAAGCAGCCCCACAAGAAGAAATTAAGTGACGTAAGATCAGGTGATCTAGCAGGCCGTTGCCTCGGACCCCCTCGTCCGATCCATCGTTGATGGTAAACGCCCCGGGCTACTTGGGAATAATCGGCTGGACAACCATCATGTTGAAACCACATTGTCGCAACTCCAATGGCAATTCTTCTAGTAATACTGGGAGATGGTCCCGCAAGAAGTTTGCATACTTTTCGCCATTCAAGTTGCCTTCCATAAAATATGGACCTGTTAATTTATCCCCAATAATTCCCGCTCAAACATTAACATTCCAAGGGTGCTGGCGTTTAACTTATTGCAACCAAAAAGGGTTTTCGGTAGCCCAGTAATGTATGTTATATTGATTGACCGTACCGTGATTGATAAAAGTCGACTCATCAGAGAATAACACCTTCGCGAAGAAAAGGGGGTCTCGTTCAATTTACCGAAGTGCCCATTGACAAAAGGAAACCCGAATGCGAAAATCCTCATTAGAAAGTTCTTAATGCATTGAAACATGATAAGGATGGTATTTATGCCGATATAATATCTTACAGACAGTCGCTTGAGAAATTCCTGATTCACGACTTATTTGACGAGTGTTAATGTGAGGAGAATGTGCAACGGCAGCTAACATTGCTATTTCATTGTCCTCAACAGCCACCCTACCTGACCGATTCCTTTTCTTTGATTGCACACTTCTTTCACCAGTGAATTGTTGGATGACCCGATAAAAGGAAGCGCACGATCGTATCTGGTCTGGGAAACGTTGGGCGTAAAGAGCAACAAAACCATCGATGTTCCTTCCATTTTCTCCATAAATCAATATCATTTCAATTTTCTCTTGAATTGAAATAGCCTGCATTATTAATCTGGAAAACGTTACTAATAATAATCGGTTCCTCAAAACAAATATCGAACTTCTAAATGAAATACAGTTCCGTTCAAGTAGAAAAAAAGGGCAGAGTGCACATCATACACTCTCAGATAAGCTTAGGACAATTTCTCTCTATCTTTAAAATTTCTTTGAGTTTTAACTTCACTCGAGGCAATAATGATTTCCTCAAAACAAATCTCGAACTTCTAACACCCTAACAACGTTGGAAACCGGTTAATGATTAAGGCGTGGCAGTGCAGTGGTATCTAGCACTGAATGAATAAGACCTTTGAGACAAAGTCGTGTGCCCCATTGAGGAATACGACTGAGCAATGAAAATCAGGAAATATCATTTGAAAAATCAAAAGTGACCTTTGTTTGACCTTGAAAATGGGTCTCAAAGTCAAACTCGTGGACACTATCTTATGTCCCCTTCAGAACCTTGTGACTTTTATCCGAAACATTTTTCGCGATATCGCGTATTCTGCGAGTAATTTGGATGTCTCAAGTTAAAAAAACTCACCCGGTATACTAGGTGGAGTGAAAAGTAACCTCCTTGAGCGCCAGAATGCACTGCTTCTGCAAATGGTGCCTTAAAGTCCGTTCATATTTAGAAGGACATGCCAAATTTCAGTGCGATACTGTCTTTAGCTAATTGTTGACGTGTTTAGCATCATGTTGAGTATGGACAAAAACGATTTTCATTCTCTCATAAAACATTATTTTTTGAGAGGCAAAACGGCGAAGGAAACAAAAGAAAAGTTGGAAAAAAATATGGGGCTAATGCTTCATCAGATTACACCGTCAAATATTGGTTTCGAGAGTTTCGTGGTGGCCGCAAGTCTATTACCGATCAAGTCCGCAGCGGCAGGCCCTCCGATGCGGTTACAGAGGACAATGTCAAAAAAATACATGAAATGGAGTTGGCTGCATATGAAAAAGTTATCCTGCCGCTGGGTGCCGCGCATACTCACTCTAAACCAAAAATACGAACGCGAGAGGACTTCGAAAGAGTGTTTGGACTTGCTGATGCGGAATCGGGCGAACTTTTGGCGTCGATTGCTAACTGTTGAACAGCAGAGAACAGAATGAGTTCCCGCCAATGGACTGAAGCCGCCACGAGTGCTCCGAAGCGGCTGAGGGAGGCTCGATGGGTCGGAAAGATTATGGCGTCGGTTTTCTGGGATTGTCATGGCATACTCTTTGTGGACTACATCGAAAAAGGAAAAACCATCAACAGCGAGTATTACTGCGCATTATTGAAGCGATTGAAGGCCGAAATCGCTGCAAAACGGCCTCACATGAAGCGAAAAAAAAAATTTGTTTTGCAATACAATGCACTGGTGTACGGTGCAATGACTTACGGCTCCAATTACTGTCGTATCCACCGTATTCGCCCGATTTGGCTCCCTCGCACTATTATCCCTTCCCAAACCTCAAAAGATGGCTCATCAATAAAAAAATTCAGCTCACGCGAGGAAATCATCGACGCCACGGAGGAGTATTTTGCAGACCTTCCTGAAAGTTACTTTTCGGACGGGATCAAGAAATTGGAAATTGTTTTAAACTAAAATTGGACTATATTGAATAAAATAAAAAAAAACATTTAATTTTTTTTTTTTCATTCCCAAAGAGGTTACTTTTCACCCATTGTATATATAGTGTACTTCAAAACAGAAGGTATGAAAATTAATAATAAAAATTTTCATAATTAACTTAAATTTTGTAACCATATTAAACGATAAACCAACAATATCGTGTTGAATGTATACAGATGTGAGGGTATATCATGTTCTTACGTAAAGCAATCTTGTTTTTAGTAGCAAACCCAGTTACAACTTTTTTTTTCGATATACCATCAAAAATTATGCCAAATGTATAGTTTATCATATATTTAGACATTTCGATGTACCATAATAGAATTTTTTTTATTATTTTTCTGTTACTGCTTATACATGAGAGGTACTACTAAAGAGCAAGCCAACAGCTAGTGTAAAAGTTTTCATTAAATTAAAAACACAATTTTTGTGAAATCAACGTAGAATTTTATTGATTAATAAAGTTTTGAAAAGAACACAACATCGGTCATGTGACCACCACCGCTGTGTGTCAATGGGCGCAATTTCAGTTTGGATGTTATGTTTGAGATCCTGAATTGTTGCTGGGTTATTGGCATTGACTTTACTCTTCAAATAAACCTAAAGAGAGTCTAAAGGAGTCAAATCGCATGACCTTGCAGGCCAATCAACTTCTCCTCTAACCGAAGAAATGCTATCTTCAAATTTGGTACGCAATAAATTGACTGATTGATGGCTTGTTGAAGATGATCATCCAGACCCAATTAATTCAATTTTGGAACCAACCCATAGTCCGAACCATACAGTAACTTTTTTGGGTTAAATTGGTTTCTCGTGCAACCAATGAAATACAAAGATGAAATTCGATGGCAAATTGTCCTGACAATCCGACATCCAGTTAACAAATAGGCGATTTCTTAGATGGTCTTCATCTATTGTTCAAAGCTTCAATTGTTTTGTAATTTGTTCGCCGTAAATTGAGGACCAATTATTGACTTTAGTGACGAATTGGGGTACCTAGCTGGCTTTGAACACTTGTGCCCACAGTGGTGATGCTTTGACGTGTGCATGCTGATATGGAGTTTGGGCTGATAATGAACCTGTTTTTTAAAACGCTTCAAAATTCCACAAATTCCGTGAATAATGTTACTTTAACAGATCGCCCATTTTTGTAATAAGATTGAATAACAAAAATGCATTGTTGCGGGATAAACGACTCCATGACTAAAATTGCCAAAGTTTGTATGATATCTGCCAAAAAAATTAATCACATTGAATTCGGTAAATGATAGTTATTGATAGCTAATATCTACATCTGTTGACTCATCCTTATCATCCAAATCGCTTTGTAGAACAAAGCTCCTTAGAAAAGTTCCGTTATTTGTGAGAGAACGGGGCATGTACAGAGTAGGTGGAGCTTTGTCTCCTCATCCACCCCGTCCTTGAAGCTCCCGCAAAAATTATTTGTAAAGATTCCAAACCTTCCTGCATGCTTGCCTATAAGGCAGGTTCCAGTGATGACACATATGATAGTGCTGAGATGTTTCATAATTTGGAAAGATCAAACTGTTAGAGCGATTCGGATTTAGCTTTGCCAAAGACCTGTTTGGTCACTAGATATGTTGATCTAACAGTCTACCTAAGGTTTATTCTTTCGTTAGCATCCAGCTTTACGAGTAATATTAGTTTGCACGTAGCGATGCTACCCTTTTCCGATAGCATAACTAGAGTAGTTCCAATTCTGAAAAGTTAGTCGGCTCTAAATATATGAAGGTTGAACTGCTGTGCCATCTCTCTAGGAGACGATTGACAGTCAAGGGCGGTTCTAAAATTTAGTGAGACTGGGTGAGACTTCTTTAATCCCCAAAATTTCCACCAGGAAAGCGCTACAGTGATGTGTGGATGCTTACATGCAAGTCTGTGTCAAACCAATATTGGTAATCGATGTTATCTGGAAGGATTCCTAGTGTGGACTAACGTGGCTAAGTAATTTATTTGTCCGCTATGTAGTCGCTTTAAGGCTAATAGCTGCGGTGGGGGCTACTTGCCTGCTGAAAATATCGATATGCGTCAGATGTAACAGAATATCCAGTGTTGCGGAGGTAGTAGTACGTAGGGTTCTGCCGCTTATGCACATACATGCTGTTCTTTCGACTTTGCATAAGTTGATGCAGATAACTGCATTGTCTAAGATCGTCTACCAGACAACCATCCCGTAGGTGAGCATCAGTCTTATAAGCGAGAAGTATAGGCAATGGGTTATGCGAGGTTAAAGGGCCCATTTGTTCCCAATGACTTTTTTGCAAGAAAATAAATCTGCTGTAGCTTTTTTTACGCATTCTTGAATGTTATGTTTTCAGTTTTATCGGAGAGAACTAAACTAGTACCTTAGATTAAGGGAGGGTCTAAGATGGGAACTTTGTATTTCATAAAAAAGAAACAAGCTCAGTCCTATGGTCGCTTACTTCCTTTCTTCAGCGATCCACCTAAAGGAGTTCTTTAATAGTATTACGATGCTTACCTGAGGCGGCTAAGCAAAGTCATCTGCATAGGCAATCACCATGCTACAACCCGCTTCCGGAGAAGGAGAAAAAGGACACCGCCTTGCGGCGAAGCTCTGCTAACGCATCTTTAAGCATAAGCTCCACACAGTTTGGAACTGATTATCCTGCTATTTGCATAAGACTTATCAACTCTCAAAGTTAGTCATCTACCTTCAGAGTTGATAGCGCATTCGTGATTGTGGATATGTTATCGTTGTTAAAGTCACCTTCTATATATAAGGGATTCTATATTGAAGGGATCATTTGATGTGGCTATTCAGTAAATATAGAACCGTTTCCACCGACTCTCCTTTACAGTACGCATAATGAAGCATAGACAAAAATTGTCGATCAATTTTAGATCGTGCGAATATATGGGTATCTATTAAACGTTCTAGAATTACAAGCCTACGAGCAATACGACTGAGCAATGAAAATCAGGAATTATCATTTGAAAAATCAAAAGTGACCTTCGTTTGACCTTGAAAATGGGGTTCACGGTCAAACTCGTGGTCACCATCTTATGTCCCCTTCAGAACCTTGTGACTTTTGTCTGAAACATTTTTCGCGATATTTCGTACTTTTCGAGTAATTTTGATGTCTTAAGTTTTATGGCGCCCTCTGACGGGAAAAGAACGCATATTTGAAAAAAGTGTTTCATGTCAAAGAATTGTAATTTTTCACGCAGACTTCGAATCTGTCAAAAAAAATAGGGGTTCCCGTTGAAAATCAAAAGTGACCTTCGTTTGAACTTGAAAATGATTCTGAAGGTCAAACTCGTGGTCAATATCTTATGTCCCCTTCAGAACCTTGTGACTTTTGTGTGAAATATTTTTCGCGATATTTCGTACTTTTCGACTAATTTGGATGTCTCAAGTTAAAAAACTCACTCAGTATATTTTTTTAAAATTGACTTTAAAAAACTTGAGAATTTTATGCAAGAAGAAGAGTTGTTCAGTTTTATTTGAGAGGCAGCATTCAATTATTCTGACACAAAGATCATATCGTAATTTCTTTGATGTTGAAAATGTACCTAGTGCTCCAATAATTTATTGATTAGTTCAGGGCTTTCAGCAACAAGGGGCTGTCTATGATCTTCCGCGTACCGAAGCATATTCACGCAGTTCGAAATGAATAAACTTTGACCGGTATTGAGAAAAGCCCGAAACTTCATCAGGTGATGAATTTTACGCCAGTTACACCTTTTTCCTATAAGATGTGATTGGTTCAAGTATTCCAAGATAACGAGTTTATTCACAATCTCATAATGGCCAATAGGGCCCATTTTATAGGTGAATAAACAAACTTGCATAATATGAGACGCCTAAATTCAAAAAGATGATTGGTGAACATCAAATGCACTCAATTAGTTGCACCATATGTAAGATTGTTTACTCAGGTAACACAAAACGCTTTTATTTTCTAGGGGTTAAAATTATATAATTACATTTACTTAAAATAACTGATAAAGTATGAGTGTAAGAATTTGTTTGTTGCAAGAACTGCCACGATGAGAGGCCGGAAAACAACTGCCCTCATTCTTCGAGTGCGTTTTTTTTTATATCCTTACTCTCATATTCCTCCGTGACAATGTTGCTGATTGCCCACAATTCTGCCATCCTGCAAGGCATTCGCCTCGAATGCCTCCAAAAGGTTGTCAGCGTCAAGACTGGTCGGCCATAGCTTCATAAATTCAGCACACGTACTTGTATGTCTCGAACCTTCGTTGTAACCTCTTTTTGTGACATCGGAAGTATTATTCGGCTTAACTTTCGTAACTTCATACGGACCTAAGTACTTTGGCCTTAGTTTCAATCCACCTCCAAGCTGAGTCCTTTTAATGGCTTCTACATCACCTTCCCTATATTTTTTGTGGCTGGCTGTCGTCGAAGATTATAACTTTTCCTTTTCTCGTTTTGAGCCTTTATTATTTGTTTCTTGGCACTTTTTCTTAGCTCGTCCCTTTTATCGTTATAATTAGAGATTATTTCCTCCTCTATCAGCTCCTTTATATGAAGGTCTTCTTTGGTGCGCATTCTTATTCCGACAAGTACTTCAAATAGTGTCAGACTGGTACTTCGGTTAAAGGTTGAGTTGATGGTTTTCTGAACGGGTTCGACAAACTTGTAACACTTAGTTGGATCTTCGATACTCAGCTTAGACAACACGGATATGATGATACTATTGAAGCGTTCGACCTGCCCATTTGCGCGTGGTAAACCGGTAGTGGTTTTGATGTGTTTGATGTTCTCCAGTTTACAGTATTCTCGAAAATCATCCGAAGTAAAGACGGATCTTCGATCTGAGATGATTTGAACCGGATTGCCAAATGTCATGCTTTGCGTCCGTAATTTGGCTATTACTTCTTTGGCTGATGTAGACTTCGTAGGATACAACCAACAGAACTTCGTGAAGGAGTCGATAACGACAAAGATATGTCGATACATTTTGCTTGTTGATTCCAAGGGACCTAGATAATCGACGTGGTATGTGTGGAGTTGCTCTTCTTCTTTATGTATTGGATGTAGTTCTTCGTCTTGTTTGCCTTGCTTTCTGTTTATTATGATGCATGGTTTACAGTTAGCAATAAGTCTTAGTACTTTTTCATCAAGTTTGGGTATAAAATATTCTTTTTTAATTAGCTCTACCGTTTTCTTAAAACGTGTCCTTTTTCGTGTGCGCGTCTTATTATTTCCATCTGCATGCCTCGTGGTATTACTAGCAGTTCGACATCGTTTACCAACTTATACAGAACGTCGCCTTTGTAGTCGTTGTATTCTGGTAATTAAACTATCATCGTTGATTATCATTACTGCATGCCTGCTAAGAGCGTCTACGTGTTTCATTTGTGAACTAGGTCTATGCTCAACGACGTAGTCATATTCTTGTAAAAACAAGATCCAACGAGTAACTCTTGTACAGAGATCTTTTTTACCCAAGGTTTTAGCGAAGGCATTACAGTCGGTTATTTATTTAAAATGTAAACCAAGAAGATAGACTCTGAACTTTTTGAAGGCTTCTATTACAGCTAATATTTCGAGTTCATAGCTTGTGAATTTTCTTTCCTGTTCAGTGGTCTTCTTGCTCATATAATATACGGGATGTCTCGGGTGACGGGGACACTTGTTGATTCTCTATAACATGTCCCAAGAACTGGATTTTTGTTTTCAGGAAGCTGCATTTCTTTAAATTAATGTCTAGCCCATAGTATCTGCAAAGTGTTAAAACTTCTTCTAAGTTTGATAGTGCTTCTTCTTCATTTTTGGCGGGTATAATTATATCGTCAATATACGGTAATGCAATACCTCTTCTAGTTAAATTACGAAATACTGAATTGACGTGTCTTTGGAAAGTGCATGGAGAATTCGAAAGTCCGAAAGGCACTTTTAAAAACTGATACTGTCCATTATGTGTTACAAAACAGGTGTATTTTCGACTTGCTTTGCTAACAGGCACATAGAAAAAACCATTTTTTAAATCTAATATACTAAAAATCTTGGCGTTTTGTAAACGATCGAGCTGGTCATCAATCAAATGAAGAGGGAAAGGATCCCTTACTATTACTCGGTTAATTTTTCTATAATCGACACAAAGCCTTGATGTACCATCTGGTTTTTTTTCTAGTACGACTGGACTACAGAACTCAGAATCTGACTCTTCCATTATATCGTCTTTTAACCACTCTTCTACTTGATCGTCGACCACATGTCTTTCTTTGATTGGTAGCCTTGGTGAATTACATGTAATGGCAGTTTCATCTTTCAATATTAAATGCATTACGACATTTGTTGTTTTGATCTTATTTGGGCGATAGTTTTGAATCAATTCAGTCACATGTTGCTTGGCGTAAGTATAGCGTTTTTCAATAGGGACTTGACAACTTTGAATTTAATTTGTGAACGCACTCTTACACTAATCATCAAACTTTACTTTTCATCATGGTAAAGTACACTAACGAGCAACGTCTGCAAATTATAAAATTTTCTATAGATATTCGGAGTCGGTGACTGCAACTTTAAGAGCGTTAACTCCAATTTTCGGTCGTAATTCTCTCCCTAGTAGACAGGCAATAACAAGTTTAGTGCAAAAATTTGAGTCTACATATTCGTTGTGTGATGTTGCCGTGTCAGTGAGACAACGGGTTGGTCGAAGTGTCGAAAATATCGCTGCCGTTCAGACGTCCGTAGCAAACGATCCAAATCAGTCAATTCCACTGCGTTCTCAAGAATTGGGCATCGCTCAGACCACATTATGGCGTATTTTGCATAAGGATCTTGGTTTAAACCCAAACAAGATCAATCTGACTCAAGAATTGAAGCCGATGGACAATTTGAAGCGACGTACGTTCTCCGATTGGGTTCTGGAGAAGATGCGCCAAGATGATGAATTTCATCGCAAAATCATCTTCAGTGAGGAAGCTCATTTTTGGCTCAATGGGTTCGTCAATAAGCAAAATATGCGTTATTGGTCGGGTGAAAACCCACATGTGCTTCATGAATCACCACTTTATCCACAAAAAATAACTGAAGAGTAAGTATGGTGAGCGTGTTATATCAAGACATGGGCCAGTCGATTAGCCGCCCCGTTAGTGTGATTTAACGCCACTTGACTATTTTCTGCTACGTTAAGTCATTAGTTTATGCCAACACGCCGACAACGTTGGAAGAGCTCAGAGCTAACATTGAACGCGAAATAGCGGCCGTTTCGGCCGAAATGTGTGGCCGAGTTGTTGAAAATTGGGTCCAACGAATCGCCTGCTGAAAACGTGCCCGCGGTGGCCATATGAACGAAGTCGAGTTCAATTCATAAATGTTTTGATTGTACTTCAAGCTAATAATAAAGTTTTTGAAATATCTCAAATGGTTTGCCTTTAATTAAAAAAAAAAAAAGTTGTCAAGTCGTTATTAAAAAACCCTATACTAACAGTTTCTCCAATGTCAATTTCTTCGAGTTCCGATAAGGCATCTATCTTTATTATAGCGTGGATCTTATCATTGACATCATTTTTTAACTTCTGGAAATATAGACTTTCTGGAGTAATTCTTATTTCGGCTAGTCGACAAAACTCCTCCAATAACTATTTAAACATCTAAACAGTCGGATGGTATAACATGCAATATTAAATTCAATTTTTCGGAATCAATTTCGACTTCTTGTTCAAATTGGCCTAAAGGTTTTAATTTATTCTCATTTTTATTCCGCCCAAACCCGACAAGATAAAAATTGAATTGTGAAAGCTTCGGCATATTCAATTATTTATAGATTTTTTCGTTTATTATATTAAATTTGCTGCCTGTGTCAAATAGAGCTAACCACTTCCTATCTCCAATTTTTACTTCCTTGTTCATTGTCATCGGTAGAATGTAGAATCCGCATGTTGCTTTTGGTATTTTCCACTTTTTTTGATATGCAATCTCTTGCAATGTGGCCAAACTTTTTGCATTCAAAGCATTTGACATCCTTTCTTTAATCTCTGCAGTTTATGGATTTATGCCCTTTTACGCCACAATTAAAACACTGTATTTCGAATTTCTTTTCACTTTTAGCAAAATCTTTTTCAGGCTTTCTTATTTCATTTTTTGGTTTAGCTTTTTCTTGAAGAGTTTCGTAACATCTTAGTTTGTCTCTAATATTTTTAGGACCGTACAGAATAACTTTATTTATATTCGAATTTGTTTTTCCGTCAATAACATATATTACTGTATAAGAGCGTCTTCTTCGACATTTTCCTGAGAGGCTATATCTTTCATATGCAGGAAATACTCTTGGGCACTTACATCTTTTCGCTTTTTGCTTTCGCGAAGTACTTTATGCAGTTGCACGCTATTTGCTGTTTTTCTAAATTCGTCGAATAGAGCATATTTCAATTTTTCGTATGATGTTATACCCTTTTCGCTTGATATAAAGAGTTTTGCTAACCCTCTTAATGACTTTTTCGCAAACACAAATTTTTGGAAGTCATCCGAATACATAACTGAAGCGATTTCTTCAAATTCACTTACCCACATTTCCACGGATATTTTCCCGTTTCCATCGAATGGTCTTATAGAGTCCTCTATGTCCCTGAAGTTGATCGCAAATCTGGAAATCGGGGGTATATCACTTTTAACAGCTGTTGGCATTCCTTTTTGCTCCTTTTTAATGATATTTTTATTACTGTTTTGTCTAATTTCTTTCACTATCTGTATACACTTTTTCTGTTGATTGAGTTGGTCCCCGTTGTTGTTTCCATTTTGGATTTTTTCCTTTTCCCCATCGCCGTCATCGTTGTTGTTGGTACCGTCGTCTTTACAATCGTCGTCCTTACAATCGTCGTCGCCATCCTCGTCGGCATTTTTGTTTTCATCGTCGTCGTCGTTATCATTATCGTCGTCAACATCGTCGTCGTCGTCATCTTCGTCGTCGTCATCGGCATTGCATGAACTAAGTAAACAACCCTTTCTTAAGTTATCAAATATGTGTTGGCTCACATCCTTTACGTCGTAATGGATCCCTAACGCGTTGCAAATCGTAATCAGGTCACCTGCACACAGATGTTCATCGACGTACTTTTGCTTCTGTTTATACCTCTCGCCGTTATTATCGAAGACGAAACCTTCAAACAATCTTAGTCTTCTTCTGTTGGATCTGTCGCCTCCGTCTTCAAATACATATTTGTGTAGAGTCATCACAATGTTTTTTTTTTTTTTTTTTTTTTTGCCGTATTTTAGAAACCTTTTTATCTCATTTATGTTTCCAAACACGTCATTTCGTATTATTAAAAAAAACAAAACAAAAATACTACTTCAATATTCTGGTTGAGTCCCCAAATTTGGAAGATTGTTTACTTAGGTAACACAAAACACTTTTATTTTCTAGGGGTTAAAATTATATATTTACATTTTCTTAAAATAACTGATAAAATATGAGTGTAAGAATTTGTTTGTTGCAAGAACTGCCACGATGAGAAGCCGGAAAACAACTGCCCTCATCCTTCGAGTGCGTACTTTTTATATCCTGTCTCTCATATTCCTCCGTGACAGTGTTGCTAATTGCCCACACATTTGGTGTGGAGTCATCATTGGCATTTGGTCAGGTTAGGTTAGGTTAGAATGGCTGTTGGAAAGACTAACCTACTTAGGCCTATTAGTCCATAGTGATGACACGTGGATCTGTGCTACTCCTACTCTTTGAACTAATTTGAGCTCATGGTGAAGCGTAAGAGACTGTCTATTTTTTCAAGATCGCTTAAGTCATTGTACAAGAAAGCTTCTAAGGGGAGAAAGAGCTGGACATGTACAGAATACATGGACGATTGTTTCTTCCGCCTCCTCGTTCATGCAGCTTCTGCAGAAATCATTTGTAATGACGCCAAGCCTTATTGCATGCTTTCTTATAAGGCAGTGTTCAGTGATGACACCTATGATGGCACTGAGTGTTTCTTATTTAGAATGATAAAATTCTTAGAGCGATTCAGATCTAGCTTTAGCCAGACCTCTTTGGAATAGACGTATTGATCCAACACTCCACCTAAGGTTCTTTCTTTTGTAAGCATCCAGCTTTACGAGAAATATATGTTTGGGCGTAGCGATTGGTATACCGAATCTACCCTTTTTGAGTAGAATAGGTAGAGTGGTTTCAATTTTGGCGAGTTCGTCGGCCCTACAAATCCCTGGAATGTTTCTGTTCCCCGGCACCGAACATAAGCGAAGGCTCTCCTTTGCAATCTCAGTAAAAGATAATCGGCATCGAAGAACGTTTCTAGAATTTAGTGAGACTGAGTCCAAAAACTTGATAACGGCCTGACTATCCGAAAACTTGCGGATATCCTTTGCAAATATCATGTTTTTTTTTTTCAGCCGAAACAGAATTTCTTTAATCGCCAAAATCTGCGTCTGGAACACACTACAATGATTTGGAAGACGTAGGTGAGTATCGGTCTCATGACAGAGATGTATAGGGTTATGATATTATTACTAGACTAGTCCTATTGATTAATGGAAGGTCTATGATCGGAATTTTATATTTACTACAAAAGAGGACGAGGTCAGTTCTATGATGGTTTGCTTCTAATCCTCAGCGAATAGCCCAATGGGTTAATCTGTTTAGATTTAGCTGAATGAGTTCTTTAATAGTATTAAGATGTTTCCATGTATATCAGCAGTTCATTAACTACAAAGTTCCAGAGAAGGGGTTAAACGACATAGCCTTGCTGCATACCTCTGTCCATACACCTTTAAGTAGAAGCCTCATCCAGTTTGAACTTGATTATCCTGCCATTTTGTATAAGACTGATCAAGACGCACAGTTGTGATTGCGGAT
Organism: Volucella inanis; assembly: GCA_907269105.1. NCBI lineage: Eukaryota > Metazoa > Arthropoda > Insecta > Diptera > Syrphidae > Volucella > Volucella inanis. The sequence goes on along the minus strand of OU026154.1, from coordinate 70,758,377 downwards.
GTGTTAACGTTGTTAAAGGCACCCTCTATGTCTTAAAAGGCAAGCGTGGTGTGCTCTCTATATTGTCGGGCTCGTGAAATATGGCTAGTCATTGAATGCAGTGAAGGCATGTTGAGCCATTGACAAAAGTATATAAATATCAATCATTCGTCTTAGAATTTTCAGAAGGAAAGATGATAGACTTATACACTTGCGGTCATAAAAACTGCACCATATCCTAACGATTAAAAAATTGTTAATAACTACGATAATAATTTTTATAATGAAATGAAATTTTTGTTGAGTACTCCGCAGTGGTTTATAAGTACTTCTATCTTATTTCCATCTGTTAATTGAATGTTTGAAAAAAGTTATTAACAAAGAAAGAAAATACAGTCATTGGCTAACAAAATCAAACGATAAATTTTTTTTTTATGTGTATATAAGATGTTTAGATATACCACTTTTACCAAAAAAAATTATCAATACTGAGTTGCTCCTCCTTTGGCGGTTATAACTGCTTTTATTCTAGAAGGCATTGAGCTTACTAGAAGTTCAGTAATATCCCTTGAAATTTCAGTATTCCATACATGTTCCAGAACTTCACTTAGCTTTTTTTTTGCTCTCTGATTCATGTTCAGCCACCTTACGTTTCATTACATGCCACAAGTTTTCGATTGGGTTTAAATCGGACGAATTAGCTGGCCAGTCGAGTCTGGTAACTCCGAGGTAATCAAACGTTGTCTTGAGCTGAAAATAATTAAAAGACTCTAGTTACTTGTCTGTTTATTATTTATAAAGTAGACATCCAGAAGTTGATTTATAACACTTTACTTACGGATTTGGCGCCATGGCAAGCTGCAGAATCATCTTGAAAAATGCACTTGTCAGTATACGAATGATGCTGTTCAATTGCTGGTACCAAAAGCTCCCTTACTACTTCTCCATACTTTTGAGCGTTCATAGTTCCATTAACAAAGTGCAAAGGGCCCAAAACGTAAAAAGAAAAAAAAATCTCAAACCATCTAGCTTTGAGTAAACTTCACTGTTTTGACTATGCACTCGTCCTTGAACCTTTCACCTGCTGACCGTCGTACGTATGGCAAATTGTTGGCACACAACAAATTAAATTTACTTTCATCGGACCATATCACACATCGCCAATCTTCGTACTTTTTTGGCCACGTCAAGCGAGCTTTTTTCATTTTTGCGGTTAGAAGAGGTTTTTGCGCTGGTCGTCCTCCATTTAAACCTATCTTCCGTAGCCGTCGGCGTATGGTTTCGGCGCTTAGATCAACTTGATGAAATTCACTTAACTCTGCTCTTATACGGACAGCACTTTTAAAACGATCTTTCATGCTAATTCGTTGTAATACATTGTCCGTCTTCTGGGTTGTTTTATGTTTTCGTTCCGAGCGTTTTTTCCTTTCCAGTGGATCCAAATTTTCTTTTTTCTTCATCAGTCGTACGATAGTTGAATGACAACATCTTATTTTAACCGCAATGTCACAATAGTCAAGATTGTCAGCTGATGATATTTACCAGACATTTCACTCTTTTTTGCTTGTCACCGTCACAACTCAATTCAAACTGATTTTTTTTGCGCTGAGTACGAGGCCGAACTCCGCGATGGGGAATACCCTTCATTAGTATTGGGGAAAAACCCTTACGATCTGATGTAATTAGGCATTTTGAGAACTCATTAGGTGGTGCGGTTTTTATGACCGCAAATGTAGGTCTGAGGTCTTTTGACATAACATGATAGCATTTTCTGGCTTGGGGTATGAAAACTAGATAAACTTCTCTCCATGAAAAAGGAATATGGTTTGAAGCTATGAAGTGCCCAAAGCAGCTTGTCTCTTGCAATCAAACCGTGGATTTTAGTCACGGCTGCAGTAGTCCTGTTATTTTTGCTCCTATTCGTATATAGGAAGCTACCTAGAAAGTAGGTGTTAAGCAGCAGGTTGAGTGATTTATAACTTGTGATTGTCGCAAAGCGATCAGTTTTTTTTCAAACAGCTAGGCATCATAGGATTTGTAGAGAGGATTTTTTTTAGTCGCGTTGTCCCAGAGATTTCTGTTATTTTGTCACAGAAGGTCCCCCAGGATTGTCGCTTTGCCTTCCTCAGTTATTTTTTCTATATGTTTTGAGGTATTCTTTGTATGAGTCCTAGTCAGTCACTTTTCTTGTGCTTTTTGCTGGGTTGGAAAGTTTTCTGCAAACGTTCGTAAGCGGTTCTAGTTCTGATAATCACCAATGAACAATATGTTGAATAATAAGGCAGGGAGCAGCCTTAGTCTGATTCATAGCCAGGGTGAAAGTCTTGACTTTCATGTTAAGCTCGTTGGTGTTACGTGGGAGGCTTAAGAATTCAGAGAATAGTTTTTAACAGTATTCGTCTGTATTTTGACCAATAAGTTCTCCAATAATTCCGGAATGCTCGTTGGCTGGGAGGAGCTTCGCTCAGGCGGGATTGGATGTATTTGTTGTCTGAAAATGAGTGTTCAGACGATACCATCCAGTTCATTAGCATTTGTGTAATGTTGTCGAAAACAAAAGTGATTTCTAGAACAAGGCTCATTGCCAATGTTCAAAATATTTAGGTTAGTACTTATAATTTAATCGAAAGGTGACTTACCTTTATTGTTAATGTCGCTGCTACCCGATACTGTTGTGATGAACGTTAGTATCACACCTGATAATCAGTCTGTCAACGGCTTTGTCGGTGTCTCTGAGGTTAGGAAGTAAGAATACCTTAATACCTTAGCTTTGTCTTTTGTATAAAGCGGAGCGTATACAGGTGTCCCAAGGCCACGAAACGCGCCTTCTGTGATCGATGGTTCATGTATTAGGATGATGGTTTTTACGTTTTTGGAAAGACGCAGAATAAGGCTGCCGATGTCTTTTTTGGGTGATAGATATTTATCTGAAGAAACTGTATCATTATTATAATTTACAGGAGCCATGGTGTTCGAGTGCTTCGATTCTGAACATGTGCACAAGAGCTCATCTTCATTCTCTGATGGTAAAGAATCTGTTTTTAATTCGTCATCGGATTTAAGTATTGACAGAGTATCAGAGGAGGAGACCGACGGCTTAGTTGTCGCCTCGGATAAAATGGAGACGTCGCTATCCATTTCGATGCTCTAAGATCTAAGGTTGAATTTCCGATTTTAGTTAAAGGAGGAGGAAGTGGCTTATCAGAATCCAGCTCATATTTTTTTAAAAAACCCTTAGATGAAGGCGAAGGCGAACCGAATTATGACTTAAGTCTGCATTAGAGCATAATATCCATAAGAGCCCCTTATTTTTTCCAGTTTCGCTTCTTTCCAGTCATAAGTCGGAAGGGTCCGGTCGCTAAACCTGATGATCTCCAGAATGCTTTCTGGGGAGGAGGATTCGGCTGAGATCCAGGTGCGGGTTCTAGGTCTACTAGTGATATCCTCTTGAGCCACAACCTCGAACTTTGTACCAGGCTAAATCTCTCATAATCCACTTATGGTTTTGGTGTAAAGATCAAGAGACCTCGAAAGTTTTAGGTTGACTAACTGCCACCTTTCGGATGTTATCAATCCTACTTTTTAGAACTTTGCTAAAAGACCTCAGAGATGTACTGTTGGAAGGCCCAGGGGTTTTGGTGTTATTGGTTTTGGGATCGAATTATATAGCGATTTTCAAATTTGGTTCGTCCGATTCAACGACACCAGAGTTTTTTCTTTAGTTCTACCGAAAGAGTAATTTGTATATAATTAAACCAAGATCCATAAAATAGCTAAAGGCAAATATTCCAAAAGAAGCGATGGAGTTGGAACTGAAACTCTAACAATAGCTATTGAAAATGCTCTGGAAAGAGCACTTCAAGTCGAAACTAACAATTGTCACTATTTGAGAGATGTTATATTCAATACATAATGTAAACATTTTTACAAGCTACAAGCTAAAAGTTAATAAATGCAAAAGTTTAATAAAGTCAGAAAGAAAAAAGTTGTTTATTAACTAAACCATAAAATCAGAATGCTGGTTATTCGGCACCCTTTTATAATGCATCTATCCGCTCAAAATTGGAGTAGAATGCTTAGATCTGGCCAGATGCCCCCAGAACCATCAGTACTTCACTGAAATTGTCAATAGCATTCCCCCCTTCAAACTTTCTACCATAACACCGATCTAGCTATGAATGCTCATCGGTACACCCCTAAGTACACTTTCGGACGCACTCTGGAATATCGTGGTTCTTTCCTAAACCGTACAGCTCCCTTATAGCCCTTTATTTCCTAGTATTTGTTTTTTTGTTATATTCATTGTACATATAAGATGTAATTTAAACATATTTTAAGTTTCACATGCTTTATTATATTTCAGTTACACACATTTTAAATAATACAATTAAAAATTATAAAAGAAATGCGGTTTTAAAAATTAAATGAAATAAAGAAAAAAAAGGGGAAGAAAGAGAAGATATGAAAAAATAGGAAGGAAAAGGTACAAAACAAAAAAAAAAGAAATGCAGGAATTAGGAATTTTTGGCAAAAAATATAAAAGCCTTTTTCGCGAAAATGTTTGTGTTGCTTATAAGTTTAATACTAAGGGGAAGCTAAGTTCAAAGTTAAACGGCATAAACAAAAATATTGCCTTGAGGTTACAAGGTACTGGGTAGAATTATTTGTAATGTCCGATTACCTTCCAATCGTTGGGTTAAGCTTCAGCTCATTTTCCAACGATTCATTCGGCTGCAGGTTGGTATTATATCCGGTTTTGGAAACATTTTATAAATTTGAACATCGTTTGCATAGATGTGATATTCGATTGATAATCTGAGAAACAGTCTATTATATCGTTAATGAAACAGAAAAATAAAAGAGGTCCTAGCACAGATCCTTGTGGGACTCCTATTGGAACCTTTAATCTACTAGAGCACTTATTTTTGTGAAACACATACTGTGACCTAATAAAAAGGTAGGATTTGATCATGTTGCATAAGGAGTTTTCAAAGGAAACTTAGTCTTAAGTTTATTCAATAAAATTTAATGATTGATGCTATCAAATGCCTTTGAAAAATCCAAGAATACAATGAATCCCATTATACACTTGTCGAACGCAGCACGAATATCATCACAAATTTTGATCAGAGACGTAGTGCAATTATGTTTGGCGCGGAAACCGGATTGGTGGTTAGCAATTAGTTTCTTATTATTAAGAAAAACCTTTATCTGATTGCTCATAATTGTTTCCATACTTTTGCTCAAAAATGGCAAAATGGAGATTGAGCGGTATTCGGTGTTGTTTGGCTAGGGATGGCTTGGGTAATGGCAAAACTCTGGCAACTTTTCAGACATCAGGGAAAGCAGAAGTGGTCAAAATAGTATTAAAAATAAACGTTATTTGGTGTAGCAAAACGGGTAGGAGAGTCTTAATAAATTCTGGTTGGGTATTATCTGAACCAATAGCTTTTGACTTCGTTTTTAAAATTTCATGGCCAACCACCGCTTTATCGTCACAAGAAAGCTAGAAAGTATCTACTTGATTGATAAAGAAATTAGGAACGTGTGAGCTTACGTTCGATTGAGGTTGAACGAATTTCCTATTCAATTCTTCTATATTTATTTGATCTGAAACAGATTGCCTACTTCGACTTATTCCAGTCTGACGATCGTTTTTCCAAAAAGTGGAACTTGAATGAAAGTTGCTTCTCCTTATAAGAATTCATTATGAATAACAGAACATTTATATCTTCGCCATCTGGCGTAGAAATCATCACGAGCCTTAATATGGTTTCTTACTTCTTGTGTTATTCATGGAAAGTTATTTTTATTATTTTTTTTTACATTTTAACTTCACATGATTGTTAAAAAGGTAATAAACATTATTGTTGAAGTATTCAATCTTTTTATAAACATCACATGTTGAGTAAATAGGTGACCAGTCAACGCTTCGACTGTCAGTGAACAGATCCACTAAATTTATTCCGGAATAATCATAATAGATTGCAGACGTATCCACTCTATTGGTAAAAAGCGCGTAAAATGTCACAAAAATTAAGTCGTGATGTGAGAAAGCAGGTGCCAGAAGTTGGTCATATTGCATCACCAAGTTGGTGCAAGAAACTATAAAAACTTCTAACAAGGTGGGTGTACAATTTAATTTAAAATGTGTGGGTTGCTTGGTGTTAATAAAACTTAAGCCAAAAGAATCCACTATCTCGATAAAATGTTTATTTTTATTATCTAATAAATTAAGATTAAGATCTCCGCAGATCAGAATATCTGTGTACAGAGGAACTAACTCCTCTAAAAGATTTCTTACTAAGGTATCTCTTTTTTTCCTCCCTAACTTGCACCGTGTGCAAACATTTTAAATATACTCAAGAGGATAATTCGAAAATCATTTGGAACTCTTTGAAACAAAAGTACCATATATTCGACAGTGATTGAGACGAGCGCAGAAGACTTTGAGAGTCGAATGTTGATGTTTCAATAATAAATGGTGGACGTTTAGTAAATCGGAAAGATTTACTCTCTTTATGTATCGAAACTAAGGGCAATCCCAACACAAAGAACACGAAAGCTGGCTTTTGTCCATACAGAGTACAATCTTCTAAATTGTGGTACTTTCCTTCAAACATGACTTAAACGCAAAAGTTTTCGTTTCACTTTGTTGGCTCTATTCATGACGATTAGCTTAATCCCTACGAATTTCAGGTCGTCGCACTGATCCTCTTTGATTAATGCAATGAGATTCAGCAGCACTGAATTGTAAAACTTATTTCGTATTGTCGACTTACATAGTTCTATAGGAGATACACACATAGTAGTGTGTTCGAAAAATAAGGTGACTTTTGAAATTTCTCAGGCAACGTATAGTACATTCGATTATCGATTTGTTATGTTGGTACACATGGCCCGAATGCTCACAGTTTATATAGCAGACTTATTTTGTTTTTGAAAGATAGAAAGGTTAGATGAGTTTTGATGTGCTCGGCGTATTTTTAAAAAATGGAGCAAAGAATTTGTATAAAGTAAAAAGTAAAAAGAATGCTTACAAGTGGTAAAAGCTTTTCCGAGATGACCGAGAAGATGTCAATGACGAACCTCGCTCTATATGCCCCAGTATATAAACAAAATATGATAATGTCGAAGCTATGAAGAAATTTTTTTGGAAAATTATCGAATTACCATAAGAGTATTTGCTGAGAATGTTGGCATATCGGTCGGTTAGTATCATGATTTTTTTTTTTTTTTTTTGTATGTTTTGGACATGAGACGTGTGTCAGCGAAGTTTGTTCGAAACTTCTTAATTTTTATCAGAAGAACCGTCGCAATAACATCGCTCAGGAGCTCTTGAATGACAGCAATGATGATCCTGACTTCCTTAAAAGTATCATAACTGGTGACGAATAACTGGTCCTGTTCCCAAAATTAAAGAGACCTTTAAAAGGACGGAGATTTGCAACGATTGAGGAAATAAAAACGGCATCGCTAGAAAAGAATAAGGCTATACCAAAAAGTGCTTATGAGAAGTGCTTCGAGAATTGGAAAAAGCGTTGGCACAAATATAAAATCTGTGGGGGTTTACTTTGAAGAGGACAACATTAATATTTTTGAATAAATAAATATTTGTTTTATAAAAATATAAAGTCACCTTACATTTTGAAGGCAGCTCGAATTTTGCTTTGCTTATTGTTGCTGTTGTTGCGATTATAGTTTTTGCTGCTATTGATTTCATTACTAATGTATTTTCTTCTGTCTTTGCGGCAATTTTTGTTGTTTCACTGTGGCTAGTTTTGAACTAGCTGCTACTAGCCAGTTGTTTTTGAATATACTGAACTCCTGTTGACTCATTGCCTTTCTCAACATTTCTCTGACTATAATAAAAACTTGGACGTTGCTATTTAGGAACTCAATTTCTTCGTCTTCATTCCTAGACTACATATGATACTATTGAGGTAACGAAGCTATTGTAGCAACCTTTCATACCTTTGAAGACGTATAGAAAATTGTTTTTATTCAGTTATTCTTTTTCCACTACTGCTCTTTCTTTTATAGAATATAGCAGCCTTATAGAAAGGGAAACTTTATTGGCTTAAAAGTTTGCTTTATCTTCCCGACTAGGCTATCTTGCTTTCCAATTGGAACATGTTACATATACAGTTAAATTTATTTATTCACATCAACATTTTCTTTTCATTACATATACACATACTCGTACAGTTATTTGACATATTATATTTAAAATCATCCTAAGATTTATGAAGGAACCTTTATCTCTTATGTCCTCCTTTTGCATTTCTAGATGATTTCTTTTGCGAAAATTACTTACTCAATCCTGGTTTTGGTATTGCTGGCAATCAAAATCGGTAACGCTTGCAGAGTTTCAGAGTTTTCCTGTCGCGGCAGCAGTGTGTGCGTTCCCCTGGATAAGTACTGCGATGGAAAAGATGACTGTGGGGATGCCAGTGACGAGCCAAAATATTGTACCGGTGAGTATGTAATAATTTAAAAAATATCGGTTACGTGTGACAACCTAACCAGGTTGAAACATGTCCGGGTTAACTTAAATGAAAAAATTCAATGTGCATATGAACTATCATTTGTTGAAGTCCGGGTGGGTGTCGGATTGTCAAACTGAAAAGAATTTTGAACGAAAAACTGAAAAAAAAAATTTATATGACACTAAATACACTTAAAAAGTAAAAAAAAAAAAAATACTGAATACATATTATTTTCGGAAAACCGTTTCAGCATGCCAATTTGAATTGCAACTTTTCATTTTTTATAGCGATGACACCCTCAGGATTAAAGCACCCCTACAAAAGCGCCGTTTTTACATTGTCCTCAAAGGCGTTGCTTTACAATTACTCTGAAAAGTACGAGTAAAATGGGTTATTAGACAAGTAGAAGCAAGGACTCGATTTGAGAACATTGACAAGGTCTATAAGGAAATAAAATGTTTTAGTCTTCCTCCAAGGGTCTACATAATGAGCTTGTAATTTATGCTCGATATTCAAATTAAGAAGATCCGGAGCTTGTGGTAATATACATGCTCAACGTTTTCTCACGAAATTTCATTAAGTATTTCGTTCATGTTTGGCGGTTAAATTGAGGTAAATGGAGGTATTAAGAAGTGATTGGGGCTTGTTTACGGGTTTTTTTTTTTTTTTTTTTTTTTTTTTGTTAGATGAAGTAACGTTGAATTTTTTTTCGTAATAAATGCAAATTGAAGTAGCTTTTAGCATATCTCGCATTTATTAGGAGAAAGTTTTGTTTAATTTTTATTTATTGCAAGTTAAAAATTTAAGTATTTGATTACGAAACACATGCTAAATGAAAAAAACTAAAGAGAGGAACGTAAATGTATTTTAAATATGGTAACTTTTTACATTATTAAACAGAATACTTATATATATTATTGTAATAAAAATTAGGCAAGAGAACCAATTATCAGCATGAATTTAAAATATTTCTAACAACTCTTCAATAGCAGTTTTTAAATTTAAATTTAAAATTAAAATTATTGATATCTACAGTAATTTAAAAAAACAAAACTTAATAGTTATAAAACACAAACCAGTTTAAAAAAGAAATCTTGACACCTCCTAAAAAATAAGTTACAACTCAAAGCCCACGAACTTTGTTTTAGTGCATCAGTAGCGTGAAGTATTTATGTACATTCATAATATAAAATTTGTACGAGCACCTACATAAATATAAAAAATTTTTCACTAAGAGGCTTTAATTTGATTCACCAAGGCAATACGTATTTTTTATAAAAAAAAAATTACCATATTATTTTAATCGATAGAAAAAGTGTTCCCATATTGTCAGCCACTTTCGATCTACGGACATTCAGACGCCTTTGGCAAGTTGTTAATCACACATTTTCACAAATTTGCGGCTATATTTAATCGATAACAGCGTGCATGTTGGCTTTTAACATTTTATGTGACTAGGGGCCGTTGGCAAAAATCTTCTCTTTCGTATAGCCCCAAAGAAAGAAGTCGTATGACTCCGGCGGCCAATTATTAGCGTTCCGGTATACTAATTGGTCAAGAAATTTGATCAATAGTTTTACTACTTGTTTGATGCATAGCGTCATCTAATTGGAAATAACAATCACCTTCTATTAATCATGGTTTGGTAAAAAAATTAAATCACGGCGAGACCCTCATTTGTTTCATTTCGAAGAAATAGGATGAGATGATGCCTCCTGCTCAAAGCGCGTGCCTTGATGTAAAACGTTTTGGAAAGAAAAGCTTCCCGATTGTCATTCTTGGATTTTCTTAGTCTGCTTGGAAAAAGAAATATGTCTCATCGTTCAACATGATTTTTCGGTTAAATTCTTGACTAATTTCTTACATTTCCCACACTCATTTACGAAAATACACTTGGAGCTACAGAAGTAATATTTCTAGTTGCTCATGCGTCAAGGACACGATTTCGGTTCTGTACGTCATTAACTTGTCCCAGCAGCTTAAATTTCTGAACCAATTTAATATTCCAGAGCAAGATTAATTCCGTCAAGAAAAATTTTAATTATCCAGATATGATAGTTTCAGCGAATTCATTTATTTTATCTTATTATAAGTAGAAGGGTTAGAAACCCAAAGTAGTGTGGGACTCTAACGCACTAAAAATACCTCCTTAGTCATGACCAGTCAACGAAGGATCAACTAATGAGTTTATTTTTAGCGTTCAGTTGGGTTTGAGAAGATATTATAATTTAAAAACGGATTCATGATTTGTTGAGCAGTTTTTCGAAAAGTTTTCATAGCACCGGTAAAAGATAGATTGGAGTGTACGAGTATGAAGCAACTTCTAAAAGAGGCTTACATTGTGTTTAGATATAACAGTAATCTCTGCTATCTTCCAGTGCTGTGGAACATACTCGTATCATTGTCTAAACAAGCATTAATTATAACCTTGAGTTTTACTAATGCTATAAAGGGTAACCCTTTTTGTATTTGAGCAGTTATTAGATCGTAAACTAGAGATCTCTTAGAGAAATAAAAAGAATTACGTCTTCGTTTACTCTGTCAGAGAATTCGTTTGTGCGCTAGGCGTCAAAGATTTAAAAACATTTGTCAGGTGCTTCGAAAAAAGTGTTACCTTTTCTTTTGGATCGCCGATCCATTTTCCATTCAGATGCTTTTTACGGCGGATCTTACGCTATAGGTCTCCGTGAATTTCTCAGCCGTTAAGTTACAAAAATATTTAATTTTTTATTTTGTCTATTAAATACAGTTTTATCGCCATTTGCCATTTCCTGCGGGCTCCTCTCTTTTACAATTATGTTGCCTTATTTTTGTGGGATATTTTACCGATGTTTTTTTCTCTTCTTGATAAGTCGGTGTGCTATCTTCTTGTGCCTGTTATATATCGCAAATGAATTGTTCCACTTTGATGTCAATAAGGCTCATTGTAACCAGTGGAGATCTGAGGTTAATAAATCCTTCGAGTAATTCTTTATATTTACACCCGTTCGTTATTTTATTGGTAAGCCTTACGTTTTTTAATTGTTCTATTGACATACCGTTGACAGTTAGGCTTTCGGGAGTATGGTTCGATGACATATCATCATTGCATTCAACTTTTATTTATTTTCTATTGAATCCTTTAATTATAACGAAGTCAATAAGGTCATCTGGTGCTTTCGCTGGGTCAGATGGCCAATTAGTTGGCGATCCAATCAAAATGAAAACACAGTTCAATTTTAAAAAGCTTCCTGCCTTTTTTCGCAATTAGTCTTGAGCCCCAGCACTGGGGTTTTGCATTGAAATAATATCCAATGATAAAGTTATTGCCTAGAGTTCGAAAAAGGTTATTAAAATCTTCCTTTGCAGGCGAATGCTTGGGTGGGCAGTATATGGCAGCTATTTTCAATTTTTTGCTTTTAGTCAAAATATTTATTGTCGCTACTTGCGTTGTTGGTTTTGCTATTTTATACAATTCGTAAGGCTTAAAAATACTTTTATAATTACAGCACTACCTCCCCTGACACTGGCAGCTGTATGTACCAGTACCCAGGAATTATAGTCGTTGTTCCCTGTTTGAAGCGCGGGTTTCCGAAATCATGAAATTCAGAGATTGCAATTCAAGTTGCGACCTTCAGATTTGTAACCAATAGTTATTCCTGTGGAAACTTCTTTGCATAGTAGCTTAATGATTTTATCTTGATTATCCAATCCTTGAATAATGGTAATTATTGATATTTCTTCTTTTTCACATGTATTTTTCATAATTTTTTCAATTATTCTTTTTAATATACAAAATTTGTCTACTCCAGAGATCATTATTGGAGGTGGTTTTAACTGTCTTTTCAAGTCTGTAGTTGTCTTTTCAAGTTTTTTAATAATTCCTCTTAGCTTGTGCATTTGAGTGTTTTGTCGTAGCTACACTGTCATGATTTTTGCAGTGGTTTTAAGACTTTCTTCTGCATTGAGTTTTTTCTTTGGCCTTTTGATTTTCTTCTGATGTCCTTCTGTCCCTAGCGCAAGTTCCTCCGTATCCATGGCGTATTTTCTTTAATCTCCTTGCTTGATTGGCTGAATAATACGCTCCAACACGGCAACTTCTATGCCTTAGTTTTTTATCTAACAATTTATGTTAGACTTTTTCTTCCTTTAAGCTCAGCTTAAAGCCATAGTTGTAATAGTCGTTTGTTCTAAATTTCGCTTGTGAATCAATTTTATGTTCACTTTCAACTTAACTGGTTTCAATTTTACATTTATCTTTATGTATTTTCGGGATATTTACAAATATAGTGCTATTTTTGGCCGTAGGGTTTTGTTGCGATCGTTTTTGTTGGATTTCTAGGTGTGAGCGGACTCCTTTTGGAACTTAGTTGTAGAAGCATTAAATGGTGCCCCATGGAATCCATGGAGCCAATTACCGAGGAGGGTAAATTTTTCAGTCTACCTAGTCTGCCAACTGGGGTATTTATATCTACTGTTTCTTCCATTTCCATTCGTTATTTTATACAGAGAAGGTTTTACTAGAGTCATTTGTTTTACTTTTTACAATTTCTGTTAAACTTTCGTATCCACCTCTGTGGAGTTTAAACATGATTATCTCGGGTATATTCAGTATTCATGCGTCGTTGATTCTGGGTACAACCATTAAAAAGCTTTATTAAAAGATCGATTACGGAATGAGTGGAAAAACAAATAATATTGCGTAAGCTGTTTTCCTAAGCTTTACTATATATGTATATAACTATAACTATCCGATTTAAGAAGTAATGAGCATTACACTTCAAAGCTGCAATTATCGCTAAAAAGAATGTCCAAACCTTGGCAAAATTGGAAATAATATAAAATACACTTAAGTAAGATTATAATATTTGAAGCCAAGTTTTCCACTAAAAAATGTTCCCTTCCCTCATTCTATCCCATTCAACTTATGTAAGTTATATCTTGCCGATTGAAGTTAATAATTACTATCGAATAATAATCCTCAATTACCAGCAGTACAATTTCTATACGATTTGGCATGAAACGAAAGCCCACATCAATTTCACAACGGCAATACAATGTACAATTCTTGTTAACTTAAAGCGTTTGAAAGGGTCGTTTATTGAGCTCTTATGTGTGCATATGAGATCATTTGAGATCACTATACCCCTTCTTTATTTGATTAGAAATAACGCTTTCGAACGCTCAATTAAAATTTTTTTGAAAGGTTTAAGATCTTATTTTCACAAAATATATGATAGTGTCCTCCAGGACAACGTTTGATAATCTCATTAAGTTTCGAAACGTACATCATAACTTATTCATTATCCAACGAGAGAATGGATTTAATGTTCGTAAACCACAATCCTGGGTAATAATATAATCACACATTATGTGTGACAACTTACATAAGAAGTAACACACATAGCCGCTGTAATTTTTCTTTGATATCATACTTCTCAGATATTGTTCAATTTGTTCAAGTTTAAGCAGCAATTTTATGTCACAATATAAACCATGCGTCGTTATCACAATTTCCTTAATGGTTAACCCCAAGTATAGTATTTTATCAAGAATGAGATTCGCTTATTTGAAAAACAACAGTTGTATGACTGTTTCATAAAAAAATTTGATATTGAGACTTAAGGTTACACCTGGCTTTTATTTGTTAAAAAAATATTCTTAGGTCTATTTTGATTTGGCCATATTGGCCTGTATGCCCATGAACTGCTCAACAAAATATTAAGATTTCTTAAAAATCTTATTCAATAATTGTTTTTCTGTAGCTCATCGCTTTTGGAATGCAATTATAAAGTACGTCCCATTCTATTTCTCCATTCAAAATACTCAAGTGTAATCTTCAAGGAAATCGATGAGAATCATCCCGCTTATAACAAAAGCCTTTCGTCAGAAACCGTTCTAAAGCCACTGATAACTCTATCGCTTAGTCGATATGTCTATCCGAGTCCTCCGATGTTTGACAGTATTCTAGAAAGTCCTGTGTGGATTTTTGATGCCTTATTTTATTTTATGTAATCTTTTGATCTAATGATTTGACTTCCTACCTTTAAATCCGCGTATTCCACATTTTTCCAACTGATTATTAAATCAGCTTCCGTTTAGCAGATAATTCTAGGCCAGCCGATATTAGCCAGTTTTTTATAAGGTTGATTGAATAGTTCGTAGCTAACTCGATCGCAAATAATCTTTGCAATAGTTACAATTGCGATACCGTCAGCGAATCCGGCTATTTTTACTCCTGGTGGCAGTATTAACTGCAGAATTCCGTCGTACCTAATATTCTAGAGTAGGGCTCCATTTTGGCTAGTGACCTTCTTATAAATGACCAATTTGCTGATTAAAAGGCATTTTTGATGTCCTTTGTTCCCATCACCGTCTTTATTAACTCGCCTGCTATATCTAAAACCGATTTTAAGGTGTCGAGAATGGAGTGAAATTTTCTGAATCCAAACTGTTGATCCGTTACCTTTTCTTCTGCCACAGTGAGCAATCTATCAATTATGATCCATTCAAGTATTTTGCCCAATGTGTCCAGTAGACATATAATACTGGCTCTCTAGGTTATGGAGTTTGCTTTCTATGATGAGTACCAAGTCTTCCAGCTTCCACTACTCTGGCAAAACTTCCCCTTTCAGATACTTTTGCATGCGTTGAAATGTTCGACTGGTGTCATATTGGAACTGCTTATGTGCTTGGTTTCCTGATTTTATTGCACAGACTCGATGGTTTCTGTGAGAATATTTCTACCATAGGCTTAATCACTGTTAGACTTTAGCTTAATCATTATCATTCTGTACGCCATGCCCCTAAGATTTATGTCCGCCTCGTCGCACAGGCACCTGAAGCACTTCACTTATAGTGCGAGTGAGGTGATGCAACAAATTCTCCGCTGTTTCACTGTCGACTAGCTCGCTAAAATACATCATTTCGTCAAACATGTCCTTGTTGAAGAGTTTATCTTTCCATTTTAGGAACGCTAGCTTTGGGCGTGAAATGGCCTTTTGCTCTTTAATATTAATTTTTATCGCCTTAAAATCATTGTGCGTATTATCTTTGCTATACCACCAGTTTGTGTTGCGAATTAGGGAGTTGCTTATGAAGATAATATCGTTGATTGATCTAATTCCCGCTTTCCTAAAAGTATTTGCTCGACCATTGTTTGCAATTCTTACTTTCAAGGTTGCGAATGTTTCTAGTAGGATACGTTCTCTGAATTTTTTATCTCAGGGTGGCATCCAACATGAAATGTGGAAATTAAGTTATTATTATTATTATTCACTGTCAACGGCCTCGCCGCACTAAAATTATTGATTCTCATTAGATCACCAAAATCAAGCAGTGTTGGACGCGGTAAGAAGTACTAAGATGAAGGATCGCATGGGAACTCAGTACCTATCCAAGCACTGTTGACAGTCGGATGTTGCGAATTATATGCGAGTGAAAAAATCTGCATATAATTCGCTACATCTTTAAAAAAAAGAAATATTCAAATATTCTCTCTCACTCCCCCAAACAGTGCCTATAATAGCTGTAGAAGTTGATCCCGTTTATTTTTGCATGAACGTACCCATCGATCAGGCACGCTGGCATTTTGAAAGATATGTTTTCCATATGTTCAAGTTGTATCATGCCTTGATTTGCGCAGGTCCAGATGTTGCTTTCGAGAGTTTTATACGAGTCGCTGATCAAAATGATGTTCGCTCCCTCATCTTTAGCCGCTTGTGCCACGCTTATACAGTAGTTAAGGTTAACCTGTATAATCTTCGTAGTTATTTGCTGGTAATGGCTTTCCTAAAAACCGGGCATTTCCTGCTACCGCCTACATACTCAGCATTCTCCGGGTTACCCTTCTTGCAGAGGAAACAGAGACATCGGAAACATGTAGTCAGGGCTTTTCGTTCAAGGACGCTACGTAAGCATTTGTGTGCAGTGTTTTCAGGCAAGCTCAGACTAATTATGTCTGCATTGTCTATGTCATTCAGCTGATATTTCTGTCTGGCCTCATCGATGTCCTTTAATGCAGTGTGTCAGAGCCAGTATGTCTACATTGTTGGCGGGGTTTCACCAATCATCTTTTTAAATTGGTCTGTTTTTTCTTCTGTCTCCATCAGTTGCAACAGCAGTACTCCTTTCTGGATTCGTCTGATGTTCATCCGCCTTAACTTCCCGGAGTATTTCTGCAAAGGAAAGGTGTCCTTTCGATGTCATCACATGCGACGGATCGAGTTTTCTCCTTGGCAATTAGTTTAGTTTAGTTTAAAATGGCTTTTATTTTAGATTAATGGTTAACAATGATTACTTATATTAAGTCTAATTGGTTTGGCCTATGGCATTGAAACTGAATTTAATTACCAATCGAAAACTAAATAAAATAATACAATATTATTAAAAATCTTCTTCTAAAACTCGTTTTTTGTATCGCAGTGCAGCTACGGTGTAGTTGTATAAAACGTCCCACCCTCTCTTCCCATTCAAAATGCTTAATGCTTCCTCTTCTTTTAAAATATCTTTCGCAAACACCAAAACACGAAATTCCTTCAAAATGGAGCACATCTTCCCTAGCTTTCATGTTGCAAATTTCGCAGAGTGTTGGTGGATCCGTGCGGTGGGGTATAAAATTCAAATTGACTATCTCACCTCTCATTCTGAAGATCGTACTGATTTTGTCCACATAATAGCAGATAAGAAAGTATGTGTTTTCGTTTAGATGATAGTTCAAATTGCTGTAGTTATTCCTGAACAACGATATTTCAGCATCTTCTGTATATTTTTTATACGCCACTTGATTGAGTTTCTCCAAAAACGAATTAAATTTCACTCTTAGGGAGGAAGATTGTTCATCTGATTGAATACATTGCATACATATGCATACATTGCAAATATCTCCGCTCGTTCTCAATATTATGTTTGGTGTCCTTGATTCTTCCATCTCAATAGTTTTATAATATAATTGAAGTGCAGGATCATGGGTGGGGTACCAGTTTCTATAGGTAACATATAATTTGGAGTATTTGTCGGTAACTGGAACATAGTCCTTAAAAAGTATCGATGAATTAGATCGCTTAGCATCTGCTAATTTTTATTCAAGGTCTCTGTTTACATTTAAGTTTGCTGATATTAACATACCCAGACATTTATACATGCGCACGATCTCAACGATTTCACCATTAAATTTCCACCTTTCCACAGAAGAGTATCTCCCACCACCATCTCTAGCCTGTTAATTAATCGCTGAAGACCGTCAACAGAGTCACTCAGGAACACAATGTATCTGCATACATCTACGCTGGAACTTTTATTCCGTACAAGTTTATTCCTTCTTGTACAGCACCAGTTATATCATTAATATATTGTCATTGTACGTCATTTCAGTATATGTCATTCATCTGAAGCGTAAGCAACAATAATTTTTTTTTCACTCAAATATGTCGAACTTTGTGCCTGCAAAAGTGTTTTTGCGGAGAGTTCTTCTTTATTACTGAAAACTGCTCCCAAAAGTCATCGTATTTTGGTGGAAGTTTATGTTGAACATGCGCTAGCTGAGCGAACGTGCCAAAAGTGGTTTGCACGATTTAAAAGTGATGATTTTGGCTTGGAAGACGATGAACGTCCTGGGCAGCAAAAAAAGTTTGAAGATGAAGAACTGGAAGCATTACTCTATGAAGATTGTTGTCAAACACAAGAAGAGCTCGCAGAATCTTTGGGTGTCAATCCAACAGCCATTTCAAAATGTTTAAAAACAGCTGCATATATTCAAAAGCAAGGAAATTGGGTTCCACATGAACTCAAGCCGAGAGACGTCGAAAGGCGGTTTTGCACGTCCGAAGTGCTGCTGGAAAGCTACAAAAGGAAGTCATTTTTGCATCGGATTGTTACTGGTGGTGAAAAATGGATCCATTACGATAAGCTGGCGCAGTACTTTTGGGATGGGATCCAAAAATTGCCAGAAAGATAGGAAAAAGTCATAGCTTCAGATGGGCAATACTTTGAATAATACTATTGTACATGTTTTCTTAAATAAACGTTCAAATTTTGAAAAAAAAAAAAACCGGACGAATTAAATTACATACCCAATATATAATCAAGAAAAGTAATGCGCTAAGTATATACCGTTGCTTAACTCCCATTGAGGTCTCGAAATCTTCTGAGGTTAGATCACCATCTCAGACAATTGCGACATTACTCTCAAATAGTGCGCTCAAGATACGGATAATTTTAGTTGATATACCAATTTTGTACAATTTATAAAAGAGTGCTTCGAGGGGTATCGTGTCAAAAGCCGCACGAAAATCGACAAAAAAAGCATACAATTTCTTGTGTTTATTTTATATGTATTAGCAATGTTGGTGAATGCAAATATTTGGTCTATTGTGGAGTAACCTTTTCTAAACCCAGCTTGGCATTCTGTAAGGATGCTGTTTTCATTTACCCATTCACTAATCCGTTTATATAATAAAGCTGCGAACAACTTTAAAGTCGTGTTTAAAAATGAAATACCCCTGTAGTTTGCTGTCGCCTTTTTAATGTAGTGGAAATACTATAGACTTTTTGAAACTATCTGGAACAACGATATCCTACGGCTTTACCATATGTTGTTTGGAATTTTTTTATAGTTTCCTTAACGTCTTCAAATGAAAAAGGTGCATCAAGTTTGTCCTCAATAAGCATAGGAGCTGCATACTGAAATAGCGATGACGTAATAGGGGGCTTGCTTTTTCTTTCTGATGACCTTTGTTAAAGTGTTGTTGTCAGCCTTTGTTCGGGAGGTTTTTTTACCTTTGGCAATTTTTTCCTCGTCCTACGTTGTTACGAGGCTTTTATTCCCATCAGCTGGAGGCTGTTTTTGCCTACGATTGGAGAATCGGAACTCCTCATTCGGCTCCGGTCTTCGTTTTGTTTCTGCTACAATTTTTAGCTATGGCAAAGTCTGTGATGCACTACCACTTGTGGTTGCGTGACCGCACACCCTGATTCTCTAACGTTTTCCATAGTTATTCTTTGGGGAGTTTGTATTTGTCCCCTGGGTGACCTCTGTACCATCGAAATCCTCTTGAAGGGGCTTACACCTACGTTTACCTCGTTTATTTTTGTGGGATTATTATTTTTCTTGTTGATTTGCCTAGTTGGTGTAAGGTTTTTTTTTTTTTTTTTATGGTTGCGCCAATGGATGTGGTAATCTTATAAAGATGCGGTAGCCCGTGCCACCAACATGCACGATTCGCAACACCCGAATATTCGATGCCAGGAGTGCGCCTACGTACGAATCCACACCACTACGTTCTTCAACCACTCTCCTCGCGGAACTGCCGTTAGGTATTACTTCGCGGGGCTGGTTGGCAGATCATGCTTGTCTTCTTTTATTTGATTCTTCAGCTCGTTTTGCACAATTATCACAAATGTGCCGATTTCCATCCAATTTTCCTCCGACTGCAACGTTTTGTCTATGAGTAGTATTGGACTGGGCAGACTAATTCTCCACTGCGAAAAACGCCGGCAGTGAAATATGGCGTACTCCGTATCTTCCTCCTCGTTTAAGCATTCTGGGTAAAAAGGAGAACATTCCGTCCGCGAGAATGTCGATCAGAACCATTCCTGCTATCCCGAAGGCTGCTTCATCCGAGATTGTTCGAAGTCCTCAGATCGCTCTTAATGCACTGAGCCAGTATACGGACAACAGTTTACTCTTGTTTGCTTTTATGGCGAATGCCCCCGCCCAGACTGGAGCAGCGTATAAGAGGACTGAGCTGACAACTATAGATAGGAGAATCCTCCTAGCATATCCAGGTCCACCAATGTTTGCTAGTATTCTAGAAAGTGCTCCTTGCAGCAGTAAAGCCTTGTAACTAGAATATTCTACATGTGCTTTGAACTGTAATCTGTTATCAGGTATTTGATTGATTCTTTTGATCGGATTATTGGTGTATACTGGCGTATTTTACAATTCTTCTACTAGTAATTAAGACGGCTTCCGTTTTATGGTCCGCTAATTCTAGACCGGCGGATACTAGCCAGTCTTTGATGCGAATAGTCGCAACATTTGGGCTAACTCTTTCTCCTCTATTTCTTTTGCTACCGTAACGAGGGCATGTCGTCTGCAAATCCGATTACTTGAACTCTTCTCGGCAACATAAGCCTTAGCACTCCGTCATACATAATGTTCCATTCCATGTGGAAACCCAGCTGAAACGCTGTAGTATTTCAACCCTTCATCAGTTTCATATTTTAGTTTTCTGTTGGTAAAGTAGTTTTCTACCATCCTCAGCAAGTAATATGGCGTATTCATACTGGCTAGTGATTTTCTGATGAACACCCAGTTTACCGAGTTAAAGGCATTTTTGATGTCCAAAGTCACCACTACACAGTATTTTTTTGTACCATACCGCCATCTTTATCCTTGTATCGCTTCGGCCGCAATATCGACCACAGTTTTTACGGCTTGAACAGTAGATTGCGATTTTATAACCCCAAACTGAAAGTCTGATAGTGTTCCTCTCTTTTCTGCTACCGCGAGCAGTCTAGCATATATTATCCGTTCCAGCATCCGGGAAAACTCCTTCTTCAAGACATTTTTGAATTGTTTCCATAAACATGTCTGCCCGCTTATGAATAGGCTTTTAGTGCCTTATTTGGTATGCCATCAGGTCCGGGCGCTTTACTGTAGCCTATCTTCCTGCATGCGTTTATGAGTTCATCCGCTGTGACTATTGGGATGTCCTCCGGGTTTGTTCTCCCTAATAATAACATATGATACATAGTAGATGTACTTCGGGGGAAAAGGAGTTCCACCATGGAGCTTAGGATTGCTGGACATGTTATTTGCGGCGACCTGCTGCCCTTTATCTTAGTCATGACGATCCTGTATGCTGTACCCCAAGGGCTTATGTCGGCTTCTTCATAAAGTTTTTTAAAACATATTGTCTTGCTCTCCTTGATTGCCTTTTTGCCGTCTTGCTATTTTAAAAAGAATAAGGTGTTCTTCAAAGTGATCTATTCCCCTAGATCTTTGGACTTTGCGTCGGGCTTGTAAGCACTTTACTCTAAGCTTTTTTATTTCCTCATTCCACCAGTAGCATGGTGTTCCTCTAGTACCCGTTCTTCTGGGCATTGATGTATCGCACGCAGTAGTGAGAATGCGGACGAGTTGTTGTATACAGGCTACAGCTGTTCCGCTTTGAATTATGTTTCCGGTATCTATCATTTATTCGAACGCGTCCAGGTCTCCTTCGTCTCAAAAATTATTGCTTGGTGGTCACTGTGCGTGTATTCTTCGCTGACTCGCCATTTTATATTTCACAAGAAGAAGTTGCTAACAAACGTAATGTCAATAATCGAGCCCGTTCCTGCCATACGATATGTGTTTGCACGACCTTGGTTTGCAATGCCTATGTTAAGAGTTGCAAAACTTTCTAGCAGACTACGGCCTCTAGCGTTTGTAAGTCTGCTACCCCACTCCGTTGCAGATGCATTAAAGTCGCCGCCGATAACCACAGGGGCTCTACCACGAACATCGGCGGATAGGTTGTCTAGCATTGCCTGGTACTCGTTAATGGTCCAGCTTGGACGTGCATAGCAGCTGTAAAAATATATGCCATTTATTTTGGCCCGTGCAAAGCCCTTCGTAAGTCCGTTAGTTTCTTGAAAGACATGCCTTCCACATATTCATATAGCAGAATGCTTTGTCCTATCGCAGATCCATATATTACTGTACAGAGTTTTATACGATTCACTTATCAAAATAACGTCCGCTTTTTCTTCTCTAGCCGTTTGTGTCAGGATATTCTGTGAAATTCTACAGTGATTTAAGTTAATTTGTATTATCTTCATGTTTTCTTGTTGGTGATGGTCTTCCTAAAAACCAGGCACTTGCTGCTTCCGGCTACATGCTTCGAATCGTTTGGGTGTTCTTTTCTACAGAATATGCATGATGGCTCCTTATCGCAGTTCTTTGCTATGTGGCCTTCTGTTCCACACCTTCTACATAGCTTGGAGCGGTCCGCACTGTTTTTGCAATGCTTGGTTATATGCCCAAATTCAAGACTTTTGAAGAAGCGTTCGCTCCCGAATGCGACATATAGCCCATCCAATTTTTACCTTTCCTGCATCTAACAGTTTCTTTGCCAATCCGACGGGAAGACCAATTGTTGCTGTTTGGGTTCCACAGTACGCTTTTCGCAAGGATAATGTGTCTGCTGGTTGTAGTTCCACCCCAAGTTGAGTCCTTATTGCCTCGCAAATGTCCTCCTTTCCGGTGACTTCGTCGATGTCTTTCTGCTCGATGGTAGTGCGATGTGTGAGTGTCCTTACACTCGCTCGCTCTCCTAAGACCTCGCCAATGACACTTTTAAACCCTTCTGTCTTATTTCCAGTTTCCTTGAGCTGTATTAGGAGTTCTGCTTTCTGGGTCCTTCTTATCTTGGATACCGCTTTTCCAATAGCTTCTAGTTTGGGGTCTGCTTTTACGCTACGAAGAATCTCCGCGTACGATAGTCTTTCACTTGCTTCGATGATGAACGCATACGGATTACTTCTTTTCCTATCAAGCTTCTTTTTGTTAGTCTCCTTCTTAATTTTTCTCAAATGTTTGCCATCGTTTGACTTCTGTTTTGTCGGAATAGCGGTGTGCTTCTCCTTGATCCTTGGAGTTATGCCTCCAATATTGTTTACTTTTTGCTTCGACTCTAGACTCTACCGCCTGGGTTTTTTTTTTCTTTGGTTCCGGGGTTTCGCCATTTTGACCCTGCCTTTTCTTGGGTTCTTTTGCGTTTCTCAGCCAGGGAGAGGTTTGTGAGGAGTTGTGTTTCCTTATCACCTCTTTTGCTTTTTCGTCCTGAAGTTG
Organism: Volucella inanis; assembly: GCA_907269105.1. NCBI lineage: Eukaryota > Metazoa > Arthropoda > Insecta > Diptera > Syrphidae > Volucella > Volucella inanis. The sequence continues at coordinate 70,735,094 of OU026154.1, read as the reverse complement.
AATAGCAAAAAGCTCATATAGGGATCTAATGCTTTCAATTACATCTCTCATAGGTTGATGTATTGAACGCCTTTTCCCATCTTCTAACATTTCCACCAGTTGCCGCACTTCTTTCAGTGCTTTTCCCTAAAGGTGCTTGTGCGGCGTCTGGTGACCTTAGCATCCTTGAGCTCCTTTGAAAGGGATTTACCTCATTACCTTTCTCTTCCACTAAAATTCCCTCCGTTGATTTGATTTTTGTTGAATTCATTTCAATTGGGTCCCCACTCAAAGCCGTTATCGATGTCCGAGTATGTAGTAACCTAAGGATTCCATGGTTGTCTTTGCAAGCAGTGAGGCCATGCAAGGGCTGACACAGACCCTTATGAGGTGTTATGCCAGAGCCAAATCGGTTTAAACAAGGAATGTGACATCTTGACCTACACCACCAACTTAATGGCGACGAGGCATCGAGCGTTCTTTGAGTTCTGCCAAGGTTTTAATGGGACGGGAGCGCTTGCAGCTTAGCCTGAAAGGCATTTTCCGCAAAATTTCACTCTTGCTTACTCAGGTAACAGAATACTACAAACGTTAGTCCTCATAGCTGTCATTCCAATTATTTTTTCCAGTATGCTTAAAACCTTAAGTAATTAATTTTTAATTTTTACAATTTATTTTACTAGTTAATTTTATAGCATTTTACTGTAATATATAAATACATGTGTGTGCAGTCACTTCCGGGTGGATAAACTGCACAATTCACCGCCGGATCACGCCATTTACTTCTTGCTGTATCCCTCGTTGCCACCTTGTGAGGTGGGGAGCACTTACTTGTAAGACGGTACTTGCTCGTCTTGTCACAGAGAGTTCATAGGAGTTCCTTTGACCTGGTCAGCCAAGCCCTCCTTCTCCGCCCTCTGGATGAGGGGCTTCTTATTGAGTTTCGCAGTTAGCTTCCATCTGGGGTGTTCCGATAACCATGCTTGGATGCATTACCTCAGCGTCATTCAGGCTTCAGCTCGGATCGTTTAGAGCTATAACGCTATGTTATGCCTCTGGAACACGAATGGATTTTAGTCGCCTCTTACGACAAGCATAACTTACCTGTTTTTTTTATGTGTTTTTATGTGTTTATATGTGTGTGTACGTGTAAGTGTAAGTGTGTGTATTTTATGGCTGCCCCATATTGTGTGAAATCTTTAAAAGATACTTGTAGCTCCAGCCACTAGCATGCACGATTCATACCCCTGAATGCTCCAATGCCAGGAGTATGCCTACGTACTAAACCACGCAATGCACACTTCAATCACTCTCTCCAGGGAACTTCCTTGAGTATTACTTCGCGTGTCAGCATCTATGCTATCTCAGTATCTTTTCAATTTGGCGGAGTTCTTTCTGCATACCGGTTATAAGCTCACAAATTCAGGCCCAGTTGTCCTCTGATCGTAACATATGTTCATAACATATGTGACTGCGGCCTCTGTAGGTTTCTTCTTCTTTTTGCGAAACGACTGCAATAAAATACTGCATGCTCCGCATCTACGTCATTATTTGGACAATTTGGACACAAGGAAGAGTTATCGTGTCTAAAGAGGTACAGATATTTGCGTACCCCGTGACAGTTACTACGACATATGTGAGAACTCAACACACGTGCGGACTCCCACATCCACCGAATATGCTGGGTTGCATAATTCATATAAGCGTACATTGGGGTAATTACACCGGACGGTAGTTTAATATTTCAAATTTAAATTTTCACATGCCAACCTTCTGGTGCGTAATCTTAAAGTTTTAAATTACTACAATATACTTTTGCTGATTATTTAATTCTAAGTTATAAATAGAACCATAAATCAAAATTGTAACCAGATTTTAATTGAACCTAATAAAGAGATTATTCAGAAAGAATATTTTTTTTCGTAAATCTCCTTAAAAAGTCGTTATCAGGCGCCCAACGTGGGGCTCAAGTGCAGTAGTGATTAGTTAAAGTATTAGTAAAGAAAAAACGTACCACAGAAGATTCTAAAATTTAAAACAAGGTTCCACGAAGCAGCCAAAAAGGAGAAATACAGACCTTTCGACAAGAAACAAGTCACGCCGCAACTTAATTGAAGCAGCAGATAAAAACCTTGCAACCATACTCAACAACGAAGAATTCCAGCATCCCGAACCACAAGATGATGCCAAAAATTATCTTAATATTGTAGTTCAACTTTTTTTCCCTAAATTAAATTTCTTTTGATAAAAAAAAAAACAAATGTGAAGTAAACACGAAATATTGTATTATCAGAAAATATACCAATAACTGCAAGAAAAACAAAAACCTGTAGGTATAAATAAAAAACACAAGAAAGCCAAAAGCTGTAAAAGAAAAACTGTAATGGAAAAGTTGTGAAAAAAAGACTAATAAATTTTTATATTTTTCTATTTTCTATTTTAATGTAAATTTTGAAACAACTACGCATAGTGAATAAGTAGGTACACAGAATATTGTTACACACCCACACGCTAATAGTAGTAGACAAAAAATTAAAAATAAAGAGCAAAGAAAGAGATAATTCAATCTAAATAAGTAATTCAGAAGCAAATTTGAAAGCGATTCAAACCGCTACCACACAGCTTACAATGACCATATTGAAAAGATCAGAGAGTAAGAACGTGGATGATTTCGATGGAAGTAATGTCCACTACCGTTGATTCAAATAATACTTCATTCCAAGCTCCAAAAACAGAGCAAGAGCTGATGTAAATCAGCAGATTAGCTGATAGTGTGAAGAACTTGCATAGGTTTGACGGACCTTTACAATACGACTATTGGATTCGTAACGTAGAATCTATTCTAAATGACTATGAGATAGTCAGGCATAAACCAATTTATCGACCCATACTCCAAAGTGTAAGGCTTAAAATATGAGGTAGAGCTGACGTTGCCCTCATTTCTTCCAACATATTTCCTGATTTGCCATCAAAAAATGCCTCTCATTGGACTATGCAGATAAAAGAGATATAAGAACTCTGAAGCACCAGCTAAGTTCACTTATACAAGGAAGCTCAAGCATAGATGAGTAATAGACAGTGCGAATCACCAATTTCCCCTTATCATAAATAAAATCAAGGCTGGAGACTTCAGTGCTGAGACGATCAACGGACCAATTTAAAACTATCGAAATTGGGCTCTCGATGTCTTCATAAGAGAACTAAATGGGAAACAATCAAAAATACTCATCATCCAGAAGCCACAAACCTTACCCGAAGCTTACGCCTCATGCTTAAAGGTTCAGAATTTAAACTATAGAAGCATGGCCATATACAGTAGAAGTAACTTTAGCATGAAAGACCCCATGCTAGACATATCAAAACTATCCAAAACACCACCTATGCCGAAACCACTGCTACTGCCACAAAAAATTGCTGCATACAACAGCCAGCATAGTCCGCATCAACAAAATCAATATCGTCAAACTCAGTTTCGGCAAAATCAACATCATCAAAGTCGAAATCAATCCCCAGGACCACTAGGGAATTATCCTCACCCAGAGCGCCCAACCGCGCCAAAAGAAATTATTTGGTCCAATCAGCTATGATGAGCTCATAGATACCAACATATCTATGAACAACATACCAGTTGTCAAAATAACGACAACTGAGGCTATATATACGAAATCCTATCCGTATCCAGTAAATCTGAGGTCAGAATTGGAATCGCAAAGTCAAAAGATGTTGCAAGATGTACCATAATTATAAGGCCATCAAAAAGCCCGTAGAATTCTCCGCTATGGCTAGTACCCAAGAAGTTAGACGTCACTGGTGAGAAGAAATATAGAGTAGTAATAGACTTCAAGAGAATCAAGACAGTCACAATATCAGACACATACCCTATTCCTGATACACGATAACAAGTCTTGGAAAAGCAGAGTTTCTTACAACCCTTGACATTACTTCGAGCTTTCGAGCGTTCGCTAAAATGAATAGGAAGTATGAGTTCACCAGGCTCCCATTCGGACTTAAAAACGCACCGGCTATCTTCCAAAGCGCTATAGATGACTTTTTGAAACCTAAAATCGGCTTTATATGTTATGTCTACATCGACGAAATAATAATATTTGTGAAAAATGAAGAAGAACACTTTAAGAACGTCGAAACGGTGTTATCCACTTTGGAAGCGGAAAATTTCAGAGTAAATCAGGAGAAAACACAATTTTTTAAACGACCAAAGGTATAAGACCATATAGGAAGAAAGTGGAAGCCATCCGCAAACTAAAACCACCCGAAAGCCTCAAAGAACTAAAAGGATTTCTTGGACTCACTCCTACAACAGATGATTCATAAGCGATTTTATCAGGATTGCAATGCGATTGACGAATTTTACAAGAGAGGAGAGGGCCCAGGTAAAGGCCAATATGTCAAAATAAGTTAAAATCTAGTTGAGTGCTGAGGAAATAAAGGCCTTTGAAAAGTTTAAAGAACTCTTAACATCTTCCGAAATTCTTGCATTTCCTGACTTCGAGAAACCCTTTATATTTACAAAGGATGCTTAAAACACTGCGTTAGGGGCAGTACTCTCACAGGATGAACTCGGTAGAGACAGACCAATAACTTACATCTCTATATCGCTTAGTACAGCTGAAGAAAACTATGCCACTAACGGGGAGGAGATACTGGCAATTGTTTCGGCTCTAGACAACTTGCGGAACTATTTATATGGAGCAAAGCAAATACGAATTTTGACAGACCATCAGCCACTAACTTTTGCTTTGGTAAACCGAAATACAAACGCCAAGCTGAAGAGATGGCAGGCTAGAATAGAAGAATACAACTATGAATTATTCTACAAGCCAGGGAAAACAATCCTCGTAGCCGACGCCTTATCCAGACTCAAGTCAGAAGCCAATATTCTATCAACATCCAATTCACTGACCATGCACAGTGCTGAGGACGACAGCTCAGACCTAATATTACACTGCAAAGTTCCTTTTAATGTTTTTAGGAATCAGCTGGTTATCTCAGAAGGACGAAAACTGTTCGCATGGGAAAAATTACCTCCGCTTTCGGAAAATAACTAGGGAAACCTTGATCAAGACTTAAAGCAGAAAATAAAATCCGAAAGTGGTAAATGCTTCCTGAAATTCAAGCACATGGTCTCGGTGAGCTCTGGTTTCAACAAGACGGTGCTACGAGCCATACAGCGCATAAAACAATGGACTTGTTGAGAAATCATTTTGGTAAGCACTTAATTTCACGTTTTGCTACGTCTAGATCATGCAAAATCACACCTTTGGACTATTTTCTCTAGAGATTTGTAAAGTCTCAGGTCTTCAGGAATAAGCCAGCTACGATTGACGCTTGGGAAGCCAACATTACTCGTGTTATCCGTGAGATTTCAGTCGCTATGCTCGAACGAGTCGTGCAAAATTGGACTTTCCGAAAAGACCACCTCAGACGTAGGCGTGGACAATATTTACATGATGTCATTTTTAAAAAGTAGATGCCACGAATTGTTCTTTTAAGCGTAATAGAAATCTTAAGATCACCTTTAAATTTATGTGTTTTATTAATATATTTATTTATATAAAAGAACTAACAAATCTGATAGGAAACCAAATAGATAAGAGCAGTATTCTACGACCGCAATTGCTTCACCAGATTCAACAACTCGAACGATTGTTAGGAGGGCTAAATGCAGTAAACCGAAGGAAAGCGAGATCAATAAATTGGATTAAATCCGCGTGGAAGTGGATAGCAGGCACACCCGATGCAACAGATTGAGACGATATTGCTTTAGTCGCAATGTTAACTATGTACCGCTTTTATGGCGGTTTTCTTAACCCGAATTGGCAATTTGGTAAAGCTCTTTCTTTCCGCAGCTACTGACAATAGTTTTTCATAAATGACACGTTCCAGCATCTTACCCAGGGTATCTAGAACACATATTGGCCGAGATGAAGATGATTCACTTGCTGTCTTATTTTCCTTTGGCAGGAGTACCAAATATTGTTTTTTGCATGGGTCAGAAAAAATTCCTTTCTTAAGACATCTTTGAAATGTTGTTATAAACAATGTCCTTTCTGGACAGCTGCTTTACAGCCTTATTTGGAATTCCTTCGGGTCCAAGCGCCTTATTATCGTCTTTTTTTCTGCATGTTTTGATCAGTTCACCTGATTTCTGCTTCTCTGTTAGCTTCCTCAATATAAGATGTGGTCTTTGTGGAAAAAGGTGCTGTACAAAAGATGCTAGCAAAGTTGGGCATGTTATTTGTGGAGCCCTATAGCTCTTTTCTTTGGCCATTACTATCCTATATGCAGTAACCAAATTATTAAGATTAGCTTCGTTAAACAAGCGCCTGAAGCATGTCTCTTTACCTTCTTTTATCGCAGTTCTTAAGCGGAGTCTTGCGCGTCTAAAAAAGTTAAGGTTTTCTTGAAAATCTGGCCTCCTTCTAGATCGCTGCATTCTCCAACGAGCATATAGACACATTTCCGTGAATGCCTTAATTTCATAATTCCACCAGGGGGAAATGAATTCACATCACTGCGGCCATAGATGGGCCTATTGTGATATCATCCAATTAGAGCTCATCTATGATTCCGCAATTTATGAGGAAGGCTTCTAAGCCTTTAGATGTCCGCCGCTCCAAGCTAGAATTTATCTAGGTAACGTTTTGGGTAAACAATTTTTTTTTTTTTTTGTGGCAACTGCTTGTCATAAAGTATTTGGCTTCTCTGTTTCCTTCAGTTTCTCTCAAGAAATGAAGCTTATTTTCCTTTAGCTAAGTTTTAATACATCCTTTTATTGTGTAAATTGATAACCAACAGAATGGTCTTGTGTGAATCATGAATACTTTTCTGGCTAGTTCGTCTCCTTTTTCATTGCCTTCAGATGAACTTTATTTGTGGTGGGCAGTAGTTGTGGGAGTTGAAGGCAATCCCAGACCAGTTTTGATATTATTTCAAAGGCGTTAATTGCAAGTAGAGCTGCTCTGCTGTCGGAGAGAATAAAAATGTTTTGTTTGTTATATGTCTGTTTAGATTCTCTCGAATGCAAAGCTCTATTGCATGGATTTCAGTCTGAAATATGGAGCTGCTTGTATCCACACTGGCATGTATGTATGGCTTAGTGCGAAGACCGTATACTCCAGCTCCATCTCCGTCATTTCTTTTGGATCCACCTGTGTACCACACATGTAAGTCCTTGTCAAGTTTTGTTTTTTTCTGTTCCCAATTAAGACGGTCTGGAAATGGAACCTTAAAGTTGTATCTTGGTAGACTAGACAAATGTCTAGTGTATTCTAACTAGTTCGTTTTTATTAAATACATGAAGAATTGCAGCATGAACTAGTTTAGAATTGGATTCATCTTCAGTGATGAGGCATTTACCTTCTTATGAGTTCTAGATGAATTAATGGGATGTTTAGGATAATTTCAAGCTCAGCTGTTGGTGAGGTTTTTATTATATCAGTTACACAGACACAGACTAGTCTCTGTAATTTATTGAGTTTGGCCTGTGTTGATCTCTGCGTTGCTTTATACCACCAAATGACAGCTGTACCATATACGTGATGATAGGTCTCATTATTGACGTGCAAATCCATAGTGTCATTTTGTGATTATTTCAATGCAATTTTTAATCTAATTTTTTCCAGTTGGACTTTTGCTGGTCCTGGTCTTGTCAATAGCCCTAAAGGGAAGAGTGTTCCACGTAAGTTTTTTATCTAGTGTGATTCCTAGATATTTGACATCCGTTGAGAACTCAATTGTTCCACCGAAGAGAGTGGCATTTCTGAGTTTTCCTCGCCTTCTTCTCTTAGTGAATCTAACAATGGTGGATTAACTATGGGGTTAACTTTGGTGCCTCATGTAACTCTTATTAGGATATCAATTTCGTCTATGATACTTATTCTTGGACATAGAAGTCATCATTCCTGAGAATAATCAATAGTTCATTAACTGCTATGGGCAATAGTAGGGGTGAGAGTACTCTTTCCTGAGGGCTTCTTTTCGTAGCTATCACTCTGAGTTTATTGCCGCCTAATGAGGTTTTTATTGTTTTATCCTCTAGCATACATTTAATCCATTTACATGTGGTGTCATCCACTCCCTTGTTTTGAATGCTTCTATATATTTGGGATAATTCTGTGTTGTCAAATGCTGCTTCTATATCGAAGAAACCAGCTACCACTACCTCTATTTTCAATCCTTAGGGTAAGATTTTGTAGGGCGTATGTTTTTTATAGGCATATTGGTATTTGTGAGGAGGGTTCATTTGAAGTGCCTCGTCCTGATATATCTGTCAAGAATTTTTTCCATAATTTTGAGGAAAAAGGAAGTAAGGTTTATATGGCTTTAGTAGTTCAGACGGTCTGCGTCCTACCTTAGGTATATATTTGACAGCAACCCCCTTCAATTTTTTTTAGTAAGTATCCCCAAACGTTGCTAGATCTGAATAAGTTAATTATTACAGGTAGTACTTGCGAGACGCCTTTTTGTAGTTAAGCTGGAAAAATTTCATCCTCACAAGGGGCTTTGAAGGGTTGAAAAGTGTTGATTGCCCAAATTGCTTTGCTTTATGAAAAATTTCCTTTGTGCTTTTCCAATCCTCTCTGAGAGGTTTATTTATCTTTTTCTTGGGCTTCTGGAACTATCGTCGATTCTGGAAAATGTGTTTCGGCTAAGAGCTGAAGCGTCTGTTGCCCGTTTTCGGCGTATGTTTAATTGGGTTTTTTCATTGAACCAATAGGATTAGTGAGTTTCTAAGAGAGTATTTTATGAATGCGGACACTATCTCTGGTGCCATCGATTATATGACAGAAGTTTCTACACGATTCTCTCATGGCCCTTCGTTTTTCTTGGTTGTATATGGTGAGTGTTTTTCTGTATATTTCCCATTCACTATTTTCTTTAGCCCGGTTGGAGAGCTTTTTCCTCTCTGTTCTGTGTTTGGCTAAATTTTTGTTCCACCAGGGAGTAAGTCGTCTGTTTTTTTCTTTTTTTACGCAAGCTTGATGAAGGCAGTTATGATTGTAATATTGAGATTATCGCAAGTTAGCTCTAATGTTTGTGTTATATCTATCCAGGTTATCCATGAGTTATTGACAGTACATGTCTCAGTCTGTGGATATTCATTATCTGTATTTTTCAGATATAAAAGTACCTAGTTCAAGGTCAAAAAGGATGTGGCGATAGTCGGACATTGAGGCTTCGGATTAGACACGTCAATTATTTATAAATTTTAAAACATACCTTTTCGCGAATTCGGTAGATGACCCAGCCAATTTTTATTCGTCAGGCATTAAGTGGCTTCTGTGGTGAGAATTATTATCGCCGATTTGGTGCCACCAAACGCCTTTCGCAAAGACAGTACGTCTTCTGGCGATACACCTTCAAGTACAAATTGCGACTTAATTGCTGCGTTATGTCCTCCTTGGTGGTTACTTCATCGACATCTTTAAGTTCAACAACATAAGAGAGATCTCCTTTGGTCTCAATTGTAATGTCATCAGGTTTGGCTATATTAGGCTATACTTCTTTTTTGACTTTGCTTTTAACGACTTTTGTCCAGTTTTCTCCCAGTTGTATTTTCTTGGAAGTATGGTTGCCTTTAGGAACTTCTACCTTATTATGCTATTCTTTTGGCAGGTTCTTCCGAGTTTCCTTGGTCTCGCGGTTGCCTTTAAGGACTTCCGCATTATTTACCATTGTCAGATCCTTTTGGGTTAGCTTGACCTTATAGCTTTCGCCGGTTTGTTTTTTTTTTTTTTTTCTTTTTGAAACCTCCTTTTTTTCAATTAAGGAAAGGTTTGTGAAAAGTTGTTCTTTCGGATTACCCCCTTGGCTTTTTCGTCCCGCAGCAGGATCATTGTTATCTCATAGAGGACTATACTCTTAATACTCTCCCTCATGGGATGATGAATTGAGCGCCTTTTTGCATCCTCAAGCATTTAGACGAGCTCCTTAATCTGCTCGCCTAGCTTATGGAACGCTGATTTTTGGTGCTCCTCTTCACAAAATTGGACTCTTGTTGCTGCTGTCTCAAAATGTCCACCGGAGTTCCAGTTGAAGTAGATTTCGTTATTCTGGAGGATTTCTGGAAAGGGTTCTCCTGATTCTCTGTTATTCCGCAATTTTTTTTGCGCCTCCGTTGGTTTTTAAATTAGAATTTGTTTTGTTTGAATTCATGTCTTTAGGGTCCCTACTTAAAGCCGTTATTAATGTTCAGATGTGGTTTTGTTTGCAAGGTCATGTAACCAGCGCCAAGTGGGTGCTAAACATCTATATTATATCTTTACATACACCATCAACTTAACTTAACTTTATCGGAACGATGGCACTTGCAGCATTAGCCTGTAAATCACTCTGATTTACTAGGAATACTGAAAACTTCGGCCCACGGCTATCAAATATTAAATGGCTTTTTCTGATATACCTTAGTTAAGACCTTACCATTATACAGTAAATATGATCGTATGTCGCCACCCTTACAGAAAGGGGGGGGGGGGGGGTGTTTTAACGGACGGCAGTGACTCGTCGTAGATCACGTATAAATTATCGGGGACGTGGGGAATTTGTTAGGCTCATCTACTTCCCTACTACCACGGTGTCTCGAGTACATCAAGATTTCGCCATTTTTCTTACTGTATCTCACGTAGCCAGCCTAAGGGGGTAGCACTAATACAAAAGAAGGTGCTTAGTTGTCTTGTCATAAAGAGTTCATTGGGATCTTGAGACCATTTAAATCCAACTCTCTTTCTTTACTCTTCATTTAGTCACCTCATACGATAAGCAGGGATATACTTCGACACTGATCTAAGCCCGGTGCTACACGGGGTTGTATGGATGTGTATATGTATATATATATGTGTGTGTGTGACAATTTTTTGTCTCATGATGCTTTTGATTTGAATTCATATCAGATGATGCGTCCTCATGAAGAATTGCGGCCAATATAATTTGACCAAAATCCGCTGATAACTTTTGAAGTTATTAAAAAAATAAAAATACAAAAAAAAAAGTTATTCTTAGATCTTATAGGTCAAGCATTGATGGCTGATAGATTTGGTGAGACAAAATTAAGAAAATTGTTTGACAGAAAGGGCGTATCCGCACTACCATTGAAACGCATCAAAAATTAATTAATTATTCCTTCAAATGCGATTTAGCTATTGATGTTGTTGCGTAGCTTCCCATTTTTAAATCTAGGCTTTTTTCCTTGTCTTTACGTAAACCTTTCAGGCTCAATCTATTTTTTTGATGACGTTCTGATTAAATGGTTCTAAATTCTAATAGGATATAAAATATCAAAAACCATTTGAGAATACTATAAGTTCTCTTTATAAGGAAATTATTGGCATGACCTATTGGTCGCACTCATTTTGGCTAGTTTAACTAATTCATTTGATCCATATACAGTAAGTTGATATATCTTATACGACAGTACAAGCTACGAAATTAAAAATATACGTATATATATGTTAAAGATTAAGCAAAAAGAATAATAAAATACAAGCTTTTCAGAAATACTTTGAGTACAAAAAATAGTAGGTCGTATAGATAAAGTTCCATCCTGAATGATAATAATCCTTAAATAAAACAAAACTATTGTAGTTCAGGAATTTAGTTCTTTTTCGTGAGCCTCTGATTTTTAATTTTTCTGAAACTGTACCCAACCAAGAACTGTCGCTTAGAAGCAAAGCAGGAGCAGCGCGGATATATTACTTTCAGAGATCTCTTTGAGGATCCAAAGCTTAGTTTTTGGAAAAGGCTACTAGGTTGCCACTTCTGGATAATGTTAAAAAGCAAGATTTGAGTTCTATTATGCAATAGGTGGTCAAAAGTGATATTATAAATTTGTATAGAGAAGCTTAAAACACTGTCTTACCCACACAATCCGTATACATATATAACGCACAGTGTCGCTATATAATATATATTATAATAATATTAAGCTTTATATGGCTAAGGGCATCAGAATCACAATACACTTAACATCCGTATGTATATTAAGTAAAATGTATACCATATATGTAGGTAAAATGAGCGTTTTGGCAAAGATAACACGCCTTTTCGGAGGAATGTCGCGCTGCGAGACCATAATGTGCGAAGAACACTATGTATGTAATTTGCCCAAGATGGCATTAATGTGAGATTTAAGGACATGCCTAGGTTCTTAAAAGTTTCATTATAATGGGAAAAAAGGATGGATCTAAGTTTTTTCTGCTTATTACTAAGTGTTTGAATTTTTATGGGTTTAAGGACAGTCCATTAATGTATGACAAAACAGAAATATCTTCTAAGTTCTTGCTGATTTTATATATCCCGACGGACTCAGCAATTAAACATCGTCAGCTAACATTTTGATGTTACAAGGAAGAGTACGTGTATCGCATGGCAGGATTATAGACAATATTGCCTTTATTAAAACGGGATCAGTGCCATCTGCTTCAGTTGCATTTTACATAATAGAAAGTAAACCTTCAACTACGTCATGCCTTCGAAGAGTTACAATAGGAGATTCACTGGAATATTCGCCTATATTTACAATATTGTTCTATGGGCTTGGAAAAAATCGGAAATGGAATTGAAGTGAAGGTTTTGTTAAATGCATCAGTATCAATATTATCGTTGCAGTTTTGGCGTTTTTTATGAATTACTTAACGCAGAACAATTCCATAGCTGAAAAATGAGAAGTAAATTTGACTTCACACATTGCATTACCAGCCAACGTAAGTCCTCGTCAAACTGAGAAACTGAAACCCTTACACGCACTTCATACTCCATATGATGAGAGGAATGTGTAGAGTAGGATAAGATAATTATAAGAAATAGTCTCAATTTTGATTTAACAGACTAAACTTATATCCAAATTTAAGTACGCGTTCTTATTAAACGAACGGTTGGTTGTTAGCCGCCGATTTCGGCCCGTGGATAGTTTTTTAGACGTCGAGGTGCAAACATCTTCAATTCAATCCACAGTTTTCTCAGATTCTTCCAAAGTTAATGTCCTCTCACATTAAGCGCTGTGTTATATATAAATATATATATACCATATATATATATGTTCGTGTTTATTTTATTGGTTACGCAAAGGGCGACACATTTCATGGTGACAATCTAGTCAGAAGCGTTTCCATTTTTTGTAAGCCGAATCGCATTGCAGTAAACGCTGGCCAATTTCACAGGTGAACCAAAGAAACGAAATATGTGTAATGTTAAGATTTAAAAACTCAGATTGATCTATGAGATAAGTTAAGTATAAAATTTGTTCCCAATCAACACAATTTTGTTTAATGGTGCAGTTATAAATGTTCTTAAAATCAGAACGAAGCTGGAACCTTAACATAAAATTTATAAATTAGGTATATAACATAAGATCATGATGAAAAAAAGGCAGGCGCTCGAAGTTGGTCATAAAAAAGCAAACTGTTAGTATTACCAGGACAAAATTCGTCTAACAGCGTGCTTGAACGCCTCAAGAAAGAGTGGGTCATGTTTTATTTATAGGAAACAAGCTAAAAATTCTAAAACCCTGAATAACATTGCACTTATTTAAAAGATTATTATCAATGTCACCACTTAGCATAACATTTAGAGAAGCACAAAGAGAGAAGACCTAATCATTTTACAAACGGGCAGATAAAGTAAAAGCAGGGCAAATTGAAAAAGACATATAAGATTCATAATTAAAAATAAGATAGAACAGTTGAACACTGATAAATCAAATGGAAAATATATTTACTAAAAACATATTTCCAGCGCATATAAACCAAAGAATCGCACACGACTTGCTTTTAAAATCGGGCATATCGCTAAAAAAATGGACGATACGGCATGTAGTATAGGGTTTTCTAATAACGACTTGACAAATTTTTTTTTTAAATAAAAGGCAAACCATTTGAGATATTTCAAAAACTTTATTATTGGCTTGTGGTACAATGAAAACATTTACGAATGGAACTCGACTTCGTTCAGTCGATTCGTTGGACCCAATTTTAAACGACTCGGCCACACATTTCGGCCGAAACGGCCGCTATTTCACGTTCAGTGTTCACTCTTAGCTCTTCCAACGTCGTCGGCGTGTTGGCATAAACCAATGACTTAATGTAGCCCCACAGAAAATAGTCAAGTGGCGTTAAATCGCACAAGCGGGGCGGCCAATCTACTGGCCCATGTCTTGGGATAACACGCTCACCATACTTACTCTTCAATAAATCGATTGTAGCGTGTGCTATGTGGCTTGTGGCACCATCCTGTTGAAACCACGTTTCGTCCAAGTTCATATCCTCCAATAATAATCGGTGATCATGGCGCGATAACGCTGACCATTCACAGTAACGTGACGATCGTTATCGTCGACGAAAAAATATGGCCCAATAACGCCGCCGGCACGCAAACCGCACCAAACAGTTATTTTTTGTGGATTAAGTGGTGATTCATGAAGCACATGTGGGTTTTCACCCGACCAATAACGCATATTTTGCTTATTGACGAACCCATTGAGCCAAAAATGAGCTTCGTCAATGAAGATGACTTTGTGACTCTGTAGAAAAATTTTATATGAAAAATGTTGAGCTAAGAGCTCAGAGCTCTTCCAACGTCATCGGCGTGTTGGCATAAGCCAATGATTTAACGTAACTCCACAGAAAATAGTCAAGCGGCGTTAAATCGCACGAACGAGGCGGCCAATCGACTGGCCCGTCGATGTCTTGAGATAACATGCTCACCATACTTACTCTTCAATAAATCGATTGTAGCGTGTGCTGTGTGGCTTGTGGCACCATCCTGTTGAAACCACATGTCGTCCAAGTTCATATCTTCCAATTCGGGCCAAAAATAATCCGTGAGCAGGCGCGATAACGTTGACCATTCACAGTAACGTGACCATTTTTATTGTCGATGAAAAAATATGGACCAATAACGCCGCCGGCATGCGAACCGCATAAAACAGTAATTTTTTGTGGATGAAGTGGTGATTCACGAAGCACATGTGGGTTTTCATCAGAACAATAACGCATATTTTGCTTATTGACGAACCCATGGAGCCAAAAATGAGCTTCGTCACTGAAGATGGTTTTGCGATGAAATTCATCATCTTGGCGCATCTTCTCCAGAACCCAATCGGAGAACGTATGTCGCTTCAAATGGTCCATCGGCTTCAATTCTTAAGTCGTTTGAACGGGAGCGATATTTTCTACACTTCGACCAGCCCGTTGTCTCAATGATACGGCAACATCACACAACGAATATGTAGACTCAAATTTATGCACTAAACTTGTTATTGCCTGGCTACTAGGGCGAGAATTACGACCGAAAATTGGAGTTAACGATCTTAAAGTTGCAGTCGCCGACTCCGAATATCTATAGAAAATTTTTATAATTTTCAGACCTTGCTCGTTAGTGTTCTTTACCACGATGAAAATGTTGAGTTTACTGAATAAATTGACAGTAACAGTTTGATGATAAGTGAAAGAGTGCGTTCACAAATTAAATTCAAAGTTGTCAAGTCGCTATTGGAAAACCCTATATAAGCCTAACCACTCTCATTTCGCCGAGTTTCAGATGAACCTTTGTCATAGAGGCGTGGTCCCATATTTTCTAAAAGAATGTTGAATTTGTTTCTAAGAGATGATTGGTTTCCATTGATTTTTATGGGTAAGCTGTCACCCAATTCTGAACCTAGTTGTTCCGACTTTTGGACAATGCTTTACTTTCTCGAAAAAATATTCAATGATCTCCTTTTTGTAACCAAAAGTATAAACCTGGCACTTACAATGCAAGCAATCAAATTCTGGTTAAATTAAAACGGTTAAATTTAAAACTTCAATTCTTGAACTCAATAGAAGGCAAAATCTGTGAATATGGCCATTATAATGATAATAAATGAGATGGCATTTAGCTTAATCTTTTAAGACACCTATGGATTTCGCGTAAAGTCTACCCGGTACCTCAATTCTTTAACGACGTTAAGAAATTCAAATATTTTTACAATCGTTAAAATATATGTTTCTAGTTAGCTGCAAAACCAAAACCTTCTCTATGTTTATCATGCAAGTGACTTCTTAAGCGCATAGTCACCAGCGTCCCAGCCTAAAAAGCTTTCAGCTTCAATCCAGAGAGACAACGCAGTAGGGGACGACTACATCTAAGTAAGCAAGTGAGATTTATAATTGCATATTCTAAAAATAGTAACTCTGTGTAAAAATGTATGACAAGGTCCTTGGATAATAAAAGTGATGACACTTCTCAAGTGTTTTACCGTCTAAACACCATTATAAAAACTAGCGTAATTTAAACCTCTTCATAACTAAAACATCGATTTTCTTTTAACAGATTCAAAATAAAATATAGTGATACAATACTTTATAATATAAATAGACAACAAAAGTCAGAGATTGCACAGTTAAATAAAATAGACTACAAAACTCATATAAATAACCAGGCGGCTTGAAAGGTTTTGGAAAAGCTGAGAACAAAACAGTGTAGAAGGTTGCCTTTCTGCAA
Source organism: Volucella inanis (assembly GCA_907269105.1). Taxonomy (NCBI): domain Eukaryota; kingdom Metazoa; phylum Arthropoda; class Insecta; order Diptera; family Syrphidae; genus Volucella; species Volucella inanis. The sequence goes on along the minus strand of OU026154.1, from coordinate 70,718,621 downwards.
GCAATAAAGAGTTGAATGCATACTTGAAGTGAATTGGAAAAAAATTATGCGACTTTAGCCAAAAGGTTCAAGTAATGGTCTATGCTGAATATATTTCTTTTTATGTTCAGTAACTTTTTTCAGTCTTCTTTTGATTAAAAATAATTATGGGAGATTGTAAGATTTGTAATTAATCTTTCTAACCGTGATTATATGCTTTAAAATAAAAAAAACCGTTAGCTTGATGTTTCAGTGGTAAATCTCGTTTTATAAAGCATGCAGTTCTTGTTCTATATTAAGAAAAAATAATTCAATTTTGTTAAGAAGTTAAGGTCAGGTCTGGAATATTTCTAATTTGTGTGTGTGTTCTTTTTTTAGTAACAAAAGAAGTCATAGGCGAATTTCATTCAATATCTAATGACCGCCATTCGGCATAAAGACGCATCAGCCGACAAAATTCAAATCGATATTCGTTCGCAAGTCATCATACGCCATACTGACATGCATATTCACATACACGTATCCATTCGCATAGATATTTTTAAACTGTAAAACACTTTAAAACTGAAAAACTGTCTGCAAACATTGTAAATACCTTAAAACGTAAAGATAGCAGCAAATTTTCTTACTCTCTCTGTGTATGTGGCCGCTGGCCAACTCTTTTTCATAGCACTATAAGTTTATTGGTGCAACAGTCCGGGACGGACCAGGTTCTCATATATACTATAGAGAGTAAGAAATTATTCATATATATAGTAGAAGATTTGTTTGTAATTATCTGGTAATTTCATAAGGGTAAATGGTCTTTTCTGTTTTTCAGTCTTGGTAAAGTTTTGAGCCCAGACCCTCGCACACAAGAATTGACGAAGGGACCTCATTTAAAAAAAAGGAGATTAATTCAATATATTATACATTATTTATATTGCGTTGCACAAATTTTGAAATAATATTAAAAATACGTAAGCGTTACCTTCGCCATTTTTTGTCCTTTTGCAATTCAAACGAGCTGTTACAAATGCATAGCTTATATAATTTCGAACTTATTTTATTATTTATTCTCTTCACATCGCCATATTCAAATGTTGTTAACAAATTAATTTTCCAAAAGGATTTCCAGACATAAGGTTTCTATGAATTATGTGATTGCCACTTAATTTTTGTTAGATTTCTCTATGAAGGAATAGTCTTCTTTTTTTAATATCGTGTTGAAATAGTTTTACAAAATCAATGATATTGAAAATATCTTTTTGGAAGAAATGAGAGCTTTTTCAATTTTTACATCAACCATTTTTTATTTTTAAATTTCTGCATAGATAAAAAGTCAACGCTGTGTTATAGTTATCCTTAAAAGAAACTTTATGAAGATAACAGATAAAGCGCATCCTTTATTATATTCGCTATTAGTTTTCACCTCAATAGTTGATAATTGATTTTTTTATTTACAATACGTCAGGACATTTTTTGTCATTGTTGTCTACAAATATAGTAAACAAATAGTATAAATCATTTAATTTCATTTACTTTACCTTTTTCGAAAAAGCTTTGAACTAGAAATGTGGGTATTATACACTTAAAATGACTGAACACGTGTTAAGTTTTAATAAAAATGGGACATAGAGAAAATGGAAGATTTCTTTGCTCGCTTCATGTGTAGCATACAACATTTAATGGGGAAACTAAATTATTAGTGTAATTGGACTTGTTGTTTTATTATAAGCATCCACTCATACTCATATTACGTGAGTCTAAGGCTGAACAGAAGAATGTCCTTCGAGCGCGGTTGGAAGTGAACCCCGAACCGTCCGATTTCTAAGCCAATACTCTACCACTTCAGTCATGGCCACGGCTTTATGGATTTTCTTCCAGTAATTGAGGGATGATGGAATACAAGTGCATTTTTTTTTAATTTTGTTTTGTTGTTACTTTGGTTTGAATGTTATTTGTAAGTTTATATTTTACAGCCGTCGAGAGCGCTCTAGAGTCTAGAACAAATTAGTATAGAGCATTTTACGTCGCAAGAACTAAATGAAGTTTTGAAACATTTTATTTAAATGATAAAGTGAAAACAAGTCAACTACATATTTAACTTGTTATGAATAATTTTGAAAAGTTACTTATACTGAAAGATAAGGCAAGTTCCGAGCGGCAACACAGTAAACAAATTCGAGATAAAATTTATATAGTGAAGTAAAATTTTTGTAAGGACTTGTCATCGGCTCTGAGCTCAATGCGTGTTCCGTAAATTGAAAAATTATCTAAACAGAGTGTTTTGGTCACTCCACTATGTTGTTGCAACTTTAGATGCTTCACAATAAATTGCTATGAAGCGAAAATGACAACAAACAAAATCGGTCTGCCATATAAAATTCACACTGCATTCATTTAATGTATTTTATATACATATATTAATAGTTAGGCTTTTGGGTTTGTATATGTTATAGATATAAAGGATGATTCATCGTAGGATTTGGTTTATAACGTAAAATAAAATACATCAATTTGAAAGTGAACTTAACATCTTTATTATCGGTTAGAAGAAAAATTAATGGTATTTACTTTTTAAAAATGATATCATGTAAATATTGGCCACGAGTCTGTCTGCGGTCGTCCATTCGGAAGGTCCAATTTTGGGCGAACAATCGAGCATAGCCATTGGTATCTCGTGGATAACACGAGTAATGTTGGCTTCCACGGGGTGGCCGTGGTGTAGTTGTATATGCATAGACTCCTTAAGCAGAGGGTCGTGGGTTCGATTTCCGTGGCAGGCAATTCTGTGAAAAAGTCTTTTCATAGAATTTGTATGTAGTTATATGAAAATCCCGTCGGCGTCAACTCTGACATGAAGGCATAACACTGATGTTGGAGTGGTTGCTGGCTGGGCTTAATGTAAAGAACTAACAACTAGCACGTACTTAAGACCCACTGGTTGAGTATGTACTAGCTCGTCCGGTCCAGTTTGACAACCACCTCTGGGGAAAATATCAAAACCTAATACACCTGAGTTTCAAACTACTACACTACCCGCCCGTGCCCTGGAGAAAAAGCCAGTAAAAGTGTATTCATATCCCATTGGTGCGCGTGCGGTATTATAAAAAAAAGCGTCAATAGTAGCTGGCTTATTCCAGAAGGCCTGAGACTTTACATATCTGTAGAGAAAAAAGTCCAAAAGTGTTATATCGCATGATCTAGGCGGCCAATTTACTGTAGCAAAACGTGAAATTAAGTGCTCACCAAAATGATTTCTTAACATGTACATTTCTTGACGCGCTCTATGGCTCGTAGCACTGTCTTGTTGAAACCAGAGCTCACCGAGACCATGTGCTGAATTTCAGCACTTGTACTCTTTGGGTTGCTCATCAGCCCAAATACTTCAATTTTGTTTATTAACGTATCTATTGAGTCAGAAATGGGCCTCACCTCTTAACAAAATTTCACGATAAGACACCGGATACGTCAAGCCAAGCTGCTAAAAACGACGACGAATCGATTCGTCACGGTCTCTCAGCTTCAGCTGCTGTAGTCTCTTCACTACGTGCTGGATGTTGTCTAACCGGTTAAGTATCATCCACTAATGTAAACTGGGACTCAAATTTGCGAAAGGTATTGGCAATAGTGGTTTCAGTAGGTCGATTATATGTTTCTCCAATCGAAAGAAAAACATTTCTCACAGAACGCTGATTTTCGTAATACAGCTAAATAAACAGCTTGGAGAAGCTGTTGTGGTGGGAGCCTTTTCACGGTGACTTGCCATACAATACTGAATAAAAATGACAGAGCAGTTTGATAGGAGTCATGCGTGATATGTCAAAAAAGCCTATTGAAAATCAAACCTCGCGATGAATTACCCCTTATTTTACTTGGCTGGCTGAAGGGAAATATCCATTTATAAATTTACTCTAGCGATAATCACTAAAAACTCCAAATCCTCTTAGATTTGTACCGAAGATTATTCTTATTTGCAACTGCTTCATCATACGCCGTTGCTGCTTTCAGCTTTTCATTAACAGGTCATGGAAGGACCACCATACATCGAGGACAAGATTCAACTTATTTTCTGACGGGAGTGGAAATCAGTCAATCCTTTTACGAATTTCAAAAGAAATAAAGGCAGAATGATAAGTTGTAAGTCATTGAAATGAATAAAGGAGCTTCTCACTGTATTAAAATTACATTAAAAACTGTACATAACCTGGTTTAAGTACTAAGTTAGGATGACTTCTTGTATTTCAAAGGTATGTCAAAAGAAGGAAAGTTTCAACCCATTTCTGAAACCTTATAAACCAATAAAGTTTTCGTTTGATAACAATATTGTTAGTTTTGCCAGTTATAGTATTCCCAATTTCGTTTTTTGCTAAGGCCTGCATCACGTCTTAGTGATGGCATGCCGTTTCTAAGAGAGGGCACCACTTGAATTACATCCATACAATTTTCAGTGACAATGTATGAAACTGGGCTCCATTACTTTACACCAGAGTCAAGCCGGCAGTCAGCTGAGTGGTGAGCAGGCGACGAACCTCGTCCAAAACGACCAAAAACTCAACAGCCGGCTGGCAAGGTTATGGCATCCGTATTTTGGAATACACATGGAATAATTTTCATCAACTATCTTCAAAAGGGGCAGACTATCAACATCGACTATTACATTGGTTGTTGGAGTGTTTGAAGGACGAAATCGCAGAAAAACGGTCGCATTTGAAGAAAAAGAAAGTGCTGTTTCATCAAGACAATGCACCGTGTCACAAGTCGATGAAAACGATAGCAAAATTAAATGAATTCGGCTACGAATTGCTTCCCCACCCACCGTATTCTCCAGATTTGGTCCCCAGCGACTATTTCCTGTTCGCAGTCCTCAAAAAAATGCTCGCCGGAAAGAGATTTAAGACCGATGAAGAAGTAATCGCCGAAACAGAGGCCTATTTTGAGTCTAAACCGATATCGTACTACAAAACATATAGAAAAATTGAAAAATCGTTTCAATCAGTGTATCGCCCTCGAAGGCAACTATATTTATAAATAAAGTTGAATTTTGCAAAAATTTTGTGTTTTACTATAAAACTTTTCAGCCACATACTATATTGTGCTGCGGTTCATACTGTTTTTTTTATTTGTTATGTTGCCAGCTAAATTAATTAATAATTAATTCGATTACTCAATTTGCAACAAACAGACTGTTAAGAATGAGGGGGGAATATGCTATAGTCGGATAAAAAGTTGACCAGGAATAGCCCCTCCAGTCTCGAATCATATTTCTTATTATAAGGGAGACCATAGTGATATATATTAAATGACCTTTTACTATTGTGCTATTTACACCCTGTTTAGCAATGAGTCTCCCCAATCTATCTCTAGAGCATTTCTAGAGCATCTGGGAATTAATTTTTTGTCTTAAGTTCTAGTTTTGTTGTGAATACTCGTATGTCCTTGTTGCTGATATTAAAAAGAAGGAAGGTGATTGTTTCCAAAAATACTAACACTCGGTTTATCTTTATATCTCACAAAAATGGTAATTTCAAATGCGTGAACCTAGTTCTCCATTATTCATGATTCTTAAATTGAAACCATGTCAACTGATTTAGAGAGGCGCTTAAATAAGCTGACAGAAGAAGCTTAAGAGTGAAAGAGGCTTCTTTGTATTACCTGTATCATTGTTTTGCTGAGAGCCCCACTTGAAGAATTTCTCAATGTTTTTCAAACCAGGTTTAGTGTCTGGAGCTGCCAGCTCTTGGAGGTTAGTTGAGAGCAGTCACAAGAGCAGGGTTTTAAATATTTCTCCCGCCCAGAAATCCCTTTCGAAAAGGTAAATTAATTTGGAAGAAGCCATGCACCTTAATACCCAATTATCCTCAAGGGTTATTGAGCTGACTTGTTCCGATCTTGAAAATAAGATAATATTAATTTAAGAACTGAAAATAAGCTTAAAGAAGAATGAAAGTTCACTTATAGTTACGAGCGAAGCCGAATAAATCTGCTTTTTTCAATAAAAATAAAAATAATCATTTTAAATCAACTGACCATAATAATTTTTGCCCCTATTTTATTTAATTTAAACTTTAAAAATTAGGTACAAATGAATAACTATTACAGACTACACACAAGAACTTATTTTGCATCATCTTATATTAATTATTGCGTTTTTATTCATCTATAAAGCAAAATAAAAAGTTCTCTCCTTTATGTTGTATTAAGAGTAGTTAAAATTTGTTTTCTTGAACATAAAAATAATGGGAATATAATTAAATAATGTTAAAAAACAATAATCTTTTTCTTTTAACCTTACAGTTTGCAATAGAACATATTACGGAGACGTGGGGAGGACATATTCGATAAAAGTACCAACACCACAATGGAATAAGCTGCCTTTTCTGTGCCACTTGACATTCACAGCATCCGGACATGATCAAGGAGACATTGTTCAGGTAATAAGCTGTACATTGTTTAAGGGACGCTTCACTTAACGTCTCACCACAATAATAGCTCCACCGCACGACTGAGAGTTCTTTGCCACACAACCCTTAAAATATTTGGATTTATGAAAGATAGAACAGAATTTTTATTGTCTTTAGCGACTCAACAGTATAAACCATTCAATTCAAGTACATTACACCGTGACCAAGGTAAAATCACGCCCAAGGGCTTTACATTAACAAAGTTGCACATTGTTAGCAAAGCGCTTCTCATCGCATCTTTCTAGGCCTTGAACAATATACATCCAGATATATGTACTCGGAACTTACATGTATATCCTTGCCCAATAATGTAGATTTTCCTTTCAATGTATGTAGCTGAAGATCTGTATGTACAATTTTCAGGTCTTAAGCGACCTGTGTTGTACATACAACACAACATCAACCATATCTACTTAGCTCCCTTTCATTTGCCAGTCGCATTCACTTGTACACAGGTTTGCAAATGCTGGGCTTTCTTCTAGGTGAAAATTTTCTGAGGAGGGCGTTGATATTGCCACTTGTAGAAGCACTTATATCAGTCTGGTAACCACCTGAAATAAATGAATCCTTCATGACTGCATCTACGTAAACCACACCACAACCCGGTCGTTTTTGTTGTCTGTTAACCTCTGTATAACGCTTTCAATGAAATTGCCGTGAGCATGTACTACGAACCTAGGAATATGGCATTAAAATGGGGTCGTGTGTCGTCCACACGTAGTATATTCGACATCAAGAAGTATCACAATGTTTCGGCCGAAAGCAAAATCATGCCGCAGCACATTACTACGATTCCCAGCGGACAAGTACTAAAATCGCATAGAATCGCATATTCAAAACGAGATGAACAAAAAAAAGAGGTTCCGTGTCAGTTTTCTTGGCTCTTTCGTCACCATGTCACGTAGACCCTCTTGACATGTTATGCTCGGCTACCTCGGGAACAGCTTACCGCCCATGCAGGATAGACGGCATCTAAATTTAGGGGATAACGAGTGATGTTTAATGGGGAGCACTAGATATGAGACTGATGAAGAAAAAACAAAATTATGGTAGGTACGCCAGGCAAAAACACATACATACATATAAAAATACACATTTGCGTAAGGGGTATGCATGAAAAAGGCGATTGTAACATTATAGCACAATGGCTCAGCGGAACAAGATACTCGTATCTATGTAAAATAGATGTATCTATCTAGAAAATTCTCAAAAAGCTTCATAGTACATAAATGGTTCTACACTAAACATGCACGACTTCTTTCTTCGTTGACGGTTCAGGAATTATTTCCTTGCAACGTAGGATACAAGAATACTAAAAACTCAAATAATAACATGCATATATATGGACATCAATACGTATTCTGATATATGTACGTGTACGTCTGCTATGAGATACAATATACAGAAGAAAACACGTGCAACATATAACATATATATGTATAGATTTTTGAGAGATTTTATGTTAAGCATCAACTTTCTATGATTTATTATTGAAAAATTTTTGGGAACGAAATTCTGGAATGTCAATATAGATGTAAAAGAAAAAAAATTTGATTTGATAGAAAGTGGATAGAAAGGAGACATTAATGTCATTCCTGATTTATTGTACGTTAAAATGTAAGTGTGTATGTTAAAAATGATAAATAATAATACGCCTTGAAGTCGTTATAAAGGTGATGAAAAGATGTCTCAGTTTTGACAATGCGAACTGATTTTGAAAGGTACGAGTATTCATCGTATATTATATTATTTTCGAGGAGACGTCGTTTGAAATTATTTTTATAATATTTCACGTGTATTTACCGATTATACAATATTCAGAAAATAAGAGAAAAGGTTTTACAATTTAAATATATCTACTATTTATAAATACATTTACTTTAAAGATAATGTTTTTGAATTTTCGATTTCTATTTTTTGAAATTCATCTTAAGAACGAGTATATGGTAGACCTGAACTTAAAGCATACTACCAGTTCATTTCAGAACTTTTTAATGTCGAATTTAATAAATTGTAGACATTAGGCTAATTTTAAAATTATTTAAAATTATACTCATTATATTTTCTATATGAGTTCCTAATAACATTATAGTTGAAGGCACAGGCTTAGAATCAAAAGAGCTGTACCCAGCTGAATCTATTTTCATAATTTTTTTAATTCTTTCGCGTCTCACAAATAATCGGTTTTATTTTCGACAAAAATAAGTGGTAAACCTCACAACATCTATACCGTTATTTCTTTCTTGTGTCGTCACGTTTTCTGTTTTAACTTCTTTCCTTACTGTGAACGTATTTATTTTTAAAGTCATCATAATAACGATTATAATCCAAAGTTCACTTCATCAGGCTATGAGCTGTGAAGTCTGCATTGTGATCAATTTGTAATACGAGTTGATAATTTATATTTTGAGTAATTAAAATATGAGTACTCCGGTTTTACAAATCAACAAATTAGATAAGAATAACTAGGACAGCTGGCTGATCCAAATGCGGAGTGTTTTATTGCTTGCTGGTACGTGGAAAATTGTATATGGAACAGTAAAAAAAAGAAATCGGACGATGAGAAGGCTCTTCTGTCCATTTTTCTAAGTGTGAAGTCAACACAGTTGGGATTTATAATTTCACACGATGCTTGAAGAAATTGGAGGAGATCTACAAGCCAAAGGGTCTATTACGAAAAGTTTTCCTATATAAGAAACTAATAAATCTAAAAATGCCAGAGAATAGAAATATGGTCGAACATTTAAATGAATTGTCCGAACTTTATGGGAAGTTAAAAGAGACTGGCATCTACATTCAGGAGGAGCTATTAGCGATAATGTTAATGTCAATTTTGCCCAAACAGTTTCACAATTTCGTCATAGCCATAACAACATGCGACGATCTCCCAAAGTTGGAAACTTTTCATCAGAAACTCTTAGAACAGAAGCAAAAACTACCAGCAGAGAAGAGAAAACAAGCAACAGAAATGAAAAGAGAAATAATTTCAAGGGCAAGCGTTTTGTGTGTGGCATAAAGGATCATTTCACTAGTAAATGTGTAAGAAAAAACAAAAACAGAAGAACACGATGACGATGCTAGCAGCGACAGTCGTAAAAAAATGGTACTTCGATAGCCGAGCAACGGCACATATGTACAATGACCGCAGTATGTTTGTTAATTATCAACATCACAACGAGATCATTTTATTGCCTGTAAAACGAGCTTTATTTCTGTGAACGAAGTTTTCGACAGAGGCTTAACCGTCAATTACGACAAAGATAGAGCATCAATCGTACGACCAGACGGTAATGTTGTTTTGCATGCCTTGAGAAGAAATTATTCTGTTTGAATTTCAGAATAAAATGAAACACGAATAGTTTTCTTGAGCAATAACAACAATAGTATTGCTTGGCACAACCGCTTTGGCCACTTGAATTATAAAAGTCTGCACGATTTGTCGAACAAGGGCATGGTAAATGGCATGAACCTCAGTGGTTGCAGCAAACCAACTTGTAGAACATGTACGAGTGTGCTCTGTAAAATTAACGTCATATCATCCCCCAAGAATCACAGACGAGATCAAATGACTTCCTGGAACTTGTCCATAGTGATACGTGTGGTCCGTTTTTAAATACTTCAGTTGGAAGTTTAAAATATTTTCTGACGTTTATTGACAACAAGTTGAGGTGAATTTTTGTGTACTTCCTTAAGTCGAAAAAAGAAAATAGTTTGAAAAATTCAAATCGTTTAAAGTTCAGTTTAAACGTCAGACAGGTCGCAAAAAAAAGACTATTAGGACCGACAACGGAGGGAAGTTTGTTAATGCAGAATTCAATACATGTTTGAACGAAGAGCGAATCAGCCGAAAACTGACTGTGCCACACACACCACAACGAAACGGCGTGGCAAAGTACGCAATAGAACTCTGGTTGAGAGGGCAAGATCAATGATATTGCATGCTAACGTTAGTCAAAGCCTATGGGCAGAGGCAATAAACACGCCGGTTTATATTAGAAAAAGATGCCCCACAAGACAACTGCGGAATATGACTACATTTCCATATAAGGTTTGGTGCGGTCAAAAGCCCAGCGTTCAACACTTCAGAACTTTTGGTTCTTGTGCAGTCGCACTAAACAAAGTAAATCCAAGTTTGATGCGAAAGGCAGCCAACTTACCATGGTGGAATATTTGACGACGGCTAAGGCATATCGCCTGAACAACCCGAAGAAAAACAAAGTGCTTGAACATCGTAATGTTCTTTTCGATGAAAGTTAATTTGTTCATCATAATGACGTCACATACGATGAACAAGCATGTTCGGTCGACGAATATTTTGTTATGAATGTCGAAGTTCAGGCAACGGTTAATGATATTGACAACGGCAACAAAGCATCTGATATTAATAATGACGATAACAACGAAAGTATTCAACAGGATAAAATTCATAATGAAGACGACAACAAAAGTAAATACCATGATCAAAGCTTTGATACCACAGAAGAAGACGATAATGGCAAAGAATATTCGGAGAAAAAAGTGCGTAAAATCGGATCGGGTATACCTGCACTTATTCGTATTGGAAAACCTGACAGACCAAAGAAACACTACAACGAGTTATGTTGTGCCATTGACGAGAATATACCACAGACAGTCGAACAAGCAATTTCTAGTAAAAATGGTGAAAAATGGATTCATTCCATGAAAGACGAACATCATGCCCTTAGAAAAAACAAAACGTGCTCATAGAGCAATTCCGTATAAATGGGTATGGGGATTGATTTTCATTAGAAATTTTCGCCGGTAGTACGATATTCGACGTTAAGAATCCTACTGGCATTGAGGGTTAAGAAGAAAATGTTCTTACATCAGCTTGTTGTCAATACGGCATATCTAAGCCACAATCTGCAATTGGAGATATACTCGTATACGCAACAGCCCAAATATTTTAAGGATAAAAGATTGCCAAATAAGGTTCTTGGTCTCCATAAGACCATTTATGGAAAGAAACAGAATGAAAAGCAATGGAATGTGAAATGGATTATGAATTACGAGTATGTTGCATGCTACAATGAACCTTTTTATTATATAGTGCTGATATATGTTAACGTATATGACATCATTGTGGGTTACAGTCATAAATCTGTTGTTTTGAAAATAAAGGCCAGAATTTCAGAACATTTCGAGGTGAACGACAAAGCTGAGCTGCGACACTTCTTAGAGACCGAAACTGAGCGTAATGGTGAAACAGGTTCGATAAAATTAAGTCAAAGACAATACATCCATGATATGTTGAAAACATATGGCATGACGACGAGTAAACCAGTGGCTGTTCCATTAGAAGCAGGATATCAGGTTAGTTGCACAAAATATTTCGACAAAACTGATAAACAAGAATACCAGTCATTGAACGGAGCTTTGATGGATCTTGCTATTTCCACACGTCCCGATATCCAAAATTTCTTAGAGAAATGCAGACCCCCAAAGAGCACATTTGAGAAAATTAAAACATATACAACGTTATTTTTCTGTGATTATTAATTTGAAGTTTATTTATGAAACGAATGGTAATCATTTTGAAGGTTTCGTAGATGCTGGGGCTTTAACACTGGAGATAGAAAATCATACACAAGCTTCGTACTTTTCTACGGTGTGTGTCCAATTACATGGCAATCCAGGAAACAGTATTCGGTGGCACTCTAGTAAGGAAGGAAGTTATTCTTCATATCGACAATCAAAGCGCCCAAAAACTTGCTGAGTATCCAATATACAATAAATGAAGTAAACATATATGTATGTATGTAGATATTCGATTTCGTCACATACGAGATTTGGTACGAAATGGAGAGATTAAATTGAAATACTATCCTACAGACGATATGATTGCTGACGTAATGACAAAAAATTTATCTAAGACGAAACATTATACTTTTATAAATTTAATGAATTTAATATACAATAAAAATATAATTGTGTGTAATAGCACCATTCATGTTGAGGAGAGAGAAGTGATAAAAATAAGTGGTATCCCTCACAATATGTATAGTGTTATCTCTTTACTATATTGTTCCATTTTATGTTTTTACTTCTTTTCTTAAATACTGTGACAAAAACGCGCCACATGGGCAAAGTACCCCGGCGTTAAATCCCGGACCCTACAAATTAAATTCTATCGTTCCCTTGATAATAATAATAATAATAATAATAATAATTGTCAATTTCAGTCGTTTTCGAAAATCGTGGTTGACCTCTAACATCATGTGACTTAACACCTTTTTTGGGGGGATATTTGAAATCTCTTTGCACTTTGCAAGCATTGTGCGCATTACTGGCGGCGTATATGGGGTTTTCTAATAACGACTTCACAAATTTTTTTTTAAATAAAAGGCAAACCATTTGAGATATTTCAAAAACTTTATGATTGGCTTGAAATACAATTAAAACATTTATGAATGGAACTCGACTTCGTTCATATGGCCGCAGCGGGCACGTTTGCAGTGGTCGATTTGTTGGACCTAATTTTCAACGACTGGGCCATATATTTCGGCCGAAACGGCCGCTATTTCGCGTTCAATGTTGGCTCTGAGCTCTTCCAACGTCATCGGCGTGTTGGTATAAACCAATGACTTAACGTAGCCCCACAGCAAATAGTCCATTGGCGTTAAATCGCACGAACGAGGCGGCCAATCGACTGGCCCAAGTCTTGAGATAACACGCTCACCATACTTACTCTTCAATAAATCGATTGTAGCGTGTGCTGTGTGACTTGTGGCACTATCCCGTTGAAACTACATGTCGTCCAAGTCCATATCTTCCAATTCGGGCCAAAAATAATCGGTGATCATGGACCTGACCATTCACAGTAACGTGACGAAAAAAGATGGCCCAATAACGCCGCCGGCATGCAAACCGCACCAAACAGTTATTTTTTGTGGATGAAGTGGTGATTCATGAAGCACATGTGGGTTTTCACCCGGCCAATAACGCACTAAAGATGATTTTGCGATGAAATTCATTATCTTGGCGCATCTTCTCCAGAACCCAATCGGAAAACGTACGTCGCTTCAAATGGTCCATCGGCTTCAATTCTTGAGTCAGCTTGACCTTGTATGGGAGTAAACCAAGATCCCTACGCAAAATACGCCATAATATGGTCTAAGCGATGCCCAATTCTTGAGAACGCCGTGGAATTAACTGATTTGGATAGTTTGCTACGGACGTCTGAACGGCAGCGATATTTTCGACACTTCGACCAACCCGTTGTCTCACTGACACGGCAACATCACACAACGAATATGTAGACTCAAATTTTTGCACTAAACTTGTTATTGCCTGGCTACTAGGGCGAGAATTACGACCGAAAATTGGAGTTAACGCTCTTAAAGTTGCAGTCGCCGACTCCGAATATCTGTAGAAAATTTTTATAATTTTCAGACCTTGCTCGTTAGTGTTCTTTACCACGATGAAAATGTTGAGTTTACTGAATAAATTGACAGTGACAGTTTGATGAATAGTGAAAGAGTGCGTTCACAAATTAAATTCAAAGTTGTCAAGTCAATATTGGAAAACCCTATATTAGAAAATTGAACTTCCAGATTACATTTAATTCGAGATAACGGCGGTGGTCATATGTTAAAAATCATATTTAAACATGGAACAGAGTATCACGTAACGGTACCCCACAAAAATCTATAAATCGGTTACTCACACAATAACATACCAAGGACAATAAATTACATTTTCATTGATGTTTATAATTCACAACTTGTTGTAACAGGATATTATAAGAAAAAAATTAACTGATTACCAGGCAATTAATGTTGCCGTCAATTTCCTTTATTTTAAGATAAAATGTGTAAGATTGACCGGATCATTTAATCAATTTGTCTGCGATTTTTTTGTTTTTCATAAGAATAAAAACTACCGAGTGTGCGTACAATTTCCCGGACCACACTAGAAACCACTTGTAGCAAGTTATTTATTATTATTATTATTATTACATACGAACTACATAAACGCATTTGGATAAATATTTATTGTATATATGATATAAACAATTATTGACTATGATAGTTTAATATTACTATTAAACTGCGCCTTTACCATAAATATCTAGGATGAATTTAATGTTAAGGTTAAGCCAACAGCTAATGTAGAAGTTTTCATTAAATTAAGCACACATTTATTGTAAGATCAATGTAGAATTTTACTGATTAATTAAGCTCGGTATATGGCAACTATGAGTGGAGTACAACATCGTTCATGTGACCAACATGGCTTTTGTACCAAGCGACCATCCGAAAGTCAGAATTTGTCGTTGACTTTTTGAAGAATAAGTTGGTCAATGGCCGAAATTTCAGTTTGGATGTTATGTTTGAGATCGTGGATTGTCGCTGGGTTGTTGGCATATACCTTACTTCAAATGACCTAACAGTAAGTAGTCTACAGTGACTTTTTTGGGATGCACTGGTTTTTCATGAATCTCGTATGGGCTCTCCGATCCAAAGAAATATCGATTTTTTTTATTTAAGTACCCATTCATCCCAAAATGGTCTTCATCGGAAAAGATCGAATTCTATGACAAATTGTTCTGGCGATCCAGCATTCAGTTAACAAATTGGCGACGTCGTAGATAATTCAAAGGCTTCAATTGTTGTGTAATTTGGGTTTTATAGGCATGCAAACGAAGATCAATTTTTAAAATTCACCGTAAAGTACCATAAGTGAGGTTTTGAACACTTTCACTCACAGTGTTGATTTTTGACGTGTACTGGCCGACCAGTTCCTTCAAAATTCTTCACTATTGCAAGAATTCCGGACTCATTAGGGCGATTATGTTGACCGAAAAGTTTACGAATTTAACGAAATGTTACTTTTACAGATCGCCCATTTTCTTCATAAATTGAATAACAAAAATGTGTTGTAAACAACTCCATGACTAAAATTGCCATAAATTATGTCGTCAAACATCAACCACATTGAATTCAGTAAATGACAGTAATTGACACCCTTTATGAAAAATTGCATGTGAATGAATTTTTTCGTTAGGCAACTGAAAACTGGATTTGTTTTCTTAAAGTCCAAAGTCTTAGAGTTCGTACTTTTAAATCACCTTATAATCGAGAGTGCGTTTGCTGCGGTCAACGAGGTTTCATGGATAATAGGTTTATTCTTTGATTTGTGAATATGAGTCACTCGCATTTATTGCGCCGTGATCAATTTGATTGACAGTTCGACTGTCTAAAAATAACGAAGTTGCTGTGTGAATCTTTACACGTGGAAAATTTGTGCTATTTATCGTTGTCTGATATATGAATCCGCTTGTGAATGTTTGCATCATTTTTGGTAAGCGTTCAGTTTGGTCTGTTAGGATATAGTGCCATGTCCAGCATATTTCTGAGTCTTTGTTTTTACTCTATAAAGCTCTAGGTTTGATTTTATTTTTTAAAGGGTACCTTTAACGACGCACATTCCAAAAAAAAAATTCATTTCATGACGCCTAATAACCCAGGTAGTTCTTTCCAAAAAGCGAACTCTTATACGGACTTTTCAGGATACTTTGTGTAATTGATTTTTTCCAATTTTCTTTTAACCTGCCGACATTTATTTTAAACCGGGAGCTCCACTTGTTTTTGTTATTATTAAGATGCGGGACTGCTACGGTACAGGTGCTAATACTAATTTTTTTTTTTTCAAAAACACAGGCTCAGCTTGTGGACTTTTTGCTGAACTGTGCTGTTATAGATCCAAAGTAGATAAAAGTATACTTCTTCGATGTGCTGATGGTATTGTTGTCTATCTCGCGTATTTCTAGCTCTACTGGCGTTCTGTGCAAAGGAGAGTGAAGTGACACTTTTCCCCTCTCTCCCGGTTTTGTTGCATTCAACAATCTGCTTTATCACCTAATTTGTATCTTTGGTAGCATGAATTAATATATGATACATTCCGTATTATTATGCCCTGAATACATTTATTCATCTTTGCATAAAATAGTATATCTACCATATATTACAAAGAGATAATGCAATTTACAAACACCATAGCCGTAATAATCTTGAACAGTCTAACACATTTGGCATTAATATTTTAAGTCATTACTTTGGCGAAACAATTTTAATGTTTAAACAAATAATAAATGCATAATTCGCTGTATAATATCGAATCACATAGTCTGTGAAGAGGGGAAATATTCAAAAACCAGTAAAACATATTTGGAAATGGCAACAAGTAATTTTTGGGCTTGTGTTATATATGATACACATGTCCTCGATTGTCTATCGGAATGTCATAAATTATCAGTGTTCCTTCTTTTGTCATCCTGTACAAGTAAGCATATTTACGTACTTTTTAATTCAAATGATATTTCGATGAACGTTGAGGATAACCTCCCTCTGGAGATTGAAAAATAAATTTGTAAAATTGACAAAGTAACCCTCTAAGTATAGTCCCAAAGGTTATACGAAAGTAGTATTTCACAAATATTTTTCAAACGAGTAAGTATAATTGATGGTATGATGTATTCCTTTTGTATTGGTTTTCTCGGAACTACTGGATAGAACTAGATCTGCCCTTATGAAGTGACTGTTAGACCTTATGTTCAGTTTAATGGGAAGACTGAAAGATATCCACTTTGCTACCCTGAAGGATTTCTTTTGCAAAAATAAAAACAAAAATTCAGTTCTTAGTCCTAAATTGCTCATGGGCAAATTTGGTCCTTTGAAATAATATTGCGTTCTGTGCCACTGCTCACTCAAGCATCCATCCGTGCATTTTATTCCACTACTCATGAAGACATCAACGGGGATTTGTTTTATTTGGGAGGCGTGCATACAAAAACACCTAAATTGAACCCTTTAGTTAGAGTGTGAACGTACGTGCCTGTATACTTATGAACCTATACATATCAATGTAAGCGTTAGCCTTTGAATGTGACGAAATTGAATGTGGGAAAATTTTGCTTCTGGATTCCATTGCTGACTAGATTAGCTTATTGATGTCGGCTAGATATGGCAGCGAGCATCTGGTCTGGCAATTCTTCGCCTTCATTCATTGCTCTACTTGCACATTTGTTCACGCTCCAACGAGGTAAATTCCGAAGGCAAATTCGCATTCAAGACAGGAACAAGCTTATGCATGCGGTTACCGACTGCGGTCTTAATTACATTTGTTAGAGATTTAGAGCAGGCATACAGCAGGACATACACATCTCTGGACTAGTAATCGAAAACCAAATGCTGAAAATTCCTTAAAACGAAAGAATTGTCTGAAATGCTGCATAAGGCAGAAAATCTTCATTTTGTTGTCATCTTATCTTATTCTTCTTTTTTTTTCGTAATCCATTTTCGTTTGCTTTTGCCTTCTTTACTTGAGCTAATAAAAATGTATTTCCTAGGCGGTATTTTGAAAATAGGCCAAAACCCATGATACATGACTGACCGCCTTGGGGAGATCAAATGTCTGTGAATTCATGTCTATAGACTGAAGGGTACAAGCATTTGAATTTCAAATTGGCTTATGAGTCATCGAAAGGGAATGAATGACAGAAAAAAAATGTTTCATTAATTTTATTATTGACATTTAGTTTGGTAAATTTATTCGAGTTGCTCTTGCAATGTTTCTAAAATGTTTATTGGCAATTATAATAAAGAAGCACCGGAAGTGTTGATTTTCTTCTTTCATTCGAATAAAACAGCAACTAAGGCACATCGAGAGCTCCAAAAATTTACGGAGATGCTTTTCTAAGTTCCGTCGCCTCAAAGATGGTGATTTCGATATTAACGACCGTCCGCGTAAAAGAAGGCAAACATCATTCGAAGACGCGGAATTGGAGGCATTGCTCGATGAGGATCCGCACCAAGCGTAAAAAGAGCTTGCTTCAGTATTGCGTTGGTAATGATTCAAAAACAAGGAACTTGGGTTTCCTATAATTTTAAGCTAAAAAACATTGGACGTCGTTTTTTCGACTATGAACAACTGCTCCAGAGACAAGAAAGTCACGGGGACTGCCCGGTCATGCTGCTATGTCGTCGGTTTGGCTGAATATTCACTCTGCGGAGGTTATGCTGTGTATTTGGTGCGACCAAGTCAGTGTTATTTATTATGAACTGTTGAAACCCAACTTAACCATCACTGGGGAACGGTTTTGACTTCAGTTGATGCGATTGAGCCGAGCACTGCGCGAAATACGGCCACAATACGAACAAAGGCACGAGAAAGTGATTCTTAACCATAACAATGTTCGGCCTCATGTTGCCAAACCCATTAAAACCTACCTGAAATCGCCCAAATGGGAAGACCTACCCCACCCGCCATATTCCCCAGATATTGCGCCGCCCGATTATTACTTGTTCCGTTCGATAGCACATAGTCTGACTGATATGAAGACATCAAAAAATGGTTCGTGAACTGCCTCAAAAGATAAACACTTTTATCATAAAGGTATTCGAGTTCTGCCAGAAAGATGGGGAAGTGTTATAGCTAGCGATTGGCTATACTTACAATGATCCACTTGTAACCATTTTTTTTTCACATCGAAGTCCGGAGGAGTTTTTGTGTCGTTTAGTGACCGTCGATTAGACAAGGATTCATTGGTACACACCTGAGACCAAAGAACAATCAAAACAATGAGTTATACTGCTGTTCTTCCATTGTCGCAAAAAATATTAATACCATGTTTTGAAATGGGTGTCAAAACAAAACTAATTTTGATTCAGTATCTTCCAATCCGGGTACTCATCAAACAACCCTCGTATAACCGCTTTAAAATTGTTGGTTCATGTATACAGATCCAAACAGAAATTAATCGGCGGAAAAAAAGGTTTACGAGTATTTCAGATTTTATTTTATAGCATTTCTTTAATATTTGAAAATAAATTTATCTTTGTGGAACGCTTTATTGTAAATGCGTTCAATGGTTCTACGTTGCTGCATTCACTGCATTGTTAGTGACGTAATTGGATTGGAGCCAACATTCTTCCCCGTTGGTGACTTCCAGTCACTCTTTACTTCCACTGATGACGTGTTGCAGATCGATGATATTCTTCAGCTTGGTAGAAGTTTCGTTGACACCACTGTAGTTCATCCTTTCTCATTTTGTTTCGGTACATGCAAAGATAAATTTATTAGAAAAGAATTAATGCCAACAAACAAAGAGGCAAAGAAGATAGGCCATTGACCCCTATGTATAAATATATGAATGTGGAAACGTTTCTCATTGCCGTGTTTGCAATGAGTTTGCTTGTTTGCTTACGTTTTACATCTTGCAAGATTTATTGAATGCAAAGTGCGTGGTTATAGTGATCGACGAATTACATGTTGTTCTCTGAGAAATATCATGATGACGAATTACTGTTGAAGTAATTCTAGTTCGGGTGCAATCATTATCGTTTTTCAATGCAGCTGAACGTCCACCATTCAATAGTGAAGTGTTTGCGTCATGTATTCGCTAGTGAGTTTGCAGGAAAATCAAATCGAGTTAAAATTGTTAAAGGTGCTTCAAGTGAAGTAATTCGGGTGAGTACATTGATTGTTAATTACATTGGACTGAAAGTTTATTGATTAGTTAAAATGTTTTTGTTTGAATTGTTTTTTTTTTTTTGGTTGGATTGGTCGTGAGTAAACAATATACCTACATAGATGAAAATTCACCATGTGAAATGTATTTTAATGTGCTTTGGCTAGAGCATACGATGGGAAATGTGTGGGTGTGTGTTTGTTTGCGTACGCGTGAGAGTTTCTTTTTTTTAACGAGGACTCAAAAGCATCGAAGGCCTAAAGGTCAGTGTGGGACTATAACTGCACTAAAAATATGTCCTCATCGTCCGGACGGGAAGCTCCTCGTGGAACCACCTTTAGGTATTACGTCTGAGAAAAGGCTCAAAGCGTTCGTCTGGTCGTCACTGTCAAGTTTGTGGAGAAATTACACCTCGCTGGAAACGCTCATTCTCCCGGCAGCGTTCTAAAGCTCCATTATCAATATCACGATTGAGTCTTTAATAGCCTGCCATTTCCGGGGGCTGCTTAACATTCTGATGACCAGGTTTATCGCTGAAATGGGTTCCCTGATAGCTTCGTTAAGGGAGTTCCTGATGTGATTGAATATCGGGCACGAGAATAGAACATGCTCCGCATCCTCTATTGTTCTCTCACAGTTTGGGCAGTGAGGATCATCTTCTATGTCGAAGCGATGGAGATAGCTACACCCTATTGTGACCTGGGACTCAGACAAGAGCCACTGAATTTAGCCTCCCAACTGCGTTCAGTGATCTCTTGCATTCTCGAACGAACTTGGAAGTCGTAAGAGGGTTCAGCAAGGCTCTAAGTGCAGCTTGGGTATTGTAACAAATGCAAATGCTTCGCCCCTTCCACCGTTTCTCCGCAATATAGTTCGCTGCCATCAGGTTTGCATAAAATTCTGCTTGGAAAACAGATGTAAGTTTTCCTAACGTGAAGTGAAATCTAACGTTATCATTCTCCAGAAAGACACCAGCGCTACATACAATATTGGTTTTGGAGCCGTCCGTGAAGATCCGACCTCATTGCTGTCCTGACTCAGATTCTGGCCGAAGTCAGTCCTGGGCACAAGGAAAGTCGTTTTCGTAGTTTTTCCTCATCAGAAGTTCTGGTGTCATTTTATCGGACGGCATTTCCATAAGACCTGAGTCATAAGACAACCAGCGCGCAAGGTCATCGAAGCTCCAGTGCATGTTGTACCAAAGAGCACTTCTTTGATGAAGCCAGAAGATGGCTTTGAGAGTGCAGCCCATTATATGAATATCAAGGGCAGGGAGATTCATCATACGTCTAGAGCGAAGCCAGAAGTCCTAGGGAAAGCCCCATGTATCCGAGACAAACCGTTCTTAGGAGTCTGTTAAAAGCAGCAATCAGGTATTTTTGCGAGAGCTTATTCCACAAGACAACCGACGCATATCATAAAATTGGCCTTATCATAGCCGTGCAGATCCAAAGGACCCATTTCGGTAACAGACTCCATGTCTTGCCGATAACTCCTCTGCACTGCTAGACACGATCCGAGAGACAATACAGCGACATTATCCGCGTACGCTTGTGCGTAGATATTAGATATTTTGAGTGCGTTGAGCAGTGAGTCGACCAACATGCACCATAGCAGTGGAGACAGAACACCGCCTTGCGGGCAGCCCCTGTTTACACCGGTCACCACATATTGGCACCAGCATTCGTTGTCAAAAGCACCCTCAACGTTGATGAAAATGCCCAAGGCGTATTCCTTCTTGTCGAGTGCATCTTAAATTCTACCTACTAGATTCTGAAGCGCACTCTCACAGGATCGTCCGCGTTGGTATGCGTGTTGCATCGCCGAGAGATGCGCACATGGATCTCGACCATTCTTTCGATGCTATTCAGCATGAAGAAAATCTTAGCGAGCGAGTAGTCATCCTTTCCGATTTTCGGTATAAAGGCCACTCTCACCGTTCGTCAGGGATTCAGGATGTATGCCAGTGCCATTCTAGCAGTGAAAGTTTTCTTCAGAGCTGCCAGCAGCTGGTCTATACCTTTTTGTAGCATAACAGGGTAAATTCCATCGGTGCCAGGCGACTTGAAGCCGTCAAAGGTTGAGATATACCAGTTATGAACTGGTTTTGATCAGGTTACCTGGGAAGTGAGACTCGAGCATGAGACGAAGAGTCTCTGCTTTCGACTCGGTATAGGTTCCATCAGAGTTTCTGAGTGGTTCCAGCCTGGTTAATCTTCCTCTTTTGAGGTTTTGACCAGCCTACTGATTTCACCGATAGTTTCGATTTTTCGCAAAAAGATTTGTAAGAGGCGCTCTTCGAAGTCCAAATAAGTTTCTTAAAATTTTTTGCTTTGATCTGTAAAGATTTTAATCTTCCTCCAAATTAGTCTTAAGAGACCTGTTTAGAAGTTTTCGGGGTTCTTTACGAAGACGCTGCAGGTCAGCGTTCAACCAAGGAAGGGCGTTCTGCAGGATTGCTTATTAACTGGACATTCCATTTCGAAACACTTGGTCAGGGTGCCGTTCATGTTCTGAACAGCTTCCTCAAGATTTTGTTTTTTCCTGAGCTAAGGAGGAGCTTTATTGTATTTTTCAATCTCTTTCTTAAATCGTGTTCAGTTGGTTTTATGCGAATTCCTCCTCTTCAGCAACGTCGAGATCTCGCATCCGATTCTGAATTCTGTATTTATGATCTGAGATCTCCGATAGAACTTTCCAGCCAGTAATTTTCTTAGCAAACCTGTCGGATAAAGTTAATTCGATTACTTGCTGCCTTACTCTTGTAACAAAGTTGACTGTGAGCCAACGTGATTGACAGCCAAGTCAGACGATAGTATGAAATCCAGGAGCAGATTACCTGTCACGTTGCATTTGCTGCTGCCGCAGAATATGTTTTCAGCATTAGCATTGCAGCATATGATGAGTTTCATCTTTCTGGAATCACAATATTTATTGAGTTCTACTATCGCCTCCGGTGGTGGCGGCAGTAGCGAATCATAGGGAATATAAGAAGAGGCAATGACGAATTTGTGCCATTCTCCGTTTGATTTGTAGAATCGATCGCTTGTCATAAAGTGGTGTGAAACATCCGAAAACATCCACAGATGCGTTGATTTCACACCCATGGTTCCAGTATCTATGGATATTATGTGGGGTTCTATATTTAACACGGAAAGCCACCTACATAGGGATGCAGTAGCAGACTTGGAATGTTGAAGGTTGATTAAAGTACACAGAATAGATGTGTACTGAGGTGGTCGTCTTCTTACCGCACTTATTTGGAAACAAAGTAGAATTTAAAACTTCCAAGGTGCAGATAAGGACGTGAGACACACCTAGACTTAATGGTCTCGACAGAAGTTTTGCCTAATTCCACAACAAGAGAAGACCTGTCCTTTTTTTCCCGATAGTTTCTCTCGCTGTGAAAGTAGATTTTCCACTTTTTAGTGTCAAGTTCAGGGTTCTGGGTATGAAGACGCATCAGAACATCTCCCGTTTCTCTAAGTCGACCCGGAACCCAGAAGATTGGGCACGTCAGTTTGCGTTTTCTGAAGAACTCGAAAGTCTTGTTCTTCAGGGGTGGGATTTTCGGCACAGATTTGCTCAGCCATTCAAGAGTTTGCTGTGTGGAACACTTCAGTCTAAGAGTTCCATTCTCCATACCGTAGTCGTCTGCTTTAATGCAAACATTCTCTCCCACAGTTGATCTGTTGTCATTACCAGACTTCCTAATTCGAGGCACTAGAGAGGAGATAGCAGCGACCTTGTATGTTATGTATGCCGGTCTAGTTTTCTTTGGTGTTTCAATGTTCAAGTAGAGATAACTTTTCCAACGACGTCTAAGTTCCGTCCGCCAGAGCTGCAACTTGTGTTGTTTGCAGCACCAGTTTTAACCGGATCTTGTGCGCTGAGAAAGCCATCACCAGGGCTGTTTCTCAGGGGGGTTTCACCGCTTCCTCCCACTTCCGTCGATCAGAGCTATAACTTTTGCTGATTGTAGCACTGACCTCGTCCGGGCGTCGCGTGCATGTGAAACCGCCGCTGGTTTTGGTGTTGTCAATGGATTTAACCGCTTCAAGAGATTTCCATCCACCACAGCTGAAGCCTTTGCTGGTTGCAGGACCAGTTTCATCCAGAAATCGTGCGCTGAGACCAATCGATGGGAATGCCCTGTTCGATACAGAAGAAGAGGGCGCAGCTTTATATTTGAGAGGTTGGTCGGTTTCAGTGGGTGTCACCTCCACCGACCTTTTTCTCTTCTCTGCGCAGCTTTAAGAGTATTACTTGTGGCACTTGTCATCTCCTTGTTCCGTCTTTTTGTGTACTATAGATGGGTTGTCGCCATTACGAATACCACCTGGAGTATAATCCTGTTGGGTCACCTCCATACTGTTTACTTTTTTATGTCTAGGTAAGACGTACTTGGCGCTTAGTTCGATGTCTCATCTGGGTTTTCTTCAGATCCTTAGAATCTTTGACTCTTAAGTCTTCCTGCCACGACAAGGCAGCCAAAGAAAGAAAGGCAATTGTGGAGTTAGTCCAGACGTACATCTCTATGTCTTTCCAACTGAGAACCGGGAAAAAGTGATCCAAAAGTTTCGTCAGTGTCACCGCTGAACACAACTCCAGTCGTGGAAGGCTTACCGGCCTTACAGGTGCGACTTTAGATTTAGATATTAGTACTTGTATATGGATCTTACCTTCACCATATGCCCTCTCAGACGCATCGCTGAACCCATGGATTTGGATGTGCTTGAATCCGGCCTCCCTGTGAAGCCATTTCGGAATTCGTATTTTGTTGACGTTATCCAGGCCATTGAAAAATTAATTCAATTACTTAAGTACCTCCGGTTGGATGATTTATTCCCATGACATTTTTCGGATCCAGAGGAGTTGTATAAATTGTTTGGCCCTGTTGATACACGGCAACGTCCATCCCATAGAGTCAAATATTCGACCGAGATCTTCTCGTTGGCTGAAAATGATATGAGCCGACGTAGTGAAAAGAGAATTCATCCTTAGCTGGCAGCCATTGTATCCCTAAGATACACTTTTTGTAAACTCTCGCATGGAAGAGAAAATGTCCGTTCACGATTGGTATCCTCTTCAGAAGCATTTCTTCTTCGATATCCACTTTCATAAGTTGAAATCCGCTTAGCTTAACAATTTTTTAATTTGTTTTTAATTTGATTTCAGTTTCCACAATATGAGGTTGATGAAATAAGGTCATCAACGTACATTTTATTACGCACCATCATTGCGACCTTTGGATATTGTGTTGCTGCCTCCTTTCCTAAAGCCTTCAATGTGCGGATTGCCCGGTATGAAGCGAAAGCCGTGCGAAATGTTACTGTCGTAAGGTGGTAAAGTTTAAGTTGTTCTGTTTATTTTTATTTTTACACCGGAATATGAGTTGACAATCCGTATCCTTTTCCGTTATGCAGATTTGGCGGTATATTTTTTTAACGTCCGACGTGAATGTGAACTGAAAAAATCTCCAACACAAAATGATGTCCATAATATTCTGTTGAAGAGTCGGGCCGTCATAAGCTGTCCTTCGGAAGTGTTGAATGAAGCGTCAAATATCATTCTGAGCTTTGTTGTCGAGCTAATGCGGTAGAAAATAATACTTCAGATTCACTGTTATATTTTCTTGAACTTCCACCATGTGACCCTGCTTAATGTAGAACTCCATTCTGTCAATATTACTGAACTGGAAGTCTGCTGCCAAACGTTTTTTCATGCTATTACTCGTAAAACTCTACAGAGCTCCGTCTTGCTACCTCCCCAGAGTATGATGTACTCCTCCTTGTATAGAAGCGCGACTTGGTACCGTCCATCTGGCAAAAGCTTTGTGTTTTGGTCAAAATATTTTTCGCACCCAATATTTTCGGAGTTTTGCATATTTATTTCATTATTTCACATTTTAAAAACTATGCCCCCGCAGATTTTATAACCCCGTAATAAATTTTTCCGATTTGTGGAGTTGTGAAATTACATACATGAAATTGTACAGTGCAGTTGGACCGCGGCGTGGAATTTACTGAGCGAAAACTTCGGTGTCTTCTTGGGTACCTTTTGATGTGGTACCATAATTTCATAATTTTACGGCTATTGTCTTGAGCTAAATGAAGCTAATATTCGTTCAACGTGAAATCTTCTATTTCTTCCAAGGTTGAAAATCTGGTTTTAGAATTGACAACACTTTCTAATCTACCGCATATGATGGGTTTAAGCCTTGAAGGATGAGAAAATTTAAGATCTGTTTTCCATTTACCTTGTTTTCAGATTGGAGATCCGTCCTTTATTGTTGTGCATGTATGTAGGTTATGTTGATTGTCTTCAGTAAGGTCCAGATTACGTATTGCCTCTAACTCTTTTCCAGATGGCTTCAATTTGAGTAAAATCAAACAATTGATGCTTAAAGTATGAGTTCTACGCACCAGTCAATCGAACTGCTCCTTGCATTCACGATAGTACGTGATGTGTCCCCAATACTCACGTAAGCCTACTTCCGGGATTTTGGTACCATGTTTAATACGCGATCCTGTGACCTGTGGGGTGGGGTTAGCCTCTCTATATCATGCAAAAGAGCCTCGGTTTTCTGGAATAACTGTGGTTGTGTTTCGATTGACGGTAAATCATCCCTCCAGATTATTTAAAACGAACTCTACTCCTTCAACACATGTTATGTATGTAACTATATATTTATGTTGGATGGGCTGGCAACCTGAATTTCTGGGTAGTTAGTAGCTGTGCTTTACTCTACTGTTGATTTATCCCAAACAAGGGACCATTATTGGCGTGCTTCCTCTGCAATTCCTTTGTGACAATAATTTTTCGTTTTTTGTGATGAATTCGGTTTGGAATTTGTTACTAGGTTGACCGGAGTGTCTGTCGACGAAGCTCCCAGAGCCTAGCTGATTATGGGACGGGCTGCCTCCTTGGTATTATCTGTAGCACCTGTATTTTCCTTTATTAGTTCGGGGAAATGTTTCTCTTTGATCTCCTTAATTTTTAATAAAGATGACTTTTGCTGACTCTAACTGCAAGAGTGTCGCGAAGACAGAGGTTTTATTTCCAACAATGCTTTCCGGGCCTCCAGATGAAATCCATCCATCAAGATAAGTATTTTGTAATAAGAGCTCACCTTTCTTTTCTAGTCCCGGTCTGACTTTAGACCCATCAAGGTTGCGTATTTAGCTTCGATGGAAGTCGAGAGGCTCTTTGCCTTGCCGTACTGGCTAGAAAGGTTTTCTGGTGTACGCTTATTTAATCATAGCTTGGTAAGGTTAACTTTAACCTCTTCCAGTTATACGGTTTCATCTCGAAGGTTATCTATAATTCTTTTCCGGACTATTCATTTTTATTTTTGCTCAAAAGGCCATTTGCTAAGAGAAATAACACTTTGTTTTAGAGTTTTAATAAATGAGCACCTTACCTTTAGTAGGTGACAGTTATTTATATTGGTGAGAAATCAATTTGACTGTGAAATTAATTCTAACTTTATTTGAATAAAGTGCTGGCTATTTATGCAATTTATTGACTTTACAAATTGTTTATCCTAAGTTTAAAAAACTTAATATTTGACATCGATCTTAGCCGATCCGGCCGGCAGTTTGATTTAATTAATTATTTATTGGGCCTGCTACATGTTTGTATCTTCATCATTATATTTTCGAAATGTTTGCTTAAGAAGGTATGTACAACAAGAATTTAGAAATTCCAATGAATTTTGCAAATCATTAAATATCCTGTAGAAATCCTCGTTTCATAGTTTTAAGTAAATAAAGCAAAATTCTCCAATCGGATTTCAATACAATTTTCAGAATATCTTACCCGATGTATTGTCTACGAGTTCACGGCAACCAAACAACGCAAATGTAAATACTGTAAAACCTTCACAAAAATAGTTTTGCACATATTATTTGATGAACTCCTTCAAATGTCCGCCTGATTTTACAATAAAAAGTGTGTAAAAAATTAAAAATTAGTGACAAAATGCACTGCGAGTGAAAACAAAACCAAATGCTGAGCTTCATGTGAGATCAAAGGTATTAGCGACACAGTTAAAAACATTAACAGTGATCAATCAAATGTGACGTCTTTAAATGATCGGGATCATTTTTACCAAAAACAATGTTCAGGGAACCTTGAATAAAATATTAGTGATTCGCTTTTATGCTTAGTATAACTTTCTACATGTATTACATTTTTCGAGAGTTTGCAATTATCATTCAAATTGGCATCAAGAAAGTAGTCAGCAACAAACTTAGAGGACGAGTATAAGCAGTGAAGTCCAGTATCGCGGAACAACTAAAATATGCCCAAAACTTACATCACGAGTGCTATGGTTGGAGCAATAACCGCAATGAAAATGTTATCAATTTCGTGATTTCAAAATCTGATTCGGTTTTTGAGGACTTCGTAATAACGGAATATAACAGGCACAAATTCAATTGATTCTAGAAAAATACCAACCGGAATTTTTTTTGTTTGATTGAAGATAATGCTGCTAATATCTAAAAGTTTTTCGCTTGCCTAGAGGGAAATATTACCATATTATTCCACTAGGATGCATACAGACATTTGCATTTGTCTTGTAATGACATCACCAAATCTAGACCTCTAATAGACCTTATTCGTAATGTAATTGTTGTTATCAAAACATTAAAGTGGAGCCAGATCCTTAGTGCCTTTCTTCATAATTATCAAGGAAAAAGGCATAACTGCATCACTAAACTTCCAAATAAAAAAAAAAAAACAATAAGACTAGTTACTAACAAAATCAGCTTACCAACATTGGCTGTCAATGAGTTTTCCTCCTTTTCTACAAAGAAATTGAATTTGCATTGTTGGATGAATACTATATCATAATAATAGAAGTCATAAATCAATAGTTAGGTGGATAATACAATTTAAATTCAATAAATGCTTTAACCACAAAACCAAAGTTATAGAGCTCAATGAGTACTTTGTTGCAGACTCAACAAATAAGAATTTTAGATGAGTTGGACTTATAGACAAATTTAAACAAAGAATGCAATTTACAAAGTCATCAATATATCTCGCTGCACCTTTTGTTGACCCATCAAATCAACGATGTTAGTTAAGTGATTTTGAGCAAATAATGGAAATGGAATTAATATATAGGGTGTTTCATTCCATTCGGAAGGACCAATTTTGGGCGACTCGTTCGAGCATAGCGACTGGTATCTCGAGGATAACCCGAGTAATGTTGGTTTTCAAAGCGTCAATCGTAGCTGGCTTATTCTTCAAGACCTGAGACTTTACATATCCTCAGAGAAAATAGTCCAAAGGTGTGATATCGCACGATCTATATGGCCAATTTACCGTAGAAAAACGTAAAAGTGAGTGCTCACCAAAATGATTTCTCAACAAGTCCATTGTTTCACGCGCTGTATGGCTCGTAGCACCGTCTTGTTTAAATCAAAGCTCAACAAGACAATGTGCTTGAATTTCAGGAAGCACATACTTCAACTTGACGTTAACATTCTGATTTGCCTCATTTTTGAAGAAATATGAGCCAATGATTCCACCAGCCCATAAACCACACCATACCGTTGTTTTTAATGGATGTAATGGCAGCTCTTGGTAATCTTCGGGTTGCTCATCAGACCAAATACGGCAAATTTGCTTACTAACGTATCCATTGAGGCAGAAATGGGCTTCATCACTGAACAAAATTTCACAGTTAAA
Source organism: Volucella inanis (assembly GCA_907269105.1). Classification (NCBI taxonomy): domain Eukaryota; kingdom Metazoa; phylum Arthropoda; class Insecta; order Diptera; family Syrphidae; genus Volucella; species Volucella inanis. Next base: position 70,689,002 of record OU026154.1, on the reverse strand, counting down.
CACCGGATTTTCACCGAGTTTTTTCAGAGCCCATTTACTGAAAATATGACGCAAATTCAAGTTGCCTGGCTTCAATTCTTACACAAGTTGAATTTTATACGCTTTTAGGCAGAGATCCTCACGTATAATACACCAAGCCGAGCTGCTAAGAACGACGACGAATCGGTTCGTCACGGTCTTTGCGTGCACTCTCAGCTACAGCTGCTATAGTCTCTTCACTACGTGCTGGATGTGGTCTAACCGGTCAAGTATCACCCACTAATGTATGTGGGACTCAAATTTTGCGAATGGTATTGGCAATAGTGGTTTCAGTAGGTCGATTATGTTTCGAATCGCACGAAAAACATTTCTCACAGAACTCTTATTTTCGTAATACAGCTGAACAATTTGGAGACACTGTTGATGTGATGTGAGCCTTTCCATGATGACTTGCCAAGTGATATTGAATAAAAATGATAATGCAATTTGATAGGAGTCGCTCGTGGTCTGTGAAAAAAGCCTATTGAAATTCAAACCTCACGATGAATCATCTTATATATTGTATCTCGAGCTATGGGAGTTGAGGTGATGTCCGATCTCGCACTTTATCTTTCGAAAGAAGACATTTGGGGAAAGGAATTCATTTGTTCAAGCGCTTCCTCAATAGAATCTCTTATTTGATGCAAAGGACTTTTTGCTGTAAAATTAAAGTCAACTAACAGAGAAGAAAATGAACCGAACTGCATTCATCAGAATGTCAACCTACCTACTATTCCGTCATATACAGAATCTGAAATGCAAATATTCCCTGATTCATATTGAAATTCTTCAATATTATTATTTTATTACTCTTCTAAAATAACAGTAAGATCTCCAATGAATAAAGATTTGTATAAGATATTTCCTGTTTCAATAAATAAGTGTGGTTATGCACCCGTTAAGTAAAAACCTGGTAAATAAACGGGTTCTTACCTGTTTCGACACTTGATCGACTTGATCAAATACTTATTAAATTTATAAAAAAAAAAACATTCAAAATCAAAAAGTATGCGAAAAATTTCGGCTGATATTGCAAACAGAATCATTTCGACATCGGCTCAAGTAATATCCAAAAAAAATTAAATTTTTGTCATCGTATTGTTCTTATGGGGAGAAAAAGAAAATTTATGAATATACAAGGGCTGTTTGATGAAATGATTAGAAATGACAACGCAACTTTTTTAGGTTTTGACAATTTATTTTTCAATATAATCCCCTTTCAACTCAATACACTTTTCCCATCGGTGTTGCAAATTTTCTAACTCCTCCGTGTACTACGGATGAATCCGGATGTGTACCAATAAATCCATGTCTTATCGGCGATCGCGAAACGATGCGAAAACTTCTCCGGATTTCGATTTAACAGGGCCAAACACGTCTTTGAAGTGGTCTAGAGATTGCGCTTGCTCTCCGTCACCCATCGCGCGGACAGCTTTCTCGTGCAGGATATGGCTAACGCGTTCAGATGAAATGTCTGCTATATCAGCCAACTCGCGAATATTCACTCGGTAGTTTGCCAATACGAGATCATGGATTTTGTCCATGGTTTTCTTTGTGGTAACCGTTTTTGGACCACCTGGGCGCGGTTCATCAAAAACCGACGTGCCGCTCGGCCACGGTCCCATACACACAGTCGAGAATGGGCTTGATTTCACCGCATGTTTTGCCACTCAAAAACAAGAATCGGATCAAGATGTTTTGAAATGAGTGTCAAAACAAAACTAAGCATCGGATTTTCATCAAATTTTGACAGGCGAGCTAAATTATGGTAAACTTATTTTGGCGCCACCTTTTTTTCCAATTCGGGAATTCATTAAATAGCCCTTGTATGTAGCATGCAAAACTGGAGGTCGACCAAACCTTTTTAGTCGACTAATTAGGTGATTTGTGAAAAATAATGACACCAAGTCGCCTAACGCCACTTCAAAACTATGAAAAAGAATGTAAGCGAATGGATAAATATAGGATATTCTGTGAAGCAGAAAAAAAAAACAGTTTTGTCACAAAAATGTAAATTGTGCAAAGACCATAAGAACTGGACAATAGAATATTGGAAAAGATCATTTGATCAGATGAAATAAAAATAAATCCTATCAGCGCATATACTGTACAATATAAGCATAAACGAGTACTCCAAAATATATACGAGGCTTGTCTGAAAAGTTTCCAACTTCAACACGTTAGCAGCATTTGTCAACAAAAGCTGATGAATGTGATAAATCTGTTTTTGAAAAGCAATACGTCTGCCTTATCATCAATTCCATTTATATCACCGTGGAATTTTAGGCACCTGGATTTTAACCTGGCAGAGGCCATGAATATGTATGTGGGTGGCCGTTGCTCAAGTGGTAGTGGACTGTCTTCCAAACCAGAAGGTTCTGTGTTTGAATCCCAACCGCGCCCCAAAAACATTCACTTTTTTAGTTAACAAAAATCAAGTACAAACCAACTTCCTCTCCCCATTAAATGTAAATTAAATAGAGCGAAATAACCACTGAGCTCAAACATCTTTCTTTCTCTCTTGCAAAAAACGTCCACGTTTGCAGAAGAAAAAAAAAAAAAGCGATTGCCATTGCGCAAATCTACGAATTATGGCTTGAACTGCTTACCCTCATTACTCCTCAGATCAAGGCCCAAATAATTTATTTTGTTACCGAAGGTAAAAATTGCGCTTAAAGATCAGAGATTTTTATCGAATAAGAAGGCCATCATCTTCGTAAACAACTATGTATCATATTATATTGCAGAGAGAGACGAAACTATTATTTGAACGGGATGAAGAGATGAAAGAAGTGTGACTTACAAGAAGGCCATGTACAATAGAAAAATATCAAAAAATTTTAAGGAAAAATGGCTAGTTCTTTTGCTAGGTCGGAAACTTTTCACACAACCCTCGTACATATTACGATAGAAACAATTATGACATATAATATTTAGCATATCAGTTTTGTTGCATTAAACCCAAAGTTTCTATCGATGGGTTTGGTAACAAAAAATCAATCAAGTTCAGAATTTTATATCACAAGACTTACACTGTTTCTCGTTGAGTTACTCTCTGTGTGGAAATATGTATATACGAGGGCGGTCCCAGAAGTATCTTGACTAAGACATGGCGTTAGTTGTTTGAAAATATCACTGCATTGGAAAGTACGCGCCACGTTGTTTAGTATTTGTTTAGCCGCCATCAATAGTGAACGTTGTCAGTGAATTTGTGAAAATGAAAAAAATTGGTCATCGTTATGTGATACAATATTTTATAGGCCTCAGCCCAACCAATATAAAAGCTGAACTGGATTCTACACTGGCTGAGTCTGCTCTTTCGTTTACAATAGAGAGCATCGCAGTGATCGACCAATTGAGGTGACGACTCCAAAAATAGTGAGGAAAATCCACAAAGTGGTACTGTATGATCGTCGACTGAAAGTGCGAGAGCTAGCAGACATATAGTAGTAGGCATTTCAAAAAGTTCGATACATCGCATATTATTTGAAAATTTGGACATGAGAAAGCTGTGTGCACGATGGGTGCCGCGTTTGCTCACACTCGAGCAAAAACAGTGTCGTGAAGATGTTTCAATTGAGTGCTTAGCGAAGTTTCACAACAACAAAGCAGAATTTATGCGCCGTTTCATAACAATGGAAGAAACTTTACACCCGAGACAAAAGAACAATCAAAACAATGGATTTAAAAGGGAGAACCGGCTCCAAAGAAGGCGAAGACCGTTGCATCTGCAGGCATGCTCATGGCGTCAATTTTTTAGAATGCGCGTGGGATAATTTTTATTGACTATCTTGAAAAAGGAAAAACTATCAACGGCCAGTATTATGCGAACTAATTGCAACGTTTGATCGAAGAAATCTAGCAAAAATGGCCGCATTTGGCTAAGAAGAAAGTGTTGTTTCATCAACACAATGCACCAGCTCACAAATCCGTTAATACAATGTCCAATATTTTTTTTTTTCCAACTATGAAGAAGTGATGTTGAAAGTTAATGGCTATTTTGAGGAGCAAGACAGTTCTTATTATAAAAAGGGTATCGAACTTTTTGAACGTCGCTGAGAAAAGTGTATGTTATAGAGCTGAAAGGCGATTATGTTGAAAAATAAATAAATTTTTTTCCAAATTTTTTGTGTTTTCTTTTTTGGGTCAGGTACTTCTGCTACCGCCATCGTATATGATATTCTAAATAATGTGGTCGGTGCTATGTATTGTAGATACGGTTTGTTACGAGTTTTGCATAAATAAAACACAAATGACTGCGAGGCTTAGTCCATATCTGAACAGATGGTGAAAGTTTGTTTTTGTTTATCATCAAGATTATGTATGTATTAATCCAATTACACATATGGAAAGAACATTGCACTAGAATAAACTTTTCGCATTTTAACTTACAAAATCTCACTATTAAGCGTAAGTTTGAGTAAATGTAAAAAGATATTTATAGTAAATGTACCTTTTTATCTTTTGCTGTACTGCTTTTCTTAAGCATTTAAACAAAGTAAAATAGCGACCTAGAAGTAGAATTTAAAAACACTTTTAAAGAAAGTAGAACAAAATGTTAATACAATAGTTTTATTTAAGTGATAAAATTCCCGACATGGTTCAAGTCCATGTAAATGTAATATATATTTGGCATTCCAATGTTCTAATGTACTCAGTTTATGAAATCACTTCACGACCAACTCGTGCCTAATTACAGTGATTTAGCGTCAGTAATTTTACATTTGCGTACGTTCGTTATAGTTAATAATCATATTTTCATATGTAGGGATATGTGAATTTATATAAACAACATGTTGAACAGCATATGGTATTCATTCCATGAACCCCAAGTATTTCATATGAATTTAAATTTACTCGCACACCCTTGTTTTAATTGATGCAGGTTATGTCTAATTTTTATTACCACACTGCTTTCAATTCGGCACAAAAAGGAAGCATATTGTGAACTTTACAAACCATTAACCGAAATATAAAAAATGGAAAAATATCAATATAATTGCCAGCCATGCCAATTAATGTCGAGATATATTTTTTTTTAAACATAAAAAATATATATGGTATATATAGAAGTATCTTCTAATGATGTTTTAACCGTTTATAATATAGGGTTTTCCAATAGGGACTTGACAACTTTAAATTTAATTTGTGAACGCACTCTTTCATTAATCATCAAACTGTCACTGTCAATTTATTCAGTAAACTCAATATTTTCATCATAGTAAGGAACACTAACGAGCAACGTCTGCAAATTACGAAAATTTTCTACAAATATTCGCAGTCGGTGACTGCAACTTTAAGAGCGTTAACTCCAATGTTCGGTCGTAATTCTCGCCCTAGTAGACAGTCAATAACAAGTTTAGTGCAAAAAATTGAGTCTACATATTCGTTGTGTGATGTTGATGTGTCAGTGAGACAACGGGTTGGTCGAAGTGTCGAAAATATCGCTGCCGTTCAGACGTCCGTAGCAAACGATCCAAATCAGTCAATTACGTCAGATGCGTTCTCAAGAATTGGGCATCGCTCAGACCACATTATGGCGTATTTCGCGTAAGGATCTTGGTTTACACCCATACAAGATCAAGCTGACTCAAGAATTAAAGCTGATGGACCATTTAAAGCGACGTACGTTCTCCGATTGGGATCTAGAGAAGATGCGCCAAGATGATGACTTTCATCGCAAAATCATCTTCAGTGACGAAGCTCATTTTTGGCTCAATGGGCTTGTCAATAAGCAAAATATGCGTTATTGGTCGGCTGAAAACCCACATGTGCTTCATGAATCACCACTTCATCCACAAAAAATAACTGTTTGGTGCGGTTTGCATGCCGGCGGCGTTATTGGGCCATATTTTTTCGTCGACGATAACGATCATCGGACGATATGGATGGTGCCACAAGCCACACAGCACACAGCTGCAAACGTGCCCGCGGTGGCCATATGAACGAAGTCGAGTTCGTTTCATAAATGTTTTGATTGTACTTCAAGCCAGTAATATAGTTTTTGAAATATTTCAAATGGTTTGCCTTTTATTTAAAAAAAAAAAAAGTTGTCAAGTCGTTATTAGAAAACTCTATATTTTGTTAATGAATAAATCCCCGTAACTATTGTATATTTAAGATAGTTGCACAATTTTTCTCATCTGTATCAAGGTGTAATAGAGGCACAAAAATAAAACGGCTGTAACAGTACAAACAGACACTGAATGGCTTAATAGAGAGCTTTAAATTTGTTTGTTAAAAAAAGAGGAAAGGGAAACGACGAAGCATCAACAAGAAGTGTAGATGCCCTGAAGAAATTATCCTTGTTTGTTGTAGTACGAGTAATCGTATATTTGTAGATAAATGAGCTACATATATGTAGTTTTAATCGCTTGCTTGATGCTAAATGATTGCCCGGATATGCACGAAACAAGAATATTGTGTATAGAAAAATCAAACATTATATATACGCACTCATATATACAGATTTATGAAAGTCTTATCAAAGATGCTCCTAATTCTCATAAGAAGCTATATTTAAGGGGACTCAGCATAACATCAATTAGAGTATAAGTACATTTTATTGTAATTTTTCATCGTGCTTTTCGCTTTCCCTATTTTTAAGATTATATTGCAAACCACTTCTGTGGTTGTTGCTGTCATACGGAATCTTTTACACACATTTATTCCTCTTAGTTCATTCGTTTTAGAAAGATATTTTTGTTGCAATTTTAGATAGTTACGAGTATAAACACATATTCCTATAAGGTAAGCAAATTGTGTATATACATTATTTGAGAAAGTAAAGAAGCTTATATAATACGATACTTGTGAGCTATTACGTTCGGTTTTTTACAAGGCTTTCATCTGTGAATATGAATCTCTGTTTTCTTTTTAATTAGAAGATTCTGTCTTATACAAGTACCATTAAAAGCCCCATGGACTGTTCTCAGATGCAGGTGTATATTAGATGTTCGGTTCATGTACAATATTTTATAAATAAAGTTAGTTTTTTTTTTTTTAAGAAAGACATTTTTATTGCAATCGTAAAATAGTAAAGAAATTGCGTACAACTAACGTGGATAAATTTTGGTTTTTATACTAGGATCGTTTCACATTTTCCTAGTAACAAAACTCAGATATGCCTTTCTGATTCCGCTGTCTACATTTATACGTATAATACAAAAACAAATCTTTCCATAGGTTTTCTATTGTTTATTGAACCTCAACGCGTCCCTCTTTTCTCATTTTAAATCATTATATGCACACTATTTGATCATCAAGCAATCAATAGAGTCCTATCATTAAAGAGTAGTCCTTTTATATTGTACCATATTTAACTTAAGAGAGCTCCAAGCTCAGACTTCATAATACATTATTGGAATATTTTTGGTTGGGCGGATCTTTTACTAAAACATTGAGAGTTAAAAAGTTGCTCTTGCTGCTGCAGATGGCAAATTTGGACGTTGAGTTTAAAAAAATTTTATAAATTTTTATAAATTTAAGGTTGTGTAAGAAAAAATCACTTTTCCGAAGCCATCATTGATAGGCGGAATAATATTTTTATCCCTGTTGCTATTATCAATTCCATTTTTTATATCTCGTGTGTTTGTAACACAACTTTCAGTGAAGAAAATCAAGTTTATGTACAACGGACTGCGCCATTTCAAACATCCCATACTAACGCCCTAATATAGGTACTCGCTGTAATATATTTTAATATATTTGTAATATTTCTGTTTCACACTGACTTGTCTTATAAACAGATTTTTTTTTGCGAATCAAATTGGAAAATTTTTGATTGACAGGCTAAAACCCTTACATCGAAAGTGAAAAAATAATTTCAAATCATCAGTTTGGGTTCAGGGGAAAAACCCTCCGCCATAGATAGAGCTGGTTCATTGAATAATCCATATTATTTTTAGGCAATTGGTAAGGTATGATATAAAGGTGTGATTTAAAGATATTTATGTATGATGAGGCTACTGTTTTCGGAAGAAGATACTGCAATACTTATATCACAGAAAGATACTTTCAAGTAAGAGGAATACTTTCCAAGCCTATATTAAATCAAATCGAAACAAAATCAACAATAATTTCTCAACATTTTGTAGATTACTTCCCCTTAAAGATTAATGTTCTTAAAGATTATATCAAAAGAAAATAAAAAAAAAACTAAACATTAACATTTCGAGGCTATATTGGTTTACTGAAAACAGATGATCAGCTCTATATATGCATAAGAAACTTTTAATATATAAAACAATTATAAGACAAATTCTACAGGCGGTATTCAGCTTTCCGGAAGTACAAATATATATATGATGATATATCAGAGAGACAATTCAACGATTTCAAAACAAGAACTTAAGAGCCGTAAGTTATACATAGTACGTTAGGAACTCAGATCTGCATTGCGGACTCAATGTCAATATTGTAGAAAGTATAGTAAATTCATATGTAAAAGTGCATAAATGTAGTAGAAAAAAATTTAGTTTAAATTGAGTTGTGTTAGTGAAATTATTACAAGTCGTTTCAGGTTCATCTTCTTCTCCATTTATCAATCTTTGGATAATCTCGTTAGTGAAGCCAAGTTGCTCTTTGGAAAAGATTTTCCTCTGACCTTCAATGAACATGGCAAAACCATTCGTAACATTTTTATTTTCGTTGTCGTAAATTTTTCTTTATATTTTTCATATATCGTTCAACAATGTGATGTATATGTTAAGGCTGGAAGAACGACTCTAGTATATAATAAGCCCTTAAATTTTAAACGTAATTTTTTCGTCACAAATTCCTGCGGAATTTTTTCATCATCTAGCTCATCATCGCAATTTCGTTGGTGGTTAGCCTTCCAAATGCTTATTTGAACATAAATTTTCTATGAAATTAATATGAAAAGGTTTTCAATAGATTTTACCAAATTTAATCAAATGTTACGCTTTTTTTTTTTATTTTTAATTCAATTAGTTTGGTAGTTCTACAATGTAAAATGTACATACATTTTTAAGTAGTCAAAATTTCTTTTCATACTTTTTAAATATTTGAAGCATATTCAGGTATATATATGGGCAACACGATATTTCACTTCAATGAAGTAAGTAATACTAACTATCTCATTTTGCAATCAAAAGCTTACACAGCCTATTGGCGTTTTCCAGCAAAGATACTTGTTGACAAAAAATAAATCTTATCTGTACCAGAAGCTTCAAAAGTCTTAAAAAAATAATTTTTTGCCTTCTTATATCTAAAAATATTTTGTAATCGCAGCGAAATATAAAGATTAAAAATAAGATAAAGTACTACATAACATATAGAGGCTTTCACAGTATTTAAAGAATATTTCTGTCTCAAAATGAACGATTATAAAACCAAGTATTCATATATACCACCTTGATCAAAAAGAAATCAGAAAATTAAAAATACGAGTTTATTCATCTAAATCTATATTGTCCCCTTTAAAGTAATCCTAATCGACTGCAACACACTTATGCCAGCGCTTGATCCGATCCTCGAAACATTTTTTATATTCGGCTTTCGGTATGTCCATCAGCGCTTCCTGCAATTCTCTGAAAAAGTCCTTTCATGGAATTTATATCAACATCAACTCTGACATGAAGGCATAACACTGATGTTGGAGTGGTTGCTGGCTGGGCTAAATGTAACGAACTAACAACTAGCACGTACTAATACCCACTGGCTGAGGATGTACTGGTTCCAGTTTGACAACCACCTCTGGGAAAAATATCGAAACCTAATACACCTGAGTTTCAAAACTACTACACCACCCGCCCGCGCCCAAATCAGGTGTGTTCGGTGGCTGTTGGATGGTACTTGTTACATTTTTCGTTTAAAAATTACAAATAATGATGGCACTGCTCGACGGTGCGTTATTATGGTCAAAATCTAGAAGTTTTCTGCCCACGATTCTGGTCTCTTTCGGAGAATCGCGTTACGCAAACGTCTCATAACGCCCAAATAATACTCTTTGTTTACTGTCTGGCCTTCTGGCAAAATTTCATGACGCACTACACCGTCGTAATCCATGAAAACCGTGAGCATTGCCTTCTTTTTTGACTGAAAATGAAGTGGTTTTTTTGATCTCGGCTCATTTGGTGAACGCCATTCACTTGCCTGATGTCTGGATTGCGTGTTCTTCCCATAAGCCCTCTCTTCTCCAGTAATGATTATTTTGATGAATGTTAGATCGGATTCAGCCTCGCAAATCAACTCTTTTGCGACGTCAACACGGACTCTTTTTTGCATGAAATTGAGGTCTTTTGGTACCAACTTTGCTGCTACGCGACGGAAACCGAAATCATTAACCAAAATGTCTTGTACGGCTCCATTGGCAATGTTCAAGTCCTCCGCTATCTCTCTGATGGTTAATTTGCTGTTATTGACCAACATTTCTTTTACTTCATCAATGTTTTCGTCGGTTTTCGATGTCGATGGTCTGCCACTGTTCTTCGGTTAACTAACGACCACTTTTGAACCGCTCGTGCCACTGGTAAGCGACCTTTTTCTTTAGAGGATCGTTGCCGAAACACTTTTCCAAGATTTCCAAGGTTCGCGCACCATTAAATCCGTTTTTTACGCAAAATTTAACACAAGTTCGTTGTTGCAAATTTAAATCCATTTCTAATCGTAAAATTGTAAAAAATCGCCAACAAACACAGAGATGATTAGATGTACTCTTCGCTACGTAACTTTTGCAAATGTCAAGCTATGATTTAGAGGGAATGAACAACAGATGTACCAAATTAACAAAAAAAAAACTGAAATCGGAACAATGGGAGTGTCACACGGTGGTTATTCGGTTTTTTTTTTTTTTTTTGATCAAGGTGGTATATGTGGTCACAATTAAAGAATATCTTTTTTCTATCTATTTTCTTAGAATAAACAACATAAACATAAATAACAGTAGTAATTTTGAAGGGTAACTAAAGTTTTTCTATACAAAAGTTATAAATTATGCGTTTGATATTGATCTTGTCTTGAATGAAAAAGAAGAAACAATGACGAAATGTAACAAATGTATCACGATATGGCTATTGTATTGATCGCTGTAAGCAAAACAAGATTAAAACGCTGAAACTAATTACTTACCCGAATTTTTTCCAGATTTAATGCGTTCACATATGTTATATGTTTGGCTTAAAAATTTTGTTTTGGAAATCTGTCGTTTTTTTCCCATATTTTTTTTTCTTTTTTCTCAATAAGAACTCTTATGCTCACCTTGAAGAGGAAAAGTCTCTACAGATAGCTATCTGGAGAAGCACATGTCTACACACAATTTCATTGAAAAGTTTTTCTTTGCTGAACATCAAGGATGTTTACCTTCATAATAATGTTTACCTTTTCAAAGGGTTGTGAACCTTTAGCAGATGAAATCATTTAGAGGTGGTAAAAGTTCCAAGTGGCTGAGGTGTTATGGCACTCTGCCAATCACCAACGATTGTCCTCCTGTCTGGAATAAAACAAATTTATGAAAGGTTTTAAGGAATTTATTTTAGCATTTACACATGCATACGCATAGGCCAATATTAGAAATGTCTCACTTTTTGCGATTGTGATTTTTATTCGTTCGAACTGACGCACGTACAAAATTATGTTCTTGTAGTCAATCAATTGTGATTGCATTTTAATACCAAATCTAAAATCATGTATTCTACGCCGATGCAAAAGTAAGAGGTGGTTACAAATGGAAAAAAATAATATAGACTTACTACACTTTCAGCTGATCCATATTATTTTATTCGAATAACCTAATCATACAGGTACTAACATATATCCATATATTGTGATGTCATGCCCACGCAAAAATATATAAACCTATATAAACCTATTTCAATATTAAAAAGTTGCCATCAACGCATTGACCATTAACTGCATTCAAATTCTCATATTTTTTAGATACTTAATAGTTTAAATTTATGTACATATATTTTCGAATGAACATATAATATACACATAAATTTTCCTGATTGAACGGCCATATTTAGAATATGAAAAATAAAATACTACGATTTTTTATGGTTTACAGATTATATTTGACGGGTTTACAGTAGGCCGTTTCGACGAGGGCCTGGTGGATTCAGATGTTGATGGATTTGACTCCAACTTTAGTCCATCGGGTGAACTGCCTGGTTGCCCTGAGGGATTTATGCAGGTATGTATTTTTAAATTTTTGCATACATTATATATAAGGACAAGTATTTTGCTATGGAAATGTTTCGATTCCTTAGAATTGTATGATACATATTATCTAAAATGTTTTTGCATGCATGTGTAAAATAAATTTATTCATATGCTGGTATATCACTATGATTTCATGAAAAACTATATATTTGCCAATTGATTTCTTGCATTTTATTTGAATCTGACTAAATTTTATATCATCTGTGACGTATTATATATGTATATCACACGATAAATATTTAAAACAACAATCCCTAATTTATTTTATATGGTTTAGATTTTTTCTTGCATATTGTTACAACTATATTCCTAAGCCATACAACGCAGGGCTCATGGAATGCTCTGCCGAGCTCTTAATATTCTATTCAATATAACTTGCAAATATTTAAACTGAGAGCGGATGCGCGACAAACTCTTTGCTCTGCTAAAAACAAAGGCACGTACAAACAATCGGTTGATCGATAAGAAACAAAAAACAAAAAAAAATTTAATTAATAAAAGTGCTAGCGAGGAGAGATACAGCAGAAAGAGCTGCTACGAAAAACTTAAGAAGCGAGAGAAGAATTCCAATAACGGAAAGGAAATAAATCCTTTCAAAGAAAAAGGAATGACATTCGAAATTGATGTACACACAGAAGAGAACTGAATCTATGTATTTACAACAAAAATTAAGGTATCATACATCATCATTGCTACTGGAGTTTTGTGACCAATTACAAAGATATGTTTAATACGATTCAAATCCGTTTCAAATTGGAAAGCTGCGCAAAGAAAGCATGTAAGCGCATGCCACTCATCTGCTCACTGGAAAATGATATTTACGAAACGGCTGAACTTTCTTCACTTCCTTTCATATCTAACCCATTTGCATCATAAGCACATATATGCGCGTATTTTGCCTGCAACTACTTTTTGTGACAAAATTCAATACTTCCTGCAATAAATGTATATGTAATAAAAAAGGATTTAATTCGAACACACATTTTTTATGAAAAGGGTATGGTAAAAAATATATATATGTTTATATTCTGACTATTTGTTGCGAATATAAATACGTAAGAAAAAGGTCAATTTATATACAATGGACTGCTTTAAGCCAGGAAAGTCTTTAACACGCCAAGCAAAAGTGCTTACGCTGAAAATTTACCACAAAAACTTGGATTATGGAAACAACCATGCAAATGAAACTCCTACACGAGCAGCTGTAAGGAAAACAGCTGAATTTGTAAGGAACTTTCGTGAAAGTGAATATAAGATAGACTATGTAGATGAATCATGTATGTTTTACATAGCTCCCACACAGGAGGAATATCCTGGACTGATGGAAGTACAGAAGGACTAAAAAAGCCTATTAGAAAAGGATTTCAGCTTATAATTGCACATGCTGGTGGTTCAAATGGATTTGTCAAAAACGGTCATCTAATCTTGAAATCTGGATCGAAGTCGGGTGACTATCAATTGACAATTGACTTTGACAATTTCTCAAAATAGTTAAGAAATCATGTACTGGACCAGCTAGAGGAACTATCGGTTATTGTAAGGGACAAAGCTTCCTATCACAATTAATTAAAAAACCGAGTCCCAACCTCATCAGCAACAAAATTGGAGCTAGTTAATTGGCTAGTAGAAAATAATGTTGCGCATAGCTCTTCAATGCTGAAGATTGAACTGTATGATTTAGTTCGACAAAATAAGACATCCCCGCAACATCAAATAGACGATTTGATTAGATCAGCAGGCCATGAGGTACTCATTTTACCACCATACCATCCGGACTTGAAGCCAATTGAGAATATTTACGCTGGATGACATCAAGAAAATAGCAGAAGAAGAATTTGCAAAAATTACTGTCGAGGAATGGCAAAAAAAAAAACATGCGATAAGGCCATAAGGACAAAACAAAGTTATTTGAGCTATAAGTTGGGATACCTCCACCATGAAAATTGTTATTAGACCCGCCGAAGATTCACCAACTAAAATTCAAAGAGACAAAGGATGAAGATACCACTGATGACGATTAAGTGCATTGATTTTGAAACAAGTGTTGGATCACACAACCATAAAAAAAATAAACACTTAACTTCAATTTATTCAACTTTTATATTAAAATTTTAAGTCAAATTCTAGCAAAACATCATTTCTTCTTCTCAACACAATAATTGTGAATGGAGTGATTTCCATAAAATCGTCATTGTCAACACCACTGAAAAAATATACAAGGGACACCCGTTAGATGTCCATGCATACTCTCTACACTCTGGTTTCGCATCTGTCAATACCGGCTTTTTATATTTTTCACAATACATTATCCAATGCTATTCAAGCAGATAATCAGTACGCGCTGAGGCTCAATCATAGATGAACTAACCTAGATGGCAAACTCTACTAATATTTCTGCAAAACCCTTAACTACGTACAGGCATACCGTGAGTGAATTTTCAACCCTTTTACAACTCTCGGAAGAATGAGGGCAACTTAAAGTAAAGTTGCTAGAATAAGAGAGATTTGCACGCGTGTGTGTAATGTGTATGGGCATTTTCCTTGTAAAATTGGCGGGTTTTGTGTAAAAAGGCAGGGAAATTGCCATTGATGACAATTCACACGAACTCACAGCCAAGGTCCCATGCATATAAGCGATCTTAAGAAAACCGGTTTTGATTTTCCCATATCTGAAAAGTTTGCCATCTATGTCAGTTCATCTATGAACTCAGTGCAAGCAACATCAATGTATGGTTATGATCGAATTTCGTCTGGATCACTTCCAGGATTACTGGAATAGACTGGAAAAGCGGGCATATGCGCAAGAAATTGTACGGTGATTCGAAACGGATCAATACTTCGAACAAGGAAATACTTACAGGTGATTCATCGTTAGGTTTGATTTATAATGTAAAATAAAACACATAAATTTGAAAGTTAACTTAAAATTATTATCGGTTAAAAGAACAATTCATTGCTTTTACTTTTCAAAAACGACTACGTCTGAGGTGATCCATTTTGAAAGTCCAATTTTGGGCGATTCATTCAAGCATAGCGACTGGTATCTCGCGGATAACACAAGTTATGTTGGCTTCCAAAGCGTCAATCGTGGCTGGCTTATTCCTGAAGACCTGAGACTTTACATATCCCAGAGATAGTCCAAGCGTGTGCTATCGCACGATCTAGGCCGCCAATTTATCGTAGCAAAACGCAAAATTAAGTGCTCACCAAAATAATTTCTCAACAAGTCCATTGTTTCACGCTCTGTATGGCCAGTAGCGCCGTCTTGTTGAAACCAGAGCTTATCGAGAGCATGTGCTTGAATTTTAGGAAGCACATTGACGGTAAAATTCTGATTTGCCTCATTTTTGAAGAAATATGGACCAGTGATTCCACCAGCCCATAAACTACACCATACCGTTGTTTTAATGAATTTAATGGTAGCTCTTGGTACTCTTTGGGTTGCTCATCAGTCCAAATACGGCAATTTTGTTTACTAACGTATCCATTGAACCAGTAATGAGCTTCATCACTGAACAAAATTTCACAATAAAACACCGGATTTTCATTGAGTTTTTCCAGACCCCATTCACTGAAATGAATCACGATGAATCACCCCTTATAACACCTTAATACTTTCATATATCCATAAAATCGACGGGGGAGTTATTTAAAGTGATTTGCAGGAAATGTGACAGATCCAATTTTTTTCTAGATATAACCAGGCATTTGGACTTATTAGGGTTGAGTGTCAGGCAATTTTGCAAAGACAAGTCGAAAATACTATTAAGATCCTGTTTGGCTACAAGGCAACAGTTTTCAATGAGGCCTAGCGTGCAGCTTCGATAAATTTGGACGTCATCGGCATAAATGTGTGTTAAGGAATATGTTACTAGATCTGGTATCTCATTTATATATAGATAGAATAAGAGAAGACACAAAATTGATCCTTGAGGTACCCCTCGAGATAGGAAAATCAGATAAGACATTATTAACAAAAACTGTTTGTTTTCTGTTGCTTAGATAGGATGAAATTAATTTAACAGCAGAAGGAGAAAACCCAAAGTAGTTTTGTAGTTTTTTACAGAGCAGTGCGTGGTCGACAGTGTCTAATGCCTTAAAGAAGTCTAGAAGTATCAAAAAAGTTACTTCATCTCTACCTAAACTAGATCGAATATCTTCAACAACTTCTACCATGGTAGTAGTACAACTGTGTAACCCATATGCCTGATTGCATATGGGTTATCATTTTATTGCGAAAGAGATACGCGTCAAGTTGCCTTTGCATTATTCGCTCGCATACTTTGGAGAGGAAAGGTATTACTTTAGCCATTTTCCACTGATGTGGAAACGTTTCTGTCGTAACGATAGTATTTATCACAAGAGTCGCATACGATAGGATCAACGGTAGAATGGCTTTAATTAAAACCGGATGAATTTCATCGACTCCAATTGCACTCGACCTTATAGATAAGAAGCTTTTAACTACCTCTGTACTATCTACATATGCAAAGATAAATGGTGATTGCACGATAAGCGCATGCCTATTATTTAAATTAAGGTTGAGGTTTGCTATCCTAGTTGGTCCTACAGATTCAAACTTGTGGTTAGGCACACTGCCGTCAGTGTTATTTGGACAAAAAGTTTTTGTTTTCCTATACCCAGATGTCGTAGGTTACTCCATAGTTTTCGACTACCCAGGCTAAATTTTAATCTGCTAAAAAAAATTGTGCCTCTGCCGACCTTATTTCTCGAACAACCTTATTACGGAGGGATTTGTATATATGATGAAATCCAGCTATAGTTTTTGATAGTTTTTGTTTTTACCGGAACATATTTGTTGAAGAGAGAGTTAATAGTTAAATAGAGAAATTGTACCTGGTTATCTGGAGATGGCATTAAATAAATTTGTTTCCATGGAATGGAAATTATGCTCTGTTCAATATTAACTCTGTCTATATTGGCAAAGTCTCTATATTGATATGTGATACCTGGTGCTTGGTATCTCATGCTTAGAGAAAGCTGGAGCAGAAAGTTGATCATAAAAAAGAGCGCTATCAGTACGACTAACGAAAAAAACATCAAGTAAAGTGCTTGTAGTACTAATTTGATGAGTGGGAGTGGTAATATTTACTGGATGTAGGTCAAACGTTTTCATCCCTCTCAACCAAAATATTACTGTTTAAGTCCCCACATATAATTATATTTTTAGAACCTACTGATATGAACTCCATTAAAGCGTAGAAGGATGTTAAGTCTAGATCATTATTAGGTGTGTGAAGAGTGTCCAGCAGCAAAGAATTGTTATCACTTACTATTTTAACGAATACATAGTCAATAATGTACAATAGCATTATATCAAAGTATGGTCCATCTGAAGCTATGACTTTTTTCCATCTATCTGACAATTTGTGGATCCCATCCGAAAAGAACTGCGCCTGTTTGGCAGCCAAGAATGAATCACCGTATTTCAGTGAGGCCGTTCTACATCGTCCGGAACAAATGGAAGTCAGAAGGGGCAAGGTCTGGTCTATAAGGTGGGTGGGGTAAGACTTCCCATCCACTGTTTTCCAAATAGTTCTTAACCGGAATAGCAACGTGGGGCCGAGCGTTGTCATGACGGAAAATTATTGCCTCGTGTCTGGTCGCATATTCCGGGCGTTTTTCGGCTACTGCTCTCTTTAAACGGATTAATTGTGTTCGGTAGCGTTGGCCATTGATGGTTTCACCCGCTTTTAGCAGCTCATAATACAGCACACCTTATCTCTTATAAAACCGCACGTTATAGACCCAATACATCTTAAGCCATCTCTTACATATACTGCTACACCGCCACCTCGATCATTTCTATCACCCCTAAAGAGTCTGTATCCACTCAACTTACAGATTTCATTATTAATGTTTGGCTTAAACTAACTTTCTGAAATACATATTGCATCTACCCTAGATTTTTTGAAAATATATCTAAACTCGTCGATTTTACGAAGCAAACTTTATACGTTTATGTGGGCTACCTTAAATTCTTCTCTATGAGAACAGAAAACATTTAACATAGTCTTTAGCATTCCTTCACTGTCATCATTAATGGCTATGTAATTTATATTATACCTACATACAAAATGAGCATTTTATTTTAGTTTAAATGAAAGTAAATCTGTTGTTGTGATGATACCTCTTGATGTCTCTCGGCGATGGCAGTTTCTTTGAGGAAAATATAAGTAGATCATGTATAGGGTGATTCATCGTAAGTTTTGATTTTCAATAGGCTTTTCTTGACAGATTACACGTGACTCCTATCAAACTGCTTTGCCATTTTTGTTCAGTATCGCTTGGCAAGTCATCATAGGAAGACTCACATCACATTAACAGTATCTCGAAATTGTTCAGCTGTATTACCTTAATCAGAGTTTTGTGAGAAATGTTTTTCGTGCGATTCGAGGAACTTACGGTGCGCATAATCGACCTACTGAAACTACTATTGCCAATACCATTCGCAAATTTGAGTCCAAGTTTACATAAGTGGATGATACTCGACCGGTTAGACTACATCCAGCACGTAGTGAAGAGACTATAGCAGCTGTAGCTGAAAGTGTACGCGAAGACCATGATGAATCCATTCATCGTCGTTCTCATGTACGGCCTAAAAGCGTACATAATTCAACTTGTGGAAGAATTGTAGCCAGGCGACTTGAATTTGCGTCATATTTTCAGTGAATGGACTCTGGAAAAACTCAATAAAAATCCGGTGTTTCATCGTAAAATTTTGTTCAGTGATGAAGCACATCTCTAGCTCAGTAAAAATACGTTAATAAACAAAATTGCCGTATTTGGGCTGATAAGCAACCCGAAGAGTACCAAGAGCTACCATAACATCCCTTAAAAACAACGGTATGGTGTGGTTTATGGGCTGGTGGAATAATTGATCCATATTTCTTCAAAAATGAGGCAAATCAGAATGTTACCGTCAATGGTAACCGTTATCGCGCCATGCTAATGGACTATGTGCTTTCTGAAATTCAATCACATTTTCTATGTGTGCTCTGGTTTCAACAAGACGGCGCTACGAGCTATACAGCGCGTGAAACAGTAGACTTGTTGAGAAATCATTTTGGTGAGCGCTTAATTTCACGTTTTGCTACGGTATATTGGCCGCCCAGATCGTGCGATATCATACATTTGGACTATTTTTCTGGTACAATATGCGAAGAACAAGTACACTTTACAAGACGTACAAGACAACGTATGAGTTTAAATGATTTTGAAATTATAATTGTCTGAATTCTGAATTATAAAAATTTTATTGAGGCCACAAAAAAAAAAAAAAAATTGTTGGCTCGACATGATGTTTATCATCATGATAAAGCAAACACTCAAAGAAACTGTATTCATTTGAATTAAAATGGGAAATTGTTGGGAATATAAACACCCTTTCACTTACAATACAAACCATACAAATTTCCACCTTAAGCTGATTTCTTTGCAATTTGATTGATTCCGTATCATAATTTGGGAGGGTACAAGCTCCAAAATAGCATTTTTGGAACACCGACTTTAAATGTAATCCAGTATTCAGGAAGACAGTTGGTGTGGCATCATTTTGATCAACTACGGCATTTATCGACATCAGCTCATTTTCTTCAATTCCGGATAAAATAATATCATATACTATTGGTCGTTTTTAGGTGTCAGAATAGCTCGTTCGAACATCCAGGAACTGTTTTGATGTGTCCTTTGTACAATATCTATGTAAACCAAACAAATAAGTTCAAAATGATTTTGTCGAGTATTTCTGACCATTTCACTTGACCATTCTCCCTAGAATTCCTTCACCAACTTTCAAGAACATAGAAACAACAGGGAGGGTTTGTCGAAAAGATCGTTATGCCCATAGCCTGGTTATATTGACAGATGTTCTACAATCCTACTGTCTACACCCTCTACTGCTTTCTTATTTGGTAACGTACACTCATCGCATACAATTATAAAGCAGTGCTGAAATTCATTTTTCTTGTCACTATTAAGGCAAACTGGGCACTGCTGGGTGGTGTGTGTGTGGGGAGGGGGTCAAAGCTATCTATGTCTATTGGAGCTTTGAACATGGTATGCGCCATCTTGTCACCAGGAAGCAATGTGACGGGATATGCTACTGATAGTCGTATGTTTCCTTCTTTTTTTACCTCCGCTAGGATGATTATTGTAAGGAAAGTTTTTTCCGGTCCCACTAGGGGCATCTAAAAAAAAAAAGATCTTGCTTTCATATTAATTGTCCAAACAAAGATCGTCTTTGTTTGGTGGTAAACTTAAGATTGCAACCATTACCGATGCCAGACATTGCCTCTGAGATGTAATTAACTTCGGTGGTATTACATGCTTACATGCTGCTGTTCCGGCAGTCGTTGAGAAGCAGGAAGTCCGTAATCACCGATGGAAGGGGGAATATCTTGAAGTGAAGTGAGACTTATATTTATAATGCGCTCGTTGGTTTTCAGAATCTCGTCTTTTATATTATGCTTTAAGTTTCACAGAAAATCTTCAGATATATGATGTGCACAAAGCACCAACATGACGGTAGAATAATGTTGCATGCTGCTATCGAGTATCGTTTAAGTGTTTTGATGTGGTATCTGTACAATATCTATGTAAACCAAGCAAAGAAATTCCAATACTTTTGCGAGCATTTCCGACCATGATGCGTCCTACAGGCTGCATGAAGCATTGGGTAAGCTACGTCATCAAGTATTTTCAAGAACGAAAATGATATGTGGCCTTGAACCGTATGCAGTAATAGGCGAAGGTAAAGGCACTCGCTGTTATTAGGATTCCCCACTATTATTAGTGTAACAAACGGTTTCCTTCAACTAGGCAGCCGCGCCAATGTTGCCCAAACTCTCCTCTTTGCCTTTGCTTATCATACTTGTAGTACGATGGTACTTCTTCGTGCGTCAGGTTTTTGGTGAAACTATTTTCTTTGCAACATCTATAAAATGTTAAGAGCTTTGTTTGTCACGGAATTTCATAACGCTCTCTTACGTTACTGGGATTAAAATAAATCCATTGGTCATATTCCAGATGAACATCCAAATGCAATGCAGTTGGACGCCTCGCCGGTTACGTATTGAGAAGGCCATAATCCTTCAAACTGTTTCTGATGTAGTGATAGTTTTGCTGAAAAACCTGTTTGGTAAACTTTTTGAACACTGGCCGTGGATCATGTGACTCTTGACGATTTGAAGGAGAACAGGGTCTACTTTGTGGTCAGACAACTTAGCGCTAATGACTTGGTCAATGTCGTTGGGTCTGATATTTTCTTCCAACCATAAAAGGATGTGAGCATTGGCAAGGCAGGTTTTTGCCATTCGACTGAATACATGTAGCGTCGGGTAGTCCCAAACACGTTTTCTTTTGTGCGAAGATCGAAAAGCATCAGTTGCATAAGTGCGAAAAGAGTGTTGGCCGAATTTTTGAGTTTGTAAAAATTTTCTGCAGTAGAGGATAGGTCAAGAAATGGTCGCGCGGGCGTCGTCCGTACAAATGCGGTATTAAGTTAGTGCGTGACCGAATTCGGAGAAATCCCCTTAGGAAGCAGAATATCATGTTCAAGGAATTGGATATATCGACCAGATCCATGTCTAATCTGATTTGGGATGTTTTCAAGAAACAAAATAATAAAATGTATGACACTTCCTCTAAGGAAGCGAAAAAATTTATTCAAAGGGTTCAACGTGGACATCATCCCGCTTCCGTAATGGTTTAGGGGGGGGGCTGTCACCATGGTTTCACATCCCATGTGTAAAAACTAGTGAAAAACCAAGACGATGTGCTAGAGGGTATTGTAAAGGGTTTGACCAATACCCTTTTAATCAATACAAATGTATCTTCCAACAGGATTCTGCTCCAGCGCACAAAGCCAAAACCACACAGGAGTGGTTTAGTGTCAATATTCCTGGCCTTAAAGAAGCATAATATTGGGCGTCGGGGAGTCCAGATCTGAATCCTCTGGTTTATGGTTTGTGGTCAAAATTAGAGAACATGGTCTGCAAGACTCCCCACAGAAATTTAAAAAGCTTTAAAATAGCATTAACAAGAGCAGCGTTTACGATCTCCATGGAAACTGTGGGTGTCGCTATAGCCCAATGATCACACCATTTGGAAGCTTTTGTTAAAGCAAAAATCAGTCATTTCGAGTGAGTCCAAATTTTTTTTAATGATCAATATTGTGGTCTAATATTTTAAATTAAAATTATACTGGTCTTTTTATAGCGCTTTGTATTTGTAACAGAACTAGGTAGCAATACGTCCTGCTTACGTTCGTGCATATATAGAGGACATTCTGCGAAAGTCGAGGGAAGGGTTACCTACCCACCCAATCTGCGTTAATGTTGTAAAGCGTCTTTAACATCAATGTATATTAGTGTTCTACCCGCAGCTTTTTCTTATTTGTCCGAGTATAAGTACGAGTATATACTTATATACTCTATTTCAACGTTGACATACGATTATTAATCGACTAAAAATACCAGCCAACAAAAAAAATTATATCGTAAATAATTTTATGTGATTCGTGTTCTCTAAGCTAGAAATAATGTAGAAAGTCAAATTAAACGCTTCTATCACGTCACAATTTTATAATATATAGTAATTTGTATTTTGCACTTTTGTAAAAAAATTTTATACTGACATTAATTAATTTTGGAATAAAAAAAATGTATTTTCAAAGAAATATTGCATTTTATGAAAAGCTTGCAACATTTTCTCAACAAGGTCAACATATTGCGGAGATTTATGATTCCTTAAAAAGTTTTCAGTGATTGCGACGAAAGAAGTCCAGGCTTCTATTTCTACTTTATTTAGGCTTGAAATGCATTCTGCATCTTTTATTATCTTTTTGATATCCGGACCTAAAAATATCCCCTACTTAATTTTAATTTTGCTCAAAGAAGGAAATTTGTTCCTCAAAAAAGTAAATCTGGGGCTATCTTTGTTCATTGCTTTTATGAAGTTTTTGATAAGCCCAAGTTCAATGTGCAGAGGCAATAATATAACTTTTTGTGGATTAACTAAACTGTCAAATTTAATATATTTTTTTATTCCTGGAATGTAAGTAGTTCTGTAGATATCTAACTCGACTGTCCCACTCACATAAAAAACAACAATACTTTGTGTAACCAGTCTGTAGCCCCAAAAGTAACGCAACAACTTTTAAGTCAGCACAAATAAACCATTTATTTAATCGCCAATCATTTGGTATACGCTTATGACCCACCTCAGCCAACAGACCGTTGGCATAAGAACAATAAACGTAGTCACCATCCGCTGAATTAAAATGTATTAAGGAATTGTGACGCTTGCGGTAAGTAGTGACATTAACACCTAGCTGAAAGATTCCATTGCTTAAATCTTGAACTTAGTACTTCAGATTCTTTTTTCGTTAAATCTAAATCTCTTATTAGATCATTAAGCTCTGATTGACTAACAAGATGAGGAATTTTTGAGTTACTTGGAACTGGAAATTCTTCCTCCTCCACACAATTCACTCCATAGTCTTAGTCAGAGTCACTTGTATTCGGTTCAAAATTAGGTGGCTTAGGTACTGGAATGTCATCTGAATGTGGCACTGTTTTCGTGACAGACGATACATCTGGATATTTTATTGTGTACTTAGATTTTCTAGAAAACCCTTTAATATTGGTGAGTAAAAAATAGCAGTCACTCACAGTCTTTAGGGTCGAGCCATAATACAAGTTGTCCAAAAGGCATCCCTTTACATTTTCCTCCAAGCCAATACGTCAATTTTGTATGACAGCTAAGGCAACAGATATGTGGTACTCAGTTTTTATCTTGATTACGAACATCCAAGTTAAAATATGCACTATAACTTTTAACTTTTTTTGACTCTTTGGTGTAAATGAACCACAAATATAGCAAAAAATATCAGGAGAATTTGTACAGACGCGAGACATTTTGTTAGATATACAGCTCTTGCCAACTAATTAGAAACACTACTGTATTTTCCATTTGCTGCCTTCGTTCAAAAACTGTTCAAATTTTAGCGGTAAATTTTTCTTTTTAATTTTTTCTCCTTTTCAACGTTACTTTCTTTTTTTCCAACTTGAGATAAGGTTGAAGTAATACATAGTACATAGTGAATATATTTTATTCGCAATTCGTACACAATTGCATTAAATTGTAAGACAATTGCGTCACCGAATTAGAAACGGTAATACAATTTGTTTGAAATTTTAATTAATTTTATACAGTATGCAGCAAAAGTCTTGATACCCCAACCCATTTTGTCTTCATCGCAGTATATTATGTTATAAAACGCCTTCAAACAAATTGTACATTTTGAAATCCAAAAATAAAAAAAAAAACAAACAATTCATTCAAAACAAAAAAAAATAAAAATAAAAATGTTCCGTTGCATCCAAAAACAACACAGCAAAAGTGTTGATATCCTTGAAGAAAAGTATAACAAATCTTAAGCTATACTATAATTTTGCAAAAATAAGATTCACCTAATACTTGGTTGGATATCCGTTCGGTTCCTTAAGGCGTTCTGGCATCGAATGCGTTAATTTTTTTTAGATATTCAGTTGAAATTTCTTACCGCTCTGCAGGAAGTAAGGCTTTCAACTGGGGCTTCGACGTTATAACATGTTTGCTTAAGCGTTTCTCTAAATGATCCCAAAGGTGCTCTATTTTGTTGAGATCCGGGCTATGGTGTGGTATTTTCTGCTCATTTTGTGCCCAAAGGTGTAAAATTTACATTTACCCTCAAAATAGCTTTAAAAATATACTTTTTTCGAAATTCAAATATTCTGTCAGTTTTGGACGTGATATAAGAAAAGTAATATTTTTTTGGTAATAGGAGTGAGTATGTCTACAAATTGTATTACTACATAGTTTTTACGATATTTTTTTAGTGTTGACTAGAGAAATTGAGCGAATGACTCTCATTTAATATCAGCTCAATCAAATAGCTATAAAACTGTCTCGCTTATGTCTTTTATTATGGTTTATATTGTCAGTTTCGGTGTCTGTACTATGTATTGCAAAATTATATCCGTCTTCCCCACGGAAAATTATTAGTGGTTACTGTAGATAATCCTAGGCGCCATGCGTCGCTTTAGTCCTTGGAGACGATTATCATTATTGAGCAAGACAATATCTATTTTATTACCTACATTCCTGGTCGACCAGAAGTACGGCTATCTCGTTAGTTGTCGGAGCATTGTACCGACACGGATAGTTTGAGGTTCGCCTTTTATCGGCACCAATGGTAAATTGAAAATTATTTTGCTCGCCATTACATACGAACTCCAGCGCTGTCTTGAAGCTCCTTGTACCGGAAAAACATTATCCAGCATCATCTGCAATCCAAACTCAAAATGTGTTGTTTCCTGATGTTAGCTAGCTAACAGTTATCACCTACAAAATATATTTGCAAAAATTTGTCATATCCCTCAAATGTTCTGACATTTTGTAAGAAATCTTTGAATTTCGGATGGTTTCCATTAAAAAGTGTTTTTAATATCCTCGGCGGTTCTTGCATTGAATGTAAATGAACATTTCCAGGTACACGACGCACATCCCTATCGGCTTTCCTCTAGATGGACGTGCTTGAAAGTGGGTACATACCTCCGTCATACAACCATTATTCTCCTTTTAGGGAGAGGCTCTCATCTTCTCGGAAAGAGTCCTAAACAGTAGGTTCGATGAAAAAGTTTACGCAGTGGTTTTGCCCACGTGGAAGAAACCTTTTCAGAAAAACGGAAGTTATACCATCTGGACCAGAGGATTTGCGTATGTTAAGATCTTTAAGTACTCTTTCTACTACACGAGTACGAAAATGGATTTGTGCCATTGAAGATTCGACGCACTCAAGTGTAGGCAGAGACAAAGCACAATCTGGAAGTATAGAGGTGGCCGCAAAGTGTGCAGCAAGCGGATTGGCCTTGTGTAAAGAGCTAATAGCAATAGAAATGTCTTTGTTAATGAGAGTTGAGATAGAGGATGAGGAAGAATTTCCGATTTTTTTTTTTTTGTCGAACGACTAAGAGCTTTTACTACCTTTCAGACGTTGAAGTATTTTTTGCCTCATATTGGTCATATTGGAATTTCGAATACTTAAGAAAGACTTTGCAATCATTCCGGGCTCGTTTGAACTTTTTTTTCGGTTTGCCCCTGTCGCATTGATCTTAAAGGTCCGAAAAAACATTTCACTAACTTCAACAGCCTCTTTACAGCTCAAGTCGTACCATGCCTTTTCTTTTGGTCTAATACTCGTAATCCGATGAGGGATAAATGATCTTATTTCAAAGAGAATAGTGTATATGATCATATGAGCAGCGGCATACACGTCGTTATCCAGGAAACATAGCGACCACTTAAAATTCATAAAGAAGCTGTTAAGTCCGCACCAATTGGCATTCTCGTTTTGCCATACAGTTCTTTTAAGAATCTTTTCTCTAACTGTGTGGTTGGCGTACGAGAAATTAGCTGATATGACATTGAAGACGAACAATGGTGTACCTATCAGGGTGAGAAGTTAAAAACAAGTCCGGAGTATTGGCGGTATGACTCTTAACGTCGGCTATTCGCGTGGGCTCATTTACAAACTGCGTCAAGTTGTTTTCTGGAGCGATGATCTCAACACACCGCCCTTCGAGTGTTGTTTGTCCAGAATTTCGAGGCCACTCAGAATTGTGTGCATTGAAATCACCCGTAATAAAGATTTCAATATTAGGATACAGGGATACAATTCTTTAAATGGAGTCAGACAGCGCACCAAACTCGTTAGAGGTTGTATTGCTACCCAGTTTGAGGCTTCTTTAAATAAATTTTAAGCACATGAAATTGAATTCTGGATTGGAACAGGGGTTACATTGTGGTGGAATTTGGTAAGCTATCACATATCACTAAGCACGTAAATGGGGAGACCGCGGTGAGACAAGAACAGTGTCACTAGTTCGTATCCAGGTAGCTTCAGATCAGAGTGATTTGAGAGTTGTTGGCAGGGATCTACCTGTGTTTCGCTTAGTGCCAAAACAGCTGGCCGTAAAGTGATTAATACTTAGCCCGCGGATATTTGCCATGTCCACTCTAAATTCCCGAACAATTATAAAAATATTCAACAGCTCAGCAGGCTGCGAAATAGAAATTCTGATGTTAGCTCACCGAATCAATTTGTTGCAGATGTTATGCCCTTACAGCAATGGGAAACAGTGCATTAACAAAATTTATAATCACATCCCGCTATCCATTCGGAAAAGATGGTTAAGAAGATACGTTTTTTCCTTCAGGTAATACCAGCCAGCGTCATGTACTCTAGATGACTACAATTTTGTGATACCCAGAGGTCAACTCTAGTCTCGATTCTCTCAAGTTTTTTCAAGGCAGTACAACAGACGACAAATACAAAAATTCCAAATCCTTTGGAGGGCTTTGGATGAGATAAAGATAACTCTACAAGGATAGAGGTAATATACAAAAAAAAAAAATAGTGTTACACATTCTAGCCACGGATGCTGCAGACACAGGCTGGGTGACCACTTGAACAAAACAGCCATATCAGGCGACCACTGGCCTGAAAGTCAGAAAAGATGGCACTCTAATGCAAAGGAAATGTACACTGTTTTTATGGCCATACAAAATCAAATAACTCAGTTGAAAGATGCACCTATTCTAGTTCAGTCGGACAATCGAACTTTGATTGCTTACATACTCAACGGGAGAGGTCACCTAGTTGATCATCTCAATATAACATTATCCATGTTCTATCTTTCGGGAAGGCAGTGCTAAGAAAATGGGGAGAGTCAGAGATAAACCTATCTGCGTCAAAAAAAAAAAAAAAAAAAAAAATGGTAATGTTTTTGTGAAACTACGTGTCTGTAGACAGAAAGGATCAGGTAGCAGCATACATCAATGCATTCATTCGGGATTGGAACTATCAGCTGGGTTGGATATTTTTACCACCCAATCAAATGCCAAGAAGTCTTTCACTTGAACAAAGCTCGAGTAAAATATCTGGTTGTGTCACCTAGAAGCTCGGGCACTGGGGCTTCCCTGACAATTCAAAACCAGCAAGGGGGTTTGATAGATGTGTCAACGGATCACCCGCAACCATAGGTGGAATATTTAGCCCTGAAAGTATAGATAGTTGAAATTGAAACAACCAAATATTTGATTATCCTACATAAGAAAAGAATTTTCCAGAGAGTGGATGGAGAGATTCAACACTAAGAACGTATTTGCCAGTTGTCAAGAAATAGCTTACGTGGTGTGAAAATAATAATACGAGTATTAATACTAGGTCTTCTAGTGGTTCCTGTTTAGTAAGATACACATCCGATAGAAGAGAAATACGCTTCTAGTAAAATTCTTATTAATAAGGCTGCTTTTTCTACCTTTTGTTACCCAAATTTAAGGGAGAGTCTTCCGATAAATTTTTTCATTCGACAGATTTTAAAATCAATTTATATTTCTCAACCAACTATTAAAAGGCCGCCTACACATGGTCAAAGGACTGTATTCAACTGGCTAGCCTCAGAATCCGGAACCAGAAATAATATCTTGTTCGAAGCTTCAATATGACTAGCGTCTATACTCGATCTAACTCTTTTGAAAAATTCAAAAGATAATTAAAAAGAGGATGACAGAGAGATAATTTTGCATCCATCATAATTTTCATGTCTGTGCCGTTGTTTATGGAAGACGGGTGATTGAACTTTCCCGGTTAAGAAGAGCCCAGAAAAGTTATTTGGATACCTTACTTGTAATGATTAATGGATCAGATAAGCCTGCACCTAGTCGTACGAATTGCTGGCTTGGGAGTTACTTCGGAAAGATCTCGAGCAGCAGTTGTATCATTGAGTTAGCTTGAGAGGCGACCAGTAGAATACATTTCAGAGAGAAGTCTTGCAGCTTGCAGGGCGATTAGTTTGAATACTATAGTAGATCCACTTTTTTTTTCAATATTTTTATGTATTGTATTGTAATGAATTGTGTTCAAACAAGTTCAGGGGTTAAGCGATTTTCAAAAAATCGATTCTTTTTTTTATTGCTTTTAATGGTCTTAGGATCTTTACAGTGATATCCCAAAAGATTATGGACGGAAAATATCTCGAAGTACATCTTTTTTAAAGTACAAGGCCACCAAGTAGGCAGCAAGCCAACTTAAAATTTTAAAAGCGTTATCTTAAAACTGAATAAGTTGGCCGCACCCATAACTTGAACAATTTTTAACCAATTCCCTTCAAATTTAACCTAGATCTTTAAAAATATATTGTCTAAATAAGTACGTAGGATTTTTTTTTATATGGCATAGTTCATTTGTTCTTAACAGTTTTCTAGCGATTTTTCTGCGAATTTTGCAAGTTTGACTTTGTACTTGTACTTATCTAACGGCGAAAAGCAATTTGGCTCAAACAATGAATTCATAGCTCAAATAAATGCGTATTTTAAATATCCAAATAAAGTGTGTCATTTTAGGGTTAACACTTTTTTGTTCAAATAAAACACAAAGAAATTAACCTGACGACGGCTTATTAAATGTATTCGAAAAACTAATTGATTCCATATAATATTTAAGAATATTTTTGAGCATATCTCTATAACAGGTACGTAGTACAAAGCGCATTTTATATGTTCAATGGGACAATTGGGGGCGTATATCACGTATGGCTCGAGCAAATGCTTTATTGAAAAGCGTCAATCGTTGCTGATTTATCGGCGACTTAACACAGCCCCGCTAAAAATAATTCAATGGGCTTAAGTCGCAGGCTAATTGACGGATCAATTTTTGGAAATGGTTCTATTGCCAAATAGCGTTTTCAAAAGGGCCCTGCTTTCGTTGATAATATAGGGTAGAGCACCATCCTGTACGAACTACAGTTCTTCCACATTTATGTTACTGACAGTAGCTCGTGTTCCGCCCTCATTTTTGATGATGCCACCGGCGTACAATTTTACATACGGTATATTACATTTTCCTGGATACAATGACATATGGAGAACTTTTGGCGAGCCTTATCACTGAACACAATCTTACAGCAAACAACTTGATCAACTTGCAGTTGATTGATTTAAAGCCCAATCACTGAACATCCGATGCAATAAATTGTCAGGCAACTTTAGGTCCTGCTACAAGTCTTGAGACCAAGATCATTACGGAAAAATATCCAGATAGTGGATGGACAAGGACCAAGTTGCTGCGAACGACGACGCATCGATAAATTGGTGTCCTCTCCAATACAAGCTTCCACAGCCCCGATATTTTCTTCCGAATGCACTGTTCTCATTCTTATTGGTGTGTGAGTACCCAATCACGTTAATTAGTACATAAATTTTTCAATATTCTCATAAATAGTACTTTCATATTGCCAATGATGTCTACCGTAAATTTTGATTTTAAAAATAAATCTCAATAATTTGGAATCATTGTTGTAGCGTCTATCTTTCCGTGATGAAATGGCAAACTATATCAAAATAAATAATGGTTAGCGCGTGCTGTAAAAAAGTTTTCTGTATGAAGAACCGCACATAACATTTTCGTTGAAACGTATTCTGTCTTTTTATTAAATACATTAAGCCCGCGACTTCCTCAACGTTTTCTGTAGAAATTATATATGTATGTGCATTTTATATATTGTACATATATCTCCATACACATATGCGTAAATCAGAATAATTAAAACTTGCAGATGGGCAAATAAAATCAAAAATATAATCATGCGCCGTTCGAGAATATGTATAGATTTTATGTTGAAAAATCAGACTTCAAGTATTTGATATTATTAAAGCAATTATTTTTCCAAAATGATTGGATTGAATTGGTTTAGTAGTTCTTAATTTATGCGTGCACAAACAACAGATAAAAAATCCAAGAATTATATGTTACGTATTAAGCCAAACTATGTAACTTCCTTGAGCAAACAAGAAAAATGCATTTATTTGGTCCCTACTTATGTAACGCGAGGATTGTCCAAACTGGAGACGTTATCGTTGATTTCTCGAATGAACTCTTTTGTTGTAAGTACTACCTCCGAGGCATTATTGCCTTTACACAAAAAGTCATCTTTAACATAAATCAAGAAGGAACGGTTTATGTATATGAGTACTTATATATACCTATATATGAAATGTAACCTTTTTAGGAGCCTATTAGCCTAAACAAAAAGGAAGAAACGCGCTCAAAGCTAACTAAGTTTTGGAATGTACATTCTTTAAGTATTCAAATACCCGCAAAGACATATAGATGCATACATGTGGGATGATTAATATGTTCCAACTCATCCCCGAAGTTCATACTTTAAATGTACCATCGCAGCCACGTCGACGACATCCAGTTATCTCTACACAAGCATTTCCTAAAATCACTATTAAGGAAAAGCGGCAAACCATGGGACGAATTATTATTTAGACTTCGACATGATCGTCACGCATTTTTCCTTCAAGACGTCAACCCCGCAAACGATACGGGAACACGAAATTGATACGTTTACCTCTTCCGAAATTATTTCATTATTATACGTCCATAATACTATTCACTTGCAGTGAATTAAACCATTATAAACTTATCTTAGAGTGTTTTCATTACTTTGTCCTAACCTCCTTTTCCCACGTACATATGAACGCATGTATACACTTATGCGAGTACAGAAAATACCCTCAATCCATAAATCAATGGATTTAATATTACAGGCGCTAACAAATTTAAAATAATTTTTTTTATTGTTTACGAAACGGCTCTTTTTTGTGTTCCTGTAAAATGATCAGTTGTGTCCCGAATATTCGACCTACAAACCCTGATTGACGTTTATGAAATAATTTATTAATTTTTATATTTTCACAACCTCATATAGTCATCAGCTCAATGAAAAAACTGCATAAATCGTGTCAAGTTAATGATACCTTACATACATACATACCATGCATAGTCGTGCCAATATTCCTATATTGATTGTTGAAAAGGTATAGATACATACATTCCAAACTTGAACGTTGAATTGCCTCTGTTGTATTTGATGTTCCAACGAATTTATTATGAGTATATTTAGGTATTACATATACATACGTAAATGCATTGCATCGAGGATATATGGATATACAGGATGATAAAGTTTTTCTTTCTTGTTCTCCAAGGATACCCACAGTAGATTTTATCGATTTAAAATAAATAAAACATTTCGGGTCAATAAAAAAAACTAAAACGTTTTATAGGGTGATTCATTGTGAGGTTTGATTTTCAATGGACTTTTTTTGACAGATCACGCATGACTCTTATCAAACTGCTTTGTCACTTTTGTTCAGTATCCTTTGGCAAATTATTTTAGAAAGACTCACACCACAACAATGTCTTCAAATTTTTAAGCTGTATTAAAAATATTTTTCGTGCGATTCGAGGATAATCGACCTACTGAAACCACTATTGCCAATACTATTCGCAAATTTGAGTTCCAGTTTACATTAGTGGATGATATTCGACCGGTTAGACCATGTAGCTGAGAGTGTATGCGAAGACCATGACGAATCGATTCATCGTCGTGCTCAGCAGCTTGGCTTGGCGTATTCGATAGCTTACAAATTTCAACTAGTGCAATAATTAAAGTCAGGCGACTTGAATTTGCGTCATATTTTCAGTGAATTGCCTCTGGAAAAATTCAATGAAAATCCGGTGTTTTATCGTGAAATTTTGTTCAGTGATCAAGCTCAATGGATACGTTAATAAATAAAATTGCCATATTAGGGTTGATAAACAACCCGATGAGCTACCATTACATCTATAATAAACAACGGTATGGTGTGGTTTATGGGCTGGTGGAATCATTGGTTCGGTTCAAAACCGAGGCAATTAAGAATGTTACCGTCAATGGTAACCGTTAACGCTCCATGTTAACGGACTATGTGCTTCCTGAAATTCAAGCACATGGTCTCGGTTAGCTCTGATTTCAACAAGACGGCGCTACTGGCCATACAGCGAGTGAAACAATGGACTTGTTAGAAATCATTTTGGTGAGCACGTTTTGTTAAGGTAAATTGGCCGCCTAGATCGTGCGATATCACACCTTTGAACTATTTTCTCTGAAAATATATGTAAAGTCTGAGGTCATCGGGAATAAGTCAGCTACGACTGACGCTTTGGAAGCCAACATTACTCGTGTTATGAGCAAGATACCAGTCGCTATGCTCGAACAAGTCGTCAAAATTAGAGCTTCCGAGTGGACCATTTCAGATGTAGTTGTAGCCAACATTTACACGATATCATTTCTAAAAAGTAAATGCCTTGAATTGTTCTTTTAACCAATAATAAAAATTTTAAGTTCACTTTCAAATTTATAAGCCTTGATACCATGATCTTTAAGCAAAATTTTATAGATAGTTGATGGACAAAGGCCAACACACCAACTGGTGTCATCTTCAATATTTTTTAAGAACGCACTGTTCTTATTCTTCTTGGTGTGTGAGTTAGTAGTGATTGAATGGATTGTACCACATGGAATGTCCGATTTTCGCTTAGTCGGAAATAAGAAGTCCTCGAGTGAACTTCGGTGCCAGAACGTTAGATTTTCTTTTTTTTATAAAATAAAGTGGTTCGTGTGCTTAACGTGTAAGAGTGTTATGGTTCGTTACAAGTGCCATTATTTTTTTCCAGAAATTATTTACCATGCTCTCGGCAGTTCAAATTGGACCCCTCTTCATCATTTAAAAGCATTAATGACGGATTTGAGGATGTAGGTTTGAACGCACTTTATAAAGTTGAGCCTCGAAAATGAACCACGTGGGAAGCCAAAAACCAATGACAAAAAGTCGACACTTTTCTCTCATAGGAAAGGTAAAGGAACTCGATAAGTGGGTACCCTATGAACTGAACGAATCTCAAAAACTACGGCGCCTGAAAATCTGCACATATCATACATTAAGAAATCAAACTGAACCGTTTTTGTAACGGATAGCCAGGAAAAACAATAAATGTAATCAAATATCGTGAGGAAATCGGATTATTGCATGCCAAATTGGCTAAAAGCAACCTGCGTTGGTCAATAGGCAAGGTCCGATCCTTTTGTATGGCAATGCTAGACCCCATACCTCACAAGTAACGGTGAAAAAACTGTTGCAGTTTGGATTTGAAATTCATTCGCATTCACCGTACTCTCCTGATATTTCCCCAATGGACCAACCATCTTTTTCGCAATCTGGATGCATTTTGTTCCGGCATCGGACCTTATCAACATGGCACGTCTGCAATCGACGATCTTCCTTGTTCTCTATCATTTTCGCCCTTGTTTATGAATCATCTCAATCAGCTTCTTCTTCATGGTAGCCGGTATAGCGACCAACTTCTTAGCGTGGTTCTTCTGCAGGAAGTCATTTTTTAAAAAAATAGTCGCTGTCCTTTTGAAGAGGCACAGCTCCGCAACTACACTTGCTCACATCAGTTAAAAACGGCTGAAGAGTTGCAAATGCCAAAGAGACTTTCAAAAATTCGCCATTATGACTTCCAAATGAGGTGTTTTTTTTTTTTTTTTTTTGACGCTGGTTCCACTTCACTTGCTATTCGGGTCGGTAGGGTATTACACTGTTTTAACTGAAGGAACAAGTCGTTGCTGACGATACAAACACCGCATCCCGTATCCACCAGTACAATGATTTACACCAAAGACCGTATAATACCAAGATAGTGCACGCCATACAAAATTTCGTTTCAAAAATTTTGTTTGGTGGTTCCATAATACGACCCCAAGCTTTTTCTTCTCTCAAAAGCTCTCCCGTTCTCAGAGCTTTATCAGATTTGTTTTTGTGTTTCTATATGGTATTATGTATATGATCTTTGCTTATACCCAATCGACCATTGCATCCTTAAGCAGGTGCGGTGCTTTCACACCGAATTTAGCATTTACGAAACCGGTTTCCTAAATTTGTTTTCCGCCTTTGGTGGATATATTGCAGTCGAATGACCGATGCCCAAACTGACCACATCTGAAACATTTAAAGCAATCAAGTATCGTAAATCTGAGCTGGAGTTGACCACAGAAGCTAAGCCACCTCTACTGCCTCACATTACATCATCCCTTTCACCAGGGTGAGCGCATGCGATCCTTTCGTCAAACTCTCTTCTACGTCCTCGAAGGTGAACATCGAATTCTGGACTCTGATTTTTGCTTGAGCGGCCATTGCTGTACATGTACCACAGCCGCAACTGTAACTCTCTGTGGTGCCCATGGATTATCCACTGATCACTATTATTGTTGTTATTACAGCCGAATCTAACGTAATTTGAAACTGTTTCTTTTTTTTTTTTAATAATAATTTCCAGTGGTAATTGGAGTTCATATCATGTTACTGAGCATTGCTTAAAGCAACACTATTGACGTCTTTTGGATTTGTACATCGAAAACAGTTAAATCAGGATACTTTTGGTAATTTCGGGTTGAATTCAATAATTTTATAAATCATGACGTGACCAAAGGTGAAAAGGTGAATACTTCAACAGATCTCCTTACCTTATTATACACTTAGGTGTATATTTTCAATGGGAAGGCAGATAATTAGTTAAAATGCTAAATAGAATGAATTGCAAGTAGGATTTGAGTACGCCGTGGGAAACAAGTAAAAAATATGATACATTTTCGCGATTACAACCCTATGACAGCTGTCAGATAAAATTATTAATAAGTCTCCTGTTAATGTACAATAGCACAAATCATAGAAGTGGAGGACATGATATACGAGTAGCTAAGTTATATGTTTGAAGATATGCGGAATATACCTTTCAACATAGCTCTCGATTTAACAGCGGTATTGTTTGAGATGCTTTAAAAAAATGTAGGTATGCCACATAAGATAAGAAAACTTAGTTCTTTCTTTTACGAATCTTTTTCGGTCTCATTTTCCCAACGTTTCTTTTGACTGAGTTTTAAGGGGTGAATTATGTTAATGTCAAAATTCTGTGAAATTTTTAAATTATTTTAATCTGAGCTTAAAGAATGTGAGCATATTAAACAATTTCCTTACAATTTTTAAACTTCGGGTGAGGACCATAGCCTTACATTCTTTTCTGCGCTTGTTAAACTTAAACACGTTAAATATGCGGTCAAAGTTTTAAACGTTATAATAAACATGAATGGATATTACAAGGTATGTACATTTGAGAAAAAGAGAATTCTATTCGCTAAACATACGACTATTTCCAATATAAACTAACAATGTCTTGCCTTTGCGAATTCGTAAATTTGGTATCACATTTTTTTTTGGCAGCTTTTGCACGGATTTGCTTTCACAGATTTTTTTAACTGGACTGCCTTTTTAGATCCATTACGTCATACCTCTTTTACCGAAACTTTTGACTTTCGATTCTGATAATTTTGATGCGCCTTTTTACCTTGAGGATGGGTTTACATTTCGCCTTCACTTAAATCGTCCATAGAATCATCATGCCAAGAAGAATACAGTTTCAAAGGGATCTGATTCTGATCCAGATCTGGATAACGTTGACGGACTTAACATATTCGTTCATGGTTGATTGGTTTCCAAGTGAGTTACCTTAAAAATAAAAATTAACCTTTTATTTACAGTACCGCTAGACATAATTAAAATATATAAAATACAGGACGTTAATCGACTTACTTTAATTCCTTCACATTTTTCATTCGATTTCTCTACCATTTCAAGCATAAGTCTGCCTCTTATAGCGGACAAATTAATTATTGTTTGCAAACCAGATGTACTTGGATTATTTCCACTCATTTTAAAAAAAATAATACGTTTCCACCGCAAGAAAAGTACAGAAAAAATTCACAAACACAGTTTAAAACAAGTATTTGACTGTAATTAATGCAATTTACAGCTGCTGTTCAATAATCTTCACTCAAAAGAATACACAAACAACTGGCAAGGGGAATCGATACCTAACTGCAATTATAATTATGCCTAGAAAAAAATGTATCAAGCGACAACAAATGGAAAAACTTTTCGGTGACACTATGTTCTAAGCGACAATATCGGTTGAACTAACCGCCATGTGCACAATTTTTTACTCGTAGGATGTGTTGCATAGTACAATTATTTGTAATATTATAGTGCCTTAGAATAATAGTTTTGGTGGTTACAGCAAATAATAACAAAAACCTACCTATAAAATTTGTCGGATACTATAATTTCTATTTCTCTATAGTTTCTTCTCTATCAATGGTAGAAACCTTAAAACAAGTCCAAAACATGGCTCTTGGCACAAATTATAAGGGCATGTCAAAAGTTATTTCCTAGAAAAATTTTCGCTTAGTAAGTACATTCTTTCGGGAAGCTATCGATATAATATATACTCAATTTTTTAGAAGTCTTAAAGTAGAATTCTTTTAGTAAGCCATCAGCTCACTTGATTCGCCAATATTGGTATCCTCGGATTGCTCTATAAATGGTGAAATTCAAAAACATATCTATGAGCCTGGTATTTTTATCACATTTATTTCACATTCCATGTAATCTATCAGATTTATCCTTGTAAGAACCGTGCCCACTTTGAAATTAATTGCTTTACCTCTCATTTTTCAAAGTAAAATTAACTTTTATTTGTACTGCTATTAAACATTCCACAATCTACGGATGTACGTTATGTGTAAGTTCACCATCAGAGCTTGCACCGTATACTCAGCAAAAGTCTCTCTTATATCCATGTCCTCATACTCTGAACGAACTACCTCGAAAATAGGAAGCTCTCTAAGACGTTTTTCTTTGAAGTGCTTATTATTCCGTCTTTTGCAGGGTTCGTTTTTGTTAACAAATAATTAAACGTTTTTTTTTATGTTTGAAGTTCAAATTTCATCTCAAATTTTTGAGCGGGACGTTATGAACATATTTATTGAATCCTTTGAAATATTACATTGAACTTAAAGAAGGTAAATAAAAATACTATTGGTGTAAATATATGTGCCGTTATGTTTTTAACACGTTAAGTCAGCAAATTAATCACTCAGTCAAATGGACCAAATAAATATTCTCTTCGAAATCTCCGAACTTGTCATTATCTGCGCGATAAACGACCGCCTGCCAAAAACTCTTTGCCGAAGTACAGTGTTTAATATACTGATCCCGAATCGAGGAAAATGGAACTACGAAAACCCTTAAAGGTATCAAGTGGTATACGGATTGATCAAAGATAGGCACTGGAGTTGGTGAAGGTATATTTGATCCAAACACCAAAATTTCGCAACTAATGGGAAAAAGTCCCAGGGTTATTCAACCATGCCATTCAGGTGTGCGCAAATCTCATTCTTGATAAGGGAATGAAGGGCATATCCTTGCATATATGATGCTATCGGACGGTCAAGCAGCCATTAAAGCTGTTTCGTACTGCTCTCATAGAGTTAGGTTGGGTTACGGAAGAGTAGTTGTTGGAGAGACCAACCTACTTTCTCTTGGAACCAAGGTGAGCGTTCGTTAAATTGTACAAGACTTAACGTCTATATTGTTTGAAGTTTGAAATTTCGTTTTTGGGAAAGAGTTGGGCATATAAAGAGTAGGTGGGATATTGTCTGCTCCTCATCCTCATTCATGTAACTTCTGGTGAAATCATTTGTAAGGATACCAAGATTTTTTGCCTATAAGGCAGTGTACAATGGTGACAGCTATGACATAACTTAGATATTTCCTATTTTGATAGATCAAACTCTTAATGTGATTCAGACATGTTAATCCAACAGTCCACAAGAGCAGAATCTCCATAAGAGATGATCGGCAGCCAAAGGCGATTGTAGAATTTAATGAGACTGAGTTCAGTCTTACTATCCGAAAAGATGCGGATATTTTTTCTTTAGCCAGACAAGGACTTCTTTAATCGGCAAAATTTCCACCTGGAAAGTTGTTTGGAAGACGAAAGGAGAGTCTTAGTTCCATGTGTATAGAAATGGATTAACTTGTCATCCACGGAAGCATCTTCCTCCCAAAAGAATCTAGAGGGGGTGCTTAAATGAAAGTTTTTGTCTGTTGGGGTATAGTATAACCGTTGTTCTCTAGAAGAATTCATAGCATATTAAGAATATTATCGTGGCCAACTGAAACAAAACATCCGTTCCCGCGTAGGGAGTAGTACGTACTTGCATGTTCTTTGGACTCTGCTTAGTTTACTGCATACATCACCATGTAGGTGAGTATCTGTTTTATAACCGTGACGTGTAGTTACCAGTGGGCTATGCGATATTGAAAGCCCCATTTGTTCTCAATCATAGTATTTTTCTTAGCTTTCTCTGATGTTTTTTTTGTATATTTAGACGGATTCCTTGTATGAGTCCCAGTGAACCCCTTTTCTTGTGCTTTTTGCTAGGTTGAAAAGTTTTCTGTATGCGTTTCTAAGCGGTTAAACTCTTGACTTTCATGTCAAGGGGGACTTAAGAATTCAGAGGATAGTGTTTTTAAAAATGTTCCCCTTAAAATCATTCAGGGAATTGGGTGAAAATGAGTGGTCAGATCATAACATCCAGATCGTTAGCATTTGAGTGATGTTGTCGGAGACAACAACTTGTTATAAAAGTGGGTTAGGTTAGTAATTATGATGTAATCAAAAAGTGACTCACCTTTGTCGTTAATATCGGTACTACCCTTTACCGAATGATGAGCGTTAGCACCGCTGCCGATAACGAGGTCAGTTTTAAGCCTTCCAGCTTCTAGTACAACCCTTTTAGGTTATCACCAGGGAAAAGACCCATATGGTTGTGGCCAAGATATGCCGATGCAAGTCAGTAGGTGCCATTGGCAGTCTGGCAACGGCTATGTCGGGGTTGCTGAGGTTAGGAAGTAAGAATACATTAAGGCTACGTTTCACTAATATACAAGTTCTAATCTTACCTTGGTCTCTTGTGTAGGGTGGAGTGCATATAAGTGTCCAAATTCCACGAACCACACGTTCTACGATCTATTTTCGACTGAGTATCAGAGAAGGAGACCGATGGCTTAGTTGTAGAATCGGATGGATTGAAAACATCACTATTCATATCAGGAAACTTATCGACGCTCCAACATCTGATGCTGAATTTGCTAATTCGGTTAAAGTAGCTGGAGTTTGCTTACTAGCATCCAGCTCATACCTTT
This sequence comes from Volucella inanis, assembly GCA_907269105.1. Classification (NCBI taxonomy): domain Eukaryota; kingdom Metazoa; phylum Arthropoda; class Insecta; order Diptera; family Syrphidae; genus Volucella; species Volucella inanis. Next base: position 70,648,742 of record OU026154.1, on the reverse strand, counting down.
TTAATAGCACTTAGAAGTGTTAACTCGAAGCCAAACCGAATCATGTCTGTAATCTGAGTCGGAAGTTGCTGAGCCTGATGATCTCCTGAATGCATTCTGGAGAGACGGATTCAGTTGGGATCTCTCCCCAAAGAACAAACTAAAACTTTCGTGGGTGCCTGGCTATTATGGTATTGTCGGAAATGAAATAGCGGACGAACTGGTTTGACTGATTGGCCCTGAGTCGTTCTGTAATATCCTGAATCCGGAAAATAACTCAGCAACAAAGCGTTGGGAGAACAAAATGTGTTCATTCTAGTGGGAAATCGTTTCAGAGCTTCACGAGGCTTAAAGAATTATTAAACTCTTTCACAAAAAATCAAAAGAATCCCTACAATTGAAAAGGGATGATAACAGAAGATTGGTTGGACTTCTAACCGGACACTGCCCTTCGATACAATCTACACAGAATAGGTCTTATTCCGGAAACTGTATGTCGTCTCTTGGAAGTCTACAAGAACTGCGGAACACATTTTATGTGAATGCATGTCTCTAAGTTCTGAAAACTTCCGCCAGCCGGAGATACTATATTCTTAATTTCATTAAAAAAGTTAAGCCTTTTTTGACTTCCTTCCTTTTTGACTGATTTTATGATACAAAATAACTTTTATGTCGCTATGCCGCTGGAATTGGTGAATCAAATCCATTTAAAAAAATACATACATGTAGCAGTTTATTTTACTTTATTACTTTTACCTAAGCAATTAAAACAGATATGCAAGAGAACTAGAAACTTCAGAAAAACTAGTTTTTATGTTTGGTTAAAAGTTTTCAGTTCAATTACATTTCAAAAGGGTGGTATAAATATCAAAATGGATCGAACGCAAAATTCTGCCTGCCACCTCTCATGGTCTCAATCATCTTCATCACACCATAGTTTCAAAAAAAAAAATAAAAAAAAATATAAAATATTTTCCGGTGTTTTATTTAATATTAAAAGGTAGCACAAACAAACTTGCAGCCTTTGTTTGTTTATTAAAGTAAAATTTGATTTACGTGATTTTAAAATGAAATATTCGTATACCAAGACAACTATCCGGCAAATAAACAATAGGTAAAGAAGTACTTTACAAAAAAAGCATTCTTTCAATTAGATGGGATGGGGCTACAAGATAAATTCAAATTATATATTTTAATAATCTTGTATATTTTTTTTCCATTTTACTCATACCTTAAAACATAAATATACAAATACATAGGCTGTTCCATTGAGGGTAGTCTCAATCCACATTGTTTTATGTCTTACGGATCACATGGAGATGATATTTTTTAAGGAACAAAGCAGCTAGTAAGTCATATAATAATAATGCTTTCAAATCAACTTCAAAAAACAAATAATACATATAAAAAATCAATCTAATTTCAATGTCTTGTTAACAAGCATGTTCTTTTTTTGAAATAAGAGGCAAATGAACAATGTTGGAAAAATTTAAAAAAATATATAGTTCTAATGTACAGTACTTTCAGTCCGATAGAAGGATTTTGCCAGTAAGATTTCCATAAAGATATGTTCTATGCCAGGACAACACTTAAGAATGGAGAATACATTTTTCTTCATATGCATGAGAGCTTCGATATATAGTAATTATAGTGTTGTTATTTCTTTTTGTAAAAAAAAAAAAACACTTTAATCACGTGTTTTTGTACATGTATTTCCCAAACAATCATACTTTTTTCAGAAACATAAAAAAATAATGTAAACAACTTTGTTTATGCACAAATTTACCGTCAATGTGAATAATTTTATGTAGATGTTCCGATTTTTAGATAGATTTCCTCTTTCCGTGACTTAAGAAATAAATGTTTTGTATATGGTATTACCTAGATATATATTATATCAAGGTACACCGGCAACAAAGACTTCACTGATGTATGTAATTGACGACTATTTATCCTTGAATACTCGTATATTATAAAAGAACAAAGGGAAAACTCTTACTACATTCTTAAAATACATACACATATGTATATGTTTGTAAATTTAGTATGGCTGTTCGTCTGATTTTGACGACAATACTGAACATGAGTATTAACGCTATTAAGTTATGTATATTCTCATGGTGTATAGGCGAAAGATTATAACAATTTTCTTTTCTTTTTTTCACAAATCCTTTTACACACACTTAAATAGTTACATAAGTACGAATATATATTGTATTTCGTTGATAAGGTTGATGCTAATAAAAGAGAATGAGAAAATAAAACGATTAGTTTTGGAAGCAAATCGGCCTCCGTGCTAGATATGCACTAAAGAACTCATATCGATTGAAAGGAAACAACAATATCAATTAAGCTTATTAAGGATTATCCTTAATGCTTTTCCTTTATACATTTCTTACCAGAATTACTATATTCCTTTTGAAAAGAAATTACGAATGAGCCAAGAGACCATCAGGGAGATATTTACCTTATACATATGTAAGTGTGTCCATATATAGGTACGCATGCATTCCGAAGGATGATATTCCTTTACAAGAAAATATTTATTTAACAACCGAAAAGTTGTTTTGTTTATAACCGCTGGCAATGCTATTTTTTTGTCTTGTACGATTATGTACGCAAGGAAAGATTTGAATTTGGATTTTAACCTTCAATTGCTTATGAATAATTTTTCTTAAAATTGTCTACCGATACGTATATAGGGTGTTCCGGAAAATCTGACGGAAACTTTAAGGGGAGATTCCTTGACATATTTTGAGAAAAAAATCATATGAGTAAGAGGGCGGGGACGGAAACACAACACCTTCGAGATAAAGAGGTTTTAAGCAAAGCTTCTCGCTGACTGTTTTTGATTTCAACCGAATATAGCATCTTTCTAATTTTTGCGTGTATGGTAACAAATGGGGCATTGTTGAACTTGTAATTATGAGAACCTTAATCGTTTCAAATAGAGGTTATTGATTTTTCTTTTTAAACTTACAATTTTGACTTTGTCATTACCTTTTTTGGAAATACTATATATGTAAATAACCCACATTTTACAACTTAAAAAGCATTTAATTTCATCTCAAGTAAGTAGTTTTCAACAGGCAATCCAACTTGTTCAAACTATAAAACTAAAAAATGGGGTTTTCATTCACAGTAGCCATTATACTATACGATTAACTAGTTAAAAGCTGATTTGGAAATTTTTTTTCCGCAAAAAAGCTTCCTATTTCTTTTATGATTGCAATAAGTTTCACTTGCCTATTTCGGAAGTCCAATAAACGATACAAAACACTAATTTATTCAGAGACTTTAATTATTATTTATTTATTAGAGTGACGATTTGAACTGAACAACAAAAATATTCTTGCCTAGATCTCCTTCACAACTAAGAAATTGTTGCATCATCATAAATTTCTAGTTTTGCTCCTCACGGTGAAATCGAACCGACATATTTTTACTTGATCAGCTCGAAGTGTTTGCAACCGAATTTTGCCAGAGCATTCGGCATGATGTCTGGACGCTGCAGACAAGCATGTCAGCATTTTAACGTGAAAGACTATTGGAATTTATCCCTCTGTATTTCTGAGGCAATTTTTTTTTTTATGAATACGTCAAAGAGTTTCTTATTCAGGTTTCCGACATACGAATGTTATCCGGAACACCCTGTAGATTAACGTCACGTGACTGTATTGATGTCTCATAATGTATTAGGAAGTATAAAATATGTAAAAGAAGTTTTTCTTTTTGAAATATCGGAACAAGGGGCTCTGGATGCTATGATATGTTTCAATTGTGTATGTACACGGTGGGTCAATAAGACTTTTGCCATGAAAAAAGCACACAATAAATAAAAAAATTTATTGCATCTCTATGATCTTGAATCATGCTAATTAATCGTTAACAATTATGTGTAAAATATAAAATATCTGCCAAATGTTTACCACATCTTTGGCGGCATATATCGATAAATTTTTCCAAATTTAGTATGACATCTTGTCAGAAATGTTCTTTTGTTCCACCAATGTGCCTTATTTTCTCGTTCATTAGCTTTTGAATTATTGCAGACTTATTACCATACTTGTATACCTCACTTTTGAATTGTTATACTACACACAAATAATATCAACAGTGGATTTCAATAGACCAATATTCCTCAGTGTATGTTTATCCCTTAGCACTAGCACTAGCACATCTTTTACTATCTACCATAACCTAAGAAATCGGTGTAAACTTCTAACTTCTTTATTCCTAGTCAAAAAAATGTTGCAGAGAGAGCTAGGTGTTATAGTCTGTTATACAATAGTTAAAGGTCATCCTCTTTTTTGTTAGGCAATATCTGGCACAGAAGATGTAGACTGTAAAAGTGCACCGGCGATTTAAAATTGAATTTTCGTTACTGACATATGCCTTACTCCATGCTGCAGTTAAGGTATTTTAATTGCAGTAAAGAAACCACTTTATTTAGCAGTAGAATTCTTTAAACCATTTCATAAGTGCAGACCTTGAAATATCACGAAATGCTTTCCTATTGTGCGCAAGTTTAAAATCTTAAGATTACTATACTTAGAATCAGAGCAATTTTTTAATACTTAAGTACAAGATAATTTCCATATATCACTCGGTATATTTAAACTAAACGCGATTGCTGCAGTGTAAACATATAAATTTATTAATTGATTAAATCGATAAAGAAAATATGGAATATAAGTGATTTTAAATCAATTTTTTTACTGATGTTCTATATTAGATTCCCTTGTCTTCATTCGCAATAACATTCTAAAAAAAAAAAACAATCTCTATTCTCTCTCCAATATTACAGATACAGTTTCCTCTGCTTCATCACTTTCTCCATCAGAAGCAATACAATTAAACTTAAAAATACGTTTAATTCACTTAATAGACAACCCATTCTTCTATGGTATCATTTGAAAATATGAATACAGATGTTGGATCGTGTCTTGCGACTGTCTGATCTAAAGAGCAGGCAGCTCTAGACTAGTGCACTAGTATTGAGTTTTCAGTCAATCCTCTCAAAACTGATGTTCTCTTTACGAGAAGGAGAGAGTTGCCTGGTCTGACTCATCTAGTGGTTAAAGTCGCCACCATTCAATTCTTTAGAGAAGCTCAGTATTTGAGTATTATCCTGGACTAAACTGCTACGTCGAAAGCATCTAAGGTACTTTCGGCTTTCTAGCAGTGTAGAAGAGCTATCGGCATTTCATGGGGCCTGTCACCAAGAAGGGTTCATTGGATCTACACGGCTATGATAAGGCCAATTATATCCTATGCCTAGGTTGCCTGCTGAAATAAGCTCTCGCGAAAATACCTGATTGCTGCTTTTGCCAGACTTCAAAGAACGGTTTGTCTCGGATACATGGAGGCTTTCCCCAGCACTTCTGGCTCCGCTCTTGCCGTAATAATGAATCTCCCTCCCCTTAATATAGTATTCATATATGGGGCTGCACTCTCAAAGCCATCTTCCATCTAAAAAGAAATGGTCTTTGGTACAACATGCACTGCAACTTTGATGGCCTTGCGCGCCGGTAATCTTATGACTCCGGTCTTATGGACATGCCGTCCGATGCAATGACACCGGAACTCCTGTAGCGAAAATCATACAAAATCTACTTTCGTTGTTCGCAGGGTTGACTTCGACCAGAGTCTGAGCCAGGGAAAGGATGCAGTCGGGTCTTCACGGATGGCTCCAAAACCAATATAGGATGTGCAGCTGGTGTCTTTTTGGAGGACGACAACTTTGGATTTTACTTAGCTTGCATCAGTCTTCCAAGCAGTGATTTACGCAATCCTGATGGCAGCGAAATACATATTGTAGCGACAACCAAGCTGCGATTAGACCCTTGCTGAACGCTCTTACGACTTCCAAGTTAGTTCAAGACTGCAGGAATTAACTGAAAGCAGTCGGAAGTCTAAATTCATTGACCCTTGTCTGGATTCCAGGCCACAATGTGATAACGGGAAATGAAATCACCGATGATGGTTCTGAGGAGAGTTTTTCAGGACCCGAACATACGTATGGTCTAGCTGCGTCCTCGGTTAAGGCTTCTATTGACAGTTGAGTCTCATATGAGCACAACTGTAGATGGCAGAGCTCCCCGCGATGAAAACAGACCAAACGAATAATTTCCGGCATTGCTAGTAGGTCAACGGCTTTTCTGCTGTCCCTCAGCAGGAAAAACTACAGATTGCTTACTGGCGCCGTGACAGGGAAGCATTTAAATGTGCTGGGCATAAGTGACACAACATCCTGCGATGTTTGCTGCGAAGTTATGACGACACCGCGGAGAACTATCACTGTGAAGATTTGGCTTACGATCAGGCTGCAGGTACTCTGCGCTGGTGGGTGCTGGTACACTAAGGACCTGAAGCGCTTACTCATCTTTCTTCGTAAAATAGAAAGATTTCATTAAAAGAGCTGTACAAAGAGTACAATGTACAATCTAAAACCATTACGACAGCTAATTAACATTAATATTATTATATAGTCCAAAATGTACAAAGCAATAAGTGGATCTTATTTCAATCTGCAGATAGTTAATCAGAATATATGCTGTGACTCTGGCATACAGTATTATCGAATAATCATTTGCTTATTGTTGTCATACCTTGAATATGTAAATGTATATCATTTGTAATTATATTATTTTTTCACAATTTCTATTGCTAAATCAAGCCCATTTATGACCCTAACATCACTAATTTTCTAAAAAACCATTCAAAGTGCAAAGCATAAGTTTTAATTATTGTGTACGGAGAATCAATGCACCAAAACAAAATTTTAATACAGTGTATGTGTATTTAAAGTCCCTTAGTGCTTGTATCTTGCAATATTTTCTTCGCGACACATTGACGACTAAAACCGTTAGAATCGGTTTTATATTCATACCTATATATATCTATATATTGTACTATATATATATGGATACGTGCTTATATGTATGTATTGCTCAAACAAATATCAATTTATTTCCATACCGTTAAATTTGTAACTTTACCCCGAATCCGTGATATGTGGAACAACATTTGTACTGTAACCTCTCATGAGAAACCTATACCCACATATCCTTTAAAGGAAGTCAGACTTCATATATGTACATACAAATGTATGATAGATGCTTGTAAAACTAAAAAATCTTGGAAATACGTATGAATATTTTGGTTCTGATTTAATACATAAATATTGTAGAATAAAGTAACGCAAATCGATATAAGCGTGTAATTATTGCTTATTGACACCGTAGTGGCATGTTTATTCTCGTAGGTGTAGTTATACGCGTTACATAAAGGGCTTTTCATTAGATTCGCACCACTTTTTAATAATGATTCTCTAAACCTACTTATGTATAGGGTTTTCCAATAGGGACTTGACAACTTTGAATTTAATTTGTGAACGCACTCTTTCACTAATCATCAAACTGTCACTGTCAATTTATTCAGTAAACTCAACATTTTTATCATGGTAAAGTACACTAACGACCAACGTTTGCAAATTATATAAATTTTCTACAGATATTCGGAGTCGGTGACTGCAACTTTAAGAGCGTTTACTCCAATTTTCGGTCGTAATTCTCGCCCTAGTAGACAGGCAATAACAAGTTTAGTGCAAACAATTTGAGTCTAAATATTCGTTGTGTGATGTTGCCGTGTCAGTGAGACAACGGGTTGGTCGAAGTGTCGAAAATAACTCTGCCGTTCAGACGTCCGTAGCAAACAATCCAAATCAGTCAATTCCACGGAGTTCTCAAGAATTGGGCATCGCTCAGACCAAATTATGTATTTTGCATATTTTGCGTAAGGATCTTGGTTTACACCCATACAAGATCAAGCTGACTCAATGGACCATTTGAAGCGACGTACCTTCTCCGATTGGGTTCTGGAGAAGATGCGCCAAGATGATGAATTTCATCGCAAAATCATCTTCAGTGACGAAGCTCATTTTTGGCCCAATGGGTTCGTCAATAAGCAAAATATGCGTTATTGTTCGGGTGAAAACCCACACGTGCTTCATGAATCACCACTTCATCTACAAAAAATAACTCTTTGGTGCGGTTTGCATGCCGGCAGCGTTATTGGGCCATATTTTTTCGTCAACGATCGTCACGTTACTGTGAATGGTCAGAGTTATCGCGCCATGATCACTGAATATTTTTGGCCCGAATTGGAAGATATGGACTTGAACGACATGTGGTTTCAACAGGACGGTGCCACAAGCCACACAGCACACGCTACAATCGATTTATTGAAGAGTAAGTATGGTGAGCGTGTTATCTCAAGACATGAGCCAGCCGATTGGCCGCCTCGTTCGTGCGATTTAATGCCACTTGACTATTTTTTGTGAGGCTACGTTAAGTCATTGGTTTATGCCAACACGCCGACGACGTTGGAAGAGCTCAGAGCCAACATTGAACACGAAATAGCGGCCGTTTCGGCCGAAATGTGTGGCCGAGTCGTTGAATATTGGGTCCAATGAATCGTGCAAACGTGCCCGCGGTAGCCATATGAACGAAGTCGAGTTCCATTCATAAATGTTTTGATTGTACTTCAAGCCAATAATAAAGTTTTTGAAATATCTCAAACTCGTAACTTTAGTTACGACTACTTTATTGACTTAATTCTAATTTTCGGCCGTTATAATCTTCCATTGGGTTTAGTGAAATAATTTGAATTGACTTATGTCCATAATGTTTTCGCTTAACTGGAACAGCGGCACACCGGAACTGAAGAAAGTATTGCTGCTGCATGGTTATCTGTAAGTCATCTCTTGAGCATCCCTGTGACGTATCCTAGTTTGCAAGAGGAGATGGCTATACGTATATGTAAAATCGAATAGATCCAAGAACCGAAACCAAATGACCATTGTGTACGTCGAATTTTCCCTAATTGGGCTCTCTTGAATATAAAAGTTTTCAAGTTTTCACCGTCAAATCATACTCAGCGATGAGGATGAATGAGATTTTTAATTCAATAGCCTTGTAAATATGCAAAATTGCATTTTTATTTATTTTTTTTTTTTTTTTTTCTTAGATTTCAATAGGACGCTGCCATTTACCACACAAAGCGCGTGCAAGAATAGACTTATTAAAGACAAAGTTGGGTAATCGTTTTATTGTCAGGAATGGCCGTGTCAATTGGTAGTGCCCTATTAACACTTTACACTTAACACTGTTTTCAGGTTACATTAAGTCTCTGTTCTACTGGTCTATGTTCTATCTATCTATGCTAGATATTTAAGACAAATTGGAGCCTGTCCAACTTATTCAAGCTGTTCCGTGGAAGAAATTTGACTAATAAAATATATCATAACTAATGAAATTAACGGTACCGTGAATCTTCCACGTCGTTCGGACCGCTGCAGACAGACGACGTAACTACGTCAGAGGCATCGCACACGGCAGTGCGGAGTATCTGCGCTTCAGTTGAGCAGTAGAGATTCGCGATTTGATGAATGTTATTCAGCAGCACCAGAAATTTTGGTTCCTGCTGATGGGGAGGAAACTCCTTAGTCGACTCTTTCTAATTAGGGGTAGCCTAAATTGGGAGCAATGTCACCATGCTTAATATTTTAAGCCCTAGCCGGTTAACATAGTTTAGGTACGATTAAGGTATTTTTAAGTTTATAAAAAAATGTTTAAATAAAAATAAATATAAAAAGTTAATAGAAACAAAAAAAAAACTAAAAAAAATAATAAAAATTATAGTAGTAGAAAAAAGAAAACTTGGGACACTGGGTAACATTTGCGAAGTGAAAAAATTAAAATATTGGGTCTATAACTTAATTCGGTTTGCTAAGAGATGGCGTAACTTGAATTATTCCATTGGAACATACGTTGGAAAGCTACTGCCATTGTACATCATCTCAGTATATGTCATTTATTTGAAGCGTAAACAACAATAATTTTTTTTTTTTATGTTTTATGTCGAACTTTGTGAACTTTGTCGAACATTACTTTAATATGAAGAAAACTGCTGCCGAAAGTCATCATATCTTGGTGGAAGTTTATGGTGAACATGCGCTAGCTGAGCGAACGTGCCAAAAGTGGTTTGCATGATTTAAAAGTGGTGATTTTGGCTTGCAAGACGATGAACGTCCTGGGCAGCTAAAAAAGTTTGAAGATAAAGAACTGGAAGCATTACTCTATGAATATTGTTACCAAACACAAGAAGAACTTGCAGAATCTTTGGGTGTCAAGCAGCCATTTCAAAACGTTTAAAAGCAGCTGGATATATTCAAAAGCAAGGAAATTGGGTTCCACATGAACTCAAGCCGAGAGACGTCGAAAGGCGGTTTTGCATGTCCGAAATGCTGCTGGAACGCCACAAAAGGAAGTCATTTTTGCATTGGATTGTTACTGGTGGTCAAAAATGGATCCATTACGATAACTCCAAGTGCAAAAAACCATATGTGAAACCCGGCCAATCAGCTAAATCAATGGCAAAGCCGAATATCCATGGCGCGAAGGTAATGCTCTGTAATTGGTGGGATCAGATGGGTGTGCTGTATTATGAGCTGCTAAAACCGGGTGAAACCATCAATGGACAATGCTACCGAACACAATTAATCCGTTTGAAGAGAGCAGTAGCCGAAAAACGCCCGGAATATGCGATCAGACACGAGGCAATAATATTCCATCATGACAACACTCGGCCCCACGTTGCTATTCCGGTTAAGAACTATTTGGAAAACTGTATGGGAAGTCTTATCCCACCCGCCTTATAGCCCAAACCTTGCCCCTTAGCTTCAGATTTATTAAATAAACGTTCAAATTTTGAAAAAAAAAAACCGTACGTGTTAATGATGAGTATCGGCAATTTTGTACTGGGATTAAGTGCTTGAGCAAAATTATTAAAGAAAGGGTTAGAATAGATAACAATAATGCATTAAGAAAAGATTGAACAAAATAAGTCCTTCGCCTCAAACATTTAAAGATATTGATAAGGTAACAGAGAGAAAACATTTTTGAACTAATATTTCGATAGAAACTTTTGTCCACAACGAGGAGAATCTAATTGATGTGCAAAGTAAAGTGAATAGAGTAATATTCACACATTTACTCCGACCTAAAAAGCAACTCTAGAACAAACTGAGGAAAATGATATATACTCGATAGTAGAAAATTTTTGCAGTAACGAGTTTAATCAAACGGTGACAATCTTTTTGCTTTCATATACCGCAATAAATCCCAGCAATGCGCAAGCATTTACATCCCCAAATACGATCAGTCTGTTGGGAAAAGCTCAAGGCAATGACACATGGGCTTATTTTATAAGCTTATTTTTCTAAATTTTCCTAAGAGATTAACCATTTTCGTATAGTTTTTAGCTTTCCAAGAGATAGATTTAGCTCTGTTTTCATAGACAGGTTTTATTTAATATGTATATATATTACACGACTCTCATTTCCATAACAGAACGCAAGATGACTGTAGTGCTATAAGAATACGCAGATGATAGTTTAATAGTGTAGCAAGTGACAAAAATCATATGTTGCTCTCAATAAGACTCAAGACAAACTTACGACTCTTGTAATATACTTAAAAATTTGAAAATTAATACTGCTAAATGTGGCTTCAAAAATTCAAACGGGAAAGGACATTGTCTTGCAGTGAAAGACAGTATAGTAAGTAATTAATATTCTGCTACGTCATGAAACCAAGTACCCCGGTATTAACTTTCATAAAAGACTCAGTTTCAACAAACTTGACCGAAAAGTAGATATTAAATAAAGCAAAACTGGTCACAGCATTGCTTAATATAGTACTCAACTGCTTTCAAAGATAGTGTAAAGGAAAAGTATTTCCTTTCGCCATTTCAATCCGATATGCAAATCGAATCCTTTCAGCTCCTTTTTATAATCCCCGTTAAATTTACGCGAATAAATTTTTCTGTGTTTTGGTAGCTTAAGGGTCTTGTTATTTTGTTTTTGCTACAATCTTTTTGTAGCTTTTGTCCATGTGTTATCATATATAACCTTAAAGCAGATCAAAAACATAAGTGAGTAACTATGGATATAGGTATATACTCACTATTCAATTCAATTCAATTTTTAATATGTAGATCGGATAGTATAATAAGGCAAACAGAATCTTTTATAATACATAAATTACAAATAATTTTAGAAGAGTTAAATAGATAAAATAATGTAAATAATTCACAATTTGTCTTTTTCCTAATTTTAAGCCCCCCAGCAATACTGCAACTTCCGCTACATCATCGCAAATCAAGCCCCAACGTCAACGTGTGTCTTTCGATTTAACCCCTATAACTCAAACTCCCACCACTCAACCCGTAACACACACGCCTTTCCCTATTTTCGGCCACATAATTGGAGCTCAGTATCCTAATTTCATCAGTTTTCACATTTTAAACCCTACTTCAGAAACCCCATCCGTTGCGACACCAACTCATTTGCCACTGCTCTTCTATTGAACCCCTTTCGCCACCCACTGTTAAATTAACGCAGCAAACCAGCGATACCATGTCGGTATGCGCTCTCTAGGCTTAGAAATAAAAAGATATATGAGAATATACGTCTATATCTCGCTTATCTGCACGATAAATAAAACTCGGTGTGCTACGAGGGTAAAACAAAAACAAGCGTCATGGTTTCTATCCAGCACGAAGGCCTCTCTACCGACGTTACCAGTCTCAGAAAACTTTATGTTAAGAATCACGAGATTTTCAATACGCACCCCCCAAAAATTTGCAGAAGATCTTGCAGCTCTTTACCACTATCTACACTATAAAAGAGTCTCACACCGCCAACGCAGTTGACTTGACCACGATAAATTTTTTCGACCCTAAAAAGTCATGCAAAAACCTCCTTCTTACCTTCTATTACCAGAACGTAGGAGGACTGCGTTCTAAAACCCACCCCGTTTTCCGTTAATCTTATGCTCTCCCATTTGATATCTACGCTCTACTCGAAATTAATCTTATCCCCAACATAAAAAACCAGGAGTTATTTCCTCTTTCTTTGAATGTTTTACGGGATGATGATCGAACACCCCATTTGATTGAATCTCCTTGTCGAGGTTTCTTACTGGCTATCCACAACAGCCTGGACTCCTCTCTCCTTGCAACTTCATTTTCTTCTAAGCTCGACTTTGTGTCGGTTAAAATAACACTTACTCGTAGATGCTTGTATGTTATGTGTTGTTCCATTTTCCGGCACAACCTATCGAATTCTGCCAACTTGCTGTTGTAGCAATTGACAACTTGATCGACTTATCGGACTCGCTTGATGATATCATTGTCTTCGGCGATTTCAATTTGCCTCAGCTGAAGTGGATTACATCTGAAGACCTATCTCTTTTCATCGCTTCCAATCCCATTTCTACTTAGGAATCATCGACTAATAGACTCTAATCTATGCCTAACCAGTGGCGTTTCCAACTATATGGAAAGGCAATTAGACCTTATCTTCACAACTGATCCAATCAACTCCTCAGTATTGTGTTGTCCCTTATCTCTTTCAACTATTGATAACTTTCATCCTCCACTTCTTTTCTTATTTTTCCACAACTCTCCCCTTCAGTCGCATCCCCCACAAAGTTCTATTGTCTTACAAATTACCCAAAGCAAATTTCCATGAAATCAATACCTTTCTAAGCAGGGCTTCTTTTAAGTTTACCAATCTATCTCTGGTTGCTGCCCTCACCATTTTTTACAGATAAATATTCAAATCCATCCAACTCTCTCTCTCTCTCTCTCACCAATCCCATAAAGTTCTTTTTTAAATTTGTCAATTGCAAAAGTTAGACTGATGGTTATCCTTCCTTCCTCGCTTTCGAAACTAAATCTTCAAGTGATCCTTGCTACATTTTTCAAACAGTCATTTGCCAACAACTCCTTACCAGATCCCTCTTACTTCAATTATCTACCAAATTTCTTTATTGGTCCCTTTCTTACTCAAAAGTTCGATCCTGCAGTTATTGAAGAAGAGTTACTAAATCTTAAAGATGAATTTTTACCTAGCCCAGACGGACTCCCCACCGTGATACTTAAAAAAAATGCTCTTCCAATCTGTCTTTACCCCTTTCCTACCCTTTTCGTCTATCCCTTACATAGGGAGAATTTCCCCCGATTTGGAAGACCTCTTTTATAATCCCGATACACAAAAAGGGATCTAAGCATAAAGTTACCAATTATCGTCCCATTGCTAATCTCTCTCATATACCAATACTCGAAAGCATTTAATACGAAGCCTTAAGCTTCAAATGCAAGCTTTTTATTTCACCCCGACAACATGGTTTTGTAAAAGGTAGATCAACTACCGCAAATCTAGTTGAATACGTGTCTTTTGCTCTCTCAGCCTTAGAATATGGTAAAGATATCGATACTATTGCAATTGATTTCACTAAGGCGTTTGATAAGATAACTCATCAATTAATCCTCTTCAAATTGTCTACTCTCGGCTTTGAGCCTCTCTTATTAAAATGGATTTCTTCTTACCTGCTAGGCCATTATTATAGTGTTCGGTTTAGATCCGCCCTTTCTGTCCCATTCCTGGCCTAATCTAGAGTTCCACAAGGCAGCCCTCTTGGCAATCTTCTCTTCGTTCTTACTATCATAAATCACTCCTCCTTTTTCCTTTACGCTGACGACACAAATTTCTGTAAAACTATTTGCTCTCCCCATGACTCTGCCCTTCTTCAAGAAGACCTTGATCGGTTTTCAATCAGGTGCCTCAAAAACTGCCTAGATCTTAATATAGCCAAATGTCAATCAACGTCGATTCCTCCGATTTGCTTTCCGTGGTCTGCTGTGGAACGGACTGCTTCAAACTTCTAAATATGAATTCGTTAGAACAACGTAGGAATACTGCTAACATTCTTTTCATTCATCGACTTCTCTCAGGTTCCATCGAATGTTCATCCATTTTGAATTCCATTTCTTTCAATACCAACCCCCGCAATCTACGTTGTCCTTGTCTCTTCTATCTTTCGGTCCACCGCACTTCTTATGGATCCAACGAACCAATCTCCCGAATGCTCCGAAAGGTCAACTCAAATCTCTCCCTTTTTGACTTCCGCCTGGGCACTCCTCTCAAACAAAATCTCCTCCAACACTTCCTTCGTCCCTAGCTATTAAGCTTGTATTAAGCTAATAAATGGGAGCCTCAGCTCCCACCAAAATCAAAAACCAAAATTAATCTGTAGTCAGTTGAACACAGTGATTTCAAGATTGTGTCCAACTTGTTATGGTTCGAGATTCCAAAGACTTTTATGGCGCCGTTTATTATGCCGAGTCTGTTTCTCGAACTAGCTCTTCTTCGTCCGTATGAAAACTTGAGTTTTTCGGGCGGTTAAGTCGCGAATCAGACTCGGTTTTAAATTGCGTCTTAATTGCATCTAGTCCCTTTTTAAGTTCGGGGCAGAGCAATTCCATACTTTGGAGTCTGGCACGCGGATCAGAATTTTTGCGTTTGAGATTTTGCAACTTATTCGGTGTAATACTTTCGCCCAAAGCTACCCAATGTGCTTGCTCTTTGCTTCCCCGCGAAGCTTTTTTTGAAGGGGTTTGTATTTGTATTGGGTAGTCCGTCTGTCCAGAGATCCGCATTAGACAAATAAGGGCGGCTGATTCGGAGGTCGCCAGGTATCCGGATACTCCCTTAGATATTGTGTTTTTTTTTTCTATACTGGGACCTAGGTCGATTCCGGCACGTGTTTCTTAACACCTTAATCCGGCCCTGTGGATTTTTAGTCGCCTCTTACGACAGGTATGCCTACCTCGAGTATATTGTAGCCCTCAATCCGAAGGGGGATATATATGTATTGGGTATATATTTTAATTCGTGCGGTTTTTTTTTTCAAAATTTTTTTCAAAATTTTTTTCAAAACATGTACAATAGTATTATTCAAAGTATTGCCCGCCCATCTAAAGCTATGACTTTTTCCTATCTTTCTGGCAATTTGTGGATCCCATCCCAAAAGAACTGCGCCGGCTTGGCAGCCATGACGTGAACCGTATTTCAGTCAGGGCAAATGGTAGTCAGAAGGGCCAAGGTCTGGGCTATAAGGCGGGTGGGGTAAGACTTCCCATCCACTGTTTTCCAAATAGTTCTTAACCGGAATAGCAACGTGGGGCCGAGCATTGTCATGACGGAAAATTATTGCCTCGTATCTGCTCTCTTCAAACGGATTAATTGTGTTCGGTAGCGTTGTCCATTGATGGTTTCACCCGGTTTTAGCAGCTCATAATACAGCACACCCATCTGATCCCAACAAATACAGAGCATTAGCTTCGGGCCATGGATATTCGGCTTTGCCGTTGATTTGGCTATTTGGCCAGGTTTCACATATGATTTTTTGCGCTTGGGGTTGTCGTAATGGATCCATTTTTTACCACCAGTAACAATCCGATGCAAAAATGACTTCCTTTTGTGGCGTTCCAGCAGCATTTCGGACATGCAAACTCGCCTTTCGACGTCTCTCGGCTTGAGTTCATGTGGAACCCAATTTCCTTGCTTTTGAATATATCCAGCTGTTTTTAAACGTTTTGAAATGGCTGCTTGATTGACACCCAAAGATTCTGCGAGCTCTTCTTGTGTTTGGCAACAATCTTCATAGAGTAATGCTTCCAGTTCTTCATCTTCAAACTTTTTTTGCTGCCCAGGACGTTCATCGTCTTCCAAGCCAAAATCACCACTTTTAAATCGTGCAAACCACTTTTGGCACGTTCGCTCAGCTAGCGCATGTTCAACATAAACTTCCACCAAAATACGATGACTTTCGGGAGCAGTTTTCTTCATATTAAAGTAATGAAGAAGAACTCTCCGCAAAAACACTTTTTCAGGCACAAAGTTCGACATATTTGAGTGAAAAAAAAATTATTGTTGTTTACGCTTCAAATGAATGACATATACTGAAATGACGTACAATGACAGTAGCTTTCCAACGCAGGTTCCAATGGAATAATAACAATGGAATAATATATGTTACGACATCTCTTAGCAAACCGCACGTTATAGACCCAATATAAAGGGTGATTTATCGTGAGGTTTGATTTATAAAGTAAAATAAAACACACAAATTTAAAAGTGAACCTAAAATTCATAATGGCATTTACTTCTTGAAAATGATATCATGTAAATGTTGGCCACGACTACGTCTGAGGTGGTCCATTCGGAAGGTCCAATTTTGGGCGACTCGTTCGAGCATAGCGACTGGTATCTCGCGAATAAACGAGTTATTCCAAAGCATCAATCGTAGCTGGATTATTACTGAAGACCTGAGACTTTACATATCCCCAGGAAAAATAGTCGAAAGGTGTGATATCGCACGATCTAGGCGGTCATAGCAAAACGTGAAATTAAGTGCTCACCAAAATAATTTCTCAACAAGTCCAATGTTTCACGCGCTATATGCCCCGTAGTGCCGTCTTGTTGAAACTAGAGCTCACTGAGACCATGTGTTTGAATATGAGGAAGCACATAGTCCGTTAACATGGCGCGATAACGGTCACTATTGACGGTAACATTCTTATTTGCCTCATTTTTGAAGAAATATAGACCAATGATTCCACCAGCCCATAAACCACAACATACCGTTGTTTTTAATGGATGTAATGGCAGCTCTTGATACTCTTCGGGTTGCTCATCAGCCCAAATATGGTAATTTTGTTTATTAACGTATCCATTGAGCCAGAAATGGACTTCATCACTGAACAAAATTTCACAATAAAACACCGGATTTTCATTGAGTTTTTTCAGAGGTCATTCACTGAAAATATGACGCAAATTCAAGTCGCCTGGCTTCAGTTCTTGTACAAGTTGAATTTTGTATGCTTTTAGGCCGAGATCCTCACGCAAAATACATCAAGTTGTCGAATATGCCAAGCCAAGCTGCTGAGAACGACGACGAATCGATTCGTCGCGGTCTTCGCGGTCGTAGCGTACAATCTCAGCTACAGCTGCTATAGTATCTTCACTACGTGCTGAATGTGGTCTGACCGGTCGAGTATCATCCACTGGGGATGATGTCTCACATGGGACTCAAATTCGCGAATGGTATTGGCAATAGTGATTTCAGTAGGTCGATGCTGCGCACCGTAAGTTCCTCGAATCTCACGAAAAACATTTCTCACAGAACGCTGATTTTCGTAATACAGCGGAACAATTTGGAGACGCTGTTGTTGTTTGAGTACATAGCAGACATTGTCAATGTGTTCCATGTGTATGTGTATGCCATCTAAAGTTCTCTGGAATAATACAGAAGCATTTTCCGGCGCAAATGGAAGTCTTACGAATTCATATTTTCCGTTGCTGATGGAAAACGAAGTTTTTTCAATTTCATTCTCGTGCAAAGGGACTCGATAGAATCTGCTCTTGAGGTCAGGAACCGAAAACCATTTGTTTTTTTCCTAACTGGAATAACACTTCATTTGTTTTAGGAATTTCAGAAACGATCACTTATAATTACGGAATTGAGCTTCCTATAATCTATTACCATACGGTGTTTCTTTCAATAGAGGCGTCTGCCTTCTTTGGTACAATCTATACCGGTGAATTCTAGGGTGACTGCGAAGGTCTTACTATTCCGTCATTAAGTAATTGATTTATTTGTTTGTTGATCTCTGGTCTCAATAACATGGCATATGGGTAAGACATGGAATAAATAGGGTCTGCAGTGGAATAGTGGATTCTTCCCTTGAATTTTGCCGTAAAAGTGAGCTTTTCGTTTGGTTCGCAGAAGAGATTGGAGTATTTTCGGTTCTAAGAAAAATATTATGTATTTTTTCATTTCGGCATTGTAGTTATCGATTTCTGTTTTATGGTTGTACGGAGCTTCAGAATAATTTTCAGATTCTATCGAAGAAGTTTATAAATGGAAATTACGCTGCTGTTTAGTTGTAGGGTAAGTTACTGGGCTGTTCAAATAGTCTATATAGTCTTCGTCATTAAACCTTATGGTTTTGGATAAAAATGATTCTTTGGTTGGGGATTATGAGTTGAAAATTATGAGGATTGGACTGGAAGTTTGGTTGGCGTTAATGAGGTGAGAACTAGTTTTAATAGGGGTGTGCTGATTCCACCGTGGAGGAAAGTGTGCTGATGGTTTTGGCATATATGCCAAATGAGAGTGGAATATTTCAGAGTTAGAATTTTTCCGTAGAGGAACAAGTGGAGCTGGTGAAGGTTTTCGCATTGCACTAATATTGTGCTTTGCATAGTTGGACCTGAACTTATGGTTTTGGCACAAATTCGGGGCTGTTGGTAGATCAGTCATTTCTCTCATAGTAAAGAGTGTCGGTAGGACACCTCTGATGTCCTTAATAAATGTCTCTAGAACTTTATCATGTAGGATTCAGTTAGATGGAGTAATACATCGGGCGGAAGTTCCATGCTGTAAACCTTGTTTTGAATGAGTGATAAATGATTATATAGTATATGACACGAGGATTGCATTTACGTTTGTCATGATCTTGTTTCGGACAACATTGAGGATTTCGAAGTATTACGGAGTTCCTCTGAATCTTCCGTTGATGTTTAAGATTTTTTGGGTCCTTTTGCGCCATGAACTAAATTCTCTAAAATTCCAGAAAACTCCCTAAGGTTTTTCACAACACCGGGGACCTTATCTATGTCATTTAAATTGGTTACATATCGGCCGTCAATAGTTTTTTTGATACGTCTTGTGCGTTTTGATTTATTGTTCCCTGAACTATTTGTCTACATTACGTTTGGCAAATTTGACTGAAAATTCCCTCGATCAGATTTCTTAATTCCGGGGTAGCATTTACTGTTTCGTTGGGGGCTTGGGACCTTGAAGTCGCCGTTCCTGCTAACAGGTTTTCGGGATTCAATACCGATGGGCGAATAATAGGTTCAGTTCGAGTTCGAGTTCGAGTGGGAAAGTGAATTAGGATTCAGAAATCGGTTAAAAGATGCAGATCTATGTTATTTTCACTTAATTATCACTTAATCAAGGCGTCACTTGTTATTAACTATCGAACAATTTCTTATATAGTCGTCCGGTATAACAATAATTTCATTTGTTTAAACTTAACTAATAATGAAACTTATATATTGTATTTTTTGATTTGGTTGATAATTCTTAATTAATGTCTTAAATTCTAACTTACATTAAAGCAATGTGTATTTCCACCGCTGGTGAGGGGGCTAAATCCTTTTTGTTTCTCACTACTAAAGTGTCTGTCTGCACACTCCCTCACTGTCGACTTTGTCTAAAGATTCGCTCTTAGAGTAGGTAGGTATGGCCCAGTCGTGCGTAGGAACTTTTTGAGGTCCTTTTGATGCAATAGTATGTTTAGCTTCTTTAGATCCTGTGCGGGCGGAGCAACATGAGTTCCTTAGCACTTTTTCACTATAACCACTGCACTACTTTCACCAGGATATTCACGTTGGGCGCCAATTTTCATCTTCTATTTCTGACTTTTGTTTTCTTACAATGTTCACTAAACTTACTTAAAAAGCTAAATATAATGAAAGTTGTGAATTAACTGTCCCATACGCAGTGTCAATGAAAAGGTATTCCTATGCATGGGGGGATATTCATCTGATCCCGTTGCTATTGAGGAAAGTGTTTCCATGTATTGGCGGATGTTCACCTTATCCCGTTGTTATTCTGAGAAATTGACTTGAGGCGCATGTAAGCATTCAGCTGAGTTTGCTTACTTTGTTTTACACCATGTTCTACCTAAGCTTATATTATGCAAAACTTTAAATTAAAGAAATTTTGAAATCTTAAGATAAAGATAGAATTGTTGGTGTTTTTTTTTAATAAAAAGTAATATCATATTCAATATTTAAAGTGGCGAACATTGATTTCCAAATGTTCGCAACTTCCTCCCGTCAGTCTTAGGCCTTAAGTTTTCCAATGTAGTTATCTCTGATGAGTAAATAACGCTTCCACCTATATTAGAAGTGTAAATAATTATACGGATTGCGGTCAAGTCGGGAGATTTTGGAATTGAAATTTTCCTATTCTGCTGATTTCTGGATATGTCATTCGTAAGTTCTGTTAAGATCTTTCTCAGGGCCAAGGGATCCGTAAAATTTAAATTAGGATTTAAAAGTATTCCTGCCCCAATATTAAGATTGAACTTATGTTGAAAACTTTTTCTGTTTCATGGTTTGCCGTTTTAGAAGGTAAAACATGAAATAATCTTTTTCCGGATTGCCGATTTTCTAATGCCGATTGGAAAATTACATGTTTGAGATGGAATAACCTAGCAACATTAAAATTACTATCAGTACGCGGAACATCAGTTTAAAAATATAAAATAATAATATTGGCATAATTTTTATTTTTAAGAAGCATTTATAGCATTTTTATTGACAAAAGCAAATATTCATAATAAACTACGATTAAAAATCCTACCTGAAATGTTAATGTTTAAAAATTATTCAAGTTGCTTTTTGTCAAAAGGTTAAATTAAGGTTTGTCTTCAAATTTTTGCAGTTTTTAAATTTTATCAGGATAATAAAAGATTTCAAAGCAACAATTTGATACATTGGTCATGAACCAGAGATTTAAAAAAATATATTTTAGCATTTGTTTCTTTTTCTCGATTTGTTTCGAGTACTATCATTTTTTTCTAAAGGGTAGTTCCCGAGACTGACATATAGATTCATACAATTTTTAGTTAGTATCAACCTTCGAACGATACGTGTCATATAGATGGAATTTAATTCCGCAGCTGTTGATATTTCGAAAAAAAATGGAAAAAAATGAGTTTCGTACGTTGGTAAAACAATGTTATTTGATGGGAAAAATACCGTTAAAACTCAAGAATGGCTTAAAAAGTGTTTTACGGAATCTGACCATTGTCGTTTGTTTGCTAAATTCAAACGCAATCGTACAGACACAAATGTTGGTGAACCACTTGATCGCCCAAATGAGGCTGTTACGACGGAAAATATAAAAAAATCACAAAATCATTTTGGACAATCACAAAGCAAAAAAAAATCATAAAGTGAAAAAATATAGCTGTCATCGTAGAAATATCAGTCGACCGTGTACATCATATTTTGCATGAGTTCTTGGGTATGCGGAAAGTGTATTTGAAGTGGGTACTGCGTTTGTTCATAGTTGACCAAAAACAACAACGTGTTGCTGATTCATAAGACTGCTTGGAGCGGTTTTTTATGCGGTATGTGTTAGTGGATGGAACATGCATCATACTACCTGTTTGCAAACCTCAAAAAGATGCTTAGCGAAAAGCGATATGGATTTGCAAAAGAGGTAATCGCCAAAACTGAAGCGTATTTGGAAAGACTCGACAAATCGGTCTATAAGAAAGTCACATAAATATTAGAAAGGTGCTAGAATGACCATATCACTTTAAAAAGAAACCATGTTGACGAATTTTGTATACGTTAGTTTGGGACTTTTCGAACCACTTGCTTTGTTTAGCCTGTTTTTTGGATAACGTATGCTATATGGATATTATCTTTCTATTTATATTTTTTATATGTAACACATGGTTTTCAGCCCAGTGCCGTTTTATAGTAAAGCACAAAATTTTTGCAAAATTCAACCTTATTTATCAATATAGTTGCCTTCGAGAGCGATACACTGATTGAAACGATTTTTCAAACTTTCGATACCAGTTTTGTAGTACGATTTCGGCTTAGCCTCAAAATAGGCCTCTGTTTCGGTGACTACTTCTTCATCGGTCTTAAATCACTTTCTTTTGAGGTCTGCAAACAGGAAATAGTCGCTGGGGACCAAATCTGGAGAATACGGTGGGTGGGGAAGCAATTCGTAGCCGAATTCATTTAATTTTAACATCGTTTTCATCGACTTGTGACACGGTGCATTATTTTGATGAAACAGCACTTTCTTTTTCTTTAAATGCGGCCGTTTTTCTGCGATTTCGTCCTTCAAACGCTCCAACAACGCAATGTAATTGTCGCTGTTGATAGTCTGCTCCTTTTGGATATGCGTCACATACCGACGCAAAAATTCGGCTTTATTGCGGTTGAAAAGCTTTAAACACTTCTCTGAATCATCAACACGTTGTTGTTTTCGTCGACTGTGAGCAAACGCGGTACCCACTTTGAACAGAGCTTTCGCATGTTCAAATATTCGTGTATGATATATCCAACACGCTCTTTTGATATCTTCAGAGCCTCAGCTATCTCGATCAACTTCACTTTACGGTCATTCGTAATCATTTTGTGGACTTTTTTGATGTTTTCATCTGAAACAGCCTCTTTTGGACGTCCATTGCGTGCATCATCTTTAGTGCTTGTATGACCACTTTTCAATTTTTCAATCTACTAGCGAGTGGTTCGTTCGGCTGGTGCAGGGTTCGGGTAGTACTTATCAAGCCATTTCCATTTACAGCTTAGTTTTTCAGACACTTACTGTACCTACCTTACACTTACACTTACCTTTCTAATTTGTTCAAGGTTTTTAGCATCGACCTTTCCGTCTGTTTGCATTGTTGATTCAAATCTCTTTACTTATTGGAAATTGAATCTTAACAGTTGGATCTACTGTTTCAGAAAGCGCACAATATGGCCATTTGGTGCTTTCATTTTAATTTAAACTTGGCCCTTATTAAAATATCCTCTTTTAAGGAAATCTTCTTTTATAACATTAGGTATTTTTGTTCATTTTTTTATTCATTCCATTTAACCCACTATCTACTACTCACTATTTAATACCCACGAATTAAAATACCGTTGGTGGAGTGACCAAACTTGGCATGTACATATATGCAAGTAGTGACTTGATATAAGTAATGCATGGAGATTTGGTGGTATATATTTTGGCAGATTTAAGTTCTGATTTCGCTCTAATTATAAAGCTATCAATATGTAAGCGAAGATTATAGATCTAGGTTGCTGTGGACTATGGACACATTGTTATGGTTTTTTATTTGCTGACGTCGACGTTGGCATCTTATTAAGCACATATTTAGACTATCTGGCGCGCTCAGGAAACTGAAAAACATACGTTTGGTTTTCGGCTTCTCATGTTCCCAACGTAGCTTTTAAAATCTGATTCCGTTAGTAAAAACTGAAAAAGACATCGTTAACATTCGGAGCAAAAATAAGGGGTCTTTTATCAATAGCTAATGTAGAACTAGAGAATGAGTCGATTGGGTTATATGTTACATGTTCTAAAACAAACGAACTTGTATATGCACGTTGTAGGTCCCTTCTTGCACAAGAGACAAACAACAATACTAATTGATTGGAGGACACTTAGTCAACTCTGGATTAGCGGTCCAATAATTTCTCTATTTAATGTAGGTTAGGTTAGGTTAGAGTGGCGGTTAGAAAACCAACCCACTTAGGCCAATTGGCCCGCTATCCTGCCACGTGGATCTATGACACCCTCACACATGGAACCAATTTGAGCTTACGATGAAACGCAGGAGACTCTTAATGTCTGTATTTTTTAGATCTTTTAAGTCATTGTAAAAGAAAGGTCCTAGGTGGAGTTTTCTTCTCTGGGAGAGAACTGGACACGTACAGAGAAGGTGGAGTATTGTCTCCTCTTCCTCTTCGTCCATACAGCTTCTACAGAAATCGTTTAAAAAGCCAGCAAGCCTTCTTACATTTTAATGTAAACGCTAGTAATTTTTGATAGCGCCAGAGTCTGGGGTTTTGTAGAACGTTAAAGAATTAACTTTACGGGCTGTTTCGATCAGTTAGTTAGCTTAAATCCAATTTTAATAGCGTACACCAACTTGGTGTGGTGTGATCCTCTTAGGTGTTAAACTCTTTAACAAAAAAAGAATATTCATCCATCGATATCCATTTTTCTATGCAGTATGTATATCCCGTAGAATCTCTCACAGAATTTGTCACACCAATAATTTTTTGAAATAGCCTTTTATCATCATCAATCCTTGCGTCTGCTCCGTAAAACTAACAACAAGTATCTAATTTAATGTCACTCAGGCCGTTCTCAATAAGACTTTGCTTCCCAATTATCTCCTTAAAAAAGTTACAAACCGCAAAAGCAATTCTTCCGAACATTTTAAAACCTCAGAGCTGTAACTCTCGGTGGTTTGTTTGTTTTAGCTGAAGACATCGACGTTGCATATTTTCTCGATCCATTGTATTCAGTTGAACGAAATTTGCCATTATGTCTACTGTCGAGACTAACAACATTGAACAGACAGTTAACTGACAGATATAACTTGGAGTTCATGGCATTTTAATAATCGATCTTAGACCTCAGAAAAATACAGGGACTCTGTCAACTTGTATTAAAACAACAACATTCGAGCTATAACACCAGTAATGCAAAAGTGTTTAAATAATCAAATGAATAATATATTTCGGAGGAAGGATTTAGACGACCTTCATTGTACAAAAACTACTCGAACTACGTACAATTAAGAAATACTGCTAACATCTGGTATAGAACTAGAAACAGCCATCGCATATCTGTAGGATACAGTAGAGCGTATAGGACTTTTCCTTCCAGGAAGAGTATAAAGCGAGTAGTATCAATCGCCTGGATCACGATCTATAAGATACAAATCAATAAGAGGGAACTGAAACATTAGAAACATTTACACCTCCCGGTTTAATAATGCACCAAGTGCTGCTCTTTTCATATTAGCAGATGCATCCCATTTCCAAAACACACTCCACATCCGGGGAATCTTTTGTTATTAAGTTTCCGTTCGAACAATAGCAAGATATTCGTAAAGTTATTTAACGGTCTGCTGACTAAGTGGTTTGAAGACAAAAATAGAATTCCGGATAATAAATTCGGTTTTATGGCGGGTCATGATACCCCGCATATAACGTATAAACAAATAGCTGACATCCTAAAGAAAAAAGTAAGAAATAATGCACGCGCTCCTTCGACACCACATGGTTGGGAGGCCTTCTTTAAACTAAACTGGATTTGCATAAGTGAACCCCTGCTTGTGAAGCTTTAGAAAATTGAATTACAAAATTGAAATGGTATTGTAGTTTAAAATAACTGAGAATTAATTTCCATACCCTTATCGCTTAGTTATCTGCACAACAACAAGACTACCGAAATAGTTGTCCCAATACTTAATCGGCATTATATACTTAATGTCCACAATGTAACTTTATATAAAGTAATCGAGTATGCATTTAGAGGCAAACATATGTACGTAAATAGGTTAAAATTGGTAAACCAATAAAATTTCCTGGATACATGCAGCAGAAATTGGATTCGATAATCCGTAATTCCAATCTCATACCTCATAAGCCTAAATGAAATCGGCAACTACTCGTACTTACTGCCAACAAATCAACAACTCAAAGAATTTACAAAATTTGCTGAATTTCGGAAAGAGCCTACAAACAAGCTAATGATTCAAAGTATTACGACAGCACATACAGGAGAAGAGGGAACAAAACGATAATCTCTTTCACTGATATGCTTTAGATATGCAGGAGAATACCTTAGTGATGTGTAGGCATTACATAACATTGCCATGTTTACGAAAAAGCCTTTCTCCATGCACCTTTCGCATTCAAGTTATCGGCAGTGACTTCTGAAATTTCAAATAAACTTCGTTCTAATATCGAAGTCTTCACCGATGCTTGCCTGTATACAGACAAATATCGGGTATGAAAACCTTAAAACTGTAAAACTTATTAAAATAGATGTTGCCCTAAAGTTGCATACCAAAAATTGGCTAATTTTGCAAATCTTTCTCGATTTGTGAAATACGAATGCACAAAATTTACATCCACCTGAATCGTTGAGCCCAAAAGTAAACTCTTAGTCATAAATACCATCTTTCAGTTGCCAGTCTCTGCGGATATTCGGAGATATGAAGTGGAGTTAAATTGCACCGAAATCTGCACTAAAGGAAACTAAAGGAAAGAAATATCCAGGCCATGAGCAAGCAATTTATATGAATTGATTCGTAATCCTTAGTGCAGATAGTATTCGTAGGCTATTGGGACCTGGTAAGCAAACTATCTGCACTTCATGCAAACGAATACCTGGCAAACATTCCATTAACCAGAACTTAATCAATTGGAACTCGAGTGGCTTTGCTTTATTTATCAGAGCAATATTAGTTTGGTGTTCGTTTGTGTGTTAGCCATCTTAACACGTTTAAACTAGAAAAGTGCTTTCAGCGACTTTTACATGAAATGTGCTGTTTTTAGACCACATTCAAATGTATATATCCCATATACATACATACACAAAGGTATGTACACTGGACAGCATAACCATCAGTGTTGGGAATCTATTCAATATTCGGAAGCAGTTAGGTGCTGTACCCCCACTGCTTCAGAGATTTGTCTGTTTTAGATAATTCGTGTCTTGCAACTTGAAGATAAATATGTACATATATTAAATGATACATATAAATATATTTATATCGATACAGTTTGTCTGTATTCTAGACACTCACACTATTCGTTGAAAAGCTCAAAATGAAATTGCTTTCTTGTCATGGAAACGGTCGCTTGGTGGCCGAATAGATCTTTTTCCATAAAAACAAAAAACCAGCAAAGAACGTATACAGCGCCTGGTGTACAAGCATTATGTATAATCTTTTCAACAATATAAACTCGGCAAAACCTTAATGGCCGTATTATCCTTCTTATAGGGAGCATAACCAATTTAGAAATTTATCTGGGTTTTATTATTGAAAAATGAATAAGTAATTTGAGTGGACACTTGTGATATGATTGGTTCGAAATATTATTCATTATTGCGGCCTCGGTCAGTACCCCAAGGCAATTTTTATATTTGGTTTTTTTTTTTTAAGATAATTCTCAATCGAACTATGGAGTGCACTTAGAGGAAAACCTTATCGAACATATACCCAGCAAAAATAAAAATTCAGCAAAGGACATCCTTTTAATTTTAAGCCCCTGTGGGTCATATCGTACATATAAGAGTATTTATGTGTGTGTATGTGATTGGTATCTCGTTTATATATATGTTCTGTAACATATTCCTATACGAATATACTACATGCAAAGCAAAAATGAGTCCATGTTTCAAGAAAATTAAATAAAAGAAAATAATTGTGTTTTTTTTCATAACAAACAAAATTATTTTTTAATCGTAAAACTACAACAAAAATTCATTATTCAATAAAAAAAAAATACTCTCGAGATATCTGTATAAAAAATTAAAAGTAACAAGAACTCGCATTTATTCAATTTTGCACTTTGCTTTGATTTTCTTTTCGCACTATTTCCATCCAATTTTTAATACTCATCTGACTAAATAACTAGCTTCCAATCTTCAACATTCCAATTTTAATATTTCCTACAGAACTTTAGACGTTGCTTTGCAGTTATATTGGTCAGAGCATCTAAGCTGATCTGCTTAGACTATCAGTAAAAATATGTCTTTTAAAGGTGTTGTTCGGGTGCATCCTGGAAATTTATGTTATCGATTGGGGGTGCTCCTTCATCGGGCTCTCAGAATTTTTGAAGAAGCTAGTCCGCATTAAGAACAGAATGAAAGGAGGATAGCGTAACATGATTTGGATATAGACCTTCCAACAACTAACCTGTATCAACCCAACCAAATGACGTAGTCCATTTTGTTTCCCGAATTTACTCTCCATTGAAAATGCACCACATTTTATCTGCACCGGGAAGAAGATCAATAGGACCTGGGGTATTAAAAGTTGGATATGCTAATTCGATATTGCGTAGGTGAGACCAATTTCAACAATCAAAGGCGTCTGAATTAATGATATAAAATGAAAATGAATGCGTCCACAACGAGGTTCGTATCCGTTTCACGGGAATGTATTGTGAAATATATGAAACCGAAAGTGTTACCTGCGCCTGTGGATGAGACACCTAGAATGGAGATTTGAAGCGTGTCTTCTGTGGATCCCTAATCTCCGAGCAAAAATTCGACAACAAATGAGACCTGGGATCTAGAATCTATAAGAATTCTGAAACTTATTGTCTGACCCTGTATATTCTTTACGTTAGCCAATATGGTTGGCAGAATCGTTCGCTTTGAAAAGCCATCATTGAGCAAATAATTATTTTCTATCGGTAGATGTTAAGCTGTTGATCAGCAGGGTACCGGAGAATGATTTTAATTCGATGAGAAATTAACAGCCTGTGGACTTTGGCTTTGACAAGACGAGTAGTTGAAATCAGGTAAGCAATGACACAAGTTCGTATTCTTTTCAATGGGATGCACAAGGAAATGGTGACGCAATTTGTGCACACAACAGCGAAACGATGGTCGTCATTTATTTGCTAAATGTGCTGAACGAAAGCACAAGGATTTTTCTTTAACAAAGTTCCGACTGCTCTTACAAAATGAATCCAAAACTGCGACAGTTGTTTGTTTCGCGACTCAAGTGCATTACATCAAGTTTTAAAATTTTAAATAGCTCGTAAAACGTATAATCATCTCGCGACATCATCAGTTGCAGTTGGAAGGGACAAGAAGGTTTGAATGAATGATGTAACGATTAGATGAGACCGATCGTAACCCTTCTCTAACTGATTCCACGCTTCCAAATAGTTCGCGTCGGAGATCGGCAGTAACGTAAAAATGATTTCAGATATTGCAAAATATAAGTAGCTCGATTACGTCCGTAAAGGAATCGCGAAACGAAGACCAGTTTTTATAATTTCCCGAGAAAGGCGAAATAGTGAATTTGGCTGATGAGTGTTAGGTGATGTCGAAAGTTTTTTTTCAGCAATGAAGATTGCTGCGACACAAGTTTCTGAAGCGTTGATTCTTTTTTTGTTTGTTCAGCAGTTTTTTTTCCATCACCGAACTTAGAAAAATTCGAATGCGTATTTTTTCATATTCAACAAACTCAGCTTTAAATTCATTGTACTTATTGCCATCCGCGGCAATTTTAAGCATGCCTCGATGATGCGTTATAAATTCTGACCACATTTCATTGACCTTATTTGATTTAATTTCTAAAAGTTATAAAAAAGGATTCGAAGCGATTCTGTCTGCATATGATGCAGCCTGTCAATCTACCTTTATTATTACCACGGACGCATTTTTTTTGATACATAATTTTGGGATAATCAATTATAAGCACAGAAAGAGACAAAATAAATTGTTCAATATTTCACCAAATAATAAGTCACTCTTGATAGTTTTTCGATTAGAAAAAAACTCGTAACAAAAAGATTTATAATTAATTCAAATCACAAAACCCATTCAAATGAATCAACAATTTTTAAAGCGGTTGTAAAGGACCAATGTTTTAAATTAGATGAATTGTAGAGCAAACGATCAAAGTAAAAAAGTAAAGCAAGACTAGAATTTTCGCTACCACAAACGAAAAATAAGAATACGAGTTAAACTTTGTTTCACCTTATTTCTACGAGTACAATTCACGAGTGGCAAGGCTAAAATTATTTTGCCACCATCTAACCGACCCATGCACGCACTATGCATTGTGTGTGAAAATTATAACAGCAATATAATGTTAGTGTGATATTTGATTCGATATACATTCTGTTGCGCTGTTGTTGTAGAACTAACCTCACAATAATGAATAATAACATACAGTTTGGGGTATGCAAAAAATACAGTGAGTCAGAGATAAGATAACATTAACAATAATGAACAGTGAAAACATAAGGAATATATAATAATTAAACATTTCTACTTGTTTAGGTCTTGAACAGACAGTATTTGGATACAAATACGTGTGTAATGGAAAGAACGAAGGTTTCAAAAAGAATTAGCGAACATTTAAATGTTTGTGCTGATAGAATACCAGAGATATATCATTAAAATTCGTGAAATGAAAAGGCAACAAATTGACAACAAAGAGACGGCAGACACATTAGATTTAACCAAAGTTACAATCAAAACCACACAAAGACCATGATGAAAACAGTTTTTAATTCAAATTCGCATCCTCTATTTCTTTCATTTCATAATTTGTATGTAAATGTATGCAAATTCCTCCAACAAAAGTTCAAAAAATTTTCGAAAAGAAGCCCAAATCAGGCTTTAACATACCTAACTGATGGAGAAAAATTTTTAGAAAATTTTCATTCGATTTCTTCCAAAAATATTAACAATATTTTAACTTTAACCCAGGTAAATTCTTCCGACTTCCTAGAGTACATGAAGTAGCAATAAAATCATTGTATTTGGAGTTTAAAGAGGTACCCTCACAAAAATAATCATTGTCCGGCTATGCCGCACTTTATCATGTGTAATTGAGCTCCATGCTGCACAAGGGCGCCAAGGTCTCGTGGCATTAGTTCCTGCACCAGGTGGGCTTTATACGGATATACATCGAAATCTTTCCGCAACTACACAATTTCTCTTTTGCTTACATTACGTTTACGCACTGTTGACTGTTTGTGGTACGTTATTTATCCACAACACAACAAATGGTAAGCTGGTCGATTATGTGGACAAAAAAATCACTTAATCCTTTACGAGTATACGTTTCGAAAATTAAAAATAGATTTCCAAAATAAGTTTGACAAAACAATACTGAACATAAGTATTACAATTGAAAGCACAACTTAAAAATTATCTCCATTTTAAAATCTATCAATCAAAAACACCCGTTACATAAACAGCGCCATACACTCAAAAACCACACACCATAAGAGTTATTTTATATTAGGTTTGTAGATTAAATAAAATCTTAGGCATAACAGCACTCACGATTACTTGGAAAGCTTAATGCACTTCAAACTGAAATTTTTCAATTAATAAAACATTTAGTAAA
Source organism: Volucella inanis (assembly GCA_907269105.1). Taxonomy (NCBI): domain Eukaryota; kingdom Metazoa; phylum Arthropoda; class Insecta; order Diptera; family Syrphidae; genus Volucella; species Volucella inanis. The sequence goes on along the minus strand of OU026154.1, from coordinate 70,617,113 downwards.
GAAAAATAAAAGTAAGTACCATAAGGGTGTCCAGCGGAAAATATGCGAGATTGATATTAAATAAAAAAAATTAAGCGTTATTCTCATATCTTATTTATACAAAATGGCGTTCAACACTGCTGATTTTATGTTTGAAAAACATTTCGTTCATTCCTCTCAACATAATACTTTTACAATGGGACACTCAAATTTGTGAACAGGTAAGATCAAAGCGTTTGTTCAATGGCAGCAACTTCATAGCGGATATTTTCTTGTAGGGCCTGCATTTTTCGGGTATTGCTGCTGTAAGCTCTCAGTTTAAGGTATAACCATAAAAAAAAAAGTCACGGTGTAAGATCCGATGACCGAGGTAACCAGAGTTTGCCTTTTTGATTAATTTATTGGGAAAAATTACCCCAAACTTCTTCATTGAAACTCTAGCTATGTGGCGTCTGAAATTATGTTTTGCTGTTGAATCTGGGAAACTGATGCAATTGCTTGTCGATCGGGAAATCGGGAAAAAATTGTACACCACATTATCGTTTTGGACTATACAAAAGATTTTGATGACGTTCCGTAGACTTTTCGGGGCGCCAGTATCTCATGTTATTATAATTAACAAATCCATTGATATGAAAAAGACCTTTGCTAGTAATCAAAACGTTCCGGAATCCTTCTCGCTAAGGTTTTTCGTAATAAATACTAATTTTCGTAAAGAAACTGCATAATTTGTATTTTGTGCGGGTAAGAATGAAGTTTTTATTTTTAAAATAAGGTGCACTGTTGACTTTTTATTCCAGTATAGGCCGCAATCTTTCTTATCGCTTTACGCGGTCTGCACATAATTTCGCGTTGAAAATGGACCACAAGTTCTGGCATCGCTACTGAAGTTTATGTTCCTGAAGGATTTTGGCTAATCGTTGTCCCTGTTTGTCTAAGCTTTTGAACCCAAGACCAGCTAAGTTGCGTGCTCGGCGCATCCCTTGCTCGTCGAATATTGAAGTGAGTACAAAACGCGCGACGTGCATTAACCAACGAATCACCACACTTTAAATATTGCTCAACCGCTACTGCGCCATGTGTTCCAAACCAGTGTCTCATTTTAACTGGCAAACCCACAAATTACGCGCGTCGATAGATACCCCTCTCATTTACCTCCCCTTGTTAGTTTACGAGAAATTATAATTTAAAATCAAAAAATTTCCGCTGGTTAATAGACAAGCTGAAATCATCCAAAAAGAAAGACCTGTCTTTATAAAAGGGTGTAGAGAAAACAAACTAGCTCCTTGACTTACGAAAAAAGGACTTAAACGAAATGGTAAAGTTGTTATTTAAGTTAGTTTTTATTTTTCAATCACATTTAGACACACAATTATCTTATAAACTAGTGAAGCCTTAATATGTTCATAATAAATTCAGATTTAATCTAGCAAAAAAGATTAATGTAATATTATTACTAATGTTAATTAACCACGGGGGTGGCCGTGCTGTAGTGGTATATGCATAGACTCCGCAAGCAGAGGGTCGCGGGTTCGAATCCCGTTCAAGGCAATTCTCTGAAAAAGTCTTTTCATAGAATTTGTATGTAGTTATTGTATATGAAAATCCCGTCGGCGTCAACTCTGACATGAAGGCATAACACTGATGTTGGAGTGGTTGCTGGCTGGGCTTAATGTAACGAACTAACAACTAGCACGTACTAAGACCCATTGGTTGGAAAAATATCGAAACCAAACACATTTGAGTTTTAAACTACTACACCACCCGCCCGCGCCCTGGAGAAAAGCCAGTAAAAGAGATTCATATTCCCTTGGTGCGCGCGGTATTATAAAAAAAAATAATATTTAGTTATAATTTCTAAAACCTGTGAAAAGCCATAGAAGACAAGAATGAAAAAAACATAAACTTACCTTTACTGACCATACAAACAAAGGAAACAAAGACTCCACAGAGACTAAGGCAACAAACAACTTCCCTTATTTAAAATAGGGTAATCGAAGGCACAGAGAAAAAATGGATTTGATCAACAGAGAATATACGTAGATGGTATATACATGCCCGATTGGCAAAATAAAAAAGTAAATCTCAATAGCAAATGATGGAAAGATTTTACTATATTAACAAACAAACTAGCACAATAGAAAAATACCTTAATCAGGGAAGATGAAGGCATTTTAAAGAAACTTCAGTACACATAATTTACTTCAAATTATACTTTATTCACAGCCATTTATCAAACATCTATCACAGAGTTTAGCGTTCGAACCTATTTACATTTTATTCTCAAACAGATATTAATTAGAGCAAAATCAAAGGAAATAAAGCAATTTTCAGTAACTCAACATGTCAACCAGACAGATTGGGTTACATAGGTGTTCCCATAATGATTTGACATGTGATGCCATTGTTTGTTTGCATGTGTTTCCAAAAAAATACGTTTAGTTGTCGTTAACTTACACTATCTACACTTAATTAGAAAAGCTAGACTACAAGGAAAGAATACCATTTCTAAACACTAAATCTACGATTATATACAACTTTTATTAAATTTGGTCCCTTTTGAAGATAATTACAATAATCAACAACCTTAAATATCAGAACAGTCGCTTCGCTATTAAAGAAATTCATACATTTTGTCCGCCACATTTCGCCAACTAACAAATGTTTATACAACATGCATGCATATTGACGATGAGTAATACTTGTATTCTAGTCACACAACGTTTACAAAATTCACTTTCATCATATTATACATACTCGTATATACTTCTACTCGTATACAATATATTGTAACATATACATAAAGGGTGTTTTTTAAAGAATTTTTTGGTTGAATGAAACAAAAAGAAATTAAATTGCTTAAAATAAAAAATAACTTCGCGTAATTAGAAGCGAATATATGTATATGACAATGTTTTGTTCCTAATCGTCAATCATTGCTTGTTTGTCGGGATATACTAGTGACTTAATGTAGTCCCACTGAAAATAAGCTAATGGAGTCAAATTGAAAACTTGGTGGCCAATTTACGGGTCCATTTCTTGAAATGACTCTATTGTCAAATCGTGTTTTCAATGAAGCAAAGTTTTCATTCTTAGTATGGGGTAAACCACGATCTTGTTGGAACCACAATTATTTCATGCAAATTTGTGCACAAATAGTCGCTCGTCGTCGGATTGTATCGGTGTGCTTGTGCTCCAGTCTCATTTTCAAAGTTATAAGGAACGATAATGAAATCGGCGTACAGTCCGCACCATGCTTTACATTTTTCTAGATGCAATTGCATTTATGGAACTTCTTGAGTATTGTCCTCGCTCCAAATACAGCAATTATGCATGTTTACATAGCTGTTTAACTAGAAATCAGCCTCAGCGCTAAACAAAATTTTAAGAAAAAACCTGGATCAACGGGGTGGCCGTAGTGTAGTGGTATATGCATAGACTCCTCAACCAGAGGATCGTGGGTTCGAATTCCGAGCGAGGCAATTTTGTGAAAAAGTCTTTTCATTGAATTTGTATGTAGTTATATGTAAATCCCGTCGGCGTCAACTCTGACATGAAGGCATAACACTGATGTTGGAGTGGTTGCTGGCTGAGCTAAATGTAACGAATTAACAACTAGCACGTACTTAAGATCCACTGGTTGAGGATGTACTAGCTCGTCCCGTCCAGTTTGACAAACACCTCTGGGAAAAATATCGAAACCTAATACACCTGAGTTTCAAACTACTACACCACCCGCCCTGGAGAAAAAGGCAGTAAAAGGGTATTCATATCCCAGTTGAGTTAAGTCATAATGAATCCAGTAGTGTGAACTGGGTGTGAAAATTTTCAGAAATTCAATAAATAGCATGCTCAGATGTGGGATGATGTCTACTGTAAATTTTACAACATTTCGCGAGCACTGATTTTGGAAATAAATTTCAACAATTTATAACGATTGTTGTGGCGTCAACCTTTGCATGATAAAATGACAAACTGATAACTGATAACAAATTAAATTTGATAGCTAAATGTGGCATCTGATTTGGCATGTAATCTGTCTTGAAAAATCTACCACTGCGAAAAAAAAACATTCATTAAAAGGGTGATTCATCGTGAGATTTGATTTATAATGTAAAATACAATACATAAATTTGAAAGTGAACTTAAAATTTTTTATTACTGGTTAAAACAATAATTCATGGCATTTTTCATTTATAACTGATAGCATGTAAATGTTGGCCACGACTACGATTAAGGTGATCCATTCAGAAAATCCAATTTTGGGCGACTCGTTCGAGCTATGACTGCTATCTCCTGGGTAATTCGAGTAATGTTGGTTTCCAAAGCGTCAATCGTAGCTGGTTTATTTCTGAAGACCTGAGACTTTATACATCCCGAGAGAAAATAGTCGAAAGGTGTGATATTGCACGATCTAGGCGGTCAATTTACCGTAGCAAAACGTGAAATTAAGTGCTCACCAAAATGATTTCTCAACAAGTTCATTGTTTCACGCGCTATATAGCTCGTAGCGCCGTTTTGTTGAAAACAAACCGAGACCATGTGCTTGAATTTCTGGAAAGATAACATAGCGCGATAACGGTTACCATTGACGGTAACGGTCTGATTTGCCTCATTTTTGAAGATATATGGACCAATGATTCCACCAGCCCATAAACCACACTATACCGTTGTTTTTAATGGATGTAATGGTAGCTCTTGATACTATTCAGGGTGCTCATCAGCACAAATACGGCAATTTTGTTTACTAACGTATCCATTGAACCAGAAATGGACCTCATCCCTGAAAAAAATTTCACAATAAAACACCGGATTTTCATTGAGTTTTTCCAGACCCCATTCACTGAAAATATGACGCAAGTTCAAGTTGCCTGGCTTCAATTCTTGCACAAGTTCAATTTTGTACGCTTTAAGGCCGAGATCCTCACGTAAAATACGCCAAGCCAAGCTGCTGAGAACGACGACGAATCGATTCGTCACTGTTTTCGCGTACACTCTCAGCTACATCTGCTATAGTCTCTTCACTACGTGCTCGATGTGGTCTAACTGGTCCAGTATCATCCACTAATGTAAACTGGAACTCAAATCTGCGAATGGTATTGGCAATAGTGGTTTCAGTAGGTCCATTATGCGCACCGTAAGTTCCTCGAATCACACGAAAAATATTTCTCACAGAACGCTGATTTTCGTAATACAGCTAAACAATTTGGAGACGCTGTTGTTATGTGAGTCTTTCCATAATGACTTGCCAAACGATACTGAACAAAAACGAGAAAGCAGTTTGATAGGTGTCACGCGTGATCTGCCAAAGAAAGCCTATGGAAAATCAAGCCTCACGATGAAACACCTCTTACATAGCAGCTGAAAAAGGAGTGCGTTTTATTAATGGTTCAGCATGATAGTTTGATAAAAAAAAAAAATTTGAAAAAGAAAACGGCGAATTTCAAAAATACTTCTCTTATGCATAGAATGTGAAGTTGTATGATTTGTTTATTATGAATTGTTGCAATTTCTTAATCATTTTTTTTTTTTCTAACTTCAGCTCAGCGAACTCGGAAGACCCTTTACTGGTGGTTCGTGGTGCGGAAAGGCTACTGGACCGCAATTGTATTTCAGCGAAACCTCAACTGTGACGGCCTCCGTAAAGGTAAGATATGCATATATTATAATCATATATAGGTGCGCGGCAATACATATGCATATACAAATAATTAATACTTTTTTATTTAATTTTTAATTGAGAATAACGTCCTTTCGTTCCTAGACATAATCATAAAGCATACAATTTTAAACCTACAGTAAGAGACAGTAAGAGTAAAATGTATTATTGAAAAGTCCTATACATAAATATGGTCAGTCGAATCGATAGCTTTTCCATGCATGCATAAGTACGGACAGTTGTATGTATCAACAAACCTGGAGAAGTATATCATACAACTATATATATGTTTTGCCCATATGGTAGTTGTATCCGACCTGTTTAATCCTCGCCCATAAATTTATTCTTCAAGTAACGAGTTTCGCATCAGAAACATTCTGCTCATACCATTACTGGAAGTAGCAACAATAACAACTATGAAATGGCGTACAGTGACTTCCAACTCTCATTCAAAATTAAACTTTGCCTACACTTGGTTGATAAATAATGACTCAAAACTATCGCCCTATTCATGCCTGCGTAATAAAGTATCCCAGGTTCGAGGAACATCATCAATACGATGGCTTTTGGGAAAATTCACAGTCAGTTGTGATCCTGGTTCTGGTACTGGTCACATGTCGGCGTACATTTCAAATTGTACAAGCCATTTTTCTTAATTTGAACAACACCGGTTACAGAGATGGTGCCCATTTTGCTTTCAACTGAAAGAAACGTTTGGAAAAGAATTAACAGTCATTTGCTTGCAATGTCTATGTACCTACAGAATTGCGAAATTTGTGTGATTTTTTTATTTGTCGGTAAATTTTAAAAAGCGTACGTTTTTGAATACAAACAAAGGTACAGGAACAAGTGGAATGTGTGTATGTGCGGCTGGTTAAAGTTTTGTGTAATTTTTTCTGCGGTTATGTTTGGTTTATTTCACTTTTGAAAAAGTTACATAGCTTATTGAACCATGCGATTGACATTCGCTTGCCCATAGGTCCTGAATTGTTTGGTTAGATCAATGACGTGTGCACACTGTGATTGCCAATGATAGAGTAAATTGGAAAATATTAGAAATTGGAAAATATGTACAGTGTATACGTTTGTATTCTAACGTATGTATACATGTATAAAACCTATTAGGTTGAAATCACTGTACTAGGAATTTCGAGTTCATATGTAAAATAAAAAATGGAATCCGAAACATTTCACAGTTTTCCAACAAATTTTTGTTTTACGCTTTGATTCACTGAGCAACAAAAACAATATTTGGTTTTTTCTTGGAGATATAATTATAAGTGTATACAAGGTCTTGTAAAAGTGTAAAAGTGTATTTTTTACCCAAAGAAGATTTGAGTCTTAAGCCAAAGCTAGCTGACAATTGGAGCATTGTTAAAGTGTAAATGTGTAACAAAATGACAGGCAGTGCAAGAAAATGATACACTTTTACATTTTTACAATGTTACAAGACCAGATATACCGAAGTGTACTAGTGATTGGAATAGTGGAAAATAGTGATCAAATCACTGTCGGTAGTTAGTAACAGAATGATTTCAACTATCGAAAAGTTTTATTCAAGTTCATTCACTTATGTTCATGCAAACAACATTTGTCAAACGCAGGAAGGTGACGGGCGGGGGTGTTACTTCCATACGTTACACATATTAACATTAATTTCAATTATAAATTCCCCCCGTAGTTCAAAGTCCAAAGGTCCAAAAAATCTTTTATTAATATGAAAGCCAAAGGAACATTACTCCCAAAAAGCCAGTATGAAATTTTGTCGAATATTTGAATATTTTTTTCTATTTTTTCTATTTTCTATTTCTGAAAAAAGTATTTGAACAATATTTGGATAATTACCGAATAAGTGAATATATTGCAACTACCGAATAATTCAATTGTCTTTTTTTTCGATAGTTTCCAACACTAGTGAATATCCATTATGTGATTCTTAATTGTTAGAGTTTATACAATAGAATCAGGAAAACTACCTCGTACTAGCAAAAGTTTTGGTACACATTTTAGGGCTTTTGAAATGAATATCTTTCAAAACTTTTTTTCTATTTGTTGGGTCACTCAATAACTACAAATTGTGGAACAACTTATTCAAAATGGCCCACATTTGCCTTCCAGCAACGACGAAGTCAGTCTGGCCACTCATCGACTGCAGTATGAACCTCATACAATGAAAAACTATCCACTCTTTGAACAAGGGCGCGTTTCAGGGACTTAATACTGGGATGTCGAATATTGCAAGCCGCAGAAGTCCAGAACGGACCATTGTTCGTAGGTTAATGGATTGAGGTCTGGGCTACTAGATGGCCAATCATCCACAGTTTAAAAGAAGTTAGGTGATGGCCACGTTGAATACTCGAAACCACTTCAGGCGCATGTAGTGATGACAATTTTTCTTCAGTAAAAAGAATTCTTCGCGCACTGGCTTCTATGAATATGGTAAGTGCCCGTGCCCGTATCACGTTTTAAATATCCATCTCCCGAGACCACACACAGTGCGCGGACGGCCGGATTTTGTACGGTAAACTATCCACCAATATCCCCAAATAACTTCACGGTACGATACTATACATAAAGTTTCTTGTGATTTTCAGTAGCCGCAACATCTGAAAGGTTTCGCTTTTTTTGTAACCGTATTTTTGCAGGCCAATTATTGTACAACAACATGCTTTTCGAGAGAGCCCTATTCCATGATTGCAAACAACTAACGCCCAAAATTTTTACGCGGGTACTTTGCATGAATATCACTTGTTAAATATCTGTCAAATTAGAGTGGATGAATTCATTTCTTTTTGATAATGAGCGTGTTCATTTCGTGTACCAAAACAATTTCTAGTATTGGCGAATAAATTACCCAGGTTACATTGGATTTTTGTAAGAAAATAAATTACTTGAATTATCGAAAAATATTATTTTTTGTAGAATTTTTTTTTTTTTTTTTTGAGACCGTCTGAATTACGTTTGTAGAAAGACCTTGGAGTCTCTTTTATAAGAGACCAAAAGTAGCCTGCAAACATTGATGGTTTCCGTTTTCCTTGGTACCGTTTCTCTATCGCAGCAATATCTTGGTAGAAGTTCTCGCCGTGCTTATCACTTACATTGCCTATATTTTCTCGGAAAAAAAAAAAAATTAAGGTGAGAATGCAAATAATGAATTTTTAAAGACATTTTACATTCCATAAGATAAGGATAGGCATCCAACATTTTCTTGACGTCATCAACATAATTTGAAATATTACTGCTACCGAAGAAATTTTCTGTTACGAAAGAATACCAGTAATGTTTTTCTAATAAATTCATACCTACGCTGAATCTTTTATAAGCCTTATTATGTCGGGACCCATAAAAGTGCCTTCTTTAAAATCAAAGTATGAATATAAATACAAAGTATTTAATAAGTCCCAATTTGATATGTTATGATAATAGAATAACGCGTTATGATGCGCTAGTGGTATTGAAGGAAATTTATATCCATTTTGAAGCAATACAGCTTTTAAGCTAGCCTTGACGCAACGATGAATATCAATCATTCTTCAAGTTATTTGCTTTCGAAAAATAAGGAATCAATTCACTTTGTCGTGTCCGGAACACCGCAATTTTCACCACATGCTTGAGTAGACTTCACTGTTTTAAGCATGAGCTCAATATTTTCGCATTTTGTCTTGAAAAATGCAAGTCCCTAGCGAGGTCATTAAGCTCAATCTGACGGATGAGATGTGGTGCATCAGAAGAAGCGGATAACTCAAATCTAAGATCATACATGATTTGTTCTAAATTATGGAAAAAATTTTCAGTGTTCGAAAGGTGTCAGGAAGGTGGAACTGGTAAGATTTCTGTATGTGGTGTGGGTTTTATTACAGAAGAGTCATTATCATATTTTATTCAATGCTTTGCTTTTTAAGAAAATCCATTCAAATTGGTGCAAAAAAAATAGCAATCCGTGTGACTCTGAAGCTCTCTCAATATCGCTAGCGCTCGAAAAGTCATTTCAGAAAATTACTCGTTAAACCAACTACTAGAAAATGTGTAGTGCCTAGGGTTTATCCTGATTCAATGAAAGGTGAAGTTTTCTTTTTTCAGTAACTTTATATAAATCCTCCATAAATACCATCAATCATAACTTTGGACAATTAACACAAACTCGTGGCGTTTTATCACTTAAATGCACTTCTAATCATAAACTTATTTTATTTTATATAAATAAATTGGGTCTATAACTTAATTTGTGTGGTTTGCTTAATTTGTATTATTCCATTGTTAATATTCCGTTGGAACATGCGTTGGAAAGCTACTGTCATTGTACGTCATTTCAGTATATGTCATTCATTTGAAGCGTAAACAACAATAATTTTTTTTTCCCTCAAATATGTTGAACTTTGTGCCTGAAAAAGTGTTTTTGCGGGGAGTTATTCTTCTTTACTAAAAACTGCTTCCGAAAGTTATCGTATTTTGGTGGAAGCTAGCTCATGCGCTAGCTGAGCGAACGTGCCAAAAGTGGTTTACACGATTTAAAAGTGGTGATTTTGGCTTGGAAGACGATGAACGTCCTGGGCAGCCAAAAAAGTTTGAAAATGAAGTACTGGAAGAGTTACTCTATGAAGATTGTTGCCAAACACAAGAAGAGCTCGCAGAATCTTTGGGTGTCACTCAAGCAGCCATTTCAAAACGTTTAAAAGCAGCTGGATATATTCAAAAGCAAGGAAATTGGGTTCCACATGAACTCAAGCCGAGAGAGGTGGTTTTGCTTGTCCGAAATGCTGCTAGAACGCCACAAAAGGAAGTAATTTTTGCATCGGATTATTACTGGTGATGAAAATGGATCCATTACGATAACCCCAAGCGCAAAAAATCATATGTAAGACCCGGCCAACCAGCCAAATCAACGGCAAAGCCGAATATCTATGGCGCAAAGGTAATGGTCTGTATTTGGTGGGATCAGATGGAAGTGCTGTACTATGAGCTGCTGAAACCGGGTGAAACCATCAATAGACAACGCCACCGAACACAATTAATCCATTTGAAGGGAGCAGTAGCCGAAAAAACGCCCGGAATATGCGATCAGACACGAGGCAATAATTTTCCATCATGACAACGCTCGTCCCCACGTTTCTATTCCGGTTAAGAACTATTTGGAAAACAGTGGATGGGAAGTCTTACCCCACACGCCTTATAGCCCAGACCTTGCCTCTTCTGACTACCATTTGTTCCGGTCGATGCAGAACGCATGGTTCACATCAGAGCAGAATATCAAAAATTGGCTTGATTCATTCTTGGCTGCCAAGCCGGCGCAGTTCTTTTGGGATGGGATCCAAAAATTGCCAGAAAGATAGGAAAAAGTCATAGCTTCAGATGGGCAATACTTTGAACAATACTATTGTACATGTTTTTCTTAAATAAACGTTCAAATTTTGAAAAAAAAAAACGCACACATATCCAATATTTTTTAAATTACTCACATAAAAGTTCATTTAAATGATGCACGTTACTATTAGAATTGTCTTCGTTTGATAAAAAGGTAAAAGCGTATGTCGTTGTGTTGTTGTACGTGATCTAAGCCAAAGACTATTTTTCCGTCAGCTCAAATAATAAAAGAAACAGTAGTCATTATGTCCTAGTATTTTTGTAATGTTCCCATTGTTATAAATTATAAGATGTAAAGGTCAAAGAAATATGTATATGGCGGCCTATTGACTGGTACTAAAATTTACAGGCTAAGAAAACTTTATAGAGAAATAAGTATTATAATAATAAAGTATTATTTTATAATGTTGAAAATAAGTTGATCTTTGACGTAATACATATTTCGACGACAACAACGTCGTCTTATAAACGAAGAAAAAAAGTCAAATGTTTATTAATGGTATAGAATACTAATGTACATGGGCTGAAAAGTTTCTAAGAAAGGCCACCGCTTGAATTAAATCCATACGATTTTCAGTTAGTACCAACCTTCAAAAGATACGTGTATAAATTTGACAGCTGTCGGACAATTAGTTCTCGAGATATAGCGTTATGAGTGAAGCAACTTTTGTTATTGTGAAAAAAATGGATTCAAAGCAATTTCGTGTGTTGATTTATCATTGCTTTTTGATAGGAAAAAATGCAGCCGATGCAAAGATGAAAACATAAAAAAAGTCCACAAAATGATTACGAATGACCGTAAAGTGAAGTTGATCGAGATAGCTGAGGCTCTGAAGATATCAAAAAAATGTGTTGGATATATCGTACACGAATATTTGGACATGCGAAAACTCTGTTCAAAGTATGTGCCCCGTTTGCTCACAGTCGACCAAAAACAACAACGTGTTGATGATTCAGAGGAGTGTTTAAAGCTGTTTAACCGCAATAAAGCCGAATTTTTGCGTCAGTATGTGACAATGGATGAAACTTGGCTCCGTCACTTCACACCAGGGTCAAGTCGTCAAAACGACCAATAACTCAACAGTCGGCTGGCAAGGTTATGGCATGCGTATTTTGGGATACACATGGAATAATTTTCATCGACTATCTCTAAAAGGGGCAGACTATCAACAGCGACTAGTACATTGCGCTGTTGGAGCGTTTGAAGGACGAAATCGCAGAAAAACGGCCGCATTTGAAGAAAAAAAAAGGGCTGTTTCATCAAGACAAGTCACAATTTTTTGTTGATTAAAACGATGTGAAAATTAAATTAATTCGGCTACGAATTGCTTCCCCACTTACCGTATTCTCCAAAATTGGAAACCAGTGACTATTTCCTGTTCGCAGACCTCAAAAGAATACTCACCGGAAAGAGATTTAAGATCGATGAAGAAGTAATCGACGAAACAGAAGCCTATTTTGAGGCTAAACCGAAATCGTACTACAAAACTGGCATCGAAAGTTTGAAAAATCGTTTCAATCAGTGTATCGCCCTCGAAGGCAACTATATTGATAAATAAAGTTGAATTTTGCAAAAATTTTGTGTTTTACTATAAAACGGCACTGACTTTTCAGCCCTTATGTTAGTTAAACCAACAGTCCCACATTCATTTCATTTATTTCATTATACTATAATGGTTTGTACATTAAGATTTAACATCTTTTTTAGTACTGAGTGCAATACATTAGCATTATAGGTTTTTAATGTATGAATATATTAAAATTAAACTAACAAAAAATAAACTTTTAGAATAGCAAAAGGTTTGTAGGAGCAGAGGAAGGGGGCCGGACTATTGTGGGCGAGTTGAGGAGGAAAAATGTCGAAAGATTGCACTTTTAAAATTCGAGCTACTACATAGATATGGCTTTGATATGTATAGGTAATGAATTCCAAAGTCTAACAGTGTATATGAAAAATAAACGAGAGGAGTTAAGATAATTGCAACGTAATGGAATAAGGCTAATGGTTCTTGAGGACCGAGTGAAAGTAAGCCTGTTGTTCAGGTAAGACGGGCACTTCTTATGAATGATTTTATGTAAGAATATGCAGTTCCTGGCGTTGATGTATTCTTCTAAGGTACAACCGAGTAAATCTCAAGCATGCACTGACACATGGTCATGTCTACGGATGCGGTGAATGTAACATACAGCATCAGTGAAAGCGGCTTGCAGTTTATGTTGTGATAATGAGTCAAGATTAATGTAAACAATTTCAGCTTATGAAATAATTGGTAATACGAGTGTAAATACTAGGTTTTTTCGTAGTTCCAAGGGAGTGTAGTAAGCACTGTGCCACAGTTTCCGAAGGCACGCTTATATACGACCAATCACTAAGTTAATGTGGTTATAACGACTAAGAGAGCGATTAATAACATAGCCAAGACTGGTTACATTTTTATATTTTCCTCCTCATTTGAGCTACTAAAACATATTCTGAGCTCAGGACAGGTCAATGCGAAAAGGCAATATTTCACATGTTAGCAGACCTAAGATGAGATGATATTGACCTGTTTAAATGACCAAAAAATTGTAACAAATTAATCCATGTGGAATCTGAAATACTACCGTCTACGGGGCAACTGAAGAGGCGACGGAGACGCGAGGCACAAAGAGATGGCGAGTGCCGTCGAAGGCGCGAGAGCCAAAAGTCACACTCTCCCATCTGCGACAGAGAAGAGAAACAGGTCGGTGGAAGTGAAACTCACTGAAACCGATCAACCTCTCAGATCTGAACCTGCGCCCTCTTCTTCTGTCCCGAACAAGACAGGTAATCATCTCCTGGATTTTATACTACCGTCTGTCCTGGCTGTCAATAAAGTTGGCTCACAGCAAACTTACGTTACGAGAGTAAGGCAGCAAGTAATCGACTTAACCTTATCCAACAGGTATGCTAAGGAGATAACTGGCTAAAAGCACTATCGGAGATCTACATGTCAGATCATAGATACATCGAATTCAGAATCGGATGCGAGTTCTTCACCTTGCTGAAGAAGGAGAATCCGCATAAAACCAATTGAACACGATTTAAGGAAGAGCTTGAAAGATACAATAAAGCTCCCCGTAAGCTCAAAAAAAAAAGCTTGAGGAATCTATTCAGAACATGAACGGCACCCTCAACAAGTGTTTCGAAGTGGCATGTCCAGTTAGTAAGCAATCCTACAGATCGCCCTTCCTTGGTGGAACGCTAACCTGCAGCGTCTTCGTAAAGAACCCAGAAAACTTCTAAACAGGTCTCTTAAAACTAATTTGGAGGCAGATTGGAATCTTTACAGATCAAAGCAATCAATTTTGAGAAGCTAATTCGGAATTCGAAAAGCGCCTCCTACAAATCCTTTTGCGAAAAATCGAAACTATCGGTAAAACCAGTAGGCTGATCAAAGCCCTCAAAAGGAAAAGATCAACCAGGCTGGAGCCAATCAGGAAATCTGACGGTACCTTCACAGGGTCGAAAGCAGAGACTCTCCGTCTCATGTTTGAGTCTCACTTCGCAGTTAACCTGATTAAAACCAGTTCTTATTAAAGAAGCTGGTAGTGAGCTGAACAACACAACACGCCATAGCTGGTATATCTCATCGATTGTGGGGACATATGAGGCCATCAAACAAGGTGTAGCTTGCTTTGATGACTTCACGTCGCCTGGCACCGATGGCATTTACCCATTTATGCTACAAAATATGTAAAGACCAGCTGCTGGCAGATCTGAAAAGAATTTTCGCTGCTAGCCTGGCACTGGCATACATACTGAATCCATGGCGAACGGTGAGAGTGGCCTTTATACCGAAAATCGGAAAGAAAGACTACCCGCTCGCTAAGAATTTCAGACCTATAAGTCTGATCCCCTTCATGTTGAAAAGCATCGAAAGAATGGTCGAGATTCATGCGCGAAATACGCTTACCAACGCGGACAATGCTGTGAGAGTGCGCTTCATTGGTAGGCAGAATTGAAGACGCACTCGACAAGAAGGAATACGCCTTGGGCATTTTCATTGACGTTGAGGGTGCTTTTCACAACGCAACTTTTGATGGCATGTGCAACTCGGCCAGACAACACGGCGTAGACGAGTCATTGGTCTTGTGGTTTAAAGCAATGCTGGTGAATAGGACATTGATTGCGGATGCTGGCTGCGGCTGCTTTGGTGCATGTTGGTCGACTCACGTCTCAACGCACTCAATAGTTCTAACGTCTACGCACAAGCGTACGCAGATGATGTAGCTGTACTGTCTAGGATCGTGTCTAGCGACTGTCTGCTCCAAAGCGACGAAAGTGCAAGAAATCACTAAACGCAGTCGAAAGGATAAATTTAGTGACCCTTGTCTGGGCCCCAGGTCACAATGGGATCACGGGAAATGAAATTGCCGACGGACTTGCTAGACCCGGTTCAGAGGAGAGTTTTTCAGAACTCAAACCTACGTTGGGTCTACCTGCCTCATACGAGCACAACTGCAGATGGTACAGGTCCACGGGATGTAGGAAGACTAAACGAATACTTCACGGCATCTCTATGAAGTCAGCGGCCTTTCTGCTGTCTCTCAGGAAAGACTGCAAGTTGCTTACTGGCGTCGGGACGGGACATTATACTTTTGCAAAGCACTTAAATGCGCTGTGAAATGATGACGACACCGCGGAGCAATATCTCTGTGAATAAAGTACAATGGACTAGTTCTTCCTCTGAATGCTCTGCTCCGACATTAAAAAAAACCCATGCGGAGCGTTACTACAAAATGTGGTTCATTGCAATCAGATGCATATTCAATATGTATTCGCAAAGCTCAACATTTCTCTATATGCTCTTAAATATGAAGAAAGTCAGACTATTTAGTCTGAAGCTCTGAGCGATATTTTTCAGGAGCTAAATTTTTATTTATAATTTCTAATCTAATGTCTTTGTTTTATTGCTCATAAGTTCATAACTTTCTGTTTTTCTTTAGCAAAAAATTGTTGACAACTAGGTCAAATAATCATATGAAGTCCAAGAAATGTTTGCCTCTGACATTGCCTTTGCTACTGGCCGGAAAAGTATTATTTTTTCAAGCATAATCATCATAGCATCTATTAGGTCCCATCTTCCTTGAATAGCAGTATTCAATAGGTTCAGCTACTGCTGAAGGTTCAGCTAGCGCATCACAAGGAAAGCAAACTTACGCAACAACGAATGTGTGCATTACACCGGAATAACCGTTGGCTTATATTCAGCACGGAGTATTTAATGGGTTCAGCTATTGCAGAAGGTTCAGCTAGCGCATCACAAGGAATGCAAACTTACGCAACAAAGAATGTGTGCATTACATCGGAATAACCGTTGGCTTATATTCAGCACGGAGTATTGAGGGTAATTCTGAATAAATACAGTAGATATGGAGAATCGTTTATTGCATGAACCCATTTGGAAATAAAGTTTAAATAAACCCTTCAAATATGCATATTGGAACCTGACTCATACCTAGATTTAGTAGTCTATATAGGAGCTTTATATAAGCTCACATTGAGAGTAAAAGAGAAGGGCCATCTTTTTTTCGGGTTTTTGCTCATCCTGTGACAATAGATTTTCCACTCTTTGGTGTCGAATTTATGCTTCTGGGTATAAATATATCAACATATCCTTCATTTCCTGAAATTAGTGCTAGTGTGCTGAAAAGTTTTAGTTTTCATTTTTGGCACTGACTTGTTTTGCAATTCCAGATTTTTCTGTGTGGAGCATCTCATCTCTATAATTGCGTCTTCCGCTTAATTCTAAGCTTAAGCTATCTGATCAACGTGGTGTTTGTAATCATTCAGACTGTTGTCATTACCAACCTTCCCAATTCACGGCGCCGGAGACAACCGCACCCTTATTTTACCATACTGAGCAAAAAGGGCGTATCTCAATTTTGATAGTTTGAAAATTTTCAACTTTTAATATTTTGATTTGTACCAGATATCACTCTTTCATGTCATGACAAAAGTCTATTATTGATTAATGGTAACAAGTATGGTATACCCCTAATTCCAATAATGAGTTTTGGCACTTACGGCTTTTTTGATTAGAAACTCATTATATAAAAGACAATCATACCCAGGAAAAGCCAATGGCAGACGGAGTGCGAAAGATTTCTTGCTCTTGGTCCTGTTTGAGACAAAAAAAAAACTACGTGAGCTGCCAATAACTAGCTAACTTTGTATATAAAAATCTAAAAGCTAGCATTAACCAGAGTTCCATATACGATGACAAAATACTTCTTTGTCTTTTAGATAGATCTATTTTTTGCTGTTGATATATCTTTACACTGTGAGTTCTGTTTTTAGGTAAGAACATTTTCAGCGCTATCTATGATATTATAGCAATAAGAGTATAAATATTATCAGGCATATCGATAAATTCACAAAGTACATCCCCGTGTACTTTGTTTTGCACTTGTACACTGTTTATATTGTACAGTATACAGTAGATTTCTGAACTAACTAACTAGACTAAACTAAAACTAACTAAACTTACCACAGATAAAACTTTGCACTTCGGTCAAAAAAATTATCAGCTCATTTCCATAAAGTTAAAATGTGTTTACATTCTAACTAAAATTTCAGGCGTAATCTATATTGAGAGGCTGGAAATTAAAACATTAAAGATAGGATTTGGGAAAGATACTCGTATACACTTAACACCAGAGGGAATCTAATATTGAATTTGTAGGAACATCCCGTTCAATATTAACTCGATTTATGCAATATAAATACGTTGCTTGACGCATGGCTACAACTGCCTGTTATCAACCAAAATACTTTTATCTGTCTACATATATTCGGATATGCAAATACATCTAACGGACTAGGTACTAAAAAATCATTCCCAATAAAATTGCCGATTATCATCTACACTCTCTCTCGTAATTGTTGGAGAAACAGCGACTACGCAGACACATTCCGCAATGTTGACACACCACACTAATCCCAAAGTAGACTGCTCTCGAAAGCAAAAAAACATGTACTGTCTATTAACTGTTATATACAATATATATATATATAAGTAAATACTTTGTCGCGACAGCACGTTGTGGACCAAGGCCTAGCTTCTCGCACTCATTTGTGTTTCTCAATTTTTGAATTTTTACACTTCTGAGCAGGTCTTACTGTTTATTGCGGGTTGCGAACGGCTCTCATGAGATGCTTTTTCATAGCTGTTGAGCTCCTACCGGGATTCGATAACTGACGAAATACTACAGTTAAGGTTTTGTTGGCGCAGCTTTTAAAAAGTGATCAAAAACGATTTAATAAAAACCACTTTTTTTGTACATGTGCCTCTTATGATGGGTGATGGCAGGAGAAGGAAAAACGGAAAAGATAGATAGACAGAAAAACAATAGCAAAGTTGTTACTTAATTCACTGCCAGGTGTCATATGTGTAGTATAGAGCAGATAAAGGGTTATGATATAATCAACAAAGGGTAATACCATCAGGGTTTACAGGGAACCAAGACTCAAATTTAGCAAATAGTGCCATTGTGTTTTCTCCGAGTTTTGCATACCACTTTCAAATAACAGTATATCGCCTTATCTCAATACCATTTTTTCGATGTTGAAGGCATCAGTTTGGTGTTGGCAGTATCGATCTTGGTAAAGAAATGGGCACATTGTTTATTGTCGCTCTGCAAATTAATATATATATAGTAATTTTATATATATATATATATTCCCTTGGTTATAAGTTTTTAAAAAAAAAATCTCTATTTAAATATTTCTAAAATACAGTGGTACTTAGTTGATTAACTTAAATTAATTTAGGAAGAACTAGAGAATCCTTCTTCTGCAAGTTGACTTGACTATTCAAGGTATTTATTGGAGTTTGTATACTGTTGGGATGACATCATTTGAGTCGTGGTAGGTTTTATGATGACTTAATCAATCGATTATTCCAGAATTAACGAGAATAATATGGTCTTGATGTCCGTTTGCAGTTGATTTTGTTAAAATCGAGTATCAATCGGGCTGATGCTGAATCAAAATCGTAAAAATTTCTATAATCGTAGATATTATTTTTTCTTAGACTTGTAGTGGTGAAATTATTGAAAGTTCGGTTTTACTGAGTTATGTAAAATAATATCTACAATAATAATCGAAAATTATAAAAACCAAAATTTTAACGAAAACACATTTAAGAAAAAAAAAAGGAAATATTTATTTACAAAAGTATAAATAAAAAAACCAAGTTGAAATAGTTGAAACATGCTATAGTTCGAATCTGATTTAAGAAGCTACACTTAAATATTATAATAAATAAAATAAATAATAAACTCCGAATAGTTTCATTGGAAATTAAATCTCACTGCTTTTGTAGCTCAGCAGCTCGATTGTATATCTATATACTTAGACAGACCATAAATGCTCTATGGGTCATTCCATGAAGGATCGACGGACGTTCTGGACGACATCCCTCCGATTTGGCTGAAAAGTGGTAGAAATACCCATTGGAGTGTTACGAATCATAAAGCAAAAAAAAAAAGTTTTGCAGAATTCGATATAGTTTGCGTGTAACGGAACTTCAAAAATTGGCAAAAAAACAAAATTTATGCTTTTATATTTAAAAAAATCATAACTTTGGCTCTGCCCATCAGAATTTGATAAAATATACCTTGTTGAATTCAAGAAAAGATGAACTTTCAAAGATTTGAAATAATTTTTATTTTTAAGGACGAAAGGTATTCCACAATATACTTTTTACATATATCCTTGAATAACTCAAAAAATGGAATTTTGTTTTTATTTTTAATTTTTTTTATATAGAGAGAGATTGGTCCTCTATTTCCATTTCAAATTTCAAGTTGCAATCTCTATGGGTTCGGCCAAAATAATGTTTTATAGGCGGCTAAACCAAAAAACTAAATATTTATTACGTTACTCCTGTTATCATTCTCACATATAACCCGATTACGTTGTATCGTGATAAGAGTTGTAGTAATAAAAATTTATAATAAGTGCTGCAATCCTCTGGACTTACCACCTCATCAACCTAGTGCTAGTGATTTGCGGCCAGTACTTATGGATGGTTACGATGCAACCAAAATTGAACACAAAGTTGGTAGTTTGCTCTACGTGTAGGAAAAAATTGAGTCAGATCCGAAATTCTGAAACAACACCATCATTGCTAGAGGCTTAAGATCAAATTGAAGTTGATGAAATGTATCTCGATAAAGACATTGCATTCAGTTTGATTAATGAATGCATACAGTATATTGGAGAAGATACATTCGACAAGAGAAGACTTAGTGACTTAAAATGTGTGCAGTTGAAATTGAAAAAGTCTATGTAGAAAATTACAGAGAAAGTTTTCTCTGTTACTATAGATAATGATGAAGATAATTCCAGAGAGGAAGAATGTTTCGTAGGGAAAATAAAAAAAAATTTCCATAAAACTACAAGCAAAGACACCAAACTTGTTTTGTTGTCTTTACTTTGAAGAGAATGGAGCGTCGACAAAATTATAGAAGAGTTTTCAGGATCGACAAGCTATATGATCAAGAAATCTAGAAAACTTCAAGAAGATCAAAGCGTTCCATCAACTTATGGGAAAAGCTTAGATGCTGATATCAAGCAATTGTTAGAAAGTTTTTACTGTGAAGACGATATCAGCCCTTTAATGCCAGGAAAAAAAGACTACGTATCGATAAAGGTAACAAAAATTTGTTCTCTCAGGTTCAAATATAAGATGTTTTGCTTTTTTGTTAGATTGAAAATCAAAAAAAACTTACTCAAAAACGCCTGGTTCTGGCTAACCTTAGATAGATATATTATAAGTTCAAAGAAGTTCATAATAATGTTAAGATTGGATTTTTCAAATTCGCCTCGTTAAGACCAAATAACTGCATTTTGGCTGGGGCATCAGGAACTCATTCCGTGTGTGTTTGCACCATCCATCAAAATATCAAACTCATGTTTGAGAGTAGCAATATATCAAGGCTTATAGAAAACGAAGATAAGCATCTCAATGACAACAGAGCCTGCTTAGCTTTGGTAATTTGTAACCCTCATGATATAAATTGTTACTTGGGCAAGTGTCTAATTGACCAAACTATTCCAAATTAAGGAGAATCTTTGACACTGCTTTTAGTAATCACTTCATTGAAGACATAACATACTATCAGTGGACCCACACAGACCAATCAAAATTTTCATTCAAAGCTTTTTGAAACGACTGGGTGTTTTCATTCGTCATGTTTTTATAACTGATCAACAAAACAGGTACATAAAGGAGTGCAGTAATACTACTGGACTAAATAATAAGCGACGATTCACCCTTTCGCAATATATTACTGGAACCAGATGGATGATATTAAAAATTAAAGTTTTGTTGTAATCAGTGACTGTAAATAACATAGCATGTTATCGCAGTACACTTATTTCAGCGCCATATCTTAGAGTTCCTGCACAAGAAATGCCAACATTTTAAGAAAATTATTTATTTTCCAGATGAATCTGCTGTGTAGTGCAAAAATAAAAAGGAATTTTTTTAATTTAGATTTGCATGAACAGGATTTTGGAGTGACTGCTGAATGAAACTTCTTTGCGACCTCTCATGGTAAAAGCGCATGCGATGGACTTGGTGGTACAATAAAAAGACTGGCTGCCAGAGCTAGCCTACAAAGATCGTTGTTTTGTTTTACAAAACAACTCCCCTACAGTTATATAACTGGGCAACTGAAAATATAAAGAATATGGATTTCTCCTACGTGACCACACAGGAGTATAATGAAGAAAAATTTTTGATGGAATCGAGATTTTCTAATTGTGCCGGAAACAAGAAAACTTTATCATATTTCATCTGTTTCAAAAGGAATAATTAAAGGAAAATAATTTTCCTTTTCATCGGAAGAATATGTATATACTTTAAAAAGATAATAAATAATGACTTTTTTAGTTTTTAAGGCCTTGGGATACAAACGCCCCAGTGTGACCTTTTTTTTTAATGAAAATATTTATAACAGAATATTTAGCTGAATATAAAATATTATTTTGACCGAACCCATAGAGATTCCAACTTGAAATTTGAAATGGAAATAGAGGAGGAAACTCTCAATAATATATAAATATTGTGTATATATTTTAATTCGTGCGGTTTTTTTTTTCAAATTTTGAAAGTTTATTTAAGAAAAACAAGTTCAATAGTATTATTCAAAGTATTGCCCATCTGAAGCTATGATTTTTTCCCATCTTTCTGGCAATTTGTGGATCTCATCCCAAAAGAACTGCGCCGGCTTGGCAGCCTAGAATGAATCAAGCCAATTTTTGATATTCTGCTCTGAAGTGAACCGTATTTCAGTGAGGGCGTTCTGCATCGACCGGAACAAATGGTAGTCAGAAGGGGCATGGTCTGGGCTATAAGGCGGGTGAGGTAAGACTTCCCATCCACTGTTTTCCAAATAGTTCTTAACCGGAATAGCAACGTGGGGCCGAGCGTTGTCGTGATGGAAAATTATTGCCTCGTGTCTGTTCGCATATTCCAGGCGTTTTTCGGCTACTGCTTTCTTCAAACGGATTAATTGTGTTCGGTAGCGTTGTCCATTGATAATTTCACCCGGTTTTAGCAGCTCATAATACAGCACACCCATCTGATCCCACCAAATACAGAGCATTACCTTCTCGCCATTGATATTCGGCTTTGCCGTTGATTTGGCTTTTTGGTCGGGTTTCACATATGATTTTTTGCGCTTGGGGTTGTCGTAATGGGTACATTTTTCATCACCAGTAACAATCCGATGCAAAAATGACTTCTTTTGTGGCGTTACAGCAGCATTTCGGACATGTAAAACAGCCTTTCGACATCTCTCGGACTGAGTTCATGTGGAACCCAATTTCCTTGCTTTTGAATATATTCAGCTGCTTTTAAACTTTTGAAATGGCTGCTGGAGTGACACCCAAAGATTCTGCGAGCTCTTCTTATGTTTGAAAACAATCTTCATAGAATAATGCTTCAGTTCTTCATCTTCAAATTTTTTTGGCTGCCCAGGACGTTAATCGTCTTCCAAGCCAAAATCACCACTTTTAAATCGTGCAAGCCACTTTTGGCACGTTCGCTCAGCTAGCGCATGTTCACCATAAACTTCCACCAAAATACGATGACTTTCGTCAGCAGTTTTCTTCATATTAAAGTAATGAAGAAGAACTCCCCGCAAAAACACCGCAAAAACCCATAGAGATTCCAACTTGAAATTTGAAATGGAAATAGAGGACAAATCTCTCTATAATATATAATTAATATATTAAAAAACAAAATACAATTTTTTGAGTTATTGAAGGATATATGTAAAAAGAATATTCTGGAATATCCTTCGTCCCTGAAAATAAAAATTATTCCAAATCTTTGAAATTTCACCTTTTCCTGAATTCAACAAGGTATATTTTATCAAATTCTGATGAGCAGAGCCATCTTTTTAAAATATAAAAGAAAGCATAAATTTAGATTTTTCTTTTTAAAATATAAAAGAAAGCATAAATTTAGATTTTTTGCCAATTTTTGAAGTTCCGTTACATGCAAACTATATCGAATTCTGCAAAACTTTTTTTGCCTTATGATTCGTACCACTCCAAAGAGTATTTCTACCACTTTTCAGCCAAATCGAAGGGAGGTCTTTCAGAGCTCCCCATATAGCTTCGGCGATTTATCGTTGAATGACACCTATCGGATTCAGGTAGGGTGATTGGTCAACCGGTCTGATTTTACAAGCGATTGTGAATGAAAAAACTTTTATGCTATTCGCGATTGTGCTATTGTTTATCGTTATATTTCTAATTAAAGAGGAGTAATCTCAACTTTATTTTGCCTGGAGATTTGCAAAATCCCTCTCGTCGCCGTGGCTCAAGTGGCATTGTATTGGCTTTCCAATCGGAAAGTTCGGCGTGAAGGCATTATTTTTTCAGACAACTAAAATCATGTAAGATGAGTGATTGCGTAGGATACAAGTAGAAGTCCAATTACACTTACAATAAAATTAAGTCTCCTCATTATATGTTGATTGCCACTAATGGAAAAAAAAAAATACCCACTGAAGAAACATTTTCGCTGTCGTTAGTTAATATTTTAGACGCTTGTGGGGCCATTCTTTCTGTAAAACCGGAATGTGTTGGAATTAATGACATCAAGTCGGATTTTATTAAAATTATTCTCCCCACTTTAAGAGTTAAGTTAAGTTAAGTTTCATTTTATGTAACATACTTATTTAACACAATCATTACTACTTTAGTATTCCCCATTTTCTGGAAACAAGCGAGATTTATACCAATCTCTAAAAAGGTCACATCCCCGATTACTGCATTTTCTCCTAAAAATCTTCGAACTCATAATCGCAAAAAAAAAAATTAAAAACTATATCGAAACAGAAAAGCTTTTGTCTCATTTCCAATCAGGCTTTCATGCAAACTATAGCTTTATTAAAAGTGACAGATGGCATCCGACTTGCAATTAACCATCAACACTTTAAACTGCTGATACTTCTTGACTCACAAAGCTTTTGACATGCTTAATCCAATAATTTTACGCAATAAACTCTCTCATCTATCAAACACAAACGTAAAACTTATTTTGTCATATCTTAGTGATTGTCTTTAAGACGTGTGGGTGAATGGTCAACTATCTTCCTTCCCTCCGGAGGTGTTCCAAAAGGTCAGTACTTGGACCCTTATTGTTCTCAATAATGTGTTTAATAGAATTAATGCAGTTGTATAGCTTAATAGACATATTTGCCATATCATTATGGTCATCCTTGAACGATTTATTCATTAAAAATTTAAGGTCCTGTCTGTCTCCTAAAATGTTATGCACTCATGTGACGTCCCACCAATCGCTTTAAACAACTCTCAAATTGAAATTGTTGTAAAAGTAAAATCCTTTTGACCTGGAATGATCATACGAGTATAATGCATTTAAGATCAATCCATGGAGTCCTTAGAGATTTATCAACAGCTAGAGACAACCTACCTATTCAAATTAGCAAAGGCACTTATTGTACTTATGGCCAAGAACTGATTGCTTCTCCCTATTCCAAGTCATGCGGGAAGTTATATGATAGCACGATACATATTAATATCTCTACTCGTATATATAGTAAGCGAGAAAGATTTTCGGATGCAGTCTAAAGACATTTATTGAATATCGAACCTTATCCCAACTCGCCCGCAATATAAACACAGAAAGCCTGAGTATTTATAGTATACGACAAGCTAATATTTTCGCAATCCAAACGTACATTAACAAAATTAACAAATCGATTTACTTGTTTCACATCTCGGAGACAATTCTTCGTTGACGTCATCACAATCTGAAATGGTCTCCCAGCATCTAATATATAACGCAAAATTTTAAATCAAGGCGTTTTTTGAAAGCTGTCCTATATCACCTAAAGCAATCCAACAGAAATTTTTTACTGGCTTGGAATTTTATTTTTTTTTTATTTTGTGTTTGTGTTTGTAAAGATAGCATGTGAATTGACTTAGCCATAACAAGGTCACTCAAGAGAGGAGATACTATAAGCTGCGCCAACTATAAAAGCATAAGTACCCTTACCAACGCGAAAAAGATCTTGTCTGGCGCATTGTCCGAATATCTAAAGCAATTTGTCAACAATCAGATTAACCCCTATCAGTGCGATTTCAGGCCGAGTAAGTCCATGATTGAGCAAATATTCACAATTCGGCAGATCCTAAAGAAAACCAATGAATATCAGTTATTTATCGATTTCAAGGCGGAATATGATTACATATATAGAAACTAGTTACACAGACAAATGCCTAATTTGGCATTCCTATCAAACTCTTAAAATTGTGCAGAATGACGAGGCACTACGCTGCCTGTTTCGTAAATATTGGAAGCAATCTTATCGAAACCATTGATGTCAAAAAAGATGATGCGCTGTCAAATAAATGACTTGTTTAATATGATACTTTTTAGAAAACTCAAAATCTCAAACCAAGACCAGAGACACAATATCTCAAATGTCTGTGGAACTACTTGCATATGCTGCAGCACACAGTAAGCGATCGCAAAACTATGTATATACTGTTAAGAAAAACAAAAGTACAATAATGACGAATCGGACGGATCTTTATAGTAGGAGATAGCTTTAACTTTGGGCTAGTAAGCGATTATATATATCACGGCTCTGCTAATCACACTGACCAGAATTAAACCTGCCACTTTGGGGTTAAAAATAAAATACAATCAGGTATCAAGAAATATTTAGGAGACTTAATGTATGACCCAAATCAGCGAAGGATTTTGATTTGGTGACGTTTGCGTTGATTGACCTTAAAGATAAAGAGATAACAGCTTACAGCTGCAGCATTCGACATTGACCTGGTTAGAAGAGTTCACTCCGGTCCAAAGAGTCTTTGATACCAATTAGGAGGGGCGATTTAATAAAGAAAGACCTCGCACAACTGAAAGGTGATCTTAACCTACACACCAGACTTAAGTTCAAACTCAACTCTGTCTATAAACAGACTTTTTTATTCGAATGGGAAATACAACATCCATCTTCTGTAGTCGTGGTTAAACATTAAACCACATTATATATATGCAGATGTCAGATGTTTTTTGCACAGTGCTCAGCTCAATCGCATCAATTTCAGTCGATAACGTTAGCCAGTGATGGTTTCATTGGGTTTCAACAGTTCATAATAAATAACATCGACCTGGTCCCAACAAATACACAGTATAATCTTTTCGGGAATATTCGGCCGAGCCGACGACGTACAACCATGAACGGAGAGTTCCCATGACTTTCTTCTCTTTGAGCTGCTGTAATGAATCCATTTTTCATCGCTTCTCACGATGCGATGAAGAGAATCCTTCCTTTTTTGTCGCTGAAGCAGTTGTTCAACGGTCCTTGGCTTCAAATCATAGGAAACCCAAGTTCCTAGTTTTTGTATTATTCCCAATGCATGCAATAGTTTGGTTGAAACTTTTAATACTGAAGCAAATTCTTCTTGCGTTTGGCACGGATCCTTTTAGAGCAATGCCTCCGATTCAGCGCCTTCGAAGGATTTTGGCCTTCCTTCACGCGGAAGATCGTCTTCATTTAAATCACCGTCTTTGAAGTGACGGAACCAATCGCAGCACATTGTTTCACTTAGAGCAGCATCTCCGTAAACTTTTCGGAGCTCTCGATGCGCTTCAGCTGCCGATTTCTTCGAATGAAAGAAGAGATTCATTATTATTTGGCACAAAATCAGACATTTTCACACAACCCAAAGTATATGAGGCCAAATCAAAATAACGGTTTGTTTTGTTTGTTATATCTAAGCCTGGTTCATGATGTTTTGTATACGGCTGTTGATAACTTAACATAGTTGCGCACCTAATATTATTACTGAAGCTGCAAGTGAGGTGACAACATAACGTAACGTCATCGGTTGTGGTGACGGATGAGGTTACTAAATACACTATTGTGTCATTTCATGACTTCAAGTCGGTTAAACTAATAACATATTTCTGGTTATGTACCCATAACAGAAGAGAAGCTAGCGTGGTACTTACCTACATATATATCGAACCCTCGGCGAACAGTTAGTATTTGTTACCCATCTCTAAGGGGACTCCATTTCCGAATGTATCTTTTGTTTTAGATGCAACACAAATACCAATGCAAAAGATATTGTAAGACTGCTCTTCAAAACTCAGTTAGCAGAAATGAATGTGCATTCAACGAGTATTTGGCATTTTCATAGATGACAGGTGTAACTCATCCAGGCAATCGATGTAATCGAATCCCTTTGTTTTTCGTTATAACAATACTCATATGGGTAGAAATAATGGGCTAATAATTGAGGTCTTTTATTGTAGGATCAAAATAAAAACCTTAAAGTGAAGGGCTATTATTCAAGGTCTATAATAACAGGCTTAATACTAAGGGATGTTAATCTGGAGCTAGAATAGCGGACTTGAAACTAAGGGCCATCATTTTGGGTCTAGAATATCAAATGGAGGACTATTACTCTAGAGCTAAAATGGTGGGTTTAAATTTAAGGCCTGTTATTCTAGAGCTAGATTAAATGGATTAAAACTAAGCTCTTTTATTCTGATCCGGGGAAATGATATCGTCTATGGACTTGATAAGAATGTGTTAGAGGAGGACTTCTCACAACTTGAAATGTCTACATCCCTGTTAGTGAAATAATGCCCCAGGTTGCAGCAGATAAACTAAGTGCTTCCCAGCATTCTCTTGGTTCCACAGTAAAAAAATTTATTAACTGTGACCCAATTCAAAATATGTACAACCAGATTCTCAACAAAACAGTCTCTAGATCCTTAGGAGTCACAATCTCCATTTTGACATCCCGACTAGGTAGGGAGGTAGGTGAGAGTGGCAAAGCTTATGATGAAGCGTAGGAGACTGTTAACATCTATATTCCTTATTATCTCTTTTTTCTGATTTTCGTGTTTTAATATACATAATATGAAGTCTAATTTAAAGTATTGTAAATTTCTTAGACAATTTTATGTTTTTATTTATCTTATATTTTTAAATACAATATTTTTTTTTTTCTTTTCTTCTTTCTCTAGATCATGCATTTTATTTCAATACTTTATTACCTGTACCCAAAGACAATTTTATTTTCTGATGAACGCTAATAAAACTAATAATTTATTAAGCTAAATAAATAAATAAATAAGAATATGTATTTATTATTATCAATCTTAAAAAATTCTCTTAACATCAAAATAACGTCAAGTAAATCCAGCGACTTTAATTTCCCAAACAAAAATTTATTAAAAATTTCGTTTTTACTATTTTAAAAGTATTGTCAACCTTTTTAATTAATCGTTAAAGCGGTCTTCTGGAAAAAGTGGTTACTGAACTTAAAAAAACCACAAATTTGAGAAAAACTCTGATTATCTGAATTAATGATCCTTTTACTTTTCATAACATCAGCTTGAAACATTCAGAAAATATTCGCAGGCAGATATCTCTCTATTATATAAAAAAGCTTTTTGTGGCGTCTGCATTTTTAACGAAAATAAATACTTTAGAGAAAATATTCAAGTTTATAATAGTTTTTGCTTCTTTTGTCAATTTAGTTTTTTTTATTTATAAAATGTCATAAGCTCAAACCGATTATTTGATCATGCGTCGAAAAAAGTTAGATTTACCACCTACAGAACGTCGTTTGCGACAATTGGCAACACAAAAAAATATTACAAAAAAAAAAAAAGAGGAAGAAATAAAGTTGAAAAAGCGTATTGAGGATATGGTATATCTGAAGAACAAATAGCGAAAAAACGTTCAGAGAAAAGCGTTGAAAATATGTCACAAGATACAATACTTGAACGAAAACGTAAGCGTACTTTAGAATATCATGCTTATTAGCGTGCAAAAAAACACAAATTTTCTTTGAGTGCTGAAAAAAATTAACGTACACAAATTCCCATGCGACTTGCTTTTGCCATGACTATTAACAAGTCACAGTGTGCGAAGCCCGTTAAAATACTATATAATATTAAAAATAAATTAAATAAATCTCTGGCACTTACTGTGATATTCGCCTTGTCATTTTATGTGCGATGGGAGGTGACCTAATTTTTTTGCGACTCCAAAGGTCAGAAGAGTGAAAGATAGACTTTTCGTTGGCAGAGGATTTTACTTCCAAAGGTTTTTCATAGTCCACTGAATATGTGATGACATCAAAAAATTGGGTTACTGTTTTTTAAATTTAGGTGTTGGCCGTGTTTTAAGCCCAGAAACTCGTTCACTATTAGTTGAACAAACAATATAGTGCGTCAAGCCACCACTAGGATGACATACAATTTTACGAAAATGAAGAACCACGAACTACGAAGAATGAACGATTTTAGAGATTTTTCAGTTAATACAAGATTTTATGAGATTCGGAAATCGTAGTTGACTTTTTAACCTTCAGTACTTTTTATCGATCATATTTTGAAAATAACTAGTTTTTTTTAAACTCTAGTCGAATGACATTCTTAATTTATCGAGGTTACCTATGAAATAATTAATTTCACGCCCGTCAACCAGTGCTAGATATGAGTCATTCTATTCTAAGCAATCACTATTCACCATTTCTATATTTTGTCGATTTTAAAAAAACATTTAGGTTATTATGGTATTCAATCTCAATGTGCAAATATATATTTTTTTTTCTCCGTGGGTAGGTAAAAACCTTCCTAGGCACCATAAGTACGCGCTCATAAGAGCACTACCACACCACCACATTAGGCACCGTAATCAGCGCTCACCGTAAGCACGCGCTCATAGTAGTGTGAGATTCTTACTCACTAAAAAACCTAACACTTTCTATAAGACTACGACTAAGTTTCCTTAACAAGTAGCTCAAACTTCTGTAGCTTATCGCGTTTGGTAGGTACGGTACGGTTTCTCCTTAGGGCGCTAAGTCGAACGGTCTTGTTCTTTGAAGTCCACGAAGGTTTTAGCACTTGCTTATATATAAGCAGCTTGTTATACGTGTTTAGTTTAGAGCATCTTCGATAAGCCAATTCATTTCTCTTAGCCTGATTTAGAGCTCTTCACGTTTCTTTTTTACGTGTGATTTCCATTTCAGTTTTGCATCTAGGGTCATTCCCAAATATTTTGCCCCGTTTGCTTACGGTATTTGTACCGAGTTGATGAATAAAGGTAATTTGTTTATCCTTCTGTAAGTGAAATTGACGTGTGTTGACTTAGTCTCGTCTAGCACGATTCGCCAGCTCTTCGTCCACTCAAATATTTTGTTCAGAGCTAGTTGAAATTTTGCAGCCAAGGATTGAACTGTTTGTCCTGTGGCGAGGATCGCTGTGTCATCCGCGAACGTGGTTACAACAATCTCTTCATCTAGAGGTATGTCTCTAGTGTACAGTAAGAATAGGTACGCAGTAAGAATAGAACGCTTCCTAGTGGAACGGCAGCTTGAATTTCCTTGAATTCAGAGTATTCAATCCCATATCTAACCCAAATCAGTATATTTTCAAGATGATTCGAATATTTTATTCATTTCTCTCGGTAAAATTTGTTGTAGCTTATACTTCAAGCCTTCGTGCCACACCTTGTCGAAGGCTTGCGATTCATCGAGAAAAACGCTTGAACTTAACTTTTTTCCCTCTAGCGCGTTTTCAAATACATTTGTTATCCGATAGACCTGATCGATTGTGGAATGTTTGACCCTAAAGCCGAACTGGTGATCCGGGAACAATCTTTCTTCAGTTATCGCTTTTAAACGTTTAAGCAGAAGAATTTTGAAGACTTTTGAAATTATCGGCAGGAGCGAAATGGGTCTGTATGATTTTTTGTCGCTTGGACTTTTCCCCGGTTTTGGAACCATTATGACTTCTGCGACTTTCCATTGGCTTGGAACGTATAAAAGTCTCATGGAAGCATTTATAATGTGGAGGAGCTTGACAAACGCTTTTCGAGGTAGCTCCTTTAGAATTTCACTTGTAATCAAATCGTATCTTAGAGACTTATTATTTTTTAGGTTTTTCATTGTTTGCTGTAGCTCAGACAGTGATACGGTTTTTATATTGTAAATATCGGATCCTGTTCTGAGATTAAGTTCTTGGGTCAATTGACGTCCTTCGAACGCTTTGAATGTTTCTTCCAAGTCGGCAAACAGATTCGCTTTCTCTTTGTCTCCTTTTGCCCATTCACCGTCGGCTTTTTTTTATTGGTGCCAACTGCATAACCGGTTTCTTAGTCTTAGTCACGGCTTTCAAGAGCGAATAATTGGAACTCTTGTCTGCAGACTTCGAGGTAATTAGAAGTCTCACGGTTCTTATATTCTTGCAGCATTTGCTTTAGCTTATTTGATAGGCGGTTCAAATAGGATTAATGCAGGGGCACATGTGATTGTTGAGATCTCCTTCGTGATTTCCTTTCTATATCGGGCGCGTACATTTGCTTTCCGTGTTTTACTCATCTTGTTAGAAAGGAAGTGTTGTTCCACGCAGCTCTTTGGATGATTTCCACGAACTTGTCAACTTCGTCTTCTATTTGCAACGGCGTCGTAAGTGGAACTCTTAAAGCAATATTCGTCAATATGGGCGGTATTTCGGTTTTTGCTATGCTCCTGCTGATTTTAAAGAGATCATATTGTAGTATTCTACTAAAGTCGAGAGATATTTGGGGACCTATTTTGTAATGAAAAAATCAACCAGGTCAGGTATTTTATTTGTGTCGGTGCTCCAGTAGGTTGTCTTGCCGAGGTCGTCATCTGCCATCTTATATCTCGGAGGGAAATAACAAGACGCTATATTATAGTCTATATGATTTATGTTTACGGAAACTGAACTTATTTGTATAGATTCAAGTTCTATTGTCACGTTCTCGTCATGCTTAATGCAGTCTATAATATAAAGTGAGGATCCATCCCTCGCCTTTTCTGAGGGATGATGCGTGTGATAACCAGAGTAACCTCTTATCTTGGGCTTAACTCCCTTTTTTCCGAAATCAGGCATATATCAATACGGTCCTTCCATAGAAAAGATTTTAATTCGTCGATTTTTTTCAGAAGTCGATTTGAGTTCCATTTTAAAATCTCAGTCAACTGTTTCATTTTCATTTTTGTTAGTATTCTTCCGATCAACCAACTCGAGCTTGCTTAGTTTTTCAAACAAGAGCTTAATTATTTTTATTTGTTCATCTAGTTTTTCTAAGATGACTGCGAGAATTTGAGGCAGCGGATCTGTAGTGGCCGAATCTATTTTGTTGACTTTTGACGCGACCTCAGCGTATAAACTCGAGTGGACCAGTACAGGTTTTTTTAATTGCACTTGATTCGGGAAATTTTTTTTTAGCAGATTTATGCTTTTGCGTTACCGGTTTCTTCATTGTGACTCTCTTAGCTGTCTTGGGCTCGGATGAAGTTTCGGATGAATGAATTTCGTGGGACTTTTTGTATTCCTTTTGTATTCCTTTGGAGATTTCGCAACTTCAGTAATTAGCTGGGTGATTTCCTGTGCAATTGGCAAAACTGCTGGAATTTGCTTATTTGTTTTGCAGTCTTCTGAGAAGTGTTTGTCTGTGCATTTTACGCATCGTGGATGTTTTTGACAATACTCTGATATTTAAGATAGATTTTATTTTATAAATATCGTCGACTTTCTCGTTTCGATCAAAAGTAAGCATGAAAATAGAAAGTCCGCGTTTGACTACGGTATCTTTGTTGCTGTCCGTTTGGTTTATGGTTTGGCAGAATTATTGAGCCGTAACTCTTTCAAAGATGACAAAGAGAACACAGTTAATATCACTGTCGCCTGTTATCTTTCAATAATTTTAAAATTTTGTTTGCCCAAAATACTCGAGCTGAACCTGGCGAGCAAAATGGCACTTTTTTTATAGGGATTCGTCAAATAACTTGCCTTTGCCGATAAGCCAGGATCAATTGTAACCTTGGAAGCACGAAAAAGTGATTAAAAATTGAATAGAGGCCGGCATTGATTTATCAACTCAAATAAAAATTTTATACACTTTTGAAATTTTCCTGTTCTTTTTTTTTCACAATTAAAAGCCAAATGCTTAAAAATTACCCATTATATTGACTTTCGCTTACCATTAAATCAACAATTCACTGCAGCCAGTGACTGATATCCAATTGTTTTCAAATTATAACAAATCTCCGCACATTAATTCTGTAAAACAAACCGTATATGTCCACGAAATTTATTTTTTTAAATTAAATGAACTTATGTGAAGCAACAAATCATTAAAATCTGATAGACGAAAACATTGTCGATGATCGTCCATATTATTGAACCGACAAATAGTATTAATTTTAACCAGATGAAATGTTTATACATTTTCAAGTATTTTCTGAAAGCAAAATTACTGCGAAAATGATGATAGTCCGTTTGGAAAACAATAGATATGTAGCAGACAAAAGTTGCAATTTTTGAACTGTTACGCATGAGGTATTGGTCCTCCCATTGTCATACAAATACAAAGCATTAATTTTTTGTTTTCATTTGAAGGAAATTGCTGAAGAGTCGCACCGAATGTTTGTCGAGGCATATGGTGATCATGCTCTACCAGAAGCAAAATATGATTTCAACGGTTCAGAGATAACGATTTTGATGTGAGAAATGAAGAACGTGGAAGACCATCAAAAAAGCTGGAAGACGCCGAATTGCAAACTATATGAGGATGACACTTTTAGTCAGAAACAACCATTAATACAGATCGCTACCGACAACAAATGATCAATTTGAACCATGCATTGATCGAAAAACGACCAAAATGTGACACGACAAGCTAATTTTGCTACATAACAATGCACCTGCACACAAAGAAAACTGGTTCAGGATGCAGCCAAATCACTTGGCTAAGAGCTGCTACCCTACCCGCCATATTCACCAGATTTGGCTCCTTCCGACTACGATTTGTTTTCATCGATGGGATACGCATTAGCTGAGCAGCACTTCGAATCCTTCAAAAGACGAACAGTTTTATTAGCGTGGAATCCATAAATTGCCTGAAAGATGGGAAAAATGTGTAGCTATCAATGGCCAATACTTTGAATAAAATGTTTTTTTACTTTCTAATTAAAAATTAGAGTCTCATTTTCACAAAAAAAACTTCACTTCATACCAGTACACCTGGCATATTATTTTATCGAATTGTTAAATTCGGTGTTATTTCAATAAGCGATTTGGGAGTTATATATATAAATTACTTTTCTAATATTTTATACTGACAATATCATTAAAACAATTAATTACAATACATTCATTTTAACAGAACCACGTTACATTAAATCTTAACCCCTCTTTTATCTTAGCTCCCAACTGTATGGCTATAATGAGCTACAATGAAACTTTGACCAGAATGCTTTTTTTCTCTAAGCGTCACAACCTTTTGCACTGAGTTGTGTTATTAGTTTAAAGTCATAGCAAGATATTTGCTGGTTTGAAGCATTAGTAGATTCTTCCAGGTTTGACGTAGGCCTCGATTTGAGAATACCATATACTGAACTAAAAATCATCAAAAATTTTGTCTTTAAGGGTGATATAACTGCGTGATTTTTTACCAGCTGTATGAACACAGATGCAAACAGTCTTATAATAAAATTTCATACATTTTAATAGTATCGGTATTAGTATGATTAAAATACTTATAAATTCCGTTTGAAGACAGCAATTCAATTCACCACAAATTTCTTCTAATTGAAAAATACTGACTTAAACAATATACTCATATTTTTAAACAACGACATATAAAATATAAAGACTTTGAAATGCAAAAAATTAACTTTCTGTATCACATTAGCTGGGACTTACTAATGTTATCTGCAGTTTGGTTGATGATTGAGCATTTTAGAGCTTTTCTAAATTATTTTTAGTTATGATAAAAATTTTATAAATTCTTGGATCTATGTATATACGTTAAAAAAACAAACAATTTTCAATATTGTGTCAAGTCACAAAGAGAAACCAGTCGGGAAAAATATTAGTATCTGACGTTTGTGATTGATGACACTATTCAATTTTATACAAACATGTTCTCACCCGCCAAACGTAGCATTGCCAATTCCTTCAGAAGGTTGTGTCGTTTGAAACACTTTTACGTACTCGTGCAAACAAAAGTCACATGCAGGTACTCGTATCATCAAAATTTGTGAAAAACTCTGTTGTAAACCAGAGCTCACGAATTCCGACATAAAACGTTTCATGTACACGCATGTAAGCCCACCTGTGCGGATTGTTCTACAACTCGCTGAATTCAAAAAAGGACACCTTCGCTTTGAGTGTCATAATACAAATGTTCCTGACGTGCACATCCCACCTAATGGAAGATCGAAATAAATACACTTGGATTTGCGTGTCCAGCAGTTTACGTGCTATCCGATGGAACATCATCGGCATATTCAAGTGATGATTGCAGTCCCTCCCCAACCAACCCATATTTCTCAGAAGCACATGGTCCAATACTTGTTTTCGGCTCGTTTTCGTTGTTTAAAACAAATCGAAAGAGGTGGCTTTTGTATAGAAGACCTATATTTGTCAGAATCCTAGTTGTTTCGGCACGTTTGTGAGATTTTAAAGGAAAGATTATGAGGCGTATTGTTTGTCAGACTGCTGGTTGGTTGGCTGCATCACATTGATATAGGCACTGGGAAATGTAAGGTAAGGAATGGAGGTACATATAATACATACATTTGCGTGTACATATATGTATACGTTATATCGATACTCGTAGATTCTCTTCTAGCGAATGGACAACTTGGCGACAAGTGAAGCTTTGTTTGATACGAACATGAGTGTCAACTTGTGTTAGATCCTGAAAGATTTTGTGACTGTGGGTGGCATACATTAAATTGGATATCAGAGATATTGAATTAACCACACTCATAGAATAAATAATTCCCAGAGTCTTAGTTGCAGTAAGAATTAGTAGCGTAATGTGCATGACTTTTCTAAATCAGGATTTTGCGAGACATGAGTTTTAGTATTTAATAATTCTATACCAACCCCAAACAGGATATATATCCAGCACATTATGTGCTTTAGATCATTTTGCACATACCATATATTACATTAAATTTGCTTATTTAATCATTTTGAGTTAATTAATTGCAACTTGATCAATAAGTATGCAATAAAATAATATTTGGCTCATTGGAAATTGTTCATTCAATAATTGAATGATCTTCTATCTTCTATACATACTCCTATGCATCCTTTTTCATGCACTTCAAGTGGGTTCGCAAGCTTCACTATGCTAAGCTTCGAAACTATTCAAATGATTTAAGCACAATTTGATTTGTCGTAAAGCTCTTGGGCTAACAAACATTTAAAGGTATGCTTTAGTTCCATTTGCTATTTAAAACCATAGAAATTAAAAGTATTACTTTACCGCCAAGGTTTACAAAATGTGATCATAGCCGTAAGCGAATACTATTTCAATAAAGGACCAACCAGTGGGTGCCGCATTTTTATGAAAAAAAAAAAATTTAGTTTTTATTGTTTTACTACAATACACAAACAGTAAAAACTGTTTACAAAATGTTTTGTTTTGCTGTTTTCTGTTTTCTGTTTTCTGTTTTCTGTTTTCTGTTTTCTGTTTTCTGTTTTCTGTTTTCTGTTTTCTGTTTTCTGTTTTCTGTTTTCTGTTTTCTGTTTTCTGTTTTCTGTTTTCTGTTTTCTGTTTTCTGTTTTCTGTTTTCTGTTTTCTGTTTTCTGTTTTCTGTTTTCTGTGTTCTGTGTTCTGTGTTCTGTTTTCTATTCTTCAAAAATAGGCGCACAATCAAGAATATGTAAGAATTTTTCATTTTGTTTTGGTTGGAAAATACGAGTCACATACTCTTATGTACGCAGCACTGTTTGTTCCTGTACAATATGCTTGCTGTACTTGTTTTTGTTCTGATCTACACATCAATGCGTATATACTTGTATATGTATGTTTTCACACGCCACGAGGCACCCAGTGGAGTAGCATAATTTGTTTCGGTTCTGCCTCATCTCAATAAAGCTAGCGACTCAATGCTATGTAGATTGCTCTACAGATTTCTGACATAATCCTTAGATTTATAATTTTTTTCGGCAAATGATACCCATTGTTACCGTGGTATCCGAGGTGATGTGGTACATGCCTCACGATCCTATCTGTGGCCCAAGAGTCACCCACTATACATGTCGGTTAATATGAAAAAAGAGCAAAACTTGGAGGAACCTTATACGCTCAAGAATTCTAAACTATGTTCTTGAAAAATGGCGCAAGAACTGTTGAGGAGGAGAATGGTTAAGTGAAACTGCTCTCGGTGTTCCGATAATGCTTCTTCGGAACTTGTATTCTCCTTAAATATACAACGGAACCCGACTTAAAGTGATCAAATTGCAAAAAAATCAGCATGAGGTGGAAAATTTTACAGGTTGTTGTGTAGGTTTAATTATGTTTACACGTATTCCACTCATTTCTCAACAATTTCCCATTTTAATTTAAGCGAGTACAGTTTCCTGTGAGTGTTTGCTTTGTCATGGCGATAAACAAATCGCAAGGTACAATCGCTCAAATTTAGTGGTGTTAACTAGAGAACTGGTTGTTTCTAGCTGCGCCCAAGAATTTTATTAGCAACCTGATAGTATAAATATTTTACCCCCACAAGCTGAAAAAAACGAATTTTATTTACAAAGAAATTTTGTAAAAAAGTTATTGGTAATTTTTTTTTTATTATTATTTTGCTGGCCTTAATAAAACCCTTTCGACTTCCGACAATAACCAACATATAAATTTTAAAATCATTTAAACTCATACGTTTTTTCATATGACTCTAAATAACATTGATGAATTCGCGGACAACTGCTACTTCCAGAATAATCGTAATATTGTCGTACGCAATGCGCATCGTTATCGATATGGAACAATATCATCAAAATTGTCGATTAATATTTTTTTCTATGTATTACTGATAATGACATTCCATTTGTGCCGAAGATTATATTCACTATTAGACCAAATCAGCAATTCTTCACGAAAAAGACGAAAATCTAGATTTTGTCAGATCTACATTAAATTAAAACCGTACATATTTGGAAGTCTCAAAACTTTGAAGTTCGATTCAATAAAAAAATTTTAATAACAAATTTGTGATATTATGTGATACTTTGTAAACTAATATTGTAAACTATATCACAAAGGCAATTAAAAAAGAAATTTAAAAGAAGTAAATTTAGATAAACGAACATTAACATGTGTTGGCTCATTGAGTTTCTCATATCTATAATTGCTGTTGATTTAATCAAACAAGTATCAACTTCGAGATGATATTGTGCGTTGATGATAACGCTGTTATATATATAAAGATATACTCAAATATTTGAATATTTATTTTTATCTTGGATTGTATTTTTCTTTCTAATGCTCCAGATATTTATATGAAAATCATAAACTTTGATGTAAATATGAGACTCACAATCAAAATTGCATACACATATATAAAAAAGTAAGAAAAAATATGAAAGTTTATTTAAAAGTTATAGAACAATGCAAATCTGTTTTGGCAGGGGAAAACGTACAACGCTCATGCCCATGCGAGCACATTTTGTTAATTGCTTTTATTGCTTTTGTTATTTCTACTATGGCTTGTCATTGTTGTTGATTTTGCTGCTAACAATAGTAGTTTGTATCTGCATCGGGTAAATAATAAAAAGAAACTTAGTGTAGCTGCATTCTAAAATCATTTGACACATTGTCGTTTTTAACTCATTCATGCATCAGCTCCTTGGCCCAGCGAAACTGGGACACCTCCATTTCGATGTGCCAGCAAAGGTGTGCGCTTTGCCCCAATACACATTGCATTTCAGATACACGTTTTTCATTGAGAGTCCTTTAAAATGCTGACATCCTTTTTTAATAGAGATACTCACTCCATATGTACGAGTGTATTCACCCGCCACTACACATCTCCGTCCGTATGCCTAACACATTTCCTTCAATTTAAAATAATGCACAATACAAAGGTGTTTTTGCGAGTGGTAAATAAATTTATTTTTTTTTTTTTCTCTGCTTTGTTTTTCTAAAACAGGTATTCCACCCGCCGAGAAACATACAGGACGAGAAGCCTTTTGAATTTAATATAAGATACAAATTTATAAGTCAGTCCGACGCCGTAGTTAGGTAAGTGGGACACGGATAGCAGAACAGTCCTTATTAAATATTTTCTACTTTGGTTTGTATATTCTTTCTCCCATGTTTGTTTTGTTCCCATTTCCTGTTATTGAAAGTTATATGTATTTTCCTGGATTTTGAGAAAACCAAAAACCCAAGAAAAAGAGAATGGTTTGAAATTGTTAACTTGAATGAGAAAAAAGTTATATTTTTCCATATTTCGATAGTACTATAATTATATTCTTTTGTTTTGTTGGTAAATTTTAGATATGGACTTCCAGATAAACTACTGGAGTTGGGACGTGTTACACCTGGCACTTATTGTACAAGACAATTCGATGAGTGTTATCGAAAGAAGTGCCGCCTGCAGAGCCCTAATTATCCCGGAATGTATCCAAGAAATGTTACTTGTTACTGGACGATACGCCAAAAAGAAGTTCCTACATGCAAACATGCCATGATATCAGTTAGTCAAGAAAATCAACACAAAGCTTTAGTTAAAAGGTGAGTAATAAATTTCTAAAAGTAATTTAAGCCTTATGAAGCATTTCACTGTCATGAAGAGGAACACGTATCTTATTTCCCTAATAATAGATTTGCTTAGGCATAATAAAACTTTAGTGTAATTTTCTTCTTTGATGTCGTACTCGTATAATCTGCATCCCACTCCATATCCCAATTATTTGTACGATATTTAACAGCACATTGTGACCTAAATGCTCTAAAAGCTGTCATCATTTCAGGTACATCGCTTTGATATTAATTTTGTTCCTTACCGTATTAGAAATCAATACTGGAGAAAAGATCGTTGATGTAGCCAATTTTCTATACACATTAATCTCTCGATTCCATAATCAAGCTATGCTTCTACAAATCAGACTTAAATATAATTATTTTAGAGATAGAACTGCTTTTTGCTCTCAGCATGTTATAAGAAATTGTAGGCTCTTTATCTTCTTTTTATGTAATTAGAGCGCGCTCATTATACCCTTAAAATATATGCATACAGAGCGGGCGAAGAAAATTTAGGGAGGAAAAAAAAAATATAGGTATCGATTCACTGTGGTTTTAAATAGCTTTCGATATAATAACTTCATATTGCTGCCTAGATTAGATTAGATTATTGTGTATATATTTTAATTCATGCGGTTTTTTTTTCCAAAATTTGAACGTTTATTTAAGAAAAACATGTACAATAGTATTTAAAGTATTGCCCATCTGAAGCTATGACTTTTTCCTATATTTCTGGCAGTTTGTGGATTCCATCCCAAAAGAACTGCGCCGGCTTAGCAGCCAAGAATGAATCAAGCCAATTTTTGATATTCTGCTCTGATGTGAACCGTATCTCAGTGAGAGCGTTTTGCATCGACCAGAACAAATGGTAGTCAGAAGCGGCAAGGTCTGGGCTATAAGGCGGGTGGGGTAAGACTTCCCATCCACTGTTTTCCAAATAGTTCTTAACCGGAATAGCAACGTGGGGTCGAGCGTTGTCATGATGGAAAATTATCTGGTCGCATATTCCGGGCGTTTTTCGGCTACTGCTCTCTACAAACGGATTAATTGTGTTCGGTAGCGTTGTTCATTGATGGTTTCACCCGGTTTTAGCAGCTCATAATAAAGCACACCCATCTGAACCCACCAAATACAGAGCATTACCTTCGCGCCATGGATATTCGGCTTTGCCGTTGATTTGGCTGGTTGGCCGGGTTTCACATATGATTTTTTGCGCGTGGGGTTGTAGTAATGGATACATTTTTCATCATCAGTAACAATCCTATGCAAAAATGACTTCCTATTGTGGCGTTCCAACAGCATTTCGGACATGCAAAACCGCCTTTCGATGTCTCTCAGCTTGAGTTCATGTGGAACCCAATTTCCTTGCTTTTGAATATATCCAGCTGCTTTTAAACGTTTTGAAATGGCTGCTTTAGTGACACCTAAAGATTCTGCGAGCTCTTCTTGTGTTTGGCAACAATCTTTATGGAGTAATGCTTCCAGTTCTTCATCTTCAAACTTTTTTGGCTGCCCAGGACGTTCATCGTCTTCCAAGCCAAAATCACCACTTTTAAATCGTGCAAACCACTTTTGGCACGTTCGCTCAGCTAGCGCATGTTTACCATAAACTTGAACCAAAATACGATGACTTTCGGCAGCAGTTTTCTTCATATTAAAGTAACGAAGAAGAACTCCCCGCAAAAACACTTTTTCAGGCACAAAGTTCGACATATTTGAGTGAAAAAATATTATTGTTGTTTACGCTTCAAAAGAATAACATATACTGAAATGACGTACAGTGACAGTAGCTTTCCAACGCTTGTTCCAATGGAATAATAACATTAGAATAATAAAAGTTACGCCATCTCTTAGCAAACCGCACGAATTATGCTATAGACCCAATAGATAGATTTGGTGGACGGGGGACTATATATCCTTATCACTGCAACAAAGGATATTCTCCGTTGTTTCTTCGTCCTCGTTGCACATGAAACAATTGTTGTCTCATGCAATTCCCATTGTCATAAGGTGTTTTTTGAATCTGTAGTTATCCGTTAGCATTCCGGTTACTGCGTTTATCGGAAGCCTAGAAAGCTTTAGGAGTTGTTTTGTTCTTTTAAGGGAAGGGTTTGGTAAACAGTTTTTGACTTACCTGTTACCTTCAGTTTTCATCTAGTAATGCAATCCCTTTGTTTTTAGCCAGTTGTTTATAGAGATTTTCATGCAGCTAATTTGTGGCAACATGAATGTTGAAGCCGTTCCGTTTCTGGCCAATTCGTCTGCTCTTACATTACCATCATAACCACTGTGACCTGGCATATAGATTAATTGTTTTTTATTGGTGCTGGTTAGTGTTATGAGAAATAAATATAGTGCAATCCCAGACAACTTTTTTGGTTATGTCAAAACGTTGATAGGAATTAGGGCCGCTTTGCTCTCAGAGAGAATAATATGTATGTTCTTGTTGGTAACAGATCTGGCTAAATTCCCACTAACGCAGAGCTCTGAAACTCAGAGATAATACGTCTATATTTACATACAATGAGGTATTGATACTTTTTGCATATATACCTGCTCCAACTTCTTCGTCTGTTTTAAAAGCAAAACAGTGAATCTTGTATAAACAAAGGTTTTCTTCTCTTGGTGAAAGCAAGTATGGTTCTTTTTTTAAGGTAGACATTAAGTTTATACTTTTTCATCAGTTTGCTATAGCTTAATGCGTCTTTGGAGGCAATTGCGATGTCACTAGCATATCTCGCAATATACAATCCCCGTTGTTGATAAGTGTAATAAGGAGTTTACTGACTACGATGAACCAAAATAGGGGAACCAGCAGTGATTCTGAGTTGTGTGTTACCTAATGTGGTTTTTATTCTTCTGTTAGCTAGCATGTTTTATTTACTTGTAGTATCATTTGATTTGCGTTGTCGAGCGCTCTTCGATATCCAGAAAGCAACCAACCGCAATTTCCTTATCTTTGAGTGATTTCTTAATCCTAGAAGTTAGAATCTGGAGATCGTCGGTGGTTGATTGATTGATATGAAGAGCGTTTTGTTTAAGAGCCCCGTCTTTTATACATATATGTCTACTATTTTTTCCATTGTTTTGGGGAAAAATGAAGTGACACTTTTCGGTCATAGAAGATGTTATGGGTCTCCTTCTGTGACAGAGCCGGGAAGACTCCATTATCTCCCGGGGCTTTGAAGGGGTTAAGCGAACTAGTTACCCATTTTATCTTGCTTTCATGAAATAGTTCCCTTGCCTCAATCAATCTTTTCTGAACGGTCTTAAGATCCTTTTCCAGAGAGGGTTTTTCGGGGGAATT
Organism: Volucella inanis; assembly: GCA_907269105.1. Classification (NCBI taxonomy): domain Eukaryota; kingdom Metazoa; phylum Arthropoda; class Insecta; order Diptera; family Syrphidae; genus Volucella; species Volucella inanis. The sequence continues at coordinate 70,573,683 of OU026154.1, read as the reverse complement.
GGAATTATTGAATAGAATTATAAGTTCATTTTCGCTAAGAGCTTAAGCGTCTCAGCAAAAGTGTCATCTATGATACTTTTTTCTGCAACCCAATTTGATTAGTGTGCTGCTTAAAGATGACTTTGTGGATGTCTGCAGCGTGTTTCGCAAAGGTTTTAGCAAAAAAATTGTCCATGACTCTCTTTTAGCTCTTCTAATCTCATGATTGTATCTAGTGAGTATATCCCTATACCTATTCGATTCTAAATTTCTCTTCGCTTTTTGCGAGTTTTTAGACCATCAAGGTGATAGGCTGTCACAAAATTAAGATTGAAGCTTTAGATATCTCTTATATTTTGCATGAGTTTTAGGCTATATGAGTTCAGTAAATTGATCTTTACTGTTTGAATGTTTCTGATATTAACATTGAATAACTTAAATAGCTTCTCCACATTGTGTGGTGGGCATTCGCATCACACACAATAATAATTTTATGGTTCCTGTTCATACGGTAATCCAGAACTACTTATAGTGGCACGCATTTCACATCGATAAAGTTTCCAGGAAAGTGTGCTAAGCATACTTCCTTCGGTGGGTTATTGCCGCCACCAAGTCGTAACTGGTAAATTATGGAATTGGAGTATTTCTAATATTACTTTTGTAAATAATGTAGGTACTGCCTTTATTACAAAAGTCATAAAATAACCCACCTAATATCCCCATTATCAAGTACCAGGCTCAGAACCGCCACCGACGCGAATATTAGCGTTTTAATTCGCACCTTAATTTATTATTAGTTTAAGAACAATTTTCCGCATTTTCGACTTCTCGTCTATTCAGAAAACAATAGTTTGTCCCCCATTTTCCTCCTTTGAAGTTCTAAGAATTGGCCAGCCCGAGGTAAAAAGATCTAAATTTTGACTGGCTCTTCTACTCAGGAAGACTTTCTCGGGCGTGAGGGTTTCAGAGACCATGTTTGCCTGATTTATCTACCTCTACTAGCAGGCATTTCTTAATTTGCTCGATTTTGTTGAGCAGTCAGCGACCCTATCGGGTACATTGAGTGTATAATGACAACTTAACATTAGACTGTAGAATCCCTGTAGGATAATCCTGATGATAGCGCTATTGACTTTGCCACGCTGCCTGATACATTTTGTTCCGGGCACCTTAGTTGTCATTTTTTGTCTCAATATAGAAAGATTAGTCTGCACTTGCAAAGCTCTAATACAGGTGTAAGGCAAGTTACTAAGAGAGAGCGTCCCGTATCTGATAAGGATATTATGTAAGCAATGCACCTATTTAATTGCCTGCACCCTTCGGTCCCCTGTACGTTTTCCATTCCTGTATTTTATTGCTAAAAAAAAAAAAACAATATGGGTTCATTAAAGCTTTAATGTTATAAGAAATATAAGAGATAATTATACTACTCATAACTTTAAAGCTTTCAATAGCCCAATCTCTTAACCATTTAAGTTTCATATGTGTAACAGGTCGAGCATCAATACATCCGGTTTAAGATTTTTAACTAAAATAATGAGCTATAAAGCTATTTTCCACTTACATAAGTTGATGTTTCTGGGATACTGAGAACTCAATATTGATTACTTAGCTCACTTAAATGCATTGCCTTGTGTGAAGTTACATCAGAAAAAGTTATTGCGTTATCCTTCTTTGAAAACGTACCGTTAATACATGGTGAAAGGTATCCGGCTGTAATTGGAGTTTTTTGAGACCATTAATTACTGATAGTTTTAAGATGGGATTGAGATACTACCTACACAACTCGCACAATATGACTCAATTTATTTTCTTTCTTCTACTACCATATTTATTGGTTGCAAATTATCCAAGGTGAGGCCAAAAGTTTGCTGATATTTTCGCATTCGAAAGACCTATTTATTTTTATTTCGGCCTCTTCTTTGAACCTCGGCCAGAATTTCAGTTTATTATGCTTTTTGGGACGACTTCCACTTGACAGACAAAAACAGCTGATTTGCTCAGCCTGAAGTTTCTCTATCATCGGTCTCTTTTTGTAGAGATTTCCACGCTTTCACTATTGTGATGCGTATGTTAAGGCTGAAACAACGACTATCATATGTATGTATGATAAAAAACCCTTTAGTTTTAGCGTTACTCTGATGTCACAAAATAAAGCGAATCTAAATATATGCCACAATTTAATCGCAAACCCAACAGAGCCTAAGTCCATAAAAGCTACTTCTAAATAGATATCTGGAGTTGTGTTTGCCAGGCTTAGTACGACTTAGTACGACTGACTCGTAAACCATTTTCTTCTTGTGCCCTTATAGCGTAGCGCAAAATCTCCACTAAAAGATATTTCTGACTCTTGAATAGCTTCTAAAAAATCCAGGATTTTTTTAGGGTTCAACTGATGCTCATTCAGGGCATAGTCTTTCACAAGTAGTTGAAAAAATTGCAGTAACCTTTCTATATATTCAAAAATAAGCAATGTCATTTCTTCAATCTTTGTTAAGGCAGATACTTACAAATAGTATCCCTCTTCTGAGCAATTCCAGTTTGCATTTAAAATAATTTGTTTTTTATCTTCATACATTCGTATTCAAAACGTCTAGGCTGTTATGCAGTAACCATATCTCTATAATTTTTTAGTATACAAGAAATATTGCTATATTTTTTTCCTAATCATTTTATTCCGTTGTCTGAAATAATACATACATACATAAAAATCTATGTTGACCGGGCTATAAATAGTCAAAAATCGGAGAAACATTTTCTTCTTGAAACAATTCTTTCATTTAATTCAGACATCAATTAGAATCAAGAAATTAGAAACATCATGTCATTCCGTTTAGAAATGCTTATATTTAATATTAACTTTAGATGAATAGTTTTAAATAATAATAAGTCAAGTTTCATATTCATAGGCAGCTACAATAAATTAGGACGAATTTCAAAGTTTTTAATCCACATATACTAGCATTTGTAGTTATCTTTTTTTAACAGATCGATTTAAATTGCTAAATGTTGTACTGTTAATTTGAAATCTAAACTGATTTTTTTGTATCAGTTTATATGAAATGTTTGGTTATTTCAACACATTAACGTAAATATACACGCTTGCACCACAATAAATTCAATTTGCGTTAAACCTCTTATTTATGGTAATTTAATTTTAAACGCATTTCAGGTCGATAGCGAGTTTTAATAAAACATCCCGGTCCATACGTGCCTGGTCGGATTGCACCGGAGAACGAGACCACTTGATATTCTACGATGGAAGTTCGACTAATGATCCAGTTCTGGCGAAATACTGTGGCGGTGATTGGTTACCTAAGGTCGTATCTCGGTACGTAGTCTTCATGTTCCTGTACAAAGTATTTCCAAAACTCTGTAATGTTTCAATAAAACTCTCCTTCCCTTTCTTTATACATACCGTTCCTCATCCATTCCTAACACACGAATATTTTCCGTATCCGGTTCAAACAACTATATGTATGCATGTATATGTAGACTCACGTATTGCCACGGTAGCTCTTCCTAAAATAGAGTCTACGGTTTTAGCCATAAAAATAATGCGGTGTGCTCAAATGCATTTAAGCTGCAATACGAGTATCTACGAGTGTATAAGTTAGTTTACAAATGAATGTTTGCGTGTTTGAGAAAATCTTATATCCTGTATATGTATTAACTTGTAAAAAATAGTAGCAAATGTGCTCTTTCTTTTATATTTAAATACATACACATGTGTATGTAAGAGTATATATTGAACGACCCTTAACCTCGAAATTGAAGCTGAGAAATAGTGCTGGTATCACTTTAGATTCCTTAGAGTTCCGTGTTCGTTTCCTTGTTGCAAAGTTACATCCATTCATCGATGTTTGAATGCAGTAAAAGCTTACTTCAACTGAATTTTGGATTAGGTGCTGAAGGTATGGAACTCTTCAGGTATTGGATATGTTGTTTCAGTTGAAGTTGAAACTTCTATGGCATGACAACATAAAACAAGGAACGGAGATGTAGCGATTTACGGGCAACAAAAATTTCAAAGAAAAATCAATTATGTCTGCTCAAAGAATATTAAGTTTCTAGTTATAAACAGAAGAAACCCATTAATGTGTTAAAGATACTGGATGGATACTCACATGTTTGATAACAATAGCGTAATGAAAAGCATATTTTATTGAAACTTAAATTTTTTAAACTAATTCTTTGGAGAACAATATAATGGCTTTATTGAATTTTGTTTGCTAAGCCAATCGGGGTCTAGGTATTTACACTTTATAACGAGAAAACTTAATCAATTTTTAATATACATACTTACACATTGTATTAGTTAAATACGAATTGCTTTTGGTAATTGACGTCTTGCTTGATTATCAATGCTCTTAAAATGCAAACAATTTGTTTGCTTGCTGAAATATTCAATAACTGATTAACAAATTTATTCAATAAAATTTAAAGGTCTCTCTGCGTATACCTTATTAAGAAGTCTTTAATAAATAGACAGGTTGGTACAGACAATCCTCTGCAGAGAAATGCTAGCGAAATGTTTAAATTGTATTTCATCATAACAAAACCGGAAAAATAGATAAAAGTTAATCAATGAAGACAGAGACCTAAATTATTTCGGCTATAAAAGCCATTATCGTTACATGTTCATTTGTTTACGGGCTGTCAAATCCCTACTATTGAACCATCCTTCAGAGCAAGAAGATATATTGCTGTCTCCCACTCGTCCGTTGTAGTCGAGAGTATCTAGAATTTGTACCACTACTGCAGGCACTACGCACATCACTGGTTGTAAGCGCAGATAGTGTCAGTGTCTTTGTGGGTGAAAATAACGCAAAACAAAATCTAGAAAAAGGGAATAGGCTAACGCGAAGATAGTGTGAACTAGTATTGCTTATAGGAAACCTTCCGTATTGCAGTGTACCACTTCAAACTCCCTATTGATCAGAGTGCCCGTCATCTGATCCTGGCGGACTATTCAAATTTACTTGACAGAGCTTTTAAAAGAAAATCTAATTAAGCTGTATTTCAATCATATGCTTAGAGAAAACATAAAGAAAACTTTTGAGCATAGCTTAGAGAATACTATATAGTTAAAAAAGAAAATGTGTTTACAATTCATGGTAAAACAAATTAAATGAAATTCAATTGACTAATAAATTATTTTGTGAAAATAGGAATAAATGAAATCCAATAAATAAAATAAATTCTATTGACGTTGTATATTACAATTTTTCTTTTCTTATATATCTTATACATTATTATCGTCAATATAGTTGGTGCAAAGAATGATTAACGAAATTAATTTGTTGAAATTTGGGAAATGAGAAAGCGAGAATTTCTTTTAAAGAAACATTATTTTTTCCATACACTGACAACTCAAAATACGTCTACATTCTTTAATTATTTCCATTGAAGCATTATAAACATAATATTTGCTTTCGAATTATAACCATAATTTTTAGATAGCTCTGCCTCTCATTTTCTTTAAGTAGTACCTTCCTTTTTTAAGAACTAAACACTCAAGTTGGTATGAATAGTAAAGTTGGTATGTGATAGGGAGAGAAATAAAGGTGTCTGGGCTCAGTGGTTATTTGTTGCTGATTTCTAGTCAACTACTAATTTTACAAGATTTTTGTTAACTGAAAACATGAATGTTTCCGATTTGGAAGCCAATCTATTACCACTTGAGCCCGGCCATCCACGGCGAACGTTATCTTACTTTAAGCTGCTGAGTCTGGGTGACTTTGTTATTAAATATGATAAAAATAGAAATGTAAACCAATTTTAAATTTATAAATTATATTAATATATTCATTACATTCTGCAGGATTCCTTTCTTCCTAGTAAGACCATCAACTCTTACTTTGTCATCCGAAGAATCGATTTATTTGACTATTCTACCAAATAACCACTGTTGAGGTGGATTATCAACATTTTATATTAGCATTACTACATCGACCTTGACATTTTCAGATAGAGACTACAATTTGTCTGGCCTTTAAAATTCCAGGACATAAACTCTGGACCAAAGGTAACTGCTTAAACTGTAATAGCAGTCACCACCTTTTTGTCACCAGTGATTTTCGCTACCAGCAGACATAGCATTTGAGCTTCACATAGGTGAAACAAAGACAGACTCTGTGTTATTAATAGGACTTCGTTTGGTTTTTCCTCTACTAACTGAGAATAAATATGTTGGTGTTCTTCGTTCGTTAAGCGGCAAATCTGTGGATTTATGCTGATTTTTCTGTGTTGGATCGAACATGGCTCGTAGTTTTATAAAAAGTTAGAATCTTAGTTAATCGAGATAGAAGGTTCTACATCTTTCTACGAATTCAAGCCTGAAAAAATTCATCTTTCTCGATCTGTTTTACCTAGAAGATTAATAACAAAATATCCTTCTTTTTTTATTAACCACTGAAGTATGTAACGCGTGTAATTGCATCAAATAATAAAACATATATTTCCCTCAAGGGTGGACTTAAGAATCATTCTACAGGCTCATTAGTTAATCCCTGATGTTTTCACTTTTATTCGTAAATGATCCAATCATTTTTCTTCAAGCCTCTTCTTTTAATCTCAGTTGGAACTTGAGATTCAATAACTTTCTGAATAGGATTTTCAAACAATCAGCTGACATATCCTCTTTACATGTTGGTAAAACTTCCGTACATAATTCCTAGAGTACAACTTCTCAATATCTTCGATCTGGCGCTTCTTCCTTCTTCTGAGGAAGCCGATGTTCTTCCCGCCTTTTTTGCTAATAGAGCTAACGAACTACTATCGTCCCTCGTTGCAAAGAAGCTTTGAACGCTTCTTGTTTAGCTCCATTTGGTTGCCAGCATCCTTTCAAATCAGGGATTTAGAAGAAACCACCAAAAAAATTGCAGCGTTTCTGACGATAGTTTGGCAGCATTACCAATAATCTTCGGTAGTTGATGCTGCCGGTTTCATGCAATTGCAATTGGATACGTTTTATAGGTAGATAGGTATATCTATGGCTTGCGTTTTCTCTTCATTTAATTTAATTTTCCATTTGTGATAATACTTTAATGATATTTCCATTCAATTTTGCAGATTCCTCTCAATGTTGGGAGCGAATTCATGAGGTGAAAATATTGCGATGTCGTCTGCAAAAATAGCTATATCACAGTACGGTATCTTTGGAATATCAGATGTATATATTAGATTTTATACAGGATATGGCAAAAAACTGAACCTCGTTGGACAAACTAGTGAAAATAGATCAAGATAAGAACGCACTATTGACATGGACTTGGAAACGAGGATTGGACAAAAAACTTTGAGCTAGTGTACAGATATACGGAGGAAAGTTTAAACTTATCATTTTGACTATGAGGCCGTTATGCCAAACAGTTTCAAAAGCTTTTTCGATATCTAGCGGGACCAAGCCTGCAGAAGTCCCTTGTGAACGATTTCTTTTAACGTCTGATGGGATGTACGGTGATGGCGCCTAAAGCCAAATTACTAATCCGAGCAAATTTTTTGAGCTTCTACAGGGTGACTGACTCGAACTGCAACTTTTTAAAATGCTACAATTTTTTTATTTTTTGTTAAATTTTATTGTGCCAAAGCAAAAAATATTGAAAAATACATCAATTTTCGAATTGTATCAGTAGTTTTTAATATGTCTACCTTTGGCGCAAATAATGGCCTTGAGACGGCCGAAGAAAGCATCGCACGCTGCACGCAAGTGGCTCTGCCGTATTTTGGCCCATTCCCGGCGAAGTGCTTGTTTGAGGTGGTCCAAACTTTGGTATTTTTTAGTGCTAACCTTCGCCTTTAAAATACCCCAGACAAAGAAATCCAAGGGATTTGCATCTGGAGGATTTGCAATCCATTGTGTCGAAGAAATGAAGTGTGGAACATTGTTTTTTAACCAATCTTGGTTGACGCGCGCTTTGTGAGACGGTGCCGAGTCTTGTTCAAATATCCACGGTCTCCGACCGAAATGATTGCTTGCCCAAGGCCTTAATACTGTCTCTTAGACAGTTTCACGGTTTACAATCGCATTATTTTGACGCCACGGTACAAAAATACGAGCGGAGAGTGACCATCGGCGGTTAGGGCGGCCCAAACCATCACCGTCGGTGCTGCCTGCTTTCTGGTGGCCGCCTGAAGGTGTAAATTTTCTAAGGACTTCTCTGGCAAGTAAACTCAGTCATTTTGTTGGAAAAAATCAAATCCGGCAACTCACCACTTTCGTGCAAGCGTAGCAAACTCCTTTGCTTTTTTGACTCTAACTTTTTTCTGTTGCGGTGTAAGGTCGTGCGCTTTTTGGAACTTCAATGGATTGAGCTCAAGCTAATTTTTAAGCATGTGTTGCATCCGATATGTTGAGCTCACGACTCATTTTTCTTCCATTTCGACATGGATTTCGCTCAATTTGAGCCTTCACTTTCCGAATAATTTATTTCGATGTTGCTGTTGTTTCATTACCACCTTCATGGCGTTCCGCAACACTGGCAGTATCACGGTAACGAGCTATGGTTCGAGACACAAATGATTTATTCACGTTGAGGTGCTGAAGGGCTCTAACGATAGCTACTTTTGGTTTTCCAGCCAAATATAAAGCAATTACACACAATAACGTTTGAATTCCATCGTTGATAAAATTTTTTTAACAGAACTGAGACACAAATCGTTTAAAATACTTCTAAACAATAAAATTATCTGTCATGTGTCAAAATTTGAGCTCACAGTAATAAACGGTTTGAAAATTATAGTAGTTTGAAACTGGTTGCAGTGCGAGTCAGTCAGGGTGTATAAACTTTAATATTAGTTCTTTAAGTACTTTTTCGCAAACTTTACCAAGATTACTTAGAAGGCTGATAAGTCTATAACTATCAGGTTTTCTGGAGGTTTTCCACATTTCAATATTGGTACTAATGTTACAAGTTTCCATATATCAGGAAAATAATTTGTTTTAAGACAAGAGGTTACAATAGATGTTATGAATTTAATAACATACTTGCTCTAAGCAATTGCTAAAAGTAAACATTCGTTAGCATATCATGATCTCCTGTTTTGCGAGCTTGCAGGCTCTTCAGTAGCAAATACGGTAGAAGAAGAATAATTTGTTTCGTCTTCTACAAAAACTTGAATGGTGTTGCTCACGAGGGTGTTAATTTAGGCATCAATTAAATTTCGAGAGACATTATGGTTCATTGAAAAATTTATAGGAAGTGCATTGGTTTTTTCGACAGGGGTAAAGTATATTCCCGACGCGTTATGTAGAAAACTAATTTAACTAATTTAACTATATTCCAAAGGTTTCCCGTTTTTTGTCTTGTATATTGAGTTTTTGTTCCATTATATATAACGGTACTCAAGAATGTAAATGTTTACTTGTTTATTCAGGTATTTCATGTGGTATTATGTGCACAGGAAGCCTAAAAAAGTTGCTCCGTTTTGGAACTTTAGGAATACTTGCATCGACGGAACTAAGAACGTGTTCTGAGAAATTTTCTACAAGGCAGTCAACGTCTTCCTTAGTTGAAATATCTTCGATTTCTAAGTGAATATTCTCAATTTAGATTTGACCCCCGAGCAGAATAATTTCCAGTTCGCATTTTATAAGTTTTGGATATAATGGACTCTTATTACCTAAGACCAAAGAAAACGACAAAAACCGGATTATGGTCAGAACTAAGCTTATAAAAATATATATTTGTTATAAATAAGTCGAGGACGGAGGGATTACTACGAGAACTAGCTGGGACATAAGTTTGACTAAGAAGAAACAAACCGGAGATTGACAACATAGTAAAAAAATCTGCAAGTATATTTCCGAATGCATTTGTTCTAACACAACCCCAGTTCTTATGCCTGGAATTGAGATCTCCTCCAACAAGGAAATCACCGTTTTGAGCGAAGATCCTTCTCAGGTCGTTTTTCTAGGTAATTCTCTTCCAATGTGATACAGATTTACCCGGGTAATAAACACACAAAACCTTTACCAACTTTTGATTCGTCAAAGCTATTTCAATTCCAACATTCTCAACATAACGTGTTCTAACAACAGGCAAGAGCGAATGTTGAATTTAACTTCTGATAAGAATTGCATCACCGCCAACCCCATTTCTATCTACCCTATCAAGTAAACACTTAAACTCAGATGTTGATAAATTTATACCTTCTTTGGGCCAAGTCTCTGTAACTGAAGGAACATCAATGTTCCTGTAATTCCTGTTTTGCAGCGGATTTCTCTCGCATTCCAAGTTACAATATCAATATATCTATCTACCATATTACTTATAATTAGTACGAAGAAATTTAGTTGCAATAAATGTACAATAACTTAAAATTGTTCTAATTTAGAATTACATGTAGACAAAGTTATCATTTCCATTGCTAGGGAGTTAAGTTCCTCGACTGTAAACAGAGTGCAAAGTTGATTTGACGGTTGTGACATTGAGTAACTTTGCCTTTGATTTTCCTTTGAACACTCCAGCTCACTTGCGTGGAAATGACAAATAATGTGTTTTTTAGATCACTTAAATGAACTATTTTCAAGCGAGACAAAAAAAAAACAGCACTATTGTGCTCGTATGTCTTCATTATTTTTCAGATATTGGGGCATTTTAGACCAATTTTTATGAGTAGAGAACCACTTTTAAAGCTTTTTACTGAGGAGATTATGTGAAAAAAACTGCCAGTTTTTAGACTTAAGCCTGTCAAATACTGATCTATATGAGGAAATAGATTCACACACAATTTATATGCCAATGGATATTCTTTTAATATAATAATCTGTAAATTTTAAGGATTTCATTAAGCTGTGCACATAGTCACTTGATTTTTTGAGGAGTTTGATTAGTGGAATACTATATATTCTCTTTTATCACTAGTCGTCATTGTTGTCACAGTCGGGTAGACATTGTAATGGACTCCAGTATTAGATTATCGTTTACGTGAACTTTTCGCATTATACTTTGTACGACGAAGTTTTTTATTCGAGGACCAACGACTATCCTCGACTTCAGGTGACCTTCCGCGTTTAGATATTTTAGATATTTTCTAAATGCACTAGAGAAAAAGCCAATAAAAGGTGTCTTACGTTAACAAAAGTTCCGGGATGACTGATTAACATTTTATGTTCTCACAGTAGTTCTTCTTTGCAGTAGTGCTTGTAGTAGTAGTAGTGCGTTCGTATCTTGGCTTCAAAAAGTGGTTATCCGAGTCAATGTTGGCTGCCCGAAACTTTCGGACGTTTAGAATACTGGTGGCATGCCTCTCGCAATGTGATTTAGCGTTTCATAATCCGTAGACCGCCATGTTCCCTTGTGTGTATTGAAATGAGGAAACCGTGGGCTTGCTACAGTAATATTTCGTCCTGCCGCAAAGGCAATAAGTTTAAGTTCCTTGCCAGGCGTGGTATAATGTAGGCTATCCATACCAACTGTCTTAAGAAAGATATCATTTTTCCCATTCTGGAATTAAAATTGTACTTCGGACATTGCCCTTGTCTTGTCTTGTCTTGTCGAAGCGCTCGCAGAAAAATTCTTTAGTGGCGTCGATCTTGTCTTGCGTAGTGCCCTAGGCCCATATTAACAAATTTATCCTAAATGCGTATTGTCATAATTCTCGCTTACGTGTCGGAAGCTCAAGACTTCTTACTTAAGTCTGCCGCTGTTTTTTTTTTTTTTTTCTTATAGCGACTTTTTCATTCTTTCATGCAACACATCTTAATAGGCCAGTTGTTTTGTTTCAGTTCGCTCTTCATCAAATTGGAAGGTACATGATTCGACGAAACCCAGCACATTAGTTGCAGCATTTGTGACGGCTTCTTCATAGGTATCTTAACCACTGATACTTTTCACTTAATGTAGGTTGTAATAACATTGCCGAAAGGTTGAGGGATATTCAATCAACAAAGTTAAATCACCTTAGAATGGTGATGACTTAACGTAGCCCCACAGAAAATAGTCAAGCGGCGTTAAATCGCACGAACGAGGCGGCCAATCGACTGGCCCATGTCTTGAGATAACACGCTCACCATACTTACTCTTCAATAAATTGAAACCACATGTCGTCCAAGTCCATATCTTCCAATTCGGGCCAAAAATAGTCGGTGATCATGGCGCGATAACGCTGATCATTCACAGTAACGTAACGATCGTCATCGTCGACGAAAAAAAATGGCCCAATAACGCCGCCGGCATGCAAACCGTACCAAACAGTTATTTTTTGTGGATAAGGTGGTGATTCATGAAGCACATGTGGGTTATCACCTGACCAATAATGCATATTTTGCTTATTGACGAACCCATTGAGCTAAAAATGAGCTTTGTCACTGAAGAAATTTTTACACAACTTATGGTATATGTATGTGTATACAGATGGATATAAAGTATGTAGTATTATACATAGGTCATATAAAAATCATCGAATATACTTATTTGAAAAAATTCAAATTGTTTTGTTCAAACAAAATCGCCTAAGGATAATGGAAATGACAAATTATAAAAATTTTGAAGGAGGTACGTACAAAGTGAGACACTGTGGGATGATAAGTATCTTATGGTAAAAGCTATACAAATAAGTACTTAAAGTACTTATCTCGGAATAGAATCCATAACATAGTTTGCTTGTTTTGTAATTTATTTTAGTTTTGAACATAAATACGATTTACTAAACGCTCTATATGTCTGTATGTATCGAATGAAAACAAATCAAAATACTCTCAATGGTAAGGACTTAAGGTTCATTTGCCTCAGGCTGGTAATGTTAAGCTTAAGTAACTTCAGTAATTGAAAGGACAACTAACTTTTAGAGCGACACTAAAAGCCAAAACCAGATAAAAAATATAACGAAAGAATTTTCTTAATTTTTTCCCACTTTCCCATTAACAATGTCCGTGTATTCCTTTAATTTTTTTTTTTTATTTTTATTTTTTTTTTTTTGCTGCGTGCTCAAAATTTACCATCGGGCACTGCTTTCACTGTAAAAAGATGTTGTTTTATCATAAAATTTTCATAACGAAAACGATTAAAAGTGCCTCTCCAGTTTGCACAATGATTCCCACAGAAACCACTCTGTGAATTGCCATTTCTGATGGTGGCGGAGTTGGTTGTGGCAATGCCATTAGAGAGGAAATGAGTCACCGCCCTCTTTTGGAAGAAGCACAATTATTTATTACTATCGGTATTTGTTATCTTTCAGGTGGAGGAAAAAATCAATTTACTCATAATTTGTTTGTGTGGCAGAATTGTGAGGAAAAAAGTTTGTTTAGCGCGTAAATTAGATTTCCCTTTCTTGCTTTTCTTTCGATAGAGCGTTTTTTATTAGTTCAACAGATGCGATGCCTGACCGGAATTAGAAAACGGGATGGGACGATATTTATGAGTTATTGATCGAAAAACTTTTTCCACTCTATGGATTAATATAATAGTCAAAGTTATAAATCTTCTCATTAATATACACAAAATATTGCACTAATTTAATTAAAAAAGATGAAATGTTGTGGAATTACTGAAGATTTGGGTAAATATCGACTTGAAAAATATGTACATACATAGAATCTAATTACATGCGTACCTACATACATATATCGGCTAAAATCCATGATAATTAGACACAATATATTTGTGGAGAAGGGACTGAGAAGTGCTTACATTACTTGGGTCGCTTACGTCTAATTAAAGACAATAAAATAAGATCTTACGTAGAAAGTAGGATTTAGCAAATTGTTTTTAACTATATATGTACGTTGTTTTGCTAAAGAACAAAAAATCAATAACTAGGATATTAGCAAATTTAACATACAAAGAATAACAAGCAAAATCCTTAGGGAAAACAATATCGGATTATATATGTCTAACAAACATAATATACTACGAAGGCGGTCCCAGTTGTTTGAAAATATCACTGTATTGGAAAGTACGCAGTCTATAAAGCATATGTTTCAAGTTTGAAAGCGCCACATTATTTAGTATTTGTTTGGCAGCCATCAATAATGAAGGTTTTCAGTGAATTTGTGAAAATGGAGAAAATTGGTCATCGTTATGTGATACAATACTTTTATTTGAAAAGCCACAGCCCAGCCAATATAAAAGCTGAACTAGATTTTACTCTGGGTGAGTCCCCTCCTTCGTTTACAACAGTAAAATTTTGGGTTTCTGAGTTTAAACGAAGCCGTACAAGCTGCCAAGACGAGCATCGCAGTGGTCGACCAAATGAGGTGACGACTGCAAAAATGGTGAAGAAAATCCACAAAGCGGTACCGGATAATCGTCGACTGAAAGTGCGCTAGCTAGCAGACATTGTAGGCATTTCAAAAAGTGCGGTACATCGTATATTATTTGAAAATTTGGACATGAGAAAGATGGGTGCCGCGTTTTCTCATAATAAATAAATAAATTTTTTCCCAAAATTTTTGTGTTTTCTTTGTTTGATCGGGTACTTCTGAGACCGCCATCGTATATGAACTCATATGCCAACTACAAATTGCCTATCATAACTATCTGATAGATCCAGAAAAATTAAAAAAATTTACCTTAGAGTAGGTTAATTACCAGAGGATAGAGCTTATAGTATACTGTATGATGTTAAAACTTTTTAACTTCTTTGTTGCAAATATTTCATCTCTTTTTTTGTTCTTTTTCAAAAATAAGACTTAGGAGATATAAAAAATAGAACGCTATACAATTGCGTAAATAACTATGATTGTTTTCTTTTTGCTTGAAAATAATCGTTCTTAAAATCAATACTCAACATGCATACAGGAGATTTTATAGAGAAAGAACTGCTCCAGTGGGTTCAACTGTTCGATGGAATTTTACTGAATTCGGGACTACTGGAGAGTCAAGGCGTACGGACTGCGAACTGCGAGCCAAAGTATCGCAGAAAGGGTAGAGATATCAACGGGAATACGATCTGTCCAAATTAACACCTCTTCCAGTACAAAATCAAGCTATTTCAAAAACTAGCATTGCTCTTGGATAACGGAATAACAGTTTTAAATCGTTGATCAAGATGAAAAATCAATTTTAATAATTTTTTTCACCTAGAAGCGACTTCATAAATAAATAAGACCATTACATACACTCAATTAGTGTTACTAATTAATCGAGAAAGCGAAACGGTCTAACATTTTTTACGTCTAAAACTGCTACCAAATGTCAATATACGGTTTCAGTAGGACGGGACAACATCCAATACACCATACACATGTGCCAACAATTTCTAATGTGGGATAGTTTTCAAATGCGGCGATTTAAGTTGGCCAACACGATCGTGAATAAGTTCAAACCTTGCAGTAATTAAAGCGAAGCATTCACAAAGAAATTCGCCTTTAACCGTTTGAAACACTCTATAGTTATGAAAAATGCCATTAAAATAGCAGATTTTTGCACTCGAGATAACTATTCTTATTTGTCTTACAAATCAAATCAAATCAAATCTGACAAATCAAATAATGTTATAAAAATAATAAAAACTATATAGTGTCTCTTGCCGCACCCTGTTTATAGTTTTACAAATAGAAGCATTTATAAACACAACTTAATCTTTTTTATTTCATTACTTGCAATTTTATAATTAGGGCATTGGCTTTTAGCTTCAGCCCGTTGTTTTTTTTTTTTTTTTTTTTGTATTTCTTCTAGGTACATTAAAATAGAACCAATTTGTAATCTACACTAACATAATTATTTATATATGATTTTCCTTTTAAAATGGAATATAAAAGAATCCTATTTCAAAACAAGCCAGAACAGTCTTTAGAGGAAATTCCTTTTTTTTATACTATTTTAAATATACGGGGTTCTTGTAAACGTCTCACAAGTAGGGGCTTTATAAAATGATTAATTTGGAACATTTCTTGTTTCGCTTTGTTGTTGTTGACCTTTTCCTAATTAATCTTAAAAACAGAAACGATTTTCTCAATTATCAGTCATCTACTACTTCTTTAGAGTTCATACAATGAGAATTAGTCACGTTAAACGCTTCAGTTAATCAATATTTTTCTCGAAGTTGATTTTGGTACAAGTACTCGTATATGTTGTCCTGGGAAAAACTTTTGTAACCACTTAGATAACAACACCACAAATTATAACAAATATGTATACATATATATATATATATATATATATACTACAAATGAACTTTTCGAACATATTGTTTCCCTTTCAAATCTCATTCCCATCAACATGCAATAAAACAGAGAACGGGTGCTCAACTGAAATTACAAGACCTCAAAGACACCTGCTTTAAAAACATATGTTTCACAGGGAACAAACCATTTGGAGTGCTTTAAACGTCACTTTAAAATATTTGCAATATGTTGTGTGTAATACCTGACGTTTCTCATCTTTTTACCTCTTTACGAAATGGAATCTTAAAAATGCGTTATGCTCGTATGTACGTATGTATATTGTTCAAAGCAGCACATCGCATCCACTTGAGCATTACAAATGCAAATCCGAGTTCATTTAAAACTATGTACGACTCGCCATAAAATTTTTTCTTAAAAAATACCACAAGCGAAATTTATGAGTACTTGTATGACATAAAAATGTAAATTTGACAGCATCCTTGGAGCGACCCCTCGTTCCATTACCTTCGTGTGTGGGAAATGTAGTTCATTTTGGGGCATAACCGTTATCCTCAACGTTACTTTTCCCATTTTTAACACTTTTCAACGAGATCGCATCATCTTTTTCTTCCTTATCCTTGCCGACGATGGCGTCGCCAACTAAAATTTCACAGATGAAATGTTCATCCACATAAAAAAGAACTGTCCTCGTTTGGCGCCTGTGGAAACATTTCAACAAAAATATATTTACTCTACTAAAATGCGACACCAAAAACAATACTGAAATAAAACAGCTAATGCGCCTTTGGCGAAATTTATTGAATGCTATTTCTCAGTGTCATGTTAGTAACACAGAAGCTGGCCATTCACTAACTAAATTACAGTCGTATACTATGAGATCAATTTAAATGAAATCGACTTGTAGTAAATAGTACAAACACAATTCTGTCTCCTTTTAATACACTCCTGAGTTAGATTTTGAGGTTTTATGTGCACCAACTATCGAAGCCAAAACGCATTGTACTACTGTGATATAGATGTAGAAGTTTATCTAAATAATGTGTACGCGTAGATACGGACAGTACAGAATCCCTATTTTCTCTCATTTATTTTTTGGAAAAAACTTTGCACTGTAAAGTTTCTCGTTCTGCTTTACGGCAATTGTTACGTACGTTTATCGGTGTGTTAGAAGATTGCCATGCAATTAAGCGCAAATAACACAGCTCTCATGGTAAATCACCAATCAATACAGAAGTCAATTTGGTTGACTTTTTTGTGCTTCATGCGAGTAAGCTGTATTGACTCAGTGTCGCATAAATTGGAATCCAACACCTTGTAAGCCATTCTGTTACCAGGAGCAGGATTTTCTGTAAACTCATTGGAATACCCGCATTTGACGTGCCGGCGAGAATTTAATTCTACAACACGAGGTTCCAGATGTTTCGGTTAAAGTCAAGGAATCAATTTCTCTTTCATTACCCACAACAAAAAGCCTCGAATAGAGTTACAGATGCGGGTGCGAAAATAACAACGTCATCATACATAGTAGTGGACATCCTGTTATTTATATAAAAAGTGACCATCCATTGGTGGCTTTGTTGAACAAAAATAAATGTTGTCGTTTTGTGACCTAAATTTATGACCATTCAAAATCATTTACATGTTTTCATGAAAAAAAAATCAATGGCTTTGTGTGGACGAGTACAAGTACCCTGTTTTTATTTAAAAATTTAAATACAATGACAAAAAGGCATCAACACTTATCGCTTATATGGGCAAAGATGTGAACTCAAGCAGATGTACCCACCTATTTTAATTTAGAGCTGTGCTCTAATAGAAAATGGACTCTTCGACCCAAAGCAAGTCAACAAACTCAATGGTTTCGGGGAATTTTTTTGTGTCTGACAGAAACCTATGTATTACATGTATTATAAAGGCTGACAGTTTAAATAAAACAACAACGGTGTGAGGTATAAAATTGATTCTGGCTTTAATTTAAAGCTACATTCATGTCTTTGCACAATTGATGAACTCTCGCCGTGAGGCGACCCAGTCGTCAAATTTCTCCTTCACAACTTCAAACGTTGTGTCTCTTGTATGGTATGTAGCGCCATTTTGTTGGAACTGCAGCTCGGATATATCGTTGTTGTTGAGCTCTGACCACAGAAAGTCGGTTAACATCGCTCTTTACCGGATACCATTTACGGTGACGATGTCTCTGTCCAATTTAGATAATTCAAATCGACATTTCTGGGTCTTCTTCGATAGTGGCCGCTACAGCGGCTATATTTTCTACATTTCGCACCAATCTCTGTTTGGTTGGTGGCTTAAGTTCCAATCATTGAGGGAGTGCGATGCGATGAACTGGGCAAAGGGAAGATGGAAAATCGTGAATTCTGCTGTGGTGATTGCTATAGGAACATATACAGCGCTTATTCAGGTGTGGATTTATTATACTCGACAGATTTAAGCAGGAAGTCTTGAGCTTCCGACGCGTGAGTGAGCATCTTATGATAATTCGTTTCAAGGTTAAGTCAGCTAGCATGAGTCTATTATGCGCCTATGCACCCATTGACGAAGAGGACGATGCCACCAAAGAATGTATCAATGAGCACCCCTAGATGACTCATAGACTCATTGCTCATATAGCAATGTCCTAAATACGCCAGGATAGGAAAGGAGGATACGTTTGCTAAGATAGTTGATAAACATAGTCAACTACACCATGTCTGGTAACGAACCCAGGCTTATTGTGGTAAGATGAAATACCACTATGCAAGCACATGGTTTCATCAACCCAATATATTCAAAGGTATTCTGGCGGTAAGGCATGCCTAGCATGGCGGTATCCGAATCATGATACGTGAAACCAAATTGAGTATTTTGCGACCGACGTACGGCATGCCTCTAGTATTCTAGAGGTCCAAACCTTCCGGACAGCCAATATTGACTAGGATAGCTAAGCTGTTGTAACCAAAGTACGAACTCGGATTTCCCAAGTGTCACAACAAAAAATAACTACGGTGAAAAGATATGATGTAGAAAAGTTCCAATCTCAAGGGACTACTAGAATCTTTGCCTGACGAGCATGCTCTCAAACCGAAAAATCCCCACAAATTCATGGTTTGATAGAGAATACTGACTTTACTTTGAGTGTGTCAACACAACAACAGGACTGTGTACTGCCGGTACTGAGAATAGGTGTAACGGCGAAAAAGCTCAACATCGCGCAGTCAGCCAGAAAAAAAAACTCACTCATTCTCACCGATTTGACTGCCGCATATGACAGCTAAACTCATTAGTCTGTGCAAAATAGCAATGGAGAACGTTCGCTGCTTCGTTGAGGTCGGAAACGACTTAACCGGGATCTTGGATGTCAAAACAAGTTTTTAACAAGGTGAAGAGCCGTGATGTGATTCCTTTAACATCATATTTAAAAGAGTTGTGTGGAGCTCATAAGCGAACTCTGAACAAGAACTACTAGCATACGCCGATGATATTGACAAAATTAGCAGAACTTAAAGGGCTTTCACCGATGCTTTCAATAATATTGAAATGGAGGGTATCAAAACGGCTTTAACGGTAAATGAGGTCAGAACTAAGTATACACTGTCAACTGCCAAGTATATAACATACTGTGTAGCTGGGCTATGCTATCACTTCTGCAGCAACACCTCAGTTGAAATAAAACGAAGAATCACTTAAGCCAATTACCGTTTCTTTGGGCTAAGAAGTCCGAGTTTAGAATACTTAGATCTTATTTTATGGTGCTGAAGAATGGACTCTATCAAACGCGATGAATGTATCCACAGTATATAGTTTGAAATATATTGCGTCGAATTAAAGTCAAATTTTACAAGATGGGTAGGATTACGAGTATTCTGTATGGACACTAAATACTGACTCATTTATCTCATTTAGCTGTCTTTCTTTTTATCACTCTTTCGTAGCTTTTCTGAAGTCATTGAACCTAATATCTCGATTTGTCACGGCTTCACTCGTCAGAATGTTTTTCTATTATATTATTGGATTGTCTTGGATCGACAAAAAATTTACGGAGATGCTGGTTTAAGTGAAACAACATGCCGTGACTGGTTCCGAAATCATCAGGCTAATTGCACTACTTCCAAATATGATCTGATGGCTTAAGATATTTGGAGCCATGAAGAAGATCATTAAAGAAGACAACGAAAAAAAGATACATACAAAGGAATACATCATAATATACAATAAGGACTAAATATCAATCTAGAACTGAAAAAATAAGTAAAAATAAAATTAAACATAAGAAAGTCAATAACTTAGATAAATAAAATTGCTTTGCCTTGATTTATGTTAAACTTTTAACAATAAAAAAAAAACAAACATACCATCGAGTCTCTTTACAATATTCGTAAATACAAAATATCTTTAATACTGTGCTGTCTTTAATACGGATATTTTCAAAGCTGACATAAATAGGTTGATTCTATGTTTTATCCCTCCTAAATCTGTTTATGTTCATAATTTTTTTTTTAATTTTTGGTGGGGGCGAAAGCCTCCATTTATTCGGCTTAATACAAGCTATAACTTAAAATTAAACTTAAACTAATACTTAAAACTAAGGTTGGTTGTTGTGGTGAAGGAGAACCGATTTGAGGTAGGAAGTGGTGCGGTGGAAGTCAAAGACGCTAGGGTTTGAATTAATTTTTCGTAACATGCGGGAGATTGGTTCGTTCGCGCCATAGGTGGTGTGGTGGGTTGGGAGATAGAAGAGACGAGGGGCACGTAGATTGCGAGGGTTAGTGTTGAGGAAAATAGAATTGTGAAGGGACATGCATTCAACCTGACCTGAAAGAAGTCGATGAATGAAGAGAAAGTCGGCTGCGTCTCTGCGTTCCTCAAGGGTGTTTAGGTTAATAAGGTTGAGACGGTTTTGATAGGGGGGCAGAGTAAAAGAATCATCCCAGGGCAAACCTCGAAGAGCAAATCGAAGAAAACGGCGCTGGATGCTTTCGATTCTCGAGATATGAACGCGATGATATGGGGACCATACTTGACTAGCGTACTCTAGAAGGGGACGAACAAAGGTAATATAGAGGGACCTGGTCACGTATGGGTTGGTGAATTCTTTGGACCATCGTTTTACAAAACCTAGTGCAGAGTTGGCTTTAAGGATTATCCCATCCATATGCAAACGGAAATTGAGCTCCCTATCACACAAAATGCCGAGGTCGCGAAGAGATTCAACGGAGGAGATCGGTTGGTTGTGGAGACGGTAGAATCGGGGAGGAGATTTGAGCCGCTTATGTGAAAAGGTGATGGACTGGCATTTGGTGATATTAAGTTCCAAACAATTTTTGAGGCACCAGATCGAAAAACTATCAAGGTCTTGTTGAAGAAGGAAGGAGTCATGGGGAGAGGAAATGGTTTTGAAAAATTTGGTATCGTCGGCGTAAAGGGAGACGGAGGAGTATTTGATGATCCTATCGAGATCATTTATGGTTAATATAAAGAGAAGGGGGCCGAGATGGCTACCTTGAGGAACTCCAGAGGTGGCCAAAAATGGAGTGGAGTGGGCTGACCTAAAACGAACACTGTAAAAACGGTTTTCGAGGTAAGAAGATATCCATTTTAACAGTATGGGTTCAAAGCCGAGGGCAGACAATTTGAAGAGTATTAATCGATGAGAGATTTTATCGAAGGCTTTGCTAAAATCGGTTGCAACTACATCGACTTCGTTGCCGTTCTCTAGGGCAGAGATGGCAAAGGATACGAATTCAACAAGATTTGTGGTGGTTGACCTACCCTTTAGGAAGCCATGTTGTCTAGGGGAAATAAGTGATTTGCATTGGAAACTTAGAGCTTCATACAAAATACTTTCGAGGAGTTTGGGAATATGGGAGAGTTTAGCGATTGGACGATAGTTTGTTATTTCGTTCTTTGATCCCTTTTTGTGGATCGGGGTTATAAAGGAGGTTTTCCAAACCTGAGGAAATTCTCCTTGTGAAAGGGATAGACGAAAGAGATCAGAAAGGGCAAGGGAAAGAGACGAAGAACATTTTTTAAGAAATATGGCAGGGAGGCCATCTGGACCTGGTGTAAATTCGTTATTGAGTTGGTGTAATTTATATTCGATATAAGAGGGATCCAAGATGTGAGTGAGTGGATCGGTTGATGACTTGTTGTTGAAAGAGAGGGAAGGAGGGTAATCATCGGACTTTCTTTTGTAGTTAACAAATTGGTAAAAGGACTTAGGGTCATTTATAAGGTTGACTTGCGCATTGTTAAGGTAACGCTGGTAAAGGGAATCGTAAAGTTCGGTGAAATGAAGATAAGCACCAAGATAGTTGGAATAGTCGGACAAGGATCTGGTACGCAGGAAAACAGCCCATAACTTGTTTCTCTTGTTTCGTAAGGAACGAAGCTTGCGATTATACCAGGGAGGACTAGTAGATGATGTTTTAAGGCGAGAAAACGGAACGTAAAGGCTGAAAGAATTAAATATTTCTTTATAAAAAATGGATAAGGCATCATTTACGCTTAGGTTGTGAAAGTTAAGGGGGGATCTGCTAAGATAGTCACTGATTTTGTGGAAGTTTGCTTTATGAAAGTCGTAGGATGAGAGAGTTGTGGGAGGATTGGACTGGAAAGAAGAGTTATGAAAAAATGAAAGAAGAAGAGGGGGGGTGGTAGTTATCGATTGTAGAGAGAGATAGGGGACAAAGTGAGACTGAGGAGTTAATGGAATCTGTTGTGAAAATAAGGTCCAATTGCCGGCCCATATAGTTGGATACATCACTGACTTGGCATAGACTTGAGTCTGTTAAGCGATCTAAGAAGAGACATTCCTTAGCTGAGTTGGCATTTGAAGCGATGAAGAACGATTGATCGTCTGATGGAATCCACTGTAGCTGAGGAAGATTAAAGTCGCCGAAAACAAAGATATCGTCAGTAGAGTCAGACAGGTCAATTAAATAGTCGATCGCATCGACAACAAGTTGGTAAGATTCGGTAGGTTGAGCTGGCAGGATGTAGCAACATAAAACGTAAAGGGACTTGAAGGGGAGTGATATATTTATAGCGACAAAGTCGACTTTAGAGGATGAAGAGATGCTAATGGGAGAAGAGTTAAGGCTGTTGTGGACCGCCAGTAAGACGCCTCGACAGGGGGAATCATCATGTGGGCGGGTAGGATCGTCGTCGCGAAAAACATTAAAAGTAGGGGGGAACAATTCCTGGTTCTTTATGTCGGGAATCAAATTGGTTTCAGTCAAGGCGTAAATATCAAAGGGAAGAGAATGCGATTGACGTAGGACAGCATTGGTTTTAGAGCGAAGACCTCTTACATTCTGGTAGTAAAATGTAAGAGGGATGTTGTGTGGTGGAGATGTATGGCGGGATGGTTTAAGTGCTGACGAGGAAGGCACGTTATGGACGAAAAAATTTATCGTGGTCAGCTCGGTTTCGCTGTAGGTGTGAGACTCGTTTAGAGTGAACGTAGTGGCCGAATGCAGCAAGGTCGTCTGCTACTTTCTGAGGGGACATGCTAAAAATCTCGTGGTACCTGACATAAAGGTTCCTGAGACTGATAGGGTCGGTAGGGAGGCCTTCCTGCTGGATGGATACCATGACGCTGGTTTTGGTCTTCCCTTCGTAGCAGACCGAGTCCGATTTGTCGTGTAGATAGGCGAGAAAGAGACGAATGTTTTCATATATCTTTCTCTCTCTAAGCCTAGAGAGTGCATAGCGACTTTCTGTAGTTCCATTGGTTTGCTGGGTTAGTTTAACTGTAGGGGGAAAAAGAGGATCAAGAATAGGGGCAGTCGGGGAGGGAGATGGAGATTCGTGGTTGGATATGGAATTGGGCGCCGGATGAGATGTTGGGTTTAGTGTATGGCAGTTAATAAAATTAGGGTACTTAGCTCCAGTTTGTAGGTCGAAGTTAGGAAATGAGTTGTTTGCTGGGATCGGGGGCGTAGAAGATTGAGATGGGATAATATGGGTGGTTGGGGTTAAGTTGAAAGAGACGCGTTGGCGCGGGTGCTTGGGTGGAACATTGGAAATTAGCGGATTAGAGGATTGGTGTGTAAGGGCTTTGTGTCGGATAAGTGAGGAGGGGGGTCTGAAATCGGGGAACAAGTTCGTTTTGAAGCTCCAGTTGGGATCGGGATTAGAGCTTCGTTTTTTGTTAGCGTGCTTTTTAGTTGGAAGGGGGTTTGTGAGCGGTCTTTTTTTAAGCTTATCATTACGTTTATTATTAGAATTTTGGTTGTCGTCGACACGTGGGTTTTCTCGTTTCTCAAAGCATTTAGTGATACTTATCTTCCCAGGTTTAGTGGCCTTACCAGGGGAAGTGGGGAATATCCATGAATATTTGGTTGGGATGCTGATTTTGAAGCTGCAGGAACTATTGGAGTCAGCAGGGGAAATCATCTCGCACTCGCTAATGGTGATGGCATAATTTCGGTGAAAGAAATTCCGCACCCAACTAACATCAGCGTGTTGAGGAGCCCCTTCAACGTAGAATACTGTATGGTTTCCCACTTTCAACTTTTCGAGTCGGCTTTTCCATTCGGAGGGGGTCCATGAAGTTCCGAATTGTTTGAGCGGTTTTTGTGGGGCGGGTGCGGGCGGGATAGGCAGCGCGGTTTCGGTTTCCGTTGTTAGGGCGGCAGGAGGAGTATTTGAAAGTGACTCCGTGTCTACTAATTCATTATGAATTGAGACATTGTACGGGGAACTAGCTTGAAGTTGAATTTGATCGGGGATTCCATCGATTTTTTGGGAAGCCAATCTCACTTCTTTACCGATTTCGGCAACGGTCAACCGAGTTGCTATGAGTTCCTCGTTGACGTCTATTATTTTTAGGGTTAAGTCATCTAGCGTAGAGTCTGATGGATGCGGGGTGGGATGTATTGTTTTGGAGGAGGTTTGAAAAAGCAAGTCGAGATCAGTACGGAGAAGATTGATAGAGTCGTTTATGTGTGAGAGTACGTTGGATTTAAGGAGGTTGGCAAAATTTATTTTGAGGAAAGCTTTTAATCCATCCAGGTGATGTTTGATCACTTCGCTCTCGTTGTCGTGATGAGATTGATTTTTGGACAGATTGTAGATCGCTGTCAGTTGTTTTTCTATCAGTCTTCCTGTGGACTTGTAAGCTTCCACATTACTGTCAATGCAGTTCACTGAGTCTTCAATCTTCTCTATTCTGTCGAGAATAGTTCTGCTAATATGATTGTTTTCGGTTAGCATCGCATTGATAGACTCGTTATTGCATTTAATTGCCAGCATAACATGAGCCAAGGTGATCTCTTTGCACTCGTCGCAGTAAAAATTGAAGAGACTGCAATACTCCTTGAGGTAGGTAATGGATCTCCGGGTAAGACCGATGCATATGGCATGGAATGATTTTCCACAGAGACCATTGCAGGCTACCCATTCCGCGTTGGGGTCAACAATTGAGCACAAAACACTAGCACAGCCCTTTTCCATTTTTTTTTTTTTTTTTTTTTTATTTGGGCTACGAACACTTATTGACACAGTTAATTTTTGTTAGGGTTATTTGTTTATTTTTTTTTTTTTATTTATTTATTTATTTATTTTTTTTTTTTTTCTTTGGGGTACAAAACTGGCACAGGTGAATCTAGGTCGACGAACAAAGACGGGAAATATAGTGAGATTTACTGATTCGGCAGTTTACGTTGCTTTAAAGGAAATCGGAAAAGTAACAGAATTCGAAATTCGGTATACAAGACAAAACACGTCCGCACAGGTTGACAGTCAGCTGAACAATGAACAAGAAATGTCCATGATTCACGTCTGTGATAAACAATGGAATAGAAATCCTTTTGATTATACAATAATTAGAAGTTTTTTTGTCGAGCTCGAAATAGATCCAATCTTATTACTCGCAAATCAAAAAAGATAAGTCCTGAAAAAATGTTGGAGTAATTTACATGTAATATAATTTATAATTTCCAAACCGTTCATGATAGTGAGTTCAAATTTTGACACATGACAGAAAATTTTATTATTTACAAGTCTTTTAAACGATTTTTTATCCGCGCTGGAATTCAAAATTTTTTTTGCCTGGAAACATAAAAAAACAGCAACATCGGCAGAAATGGTTCGGGAAGTGAAGGCTCGAATTGAGCGAAATCCGCCTCGAAGTGGAAGAAAAATGGCTCGAAGCTTAACATATCGTTGGAATGGATGCAACACATACTGAAAAATGAACTTGGGCTCATGAGTCGCCATTTGTTATCGAGCAATATGTCAACAAAAAATATGGCCGAGTTTACTTGCCAGAGAGGTCCTTCGAAAATTTACACCTTCAGATGGCCACCAGAAAGTAAGCAGCACCGATGGTGATGGTTTGGGCCGCCATAACCGCCGATGGTCGCTCGCATTTTTGGACCGTGGAGTTAAAATTAATGCCATCGCATACCGTGAAACTGTCTTAGTGGTAGAATGGAAGCCTTGGACAAACAATCATTTCCGTCGGAAACCGTGGACATTTCAACAAGACTCGGCACCGTCTCACAAAGCCAAGATTGGTTAAAAAAACAATGTACCACCCTTTATTTCTTCGCCAAAATGGATTACAAAACGGATGCAAATCCGTTGGATTTCTCTGTCTAAGGTATTTTGAAGGCGAAGGTTGGCAATAAAAAATATCAAAGTTTGGACCACCTCAAACAAGCACTTCGCCAGGAATGGGCCAAAACACCGCAGAGCCGCTTGCGTGCAGCGTGCGATGCTTTCTTCGGCAGTCTCACGGCCATTATTCTCGCCAAAGGTAAACATATTGAAAACTACTGATACAATTTAAAAATTGATGTATTTTCCAACATTTTTTGTTTTGGCACAATAAAATTTATCAAAAAATAAAAAAAATTATAGCATTTTAAAAAGTTCCAGTTCGAGTCAGGCAAGGTGTACATATGCAAATTCGCCAAATTGTGTACTTGCTATTCTCTACATACCTCATACTTTTGGTTTTGAAGTTTTATCAGGACTGAAATTATTGGAAATACCGTATTTGTGGTTGAAATCATATGTGATCGTAATACATATTAGGTTTAAAAAAATAATCGATTATACCATATATAATCTAACATATCCATTAGTTTCGGCATAAAATCATCTCTTTCCAATAACTGTAAACTATCTAAAGTTATTTTTATACCCAAAAAAACACAACCCTCGTTCGTCAATTTGGGGATTTTTGTCAAATTTTTCCGAAAAAATTTTGTTAAACAAATACAAAGGTAGATGTTTTTGATGATATACGAGGGTGAAAGTATTTCGACACACAATATTTTTTATTTTTTCAAAGGCTTTTGACCGTGTTATTTTGGGTTCGGTATTTGTGCTTATAAAAGTTTAAGTGTTGGTCAGAGACTATCACATTTGGAAATTTGATTGCGTGGTGTTTGTAAGGACTAGATGCAAAACGTCGTCCTATTCTGATGGTCACACCAACGATTTTCGTTGCATTTGTTCTGATGTACAAAACTATGATAGTGTGCATAGTTTTGATAGTGGTACTTTGTTTTCTGTATACTGCAGACCTAATTCTCAATATTTCTATAAATCTTTCATCAATTTCAATGACATGATAAGTCTGCACATTGCAGTAACCCTGTTGATATTGTTTGATCCCTGAAGAACTACAAACGCGACAATACCTTACTTTAACTGTTTAAATTAAAATCTCATCTTCATTGTCCATCTTTTTAGGCTTTGGAACTTCTTACTCAATGAAGCAATTTCAAGTTTAATGAATTAAACGAACAATTGGAAAAAAATCTTTAAATATTTTGGATGTCAATTTCTTTTGATAATTAATTGTTTATCCTTTTTGCTTTCCTTTGTTAAATTTTTTGATTAGTTTTGAATTCTGTTATGTTACTCTTTTTACCTTACTATTGTATGAAATTATTACCTACTTCTTTTTTGTTTTCTTGCTTCTCCTAAAATCTTCTTGGTTTTCTTTTTCGTACATAATGGTAAGGTGTATGAACTGAACTTTTTTTAAAAAAAAAAAAAAACCAATAATCTAAATTTACATATTCATCCCTCATGTGTAGCTCTCTACACATATGTGATTTTAGTGCATTTTCAAGGAAACAGTTTTTTATTGACCAAAAAAAATTAATTGTATATCTGTATTTAAGTTAAATCATTGCTTCCTCAATCCATTTTACACAACCGGATTTTTTTTTACAAAAGTAGTAAATTATCTGATATGGTACACGAGTATTATTGTAATCTTTGCCACCCGCATTTTTTTCATCATTTTGTTTGGAGAACCGATGAAGCCTTTCAAAGAACTTTGTTAGTAAAATTCCAAGTTCATGAAGAATGCTCCTCCGTACAGTTGTTTACTATGTTGTTTGCCAAATCATATATTTAAAAAAAGCATCTAATCGTATGTTTTACAGCTGTAACAGGAAAGCATTTCATTTCTTTTGTCTTAATGTAAAAAAAAAAAAATAGAAAAACAAAATAAATAAAATGACTTTTTGGAAAACAATTTTTCTTGTACACATATTTTCTTTTAGTAAAGTGCTCCATAATTCCTTGCGGCTTTTTTTAATTGGATTCAAGTTCAAAAACAAATTCAAATCTAGATTGATAGAATGTCATATAAATGTTTTTACATTAAAAAAAGTGATTTGCTTACTTTTTTTTATTATTATGCATGCATTGCAATCTCATTCGATAATAACTTGTTTACCAAGAGCATGTAATGAGTAAAAATCGCCATTAGTACCCGCGAACAGCATTCTTAACATGCTGATCTTTTTTTAAACGGATCCAGTTGTTATCCCAATATACTGTTCATTTTTCCAGATATAACATGTATCAGAGCACACAAACAAACCATTTTTTTATTTATAATCCCGCCGGCGCAATAAGGGGATATGAATACCCGGGTTGTGTAGTAGTTTGAAATTCAGGTATATTAGGTTTCGATATTTTTCCCAAAGGTGGTTGTCAAACTGGAGCCAGTGCATCCTCAACCAGTGGATCTTAGTACGTGCTAGTTGTTAGTTCGTTACATTTAGCCCAGCCAGCAACCACTCCAACATCAAATTCAAAGAAAAGACTTTTTCAGAGAATTGCCTCACGGGATTCGAACCAGCGACCTTCTGCTTGGGGAGTCTATGCACATACTACTACTACTATATAGTACTTTATTGATTTTTATGGCATGTATTAACGAAATTTAGATCATTTATGGTAGCCAGGCAAATGTTCTTAAACTGCTACACCTTCATAGAGGGTTTATGTACCATTGAATTATTCCATTAGTCCAACAATTCCCGATTCAATCCAAACTTATCTAGAGGTCTCTATTGCATACCACTGTTAACATCATTAAACCGAATACATCGGCCTCTGCCTGTCCACTACGAAGAAAATTTTGAGGATAGATCTTGGCTTGCACTCGTATAAAATCCAACTGGTGCTGCAATTGAAGCCAATAGACCATAGTCTGCATCGTACATTTGTTTAATAGGCTGAAAATCAAGTAAAAATTGAACTGAATTCAAATCAACTTCAGTGATGAGGATCATTTCTGGCTTAAGGGTAATGTTAAGAATTAAAATTGACATTTTTGGAATGAGAAAAATCCTCAAAAAACTCTCAAGATCCCATTATGTCAAAAAAAAGTCACTGTTTCGTGCGGTTTGCATGCCGAAGGCATAGTTGGCCCATATTTTTTCAAATGTGAAGATAGAGCCAACATCACCGTCAATGTCTACAGAATTCGCAATTTAAAATTTTTCGAATTTTGATTTATGTCAATAACAATCGTCTTAGAGACAAATGGTTTCTTTGGGACAAACCTATGGTCAGCAAATCATCTCAAGAAATTGACCTGTAAATTGGTTGTCTAGGTCATGTGATTTGATTCATTGGGGCTACTTTTTGTAGGAGTGTGTCATATTACTCATGTATGCTGGTAAATCAGCTACAGTTGCGGACTTAGAAGCCAACATTCGGCAACCAATTGCCGGAAAACTGGTTCAAAATTGAACTGGATGGTATTCTTAAGACATAGCCGCGGTGACCATATGCATATGACCATATGATTTCGGGATACGTGATCTGCAAAGTTGCTGGCGCTCTATTGCGATTGCAATTTTTATATGTTATAAAGGGTATCCCACTAAGACCGCCTATTTTGAATTTGGCGCCATTTTCTTATGTCGGTCGTAAAGCGTTGTTATTTGACAGCTATCATGTGTAAATATTATGGTTTAGCCGTGAAGAATAACACGGACGCACAACGCTTAGAAATTGTGAAAATCCACTACCGAAACAGTGAGATTTTTGTGGAGACGGTTCGAAAATATCGTGAACTTTTTGGATATCATAATGCACCTTTTCATACCACGCCAATGTGAACTGGCCGCCAGGATGCATGATTTACCGACATTGGATTTCTTTCTTAACGGTTTTTTGAAAGTAGAGGTGTATGCCAAAAACCCAGGAATAATTCATAAACAATTTCTTATGCCAAAATGTTATTGAATATTTCGTCAAAAAAACAACCTATCCTATTTTTATGTTCTATATATTCTATACATAACCTCCATGCCTATACTCTTAATTAAAATATATAAAACAAAACACCAAAACTTTTGAAAATAGACGGAATTTATGGGACACCCTATATTTTCTCACAGATCAAATAGACCATAAATTGTAATTTTGCATTTGCGAGGGGCAGACAAGTTAAAGCAAAATACGTACAAAGCAATATATAATTTTACCATAAATTGTACATCGAAATTTTATATGACCACAATTAGCTTTTCAAATCCTTTGGTCGAGAAGCATCAATAAACTTGAACTTTCTACTAGTCCATCAAATCAAATCTAATCAAAAAAGATGACTCAACTGTAAATAAAATATTGCTCCAACCTCGGTCTTAATTTTGCCCAACTTAGCTCTTTTCAATATATTTTTGGGTCAGTAGGTGTTTAGATTGGTGGTGCCGATGGCCTGATGGTTGGGTCACTGGCTGTTACGTCAACCTACCTGGGATTGAATCCCGGGAGGAGCTCAACAGCAAATTTTCAAATAGTCATCACCCTTTTGGCGGGCAATGGCAAACCTCCGAAAGTCAAATTCTGCCTATGAAAAAGCTTCTCAGAAGAGCCGTTCGAAACCGGCAATAAACAGTAGGCCCTGCTCAGGAGTGTAAAAATTCACAAAGTGAGGAATACAAATGAGTGCGGGAAGCTAGGTCTTAGCTCACATCGGGCTGTCGCGCCAAAGTATTTTTTTTTTTTAGGCGTTTAGATTTGATACTCCTACTTTCGATGACAGATCCTACCAAATGACATCGTATTGCTTTGATAAACACTATAGTTGCTTTTCTGGACAGTTCTTCTTTCGCATTCGCCAGATTAATTGTGAGATTTTTCCGAAACAATTTACAAATTATCTTATTGTCATTATAGGGTGTGCTTGCTTTGATTCATCTACTGATCATTCATCGACATTCCTATACCTCTTTACCTCTTATCAACTGCCTTACAAGTCCCTCTGATGTTTTTAATATAAATAATCTAATCTAATACTCATTGCCCCTCTTTTGTATGAGTAACTAAGGAAACAAAATGCTTTCTAAAACCGCACTCATTTTGTAATTATATTATAGCGGCGAGGTATGGAATTATGCTGAGGCAACGAAAACAATGCGCGATCGGCAATATAATAATTGTGTGTGTGTGAAAAATGAAATAAATAACTTCACGCACGTTTTTCTGATATACACTGTATGAAGAAGATTTTCTGCTTTGTTGGAAAAATCTTAAATCCCGGCCTTTGACGAGCGCTACTCCTTCCAAGGGCACTCAACATGAACTGTGATCCAGTCGACTCTAACTCACTTTATATTTTTTATTCACTTCATATCGAGCTAGACATGGTCAAACTTTTAGCGTGTATATTTCGATGATTTAAAAAAAAAAAAAAAAAAACTTAAAATATTAATGTTATCACTCTTTTTCCTCAAAATGCAATGTTCAATTCGCACTTTGTATAACCAAAGTACTTGGTACCTAGTATTTGTAAATAAAACAAATATTAAGTGTTTTCCTGTAATTTTTAAGATATAATTCGTCAAAAATAAGAAAAGGTAGAAGTGGCGGCCAGTTGAAGGAAAACTCATTTTTTTACTTTTTTTTGGATAGCTTGTTAGAACCATTCGGCAGAGTTTTGGAAAAGGATTCGTTAGCCGATCCTAGATGACTTTTAGAAATCATTAGAGAGCTGTTAACTTAAAGCGGAGTGCTTGGTCCCCGATAAAGCCGGACACTTGCAAAGAAAGTGGGTAAGAGGTTCTTTCCCATTAACATCTTTGTAGCTACGACAGAAGGTAGCTTTGATGCATAATCCCTTAAAGACCATTGGTATAGCTCTTAAATTTCTTGTCTTGTTTTGCTAAGTAGTTTTGTTGTTGTTATGGCACAGTTAGTTAATCTAGCTATATGTTGCGTTGACCATCCCCAGCGGAGTGTTTACTATTTCTGTTAGGAAGAACAAGTTTTTTTGGGTTTGATGTTGCGAATTTGTCTATAAAAGTTTCTCTAGTAAAAAACTCTAAATGGAAGACTCTGGCATAGTCTGATAGTCGAAAGAACAACAACACTACTTGAAAACTACCTGACTACGACCTAATGCTATTATTTTCTCTTTTTCTCTTTTTTTTTTTTCTCACCGCGGTCTCGGCATTTACGATCATCTTTGTTTCCGCATAGACTCTTATCTTCAATAAGACAAGTCCACTCTCGCACTCGTTTTGTAGCAAGAGTACTTAAAGATCTTTACGTATACAATTCGTTGGTCCAGATGCTGAGCTTATTCGTCAATCATACTTTTTAAGACTCATTCCGATAATTTGTGGAACCATCCCCAAAAACAGGAGAATCTTCTTCTCTCGCCTCCTACAGACCTACTTCAAATTTCCTCAACCCGTTTGAAAACCGTTTAAGGGTACTAATAACACTTTAAGAGCGCTTTAATTATAAAAACGAAATAAGTTACTTCGAGAAAATGCCTGAGCCAACACCGCAGTTCATTCTTGAGTCATCGGTATAAATTGTTGAGTCGTGGTCTTGAATCACCATTCCATTTCTCCCAAGAATTAATGAACTAACTTGATGGCAGGCTCTACTGAGTGTATGGTGTAGACAGTGTGAGAAGCCAGCAATTCGCTCCAAGATCTTATTGCGTCCGTAAAGACAACTGGTACAACAGTGGCATTCTGCTTGAATGCGTAATACGCTGCTGCATATTTTATAAATAGGTCAATAGGCAGCAGTTAACGATTAAAGCATAAGACGGTCATATCTTTATAACCCCCGTAGTACCCACATAAGCTGCCCTTTGAACTTTTTTAAACCTTTCGATGTTATATTTCTTACATAAGGCTCGCCACTGGCGGCACAGATAAGAATTGGATGTATTACTGGTACGTAATACCCCTATGGATGAGGTTATTCTTGGTTGAATACCCACTTTTTTGCAGAAGGTCTTAGTACAGGCATAGAAAGCTGTTTTGAGGAGGATTATGTCAAGGCTTGGTTGTTCAATTTAGAAAAACTGCAGTTTTGCATTTTGCTTTTTATGGTATAGGGCTATATTAGAACTTAAGCTGCATTAAACACTCGAACAAGCCCCCATTCCTGAGTAGCTTATCGCAGAGAGAAACTTTTATGAACATCATCAGCGTACGCAATCAGTTTATACGAATTCTTCCCTATCACAATAGACACTAACAACTTTTTCATAACTATAAGCAATAAGAGAGGAAAGTTTGCTACTCCCTGAGAAGTTGCAATATTCATAGTTTTTTTGATACCACTGTGTCCGAATGTTGTACAAATAATACTTTCTTTTAGCATTAGCTAATGAAATCATCTACGCCTGCGTTACAAGTATTTTGTCTGCGTGGATTTATTTTGAGATAGGCGTGCTGAGATTTGAATAAAGAGAATGTAGGTAGGTTTCATGTAGGATGTAGGTTTCCATAATATTTTCTAGTGTCTTAAGTACAGCCGTATCATGTGTTTTGTAGTGAACGCCTACCGTGTAGAATTCTATAGTACCGTGTTTTAAGTCCAAGTGTACCACTGGATACTGCCATTCAACAGGACCTATGACCGACAGCTTTTAACTGACCAAATCGTCCAAATCGTAGCAACCTTTAGTGGCGTCATCTGAAATTGTTTACGATAAGAGCAGTTTTTTTTTTAAGAATTTAACACTTGGGTATGACAATACTTATCACTGAAGACACAAAGCTTTAAACTTAACAAAAGTATTAATTTTTTCGGAAAAAGGGGCAAAACGAGAAGGAAAGGTTTTTCGAATCAGTTTCTATTTCGCTTCATGGGTGGCATCCAACATTTAATTGAGATTGTAGCAGCCATCCTAATATTATATATGT
This sequence comes from Volucella inanis, assembly GCA_907269105.1. NCBI lineage: Eukaryota > Metazoa > Arthropoda > Insecta > Diptera > Syrphidae > Volucella > Volucella inanis. The sequence continues at coordinate 70,539,195 of OU026154.1, read as the reverse complement.
ATGTTTTCTGAATACTCAAATTGTAAATCATATCTAACAAGCACATTTTGTGATATACATACATACATTTCAAGATTGTAAGTAAGTAACTTAAAAACTGCTATACGCACACACGCAGTTGAAAGCCTTTGCATACACATTTTTTTAATAAAGAATTTTGCCGTTATTCTGGGTATAAAAAAAAGTTCGCAATCTTGCTAAATTAGCGTAAGCAAACAATTTAAAATTGGAGCTAAACTGGTAATAATAACTGGTTGAAGTGGGCAAATTAAACAATATTAAATTGATCGTTTGACTCTTGTTTTTGGAAATAAAAGACTATCAATTCTTAACTACACTAAATTATTAGTCTTTTTGATCTTTTTGTTGTATTTTAGGATATATATAGATAGATTTATATAAGACTGATAGGCCGAACTCCATAGTTTAGAGATATGCAGTTATCGAAGATAATTGCCAACTAACGACTTTTGAAAATAGTGAATCTGAGAAAAAGTTGGGTGAAAATATTTTTAAAATTTTAACTATAATAACAGTTGTACTGTTTTTTAACTAAAATTAATATTGTTTTAATTTTTTAAGGTGCAAACGATTGCTCTTATAATTTCCATTCCATATAAGTGTGCTCTTCTATTTTTGCAACTGCCTTGTCAATTTTATAATTCAATTCATGTGAAGTTTATATATGTATACCGGGTGAGTTTTTTAACTTGAGACATCCAAATTACTCGAAAAATACGCGATATGTTTCAGACAAAAGTCACAAGGTTCTGAAGGGTACATAAGATGGTGACCACGAGTTTGACCTTGAGACCCATTTCCAAGGTCAAAGGAAGGTCACTTTTGATTTTTTAAATGATAATTCATGATTTTCATTGCTCAGTCGTATTCCTCAATGGGGCAAATTTCTTATTCATTCATTCACACGCAGGGTGTAAGAAGGTCGAGATTTGTTTTAAGAAAGTCATTATTGCCTCGAGTGAAGATAAAACTCTAAGAAATTTCAGATAGAGACAAATTGTCCTAAACTTATCTGAGAGTGTATGATGTGTACTCTGCCCTTTTTTTCTACTTGAACGGAACTGTACTTCGTTTAGAAGTTCGATATTTGTTTTGATATTTGATATTTGATTATTATAAGTAACGTTTTCCAGATTAATAATGCAGGCTATTTCAATTCAAGAGAAAATTGAAATGATATTAATTTATGGAGAAAGTGGAAGGAACATCGATGGTGCTGTTGCTCTTTACGCCCAACGTTTCCAAGACCAGATACGATCGCGCGCTTCCTTTTATCGGGTCATCCAACAATTCACTGGTGAAGGAAGTGTGCAACCAAAGAAAAGGAATCGGTCAGATAGGGTGGCTGTTGAGGACAATGAAATAGCAGTGTTAGCTGCCGTTGCACACGATCCTCACATTAGCACTCGCCAAATAAGTCGTGAATCAGGAATTTCTCAAACGACTGTCTGTAAGATATTACATCGGCATAGCTATCATCCTTATCATGTTTCAATGCATCAAGAACTTTCTAGTGAGGATTTTCGCAACCGGGTTTCCTTTTGTCAATGGGCACTTCAGCAAATTGAACGAGACCCCCTTTTCTTCGCCAAGGTGTTATTCTCTGATGAGTCGACTTTAACCAATCACGGTACGGTCAACCGACATAATATGCATTACTAGGCTACCGAAAATCCTTTTTGGTTGCGACAAGTTGAACGCCAGCACCCTTGGAATGTTAATGTTTGGGCGGGAATTATTGGGAATAAATTAATAGGTCCATATTTTATTGAAGGCAACTTGAATGGCGAAAAAAATGCAAACTTCTTGCGGGACCATCTTCCAGTATTACTAGAAGAACTGCCATTGGAGTTGCGACAAACAATGTGGTTTCAACATGATGGTTGTCCAGCTTATTATTCCCAAGTAGCCTGGGGCGTAATAAACAATGTTTATCATCAACGATGGATCGGACGAAGGGTTCCGAGGCAATGGCCTGCTAAATCACCTGATCTTACGTCACTTGATTTCTTCTTGTGGAGCTACTTAAAAAGTGAGGTTTAAAGAAAAAGCCAGCAACACATGTGGACATGAAAAGACAAATAACTGAAGCTTGCCGGAAGATTACGACAGAAATACTCCTCAGTTCTGTTGGTTCATTTAGAGCGCGGATAGACAAGTGTATTGAAGTGAATGGTCACATTTTCGAGCATTTGTTAAAATAGTCTCGTAAAATACACGTCGAAATGGGAAGAATTCAATGATTCAACAGTGGGAGGCAAGGGGACCCACTCTAATTAATCACCCCGAAGGAAACAAAATACTGCTACGTTCACGTCATTGTTTCTAGGTTATGCTAAATGCAGAATGTAAAACCAAATGACAAGTCTACGAGCAATACGACTGAGCAATGAAAACCAGGAATTTTTGAAAAATCATCAGGTATTTTTCGAGTAATTTGGATGTCTCATGTTAAAAAACTCACCCTGTATAAAGCTATTTTTCTGTCATTATAACTTTTTATAAAGCCCCATCTTTTTGACATACAATGTCTCCTCCTAGTTTTTGGGATATAACATCTAGTAGCTCTTATATCTCAAAACCTCCGGATAGAAATCCGAATTAAAACACTTTCTGTTTCGTGGAGTGGTGTTATTTTCCATGAATTTAAAATCGGTCATTTACAATAAAATTGTTATATGTTTCAGAATTGCGAATAGTTCTCGAGTTTCAAGATTGTACTAGTGGGGTGAAGAATTATTTTTTTCTCTTCTGAATACCCAACTCTCCTCATCCTAGTCTTGATTAAATCGATTTCTTATCGAAAAATTATATGTTGGTTTGATTTTTGGCTAAATGTAAACGTTGTTGTAGTTCCGAATTTGTTCACCTTTTATCAGTTTTTGTCTCATTTCCCGATAAATGTCTTTGCAGTTATACAGTCCTTTATAAACCGATTCTAAGATTGATTACGGCATATAAAAAAAAAAATTGGTTATGGTAATGATGTGTATAACCAATTATTTTGGATTCTTTTTTCATATTCTATTAAGTGATTTACATACTTTTTTAAAACTCGTTAATGTCGGATTGACTGATTTAGGAATCATAAATAAACTTTTCTAAAAAAAACTTTGGCTTATTCATAAAAATGTTGTAGAAACAAACAACAACAAATTGGGAAATGTTGAGAAGTAAACGGCAAATTATGCGTCATTTAGGAGTTTTTTCAATTTTAAATAGTTGTGTCATTACATTTACTTAATTATCTATAAATACCGGATAATACTATAGTTTGGAATAAAGTTTCTATTAGGTATTTAAATAATCAATATTTACGAATTAGTTCATTTTCTTTTATTAACCGCTGAAATATGTAAATTACATCTTATGTAACGTATTTCTTCCACATGTCTGCATTGCCATTGCTCTGCTGGTGGAGTTAGCTAAATTTGAGAACCTTAGAACCATTTTACAAGCCACTCATTTTTGTACCACCTCTAGTCACCGCTAGTGACACCAAGAATTTGTTGATGTTTTCACATTTGATTGATTCAATCATTTTTGTTTCGGACCTTTTTTTGAGCCTCGACTGGAACTTGAGCCTCTAGTGGTAGATAAATATTAGAAGTTGGATTTGGTGATTCGGAAAATCGGTAATAAATATAACTGATTCGTAACCCGTTTGCATTTTAAGGTAGTTTGTACACTGCCTTGGTGTACTCCAACTTAAATTTCGAATTCTCGATTTATTGCCGCTATGCATTTTACTTTTGTTTTAAGATAATCATACGTATAGCGTATCATTCATACGACTCAAGTAAATTTTGAGATCTTAGCGTCATTCAAATAAGATATCTGGTCGAACGCTTTTTCTAAGACGATGAAGATGGTATGCAGATCTTTCGAAAGCTTTGCGATGTTTTCATTAATCGTAAGTTTTGAACCGCGTCATATGTTGTCCTACGTCCCACAAAGCCGCATTGAGTGCAATGGAATTTCGTAATATCTCGATAGCGACTGTCAATTTTTCGTTTATTTTTAAAATATGGATCTGCAATTCTGTAGCCCTAGTGTAGCCCTTGCCTTTACAGAGTAAAACCAGAAAGCTGTACCTCCACTAGTTAGTCATTCGGTCGCCTTCCATCATTTTATTGGATAAAATCGCAAGCCACTACAACCCAAGACTTCCAATTATTTCCCAGACTTTGGAGGGTGCGTTACCCCGTTCGCTTTTCGTGCTCGATAGATCAGGGTTTGGTATCGCGTGTAATTCTTTATTTATTGTGACGCTAAAGTACTCTTTCTATTGTATTATTTCAAATTTTGGAGTTGTAGTAGTTTATAGTATATTTATATTGTATATAGTAGTAGTTCTTATATGTTTTGAAGATACCTCTTCTATTTTCCAATTCAACGCCTCTAAAATAATCCCCGATGCCCTTGCAAGCATTTTTCGGTTTAACTATTTCGGCAGTACTTAGTTCATGGTTCAAGTGCTTGGCTTTTGTTCTTTATAGCCATATTCGTTTCACAGTTATTTATCTATGTAGAGCCGGCCTTATGGAATACCGAACACTAGTCTTACATTTTTCTTCGAATATCTTTCCCATATCCTGTACGCTTAGTTCCTCTTCCTCTTGGCTTATGGAACCTTAGAGTAGTTTTTGCCAAATAAGCGTCCAGATCTAACCTTCTTCATTATTTACACTACGCCAGTTTATTCGCGTTATTACATTCGGTGAACACTTCTGCAGTATAGGCTTAAAAAAGCGTCCTTAGTATAATAAGGCCGTGTGATTTACATGAGCTTAGTATGTATTCTCCCGCTGCGTTCCTCAATGGCAGTCTTCGTAGTTCGATTTTCCAACTTACCCGTTTACGAGTAAATCTACACCGATGAAAGACATTTCCTCCGTTTACTTATGACATGTTTAACTAGAGACAAAACAGGGCAAAGTAAGCTTTCGTTGTACTCGTATATCGAAGGGTATGCATTCAGTCTATCATCAACATGTTTATTATTACGAAATTGAGGATAATCATTTCTTTAAACATTGCGTTAATCTACACATTTCTAACCATAAATGTAAAAGTAAACTGGTAACCATTTGAAAGAGCTCTGAAAGCAAATTTTTACGAGAATGCACCAGAAAATAAATCGATAATTTGGATATCGAAACACGGATTTCTCATTTCGCTTCATTAGACGAAACTTCATTCTCATTGGATTATCATTTTGTGCTGATTTTACGTTTTTCTGCTATCTAAAGTAATCGTTTCTTCATTTATCCCTTTGTGTTCATATCTAATTCGTACAATTAAATTGCAGTAAATGTATCTAGGAAGTAACAGCTCCAAAAGTTAATTTCCGGGAAATGTATCAAAATTGCGCTTTTGTAATGTAATTAAAGCACTTTTGAAATATTAATCCAACGTTGGGTATATTATTTGTAACTGTGCACTTATAAAAATGGGACAGCATGCTGTAATATTTTTAAATATTTAGGTGAAAAAATATCACAATATTTGCGACAGCAATTGGAGCCATAAGTCATTGATTTTAGCCATAGTTGCTGTGCTCTTGTGCGCCGGTGCATTGTCTTGCAAAAACAAAAATTTTTTTCGCTTCATGTGAAGCCGTTTTGCAGCGATTTCGGCCTTCAATCGCTCCAATAATGCACAGTAATACTCGCTGTTGATGGTTTTTCCTTTTTCGAGGTAGTCCACGAAGAGTATGCCATGACAATCCCGGAAAACTTTTCCGACCCATCGAGCCTAACTTGGCCGCTTCGGAGCACTCGTGCCGGCTACATTGCCGGGCACTCATTCTGTTCTCTGGTGTGTAATAGTGGATCCACGTTTCATCAGCAGTTACTAATCGGCGCCAAAAGTCCGCCCGATTCCGCATCAGCAAGTCCAAACACTTTTTCGAAGTACTCTCGTGTTCGTGTTTTTGGTCAGGAGTGAGTATGCGCGGCACTCAGCTGCAGGATAACTTTTTCATATGCAGAAAATTTGCCAAAATATATCGTGTGCGCTCAGTATTAATCTTTGTGGTATCTGCTAGCTCGCGCACCTTCACTTTCCGGTCAGCCAACACCATTTCAGCGGGCCTGCCGCTGCGGACTTGATCGGTAGTGAAGTTGCGGCCACCACGAAACTCTCGAAACCAATATTTGATGGTGTAATCTGACGGAGGATTAGCACCATAATATTTATCCAACTTTTCTTTTATTTCCTTCTCTTGTTTTGTAGCGCCACGTATTTTCCAATACGGGTTCTCATCAAACAGCCCTCGTATGGATTAATACCTATACAGAACCGTAAACACCTATGCGTCTCAATGGCTCTTTCTATTTAGAGCGATTTTGTTAATCACTTCCATCTGTTCAGCTCAAATTGATTGAGATCCCTTTTTACCTAAGTGCGCTAACTGAAGCGAGATCTTTCTTTACCGCATTATCCGTCTTAATCCAGCTGGGTATTCGTTCGCTAGCCATCATGTCGTAGCAATCAGAGCCGATTAAGTACATTCTTTCTAACCAGATCAATATCACTGTATAGCACATACAATTTGTTGTTATATCTTCCACTTTAAATTAATTTTATGCGGAAAGAACCGAAAGTTGCTTGAATAACTTGCGGCCGGATGAGTTTTAATGGTAAAACTTAGCATGGATCTAAATAGCCTGTATCTATATTTGCTGTCATATGCCGCCTTAATATCAATCACAGGTAGGCATATCGATTTCAAATTCTTGGCGTTTTCCCGGTTCTACCATAAGAGTGCACTGATAAGGACCTATCAGATTGTTGTTATATAGTTTCAAATGTTAACATACAAAAGTATGGTAGATAAGACCTTGTAAACGGTGGTTAGAAGACTATAGTTGAAGGAATGAAGATGGAAGGAATGGTTATGAATCTGGAAAACGATGCTGAAATTTCATGCAATGCGCACTTACTCGTATGACTATATTTGATAGATGGTGGTATATAACAAATCTATCCACGCTCCTTTAAGTAATTCGCCAGGTAGGGTATCAGCTCCTGCCCCATTATTAATTTTTAGTTAAAATATCGCTATCCAGATCTTTCCTTGGAAGTCAGTATCAGTCATCGTCTGTATTCATTTGAATGATTTATTCTGATTATAAGAGGGAATTTTAGTCGTATTCACCGTTAAGCGACTTGCAGTAGTAAGGTTTCTAAATTTCCTCTCACTTTTTAGGTATTTGTGTCTATTCAAGTTCCTGTCACATATTTATTTCCCCAGTCGAGTGCTTTTCTGCTTTCCAACAGAGAAGCCGGCTCCTTTGATCAAAGAGTTCGTCCTTCCTTGCAGCCCCGCCATCAGTTTCGTTGTGGTGGTTGATGAAGCTTAGTACATCATACAGGATAGAACTTCTCCAAAATTATTGAGAGACTGACTCATTTAATTGGAAGATGGAAGAGGATTACTTGATTGTATGTATTTTGTTGGTGTTTATCCGAATATATTGTATCTATTTGCGCCTTGGGTTCATATCGGCTTCTCGAAACGTTCGGATATTCAGAATACTTGGAGAAAAATGACAAATGAACGCTCTCAACATCGTTCTTAAGTCATTGCGCATAAATCTGTTTTAGGAGTTCGAAGAAGAAAGCTTTTGCAAGGTCAATGTGCAATTGTAAAGATCCGAAAAATTGACTCGAGTAACTGAAAGTTTTTATCCATTTTTCATTTGTTGTGTTCGTCAATTCTAAGTTAAGCTACAACTGTGGCTTTTTTGCTTCACAGCATATATCATAAACACTATCTCGCTTGAAACTCCTCCGCCACCACTGACTATTTCCACAAACTGGCTATAAGTCAACACACCTCATATGACCTCAGCTGCATATAAGTTGAAGATCATTGCTGGGTTTGCCTCTAATTTCACCCTTGATGTGATTGTCCTCAGCGACCACCTCGCTCGTTTTTCAACCTGGGTGTGGGACCAGTGGTAGTATTATATTTCTTGTTAATGCAGCAAATCTATTTTCAATTTCAATTAATCATCAGCAATATTTATTGCGATGAAAGAATAACGTATTTACTAATTGTACCAAGCTTAAAAAAGTTTCCGTGTTTTCAGGACTATATGAATTTGATTGTTAAACCATCTATGAAAATATTCCTAAGAAATATGTTTATTTAAAAACGGAATGAAAATATTTACGTTCACTATATATAAAACATTCTGTCTAGTACAACATATAACTCTTAATGACAATACTCATTTTAAAAGCTGACATCATTCACAACAGTTCATTTGTCATTCAAAAACTTTTTAGCGATTTCTACACTTTTTAAGGGCATTCATTCATTCATTTTTCTCTACGAACGAACAACTTGCACCATAGCTCTAATTCCTTGAAGTTTATTGATGACTATCGTAAGAAACTTGGAATGCCATTAAAGAAGTACTCTAGCAGTCGTAGGAGTATTCAAAGTTAAAGACAACAGCAATGCACCTTCGGTATAATTAACAAAGGGTACTGAGAACGATGAAAATTTGGAGCCCGACGAAAATGGGTGGGAAAAAGTTTGCCATTATTAGAAATAAAGTTTTCTTAAATAATTGTAAATACAAAAAATCCTTATTTAACAAATTTACAATTTAAATTGGGGATTCAAGGCAAAGTTTAACCTAATATTGAAGAAGAGGAAGCTAAGATGCCTTCCCCTTTATTATTTAAAATTATTTCTGTTTTGGCTTTTATTATTGACATTAAATGAAGCATGTATTTAATATTACACGACCAGAACAAATAAATCCATCCTTCTAATATGTATATGTAGAATGTTTGTAATATTACAGTTATTTTCCTAACCCATTATCCACCTATTTTTAAATTAATTTAACAAATTACCCTAAAACGAAAGCACATTTTCTTATGCATACAAGAATACTAAAGAGATAGACACCATTTCAATTTGGTGGGAAATTGCATTATTATCAATTACACAGTTGTATACATACTCGTAAGATAGTATCCACATAAACGCAGGTGACAGGCCATTACGAGTAACATTAACATTTGTCCTATTCAAAAACTTAAATTATTAAACCAACTTATTTATTTTGATCTTTTGCTTTTATTTATGGGTAATATCCTTAGTGTATTACTAGTATTTGCTTACGCCCGTATCGTAAAAGTAATCCTCGAATAAACCCCATCAAATCTAAAAATTTATTTATATTTACATATCACCAATGGAAGTTTTGTAGTAATATAAACAGATAAATTCCGACGCCAATAAACAGAAACATTTCTTTAAGGAATTAAGCCACCCAATCGTCGTTTGAATAAATCAATAGGTTCGGCGGCACGTTGTGCCACCCTGTTAAAACCACAAGCTGTCCATATTGATTTCATTGATTTTTTGGAAACACAAATACACCGAACACTTGTCGCTTCTTTTTCATTTCGAGCAAAATACCGACCACACCAGGGGGGTAATGCAATAAAATCTCATCATCCAGAACTATTTCTCCCTTCAACCAGATTTGAATTTCTAGAATCCTACGGTAAAAATAATGCCCAACTTGCAATTACCTATGGGCTTATTCAACAAAAAACAACAAAGTGATAGTCACCAGGCTTTAATTTTTGCACCAGTCTAGATACGGATGGATGTGACTTTAACCAAGATTAAGCTCGAGTTTGTAAACAAGGACGAATTGACATTTCTGGATCTTCATTGACAGCAGAAATAGCATGTCAGGATTATTCCTTGTAGTTGGAATTGAGTTAGGCAATAAACAAAAAGTACACAACTTTTCATTCCATATTAATTCCATAAAAAATCACAATCGAAACAATCCCATAGCATAAGTGTTTACATTAAAATTTGCCAGAAAATGTTGAACATACCATAAATGTCGAACCCATCTTTCATTATAACACTTTTCAATTTGAAATATAAGAATTATCTTTATTGAAAACTTGTATGCGTAAAAGCACCCTTAACACATTGCAATGTATCATATTATTACTATATTATGTAAGATTATAGAGCATATTAAGGTTATCCCGATGTAAAAAAATACCGCTATTATGGTTGAAACTACATACCATATTAATTGTCATCTTTCATTATAACAACATTGATAGGCTCACTTTGAAACATAACGCTTCAATATTCCCTTTCCGTGGATGCATAAACATTCCTACAATTCGCCTTAATACTCGTATGACTGGCAACAATGACAGTTTCATATTTATATTAAGTACGTGTTTCGTTTTTCGGGCAATACTATGATATACATATGTATGTGGTAGAATGAAAAGAAAAATCATCGCAATCATCGGAAAAATTACAATTCGAGATTTATGGTAAATTAAGTTTTCTTTTATTTAAAGTGTTACACCTATACATATCGTGTTATGCTCAACTTAACACATATCTTTATTCCGGCTTAAATATAACACATCGAAGGTCAACGTGAAAGAAATCAAGGTCTAACTAAATTTGTATAAGACTTCCATGCATAAATTAGTACGATTATTTTTTTATTTAATTTTAATTTTGGTGGGGACTAACTTATTTATCCAGGCAGAGAACTTTGGAGGGTCTGAGTCTGACCGTTTTCCATCCTTCCGTTTTCCATCCTTCACGGTCCCGGGCACGTTGCTTCCAGTTTACTAGACTAAGATTTTTAGTGTCCACGATTACTTGATCGGTTTTCCTTTTCTTCGTAAAACATCTGACTAGGTTTCGAAAATTCTCTTAGTTGCAGCATTTTATCCCAGTCGCTCGATGAGGCCGAGCCAGTGCAGAGATCTTTATACATCTCGTAGAGTTCGCGGTTATATCTTCTCCTCCATTCACCCTCCTTGCAGACAGGACCAAATATTTGACGTAATTTTTCTTTCGAGGGATCACAAGATCTGCCGCGCTGTCTTGCTTATCGTCCAGCATTCAACTCTATAAGGCAAGACTGAATAGATCAGGGTTTTTAGAGTATGATTTTGGATTTTCGAGTTAGATTCTGGTTGTTTGGACGAACTGAAGTATTGTAGCAGCAGTTGCCTAAGGTTATTCTTCGTCGAATCTCTACTAGGGTGTCATTAATGGAGTTCACTACCATCAAAATTATACGATTGTTAGGTTCTGTCCAAGACGGTGTTCAACTTCGTAATCCTCATCCTCATCCATCATGAGACCAATTTGGCTTGTTTTTCTATAGCAGTAAAATCCTCAAAAATAACACGCTGGGAAGAGGCGATGATGTCGATATTATGTGTTTACACTATCCTTTCGCACTATTTTCTCCAGCACAAAATTAAAGAAATCACACGACATATAATTCAGTGCGATGTCGTCTGTCGTCTGCGGCTTTGAAGTCGATGAAAATATGGTGATTATCGATTTGTCGCGTCGGAAGCCACACCGGAATGTAACGATGGGTGTATTGCAAAACGGATTTAGTCGTTCACATAGTACGCTGGATAGGATCTTGAAGGCTACGTTAAATAGGAATATGCCTCCGTATTTCTTACAAGACATAGAATCGCCTCTCTTGAATTTGGAAATGCTGTTTAAATACACATCCACAATTCCCTGCGGGTCAGTGACAAGATAACCTTCAGTGTTTCGAAGGACCTGAGCTCCTGATCTTCTGCGTTTATCTTGTTATTACTCCTGCACTTTCGATATCCCTTAGCTGGGAGACTGCGAACATTTTTTTTTGTTGCAGTATCTTTTTCTCCTCCTTCTGGTTCTGTATTCATCCCACGGTGCCCGGGTTGTTCTTTGCAACGTCTTCTTAATGCTTCATATGGTGCCTTCTTCTTTTACATGTACTCGTCATTATACCATGAATTTCTTGTTGGGAATGGCTGGTAGCTTAGAGTTGCCTCGGCTACTTCCGAAGTGCAGCATTGTACCACATATTGTTTGCGTTTGTGGTAGACAATGGAATATTGTAGTCTCTGGCTATCTCCGGTCTGCTCAGGGATCTAATGTAGTAACATCTGTTTTGTTGTTTGACGTAGCATTCTTTAATTGGAAAATCGAGCTCTGAATCGTATGACGTGTGTCTTGCGTTAATCAACACGTGGTCAATTTAGTTGGTGGTTCTACCGTCCGGAGTTAGACAGGTTGTGTGTGGATTCTCTTATAAGGGAATCTTGTGCTACTATCGTACTCAGGACAGGCTCCGTAGGATCCGTCAAGGAGGTCGTAGACATCCTCTTTGATAGGGTATTAAGCTTCATTGGTAGGGGCGTGTGCACATATGGGGCTGATGTTGTAGAATCTCTCTTGTATGCGGATCACAGCCAGGCGATCGCTAATTAGTTTGAAATCGATGACCTTCGATTTAAGCCTTTTTCCCATGTTAAATCCTCATCCTAATGTGTGCAACTTTTTGTGGCAGCTGTAATATATGTATATCGCACTGCTTTCTTTTCACCATATCTGATCCTATCCAGCGAACGTCTAGGAACGCAGTTATGTCCGCTTTATACTGCGTGAGGATATTTTCCAGTTTTTGGGTAGCTCCTGGTGCATATAATGTTCTAGTACTAGTATTCCAGGGATCCGTTCTCTTCCGAAGCAGTTAGTTCTCTCGTAACGATGGGTTTTTTCTACACGTTTGGGCTGTTAACCCCACGCATAACCGCCAAATCCAATCGGGGTAGAAGAACACGACTACATTCATTACTTCACTATTTAACGGTTACTACATTACCTATCCTGTGGCACCACATGGAAGCTGTATGTCAGCTTGAACTGTACAGTGACAGGGATCGTATCTGGCATCTCTCTTAATTGAACGCACTGAAAACTTTACCCTGTATGTGTATTTCCATGCTATTGGAGAGGTTTAATTCACCAACCCACTAGGTGGGAATTAATTAATACAAGCTTAAATTAACTTAAAAATTACGAGTTAACAACTAACAAAAATTAAGGGTTAGAAACCAAGGGTATGGTGAAGGAGATCAAGTTTAAGGCGAGTTTGTGTTGACCTTATAAAGCATGCGAGATATTGGTTGGTTAAAATTATAAGAGGGGCGATGAGTTGGAATATAGAAGACACGAGGACATCGTAAATTACGACGGTTAGTGTTGAAGAAAATACTATAGAATTGTAAAGGGCGAGGGTATTCAGGCTAAGAAGTTTGAGGCGGTCACGATCAGCAGATACGGTAAAAGAGTCTTCCAGGGCATACAAGGGCAATTCGGAGCAAACGAAATTGAATGTTCTCAATTCGGGATATATGAACTCGCTGAAACGGGGACCACACTAGGCTGGTATATTCCTGTAGAGGTCGAATAAGGGTTGCAAAATTTTTTAGATCATCGTTTGATAAAATCAAGTGATGAGTTGACTTTAAGGATTATCCCCTCAATTTGCGAACGAAAGATATATAATATAATATATATATGTATATATAATATTCCAAGGTCACGAAGGGATTGAATGTGGGGTATAGATTGGCAATGCAAAAAATAAAGTCGAGGAGGCGATTGATTGGACTTACGTGACAAAGTCATAGATTAAAATTTGAAGATATTCAGCTCTGAGCAATTTTTAAGACACCAAGTGGAAAACCTATCAAAGTTTCTTAAAGGAGAATAGAGTATGGGTGAGAGAATAGAATAGAATAGGTAGAGAATAGAGTCTTTAGGTGAGGAAATAGTTTTGGAGAACTTATTATCGTCGTCATAAATGGATAGTGGCAGTGCTTAATAATCCTTTCAAGATCGTTTATAGTTAAAATGAAAAGAAGTGAACCTAGATGGGCTACTTTGCGGGACACCAGAAGTAGCTAAAAACGGGGTTGAGGAGGCTGACCTGAAACGAACATTATAATAATAGCTCTCCAGATAAAAGAATATCCAAAAAAATTTGCGAATCGCAAAGGACACGAATTCAACTAAGTTTGTCGTAATTGATCTGCCTTTCAGAAATCCATGATAACTGGGTGATAAAAGTGACTTGCACTGAAAGCTTTGAACTTTGAAAGCTTAGTAATGGGACGGTAGGTTATTACTTAATTCTTTGATCCCTTTTTGTGGACTGTGGTTATGAAAGAGGACTTCAGAACTTGGGGGAATTCAACTTGTGTGAGGGATTAATGAAACATTGAGGAAAGTGGGTGCGAAAGATTGGAGGTGCACTTTTTGAGAAATATTGCGGGGAGCCCGTCTGGCCCGGGTAAAAACTAGTAATTGAGATCTTGTAAATTTTCTTCAATAAGCGTAGGATCAAAAGATTAAGAGAGTGAGGCGGCAATCGAGAAATTGGGTAGGTACTTGAAATATATGGGGTCAGGTACGAAAACGTTGGCTGGAAATGATTGTTTAAAAAAGATAGCAAAATACTTTGACAATAGTATATGTTTCGGTCGAAGGTAATAACAATTAGTTTATTGGGTTTAGAAAAAAAAACAGAAAAAAAAATTCCAATACAATATTATTGCAAAGCAATTAGATTCAATATATGTACATATTTAAATTGATACAAAATTTCAAAGAAAAACAATGTTACCATGACTGTGATCAAAAAGTAAAAGAGAACGATTCAGATTTGTACAATGACTTTGGAATGCAGTTAGTGGCTCATAGGGCTTTATGATGCAAATGATACAATTACATTTAAGAGAAACTGGAAAAGTTAGTAAGGTGGTGTCTTCGTTTTCAGCTAATTGCAACGCATTCCAAAACACCTTTGTTATAAAATCGTGGGGAAGAAGTTGATGTTTTATGCGAAGAAAAGGGGACATAAAAAGATATTTGATTGAATATTTCAATGTTAAAAATGGAGACAGCATTATTTAAAGGTAGATTAGAAAAATCAGTAGAAGATTTACTGAAATAGGCATTCATTTTGCGAAAATTTACTTTATGGAAATTCAAAGAAGAGTGACTAGGAGAAAAAATTGACTGTGGTGGAGTTTTATGGACATCTAATGTAAATAAGGTCTAGTTGCAGTAACCGCAGTATCGCTCCGTGATCTGATTCTTTTTTTTTTGAGTGGCAACACCTGGGGGGAGATCAAGTTCAGTCTCGATGGTGTGTATTCACCTTCGCTTATAACCGTTTACCATTGGTTCGCAGGGTCCGTGGCTTTGATTGTGGGTATTGGTGGACAGCCGAGTGAAAATTCGCGAATTGGCTGAGATAGCAGGCATCTCAACTGAACGCGTTAGCCACATCCTGCTCGAGATTTTGTACATGAAAAAGCTGTCCGCGTTTTCTCACACCAGAGAACAAGCGCAATCGTAAGACCCATTCAAAGACGTACTTGTTTAATCAAAATCCGGAGGAGTTTCTGCGTCGTTTCGTGGCCGTCAATGAGACTCATGTCTCATTCATTGGGACACACTAGAGACCAAAAAACAATCGAAGCAATGGGTTTTACAATGTGAACGTGCTCCAAAGAAGGAGAAGATGGTGTCTTCGGCCGGAAATGACATGCAAAGACATTTGCAATTGTTTTTGGGTCGGAAGAAGTTCACTAAGAAATTTGAGAGTAGATGGGTAGCCGTCTTTTGGTATTAACAAACTTTTAGAAGCATTTAGGGTCCAAAACTAAGATAAATTGCATGCGGTAGAGGTACTCAAGGTAAAGAGGTTCACAAAATTAAGAAAAACGATTTTATATAGTACAAATCACTTTAGTCGATTCAGATCAGAATCAGATCGACTTCTTAAGGACTTGTGCCACAACTTGTTACTATTATTACGGAGAGAGCAACTCCTTGTTGCACCAGTGTCGATTTGACATGCAGTCGTTTTGGAAGGTATATGAAACTGATTGCGCAAAGCAGAAGAAAATTAATGAAAAAAAAGTTGATAGGGCAAGACCAATGTTATGATAGTTGTCTCAGGAACAAAGTCAAAGTTAATGTTGCTAATGAGACTTTTAAGTTTGTTAAAGTCGGTTCTTCTGAAGTTAAATGAAAATGAATTTTCCAAATCGACACATATGTTACCGTTTTCAAATGAGTATATAATTGACAAGGGTGATGAAGGCGGTCTAGGGTGGAAAAAAGAGGAATTCGGCGAAGAAGCTTTCTCTCCTTCAACCAGCAAAATTGGTGGTGCTGTCAAGCAACATCCCTCATGTCACGACGCCCTACTGTATCGGCAACTGTGCGATTTCTCTATCGTAGTTTAGCCACCAGTCAGCTATTCGAGCGATGTGGAAAAGTAGCGGTCACTCTAAACTGCCCTCGATCAAATCCTTCTTTTGGAGTAATAAAGCTGTCAGATTTCATTCTCTCGTGACACATATAATTGACGAATTGAGCCACGAAGATCAGGTTGTTCGACGAGGTCATTGCTTTTTCTTTTGTACAGAGCTAACGCACTTACTTACATATAATATATAGTATGATAATGAACCACTATCACCAGTGATCTGATTTTAGGTTTTGGTTTCTGAGCCTGGTTAAAACTTTATGCAATGTTTTCTGATTTTACTAGTTCTGGTTGCCTTATCTCATATTACATATATGTAATGGACTTGCGTCATCCGTCGCCTTTTAATTGCTTTAAATTGCCTATAAGCAACTGCGGATGAAGAAGGACAATTTTCCAATTGATGAACACGTATAAAGAAATAAGGATATTTTTAATAAGCCCTCTCGAATATCGGAATATTTTTCAATTAACATGCTCTCACATTGAATCACATAGAGCATCCAAATACAAGCATTGAGCAGTAAGGTACCGTGCAGTAGATTAACTTCACTCCTGCATCAGTTCACTATAAAACAGTCCTTTTTTAAGGGTAAAATAAACCCGATAACGTACTCTTTATATGAAATGCATTATCTAGTCTTGTCTTTTAGTCCTTTAATTCACTACTTTTAAGTGGTCCGAATAAAGTTCGCTTTTGCTTCCTATAACGAAAATTCCCCATTTTCGGAGACATCAAAAAGATGCTCTACCAAAAATAGAAAATTAAGAAAATACCAGTGGGGATGAGTAATTATCTGTATGTAGTCGAAGAAAATAGCTCATGTGACTCTGCCATAAATCAAAAGTCTCAGGAAGAGCGCTTAGCTAAGTTAAGTCTTGGTTAAAATCCGGCATACATATGGTATCATTAGCAGTTAAGGTATAGAATGACAACCTTAACTATGACTTCAGGAGGGTGTTGATACTACTCCTGCCAATGTCGTTCGTTAAATTGTGATCAAAGAGAGAGCTACGGAATACCGTACCACCTTGATAAAAAAAAAAAAAACGGAATAACCAACGTGTTCCATTGTTCCGATTTGAGTTCTTTTGACATTTCTTTGACATTTCCTTTAAATTTTAGCCTCTTAGCTTGACATTTGCAAAAGTTACGTAGCCAAGAGTACATTTATATATGTGTGCGTCGGCGATTTTTTACAATTTTAGAAATGGATTTAAATTTGCAACAACGAACTTGTATTAAATTTTGCGTAAAAAACGGATTTAATGGTGCGCGAACGTTGGAAATGATGGAAAGTGTTTCGGCAACGATTCTCTAAAGATAACGGTCATTTACCAGTGGCACGAGCGGTTCAAAAGTGGTCATAAGTCAATCGAAGATGACCATCGACATCGAAAAACCGACGAAAACATTGATGAAGTAAAAGAAATGTTGGTCATTTCCCGCAAATTAACCATCAGAGAGATAGCGGAGGACTTGAACATTGGGTTTGGGTTGGGTTTCCGTCGTGAAGCAGCAAAGTTGGTGCCAAAAGACCTCAACTTCATGCAAAAAAGAGACCGTGTTGACGTCGCAAAAGAGATGATTTGCGAGGCTGAATCCGATCCCACAATCCAGACATCAGGCATGCGAATGGCATTCATTAAATGAGCCAAGACCAAAAAAAACACGTCGTTTTCAGTCAAAAAAGAAGGCAATGCTCACGGTTTTCATGGATTACAACGGTAAACAAGGAGATTTTGCGTGAAGCAATCCGCCGAAAGAGACCAGAAAACTCGTGGAATTTGCACCATGATAACGCACTGTCGCACAGTGCCATCATTATTCGTAATTTTTTGACGAAAAATGCAACAAATACCATCCAACAGAAACCGAATTTACCTAATTTGCCTCATTGTGACTTCTTTTTGTTCAATCGAGTTAAAACCGAGAAGAAGTAATGGAAAAATCGCAGGAAGCACTAATGGACATACCGAAAACCGAATATAAAAAAATGTTTCGAGTATTGGATCAGGCGCTGACATAAGTATGTTGTCGTCGAGGGGGTTTACTTTGAAGGGGACAATATAGATTTAAATGAATGAACTTGTATTTTTAATTTTCTGAACAACTTTTTGATCAAGGTGGTATATGGTGGAATGTGGTTTGACGAAAATAAACACTTTCAGATAGATCTGAAAACTTCCGTAAAATCAACTGTTTCTTCCTCATGCATAGTTACAATGAAAATATCACTTCGCGCGAATTCGTTAAGCATCGCAATAAAATCGCGAACTCTTCGTAATAAAATAAGCTTTCCATCGATAGAAATATTCACTTTTTTCTGTAGAGAAACGCTCCTACCCTTTTTCAGAGCATTCTTGAAACTCTCCCGAATTATTCTTCATTGAACCGCAATCGCGCCTTTTAGGCGCTTGAGATTGTGACAAATTAACTTCCTGACACAAAGTCTACTGCCGCTCATGCCCTAGCTACTTTCGTATTACAGTCTAACTCTTGAAGAACTTTTCGATATTAAGCAAGCCCTTAAAGCTCTTGCTTTTTGTTATTGCCATAACTGACTCACAGGTTTTTTGCCAAAATATCTTGAGAAATTTTTGTTCGCCTATTCGTGTTGTTTCAGCACAGATAAACATTACTACTTTCTTAACCTCTTCTAGCTACTTTCGTATTACAGTCTTACTCTTGAAGAACTTTTCGATATTAAGCAAGCCCTTAAAGCTCTTGCTTTTTGTTATTGCCATAACTGACTCACAGGTTTTTTGCCAAAATATCTTGAGAAATTTTTGTTCGCCTATTCGTGTTATTTCAGCACAGATAAACATTAAATTTTACCCAATGCCACTGCAGTATGTTATGAGATGCCGCTTTTCCTTAGTAAACAAGGTGTTTAGTATGGTTAAGTCGTGCGATTTGTATAATCCTCCTTTCCACCATAACATTTTAAGGTGTCAGTTTAAATCCTCATTCTTCTATAATTGTTCCCTACTAGACGCTAATACTCGTGTTAAGCCAAGTTTAATTTTTGATAAGCAGTTTTATGACTGATTACCGGTCGGTGATCTCTGATACACTTACCATATTGTCTAGAAGATCAGTTGTTAAAATTACACAGACCCCAATTCAGTTCAGTATGGACTGAACCCTTATATTTCCAAGTCATTAAGCTTGTGATCGGTTAAAGAAAGAAGAAGGCAGAAGCCTTTCACTGATCGTTGAAAGGCTGGTGCCGTCAAAAAAATTATGAGCTATAAAAATCAATGCGTTTGCATATATTTTGACGATAACAGAAAGCAATATATAAGGATTTAAACAAATCGTGAACATAGCCAGTTGATGTTTGAAATGGTTTTGTTAGTGGCACATATGATTGAAAACTTTTTAAAATCTTACAGCAAATATTACGTATCACTATTCTTACCGGAAAACAATGATAAACATTCCTGGAACCTATTTTCAAATACACTTGGATTTGTTATATTGATACGGATTTTTTTTTTAAGCATATTATGGCTTTTAAGTGATCTACGAGTATCGTGTTAAGACATATTACGGAATTATATTTCAATTTTTTTATTTTATATAACGAGAACAAGTCAAGCGACAATTTCAAATCCAGAGGAAAACTATAGGACGAATGATAAAACATTTATTGGGAATCCTAAATTGGTAACTTGGCTTTCTTAATAATATAAAAATGTGCTTTGAGTTAACATTTACGCCTTTCATGCCGTGACAAATTAGTAAACTCACTTGTTCTTTCCCCCTCACTTTTTATGGATGGAAATTACGTTGAAGTCGAAAGATTGTTAACTTGATTTAATGCCCTGCACTACAATGCCGATTATATATGTACATACGATATTTTCAACTTAAATTTCAAACAACTTCAATGCTTTTTTAATTCATTAGTTATCCATTACCAATAATCTTTATAATCTCAGTATTTGTACATCTAAGCAGTTTCCTCTGCTGCACAGAACACTTAATCTTCTCTCTCTAAGATTATTTCCTATAGCAGAAAATACAACCCAACGCAGTCTTTTTCTTAAGATATGCATCTCTAAAGTCAGCCACAAGGATTGAGAATGAGAACGATACCAATAAATGATAAAGTATAAAGACGAAAATTTACAATTCTTATGGCTAAGTGGATTGCGTTAAGCAATTAGGGAAATTAGCAGCAAATGGCTTGAGATTAAACTTGAAGAAAACTAAGTTCAAATAAAAGAAAGTCAAAGTTTTCTGTTTGTTCTTCTGCTCTTATATATATGTATAGGTATGTATGTAAGTATCCATATATTCTACATGCCAATACACAGGATATTCTCATCCGTTGCTGTTTACTCTTCTTTGTGTTTTTATTTTGGCTTCAAAAAGAAGAGACATCTTCTTATCGAACAAATGGGAATATACATATATATGTGTATATATAGGTAATATATCGGTATGTACATATGTATGTCCCTTCATATATATATTCGGCTACCCTAGCGTTCTGCAACTGTGCACTATCGTGGCTTGAGGCGCATCGTACTTAAATACGCGACTTTAAGTGCGAATATATGTACGTGCACCATATACGTATATATAAGAGTCATTCATAAACTTATTGAGTTTCTCAACTCACAAATATTTATAATAATATAACTTTCGCAGTCCTGGAAAACTGACATAAATGCAAACAAAAAGATTACTCAGAGGATTTCAAAAAAACGAAAAAAGCACATGACAATCTAGAGAAATAGAGAAGAAAAAGTTTCTCTTCGAATTATGTCTTTTTGTTTTCCTTCTTTTTTTCGAAAAGAATGCCTCAAACGTGGGTGAAATATATAAAGGAGCACATTTTACGGTATTCAGTTTTTTCTTTCTTATTTTCCCCGGTTTTTCTCATTTCATCTACATATTCGTATTATAACCAATTTTTATTATTTTTTTTTTTGTTGAGAATTAGCTGTGTGTATGACAATCAAATTTATTTACATTCCTCTACAGGGTAGTCCGGATAATGTGTCGAAGATTTTAAGGATATATTCTTTGACATGTTTTGGGAAAAAATCGTATGGGCGGGTAAGTGGTCTCGAAAATGCATTCCCAAAAAGATACAAAGGTTTTAAATAAGGCTTTAATTACCCTACCCTGTTTTGACCCCCATTGAAAATAAAAACTTCCCTTTAAATCTTCAACACATTATCCGGAACACCCTGTATAAACTTAAAGTGATGGTGTCGAAAATTTGCTAAAGTAAATTAATTTTTACCATATTATATAATTTAGGGGTCCTGAGATGTTAGTGGCATTCCACTCGAGCCCTTTTTCTGCACCACTGCAGCAAGGAATTCCAAATCGAGGATTTGAGCTGGACGTGGATATTCTATTCACCGACTCGGATTCATATGACTTTGCCCAAGGGATAAAAAATGTTTGTGAATTTCACATAAATGCTTCAAATCCAGGTAGGTGTTGTAATAATTTAACGAGCTTTACAAAATATTTACACACAAATAAAAAATATAGATTTAAAATAATGATGTCGCAAATTAAAAGGAATAACTGAAATTGTAATAAAAAATGTACACACACATACATATTAAAAATAGATTAATTTTTCCCCTAATTCGTCAAGGATGATTTGGGAAATCGTTCTACACTAAGGGTCTATCTCCAATGTTGACATTATTTATTGAGGATTTAAAAAAAGGCTTACTTTGGTATACCCTGACCCATGTTGACGAAAATTGCTCTGTTAATACTAATGACAGAAACTCGATTGAGGACCTCATTTTTAGAAGAAATACTAACCTTTATAACTACGTTTAAATAAAGTTAATATCTTATTTGTGTCTTCAGATATTCAATTTCTAAACTTCTTCCACTTTTCTTGTCCATGATAATTTTTAACATTGAGGTCACTTTTTTCCAGAAAATGTCTCATAGATACAAAATTTTACAATTTTTTTCTTACGAACGTAAGAATAATAAAAAAAAATCATCAACAAGTTCACAAAACCCATTTAACCTGCAGCATGTTGACTGGAGCACCACCCTGTTAGAAATATGATGAAGCTAATTGAATAAGTGAAATATACCTCTAATATTTCTGGTAAATCTTTTCGTGAAAACTCCAGATAATTTTTTAGATTTGAGCCTAGGTGGTAGTTTAAAGTTGCCATTTAACTTGTTTCCAATTACACCTGTCCATATATAGACGCTAAGTCTATATTGAAAGATTTATTCCTCCTTGTATGTGGATTATCCGCATCTCATGTATGAAAATTATGAAAATTTGTGATCCATTATTGCATTAGAAATTTTATATCTTGATACATTGAATTGCAAAGCTAAGCATTTATAACAGCTACCAGATTTTTTTAATCAGAGGAAATTCTTCCTAATTGTGGAGCTCCCGCGTTAGATCTTTTATTTGAAACTAATCCCGTTTCTCGAATCCTTTGATACGTACTTCCAAATACTCCTTCACTATTAAATCGTCGGTTAGGATAATGCAGACTTTTTAAATAGAATTTCAAAACAACTATTATCTTGGCGTAGGAAATTAAACTGATGGATTAATTCAATTTTTCCTAATTTTTTTATACCATTTTTGTTTGGTAAATTTTCTAAATAGGCCTTCATAATCCAAACCTAACTTTTTCTGAGAACATTTAAGGAACAGAGTATGAGTGCTTTGACAGGTGGTCAAGTAAAACTTTTTAAAAGCTATTGTACATAAATTTAAAAAAAATATTGGAAAATTATTAATTCTTGGAAAACCACACTTATTGTCAACTGTTGTTAGAAACATAGGTAAAAAACCATAAATTCCTTTGTTAAGTTGCTGCAGATTTTCCCAAGTTGCATAAAATTTATGGGTTTTTTTTGCGAACTTCTTGTTGATTTTTTTATTATTGTTACGTTAATAAGAAAAAAAAGTAAAATGTTATGGGGCATTTTCTGGAGAAAATTGACCTCAAAATCAAAAATTATCATGGGTTTAAAGAAAATGGAACAGGATAAGAAATTGAATATCTAAAGACGGAAATAAGATATCTACTTTATTTAGACGCAGTTATAAAGGCTAGTATTTCTTCTAAAAATAAGGTCTTCAACCAAGTTTCTACCATTATTATTGAGAGATTTTTGTTAACATGGGTCAGGATACACCAAAGTAAGGTTTTTCTTAAATTCTCGATAAATGATTGTCAACACTGGAGATAGACCTTTACTAGAGAACAATTTTTATTTGACAAATGAGGGGACATCTTATATATTTTACTAATAACATTGATATTACTGAGAACTTGACGTCGGTAATTTCGCTTTAAATTGAAATCTCCTTTACATATACATCAATCTGGGTCGAACAGTTTCCGCCAGTTAATCATAGAAGGTTAATCACATTCATTAGCTGAATTTAAAAATCCTATTGGTAAACTTAATCTGTCAATTGCTTTTCATTTTGTAATTTGGTGCCATCTCAAAAAGGTACTCGTACATATATGTGAATATTTTTAGGATTTATCTATGCTGAAGCAACATTTCAGTACCAGTTTCGAGTAAAAATGGAATTTTCGACAATGTACAATATATAAAGACCAGTAGTAAATATTTATTTTAAGAAGTTGTAAGTTACAAAAATATGCCGTGTTGTGCAAAGCAAGAGAAACAAATTTGGTTTGTTAAGCTACGATACAGTAATGTAGGAGGATATTTTAAAAATTAACAATATTTCATTTATACAAAATAAAAACAAAATCAACAAAATATAGTAAACGTAAGTGCAAAACAAAAGAGGCCAATATTGTAAATTCTTCCAACATAAGGATGAGGATGGCGGTAGTTTTTCAATGTGGACGATTTTCTCAGCTGCAGTAAAAAGCAGTTATCACTTAATTTGAAGCAGATATAGTCTTAAAGCAATAGTAGTGATATATATAGCAATGAATATAATAAAAGAGCTTCTAAACGAAATGTAGCAAAGTTCTATCGCTAAGAAACATGGTATAAATCGATGTATAGTTTGGCGATTAACACAGAAGTTGAAAAAAAAAGCGGGAAATATATTATTATTATTATTATTATCAAGGGAACGATACAAATTAATTTTTAGGGTCCGAAATTTAACGCCGGGGTACTATGCTCATGTGTCGCGTATGCCATACATTATATATGCCAGGAGAGAGCCATTTAGCAGCTTACCTTCACCCTCATATCGAGTTCCCATCTACAAAATTGTCTCTTCATAAGGGCTAAATTAACTTTTGATGTAGCCAACGCAACATCCATATCCCGATCCATCCATCCACATACCGATCCCAAGGTATATGACTACATTTCGACAAGCAAGTGGGTGCCCGTGTTGTCCGACGACAGAAAACTTTTATCAATTCTTTCTAGTATCCGTAGTCACATTTAAAAAGAATGGTTTTTTTTACTTTTTAAAGTTGATCTTCAGCTTCGAATCATCGCAACATCATTTATTCTTATTAAATTGAGGTTGCAGAAGTATGTATGTTTATTATCACGATATTTTGACTTAATCTGTATGCGACCAAGAAATCGCAAGAAATGTTAAATAGGAGAGGCGAATAAACTCCACTTTTGTTGTAGGGTTTCAATATCAAATATTTCAGCATAATTGACATCACTATCCTTCACGATGAACTGAATGCAGATGAGGATTTTAAAAAATACTGTACAGCAGTGGTTTGTTTATGCTTAGCTTGTCCTATAAGCTACACCTTTTTTGGTCACCCTTTCAAATAGCTTCCCGATATTAAGAAAAAGATCTGCTTTATTCGTCTGATTAGATATATCTTTATTCGTTTTGGAAATTTTTTACCGCTGTCTTTCGCTGGTTAATGGGCATATTCCGATGCATTATTAAACATGGTGTTGTAAAGAACACCGCTTGTAGTGGGAGATGTCAACTCGCAATGTTTACAATTCAATCGGTTCCTCCTGATTTTTTGCTTCTCAGTAATTCTATATCGCACGGAGCTCTGGAAGTAGCTTACTCCCAGATGTTATAGAGGCTCCGTCGACATCGACCAGACGAGGTGCAATGCAATTTGCCATTCCACGTTGCGTCTACTCTGAATCTTAACAAGGAAGTGAAGTTATATATAATCATATCCACCGTACGTGAACGTACGTGAACAAACAAAATTTGCCATTCTGGGGCACTGAGAATCAGCGAGGAATGACTTAAAGTCAATGCTTGATTTGCTGTTTAAGCGCGGGCTAAACGGTCACCGTGGATGGTGGTTTTAGGAGGACAAAACAATGACGCATACTGTACGAGTCACAACCGATATTCTAAAGCAGACATTTTTCGGTCATCTGGTGTCGCATTTTGACCCGAAAATCATTCGATTTGGTTGTCCTACATTTCTTTCTATGAGGTTACTTAAAGTCACGAGCTTATGTAAACATGCCATAAACTCTGACAACCCGCTAGGGAACATCCATCAAGAAGTGGAAAACCCCGAGGTTTCGAAGAAAACCATCGAAATCGCCATACGAGCCCAAATGGTAATTAACAATGGCGGCAGCCACTTAGCGATATTATTTTCAAAACCTATTGGAAAAAAACTTGAATGCAAAAAAAAAGAACAATTAATTTCTTTTTATTTAATTCCAAAGATATAGCCTAGGAAAATATATTCTTACATTGCGGTCCACTTTGTACAACACTTGTACAATTAGTTAAATAATAAGGAAATTTTAATGAATCGTTCATCACAATAATTTTGTTTCTCCAGATCTTGATACTTATTTATATTTTTTATTTTTAATTGTATATGTTGAACAGTGAATATTCCAATTAAAGTAAGTATTAAGATTAAGCTGGTTATTTACATGAATAACCATACTGTATATTCCTTAGGTTGCATAATTACAGAATTAACTGCAGATTCATACCAAATCAAATAAACAATTTTTTATGGTGCATTAACTCATTTGGAAATGTCGGTGTAGTAAAAATAACCCACTCAATCATGAAATAATCGCACCATATGTTACCAAAATAGTCAGGTTGTTTATTTACCTTCAGTATATGCGGTTACAACTGCCTGTGTGGGTTTCTGAATAACTGCGTTATATACAAACCACTTTGGGCCAGAACAGTTACTGATTAATATTTTATTATAACGGCATACAGTGGAACGTGTAATTGCAGTTAATCTGCCATTTAACCCTGACCCACAATTACTTTCATCGCAACCAACTTGGGTTCTTTGCCGGAGGCCAAATAACCAGCCACCCCAACGTCGGCGCTATCTCATATTAACCACACTATAATAAGGGATTTACATTTTTGCCGACATTAAAAAAATGTAATTAATATCAAATTCCTGTTTTGCCACCCGTACAGCGTAACCATAACCTAACGTTGCCTCATCACCCTCATTCATCATTCTGTGGGGCTATGAAAAAGTCGCCAGTAATCTTTTTTTTTTATTTCAGTTCATATTTGAAAAGTATCTACGGTAAGGAAGAATAAATACTGAGTGGATATGGCAAGGTAATGGAAGATTTAAATTATCAATTACCCTTCCAAAATGAATAGGAAATCAAGCCTGCAGCTTGTAATCAGTATTAGCAAGGAATTGCATTCATAATTTCTGAAATATTTATTGAATCAATGTTCTTGACTGAAGAAACAAAGTTTTCACTTCGAATAGCACTACAATTGCGCCTGACTCGAACGACAAAAGTCAGTTCTAAGCAAATTCTACCTTTCGTGGCACAATTAAAAGCAGCCGCGCCATTGAACCAGGATAATTTACCACAATTATATTAAATTGTTTTTTTTTTTTTTGTCGACTTAAATATTGTACATCCCAACGAGTCGACTTGTTGGCCCAGCATAGAGATTTAATTAAAAACTCATTTCGCAGCCGCTCGAAGCTAACGAAAAAGCGCTTAAATGAGTTACGATACAGAACGCCGCACCCGATGCCTCCACTGCCATCTTGTTCTGTTTTTAAAATTTTGCTCTCGCGTTGTCCTCTTCGTCTATCGCATCGTTGATCTTTGGGATACATTTAATTTAAATAGTCGTATCTACTGCGCCTACCTCACCGATAATTCAAAACAGCAAGGAAAGGTTTGGTGAAAACCCTCGCTGGAGAAGCAAGAAAAGGGATTAAAATTGAACCGACACATAAGAGGGGTGGCCCATTAAGGGAATTAAACCATGGAAGACACAAGTGCTTCGGGCCAAGTTGCTTCGTGTTTAACTTATTTGCACAATTTATTCATATTTGCATTTAGCTTGATTAATATATCAATTAGTGCCTTGCTCGGTCGAAAAGGATAAGTTTCGGATAGGTGTTTATATTTTATGTCAGCGTCAAGGTTAAAAAAAGGATATCTGATAAAGTGATGCATACAAAAACATATGATTTACATAGTTATTTCATAAGATATCGGTTTTTCAACTTTTAATTTTATTTAAAAAACGTTTTGATATTATAACAAAAATTAAATTAATCGGTGAAAGTGTATACCACAAAAATTTCACTTAGATTTCCTTTGAAATGCATCCTTCTCATAATGTAAGTATTTTAACCTTAAAAAACAATAATCTTAAACCGTTTTATTTTGCAATTTACCTCAATTTCCACATAATTCAATGCATCTTCTTTTCAAGGTATTTCAAAGAATGTGAACTCAAAAACTGACAAAACCTGAACATGCAAAGATTACTAGTTGATTATATCTATTTTAGTCTATGGAAAACTAACCGCAATGGTTCTCATAAAATACGGAAAAGGTTTAAGGATGTTAAAAGTTACGCGCTTCAATACTTTTTTCACCTGTTGAAATTTTTTAACGATTTAGCTCAATTTTCAAACATACTCGTATATTTCGCCAATTAAATCTCTTACGAGTTTATTTTCTATTATAAATAAAATATTTTAGAACACAAAGATTTCGCCCTTCAACTAGTTTTTATAAATATGAACTCGTTTTTTACAGTGATCAGATATTTATCAATAATCACACATTTTTTCATGCAATCGTATTGTCAGAAAAAACATGAAAACTAGTATAAACAAAAGTTAGTTCGCAAAAGACCATTATTTAGTAGTTTTTAATTTTCGCAGTTTCACGCCACGACATATTGATAGTATGTAATATTTATAATAAAAAAATGCAAAATATATTTACTATCCTATGTGAAACATTCATATGGAGATAGTTTTCTGTTTAGTTTAGTTTAATAAATCTACGATCAGCTGATCTAATAACAAAAAAAATTGTTTGGCCCGACAGCCCAGTGTGAGCCAAAACCTAGCTTCCGGCACTCATTTATGTTTCTCACTTTGTGAATTTTTACACTCCTAAGCAGGGTCTACTGCTTCGGAGTACGGCTTCGAGAACGGCTCTCCTAAGAAGTGTTTTTCGTAGGCAGAATTTGACTTTCGGAGGTTTGCCATTGCCCGCCGAAAGCGTGATGAAAAACCCAGGTAAGTGGCGTGACAGCCAGTGAGTCAACCATATACCGATAATGAAATCGGTATACCATACAACAATTTTTAAATTCGGGAATATACAGAAAATACATACTATTACAACTTTTTGATATAATTGCTATTAATATTATTGTTGTTACTATTATATTATATTATTATACTCTTTTATAGCAAAGTAAGTGTTTTTGCCCACTGCTCGCCTCGCTTGCCAAAACCGCTCGCTTCAATGTAATGATCAAAAAAATAAATCTACTTACAAACGCAAACGTTTTTTTATATAGAAAGATTCATCGTGAGATTTGCTTTTCAATAAGCTTTTTTGATAGATCACGGGTGAATTCTATCACATTGCTTTGTCATTTTTGTTCAGTATTGTTTGCCAAGTCATCATGGAAAGACTCACACCACAACAGTATCTCTAAATTGTTCAGCTGAATTACGAAAATCAGCGTTCTGTGAGAAATGTTTTTCGTACGATTCGAGGAACTTACGGTGCGCATAATCGACTTTACTGAAACCCTTATTGCCAATACCATTCGCAAATTTGAGTCCCAGTTTACATTAGTGGATGATACTCGACCAGTTAGACCACATCCAGCACGTAGTGAAGAGATTAAAGCAGCTGTAGCTGAGAGTGCGAACACAGTGACGAATCGATTCGTCGTCGTTCTCAGCAGCTTGGCTTGGCGTATTCGACAATACAAATACAAATACAGCATACAAAATTCAACTTGTACAAGAACTGAAGCCATTCGATTTAAATTTGCGTCATATTTTTAGTAAATGGGCTCTGGAAAAACTCAATGAAAATCCGGTGTTTTATCGTGAAATTTCGTTCAGTGATGAAGCCCATTTCTGGCTCAATGGATACGTTAATAAACAAAATTGCCATGTTTGGGCTGAAGAGCAACCCGAAGAGTACCAAGAGCTACCATTACATCCATTAAAAACAACGGTATTGTGTGGTTTATGGGCTGGTAAAATCATTGGTCCATATTTTTTTAAAAATGAGGCAAATCAGAATGTTACCGTCAATGGTAACCGTTATTGTGCCATGTTTACGGACTATGTGCTTCCTGAAATTCAAGCACATGGTCTCGGTGAGCTCTAGTTTAAAAATGACGGCGCAACGAGCCATACAGCGCGTGAAACAATGGACTTGTTGAGAAATCATTTTAGTGAGCACTTAATTTAACGTTTTGCTGCGGTAAATTGGCTGCCTAGATCGTGCGATATCACATCTTTAGACTATTTTCTCTGTGGATATGTAAAGTGTCAGGTCTTCAGGAATAGGCCAGCTACGATTGGCGCTTTGAAAGCCAAAATTACTTGTGTTATCCGCGAGATACCAGTCGCTATTCTCGAACGAGTCGCCCAAAATTGGACCTTCGAATGGTTTACCTCAGACGTAGTCGTGGCCAACATTTAAATGATATCATTGCTAAAAAGTAAGGTACCATGAATTTTTCTTTTTACCGATAGTTAAATTGTTAAGTTCACTTTCAAATTTATGTGGTTTATTTTACATTATAAATCAAACCTCACAATGAATCACCATATATTATAGCACTTACGACAGTGCTTCATCGTAGACAATATTATTTATTTCCTTTTTCTCTAGATTGAATGTAATTTTTATACCGCTTTGACTTGCGAAAGGGCGACATATAGCTGGTATGTATCTTTAGTTTTAAGCCGACGCGCTTAAAACTTTGACCCTGTGACTTGTTAATAATTACGGCAAAAGCAAGTCTTACGGGAAATTGCGTAATAATAATAATTAATAATGTAATCAGCACCCAAAGGTAATTATTGTTTTCCTTGCATGTTTATTAGCATGATATTTTAAAGTACACTTACGTTTTCGTTCAATTACTTCCTGTGACAAATTTTCAATGCATTGTTTTAAATGTTTTCTTTGCTATTTGTTCTTCAGACAAATTGTCAATACGCTTTTTCAACTTTATTTCTTCCTTTTTTTTTCGTTATATTTATTTATTTATTTTTTTTTTTTGTCGCAAACAACTTTCTTCAGGTGTTAAGTTTAACTTTATTCGACCCATGGTCAAATAATCGGTTTGTGCTTATGACATTATATATGAAAAGAAAAAAAACTGAACTGACAAAAGAACTTGAATATTTTCTCTAAAGTTTTTATTTAAAAACAAAAAAAAAAACTTTTATATGGTATATATAACTTTATTTAAGAAAAACATGTACAATAGTATTATTCAAAGTATTGCCCATCTGAAGCTATGACTTTTTCCCATCTTTCTGGCAATTTGTGGATCCCATCCCAAAAGAACTGCGCCGGCTTGGCAGCCAAGAATGAATCAAGCCAATTCTTGATATTCTGCTCTGATGTGAACCGTATTTCAGTGAGGGCGTTCTGCATCGACCGGAACAAATGGTAGTCAGAAGGGTCATGGTCTGGGCTATAAGGTGGGTGTGGTAAGACTTCCATCCACTGTTTTCCAAATAGTTCTTAACCGGAATAGCAACGTGGGCTCGAGCGTTGTCATGATGGAAAGTTGTCTGGTCGCATATTCCTGGCGTTTTTCGGCTACTGCTCTCGTCAAACGGATTAATTGTATTCGGTGACATTGTCCATTGATGGTTTCACCCGGTTTTAGCAGCTCATGGCTGCTTGGCCGTGTTTCACATATGATTTTTTGCGCTTGGGGTTGTCGTAATGGATCCTTTTTTCTCCACCAATAATAATCCGATGCAAAAATGACTTCCTTTTATGGCGTTCCAGCAGCATTTCCGATATGCAAAACCGCCTTTCGACGTCTATCGGATTGAGTTCATGTGGAACCCAATTTCCTTGCTTTTGAATACATCCAGCTGCTTTTAAACGTTTTAAAATGGCTGCTTGAGTGACACCCAAAGATTCTGCGAGCCCTACTTGTGTTTGGCAACAATCTTCATAGAGTAATGCTTCCAGTTCTTCATCTTCAAACGTTTTTGGCTGCCAAGGACGTTCATCGTGTTCCAAGCCAAAATCACCACTTTTAAATCGTGCAAACCACTTTTGGAACGTTCGCTCAGATAGCGCATGTTCACCATAAGCTTCCACCAAAATACGATGACTTTCGGCAGCAGTTTTCTTCATATTAAAGTAATGAAGTAGAACTCCCCACAAAAACACTTTGTCAGGCACAAAGTTCGACATATTTGAATGAAAAAAAATTATTGTTGTTTACGCTTCAAATGAATGACATATACTGATATGACGTACAATGACAGTAACTTTCCAACGCATGTTCCAATCTAGTAATAACAATGGAATAATATCAGTTATGCCATTTCTTAGCAAACCGCACGAATTATAAGTTATAAGTTATAGACCTAATATAATAAAGAGATTAGAATGCTAAATTAAATTTAATAATTTATTCTCAAAAATAGATCTAAAAATTAGAAATATCTAATTCAAAACATTCAGTGCAATGCATATTTAATAAATTGTAGCGACATAAAAAAAGGGCAATTGTTGACCATACATCGGAATATGACTTATTTTAGCAAGAAGAAGTATTGGTCTAAAGGACTTAAAGTACACAAGCAAATAAATTAGTTGAATCTAAGATATCTCGAACAAACATAACTCCATACACTTTTCTTCTCGATTTAAGAATTTGGAAACCCAGCAATTACATTTAGTTTGATAAGTCAGAAACAGTAGTCAAATTAAAATTTTCGGTAGTAAAAAGCAACGTTTTTTTATAAATAAAATTTGAACCAGTGGGACATGGAATCCATAACTCTTAAACTTACCCAGAAAAATATTTAAATTGACTCTAGTGAATGCTCTGACGAAGTCAGTGTATACCACATGCATCTGATTTCGAATATCTAATGTTTTAATGCAAAAGTGAGTGAACTCCCCTAAAATAGATGTGGGTGATCTTCTCTTCCAGAACCCATATTGAAGACATGAAACATGTTGTTTAATATTCAATTTGTTTTTGATAATGTTATCTAATATACTGAGGATGTCTGAAAGTTTAGCTATAGGTCTATAAATTTCTTTGCCTGGAACTAAATTTTAGATATGTTAAAATATGTTTTTCAGTATTATTGTAACAAAAAAAAACAAATGTTTGTACACTTTTTGATTCCTACTGTAGATCTAACTGCACTTTATCATATTGTTAACTCTATTTTGACATTGTATTCAATAGACTTTTTTGTTCTTCTTTGACTTTCGTCAAGTTCAGTGGTTTCTCAACAGGTTATGGGCCCAGACCCAAGTCCACTGATGAACCGGTAATTAAAATTAAATTAAATAAATTAAATAAAAAAAATTAAAATTAATACCAAATTATTGTAAGCGGTGAAAGCTTGGAACCAAAGGAAGATGGAAAAAATGCGGGGTGGCAACGGCTGGAGGCTTGTAAGGCCAAAAGTATTGACGCATATGCTAAATTGCACTAATTCCCGCCAGATGTGGCAGAAGCTGGAAGCGGTGTACGAGCAAAAGGCGCAAACCAACATACATTATATTATTATATCCAGCAAAAGTTCTACAGCTTCAAAAGAGATCCGGGAGATGACCCGGATTTATACAATTGTACTATTGTACAATATCAAAGCTGGAATCCTTGGTTCAACAGCAGAAAGATTGCAGTGAGGCTATTTCCAATTCAATGTTAATGACTAGAGTTTTAATGACCCTTCCATCCGTACTCAATCATTTTTACTCCGCTTGGGAATCGACGCCAGAGAAAGAAAGGGCAATTGAATATCTAACGGCCCGTCTTTTCATGGAAGAATCCCGCTTATCGTCGCAAACCCAGGTACAAGAAGATCAGGATAACAGTGCTTTGATTGCGAAGAAGGCGGTAAAGTACCATAATTCCAGTAAATCCAAACATAAAGCAGGAAAGTGTTTTCTTTGTAAAAAAAAACCCGGTCACTGGAAAAAAGACTGTCCATCAAGAAGTGCTAATCTGGTACGAAAAAGTGAGCAACGTGAAGCTTTTATATGCAGTATGAGAGTTGACGAAAACTCATACTGCGCTAGTAATGCCGATGATTTATTTCTTGACTCGGGTGCAACAGACCATATGACTTTTCGGAAAGACTGTTTTGTAAGCTACAAAAAAATTTGACAATCTTTAATGCGTTCGAATTGGAAACGGTAAATATATATTTCCGGTTTCGGAAATATAAATATTCTCACGTTTAATAACATAGAATGTCTTCCAAAATATCTCTCAAATGTGCTGTATGTGCCGGATTTGAGTTCGAATCCATTCAATTTTGGCATGAAGCTCTCGGACATCAAAATTTAGTTTACGTGAAAAATTTTCTTAAAGGACAATCAATAGACTTTGTGGACACTGAAAAGTTTTTTTGTGATGCTTGTGCTGTCGGTAAATCTTACAGAATAGTGAAAGCAGGGCGAAGTCCGTAGGCGAGTTGGTGCACGCAGATTTGTGTGGTCCAATGCAAAATAAATCGTTCGGTGAGTCGAAGTACCTTCTTGTTTTTAAAGATGATTTTTCTCGTTATCGTATCGTGTATTCTATCAAAGAAAAAACAAAATTTTTAGGACTGCGTTAAAGATTTTCTGCAAAAAGTGGGTTTTCTGTGAAAGCGCTTCGGACGGACAATGGACTTGAATTCGTAAATTCAGAGGTTAGAGACGTTTTAAAAGCAAACCTTGTCGTTCATCAAACGTCTGTACCGTATTCACCTCAACAAAATGGCAGGGCGGAGAGGGAAATACGTACATTTGTTGAAGCCTGGTGAACAATGATATACGCAAAATATCTTTCTTTGAAATTTTGGGCAGAAGCAGTCAGTTACGCGGCGTTTTTATTAATTAGAACTGCACCTACGTGCTATCCAGAGAAATGTGCATGGGATCTTTGGACTGGTAAAAAACAAAACTTAAATTTATCAGAAATGAGAATTTTTGGTGAAGAGTGTTATGCCCATAAACCTCAACAAAAGCGAAGGAAGTGGGCCGCGAAGTCACTACAAGGGGTTTTTGTGGGAGTTACGAAAAATACCAAAGGATATCGAATTTATTTTCCAGCCACTCAGAAGATAGAGGTAAAGCGCGATGTAATTTTTAAACCTTTTGTCTCCTCCATTCAAGAAACAAGCTTAATAGTCAATTGCGTTGACAACGCATTAGGTGTGCATGATGGAGAAACAGACGCTCTTCCAGCTAATGATGTTAGCAAAATTGAAGACCCGGAAATGTCGATTTCTAATTCAATAATTGTTTCAAACAATCAGCAATCGGACGATGAATTGGAAGAAGAAGACACCAACAAAGTATCGATTAAAAGTCGACTGAGAAGCGCTAATAGTGGCAACTAGAAATCGATGATGGCACTTCTGGATCTACATGCATTTGATGCTGAGAAACAGGAACCTGCTTCTTTCAACGAAGCACTCCACTCGAAAGATGTTAACAAGTGGAAACAAGCTATGGCTGAGGAGATAGGAGCATTACCTAAAAACCACACTTGGGACCTTGTGAAGCTGCCTCAAAATGCTTCAGTAATCGATTATCGCTGGGTATTTAAGATCAAGGACGCGGTGAGTAATGAACCCAAGAGATATCGTTGTTGAAAGTTATACTCAGAAATATGATATCGATTATAAAGAGACTTTCAGTCCGGTAGCCAAGTTTAGTTCAATTAGGTCAATTTTTCAATAGCCTCCCACAAGAAAATGTTCATGAAGCAGTTCGATATTAACACTGCCTTTTTGTATGGTGATGTACAAGAGGAATTGTATATGGTGTAAGCAAATGGCTTTGAGGATGGAAGTGGTAAAGTATGCAAATTGAGAAGAAGCTTGTATGGACTGAAACAAGCACCAAGATGCTGGAATAAAAGGTTGTCAGAATTTATTCGTTCATTTAATTTAAAACCAACGGATGCAGACCCATGCGTGTTTTTTCACGAAAATCTCATAGTGGCAATCTATGTTGATGATGGCTTAATTGCAGGTGTTTGTCAGGAGGATAGTAAACCTCATCCAGCAATTACAGAGTTCGTTTGAAGTTAAACTATATGAGGCGCGTTGTTTTTTTATATTGGAAATCAATCAAAGGATGGACGGATCAATCTTAGTTTCGCAGTCTAGCTACGTTGAAAGGTTTGTGGCGAAGTTCAACATGACTGATGCTCATTCAGTCCCAACTCCAATAGATGTTTCGATGCTAAAAGGTGAGGTTCAAGACAAATCGTCGGAAGATGTCAAATTTCCATACCGTGAGGCTGTTGGCAGTCTCATGTATTTGGTAATCGGAAGCAGACCGGAAATATCATTTGCTCTTGGAATTGCAAGCCGCCATCTAAAGAAACCATCCGGGCAACATGTGAAAAGCGACAAAAGGGTCATAAGATACCTCAAAGGGACAATCAATTACGGTTTGATTTTTTTACATAATTCAAAATTAAATTTGAGTTGTTTCAGTGACGCAGACTTCGGTTGGGATCCTAACACTCGGCGGTCGACTAGTGGATGTGTAGTTTTGCTTGCAAAAGCTCTGTATCTTGGGCTTCACAACTTCAATCGTGTGTCGTGCTCTCTACTATGGAAGCGGAATACATGACAGGTGTATTGGCGGTCAAGGAATTTTTGTGATTGAAACAGGTTTACGGCTGGCTGTCCTCATCTTCATCTTAACATCGATAACCAGAGTGCCATGAAACTAATTCAAAACCCTGAATGTCACAAACGCAGCAAACATATTGAAATCAAATATTGTACCATTTTTTGAGAGAAATTTTTTTAGAAAACGCTTTTGAATTAAATTATTGTATGTACCAACAGAAAGCCAGCTAGCAGACATTTTAACAAAACCTTTACCTAAGACTAAATTTGAATTTTTTCGTAAGAAAATTGGCATTGTATATCTAAAGTAATAATCTTCAATATATTTAAAATTTCTTTTATTTCTATCGTAACCAAGTTTTGGAGTTATTTGGATTAATAATTAATTAAAGTTTTTTTTTGAATACGGATAAAAGTGGGAGTGTTAAAATATATTTTTCTCAGTATTAACAAAAAAACAAAAGTTTGTACACTTTTTGATTCCTACTGTAGATCTAACTGCACTTTATCATATTGTTAACTCTATTTTGACATTGCATTCAATAAACTTTTTTGTTCTTCTTTGACTTTCGTCGAGTTCAGCCGTTTTTTTCAACAGGATATATAATTGAAATTTTCCGAACATCTAAAAAACTCCCCCAGAAAGAGGCTGATTAAAAATTTCAACTAATGAGAAAGAAAGTGCGCTCGCGCAATATCGAACCGCTATTGTATAAACCTTAACCTTCCACTTTTTTGGGGGAGGGGGCTATATTAAAGCAGTGCAAGACTGATTTAGACTCCATGGTATTAAAGCTTAATGCTTTTTTGGCTGCTTGACTGTCCATTGGTAAACGAATGGGGATGGCCTTAATTCTCTTCTCGAGGATGATATTTGCACGTATATAAGTGGCATGAATCTCGGCTTGAAATACACTGGGGCTTAATTGTTCACCTTTGATCCATCCATATACCACTTGATACCTTTAAGGTTTGAGGTAGGGTTTTGTAGGTCCATGCTTCTCGGATCTGGATTACTCTGTTGTACACTCTGCTGGAGTACAGGAACTAAGGTAGGCAGTCGTTTGCCGCGCAGATCATGTCAAGCTTGGAGATTTCGGAGAGAAGGTTAATTTGATCCATGTTATCCGATTGATTAATCTTTCCTGTTTGTAGTAGCATAACCGTACTGCAAATTGCCACCTTTTTTTTTATAAAGAAATGGAGTGTCGTTAAACCAATGAAGGCTTCTATAGCTCCTGTGGGGCATGTATGTAATTCGTCGACGATGCCTTTGTATCCGCTGCAGTATTTGTACTGCAACCAAATAACCAGTAACCACAAGAGTGGTGAGAAAACACTGCTGTAACCCAGCAGCTAGTGAAACGGTCAATATCATTTGAAGAGTCTTTTGAGAAATCCTTTTAGTGATACGGGACTTTTGGTAGTTTTTCCAGGTTCCCGCAAATACTTTCTCAATTGTTTATTGAAGTTGGTTAAAGCGGACTTGTTTAGGTCCCACGTTCCGGTGTATTTGGACTTGATAACAATTTTTCTCACCACATTGCGTTTCAATTTACAACTACATTTAAATAATGAGATAATAGCTTCATTTAGTTGATCTGCTGCCTAATTCACGACTCCAATGGACTATACAGAAGAAGGCAGTGACTCTGTTTGATAGCGAGATTTTCTTGCAAAGTACTCAAGTTCGTGAGTTTCCTTATTTAGGATGTCCGATATTGCATCCTATACTGAACCTTATGTACATATGGTCCGATAGGGATGACTCATCTGATACATGCCAGCAAAAGTATAAAGATAGGGAGACTTGCAGAACTTATAAAAATATGTTTACAACCCCTATTAACATACACGTACATAAAAATAAATTTTTGCTAAAAATATATTTCGAAAGTAACTCACCCCTTCTGCTGTTGTCGCTGCTATCCCAGGTGTTAAAATGTACGTTAGCATCGCATCCAAGAACTAGATACCAATTACGATGGTTGCATTGTTTGATTAGATCCTGTACAAGAACAGGAAAAATCGCATCTACATATATCAACTACTATATCGCTGGTTTTAAGCCCTATAATGAGAACATATTTAATCTTGGAAGTGATCAGTAAAGCAGCTCTCGGTCTAAAATCTCTTCCGGCAAATTCTAGTATCATGCGCATCATAGAAATTTCCCTACAAAAATTTGACTGTAACCATAATCGGTTGCTTTTACACGCAGTGTTCCGTATACGGTTCGGTTTGATATCGCCTCTCTGCAGTAGAGTAGTACTCTATTTTTTTGTTTATTCGCAGTAGCTGGTTTTTATGTTAATCGGATATTTGAGGCGAGCTCACGTGTTCTATCACTCTCAGTTGTGGCCATGTTAACGGTGTTGATTTGTAGTCCCTTTGCTAGACTACTGATGCTGATTGTGATGAAACTAGCTGGAGTTTTGTCGAAGCTCTTCATAATGAGACTCTTTTACGTTTTTTTGCCGATTTATCGCACTGTTATTAACAGCAACTATCATGTGTACGAGATCTTTCCCTTCCACTCTTTGCAGGACTCCCCGGGTTCAGGTGTTTAGAACTGAGTTTTGTGCATCCAAGTATTCAAGAATTCTTTCGCTAACTAGGGTGATACTATTACTTTGCGGAAAGAACCCCATTATGATTGTGGTTTCGGAAATGAATTCTCCTGCACCAACGTCACATTCAAACACTATTTCTCCTAAAATTACTCGTCAGCCAATTCGCAGTGGCTTCATCGGAGCAAACAAACACTATTCAGCCAGCCCTGTCAAAAGAGGGCTTCACCTCTTCATCAAAGCTCAATCAAAATATCGATAGCTTACTCCTGTATTAGAGACATTTGCTCAACACTAAAAAAGTTGAGATTGATGCCTTTCGGGACTTCACTCAGCCTGACACGGCCCAGTATATTGGTATATGGAATCTTGTCTACTGTGGCATATTTTGTTCGAACTCTCTTTGCTTCGAGAATAAGAATTCCGAGCTTTCAATGTAAGTCGTCATTTCTAATTTAATTTTTAATTTATTGGCATTTGTTTTTTTGGTATAATCCCAAAGTTATATATCATAGCATAGGTTCACACCGGCTTTAGCACTTACTTCTATATGAGCAGCTTTTTTTCGATATTAAGCTGGGATTTTAAGCAAGAAACCAATTCATTTTTCCGTCAGACCTTCGTCCATTCATAAACTTTATCGAGAGTGCTTTGCAATTTCACTATCGTTGCTTCATCGTTTGACCTACTGCTAGTATAGCAGTGTCATCGGCAAACGTGGTTAAAACGGTTCCTTTTTTGGGGTATATTTTGGATAAAAAGAAGATACAGATACACTTCACTGTGGTACGACGGCTAAAATCTCTTGAGACACAGAAAACTCAATTCTTAAAATACTTTGTACAGTTAGTATATTAAAAACTCAGTGGCAAAACCTGCAGTAATTTAAACTTTAAGCCCTCATGCCATATTTTTTCAAAGGCCTGCGACACATCAAGTAATTCACTTGAGCAAATCACTTCTTCTTCCAAAGCTTTTTCAATTACGTCAGTTATTTTATGTACCTGATCAATGTTTACTCCTGAACCCAAACTGATGATTTAAGCTAGGATTTTTCCTGCCAATAATTGGCAGTATATGTCTTAGAATTATCTTCTCGGAGAATTGATGGTTCACAATGCAAACCTTCTTGCCATTCTTTAGTTTTCCTGGTTTTAAGACCGTTATGACTTCAACAACTTTCCACTGACTCGGGACGTATTCTAAAATCAGTGCAAAACTTATTTAATGCTTTTCTAGGCAGCATTTTAAGGACTTCTCCGGTTATTATGTCGTAACCGGGAGCTTTCTTTGTGTTTGGTGAGGATACAAAAATAAGAAATCGCAAGGCAGAGAGAGCAAATCCCTTTGAGTAAGAGGGTGATGAAAACTTATTGAAAAGATCTTAAAATATGAAATATCAAAAACTAAACAAGTTCTATTTATAAGCAAATCGTTGGTGCAACCCATCGTCGAATCCATTTCAATAGTGCTATTGATTTTTGCCATATCATGCGCCTTCACACCGAATCGCCGCAATTAGATTTTGACCAAAATTCGCTGATGTTTTTTAAAGTTTCTTAAAAACAACATAAATAAAATACAAATAATTAGTTTTTGGAATATGGAGGACTCTTTCGAAATTTTTCCAGTTCTAATCGAAATATATTAACATAGCACACATTTAATGCAAGTTTAAAAGAAATCGGGACAAGATCATCATCATCGGTTAGCAAGACGAATAACATTTCTTTAGTTAAAGAAAGACTGAGAAAAAGTTAATGAAGATAAGTCAAGGGCTTATGTTCCAAAACAAACTGCATGCCGGTACGCCAAATACATATTAAAAGAAATATATTCATATATGTATTTAAAGCTCTGCAACTTTTTCCAATTCACTTCAAGTTTGTATCCCACGCTTCCTTCATTTACCATCTAGTTAAACTGAGAAAACATTAAGTATTTAAAAAAAAACTTAGTAAATGAACATTTTTTTTTTTTTTTTTTTTGTATTTATTTAAAACTTAAACTAATTAAACCAACTACCTACGCTAACTTATATTAAGCCTTTAACTATTGTACTTAGCCTAACTATACAATCTAACTTAACCTAATTGTTAGCAAACTTCAAGTTGCTAACGTAATGCTAGTAAACCCAAGGTTGCCAACCTTTATACCTTAAAACTACCCTATCCTATGTAAGTCAGCCATTTGCTAAACATAGCAACTAAAATATGGCCCACTTTGCCTTCTGACTAGGCTAACCTGGCTTGAAGGAAACGACGAATAAATCCGGTCTTCTTCACTCAACCACCAAATATTTCGGTGCTGCAAAACAACATCCTTTTTATCGCGTTTTGAAGCCGCGCTGCTAAACTTAAGACGTTCAGTACTGCCGTGTGCGACGTCTCTGTTGTAGTTGAGTTGCCCTTCACCAACTGCACGAGCTACGTGGAAAATTAGCGGCACCGCAAACCTATTCTGGATCAATAGAGGAACGCTTCAGGGGGGACGAAGCCTTTCAAGCGCACACTCTCATTATATAAGTAGTTGGGGTAGTAGGATCCAGATATCAGGTTATTGGACGAGGAAATTGCTCTTGCAATATGTTCTCGAGTCAACTTAATAGCGAAGTAGTCCACTCTTATTAGATTCGCCCTCATTGGGATAGAATTTTATGTCTCCGATTCTGGTGTTCTGTAAAGGTTAAGACAAACCGTAGTGCACGCTCTCTTAAACATCCGAATCTTTTCCATTCTGCTTGCTCTCACGTTGAATCACACGGGACACCCATATATTAGTATGAGCCAGATGAGGACCATGGCCCTGACCAGAGCAGCATATATTCTTATTAAAATATAGATACTGGTCTAGCCAGATCTTAAGGTATCAGACTACATTTCGACAAGCAAGTAGCTGGCCGTGTTGTTCAATGATCGAGAATTTTCACCAA
This sequence comes from Volucella inanis, assembly GCA_907269105.1. NCBI lineage: Eukaryota > Metazoa > Arthropoda > Insecta > Diptera > Syrphidae > Volucella > Volucella inanis. The sequence goes on along the minus strand of OU026154.1, from coordinate 70,497,430 downwards.
TTCTTTCTGGTGTCCCTAGAGGCACCCGAAAACGGCGTTCTAAATAGAATGGTTTCAGACTTTTGGAAGTTGATTTTCAACTTCCAGTCATCGCAAAATCGCCTAATTTGCTAGAAGTCACGTTGCAAAAGCATGTTAATGACTTCGACTTTTGGACCTGTTTTGTCGGTATCAAGTCATCTGCGTACGCTATGCTATGCGAAAGTGAACCTATCAAATCGCTTGTGTAAATGTTGAATAAGATCGGCGAATTAACCGCACCTTGTTGCAGACCGTTTTTAATGCTAAATATTCCAACAGAAGTCGCATCGCCATATTTCACGATGAACTGTCTGTTGATGAGCATATTATGAAGAATATACAAAAGTGGTTTGCTGATACCCAGTCTGGTCAGCTTGTAGTCAGCTTGTAGAAAAGCCCCTCTAACCATACAGTGTCGAAGACCTTTTTCAAGTCAATCAGACAGACTCCAGTACACTGGTTTTTGCTTTTATTCCATTGGATATCTGACACCAGCTTAGACGCGGCATGTATGACATCATGCCCCGCCTTGAAACCGAATTGATTATCCGGATCTATACTTTTGTCCTCAACCCACTTAATCAGGACTCTATTGATCACTCTCTCACACCTCACACCTTACTGATATTCGGAAGGAGACCTATTGACCGGAGATTCGCCGGATTGGATGTCTATTTACGCCTTTTAGGGATTTGATAAACCACTGCAGTTTTCCAATGCTCTGGATAATGTACGTTATTCAATGAATTGTTAAACAGGGTATTGTAAATGTCTACCGCTTCTAGAAGGAGATGTCGAAGCACAATGTTCGGTATGTCGAAGATCTCATGGAGTTCTTCCTTTGAAATGAACGGAGGTAAATCCCCATTCATTCGCAATGACATTATATGCCAGTTTGTTAAATGTCTAGTCACTTTTAATAAAAAAAGAGACAACCCTCGACAGTGATAGTCATGTGTTTCTTTTTTTTCTTAATCTCATACCAATTGTCAAACAAATAAATTAGCAAAAAAAAAAAAGGAAAACGAGTGTGACCTTAGAAAGCGAACGTGTTTCTTTTAATTTTAATCAATTTCTTAACTTTTTTCTCGAACCAGTTTTTTCAACCAAACAAATTCAAGTCAGAATTTGCAATCATCTAAAACATTGGTCCTTCAAACCGCGATTACTATCTAATTTCACAATAAAATCAAATTTTACGAATTTTCTGCACCAGCACCAAATGATTGTGTCGCATCCTAACCTTACATCGTGCAAGCCCGCATGGTATCCACTTGCATTTACTCTTCACAACGTTGTTTTATTCAACCCTACACGAGCACACCGCTTAAAGGAATCATCGTGTGAGCAGCAGATTTTCAGGACTAGAAAAATCCCCAATTTCAGAGGTAAGTGAATTTAAACCTTTTTGTTTGGCAAAATTAAGATCGATATGTCCGGTGACGACAAAGAAAAGTCAGTCGTCCCCACCGAAGAACAGCAATTGGTGGCTGAACAACTTGACTTGCTCCAACAACTGCAGAAAGAGCGCCCAAATTTCGACAAAGATGGTCCTAGTCGAAGATCTAAGGTGCAATTTATTACATGTCGCAATTGAATTGCTCAAAATCTTCAAATATTTAATGAAAATTAGTTCGTTTAAATCTATCTCGCGACGAACAGGCAGATGCCATAGATCATCTTGAAATCGCATTCGACAAAGTTCATCCCGACCGCCACGCCACACCCTTTCTACCTTCTTCCACCCCATCCGCTCCAGCTGCAAACGATTCAACTAACGATAGCTCCTTCAGACCACATGAATTTAAAATTTAAAAATTTGATGGTGAGCCCACTGAATGGCCAACATTCTATGCATCGTTCTAAACAATTCACAACAATTCAAAACTTTCGAAACACCAAAAGTTCGTATATCATTTCTAACTCAAAATGTGACTTCATTCACCGCTCATTTGGATGTTACGAATGGTACATATGATGAAGCTCTGGAAGATTTGAAAGATCGTTATAGCTATGATTAAGTTTTGTTCAACGGCTTTATGAAAAAATGTATGAACTTGCCAACCTATACTCAACGCGAGTCAGCTGCTTCTTGCTTCTTCAACAGTTCTTCTTGCTACAGCAATTGTAAATGTACTTGACGCATGCGGTCAACTCATTCGACTTCGGGCATTAGTCGATAATGGAGCACAACAATCAATTATAACAGAGCGCGCTGCTCAGCTATTAAAATTAGCATTCATCCCATTCTGCATTGGTTATCGTTCCATGGGCGAAACTCAATACATAATCGCCGACAAGGGATTGAGTCTCAATGTTCATTCTATAATCAATCCAAAATTTAGTTTAACTTCGAATTTTGCTGTTCTACCATCGATTACGTCAGAAATACCATTGCACTCAATTAAAATAAAACCGTGGCCCCATATTCAAAACCTGCTACTCGCTGACTCTTATTATGCGACTCCCAGTCAAATTGATCTATTGTTAGCCGGTGATGTTTATGGAAAAATCATTGAGGAAGGTCTAAGCAAGGGTGAATTCGGTGAGCCCGTCGCTCAATGCACGACTTTGGGATGAATCTTATTTGGAGAATTGTTTCAACAAAATCATGTTCTTACATTTCCATTGGTTGAATGTCATAACCTCTCGACAATCGAAATTGGTGGATATTTAACTAAATTCCATGAGCTAGAGAAGATACCAAAAGAAAATACACTGTCGAAAGAGGATGAATGGAAAGAAAGGTTTTATGAGCAAACGACCACACGCCAATCAAATGGAAAGTTCATGGTGCGTTTCCCATTTAAATCCCATTCATCAATTCAATTGGGGTCGTCATATGATATGGCACTCAGACGTTTTCAATCACTTCAACGTCGTTTCGTTTGAGACGAAAACTTTAAGAAAGCATACTTCAAGGTGTTCAACGAATACAACAGGCTCAATCAAGTTAAACTCGTTCGTGAGATTAACGAAAAACATTTTTATTTGCTACACCATGCCGTTATGAAAGAAACAAGTATCACGACAAAACTTCGTCAAGTGTTTGATGGTTCTGCTAAATCAGCAAATGGAAAATCATTAAATGATATTTTGACTACCGGCCCCGTTTTAAAAGCCGACTTATTCTCAATCATTCTGAATTGGCGTACTTACAAATATGTTTTCATTGCGCACATTGAAAAAATGTACCGTTGCATCGATATCCACCCGGACGACACTCACTATCAGTACGTTTTGTAGCAAGATGACGAGAATTCAAGCATTCAGACATATGCTCTACAAACTGTCTCGTTTGGTCTTGCACCATCACCGTATTAAGCAATCAAGACCATTCATATAGTAGCTGAACAAATCAAGGCCATTTCACCAGTCGTCTACACAGCACTTAAACTTGAAACGTATGTGGATCGAAAACTCCATAAAAATGATTCAAAGTCTAATTCAAGTTCTCAGAAATGCCGGTTTTGAACTCCCTAAATGGGCTAGCAATTCGCCTGAAATTTTTCGACAAATTCCCACCGAATATCTCGACCAAAACACGACATGTTTATTTAATGCTTAAGATGCCATCAAGGCGCTCGGCTTAGGATGGTCAAGTAACAAAGATTTCTTTACATTTTCCGTCAACTTTCCCACTCCCAAACATCTCACAAAACGAAATGTCTCATCAACAGTCGCTCGCTTGTTCGACCCACTTGGATGACTTAATCCATTTGTCACAAAAAAAAAAAACTTTTGAACAAATTGTGGGAGAGCAAATTCGATTGGGATGACGTCGTCTCCCGAACTTCAGTCAGAATGGAATAAAACTATCGATCAACTTTAATTTATCAAAGAAATCGAAATTCCTCGTTAGGTCATCACCTCATCAAGCAACATAAATAATCAGCTTCATTTGTTTTGCGATAGCTGAAACAAAGCATACGCAACATCAATCTATCTTCGAACCGTCGACTCAAACGACCAAATCCATATAAGTCTGATCATCGCTAAAAGTAAATTGACACCAATGCGTAAGCCGTTAACAACACCTCGCGCTGAATTGTGTAGTGCTATCTTAGCTGTCAGGTTGCTTCAACTGATCAAAAAATCATTAAGACTTTCATCCAATGAAGTTTTTATGTGGACCGATTCCAGCGTAGTTTTGTCATGGATTCGAGGGGACCCAAATCGTTGGGCAGTTTTTGTTTGTAATCGAATTCATAAAATTCTTTCGTCAACTGATAATGTACAATGGCACCATGTCCGGACGCATGAAAACCCCGCTAATCTTAATTGCCTCACCACCATTCGAACTTCATGAAGATGATCGAAACGAACTTCGTTCAAAGCTTAAGTCAATTAACCTCAACATCAAAGAAGTGTCAAGTGTCAACAGACTCATCCAACGTTTTTCAAATTTCAATCGTCTTCGTCGTGCCGTTGCATACGCCCTTCGTTTTGTTCAAATTGTTCGCTCTTCAATCAAGCTCAAATCGCAACGACCACCAATTTCAATGCTATCAATTTCAATAGGACAACTCATTCAACAAGTCGCTCCGCTCACAGTCATTGAAATTCAACACAGTGAATATGCACTTACTCGCTGGATTCAATCCAATGAATTCTCCACTGAGCTCAAAACGATTCAAGATCAAAAACCAGCAAATTGCATCGACTTAACCCATTCATCGACAACAACAACGTGTCAACGGTCGTTTACAAAATACATTCATGTCATTTGAAAAAAAATTCCCAGTAATTTTGCCGTCTTACGTTACACGGTGGACCACAAGTAACGGTCAATCAAATTCGGCAAATATATTGGATTCTTGATGTGCGCAATTTCGTCCGCCATTTCAATGTGTCATTTGTTTTAAAGCGCGTCCAGTTATGTCACAACAACAAATGGCTACATTGCCCACTGCTCGTGTGAATACAATTTCAAGACCATTTGCATCGACTACCGTTGACTATGCGGGCCCATATAGCATCCGCGCTTCAAAGGGTTGTGGCCAAACATCATACAAGGGCTACGTGGCTGTTTTCACTTGCATGACCACGAAAGCGGTCCATTTGGAAGCAGCAGGTGATCTAACAAAGCAAACATTTCTGCATGCGTTCGATAGATTTATCTCCCGTCGGGGATTTTGTCATGATGTATTCAGCGATTGTGGAACCAATTTTGTTGGTGCCAACAACGAGACTCAACGATGCTCTTCAATCAATCGAAAGTGAAATCATCCCAGCATAAGCAAATCGACACATTCAATGGCATTTTAGCCCCCCAGGAGCACCTCATTTCTCATTCTGTAAAAAGAATGAAATTTCATTTAAACCGAGTCATTGGAAATGCGAAACTCACCTTCGAAGAATTTTCAACTGTCTTGGCTCGCATTGAAGCTGTGCTAAACTCACGCCCGATCTCGCCAATCAGTGACAATGCAAACGATTTCACATCTATAACACCAGGGCATTTTCTTACGGGCAATGCTCTTTTATCACGACCTCAACCACCATCAGAATTAAATCCAACCAAACGACATCAACTTATGGAAAAAATGGCTCAGCACTTTTGGAAACGATTCAAAGAAGATGTCTTGTCCAGCATGCAAATACGAACAAAATGGCAAAACAAGCAACGTAACATCAAGGAAAACGATTTAGTAATCATCAAAGACGACCGTTTTCCAGTTGGCCATTGGCCCAAAGGCCGTGTCATATCATTACATAAAGGTAGCGACGAGCTCGTTCGAGTTGTGACAGTCAAAACACCTACTGGTCCTTTGAAAAGACTGATCGTGAAACTTGCCTTGATACCAAACGCTGCCCAGCCACAAGAGTCTTAACCTTTTGCCATTCAAGATTGGTTTTAGTCACTTACGCTCCTCTTCGAGCAGCGATAAGCACTAGACATCATATAAATCCTCATAGAATTTCTTTCATTAAATTATTATTCTTATAAATATTATGTAGATGATAAACTTCATTCTATTATTGTGGTTCTTCATAACAACCATGTTGTCATTGCCGTGGGAATGTTAAATTTCAAGTCACCTTTAATAAAGAAAGAGACAGCCCTCGACAGTGACAGTCATGTTTTTCTTTTTCTTTTTTTCCTAATCTCATACCAACTGTCAAACAAATAAATTAGCAAAAAGAAGGAAGACGAGTGTAACCTTACAAAGCGAACGTGTTTCTTTTAATTTTAATCAATTTCTCAACTTTTTTCTCGAACCAGTTTTTTCAACCAAACAATTAGTGTTTGTAATACAATAATTAGTATTTTATGTCGGATTGGAGTAATTACTCAGATCATTCAAATCAAATTTTATATAACTCGATTGATGCTTTTCATTGATGTTTCCAATCAAAACTTTACCATTAATAAAAAGTTCTTATTTTAACAGTTCTTGGATAAGTTATAGATTTCCACCATATTTGATCCAGACAGGCTCAACGCTATATAATAAGCACATAATTGAGTAATGTGGCTTAATATATTTTAAATAGAAGGTACATACATATACACTTTACGTATGTATGTCTATAGGAGATTTTTCACACAATTATCTGACTCTAAAATGTATTGTATAAAAGACTGGTAGCAGAACTCTATAATAAAATAAACATAAACAACAATATTGCAATATCTCACATAAAGTGCCACCAATTTCGTGACAGAGTTTTATTCGAAAACTTTATTGAACTACTGGGGCCCCAATATAGTCATGAACACGTTATAATTGGAAAACCAACTCATTCACTGGCAGACGGATGCGCTATACGTGTTCGAATACCTTCTCCTCGATGAATTTCATTGTGCAATTGTGATCAATATTTTGCAAGGACCACTGTACATTTCTACACATATTGTGAATTATTAATGAAGACTTCATTTAAATGCTATCGTAATCAAAACCAGTCCAGCTTCTGATTTGTGGACCATATAGATGCATTGGAATGCATACGCTAGAATATGCAAATGACCGGTACTGTTCTTTGCTTATGTACAATACTATATACATGTTTACTCTGCATTTTGATTACTGTTTATTTGTGTTTCTACAATGTTTAAATAAAGGCTTTCAAAAAGTTATGGAGCTAATACAGTCGGTTTGATGGACCCAATTAAAAAGTTAAGTCTCGTTATAAATGAACTAAACAATTATGTACTGGTACATACTATACAGGACGTCTGTGATGAGTTATTGATTAATTATAGGTACAATTTGAGAGCTTTTGCGAAATCGGAATTCGTTCTGGGATTCGCGTAATTTTAAAATTCAAAATCAAATTGATACAAAATATTAATGGTTCAATTTTTCCGTTTTATTTAACGTTTTTAAAGATTTTTTTTATTTGATATCATAGTCCTAAATATTTTATTGTCATCTTGATAATAATAAGAACAAGAATGGTTATTTGTTTAACTGCTATTTCACACTAATAACAGTTAGTTTGTTTTCTATTGAAAAACAAAGTTGCCAATTTTCACGTTTGTTTAAAACTTATATATATAATATTTATATATATAAAGTGCTATTTTTAAATCACATCATCGGTTAAAACGAGAACTAACTGATGTTTTTGGCTTTAAGTGAACATAATATTTTCTTTCGGACTCTTGGGCGAATTTCGGCTAAAACTTTAGTTTCATTTGATTTTTGGACCGAGTTTTTCAGTTGACTTTGTTAGGTGTAGCAATTCCATCTGAATAGCATAGCCATAAGTTCTTTCCGCGAATATGCATACTCCATAATAAATAAACGTAGATAACTTCGTCCAACACTGAGATCCGTCTGTTAAAACCGCATGCCGTGTAAATATTGTAGCAAATTTCAAAGTCAGCTTAAGAGGCATTTTCTGTCTCAATGTCTCTCATTGTGTAAAATTTTATTCAATAATACCGTTTAATGATATTAATTCTTCGTTAGCGTCTTCTTAACGTCTGTTACGAGATCACATTTTTTATTTTTTGATACAAAAGATTTTATTTAGTTTTGATCCTTTTGTCGACTTGTTTTTTTTCAAAAGTACTGGTATTGGCTTGGTTCTGTATTTCCACAACCTATTCAAGTTATATTTCTCTGTTATCATTATTTCTAATTGAAAAATTAAGCTGTTAATAGTCTTTATTTCAAATTCTTGTAAGTGTATGTAAGTATGTTAGGATATAAAATACTGGTTTGCGAAGACGTTGCAACTCACATATTTTCTAATAACGACTTGACCAATAACGCATATTTTGCTTATTGACGAACCCATTAAGCCAAAAATGAGCTTCGTCACTGAAGATGATTTTGCGACTCCGAATATCTGTAGAAAATTTTTATAATTTGCAGACGTTGCTCGTTAGTGTACTTTACCATGATGAAAATGTTGAGTGCGTTCACAAATTAAATTCAAAGTTGTCAAGTCCCAGCTTCACCTGGTAGATCAAGGCAAATTATGCTATCGTAGACTTTACAGCTTTGCATGCACATACGAACTCTTTTGTCGAAATTTTCATGACATTCTTGCATAAATGTGCTTCAAGGCGTGAATAGCATAAAACTTGCACTTGAAAAAAGAAAGCTCAAAGAAAGAAGTCCAACGGCGTTAAATCGCATGATCTGGGTGCCGATTTCTGATCACTCGAACGGGAAATTACATATTCAGGAAATTATTCATGCAGGAATTGAATTGCTTATTGAAACGACATGTCGTCCACATCCATATCTTGCAATTCAAGTAAAAAAAAACTGTATTATCATGCCGCGATAGCGAGCACCACTTATTTCCTGACCATCCGAACTTGCAAAGAAAAATGCTCCAAGTCTGAATCAAACAGTGACACGTTGTATAGTAGATGAATTTTTTGCTCAACCATCAACCATTAAAAATGAACCTCATTACTGAAGATGATTCTGCTGGAAAAATCAGCAAACACTTGTTATTGTTTCATTATCCATTCAACGAACTCTCTTCGCTGTGCGTTGTGTGTAGCTTTCAGTTCTTACGTACTGCTTCGATGTGTTGGGTTGAACGACTTGTTGAAGGACAATTAAAGTGCATAAAATCACTAACTGATCCAGTCTCCCTGAGTTTCTGAGTTAATCTCTTCACATCTGATGAAATTGAATTATGCAAACATCGGGAACAGTAGCTGCCAAACCTCCATTTTTAATAACCTTAGCTATCACCCCCCCCCCCTTTTTTTATCCATTGGCAGCACTTTGAAGCACAAAAGGCGAAAAATTTCAAGTTTTGATTGATTTTTGTGACACACTTTAAAAATGGTTTTTAATTGCAGGTTTTAATTATGATATAAATAAGATGGATAACGTGTTTCTAAGAAATTAGAAATGGGTTTATTTTTTTGTTGTGTGTACCGCCTCAGCAGTTAATCGCATATTCTAGCTTAAAATTAGCTAAAACATAGTAAATGGTTAAGAAGATCCCGTTAGCAATATATATATATATATATATATATATATATTTTCTAGTCACAGCTATGACCAATTCCAGCAAAAGTCAAGTAAAACAACAAAGCATTTGAAATTTTGTTTTGAAAGTTAAAAATGATTATCAGAGCATATACGCAAGTCAAAAAATATTTGAGGGCTTAGTGCCAAGTTACAAATATGTTTGCCATGTTTATGTTTATTACACTTTACACAGCACAACATAAATTAAAAAACATAATTTTTGTTTTGTCACTTATAATGATTTTATGCATTTTGAACCAGCGGCGGAAGACTTCTTGATCATGATTTATATCAGCAGAAAGTTTTAAAGCAGAGTCAACGTGAAAAGCACATGCCATATCGTCAGCGAATCCACTAACTTTTCTGCGTTATTCTTGTATAAAAGGGGAATTAATGAAAACTAAGAAAAGTATCGGACCAAGCAAGGAAACTTAAGGAACTCCTATAAAAATAAGACTAGTAGAAATCAGTTGTCTATTAAATTTCATCCTTTGCCTTCTATCATATTTGTGTGGCCGTGGTTCAAATAGCAGTGTATTGACTTCACTTAACTTGGACGGTTCGGGTTTAATACCAGCCGTGACGGTAAGACTTTTTTTCAAGCAACTAAAATCTCGTCAGATGAATTGTTGCATAAATACAACATCAAGTCAGTTTACACTAATTTAGTCTCCCATAAATGTTGGATGCTACCCGTGGAGCGGAATAGCCACTAAGCCCTACGATCTTTCTTTCTTTTTCTGTCCCATTTTCCGAAAAACTTAGCACATGCCTTGGCATCATAAGTGTGGTCATAACCACTTGTATGTTAAATTCTTTAATAAAAAAAAATGAACATAACCATCCGTGCATTATGCCCTTGAAACCGCATTTATACAATAACAGTGATGTTTCTGGAGACAGTGATGAGGAATTTGTGCCAGAAGAAAATATTGATGATGACGATAACTTATATTCAGACGATAGCATTTTTGACGAAGAGCAAGCTAGTGGCTCAAATGAAACCAACGAATCAATTGCTGAAGTTGAAAATGTGGATCCACTGCTTCTTTCGAAAGATGGTATTGTTTGGCAACTACAGCCATTTCAGCATCAAAGTGGTAGATTGCAGAATGAAAATATAATTTCTCTTCATCCTGGAACAACAAGATATGCCAAAGCTCGTGTTGATGGCATCAAAGAAGCTGTTTTGCTTTTCTTCCCACCACAAATTGAAAATACCATTTTGAAGCATTCAAATGCGTATGCACAAGCAACATATGGTAAGGATTTCAAACAAATCGATTCGAATATGTTGCAAGCATATATTGGTGTTTTGATTTTAGCTGGTGTTTATAGGTAAGTCGTAGTTGCTTTCTTTCTTATTTCAACTGATTCTTGACTTCTTACTTTTAAATAGAAAAACGAAACTACAATTGAATTGTTTGATGATATTAACGGTCGCCCGGTGTTTAGGGCAATTATGTCGAAGAAAACGAAGACAGCAACGATCTACAAATAAATTTGAACCAATTCGGGATATATTTGATAAATGGTCCAATTTATTGAGTGACTACTACAATCAACATGAATGTGTGACAGTTGACGAGCAATTACTTTGTTTTCGTGGAAGATGTAAATTTCGTCAATATATGCCATCAAAACCAGTAAAATACGGACTAAAATTCTGGTTGCTGGTTTGTTTTTATACCTGCTATGTTTAGAAAATCCAGCCATATTTGGGAAAGGCTATTGGAGCCAGTTCGAATAAGAAAAGACAAGGCGAACGAGTAGTTTTTGATCTCGTTGATGCCTTGAAAGGTCACAACATAACAATGGATAACTTCTTTTCCTCATATGAGCTTGGGCAAAAATTGTTGTCAAAGGGCATTACAATGGTTGGCACGATGAGAAAAAAATAAAAGAAGCATCCCACCAAAGCTTCTTGAGTGCAAAAATAGACCGTTGTATGAATCTACTTTTGCATTTACCGAAAACACAGCACTTGTTTCGTACATTGGACGGAAAAGTAAGTGTACCGTGTTGCAAAGTACTTTGCATAACTCAATTGAAATCGAATCGACTGAAAAAAAGTTACCAGCGATTATAGCCTATTATAATAAAACAAAAGGTTTGTTCATATACTACTATTTGAAATTTCAAGACCCTCTAATGTTTTTTTTTTTTCATTCAATATACGCGGTGTGGATACGGTTGACAAAATGTTCACTTGTTACAGCTGTAAAAGAAAATCTAACAAATGGCCAATGGCTGTATTTGCAAACATGATTGACATTTCTGCTTTGAATGCATTAATTATTTTTAAAGAAGTGAATCCAAATTGGCAAGCAACACAAAAAACAGTTGTTTTTGCACAAAAGCTGCATCTTAAAATCAACATAATCGAAATGTATGTGTAAAATGCATTCAAGAAAAATTAATTTGAACCTACCTACCTTCTCTTGTTATTTTAGAAATAAATTATAAAAGCAATTTTTCGGATTAATTTAAAAAAAGAATTTAGAAAATATATTAAAATCCCATATGTGTAGAAATCTACACACGAGGGTTTAGAACGTAATTTTTTTTTGAGGATGAGAAGAAGGTTAAAACCATCATAAATATTCGAGCTGAAGTTTAAAAGAGCTCCTGCAGTCGAAAAGCCGGAACGGAAGCAAATTTTTTTTTTTTTTTTTTTTTTTTTTGTCTACAAAAACATCACCATTGTTTTTAAAAAATCCTTGAAATTACCGAGAGCAATATACGTGTAATCTATAATTATTTCTCCCTTCTTAAAAAGGGGTAATGAATTGGGCTTGCTTTAAGTCTTCTGGAAAAACACCACAAAAATTGATTTTGCTATACGACATACCTATATGTGCCATAAAATATCAAAAATATTTAAAGCTACATTTTTGACAAATTTAATATATGTATTTGAAAAGCATCCAGTTTTTTAGAATTAGAATTTTTGAGAGGGACGATAATTTTATATAATTCAGACGATTTCATTAGATGAAAAAAGAAGCTCTGAGGTGAAGACACATCATTATGTGATACTATTTTTGTATTATCGGAGCCAAAAAAGTCACTGAATTTATCTATAATCCTTGGGAATAGTTCAGATAATATGTATTATTATTTTTTAAGCTCCGAATTTGAATGCATTGAGTTAGATTGCCCTGTTTTAAATTTAACAATTCCATTCTTTTTTTATATCCCCTTTAGTATGTCGAAAGTTGTTTAAGTAGAAATTGTTTTTGTATAATAGAACATCTTACGATATATCTTTATATAATCTTTTGTACGCAAAGTGATATTTGTATTAGTCGAGTGTTTAGCTTTTTTTGTAAAGTTTATTTTTATCTTTTGATTTTTGCTTAATTTTAATTTTTTTAAATATGTTGTTTCTTTTTAAAAGCATTGCTTTAGATATTTAAAATTTCTATAAATACAAAATAACCTCTAGAATGATTACTTTCATTCGGTATGTTCAGTATATATTTAGTATATATTTAACACCAAATATATTATTTATTCAAAAAAAAAAAATAGTTTTGATGAAAGAGACACAACCATTTGTGTACTTTTTATTGTGTATATTTTTGCCTTTGATTGTTTCGTTAAGCAGTACGCTTTGGTAAAATTATTACTTTTCATCGGATGTAATGTCACTATTTATTTTGTACTTTACTGCGGCAAATAAGTCGGAATTGTTAATTACTAATTAATTATTATTATTTATTATTGCCATAAGGGCATTTGTTGAATGTCTAGATTAAATAAATTACATGTACATATTTATACCTAAATTGCTCGAAAATAATTCTTTTATATTTTGATTTCGGGCACCAGACCACAGTAAAAAAAATTTCACTTTCTGAAAGATGCATTTGTTAAGAATGCTCTTACCAAATTTAATAAAGAAAATCGTTAAAAAAACGGCAACACAACATTTTTTGTGAAGCCTTTCCAAGCGTACGACCACGCCGAGCAGCAGACGTTCGGCTGTTGTACTAGTTTGGTACCTGTCCACCTTTTGTTGTCCCTATAAACCATTACCCTCCCTAATATTTTCCGGTTAATGTATTGTAAGCCTTTAAGAGGCCGACACAAACGAGTCGGTTGTTTTTCGGCAGTCGTACGTATTTATCAGTGATTAGTATCGTGTATTCACGATGGATAAAAAATCAAAAAGACATGTCGTCGGAGAATCAACAAGAAGATACCTAATAGATACCATACGAAGTGAAGAAAGAAGAGCCGAGAGCTAGCAGCAGCTCAACTAGATTCCATTACTGATAGATATCATTGCTGTTTTTACGCCAATAAGTGCGTACGTGAGATATAAAGTGTGTGGGAATGATGTAGAATTTCGCGAATCTGGTCAAAAAAGACTCGGACTTCAAATTATGTCTACACAGGACTGAAAGTCCTGTACGCCAAAAGGTTTGCCCATTAATCCAAAATGCATTCACAGTTAATCGTCGATTTATTTTTGAGATAGAATTGAAATTTGGTGCTTTCATCGACTTGCCGCAACCTATTTTTAAATTTTTCTATGATGCTATTGTGGAACAGATTCGTGATATAGCATCTATAAGGATTTAAATTAGGTGGTGAAGAGGAAAATTAGATGGATTGACAGTTGCTGGTAATGGAATTTCGACGCAGACGCGGTTTTAGTTCGTTAGATGGGGTCACGATTATTGCCCGAAAAAAGTTATTAATATTTGTGTGAAATAGGCTACAGGCGTGTGCTCTGTGGAAAGGCAAAACTGATTTAGAGAAATATCAAAATTGACTAGAAGACCATGCTAAATTCAGTTACGCAAATCACATCGGTTGTGCGGCCAAAATGGAAACTAATGCTATGCTTGGGAACGAAATACGTCAATTATATCGGGGACGGGGATTCGAAAACTTATACAAAAATCATGCAAGCTCTTTCGTACGATATGAAGAAAAACGAATGTGTCAACGATGTTTAAAAGAGGATGGAAATAAGATTGTGAAATTTTCAAATAGTGAATAAGGTTATTGGTGGGAAGGGAAAGCTCATTTGAGAATTAACTTGCATGTACAAAGTCTTACTATAAAATGTTCGAAAATACAATCTCTATGGTACCACGTAGGGAAGGGCCCCCTTCTATTTTTTTTCTTTTTTTTCATAAAATTTTCTATCAAAATAGGAAATAAAATTCGCCGGGCCGCCATTCCACCAACTTCCTCCGAATGTTCTTTTGGAAGCAGCACGCACCTCAAATTGTTCTTAATATTCGAATAAATAATAATAAAATTTGTGTAGTGTCTTCTATATGTATATATTGAATATAAGTAACAAATAAAAAAAAACAACATTAATCGTTGGCTCAAAAAAAAATTATGAAGATAAAGCCTTGTACCGCGAGCGCTCAGGAGCGCAAGGCACCAGACCATGGCCTTTATTGACAATTTATAAATTGGGTCTTTTAAACTTGATGAAATTTCTACTCTCCTTTTTAGGGCTGTAAAAAAGGAAATAATTTTGGAATGCATTCTTTAAAACCATTCAATGAATTCAGTTTTATGATTGC
Organism: Volucella inanis; assembly: GCA_907269105.1. Taxonomy (NCBI): domain Eukaryota; kingdom Metazoa; phylum Arthropoda; class Insecta; order Diptera; family Syrphidae; genus Volucella; species Volucella inanis. Next base: position 70,482,399 of record OU026154.1, on the reverse strand, counting down.
ATTCATTTATTTCTCTTTGAGATCTGGGAAAAAAAGTTTTTTTTTTATTTTATTTTATAATATATTTTTGTAAGGGAGATTCCGTTTCAGTGTACTTCATTCAAGACTCCTACCTGTGGTTTGGGCTTATTAATTTATGTCGGTATGCTTCTTCTTCTAACTTACTACAACAACAAGCAAGTACTATGGTGTTTTTGTCATCGTGCGTTTCAACCGCAGATTGACATGTAACTATACGATGGGTGGACGTGGACATGAAAGGTATTTCGAACGAATGTAGAGCGCTGTTCGAGTGTTGTTAAGCCGAACGAAACAAAAAACTAAAAGCATACTAACTTTGCCTCTAACTGAAGGTTCTCAAAAATTCAAGAAAACGATATTCTGCTTTCTTTTACTTTAGTTCACTTACTTCACCACCAAAATGTTCGATGCTTTTTTTTTATAACTCCGCGCTCGCACCAAGCGGATGCGAATACCCTTTTACTAGCTTTTCACCAGGGCGCAGGCGGGAGGTGTAGTATTTTTGAAACTCAGGTGTTAGGTTTTCAGAGGTGGTTGTCAAACTGGAGCCTGTGCATCCTCAACCAGTGGGTCTTGGTACGTGATAGTTGTTAGTTCGTTACATTTACCCCAGCCAGGAAAAAACTCCAACATCAGTGTTATGCCTTCATGTCAGAGTTGACGCCGACGGGATTTACATATATAACTACATACAAATTCCATGAAAAGACTTTTTTAGAGAATTGCATCGCAGGGGATTCGAACCCGCGACCCTCTGCTTGAGGAGTTCATGCATATACCACTACACCACGGCCAACCCCAATATACTGCTTAAAAATAACCCTCCTCTCACGACTCTCTACTTACATACTGCCCTCTGCGAAGTCTCTGCTGGAGCTGAGGCTGTTGTTACCTATCGAAAGATAAGCGGCACTGATAGTTTGTCCTGCATCAGCTCTTTACAATAAAACGACTATGGAAGAACAAAACCGTTGAAGTGCCCACACTCGTGATACTTGTAGTTGGGCGTCGCTGGTCTAACAATATACTTTCGTGTCAGACTAGTAGGAATGTAACCCACAATTGTAAGGTTCGCCTTTTTCTTCCTCATTAGACTAAAGTTTTATGTATTCGGACCCAGTGTCTGAAGACAAGAGTTCTAAAATACTCGAATCTTTTCCATTAAACTTGTTTCATGTATGAGTAATGAATGTCATAGTTGGAATAACCACACCTTGCTGTAGACCGCTTTTAATTTAAAATATTCCAACAGAAGTCATATTGCCATTCCTTATAATATATTGTCTACTAGTGAGTAAGTATATTAAAAAGAATATACAAAGATACTTATTCATAGCATACATAGTATTCACCTTTTAGAGTTTCTCATGTAATTTATTCGAGTTACACAATTTATTCGCATTAGTTGTTGACAGTAGAAAGTGAAACCAATCGGCTGAGTATAGTAGGATGGAGTAGCACATGATCCACAAGGACTACCTTATGTTGTGTCAGTGGCTTTGAAACTGTTTATGCAGTTTTATCCACCTTGCACCATGACATTTTACGCTTGTTATTGTCGTATGTGTTTAGTTCAGCTTTGGTCTCATAAGATTAGATGTGCCTGTCTTTCTCAATTTTTTTTTTAGAATTTCATCGACTTGTTATACGATTGCTCGGCCAGACCGCAACATCTCTTAACATAGAAATTTCAAGAGTGAAAACAAGCGAACCATGTGCGTATTGATGATTTTGGCAAAATATATTCACCATAAACAAAACGAATTTTTTACACAAGTCTGCGAAACGGTATTCACTTGTTCGACGTGTATTGTAAAACACAATACATTTTTAAAGAATTTTTGCTCTTTTACAAAATGCAATTAGTTTCGACTTAATTAACAGATGTCACAACGTTTCTTTTTAAAAAGCTTTCACTTTAGTTCGTATTACCAAAGTTGAGGAAAACGCCACAATTTTTTACTATAAGCAGCATACGTACTATATATTGTAAATCCACATTTTTCTGGTAGATTGGCAAAGAAGGGAAACAGAAGTCCGGTCGATTTACAGAAAACTTTAAAACTAATACTCAACAAAGGTCGTCGGAAAATCTGGATTTAAAAGTAATAGAAGTCGAAATTTCAGAGAAGGTTCGAAAAAGAGAATATCAGTCCGCAAATTTAGCCAAACCTAAGGAAGAACAGTGCAATGCAAATACATTTAAGAAAAAAATATGTAAATACGTATGCACAATACATAAAAATATAGAAAGCCGACGCCAGTTGGCTTGGTAACCCTCGTTGCACTTGTTGCTTTGGTTTTAATTGCAATAGCTTTGAGCAATCAAAGAGAAGTCTTCTCGTATTGCTTTCATTTATATTATGTACAATAATTTAGGGCAACCAAGCCAGCTTGCATTTCTAATGCAAAATGGAGAAACCAACGTACTTTAAAAACATCTTCATCAATGTTGGGAACCAAACTCTTCAGATGTCGAAAACAAAATATTTTAAATAGTTCTTAACTGCCTTCTATTAGTACCAGCTGAACTGAACTGAATTCAAATGAATATAAAGAATGCAAAAAATGCAACTGAGTGCATAAAATGTTTACAATTTAAAAATAGTTTTTAATTCATTAAGAAATGATTTAATTGAATTGAATTGTATAAAATTTATTACAAAATGGATGGTGACTGCATTAAGACATTTTCGAAATATCGAAGTGAATTCAACAAACGCGGCCACTAAACAAAAATCATTATGAATTTATTCAAAAATGATTGCATTCTTTTATTTTTTTATTATTATTATTTTTTTTTTATAACGTCTTCCTTAAGATTACCATATATTGATAACATTATCAGGTTTCTCATTTTTTCTGTCTTTTTTTAAAACAATACAGTACAAGAAAGACAAGGTCTTAAATAGTACATACGAGATAAGGAATAAATATATCATTACAAAAAAATAATAATACATTTTATTAATTAAATAATAGAGTTATTAGTTTGAAGTAGATGAGGTACCTGATAGGGAAAATATAAAAGAAAAAATGCAAAAATGAAGTGAAAGGATATGTGGCTTTAGCTACAATACTTGTTTCATTGCGATTGACTGTAAATTCCAGAGTCTGACAGGAAGGCAGGTGAGATGAGTTTAAATAGTTAAAATTGGGATTTATTAAATTTGCAGTTCTTGTGGACTACGTAAAACGCAATTTTTGGGAGAGATATAAAGGTTTTTTTCGGTTTAAATAATCCTATTCATTAGTATATAGCATCTGTTTTCAACGACTTTCTGTAGTCTACAGTCAATAACTATTTTATGGTAGTGTGATATATGTTCCTTCTCGAACATATATCTAATAATGTCATAGAAGGCAATTAGCAACTGTGAAAAGAATGTGGATCTGATTTACAGTACACCAGTATTAAAAATTCAATGAGAGGGACCAGAAAGTTTTAAATAAGCCTTGGTTAAGTGTCATCAAGCGTAAAGCTAGAGATCAACTATTGCTTACGAAGACCACCATATTTCAGGCCAATAGTGTAACTTATATGATCACGGGAAGAGAGAACGCAATTTATTTTGAAACCTTATCCACAAAAGGCAGTCTTTCTTTCAGATGAAAACAGGAGACATGTCTTTGTGTCAACGTACTGTTTTAATATTACTATGAATTGTGATTCATTTGCATTAATTAAAAGGAGAGAAATTAATGTAGTATTCATTCCCAAGGCAGAAAAACGCTCTCATGATGCCTCAAAGGAGCTTATACCTATAAGTCTATCATCTTTCCTTCTAAAAACTCTAGAAAGGCTTATTGATATCCATATTCAAGCTAAAATTGATACAATACTTTTGTCAACGGTTCAACATGCCTACTGTAAAGTAAAATCGGTGGAAATGGCTTTGCATTCGTTGGCTAGCCACATCGAACGATCCCTACAATACAGAGAGTACACAATGGTTGCTTTCCTAGACATAGAGGGCGCCTTTAACAATGTCGACACATCCGCAAACACGACTGCGCTGTCACATCAGCAGAAAAACGATTCACTTGGGGAGTTAATCAGTCTTATCCTAAATAGCAGGAGAATTAGCTCCAAACTGGATGGGGCTTCTGGTAAAAGATGTGTTAGTAGAGTCACGCTGCAAGGCGGTGTCGTTTTTCCTCTTCTCTGGAACTAAGTGGTAAATGAACTGCAGATATACGGGAGGGAGCAGGGTTATTGCCTATACGAACGTCGTTTCTATATCCGTCATATATATAGGTGTATACCATCAAAGAACTTCCTCAGCGAAATCTTAACTGATTAACCCGTTGGGCGGATCGCTGTGGATTGGGAGTTAACCCCCATAAAACTGACCTTGTCCTTTTTTCCAGGAAATATAAAATTCCAACTATAGACCCTCCCTCAATAAACGGTAACAGTTTAGTGTTTTCCGAAACAGCAAAACACCTGGGTCTCATTTTTAGCAGGAAACTAAACTGGAGAACTAAATTTTAAAAAAGAGTCAAAAAAGCTACAGTAGCTTTATTCTCTTGCAAGAAAGCGATTGGAAACAAATGGGGCCTTCAACCTCGAACAACCCACTGGCTACACATCTCTATCGTAATACCGGTACTCACCTAAGGTGTGGTTGTCTGGTGGACGGCCTAAGACATTGCAGCCAACTGCAAAAATCTAAGCCGAACCCAAAACATGCTTTTTCACTTGACACCCATCGAGATCTTCAGTTGCGACTGCAGCTATTCACCTGAAGTCGACCACAAAGTGTACAAATAATTTATTTGACCACGCCAATATTCCTAATATATTAAGAATCCACATAGAGAACATCGATTACACCATACCTCAACCTCGGTTTGAGAAGGACTTTCATGCGAGCCTTCCCTCTAAATCCTTCTTTGACAAGTCCATCCACTTCTATACAGATGGATCTAAAATCGATAGCGGGGTTGCTGGCGGTGTTTTCTTAGATAAGCTTAATCATCGTAGCGCGTTCCAGGCGGAAAATTTGGCGATTAAGAAAGCTCTGTCCTGGTTGAAGAAAAACGTGATATCTGCAAAGGATATTCGCATATTTTCGGATAGTTAGGCCGCTATTTAGTCCCTGGTCTCGGTCTCACTAAATTCTAAAACCGCCCTTAATTGCCGATCATCTCTTATGGAGAGGGCAGAGCAGTTCAACCTTCACGTTTGTTGAGGGCCGGGCCACAGGGACATTCCAGGAAATTGTAGAGCCCACGAACTCGCCAAAATTGGAACCACTCTACCTATTCTACCGGTAAAGGGTAGCATAGATATACCAATTACTACGTGCAAGTTATTATTTAAGCTGGATGCTAATAAAAGAACAGACCTTAGATCGACCGGTTTGCCAATATGTCCAGCGCAAGCATGCAAGAAGGCGTAGCGGTTTTACAAACGATTTTTGTATAACTGCATGGACGAGGAGGAAGAGGAGACAATCCTCCACCTTCTCAGCACATGTCTAGCTCTCTCACAGAGAACAAAACTCCACCTAGGAGCTTTCTTCTACATTGACTTAAACTATCTAAAGAATACAGACGTTAACAGTTTGCTGCGCTTCATCATAAGCTCAAATTGGTTCTATGAGTAAAAGGATCATAGATCCACGTGTCAGCACAACGGCCGAATAGCCCTTTGTGGGTTGGTTTTCCAAACGCCACCCTCACCCAACCTAACCTAACCTAAGAGCCCTTTGTTTTGCGGCCATTTGTATATTTTTAAGAGATACTCATTTATTCTGCAGAACAAATATTCTTTTAAGCCGATTAGTGTAGATAAGTAAATTTGGACATCATTAGCATATAAATGCAGAAATATGTGCATCGGAATATACTCTACCAGTAGAGGACCTAGTATTGAACATTGAGAAACAGACCAGATAGTCTTATAATAGATATAAGCCAAGCTGCTCTTGAACTGAACCCAAAATAAGACATTAATTTTTCATATAAAATAACATTGCTGACAAGCTCAAATGCCTTTGAAAAATCAAGCAAACAAATTCTAAATCAAATTATGTTCTTATAACATCAAGAACGCATACTATTGCAGTGGCGCAACTATGGTACTAGATTGACCAGGAGACATTAAACTATATTGGGCTAGGTGATAGCCAATTTCTTTTGCAATACTTTTGACAGACACGGTAAAACGCGTAAAACGCTTATCGATCAAAGGGTTGTGGTTTTTTTGGATTTGGCAATAAACTTTGTTAGGTTTCAAGCATCAGAAAAAGTTGACGATGGAATACAAATAATAATAATGTTTGTTAGAATGTAAGTGTGGTATAATAATTTTAACGAATCGAATATGTACCCAGTTATCCCTTTCAAAGATAATTAAACAAAGACTAGTGCATTAGATAGGTTAGATACAATTAAGAGATCAAGAAGGCTTAGAAGTTTTCAAGGTGCAGAGCGAGTGGCATAAGAGTTAGTAACTTCCAAACCAGCACCGCCAAAAAAAAATCGAGAAGGGGTATAGCTCTACAGTCAGCTTTCAAGAGATAGACATTAAAGTCGACACAGATGATTATATGTTCATAGTTCTTAAAGGGCATCAAACAGGGAAATGACAGACGAACGTATGACAAACTTTGAATCATTTACAGACATTAGCCAAGATTTCAAATTCAGACTTATATTGCTCATAATTTTTCATGACTAATAAACAACACGAATAAAACAAATGATTGGAACTCCATAGCAATTACGCAAAAACTAATTTCACAGATAAAAGCAACACAAATCAATAATAATAAGAGGAAATAGGGCAATAAAGTTGAGTAGTCTGGGGAAATGAAAGAAAACATTGGACAGAGTAGAATGGTAGATACACATAATAAATGGAAATAGATTTATGAAATAGTTTGACAGAATAAGTAAGTGATCAAATTCAAAAGTATAGATAAGTTAACGTAGCATATATAAAAATAATTAAATAATTTGTAAGAATAACAATACTAATCACAGAAAACAGCAAAACTTCCTTTCGAAGCTGAAAAGCATGTCGCAACAGACAGCTATTTTCAAGTGTAAAGCCCTCATAAATATAAATACGAACAGAGTTATATGTAATATTTTTGTCATTTTCGATATTACTGTTGAGATGAGAGAGCATGAGACCCTTATTCCTGTGGAATGCGGAAAGTAATGCCCTTCGTTCTGCGTAGGAAATAAGGCGAATTAGCAACGGTCTATCACTGCTCATAAATTTACTCTTCTGGCGAAAAACATCGACATGCGGTTATAAGCGACGTTATAATTTAGCGGCGATGGCTTTTATAATATCAACTGTATTTTTTATCAGAAAAGTATGTCAATACATATGTTCTCATATTTTTTTTTCCTTCTGATCAACAATCATAAGACATAAAATGCTTTTCTTGCGAATGTTAAGTCTAGTCCTTTTACTAGATGTTTTTGAACACCTAAGTCTTTCTTGTTGTTTCTTTAGTCTTGATGGCTAGTGAGTTTATGTAGTCACCCTTGTCTCCTTTTACACTATACTGCACTTGTTTTCCCTTTATTCGGTACTGGACATCTGGAGCGTAGCCTTGAACCTTGCTGTCAATATCCTTTCACCATAAGATGAATGGAGCATAAGGCTGTTTCAAGCTTAGGGGTAAATAAGAGTAATAATCCATATAGCACACAGCGTGGGCAAAGGCAAATTAGGGAGAAAAATAGCGATAAAACAAGGTGAACTAAGAGTCAATACGTCGATGTTCGAAGTTTTAAATTAACTGAGCACCATCGGTATTACCTGTTAATTTTATAGCACGATTTTGAATCGTTTTTACCAGGAGCAATAAGGTCTTGAGGTCACCTGACCTGATGTGAGCGTTTTGTTCTATTTTTGAGCAAATGTATATTGAGGTCAGATCATAGGAGGCAATGTATTTCTCACAATGCTTAAGGAAATCTCGACAATTAACAGCATTTTTTAACCGAGGTATCGTTTTTTTTTTTCATAGTTTATTTATTTATCTCGCCCTTTTGTTTGATTTACTCATCTTTTTCCTGATTAAATTGAGTTCAAGGAAAGTATTCTTGTTTCTTATTTTCTAGAGAAGCGTTTTCAATGCCCCTTCTAAAATTAAATTTACTGTTGGAACTGAACTTAACCATCTCTCCCTTTTGGTTCTAATATCCCTTTAGAAATTAACTCTCACGAACCTTGTGGCACTCTTTTACGTCAAGAAGTGAAGAAAGCTTCTCCGGATCATACAGCTCCATCAACAACATGGCTTGCACCGTCTCCCCCTTCACGATGAAGGAGAAAAACTTTACTACCATTTTTATATCATGATAACGTTGTCCGATGTGTTGAAGTAGACCGCAGATCTTTCTGCTGTAAGTCTGTTCACTGTGCCTGTTATACTTCTGTTTTAGTTTAAGAATGCTTGGTATTATTTAATCTTCGGCTGACCTGATCATTCCATCCGCTGTTTACTCTACGGGAAGACCGGACCGGCTGCTCCTCTTAAATGAAACTTTCCATTTTTCAAGAACTTTCTCCAACAGCCAGCTGCCAGAATATTCACTCTAAGTTCTAAAAGATTTTCCATTATCCCTCCAATGGATGAGTCTTCTGCGCTCTGTGAAAACATTTCAAGGGTACAAATAACCTCTGGAGCGTACGCTACTTGTAAAAAAAACTGAGGACTCTGTTTTCTCTCAAAATAAACGATTAAATGCAGGAAAAAAAGATTCTGAAAAATCCAAGTCGAACCAATGACGTTTGCTACGGTATCCGAGCACTACTCCTGTAAATGAATTCAATTTTTAAATTGTCTTATGCTATATAAACAAAACTTAAGAATTAGCTTAACTAATTTCAACTACCTTAACTTAGTGACACTATACAAGGTCTCTCTACCTTAAGGCTAGTAAGTCTTTTGGCTTACATTAGTGTGAATTTAATTTATTGCAGATACTCGAACATACCTATACAATGGTCGATATGCAAACCGAAGTCTGGAAAGTTGATATTATCCTGGCAGTTCATGTCGACTCGATACTCCCAAATAAGACTGTGATACTTAGCTTTGTTGCGGAAAAATATGATGGTATCTTTTAGTATTATACTACATTACTATTCATATTCTTCCTCCCAGAGGGGAAGTTTTAAAAGGATGGAACGATTTTCTAGTTCTAAAAAAGAACACTGTAACTATTTTCCTCCTTTTTTTAAATAAGGGACTTAACTTAGTTAAAGAATTGCTATGAAAAGAGTTGAAACTTATGAAACTTAGATCGAAACATATTAAGTTGCATCCAAATTCTACAGTGGCCAACTCACTAGGCAAATACGCTACCCGTAACCGTATTCATAGTATAAAAAAAAAACAGCTTAAATTTTGGCGAAAAGGTGAAAAAAAAGGCAATTTCATGAGTGAGTGACTTTTGCACCGTACAACAAAGGTCGAAATATGAACCCACCACAAAACAATAGGTTTCTCCTATTGAATTGGCGGAATATTGGGTCTACAACTTAATTGATAAGAGATGGCGTAACTTGTATTATTCCATTCTTATTATTCCATTGGAACATGCGTTGGAAAACTACTGTTATTGTACGTCATTTCAGTACATGTCACTCATTTGAAACGTAAACAACAATAATTTTTTTTTACTCTAATATGTCGAACTTTGTGCCTGAAAAAGTGTTTTTGCGGGAAGTTCTTCTTCATTACTTTAATATAAAGAAAACTGCTGCCGAAAGTCATCGTATTTTGGTGGAAGTTTATGGTGAACATGCGCTTGCTGAGCAAACGTGCCAAAAGTGATTTGCACGATTTAAAAGTAGTGATTTTAGCTTGGAAGACGATGAACGTCCTGGGCAGCCAAAAAGGTTGAAGATGAAGAACTAGAAGCATTACTCTATAAAGATTGTTGCCAAACACAAGAAGAGCTCGCAGAATCTTTTGGTGTCACTCAAGCAGCCATTTCAAAACGTTTAAAAGCAGCTGGATATATTCAAAAGTAAGGAAATTGGGTTCCACATGAACTCAAGCCGAGAGACGTCGTAAGGCGGTTTTGCATGTCCGAAATGCTGCTGGAACGCCACAAAAGGAAGTCATTTTTGCATTGGATTGTTACTGGTGATGAAAATTGGATCCATTACGACAACCCCAAGCGCAAAAAATCATATGTGAAATCCGGCCAACCAGCCAAATCAACGGCAAAGCCGAATATCCATGGTGCAAAGGTAATGTTCTGTATTTGGTGGGATCAGTTGGGTGTGCTGTATTATGAGATGCTAAAACCGGGTGAATATGCGACCAAACACGAGGCAATAATTTTCCATCATGACAACGCTCGGCCCCACGTTGCCATTCCGGTTAAGAACTATTTGGAAAACAGTGGATGAGAAGTCTTACCTCACTCGCCTTATGGCCTAGACCTTGGCCCTTCTGACTACCATTTGTTCCGGTCGATGCAGAACGCCCCCACTGAAATACGGTTCACATCAGAGTAGAATATCAAAAATTGGCTTGATTCATTCTTGGCTGCCAAGCCGGCGCAGTTCTTTTGGGATGGGATCTACAAATTGCCAGATAGATGAGAAAAAGTCATAGCTTCAGATAGGCAATACTTTGAATAATACTATTGTACATGTTTTTCTTAAATAAACGTTCAAATTTTGAAAAAAAAAAAAACCGCTCGAAAATAATTATGTACCCAATATGAGGACAAAGTAGGTCTGTCAATCAACAAAATACGGCGATATACGTGACATAATTTATATCAATTACCTGCAAAGAAAAAGAAACAACCTACAGCGAGTATTATGCCAACTTATTGGAACAACCATTTAATAGAAATAAATGACATCATTCGGCTTAGAAGAAAGTGCTCTTCCATCAAGACAATGCATTCTTGCACACGTGAATCTTATTTTACGCTGTGGCGATTGAAGAAAAAACACACCTTGCAGTTTTATAGTCTATGAAATTTATTACTCAAAAATACAACCAGCACAAATACAAAACAATACAAACTTTGCTCTTATTTATAAGTTATTTTAGCTTACTATCATTTTTCTGCATTCCCACAGGCATGCACATGCAAAATGTGGATCGAATAGTCAACAAAATAAGTTTGTGAACTTTTTTGGAATTCAATGCTTTCTTTGCATTGAATTTTCTATTTCCTTAATGAGAATATCGAATGTGTCTGTTTTTCTTATCTAGCTGATAAGCTGACGTATACATAACTCGTGTATAGTAGCTATGGCGATAATGCTGAAACTTCAAAATATACTTTTATACATATATTGTACATAGTAGGTATGCATATGAACAAAGGACCTTTTGTTCACTTTAGATAAAAAATACCAAAACAAGTTTGTTGTTTTAACTTCTATATATCATTTTTAATACATAATTTATAAAATGCTAAACGGACATTTTAATCAATCTAACATAAATTTTACATAGGATATCTAGTTTATCAAGCAAGCAAATACTGACAAAACAATTAAACATTTTCCATAGTGACTTAAATTACATTTGCATAATTTAATTAAACGACCTTCCAAAAACAAACGTAAATTTATTCATTGATTCAATTTTAAGTCAATTTCGTGCGAATGGTATACAAGCGTCCTTCTACGGCCCCATGTTCCTTCATTAGCTATCATACTTGCTTAGTATTTCAATTAGAAACTCTTAGTCTTTAACCAAACAAACTGTTATCGAACCAGTTAAAAAGCAAAATAAGAAAAACCAGTATATACGTACATAACAAAAGATACTCATTTTTGCTTCCGACTGGTATTCAATATTATTGCAAACATATTTATTGACATGATTTACATGCTCGTATATAAATGACCTCCATGGCTCATCTGGATAGAAATAAACTCGATGAAACTTTCACATCCGCTACCCCGTTGCATTTGCATCACGCCATATGGAATAGGTGTGAAACCATTTTTCTGTTATTTAACCATTCTTTTAGGACTGTACAAATTAAAACGATAGTACTTGTTTAGATGTATAGTAGTTTCTAACAAACAAAAAATGTAGAAACATAACTCATTGAAAACTTTTGTTTATCGATTTCGGGAACAACTCCTATTGCAACTCCAGCTACTTGATACTAAAAAATGTGAGTGTGTGTGTCTTATTCAGATTTCAGGATTAGACAAAATACAATGCAAATACCAACGTCAACGACTAAAAACAACAATAAAAAATCTCTGGAGTAGTTTACCTATCAAGTACCACAAAAGCAATTCATTGACAATCCCAATATTCCATGCATAGCCATAAATTTTCAGAGCGAATTAATTCGCTCTATAACGCAAAATCTTATCTTGATTAGTCATAGTCCTGGCCGCCATTGTGGCCGAACTTCAATAAATCCGTATTTGTTTCATCGAACCACGTTATTTTTTGCTTCAGCAGTCCTGTTACCCGGAAATGTTTCATATCAAACATAAAAGTATGAAGAATGGTTCGCTGCCAGCCGGATACCACGTTGCCCGTTCATCAGATATTTATGTGGGAGATGTGTATATACCCGTACAACCATAAATACATGCTCGTATATAGATGGCTTTATATTGGGAATGTTCAGAATCCTGTAATAAAGGCAACAGAAGTTTGAATGTGCAGAACTCGTTCACTCACCACAAGGCAGGACGTAAAGTGGGAAGCTATAAATCTCCGATTGAATTATGACATTAGTCTTGATTGAAACTCAATGCGAGCGATCTACATTCGAAGGTGTTTAGGGAATAGATACACACATCAAGCTCAGTGTGTTATATGTTAACAGCCTAGATGCTAAGGTTACGTGCAATTGAATCTCTATATTCCAACACAGACAGAAACGCGGGAAATTTACGCGAGAAAGATATGAAACAAGTCAAGTTGGTAATGTGGGCGTTAAGGTGGCCTAAGCTTTTTGAAGGAGTGAAACATCGTGGTACATTTATGTGACAGGTGCATGACACTTTTTTAAGGAAGTAGACTTACATTTATCTATATGTATACCTAGAAGAATGATGCGAGTTTGAATTTATAAGAGCGGTATTTTGCTGATTTTATCACATTTCAAATCGTGACAGGTTATCGACAAATTGAAACCCTTTGGGATGGATTAAAGTGAAAATATTTCACTCAGCTGAATTATTTCTTGACATCTGACTTGAAATCCCTTGAGTTGACAATGAAAAAACCATGCAGCAACTTTAGATTATTGAAAATATTGGAAACGTATTTAATGGGCTGGAAAATGCGACAAATGAAAGTACTAATTAAACACTACAGATATTTTGTACTGTACTACTGATTTGTATTTTGTATTTAAAAAAAAAAATTGCAAAGTAAAAAAAATTAAGTGTAAACTACATATTTTTATTTATTTATGGGAAGGTGAGAAATCTTCATAGACACCATAGGCCCGGAGCCTATAGTAGTGTGAGATTCTTACTCACTAAAAAACACTTCCCTTATGCAAACCACGACTGAGTTTACACTCAACAAGCAGTTCTTCTATCGCATTTTATTTTGTTTTTATAAGATATCCTGCAGCGATTTCATTGAAAATTCCTGTGTACTTTAGAAAAAATTACGCGCTGCTAATCACCGCGCTAGATCGAGAGGCTTAGTCCTTTTCAGACGGCGCAATAAATTTGTCTCGTCGAGAATCTGTTGAACAGTGATATTCGTATGACCTTGTAATCGATTATTATGTTTTCGCGCAAACATTTTAATTACATTCTGAACGTTTTCGACTCCTAAGTCTCTGTGGATATCATCGTTTCAAATGTACCACGGCGCATTAACAATACCTCGAAGACCTTTGTTTTAGAATATCTGTAATACATTAATGTTACTATTTTTAGTACAACCCCAAAGTTGTACACCATATGTCCAGATCGGTTTTAGTACTTGCTTGTATAACAGCAGTTTGTTCTCTAAGCTAAGCTTGGAATACTTTCCAATAAGCCAGTAAATATCTCTGTATTTGATTTCAAGCTCTTCACGTTTTTTCTTGACGTGTGCTCTCCATTTTAGTTTGGCGTCGAGTGTCATACCGAGATATTTGGCCTCGTTCGCGTAAGGAATTCGTACTGCGTTGATAAAAACCGGTGGATTCTCAATTTTCTTGAGAGTGAAGTTCACGTGGACAGACTTGTTTTCATTAAGCGCGATTCGCCAAGTCTTTGTCCAATTGTTAATCCGTGTAAGGGCACGTTGCAACTTGGTAGTTGCTTCTTCGACTGTTATAAGCCTAAAATACAAGACAATTGCTGGGGTAGGGCTTGTTGGAGTTTATATTTTAGGCCTTCATGCCATACCTTATCAAAGGCTTGCGAAACGTCAAGGAATGGCCTTGAACAGACTAACTTACACTCGATTGCTCGTTCAATTACTTCGGTTATTCGATGCACTTGGTCAACTGTAGAGTGTTGACTTCTAAAACCAAACTGATGATCAGGCAAGAGGGAATTTGTGTCGGTAATTGGTTTAAGACGATTAAGAAGGATTCGCTCGAAGACCTTCGATGTAATCGGGAGAAGCGATATTGGTCTATATGACTTGACTTCAGTCAGCGGTTTACCGGGTTTCGGAACCATAATAACTTAGGCTACTTTCTACTGTTGCGGTACGTGCTCTAATCTAATGCTGGCATTTATAAGACAGAGCAGCTTTAGCAAACCTTTTTTTGGCAACGCTTTAAGTATCTCTCCCGTTATTAAGTCATATCCCGGGGCTTTATTGGGCTTAAGCGTGTCTATAACTTGTCTAAGTTATAGTATATAGCCTTTTCTACTGGAAAGTTTGTCGTCACGTCTAGCGTATTCTCAGGAAGCACCCCCCCCATCGAATGGTTTAAACGTTTCTGTAAGATGGTCGGCGAAAACATTAGCTTTTTCCTTATCTTTTTTCGCCCAGTCATCCTGGTTTCTTATTGGCGCCACGTGTATTTGGGGCTTTCGAACACTTTTAACGGCTCTCCATATGGAGTAGTTGGTATCATTTGTCTCTGTGAGTCTTTCAAGGTAGTCATTAATACCTTGATTATTGAACTACATATGTACAAATATTCTTTTAAAACAACCCACATCGTAAACACTGTTAACAAAACGTATATACGTATTTGAAAGAATTAAAAGTGTCAAATGCACTTTTTGTTTATCCTGCAAACATAGAAACAAAAATAAAAAAAGAAACACTTTCTCTTTTATTTTGCTATGAAAATCTATTTTTTGTTGTTCAAGTATTCATTTTTATATTAAATACTACCTTATACTCGGTACTTTGTTCACGTTGGTATACTGAATAATTAATAAAAAATCTATGACTGTTGAATATTGCACAGTATATTACATAGGCTTTATAATATGGTATTACAAAGGCTCTTAGTGGGTGGCCATGGCGCACCGCTCCCCAATCGGACGGCCCAACGCAGCGTTCAATCCCGACCGTGCCCGAAAGGCAAATTTTTTTACAGGCACTTAAAATCATGTGAGGTATTTGGTTTTAGTATAAAGAGTTCTCATATCCTCTTGAGAGTTAAGTTCTTAACGAAAAAAAATAAAAATTAATTTCATGTTTTACAAAGGTTAATCCAAAGTAAATGTTTAACTAATTTTTATGGAATTTATATTTGTATTTTTAATTCTTTGGTTCAAGGTTTTGCGTCACTAACAGCCAGGTTACATTGTTCAGTGAACAGAAACGATGGGAGTGAAGTGAATTCACTCCTCTGCTTTCCTCAAAGTAATATCTGCAAGCATAATAAAATCTATTGGTTTTTTTGATGAAAACAGTGAAACGTTATGTTTATTACGCATTTTCCGGAGAAAAGTGACCTCAAAGTCAAAAATTAGCACGGGCAAGAAGAGTTGAACAGGTTTAAAAATTGGATATCTGAAAACTTTAACAAGATTTTAACTTTATTTAAAGGCAGTTACAAATGCTGGTATTTCTTTTAAAAAAAAAAAACCTAAATTAAGTTTTAGCATTAGCATTAACAGCAATTTCCATTAACATGGTCAGGGTACACCAAAGTAAGCCTTTTCTTAAATCTTCGATAAATGATGTCAGTGTTGGAGATAGATCCTAACAGTTGAACGACTTTTTTCCTAGAATATATTCAAAGATTATTTCCCTAACCCTTGACGAATTAGGGAATGTGTATGTATGTGTTTCTTACATATACTTAATGAATGTTAATGTAAGCAATGTACGATGTTACTTTATATAAAAATTAATATTGTTTTTTCTATTTAATTTTTTTATTTTTATTATTAGACGTGAGTGTATCTTTTAGAGGACTTGCTAAAGAAGAAGTACATCTATTAAAATTATTCGTTACAGTACTCACGACAAAGGGAGTTAGTTCATTCATTTCTCACATGAGAAGAAACAATTGCAGCAGGGTCATGCTGTTAAGAAATCGACATAATGCATAGCAAATTGATAAGCAAATAAGTATAGTCCCATCCTGGTGTTTGATAATGCAAGCTCCTGAAAGTGCTACTCACCAGACTTATCCCTTAAGTCTACATTTTTAAAGTTCAGGCATTCACCATGAAATAGGGAGTTCAGAATGCCGGTAAATGGAACTTTAAATATATTTCAACTCGAAAACATAAGAATTTCTTGTTGCGTATTTACTTAAGTGTAGCGTTATGATGCTTATGAAATAAACTTTATGAATTTTTAAAATAGCGTTGTTAAATTTTGCAGAAGAGATTCAGCAATAGTCATATTAAACGCCTTAAAAGTTACTGCCATTTGAACCGCAGACAAATTTCATGAACCTAGGAATAGCAACATCTATTTTTTTTTTTTTTTTAATTTCATTCATAATTGAGTTTATGTATGTATGTATGAAATGCCATGCCAATGTTGCAACATATAAAATCAATTGTATCTAAAATAATTTAGGAACCAACAAACGCTTAATTTCCTTAGCATAATTGATAATCTATGTATTAGAGGTATTTAAAGGCTCTTTCAGTCTGACAAGAATATTGTTTTAAGTTCATTCGCGTTACACCTTTATGGTCTGGTACCTAAAAGAGCTTAAGCTGACAGGTATTGTATTCATTTGTAATCATACAGGTATGAGCGCTTTAATTTCTGTTAGACTACCCGTAAGTATACGAAAAAGTGGGCTCTTCTTTAATTCAATAATGACCCTGGCACATTCTGAAATAAGCCAACATTCTCACGTAGATCTTGCAATTTCCGTGACAACGGCACTTACTTCGGTATCCACTCTAGATTTGTCCCTTTATAACTTATTAACTTTGAGGTCCAATTCTGTTACACCTAGAATCATTGTATTAGACCTCATGTCAAAGCACACAGTTATCAGCATATTGACATTTGCCAAACAAATTTTATTAACTTCAGAAATTTCTGTGATAAGGTTTGCAAAATATGATTAACTTGCGAAATTTGTCTCTCATGCTTGTATTAATCTGACCCCGCCATAAACTTTTAATGCAATTGGGTTGTCCTGAAAACACCGCGATAGTACCTCGATATGGTCGACTTACTAAAAAATAAATGATAGTGGGTCACCATTATGTACATACATTATCCAATGGTTAACCCCTATAGTTTTACCTCACATGGCCATAGAAGCTAAGGCAACTTTTAGTATTTAAATGTGAGTTCCGAAATATTGGAAAAAACGACACCTGGAAAATTCGAAAGTTGTTTTTTTCAGTACAACTTGTCACAAAATAACTAAACATGAATCATTATTGTGGAATAAACACATCTCTGGTTTCGGATGTTTAAGGAGTTTTACACCATTATGTGACAAGTGACCGGAAAGACCGAGAACACTCACCATCTAAACTTGGTCAATTTTGCAAGCAAGATTAAGTTGCTGCAGACATAAGCTATTATACGGACTTCTCCGTTCGTTGGACGTCAGTTTATTTTCGCTATGATTTGATTTTACCATCACCTCCCAAGCTTTTACCATGAACTCATGCACATACGAGTACAGCGGCGAAAGGAAGTTAGGGAGGGAAAATTGAGAGATACAGATGTACTTTGGCTTTAAACATTTGTAAATTTTACTGGCTAGGAAATAAAGAGCTCAGCAGGGCATTTCATAAGCGAGTTGTATGGCTTAGGAAAGAATCACGATATTTCAGAGTACGTCCGCAGATGGGCTTAAGGGTGTTGGTACTGATGAGCTTTCATAGCGAGACGAGTGTTAGGGTTGAAAGTTTGAAGGGGCGGAATGCTACTGGCAATTTCAGTGAAGCACTGGTGGTGAAAATAGACTTTTGCAAGTGCAAAATGGTCTTAAGGGCACCTGACCAGATATGAGCATTGCACTCTAGTTTTGAGCGGTTAAATGCCTTATATAGAGTTTCTCCAATAGGAACTTGACAACTTTGAATTTAATTTGTGAATGCACTCTTTCACTAATCATCAAACTGTTACTGTCAATTTATTCAGTAAACTCAACATTTTCATCATGGTAAAGTACACTAACAAGCAACGTCTGCAAATTATAAAAATTTTCTACAGATATTCGGAGTCTCAAAATCATCTTCAATGACGAAGCTCATTTTTGGCTCAATGGGTTCGTCAATAAGCAAAATATGCGTTATTGGTCGGGTGAAAACCCACATGTGCTTCATGAATCACCACTTCATCCATAAAAAATAACTGTTTGGTGTGGTTTGCATGTCGGCGGCGTTATTGGGCCATATTTTTTCGTCGACGATAACGATCTTCACGTTACTGTGGTCAGCGTTATCGCGCCATGATCACCGATTATGAGCCAGTCGATTGGCCGCCTCGTGCGATTTAACGCCGCTTGACTATTTTCTGTGGGGCTACGTTAAGTTATTGGTTTATGCCATTATCTTGCTTTTGCCAAATTGATGTAGACTTTGGTTCCACCTCTCACTAAGTCATGCCATGAAATCACCAGTAGACCTGTGGCTAGGAAAACCGTACTGCCGGTCATTGAGAAGTTTTCGTGTTTCCATGATCTTGGAAAGAAGGGTGCAATAGGTCTGTAGGAGGAGAGAGAAGAAGATTCGCCTTTTTTAGAGACGGGCTGGACAAATGCTATTTTCCATCCTAAAGAGTAGGATTGATGAAAAAGCGTACGCAATGGTTTTGCCTTTCAGAAGAAGGGAACCAGCGGATTTGTGAATGTTAAGATCTTTAAGAATTTTGTTACTACACAAGTGCAAAAATATATTCGTCCTATTGAAGATTCGATGCACTCAAGTGTAAGTGGGGACAAAGCACAATCTGGAAGTACTGAACTTTCCGCAAAGTCTTCAGCAAGCAAATTGCCCTTGTCCAAAGAGCTGACAGCTGGAATGTCATTGTAAATGAGTGTTGGGATGGAGGATAAGAGCGACATTTCTTATGTTTTTGACGAGCGACCAAAAATGTTTACTACCTTTGTATTGTAGTATTTTTTGCCTCAGTGTTTGGTCGTATTGGAATTCCACAGGCTTAAGAACGGCGTTGCAGCCATTGCTGGCTCATTTGAATTTTTTTTCGGTTTAACTTTGTTGGGTTGGTGCTGTAGTCCTGAAAAAAAACTTCCTTAAAACACTGACAGCCTTTTTGCAGCTTGAGTCGTACAATGCCTTTTCTTTTGGTTAGATACTCTTCGTCAGCTGAGGAATAAAGGATCTCATTACAAAGAGAATAGTATCAATAATCATATCGGCCACGCATACACGTCATTATCGAGGAAATATAACGACGAGTTAAAATTCCTTAAGAAGGTGCTAGGTCCGCTCGAATTGGCTTTCTCGTATTGCCATACGGTTCTTTTAGGAATATGGGCTCATTGGATACTTTGATTTCAGAAAGACGAGACTTATCAGATGCTGCGGTGCTGATGCTCAGACTACTTTGTAAGGCAGGACCTAATGCAACGTAGAAGCCAATCATCTCCTGATTTCATATTATCATCTGACCTGGTTATCAGATGGTAAGATGATGATGATGTTGGTCATCTTGACGCTCTCAATAGTCCTGACATATGCAGAAGCATAGAAGCTGTTCTATCTAGTGAATCGTGTCTAGCGACTGACTGCTTAAGCAGCTTACATGTATGTAATTGCCTCTTTTACCAGACCCCAAGGAATGGCCTTCTTTGCTCTAGATGCATTGATGAATCTCCTTCCCCTTGATATTAATATTATAGCAAGGATTCTCAAATCCATTACCCGTTTAAAGGGAAATGAAATGGTCTTCACTGAATGCAGTCGGAAGGCTAAATTTACTGAGTCTTCTCTGGGTCTCAGGTTACAATAGGATTATGGGAAATAAAATCGCCAATGAACTTGCTAGGCAGAACTCTGTGGAGAGCTTGTCAGAACCCAAATCTACGTTAGGTCTTCCTGTGTCCTCGGTTAGGGCTTCTATTGACAGTTTAATTTTATATGAGCAAAACTGCAGATAGTATGGTTGATAGCTTGCCTACAAACCAAATAAATGCTTCCCGATGCCTCTAAGAGGTCCGCAGTAGAAAAGAGAACAAGCTGCTTACTGTCGTCGTGACAGAGCACTTCATTTTTACTAAGCAATTAAAGATTTTGGGCCAAAGGGATACAGCATTCTGCTATGTTTTCTGTGAAAATGATTGTGGCACTACAAAGCACTACCTCAGTAAATATACAACCTACGCATCAGTGGGAGTGCTTACTCATCTTTCAACGCAAGACTAAGAATTTCAGCATCAAGGAGTACAATAGATAATACTTTTTTGAGTGCTCTGTTTCGACAGAGAAAAAAATACTTGCTTCGTTTCTTATACACAATTATATACAATTATTTCTCCCGCTACGGTTTGAGAAAAATTTCGTAAACAAAACTTAAACTCTACAGGTTCGTACGCCATTTGTGACCTTTACTGAACATTCGTATGTGGTTCAATATTCAGTAACAAGAGCCCCATTATTAGATAGCAAGATATGAGGCTGGTAATTAAAAATGCCCTAAAATTTTTTATATAAAATGAGTAAAATTACTTGCACATATTTCTGAAAACCAGAAACCATTCATTTTTACATCCTTAATATTTTAAACAAAAAGCTTTTTCTTCTTTTGTTAAACCTTGAAATATGTTTTTTCTAGATATACACATGTTTGTATGTATTCGTACATCTAATGAAAAAAATTTTACATCATTTAAGTATGGTATGTATTTTATATATCTTGATTACTACTGGGCCGGTTGTTCGCAACTAAATTTAGGATCATAACTTCATTGAGGCCGAGAGATTTCTGATGTTCTTAAATCTGAGAGATACAACCAATTTTCCTGCTACAATTGCCTACCAAACGTGATATAAAACAGAAAAACGCTTATTTTTTCACACCTGAATCAAATTGTTGTATAAAGGACTGTTGCATTGGTTGCATAGATTGGGCTTTTGTCATTAGGGAGAGGTGAAGTTATTATTAAATTTTCAAATTGTTTCAAAATAAAATCTCACATGATAATAAAAAGCTAAAGACTTTGCACACTTTGCATACTTTGCACACTTTAGCTTCGAGTTCTGCAGATACATGACAATACCAAGGATGCGTTTTATGTTTCAGTTCCCTTTTGCTTGTAACGTTTAAATTTTGCTATTACTTATGGGGTCATATCTAACATCCGTAGAGCCTGTTCGATAATAATTTACATTGGATATCTGCCGCTACTTTTAGTAGTAGTAGGTAAGTAGATTTTCACTTAATAGCTTTTTGTGTAAATCCTTCGCTTATACGTAGTCCAGATCAAAACAAACGCTGATATAGAGATGAATATTTCACGTGCTAATCCAAACGTTAAGACAGGCTACAAACAGTTAGATTTTTCATAATTGTTATCATCACAATGCACAGTGGTGCCATAGTAGGTCATAGGCCGCAGATTTCTGTGATTGAACTAAGCCCTGCTTTATCGCTCAATTACTCTTTAATTGTCACACTACCTGATGACATAGAAGGGTTCGCAATCTATTGTTTAAAACATTCTTTTTTCTGCATCGGAAGTGAACACATCGGATTAGTGTCAACGTTGTTATCACCAAGCGCTAATTAGCTCAAGTCGCGTCACGTGTTTTCAAGTTCACACTTGTTCATCACCCTGTTACATAGAGAGGGATTTTCAAGTTAAGGGTATGTACTTTCTATTTTTCTATGTATTTTGAATTTAAATTATATCACTAATTTTTTTATCTGGTACTACACCGACATTTTTCTTACGTTTTTTTGAAATTTGTTTTGAACCTAAGCTTTTACTCATATTTGTGTGTAGGTAAGATTGAATTTGGTATCAAAATTTAGCTTAGAATTTCTATGTTTCGGGATAATTAAGCATTGTTGCCTTCTCCTGCCTTTGCAGGAGTTAGTCATGGTCTACGCCACGTACTCCAGCCAAGTAGAACTTGCTACGAAATTTTAATTAATTTTTCTTCCGATTTTTACAATTTCTTTCTCTACTTTCGGCCCTTTACACGAAAAAAAAAAATTGTAAAGTTAAAAAAATGTCAGTAAATTATCAACAAAGGTTCAGTGCTTTAGTTTCAAAACGAAACAAGATATTATTTTAATTGGTTTCTTTGTTTTTTGTACCTCGAACTTTATGGCTGTTAATCAGCCTAAAAAAACCTTTTTTGTTGCAAATTTGGCAACTCTGTAATTAATAAATAATTGTCTGTAGGTCTAAGAACAATTATGTTATTTTACAATACGTTCATACGAAACCCCTATGACCGCCTCTCTTATTAAGCGAAACCACTGTTAGCCGGTCTTATATCTCAAACCTAATTTTTCATTTAAATGTTTTTTTTTCTATATTTAATGAACTGTTTTAAAACTATTCGTAATAATGAAAAAAATACTAAATTGAAGCTTTTAAAAAATACTTACTTTACAAATCAATGAGTTTGTATATGGTACATAGCATACTCGTATATAGGTAATAATTGACTTTTTGAAATCGCTTCACTAATATACAATAAATAAAGTATGGCACTTCCGAAGCTGTCCATACAGTTACTTTACCCAATTATTACATGCTTTAACATTAATAAACATTTTTCTTAACTTATGAACTTAAGGATTGTAACAACTGTTGCTTTGTGGATGCTTTATAACGCCATGCTAATTGCAAAATACAAAGCTTCAATTGAGTCCCTACTCACAATATTATTCTGTTTACCGAGCAGAGAAAAAATTAAATTGCAAAAGTTTTCCACTTATGTGCATACATAAATACGTACATACGAGAGCGATGAGAAAATCTCGATTTTTCATTTACAATTCATGTTTTCTTTTTCACAGATGATGTGCTATTTTCTCGTCGTGGCAGGATGGGCCGTATTGTAAGTCCCCGTCACACACTTCCGCCGAATACGACGTGCACCTACTATTTCCATGGATACCCAGGCGACCTGATTTGGTTATCATTTACAAGTTACAATCTGCAAATACTCCAGAAAGCAATACACGATAATAACACGCTAGGAAGGGTAAGTTTCCTCCAAACTGATGAGCCACCCCAATGTACCAGCAACATTGTATTTTGTGTATGTAGTTTGAATATGTATCGTAGTATTAAGTGTTTAATGTGTGTGCCTGCATTATGTGGTGAAAGCTTCTGCTCCGTGGATGTCAGGCTTTTATTCTGTTCCGTAGCGTTTCCATCTTTTTATTTGCATGCTTCCGTTTCTGTTCAGATTTCTTTGTGGAATAACTTTGGCATTGTGTGCTGTGGAAATGTTGTTAGCTTTGTTTGGTGTATTGTCCCCGACTGTCACTTGAGGAGTTTCTCTCCAATTTCTCCAACCCATGTGTTGGTTTACGTCTAGCGCTATAGTGTGTATGCTGTGAATTGAAATACAAAACAAAACAGTATCTAATATACAACTAACAATGCAATATAAAATAATAATTTCAACAGTAACAAAACGCTTTTTTTTCTTCTTTTCTTATTTATTTTCTATTCCACTTCTATGTGCTGCTCTTTGTTGTCGGTCCGACAATATAGGCCGATCTTCCCCCTTGGATAACGAGGATGCGAATGTGGGACAGTTATGGGACATATGTACCAATAAAGATGACAACAACGACTAGCCAGCCACCCCATTCCTCGACCTCGCAACATGGTAAATACCAGGGTGTTAGCAACAACAATAACAACAACAATGTCGTTAACCTAACAAATAATTATGGAAACTATTACTACAGTCCGCAGAACCCAAAGTTCGGTAAAAATATCCGCGTGAACATAGACAATGCCTGGAATCCAGTCGACACTTACATTTACGGCCCGACTCAGTCAAGCATTTTTAACCAAGAGAATAAGTATGGCGGTTACTTGCAGCAGCAACAACAAAAATTCTTGGGTGGTGGTTCAGCCACTGGCAACGGACTGACAAGCGTCAAAGAAAGTTTCAACTACATCGCCAATTCTCGGTTCGATAAGAACTCCAAAGATGCAACAGGGGTTGATAAAGGAGGTGGATCGCCTGGTGGAAGCAGTGGTAGTGGTAGCTCAAGTGTTGGCGTCGGCATCAGTGGAACGTCCGTGGCAAGCTCCAGTGGAAAAAACAAACGACGGCTTATGTTGGAAATTTATGACTACGAAACACCAAAATTATGCGATCACACTGCCATAACAAGCGTTGGAGGAAATAAACTTCGCCCATGCAGCCCACTTGAAAGCTATGTCAGTGCCGGAAGGGACTTGGTAAGCCATTTTATTCATTTCATATTTGTGGATGACGGGACAAGCAGCCAGCCAGTCAGCCCGCCTCCTGGGGTACTAGCATGTGGTTGTTGCTGTGTTTGTTGGCATCTAACCACTTAATAAGGCAAATCCTTTGATTTATATCGTTTTGGTTTTGGCTTTGAGTGAAGGGTTCTACGAATAGCCTTCATCATCAGCGTCGCTATGGTTCTTGCCTTTATGGGTGATTGCCCACATTTCGATAGGATTTAGAGCAAAACATGGTCACCGGTCCAGTACCAACTACCACTCTGTTTAATAATACCCCATTTGACTGTATCACATTATGTGAGTGCATTGCAATTTGTGGGAACGATCTCTCATGTGTTTCTAATGCCTCAGTCATGGTCTGTGTTATTTTCTGGTTTTTACAACCCTTTTTTGACCTCTTGAATGGCGACGCAATGAACCCAACATAATTGGAAAAGCCTTTATTCATTTTTTTTTTTTTTTCTTTTTTTTTTTGTACCCAAATTTGGGACATACATATGAGTATGAATATACTTCTATTGTACATATATGCATGTATACATCCATATGTATGGATGAGTATCGTACAAGTCCCTATAAAATCAAAATTCTTTACAAAGTAAGTACGTTGACTCTTTTTTAACCCAAAATCAATGACTCGTGCAAAAATTAAAATAAGTTTTCGATATGCGAAATGATTTTCTTAAGCATAGCATTGAACTGGATGGGTTTCGTACGCATCTCCGAAGGGTTTCTTACTTGATTTGAGTATAAGTATTCAATTGGCGCAAATTTACTTATTACCATAAACCCTTAAGTAACTTTATATTTTGTCATTTCATGTCCATATATTATAAATGTCATTACATATTCTTTGTATGCATATTTCAGATTATATAAATTTAACGAAGGATTAAACAAGTTAATCGAAAATATTTTGATATAATAACAATAAATTACCTCATATTGCCCAAAACTCTACATTTATTTGGCATTTGGAAGTTTTTGTGGCAGATAATTTTGTAAAGGTTAAATGTCAGAGATATTGGAAAGGTGCCATATCGGTAGATGTCATAGATAGATATTGAGGTATTCTTTATATACTATTATATTATTAATAGAAAAAATGAAAATAATGAAACAAGGTGACTGTTGATAACCGAAAATCGCTTTTACTACTTAAGATAAACCAGAGCGAAAATAGACTGTGTAGTAGTATTCTATTCCCAGTTTAAAACTCAAATGTATTGACTTTGAAAATAATTACCTAACTTGTGTGCGATATCCACTTCTTTCCCTTGCCCTAGAGATCACAGTATGCTATAAATAAACTCAATAAGATTTGTAGTTATTGATCTGCTTTTAGAAGTCTATGCTGGTTCGATGCAAAGATATATTTGCAATGAAAGAACATTACATCATAAATGATACTTTCAAAAATCTTGGAATGCAGCATAGCTTTGTGGAAATTATGCCTTAAGTTGTTAAAAGTATTTTCGAAAGTCTAATCTAATATAAAATATTACAATCTATTATGGGCAAAATTTAAGAGGCATCCTCACACGACTCGCCGAATTTATATTTTTCTTTATTTTGACCATATATCAATTGTTTTGTAATTGAATTTTTGTGCGAAGTAACTTAAACTATCTTAATTTGATGGCTTAAAATCATAAAATCATAAAATTTAGCTTTACAGACTATGTACGATGTGAATAGGAGCATAATCAGTGTTTGCTGTACATATAAAAGTCATACATTTTAAATTAAATTTCACCTTTATAGTAGAATTTCACAAAACATGAAGTTTGGAGAAAATTCAATGAATCCGGGGTCGAATACCGGTAGTAATATTCAGTTCTTGACTTCTTTTACGGCTTTTTGGCTTTAAGATGTAACGGGTAATCACGTGGCAATGATAGTTTTTCCAATTGTCATGTTTCAGCAGTTGTTAAAGTTATCAATGACATCCAGCTGTCAAAATATTCAGTAAGTAAATACAGTCAGTTATAAATACGCAACATGAATTTCATCGTGAGATTTGTCATCATCATGGCTTTAGTATGTAGGCAATTCGTCGCACCGTGAAAAAGATTAAGCTTAAATACACTTTTTTGATCAGAGTTCGATAATATCGATTCATCCGATCTGTGGTTCCAACAAGATGGCGCTACATGCCATACAAACGACGCAACGCTCGAAGTTTTGAAGGAAATATTTGGCGATTGGGTCATCTCACCGCGAGCGTTCCTCAATTGGCCGCCGCGATAATTCGATTTGAGACCACTTGCTTATTTTCTCCGGGGCTACATCAAGTTCTAAGTCTACACTAGCAAGCCAACCACTTTGGCCGAGCTCAAGGCCAACATTTGATACGCTATTTCCAGAATAGCGCTGCACATATTATCGTCGTCAAAAATTGGACCGATATGCTATTCTATACATAATGGCATGAACGTAGCTTCAAAATAAAGTCGGAATCAGTTTTATATTTCACACCGTTGTTGTTTTATTAAAAAAAAATTATATTTCTTAACTGGTCATCCTGATTAGAGATATTTTCTGTCTTATTGAACATTGTTCTCTACAATCTATGGATCAGGCAATCAAATTTACCCACGTTTAATTTAATAAAATTTTGTAAAATATTAAAATTGAAATTTTAAATGTCTGTATATTTATCTTTTCTGTTGATTCCTGAAACGAAAAGCAAAGAGAATACATTTTACGGTATTCAGAATGGACAGCCCAATGGCTCTTACAACATAAGAATAAAAAAACACTTTTACGAGTGTGATATAATGAATCCACAACTTTACTCTTCGGCAAATGAATGCTGGAAAACAAATAATTAAAAATGTTTTTTTCATTGTAATACCATTGTCTGTTCGAGTACAACTGGCGCAACTTAATCTGCTCTTGCAGTACCCTCAATGGCATAGAAAAATATCCTGCTTCTTCTTTAAGGATTAATTGAAAAATGAATGCTCGTAAAATTGTTATTTAATGTTGTTGTTCACGGCGTTTTAATTGTTGATTTTTTTTCTCGTTTCCATTTTGTTTTACTAAACTTACCAGTTTAAGTAGCATTTTATCTAAGGGAACAGAAATTAGTTATTTGAAACATCCTATGTGCAGGTGTATGTATGTTTTCATACCCGCACCTAGTTTATGTGGTATATATGTTAAGTATACATAAATTATTTTATATTTCACCCTTTTCTATCTTAGTTCTTTTATTTTTATTATGAGAGAAGTTATTAAGCCTATTGCAACATTAAGGTTCATATTTGAGTTTGTAACTTGCATCGTATTTCAAAATTCTACTTTGGTTTTTTATTTTAATCGAGTACACGTATGCTTACCATGTTATCAACTTTTACACTTGAAAAAGTGTAGGTACATACAATATTTCAATTTACCTGTTTGATGTTAACACTATGATAAAATAGATAATTATAGATGTTTACGAAAATATATTTAAACACATGGCAACGATGCGATGAATGGAAATCGTAAGTTGAGATATAGGAGAGCATCCGATTATCAGTTTTCATACAGCTGCATGCTTAAAATTAGATCTTCTTCTTTAACTTTTTTTAACAATTGAAATATACAGGGTGTTCCCTAATTCGTTAAGGATAATTACGGAAATTAAACATTTTACTAATTTTTTTTTTATAAACGTAACAGCAATAAGAAAACAACCTTTCAACAAGTTTGTAGAAAAAGCCATAGATTTTATTATACTTGGGCAAACCTGCAGCAGTTAAAAAACTGAATGACAATAACAAATCTTTGAGTTTAAGCTTCATTTTTCTTTCACAAAATACAGCGGAATTCCGCACAATTATCTTAGTACCCAATGACAGAGCCTTGTTATTAAATTTGCCACTATGACTTCCTTTAAATAGAAGTCAAAAGATGAGCAATGCAGATATATAGGCCTGATTCGTAACTCGTCTATCTCTGGCGCCAATTAAGAGTATCTTAAGTGGCAGTCAAGTTGTTATTGTTTATAATGAAGGAAAAAGTTCTTTCGAACTCTTCCTTCGAACTCTTCGATATGCTTTGATGGTATTTAAAACAGACTTTGTACACTGCATTGGTGTGTTTCAACTCTAACTTTGAATTGTCCAATAATTCCCATGTGCTTTTAGTTTAAACGGCATTGTACATATTGCATGTCATTCTGATATGTGTACACTTTGAGTACATTTAAATCTTTCCAAAATTCACAAGGTTTTTTTTTATCATTATTCGTAAACTTTGAATGGTGTCATATGTCGACCCACATCCCTCAAAGCTGCATTGACTGCTATGGATATGTCGAGTATCTAAAAATACGACATTACTTTCCAAAATCGGTGGTGCAAATTCTCGTGTAGCCTTTAGCTTTATACGCATTTTTTAACAGATCACGCGTGACTCATATCAAACTGCCTTATCATTTTTGTTTAGTATCGTTTGGCAAGATGGAAAGACTCAAACAACAACAGCGTCTCCAAATTGTTCAGCTGTATTACCAAAATCAGCGTTCTGTGAGAAATAATTTTCGTACGATTCGAGGAACTTACGGTACGCATAATCGACCTACTGAAACCACTATTGCCAATACCATTCACAAATTTGAGTCCCAGCTTACATTAGTGGATGATACTCGACCAGTTAGACCACATCTAGCATTTAGTGAAGAGACTATAGCAGCTGTAGCTGAGAGTGTACGCGAACACAGTGACGAAACGATTCGTCGTCGCTCTCAACAGCTTGGCTTGGTGTATTCGACAACTTGACGTATTTTACGTGAAGATCTCGGCCTAAAAGCTTACAAATTTCAATAAGTGATATAATTAAAGTCAGGCGACTTGAATTTGAGTCATATTTTCAGTGAACGGGCTCTGAAAAAACTCAATGAAAATCTGGTGTTTTATCGTGAAATTTTGTTTAGTGAGGAAGCCCATTTCTTGCTCAATGAATACGTTAATAAAAAAAAATTGCCGTATTTGGGCTGATGAGTATACCAAGGAGTACCAAGAGCTATCATTACATCCATTAAAAACAACGGTATGGTAAGGTTTATGGGCTGGTGGAATCATTGGTTCATATTTCTTCAAAAATAAGGCAAGCTCTGGTTTCAACAAGACGACGCTACGAGCCATACAGCGCGTGAAACAATGGACTTGATGAGAAATCATTTTGATGATCACTTAATTTCACGTTTTGCTACGGTAAATTGACTGCCTAGATCATGCGATATCACACTTTTGGACTATTTTCCCTGGAGGTATGTTAAGTCTGAGGTCTTAAGGAATAAGCCAGCTACGATTGATGCCTTGGAAGCCAACATTATTCGTGTTATCCGCGATATACCAGTCGCTATACTCGAACGAGTCGCCCAAAATTGGACCTTCGAATGGACTACCTCAGACGTAGACGTTGCCAAAAAAAATAAATGCCATGAATTGTTCTTTTAACCAATAATATAAATTTTAAGTTTACTTTCAAATGTATGTATTTTATTTTACATTAGAAATTAAACCTAACGATGAATCATCCTATATTTCTATCGCTTGGGCTCTTGCTATCGTGTTGTTCACCTCTTTTTAAAAATGTTCATAATCTTACTCAAGTCGCGTTTTATCGGTTTCGCTACCGATACTTCTACTTAGTACATGCTTCAAAGGCTTTGAGGCCTCATAGTTTCACCATCACATTTATTTATTTTGTTAAGCCAGCCTTTTGAAATACCAAGCAGAATTGTTGCACTATTCTTACACTTTTTTTCAAAATCGTTCCACTCTTATTTCTTCTTCTTCCTGATATCTGATTTGATTGCTCATGAAAACTCAAAAACATTCCACTTTTTGTGTTCATTATTATTGTAGTTCTATTGCCATTAGTTGGTCGCTAAAATTTGGACAAATTTAAGATTTTTTTCTTCAAGATGATGGTAACTCCATTCTTATTTTGTTCCATTCTCTAATAAAACATTTTTTACGGTTCGAGTAGCTGGTCTTGTTTCCGGAATTCCGCCACTTAGTTTCTTTAACGTTTTTTGCTAAGAATTAAATACGTATGTACATAGCTGAATTTTGAAAACGATTGTGCTTACTTCAAATATATGTACCGGTACATACCATATATCAATTGTCATGATTTTTTCTGGCCTATTTGTACACCAAACTTTTTAAAATACACACTTTATCTTCTAAAACACTTACACATAACACAAATAAATTTTCGGCGTAATTGGCTTCGTTGAACCAACTTCTGGTTTCTCCCATTCACTGAGTTATTATGGTATTTTTTCAATATTCAGAGTATAGTAATTGCACAGGAGTAAAGATATTTGGCTATTAGAGTAAGATCATTACATTACTAATATTTAATGTGACTTAAAAAGTGATCTATATTTTAGTAAAATGTTATCTCCCTATTCCCCTAAAGTTGCGCACACTTACCTGGTTCTCTTAGCAGCTGTTGTTTGTCCAGCAAACGCCCGTGCACCTTAACCATCAACTTCGTCTTCCAGTAAAGACAAAGTTGGAGAGTTATGTATAGTAGAGTTAGTTAGTCACTCAACTAGTCAGTCGTAAGATCGATGTCGACCTTATCTGATTGTTAAGACTTACAATAAATAATTAATGAATAATAAAATAATGAGTTAACTTAACTTAATTCGTGCGGTTTGCTAAGAAATGGCGAAACTTGTATTATTCCATTGTTATCATTCCACTGGAACATGCGTTGGAAAGCTACAGTCATTGTACGTCATTTCAGTATATGTCATTCATTTGAAACGTAAACAACAATAATTTATTTTCCACTCAAATATGTCGAACTTTGTGCCTGAAAAAGTGTTTTTGCGGGGAGTTCTTCTTCATTACTTTAATATGAAGAAAACTGCTGCCGAAAGTCATCGTATTTTGGTGGAAGATTATGCTGAACATGCGCTAGCTGAGCGAACGTGCCAAAAGTGGTTTGCACGATTTAAAAGTGCGGATTTTGGCTTGGAAGACGATGAACGTCCTGGGCAGCCAAAAAAATTTGAAGATGAAGAACTGGAAGCATTACTCTATGAAGATTGTTGCCAATCACAAGAAGAGCTCGCAGATTCTTTGGGTGTTACTCAAGCAGCCATTTCAAAACGTTTAAAAGCAGCTGGATATATTTAAAAGCAAGGAAATTGGGTTCCACATGAACTCAAGCCGAGAGACGTCCGAAATGCTGCTAGAACGCCACAAAAGGAAGTCAATTCTGCATCGAATTGTTACTGATGATGAAAAATGGATCCATTACGACAACCCCAAGCGCAAAAAATCATATGTGAAACCCGACCAACCAGCCAAATCAACGGCAAAGCCGAATATCCATGGTGCGAAGGTAATGCTCTGTATTTGGTGGGATCAGATGGGTGTGCTGTATTATGAGCTGCTAAAACCGGGTGAAACCATCAATGGACAACGCTACCGAACACAATTAATCCGTTTGAAGAGAGCAGTAGCCGAAAAACGCACGGAATATGCAACCAGACACGAGGTAATAATTTTCCATAATGACAACGCTCGGCCCCACGATGCTATTCCGGTTAAGAACTACTTGGAAAACAGTGGATGAGAAGTCTAACCTCACCCGCTTTATAGCCCAGACCTTGCCCCTTCTGACTACCATTTGTTCCGGTCGATGCAGAACGCCCTCACTGAAATACGGTTCACATCAGAGCAGAGTATTAAAAATTTGCTTGATTCATTCTTGGCTGCCAAGCCGGCGCAGTTCTTTTGGGATGGGATCCACAAATTGCCAGGAAGATGGGTAAAAGTCATGATGGGAAATACTTTGAATAATACTATTGTACATGTTTTTCTTAAATAAACGTTCAAATTTTGAAAAAAAACCACACGAACTAAAATATATACCTAATAAAGTTTGTACTTAAACGAATAAAGATTCTGTTTTTCTAAAACTAATAAGAAATTCTTATTATATTGTATATTTATATAAATAAAAAAAAATGGAAAAACTGAAAAAAATGAAGCTAGTTATGAAATGCAATGAAATCCTATGAAAAATTTGTCCCTGCTCCCAACCAATGCGCACATAACGAGGCCGTATTGGATGTAAAGTGCGTTTCAATTTGGGATTCCGACGCAATGAAAAAAAATCTTACCATAGATTTAATCTGCCAAATATAAGAAAGATGAATAGGGCATCATATTAAAGGAAAACAACAGCAGCAGATGGAAAAACGCCTTAAGGCTCCGTCAAACAGATCGCATTTTAGCGAAGCGTTATAATCTACTGAAGTCAAAGAAATTGTCATACAAAACGTGTTGGTTTTGTTGGCCCCCGATGTAATGCGGTGATGTGTTAAAATACAAATCCTTTATTCCAACGCGGCGTTGATATTAGCTCTTTTTGGGAAGGAATGAAAATATTGATTAAATTTGTGCATTAATACCCATGTTTATATGACCAGAGTAATAAAAATTACAAGAACATTGTTTTAAAGGTTGAAATATCGGAAACTATTGGGAAACCGATCCTACCGATCTACCTCGATCCTCGTGGCGATCTTAAAAGAAAATTTCTTTCCAGGTAAATTTTAACGACGACCGGCTTTGTATGAGGCAATTCAAATACACAGACTTACGTTGCAGCATTTCTATAATCTTAAATTCTATGGCAAATGTTAGAGGTTTTTCTTCGGTTTAATTTAATTCAAAGTCTTAAAGTTCAAGGTCTTTGTTGACTTCGCTGTTTTAATATACTCTATTTACCCCTAACCACCCTCTCTGTTCAACGAAAAGATCGGTTTTGGCAGTACTTCTGCATTTTTCTCCGGAATTGTGCTATATTTCCGTTCGCAAGGGTAAAAGACCTCATGCTGTGAATCGGCTACGCATCCAGAATCCGAGATGGTCATGCTCCGAGGTGCACTATTTGCCATTAACATTTGTCGAAGTGCAATGATCTATCACCTGTATGGGATAGAATCAAAGTGGACACCCCTTCGTGCACCGTGTTAACTGTATTTAATGCTGTATACATGTTTCAAATACGGTTTAGTATTTTTACTAGCCCCGCTTAGTATTTGGATTATCCAATTACCCATTGCTTGAAATTAAGCTTTTATTGATTTCTTGATTGTATTTTCTGGTAACTTTCTTTCAACATGACAGGCATACAAGTAGTTTGGGTAAAGTTCTGTTAACATCAGTTATCATAGCTAATTCCGCGAATTTAAGTCCTTCCGATTAGAACACGTCTTTATACTAAGATTGGTTGAATTTAAATCTTTGAAGCTGTCCCTTCTCCCTTTAAGTTCTTATTTAAGAGCTTTGAACACTGCATTATTATGTATCAATTTTATCTTTCGTCGACTTCTTAAAACTCGTTTGTTTATTTTAATTTATAGAACATAAGTTTCATTGATCTTTCGAACAATTTTATATTGCAATTAGTTTCATAAGTGAGGCATCCAATTGGCTACTAACATTTTAAAAAGTAAAAATGTATACAATATAAATTTGGATTTTTATTAGGTTTTTTGTCCTGCACTGCTGAAATTTTTCATCTTACGCAACAACATAATTATAATAGTTAAACAATACTTTCATGAGTTCACTCGTCGAAACATTGTCAATTTATAGTTTCATTTCTTGATATGCTCGATCAAATGGAAAACGTTTCCTTACTTGGGTTTCTATTTAAAAAATCTGGCCAAAACCTATTCAATGCTCGATTGTATTGTAAAATTCCAATTTCGAATTAGCTTCAGACTTTTGCACACCTTTGACTCGGAGCAGGAGGACAAAACTATATAAAAACGAAATGGTTAGACACATCCTGTTGAAGTAAGAGAGACAAGTTCTCAGCGTGTTAAGTCCAATAACTAAGCGTACCCATATAATTATTTTGAAACTTTTTTTTACACATTGTTCTTACTAATTTTGCTCCTGTTTTTGCCGTGAGATGCCATACTTAAAATTTCACCCAAAAAATGTGTTAGAAAAAGAAATAAGTACCACAAATGTCGTACGCTCGCGACTACTTTATGCAATTTAATTTATTTGCTTTCATAGCAAAAACTAAAAAGTTAATATTTCTTTTTTTGGTTCAGGTCTCAGATTCGTGATTTTGTGATCCGATTATATAAGCATAAGATGAAAAACATCCTCATTTCTTGCGAAATTAACTTCCATCGGTTTAGGGAAAATTAACGGCGGTTCAAAGAACGGCTTACATAGTTATTAAAGTTGCGCCTCGTACACCCGTGCCGCAGCAATGGTCACCTTTCTGCAACTAAAATCGCTTTATTTACAGATCATTACTAATTACTTTATTTATCAATATAGTTACCTTCGAGGGTGATACACTGACTGAAATGATTTTTCAATCTTTCGATACCAGTTTTGTAGTACGATTTCGGTTTAGCCTCAAAATAGGCCTCTGTTTCGGCGATTACTTCTTCATCGGTCTTAAATCTCTTTCCGGCGAGCATTCTTTTGAGGTCTGCGACCAGGAAATAGTCGCTGAAGGCCAAATCTAGATAATACGGTGGGTAGGGAAACAATTCGTAACCGAATTCATTCAATTTTGTCATCGTTTTCATCGACATCTGACACGGTGCATTGTCTTGATGAAACAGCACTTTCGAGGACGAGGTTCGTCGCCTGCTCGCCACTCAGCTGACTGCCGACTTGACTCTGGTGTGAAGTAATGGAGCCAAGTTTCATCCTTTGTCACATACCGACGCAAAAATTTGGCTTTATTGCGGTTAAAAAGCTTCAAACACTCCTCTGAATCATCAACACGTTGTTGTTTTTGGTCGACTGTAAGCAAAGCGGCACCCACTTTGAACATAGCTTTCACACGTCCAAATATTCATGTATGATATATCCAACACGCTCTTTTGATATCTTCAGAGCCTCAGCTATCTCGATCAACTTCACTTTACGGTCATTCGTAATCATTTTGCGGACTTTTTTGATGTTTTCATCTGAAACAGCCTCATCTTTGGTGCTTGTATGACCACTTTTGAATTTTTCAATCCACTTGCGAATGGTTCGTTCGGCTGGTGAAAAGTCCGGGTAACACTTATCAAGTCATTTCTTTGCATCGGCTGCATTTTTTCCCACTAAAAAGCAATCATAAATCAACACACGAAATTGCTTTGAATCCATTTTTTTCACAATAACAAAAGTTGCTTCACTCTTAACGCTATATCTCGAGAACTAATCGTCCGACAGCTGTCAAATTTATACACGTATCTTTTGAAGATTGGTACTAACTTTTCAGCCCATGTATGATATTACTTTTTTCCAACATTCTGGAAGAGACGTAATGTTTTTACTTGTAAAAGTCAGTTTGCAAGCACGGTGGGTGCTGCATAACTTCCCAACCAAATGAATGCAGCTTTTGTTATGTCACTAAAGTTGTGTGCGGTCTGGCATTGTCATGATAGAAAACAACACCCTTCCTGTTTGCAAACTGTGGCCGTTTTTCTTCAACTGCCTCCTTCAAAGTATCGCGCCAGTCCCACCAAATGCTCAACATAATTGTGGTGTTTCACCAGAAGCGCACCATGATCTCTTACTCCGAATACTGTTGCAAACCCCCATTTTCAGAAAAGTCTCAAGCGAGCTCCAATTCAACAAAGTCTAACAGACCATTATGCGGTCCATATTGGTTCTTTCACTGAGTTCGTGAGGAACCCAAACATCCACCATTTTCGACATTCCAAGCCGTTTTAGTCTCTTCGAAACGGGTGTATGGGCGATGCTAAGCTGCTGAGCGATTTCCCTTGCTGTCAACGGACAGCATCAGCAAGGTCCGTGTTTTCTAAACGAAAATATGTAAACCAATTCTGACAAGTGTCAGCGCTTATAGGCGAATCTCTATACACGCAATCTCCCGTTGCGTCTCTGTCGCTTGGACATCTTTTTTTAAGAAAAAAAGTAAAATATGCCAAAAATGCACTTTCTTATCCTCTATTTAATAAAAAATAGAATTACTGTTACGAATTCTCGTAACAGTGTAAAAAATAACCCTCTCTATTTCAATAAGGAACAAAAAATTCATAACGATATACACAGATATTTTCTGAAATGACAAACACTATTTCCAAGAAAAAGACCGCAGAAATTATTGAACAACCCAATAATATATCCGGAGTGGGAGAACTGGCAGAAAATTTAACACTCAGATCAGATGCAGTTTTCATAGACGGCCCGAAAACAGAAGAAGAAACAGGGTACAAGGAATAAGGAACAAGTCATCTCAGAAGACCCAGAACTAAGAATACCGGACGCAAGCTGTGTCTTCCAATCAAGGCGGCTGAGCTAATGCAGATTAAATCGGTATCTGGAAAGGTATCGCTATTTACATCGATAGCCAGGCCTCATTCAGGGCAATGGAATGAATCAACATAAATTCTGATATAGTCAAGTGCTGTCGCACAGTGCTTAAAGCATTATGCAGTCAGAATCGGGTAAGACTCAGAATATTTCAATATAAAAAAAAAAAAAATTAACAAGCGGATGAGCTTGCAAGAAGAGGAGGGCTACTGGATAATAGTAAGATTCCTAACATCAAACCAACTTTTTGCATATTAAGGGGCACTATCGACGAAAAAATCATAAAGACCGCCAACCTAAAGTGGTCACTTCCTAAAGGACACGGGGTATCCAAAGCTCTCTGGCTACTTTTTGAAAGCAAAAGATCTTAGAAATTAATAAAATTAAACAGGGTTAAGCTAAGGACAATAATAAGAATCATGACAGGATACTGTCTCCTACGGAAGAACCAAAGAGACTTAGATTGTCAGATGCGGATATTTGCTTTCTGCGGTGATCTGCAAGTTGTTGAGGACTTAACACACATACTGTGTGAATGCAAAGCAATATCGCAAAGTCGACGAAAATTTTTAGGGAAATACTTTCTCAAAAACATAGAGGAAATAGACGGCACGAACTTCAAAGGCTTTCTTGGCTTTTGCATCTGCAATCTTTATTTCTACTTTCTAGGGCTTCTTCTAAAGTGCTTCTAAATGGAGTGTTGCCTGATCCAAAATTACATTAAATTTTTTTATTAATCTAATTTTTCATTAATCTATTTTGGTAATATCTGCCATTAAAGTAGGGTTCATATAAAATCTCCTCCTCCTAATTTAAAAATATGAGCTCTTATACACCCTTTCTTAATGATTTCTTTTTAAATGTATTTTTTCTTCTTCTTTAATAGTCCGAGTAGATTTTGTTGTTCTCCAGTTTTAAAACTCCAATTCCATAAAACTAATACGAGCATGCAATGGAAACATTCTTAATTAAAGAGCTTCCTCAGTTGATGGGTTTTCACGAAGTGTCGATAGTTCTTATGTCAGTCGGCTTAGAGCCACAAATAAAACAATTGCTTGAGGAAGATATGTTAGTCACAGCCTGTTCCACCTTTCTATCTATCATAATATAATTGATGTTTAACCCTGATAACATGCGATTCAAGATTTTTAATAATTTTGTTAAATCTCTTTATTTGATTTTCAACCCAACTTTGTTCCTCCTGTATTAATTATTGACTTTCCTTTTTTAATTGGAGTTTTAGTGTCCACCAATATCGTGTTAAGGAGGGGCGTTGATTTTTTCAAATCGTCATGCATCACAACCCCATTTAGTGAAAACTGTAAGATTAAAGATAAAGCTGTACCATTACTACATTAGTCTCTTTTATACAAGTCTTGCAATGGGATATCTCAGAATAAGAGATAAAAGAGATAAAATAAGACTGAATTTTAGATTGTAAAGTTTGTTTATATGTTGGAACAACTTCATATTGATACTTTGATATTCTGAACTTTATATTTTTTTCCCCTATCCATTCTTTATGTTTTACAAGAAATATCTCTTTCAGTTTAGGAGTTGACTTATATCTTTATTTGAAATGCGGTAAGAATCTTTTCTTAGCTCCAGAACAATTTGCGTAATTTTTTGTAATTCGAAATGTTGGTACCTTTCTTGAAAAAAGTCTGCTATTTCGTTAATACTCCTGCTGAAAAGGAATTCGCACTGCACTTTATATTCTACTACAAAAATAGTCATTTTAACATTTGTTAACTTAAATGTAATTGAACAAAAGCTCACACGCAATTGCAATGATGGCTTTGTTAATCCATAATAATGTTAACCACGTAAATTACCAAAATAGTTATGAAATTTGAAACGGTTATACCAGAAGTTGGTTACAAGTGATGCTTGGTCATTAGGGGGTGGCCGTGGTGTAGTGGTATATGCATACACTCCTCAAACAGAGGGTCGCGAAAAACTCTTTTCGTAGAATTTGCATGTAGTTATATGAGAATCCCTTCGACGTCAACTCTGACATGAAGGCATATCACTGATGTTGGAGTGGTTGCTGGCCGGGCTAAATTTAACGAACTAACAACTAGCACGTACTGAGACCCACCGGTTGAGGATGCACTTGCTCGTCTCGTCCAGTTTGATAACCACCTCTGGGAAAAATATCGAAAACCTAATACACCTGATTTTCAAACTACTACACCACCCGCCCGCGCCCTGGAGAAAAACCAGTAAAAGGGTATTTATATACCCTTGGTGCGCGAGCGGGATTATAAAAAAAAAAAAAAACAGTGCGTTACACTTAAAAGACTCTCGCAGGCAATATGATTGAAAGTGTCATTTATTTTTTATATGATATAAAATATATTACATGAGCTTTAAATAAGGATCAGATCAATGTAGAGCTCTTTTTTTATAAATCAAAAAAAACATAAAAGGCTCGAATTTGAGGTAGCTTCAATGAAATAAACGGTATTTATACTGTAAAGCCAAATATTAATTTTTATTTATAATTTAATTTAATTAATAATTTTAAGGTTTTCTTTTATAAACATGAATGCTATAAGTGAAGAAATTAAACGTGTCAAAACTGATAGTAAAGACCTTTAAATTTCAAGAATGTAAGAAAAATCCACTACATCCAAAGTACGAGTACAGATGATAAAAAAAAAAAAAAAAAAACAACGTTAGGTGTATTTTCTTTGCATATATGGTACATATGTATATGTACTAACGTATTAACGTTACTATGCGACTTATGGTTTATTATATTCGGTTTTTTTTCCGCTTGAGAACCACTGTTTGCTGCAGCGGTTTCGATATTTCAAAATAACCCACGCATTCCGAAATTGGTCTTGCAGACAAAATTCTTTATTAGCATCCGATAAATTATTTCTTAAGCTTTTTTCCTTTATAAGTTTGTTTTCAGAAGCTTATCTATATTCAAAAGTAATGTTGTCACTCTGCTGCCTGAGATTCAATCCCTTTTTTTATAAGGTATGCATGATTATATTCGACAAAGTCTAACTTTATTTACTCTTGACGAACTAAAAGTACGTATTATATATTTACATAACCGATTCAAATTTATTTCCGGGGTGCGCCCCCGTAAGCGAAACCACTCACCAATGGTTGTAGGTATAACAAATTTTTATTTTCTCTGTCAACCCATGGACATTTCAAAGTTGTTATTTTATTTCGTACCGTTTGTGCCAACAAAACCTTACAACGTGGTAATGTCAAATTTAAACACTTAACTCTAGCAGTGCAAGTAGCAGTGACGGATGGCTCCATCTCACCAGTCAAAGGAGAAGCTACCAAAGTGAATGCGAGAAAAAGGCGAAAAAAAAACAGCAA
Source organism: Volucella inanis (assembly GCA_907269105.1). Classification (NCBI taxonomy): domain Eukaryota; kingdom Metazoa; phylum Arthropoda; class Insecta; order Diptera; family Syrphidae; genus Volucella; species Volucella inanis. The sequence continues at coordinate 70,441,924 of OU026154.1, read as the reverse complement.
AAATAATTTAATTAAAACTCCCCACAACCATCCTTGAAAACTGCAGTCAACCAACAAATATTCGCTCCTTAGGGAAATTAATGTTTACGTTCTCTTTTTACTTCCTTGTACTTCCACTACCACTTGGCGGAGCTCTATATTGTACACATCGGCTCACTTGTACCTGAAAATATATACTTTTGTATCCTTTTACTTTATTCTATGATGTACTATAGAGTAAATAAATTTTCTTTGGCGTTCCTCATGTGTGCTCTTCAATTTTTACCACTCTCTTCCTCTCTTTTTCACCCAATCTCTCTAATTCTTTTTTTTTTTTTTTAACTTTATTTCCAGAAAATTGAATTTCACACCCACACTGGTACTGCACTATTTCCAGCCACATTCTCAGTGAACTACGAGTTTGTCGACACCGAGCAAGGCGGCGAGCCATGGCCAGGACGTCGAGGTGAGGACCCAGTTCCGACATTATGCTCAAGGATATTTCGCAAACGTAAGGGTAACGTACAAGTGCCACGGAACGTTTTCCTCTACGGCCGCGGAGGAGCAAAGAATCTAACATGCCTCTACAGATTTGAGGCTGGTGTATCGGAGCGTGTTAAACTCGTATTGCACAATGTGTCCTTTGGTGAGGGGACAACATGTACTACAGATTCTGACCTGCATACTGGACGGCCAAAATGCAATCAAATCGACCCAGAAGGCCGAATCACCGAACTGAAGCTTTATGATGTGCCATTCCGGGATGTTAAGATACCACTTGGATGTTTCTGCGATAATACCAGCGCCCTGTATAACGCTCCGCTTACATTTATATCGAATTCTAGAATTATGGAATTGACATTCACAGTAACCCGCCTAAACATATCGGAAGACTTTGCCGATGTGTATTTCTTTGCATCGTACGAGTTTAAGCGTGTGCCTGAGTGTCGTAAACGTTTAAAGTTAAAAGGCTCCGGTGGAGAGGATGAAATCAAATATCCACTCAAATCGCAGGACTCGAGCTGTGAAGGCCTATCCTGGTACATTGAAGGACAACAACTTGAGCGTAGTCTGTTTGTGCAAACCTGGGGGTCGTATTTGCCTGTCGATCCTACATCAGAGGATGCAATGCGATGCCACACCAAAAATCGAATGATGATTTACTCCGGTCGGCCATTAAAAGTTATGCGAGTTGTATGTCCAGCGCAAAGCGGTCCCCGTCCAACGTCGCTACACATATTCTCGGAGGATTGGGCGAATGGTCAACCGCTATTCACAAATAAGTAAGTGCCTTTCACATGTCCTGTGGGAACTTTAAATTACAATAGAATTTCATGATACCACAGTGTCCTTTGGTTGTTTTCGTAGTGGTTGCTTGTTTATGTTTTCCTAGTTTGCATTTACTTGTGTGCGTATACTTGTATATGAGTCTTAAACTTTTGTTCCAATCCTTCAGGTGATGCCCTAATAAATGAGATTGGATTTGGTTTTGTCATGTTAGCGGCAGTTTGGCAAAATGTGTATTTGAACTTAATCGGAATATTTACTTACTCCACTAGTGGTCTAGTTACTGCAAGTAATGTCCGAAACGTTTAAATTTTTTTTTTTTTAATGAGTCTTTCATACGTGTAAGCGTCATATATACTGCCATACAATTCTTCTTTCTTATTTTCGGATTTATTTGAGAAATATGGATTTAAAAAAATCATATCATGTAATTTACAATATAACGATGTTAAAATACTCGTGCCAACTATTAGATAATACATTTTTAAATATTATTCGAAAGCTTTGAATTTTAATTTAGCACTGCAAGTATGTACTTGCATCTAACATCTGTATTTGTTAAGTGAATAATAACATGTAGGTTAGTTATGTGCATTCGATATGTTATTAAGTTTTCCATGTTAGAAATGCACTTTTTTTATTCCTGTTTCTAAATTATTTTTATATGGTATATTTTAATACATAACATGTATATTACAAATATCAACATATAAAGTTGGTAAAAAGCACGTGGTGTATGGTACATCAAATTTGAGCGATCTGCAAGTAAAACAATTACAATAAGTATCAAATTAAAAACGACATGGTACTCTTTCTGTAATGTAAAATAATTTTCACTGGAAGCGAATGAAATAATTTAGTAAATCATTTAAAAATATAGAGACAAACTATTATGTTTTATGAATTTCGAAATTAACATACAATTGTTCCGCTGTCAAAAATACAATCAAATGCAAAGGAGCCTATGTAAACATCAGTTTTAAGACAGTCCTTACTGATTTTAACTATCATATCACAATTATGTGATATGTCATCATTCTTTATTGTAAATACTAGCGAAACACTTTATAACTTTTCTTATCAATATATGTATACGAATATCTGATACTTGGAAATCAACTAATAGTGCAGCTATTAGTTGATTTTTATTTAAATTACATTGCATTTTCGAAATGAAATTTTTATTATATCAATTATGTCAATAATATGCTCACTATTTATTTTTTATGCTCCACAGACCGGCAAGTCTTGTCTTGGAACCAATTCTTAAAGAACCGGGCGATATTGCCTTTACGTGGCTGGAGATACATCGTACAAGAACAGCGCTACTGCAGCAACTGGACTTACAAGGCAATGTTTCAACTACAGGAAACGATACACTTGGAGAATTTGGATTATATCCAAAGGAATCAGATTGCGAATACAAGTGTCCTGAAATTGATGCATGCATTGCTGCAAACCTGTGGTGTGATGGTAAGTAGGTAATTTATATGTACATACGTATATAACATAGATTGTTGTTATTAATTTGTTTCCCCTTTTTTATTTGCTACTTCAATTTTTCATTCTGTTTTTCTCTTTAAGATACATATTTAGTAAGTATTAACCATTCTTCCCCAATTTATGCGCACAATAAACAATATAAAGAGTAATAAAATTTGAAAACATATCTATACATATCAGAAAAACGAAAATTGCATATCCGCAATTACGATTTTTCCTTTGGATCAAAATGTCATGTCGCTGCGCTTCTTCATGTATTTTTGCAACGCGATGATAAGTTACATAATTTGTTTTGTGAATGAAGGTGAATTTTCATTAAATTTTTGAAATTCAACATCAACAATCACACATTGAGTGTCGAAATTTATATAGTGTTCGTAGTAGTATACATATGTACATTTTAATAAAAGAAAAGAATGAAAACCCAAAAAACCTAATAAAAAAAATTGAAAAAAAAAAAACGTGAAAAAGAAAGAATAAAATCAGTCACCAAACGAAAGGCTCTTTGAATCTTATTCCAATAGAAATTCAATAAAAGAGAAAGAATTAGCCAAAACCTGTTTAATATGTGCTAGGTGCATATTCTTTTATTAAGATAGGTTCATAAGTTTGTATTGTTCATGACTCCCATAATTATTCACTTATATAACACATGGGCTGAAAAGTCAGTTATAGTAAAACACAAAAATTTTGCTAAATTCAACTTTATTTATCAATATAGTTGCCTTCGAGGGCGATACACTGATTGAAATGATTTTTCAATCTTTCGATACCAGTTTTGTAGTACGATTTCGGTTTAGCCTCAAAAAAGGCCTCTGTTTCGGCGATTACTTCTTCATCGGTCTTAAATCTCTTTCCGGCGAGCAATCTTTTGAGGTCTGCGAACAGGAAATAGTCGCTGAGGGCCAAATCTGGAGAATATTTTGCCATCGTTTTCATCGATTTGTGAAACGGTGCATTGTATTGATGAAACAGCACAGCTTTTGGTCGTTTTAGACGAGGTTCGTCGCCTGCTCGCCACTCAGCTGACTGCATACTTGACTCTAATGTGAAGTGATGGAGCCAAGTTTCATCCATTGTCATATATCGACGCAAAAATTCGGCTTTATTGCGGTTGAACAGCTTAAACACTCCTCTGAATTATCAACACGTTGTTGTTTTTAGTCGACTGTGAGCAAGCACGGCACCCACTTTGAACAGAGTTTTCGCATGTCCAAATATTCGTGTATGATATATCCAACACGCTCTTTTGATATCTTTAGAGTCTCAGCTATCTCGATCAACGTATTACGGTCATTCGTAATCATTTTGTGGACTTTTTTGATGTTTTCATCTGAAACTGCCTCTTTTGGACGTCATCTTCGGTGGTTGTATGACCACTTTTAAATTTTTCAATCCACTTTCGAATGGTTCGTTCAGCTGGTGCAGAGTCCGGGTAACACTTATCAAGTCATTTGCATCGGCTGTATCCCATCAAAAGCAATGATAAAACAACACACGAAATTCAAGTAGTGCCCTCTATTAGAAACGCACTGACTTTTCAGCCCATGTATTATTTTAATGGCTACTGCTAAATCCAGGAAAATGTGAATTAAGTGTGATTATAAAAAAAAACCAGATTAGTACTTAAAACAAAAGTGAAACTGTATATCATAAAATAACTACGAATCCAAACAACATGTGTATGTACTAACATTATTGCTGTAGAATATCAGCATCTGCATCGGATCTGAGTAATCTTAAAGATGTACTAATAAAAGTATGGAAAGGTCATATTCGATATAAGAAAAGGATTTATAGATGTGATCTGAAAGGATCTGACATGATCTCCGATTATACTCATCATTCATACCAACTGTAAAAGAAAAGCGAACAATTGTAAAAAAAAAAACCATCAAATTGCCCTAAGAAAAGTGCGAAAAAAGTAACGTAAGATAAAGGGTTTTCCAATAGAGACTTGATAACTTTGAATTTAATTTTTGAACGCACCCTTTCACTAATCATTAAACTGTCACTGTCAATTTATTCAGTAAACTCAACATTTTGCAAGTCGGTGACTGCAACTTTAAGAGCGTTTATTCCAATTTTCGGTCGTAATTCTCGCCCTAGTAGATAGGCAATAACAAGTTTAGTGCAAAAATTTGAGTCATATCATTGTGTGGTGTTGTCATGTCAGTGAGACAACGGGTTGGTCGAAGTGTCGAAAATATCGCTGCCCAGTCAATTCCAGGGCGTTCTCAAGAATTGGGCATCGGTCAGACCACATTATGGCGTATTTTGCGTAAGGATCTTGGTTTACACCCATACAAGATCAAGCTGACTCAAGAATTAACGCCGGTGGACCATTTGAAGCGACGTACGTTCTCCGATTGGGTTCTGGAGAGATGCGCCAAGATGATGAATTTCATCGCAAAATCATCTTCAATGACGAAGCTTATTTTTGGCTCAATGGGTTAGTCAATAAGCAAAATATGCATTATTGATCGGGTGAAAACCCACATGTGCTTCATGAATCACCACCTCATTCACAAAAAATCACTGTTTGGTGCGGTTTGCATGCCGGCGACGTTATTGGGCCATATTTTTTCGTCGACGATAACGATCGTCACGTTACTGTGAATGGTCAGCGTTATCGCGCCATGATCACCGATTATTTTTAGCCCAAATTGCAAGATATAGACTTGGAAGACATGTGGTTTCAACAGGATGGTACCACAAGCCACACAGCACACGCTACAATCGATTTATTGAAGAATAAGTATGGTGAGCGTGTTTTCTCAAGACATGGGGCAAGTCGATTGGCCGCCTCGTTCGTGCGATTTAACGCCGCTTGACTATTTTCTGTGGGGCTACGTTAAGTCATTGGCTTATGCCAACACTTTGATTGTACTTCAAACCAACAATAAAGTTTTTGAAATATCTCAAATGGTTTGCCTTTTATTTAAAAAAAAAAAAAGTTGTCAAGTCGTTATTGGAAAAGCCGATATTAAGCGTGAATACCATTCGAAATGTACCATGTTATATATGCTGATTATCACAGGAGAGTAACAAGAAATCAACATTTTGTCGACAAATATAATATGTGCAGTTTGAAAAAAATAGTATAAAAAAAAATTAAGTTTACATTGGGATTTATATGGTATATGGGTGTTAAATGTCTTTTAGCGTGCGCTTACAATAACTAATATACAGAAAGGACCAGAAGTTTTACATTTACAGAAGAAATTAAGCTGCTAAAATTACTTTAGGAAGTATTTCACATCAAATGGAATTGAATTATTTAAAATTAACATTGTCAAGATGAGCTCTATTTTGTTTTTGGCACACTTGCAAACGACTACGCAAATTCTTAAAAACTCACTAACACAAGGTGTTAGTACTGTACTTGATTTATTAAGACAATACTGGTGAATTGGACACTGATTGCGGACAATATTTGTTAGCAGGTGTAAACAGGGGTTGCCCGCTAGCACGTCTAGATCCTCTCTAGACTAAACAAGTTTTTTGAAGATCTTTGAGAAGGTTGGTAGCAATGATATGAGGTTATTATTTGTACTGTTTTTTCTGTCGCACTTTTGAGAATCATTACTGCACATTTTAAGTGACGAGGAAAACAAAAATTACAAAAAACATATTAAAACAACTTGATGAATTACTTTCGGAATAAACTGGCTCCCAAAATTCAAATCTTAGGTATCTATTCCATCAATTAATTGTAATCCGTAAAATACTTCTTTTTTCAGATGGATTGTAGCATTTTATTTTTTTTTTTTTTTAAATTAGAGTACATACAACCATAATGATCTGTTAGTTTTGCATCGTAAGTAACTCCATTAAACCCGGTCGGTTTTTTTATTTTTATTTTATTAATTATTAACTCTTACATACTAATAAAAAATGCTTAAATGCGAGCTTAAAATTACTTACTAATCTTATACTAACTTACTGGCCCCACACAGGTACTCTAAGTTACTCTAAATTCTTATATCTATGTGTTTCGACATTATTTACATTTTTTTATAAATGTTTATTTTCTGTACTTAAGGCTAGGAAAAAAAATCGTTAACAAAAACTTAGCATATACATAATTTTTATTTTTTATAAAAACTTAATATCTAACTTAAAATAAACCTTAGTCTACCTAACCTACATTCAAAAAACATACATACCCACACCTAGACATTTTATACAATTATATAAATATATTATTATATACCTTTGTATACATCTATATATATATATATATATATATAATATATATTTGTATTCAATTCAATTCAATTCAATTCAAGATTCTTTATTTTAATCAATAATATATTACAATTAATTAAATAGTGATAATATTAATCGAAAGAAATAGTAATAATACAATCTTTTGCTAAGCTATGACAAGCGGTGAAAGTATTTTAAAAATACATATTAGTAAATAATGATTAACGATGGGGAAAACAACTTTATTAAATTTTATTTATAAAAGTTAAAAGATAAAGATAAAAGATATAGATAAAAGATAAAAAATAAGTGCAAATGAACTAATTCTGTAGGACAAATATATTTTCAATTTGCAACTCAGAGAAAAAATAAATTGTTTCAAACCAATTAAAAATACGGATTCCACTCTCTCGAACCTTAGATAGTATGGTAAACAGTTAAAAAGACGCGGTGCGGTGATAAAATAACAACGAAAATACAGGGTTTTAATAATAGTTGGTACAGACACAAAGTTGCTGGTATTACGGAGCAGATTGTAATTACTATCCATTCTTATATCGTAAAAACCCGAATTTTTGAAAAATATTTTTAGCACTTTGTAACAATATAAATGCCTTAAGGGAAAAAATCCTAGCTGCTTAAACAAATCGAAACTTGGTGTTCTACGATTAGTCTTCGATATGATTCTTACGGCATGTTTTTGTTTAATTAAAAAAGGTTTTATGGTTTTATTTAATGCAAACCTAAACCTACGTAAGCTGGCCATCGCTATTAACAGAGAAAATAGATTGGTCAGCTCTGCCTCATTAGTGAAGCTGGTCCGTAATTGACGGAAACGATGACGAAACTTCTTCCCCGTCATTCAACCACCAGAGATGCTGATGCTGTCGAATGACATTCCTCTTATCGCGATTCCCACCGCCCTAATGAACCTGAGATGATGCACGCTACAGTGTGTGACGTCTCTGTTGTAGTTGAGTCGCCTGTCCCCAGCTGTCCGAGCGACATGGAAGATTAATGGGACCGCTGATCTATCCTGGATTAACCCTATCTGATCTAAGTTGAGCAATGCTTCCTGTGGAACGGAGCCGTCAGAGCGCACACTCTCGAGGTAAAGGTAATTGGGGTAGTAAGACCCAGATATTAGGTTATTCGTCGAGGTCATTGCTCTTTCAATGTGCCTTCTAGTCAGCTTAATTACGAAGTTGTCAACTCGTATTAGGTTCGCCCTGTTGTAAAGGACCCCATTAGGATAAAATTTTTTGTACTCCGACTCTGGTGTTCTGTACAAGCGAAGGCAAACCCTAAGGCAAGCCCTCTCAAACACCCGAATCTTTTCCATTAAGCTTGCCCGTACATTGAACCACACGGGACAACTAAACACCAACATAGGCCTGATAAGAGCCATGTAGCAGATTACCTTTACCCTGGCATCGAGTTGGCTGCTATATATTGTATTAAAACAGCCTCTTTGTAAGGGCAAAAGCGCCTTTAGCTCTGGCCAGAGCAGCATCTACATTTTTGTCAAAATATTTTCCAACTTCCAGTCATCGCAAAATCATCTTATCTTATCGAAGTCAGGCTGCAAGAGAGTATTAATGACCTCGATTCTTGAACCTGTTCTGTACGTTATCAAATCGTCTGCGTACGCAATAGTATGTTGAGTAGGATCGGCTAATAAGCCGCGCCTTGCTGAAGACCATTTTTATTTTAAATATTCCAACAGAAGTCATATTACCATTTTTCACGATGAACTGTCTGTTGGTTAGCATATTATAAAGAATGTACAAGAGTGGTTTATTGATCCCCAGCCTAGTCAGCTTATAGAAAAACCCTCTAACCATACGGTGTCGAAGGACTTCTCCGAGTCAACAAAGCAGGCACCAGTACATTGGTTTTTGCCCTCATTCCATTGGATATCGGACACCAGTTTAGACGTATGTGAGATATCATGTCTCGCCTTAAAACCGAATTATTTATCCGGAACTATATGTTTGTCCTCAACCCACTTAGTCAGAGCTCTATTGATTACCTTTTCAAACACCTTACTGAAATGCGGAAGGAGACTTATCGACCGGAGATTCGCCGGATTGGATATATCCTTTCCCTTTTTATCCGCCTCCGTTTTCCAATGCGCTGGATAATGTGCATTACTCAATTCATTATTAAACAGGGTGTTGTAAATGTCCACCGCTTCTAGAGAAAGATGTCGAAGCACAATGTTCGGAATACCATTGGTTCCCACTGATTTCTTAGCACTGATTGTGTCGAAGATCTCATGGAGTTCTTCCTTCAAAATGAACGGGGGAAGATCACCCTCTCTGGCAACGCCGTTATTTGCCATATTTTCGTCGCTGAACCGGGTGAAACCAGAGCCCCCGGATCGCAAACTGAAAATTGAAGTCGTGCACCAAAATGCCATTGCCCAGGTCATAATTAGGGCCAATGGTATGAATCCTCGATTATCATGTCGATCCTCGATCACATAGAAGTCGGCATCATCGGCTGCTTCATTTGGATCAATACCTGTTATTGTTAGTAACTTTCGTTGTCTGTTGTCCGGGCTATTTTAAGACACTGGAGGTCATTTTGATTTATTCTCCGAAACAGTTTATTTATTTGCGTTAACATATTCGGGTTGCTGGTGTTTACATCCCGAACCTTGTTTCAATACAAACTTACAGAATTTCTGTAATTCTCTTTTATTAATGTTTGAATATTTTTAATCGACGACTTTAGTGTCCTAATCTCCGGGTCTTGTCTGTCAGTTAACTGTCTGTACAGGTCTTGACAGAAGTCTACTTTTCCGTCGGTGCAGTGCGTCAATAATAGGATTGCGGAACAGGTCTTCGTAGTCGTACGTTGATACCGCGGTATTGTAATGTCCATAGTTTGTTTAATTGTCTCGTCCATTCGTTTTAGGTACATGATGATGTCCTCGTTTGACAAATTCCTATTGGACGGTGCGTGGAGCGAGTACGAGGGGAGTGCTTTTGTCAAGGTTGCGGAGAAGATCTGCCTCTGGGAAACGTAGGCTTATCTGTCGCTTTAAGACCGAGTGTGTACATGACATCATGCTGACCCCACCAATCGAATAGTAGGTTCCCTCTAGTATTTGGTAAGTTATTTTCCTAATCTCTGTATTAAGGGTTGAAATCCCCAGCCTGTAATAAATATTTAGTGGATTGTGAAGCTTCAGGTGTATAAACAGAGGCCAAGTACAGTCGCTTTCCACTGCGGAGCGGGATATAAATAACGACTGCCTCCAACACACGGAACCTGCGCAACACTCTATTGTACACTCTGTGAAATTTTGTATCTTGTTTAATGAAGATCGCGACACCACCTTCACATTTGGATCTGAGCCGGTTTCTTCTTCTAACAATATAATTATTGTACTCCAGTTTGTGCTTATCGGTTAGCTTAGTTTCGCTAGCGAAAAGCACATCAGGAGTTTGGTCTTGTAGCAATTTAAACATGGCAGCTCTTCGTTCGATCCTAATCGAATCCTAATGTGCGTACCTATTACAACATGTGTTGCGTTAGGCCCGGCAGAAGCGCGTAGATCTGGTTTACCCGCTTGGCCTGTTCTTGTACCTGCTGTTGCAGCTGAGCCATCTGCCCTTGGATTGCAAACAAGATGCCAGCATGTTAGATGCAGCTTTAGTTGTTCTCGGCATTAGCGCCGGAGGAGCAACAGTCGATTGCTGTACCGTAGCCATCTTACCTGACGCCATTTTTCAAAATCAATACTTATGTATAGCAATATTATACAATAGATATCAGATTTTATGATATATGTATGCACAGACACTCAATTTTGCATTGTTTCATATCATACAAGGTCTTTTCAAAAATGTCAGATATTTTTCATAAAATCGACATTTATTGAGGGCTGTTTGCATCTCACCTTATAACGAAGATGACGCAGAACTTCTCGGTAGTACTCCTTGGTGATAGAAGTACCGTGTGGGTCGTACTCTTGATGAATCATGCCACCGGAGTAAAAAAAAAACAGTCAGCATGACTTTCATATTGCTGTGGATCTACCCTGCGTACTTCGGCCTCGAGGATGTTGCATGCTTCTATTGTTATGACTGCAACTGAGTTGTAGGTACCCATAAACTATGTTGTTTCTACTTGAGAATGTTGAGAATTTGACGGCTGTTACTTACGTGCTAACTCTTCAACGCCATGGTGGCGGGAGGTGCTGTGGTAGTGAAAAAAAATTAACGTGCACATTAGGTATGCCTACTTATGGTCATTTAGCTCTGCCTACCATACTTTTTGCCAATAAAAATTACGGTCGGTTACTTTTTAAACAGACCTCGTATCGAACGATCAAGGGGTTAGACCGTCAACCGTAGGATATCTATTGACTCCAGCTTATCAGGATAGGATGGTCCTGGTTGATGCGTTGAGTGGTTGCCAACGGTTGCGAAAAAATGCGTATTTTCCTTTAGTTATGTATGTTGCACGACGAAGTTTATGTTACGCTTTAGAACCAACACTGAATAATTTAGAGAACTGTTGCGAACGATAAATTAAAAACAGCCAGAGTTTCCCCTAACGGTTATAACACACAAAAGAACTTTTTATTTTATTGTTGGAATGGTATTTATACAGATTTTAATTACAGTTTTTCACACAGTACGTTATTAATTTGTTAACTTTTGAAATTTAAAGCGAATTCAACAATTATGAAAATATAGCGACTCGTATACAAAAAGCGCCAAATTTGAATATGATCAGCATATTAGTAAATACATTTTTTGTATAATTGATTTATCTATGTATCATTTTAAAGCAGCTATGGAAGCATTTGCGGAGAGATCTGAAACGGCTTCCAAGTGGACTGCATTCTAGGAAAAACAAAGCCCGTAATATAGCTTTTATACGGCACTTTGCCACGAATTTTGAAATGATTGTATATAGGTCCAGAGAAATCTACTCCACAGCAAAAGAAAGGCCTGATGGAGTCAATCTTGCAAAAGGCAGATCACCAATTACCTGCTCGCAAAATTTTGGTCGATATCTGACACAGTGTGGGCACTATAGAACTGTTTGACGTACCAGCTCTCTAACTACCTAAAATCTTTGTCATGATAATTTGGCATGTGTAGATGTCGAATGACGGTTTTAGTAAAACTAGAGTTCTTTGGAAGTATTAATGGATGTTTACATTCTTCTGGAATGTTTATGGGCATCAATCGACCCTCAATCTCCTCGATGAAAGGATTCAACCATTTTATGGATCCCGTCAGCTTCGCGGTTTTACTTATTGCCTTGATTTCTTCTTCGAAATATTTCATTTGAGTTAGATGAACTATTATCTGTAGTCCTCAACTGTATCTGTCCAAGTCCTCAACTTTAATATGTTCACTTCGTGGAGATATTGGATATCTTAATCGGTTAAGAAACCTTTCGACGTAAGATGTGACTTGTAGAGTTTTTTTTTTGAACTAAATCGATCTATGATTTCTAAGAGATACTTTTCCTTTCATTTTTGACAGACTAAAACTATTTCCCTCATTTCCAACACTGATTCCTCCGATGAAATTAATGTCCCTAAAGCTGATGGCCATTTTTCCTCTTTTTGTGCAAGGAAGGCTGCTCAGTTGAACGAGATCAAATTCTTCAGCCCCATTACCGTACACCCGCGAGACCACTTCTGCCAGATTGTCGTGTGTTGATACATGTTTTCAAATTGACTGCTTCGTTTTCTTCTGAATTTTCACTACCCTATTTCCCAAGAATGTATTTAATTTTGACAAATGGGTCGATATCCAGTGCAAAACAATCGCAGAATTTGTACAAAAGTACGCCGTCTACAAAGGAGAGTTCTGGATCTTTACCAAAAATTTGGATAGCAAATGAGCTGCGCAGAGCTCCAAGCGAGGAAGTTGCTTCTTCTTAGCAGATGCTTCTCTGCTACTAAAAGCTTTACTCCTACTTTTTAAGAAGTATCCATTGTTCTTATGCAGCAACCATATGCTTTATGGAGGAGTCTGAAAATCCATGTATGGTATTTGGTAGCTTGTTATTCCTTCTATTAAGACATAACAGGGAACAGAAATATTCTTAATTGACAGAGGTCTGTTATAAACTGACGCCACTCGGTGTCTGTGAAATGTACTCATCCCAATCCAGTTTCTCTATCCATAATTTTTGCAAGGTAATTTTTGCTTATATTATAATGGAGCTTAACAACCTCATTGGTTCAAAAAGTGACGACGACAAAGAGACAATGGATCTCTTTTTATGTATAACTGGTGTAGGTCCTATTGGACTTGTACATTAAACTGAATTTATCGGACGTGGGATTCCAAGCAATCCCTAACTGGATTTAGTCAATTGGATCCCTTTCTTCTCAGCTTGTTTGGCGAAAGAAGGATGGTTACTGTTTCATTTGGCCAATTTACACCGAGCTGAATTCAAAATTTCTAAGACTCCTTTACGTTTTTGTGTTAGAATCTCTAAATCTAATAGGTATCTATCGACACATTTTTTTTTTCTTTATTCTCAATTAGGTAATCTAGCATTTGAAGTTGCTTAACAATTCTCACTATACATATGTGTCCTAATTTAGAGAATAGATAGTGACATTTTTATTTATTGGAAATAATAGAGAGAAATGCCGCTTCAAAATTTACACTGTGGGGTGGACAAGCATTTCTGTGTATATTCATTACATTTTTTAAAAAATTCAATTGCTAGCAAAGAAATATATATCAATAGGAGCTTACATAAATTTATAAAATTAAGAGTTAAAAAAGTTAAAAGTTAAGAAAGAACTCAAATAATGAAGCATAACAAAATTTCGATTTCATTATGATTAATCGCAAGAAGCCACGATTTTACTTTTTTTAAGAAATACAGACGCAGTTTTAATAATATGTATATTCTCGGGTAGACTATTAAATAACTTGCAGGAAACAATTGAGAAAAAGTTCCTAAAGCTTGATGTGTGAAAAGGCGGAATATGTAAGATGGTACCAGTATTGCTCCGTAGATTATGGGTGTCAGAAAAAGGACTCTGCATATAGCCACATTTTATGAAGAATATTTTGAGGACTTTAAATAAGTATAAATATCTTACAGGTAGGATATTCATTCTTCTAAATAATTCTATGGAATGGGTTAGGCGAGCTGATTTGCATGCTTTTCTTATTGCGGATTTTTATAGGACAGTCACCTGCTGTAGTTTATTGAGGTATGTACCTCCCCATGTCCTTATTCCATACTGAAGTTTGGAGTGAAAAATCCCAAAGTAAATAGTTTTTAGGGTCTGTGCTCTACACAGTAATTCCTAAGACGCTAAAAGATGCGTAGAGAAGATTGCAGATACTTTTTTAAACTTGAACTCCAACTCAAATTTTGATCAATAATAACACCTAGATATCTTGACAATGTCTGCGGTAAGAACTAATCGATGAATTCGAAAACGCAGATAAATAATTAAAAGTTCGTCGTGTACTGTAGAACCGACCATAAGAACTTTATTTAAGGAAATTTGCGACATAATTCAACAAGATGCATTGAAAACGAGACGCTTTTTCAAAGAAATGTTTTTGACAATCTACGCTTGAGCGATAAGAATCTTCTGAACGCAATGTCGTATGAAACTCAGAGGGAATTAGGATGGTTAAACCATTACCCGACCGCTAGGGATAACTTCAATGGTGTCCTTGAACTGCGTTTCAATTTCCTTTTGCTTTTCTGACCATCTTGACATATGCTCCTGAATTTTTTCCAGTTCCCAGGATCTCTCGACATATTGATCGAGCAAATCCTCTTTCGCGTTGATGCATCAAAATTTTTTTTACTGCATTTTGCTTTGTATCTTCCTGAAACAATCCATCCCAACTCTGTTCTTTGCAACGGAGGCAGTACCACATCGAGTTTAATCTGACCTTCTTACAACAAATTGAAGAATGATATCTAACAAGAAATCGATTCGAGAAGGTTGATTGAATTATTCATCTGCGAAATCTAGATTCCCAGGAAGATTTCAACCAGCGATGCTAAGCATTGCTTCTGGCTGATACCCAGTAATCGATGGTGCAACTAAAAATTCCATAGAAAAGTCGTTGTTTGAGATATATGCTAAAGACTATGTCGCGATTGCCTGAAATTCTCCCACCTTTGCGATAAAGGATATTTATAAACGCTATGCGCCTTTCCTAAGCAATTCAAGCAATGGCCTTATCCTTTTGCAGTTGGAAATCTGTCCATTACTTAAAGTTCAATGAAACTTGAACAACTTTTGACAAAAGATACAGCAACGTTGATTGACAGCCAATGAAGTCTAAGGTCGAAAGAAGATGACTTCAGTCTGTTGGAAGATTTCTAGTTACACTCTAATCGAAGCTGCTTGCTATCCCTGGCTTCCAGATACTGTCACTGTTTGTTGAAGACTTTTGCACATTCGTTCAATTTAGGCAACTTCTGGTAGTTCAGTTGTTCGTCCCATTTTGACTGTTTCCGGATCACCCTTAGACATTACAATATTTATCACTATTGCATTATATATACGAGTATTCTCGAACGATTCTATTGAGAGTAGTGAGCTGAACAGCGCTGAACAGAGGTAAAAGAAGACTTCTAAACCTTTGGTAATTAGAATAGATATATTCTATGTATGTTTAACCGCAAAGGAGTAGATCGTAATTGCTCTGGATTTTTCTGATAGCACCAATAATGAATTCAGAGAATGGCTATTATGACAGACTACATACAACTAAATTTTAGGGCTGTAGATCGGAATTTAAATAAGTCTCTATGATTTGCAGAAAGCAAAAATATTGTATTTAAGTTAAGGTCTAAGTTATGTCGAATGTGTGTTTTTACTACGTAATAGATTTCCATTTTTTTGTTGGCGAGATTGATTAACGCACATTTAAATAATTGACTCTTTTAGTCGGACGTACCTAGGTGGGAGACATTATAATATACTTGTCCCCCACACTATTTTCTTGTCCCTCAACAGCGTTGTCTGTCTCTTTGGTATTCTCTTCTTCTCCGAATTTTTTTAGAGTTGATTCTTCGATTCTTTCAGGTAGGTTAAATTTTTCAAACTATATAAGAGAAAACCTTTCAAAGCTGACTTTATTACGACATCTTTGCCAATAATTTTCCTATGTAAAATATTTTCCTTCTCACGAAACTATGATATTACTAATAATAAATACATATATTGGATTATTCAATAAGTTCTGCGTTTTTTTATACTTTTTTTGTATAAAAGCTTATAACGTACTTAATCCATCCGATTTTGTCCATTATGGTCTATCACTTTTTTCCACCCTTTTGTAAAAGCAGACTTATGGTTAAAAAAGTTTTCCAGGTACATTTTGATCTCATCTTCGGAACTGAATTGTCTTCTGTCCAAATAGTTTTGGAGAGAGCGGAACAGATGGTAGTCTGTTCTAGAGAGTAAGGTGGGTGCTGCATAACTTCCCAACCAAAAGAATTCAGCTTTTGTTTTGTCACAAAAGGTGTGTGTGGTCTGGCGTTGTCATGATATAAAACAACACCCTTCCTTTTTGCCAACTGTGGCCATTTTTCTTCCATTGCTGGCTTCAAAGTTTCGCGCTGAAAGGAATATTTAACACCATTTATTGTCTGGTTGCGTGAAAGCAACTCGAAGTACTATAAAGGATACATCGCCATTCCCACCAAATGCTCAATATGATTGCAGTGTTTCACCAGGAGCGCACCAGGAAAGTCTCAAGCGAGTTCAATTTCAACAAAGGCTCACAGACCACTAATGCGGTCCATAATGTTTCTTTCACTTAGTTCGTGAGGAACTCAAACGCCCACCTTTTTCGACATTCCAAGCCTTTTCAGTCTCTGCGAAATGGTTGTATAGGCGATGTTAAACTTCTAAGCGATTTCGCGTGTCGACAAATGCCTGTCAACGGTAACTGCAGCCAAGATTTGATTTTTGTTTATGGTGGGTGGACGTCCAGAGCGAACAGCATCAGCAAAGTCTGTAACAAAAGCGTGTAAACCAACACTGACAAGTGTCAGCGCTCATGGCCTTGTCGCTTTGACAAGGTAAATATGCCAAAAATGAGCGATCTTATTCCCCATTACGAAAAAAAAAAAAAAATATGAGTACTTAAAATACGTCCGATCAAAACAGATTCTCGTATCAATGTAAAAAATGTCTCTCTCTATTGGAATAACTAAAATATCAAAATTTTATAACGGTATACACAAAGATTTCTGAAATGATAAACAGTACTTCCAAGAAAAAAACCGCAGAACTTGAACAACCCAATACATATGTTTATATGTAGTTTTACGATCCAGTAAAACCGAAATAAAATGGTGACTGAAGCCCAAATTATAATACCAACCGTGACATTTTTGACGTAATATTTTCTCTAAGTCCGTTTTGAGTCGACCAAAGATAGATAGACCCCGTGCCAAGCTTTGTTTTAATAAATAAAGTCTTAACATTTTAAATTAAATAGCTCCTTTTTATACAATACAATATAACATATACTCGTATATCTGTTCATTCATACGCGTATATATCCCAATTTTAAGCGGCTATAATTTAAGGTGAGACAAGAACCGAAATATATATGGTTGAAGGTCTCTTGGCCTTCCCCGCGAGAGATTGTTTGATTGTCCTACTTATACAACACCATCATCATTTTGCTACCAAAATCTAAAATTGATATCTCGTATTTAATCAAATAATATGGTAATAAGGAACTTATATTTCCTTTATAGGATTTGGTACAAAGCTTAGAAGATTAAATGAACGGGTTAAATAATATTTTAGGTGAACTCAAAATTTGCATTTTAAAGTACCTTTAATACAATACAGATATTTTTATAGTGTATGTATCATATGTTGAGTCTGTGTGTGTGTGGATTAATAAACCCGTCACTTTTCAAATGAAAGATACTTTCTTTCTCTCACCAATGTCTCCCTTGAGCTTATTACATTTTGTCCAACATCTTGTCTTGCTAATACTGAGACTTGCCTTAGTGTCTAAAATAGGCGTTTTTTTTGAGTGATGATTTCATTGTTGAAGCCAAATTTCTTTCCCCAGCGCCATTTTTTACGCTTGGCAACACGAAGTAGGTATTCACTGGAGGCTTAATCCGGAGAATATGACTGATGAGTGAGAAATTCGTAGTTCAACTCATGTTCTTGCGAAGAGTATAAAAAAATAATATTTGATTGTGTGAATGCGTGCTTACTGCAGGAAAATTGGTTAGATACTAACACTGAAAATAATCTTTCTGTTGACTTTGACTTGTTCTTTAACTGTCTAAAAGTCATGTTGATAGGTGTTCCATTCCACCAGCTAAAAAAAAAAAAAAATTAAGAGGTTGATTGATTGATTGAATCTTTGGATGTCAAAGTTTGTATTTACTAGGAAAAATAGATTTCACCCTAAATGCAAAACATATCCCAATTGCATGCGGACTTTTAAGGTTTATGTCAAAATTTCCAAAGAAGTTTCAATTAAATTTGAGGAGCCCTAATGTATTGATAAATTCAACAGAGCACAAGGTGGCATAAAAACAGAATGGCGAATTGTAAACGAATTACTTAATAAAAATTAACACAAGATTCACCACCATGCGTACGAGTATAATATAAGGACAAAGATATTAACAACTCAACATACATTGCGAAGAACTTTAACGAGTTTTTTTTTTATCAGTGCAGCTACAAATATTTTGTCTTGTGCAGACTTCAATACATTATCTGTATTTTACAGTATCCGTTGTGTGGAAAATTGCATTAATAAATTAACAGTGCCAGCAAGATGTTCTCTCTTTTATCCAATTTTTTCACTTGGACACTATAAAATCAGTACGAAATTAATTAATTCAAATTCGGCTTAAGTTAAAAAAATTGCTTCGTATGTAGTTGACGTTTTGTCTCATATCTCCAACACAAGGATCAACAATGCAATATTTGCCGATAGTTTGAAATTCAGTGAGGTCATACCAATTTTTATAAAACGTGACAGGAAAATTTTAGATAATTACAGACCTATTTCGCTGCTCTCAGTGTTTTCTAAAAATTGTGAAAAAGTTGTCAAAAGGAAAATGATCACCTTTCTTGAAATATATTCGTTCTTCAGTGAACATCAGTATGGCTTTAGAGCAAGTTAGCCCAACAGTGCCTATGTTTGCAATAATTTTATTCAACGCCTAAATAAAAAAAATGTACTGCTGCGCTCTTTATTGACATATCCAAAGCGTTTGATACTGTTTGATACTAATAAATCAGCGTTTATTTTTGGTAGGTTTAAGTAATATCTTAAAAACAACGATTAAAGATAGGGGGCAACCGGTTTCCCGCAGGGTTCTGTGCTGTGCCCGATTTTATTCCTATTTTTTTATTTTTTTTTTTAATTTTATCTTCAGATCTAAGAGGAACAAAAACTAAATTTGCTAATGACATAGCTTGTATTTATTTCTGTAATTATGTGACATATTTTTTATTTACTTTCGTGTGAAGCTGTTGAAGCCAAAATTGTGAAGTGAAATTTGAGTAATAATGTATTATAGTACATTTCTTTTTAACACAATTATTCACGAGTAGAATTGTTTCAGAGGAGGGAAAAAGTCGAAGAGTACATATATGTATACATATTTGTCATATAGGTAATCCGCCATCTTGGGGTATTCGCCATATTAGATATATAACCTTATTATATATACTATATTACATTGTCACCTGACTTACAAATGTGTACAAATTTTTAAATCTTTAGCTAATTAGAACAATGAATTTTGATAGCAAGATTTGTCCCGACCAGAGAAAGTACGACTTAGTAAATATAATTTTCATATCCAAATTAATTAGAATGGGCGTACCAACTAGTCAAAAACCATCAGTCAGCACTAAAAATTGATTTTCTTTGATCGTAAATAAATAATTTAATGAATATAATAACTTCATTACTAAATTATCTTTTCGGATTTGTTTAAAATTATATTTGTACCTGAACCAGCTTAGAAGTTATAACGTTTAAAGTGGTTACACCTCCAAATTAGAGTTCACCCACTTTGATGGGCTGTAACTTGAAATAGAGTAATAATAGACCCCCTTGCCACACAATTTTTTGTTCGGTGGAACTTCGGGAATATGGCCTTAAAGGATTATACTGCTTAACTGGGACACCCTTTAAAACGTGTGTGCAACTGTAATGATAATGGAGTGCATTGGGTCTTTTGAAAGTGCGGCAAAGATTAAGATTAACGTGCGGGAAGTCAAATCCTCTCCCACCGCACTAAGAGTCGCCAGTGTGTTTCGAACTATTTCGCACGATGCTATGCTCGTGATATCTTCAATGCTACCTGTCAATGTTATTGCTGAAGAAATGGTAAGGCTTAAAGGCGATCAAGTCCAAACCGTAGTATCGCAATTTGGCAGCAACAAATGAACATATCCTTAGAAAGAAGATGGACACATTGTCTCATACCAGTGATCGATGTTCAAATTCAACGGAATTACGGCGTAACAAACTTCTATTTAACTCAGTTTTTGACGGAATATGGTTATTTCAGAAAGCATCAGTTTAACCGCAAACATGACAACTACAAACTGCCGTATTGTGAAACTGCACATTGACCAAAATACGAAACCAGAGGATAGTCTTGCACTATAGATTTGTATAATTGATAATTTTCCGGGTAGCTTCATAGTTCCATCGGTGTAGAACTTCTGTGAGTTATCAGCGAAAAACTTGGCCAAGTAATTTTCAGCGGCTCTTCGGTCGACCAATTTTTTCCATCAAGAGAGAGCCGAAACAGATGGTAATCAGAGGGTGCAAGGTCCGGGCTATACGGTGGATGCATCAAAACTTCCCAACCAAGCTTCGTCAATTTGTTCCGGGTCATTAAAAATGTGTGTGGCCTAGCATTGTCATGATGGAAGACAACTCCCTTTCTGTTGGCCAATTCTGGCCGCTCTTTCTTGATAGCTTAATTCAAACGGTCGAGCTGTGCACAGTAGAGGATTGAACTAACCATTTCGCCATGTTCTATAAGCTCATAATAGACAATTCCCTTCCAATCCCACCAAACACTCAACATAACCTTGTTTACTGTCAATTCGAGCTTTGAAGTCGTTTGTGTCGTATATAATCCATTTTTTGTTACGTTTCACTGATAGTTATTCGGTCAATTAAATTTCTTTGCGTTAATTCATGTGGCACCCAAACATCGAGCTTCTTTGAGTAGCCTGCTCGTTTTAGATGATTCCAAACTGTCATACGGTTGATGTTCAGTACCTCCGCTATCTCCAGACAGCTTCCGTGCCGGTGTTGTTCCATCAGTTGCAAAATTTCATCGACTTTTTCAGTGGCAGGCTAACCTCTGCGAAGTGCATCTTTTACATCGAAATTTACGGAACGGAATCGAACAAACCACTCCTCACAGCATTCTCACTGTAAAATGCACAAGCTTTCGACATGTTTTTGCAGCGTTTTTCCTTTTTTTTATAGTAACAAAGCATCATTATTTCTTTAAATATTGCACTCATATTCAAATCAGTATAACTTTTAACATGAGCAAAGAATTACACAGCTGTCTTCACAAAAAATGTAGCCTGACATGTCACCTTTCAAACACGTATTAGTTTAACACAATCAGATAAGTGTTCCCAGATAGCTGAACCCAACACCATCTAGTGACAAAAAAAAGCGGAGACTTTTTATATGGTACCCAATATTATAGCATAACATCTTGGCGTGTATGCTTTAAAGGAGTAATAATTAAGTTCATATACTCAGCAAACTTATGCCGTTAGAGGGTCAACGTAAAGCGGACAGGTAAAATTGTCGAATCGTATTGAGTAAGCTAAGTCTTCAAGTATTAATATCGCAAGGCTCCAACTAATGTATGTACAATAGTTAGAAGTAATTAGTCATGCGCAACGACGAATCATCGTGCTTTTCTTTTTATTTCAAAGCTTAGAAGTATGCAACAATTTTTTGTTTTACGAACCTTGTTGTTTGCGGGTACTTGCATACCCATACATAAATAAATAGTGGGATAATTGTAAAATTTCATCCCTAATTTTTGCAAGCGAACTGAACACATTCCGTGGAAAATCCCACAGTTTTTTATTACACAGTATATGGTATAGTGCAATCGGCAACATTGTCATAATCAATTGTGCTTTACAAATTGCTCTGGTTTGTGGTTTATGCTTAAAAAAAAAGAAGAAAATGGAGGATAAAAACGTGCACTTGAGCCATATTACAATATGTTACAGGGACTACGAAAATACGCAAGTGTTGGGAATGTTCAGAGCCTTTACTTGGACCGTGTTCCTGCTCTCTGGACAGTAAAAAAAATTTTTGAAATTGAAGAATCTGCCCTTCTGGTTATCACAGTCTCTATTTTGACCGCCAGTAGCAGCCCGCGCCTTCAAATCCTCAACCGTAACACCTATCTCGCTAAATGCGTATACATATATAGTATATATATACTATAGTACATATATATAGTATATTCTCTAGCTCACATTTAGTTTTAAATTATTAAGGGAAATGCGCTGAAGGCACGTTTAAAAATGGTTGGTTACAAACTGATTGGTCCGGATTATTATGAGCCGCTGCTTTTTCTCTTGCACTCTCTAAATGGGTTTCTTGATTGTTTAGTTGATCCCCTATTTTGTGTATCAAACGAAAAAAAAAGTGGTCAGTCATTTGTCGACCGGATACATTGCAAAATAAATCCCCCTGCTGATATACGGCTTTGGAAATGAATCTTCTTCTACTAACATCACATTCAGCCCGCATTTCACTTTGACTTTAGAAAAAATGTCCGTCAGACACTTAACGGTGGGTTCGTTGGAACATACGAACTGGATCTAATTTGCTTGAACTATTAATGGATGGTATAGTCTCAGCATCAAGGAGCTTAATCCATTGCGGCAAACCTAGCTTGAAAAGATAATCTATGTATACTGTAATAGAAAGTTTGATGTCAGTAGGTTCTTATCGCATGCGCTTTGCTTAGGTAAACTTTTTGTCAGATAATGAGGTGACAATTTTCAGAGTACCTTCTTTAGTGTGGTTGTGTCTTAAAGGTTATTTAAAGCGCTTCCTTATCTCCTTTAATTTGATATATCCAACAGAATGGAACGACTTATTCTCAGCGACTCAGGTATCAATCACGCTGTTGGATTGCACTGGGTGTCGGACAACATGCTTAGTGTTACCCCACAAAGTGTGTTCGAGTCCGAGTCACTCAGAGGGCACAGATTACCTTCTCTGCTTTCTATCTCGGAGTCAGAGGAACAGAAGGTCAGTGCAGAATTAGTCCAACTGACGCTAGGGTCCACAGTATTAGAAGTGTGTGCAGTTGCGTCTCTTGAATTGTATGCATTTGTAGAGGTATCAGTCTCTAGTGTAAGTTTTTGTTTGATCTATTTTTTTTTTTCTTGCACTCTTCACGTTGCTCACCCTGCCGAAAGTCACGTTTTCTGTCTCCAGATTTTCCAAGGATCAGTTGCGAGAGTGTCAAAAAAAAAATAACAATATCATCAGAACTTCTCCGATAAGGAAAGCTCTTGACTGCAACACATCTGCCGGTTACTCTTAGGGATAGTTTTTATGATCCAACAGCTGGAACACCTGGATGTTATAAATTGCTGTGCTATGCAACTGCGTAGGTGATTTGCACTCAGTAATTTGTGGTGCTCATTGCCATCTTTTTGAGCATTGTCATAATTTTTGCGGCTTTCCAGAATGTCAGAAAGGAGAGTGCGATAATAGTGGTGTGAGCGAGATACATTTCGACTTTATCTCAAGGAGAACTCCAACATCGGTTTGCTCAATCTATCGAGTCCAAGAGAGTTATTCGATGTTACTTGGATATATACCTAAGTTAAAATTAAAGGCAAGTTGTAATATAGATTTTTTTTTTTCCCCGGCGAGGACAGTTAAAAATCTTTCATCAGACACTATGAGGATCGCAAGCGTATGCTCATAGTAGTTTGATATTCTTACTCACTAAAAACACCTCCCTTCGATAATTATGTTTACTACCGCAACTAAGTAAAACTTATACAAGTAAAACTTATATTTTGTTTGTCCAGAATTTCTAGGACCGTATTAATAATATGCCCGTTTAACTGCATCTTATGTTTTCTTGCAAAGTTTCTTGCTTCATCTTCAACAGAAGTAACTCCAGGGTCACGATTCAGGTCATTATTTCTTATAAACCACGGTGCATGTAATATTTCTCTTATCACTTTATTTTTAAAATTTTGTGAAATACTCACATTTGTTTTATTGGTAGAACCCCAGAGTTGTATACCATAAGTCCACATCGGTTTTAGCACCTACTTATATAAAAGGAGCTTGTTCTCTACGCTAAGCTTGGAATATTTAGCAAGTAGCCAGTACATTTCTCTTTATTTAGTTTCTAGTTCTTTATGTTTCTTTTTCACATGCGTCTTCAATTTGAGCTTTGCATCAAGCGTCATGCCCAAATATTTAGCCCCATTAGCAAACGGAATGCAGACCGAGTTTATGTGAATGGGCAGGTGAGTTATTTTTCTGTAAGTAAACTTTAGTTGTACAGATTTGGTCTCGTTGAGAGCGATTAGCCAGATCTTTGTTCAGTCATATAGTTTATTAAGAGCGCTTTGCAGTTTCGCCGTTGATTTTTCTATTGTATTTTCGACAGCTAAAATGGTAGTATGTCGGCAAAGGTGGCAAGCCCCTCAACTTGTGGTATATTTCTTGTACATAAGAGATACAGGAGTGGACCGAGCGGTACACCGGCCAATACATCTTTAAACTGCGATACGTCCTTTCCGTATCTAACACGAAAAATTCTATTTTCAAGATACTAAGTCAATATGGTATATTTAAAAATTTCGATGGCAAAATTTTCCGTAATTTTAATTTTAAACCTTAGTGCAAAACCTTGTCGAAGGCTTGTGAGACGTCAAGAAATACGCTTGAGAAAATCTTTTTCTTTTCAGAGCTTTTTCAATTACTTCGGTAATTCTATGCATCTGGTCAATAGTTAGGGACAAAATTTTTGTCTTCAATAATTGGCATTAAATGTTTGAGCAAGATCCTCTCAATTTTTTATCAATTGAAGGTTTACCTGGCTTTAGCACCATAATTACTTCTGCAACTTGGCACGGAACGTATTCTAGCTTTAAAGCCGCGTTAATAATATGTAAAAGCTTAGTGAGTGCTTTTAAGGGCAGCATTTTAAGGACTTCTCTGGTTATCAGGTCGTATTCGGAAGCTTTTTTCGATTTTAAATTTATTATAATATTCCTTAATTCAACAAAAATTGCGTTTGCTATTGTAAAGTTATCAGACACTCTTTCTGATATACTATTATAGTGTAAAAGAGTTTTGCAATCAAAGGGCTTAAAATTTTCTTCTTATCCTCCTTCGCCCATACAAAAGGCCTGTTATAAATTCCTTTAAAAATGAAAAAAATACAAGATCGGGTATTTTCATTGTGTCTGTCAGCCAATAGGTTGGCTTATCCGCCGAATGGAAGTCACAGTTGTGTTTCATACCAGATTCATAGACCAATTTACCTTTTTGGAAAACAAATCTTGAGCCCCAAGCGAAATAAGTATATTCTTGATTATATACGATTTCGTAATTTGTGACCTTGAATCGCGGAGGGAAGTAAATGGCTGAAATGGTAGAGGAATTGCGTTTGGTTTTTATGCGTACGGCAATTAGTTGCACAGGCTCGAGCTCTATTTTTATAAAGGATCCGCCTCTAGCATTTTCCGATGGGTGATACGCGTAGTAATCCTTAAAACCTCTTATTTTTGCGCGCGACCCATTTTGCAAGTGGGTTTCGAAAATTATACAAACGTCAATATCATTGATACTAAGAAATAACATTGAGTTTTTCCTAAAACGCCGTTATCATTCCAAGTAAGTAATTTTAGTTTTCCTTTCTTTATTTTTTCGGGTAAGTTCGTTTTTTGTTTAACCCATTTTCAATCTTTTTTAATTTTTCGAAAATATGTTCATTTACTTTGTTTTGCTGCTCAAGTTTTCCGAGTATAATGGAAAATAGTTGAGATGCAGAGTCTCCTGAATCATCGGCCCTTTTTAAAATTGTTTTTGTGACTTGGACATATGTTAGATTGCCCGATAGTTTACTTGTAAGGCTTGGCGGTCTTTCTTCACATATTTTTGCATCAATGTTTTAATAACAGAGTTTGGTTTTGGTTTTCTTTTGTTTCTGTTATTTTATCAAGTATTTGCTTTTTTCGGGGCACAGTTTTTAAGGATTCGTTTTGCGCCCTGAGCAATTTATCTCGTGTGTTTTGCAGCTCTCTGGCTACTTCACAACCTCGGAAATTAGCTACATGTTTCTCTTTACAATTAACACAGATCGCAGGGGTTTGTCTGCTTACAACAAAATCCTTTGTGGGATGAGTTCCTACGCGGCGCTCTTTGGCAATACGCTTGCGTGTGGTTAAATCTCTGGCAACGTTTGCACTGCAGAATTAATTTTGTGTTTTTTCGCAAAGGCTCAATTTGGCTCAATGACGATATTGAGTATTGCTTTTATGTCGAATATTTTTGGATATTCTCTGTTTTTTTCAAA
Organism: Volucella inanis; assembly: GCA_907269105.1. NCBI lineage: Eukaryota > Metazoa > Arthropoda > Insecta > Diptera > Syrphidae > Volucella > Volucella inanis. The sequence continues at coordinate 70,415,344 of OU026154.1, read as the reverse complement.
TGTTAGCATGAAAAGAGGAAGGCCACGTCTTACAGTTACTTCCTTCCCTTCTGGATGTAGTCAGCTAGCGACAACAAGTATTGGCCTTTCGCATTGGATGTTTTCTGTATTTAACTTCCGAGATAAAAGTCGATAGTTGTCAACGTTAACTTTCCATACGTTGTTGTTGCGCGATTATACTGTATAGTCAGAACGCGGCAACGTCTTCATAATGTTTTGTAGTTTTTTTGAAAGCTGCAATTCCGGTTAAGTGAATTGGCGGAGATCGTCATTGTTTAATTTTCTGGTATATATCGGGAACTGTTTCTATTTTGTCGTTTTTTTTTTTTTCGACTTACCTCCGATCACTTCTCGTTGAGTGATCATTATGGATGATGAACCGATTTTTCATTTTTTCCCAGGATGTTTTTGCAAAATCCAATCAGTTTCGCATCCTAAGTCTTCTTCGTCTGTTACATAAATTTTTTTGTCCGACTCAACAGACAATTTTTCGTTTTCGGTGGCAACGTCATAGATCTTGTTTTTAGCTTTAGAGTTTTTTCCAACTCTTTCCTAAGCTCCTCGCAGATTGTTTCCATTTTGGTTAGTCTTGATCGAAGTTCAATATTTTCGTCCTTCAAACTATTTTCTTTCGCTGAAGTTCATTGTTCATGTGCCGACGCTTTGGACTTCTTATTTTTATTTCTTTTGTATAAGATCTAGGTGGAGGAGACCTCGAAACCCGCGAACTCTTATCGAACGGGTTTATAAGGTGCAATAATTGGCTCGACCGACAAGCCGACCTTTAAAGAGGGTGGATTTTCCAGCAAATCTGGTCTGCCACCTGGGGTATTGTTACGTTTTGTTTTGTTAATTGCATTTTTTGTATACTCCACGTCCTCAGTATACAGAGGATGGATTTTAGTCGACTCTTTCGACAGACATGCCTCCCTCGGCTATATTTTAACCCCTATCTGAAGAGGATAATACCCAGCTAGTTTGGATGAACATTCCCTGTTGCCATATACCTAATTGATGTAATTTTCTCTAAAGCGTTTTATTTGAAAGCCTGTGGCTTGGGTGTATGCCACAGAAATTTAGTTAATTTTGTTCGATTTTAGAGCTTACCAGATTTCCCAAGATTTCAAAAATTCTTAAGAATTTTAAAAGTTTGGAAGAGTTTCCATATTCTAAATTCACCTCTCGGTCGTTTCGGAGCTTCATAATTTCGCCTGTGATTGCTTATCGTCTGCTGCTTAGTGCAAATTCAGACAAGAAGCAGTTTGTGGTTGAAAAAAACATGAGCAGAACAAGGAGTAGTGTAAGTAGTAAGGCTAGTGAAAATTATCATAAACGATTGTTTTAAATATTTAGATTTGATATTCTCATTTTCTCCCTAAGGTATGAAAAAATAGCCATGTTTAACAGAATCCAAATAAAAAAAAATGAAATCGCAACAAACAATGTTTTAGACAAGAACTTAAAATTCAGTCCATCAATTGTAAAATGTTTACCATGCAAAGTGCTCGAAATTAGAAAAAATAGAAATTGAGTTTTTTGAGAAACATAACCCAGGCTTTAAATGTGGTAGCTTTCTCACGCAACGAAGAAAGTCAATACTGGTAGATGCTCCCATTTATTCACCTTCAAACATTGTCTCTTCTAAGAGTACTACTTCTAATACGCATACTAGTGGTAGGCTTGACAACAACATAAGTACTGCTGGCACAACCTTTGCAACTTTCAGCTCTGCAACTTTAACTCCAACGCTTGCTTCCCATGATGTCAATAATTCGGATCAACGTACAATTACTTTGCAATGCTATACAGTGAAATTATTCAGCCCAAACAAGTAAACACTGAAGCCCTAACTAAAATTAAAACTCTCCAAGAGAGCAATACTTCTCTAAATAAGAGTTGATCTATTGGAGGTGAATCTGAATTTATTGAAGCAAGAGTGTTCAGTTGACATGATTGGTATTCCCGACGTAAGCAATGCGAACGCGAAAACCAGAGTAAATGAATTACTAACTGTTGTTATCGGTGAAGAGATCAATGCCACAGAAATTGATTTGTGTTAAGTAAAAAAAAAAAAAAAAACTTCTTCCATGATGTGCGTTAAGTTTTCAACCGTTTTACGGAAGATAGCTGTAATGACAAAGATGCAAGAAAGTAAAAACAAAATCTCTTGGAATATTTTTGGTGCTCAATTCAAAAACATCAACAACACTGGTGGTGGCAACAGCAATAACATCAGCAGCAGCAAGATCTATATCAATGACTGTCTCACCATCTACACGACCTCACACTAAAAGGCTAATGAACTCAAACACAATATCAAATGTAAATACGTGTGTGTTGGTTAAAGATTCATCTGTACTTATCAGGAAAAAGGAAGGCGACAGAGAAATTAAAATTAATTCTTTTGAAGATTTTTCTAAACATTTTTCTTAATTTGTTTTTAATATAATGAAAACTATTAACGTAAATATGTAATAATTCAATTTTAGATCCTCATAATGTTTCAAATGATAATTACAGCTTTTCCTCATAAAATTTTGATAACTTCAACTGCTTTTGTATAGATCATAATACTTTTTTTCTTAACTTGCACCTTTGGATCATTTACCAGATTTATTTTCCTTCCGAAATTTGGATATTCGAAGAAGAGAAGTCTGAATTTGATATAATCCCAAACATATGCAGCTGGCGGTGTTGCAGTATTTTATAGAAGTAATACGAGTATTATAGGGTTTGTTATTATTAAGTGTAATTTGAAAGGCGCTGATATAATCAGCGTTAATTGTGAACTTTCTGGTGTACACTACTGTTTCATCTGTATTTACAGACTACATAAGTGTGCAGTTAAAACATTTTTGGTGAGTTTTCAGGTTTCTTGGCACTTCAAAAATCTAAAAATTTGGTACTTTTGGATGATTTTTATATAAATATCCTCTGTGATTCTCCTGATGTTGATAGCCTTTTGTTGGTACTGTCTGTATTTGGTATTGAATCTGTGCCTAATCAACCAACTCGTTTCAATTCTTGTCTGAATTACATATTTATAAGGTCTTACAGAAGCAGTCGCATAGTCTACAAAATAATGGCTCATGATCTTAAGATAACTGACTATTTAACTGGCATTCAACTGAATTGTAAAATTTCCAGAGCCAATCAATCCGGAGAATCTGTCAAATTTGATTTTGTTACTTTAAGAACACATTTGAATTTTGAGTTTTGGGGAGAAGTATATAGTGCTCTTTGTTTGTTAAAAAGTTACAATTTTATATATCGATCTGTTGTAAGAGTAAAAATAAGTAAAATAACAAATTAAAAGTCCTGAAATAGTGGAAGTCTATCTCAATATTAAGTAAAATTAAAAAGAAAAAACAAATCTGCTTTTTAGTTAAGAAGCCTCCTAATAATGTGAGACTTAAAAAATACTATGATAGAATCTGTCGCTAGGTAAAAACTGAAATACCAATTTGTAGAAATTTTTGTTTTAGCAATAAATTGGCTGAAAGCATGGGTAACTCTAAAAATGAATGGCAGGTTGGTAATGAAATTCCTAACAATAACAATTCTACTTTTCCTGAGCCTTTATTAGTTGCCAATTTATTCAACTATTTATTCGAGCTTTCAACCTGAAAGTTTTTTCTTTGAAGAGTTTAATTCTCTTGAAATTCAAGAGAAAAACATCTACGTATCTTTTTAGATCTCTGATGTTCTATTTTTTATTTTTAATTCTTGCGGGCGTAAAGCCGTTCTTGATTCCTGATTCTCTTAAATCAGCAGTTTTAATACCTCTTTACAATAAGGAGATATTATGTAGCAATATTTATTCAATAAATATTAAATATGAAGTCTCTTATCGTAATGTACTTTTAAAGGCACTGGTATTGTTATTTGTACACTTAGGTATATTTAGCTAACATCACTCTCCTTTGAGAACCTATGTATGTACGTGAATAAAGAAAAATGAAAAGATAATAAAGCAGAACAAAGTGAACCTTCGAAGAGGCAAGACGTATATCTTTTTTTTGAGTAGCACCATCCGAGAAAAGATAAAATAAAATAAAATAAATAAAACAATTACAATTATGACATTAAATAACTACCGCCCCATTTCCCTTTTGTCAGTTTTTTCGAAAATTTTTGAAAGAGGCATAAAATCTAGGATGCTATCCTTTCAAAACAGAAATCACTTCTTTAGCGACTCTCAATTTGGCTTTAGAAGCTACTTACATAATAGCTACACCCCACCTTCTCGATCAATCCTATCGCCACGAAAAAGTTTATAGCCCTCAGCATTGCATACCCGATTAGGAGATTTAGAGGAAAATCAAGTCTCGGATATGAAGACAACATCAATCTTGGAATAAATAAATAGCCACCGAAATCCGACTCATTTCGAACTAAGACGTTGAGCGTTAAGATGGCATAGATATGAGCATTCGAAAAAAATTCGCATCCATTTCACTCAGACTAAGCCCACCACTAAGTGAAGCTGTTTCCATTTATTTAAAAGAAATATAAAAAAAAACAGGAACGTGTAGTATATCATCGAAGACATAAACATAATAAACACAATGCATTCTGGAACACATAAAACTGCGACAAGAATAATCGTATATAAGTTAAAATATTATTTATTTAGTTCTTATTAAAAAAAAAAAACTTTAATATTCAGAATCTAGATTAAGACAATGCTCAAAGTCATTGCATCACCTAATGTTTCTCAGGTGAAATAATTCACTTTTGTTTGTTTGCTTAGATGCTGATTTTGCAGAATAGACAATGTGAGCAAATTGAAGAAGCTTGTGCGTAGGAAATTTTTGGTTGAATATTTCACACAAATGTCGTTAACTCATATGCTAAATTGCAAACAACTATTTACATAAGTTCGTAAATAAATTAATAGCCAAACTTGTCTTAGACTTTTCAGTATTTAAATAAAATTAAAGTTATGAAGCATTAAACAAAAACTCTAAATTGTTTTCGAAATCTTCTTAAGTGGTGAAAAAGAAACACAGACAATTACTATCTCCCAAATATTAATATGCTTTCTTTTTTTATCGACAGTGATGATTCACCTATTCTTTTTTCCAGAATTCAATCTGCCCCAAAAAGGGCTAAAACATATTTTTCTTTTATTTTTTTAATTATAATACTTACTAGCTGGTAATTCATTCAACCAAACTTTGAATTCTAAATCATTTAACACGTTGCGACTGCTTTATTTTAAAACAAACACCATACGTTATATTTTCAAGTAACTTTTATTTATGAGTTCCACCTTTTTGTCAGCGCAGCCAAATGTCATATAAAACGACTTCAAGTATCACAAAATCTAATATAGGTACTCGTAAATATTCAGATAAATATTGCAGATAATTATCATGCTAACAAACTAGTATTTAAGAATTACCCTTTTGAATTACCATAACTATTAATTAATCCTTTCATTTATTACTTTGTCTTTTTTTCATTATTTTTATTGCTTATTTAATGATAATTACACAGTAATTTATTATCTGCTTATTTATCGGCGTACATAACATACTTATTTTTAATTATACTTCTATATTTTGTTTTGTATTCGCTCAATTTAATATTATTTTTGTTGTTCATACATTATCTTCGTTGATTATTTAAATACATTTTTATAATAGCAAGATAACAAAAGCCCAAATGTCTCTTTTGAAACAATATGATATAAAATAGGTATATACATACCATATATCTATCATGGACCATATTGTGGACTCAGGCTTTTTATATCCTTTTATTTTGCAGCTAACTTCTGTTTACCGGAATAAACAGAATTAGGACAACAACTATCTGACAATCACCTATATCCAATTTCCTCCAAAGAGTAGTATGTAAGAATAAATGGCACTGACATTTTATAGAACACATTTTATAGAATATTGACTATCCTTATGGAAAATAGAGCCAAGTCTTTCTAAAAACGGCATATGTATGTATGTATACGATTTCCTTAAACATGTAATAACGCTTTTATTAGATATTCGAAACTTTTATTATTTTTATTTATTTTATTATTTATTTATTTCTAAGTTTTTTATTAATTTGTGTCCACTCTACGAAATTAATGCAATAACTGTTTTTGCAGGACACTTATTTTACAACTTTCCGTAAGAACTCAATACGCTGAGCACGTCTCCTATCGGCATATTATTTGGGTTTGGCTGTTGTTTACTCTTTTATGTCCGTGCTGCCTCCCAGGCAATAAAAAGCTATTCAGTACTACACATTGATCTTCATCACGTACTTTACATGTTCTTTTATAAACAGTTTTGAAATCTATATATGAACATAGAAAGTGTCCTTTATAATATCAGTTATCAAAAAAAAAAATGCCACAAGATTTCTGATATTGTCTCCCCAAGTGAGTCATCTACCTTCAGAGTTGAAAGCAAAGTAGTGAATGCGAATATGTTGACGTTGTTAAGGGGACCTTGTACATACATAAACAAGACCACTGTGTATTTTATATTATGTAGGGATAATTGAATGTGGGTAGACAGTGAATGTGGACCCGTTTCCACCGACTTTCCTATAAGTCGTGGATCAATTCGTAGTAGTTCTAGCGTTTTCAGGAGGAAAGATGATGAAGCTCTGAGGTCCTTTGGAATAACATGAGAATTTGGATCATTTCCAAGCAGCTCCTCATATTCTCTAGCATTGGCAGGATGATATCTAAGGAATTTTGTAGCTTGATAAGAATTATACTGTTTGTCTCAATAGAATTGTATGGTATGTTGTATGTAGCACCCAGAGCAGCTTATCTCTCTTAATCAAAGCATGAATTAGGATTTTTAGATCATCGCGGCTACCTTAGAGTTTGCTGTTATTTTGTCACAGCAAAATATTTTGTTCGTGTTGGCGTATTGTTTAAGCTCTTTTCTTTCTTTTTCTTTTTTAGAAACTTTGAAAAAATAGCTGCATAATTTATTAGTTTCTTTTGAAGTTAAGGTTTTAGTTCCGATCGTTTTATTTTCGAAGATTATTTGAACAAAATACCTCGCTTCAGAATTTTATTCTAAATACTGTTCTTTTTTAACTGTATGATTAAGAGTTAACTTTCAAATTATGTCATTTTCGTCAGTTCTTTGACATTTATGTTCAGTATTGTTTAAATATCATCATCATAAATAGACTTACACCAGAAGAATTTTTCCGTATCATTAAAACAATTTTTGAGAATGGTTTTTCAATTTGAGGATATAGAAGATAGCGTGGCGTAGAATCAATCACCAACGTAATGTGCCTAGAACAAAATTTTTAGGCGCTGTAAGTGAAAGTGTGACGGAAGATCGAGAATTGTCAATTCGGCCTTTGCCCGTTTAAGATCCAGCTGGTGCAAAATTTAAAATGACGAGAGCAAGGATTGTGATGAGAGTTTGGGAATTTAATCTTATTTTAATCGAAAAATCGCGCTAAGAACAAGGCTCACTGTTATGATTTTGTGAATAAGTAAGACTGTGGTTTTTTAGCATAGGGCAAGTGCAGAAGGTAATCATTAAACACAATTCAGTTACAGAAGTACACTGCTTGGTGTGGTCATCACCGGTGCTTACAATTTCAAAAAACGAACCGGACGTCGCCTTACAGAGATAAAGCCTCCAATGGCAAAAAATAAATCAACAGAATGAGCTTTGTGAAAAACAGCTGAGGAAGCTTTAGCTCTGTTAAAACAAAAGACCCATACATACTTATCATAATACTCTTATTATTCATTTTTTTATGTTTGCCTTCATACAAAATATTTTGACCGCATAACGCCACTCCACAAGTGAAATCTAATAAATTGTTTTAAACTTTACATACGAGTATTTAACAAAGTTTCAATTTCAATTTTAATTTATTATAATAATATCTTGTTGAATGTACATTAAGATAAATATCTTTTATAGTACTCAAAGTTCATTAAACAATTGATTTAATTTCATAAAAATAAAATATTTAAAAGATAAAATTGTAATGATAGCCATATCTAACAATTTTACAGATCTTAGAATTAGAACTACAAATAGTTGTTTGGCGGGAATAGAAAAAAAGCAAGAAGTGGGAAAAAAAGGAGGAGGGAGGCTGGGAATACAGATAATAGAATATGAGGCCTAGACTTTAGAAGAGAAATGAAGAAATATTGCACTTTTGAATCGAGTGGCATTAGATATAGATCTGATACTTATAGGCAAACAATTCCACAATTAATCTTTTCATATAAATACATAGGAGTCTTATTTTTTATGATATTATGTAAGAAAATACAATTTCTGGCATGAATGTAATGCTTGAAGATTGTACCCAACAACCTTTTAATATGTTGTGAAATATGTTCATACCTTCGTAATCCATAAACATATCTTACGGAATCATTTAATGCTATTTGAATCGATATTGCAGTATACAACTTCAGCATAGGTAGTTAATGGAAAAATAAGACTTATTACAAGCTTTCGTCTCGTGCTGACCGGAGTAAAGCTCGCAGTTACTCACAACTTGCGAAGACATCCAAAAATTCTTCGGATTGTATAGTTTGTATGGTCATATCCCGATAAGTTTGAATTAATAATAAATCCCAAACTAGTTACAGTATGAACCACATTTAATTCATTCCCAGAAAGTAAGGCATTAATAAGTAAGGTATTTAGGGCCAGTTTTTTGTTTGAAATTGGAATAACTTGCAACTTATTATGATTTTAAAGTAATGTATGTTAGATGTACCGAGGTATGAGAGCAGTCAAATGGCAAGTCATTTATGAACAAAGAAAATATTAAAGAGATATGAATTGACCCTTGACTTACACCCTGCTTCACAGGTGGAAGAGCTGAATAAGAGTCATGTATCGCAACTTTTTGAAATCTATCGGAAAGAAAGCTTTCAAAAAGTCGCACTGCACTATTCTCAAAACCGAAGATATATTTTAATTTCCAGCAAAGGATATTGTGGTTCACCTTGTCAAAAGCCTTCGAGAAATCAAGCAAGTAAAGAAGGGTAACACATCCCTTATCGAACTCTTATCGTATGTCCTCCAAAATATTAACCATTGCAGTAGAACAACTGTGGTTGGATCTAAAACCGGATTGTCCCCCATACAAAAGGACATTAAGAGATAAGTAATCCAGAAGTTGTCCTGCTATGAGTTTATCAAAGACCTTTGGCAAGCATGATAAAATACTTTTAGGCCTAAAATCAGCTGCAGAGATCGGGATAGTGTTTTTCGCAACAGCTACAACAAGAGCTATTTTCCAGGAATTGGGGAAAGTGGACGTTGCTATGCAGTGGTTAATTATATGGGTTATATGGGATAGTATTGGGTCTATAACTATAACTATAACGTGCGGTTTGCTAATTAATGGCGTAACTTGTATTATTCCATTGTTATTATTCCATTGGAGCATGCGTTGGAAAGTTACTGTCATTGTACGTCATTTCAGTATATGTCATTCGTTTGAAGCGTAAACAACAATAAATTTTTTTTACTCAAATATGTCGAACTTTGTGCCTGATAAAGTGCTTTCCGGGGAGTTCTTCTTCATTACTTTCATATGAAGAAAACTGCTGCCGAAAGTCATCGTATTTTGGTAGAAGTTCATGGTGAACATACGCTAGCTGAGCGAACGTGCCAAAAGTGGTTTGCCTGATTTAAAAGAGGTGATTTTGGTTTGGAAGACGATGAACGTCCTGGGCAGCCAAAAAAGTTTGAAGATGAAGAGCTGGAAGCATTACTCTATGAAGGTTGTTCAAAAACACAAGAAGAGCTCGCAGAATCTTTGGGTGTCACTCAAGCAGCCATTTCAAAACGTTTAAAAGCAGCTGGATATATTCAAAAGCAAGGAAATTGGGTTCCACATGAACTCAAGCCGAGACACTTCGAAAGGCGGTTTTGCATGTCCGAAATGCTGCTGGAACGCCACAAAAAGAAGTCATTTTTGCATCGGATTGTTACTGGTGATGAAAAATGGATCCATTACGACAACCACAAGCGCAAAAAATCATATGTGAAACCCGGCCAATCAGCCAAATCAATGGCATAGCCGAATATCCATGGCGCTAAGGTAATGCTCTGTATTTGGTGGGATCAGATGGGTGTACTGTAATATGTGCTGCTAAAACCGGGTGAAACCATCAGTGGACAACGCTACCGAACACAATTAAAAATTTGAAGAGGGCAGTAGCTAAAAAACGCTCGGAATATGCGACCAGACTCGAGGCAATAATTTTCCAACATGACAACGCTCAGCCCCACGTTGCTATACCGGTTAAGAACTATTTGGAAAACAGTGGATGGGAAGTCTTACCCCACCCGCCTTATAGCGCAGACCTTGCCCCTTCTGACTACCATTTGTTCCGGTCGATGCAGAACGCCCTCACTGAAATACGGTTCACATCAGAGCAGAATATCAAAAATTGGCTTGATTCATTTTTGGCTGCCAAACCGGCGCAGTTCTTTTGGAATGTTATCCACAAATTGCCAGAAAGATGGGAAAAAGTCATAGCTTCAGATGGACAATACTTTGAATAATACTATTGTACACGTTTTTCTTAAATAAACGTTCAAATTTTGAAAAAAAAAAACCGCACGAATTAAATTACATACCCAATATGTAAGGCAAAATCAGTTTTATAAAACGAAGTGGTATCCCATCTTCATTCATAGCATTAGATTTAACTGCTTAAACACATTTTGCAACATCATATTCGCTTACACATCGCAGCTCAAAACCTCTCACTGGATGATGGGAAAAATTTTCTGAGCAATTGAAATATAACTCTTCAGTACTGTTATCAAGAAAACATTCGTTTCACAATTTTACATTTTGTATCACTTTTAACACTAGAAATTTCAATTTGTCGCAGATTACACCAAAGTTTTTTGGAAGGAAGCGATGTATTCAGCTTAGAGGCGTAGTAATTTCTTTAAGAGTTTCGTATTATTACAGTTGAATGGTTACGCATAGCTTTGTAGGCAGTCCAGTTGGAAGGAGAAGGACTTAGCTCCCACTTCCTATAAAGCTTGTTTCGAGCTTTGATAGTCTCGATTACCACTGTCGTATAACAGTTGCAACTTTTGTTTCGCCCGCAAACAGTTTTAACTGGCACATGGAAATCGTACAACTCAGTGATCAATTCCTCAAAACAGTGTAGTTTTGCATTAGGATCAAAGAATAAGCGACAACTGCTCCGAGGAGCTAATATAAAAGGGCCGCATTTTGGAGATCATTAATATATATTGATCTAAAATCTTTAAAATAAAACATCAATGGGTCAGCGGAGTGAGTGAAGTTAACATTGTATATACAAAAAAGAAGATCGTGATCACAGAAGAAGAACAGATAAAAGATCGGATACGATAAACAGAACAAGAATGCTAGGAGTACAATCTTTAGCAAACCGAGTTGGGTAGGTTTTATTACATATATGGAGTCCAAGGGAGAAAAAAGACTCTTTTATTTGAAAGGAGCGGGAATCAATTTTAAATAAATCTGCATTAAAATCTTCACAAACAATAACATACTCATAAAGAGGCGACAATTGCGACAGGGCAGAAAAAAATGGTTGAGGAGAACAACTCCGATTTGAAACGTAAACACAGGCCACCAAATATTTAGAACAACGATCGTGAATTTCAACAATTAGGAACTCTATATTTAGATATTTTACATTCCTACGGGTCCCTGCAGTAAATTGCTATTCCTCCTCCCCATGTGTACGTTACACGATTATTTGGAGAAAGAGAGAAAATGAACCAAGTCACACAAACACAAATAACATCAACACCAGAATTTTCACACATGTATTTTAAATAATCTAACTTATACCAATCTATATAATATTTAATAATCTATTTGGCATTACCAAAATAAATAACGATGGCTTGGTGAATTAGTGCGTATTTGCATCGGAATATCACCAAATATTGTATTTAAATTATGTTGGAGATTTTTTTTTTTTAATTACTTACATAGATTCAGATTCGCAATTTAAATTCAAAGAGCAGTATCGTATCTCCGTTTAGTTTCAAAACTGAATCAAACAATAATCCTTTCTTTCAATTCCAATTTAAAGTATACGTGTATGACTCATATATCTTGCTTCAAAGTTATACATATACATATGTATGTAGTTATCTTTTCTAAGTTTGTACATTCCATTTATTTGCATTTTGTTTTTTTTTTTTTTAATTCCAGGTCACACAAATTGCCCGTCGGGCTTCGATGAATCCGAAGAGGAGTGTGGGACAGCGCGTAAGTTGCTTGAACTACCCGGGGGCGTATTCGCCGCCCTTGGCTGCATAGCGGCAGCTATAACTGCCTGTTTAATATTCTGCATATTTGGTCTTGTTCGAAAACGTAAAAAATCGGTTGTTCAAAAAACAATTCTAAATGGAACACTGAAAAAGGATATTAAAAAGGATTCACTTTTTATCGATCCGGCTTCCTGACACGGGCTTCAGCCGGTTGAATATATACACGTCGACCGGGAGACTACTGTGTGATATGTTGTATAAATTGTTAACTTAAACTTCATCAATTATTACGTACTGAACAATATTTCTCGGTTTTTCGTTCACATAGCACATATAAATTTCTAAAGCTTTGTTGAGTTTTTATTTTTCAAAGCCAAGAAAAAAAACTTCGCCTCTATGTTTGAGATTCACAACAAGAATTTATTAATGACACAATCACTGCCTTAAATTCAAATATTTCGAAATGAAAATGCTCAGTTACTGTTATGTATGTTTTTTTTTGTTTTTTGTTTTTTGTTTTTATTTTAATTTTAACTACGAAATACTTTGTGAGCCCAAACCTATTGATCCTTCCATACCCAATTTGAATGGGATTATTATTTTCTAATTTTTAGGTGTAGAATGAAAGACAAATGAGTTGAAAAAAGAGAAACTATTGTAAATTAGGTACCTTCAAATGAAAAAAATAAAAATATATAAATGATATGCAGTTGTATAAATGTAAAACTAAATGCATGTAATTGATAGTAATGTTCTATAAAATCTCGAGAGTGTTGTGATGAAATTTCACATAAAAATGTTATAAACGAACCATTAAGATAAATACATAAGACAGGAGTTTTGGTTGTTAATGTATTAATTATTAGTAAAGCAATAATTTAAAACGATTTTGTTTTTTAAATAATATTGTCAGTCTCCTTAATGAACAAAATTAGCTTCATTCGATAAAGTTACTGTACATCCGAATCTTTACAAAAAACTCTGATTTGTTACAATTTTTTTTCTTATATGGTTTTTTTAACATTTAAAAATGGAATTTAATAAGACCATATTAACCTTTATATGAGACTATTTTTTTTTAGGAACTCTAATTTAGATATAATATTTTTACATATGTTATACAAGGTGGGGTGAAAAGTAACCTCCTTGGGAATGAAAAAAAAAAAAAAAACATTTTTTAAATGTTTTTTTATTTTATTCAATATAGTTCCCTTTCAGTTCGATGCACTTATTCCAGCGATTTTCCAACTTCTTGATCCCGTCCGAAAAGTAATTTTCCATAAGGTCTGCAAAATATTCCTCCGTGGTGTCGATAATTTCCTCGCGTGAGCTGAATTTTTTATTGATGAGCCATCTTTTGAGGTTTGGGAAGAGATAATAGTCCGAAGGATCCAAATCGGGCGAATACGGTGGGTGCGACAACAATTGGAGCCGTAAGTCATTGATTTTAGCAGTGGTTGCGATGCTCTTGTGCGCCGGTGCATTGTCTTGCAAAACAAAATTTTTTTTCGCTTCATGTGAGGCCGTTGTGCGGCGATTTCGTCATTCAATCGCTCTAATAATGCACAGTAATAGTCGCTGTTGATGGATTTTCCTTTTTCGAGGTAGTCCACGAAGTGCATACCATGACAATCCCAGTAAACAGACGCCATTACCTTTCCGACCCATCGAGCCTCCCTCGGCCGCTTCGGAGCACTCGTGCCGGCACAGTCCATTGCCGGGCATTCATTCTGTTCTCTAGTGTGAAATAGTGGATCCAAGTTTCATCAACAGTTACTAATCGACGCCAAAAGTCCGCCCGATTCCGCATCAGCAAGTCCAAACACTCTTTCGAAGTGCTCTCGCATTCGTGCTTTTGGTCAGGAGTGATTATGCACGGCACCCAGCAGCAGGACAACTTTTTCATATGCTCAAAATATGGCGTGTGTGCTCAATACTAATCTTTGTGTACTCACTTTCACTTCACTTTCCGGTCAGCCAACACCGTTTCATGGCCCCAACGAAACTCTCGATACCAATATATGACGGTGTAATCTGACGGAGCATTAGCCCCATTATATTTATCCAACTTTTCTTTTGTTTCCTTCGCCGTTTTGCCTGTCAAAAAATAACGTTTTATGAGAGAACGAAAATCGTTTTTGTCCATACTCAACATGATGCCAAACACGTCAACAACAATCAGCTGTCAAAACAAAACTAAAGACAGTATCGCACTGAAATTTGGCCCCTGTCTAAATATGAACGGCACCATAACCATTTTTGCAGTAGCATCGCATTCTGGTAGTCAAGGAAGTTACTTTTCACCCCACCAACAATTTACACTTTAATTTTCCTTACTGATTTACTTTTCTTTATGAGTATTTAAACTATAACTATCTTTTTTATAAGAAAATTCTTAATTTTCCAAATTTTTATTATATTATACAATAATTATAGTAAATGTGAAAATTTACATGGAAAGTTATAAATGTATATTTTCTTACTAGTAAACTATTTACATTGATTCAACCTTTTTTTTCCAATTATCCTTTGCAAGTTATTAAAATTTAATAAGAATCATCTTATGGGAATCCAATAAATTTTAATTTGAAATATAAATTCAAATCCTATGTTTTAGAGGATGTCTTATATTCAAAATATTATTACAAGCAAAGAATTATACGAAAAGAATGCGTTCTCTTCTAAAGTTTTGGTAGCAAAATTTTAATTATTGATTTACACCGGACAAAAAAACAATTTATTTATTAATATGGTGATGCTGGCATATAACTATCCTAAGCCTTATATGAAGAAAGACAAGGCCATTTTTTTAATAGCGTAATTCCCCGAGAGTGTAGTTATCGAATTAAACGTAAAATAAAAATGAAATATAATTTTCTCCAATAGCCTGTCTACTACTATAGTATAATGAGCCATAATGGTTATCATCAGTTTTATTTATCTATTTATTACTGCAATCTAAAAATGAGAAAATATTCTTTTTGCAATTTTTCGAGTCGACTTACAAAATAGTTGAATGCAAATGGATATACAGGTATATAAATGCATACGAGTATAAATATGAACCCCAAATTTTCAAGTGCTTGTATGAAGCATACACCTCAAGTGGGTTTGAATACACTAGAAATGCGCAAGTATATTTAAGTGTCAACAACTTTTACTTAAAGCTTGGTTCTCTTAACAATATTACTGGAGCTCCAACTTAAGTTTGAGCGACAATGATGAATGGGGTTTGTTTTTTCCTAGGGGTCAGAATTAGATGATTGCACATACATACACGTTATGGATATACCGATATGCAAAATATTTTACCTCCTTAATTATCCATTAATGAATAAATTTCGGAAAATACCTTCTTTGTGAATGTCAACGTCGGTTAAGAAATATATTATATATATTTCCTTGTGAATTCCGTGAGGCAGTCCATTTTTGTTTTAAGGTAAATACATAAATAGGAGTTTATATGTATGTATGTGGATGAAATAGGTCGCTATCTACAGTTACATAATATGATGTTATGTTATGATGATGATGTTGTGATGTTGTGTTATAACACTTCTCTTAATTTTTCAAAAAGCTTATTGCAACATGCTTATTAAAAAAGGCCAATTCCTTCCATTGCAATTATGATGATTTTTAAACTATGGAATAACAGATAATATCTCAGAAAATTTTAACCAATCTTTGTTGTACGAGTAAGTAAGTAATTTGTAAAAACTGAATAAATACTCCTAAAGTTTGAAACAAAATATCGCCTCAATGCTTGTAGGAAAATCCTTTGTGCGAGAATCTGATCGTGTGATAACACTGGCATTTACTTTTGTTCCATTAACACTTCCAAGACCAATCACGAAATACAGTCCGGCCACTTTTTTCAAAAGTGCGTCAACTACGCGCTCAACCAGGTTGCATTAATTACTCTCCCACAAATCACCTATGCGTCAGTATCTATTTGATCTTTGATATAATGCTTTCTTAACACACTTCTATTGAAAACTTGTTTTTTTTTATAAAAAAAATCATCAAAATTCATAAAAAATATCTAGCAAATCCATCATTTAAAAAAAAAAAAAAAAAAAAAAAACTGTGATCTTAACAACAAGAGCCAGCAAGTTCATTGTCAAAAATTTGTGAAAACATTGAGCCTTACTTTTTTCAAAGTAATCTTTTTTTTTTTTTGCTAAAAGTATGGGGCAAAATGTGAGAAAAGTGAATAATTTTTCATTCTTTAACAGTATTTTATTTTTCAGGTCTTATTAAAATTCCATTATTCAGTGTATTTCTATCATAGATAAATATTATAGTAAAACATATTTCCTGCTTCATATCTGAGCAAGCTAAAAAAATAAATGAAAAAAAAATCAAAATGGCAGTAGTGTTTCAGATAGAAGAATGGTACTCAAAAATTCTGTACAATTAGTTTCCGTATTTTTTTAAATATTTAAAATCTTTATTATGGAAAACAGCAACATAAATTGAAATAATTTTTTGTTCAGTGAAGCTAATTTCTCACAGCTGAGACTGATTATAAAAAAAAAAAAAATTATTTGCGCAATGTAAATAAATTCATTAGATTTATATAAGTTTCTCTACGATATTGCGTTAAACTAAAACTATTTATACAAATAATAAGTAAAAAGTTTTGTTGTCAACGCCAAGACTAAAAAATAATACAAATACAACCCAATCGCATTTTGGAAGAAAAACCAAATAAGAAAAAACCCTTAAAGCATTAAAGTAAGAAATAATTATTATAATTATCTTAGGGAACTAATTAAAGGTACTTCAAAAACAATTAAAATGAAAAAAAAAAATAAAACAATTCCTACCTAGGTAATGGATTATCTAATTCGTTTAGAATGAAGAAAAAATTAAAACATATAAATTTATATGTAAGATTAGGAAAATATTAAATAACTACTTTAGACGATTTTACTGACGTAAGGGTGAAGCGGTGGAAACTGGTATGAGAATCATATGCAGATTTACGTAAGTTACATATTAATATTAAGATTGTAAATTTAATCGGTTTTAGAAACGCACTTTATACAATTATTATATACATACTTTATACATAAATGGAAAACAAGTGATGTGGATTTTTTTTAAATTTTAGGTTTTCGAAATACTAAGAACAAAACAAACCTATAAAAAAATAACGCAAAGAGAATTCATTTAGCAGGTTAAATTGTTTATGTTGCACATGCAGATATTTTTCCAACACTATTTTCTGTAAATTTAAAGTTGAATACGATTAACTTAGAAATTTGTTCTAATGCCAACTCTTCTTCCAATAAATGAAAAGTAAGTGACATATGATATCAGGACAATCTTTAAACGGCATTTTTTATCTTAACAGCTGATATCTTGGTGAAACATAATTTTATGACAATTTTGGAAAACATATTTAAAAACTTTGAAGTGCTACGAGTATACTTAAATATTTTAAATAATTTTATCTTTTCGTGAACCTAGAGAAAGGATACACTTTTCAACTAAGAAATATAGATAGACCGTATCGATTTATCGGAGAGTGAAAAATTTGAGCGAACCATATAAAATCATTTTTGTTTTTACAGAAATACACAATTTTAAAATCATTTATTATTTTTAAATTTTTTAAGTATGCTAATTTCTAGATTTGATTACTATGTTCTCTTGATTGATTTTGCAGGCTTCGGTTCGGGTTTTGTCCCGAAATTTTTGAGAAATTTGTTTCCAGTTTTCCTACTCTGCAGTCCTACAACAACAGTCCTTATCTCACCGCTTGTCATTACGTGCATCGCTTTTCAATATACTCATAATTCCTGTTAATCGACACTCATCATCAAATCATAAATTTCTTATGTTTGGTCGTTTTATAAAAGCTAATGCATCAATTACGGCATTTTCAATGGCCTCTTGGCTTCATGAATGCTGGTCCTTCTCTTCAGAGAGATTGAAAGAAGTACTCTGATACACTTTTTTTTATTGTAACCGTACGATGCGAGACCTCCTTACTTATTCTGCTCTATACGGCCCTTTCTTTGGCTGTAATTAGATAGTGATCTGAGTCAATGTAGGCTCCCCAGAAATTGCAAACCCTTAGGATAATATCGATTGTAATATAATCATTATTATTTGTTGAGTTTTAAGCAGAAGACTCCTATGTGGTAACGCCTACTTCCTATTATGATGTTCTATCACAGCGATACCTTTCCTATTCCCGAATAATAATCGGAATCACCAAATGCGATTTTATTATTTTTCTTTGGATATTGCTCAAAGGTCGTCTCCAGGAGTTCGTGTAAAGGAACGATTATTTCCTTAAAATAAAAAAAATAGTTTTTAAGGTTTCACACTTTCTCTCTCAAGCTTTACTTATGAACTAAACTGAATTTTTTTTAATAAACTTAGGATTCCTTATTTTCTAATTACTTACATTGCATTTTCTTTTTTCTTCTTTTGCTGTTTCCCACGAAACTAAGTTTGAATTTTGTTTTTTAACTGCTTACATTGCAGCTCTCATTTCTTCTTCTTATGTTTTCCATTTAACTAAACTTAAGTTTTATATTTTTTTCTTTTATGGCTGAAACCGAATTGCAATGTTTCGAAATAAGATTATTATATTTCAAGACAGTGAATATCCACATGAAAAAAAATTTCAAAGAGATTATATAGTTTCTAATTGATGGGAATTGCTGGCGTCGATGGAAGTTTCGACGTCGAATCTATGTTTAAACGTGCAATTGCAATTAACGCATTACTCATCGTACTCATCGTATTTCTTGGATTGTATCTCTGTGTGTAAAATAAACAATATTTACTTTGCGAACCATAATAAAAGATCTGTAAATGAAAGACACGAATTTTATTTATTTTTTTTTTGTTTTTAATATTGTCGATTTTTTTCATTAATTCGAAAAAAATGTTGGTCAATGTAAAACATGCCAAATGGTGCCAAGTAAAATGAAAACGAAATGAATTTAATTTAAGACGATAAACAATCACGCACTGCCGGTTGATGGTTAAATACATGTTTACAGTTGACAATGTTAACTTATGATAAACCTAAATTTAAGTTATTTAAAATAACAATTTCACTGCCAATTCAAATTATTTAAATCCAGGTTAATCACAAGCATGCAGTTTTAATTTAAATCATAATTCTAAAATATCTGATTTATTAACAAAAATAATTAACTGCCGAATAATACGAAAACCATCGACAAGGCAAAACTATCATACAACAATATTTTTCAAAACTATAATACAAAGTATGATCTAATCACACTTAGGTATTGCTTAAATGTTGTTTCTTTATTGTTGAGTTGTCTTATTATTACTCTAACAATGTCTGTGTAAATAATAAAATAGCATTTTGTATTAATTTAAATAGATATTTTACGTTAATTCAATTTATACATGAAATGTATTTAAGATGAATACAAAAAAAGAAATATATTTATAATTTAATGAATGATGCACTGAATCAAATAGTAACAAAATTAATAAATTATATAAAACTGAAGAAATTGAGATTGTTATTTAATTTCCATAATTTCAGATGTATCAGAAAATCAGCGTTGGTAAGTAAATGCTTATAAAGAGCCTTTCAAAAGCCGCGCCTAGATGTCAGTAGTGTATAACTTCTAGATATCTTTGTTTAATGTCATTTTTGACATTCGTGAAATAGACACATGTACAATTTTTAACCATGGACAATAACACGCTAGAGCAACGCATTAAAGTTATTCAAACTTATTATGAAAATAATAGATCATGATATCATCTTTACTAATGAAGCACATTTCACATTGGATGAATTCGTCCACAAAGGAAGTTTTCGCATCTGTGAAGAACAAAATCCTCGAATAATTTCAGAAATATCATTACATCCACAAAAATGCACTGTTTGGTGCTGTTTTTGGGCTAGTGGAATCATTGGTCCATTTTTCGTCGAATATGACAATGTTATTGTCAAAGATGAATAGCGGTATAGACAAATGCTTGAAAATTTTTTGTGACCGCTATTGCGGTTTAAGTTTCCAGGTCGATTGATTTCGCGTAATGGTGACATAAACTGGTCACATGAATCATGCGGTTTAACACCATTAGATTACTTTCTTTGGGATTTTTTGAAAAGCAAAGTCTTTGTGGACAAGCCAACAGCAATTGCACAGCTGAAATACAACTTTTGGACCGAAATTAAAAATCGTATCGGAGCATGTAAACGTATTCGTAGTGGACATTTAAATGATATTATTTTTATACATATTTACTAAGAGCTATATTTTAATAAACATACCAGAAAAACATCTAAGTACATATTTACATGATTTATTTAAAAAAAAAAAAAAAAAACTCTAGGCGTGACTGTCGAAGGACCCTTTATTTAAATATATATATACAGGGTGTTCCGTATTGGATGTTTATAACTTATAGAGGTTAATTTCTTAATATTTTTCGTTGTAAACATACATAACGTACTATAATGGATGTTTATAAGACTCCAACATGAGTAACATATGATATGATATTATGTTAAAAAAGGACAATTAAAATACATATGAATAAATTATAATTATATAAATTATGAATATAAATCAAGCAAAAGTTGGATGGTGATAAAAAGCTGACATTACTTCTGGACTTGCGATGTTCAGTTTTAAATACAATAGTTTTAAATAATTTAGCAACTAAAAGGGAGGTTTTGGCCCAATCATGTCTCTTATTGGAAGTTCGTTTTCTTGACATTTTTAAATAATAAAAAAGTTAAAGTTAATTTTAGGATCATTTATTTCATATATTGTATTATAGTTTTTGGGATAACTTTTTCATTTCTTTGGAGTACTCATTTACATTCTTATTGTGGCCTGAGTCCATATTTAAGATTTACTTATTTGTGGGGCCTAATTTGCCACCAAGATCACATAATTTGACGTCGTATCTATATCAGTCATAAAAAATTTGAATTACGAGCTTACAATATCCAGCTCGTGCAAGAACTCAAGCTCCTTAACCATCGTATGCGTTTTAGGTTTGGTGAATGATTTCAAAAAGAAATTGCACATATTTCTTCAAAAATGATACCGCCAGAATATTGTAGTCACTCGAGAGTGCGGTAAATCAATAAATATAAATCTTTTCGTCTCCTAATTTAATGGCATTTAGGTATAAAAACTGTAGTAACAACAAGACGGTGCAACATGCCACACAGCATTTTAGGAAAAATTCGATGGGCGCATAATTTCCCATAATGAACCTATGATTTGGCCTCCAAGCCGTTAGACTAGTGCCTAGTTACACTAGAGGGGATTGAAGACTTAGACGCCAATATTCTCCGCCTTATTGCCACTATATGTTCTAAACTTTATCGAAAATTGGATTCCAAATTCCACTTTGCGATCTAGCCGTGGCACTCATATGCTCAAAATCATATTTAAGCAATAATTTCATTAATCCTTCTAATAAACCCAACACCAAGGTCATTGCCATGTTTGTAATGCGCTTATTTAAATTTTAAGATTCAATCACACAAAAAAATACAGTTTATTTAGACTTCCCCAGGATTTCGATTTAATTTCTTTGAATCAAAATAAGCGCCCGTTGGTGAATGGTACAGGAAAAAAGTTAGTAAAACGTTTTGAGTTCACATAATCCTTTGATGACTTTGCTTGGAAGAAAGGAAAAAAATTAAATCGCCAGCTTTACTGAAGATTGATAATCAGTGACTAGAATTTAAAGAATACTCTCATCTGTAGAACCAATACGTTATTTATTTAAAACATCGATATATTCATACTCGTATAATAATAAATCTTATACGTTTTTATTCATCCAAAAGTTAAAGCCAGTTTGCATGTCAAATATCAACAAATGTAATTAAATGTTTATATATATTTTGAAATTAAATGAGTTTTATAATTTCAGATGAAGTTATATACACGTTACATGCATTTTATACAAGAATGTATAAGCAGATATTTTCATGGAATGAGTTTAAGCACAGGCATTTTTGATTGATACTAATTTGACAGAAAAGACCTATTGTATTTTGTTACATACACATTTCGAGTTGATATCTGCAAATAATTTACTTTTATTATTCTTCCTAATTAATTTATTGATTTATTACCAACTATTGTTTTTGTGTTATATTAATTAGAAACACATTATTAGAATATGTCACGGGACAATGTACAGTATGGTATAAAAAACTAATGTGAGGCAGAAGTGAATACATATTAGAACATAAAATATTATATAATATGACACATACGTATGATACATACAAGTACACTGAG
The DNA here is from genome assembly GCA_907269105.1 of Volucella inanis. NCBI lineage: Eukaryota > Metazoa > Arthropoda > Insecta > Diptera > Syrphidae > Volucella > Volucella inanis. The sequence goes on along the minus strand of OU026154.1, from coordinate 70,392,798 downwards.
GGGCAAAACCTCAGGGAAAAATTGGTTCAACTTTTTACTTAAAACTAAAAATAAGTCTGTTTTGTTTTTTGTTGCACATGTGCAATTCAAACACATGGTCTCGGTGAGCTCTGGTTTCAACAAGACGGCGCTACGAGTCATACAGCGCGTGAAATATTGGACTTGTTGAGAAATCATTTTGGTGAGCACTTAATTTCACGTTTTGCTTTTGTAAATTGAACGCCTAGATCGTTCGATATCACACCTTTTAACTATTTTCTCTGGGGATATATACAATATATATAAAATCTCAGGTCTTCAGGAATAGTCCAGTTACGATTGACGCTTTGGAAGCCAGCATTACTCGTGTTATCCGCGAGATACCAGTCGCTATGCTCGAACGAGTCGCCTAAAATTAAACCTTCCAAATGGACCAACTCTGACGTAGAGGTTCCCAACATTAACATGATATCATTTTTAAGGAATAAATGCCATGAATAGTTCTTTTAACCGATAATAAAAATTTTAAGTTCACTTTCAAATTTATGTGTCTAATGTTACATTATAAATCAAACCTCACGATGAAAACCCTATACTTTTAAAATTGATTGTGACCATTAGAAATACACCTTATGCTTCCGACACGTGAGCGATCGCTTTATGATAATCGGTATCACCGTAGACAAGGACGATGCCATCTACTGTGAGTGGAAATAACGTAGAAATGTTGCAATCGCAAAGAGACTGTCAGAATTCTGAAAATTCCTATGCCGCTAGCATCAAATACCGAAGATCAGTAGCAACGCTGCCAAGTGCCATATTATAATAGAGTTTCATTCGACCACCACTGAGAAATTCCTGGTTTGATGAAGAATGCCGGCAAGCACATGCGGCTAAACAGGAAGCGTAACGAAGGGCGAGAGCCATTAACGCAGTCTACCAAAAGAAGCGACCGGAAGAACATCGGCTTCTCCAGATGAAAAAAAAAGAGCACGAGAAGCACGCGATATATTAAGAGTTTGCACTCCAAGAATAACACTGGGAAGTTTAACTAAGAGGTAACTTTTTCTTTTCTTCTTCTGCAGACTGATCGACTGTACTGTAAAACTCAAAAATCCCGCCGTCTTCCAGAATAGACCATTCAAATTAAACGATGACATCCGAAACTTCAATCCACCTGACTAAAAGGAAGTAAGCACAGCAATACCAAATATGAAATCCAACAAAGCAGCTGGACCTAGCAGCATACCAGCCAAGGTATTGAAAGCTGCTGGAAAAAACTTTAACTGATCTAGTCTGAAGTGTGTATGCAATATAAATGGAATCTCAGAATCGTTTGTACTATTCACAAAATGAGAGACGCCTATAATTGCGCAAACTGTAGAGGCATAACTCTCCTAAGCATTGGGTGTAAGATCTTATCTTGCATATTATGTGAACGTCTGAAACCCTACGTCAACAACCTAATTGGCCCCCGTTAAGTTGGTTACAACTTAATTGAGACCTTTGATGTCAAAAAAGTTATAGGCAACATAACGTACAACTACAATACATACAATATTCATTCATGATATTGGAACGGAAGCTGCCAAAATGGATTAAGCGGTAATTGAGTAATATAGGGAAAACCCAACTATATACTGTAAACAAGAAGGGACACACAAAATCGACCAATTTGACAGAACATCAAAGTCGCCAACTTTAGTTTGGATGTAGTAAGCGACGTGTTTAAGGACAATTAGCAATAAAATAGAGGGTAAAAGGTAAAAGGAACTTGATTGTCTAGTTAGGGAAATATGTATACTTATTATAAAGTCTAATACTGTTTCAACTAAATAATAAAACAAACAAATCTACTTAATAAATAAAGCGAGTGGAACCTATAAAGAAAAATGGAAGTAAGAATCGGCAAAACTTTTAACAACCTAGTTAGAAATAATATTGAACTTTAAAACAACAGACTATATCTCTCATTCGTTCTTGGCAAAATAGTTGAAATGTGTTATCTGATCTAGTGAGTGCATGTTTATTGTTTGGTATACGTTTTGCAAATTGAAGCAATCATAAAAACTACACGTAATTGTATTTTCTTTTTATGCGTTTTGTGTCACATCTTGTGGACAGCTGTCACCGCAACTATTGAAGTGAATATTTGTAATATTTGTTTATTGTTTCATTACTTCAGCTTATTCTGAAAAGTTTCTACACTCCGTCTCATCTTCTCTCACACAAATCGCGCTCTCAGTAAAGACTGTAAATATAACAGAATTCATAACGTTACGTGGACAAAATACACTTTGAAAAATAAAAAGTAAATTAGTAAATAAGAATTACAACCAATAAAATCAAATAAAATAAAAAGTCAAACATACTGAAAAGTAAAGTGCAAGAATAGAAAGAAGTAGTATTTTAAAGGCAATTCTCGAGTGAAAAGTAAATTGTAAAAGGTAATATAGGATGATTCATCGTAAGGTTTGATTTTTAATAGTCTTTTTTTGACAAATCACGCATGACTCCTATAAACTGCTTTGTCATTTTTATTCAGTATCATTTGGCAAGCTATCACGGAAAGGCTTACATTACAATTGTGTCTCCAAATTGTTCGTCTGTATTACGAAAATCAACGTTCTGTGAAAAATGTTTTTCGTGCGATTCGAGGAAATTAGGGTGCGCATAATCGACCTACTGAAACCTTTATTGCCAATACTATTCGCAAATTTGAGTCCCAGTTTACATTAGTGGGATGATACTCGACCGGTAAGACAACATCCAGCACGTAGTAAAGAGAATATAGCAGCTGTAGCTGAGAGTGTACGCGAAAACCGTGACGAATCGATTCGTCGTCGTTCTCAGAAGCTTGGCTTGGCGTATTCGACAACTTGGCGTATTTTACGTGAGGATCTTGGCCTAAAAGCATACGAAATTAAACTTGTGCAAAAATTGAAGCCAGGCGACTTGAATTTGCATCATATTTTCAGTGAATGACCTCTGAAAAAACTCAATGAAAATCCGGTGTTATATCGTGAAATTTTGTTCAGCTATGAAGCATATTTCTGGCTCAATGGATACGTTAATAGACAAAATTGCCATATTTAGGCTGATGAGCAACCCGAGGAGTACCAAGAGCTACCATTATATCCATTAAAAACAACGGTATGGTGTGATTTATGAGCTGGTGGAATCATTGGTCTATATTTCTTCAAAAATGAGGCAAATAAGAATGTTACCGTCAATAGTGACCGTTATCGCGCCATGTTAACGGACTATGTGCTTCCTCAAATTCAAGCACATGGTCTCGGTGAGCTCTAGTTTCAACAAGACGGCGCTACGAGGCATATAGCGCGTGAAACATTGGACTTGTTGAGAAATTATTTTGGTGAGCACTTAATTTCACGTTTTGCTATTACCGCCTAGATCGTGCAATATCACACCTTTCGACTATTTTCTCTCGGGATATATAAAGTCTCAGGTCTTCAAAAATAAACCAGCTACGATTGACGCTTTGGAAGCCAACATTACTCGTGTTATCCGCGAGATACCAGCCGCTATGCTCGAACGAGTCGCATGAAATTGGACCTTCCGAATGGACCACCTCAGACGTAGACGTGGCCAACATTTAAATGATATCATTTTCAAAAAGTTAATGCCGTTTTATATGTTTCTTATTTTACATTTTAAATCAAGTCTCACGATGAATCACCCTATTTTTTTTTATAATCCTGCGCGCGAGTTACATGGGAGCAAAAACGCGGGAGTTAAAAAAATATAATTTTATTCAACCTTCTTGTCCAAATCACAAAACAAGATTAATTTTTAACAAATATTCACTTAACTTGCAAAGGTGAACTCTCGTATCTGCCGAGTGTCACCAGACGCTTAGCTTGCAAAAATGCATGAGAAAGTTTCACCTGTGCAATCCACAATTTAATTTCTAAGAATTACAATTTTATTTAATTTAAAATATTGTTGCTGAGTTGTATCCGGTGGTGTCCTATTGCTATGTTGGTTTCTTGTTGTTGTTTTATTAGGGTGACATTGGTTGGTCCTTTGTTGTTGTTTATTAGGTATTATTGGTTACGTAACTCGCGTACCAAGGAGATATGAATACCTTTTTACTGGTTATTCTCTATGGCGCGGGCAGGTGGTGTACTAGTTTGAAACTCAGGTGTATTAGGTTTCGATATTTTTCCCAGAGGTGGTTGTCAAACTGGACGGGGCTAGCCAATGCATCCTCAACCATTGGGTCTTAGTACGTGCTAGTTGTTAGTTCGTTACATTTAGTCCAGCCAGCAACCACTCCAAGATAAGTGTTATGCCTTCATGTCAGAGTTGACGCCGACGGGTCATGAAAGTTCTACGAAAAGAGTTTTTCAGAGAATTGTCTCGCACGGGATTCGAACCCGCGACCCTCTGCTTGAGGAGTGTATGCATATACCACTTCACCACGGTCACCTACCCTATAGTTGGAATAAATAGAAATATTGATGGAAATTGTGGATCCACTGAAAAAGAAATATAATCCATCAAAGTGAAACAAGATAAACTGGAAAAAAATTAATTGCTATAGATAGGGACACAAAAAGTAGAATCATTCTTATATATGGTTTAAAGGAAAATAATACAAATCAAACAAACCTAGATGCAACTATACTGGACCTCATTAATCAAATAATGGGCGTTAATTTTCGTATCAACTAAGTCGATGGTTGAATAGGATGAAAGTCAACAAACAAGAGAATAGTTATATTAAAGCTACCTTAGCTAAAAACTAACATAAGGAACAAAGATATAATAATGGGAAACGAAACTTAGTTGAAATATTTGCCAAACAGAATACATGTATTTAAACGATGATTTCTTAAGGAAAATTGTAGGCGAAAGAAAACAAACGCGAAGTGTCTTAAAGGAACTGAAATTCAAAGGAGTAGCTCCAATAATTAATATTAGAAAAATATTTTCAGATAACGAATACTCTTATGTCTCACAGAAAGCAGTGGATTCTTTCTGAAGAATGGCAGAAAAAACCACAGAAAAAAAGACCGAGATAAACTGAAGAAAAACCAGCGGCAAAAAATTAAAATGCAAATTCAATAATTTCACGAAACAGCAGAAAACGAAAACAGAATTTGCAAAGAGGTTCAACTTCGATGACAAATTTTTTAGAAGCTAATATCCTACAAATTGAAAATTAACAATCAGTAAGCAAATTTTCAAGATATAGCTGTTAATATAACATAAGGTGGGATCAAGGAAATAAAAGAAAAATAAACGACATACAAAACACTTTCTCAGTACGGTTGGCTACCGGGGGAAAGTTAGGCCAAAACCCCCAAATCTAAATAGTTTAAGCACACAAAAGCAAGGACCGAGATGGAAGCAAAAAAACACTAAACGGAAAAAAAAAATTAAATTCAAATTTCAGATTTGAATATCTGCACATTCAATACAAAATGTTTATTAACAGAATAAGAACGGACAAAATTTGATGAAGCGATTAAAAATATCGGCCGGCAGAAACGAAGATGTATAAAGAAAAATTTTTGGAAAAAGAGAACCGAAATATTTTTCTTTACTCGTAAAGGTCTTACGGTGTTGATATGCTAATTAACAAAAATCCGAAAAGGAACATTAAAGAGGTTACTCTGCATTCTAAAAGGATGGTCTCATGTTAAGTGAATGGCAATAATCATTCAGGTAAATGCTCTCAGTGAAACTTCAAGCGAAGATAAAACTGAATATTTTTATGAAAAGGCTGAACAGAATATATTCAAAACCATATCAAAAATTATTTACATTATACTACAATAGATTTCAATTGTAAATTGGGATTCCAAAAATATGGCGAGGAAAATATACGAAAATACACGGTTATGAAACCAAAAATCAACGTGGTCGTAAATTGTTATCGTGGCTGTGGCAGAACAATTTTCTTGTTTGCAATAGTCTGTTTAAGAGAATAAAAATTAAAGTTGTATCCGTAATAAGTTGATGTATCCACCATCGAATGCATAGGACCAAAGTAAAAATAAGCTATAAGACAAAAGAGTACCAACCTAACTAGTTTTAAATGAAGACAAACGTAATTAAATGTAAAAAATCAGAACTCCTTGTAATTTACATTTGATGAAGTCCTTAAACCCTGTTTAATCTCAACACGATATATTGGAAAATGCTTTACGTTTACTAATGTCAACAAACGAACATATAATTAAACCCATTCTCAAAAAACCCAATAAGATCTCAAGTTCAACTAGAGCATTAATAGAGGGAAGAGAAAAATCTGAAGAGAAATCTGAAATAAATAGGGAAATATATAAGAAAACGCATAGCAGATGACATTCATGAAGGACTGCAATGAGAATAATATCGCACCATGCTTGGATTAATATATAACTTCTTATATTGGGTCTTTAACTTTCGTGCGGTTTGCTAAGAAATGGCGTAACTTGTATTATTCCATTGGAACATACGTTGGAAAGCTACTGTTATTGTACGTCATTTCAGTATATGTCATTCATTTGAAGCGTAAACAACAATAATTTTTTTTCACTCAAATATGTCGAACTTTGTGCCTGAAAAAGTGTTTTTGCTGGAAGTTCTTCATTACTTTAATATGAATAAAACCGCTGCCGAAAATTATCGTATTTTGGTGGAAGTTTATGGTGAACATGCGCTAGCTGAGCGAACGTGCTAAAAGTGGTTTGCACGATTTAAAAGTGGTGATTTTGGCTTGAAAGACGATGAACGTCCTGGGCAGCCAAAAAAGTTTGAAGATGAAGAACTGGAAGCATTAGTCTATGAAGATTGTTGCCAAACACAAGAAGAGCTCGCAGAATCTTTGGGTGTCACTCAAACAGCCATTTCAAATTGGGTTCCCCATGAACTCAAGCCGAGAGACATCGAAAGGGGGTTTTGCATGTCCGAAATGCTGCTGGAACGCCACAAAAGGAAGTCATTTTTGCATATGTGAAATCCGGCCAACCAGCCAAATCAACAGCAAAGCCGAATATCCATGGCGCAAAGGTAATGCTCTGTATTTGGTGGGTTCAGATGGGTGTGCTGTATTATGAGCTCCTAAAACCGGGTGAAACCATCAATGGACAACGCTACTGAACACAATTAATCCATTTGAAGAGAGCAGTAGCCGAAAAATGCCCGGAATATGCGACCAGACACGAGGCAATAATTTTCCATCATGACAACGCTCAGCCCCACGTTGCTATTCCGGTTAAGAACTATTTGGAAAACAGTGGATGGGAAGTCTTACACCACCCGCCTTATAGCCCAGATCTTGCCCCTTCTGACTACCATTTGTTGTGGTCGATGCAGAACGCCCTCACTGATACACGGTTCACATCAGAGCAGAATATCAAAAATTGGATTGATTCATTCTTGGCTGCCAAGCCGGCGCAGTTCTTTTGGGATGGGATCCACAAATTGCCAGAAAGATGTAAAAAAGTCATAGCTTCAGATGGACAATACTTTAAATAATACTATTGTACATGTTTTTCTTAAATAAACGTTCAAATTTTGAAAAAAAAACCGCACGAATTAAATTACATACCCAATATCAAACTTAAAGGGTCAATACATATTATTTTTTTACTTTTTAGAGCTTAGTTTAGTTTTTTTATTTTATGCTTTTTATACTTTATAACACATGGGCTGAAAAGTCAGTTTTATTAAAACGCAAAATTTTTGCTAAATTCAACTTCATTTATCAATATAGTTGCCTTCGAGGGCGATACACTGACTGAAACGATTTTTCAATCTTTCGATACTAGTTTTGTAGTACGATTTCGGCTTAGCCTCAAAATAGGCCTCTGTTTCGGCGATTACTTCTTCATCGGTCTTAAATCTCTTTCGGGCGAGCATTCTTTTGAGGTCTGCGAACAGGAAATAGTCGCTGGGGGTCAAATCTGGAGAATACGGTGAGTGGGGAGCAATTCGTAGCCGAATTCATTCAATTTTGCCATCGTTTTTATCGACTTGTGACACGGGGCATTGTCTTGATGAAACAGCACTTTCTTTTTCTTCAAATGCGGCCGTTTTTTTTTTGCGATTTCGTCCTTTAAACGCTCCAACAACACAATGTTATAGTCGCTGTTGATAGTCTTCCCCTTTTGGAGATAGTCGATGAAAATTATTCCATGTGTATCCCAAAATACGGATCCCATAACCTTTCCAGCCGACTGTTGAGTTTTTGGTCGTTTTGGACGAGGCTCGTCGCCTGCTCGCCACTCAGCTGACTGCCGACTTGACTGTGTGAAGTGATGGAGCCAAATTTCATCCATTGTCACATACCGACGCAAAAATTCGGCTTTATTGCGGTTGAGCAGCTTTAAACACTCCCCTGAATCTTCAACACGTTGTTGTTTTTGGTCGACTGTGAGCAAACGCGGCACCCACTTTGAACAGAGCTTTCGCATGTCCAAATATTCGTGTATGATATATCCAACACGCTCTTTTGATATGTTTAGAGCCTCAGCTATCTCCATCAACTTCACTTTACGGTCATTCGTAATCATTTTGTGAACTTTTTTGATGTTTTCATCTAAAACAGCCTTTTTTCGACGTCCACTGCGTGCATCATCTTCGGTGCTTATCTAACCACTTTTAAATTTTCCAATCCACTTGCGAATGGTTCGTTCGGCTGGTGCAGAGTCCGGTTAACACTAATCAAGCCATTTCTTTGCATCGGCTGCATTTTTTCCCGTCAAAAAGCAATGATAAATCAACACACGAAATCGCTTTGATTCCATTTTTTTTTTTTTCACAATAACAAAAGTTGCTTCACTCACAAGGCTATATCTCGGGAACTAATTGTCCGACAGCTGTCAAATTTATACACATATCTTTTGAAGGTTTGTACTAACTGAAAATGGTATGGATTTAATTCAAGTGGTGCCCTCTCTTAGAAACGGACTTTTCAGCCCATGTATTATATTGCTAAGATAGACACGCTACAATCGACTTTATTGTATATAAGTATGTATATAGTTTGAATTAAAGCTTAGAACATTCTCCACCAAGGTACCCTTTAAACAAAAAAAAATCATGGAAATCGGTTCAGCCGTTTGTTAACTAAGATGCCACAGACAGACCCTCAGATACTCTGCCTCGGGGATTAAAAAAAGAAAAGAAAAGGCAAAAAATTTGTTGTTGTTTACTGTTATCAATTTATACTGTGGTACTTGATTGGCTGGCCGACAAGTATCCTTTTTTTATGATTTAATGGTATTACCTTTATCCTTTTATCATTTGTCAGAGACTTTGTAAACACACATAGGATTCGGTTGTTGTTTACTTTCCGCTTCGGTATATTATTGGTGCACGGCTAACTCTTTACGGCGACGCTTTATCTTTATCCTTTTGCACTCTTTGTACCTGCTGCACCTTTTGTTTCCAGTTATCACTACGCATTTAATTGCATTTATAAATATACCTAAATGCCTATAATAACATAGTATAAAGTGCTGAAGTCAAGTTTGATATCCATATTTTCGTGAGTTTTAGTGACATTTATTTTTAGGTGTTAATTCGAATCATTCCACAGAATTAAAATGGGCCTGAGAAGATAATCAAAAAACGGCTGAACAGATTTGCTTGAATCAAAGCTAATAACACTTTCGCTCAAGTCACCTTTCAAACAAAAGCAAATCATCGAAATCGGTTCAGCCGTTTGGGAGCTACGATTCTACGGACAGACACAAAGTTACATACATAGATACACACGTTAAACATATAACACACCTCTTTTTACATCGTGGGTTAAAAACAGAATGAAAAAATATGGGGCAGGCTTATGCTCTTTATCTAAATTAAACAAAAATTAGTTTATTGTTATAAAAAAATATTTTGTTAAACCTCTCACATCGAGCGAGAATTAAGAACTAACTTAACAATAATTTCATACTACCTAAGATACTTATGTTTCTAATGCATCCCAATGTCCCACGTTTGCTCCAGACGCATCGTCAGTATTCCCGTTGATCGTTGTCGTCCGGTGACACAGGTGTTGGGTCATATGTCCGGCATGTGGAGAACGAATTTTGGGAAAAGAATGTGTTCACGCTGCCCTCTCGTGAACTCAACGTATTGTTCGTTAACTGCTATAAACAAAATTTGCAAACGGAAAAAAAAATATTCAAGAAATTAAACTTAAACTTAGTTTAATTTAAACTGTAAAAACCAATTTTGTTTTATATAATCTTACAATATTTAATAATAAGGAATTATATTTATGTATTGTACATAGCGTTTTAAGGAGTGAATAAGGCTTGTTATAATAAGAAGCGACTTTGTCTATCACGACTCTGCTATAAATTCTGCCAACAACACCTCAGCAAAAATAAAACGTAGAATCACTCTTGCCAATCGCTGTTTCTTTGGGCTAAGTAAGTAATGATGAACAATCTCGATGAGCTAAGGAGACACCATATAAGACCTTGATTATCCCAATCTAAAGTAGGACTGTTGAAACATGGACCCTATCAAAGCAGATAAAGATTTCCTCAGTGGTTTCGATAAAAAAAAAAACCTTCGAAAAATATTCGGTACCATTTGCGTTGACTCCGTGTCAGTCGTCTAAGATGGCTAGGACATCTTACAGAGTCTTCGAATCTAACTCTGAGGGGCAACGTATTAAGGAAAGACATCACATTAGGTGGCCAGTAAGTATAAGCGGATCGTCAACCAAGTCAACTGACTTGGAGGCAGTTATTTATAGACCTAGCTAACTGGAGAGTCTTGTTAGCTGAGGCCAAGGTTCACCCCGGACAGTAGCGCTACCTAAGTAAGTAAGTAGCATGTTGCGACATGTATTTGAATTCATACTTCAGGTAAAGTCTATTTCAAACAATTAGCTCAAAATGCACTACGTAGACATTTCAAACGCATGAACTGACATTTTAAAACCAAAATAAAATCGTAGCTAAAAGTTGCGGGAATGTTGTATCTTTTTACAATATACGAGTAAGTATTGTGAGAAAATTTGGCCCATAATATTTATTTATTAATTTTTTTTTTTTCGTAATTTACGTGTTAAAGAAATAATGAACACCCACAAAAAAGGAAAATGAAAGAATCAAGAAAGAGAAATTCCCGTTGACATTACTTTTGAATGTTCACCCTGCTGAACTTTTCGGCATCCCATAAGCGAATTGTACGCATAAGGAAAGAATCCTGGTATTTCAGAATGCATCCAAAAATGAACTCAATGAGTGTAAACTAATGAGCACTCATACATGTAGTAAAACAAGTTGAATGTTAAAAGTTCAGAGGGCGGAATGCCATTGGGAGTTTTGCTGGGCACAGGTGATGAAATAGCGATGAAAAAAAATGAGGGATTATACTTTAAATGACAGCGATATCAGTTCCACGTATACACTAATATATCACATGGTTTTGAATCTTATTTGATTATTTTGTTGTTATTGACACAAATCTTGAGACTGAACAACGTTTCCCTTTCGGCGATGCAGGTGCCATTCATAGATAAGGTTCCAGATTTAGATTTAGCTTTAAAGATAGAAAACAAGTTCCACTTGGATGATAGTTATGCCGAAAAACAAGTATGTGGTTTTGGCGATGAACTTGAAACGCGCTGTGGTGAACAAAGCAATAGATTAGATTAGAGCTAAGTTTAGAAAAGAGTTTAGTTTATTTATGAAAATAAAAAAGAATGGCGGAGTTGGAACTGAACATATGGCCACTTTATCATTTATTTTGTGAATTTTCGTAATTTCCCGAAAACATTTACTCGTACATAAGTATTTTCGATAAAAAATACAGTTGCCTAACTTCGTCAAATGTAACTATCGCTAGTCTTGGTTCCACTCCTTGATGAGACATGCCATGTAATTAACAATGGAGCTATTACTACGAAAACTGTACTGCTTATAATTAAAAAGAATTTTGTGTAATGTACGAGTATGTTAAGATCTCCAAAAGCTATAATTTCATTGTAGATATATTCGATGGGATAGAGAACGAGAAAAAAGACGAACAACTCAAAACTTATACTGTCTTGAGATATTCAAGCAATTTTTTAATCGCAGTGTAGCTACACAAGTTTAATATAAGTTTGCGCTGCAGTCTTTTTTGGCTCGCCTTGTAATAACGAAAAACGTGTTCTTTGGCCCTGACCCCCTCATTTACAATTCTTAACGAAGATGTTCGATCAACTCCAATTATCTTTCTCATACAAACCGTACAGTTTGTTTTAGAAATTTATTCTCTCCGACAAGCCTATAGGAAATAATACATGCATATTAGAGTGAGAGGTAAGAATTCGAGGGCGTTGGCGGCATGACTGTCAATATTAGCTAAACGTGTTATCTTATTTATAAGCTGAGGTAAGTTGTTTTTCGCTGTGAGGATCTCAACACACCTTCAAAAGTGAATTGTGTTTATTGAAATTGGCCACAAGAATATAAGACCAAGAATAGCACTGCGGTGGAGCTAGTAGCTACATAAGCTTGTCTTGACTATGAACCGTACAATTGCTTTCACAATGTATCGTCAATAGCCTGATTTAATTTTAGAAAATTGCATTTCTTTTGACTATTTTTTTTTTTCATTGATAGCGGGGAAAAGAGCTGGTCAAATGTTTTGTTCTTAACCAGTTTGTTGTAATATTGTAGCTAATATGTAGATAATTGCTTGTTCTGCTAAAAAATCCGTTGCCTGCTTTTTCATGAAAATAATTTTCTGGAAAAATTCGAGAAAGTCTGTAATGTGTTATGACCATTAAGTTGATCTTAATAAAATTTGATCAACTATCATCAGTCTGATATAACTGTTAGTGATTAGTATAGGGTTCTCTAATAACGACTTAACAACTTTTTTTTTAAATAAAAGTCAAACCATTTAAGATATTTCAAAAACTTTATTACGAACGAGGCGGCCAATCGACTGGCCCATGTCTTGAGATAACACGCTCGCAATACTTACTATTGTAGTGTGTGCTGTGTGGCTTGTGGCACCATCGTGTTAAAACCACATGTCGTCCAAGTCCATATCTTCCAATTCGGGCCAAAATAATCGGTGATCATGGCGCGATCCACAGTTATGTTTTGTGGATGGAGTGGTGATTCATGAAGCACATGTGGGTTTTCACCCTACCAATAATGCATATTTTGCTTATTGATGAACCCATTGAGCCAAAAATGAGCTTCGTCACTGAAGATGATTTTGGCGCATCTTCTCCAGAACTCAATCGGAGAACGTACGTCGCTTCAAATGGTCCATCGGCTTCAATTCTTGAGTCAGCTTGATCTTGTATGGGTGTAAACCACGATCCTTACGCAAAATACGCCATAATGTGGTCTGAGCCATGCCCAATTCTTGAGAACGCCGTAGAATTTACTGATTTGGATCATTTACTACGGACGTCTGAACGGCAGCGATATTTTCGACACTTCGACCAACCCGTTGTCTCACTGACACGGCAACATCACACAACGAATATGTAGACTCAAATTTTTCCACTAAACTTGTTATTGTCTGTCTACTAGGGCGAGAATTACGACCGAAAATTGGAGTTAACGCTCTTAAAGTTGCAGTCACCGACTCGTTAGTGTACTTTACCATGATAAGTTGAGTTTATTGAATAAATTGATAGTGACAGTTTGATGATTAATGAAAGAGTGCGTTCACAAATTAAGTTCAAAGTTAATATAATATTATTATATTAACGACATAACAAACATTCTTCAAGGTGGTATTGAGCTAAACCGAACCAAAATTCTCGTTCTCATGCGTGCAGATGATATTATCTTCCACTCAGATACAGGCGGGTAGCCGTGGTTCAAGTGGTAGTGTATTGGCTTCCCAATTTGGTTATTTTTTATGATATTCCAATCGATTACAGGCTCGGTTATTTTATAAAAGGCATACATATTTGCCAGGTCTTGCTTTGGTATCTCTGCCAAATACGTCAGATTGTGCAGAATAACGATGGAGGACTCCCGCTTCCGCGTAAAGTTAGGAAACAATCTCTGCGAGACCTTTGATTTCAGAAAGGATTTAGGCAAGGTAATGCGCTGTGATGTTAAAAACAATTGTGCGAAATTCGCAAGTCAACACCAAATTTATAATTTTTAAAAAGCCTATACAACTGATAGTATAGGCTGATGACATTGACATTATTGACAGAACTCAACCTGTTGTCACTGGTGTGTTCTTAAATACAAAAGTAGCAAAAATTGGTTAAGTCGTGGCTAAACTTAGGGCAAAACACAGTGTATGCTGTCAACAGGAAGGAGTACAGAACATCAACGAATCGAACATAACAGTTTTCCTTTGATGCATTCAGAAACTTTACATACCCCGGCATTGATATAAAAGAAGAGTTACTCTTTCTAATCCCTGATTCCTCGGCCTAAGTAGGCAAGTGTGTAATAATGCCTTATTGAGTAACGCTAAAGAGACTCTGTATAAGACACGAAATTCTTCGTGTGAGTTTTAGTTCCGTTTGCCTTGACGGGGCTTGGAGGATGAGACTTAACGATTACCCTACCACGCTTACAACGATACTGACAAGGTCAGAAAAGGGCACATTCACACCGGATATAGCGCCATTTTTATTTCATATTTTTCGAACATTTAGATTGCCTAGTAGTATACTCAACTATATGCTACATTTAGAGACTTATGCGCTACCTATATTTTCAGCACACTAATTTCCATTTTAGTTATACTGTGTATAATAAAAAAGTTTGATATGGTGGGAAAAAGTCTACCAAAAGAGGCCTTCACGCACATTATTAGGACAAGAGAAAGTCTAGTGAACGATTTGGAGCGTCTTGCGGCAGAATATATACTAGCAAAAAGGCAATTTGACATTTTACTACAGAAAGTTCGTAATATAACATTTCAGAAATAAATTGACGAAGCCTAGTCTTCCTTCCGGGCAAATGTACCGGAAAAGCCTTGCCTGTTACGGCTAAACGGTTAAACATCTAATAGACCAGCGGTTAATTTGAGTACTGTTTTTGACGGCTTGTATCGGGAAACCGAGTTTGTATAACGGGTTCTGGAAGAGACAGATTCTAAAGGCCTACGGTCTAGGAGCAGATGAAGAGAAAACAAAGACGTGTGACAAGCGCCGGCACAAAAATGTGGTATTGTCGAAGCCGCGAGTGCTAAACGTCTCCCCCCCCCCAGCAGCGACGGAAACGAGAAGCAAGTCGTCGGAAGTGGTACGTTCTGAAATCGACTGTTTACAATATTAGCCTCACAATTAAAAAAAGGTATTAGAAAGAAATATCCAATGGTGCGGAATGCACCCACCCACAACAGCAGGGAAATTGTCCCATAGTAATTTAGGAATGCCACTTGTATCACTTATGTCAACAATGTACATATGTAATCGTTTGTAAAGAAAACAAAAATAAGGGACAATTCGGAAATACATGATTCTGTTTTATAACGTATTGACTCTTTACTTAAATTAACAGAAAATTTTTTTACAAAAATAGAAGGATCAAATCTGTCTGATCAGTTCAAAGTCGAACATTCGGTCCTTCGAGCCGGATTTTTATGAAAATAATTTCTCAACACAACACAAGCTTGATTAAGCGATGCCTTAATTAACATTTATTGGATTTTTGTGGGTATTTTGTGTGCTGGGGCATGCGCTTGTTCTGGATTTCCTGAGATGGTGCAGGATTTTGTTGTTTCGGTGTTCAGGGTCGCCGTCATCTCAAGAACAAGGAACTAAGTACATAAATGGTCTTATTAGCTCTAGAGTTATAGAGTATTGCAAATAAGTGCATTCAAAATTATTATTTTTGTGTTTTTATCTACAAATAAGGGCATATTTAATTATGAAACAAAATAAACTCAAACTAATACATACTCAATTGGAGAAAGATGTTTAAAAGAAGAGAGGGTCCAGCACTCGCACTCCAAATTATGTGTCTGGTCGTTTGTCGTTATTAGAGAAATCTATGGATGCAGCTTAGAGTGCTTATGAGGTGTACATAGGGTCACTGACGGATGATGATGTGGATAAATGCTTCGAGATAGAGGAGATTTAGAGAAGTTCCGTGATATATATTTTGATTACCGTGCAGATTTACGTTTTATCGCAAAAATTACCAACAAAAATGCAACAATTGTGGGAGGAGAAACTGGAATTTAGCAAGAACAACAAATGGCTAGCAACCCAGTGGAGCAACACATCAACAATTTCCTGAAGCTCAGAAACCCAAAAGAAGTATTCATACATAAAGCTGAGTAAGTCCGTTCCAATTTTATTTACTTTATGGGTCACATTTGTTTCAAAAAAAAAAATAAAAAAAAATGTTTGGGCAACTTCAATAAGATATACTAGAACGTATGTCCAAAGATTGGGAAAATTACTTAAAGGCAAACAAAGGCCAACTCAAAAGGGTAACCTATTTGGAAACCCGACTGAAAATGCTAAATGAGCAGATAGCCAAGGCCAGCCACTATCACGAAGGAATCATGGGAGAAGGAAAAGTGTAAGCCGAACACAAAACAGAAAACTTCACGGATGTGTACGACAAAATACGGGAAATTCATGCGGAATACAAGGCTAATGTCCAAGACCCTCTGAATAAGCTTCTGCGGACCACCATATCATCTATTATGAGTAGTGAAACGTCCGACAAAAATGAAAAGGACGCCACTTCAAGTAGCTTACCACTTCCAACAATCAATCTTCCCGCTTTATCGTAGCCATACAAACACCTCGTTGTCCGAATTCCAAAAACTCCACTATCTTAAGTCGAGCATCAGCAGTGAAGCAGACCAGACTTGGCCATCGACTATGCTCGTGCTTGGGGTCTCCTGGTGGAGCGCTACAACCATACACGAGTGTTGGTCAAAATTCAACTAAGGTTGTTGTTCGACCAAAAGGCAATCAATACTGAGTCGGCGGCACAAGTTAAGCGTATTCTACACCCTGACGGACTCGAACTGCAACCAACTTCAGACTGCTATAATTTCCAAACCGTTCATGACAGTGAGCTCAAATTTTGACATATGACAGATAATTTCGATATTTACAAGCCTTTTAAACGATTTGCGTCTCAGTTGTATAGAACATTTTTTATCCGCGATGGAATTAAAACATAATAGTGTGATTGCTTTATACTTGGCTGGAAAACCACAAGTAGCTATCGTTAGAGCCCTCCAGCATCTCAACGTGAATAAATCATTTGTGTCTCGAACCATAGCTCGTTACCGTGATACTGGCAGCGTTGCAAAACGCCATGGAGGTGGTCATAAAAAAACAGCAACAGCGGGAGAAATGGTTCGGAAAGTGAAGATTCAAATTGAGCGAAATCCGCGTCGAAGTGGAAGAAATATGGGTCGTGAGCTCAACATATCGTTGGAACGGATGCAACACATACTGAAAAATGAGCTTGGGCTCAAGCCATTGAATTTCCAAAAAGCTCACGATCTTACACCGCAAAAGAAAAAAGTAAAAGTCAAAAGAGCGAAGGAGTTGCACGAAAGTGATGAGTTGCCGAATTTGGTTATTTCCGATGTGTCGCCATTTGTTATCGAGCAATATGTCAACAAACAAAATGACCGATTTTACTTGGCAGAGAGGTCCTTCGAAAATGTACACCTTCGGACGGCGACCAGAAAGCAGCAGCACCGATGTTGATGGTTTGGGCTGCCATAACCGCCGACGGTCACTCTCAACAAGACTCGACACCGTCTCACAAAGCGCGCGTCAACCAAGATTGGTTAAAAAACAATGTTCCACACTTCATTTCTTCAACACAATAGATTGCAAATTCTCCGGATGCAAATCCGTTGGATTTCTCTGTCTGGGTTATTTTGAAGGCGAAGGTTGGCACTAAAAATTACAAAGTTTGGATCACCTTAAACAAGCATTTCGCCGGGAATGGGCCAAAATACCGCAGAGCCACTTGCGTGCAGCGTGCGATGCTTTCTTCGGCCGTCTCAAGGCCATTATTAGCGTCAAAGGTGGACATATTGAAAACTACTGATACAGTTTAAAAATTGATGTATTTTGCAACATTTTTTGGTTTAGTACAATAAAATTTATCAAAAAATAAAAAAGTTATAGCATTTTCAAAAGTTCGAGTCAGTCACCCTGTAGATACGTCCCAATAAATTACCCACTCTTTGAGAAATTTGGTGTTGCCGGTAGATCAATGGCACGCAATTTTAATCTTTGTCGTCCTACAGAAAACGTCCGATGCATCTAACCAGCTATGGGAACAAAAATTGCGAGTCAGTAAAGAGTAGAGTTTGTAAAGTTTCTTGAGTGTAGGTTTAAAGCTGTAGAGGCTGTTGAACAGAAGTGTGGCAAGCTAAAAATTTGGGAATAGGCCTGGGCACAGAATGTTTTCTTTGCTCAACAGGAACAGAAGCGGCGAAGTAGCTGTAGGTTGTGTAAGAAGAGACAACATGTACTTAAGGAATGTCAAAAATTTCCTTCAGATGGTAATAGGTGAATGAACGCAAGTAGTTCGGGATGTCAAAGTATGTGAGAACTCTCTTGCACACAGCCATTTCAAGAAAAAATGTCCCAGTGCTAAGTCTTGCTATTTTTGTAGGCAGCTTCATCATATTCTTTTGCACGACAATTCTCACAGCGGAAGTAAACTTTCATCATCCCTCACCTCGCAACAACAATCTCTATCAAACAATAGTATTCAGCAGCCTTTCACACAGAATGTGGATAGTCAATCAGCATTCAACCTAAATTCAACCGTATTTCACCCATGGCAACACGATAACCCTTTAGGAAGCTCTCAAGCCAGAAAGTTTTTCGTCAACACTAATGCGCACACATTGCTAGCTACAGCAAGGATAAGGGTGAACACAGAAAGCAGCACCACCTTGAAAGCTTTGACCGACCCTGGATCAGAAGCTTCATTTATCACCGAATCGGCAATGCAACTTCTAATCTTAAAGACCAAGCGAACATTTATTCAGGTAAATAGGTCGGGGTTTGTCAGCAGTTTAACCACAAACAATCTTGTTGACTTGGAGTTCGAGTCGCTGACGTCAACCTTCACAGGTAGGATGCGAGCATTCATTTTTAAATCCCTGACTAGGCTTCTCCCGGCCCAGAAAATAAATCTGAATAAATGGCCCTATTTGGAGGGGCTGTAGTTAATTGACCCATCGTTCAACACGCCTGCTCAACATCATACTACGAGAAGTGATCAAGGATGCTAACTCAGCTGGTCCCATTGAGCAAGGAACCCACCTGGGATGGATCTTGCTTGGAAAGGTTGAGCAGGAAACTGTAAGGTCGGTTCAAAGCTTCGTAGGTCAGGTAAATCTCGACACAATTCTACGAACATTTTGGGAGGTTGAAGAAGAAGAACCATTCGACGCATACGAATTGGAAGAGGACAAGATTTGTGAAGCTCATTTCGAAAGGAACACTATCCGCAGGTGTGGTCGATATCAGGTGTGCTTACCATTCAAGGACGGGAGGTATCCAGCGATATGACCGAGTCGTCACAGTTGGTCCAAATTATGATGACATGGATCGGATCATCAGGTTACGGATGGTAGTTTTGTCGACGAGTTGTTGGCTGAATACTCATCACTGTCTCCGGCTATACGAGTTGTTGCGTACTGCATGAGAGTTCTTCTAGGAGGAGAATCGATGAATCATAGGCAATTTAAAGATGTTCTTACACCCACCGAATTAGATGCTGCATTCATTAGAATTGTGCGCGTGGCACAACACAAGACGTTTCCAGATGATAAAGTAGTAAGCAGCAAACATCACAAACCATTATAAGGATTAAATGCAATCAACCCGTTTAAAGACGAAAAAAGGGTTCTCAGAGTTGGCGGTAGGTTGGAGAATTCAAACTTAACGTGTAACCAAAAATATCCCATATGGCTGAAACCTGACAACACACTTTCGAAACTGATCATCCGAGATGCACACGAGAAGACCTACCACGGAGGGATCCAAATATAAAGAGCACGGTCATGTGATATATTTTCCGATGGACTATTTGCTATCGCTTTAGAGTAAAACCCATGGTGCAACTAATGGGCAATGTCTCAACGGCGCAAACAACTATAGGCAAACTATTTTCATCGTCTGGAGTAGACAATGCAGAAACCATAGACGTAAAGACCTGGCCGTAATGCAAAACTGCTCAAGAGATACTTTACGATATTTGTGTGTATGGTAACAAAGGCAGTTCACTTAGAATTGGTAAGCGAGATGACCACGCAAGCTACATTCCGGCGGTTCATTTCGCCCGGAGGACTCTGTCACCAACTGTATAGCGACTGTGGAAGGAACTTTTTAGGAGCCAGCGGCGAACTACAAAGGCTTTTACGTGAAGCCCAACTGAATTTGAGAAACGTGGCAGAGACAGTGGCTAGCGATGGTACAATATGGAATTTCGTTCTACCAGCTTTCCGCATTTTAGAGGTCTATGAAAAGCGGACGTGAAATCCATCAAATACCATTTAAAGCGTGTTGCCGGTAACCGAATGATGACGTTAGAGGAGCTCAATACACTTCGTATTCAAATCAAAGCGTGTTTGAACTGACGACCATTGTGCACTCAATCGGACGACATCAACAATTTACAAACACACTGAAATAATTAACATACAGCCTAAAATCATCAACTATTCTGCAAACATTTAAAACACCAAGGTGTTTATTCCATTCATAAATTCGACAATTACAGCTAAATCAGCA
The DNA here is from genome assembly GCA_907269105.1 of Volucella inanis. Taxonomy (NCBI): domain Eukaryota; kingdom Metazoa; phylum Arthropoda; class Insecta; order Diptera; family Syrphidae; genus Volucella; species Volucella inanis. Next base: position 70,372,121 of record OU026154.1, on the reverse strand, counting down.
TCCAGCAAAGTTAGTTCATAAAACATAGCAACACAACAGATACACATCCTGAAAAAATCCAAGAAGTACAAAATAGACCGATCAAATAGAAATCATTCAACTTCAACACAATCCAATTACAATAAATCAGCAAATGTTTAACTGATTTAAAATTCACAAACCCTCAAACATCTATGTATATCACAATAAACTTTCATTCAGATACATACACATGTATAGGGTTTTCCAATAGGGACTTGACAACTTTGAATTTAATTTGTGAACGCACTCTTTCACTAATCATCAAACTGTCACTTTCAATTTATTCAGTAAACTCAACATCTTCATCATGGTAAAGTACACTAACGAGCAACGTCGGCAAACGTTTTCCGATTGGGTTCTGGAGAAGATACGCCAAGATGATGAATTTCATCGTAAAATCATCTTCAGTGACGAAGCTCATTTTTAGTTCAATGGGTTCGTCAATAAGCAAAATATGCGTTATTGGTCGGGTGAAAACCTACATGTGCTTCATGAATCACCTACTTCATCCACAAAAAATAACTGTTTGGAGCGGTTCGCATGCCGGCGGCGTTATTGGGCCATATTTTTTCGACGACGATAACGATCGTCACGTTACTGTGAATGGTCAGCGTTATCGCGCCATGATCGCCGATTATTTTTGGCCCGAATTGGAAGATATGGACTTGGACGACAGGTGGTTTCAACAGGATGGTGCCACACAGCACACGCTACAATCGATTTATAACATTGCAAGTAGTAAGTATTGCAAGCGTGTTATCTCAAAACATGGGCCAGTCGATTGGCCGCCTCGTTCGTGCAATTTAACGCCGCTTGACTATTTTCTGTGGGGCTACGTTAAGTCATTGCTTTATGTCAACACGCCGACGACGTTGGAAGAGCTCAGAGCCAACATTGAACGCGAAATAACGACCGTTGCGGCCGAAATGTGTGGCCGAGTCGTTGAAAATCGGGTCCAACGAATCGACCGCTGCAAACGTTCCCGCGGTGGCCATATGAACGAAGTCGAGTTCCATTCATAAATGGAATAACAAAGTTTTTGAAATATCTCAAATGGTTTGCCTTTTATTTAAAAAAAAGGTGTCAAGTCGTTATAAGAAAACCCTATTTAAGCAACACCATTCAACCAGCATCTCAACCCGGCTTTATACGAAACTTATTCTCCAAAACTTGTATGAAATAAAATATGAATTTATCCAACACAAATATGGTATAAGACTGAAAAATATAGTAATATCAACTCATCTTCGCTAAAAATTTGACAAGCATTAAAAAAAAAAAAAAAAAAAAAAAAACGGTCACATAGTGTAAACTATCAAATCAGCACATACTATACATATAATCAATTGTTTCGGCGAAAGCGATCGCCAATCTTACGCACACACACACATACCCGCCGTGATCTCGAAATAAAATCAAGAACAGAATGAAATAACAACAACAAAATATTAAATGAAACACGGCACATGTCAATATATCGTAATTCCAAAAACTTATATTGTACTAAACCTATTTATTTATTATAATTCAAACAGACACTTTTCTGATGTCCTGTGCACAAATATCATGAGGAATCTGCAAAACAATAATATTAAATTAGTTTTATCACCAAAAAAAAAAAAAATTTCACCACGCACAACCCCACACAACAAAAACCTTTAATCAAACTGGAAATTTTACCTTCAATAGAGATATGATAAAGCACGAATTACGGCGATAAGCGCAAACAACGACGAAGCAAGTGCATGAAATTTAACCAATATACTATGCACATAAGTGCAATGAGCGCAGAGGATGATGCACATATTCTGCAAACATTGTTTACGTGTTATGCTCTGTGGTTTTCACTCTTTTGCATGGATATTAAATTTGCTAATCTTGTTTGTTTTATCCACCAACAGAAACAAACCAGGGTTGTCACAGAGGCGGAAGTTTGATGATGAAGTCCCAGTTGCCAACTACATATATACATAGCTTCATGGCGACGGAGTATGTTGCAGATGATCAACTCTAATGATTAATGCTATTAAATAATAAAAGAATAAAGTGTTAACCCCAAAATATAATGTCAAATGTAATTATTAGTACCAAATGTCAAAATGAGCAACTAATAACCGCTAAAAATCATGTATAAAACCTATGAAAAAAAAGATAAGATACGGTCGTTTTCTTAAGACTCTTAGTCATCGGGAAATTAGAAACGCTTTTCTGGAAACCTCGTTCATTCGATTGTTCAGCAGACCAATCACTCTACAGTTTCACTTAGGACATTGCTGGACACTGGTTCAGAAGCATCTCTTATAATTGAGTCAGCACTTCAGCTACTGCCTTTGAAGCACAAATCAATCTATGTCGATTGTCGAGGTGTCCGGGTTGTGTATGGTCAACAGTAGCACGTGTAACCGGATCGTTGATGTGATGATCGGATCCTACAATTCAGCGTTTGTGGTTAACACAAAGACCCTCGTCTATAAGTCGCTGTCTGGGAAGGGGGACATCTCGACGGATTGAGCTTGGTTGACCCATGCTTTTTTAAGCCAGCGAGGCTTAACTTGCTGCTGGGCGGTGGAATATTGGCTGAAATACTCTTGCCAGAGTTGGTAAGGTCGAACTATGCTAATTTGCCTTTAGCAAAAAATACAATATTTAGCTGGATTTTCTTTGGACGTGCTCCACTCGCATCACATCCTTCCAAAGTTTTTCACCAAACATGTAATCTGAAGGCAGACGTGCGCGAACACTGGGAACTGAAAGGGGTGCCGTTTCAAGCTCCTGAAACCCCAGGAGACATTGCATGTGAAGAGCATTTTTAAAACAACGTCAAGCGCGTAGCAGATGGTAGGTGAAAAGTCGCTCTTCCCTTTAAAGGGAACATTTATCCAGTACTCTGACGTTCTAAGGAATGCGCTCTTCAGTGATTCTAGCAGCTGGAAGGACGTTTATTAAAAAAACAAAAATTTTCATGGAGTATACGCCTAATGTATTGAAGAATTCCTACAGATGGGTCACATAATTGAAGTCAATCAACATATGTTGAAGATTACCCGCACCTCGCTGTAATAAAGGATAGCAGTTCGTCGACTAGGTTAAGAGTCGTTTTTGATGCGTCTTTGAAAATATCCGATAATAATAAAATGGCGGATAAGTGAACATTATACGCTCGAAGTCCAGGCAGCGCCCCAAGCTAACAAGACCGAAATGAAACGAAGCCGCATTCGATAAAGACGAGTTCGAAGAATTGATGGACGTCGACCTTTCAGGTAATTAGGGATCAGCAGAAGCCCTGTCGCATCATTTGACCTAAGTCATTACCACAGTGTGTGATGTAGTTATTCCCAGATGGACAGGGATCAGAAGGGGTGGACTTTGCTACTGGCGGAATGACGAAATCAGTGCACTAAGAGCAAACTGCTTTCGAGCCCGGCGCAGATCACAACGTTCAAGGGGTAGGCCGTAGTTCCAAGAACTTTTATCTAAAGAGACGCGATCTCGAAAAGGCCATCAAAGAGAGCAAGGCAAGATGCTTCAAACAACGTTAAAAACTATGTAACGAAGCAGATCTTGATTACTGGGAAGTGGCGTATAGGATAATGATAAAGAAACTGAAGAGTAGTAAGTCCCAACAAATATCCTGTCCGACAATGCTGAAGACAATAGTTGGGGATCTATTAACCCATAGACCAACTACGCAACGCATCCCCATGCGGACAACAAACACGGAACATATAACGGAAATCACAACAGATAATATGACCATGCAAGAAAATAGGTTACAATAAGGCGCCTGAACCCGACGGCATTCCAAATATGGCTGTTAAGCAGCCGTCCATAAGAGATCGCATCTTTTTGTATCAACGATGCAGAGGGAGGAGATCTTCCCTGAGCCATGGAAACTCCAGCACCTGGTGTTGTTACCTAAGGGAAATAAACCACCCGGAGAACCCTCATTGTATCGACCAATATGCCTGCTAAATACACTGGGAAAAATCCTAGAACGCATCATATATAGCAGACTGCTAGCAGCAGCAGATACGGATGCCCTGTATCGCTTCAAAAAATCGCGTTCTACCGTCGATGCCATAAGGACGGTAGCAGATATAGTAGCCAAAGCAATACAAAGGAGGAGATGGAGAGGAGGCATAAAGGAATGCTGCACAGTATTAACGCTAAATGTTAAAAACGCTTTTAATTCTGCCAACTGGACATGCCTTGGCAGATCACTGGCCAGAATGAATGCACCAGACTATTTATAAAAGATGGTCATGGATTAGTTTAAAGGCAGAAAGCTAAGATATCAGAGAGACGATGGCGTTAAGAACTACAATATCACCGCGAGAATTCCGCTGGGGTGAGCCTTTTGCGCCTAAGGCCACTCCAACGAGTTAAGGTTTCGCTGACGATATCGCCGTGGTGACTGTGGCCAAGCATGGTCACAAGATAGATTCCGTAACGGATGAAGCAGTCGCCAGGATCAAAAATTGGCTTGACTCGGCCTGACCTGAACTAGCTGACCACAAAACATTAAGTTGTCTTCATAATCAGCAAAAACACTGTGGAACATGCAAGTTTTAGGGTTGGGAACTACTATATATAGCTACGATCCTGTCTAAAGAGGCACTTAAAAAGTTGGGAGTCATGGTCGACAACACGCTGAAATTTAAAGTACATGTCGAGTATTTTAATAAAAAGGTGTCATTGATGCAGGCAGAGCTTTCTCGGATGCTGCACAACATCGGCGGGCCTAGATAGAGAATTCTGCTATCCAGAGTGGTAAGTTCCATCTTTTTGTATGCTACCCCAATTTGGCATAAGCACTCTCAACAATAAATCGAAATAATTAGGAAACTTTCGTCGGCGTTCAGGCTTTGCGCAATCAGAACGATTTCGGACGAAGCAGTCTCTGTTATAGCTGAGATGGTCCCTATTGACATTCTCGCCAATTAAATGCAAAGTTTTTACATTAGACTTATAGCGAACAAACAAGATACCAGACTTAACAGGAAGGTAAAGGAAGAAGAAAGGGCAACATCTACAGCACTCTGGTAAGCCAGGTGGGACAACAGCACTAAAGGTAGATGGACCCATCAGCTGATTTCCAACATTAAAACTTTTACAAAAAGAACGCACGGGGACTGTATATATCATCTTACGCAGTTCCAGTCTGGGAGTGGTGGCTACCGAAAATACCTCCACAGATTTGGGCACGACAGCTCGTCCTTTTGCCGAGAATGTGCAAAAGAATGCAGACGCTTCACAAGTGGCATAACGAATCTACGAAGCTCGGAACTCCTAATATATCTCACGATGAGCTCAGGGGACGACTGGTTTGAGATCTCTTCCGTCATAATGGCCACGCAGATGTAATACCTAACGGCAGTCCTGCGGCTAGAGTGGTTTGAAGTGTGTAGGGTCTTTTTTTAGTACGTAGGCGTACGTTTGCGAATCGTGTATGCTTATAGAGCTCAGGCTATTAGTATCTATGAAGATAACACGTCCATGGCACAACCAAAAACAAAAACAAAAAACACACTACAGTACTTATCATACCCATTTCAACTTTGCCACGACACTTGCCCTGACCTCACTCAACACACAGGCAATCATTCCACGGTGCTGTACACATATGCATATCGACGAGCCGCACGACATATGACTAAAACAACTACTACAACATCGCACAAAACTACACATATTAAATAAAAATAAATTTCACTTTTTGTATGAACCATAAATAAGATTTATTTGGGCCAGACATAAGCTACGAATAGAACACATAATAGCACAAATTCGTCTTTGGGTCTACTTATTTTCCCAATGATTCGTTATTACCACCACCACCGAAGGCAGTATCAGAGCTCACTGCATACTGTGGTTCCAGGAAGATGGGACTTATCATATGCTGCGATGCTAATGCTTTTTAGTGTAGTAGCAAATACATATTATGATCTAACCTGGTTGTCAACAATGTTGATTTTCAGCTAATAGCAAGTAATCGACTTAACGTTATCTGAGAGATATGGAGATCACAAGGAGATCATATTCAGGATCAGATGCGAGGTCTCGAATTTTTTGAAGAGGAGGAATCGAGAAAAACCAACTGAAAATGATTTAAGGAGGTGCTTTGCAAGTCTAACAATACTCTTAATAAGCTCAGGACAAAATGAAAGCTAGAGAAAACTGTTCAGAAACTGAACGGTACCATCACCAAGTGTTTTGAACTAACATGTACAGCTAGAAATGTATCCTGCAGATCGCCTATACCTTGGTGGAACTTCTAAATAAGGTCATTTAAGACTTATTAGGACAAAGACTGGAGTCTTTATAGATCGAGGCAAAAGGAATAAGAAGCTAATTCGGATTTCGAAAAGTACCTTTAATAACAACTCTTGCGAAAAGATCGAAACTGTGGGTGAAACCAGTAGGCTAATCAAAAGGAGTATATTAATCAGGCTGGAATCACTCAGAATCTGATGGCACCTACACTGTGTCGGAAGCAGAGACTCTCCCTCTCATACTTGAGGCTTACTTCCCAGGTAACCTTAATATATCCAGCCTATAACCAGTTACTATTAACGAAGCTACTAGTGAGCTGAATAACAGTATATCTCATCGATTGTAGTAACGAATGAGGCTGTTAAACATGCTGCTGCTTCTCTTGGTGGCTTCATGTCGCTTGACACCAAAAGCATATATCCAGTTATGTTAAAAAAAGGCATACACTAGCTAATGGTAACTCTGAAAAGGATCTGCACTGCTAGCCTAGCAATGGCTCGCACACCGTAACGAACCCTATCGTACAGTGAGAGTAGCTTTTATAACGAAAATCGGAAGAGGATTAACAACTCGCCAAAAACTGCAGACCTATAAGTCTGATTTCCTTCATGTTAAAGCACATGAAGAGAATAGACCAGATCCATGTGCGCAAAACTGCTTTGCGAATGCATCTTTTCTGCTCTAAAGTTTAGGTAGCCCTTAACGTGATCGACGCACTAGAAACGGGCTTTCAGTCAGAAGTCTCAAAACTAAGATTGTTCTAAATATTAACGAGAAGGAGTAAGCTGTCTGGTCTGACTCATCCAGTGCTTAAAGGCATCAACATCCAATTTCTTCCAAGAGGCAATTTAGGTGTTGTTGGACTTTCGACATTCTTCATTTACATCATATATGTCAGTTATCTGGTGGAACCAGTTCTCACGAAAAAACCATACGTCATTGCTTCTTTTATCAGGCTCCAATGGAAGGCTGTCTCGTCTGCATGGAGGCTTTCACTAGAACGCCTGGCTGCACTCTAGAGGCATTGACGAATCTTATTCCCCCTGATATTTCTATCATGGGCTGTACTTTCTAAACCATCTTCCACTTAAATATAGTAGAAGTGCTATTTGTTACAATATGCACCGGATCTTTGATGACCCAACGCGCCGACTGTTTTTGACACCTGTCTTATGAACATGCCGTCTGATGCAATGATACCAGAACTTCTGCCGCAGAAAAAATACAAAATCAGGTCTTCACGGATGGATCCAAAACCGATGTAGGATGATTTCACTCCTTGTTAAAAAAACTTGCATATGTCTTCCAAGTGGAGATATACGCAATTCTGATAACTTCGAACCGATGGGAGTGGCGAAGCATTTGCATCTGTAGCGATAGCCAAACTGCGCTTTAAGCCTTCTTAAACGCTTTTACGACTTTCAAGCTAGTTCAAAAATGTAAGAATTTATTGAACGCAGTCGGAATAAAAAATTCACTGAATCTTGTCTGGGTCACAATGGGATCACGGGAAATGAAATAGCTGATAAACTTGCTAGGCAAGGCTCAGAGGATAGTTTTTCAAGCCCGACATTTTTCGGGATCTGCCTGCGTCTTCCTTTAGAGTTTTAATTTTTTTTTTTTAAGAATTTAAGAATTAAGTAAATTAAAATTTCTGAACATGTGTTAAATTTTTTTAGGAAAATGGGACATAGAGAGAATGAAAGATTCTTGGGCTCAGGGGTTATTTCGCTCCATGGTTGGCATCCAACATTTAATTGGGAGACTAAGTTATTAGTGCAATTTGACTTCCTGTTGTATTCTAGGCAATCACTCATCTTATGCGAATTCAGTTGTCTGAAAAAAATAATTTCTTTCAGGCGCGGTTGGTATTTCACTCTCTTTATTAATTTTTCACTCTCTTTAATGGATTACTTAACTGTTCGGTTATGATCTGGTATGATCAAAACATTCTCGATACTCGAATTGTTACGTAAAACGGATTCAATGTGTCTGCCAGGCGACAAACATCGATAATTTTTTTTATATTACTTAAAATAGCCCAATAAACGTTATTCTTGGTCTAACTGGCGCGACAGAGAGCCCAAATCGTGTTCTTATTTCGTCTTAAGAAGTAGCCAAATATGGCGCAGTCGATAAAACTAAAAAGAGAATAAGTAAGAGATTTGTAAAACAATAATTATAAAGCCCAATACGAGATTGAGTTATTAGTAAATGGAAAATCAAAACGACGATTTAAAAACCAGAGACATTAAAAGCGAAAGCGAATGCAATGTAATCGTATCATCGGGCGAGGTCAAACACAATATCAAGACTGTTTACGTGTAGCACTATTGTGTCTCAGGAGGGAGAAGATTCACAAATGAACATACTGCAGCATATAAAATAGAACCAGAAGATTCGGATTAATATACCATGGATTTTCATTCACCAAAGCCGTTATCTCTAAAGACAATATGGCTGTAAATACGAGTATAACACTGTTTCGAAGAAATTTCAAAAACTATAGGGTGATTCATCGTAAGGTTTTATTTATAATGTAAAATAAAACACATAAATTTGAAAGTGAACTGAAAACTTTTACTATCGGTTAAAAGAACAATATCATGTTAATATTGGCCAAACTACGTCTGAGGTGATGACCGAGGTGAGGTGGCCGACTCGTTCGAACATAGCGACTGGTATCGTAGCTGGCTTATTCCTGAAGTCCTGAGATATTACATATCCGCAGAGAAAATAGTCCAAAGATCATGATACCGCATGATCTATGATGATTTTTCAAGAGACCATGTGCTTGCATTTCAGGAAGCACAAAGTCCGTTAACATGGCGCGGTAACGGTTACCATTACCGGTAAAATTTTGATTTGCCCCATTTTTTGAAGAAATATGAACCAATGATTTCACTAGCCCATAAACCATACCATACCGTTGTTTTTAATGGACGTAATGGATGTAATAGATGTAGCTCTTGGTACTCCTCGGGTTGCTAAACAGCCCAAATATGGCAATTTTGTTTATTAACGTTTACATTGAGCCAGAAATGGGGTTCATCACTGAACAAAATTTCACGATAAAACACCGGATTTCATTGAGTTTTTCCAGAACCTATTCACTGAAAATATGACGCAAATTTAAGTCACCTGGCTTCAATTCTTGCACAAATTGAATTTCGTACGCTTTTAGGCCGAGATCGTCACGTAAAATACGCCAAGTTGTCGAATACGTTAAGTGACGAATCGATTCGTTACGGTCTTCGCGTACACTCTCAGCTACAGCTGCTATAGTCTCCTCACTACGTGCTGAATGTGGTCAAACCGGTCGAATATCGTCCACTTAAGTAAACTGGGACTCAAATTTGCGAATAGTATTGGCAATAGTGGTTTCAGTAGGTCGATTATGCGCGTCGTAAGTTTCTCGAATCGCACGAAGAACATTTCTCACAGAACGCTGATTTTCGTAATACAGATTAATTTGAAGACGCTGTTGTGATGTGAGTCTTTCCACGATAATTTGCCAAACGATACTGATCAAAAATGATGAAGCAGTTTGATAGAAGTCACCGTGATTTGTCAAAAAAAGCCTATTAAAAATCAAACCTCACCATGAATCACCCTATATTTAGTGGAATCTGAGCTAAATAAAAAGACCGAATGTGTTAGAAAAGCAATTTTATTAATTTTCATTGTTGAAGAGGCACGTGAAAAATATTACACATGGAAAATATCCAGCGCTAGCCAAAAGACTATATAAGACTACATAAGACGTTATAAAGTCAATTGATGAGTATTGAAACCCAAAGAAGGATTGCATTTATAAGAGGGTGCAGTTCTATAAAACGGCTTAGTGGAGAGCCGTTTAACAGTTTTTTTAGTAAGTTGAAAAACACTGCCGATTGATATTAGTCCAAGGAAAAATATGAACTCATAAGGGATTTTATCATCACGAGACTTAATGACGAAATACTGGGAAACAGGTTGACGAACATGGTGAATATTACCGAAACTAGGTCTTTTAATAAATGTTGTATTAAGGATTCCAGCTCATTCCATGCAGAATGAGTGGCATCATGTCAAAATGATCGATGATCGTGATTCGATACAAAAACTCATCACCTGACGAAAATTCAAATCGGTAGCATTATTCGTTCACGAGTTATCGTGAGCCAAAAAATTCCACATTCGGACATCCATACACACAATTACACACAAACACACACATACAGACATATATATATATATACATTCTCTAGAATACAGAGATCTCCTTCTACTGGAACTCCGGGCGGATGTTGAGACAGCAACAAGAGCCCAAAAATCAGCTTTCCATAAGCTAGACGAGCAGATCAGGAAGTACGTCGAAATGCTTGAGGATAAAAAAAGGCATTCAATCCATCAACCTATGAGGGACAGTATTGAGAGCAAAGGAGCTCTCGATGAACTAACAGCGATTCTATTGCCAAGAAGAGAAAGAACAACTTTTCACAAATATCTCCCTGGCTGAAACAAAAGGAGTTTCCGAAAAGAAAAAAGTAACAAAGTTACAAAAGTAACAAAAGGACCTGCCATTACAATTGAGACCAAAGAAGATCTCTCGTATGCAGAGATACTACGCAAATTGATAATCGAAACAGCGGAGTATTTATCGTATCACCTCACTCGCACTATATCACAGCATGTGACGCAAAAAATGCCCAGACGAAAAGGAAACTAACAAACAAGGTGATAACAAAAGTAAAGCGGGACGAACTGGACATAAATAGCTGGACACGGCATGTGGATTGATATTGACTAAGCTAATAGTCGTTTTATCAAATCCGATATTGCCAAAGTCTATTGTAGAGCATCTATCAACTAACTATCGACTCTGTGCAACATAATCAGAGAACCCAGCACTGAGACAGTTCGGATAATAACACCAGACGAACTTTCAACGCTTGCGAGAAGATAACCATCATCAAAGCCCCTGGACCTGATGGAATCCCAAATAGCCGTTCAAAAGAGATCAGATATGTATATTACAGTGATGCAAAAGTGTCTGAAAGAGAAGATTTTTTCAGAACAGTAGAAACTGCAACGTTTGTTAATCTTATCAAACCACCTGAAGAACCAGCATTCTATCGCCCAATATGTATACTGGACACACTAGAAAGAATAGTTAAACGAATCATATATAATTGATTGCTTACTGTGGAAGAAGAAAAGGGAGCATTATCAGTTCAACAGTTTGGATTCAGAAAATCGCGCTCCACTGCGAAATAACACCACAGAAGTTTCAGCTGGCGATTGAAAATAAAGGAATATTGTGCAGTAGTAACGCTGGACAACAAAAGTACCTTTAACTCAGCCAATTGGTCATTTATAAGAAGGTCACTAGCCACAAAAGGTACTACTTACGAAAGATTGTATCCGGCTATTTTAGTAATAGAATGTTGAGATATGAAACCGACGAACGGAAAAAGTACGGGAAACAGAAAGATCACATTTGTGCCATCACCACTGTGCAAGCCGAATACTTGCGCGCTTAAAACTAACTAAACCTGTCCTAACCTGATTTCTGCATACCGATACCTAATTTAACGAATTATAACTAAACCTAAAGCTAACTTTACCCTATGTGATGAAGGCTCATCACAACCTGAAATAAGCTGGATGATGTTGGTTGAGGATGGCCAAGTCACCCTTATCGTACATAGATGCGACCAATTGCTATCTTTCTGGCCAGATCTGTGAATGGTAGCCCCTTGGGCTTAGATCCTCCCAGTCGCCACCTGTAATAAAAGAATCAGCGGAAGTCGGTCACTTTGATTTGTGTCATATCGTCATCGTTTTTACGTCACGTCCCGTCGCATTCAGCCTTATCAAAGGATTGCATTAACTATTTAAGCCAAAAAACTGATTTCATATAAATACAAAATTCATATTAATTTATTAAATAAAAGATATTCACAACCAAAACTTACTAACTATTAAGGGAGAGGTTTTAACTTTATTTTACTAAAACTAAAGTATGGCTATTCCAATTCTAGCCAAAATATTTACATCTAGGACTTATCTGATTTAAACTGTAAGCTGTAGCTCTGACAACACTTAGAAAACCGTTTTAAATTCTAAATAATGAAATTTTTTGTGCACAAAAATTATACTTGGTGATGTACAGTGTCCCTGAAGCATTATTTTATTATGTTATGCATTATTATATTATTTATGTATATATATATATATTTATTACACAGTTCGGCCATCCTGAAGTCATCGTGTCGCCACAATCATATGGTAACGATGTCATCATCACAACCATTGTCACCAGTCCGTATTGGTGCAACAGTTTCTGAGTCCAAGTTGGGTTCACCACCCACAACTGAACAATTTTCATCCACTCCATCAGGACCCTTATCTGGCAATTGACACCAGTGGCCAGCACCTTACTTACCATATATGGACCCGGTAAAGCGGTTCTAGCTTACCTGACTCATCCGCAGCTGCTGCATGCTCGACCAGGACCAAATCGTCCACCTCATACCGCAATAGCTTGCGGAGTCCAAAGTCGTAGCGTTGTTTCTGATATTCCTGACTCCTCTCGATAATCTCTAGCGACCTCTCCCCCTGCCGGCGCATCTCCTCCGGGTCGACTGATTCGGCCATTTGCAGCTCCAGTAATAATTTATTTCCCATGATGTCTTTCGGTGTGTACATGAACAAAAGCTCGTGTGGGCTCGTTTCCTGGCTGCATTCAACCTACATTGGATCATGCTCAAGTAGCTCGCCCAACCCCTTTCCGCCGAATGAACACATATCGATGCCGCTGGAATGATCCGGTTGCACCGCTCCACCTGGCCGTTCCCTCTTGGTTTTCTCACAGAGGTTTTAATATGTTTCACTCCATGGTTTTCGCAGTACTGCTTGAACACCTTTGCAGTAAGCGCTGGGTCACGATCGGTTGCCATCCATCTTGGTATGCCAAAATACCTAGATATGTCCATCAACATGTTGATCACCTTTGTGTCCGTAATATTCACCGCTTGTAACCTTGGTGATACAGATGAATGGTGTCGAATGGGAGCGGTCACCTGAGTGCGCTATGCAGGTTGTCTTCCCTCTCTGTCCGTTTTCATCAGCTCTGTGAGAGGTACAGCCAACTGCGAATAATTCCGGACAAATTTTCGGAAAAAGCCAGTAAGACTCAGAAACTGCCGCACTTCATGGATATTTTTCGGAATCAGGACCTCCGTAATCGCTATCGTCTTTCGTCTGCTTGGCTTCAAACCATCCTTGTCAACCTCGTAACCAAGAAATTCGATGTTAGTTTGAAAGAAAATGCATTTACTTATGTTAAGTGTAAGCCCGAATTTTCGAAGCGCCTCCAAGACACTCGCAGCTTATCCAAGCCCAACTCTACCATTCTGCTTGGTATCAGCGAGTTCATGCATGCCTGGAAACTGGCAGGGGCATTTACCTATTAAACTCAAAGGATCCCTTTTCCGTTGTGAAAGCGGCGTACTTCTTACTGTTCTCCTCCATCTGGGTTTAGTGGTACCCTGACCCCAAGTCCAGTAGTGACGTCAACAGCTCGTCAATCACTGGCGTGGGAAATTTTTACTTTACCGTGACTATGTCGAGAGCTTGGAAATCGATGCAGAATTAATTTGAATCGTCTTTTCTTTCGTCAATACAATTCGGACAATCGAAAAGCAATCCAATGACAATGGACGAATTATTCCAAGATCCAACAATGATTTGACTTTCTCATTAACAACAGCTTTGTAAACGGAATCCTGTACGATTGTACATCGACGGGTTAAGATGTTGTTATCTGAATTGTGCACTCGCCCAGCTTTGATTCCTCTAATTCATGTGCTCTAGTGGCGAAACAGCTATGGTAGTTATCGATGAGCTTTTGTACATTTAACAGATCTACGAGTACTTCTCCAACATCTCCTACATCCAGCTCTGTTACAAAAAGTTTCTTCTTCACTTCACTTTCGGTACTTTTCATCGGCCAATTTTGTTTCCCTACAAGTTCGTTGTATACAAAGTGTACGTAAAATCCCAATCTCTGCATCTGAACTACGCAGTGTTACGCAATCGCTACCAAAGTCGATGAATGCTGTAATTGAGTACCTATTTACCTTCTTCAAGTTTTCACTCCCGTTCTCCTTTACGACCATCTGCGTTTGCAGATTTTTGGACTTTGAACTTTCACCACTCTGCTCCATGCTCTATAGCACTTCACTCTTAGGGCAATTCCGCCGATAATGTACAGTTCGTTCACACTGAAAATACTTTGCCGCAGTTTGAATTGTTGGATCCTCTACCACTCTTACCTTGGGCTCTGCTTCTCGCTTTGATCTCGATTTCAATGCTATAGCCGGTCTAGCGGACTCTGCTTACCAGTTCCTAAATATTTCGTAGAGATGATGCTCAGGACTCCTCTAAGTATTCTCCCTCTGTTATGTCTAGAAGAATATATTTGAGACCAGATGACTCTTCCAAACGACCTCTTGATGCAATTTTTTCATTTCGAATATATATTGTTTAATGCCCTCCTGAGGTTTGTGCCGCTTTTCACGAAGGAAGTTGTGAATGTCCACACCATCATCCTTCGCAGATAAGTTTACCGAAAGTTCACCGAGGAACCCTTCCAGTGATACGCGCAACGATGGCTCACTCCATAATTTCGCGGTTCCAGCGAGTCTCATCGTGACTGCCATCAACGGAAGTTTTTCATCTAGATTTTAAATCCGGCGTAGATCTCTTATTTTCCCGATTCACGCCGATGACGAAAAATGTCACCTGTTCTTTGGAGTGAAGTTTGGAATCATCTCTATTATATCTCGCACCATGAAACAGCTTCTTAAAGCGCACTTGTTTTCCTTCTTCTCGGTCGGTAGTTGCATTTTCGAAGTAGAAGCCGAAGCATTCGATGTTTCACTGTCGGTAGTAACTGAACACCCGACCTCAGACTTACGTGTCGCCTCCAACTCCTGTTTCATACATACGATAATTCTCCGTAACTCTTCGATTTCAACCGCTTGATTGCCACCGCTAGATGGTTCTGGCTTTCCATCGGAGAAGGTTCTGTCGCATCCAACAGCCGTTTAAATAACTCCTTTTTTAGACCGCTCTGGTCCAGGTCTCGCTTCCTCATCTCTTCCAATGACTCGTCTCGTGATACTTCTTCTCATGTTGCTTTCTGCTTTCCATTTTTCTAAACCAATAGACTAACACAATCGGCAAACTGACCAGTCGTCAGGATCCACCCACGGGTTTCCCAAAATAAAGAAAACAAATCGTAATTATCAATCACCAACTGAAAGCACTCACCAGCCAGAGGAAAAAAAGCTCTGTGTTTCTGCAGTTTAGTTTTTAGTTTCCTGCTCTTCAAAATGCGAACGATTTTTCTACTTTTTTTTCCAACTACCATTGATTTTTTTTTCTCATCCAGCCACAGCACACAGCATTTCCTCAGAATCCACGGTTCTTCCACAACTAATCTGTTAGCAACCCGGCGTCCATAATTTTTTACCAAATCAACCAAAACAGCTAATCCTGCTGTTTTTCATCAGATTCCAAGATAACAGTGCTAACCGAGACCGAAGTTCAATCAATGCAAAAACATTCAAAAAAAAAAATATGGAAAAAACACACATGGAACGTGAATATGTTGCGCGTTATACATATATGGTATATACATTTCCTACTTCTGATATGTCGTTATCTGAAGCACACGGTGGTCTTTGGTCTGTTATCTCTGAAGCAACAACCAAACCAAAAAGAATAGAAAAAACGTCCGTTTATTTGAATGCCTTTTTTACTTTTTTATTCGTTTTTATTGTTGTCTTCTCGACGGTTAACAGACAAATGACCCACTGTGTTTGTTAACATATGTATTTAACATAAAATTCAAACGCACTTAACCCTAACCTTACTCTTTACAATAAAAGCAATTTACCTATAATTGATTTTTTTTTATAATCCTTTAAGGGCATTAGACCTATAATTGATTTTTTTTTTAAATCATTTAGGGGCATTAGACCCCTCTGTGGTCTAATCTCACTCTATTTCAAGTTGGCCCATCAAGGTGGATGGTGCAGCAAGAAAAAAGTTATGGATCTCATAATTCCATAATTTTCAAAATTATGAAAATTTGCGGTTCCATTTTTTTACTTAAAATGCGTTTTTCTTAAAATGTATACTTAATAAATTTTCTGAAATTTTTATCTTTGCAAAATTTCCTAAAAATCAGGTTTAGAAATTTTTTACGTACGATCAACAGATTTTTTAGTAAATTTTTTAGGAGTGTACCTATTGAATTAGTCATATAATATTTTTGTGGTTCTGAGGTGGACCTTTTTGTAACAGTTTGTGAGGTCCTTCGAAAATTTACACCTTCGGACGGCCACCAGAAAGCAGGCAGCACCGATGGCGACGGTTTGGGCAGCCATAGCCGCCGATGGTCGTTATCAAAAAATAAAAAAATTATAGCATTTTAAAAAGTTCCAGTTCGAGTCAGGCAAGGTGTACATATGCAAATTTGCCAAATTGTGTACTTGCTACTCTCTACATACCTCATACTTTTGGTTTTGAAGTTTTATCAGGACTGAAATTATTGGTAATACCGTTTTTGTGGTTGAAATTTTATGTGAACGTAATACATATTAGGCTTAGAAAAAATAATCGATCATACCATATATTATAAAATATCTAACATATCCATTAGTTTTGGCATAAAATCATCTTTTTCCAGTAACTGTAAACTATCTTAAGTTATTTTTATACTCAAAAAATCACAACCCTCGTTCGTCAATTTGGGGATTTTCGTCAAATTAAATTAAATTAAACAAATACAAAGGTAGATATTTTTGATGATATACGATGGTGAACGTATTTCGACACACAATATTTTTTATTTTTTCAAAGGCTTTTGACCGTGTTATTTTGGGCTCGGTATTTCTTATAAAAGTTTAAGTGTTGGTTAAAAACTATCACATTTGGAAGTTTGATTGCGTGGTGTTTGTAAGGACTAGATGCAAAACGTCGTCCTATTCTGATGGTCACACCAACGATTTTCGTTGCATTTGTTCTGATGTACTCATTCAATAATATGCTGATAGTGCGCATAGTTTTGATAGTGGTACTTTGTTTTCTGTATACTGAAGGCCTAATTCTCAATATTTCTATAAGTCTTTCATCAATTTCAATGACATGATAAGTCTGCACATTGCAGTAACCCTGTTGATATTGTTTTATCCCTGAAGAACTACAAACGCGTAAATACCTTACTTTAACTGTTAAAATTAAAATCTCATCTTCATTGTCCATCTTTTTAGGCTTTGGAACTTCTAACTTAATAAAGCAATTTCAAGTTCAATGAATTAAACGAACAATTGAAAAAAAAATCTTTAAATATTTTGGACGCCAATTCCTTTTAATAATTAATTGTTTATCCTTGCAAGAAAGTGGTGAGTTGCCGAATACTATTTCCAATGGATCGCCATTTGTTATAGAGCAATATGTCAACTAACAAAATGACCGAGTTTACTTGCCAGAGAGGTTCTTCGAAAATTTACAGCTTCGGACAGCGACCAGAAAGCAGGCAGCATCGACGGTGATGGTTTGGGCTGCCATAACCGCCGATGGTCGCTCTCCGCTCGTATTTTTGGACCGCGGCGTCAAAATTAATGCGATCGTATACCGTGAAACTGCCTTAGAGACAGTATTGAAACCTTGAGCAAACAATCATTTCGGCCAGAGGCCGTGGACATTTCAACAAGACTCGGCACCGTCTCACAAAGCGCGCGTCAACCAAGATTGGTTAAAAAACAATGTTCCACACTTCATTTCTTCGACACAATGGATTGCAAATTCTCCTTATGCAAATCAGCTGGATTTCTCTGTCTGGGGTATTTTGAAGGCGAAGGTTGGAACTAAAAAATACCAAAGTTTGGACCACCTCAAACAAACACTTCGCCGGAAATTTTTCGCGCCAAAGGTGGGCATATTGAAAACTACTGATACAATTTGAAAATTGATGTATTTTCCAACATTTTTTGCTTTGGTACAATTAAATTTATCAAAAAATAAAAAAATTATAGCATTTTAAAAAGTTGCAGGGTGTTTAAGTCAGTCAGGGTGTATATATTTGTATATTCTAAAAAGAAAAAAAATTAATAAACGAAAAAAGGTATGAAAAATAATTGATGTTATTACAGCAGCAGGTGTGGGGTTTTAACCGGTAATACATATAAAAAACTAAGATGCCACGTGTGACACGACAAGGTATTATTGCGGCATTCCAGGAAGCAAATATTGAATTTCCAGCAAATGCTGCCCACTCTATAACGAGCGTGTTGTACTTGGTCATAAACCTACAAACCAGGAGGTTGCATAACAAGAAGATGCTGCTGTTGTTGCTCTCGAGACAACCGCTAATGATGGCGTGGAAGGTCCCGCTGTCGTCCCTACTGCTGCCACTACCGCTCAAGTAATCAGTGCGACTGAAGTTTCTGCTGTTGATGCCACTTCTGCCGTCCCCGCTGCCATTCCCGCTGCCATTACCGCTGCCATTACTGCTGCTGGCCCCGCTGGCACTACCGCTGTTGAAGCAACTGTTGATCATGCTGTTGAGCTTCCCGCTGCTAGTATCATTAATGCTGTCATTGGTGTTAGAGACTCACCGTTAATGTGGTTGAATCATCGGTTGAGACTGCTGTTTGTGAACCAAGTTGTGCCGAGGCCTATCAATTAGAAGAACACCTGAAAATACTGCGAATGCGTCAGGAAATCCTCCAACTGCAAAAACAGATCCAAGTAATAGAAACGGCCAGAGTCAATTACCATAAATAAGCTGTGGCTGTCCCAAAATTTAGTGGAGATGACCACTATGATATTTTAAAGTGGTTTGTGCAGTTTGACGACTTCACCGATACCTGTGAGTACAGTATGAAAGAAAAATGTCAAACAGTTCGTTGATGCTTAAGTTAATTGCATCCAAGTCTGACATAGAAGAGCAGGAGTTGGTGGATATAATTATCGATACGTCACCCTGTTATATGGAGCAAACTCTATTAATAATCTCATCCTCCGCATGGATCGTTATGAAGAAAGTCGGATAAAACCCGGCAGCAGTAGTATTGCTGACACTGAATAGAGAACAAATAAGATGTTTTAATTGTTCGCAATTTTGACATTACCATACAGTTGCATACAGTCGCTGAATTATCAATGGACACCGATGAGAACAATACTAATATATGGCACTATTTATGGCTGGCATTCAATTATAGTTCTGATCAAAACAGGTACACTAAATTGATAAATTTGTTGTCTCTTCTTGACTCGGCTAGCCCAATTAATAGTTAAGTACAACGTTCAAGAGTTTCAACTTCCATCATTTTTTCAAACGTAATTACACAACCTAGATTTTATGGCTTGGGAAAACATACAATACATACTTACGGTATGATTTCTTGTAAAGTGCAGTTTCGTTATAAAATTAAAATGGTTTCCCTTTTAGTTACTCCGGATGAAACAATGTCTACGTCGTTAATTTTTGGGTGGGATTTCTTCAAAGCTTTTTACATTCACTTAAAACAATATAAAACTGTAAAAATAAAGTCTTAATATAATAAAGAAATGCATTTACATGTTGGTGCATGTGTGAACATCTCAGTGAACAAATAATTCGCGAAAATACTTTATTAAAATCATGTGGGTATAGATAGAGTAATCCCAAATGAGTGTAGATTGCTTATCGACCAAGTTAACAGGAGGTTTCAGTAAATGTACTGTATGGACATTGATAGGTGACAGAATGAAATTGATATTTCTCCTCAATTAAAATTAATTAATTATTATTTAAATCCTGTAAACCTAGTCCAAGGAAAGTCGAATACCAAATGAAAATCCGACTGATGATGCACCTTTCTATTGCACACCGCGTCGTCTATGCTTCCAAGATCGAGCTATAGTGCAGAGAATTGCCAATGACCTTATTTCTAGGAAAACAATTAGTCCAAGTCCGGTTAAGAAAAAGAATGGCGAAGTTCGTATGTGTATTGATTACAGAACTTTAAATAACTTTCGATAACTTTCCTTTACCTTTGATCGAGGACTGTATTGAATATACAGCGGGAAAATGTTGGTATACTTTGCTCCATCTGAAAGATGGACTTAATCAAGTTTAAATGCATGAAATTTCAATCAACTTTACTATTTTAGTTACACCTCATGGGCAGTTTGAATGCTTGCAGATGCCCTTCGGATTAAAGAACGCGCCAGCTAACTTTCAGAGATTCATCTATAACATTTTTCGCGACTTAATAGATTCAGGAAAAATAATTATTTATTTAGATGACATTTGAAATAAAATTATCTAAATGCAAATTTACTTACGATGAAATAGAATACCTCGGTTACTTAGTAAATCCATTCGGTGTATATGCGATTGTCACTCATTTTAGTGTCATAAAAAATTATCCAGTACCAAGCAATAAGCAGGAGCTACATTCATGCATTGGCTTATTTTCTTACTTCCGTAAGTTCGTATCATCGTTCTCAATTATTGCCAAACCGTTGTTAGATCTTTAAAGAAAAGATTACGTCTTCGATTTCTCTAAGGATTTTATGAATGATTTCTGCGAATTACGTGACAGACCGGTGTTAGCCGTTTACAACCCGCGGCATAATACCGAACTTCATTGTGTATACGAAGTTTTCGTTCAGTGTTGATGCAACGACAAAGTGACATTAGGTTTCACCCTATTGCATATTTTTGCAAATCAACCTCCGCCGCTGAGTCAAGGTTTCATAGCTTCGAACTGGAGACACTTGTAATCATTTACTCATTAAGACGTTTCGGGGTGTATTTGGAAGGTATTCCATTTAAAACAATCACAGATTGTATTGGGTATGTAATTTAATTCGTACGGTTTTTTTTTTTTTTTTTTTTGAACGTTTATTTAAGAAAAACATGTACAATAGTATATATATAGCAATAGGGGGCATTCTACTCTCTGAAAGTGCGCCGTATGTCGGCAAGAAAGGTGCTTTTTCTTCTTGACGGAGAAGAAAAGGGGTGGCCGTGGTGTAGTGGTATATGCATAGACTCCTCAAGCAGAGGGTCAATTCTGTGAAAAAGTCTCTTCATAAAATTTGTATGTAGTTATATGAAAATGCCCTCGGCGTCAACTCTGACAAGAAGGCATAACACTGATGTTGGAGTGGTTGCTGGCTGGGCTAAATGTAACGAACTAACAACTAGCACGTACTTAAGACCCACTGGTTGAGGAGAATGTACTAGCTCGTTCCGTCAAGTTTGACAACTACCTCTGAAAAGGATTTTTTAGTTATATTTTTTGAAACATTAGAGCCTTCCTCACTTGATGAAAGTAGCATTGTCACAGAATGTCGCTGGCTTCTTTCAGTAGTAGCAGCACGAGATGTAGTTGGCTTAAAAAAAACTAGTTACAATTGTCTGTATGGCCTCCAGTTTCTTTGTTTTATAAATGTTTTTGTATGCCTTTAGAAATGGAGAATGCAGCTGGTTCACTTCTTTCTTTGGCTGGGTCATATTTCAAAATATTTAATGCCTCTTTAATGTGGTAAAAAAATGCTGATAACTTTTTTGTAGAAAACTGGTCTTTTTCTGATTGTTCAAGAATATATGTTTCTTCTGAATCTTGTAAGTTTGAAGAAGTCCCTCATCAGTAAATAGCTCTTCTTGTTCCTTGATTAACTCGCTAATATAATATTCTCTTGCAAGACTAAGGACTTTTGCAACTACCCGTCCTTCTTCGTTTAACTGAACATACACGTTATGATCTCGTATGCATTCAGGCCAAACTTCAACCAAACCTTACTCATATTTGATGCTGTAACATCATTCCAAGCATCTCTTATATTTGTAATTGCTTTATAGATGTCGTATTTACGCCAAATTTCTTTAATGGTTGTTTCGCTTTTTGTGTTGTCAAAAGATTTGTTCATAGCTTTTATTATCTGCTTGAAAGTCTTTCGGAGGTAATATGTTTTAAAAAAAAGATAAAACTCCTTTTTTCAAGCATTTTAGAATATCCAGTTTAGAGTTTATTTCTAAAACGTTTCTGGGTTTTTTCTTGAAAACTTAAGGTAGCTCACAAGCGTTTCCTTTTCCGTCCATAACAAAAAAAAAAAAAAAGCTACAAGAAAATTTGTCCATGTTACATTGTAACACATGTTCACAATAGTATAAATATTTGAATTTACCAAAACGGGTCAAATTAAACAATAAAAATTAATATGTACCACTATTTGAAAAAAAGCTTTAATTACTTTAGTGTTTTTCACTTCCGTAATTAAATCAAAGAACAGCGTAGTATGACAACTTACAATAGTAAAATGAATAACATACATGCATACATATGTACATAATTTTAACGGTCTACTAAAAAAAATATTTCAAAGAAAATAATTTTCCGGATTTTTTTTTTCTAAATTTGGAAAAGTATTGTAAATATTGACGTAAGTTCGAAGCAAAACCGTCGTATATGCAGGTAGCTTCCTAAATATTTTTGACGTGTAAGTCAAAACTACACAACAGCTAGTCCTCATCGAAAGATAATCAGCTGACTTTCTGCTAAGCTAAATATCATTGACCTTTTTAATTTTTTCTTTTTTCTTTTCTTTACCTTCGTTCTTACTCACCCATTTGTTTTTGTTGGACCCCGACTAGGTTTCCTATTTCAGTTTTTCCCCATCCTTATTCCCCACCCTAATTTTTGTCCCTCAATTGTGGGCTCCCGCCCAAATTTATACTTAAACTAACTCCCATACGTTCTAACTCCTTGGCCAGATTTTCCATCTCGTCGACCTGAATTTAAAATTATCAACACAACTCTTTCTAAGGCAAAAGGGTCATAATCTCCATATGTACAAGAACACAGGGAGAGAGTGAGCCTACGAAGAAAGTGGAATGAAGGAATTCGAAGATCGAGGGACGTTTGAGTTCAGGTTTAGGTGAAGAAAAGAGTTGTTTTTGAAAAAGGGTTAATTATTAGGATTTGTTATAGTGAGCTGACACTACAAAAGGGAGCGCCCAATTTTGTTTTTGAATTGCATTTTTACTAAAAAAAAAAAAAAAATATATATGATTTTGAGTGATGGAAATCTATATTTGGACCCTTAGAATGGTTTCTGTTAAGTGGAAAAAGTTTTTCTCTCATTTTCTTACAAGTCCTATCGGTCCCTCTTTTCATGGAATGGGAACACCGAGCTCTGACGGAGGTGGAGGTCAGCCATGGTCCTATCAGCCAATGGCCCGCCAACCTCAGACCTCGGAAAACAACCCACCGTTGTCGGAGACCATGGGCTTGACGGGAGATTCGCAACAGGCAGCATCAGTCAGGGTGTCTGAAAGTCGTCGACGGGTGGGGACGGACGGTCCTTTCTAGCCAAACACCCCAACACGATTATTATGGGTGGGTGAAGCCTACACCCCAACGAAATCTAACCAAACAAAGGCTTAAGAGGCATTACATCTCGCAGTCGATGTGGATGCAGCTAGCTATGGAGCTAGCAACGCAAATATTCAACGGGTGAAGAGATGACGATCTCTGTGATAGTTACACCCCAACGAGGGAGCTACTTTAAAATCTACTTTAAAAGTTCGGTTCAACGGGTGAAGGGATGAAGACCCCTTTGAAGCTTGCACCTCAACAATGAGCACCAAGGGAGCAGCAGTGGCATGTAGGCGGCGGACAGCCAAGTTACGAGACAGCCTCCAACGTGGCATCATAGAAACATAAAACAAGAAAAACAATAATCATTAATTATAAACAACAACAATATAAACAATAACAACAAAATAAGAAAACCCACAAGGAAACACCAGGGGGGTAGAAAGGTCCACACACTAAATAAATACATAAATAACTATATGGAGTGACATGCTATTGGTCAGTCAACACACCCCTCCCACCCACCGGAATCTGAACGTCGATCCATCAGAATATAGAGTACGCGATAAAAATATAAATATTTGCAAAGGCACTGTACGATTGTCTAGATTTTGTCAGGGGCGGCGTTCCAGCGGATAGCTGGATTGAGATATAATCTCTTCTGGATTGTATCTACACTCTTTAACTTTCATCCAAACACTCCAGCTACCTATAATTTGAGTTTCCTTTTTCCTTTCGCGTTTGTTTGCTTTGCAATAAATTTTATTACTGTACTTTGATAGAGGAAAAATACCCGGGCAGCAGAAAGAAAAGAAACTCTGCTTTTTCCAATTTATTTTTAGGATCCAATGAATTGTCAAATTCGGCTCGATTGTTTAAAGTGCTGTATCATCATCGAAAGTTAATCCTTGGTGGACAAACTCTATGGTTTTTGGAGAAAAGTCGATTTTCTCCCCGATTTCAGCTTTCAGATGGAGATATTCATCAGATTTATCGGCGATAAGAATTCCGGCAAATAGTTTAGCCATTCTCTTGGTTTATTTTATTTAACGTTGAACTAAATGGCGTAGAAAAGAAGACAAAAAATTTTGTATACAAAGCAAATTAAAATAATGCGAAGATGCAATTAAATTCATTATATTTATAATTTTAGGTCTATAACTTAATTCGTGCCGTTTGCTAAGAGATCGCGTAACTTGTATTATTCCATTGTTATTATTCCATTCGAACATGCGTTGGAAAGCTACTGTTATTTTACGTCATTTCAGTATATGTCATTCATTTGAAGCGTAAACAACAATAATTTTTTTCACTTAAATATGTCGAACTTTGTGCCTGAAAAAGTGTTTTTGCGGGGAGTTCTTCATAACTTCAATATGAAGAAAACTGCTGGCGAAAGTCATCGTATTTTGGTGGAAGTTTATGGTGAACTGGTTATGGTTATGGTGAAATGCGCTAGCTTAGCGAACGTGACAAAAGTGGTTTGCACGATTTAAAAGTGGTGATTTTGGCTTGGAAGACGATGAACGTCCTGAGCAGCCAAAAATGTTTGAAGATGAAGAACTGGAAGCATTACTCTATAAAGATTGTTACCAAACACAAGAAGAGCTCGCAGAATCTTTGGGTGTCAGTCAAGCAGCCATTTTAAAACGTCTAAAAGCAGCTGGATATATTCAAAAGCAAGGAAATTGGGTTCCACATGAACTCAAGCCGAGAGACGTCGAAAGGCGGTTTTGCATGTCCGAAATGCTGCTGGAACTCCACAAAAGGAAGTCATTTTTGCATCGGATTGTTACTGGTGGTGAAAAATGGATCCATTACGACAACCCCAAGTGCAAAAACTCATATGTGAAACCCGGCCAACCAGCCAAATCAACGGCTAAGCCGAATATCCACGGCGCAAAGGTAATGCTCTGTATTTGGTGGGATCAGATGGGTGTGCTGTATTATGAGCTGCTAAAACCGGATGAAACCATCAATGGACAACACTACCGAACACAATTTACCCGTTTGAAGAAATCAGTAGCCGAAAAACGCCCGGAATATGCGACCAGACACGAGGCAATAATTGACAACGCTCGGCCCCACGTTGCTAATCCGGTTAAGAACTATTTGGAAAACAGTGGATGGGAAGTCCTACCCCACCCGCTTTATAGCCCAGACCTTGCCCCTTCTGACTACCATTTGTTCCGGTCGATGCAGAACGCCCTCATTGAAATACGGTTCACATGAGAACAGAATATCAAAAATTGGCTTGATACATTCTTGGCTGCCAAGCCGGCGCAGTTCTTTTGGGATGGGGTCCACAAATTGCCAGAGGGATGGGAAAAAGTCATAGCTTCAGATGGGCAATACTTCGAATAATACTTTTGTACATGTTCTTCTTAAATAAACGTTCAAATTTTGAAAAAAACTGCACGAATTAAATTACATACCCAATATATTACTTATTATTATTATAATACAAACAAAAACTTTGATAAATATGTTTAAATAGATAATTCATCTACAGATATCAGTGGAATTTCTGACTCAATTAACTTTAGCACTGACCGAAAATCAGAAATTTCTAAAGAAATACCATAAGTTCGAATCTTGTATTATTTGGTGTCTAAGCAATTTTCTAAAGTGGCAACATAGCTACGCGTTTATTATCAAAACAAACACAATATTTTTATTGCTTAAAAGAATATGTACTGTTTTTCGAAGATCCTGTAATAATATCAAAATATAATAATATAATAATACAAAAAAATATACTAAAACTTCAACATCAATATCAATTTAGGTAGATTAAAAATAAAAGATCGTGCCAGGGAACTTGACGTGATATTGACTCAATAATTCAGAGGTTTTGTCAACACTTCATGCGGAAAAATTGTAAAGAGAACACTGTATTCCAAAGCAAATAGTTTGTGACAATATCCCTTTCAAATTATTAAATTTTAAAGAATTCGCTAGATTTTAAAATTTTTCTGTCCAGTATTCGAGCCCATACTATGCAAAATCAATTGCGAAATCTTTATTAAAAAAATCGCTCTACGAAAATCAAGACCTTTCTAGCTTTATTTAGTCTTGTTTAGTCGAAAGTTTCCCATACTTATACTATAATATACATAGTATACATTATACATACTAAATCGAACCTTAAAATTTTTGAAGCTGTGCCCATAAGAATGCAAGCTTCAGAAATACTAAAACAAAATATTGTATAAAATAAAACACAAACAAAAGTTCTAAAATATGTAATAGAATTTATTTTCAAAAACAGGACCAATTGTGATATCCAGTCTTTACCGTATCCAAGATCACATATGATAAGGAAGGAAAATGGGGAAACATAATGAAACAATTAAAGTACGGAAGAGATTTTCAAAAACTTGGGAGATATCTTCCTTATTAATTTATTTTATTTAAATAAAATTTGGATTATTGAAATATTAGTTGATAATATTTTTGGGGTTGGAACTACTTTTTAAATTAAAATTAATATAAAGTGCAAAACAAAACGAGTAATAAAGAAATCTTCTTTGAAATAAACATAAAAGGAGAGTTGGGATAGTAAATATGGTAGCGCAATGATAATTATATGTAAGCGGTAACAGAGAACACAATTTTCCTTATATATTATGTTTTATAGCCCAACAAGCATCATTCGTGTTCTTATTTCGTCTTAACAAGTAATCAAACAGTTACCATCTCTCTTTCGTAACAAAACTACTGCAAAACCTTTTTTACTTGCATCACAATGCAACTCAGTCACATTATGAGGATTGTAAATATACAAAACAGGTGATGCTGTCGGTTTTTATTTCAACAAATTAAATGCTTTGACTTTCCTCATACCGAAGTAAATATAGCATCTTTCTTCAAGAGATCGTATGGAGGCTTATTAAGGTTTGCTAAGTTTTTGGTAAATTTTTTGAACTAAGAACACATTAGGATTTAATGTCCTATATAGATAATTTAACTTTGCAATTTTGCAAACATTTGTCAAACCTTGGCTCCTAATCCTTTGTGGTGCTAATACCACCAACTTCTCTTCTAAAGCAATGTATCTAAAGAATGATATCATTGGGTTTTGATATCAAACTTCTGAAAATATGTTTCAGACAGCGCTCGAAAAGGAAGGAGGATTCTCCAATAGTAACTTTACCTTAAATATAATCTAATAATTAGTGCAATTCAAACCTATGTTTATAAAGCCATCATGATACAACGCCGAGGGAATTGAATATAACACTATCTTCATCTTAAAATTATCTTCCGCCGGGTGTCCTGCTTTAAAATTGTGAAATAAGCTCCACTTAAGGATTTTTAAATAAACGATTTTTTATAGCTTTCAATGGTCCCTTAGGACCTCAAAAATGATATCCCAAAAGATTATGACTGAGAAATATCTTAAGGTCCTTATTTTTCAAAGTCTAGTGCAAGACCTCCAGGTATGACTTTCAATAACTTAAAATTTTAAACGCGTTTATTTTAAAACTTCATTTTTCAAGTTGGCCGGACCAGTTACCTGAAAAATTTACAACCACTTCACTTCAAATTTTAACTGGATCTTTAAAAATATATTGTCTAATAAAGTACTTTTTATATGGCATAGTTCATTTGTTATAAACAACTTTCTGCGAATTTTTCACGTTTGACTTTTGAAGTGCACCATTCGGTCAAAAATCACTATATCAAAAAATCCTATGTACTTCTTTAGTTTTAGTTTTAGTTTTAAATGCATTTTATTATCTTAACCATTAACCCTTACATACTTACAGAAAATGCTTAAATGCTAGCTTAAAATTACTTAACAATCTTGTACTAACTTACTGGCCCCACACAGGCACTCTAAGCTACTCTAAATTCTTATATTTATGTCTTTCGACTTTATTTACGTTTTACTTAGGACTATTTATTTTCGATACTTAAGGCTAAGAAAAAATTTTTTGACAAAAACTTAGCATATGGACTTAATTTTTTATAAAAACTTAATATCTAACTTAAAATAAACCTTAATCTACCTTACCTACATATACACACATAGATATTATACACAATTATATACATATATTAGTATATACAAAGGTATATACTTATTTATGTATATATTTCTTAAATGCTAACCTTAACCTATGCAAGCTGGCCATCGCTATTCACAGAGCAAATAGATTGGTCAGCTCTGCCTCATTAGTGAGGCTGGTACGTAGTTGACGGAAACGACGACGAAACATCTTCTCCATCATTCAACCACCAGAAATGCTGGTGCTGCCGAACGATATCCCTCTTATCGCGATTCCCCACCGCCGTACTGAACCTGAGACGATTCACACTGCCGTGTGCGACATCTCTGTTGTGGTTGAGTCGCATTTTTATGCTGCTACTTATGGCCTTCATCATCAGATTCGCTTGCGGCCAATGAAGCGAAGGTGTTCCCTTCCCTCACTTCGCCAAGCAGCTTTACAGTAGTTGTTGTTAGCTTCCTCCTTCTCTTCGTCTTTGGCGTTTGGCTTGAACCACTCGAAGCCTCACCTGACATTTCAGCAGATCCCGCTATAGGCATAGCGGACCGCTCACCACAATCCATCACGTGATGTTAATGCGAACACTTTATACTTATTTTTATTTATAAAAATAATAATAAAAAAAAAACTGTCTGCTGACTATTCGGAGTCGAGCCCACAACTTTCGCAGTCTCAAGCGAACACACTACCGCTGCGCTAATTGGAGCCAAAATCCGATTTGTTTAATTGTTGTAAGTAAGCGTCACTTCTCACTTACAAGTCGAAACACGTTTAAACTCCGCGGAGGTCTATGAACGACTGACCTATGTACTTCTCTAGCTATTTTTATGTACAAAAACTGTGACCTTACAGGAGCTGTTGATACGGCCGTAGACCCTTCCACAAAAGAGAGGTCATTTAAAAACGCTACACAGGCGCCATTTATAAATAAATTATAGTATAAAAAATATGTCTTACAGTTTTTATTTTTACTGAAAAAAATCACAAAAAAACTTATTTTTACTTTCTTTCACACTGACAGGTTGTTATCATTTATAAATTATATATTTTTACTATTTATCACAATTGTCGATACTAAGAATCTCACGGCAAGATAACTTCCTTATTTCATAATGCAATAAAACAAAAAGTAGTAAAGATACAATACATTTTCATTTTCTTTATTAAAAAGATGAACACTTAAAGTTGTGTTTTACGAGGATATCATTTCAAAAATCATATCGAGTAATTGACGACCATTGTCGATTAACTGGTTGAACCGAATTCTGCTGTTTCTTATTACTCTCTCCAGCATACTAACGAGTATGTTGGCCGTTTCTTCCTTAATGTTTCTTTTTAGGTTGTTTCTTATTTGAGTGGTTGGTAAAGACGCGGGATTTTCGCCACAAAAAAACGTCATAAGGGGTCAAATCGGGTGATCGCGCCGGCCACTCCAAATCACCCGTCAGTGAGATGAAGCGCCCTGGAAAGTGCTCTCGCAATACAGCCATCCATGCTTTTGTAGTATGAACCGTTGTTTCGTTCTGTTGAAACTATATGCCCGCTAAGTCCATTTCATCAAGTCGTGGCAAAAAAAAACTCCTTGAGTATATTCACATAACGGTCTGAATTGATTGTGACTGCTCACTTTCCTCGATAATCGTTATAGAACGACCGTTCGAAAAATAGGCCTCTAAAGTAAACGCATGGTGTTTGTTACTCCAACGCATGATAACGACTGAAATACAGGTTAACAAAACTTTAGGATCCCCAGAACAAGATCACTCACAGCATCATTTCAAGGTTCTTGCCGCACCTTGTATTACTCATATTTCTACCACATTGTAAATATCATTTAGGAATCTGTAGATGCGAATTATTATCTGGGCAATTGATGATTCTTTGTTGAATACACAATCTAGATTTTCATAGTGCAAACTTTCCCAATATTTCCATTAAACAATTTTTCACTACAAGTAATTTCAAATTAATTAAAAATTGTCTTAAAAAATACATGAATTTGCACTCCCGAAATCATGCAGATGGCTACTGTTAACTCCACAATATAAGCGGCTGTTGATCTCCAACGGTAAGAACATGAATGATAGCCGAAACATTTGTTGTATAGAACTTATTGAGCTTCTCAAATTCAGGTTCATTGAACTTCCCGCGTTGCCACCCTAAAACTAGTACTATAGTAGATGCCTTTCTAGAAATCTTTATCCGCCAATGGTTGATGTAAAATCAGGCATTCGTTTTAATGTTTTGCACTGCTTCTGAAATTGTATTAGCATTGGTTCTGCTCGAGTTATTGCCGTTTATCTCTGACGAGTTTCTTTCTTGACCATTGTAGAGTTCAACCTGAACTTTAATTGGGACAGTTCTTTGCCAGTTCCTAAGCCACAGCACTTAAAACACATTATTTGCTTTTTTGTCAGATTTTCCACTTGTACTATTTTATATTTTCTGGATAGTTGGTTGATCGTTTGTGATTCTGTTTCCTAGTTTTCCATTAGTATACGATTGAGATGTTCTGACTTCGGACACTCTTGTTTTGGAAAAATTGTAGCGGCTTTTGTTTTTGAATTGTTCATACATTCTTAGTGCTAGCCTAAATACTCTGATATTGTTTACGATATATAGAATAGTTTCGTTGCTGTTAGTGCTAATAATAGATAATTAATAGAGTTATGAGAAGCGATTTTCTACACGCACAAACTATAGTATTGTATGGATTCACCATACCGTTTCTTTGTCTCATTTAAGTCATTTTATGATAAATATCGGCCTTTGTCAACACCTTTTTGAACTCACTTGCCAATGCAATTGATCCTTTAATTCAGTCCATGTTTGTAAATTGTTTCATCTCCCATACGTTTTTACTGTACTGCTTAATATTGTATAGTAAAATATATTAATATTGTGCGGGCATAATTGATAGAAATTATCCCTTTCAATACAATCGCTTTATTCAATACAATTACAATTCTTTATCTTTTACTTAACCACTTTACTACTGCTCGTAATTCAAATTTTAAATTTCAAACTTTAGAACAAACTTGCATATCTGTGGGGAGTGCTGGTATTTATACTCCCCTGACATCTTTAGAGAATATAGTGTACCATCCAGCGTTCCAAACGAATTTCCATTTTGCGGGAAAATTCGATTCCAGTCTCCATTCTCCAATGGTTCAGTCTTCTGCTATTTAAATATGGAAATCAAATATTCAAATATCACTGAAATATCATATCTTTCGAATATCACATAATCTTTGCATAAATGAATTTGGAGCGTAAATTTCATTCCCCTCGAACTGCGCTAACTTGTATATTACAATGCATGTGATGGACATTGTCTTTGATTCACATTTGTTTCTTCCAGCTGCAACAATCGCATCTTCTGTTTAAACTTATCTACTCGTATTTTGTCTTTCTCTTTGCAGAATTGTTGAAGTCTGTTAAGTTCTTTTTCGATTCAGTCCACCAGGTCATCTTATTTTTTAAACAGCTGTTCTTCACTGGATATTGATCCGTCAACACACAATCCATTCTTTAACAATTGTTGAAAATTTCAAGTACTGGATTAACCCTTGTAACATTATGTCAAACTTTGAAAAACTCCGCTATATACGAGAACTGCAATACAACAGCAGAAAACCTGTACAATTCGGTGGCTGGTGATTTTTGACATGGATATGTCTTTGCGTTAGGGGTCAACATTTTTTTCTGTACATCGTTTTTAGGTACCGTCTTTTTTCCATTGCTTATCATTCTGGTGCTAATGCTTACAGCAGTGCACAGTATCTTTTAATTGTGTTGATTTTTTTCCCCGCTGAACAAAACGATTCTAGCAATCCATTTTAATGACTGCAAGTTAATTTTTTAAAAGTATAAACTCTTCTGGAGAGGTAATTTTGAAAAATTGACAATAATAGTTGAAAATATACATTATTTGCAGGTGTTGTTGCGAAAAAACTAAAAATTCGAAGGAAAAGAAAAAGAATATTCATTTAAGGAGGTAATCCGATGTCTAAGGTTCAATTTTAAGGGTTTTAAGGATTTTTTTTTTTTTTTTTTTTTTTTGTACAAAAAGAAATACAATCTTTTTATTATGAAAAGGATGTGAGGAAAAGTAGGTCTCTTCAAAAAAAGTAAGTAACTGGCCCCCTGATTGCTCCTTTGTAATCATCTGAAATCAAAATTCCAAAAAGATTATTATTTAGTAGGATTGGCATCCTGTCCCCTAAAAGATTTAACAGATTTGAGTGAAAAATAACAAAATAGCGGCCTTGTAAAATTTTTTTTTCAAAAATCTACTCTTTTTTTCGGTTGAAAATCGAGATAAAAAAATTTAATTCTGGTACCGGACAGAACCATTCATGTATAGAATATTATGTTAACATTTTAGCCGAATCGGTCCAATAGTTTTTTTTTTAATCATCCGGGCCGAGGGATAAAAAGTAGTTTCGAGAAAAACGCGTTTAAAAACTGGAGAAGAAGCCGCAGCTGCAGGGTACGCTCACCTATTATTTTCTGTAACTTTAAAATGTAACTGTAACTAACTTTCACAGCATATTTTCAACTTATTAAACTTTGAAAATATGCAAAAAAAAATCGATTTTTTGAAGATCAAACTGGTGCTACTCGTATGTTTGCACCTTTTCATAAATTTTTTTTTTATCTTATTTTAACCACATCTTTGTACGAGTATTGCTGATATTTATTTATTTTTAATTCAATATTTATTGCTGATATTTGGTTGGTGAAAACTTGAAATATGTGCAAAAGTTACAGTGAAGTGGAGCGGAGGTAGAACTTGTTGCATTTTCAGTTCCATTTATAATTTAAATAAAAAACATAAATTTGAAAGTGAACTCAAAATTTTTATTATCTATTAAAAGAACAATTCATAGCATTTACTTTGTGAAAATCATATTTTGTTAATCTTGGACACGACTACGTCTGAGGTGATCCATTCGGAAGGTCCAATTTTGGGCAACTCGTTCGAGCATAGCGACTGGTATCTCGCGGTATGACTGGTAAGACGCTTCCAAAGCGTCAATCGTAGCTGGCTTATTCCTGAAGACTTAAGACTTTACATATCCCTAGAGAAAATAGTCCAAATGTGTGATATCACACGATCTAGGCGACTAATTGCAAAATGTGAAATTAAGTGCTCACCAAAATTATTTCTCAACATGTCCATTGTTTCACGCGCTGTATAGCTCGTAGCGCCGTCTTATTGAAACCAGAGCTCACCAAGACCATGTACTTGAATTTCAGGAAGCACATAGTCCGTTCACATGGCGCGATAACGGTTACTATTACCGGTAACATTCTGATTTGCCTAATATTTGAAAAAATTTGGACCAATGATTCCACCAGCCCATAAACCACACCATACCGTTGTTTTTAATGAATGTAGTGGTAGCTCTTGGTACTCTTCAGGTTGCTCATCAGCCCAAATACGGAAATTTTATTTATTGACGTATCAATTGAGCCAGAAATGTCTCACTGAACAAAATTTCACTATAAAACACCAGATTTTTAGTAAGCCTTTCCAGAGCCTATTCACTGAAAATATGAAGCAAATTCAAGTTGAATGGCTTCAATTCTTACACAAGTTGAATTTTGTACGCTTTTAGGCCGAGATCCCTACGTAAAATATGCCAAGCCAAGCTCCTGAGAACGACGACGAATTGATCCGTCACGGTTTTCGCGTACACTCTCAGCTACAGCTGCTATAGTCTCTGCATTACGTGCTGGATGTGTTCTAACCTGTCGTGTATCGTCCACTAATTTAAACTGGGACTCAACCTTACAATGAATCACCCTATATATAGTTGTTTGGAAATTTTTTGCTAAGTAGCAGCTTCGTATATCTGCCGTCCACCTCTAACCACTTCAGAGACAAAAATTGTGTATTAATTGTGTATTAATCCAGTTGGTTCCGCTGATGATTGCTTTTATGTTCGCCTGATTTTTTCAAACCTTGTTATGTAGGTATCTCAATCCAATACAGATTGCCTTAATGCTAAACTATGCGCACGGTAACCAACATGTGATGGTTTTAATTTATACCGAAGCAATAAGGATATCTAAGCTAAGCGTATGGCATTTCTGAGGTTTGTTTTTCGTCACCGTCGAAATGACACCACGGACGCTGATTACATAGTCAATTTCTTAAATACGGTGGAAGTTTGCTTTTGTGCAATGTGGCTAGAGAGCTTTTTTTCTTTCAGCAACGCCCTTATTAATAATTGCTTATTGATCCAACTTCTGGAAATTGTAAGAAAACACTGTCACTAAAAAGAAAAAAAAAAATTTGTGTGTTGCATACGACCATAAAATTTAAATTTTCAAGGCATAGCTTAGAACAGAATTACACACAGAATTACACTACAATAGAACAATAGATTACAGAAGTTTTCGGGTAGATCGCTCATACGAATAGGTTTCCGAAAATCAAATCCATACTCGTATTAGTATGCATAAAGGATAGAGTGTGTCTGCCAAGAGGCAAGCAGCAGAAAAAAGCTTGTATATAAATTACTACAAAGGAGATTTCTAAGCTATGAATAAAATTATATCGTAGACAACATTGTATTTTTATTCGATTGTATTAAATGCCAATCTGATAGAAGGCCTTGGGCCAAATCAAAATAGACTAATATTTACAATGAAGAATAAAATTCAAATAACAGTTCTATTATCGATTTTTATAAAATTTGGAAAAATTTTACATTTTGAAATATGTAATTTAGCCAATCAGTTTGATTTATTTATTTTTCTTACTTGGTAATATTTACTACAAAAAGTACTTCTTAAGTTTTATAGGAGCAGTTTTTTTTTTATATAAATATGCATATAGAATAGTATACACTCGTATATCCATAATATTTACAAAAATAGCCATAATATTAACTTAAATGCGAAATTCATAAACACAAGGATTTAATTTTCTAATTTAATAAGCATACACATATCTAATATTAAGTACTATAAAGTGCTCAATCAACTGCAGATGCTTAACTTCCGAATGACGAAGAGTCATAAGGTTCATTGAACTTGATCACCACCTTAAAACTAGTAGTAGATGTCTTTCTCAAAATCCGTTGTCCCCCAATGGTTGATGTTGAATTAAATTGTCGTTATATTGATTTGGCACTGTTATTTATAAACATATTGGTTTACTTTTTTAATTTCAGAAGTTTACACAAATGGTATGTTTATATGCATTTATGTAAGTGTTCAGTTAACTGTAGACACTTCACTACATAGTTGTATGACTATGACTCCCCATAAACCTTTTTCAATTGATTTTTATTTGAAGTTACTAAGCCAATAACAATTATTACACATACTATATACACAAACTAATGTTGAAAGATACGAGATATAAAAGTTCAAGTGGATCGAAATTTGAAAAGCAAACTTAACCAAGCTGACAAATGTAAACTCTAATTTACACAATCCTAAACACAATCGGCGAGACGTCACATCGGAATGAAGTGCTTTGCAAGCTCTTTGAAAAAAAAATTCCTACTCCCTTAGAGCCGGTTTTGTTGTGAAAAATGTTGAATTGGAAAGCTGGAAACAGTTTTGTCCAGCTGTGCTTTTATCTATCTTTATATTTGTTAATCTGTTTCTATTTACAGGCTTCAGGAATATTACCGGAGTTTAGTCCCCAGTGATGGAGGATATACGCTTAATTAATACGCACACGCACGGCAGTAGTTTTAATGATCTATTAAAAAAATTTCAAGTGAGAATTTAAAAGGGCATATCAGGGATTCTAACTACGAATACTACCACGGACAAAAAAAAATTGGAACAAGAAGCTCAACCCGCTATTCTCACGCATAGGGATGAACAAAGCTAGGCTTTACAAATCTTGAAAAACTTGAATTTAAATGGCTCGAGTTCAAGAATAGATATTCAGGAGAAACTTACTTTTCGGCCACTATAAAAAAGTTATATTTATATTTTTTTTTTTTATTTTTTTTCTCATGGGATCACGCCGGGGAACTATGCCCATGTGGCGGTTACAGATACTTATTCATTCTGAGTCTTATATATTAAATATCTAGTCGTACATATAAATTTAAATTTTAAGTTTATGTTTTGTGAATAGAGGGAATGATTTTGATTTTCCGGGG
Source organism: Volucella inanis (assembly GCA_907269105.1). Taxonomy (NCBI): domain Eukaryota; kingdom Metazoa; phylum Arthropoda; class Insecta; order Diptera; family Syrphidae; genus Volucella; species Volucella inanis. Next base: position 70,335,242 of record OU026154.1, on the reverse strand, counting down.
GCTATTGATGGATCCAATAATGTTTGGAGACTAGGAACATTTCGCTCGAAGTGATCCTTAGTTATTTTGCAGCCTTGTAAGACATGACTAACTGTAAGTAGCTCGCTGCACATGGTGCATGATGATGGTTCTTCTCTGTTAAAAAGGTGCGATTTGTTAAATATCGTATGTCCTGGTCTTATTCGGGAGATTTGTACTGCTTGCGATCGGCTTAGATCTTCGTTATAAGTAACAGGTGATAAATCAAGTGTGTGTGTCCTCAAAAATCATTTTGATTGATCCCACCGATTTTTTAATTTCTCTTGTAAAAGCCTTAAGGATTGAATCCAAACAGATTTCGCAAATGGTGGTGTCTTGTATTCCAAAGGCATTTTAATTGCATCCCGTGCACCAGCGTCTGCTTTTTCTTTGCCTGGTATGCCAACATGTCCTGGTGACCATATTACATTATTCTGAGCAGAGGTTGGTTCTTAAGGCTTGCATGATTAGTACATTGCCTGTATTGTTTTCTATAGCAAGAATCGCACTTAAGGAGTCACTACAGATAGCTGTTTTGACAGTTGAAGTTATAGCATATTTAAACGCTTTTGCAAGTGCCATTACTTCCCCAGTGTCCGAATTTTCATCAGGAGTGGTAAGTTGTTGCAATATTACTCTGTTGTTAGAGTTGTCAAGTCTACAGACACAGTAACCGGTAATTCGATCTTTGCAGGATCGTTCGTGTAGAGAACACATTCGAAATTGTCAGTTTCTAATATTTCAGCAAACTTTTTTCTTAATACTTCGTTTGGAGTGCTTTCTTTGGAAGTTTCGTTTAAAGAAGTATCTATGAGGTATCCAGGAAACAGACAAGGGGGAGTTTGGTTGTTGTAACTGAGAACTTTGGAAATCGTTATCTTTGAAGGTTTGACGTTACGAATAGAACTGAAGATAGCACTTTTGTTTTTTGAGGTTTCAGATTGAGTCAAACCCGATTTGTAAATATAGTGCAGAGCATGTTCTACTTTCACAATACTTTTAGACAGAAGCTTATTTTGACTTAAAACTTTCATATCTTTAAAGCTTAGGATGATAGCTTCTGGTAGTAAGGCTTCGATAGGCGTTGAATGTAATGCACCTAATGTAATTCTAAGCAGAATATTAATTTTTATTTGCAAATTTAAATCGGTTTGCTTATTCCAATGGGAATGGTCATATGGTCAAGCCATATATCTGATATCAAGCCATATATCTGACGACGTATCTGACCTTAGTTTGGAAAACAAACGTCGTAGGCTCGGTGGATTACTTCTACTGAGAGAGCTTCGTTGGGCAGAGAATTTCTTATTAAAGAAACTGACGGATGTGCAAGCGAATCAACGTGTTCAGAAAAGCAGCCCTATTTTCAATCTCTGTCCATTTCTAGACAGCAATAGCATCATACGCGCTTACGGAAGTTCAGCCTCGCAAAGAAAGTGAGCGATGGCATCAAGCAACCGGTTATTCTACCCGAAACTGTAAACTTGCTCATATGAAAGCAGCTCTCCAGGCTATAAAAAAATCCTGCCAGAAGTACAAAATTGCGAAGGCTTAACCACAACAACCAATCATGGCGCAACCACTGCAGGCTTTTCTTTTTCGTTGGAATTGACTATTTCGGTGCCATGAACGTAACCCTAGGACGTAGGACTGAGAAGAGATGGGGTGCTCTGTTCACATGTCTGACCATCAGAGCAGCCCATATCGAACTCGCACACACGTTGATGACTGACTCGTGAATTCTCTCACTTCGAATATCGAGAACACATATCGAGATATATAGTGACAACGCAAGAAACTTTCAGGGAGCTGGGCGGGAGCTAAGAATTATATATTGTATATATTAAATTTAATACAGATTTTAACATATACACCCTGCCAGACTCGAACTGCAACTTTTTAAAATGCTATATTTTTTTTACTTTTTGATAAATTTTATTGTGCCAAAGAAAAAAATGTTGGAAAATACATCAATTTTCAAATTGTATCAATAGTTTTCAATATATCCAACTTTAGCACGAATTATGGCCTTGAGACGGCCGAAGAAAGCATCGCACGCTGCAAGCAAGTGGTTTTGCGGTATTTTGGTGGTCCAAACTTTGGTATGTTTTAGTGCCAACCTTCGCCTTCAAAATATCCAAAACAGAGAAGTCCAACAGATTTGCATCCGGAGAATTTGCTATCCATTGTGTCGAAGAAATGAAGTGTGAAACATTGTTTTTCAACCAATCTTGGTTGACGCACGCTTTGTGTCCACGGCCTCCGACCGAAATGATTGTTTGTCCAAGGCTTTAATGCTATCTCTAAGACAGTTTCACGGTATACGATCGCATTAATTTTGACGCCACGGTCCAAAAATACAAGCGGAGAGCGACCATCGGTGGTTATGGCGGCCCAAACCATCACCATCGGTGCTGCCTGCTTTCTGGTGGCCATCCGAAGGTGTACATTTTCGAGGAGCTCTCTGGCAAGCAAATTCAGTCATTTTGTTTGTTGACATATTGCTCGATAACATATGACGACTTATCGGAAAAAAACAAATTCAGCAACTCACCACTTTCGTGCAAGCGTAGAAACTCCTTCGCTATTTCGACTCTAACTTTTTTCTGTTGCACAAGTAAGATCGTGTGCTTTTTGGAACTTCAATGGCTTGAGCCATTTCAGTTGCATCCGTCCCAACGATATGTTGAGTTCGTGAGCCATTTTTCTTCTACTTCGACGCGGATTTCGCTCAATTTGAGCCTTCACTTTCCGAACCATTTCTGTCGATGTTGCTGTTTTTTTATGACCACCTCCATGGCGTTTTGCAACGCTGCCAGTATCACGATATCGAGCTATGATTCGAGACACAAATGATTAATTCACGTTGAGGTGCTGGAGGGCTCTAACGATAGCTAATTGTGGTTTTCCAGCCAAATATAAAGCGATCACACTATTACGTTTGAATTCCATTGCGAATAAAGCTTTTTCAACACAACTTAGACTCAAATCGTTTAAAGGGCTTGTAAATAATAAAATTATCTGTCATGTGTCAAAATTTGAGCTCACAGTAATGAACGGTTTAGAAATTATAGCAGTCTGAGGTTGGTTGCAGATCAAGTCAGTCAGGGTGTTATAATACAATTTTGGAACAACATGGACCACTTAGTAACAAACAAAATATGTTTATAAAATGTATCATATGACACTTATTTAGCTCAGGTGGAATATCTCGTATGTATTGTATATCAAAAATGAGGTCACTATCTGGGGATACAATACTTATATTATTGAATTTTTCATTAAATGTGCTATTGAAGTATAGGGTTTTCTAATAACGACTTGACAATTTTTTTTTTTTTTTAATAAAAGGCAAACCCTTTGAGATATTTCAAAAACTTTATTATTGGCTTGAAGTACAATCAAAACATTTATGAATGGAACTCGACCTCATTCATATGGCCACCGCGGGCACGCTTGCAGCGGTCGATACGTTGGACCCAATTTTCAACGACTCGGCCGCTATTTCGCGTTCAATGTTGGTTCTGAGCTCTTTCAACGTCGTCGGCGTGTTGGCATAAACCAATGACTTAACGTAGCCGCACAGAAAATAGTCAAGCGGCGTTAAGTCGCACAAAAGAGGCGGCCAATCGACTGGCCCATGTCTTGAGATAACACGTTCAACATACTTACTCTTCAATAAATCGATTGTAGCGTGTGCTGGATAGCATGTGGCACCATCCTGTTGAAACTACATGTCGTTCAAGTCCATATCTTCCAATTCAGGCCAAAAATAATCGGTGATCATGGCGCGATAACGCTGACCATTCACAGTAACGTGACGATCGTTATCGTCGACGAAAAAACCGCACCAAACAGTTATTTTTTGTGGATGAAGTGGTGATTCATGAAGCACATGTGGGTTTTCACCCGACCAATAACGCATATTTTGCTTATTGACGAACCCATTGAGTCAAAAATGAGCTTCGTCACTGAAGATGATTTTACGATGAAATTCATCATCTTGGCGCATCTTCTCCAGAACCCAATTGGAGAATGTACGTCGCTTCAAATGGTCCATTGGCTTCAATTCTTGAGTCAGTTTGATCTTGTTTGGGTGTAAACCAAGATCCTTACGCAAAATACGCCATAATATGGTCTGAGCGTGGAATTGCCTGATTATGAATAATGAACAACTACTCCACTTGTCTACAATAATGTTCACCTACCTTGTTGGGGTGGAGATCTGGGATGATGTTCCCTGGAAGACTTAGGCTTAATCCAAAGATGAACTAACATAGGTGGTAAACTTTCCAGATATTGGAAATCCTAACCGGTTTTCTAATGATCGCCTCTATTCTTGTGATAATGTCTGTGAATATGTGTGAATTTACAGCAATGGCAATTTGCCTCCCTTTTTACACAAAACTGTTCATTTTACAAGTAAAATGGCCATCCACATTACACACGCGTGCATCTCTCTCATTCTAGCAACTTTACCTGTAAATTGCCTTCATTTTTCCAAATCATGAAAGTTATAGAGATGTGAAAGTTTGATAATTCGCTTACAGTGAGCTGCACGAAGTTAAGGGTTTGCAAAAGGATTAGTAGAGTTTGACATTTAGGTTAGTTCATCTATGGTCTAATCATTCTTCTAACCATCTCCTATCCATGCTTGCCTTGTTGACTTGATGCAATGGGGGATCCACGCTTTGGTCAAAGTTATTTTACAAAATTTGTAGCATATTAGCAGGCGTAAAAGTGCGGAAGTTAGGTACTCCTGTAATGTTTTCAGTTTTTTATTATTCCGTTGGCTGAAAGGTGACGGCTTATGGTTTAGTTCAGATTTTGAACATTGCAGCAACACAAAACACAAAAGTAGCTAGATTTTCTTTAACAGTGGCCGCAAGGTTTTCAGCATCAATAACATATTTTGGTCTTTGGTTTATTTTGCAGCGGAAAATCTCCTTCAGCTAATTTAATTTAAAAATGTTCTCCCGTTACGTTTAAACAAAATCATAGTTAATTCTACGCTGCAGCTGGTAGCTGCATACTTATAATTTTTTTAATAAAAAAAGAACATTCTCTATGCAAGGAAAAAAAATTAAATCATTGAACTAATATCGTAGTATAATTTACACTTTACCGTTAAAAAGCCTTGCACTTTTCCAAAAAATATATTTTTCTTTTCAGTAATTATTAGCAACTTTATACGCAACGACCTAATAGATTTTCCATTTAAGTCCCTTAACTGTTGTCTTAAGGAAACAATTATTGGGTTGTCCAATAAATTCGGGGGCTTTTTTCTTGGAAGTAATGTTTTTCATTTCAGAAATCTGTGCATACCGTTATGAAATTTCTGTTGTTTATTTCAATAGAGAGAGTTATCCTTTACATTGTTACGAGAATTGGTTCTGATCGGACGTGCTTTAGGTGCTCAATATTTGACGACACGGGATATCTGACGATATTCGCAGATACTGAAAAGTCTTAGAATGTCGAAAAAGGTTGATGTTTGGCCTGTGGGTCTTTGTTGAGATGGAACTCGCTTCAGGATTCCCTAAAAACAGTGGTTACGGGACTTACAACAACATAAAGTGGAACCAAAGACGAAAGCAAGATAGTTGCACTTGATGACAGAGCTTGGAGTCAAGCTCTTTCGTCGAAAATGCCAATATTAACAGCATAACCTATTGCGGAAGTATCAACAGAGTGGGTTTTAATGCTTCTCAATGCTCAATGCTGTCTGCTGTCAATTAAGCGAAATTCAAACACCCAGTCATTATGCATGAATGGCACTTGCATCGTAGAAACCGAAAAAGTTTCCATTCTCGGTATGTATGTCAATGACAACCTACGTTGGAATGACCACATATTTGAGGTTTCCTCAAGCGATGTTAGAATTATTTTACCCCCTCTGATCTAGCTACAATATATAAGACATTCATCCGCCCAAAATTGGAGTACAATGTCCACATCTGGTCAGGTGCTCCTAAAACATCTCAACACCTGCTAAATAGGATTCAAACGCGTGCCATAAAACTCATAGGTGATACTAGTATGTATCAGTCAGTCAATTTACATTCTTGAACACCGCCGTAATGTCTCCTGTCTCACTTTGTTTTATCGCTATTTCCACTACCAGTGTTCCATAGAAATCGCCAGTAGCTTTCTGCCCCTTACGTTACAACCGTAACACCCGTCTCGCTATGAATGCACATCAGTTTACCCACTTTCGGACATAATCCGAAATATGGTGATTCATTCCTAAGAAATACAACTCGCTTATGGAACGCCCTGCCGAGCTCTCTATTTCCTATTCATTTTACTTTTAAAAATTTTTAGATCAACGTACATCGGTATTTCTCTTTTCTAGCCTGATTTTCATTTTAAGGGTGCTCAAACCCAAATGTTGAGCATTTGGTGGAAATAGCGAGGTGTCCTTTACTTCGATTTGCTTCCACGCAATCAGACAATAAATGCCGTTAAATATTTCTCTCAGCTCGATACTTTGAAGCAGAAGAAAAACGTCCAGAGTTGGTTAACAGGAAGGACTTTGTTTTCATCATGAAAACGCCAGACCACACACAGCTTTAGTGACAAAACAAAAGCGGAACTCATTTAGCTGGGAAGTTATACAGTACCCACCGTATTCTTCAAACATTGCGCCTTCTGACTACCATCTGTTCCGCTCTCTCCAAAACAAATTTGGACGAAAGGCATTTCAATTCCGAAGATGACATCAAAACGTAAGTGGAAAACTTTTTTACCCATAAATCTGCGGACTTTTACAAAAGAGGCATTATGTCTCTTCCAGAACGTTAGAAGAGAGTAATAGACCATAATGGATAATATCTGATGGATTAAATATAAGCTTTTATACCAAAAATGGTTGTTTAACTTTAATCCTAAAAAAACTGTAGAACTTATTGAACAACCAAATATTTTCGAACTAAACAACCCTCGAGTCGAAACAGTTTTTCTTCATTTTTACTCAACTAAAACTTAATTTTTACAACAATGCAAGTAATTACAATATAAAATATAAAAAAAAAATTTTCAAATAGATCTTCCCTGAAAACTTGAAAAAGAATTCAACAAATAAGTAGACTTTGTAAAATAAATCACGAAAATGTATTATTTGTAGATTTACTGCACGTCAAAATTAAAAGTATATTTGAAAAGCACATTTCGAATATTGTGCTTTTAATATGGATGCACTAGGTATATTCCGAAACATTGTTCTTATAGTCATATTCGCGACGATTTTTATTACTCTGATAATAAGAATTTTCATGTGAACATAGCGGACAGGAGCGAAATAAAGGTATGTTTATGCTAGGCGAATGTCTTTTTGTTTTAATGACTTGTATTATACTAAATTTAACTTTGACTTGATTTGATTTAGGTTTTATAATCCGGGCTATTGAATAGACTCAAGCTATTGGAATTGATTCCCGTTTTGGACGAAAAGTCAGTTAAGTTCATTTTCTTGTTATATAGATATATAGATTCAAAATATTTGCTGAGCCAAGTTAAATTTTATTTTTAATGATCGCATTATAATGCCTAATGTTTTATGATCTTAAACAGTTATATTTTAAAGAAGAATAACAATTTTAATCCCGTTCAAATTATTTTTAATCAATAGTGTTGTATGTATACAAACAGCTTCAGATAATTCAGATTAATTTTATATTGATTAATGTAGCAACGCTTCTGAGAAAGGATATGTCATTCATTTTGCACCTCTAAGTTCATAAAATAGTATCAAAATAAAGATAGTTAAAATAAAATTTAGATATTAGACAATTAAAATTAATTTTTTTTCGCCAAAATACGAGAACAGAAAATAAAATGTTAAATAACATAATTGTGAAAAGCACAATTAACAATAGAATTAATTTGTGAAATTGAAACACTTTAATAATTTCCATTTACAATTACCATAACCTTCTAAGCTTTATTTAAATAGCCCACATTACCTCGATATACTATAACACTGTTACAATCGCTTTCAAATTAACCTTAGCATTAATGTTTTTTTTTTTTTTTTTTTTTTGCATTTTAAGACTGTAACTATTTTATCCAAAAAAAAGGATCTCGATTTGGGTGTCAGAGTTTGGAAAAATGACAGCATATTAATTGGCTAAATCATTTCCCTAATATGATATTCATAATCTATTGTTAATTCGATTGCAGTCTGAAGGCTCATGATGTAATCATTAGCGAAAGGAAGCCATTGGCGAAGAATTGAAAAGGCCTTTCGGATCCAAAGTAAGTCATCAATATTGTCAATAGAGAAGTAACACATTCATGAGACAAATTCTTTATCTATCATTTATCAGAGAACTGATCTATCTTAAGCGAAGTTAAAGCTCACAAATTTTTAAAGTGGTTACAAAAAAGTCACATTCCTGAAGTACTCTGTATTACTAATATAATACTATGTTGTTTACTGTATATTGAAGAAAATGAAGAAAAATAAAGTCTGGTTTACACAATGTAGAAGACATTATATCTCCATTATTGTAATAGGAAGTATTGTAAAAGACCTCAACATGTATTTCCAAACTAGTTTACCTATATTATGTACTCGTATTTTTTTTTTTTTTTTTTTTTTTGTTATTGATAAGTATGTAATAAGTACACTAGCAGCGTGCCATTTTTTATATATTTTTATTCTATCGTTGCTTGACTCGCTATTTGATCAAATAATTTTTTTTCTGGAGCACATTATTTAACATGTTGACTATGTTGACTATGTTAACCTTAACCAAATCTTAATAAATGCTTTGTGAAGGTAATTTAATTTTACAAATGACATCTGTGGAACTGAACACAGAACAACATGTTCGAAGATGACAGCAAGCTAGAATGAGAGCATGCATCTCATTTTTATAAAACGGTTGTCAGTAAAGCTTTTGCAAACCAAAAAAACTTCCAGCGCATTGTGAAACTAACCAGCGCTTATCGTCTCAAAAATCTTTTTTTTCAAAAGTGAAATTTCAATGTTTATACCAATGAAAATGGCTAGATGGATGTCTAAATTATTTGTTTTAATGCATTTTTAGGATTTGCACTCAACCATTTTATATACAGAAAAAATATGTCTAAAGTTCTTGAAAGAAATTGTCACACAAACGGTTTCGTGTAGTAACTTTTCAACACCTTTATTCTTTGTAACCGCAAATGTAACTACATATGTATTATACTTTCTAAATAAAAGCGAAACCATTGAGAAATTAAAACTGTTTGTGAAATACCTAAGGAGTGTCCGTTTTCTAATGTTTAAAAATAGATTTGACTATTAGCGCTGTTAAAACTTACATTGCGTTTTATCCCTTAGTTCATCAGTAATTATAAGGAAAAGAAAACATGTGCCTCAATCTGCCCTCCTTCATTTTAAGCCTATTAATGTGCTACTTAGTCACAGCTTGATAAACTAAAATTGCGAGCAATATATATTTTACACGTAACAGTACATTGATTAACGACGGACGTCTTACATATATAAGGGGTGATTCATCGTAAGATTTTATTTTCAATAGGCTTTTTTTGACAGATCACTTATGACTCCTATCAAACGGCTTTGTAATTTTTGTTCAATACTATTTAGCAAGTGATCATGAAAAGACTCACACTACAACAGCGTCTCTAAATTGTTCAGCTGTATTACGAAAATCAGCGTTTTGTGAGAAACGTTTTTCGTGCGATCCGAGGAACTTACGGTGTACATAATCGACCTACTGAAACCACTATTGCCAATACCATTCGAAAATTTCCATCCCAGTTTACATTAGTGGATGATACTCGACCGGTTAGACTACATCCAGCACGTAGTAAAGAGACTATAGCAGCTGTACCTGCGAAGACCGTGAATCTCGTCGTCATTCTCAGCAGCTTGGCTTGGCGTATTCAGCAATTGGGCGTATTTTACGTGAGGATCTTGGCCTGAAAGCGTACAAAATTCAACTTGTGCAAGAAAATCCTGTGTTTTATCGTGAAATCTTGTTCAGTGATGAAGCCCATTTCTGGCTCAATGGATACGTTAATAAACCAAATTGCCATATTTGGGCTGACGAGCAATCCGAAGAGTACCAAAAGCTACCACTACATCCATTAAAAACAACGGTATGGTGTGGTTTATGTCCTGGTGGAATCATTGGTCCATATTTCTTCAAAAAAGAGGCAAATCATATTGTTACCGTCAATGGTAACCGTTATCGCGCCATGTTAACGGACTATGTGTTTCCTGAAATCCAAGCACATGGTCTCGGTGAGCTCTAGTTTTAACAATTTGGCCATACGAACCATACAGCGCGTGAAACAATGGACTTGTTGAGAAATTATTTTGGTCAGCACTTATTTTCATGTTTTACTATGGTAAATTGGTCGCCTAGATCGTGCAATACACACCTTTGGACTATTTTCTCTGGGAATATGTAATGTTTCAGGTCTTCAGGAATAAGCCAGCTACGATTGAGGCCAGTTGGAAGTCAACATTACTCTTGTGTTATCCGCGAGATACCAGTTGCTATGCTTGAACGAGTCTCCTAAAATTGAACCTTCCGAAAGGATCACCTCAGACGTAGTCGTGGCCAACATTTACATGATATCATTTTTTAAAGTAAATACCATGAATTGTTTTTTTAACCGGAAATAAAAATTTTAAGTTCACTTTCAAATTTATGTGTTTTATTTTACATTTTAAATCAAACCTCATCATGAATCCCCCTTACATATGTAAATAATAATAAAGTGATCTACCTTCTTATTTATTTCTTGTTAGTTGACAAATAAATATTCAACATATCAGATGTAGCATAATTTTCCTTGCACAAAATACTTTTGTATCTGCAAAGAAATACACATAATTAAATTCATGTATACGATGATGGTCCAAGAAGTGACCGACCCAACAAAGGAAACACAAAAATTTTAGAAAAAAAGTTATTCATTTTTCAACATAATCGCATTTCAGTTCTTCACACTTTTCCCAGCGATGTTTACAAAGTTCGATACCCTTTTTATAATAAGAACTGTCTTGGTCTTCATCGTTAGAAAATCTTTGACCACTGAGTCATTTTTTCAAGTTTGGGAACAGAAAATTATCCGAGGGGGCTTAATCTGGCGAATAAGATGCATGAGGTGGCAATTCAAACTTTAATTCATTAATTTTGGCCATTGCAAACGCGGCAACCATCTTCCATCGGCACACAGCTTTCTCATGCCCAAATTTTCAAACACTATGCGATGTACCGCACTTCTTGAAATGCCTACAATGTCTGCTAGCTCGCGGACTTTTAGTCGAGGATCATCCAGTACCGCTTTGTGGATTTTCTTCATCATTTCTGGAGTCGTCACCTCATTTGGTCGACCACTGCGATGCTCGTCTTGGCAGCTCGTACGGCTTCGTTTAAACTCAGCAACCCAAAATTTTACTGTTGTAAATAAAGGAACAGATTCACAAAGAGTAGAACCCAGTTCAGCTTTTATATTGGTTCGGCTGAGGCCTTTCGAATAAAAGTATCGTATCACATTACGATGACCAGTTTTCTCCATTTTCACAAATTCAATGACAACGTTCACTATTGATGACTGCCAAACAAATACTAAGCAACGTGGCGCTTTCAAACTTGAAACATATGCTTTATAGACTGCGTACTTTCTAATACATTTTTTTTTAAAAACAATATTTTTAAACAACTACCTCCATGTCTTGGTCAGGCCGGATACTTCTGGGACCGCCCACGTACATATTAAGTATAACTTATTTTCGCAAAATGAATGAATTTATAATTTATAAACGTGACTTGTGTAACTTCCTTATTCATAATGAAACAAATATTTTTGATTTTGAAAAGTATCTACACGACAACCTTAAGTATTCAAATGGTCGTGTCAAATATACAAAAGAATTTACTTTCCAAATTCAAGGATCGTTGGGTAAAATTGAGTAGAACTAAAGAACGTTTTGAAAAATGTAAGTCATCAAAAAACAAATAATGGCACCAGAACTGTTTCTCCTCCTATTCTATTCACGAGGCTTTAAGAATTTATATTAATTTAAATCTGTCAAAATATCAGTACCTATATCTAAGGTCTTGTATGTCTGAAAAAACTTACTCGATCTTTCCATCTTATCAGATATAAGCACTCTCAAAAAAAATGTGCTATCCATCAGCAACTACATTAAGGTAACTGATATTGGTGCTTCAATCAAGCTGCAAGATCGATTAGACCATACTGTTAGACGCGCTTTGATAATTGAATATATTTACAAGCTCAGATCGAAAAATCTCAAGCTGCTTATCAAGTGGGCTGCGATGGCTCTTCATGACAAAGTGAATATAAATAAATATTATCAGTAGAAGATCATTTAATTTCTGACTCTAACTTATTTATTGCTTCACTTGTCCCAATAAAGCTTATCAATATGGATACAAACGAGGTTCTTTGGCAAAACCCCACTTGTTCTTCAGTAAGATATTGTCGTCCGGTTTGCATATATAACAACATATATAACACACACCAAAACAAGAACTGTCGTCAATGATATACGAGTACCAATAAATGGGTTACACTCTACTCTATTAAATAAAGATGGTGAAGGAATTGAAATCAAACATGAATTGTTTTTAACAATGATTGATGGAAAAGTAGCTCAAGTCCTTACTGATGCAAGCTCATGTCCTGTGTGTACTATTTGTGAAGGAAAACTAAGAGAAATGAATAACTTAAACAAAGTGGGATCTAAATCAGAAAATAAAACTGCATATCAGTGGGGTGGCCGTGATGTAGTGGTATGTGCATAGACTCTTCAAGCAGAGGGGCGCAGGTTCGAATCCCGTGCCAGGCAATTCTGTGAAAAAGTCTTTTCATAGAATTTGTATGTAGTTATGTGAAAAATCTCGTCGGCGTCAACTCTCACATGAAGGCATAACACTGATGTTGGAGTGGTTGCTTGCTGGGCCAAATGTAACGAACTAACTAACGTACTTAAGACCCACTGGTTGAGAAGGATGTGTACTGGCTCGTCCCGCCCAGTTTGACAAACACCTCTGGGAAACATATCGAATCCTAATACACTTGAGTTTCAAACTACTACACCACCCGCCCGCGCCCTTGAAAAAAAATCCAGTTATTATATAAAAAAAAAAAAAAAAAAAAAGTATGGCCTTTCAACTTTACATGCTTGGACTATGATAATTACATAAATATATCGTACAATTTATCTTTGGGGAAATGGTCTGCAACTTCACTTGAGAACAAGTAAAGCAAAGAGGAAAAGAAAAAAGATGTGCAAAATCGTTTCCGAACTGATCTGGCCTTACATATGGTATGGATAAACCACGGCAAGGTAGTGGGAATAGCAATGATGGTAACAGAGCTTGTCGATTTTTTTCAAAATTACCACTCTTCGGCAAATATAACAGGAGTTGATGGAAAACTAATAAGAACGTATTAAGTTATCTTGCAAACAATTTCACCAGGCATGGTAATCAATTCAGAGCTATTTGGCAAGTATAGCCTTAACAATGCACAATTGTATGTGGAAACATGTAATTTGTACTATACGAGGCCGGTCCCAGAAGTACCCGACCTGACTAAGACATGGCAGTAGTTGTTTGAAAATATCACTGTATTGAAAAGTACGCAGTCTATAAAGCATATGTTTCAAGTTTGAAAGCGCCTCGTTGTTTAGTATTTGTTTGGCAGCCATCAATATTGAACGTTGTCAGTGAATTTGTGAAAATGGAGAAAATTGGTCATAGTTATGTGATACAATATTTTTATTTAAAAGGCCTCAGCCCAACCAATATAAAAGCTGAACTGGATTCTACTCTAGGTGAGTCTGCTCCTTTATTTACAACAGTAAAATTTTGGGTTGCTGAGTTTAAACGAGGCCGTACGAGCTGCCAAGACGAGCATCGCAGTGGTCGACCAAATGAGGTGACGACTCCAGAAGTGGTGAAGAAAATCCACAAAACGATACTGGATGATGTCAACTGAAAGTGCTCGAGCTAGCAGACAATGTAGGCATTTCAAAAAATGCGGTACATTGCATATTATTTGTAAAATTTGGACATGAGAAAGCTGTGTGCAAGATGGGTGCCGCGTTTGCTCACACTCGAGCAAAAACAGTGTCGTGAAGATGTTTCAATTGAGTGTTTTGCAAAGTTTCACAGCAACAAAGCAGAATTTTTGCTCCGTTTCGTAACAATGGATGAAACATGGGTTCATCACCTTACACCCGAGACAAAAGAACATTCAATGGATGGATTCAAAAAGGAGAACCGGCTCCAAAGAAGGAATGCGCGTGGGATAATTTTCATTGACTGTCTTGAAAAAGGAAAAACTATCAACGGCCAGTATGATGCGAACTTACTGCAACGTTTGAGCGAAGAAATTAAGCAAAAACGCCCAGCTTTGGCTAAGAAGAAAGTGTTGTTTCATCAAGACAATGCACCAGCTCACAAATCCTTTATTGCAATGGCCAAAATTAATGAATTAAAGTTTGAATTCGCCAGATTTAACCCCTTCGAATTATTTTCTGTTCCCGAACTTGAAGAAATTGCTCAGTGGTCAAATTTTTTTATAAAATGTTTGTGTTTTCTTTGTTGGGTCGATTACTTCTGGGACCGCCATCGTATGCCCTCTTCGGTCCATAAAATACTGATCCATGGCGATAATATCATTAAGCATTTCGTGGTATTGTCAATAGGTCAGTTGGCCAAAGATGCCCAGGAGTGCCGCAATAAAGACAAAAAAAAAAGGTTGACCCACTAAAGAAAATGCTCGAGAGCAGCAACAAATGAAGACGTTTTCCAACCTTTGGTATTTACATCGGATCCATTTATATCAAGTATGAAAAAACCGATTGGCCAAGTTTCTAAAGATCTGTTTGGGGGAGCTTAACTGCTCTTATATTTTTTGGTGAATCTAACTAATCATTGAAGATATAAATTATTCAATTTACTGTATCATAAGCCACAACTGTTTACTAAAAATGTGACATTTAAATTTTTGTGCATTATTTTTATTACAACAAAACATATATATTTATATATGGTATGTACATTATTCGTACCATGCGACTCTGTACTCACTCTTTCATTTTCGTAATTTATTATTGTCCACAAACGTAAACCAATTTTTAGATTAGTTGTAGCATTGGAAAAACTACGGCGAAATGTTATAATACATTTCGCATTCCGTACCGCATTTCCTGAGAGAATTTAGACGTCTATACATTAATTTCAGAATTTTTTTTCGAATAACGATAATATGTTGTGCGACCTTTAAAAACATATTTGAAAGCTAAATTTATTTCCGGTATCGGAATAGGCTAAATTTGTATTTTGACGATAGTACAGTTTTAATATCTTAATATATGTATAAATTGAATTAACTAAATAAATTAATAATTTATGATACTAAGAATTGTTGTAAATATTTTTCAGAGAATAGGCAAACTGATTCGGAAAAAATAAATTAAGTTATCAAGGGATAACATGCCTTTAGTCCTCATTTTAAAGATTTCAGAATCATTCAAGGGGTGATCCAATAAAAGCGGGCTACAGAATTGTTTTAAGATCCACAAGTGGCGAAGAGCTATGCAGACCCGCAGAAGAAGTATGTGTGTACGAATAGCATTGGATGTATTTATTACAAATTTCAATGTGTTCATCCCCTCCCCCACTTCAGTTTTTGTACATAAATATGAAGAACAGCTACCATTCTACTTAGATGCGTGCATTATAACAGATAAAGGGTACAGATATCGCAAAATGAAAGTTTTAATGAACTTTATCTATGAGATTTAAGTAAAGGTTTCCAACATTATATTTAATCAATTTCGAGTTTCAAAAATATTGGAACCACCATGGTGATTCTTTTCTAAACGAAAAGAGAATTTAACCTAAATTAAATATTTCACATAGTAAAGTTTAGAATTAAAATACTCGCACATGCAACGATGCGAAATACGATTAACTGAAAAAAGGTATTCGGTGACCTGAATGTCAATATTGTTTTTTATCTTACCGTCTAACCGCGCTGTCTGGAACGGCACCCCAAGGTGGAAAAATACCATTGTCTTTTGACTGCACTTTATTGTATTTAGTTGATTCCTAAAAGTTACTTCCAAATCAAATATACCACATACGTGCATAATTAATATACTTCAAATAAATTTACAACCTAAGCAAAATGTGCAGAAAACCCAAAAACATCGAGAACTGGAAAAAAATTAATAAAATGTTGTATTCGTAATTGTAAACACCATCGTTTGTACAAATTGGCAAAATTACACATGTACCCCCGCTTCGAATGACATCAGTGGCTGCTAAATTTACCTGTGCTTGATTACGTACGTATAAATAACATACGCGCAACATATAGGTCTATGCACATTTGCATAAAACTTTGCAAAGCAAATAAATAAACAGATGGTGTTACGAGGGGGTCGGGAGTCAAAAGTAAACAGTACTATGTCTCGTTTTGTTATCGCTTGACCGCTTCGCATTACGTTTTCATTGTACTCGTATTCTCCGGTGTCTCCTTCAGTGGTTATAATTTCAAACAGAGTTCGCAAAGTACCTATGGAGTTGCTTATTTTGTTTACATAACAATGTGTTTTAAGGGTAAATTATTTCGAAAGGTTGGAAACAACTCTCGAAAAACAGAAAACAGCTTTAGTAGCCGAAGATATGAGTTCTGTTTAGAAGTTAACTTAAAAGACATATTGAAAGACTACAATTCAACAACAAAGCTTTCAAAACATGAGAGACATAGGTAAAACGTTATTAACGTTTAATGTATAGTTAAACAAATTTAAATAAAGTTAAATATTGGGTATATATTTTAATTCGTGCGTTTTTTTTTTTTCAAAATTTGAACGTTTATTTAAGAAAAACATGTACAATAGTTTTATTCAAAGTATTGCCCATCTGAAGCTATGACTTTTTCCCATCTTTCTGGCAATTTGTGGATCCCATCCCAAAAGAACTGCGCCGGCTTGGCAGCCAAGATTGAATCAAGTCAATTTTTGATATTCTGCTCTGATGTGAACCGTATTTCAATGAGGGCGTTCTGCATCGATCGGAATAAATGGTAGTCAGAAGGGGTAAGGTCTGGGCTATAAGGCGGGTGGGGTAAGACTTCCCATCCACTGTTTTCCAAATAGTTCTTAACCAGAATAGAAACGTGGGGCCGAGCGTTGTCATGATGGAAAATTATTGCCTAGTGTCTGGTCGCATATTCCGGGCGTTTTTCGGCTACTGCTTCTTTAAACGGATAAATTGTGTTCGGTAGCGTTGTGCATTGATGGTTTCACCCGGTTTTAATAGCTCATAATACAGCACACCCATCTGATCACACCAAATACATAGCATTAGTTGGTCGAGTTTCACAAATGATTTTTTGCGCTTGGGGTTGTCGTAATGAATCCATTTTTCATCACCAGTAACAATGCGATACAAAAATGACTTCCTTTTGCAGCGTTCCAGCAGCATTTCGGACATGCAAAACCGCCTTACGACGTCTATCGGCTTGAGAGATATTGCTTTTGTATATATCCAGCTGCTTTTAAACGTTTTGAAATGGCTGATTGAGTGACACCCAATTATTCTGCGAGCTCTTCTTGTGTTTGACAACAATCTTCATAGAGTGATGCTTCCAGTTCTTCATCTTCAAACTTTTTTGGCTGCCCAGGACGTTTATCGTCTTCCAAGCCAAAATCACCACTTTTAAATCGTGCAAACCACTTTTGGCACGTTCGCTCAGTACATGTTCACCATAAACTTCCACCAAAATACGATGACTTTTGGCGGCAGTTTTCTTCATATTAAAGTAATGAAGGGAAACTCCCCGCAAAAACATATTTTCAGGTACAAAGTTCGGCATATTTGAGTGAAAAAAAATTATTGTTGTTTACGCTTCAAATGAATGACATATACTGAAATGACGTACAATGACAGTAGCTTTCCAATGCATGTTCCAATGGAATAATACAAGTTACGCCATCTCTTAGCAAACCGCACGCAATTAAGTTATAGACCCAAATAATAAATTTAAGTTGCTAGTGACTAGAAAAGCTTTCTAGTAAAAAGAATAAATAAAATAAATCTAAAAGAATAAATCTATAAAAGAATTCTGCCATTGTGCAAACCAATATTGTCTGTAGAGTGCCCTTTAATCGTTTTAATACGAGTTCCATCTGAGAGCAAACATACACCATATATATTTTTTTTTTAAATTAACACTCAAAAACGTATGACTAAGCTTAAAATGTGAGAGAGAGAAAAATGTTAGGGCTCAGTCGTTATTTCGCTCCATGGGTGGCGTCCAACATTTAATGGGGAGACTATATTATTAGTATAACTGCACTTCTTGTTGTATTCTAGGCAACCACTATTCTCACACGATTTAGAATGCGTAAAAAAAATGTCATTCGGGTGCGGTTGGGATTGAAAGCCGAACCGTCCATTTGGCAAATACACTATCAGTTGAGTCACGGCACCTACTTACGAGTGTGTTAAATTGATTGATTAAATGAAAATTGAATTTTCTAATAATAGTTAGTACTTTAATCAATATTTATACATATATAGTATAAGATCTTTGAACAATGTCTATCGCCAATTCGGAAGCGCCCCGAAAGAGAAATCCTTTTTTTGCTAGCTCAACTATCAAATTTTCTTTATTCCCTAATATACATACTCGTATTAGTGAATGTTCCACTGCGATACAAACGGCAGTTAGCTTCAAACTGAAATCCAAGAAATACTGTGGGTGTATATATAGAAGTCGTAGCTACCAATATAAACAGTGCAAAACAACTAAGATTATGTCGCAGTCCCCTCTGACGATCCTTTCTAGCACCCAAGAGAAGATCAGTTGAACTGAAAGTAGGATCTACCGCCCGCATGGCGCTGTCAACTTAGATAAAAACAGTAAATAAGTTTTCTAGTTTTTTTTTTAGTTCACTGAAGAATGCCTAAAGTCGTCCCTATATGACCGTCGTTGGATTTTCTTAGAAGCACTATTAGTGGAATATTTAGCTTTCCACGAAAAGTCACTTAGTCAAAATTCGACAGTAATTTACAACATTTAAAGAAGTCAGCGATATTGTCGAAGTGTTGTTTTAATTGAGCATTGCGAATTAGTCTCAGGGCATCAATCTAACATACCTAATAAAGATTTTCTAAACAGATACATAAAACGAACTGAACTTTGTTGAACCATGAAAACGTCATCCTTACTCCACTCATAACAAACAGCAATACGAGTCCAAGATCTACAAGCATGTTACGTTTCGGCGATTGTCCATTAAATGTGTGGTTCGAGCTTACACCCTTCAACTTATATTCATACAGAAAGCTTTATTAGTATTCTGACTAAACTGAGATAAAAAAAGTTGTGCATTCTCTATGCATGATGCCATTAATAGAAGGCCAGCCAAGGGAATATTATATTTTGTGGGCTTTTAAAGATTATTGAGAAATCGGTTAATAAAGGATTGCCCTAAGCTTCCGATTGCAAGCGAACTGCTAAGACATCTAAAAGCCAAGAACTGCAGGGCGATTAGTTTTGCAGATGACGTCTCTATTTCCAGCACAAAAAGTACCTTAATTTCTTAAAAGAAATCTTACCTTCCGAAAAACTCAAGAAAATTCGTTAAGCTATGTGTATTGGGTCTAAGCCACCATAAAATTAAACTTGTCCTCTTCTCTAGGAAATATAAAGTTTCATTTAAACCAAAAAGTTAAGCTGGAAACTTTACTTTTAATAAAAAGATTTGAATTTTTTACATTAAAGCAATTAGAAATAAATCAGTCTTCTAACCTGGCTATATAAAATGATATTTGTAATGAGACGTATCAATCTCAAGAGCAATGTATATTGCAATAAGTTATCATAAGTTAAATAAAGTTCAACGATCAGCATGTCCATGTATTAGCACAGTACCAGTAAGGAAACACGCAGCTATAATGAATATATACAGGATCTTCCAGGAAACATAGGCTATACTATACACCTAGAACTAATGCTGCATCTCTAAATTAGAAACTTGTGAAGGTGTATAGTAGGTGAAGATGTATTCAAAAAGAGACTAAATCAGATAAGGGCTTGGGGTATTTGTGCATTTTCGGGTTTTGATTGTGCTGCAATCAAATACTTAAAATCAGTCATTAGAAATTCTTCATTAGATTTAGCAAACCGGATTATCATTCATTAAATTCAGTAGCGAATAAATTAGCAAAAGCCTTCAATGAGCAGGGTAGATTTGCTTTCAATTTGGCTACATTTCGTTTGCTCGCTATTTTATTTCTCCATTTTGTATAATTTTTTTTTTCGGCGAAAGGAAAAATTAAGAAACACTTTTAATATGAAATAAATAAACAATACCTAATAATAACTATCATACATGCAAAGCTCCTACACTAAAAACAATACCATTTAAATTCTGGAGTTCCATTAAACCGGTACGTATGTAATTCTAGCTGTGCAAACATCAAAAATAGTTTTATTATCGTTTCAGTATTCAATATTATAAAATTGTATTTTCTTTCATTGGATGTAAGCGAGAAAACAATGTTGTCTTACTGCGTCGTCAGTTCAGTGACACTTGTGATCAGAGAGTTTAGGTGTGTAAAAGCGCCGGGCAAACAATTTTCTTTAACATACGAGTTCCTATACATACATATGTACATATTTTGTATTTTCTTTAAAGCATAATACTTCTCCAAATTTTGTTCGAAGATTAAGTTCATAGAATTCTAAGCCCCTTCAAGTGTTATTGAACTCGATCTTATGAAACCAGTTCCTACGAGCATTTTTCTCTCATCACAGAAATATAACCTGTAAAAAAGAAGCCAAACTATCAATTCGAACAATCTAACCAAAAAATTACTCTTATGCATAAATTTGCTTATATGAGGAGAAGGTAAGCGTTTAATAGCCTACGGCTAGAGAATGGACTGTAATTGCCGCATCAATCTCTGGCAGTGTCAGTCTATGACCTGTGTAGCTGTCTATTAAATAATTGAAGCCAAAGTCCAATTTAATATGATCTTAAAACGATAGAGACATACAAGTTGTATGCTGTAACATGCTCCTAATTGAGTATTGAACAAGTGAATGTATACTCGTATTTTCGTGCGCTTTCCGTCACGTGAAGATAATACGCGCTTCAACCATTTCTTTTATTGTTTATCCACAATATTCACAGCGTAATCTTCTTATTCAACAAATAAAAGTGAAACAAATCGATTATATGGTAAAATCGTGTTCTTCACGGAACCCCTTGAAAACCCAGAGGCAACCTTCAACCAATTTGTTTTTTTTTTTTTTTGGTTTATTAATTTTTAAAAGTTTTTTTTGTAATAATGCATTTTTTGCTTTAAGAAATAAAAAAAAAAACGTAACTATCTATTAAAGCATACATTAAACGCAACTACCAAATGATAAACGCAGATACATTAAATACTTTCATTAGCACTTATAGAAAAAATGACTAATAGTAATTGTAGAAAGGTGTGAAATTTTGAATCATTTGATCGTAAATCCAAATCGTACTTAACATATTCGATGCAAGTTTCATATGTCGATATTGATTATATAGCGCTAAAACGGGTACAAATTAAAGTTTTGTTTCCTGCTTACGGAGATTCATAGAAAATATTGTTGATATGATCTAAACGATACCTTGAATTTATTTTGGTATTCCCAACTGAGTGTTCAAATTTGTGCAATTTGACATTAAGATTCGGTGAAAAGGCTACTCTATCGCTACCACTGTTTGGTCATAAAATCAATTTAAAATTTGTTTTATTTCAAAATTAAGAACCTATGTATATATCTAATAGTGTGAAAATTTCTTTATATGTATGTTATACATATATTTAAGTAAGAAAAATCTTAACTATGTATATAAATTAATGAAATTATAGAAAAAGTATTTTATGTATACTTATATTCCAGATATATGATATATGGAAGCTTTTTACTTTCATATATTTATTCACTCATTTTAATATTCTTAATGCTCCTTATTATTTCAAAAGTAATACGATGTTTTTACAACTAGAGAAAATACTACCATTTGTGCTCCAAATGTATGAAAAGCTATGAAGTTAAGAGTCTAATTTTTTGATTCTTTGAAATTTAAGAAAACAGGGAACACGGTATTTTAAATAACTATTAAATATTAAGCAAATCCTTATTTATAAGCTTTTGTTTAACATCAAGTGGTACTATTATATGTTAAGGTCGAATATACCTGTATCAGTTCCTTTAATGCTTGTAACAAATAAAAGCAGTGTTTATACGATAACTTATGTGGCCTCGTTCTAAGCACTTCTTGCTTCACAACCCCATTTATATACTCGTTGAAGCCATAATATGTCAGAGTACGATTATCTTCAGAATTTCATTGATATGGTATTATGCTGAACTTTTACCGTGCGCTATGCCCTAAATTTGTTGTTGCTGGACAAGCGTATGTTGCATGTGTGTATGTTGTATGTGGTGTAGAGTAGTGTTAGATAGCTTTAAGCTAACAGGAAAAAGGTTTTAGAACAATGATACATTTTTAGAAATCCTTAGGTTAAGATATAACCTAAAGTTTGAAAATAAAATTTCAAACAAAAATACTGTTTATTGACCTTCATTGTGCCAAAAAGAAAAAAATAAGCTCGGTGTTTTCATTAGTGCAATGTTGACAGACCAACAGCTCAAAGAAAGTGAAGTAATAACCAAAAAATAGCATTTGAATAAATAGTTAAGATATATTCAAATGCCAAAATCAGGCAGCATTTTGCCGCAACTGAGGTAAGCAGAAGTGTATATCGTGAGTGTATCGGAATTTTTGTTGAATCTAGTAATAAACAGAGGAAGAGAATTTCCTGATTACACAAATACGAGTCCCAGACATTTGTCAGATATATTAATAATATGCTAAAAATCACTCGTTATTGGTATTACCACATGATATATTAAAAATAGTTCACATCAGCACTATCCAAGTTATCACTGAGACAGATATAATATGTTATATTGAATTTATTGTTATAACTACTTATCGTACGTTAGAAATTTATATATGCATATGTATACCATAGATATCTTGGTTAAGTGCGTACTTTTACTTTTATTTGATATTCTATTCACTCGACAAATTTTTTGATCAATAAACTCAATATAATATATTATACCTGTTTCAGTACAGCTTTAACCCTACTTATTTTAGAAAAATTTTATATTTCAGTATTATTTTATTTGAAGGCTCCCATTTTTCGCCATCGACAACATCAAGGCAATAAATTCCTTTAACATCATTTAACATTTTTATTCTTTCAGTTATAAGTATATAACTTTCGGTATATCTTTCCTTTCTCAAGTTACAGTCCTATAAATAAATTAAACGACGCTCCGAATTGAATTTTATGACATAAAGATTTATGATACTAACATACTCTTACAATATAAAGAGAACAGCAGTAAACTATTGCAATTACAGTACTTTCGGCAGAGGTTGTTGGCGCTATCTTATCTGACCTCGGATAACAATGCCTGATCTAACTTTTGTTAAGGTCGCTTTTTCGCTGTCACTGTCACTGTCACTGTCAAAATAGCTAGGGCAGGCACATAAATTGCGGGAATGCATTTTTAATGTAATTTGATTTATCGTTATATCGTTGCCTATAAAGATCATGTATTTTTGAACATTTCCTTATCAGAGTCAATAACGGTTTCGAGGTAGACAAAATTCCGAACTGCTATAAAATTGCAGCATTAAGCTCGAGTCGTTGATGTTGTGCGTTCCTTCTTGTTGACAGAATATGTTTGAATTTGCCTTCATACACCGCTAAACTCATCTTCGAAACTCCTTATTCAATGCTTTCAGAGACAGCTCGCTGCCTTCTGCTTCTGATATCAATGTGATCAGCGTATGCAACACTTTTGAAAAACTTTGCCTCTGATGTTAATTTAAAAACTTCGCCAAATTTTTCATATTACGATATGAGAGAAGACATATAGCAGCGCATCGCTCTGTCTAAACCGTTTTTATCATTGAACGACTTCGAACCTTACAAGGTTACAATTATTCCATCATCTTACAAGTTTGTTAGAGATACCAAAATTATACATGACTCTGTCTCTTGGATGCTATTATAAGCGGCCCTTAAATCAATAAAGACATGATTAGTACCGATCTAGACTTATTGGGCTTATTTTAAGATCTGCAGTAGTGGAAATATTACCAATTCTGGTCTTACTCGTCTTAAAGTTAACTAATAGTGACGGTTTAGTAGCTCTAGGCGTTCACGACGCTCACGACGACATTGATCAAAAATATTGTCCCCTTTAAAGTAAACCCTATCGACTGCAACACACTTATGCCAGCGCTTGATCCAATCCTCAAAGCATTTTTTTATATTCGGTTTTCGCTATGTCCATCAGCACTTCCTGCGATTTTTCCATTACTTCCTCTCGGCTGCTGAAACACGCTCCCCGAAGTGGTTTTTTAACTCGATTGAACAGAAAGAATCAGCACAAATCAGGTGAATTCGGTGGCTGTTGGATGGTTTTTGTTGCATTTTATTCATAATTATGAATATTGATGGCACTTTATCGCACGTTATCATGGTGCAAAATCCACGAGTTTTCTGCCCACAATTCTAGTCTCTTTCGGCGAATTGCTTCACGCAAACGTCTCATAACGCCCAAATAATACTCTTTGTTTACTGTTTGGCCTTCTGGCAAAAATTCATGATGCACTACACCATTGTAATCCATGAAAACTGTGAGCATTGCCTTCTTGTTGGTGCTCATTTGGTGAACGCCACTCACTTGCCTGATGTCTGGATTGCGTGTAGTACTTATAAGCCCATTTCTCGTCTCCAGTAATAATCCTTTTGACGAATGTGGGATCGGATTCAGCCTAGTAAATAATCTCTTTTGCGAAGTCAACACGGTCTCCTTTTTGCAGGAAATTGAGGTCTTTTGACACCAACTTTGCTGCTACATGACGGAAACCCAAATCATTAACCTAAATGTCTTGAACGGATCCATATGTAATATTCAAGTCCTCAGCTATCTCTCTGATGGTTAATTTTCGGTTATTGACCAACATTTCTTTTAGTTCAATAATGTTTTCGTCGGTTTTCGATGTCGATGGTCGCAGTGGCAGTGGCATCATCTTCGATTGACTCACGACCACTTTTGAACCGCTCGTGCCACTGGTAAACGACCGTTTTCCTTAGAGAATCGTTGCCGAAACACTTTTTCAACATTTCCAACATTCGCGCACCATTAAATCCAGTTTTTACGCAAAATTTAGTACAAGTCCATTGTTGCAAATTTAAATCCATTTCTAAAATTGTAAAAAATCTCCAACACACATAGATACAGATATAATCTCGGCTACGTAACTTTTGCAAATGTCAAGCTATGAGGCTAAGATTTAGAGGGAATGTCAACAACAGATGTACCAACTTAACAAAACTTAACGGAACTCAAATTGGAGCGTCACAAGATGGTGCCATCGTGTGGCGCTCCACTTTTTGATCAACGTGGTATTTTCAAACTTACGATATAAATATATATCTGATTTTGGTATTTTATCTGTGTTTACCTTTGACCTTGAATAACTTTGGATACAATGAAGGTACTTTTAGACAATAGGAAATTTATAAATTAAATACTGTTACATATGCTATTGTATATTTAAAATTGCAGGTTGTAAATTAAAACTCAAATTGTCACATCAATGTATGAATATGTTATAAGAATTTTGTTCAGAAAAACTTTTTTGTACATGTACTTTTTACAATATACTAGTACACGTGCGCAATGATTAATTTTTCAAGAACTTAATATTATCTGGTATATACCTACAACATATTGTATATATTATTAGCTGCGATAGTTTTATTTAAAATTATGTATGTAACTCTCTCAGCTCAAATTTTGAAAGTGACGCTAGAAAAAAATAGCACTTTGCTGCTGTTTTAAATTACTTTCATATCCAACGAATTAATTGAAATTTTTGCAAATACCGCTTTATATGCCAAATGCATTTTGCTCTTTTTCTGTCGCAAAATGCTGCGTCGGTAAAATCACAGAAAATACAAAGAGTACGTACATGCATATTTTGTTTTATGTATATACCATATGTTGTATCTACTGAATTGTAATACAGTTTGTTGTTATTTTCAGCAAGGCATTTCTTCGCGTGCTTCCTAATCATTATGTTTCAACTTGAAAGTGTGACACGATAAAAAAATAAAAATTTGTCAAACATGACGGCTAATTTGACTACTTTGAGCTTTATCTTGAATTATCAGTGCAAAAGCATTTTTAAAAGAGGGGAATTAACTTTTGGTTACATATTAAATTTCATTTTGCGACAAGATGAAAATTGGTTATCAAAGTAAACTCTCGAGTAATAAAATTGACGGCATACACATATATTATACTTATAATCCTTTTAAAAATATAAAAACAACAATCTCTATAATTGTAGCACAAGGTATTATAATTGTAAGCCCTACTAGTCAAGGCTAAGGCATTCCCATCTAACTAGCTTTCATGAAATACATACTCATATGTAGATAACACGAGTATTCATGCTCTATTCCTCCACTGCAAAACTAAAGTAGGTATTTACTTGGACAAAAAAATATTACTGAAAATTAATTCAACACTACCTAGTGCAATACGCTATCCTCTTGAGTGACTAGTTAGAGCTTAATCAACTACATCTTCATTTATTTCATTTTCCTTTTTCATCCAAAGTTGTATTGTGCAAATATACGGGTGACTTATTGTGCCAAAGAAAAAAATGTTGGAAAATACATCTATTTTCAAATTGTATCATGAGTTTTCAATATGTCTACCTTTGGCGCAAATAATGGCCTTGAGACGGCCGAAGAAAGCATCGCACGCTGCACGCAAGTGGCTCTGCGGTATTTTGGTCCATTCCCGGCGAAGTGCTTGCTTGAAGTGGTCCAAACTTTGGTATTTTTTAGTGCCTTCAAAATACCCCAGACAGAGAAATCCAACGGATTTTCATCTGGAAAATTTGCAATCCATTGTGTCGATGAAATGAAGTGTGGAACATTGTTTTTTAACCAATTTTGGTTGAAATGTTCACGTTCTCCGACCGAAATGAAATGTTTGTCCAAGGCTTCAATACTGCCTCTAAGAGAATTTCACAGCATACGATCGCATTAATTTTGACACCACGGTCTAAAAATACGAGCGGAGAGCGACCATCGGCGGTTATGGCTACCCAAACCATCACCATCGGTGCCTCCTGCTTTCCGGTGGCCATCCGAAGGTGTTAAATTTCGAAGGACCTCTCTGGCAAGTATACTCGGTCATTTTGTTTGTTGACATATTGCTCGAAAACAAATGGCGACTCATCGGAAAAAAACAAAATTCGGCAACTCACCACTTTCGTGCAGGCGTAGCAACTCCTTCGCTCTTTCGACTCTTACTTTTTTTTGTTGTTACTTCAATGGCTTGAGCCCAGGCTCATTTTTCAGTATGTGTTGCATCCGTTCCAATGATATGTTGAGCTCACGAGCCAATTTTCTTCCACTTCGACGCAGATTTCGCTCAATTCGAGCCTTCACTTTCCGGACCATTTCTGCCGATGCTGCTGGTTTTTTATGACCACCTCCATGGCGTTTTGCAACGCTGCCAGTATCACGATAAATGATTAATTTACGTTGAGGTGCTGGAGGGCTCTAACGATAGCTAATTGTGGTTTTCCAGCCAAATATAAAGCGATCACACTATTACGTTTGAATTCCATTGCGAATAAAGCTTTTTCAACACAACTTAGACTCAAATCGTTTAAAGGGCTTGTAAATAATAAAATTATCTGTCATGTGTCAAAATTTGAGCTCACAGTAATGAACGGTTTGGAAATTATAGCAGTCTGAGGTTGGTTGCAGATCAAGTCAGTCAGGGTGTTATAATACAATTTTGGAACAACATGGACCACTTAGTAACAAACAAAATATGTTTATAAAATGTATCATATGACACTTATTTAGCTCAGGTGGAATATCTCGTATGTATTGTATATCAAAAATGAGGTCACTATCTGGGGATACAATACTTATATTATTGAATTTTTCATTAAATGTGCTTTTGAAGTATAGGGTTTTCTAATAACGACTTGACAATTTTTTTTTTTTTTTTAATAAAAGGCAAACCATTTGAGATATTTCAAAAACTTTATTATTGGCTTGAAGTACAATCAAAACATTCATGAATGGAACTCGACTTCATTCATATGGCCATCGCGGGCACGCTTGCAGCGGTCAATACGTTGGACCCAATTTTCAACGACTCGGCCGCTATTTCGCGTTCAATGTTGGTTCTGAGCTCTTTCAACGTCGTCGGCGTGTTGGCATAAACCTATGACTTAACGTAGCCCCACAGAAAATAGTCAAGCGGCGTTAAGTCGCACAAAAGAGGCGGCCAATCGACTGGCCCATGTCTTGAGATAACACGTTCACCATACTTACTCTTCAAGAAATCGATTGTAGCGTATGCTGTGTGGCTTCACAATATCACTTGCTTAGATATTGCTTCTCTCCATGGTGGAAAAGGGCTCTCTGTGTTAGAGCCAAAATCTTTTCGGGCCGGGACACTGGGATCCGTGCGATCAATGTGTCCTAGCCATCTAAGCCGGGCTATCCGAACTATTCTGGAGAAATCGGCTCTGTTTTACAGTCACTACAATCCGCTATTGAAACGTCTCCTGCATTCTCTATTGCTCGAGAGCATTTTAATCCGCTTTCGAGAGTGTCCAAGTTTCTGTGCCAAAAAAGTGGCAAACGGTATATTATATCAATGTCGTCTGCATATTCGAGTAACTGAAAAGACTTTTGAAAAATTGTGTGTCTGGAGTTGACTTGTAACTCTAAAATATCACATGACAACGCATGGCATATCAACCCTCTAACATTGAATGTCTTGGTTTTGTAATTACCGACCTCGAAGTATAGGGTTTTCTAATAACGACTTGACAACTTTTTTTTTATATAAAAGGCAAACCATTTGAGATATTTCAAAAACTTTGTTGTGTGCTTGAAGTACAACCAAAACATTTATGAATGGAACTCGGCACATTTACAGCGGTCGATTAGTTGGACCCAATTTTCAATTACTCGGACAAACTTTTCGGCCGAAACGACCGCTATTTCGCGTTAAATGTTGGCTCTGAGCTCTTCCAACGTCGTCAGCGTGTTGGCTTAAGCCAATGACTTAACGTAGCCCCACAGAAAATAGTCAAGCGGCGTCAAATCGCACGAACGAGGCGGCCAATCGACTGGTCCATGTCTTGAGATAACACGCTCACCATACTTACTCTTCAATAAATCGATTGTAGCGTGTGCTGTGTGGCTTGTGGCACCATCTTGTTGAAACCACATGTCGTCCAAGTCCATATCTTCCAATTCGGGCCAAAAATAATCGGTGATCATGGCGCAATAAAGCTGACCATTCACAGTAACGTGACGATCGTTATCGTCGACGAAAAAATATGGCCGAATAACGCCGCCGGCATGCAAACCGCACCAAACAGTTATTTTTTGTGGATGAAGTGGTGATTCATGAAGCACATGTGGGTTTTCACCTTACCAATAACGCATATTTTGCTTATTGACGAACCCATTGAGCCAAAAATTAACTTCGTCACTGAAGATGATTTTGCGATGAAATTCATCATCTTGGCGCATCTTCTCCAGAACCCAATCGGAGAACGTTTGCAGACGTTACTCGTAAGTGTACTTTACCACGATGAAAATGTTGAGTTTACTGAATAAATTGACAGTGACAGTTTGATGATTAGTGAGAGAGTTTGTTCACAAATTAAATTCAAAGTAGTCAAGTCCCTATTGGAAAACCTTATATTTAACAGAAAGGAACGGAACTATTGATTCTGCAAAAAAAGTTCGTGTCATTTTTATAGTAAAATTCAATTGGTTTTCTTAAGTGTATGGTTTTATTTCTTTAAATCAAATACAATCTATTTTTATTCATAATGCTTCGTCATGTTTCCGGTAAAGTAATTGGTAGAGAATTTCTGTTCATTTTTGTTAGAATTAAATAATTTTCACATTCTTGTCTTGAAGGCAACTTAATCCTATTGTGACAGTTCTGCAGAGGGCGGATCAATTAATCGTCAGAGGATACAATCTCTGGGCTGGAGTACTATATGTGGTGGGTGCATCAGAGCTTACTAACCAAGCTCTCGGAATTTCTGACGGGTCACCACGAAAGTGTGTGGTATGTGGATTGTCGTAATAGGAGACAACATTTTTTCTATTGGTCCATTAAGGCCGTTTTCATTCAATTGACTGCCGTAATCTTTCGAGTTGCGCTTTCACCACTGGCTTCGCAAACCATTGCGATTACTTATTTTTTTACCACCGGCTTTGATTCATTTCAGAAATTGGTCGAGTTCATTACGTTTGAAAAACGTATCAAGATTCTTTTCAGAATCAGGTTGTTGTGTGGTTGGACGAACAGAGCAAGGCT
This sequence comes from Volucella inanis, assembly GCA_907269105.1. Classification (NCBI taxonomy): domain Eukaryota; kingdom Metazoa; phylum Arthropoda; class Insecta; order Diptera; family Syrphidae; genus Volucella; species Volucella inanis. Next base: position 70,304,675 of record OU026154.1, on the reverse strand, counting down.
TACCTTTAACATCTGCTAGAACGAAAGTGAGAGAAGCATTGCTGCGCTGCGGTTTGTGATGAAATTCCTTTGCCGTTAACAGCACAAATTTTGTAGTAGTGATATTGCAAAATGCAAGACGTTTTTTTTTTCTTCAATTTCAAATGCAAATAATTTTACAAACACTTACACACACTTACAACAAATGACTGCAGTATACAAGGTGAGTTTTTTAACTTGAGACATTCAAATTACTCGAAAAATACGCGATATCGCGAAAAATGTTTCAGACAAAAGTCACAAGGTTCTGAAGGGAACATAAGACGGCGATTACGAGTTTGACCTTGAGACCCATTTTGAAGGTCAAACGAAGGTCACTTTTGATTTTTTAAATGATAATTCCTGATTTTCATTGCTCAGTCGTATTCCTCAATGGGGTACACGACTTTTTCCCAAAGGTCTTATTCATTCAGTGATAGATACCACTGCACTGTCACGCCTAAGTCATTAATCGGTTTCCAACGTTATTAGGGTGTTAGAAGGCCGAGATTTTTTTTAGAGGAAGTCATTATTGCCTCGAGTGAAGTTAAAAATCAAAGAAATTCCAGATAGAGACAAATTGTCCTAAACTGAGAGTGTATGATGTGCACTCTGCCCTTTTTTTTCTACTTGAACGGAACTGTACTTCATTTAGAAGTTCGATATTTGTTTTGAGGAACTGATTATTATTAATAACGTTTTCCAGATTAATAATGCAGGCTATTTCAATTCAAGAGAAAATTGAAATGATATTGATTTATGGAGAAAGTTTAAGGAACATCGATGGTGCTGTTGCTCTTTACGCCCAACGTTTCCCAGACCAGATACGATCGCGCGCTTCCTTTTATCGAGTCATCGAACAATTCACTGGTAATGGAAGTGTGCAACCAAAGAAAAGGAATCGGTCAGATAGGGTGGCTGTTGAGAACAAAAGGTAGGCGTGCTCATTTGAAGGAAAAACATGCGTTACGTAGAAATTTAATTCCAAATTTAATCTTAAGGAAAATATGATCGCCGTATGTAAATTGACTTTTCATTCATAATAAAAAATTGAATTTCAAATACGTTTATATTACAATCGATATTGATAAGGTTATTCTGGGCTAATTGGAACTACATAATTTTAAAGTGTCATAATAAAACTATATTTTATATATATTGTATATTATTGGGTCTTAACTTAATTTGTGCGGTTTGCTAAGAGATGGCGTAACTTGTATTATTCCACTGTTATTATTCCATTGGAAAATGCGTTGGAAAGCAACTGTCATTGTACGTCATTTCAGTATATGTCGTTCGTTTTGAAGCGTAAACAACAATAATTTTTTTTCACTCAAATATGTCGAACTTTGTGGCTGAAACAGTGTTTTTGCGGGGAGTTCTTCTTGATTACTTTAATATGAAGAAAACTGCTACCGAAAGTCATCGTATTTTAGTGGAAGTTTATGGTGAACACGCGCTAGCTGAGCGAACGTGCCAAAAGTGGTTTGCACGATTTAAAAGTGGTGATTTTTGCTTGGAAGACGATGAACGTCCTGGGCAGCCAAATAAGTTTGAAAATGAAGAACTGGAAGCATTACTCTATGGAGATTGTTGCCAAACGCAAGAAGAGCTCGCAGAATCTTTGGGTGTCACTCAAGTAGCCATTTCATTACTGGTGACGAAAAATGTATCCATTACGACAACCCCAAACGCAAAAAATCATATGTGAAACCCGGCCAACGAGCCAAATCAACGGCAAAGCTGAATATCCATGGCGCGAAGGTAATGCTCTGTATTTGGTGGAATCAGACGGGTGTGCTGTATTATGAGCTGCTAAAACCGTGTAAAACACAATTAATCCGTTTGAAGATAGCAGGAGCCGAAAAACGCTCGGAATATGCGACCAGACACGAGACAATAATTTTCCATCATGACAACGCTCGGCCTCACGTTGCTATTCCGGTTAAAATCTATTTGGAAAACAGTGGATGGGAAGTCTCACCCCACCCGCTTTATAGCCCAGACTTTGCCCCTTCTGACTACCATTTATTCCGGTCGAATATTAATCAGAATATCAAAAATTGGCTTAATTCATTCTTGGCTGCCAAGCCGGCGCAGTTCTTTTGGGATGGGATCCACAAATTGCCAGAAATATGGGAAAAAGTCATAACTTCAGATGGGCAATACTTTGAATAATACTATTGTACATGTTTTTCTTAAATAAACGTTCAAATTTTGAAAAAAAACCGCACGAATTAAATTACATACCCAATATATATATATATATTTTTTTAATTTCAGGTCAGTTCAGATTAGTATTTCACTGTTTTTTTCTGTTTTTGAATAACATATATCAATTCTATCTTCAGCCTAAATCTTTTAAAGGCAAATTGTATATTGCTCCTTATCGAATAATTTTTCCACAGACTTAATTTTTGATATTGAAATTGAAATGCCGATCCTAACGAACTCGTAATGGGTGGAAAAATGGCGAAGCGAACTGAATGAATTTTGCTGAATGCAAAATACTAGAATTGAACGAAAATCACACTGTTTTTGTTACTCGAAAACAGATAGTTCCAGATAGTAAGAAGACACTGACTTTACTTCATACAATGATGAGATGTTGAAACGTTTACAAGCGGTGTAAAATTTATTTTTTTTTTTTCTTTTTTAACACTTAAGAGGATATGACTACTTTTTAAATGCCTGTGCACGTGTTAAGTTTTTTTTTTTTTTTTTTTTGAAAATGCGACATATAGCGAACGAAAGATATTTAGGATCAGATTTAATCTCGCTCAATGTGCGACATCCAACATTTAAAAGAGAGACTAAATTATCATATTAGTGTAACTGGACTTGTTGTTGTACTAGGCAACCACTCATTTTACGTGATTTTAGTTTCCTGAAAAAAGAATGTCTTCTGAAGCGGTTGGGACTTAACACCGAACAGTCCGGTTTGGAAGCCAATTCACTACCACTTGAGCCACGGACACCAGTGCATGATTCCAGGTGCTTCAAGCATAAACTCACTATAAAAAATGTATATTGCCTAGTAAAATGGAATCAAGCCTTGTACCATAGGGCTCTGTAACTCTAATAATGACTAGGTATATTAGTAAGAACTCATCAACTTTGTTACTGACAATTAAATAATAACAATGGTTACAATGTAGCCCATTGATATACTATACGTTCGCCCAAAGTTTTTTTAAGTTTTCCTAGGTCAGTTTCCAAAGCAGATCAAGAAAAAATTTTAAATGGCTGGGGGTACTCTCTGGCTTCCAACTACCAAATCTCGTTTAGGTCCAAACTGAATATCTTGTATTTGATATTGAAGGATATTAAAATTCGTCAAAATATTATCCACCCGTATCTGAGATATTTATTTCCGTTTCAAAAGAGAAAAGGGAAAAATGGACTATAAATAGAACTGAATAATCTTAAACTGTACTGGCTTTTGCTTTTCAAAACGATTCATTAATATTTTGTTGCCTGTTTTTTAGATGCAGGCTTAACCAACAGACTCAGAAATATGTACTTCAGCTCCAAATTCCTCAAGAAACAAAAAAGATAATTGCGTAGTTTTCCAGTGTAACTTGCCATTCACGTTGAAAGATTACGCTTTATTAAAATTAGAAATCACACGACTACGGCTATGTATGATCGAATTTCAAGAGAAAAACTTACCTATTTATTTTGATTATGATTATGAATAAAGCTAAAGTTACGAGCTAAAATTAATAACAGAAAACATAACAAATCTTCATCAGTTAATTCACTTTCAGTCACTCTTAAAAAACTAAAGAAGAAATCTCGCCTATGTATTTCAATTATAAATAATAAGTTGGTAACTGTTTATGTACAATAGCTAAGACTTTTTGTTTAATATTGTAACATTTTATTTCCTATCTTATATTATAGTCAAATAAGTTTTTTAATGGTATTGATCAGAAATTATAGATTATCTTACTAGAATATGAAGTCAGGATCTATAGCCAGCTGCGTTCTGCATGATGCTTTAGGCTTCCTATAACTTGTGAGTACCATCTTAGCCGAGATCTTTCTCTAATTGTGCTGCCCCTCCACCTAAGAGTCAACTCATCCGACTGGAGACTTAATATTTATTCGAAGTAGTAACACCTCGCTGCGCTCTGCCAATGATATGAATGTATATTGTGCCCCAAGTGATGGCTTACACAATTTTCTTAAGCGTGATATTAATAAAGTCACACGATAACAGCGTATCAGTTTAGAAGGAGAAATGATGCTGAGGTTCCATTCATCAGCCATACCTTCGAGATCTAGGAAATCAGTTGGTGTAACATATGCTTGCTTCCGAGTCATTTCCTGCTATCTTAAATAGCCCGGAAGATAGGCCGCTCGCTCCGGTATCCTAGTTGTACTTAGATTTGGATACTGCTGTCTTCATTTAATTTTAGTCCGATGGTCGGAAATCTTCACCCAAGTTAAATAGCTCATTCTGTCTGACAACGGATTTTGGGCCATCCTCACCACTTAACAGTGCTTCTGCCAAACTCAACTTTCTGTCCAATACTTATTCGTAAAGCGCACAAGCCACTCCGGAACTAGGTTAGGTTAGAGTGATGGTTGGAGAACCAACCCACTTAGGCCTATTGGCCCGTTGTGCTGCTAGGCGGATCGATGATCCCCTCACTCATAGAACCAGTTTGAGCTTACGACGAAGCGCAGGAAACTGTTAATGTCTATATTTTTTAGAACGTTTAGGTCGTTGTAGAAGAAGGCTTCTAGGTGGAGTTTCCTTCTCTGGAAGAGAGCTGTCCATATACAGAGAAGGTGCAGGAATGTCTCCTATTCCTCCTCGTCAATCGTTTGTAAAAGCGCCAAGCCTTCTTGCATGCTTGCCTATAAGGCGGTGTCCAGTGATGACACCTATAATGGCACTGAGATGTTTCCTATTTAATAGAATCAGACTCTTAGAGCGATTCAGATTTAGCTTTGGGCAGATCTCTTTAGGTCTGTTATTTTATTAGCATCCAGCTTAAATAATAATTTGCACGTAGCGATTGGTATACCTTTGCTGCCCTTTTCCCGTAGAATAATTAGATTGCTTCCAATTTGGACGAGTTCATCGGCCCTACAATTTCCTGGATTGTCTCTGGAACCCGGCACCCAACAAAGGTGAAAGTTGAAATGCTCTGCCATCTCCGAAAGAGATGATCAAGGGCGGTTTTGGAATTTACTGAGACCGAGTCCAGGGCCTGACTGTCCGAAAAGATATCCTTTTCAGATATCACGTTTTTCTTCAGTCAAAACTGAGCTCCTTTAATTGCCAAAATTTTTGACTCGAACACGCTACAGTAAATTGGAAGACGGAAGGAGAGGCTTAAACGTAAGAGGCTTACGACCACACCGAAAGTGAGTATCGGTCTTATGACCGAGATATATAGCCAGCGGGTTATTAGAAGTTGGAGGCACCATTTGTTTCCAATGGCTTTCTTGCAAGAGAATAAAGCAAATGTAGCTTTCTTAACTCTTTCTTAAATGTTAGGTTTCCAGTTTAGTTTCTTGTCAAAAATGAGACCCAGGTATTTTGCTGTATTGGAAAACACTAAACTGGTACCGTGTATTGACGGAGGGTCTATAGTTGGAATTTCATATGGAAAAGATTACATGATCAGTTTTATGGGGGTTAACTCCAAATCCACAGCTCTCCTCCCAAATGGTTAATTTGTTAAGATTTAGCTGAAGGAGCTCTTTGATGGTATTAAGATGCTTCTCTGAAACGGCTTTAGCAACGTCGTCCGCATGGGCAATCACCCTGCTCCCTCCTGCTTCCAAGTATATTAGCAGTTCATTTACCACCAAGTTTCAAAGAAGGGGAGAAAGAACACCGCCTTGCTTCGTACCTCTACTAACACATCCTTAAGCAGAAGTCCCAACAAGTTTGGAGTTAATTATCCTGCTTTTTAGCATAAGACTAAGCAACTCCCCAAGTGAGTCGTCTACCTGCAGATGTGATAGCGCAGTCGTGATTGCGGATGTGTCGACGTTGTTAAACGTGCCCTCTATGTCTAGGAAAGTAAGCATTGTGTACTTTCTGTATAGTAAGGATCGTTCGATGTGGCTAGCCTACGAATGCAAAGCCGTTTCCACCGACTTTCCTTTGTTGAGCCGTTGACAAAAGTCTTGTATCAATTTTAGCTCAAATATGGATATCAATCAGTGGTTCCAGAGTTTTTAGAAGGAAAGATAATAGACTTCCAGATCTGAGGTCCTTTGGCACATTATGTGAGCATTTTCCGGCCTTGGGAATGAAAACCACATTTCTCTCCATGACAGTGGAATATGGATCAGTTCTACACATTTCCTCATGATATTCTCTAACGTGTATGGTTTGAAGTTATGCAGCGCCCAAAGCAGTTTATCTCTTGTAATCAGGCCACGAATTTTGTTCACGGTTGCAGTAGTACTGTTTTAGTTACTGTTTGCGGCGAATGAGGAGCTACCTGGAAAGTGGGTATCTAGTAGCAAGTTGAGTGATTCATCACTTAAGGTTGCCCAGGAGGTATCCGTTTTTTTTTCAAACAACTAGGCATCACAGGGTTTTTAGAGAGGATATTTCTTAGCTGAGATGACTCAAAGGCTTCATTGATTTTGTCAAAGAATGATCTCCAAGATTGACGCTTTGCTTCCCTCAGTTCTTTTTTATATATTTTGAGGGATTCTTTGTATGAATCAAAGTCAGTCACTTTTTTTGTGCTTTTTTATGCAAGGTTGAACAATTTTCTGCAGATGTTTCTAAGCGGTCCTAGTGCTGAAGTCCACCAGTGCGGCATTTTCTTTCCCCAAGGTTAAATCAGAGGGCAGAAAGAAGCCATAGCTTGATTGAGAGACAGGGTGAATTCCCTGACTTTCATGTCAATCTCATTGGTGTTGGACTCGAGAGTTCAGAGGATAGTGTTTTTTGACAGAATTCCTCTTTTATTTTAGCCAATCAGTTTTCCGATAATTTCGGAATGTTTTTTGACCGGGGGAGCATCACCCAGGTGATCTGTGATCTGAAAATGAATGTTCAGTCGTTACCATCCATTTCGTTAGCATTTGAGTGATATTGTTTGAAACAAGAGTGATATCCAGCACTTCCTGTCGATTTCTTGTTTTAAAAGTGGGCTCATTGCCAACGAGGTAAGTACTTAAAATGTAATCAAAAAGTGACTCACTTTTATCGTAGATGTCGGTACTGCCCCATACCGTATGATGAGCGTTAGCGTAGCATTCGATGATGAGGCCAGTTTTTTGCCTTCCAGCTTCCAGTACCACCCTTTCTAGGTTATCACCAGGGAGAGAGCCTACCTGATCGTAGCCAAGATAAGATAAGGCTACGTTTCAATAGTATACAAGTCCTAATCTTACCTTTGTCTTTTGTATAAAGTGGAGCATATAAAGGTGTCCCAATTCCATGAAAAACGCCTTCCACGATCCATGGTTCCTAGATTAGGATGATATCTTCTGAGTTTTTGGAGAGACGCTGAATGAGTGAGGCCGAAGCCTTTTTTGAGTGGTGTTATTAATCTGGAGAAACCATATCATTGAACTCAAGAGCTCATCTCATTTCTCTGATCGTATAGGATCTCTATTTATTTCTTCGTCGGTTTCCATTTCCGACAGAGTGTCAGAAGAGGAGACCCACGGTTTAGTAGTCGCCTCGGATGAATTGGAATTCTCGCTGTCCATTACAAGATAGGATACCGACACTCCCAGATCCAAGGCTGAACTCGAGTTTTCGAATCCAAACCGGATCATACCTTTAGTCTGCGCTAGAAGGTTAAGCGATTTCTTATTGATCAAAATCAACGCTCATCTATAAGGGCCTCTCCATTATACTTTCTGGAGTTGAGAGTTCTGCTGAAATTCAGGTGCGGGTTCTAGGTCTGCTAGGGATATCCTCACTAGGCACGACTTCGAGCCTTGCACCTGATCAAATTTCTCCTAAATCACCTATCGCTTTCTTAAAAATCGCGCGATAACGGTTACCATTACCATACCATAAAACAAACCATACCGTTGTTTTTAATGGATGTAATGGTAGCTCTTGGTACTGTTCGGGTTGCTCATCAGCCCAAATACGGCAATTTTATTTATTAACGTATCCATTGAGCCAGAAATGGGCTTCATCACTGAACAAAATTTCGCGATAAAACACCGGATTTTCATTGAGTTTTTCTAGAGCCCATTCACCGAAAATATGACGCAAATTTAAGTCGCCTGGCTTCAATTCTTGCACAAGTTGAATTATGTACGCTTTTAGGCCGAGATCCTCACGTAAAATATGCCAAGTTGTCGAATACGTCAAGTGACGAATCGATTCGTCACGGTCTTCGCGTACATCTCAGCTACAGCTACTATAGTCTATTCACAACGTGCTGAATGTGGTCTAACTGGTCGAGTATCATCCACTAATGTAAACTGGGACTCAAATTTGCGAATGGTTTTGGCAATAGTGGTTTCAGTAGGTCGATTATGTGCACCGTAAGTTTCTCGAATCGCACGAAAATCATTTATCGCAGAACGCTGATTTTCGTAATACAGCTGAACAATTTAGAGACACTGTTGTAGTATGAGTCTTTTTATTATAACTTGCCAAACAATACTGAATAAAAATGACAAAGCAGTTTGATAGGAGTCACGCATGATCTGTCAAAAAAAAGCCTATTGAAAGTAAAACCTCATGATGAATCACCCTATATAAAGTGTACGAATTTAAAAAAAATTACCAAAGTAAATTAAAATTAAATTAAAACTATTTTTAAATTATTTGCATACGACAATGGATGACGATCGCTTGAATGCATTGATGCTGCTTTATTCTGCGAAAGATGAAGTTGACCAAGTTCAGCTTAGTGAAGTCGTCGAAGAATGGTATTTGCTAAAACACCGGCCGAATTAAAATCTAACATGAAATAGTCTAAATTTTATATATTATTTATATAATGTATTATTAATTTTTGTGATAAATAATTAAATTGCTACAATAATAATGCATTAATTTTTTTTAAATATTTATTGTTTAGATAAATTGCAGCAATAATAATATTCATTTATTTATTTCATTGTTGTAAATTATTGTTAAATTATTATTATTATATGGCTATAATAATAATTTATGACTTACATTTTTTCAGAATTATAGTTCCCAATAATTTTAAATTGTTTCATGGAAAATCATTGAATATGCATAACATCGCACTATTATTTATTTAATACGGATGTTAAATCTATACAGTCGGTAAATTCCTAAAACAAGTCGGCATTCTAATGAAAATCATCTTTCCTCCCAGGGCTCGAACTCTCGCTTAACTGCTGCCTGTCCTATAACTTAGATTGAACCAAGAGCGTTGCGATCAAGCTCGTAGCGAATTGCTTGCCTTACCTTCCTATGGTGGTTCCCAAATCGCTAAAATGATACGAGAATGTTCGACCGGTAGTATACAACCCTTTGCAAAAGAGATTAAAAAGATCTGGCTAAAAATGGATTCACCCTTACAAACGTTTAAAGGAAAACGACATTCGGATCTACACGAGGAATGTTCAGTCAGAGGCCCTTGACTACTCTAACGCAGATATCACTGCTATACAACAAGTGCGATGGGATGAACCGGGCATAAGGAAGAATGAAAACTGCGATATATATTATGGTGATTGCTATTGAAAAAAGAATTAGCGGTTCCTCTGATGCAGATTTGCCATATGCGGCAGACTTAGGTAACAAGTCTTGAGCTTCTGGCACGTGAGCGAGTACCCATGATCCAAAGAAAGGCAAGGACGATGCCACCAAAAAATGTTGTTTCGATCTCCTCGATAAGACATACTCCTATGGGTAATGTCGAAAGTATGACGCTGAAATCGCCCACTATAATTTTAACGCACCGAAAGGAAAGGAGGACATCTTGGTATGACAATTGGTAAGTACATCGCATTCCTTCTAAATTCTACCTTTTTTGATATTAGGGTATCTTTATGTCTTCTGACATCAAGGTTGATGGCATTTTATTCTTAGAAACTCGCAACATCGAGAAGAGACAATAACTGCAGAATGACGTAAGTCTCTAATTTGTTTGTCTATGAATTTCTAATTTCTCAAACACTAAATTGTATAGATTCTTTGGTGTTGTTTACTTTCATCTTATTTATCCAAATCTCAACAAAATAATTGAAGATGTAAAGGATTTTCTAATAACGACTTGACAATTTTTTTTTAAATAAATGGCAAACCATTTGAGATATTTCAAAATTTTCATTATTGGATTTAAGTACAATCAAAACATTTATGAATGGAACTCGACTTCGTTCATATGGCCACTGCAGGCAAGTTTGCAGCGGTCGATTCTTTGGACCCAATTTTCCACGACTTGGCCACACATTTCGGCCGAAACAGCCACTATTTCACGTTCAATGTTGGCTCTGCGCTCTTCCAACGTCGTCAGCGTGTTGGCATAAGCCAATGACTTAATGTAGCCCCACAGAAAATAGTCAAGTGGCGTTAAATCACACAAACGAGGCGGCCAATCGACTGGGCCATGTCTTGAGATAACACACTCACCATACTTACTCTTCAATAAATCGATTGTAGTGTGTGTTGTGTGGCTTGTGGCACCATCCTGTTGAAACCACATGTCGTCCAAGTCCATACCTTCCAATTCGGGCTAAAAATAATCGGTGATCATGGCACGATAACGCTGACCATTCACAGTAATGTGACGATCGTTATCGTTGACGAAAAAATATGGCCCAATAACGCCGCCGGCATGCAAACTGCACCAAACAGTTATTTTTTTGTAGATGAAGTGGTGATTCATGAAGCACATGTGGGTTTTTACCGAACCAATAACGCATATTTTGCTTACTGGCGAACCAATTGAGCCAAATATGAGCTTCGTCACTGAAGATGATTTTGCGACTCCGAATATCTGTAAAAATAATTTATAATTTGCAGACGTTGCTCGTTAGTGTACTTTATTATTATGAAAATGTTGAGTTTACTGAATAAATTGACAGTGATAGTTTGATGATTAGTGAAAGAGTGCGTTCACAAATTAAATTCAAAGTTGTCAAGTCCCTTTTGGAAAACCCTATATTACCCATTTAATAAATTCATTGGACTCAACGATATCCACTTTGATCGAGTTTTGCCTACAGCAACTGTGGCCTGAACATCCAAATGCTTTTATAACAAATAAAGATCTACCTATCAAACTTTTAAGGGAAGCTATATTTTTATCTCTTGGCCTTATTATGCTTACTTACCTACTTGCTTACTTCAGTGACGCTAGAGCGCGGGGTAAACCTGAGAATCAACTAGCAAGCCTTTTCATTTAGTCCGGTATTTACCTAACAGACTCTGGCGATTGATACGCAATTTTTTGAGTAGATCGATGTGGCTGCATAGCTCGTATAGCTCTTCATTGAATCTTCTTTTCCAAAGCCCGTTAATGCAAATAGAATATTTTTTGAAGGATTTTTCTCTCGAAACGACTAAGGATATCTTCATCCGCTTCAATGCCATAACGTAGGACTGAATCATTCATGGTCTTTACCGCGTCTTATACAGAATAGACTTTCTACTCAATTGCCTTCTTAACCCAGAGAAACAGTGACTGCCAAGAGCGATTCTTTGTTTTATTTCTGCTTAGGTATTGTTGGCAGAATTTATAGCAGAGCCAAGGTAGACAATTATCATGCCAGACAAATGAGTACATTATATAATGCTTTCTTAGCGTATTAGCAGACCAGACTGAAAAACCAAGTAGTAGTAGTACCCAAGCTAAGGTACTCCGACTTCGCACTTAGAACTATTTTTGTGTCTTAAAGAAAATCAAATTTCAAAAAGCAGGAAACTGTCCAACTTATTATTCGTGGATTCATGTGGAATACTAAGCACTACTAAATGCAGTGTGATTGAGGTAACTTTCTTTTTGGATATGTTTTTAAAAGCCTTTGATAATAACAAAACAAATGCAATATATTGTAGCTCCATGCATCGGTAATTGAATTTACAATACAGTTTTGGACAATAATTATGATATATTCTTTTAAAATTGCTCATGTGTACATTGCAAAATATTAATTAAACCACAAAAGCCAAACTTCTTCAACTATTGTAGATGTCTAAGATAAAATCAAAAGCAAAGTTTTGGGAAATTGCAGATAATTTGAAAATTGTGTTTTGCAATTATTGTCATGTTGAAAGCATATACTTTATTTGTATCTCTTAATCTCATATTATGATTATTATTACACAATAAGCAAGCTTATCTTTTCTTCCTCAAAAACGTTGCCTATAAAATATATTGAAAATCATGGGCATAAAGATCAGTTGAACACCGCTCCCTGGATTTAAAATGGTTTGAAAGTATACACATAACATGTACATACGCGTATGTACCTGTATAAATTGACTTAATCCAATTTCACATTTCACCAGTTCAGCACAACAAGTATCAAACTTGCACCATTTCTGAACAGTCATAGCCTTACAGATACGACTGATGCCGGTGCGTATTTGGCGTATCTAGTCGAACTTCTTGTATTTCTTCTCAGCCATTCACATCTATACATCTACCAGGTGCGCTCCACGGTTAATGTGAAGTTCGTTCACTTCCACATGCTTCATTGTTACCATCGTCGTCGTGTATCTGTTCATAAGCGGCGCGCTTCACGCTACTCTATGTATACATTGTCATCTATGTATGTAGGTATATTGTAAAGCAGGAGGTAGACTAGCCAGAAACAATCCAAAAAGGCGGTCAAACTATACTCGAAATAATCAGTTGGTACGCGATAGTCAGTCGCTTAAGACGTGTTTTTACGGAATTCCTACTTTCGAATAACGTCGTTTTATTTTAATTTGTGCAAAGCGTTGCTTCGGTTGAAACCGTGTGCTTTTTAACACTCTAACCGTGCTTGTCATTTTAAAAGTGAGCAATTAAGAAGATTTGTGTCAGTAGTGTCTCTTAGTTTTGTACATCTCGCATAAAAATGAAAATCCGAGATGTTGAGAATGCGTTCCGATACAGACGGATACCTTACCCTAAAAGGTAAGTTCTAACGTAGATTTTTATTTTTAATCGACGGGAGGGAATACTCGTATATATTCCAGCAAGGAAAATTCAGTATACCCCTTAATAAGGCATCCACTGGGAACTATAATCAATTTCTGCAGCTGGGTTTTATATGCATCGCTTAGTCGGGAGATACTCGTACAAGTGCTCTTGTCTGCTAATATGAGTTGTTCTAATTGCAAACCGGTACGATTTTCACTCTTATGATAAATGTATTCTAGGGTAGATTTAACAACTTCGAGAGCACTGAAGCAACGATCGAGTATCTTGTGATTAATTGAAGAAAAATACTGAAATTAGAACTGAAGCCCATAGTTGTTAATGGTCTACCAGAATGGATCTTCGCCATGTATGTATACTCGTATATAGACCACTCATGGATCGAGACAGATTCATTCTGAGTTTGTGCAGATTGTGCAAGTGGCCAGACTCTGATCTAGTTTACTTGTTTAATAGGTTTATGTATTATTTGGTTAACGTGATGTAAATATTATATTAGTTTTCTAAAGCATTGTACATATAGATATTACAAAAGTATGTGTAAAAGAATGCGTGCTATAAGTTAATATTATACATATATATTTGTGGATACCTTCAACCCACAGTGACGCTTCGTGTTTCCATATACCTGACTGTGAGTTTTGTGTAAATCATTAAATACAGACGAAAGAGGTATGAAAATTCCTTATTTCACAATTGGTCAGCATACTCGTACTCTTGATTCTTGCGTGATATTGTTTTTTACATGACGTTCCTCGAATAAACTCATATCTATGTTCACATGAACCTATATGTATATGCACTTATTTATCTGTATATGTCAATGGGTAAAACTATTTTTTTAACCATGCATAGTTTTAAGTCCAAACAGTTTATGTGACAAATTTAGCTATCCAAATCAATTACGTACGATATTCTTTATATATGTATATTCTTTACCTTAGAGCAAAAGAAAATTGAACTTAGAAACTTAAAAATTACAAAATAACTAGAACACTAAATTTGAGTTCGAGGTAAAACAAACGTCAGGTGCTTAACCTGTGATTGTAGCAATTTTTAATGAAAAAGGCGAGACAATAAGTTCACTTGGAGTTTTATGTAACATACATATATTAATATGTTTTAAACTTAACCGAATACAACATTAAAAGTTCACCTAACAAGTCTTTTACGTACCACCTTAACGAACCAGAGAGGAGTTTTCAGTTGTTGTTAATCAATACATATGTTAAATGATATGTTTTGCGTTATTATTCTAAGGTTAAGGTATTTGAAATATTTAAAATATTCAGCACATATTCACACTTAAGTCAAGATTGTAGCATTGAACCAGAAAATATTTGTATGTACAGCAAATTTCTAATAATAATCGCTGAAAAGTAAATTTTGTAAATCTATCAAGTTCTGGTTTTTTAAGAATTTTCTTTGACATTTCTGTTCTGGCAGCTTAAGCCATATAATATACAAAAAATATATAACAATTCGAAGATAGATCCGTCTAAATTATTTTGTTATATTAATTATATACTATTGTGAAATACTAGACACATTTTGGCAGATAGACACATTTGCAGGCAGACGTGGAACACGCTTACTTTTTACATCCATTGCGTAGTGGTAGAAAAATAGAGTCATCCTTTTAGCAGTTTGTTAAAATTGCAGTATATATGCGGATATATACATATATGCATATATGAATGTATATAGTAGAAGAAGCTATAGTATATATAAAAAGGGGACTATCTATCTACATAAAACGTAAGGTTTCTTTATCTTCATATCTAAATAATTATAATGCTGTCATCCTATTACTCATGGAGACAATTTATGCTTATTATGAAGCGTAGGAGACTATTAACATCTTTATTTTTTAGGTCATTTAAGTCGTTGTAGGAGAAAGCTCCTAAGTGAAGTTTTCCTCTCTGGAAGAGAGCTATACATGTATAGAGTATGCAGCTTCTACAGAAATCGTTTGTAAAGACGCCAAGCCTTCTTTCATGCTTGCTTATAAGGCAGTGTTCATTGATGACACCTATGATGGATCTAAGATGTTTCCTATTTAGAATGATGATACTCTTAGAGCGATTCAGATCTGGCCAGATCTGTTTGATTACTAGACACTTTGGTTCAACAGCTCACATAAAGTCTGTTCTTTTATTAACATCCATTCTTATTATTGATTTTTACGTATGGATTGGTATACCTATGCTACCCTTTTCCGGTAGAATAGGTAGAGTAGTTCCAATTTTGCCGAGTTCGTCAACAATTCCCTAGGATGTCTCTGTAGCCCGGCACCCAGCAAAGATGAAGGTTACTCTGCCATATCTGTAAGAGATGATCGGGATTCAAGGGCGGTTAAAGAATTCAATGAGACTGAGTCCAAGGACTTAGCGACTTGACTATCCGAAAATATGCCGATATCATTTGCAGATATCACATTTTTCTTCAACCAGGACAGAGCTTCTTAAATCACCAAAATTTCCGCCTGGAACATGCTACAGGGATTTTTAATGCGGAAGAGGCCTAAATTTAGCTTATCTGAGAAAACTGTGCCACCACATTCACTATCGGTTTTAGATCCGTCTGTGTAAAAGAGGATTGACTAGTTCTCTATGAAAGCATCTTCCTCCCAGAAGGATCTATAGGGAAAACTTGCTTGAAAGTTTTTGTCAAACCGAAGTTTAGGTATGGTGTAATCGATGTTCTCTATGTGGATTGCTAATATATAAGGAATATTAGCGTGGCCAAATAAATTATTTGTCCACTGTATTTGGAGTTGATTATACTGCTATTTAGCTTAAAACTGATCAACTCTCTAAGTGAATCGTCTACTTGCAGAGTTGACAGCGCAGATATGATTGCAGATATTTTGAAGTTATTAAAGGCGCCCTCTATGTCTAGGAAAGCAACCATTGTGCACTTTGTAGTCAGCGAATGCAGAGCCGTTTCCACCGGCTTTCCTTTGCAGTAGGCATGTTGACAAAAGTTTTGGATTAATTTTAGCTCATATATGGATATAAATCAGTCGTTCTAGAGTTTATATTGTAGAAGGATAGATGATAGACTTATAGGTTTGAGGTCCTTTGGGACGACATGAAAATATTTTCCGGCTTTGGGAATGAAAAATACATTGTCTTCTCTCCATGGTAGTGAAATGTGGATCAGTACTACACAGCTCCTCATGATATTCTCTAGCATAGGCAGGATAATATCTGAGGACCTGTTTAGCTCGGCAGGTATTATACCGTACAGACCACCAGACTTGTATGGTTAAAAAATATGCAGCGCCCAAAGCAATATGTCTCTTGTAATCAAACCATGAATTTTGGTAACGATTGCAGTAGTCCTAGTCTAGGTTGAATAAGAGGGCAGGAAGCAGCCATAGCTGCTCGTTGGTGTCACTCGGGGGACTTAAGATTTCTAAGGATAGTTTTTCTGACAGTATTCCTCTGTATTTTGGCCAATCAGTTTTTTGATAATTCCGGAATTCTGGGTGAATGGGAAAAGCATCACTCAGACTGAATTGTATATATCTGTGGTCTGAAATTGAGTGTTCAGTCGATGTCATCCAGTTCGTTAGCGTTAGAATGATATCCTTTCGGTTCCTTGACATAAAAATAGGCTGATTGACAATGTTGCAAAAAATAAAATTAGTACTTATAATATAATCAAAAAGTAACTCACCTCTATCGTTGATATCTGTACTGTCCCATACCGTGATGAGCGATAAGTGATGCACGTTAGCGTCTCACCTGATGATGATGCCAGTTTTTAGCCTTCCAGCTTTCAGTATCACCCATTTCTGAAAACAATATAGACACTTCAAGATCTAAGGTTGAATTCAGCAGGAATAGGGTGCTTATTAGCAACGAGCTCATCCTTTTTTATAAAACCTTAAGTGAATGGACTCGAACCCAAACCGAATCATGCCTTTAGTCTGTGCTAGAGGGTTAAGGAATTTCTTGTTGATCACAATCAACACACATCTATAAAAGCCCTTTAATTCGTCCAATTATGCGACATTCCAGTAATGAGTCGCAAGAGTTTAGTTGCTAAGCCTAATGATCTCCAGAATGCTTTCTGGGGAGGATTGTTCAACTAGGATCTAGGTGCGGATTCCAGGTCTGCTAGGGATATCCCCCTTAGCACGAATTCGAGTTTTTCACCTGGTCATATCTTTCCAAAGTTTTTATTGTAACTCCTCTAATAATCCGATACAACCTCAATGCGATCAGTCTACCTCGAAGTCGGAGACAGAATTGATCAATTACATGTGTATCTGCCATTGATATCCTCTGGATTTTCAAACAATTTTAATTTTAACAAAGCGCGTTATTGTTTTTTCTCTTGTATTTTCACAAGTTCTTTTGGTTTTTATTGTTTTTAAAAGCTATTGCGAGCTTTAACTTATGGAAAAGAGCTGTAAGTGTTGCCATATAGAAATCATTAAATATTAGCAAACAAACATGAATATAGTAATTTATCATACGACAGAACCAATTTTCATAAGGTACTCGTATATAACAATGAAAAGGCCTTTTTTATATAGATGTGTGCAATGTTTAATATTTTAAGACCAGGTAAATATGGTTGGCTTAAGATTAATTTACAAACAACAACAACAACTAAACAAACATATGTACTCGTATGTTGAGGGTTTATTAATTAAGTTCGAAATTAAATTCTAGTTTTATTTGTAGCTTCTTGACTCAGACTAATAAAACTAGTTTTATGGTTGTATGCTGTTATGTAAGTAGTTATAATAAAAATTTTGTGACACGGTCATTTAATGAAAAAATGCGTTTTTGTTTTCATTCATATTGTATATAAAATAAAATTGTACTTTAATGAATTTTTAGTAAAAGCATCGTTTGGCGGAGGAATTTTTAATTTAAAATAACATGGCTTTCGAAGAAAACATGGTGAAAACTGAGTTTTTGGATTTTGTCAAACTCCACAAAGACAAACTTTAAGTACATGTGTTAGATAAGCTGGCTCAAATGGTAGGACATAAAATACTATGCAAGGTGGCATATCTCTGCGAGCTTAGCCCCATAGAGTTCCCCGTTCTATAGATTATATTGTACATACAAAGATTAACACGTCTATTTATTAGGGGGTATTATGTAGGTCATTGAGATACAATGTTGATTAATCTTATATATGAGCCACGCAAATTAATCGTTTTAAAACATATCTGTTTTATATTACCGGTCTTAGTTTTTTGTTTAGGGTCTATTCTTCTTTTGCCTATTGTATTGTATACATATATCTACCAAATATAATTAAAGTTAAGTAGGCATGAAAACACACATAAATAAATAGTGAGGCATTTATATTCATTTATTTAATATATAACAGTAAGATCACTTGTATATATGTGTGTATGTGTGTATATTGAGAAAACATCTCAATATTAAATAAAAAAATTTCTATTCTTGTAACACCTAGCATTATGGGAATGTATATTCATTGTATTATAGTAGAACAATCGTTAGTCAAGTAATACTAATCTTTCATCGATTTTTTATTTGCTTTTGTTTATCTGTAAAACGTCTTAAACATTAGGAAAAGAAAAACTGAATCCAGCGATGGATCAACATCGATTAAAAATAAAGCCTCAAATTAAAAACGGTCTGGTTAATAATCGTAATAGTACATACACTAAATGCTGATAATTTAAAAATAAAAATAAAAAAACAAGAACAATATTTTCTTATTTTTTCACTTAGTTTTTCACACTCTTATGTCAACGACGTCAAATAAAGTTAAAAAATTCAGAAACATTCGTTTGGATTATTTATGTTACGTTGGAAAAACAAATTTTAACGTATAGTTATATAAACAAAAAATGAACTATATCTTCAGCAGTTTATAAATGGGACTAATATATACACATAGCATACCATATATCCGTAACACCATTAATTTCAATATTTTAACAACAGGGTACATTAATCGTATGTTGACAAAAAAATACATACTGGTTTTTGAATACATGAAACCTTTTATGTTATTATGTTTGGTTAAAGAGTTAACGCAACGTTGGTCAGAATGAGAGAAATCATAAATATTACCTTTTAAGATCGGGGAGAAAGAAGGAGAAGAATGGGAGGCAGATTAGTGAATACATTTTGTTGTTTTGGAGATTTACAAAGTATCATTAAGGAAAATAAACTTTTTAGGGTGCTAATTATTTCATATGATACTTTCACTTATCCGCGAAAACGAAGCTTTTTATAATGTGTCAGTAGCAGATGCTGTTTGCAACTTATTTTCTCCACCATTCAAATAAGAATTTAATTCAATGTATATATGTATGCGCATATTTTTATTTTATGCTTGAACATACAATAAAAACACCAAAGCACTGTTATCAAAATAAACTACTTAAAACAGATATTAAATTTAATTTTTATTTATTTATTTATTTACTTTTTTTTGTATTATTGTTAAACGGGTTTATGGAAGTTTTTCGCTTTAGACATACATAATTCTATTCATAGTTAATAAGAACACAGTTAGGCATATTCATTAAAGTACTATTTTTATGTACATACATACATATAAGGACTTTTTCAGTTAAATAATCACTCAAAATTGATATAATATATTTGAATTGTACTGTTGTAACGGACAATAAGAATAATACTAATATAAGTTAATTGAATACTGCAACAAAAATCTCAAAATTACATATCTAAAGCCAAGACTGTCTTTCGGAGAGATAATGTCATGCAGTTTTATGGTAAGTATGGAAACTTTCTTATAGACTTTCCTAAAACTTGCAGTTGGATATTAGACGACGAACTAATAGTTTTACAAAACAGACTGCTTTAAAATAGTAGTTATTTTGTTTGTTTACCAAAGCTTATGAATCTATGTTAGTTAACTTTAAAGACAATATTTTTAAATGAAAAAATGATCACCATAAAAAATAAACGCATTGTTTAATTGTGAAAATTGCATTTTTCTAGCTTTCAATGTAAACTTTTACTTTTGTTTCCTGATTTTTCCTACAAAATATTACAAAACACATAGCTATAAATATGTGACAAGCTTAGAATTAGTTGAATAATAGCATAAAAGCATATCTGTCCTAAAATCCATAAGAAACAATTATTGGTCTATTACTGCGGTTTGCTAAGAGATGGCGTAACGTGTATTATTCCATTGGAACATGCGTTGGAAAGCTACTGTCATTGTACGTCATTTCAGTATATGTCAATCGTTTTGAAGCGTAAACAACAATATTTTTTTTTCACTCAAATATGTCGAACTTTGTGCCTGCTAAAGTGCTTTGCGGGTAGTTCTTCTCCATTACTTTAATACGAAGAAAACTGCTAGCAAAAGCCATCGTATTTTGGTGGAAGTTTATGGTGAACATGCGCTAGCTGAGCGAACGTGCCAAAAGTGGTTTGCACGATTTAAAAGTGGTGATTTTGGCCTAGAAGATGATGAACGTCCTGGGCAGCCAAAAAAGTTTGAAGATGAAGAACTGGAAGCATTACTCAATGAAGATTGTTGCCAAACACAAGAAGAGCTCGCAAAATCTTTGGGTGCTACTCAAGCAGCCAGTTCAAAACGTTTAAAAGCAGCTGGATATATTCAAAAGCAAGGAAATTGGGTTCCACATGAACTCAAGCCGAGAGACGTCGAAAAGCGGTTTTGCATATCCGAAATGCTGCTGGAACGCCACAAAAGGATGTCATTTTTGCATCGGATTGTTACTGGTAATGAAAAATGGATCCATTACGACAACCTCAAGCTCAAAAAATCATATGTGAAACCCGACCAACCAGCCAAATCAACGGTAAAGCCGAATATCAATAGCGCGAAGGTAATGCTCTGTATTTGTTAGGATCAGATGGGTGTGCTGTATTATGAGCTACTAAAACCGGGTAAAACCATTAATGGACAACTCTATCGAACACAATTAATCCATTTGAAGAGAGCAGCAGCCGAAAAATGCCCGGAATATGCGACCAGACACGAGGCAATAATTTTCCATTATGACAACGCTCGGCCCCACGTTGTTATTCCAGTTAAGAACTATTTGGAAAACAGTGGATGGCAAGTCTTAACCCACCCGCCTTATAGCCCAGACCTTGCCCCTTCTGACTACCATTTGTTCCGGTCGATGCAGAACGCCCTCACTGAAATACGGTTCACATCAAAGCAGAATATCAAAAATTAGCTTGATTCATTCTTATCTGCCAAGCCGGCGCAGTTCTTTTGGGATGAGATCCACAAATTGCCAGAAAAATGAGAAAAAGTCATAGCTTCAGATGGGCAATACTTTGAATAATACTATTGTTCAAATTTTGAAAAAAAAAACCGCACGAAAATAATTATATACCCAATAAGAACTTAATTTTTTTTAAAAGATTTTTCCAATATTCGTAAACAACATACTTACTGTCTAAGTAAGTAAGCGAGCAAAAGCTCATGCTAAATAATTGAATGTACTTAACTAGTCAAATACAGCTATTATAAATAAACATTATGATTGTAATTTCAATATTTGCTAATTTTTAATTGACTTTTAAAGCTTTCCGACACATATACGAGTACATAGTTTGACATATGCTTTAGAATATAACTAAATGCAAATACGATAATAAAATTCATTACAAGAGGACTTTTTTTTAATATACAATAATAAGACTGAAATATTATATATTGCTGACTTATATATGAAAAAGTGACTTCTGACAATTTATGTTGGAAAATCATATCAATCAAGTATTCATGTAATAAAACTACACTCATCTGAGTTTTTTGGCTGTAGTTTGTCAATTCATATTTGACATTCGTGGAGTGTTTCATTAAAATTAATTATTATATTTTATATACACTTAGAAGCATTCAGTTTCATACGGATTGCTTTTTCAGAAAAAACTCCCAATTTAGGTTGAAGAATTTGCATTTCCGTTAACGAGTCATCATGCAATCACTTCATGAGTTCATTTTCTTCACAATATAAAAAAAAGAGAACTTAACGGTAAAATTTGTTTATTTTACATGTCATCATTAAAACATTCAGTTTCGTACAACGGAAGTAAGTGCAACTACAGATTAGAATTTTAAGGTTTGAACGCTTGATTTTAGTAAACAATAAAGGTATTTTTATTTTTTGGAATTATTTTCCATGTTAATAATTTGGTTTCTTACTATAGAATGGGTAAAAATATAAGCGAACATGTACGATCGTTGGCACTTTTACACCGAAAGGATGGAAAATCTTTTGCCGAAATAGGCAAAATAATACATCTTCAAAAGTCAACTGTACAATATAGGGTTTTCTAATAACGATTTGACAACTTTTCTTTTAAATAAAAAGCAAACCATTTGAGATATTTCAAAAAAAACATTTATGAATGGAACTCGACTTCGTTCATATGGCCACCGCGGGCACGTTTGCAGCGGTCGATTCGTTGGACCCAATTTTCAACGATTCGGCCACACATTTCGGCCGAAACGGCCGCTATTTCGCGTTCAATGTTGGCTCTGAGCTCTTAGAACTTCGTCGGCGTGTTGGCATAAACCAATGACTTAACGTAGCCCTACAGAAAATAGTCAAGCGGCGTTAAATCGCACGAACGAGGCGGCCAATCGACTGACCCATGTCTTGAGATGACACGCTTACCATACTTTTCAATAAATCGATTGTAGCGTGTGCTGTGTGGGCGCCGCCGGCATGCAAACCGCACCAAAAAGTTATTTTTTGTAGATGAAACACATGTGGGTTTTCACCCGACCAATAACGCATATTTTGCTTATTTACGAACCCATTGAGCCAAATATGAGCTTCGTTACTGAAGATGATTTTTCGAATCTGAATATCTGTAAAAAAATTTTATAATTTGCAGACATTGCTCGTTAGTGTACCTTATTATTATGAAAATGTTGAGTTTACTGAATAAATTGACAATGACAGTTTGATGATTAGTGAAAGAGTGTGTTCACAAATTAAATTCAAAGTTGTCAAGTCCCTATTGGAAAACCCTGTATATTTGTAAACGGTTCTTTGAAGAGGGAAGAATAAAAAATGTGTGTAGCAACAAGGAACCCAGAAAAATCACCAAGTTTGCACAAAAATTTATTCTTCGTGAAATAAGAATATATTCCTAGTTGCCTTCAGTGGAATTGAGTAAGATGTTAACTGATTTCAATGGAACCGAAGTGAACCCAATTACAATCAGGCGCACACCTAAGAAACGTGGCTACTATTCACGTGTATGCCGTAGAAAACCTTTGGTCAGCGAGGTCAATAGAATCAAGAGACTAAATTTTGCCAAAACTAGACAAAGTAGAAACAAGGCTACTATTCACGTGTATGTCGTAGAAAACCTTTGGTCAGCGAGGTCAATAGAATCAAGAGACTGAATTTTGCCAAAAATTAGTAGGTGTAGGGGGTGGCCGTGGTGTAGTGGTATATGCATACACTCCTCAAGCAGAGGGTCGCGGGTTCAAATCCCGGGCGAGGCAATTCTCTGAAAAAGTCTTTTCGTAGAATTTGCATGTAGTTATATGAGAATCCCGTCGACACTCAACTCTGACATGAAGGCATAACACTCATGTTGGAGTGGTTGCTGGCTGAGCTAAATGTAACGAACTAACAACTAACACGTATTGAGACCCACTGGTTACGGATGCACTTGCTCGTCTCGTCCAGTTTGACGGGACTGTAAAACATGGTGGACAAAGTGTTATGGTTTTGGGAGCTATGGGCTGGGGGGTGTTGGAGATTTAATATTCATCTAGGGCAATATGAATAAAAATATGTACCTTAATGTTCTCAAAAAAATTTAAAAGATTCAGCCAACAAATTGAGAATTAAGGACACGTTCGACTTTTACCAAGACAACGATCCAAAGTATAAGGCATTAGACGTGCGTCTCTGGCATTTATACAACTGCCCAATATGCATTGAAACACCTCCCCAGAGTCCAGACATTAATTCTATCGAACATCTGAGGGAACATTTAGATATACAGATAAGAAAAACAAAAAGGAGCATCAAACACTCATATTGGAAGAGTGGAATAAAATTCCATCAGATATAACCAAAAATTTGGTTGAATTGCTTTCAAGTAGGCTTGCAGCTGTAATTAAGCACAAAGGAAATCCTACACCGTATTAAATTTATTAATTTTTAAGTTTTTTAAAGTAAACTAAATGTACGAAACTAAATGCTTCTTAAGTTCTTACCTTTATATCATTTAACATTAATTTTTTTGCTTTTAAATGGATTTTGAGTTTTTTATTTATATTTTTCTAAGTTATTCGATTAAATTTAAAAATTAAATAATAAATCAACTCCGAAAATATTTTTATTTTTTCGAGAATAACGAATACTTCGCAAAGATATTCTTCGTACGAAACTGAATGTTTCTAAGTGTATGTATATAAATTACTGCTTAACTGTGAATATACGAAAACAATTTCCTTTGTAGAGAGAATGTATGATACGCATCATCGGGCCATATTTATTTGAGTAAACTGTGTACTATTGAACAATTATCAAAATGAAATGTTTGAATAAATAAAGTAACAGCCAAAAAAAATCGGCATGGAACATAAAACGTACCCTTTACTAATATATCTCTTTACCAACGTGTTTATGGATTTGTATTTTATTATTTGTATTTTTATAATGTTTTTATTATTAATTATTAATTTTTTTTATCCTCAAATTTTTATCCAGTTGAAAGCTTGGTTATGTTTCCTTGCGTTCTTTTAAGAACTTAACACTGACAATGGTATTACTACTCTTAAAATTTCGGAGCATGTTTTAAGTTTGGAAAATTGGATGAAGTAAAAAAAAAGATATTTGGGCTCAGTAGTTATTTTGTTCTATGGCTGGCAATTACCATTTAATCGTGAAACTAAATATTAGTGTAATTGGACTTGCCGTGTTCTCAGTAACTACTCATCTCTCATTTTAGTTAGCTGGAAAAAATGAATATTGGGATTCCGATACCGAACCTTTCATCTTGAAACCCAATACACTACCATTTGTGGGCACCTATATACGTACATATATGATTTTTTTTATTTCTTTTTTTTATGAAGTCTCTGTATTTCATATCAAACACTTTTGTTTCTACTAATCTTGATTTGTTGCTAACTTAATATTAATTATATTTAAAACTACCACATGTTTTCTTATGTAAACATAATCTATATCTTTAGAACCCGCTTCAATGAATATAATAGATTAGAGGTAACAATTTCCTTGAGCTTTGGTGGAGCTACGAGTAAGTACCTGTTTGCTTTTTGGTGCCTAATTGCAAGTGTGTAAACAAGTAAAGTAACCAGCTGAATTTTATTAAAAGACGTAAACCTAATCCCACTTAACTTTGACAACTTACCAACTCTATGCCATGCATAACAAGAAACTAATAATTAAGGAATTGTGGTGTAACTTTGCTCCACGAACCTGCAATTCATTCTGCCCCCCCTCCCTCCTTATTCACCATCCCAGTTTCGTATTGAAAACGCGTACTTATCTTACACAACTTTGAAACTTAAACAGAAAGTACCATATAGGTATACTCGTACTCGTACTCTCGTTTTATTTAGAACTTTAATAAAAGCGTTGAAATTTTACATAACGCTGTAAAGACGATGCCTCCACATGAAAAGTGAATTCGTGCAGAGGTATTCATTAACGTAGAGCAGCTTGATTTTCAGATGTGTGTTTCATATTACTTTCAAGATACACTTATACCAGGAGTGATACCAGTTGGTATCAACATAGAATTTATAACAAAAGGAAAATCACGTCGCGAGATCTGGTCACTAATCTTGAAGAAATATTAACAGAACCCGTTTTTTGTCTCCGACCCACTTTCCTATATATACGATAAAAGATGAGCGGAATAAGAGGCAAGACGTCTAGTTAAACATAATTTTACAAGAAGTATCATAGTGGTATCAATATCATAGCAGCGTAGCTGTGACTGGTATGAAGAATGTACTCGTATCCATTGCCATAACAATCAGTGGTTTAAGTTTAAACGTTTTCTTAAAATAATAACATTTACATGTATATTTTTATTTTAGATATGTGTATATATGTATCTTCGCTAAGATGTGGTTTTATACCGAAACCAAAAACTTTGTAACAAAGGTCTCATCCAGACCTTGATGGAGGTTGCACACAAATTGATATTATTAGGTTTATTTACTTGGTGATGGTTCGACTGCAGAGAGGAGGTTGGTTACGTGATACTTTATTTGTATTTAAATGGAAAAATAAATGTGAAACATCTCATTCATATTGGATAACTTATTACCCATGTAGGTTAGGTTGATAATAGTTTTAAAAAATTTAATCAAAAATTTGTATGTTATACATTTGTTATATATGTACATGCCTTTATAATATACAAATATAAAATAGAATACAAATGTTTAGGACGGAAAGCGGAAAGAAGAAAAAGACGATTTATTAACGACATATGGGATGTTTTTAGTTGATAGATAGGAAAGGTGGCAGTACTTTTTAATCATAATGCATTACTTAAGACTCTCATGTAGTGGGAGAGTTAAATTCCAATGGTGTGTTAAGTGAATAAGAACTTGACGTCTTGAAAGCAAAATTAAGACAACTAGATCCGTTTGATGCCAGAAACTAACGTTTGCCGTACTTTGGAAGGGTTCGAACAATTTTGATACTACTAAA
Organism: Volucella inanis; assembly: GCA_907269105.1. Taxonomy (NCBI): domain Eukaryota; kingdom Metazoa; phylum Arthropoda; class Insecta; order Diptera; family Syrphidae; genus Volucella; species Volucella inanis. The sequence goes on along the minus strand of OU026154.1, from coordinate 70,277,879 downwards.
TGTTACATTTTGCTTACTCTTAAATTCAAAATTTCCCTAATTTTGAATAATGATGGAATAACGCTACAAACGTAAAGCGTTGCACCATTTAGAAGTGCATGTTGAAATTTTGTTGTGCCACATCTACGGATAGAAGAGCCACTACACCCACACAAGAAAAATCAGAAAACAAAATATTCTTACTTTTTTATCTTAACCACATTGTATCCAGTTCCAGAAAATAGAAGATATGATTTTCCTTGTCCTTGTCTAGTTTTAGACGTCTGGCTTCGAAGATGATAGAAAAAGTAAAATATTAAAACAAGACTCTTTTCGGATCGCAACAAATCTTTTCTTATTATCTGTCGCTCTGTTCGCTAATTTGTATATATTCGTATTTCGAATATTTTTTGATTCCAAAAAGATTGTTTTGCCGCTTATCTTTCAGCATTTGAGATCAGATAAGAGGAATTATGCAAAAAGGGATATTTTGTACTAATTGGTAAACCGTTTTTTTTCTTTAGCAACATAGGGATAGCACATCCTGCCTGACTCGAACTGCAACTTTGTAAAATACTATAATTTTTTTTTTATTTTTTGATAAATTTTATTGTGCTAAAGCAAAAAATGTTGGAAAATACATCAGTTTTCAAATTTTCAGATTGTATCAGTAGTTTTTAATATGTCCACCTTTGGCGCGAATAATGGCCTTGAGACGGCTGAAGAAAGCTTCGCACGCTGCACGCAAGTGGCTCTGCGGTATTTTGGCCCATTCCCGGCTAAGTGCTTGTTTGAGGTGGTCCGAGCTCTGGTATTTTTTAGTGCCAACCTTCGCCTTCAAAATACCCCAGACTGAGAAATCTAACGGATTTGCATCCGGAGAATTTGCAATCCATTGTGTCGAAGAAATGAAGTGCGGAACATTGTTTTTTAATCAATCTTGGTTGCCGGTGCCGAGTCTTGTTCGAAAACACGAAATAATTGTTTGCCCAAGGCTTCAATACTGTCTCTAAAACGCTTCACGGTATACGATCGCATTAATTTTGACGTCACGGTCCAAAAATACGAGCGGAGAGCGACCATCGAAGGTGTACATTTTTGAAGGACCTCTCTGGCAAGTAAACTCGGTCATTTTGTTTGTTGACATATTGCTCGATAACAAATGGCGACTCATCGAAAAAAACCAAATTCGGCAACTCACCACTTTCATACAAGCGTAGCAACTCCTTCGCTCTTTCGACTCTAACTTTTTTCTGTTGTGCTGTAAGATCGTGTGCTTTTTGGAACTTCAATGGCTTGAGCTCATTGAGCTCATACTATAATTCGTTTATGTCTCGCAGGAGACAAACAGATTCTTTTATAAATGCATTTTATCTAATCTCGTTACGCTAATTTTGACCATAACCATTATCATATCTGGCTTTAAGTATACCGGAAAGCTGGTAAATTGCGAGACGAAAGTGACTACAATTTTCGGTCTACCAGAAGCCAAATTGATACGTATTACCAAATTGATTACGTATTATCAACGATTGTTACTATATATTGGGTCTATATTGGATCTAAAACTGGGCGTAACTTGTATTATTCCATTGCTATTATTCCATTGGTACATGCATTAGAAAGCAACTGTCATTATACGTCATTTCAGTATATGTTATTCATTTGAAGCGGAAAATTATTTAAAAGCAGCTGGATATATTCAAAAGCAAGGAAATTGGGTTCCACATGAACTCAAGCCAAGAAACGTCGAAAGGCGGTTTTGCATGTCCGAAATGCTGCTGGAACGCCACAAAAGTCATTTTTGCATCGGATTGTTACTGGTGATGAAAAATGGATCAGTTATGACAACCCCAAGCGAAAAAAATCATGTGTGAAACCTGGCCAACCAGCCAAATCAACGGCGAAGCCGAATATTCATGGTGCGAAGGTAATGCTCTGTATTTGGTGGGTGTGCTGTATTATGAGCTGCTAAAACTTGGTGAAACCATCAATGGACAGCGCTACCGAACACAATTAATCCATTTGAAGACAGCAGTAGCCGAAAAACGCCCGGAATATGCGACCAGACACGAGGCAATAATTTTCCATCGTTGCAGGTTGCTATTCCGGTTAAGAACTATTTAGAAAACAGTGGATGAGAAGTCTTACCCCACCCGCCTTATAGCTCAGACCTTGCCCCTTCTGACTACCATTTGTTCCGGTCGATGCAGAACGCCCTCACTGAAATACGGTTCACATAAAAGCAGAATATCAAAACTTAGCTTGATTCATTCTTATCTGCCAAGCCGGCGCAGTTCTTTTGGGATGGGATCGACAAATTGCCAGAAAGATGGGAAAAGTCATAGCTTCAGATGGGCAATACTTTGAATAATTCTATTGTACATGTTTTTCTTAAATAAACGTTCAAATTTTGAAAAAAAAAAAAAACGCACGAATTAAATAACATACCCAATATTAATATTTAATAACTCAATAATCCATGTTTTAACAAAATGATATTTTATGACTTGATATCTAAATTAAATTTAACATGTCAACGGCCTCGCCACACTGAAAGCATCGGTTCCCACTAGATCACCGAAATCAAGCAGTGTTGGGCGCGGTAAGTACGTACGTAGGTAACCACATGGGAACTTAGTACTCCGCGTGCTGTTGACAAAACGCGCCACATGGGCATAGTACCCCGGCGTTAAATCCCGGACCCTACATACTAATTTGTGTCATTTGCTTGATAATAATAATAACAATAAATAAATTTAACATAATAGCTCTTTGTTGTCATGTATCTTACGTTCTCAGGTTCTTCTCAAAATGACTTTGTTAAAATTTTTTTAAAATATAACATAAAATCAATATCAAGCTGATGGGTTGGCAATTGTTAATATTTTTTTCTTTTCCTCCCTTTTTTTCCATTTCCTTGGATTTTGTTTTATGTTTAAGATAATAGATTAATAGTTAAATATAATAGAATGGTGAAGCTAAGGATTTATTTACCATTTTCTATTTTAAACATATCAGGTCTGATTCAATCTTAGTTGGACTGAGGATCCCTGATGCAAGTTAGTCTTATGGCTTCTGCAGATAAGGAATATCATGGTCCCTCAAAATGCAGTACAATTTAAGATTTTTCAGATGTAAACGAATACTTTATTCACTCAACGCATTTTTGAATGTCCTCCTTTGGGTAGCTGGGTGCAATATGCCCATATGATTATTTTGACTGACTCTTACAAGCCTGTGGTAATTGTAAAAGCTAAGTTGTTTATGGCCGACTCATTTTAAAGAATAAACCTATAATTCAGCTTAATAAAATCTATTTCATTATATATGAACCCATTTTACTTGTTTTTTTCCTCATGTTGCCATATCATCAGAACTAATTTTTTAAGTGTTTCATCATTGTTGTTGGGTCCTCGTTTTCTTTCTTCGTAAGAAACACAAATTCCGTCTTGTACTCATTATAAACATGTCTAATATGTGTACAAAACTTGATCGCGAATTGCCTACTGGCTATTATTATTTGCAATGCTACTAACGTTTCTATTTGGTTTTATTATAGAATCTATCCCATAAAATCTCTTTCGATTTTAATTTTATTTTAATCTTTTTCCGACAGCTCATCAGTATTACAAATATTTTTATCAAGTTATCAGCTCTACATATATGGCGATGTTCAACTCTCAGGTTAAATAAATTTAATATGCGTACATGTGAGAGTATGTTTTGCCTTTTCTTCCCATTGTCTGTTGTTTTGTGTTGTGGGTTCAAAGGATTTTGTTCATGGCTTCTTACGATAATCGGAGTGATTAAGGCGTTTTTATTATTTGTAGTCATACTTTTCATTTGTTTTTGTTCAAAATCTGATTTCACAGCCAGATCTGTTTTCCTACCGATAATTTTATTTTCTGTATTTGATATTCTTTGGCTTTCAATTGGATTGCTGTTGTATCTATTACACTTCAGGCGTTGAGGTCATGTTGGTGTATTCCCAAACAAAAAATGTAATTTCGTTTTGATTCCAATTTCTTGCTGGATGAATGCGTTAATAGTAATCTCCTATTGATTTTTCTCCCACTTTCGAATTTTTTTCTCGACCTAAAGTGATTCCATTTAATATTCTACTGCCTTTGAAATTTTAGCATATACTCGTATATGATTTTTTTTTTTTTCTAAAAGCCCCCCTACAATCATTCGTAATCGTACGTAATTGCGTACGAGTAGATTACTGTCCAAATAATGATTGGATATTATTTATTTTGATTTGGCATTTTAATTTGGACATAATGTTTAATAGCAAGGGTCTGATTTTATTTCCTGTGGGTAGTTTTAAACGGCAAACAGCAGTGATATTTTCTTATAATTCTAAAAGTGGAACTGTATCGCATTCATCTATAATGCTAATGCTAATGCTAATTTATAATGTTAAGAATTTTAACTTCAAAAGCAAATAATGGGAAGATAGTAGAGTTAGTTGAGCATGATTTTCGACTCTTTGTTTAAAATCTACAGGCACACCACAGTAATCCATCATATAATTAATAATAATCACATTCTGTGATACTATCTCAGAAAAGAAAATACCTGACCCATGTATTTATAAAACATAATGTCTTAATATCATAAGCAGATTAAATTTTTATATATGTATGTATTCGTTAACTCAGCTCATAATTTGATTTCGTTTATGGAATTTTTCCACATTGCGTATAAATATTATGAATTGATTTTCAGATGAACATATTTTGTCTGGAATACAGCCGACTTCTCTTTTCATTACATTATATTATTATATTTATAAAAGAATTAAAAATAAAAGCAACGTTTCTCAACAGTAAATCCACTTTATAACAACCCTAAAAATATTAATAAATTTTATCATTTATCCATATCCATATCATCCGATTTTCAGTTAATGAAAGTAACCGCACAACTTTCTCAAGCACAAAAAGGGTTAAGATTATTTAAATATTTATTGATTTCGACTTCTTCGCCTTAAAAATACGAATACAAAAAATTTACTATACCCATATATGCACGAGAACATATCCTACATAGTTTATACATAAGTCATATACTCGTGTAATAATAAAAAGTGCAAAGTATCACTGTGGGCAGAACTCAAAAGGTGTTTCTACTTTTTATTCTGCTAGTTTTCCGTCTTGGACCGGATTCAAAAGTCACTGATGACCAAAATCCGAATATTAAGTAAAATGATACTCACTTTCGCTCCGCTACCAACACCTTTTCTTTGAATTTCTTGAATCTGAATTGCTGAAATTGTGAAAGATTAATCTGTTACAAATTCGAGTTTCCGCATGCACTCACTGGACCGTTTATATTACTCCTACCATTTTTTCTTATGTACGGAAAGGTATATATTTATTTTGCGGAAATCAAACCAACAACGCGTTTTTTCGTTTAAAGTTACAAACTGCGAACTCGTCACACTTTAAGTATAGCAAAAGTATAACTACGGGTTGAGGTGGAATGAAATCGAAACTTAAATGTATGGTGTTTTTTCTTCTTCGTTTTTGGAGAATAGTGAAAGTGAATGTTTTGGTGCCTTTAAAGTCACTTTCCGGATATTCGTGCAAATACTCGTACATACTGACACACTTACAAGTTAACTATAAGTCATGTGCCTTAATTAGTACTCAAAGGCTACTTTTCAAAAGTTAATTATGCCTCAATCAAAACCACTAGCAAACAAAAGACTAAGTAGTCAAGTTAGCATATAGCGTATACATAAAATGCATATAAGTTATTAACCACTTTTAAATAAGTAGTTTATTTATGTAGCTAAATTTGTAATAAGAAAATATATGTAGTATAATAATATAAAAAGATTATTAGTTTTAAATAGTTTCATTTCATAAAATTTATTTTTGTATTTAAAACTTTGTTAGATATTAGGACTATTCAAAAATCTCTATTATGGGAAACATGAATCTGGCAGAAAGTAAAAACTCACTTAAAATGGGGGAGAATTTCTGTTAAAGGAAAATCCAAATTCTGATAATTTTTATTTTCTTTTTATTTTGATGTAAGAGATGTATTAATAAAAAGGGTGATTCATCGTGCGGTTTGATTTACAATGTAAAATCAAATGCATATATTTGAAAGTAAACTTAAAATGTTTACTTCGAATAAAAGAACAATTCATGGCATCTATTCTTTGAGAATTTTATTATATAAATGTTGGCCAGTACTACGTCTAAGGCGGTTCATTTGGAAGGTCTAATTTTGGGCCACTCGTTCGAGCATAGCGACTGGTATCTCGCGGATAACACGAGTAATATTGGCTTCCAAAGCGTCAATCGTAGCAGGCTTATTTCTGAATACATTAGACTTTAAATACCCCCAGATAAAATAGTCCAAAGGTGTGATATTGCACGATCTAGGCGGCAAATTTATCGTAGCAAGACGTGAAATTAAGTGCTCACCAAAATGATTTCTCAACAAGTCTATTGTTTCACGAGCTGTATGACTCGTAGCGCCATCTTGTTGAAACCAGAGCTCGCCGAGACCATGTGCTTGAATTTCAGGAACCACATAGTCCATTAACATAGCGGTTACCATTTACGGCAGCATTCTGATTTGCCTTATTTTTGAGGTAATATCTGCCAATGATTCCACCAGCCCATAAGCCACACCATACTGTTGTTTTTAATGGATGTAATGGTAGTTCTTGGTACTCTTCGGACCGCTCATCAGCAAATATACGACAATTTTGTTCATTATTGTATCCCTTGAGTCAGAAATGAGCTTCATCACAAAACAAAATTTCACGATAAAACACCGGATTTTAAATGAATTTTTCCACTGAAAATATGACGCAAATTCAAATCGCCTGACTTCAATTCTTGCACAAGTTGAATTTTGTATGCTTATGGGCTGAGATCCTTACGTAAAATACGCCAAGTTGTCGAATATGCCAAGCTAAGCTACTGAGAACGACGACGAATCGAATCGTCACGGCCTTCGCGTACACTCTTAGCTATAGCTGCTATAGTCTTTTCACTACGTGCTGGACATGATCTAACCAGTCGAGTATCATCCACTAATGTAAGCTGGGACTTAAATTTGCGAATGGTTTTGGTAATAGTGGTTTCAGTAGGTCGATTATGCGCACCGTAAGTTCTTCGAATCGCACAAAAAACATTTCTCACAGAACGCTGATTTTCGTAATACAGCTGAACAATTTAGAGGCGCTGACACAACATTATTTACATTTAATATTTTAATACTTCTTGGGTTCATCTTAACTTCTTACATCCATAAATATTTGGAAAAACACCCTATGGGGAATTTTAAAATTAATGAAATTGTAATTAACGATTGTTTCAAGTTGCCGTTTAAGCTTAAGTTATCAACCGACTTGACTAGGATTAGTCACTTGAATTATACTTAAATATTGATGAGCCTGAAAGTTTGTCCTCAATTTTAAAATGCTGAAAAAATTCGACCTCAAAAATCACTTTCAAATCGAAGTATAGAATTTACTGCACGACACGTAGCAACTCCCTGAGCGTCTGAATGTGAAGCCGAAGGTTAGCCGGAGTACTTATTTGAGCCAGACACTATAGTATTTTCTTTCAAGCGACTATACTATCATCAGTGGGTAGAATATGACCGTTTCTCAAAAAATGAATGTATCGAATTATTGCGATTATTAGAAACAAGAAGAATGTAGAAAAAAAACCTACACTTATAATAAAGATTACAAAATAAATAGTACCTTCTAGATTTTCACTCCTTGTACTACCTCTAGACATAAATAATATAATTGGTCTTATATTATGGTTTGCCAGGTACGGGTTATCAAACGTTTCGTTCAATTAATTAATTTTGACGCTCGTTGTGTAACATGTTACGCTGTCTTGTTAAAATTACAACTCTTCTATATTAATGCCACTGCCATTAAATTGGGGAATCACAAGGTCATTATGCGGAGAGCGCGCTGATATGTACGATTATGTAGTAACGCTTTGTCTGGAATCAGTGATCTTTTTCTTTTCTTTACTTCAAATGAGGCAATTTTGCTTGATGGCGTACCCTTTAACCAATAATGAACTTTATCGCTAAACACGATGAGATCAAGAGCAATCTTGTTTTCGGCACATTCACCAAACGAGCTGGATCTTGTTAACTCGTAAGCCAGAACTCTTACGCAAAATTTTACATCATGTGGATAAATACAATTTCAGTTATTTTTCAGAATGACGAATCGACTTTTTCTGGTCCTCCTCAACAGCAACAACTTATTCGATGGGCACTGTATGATGTCTGGAGATGCGTGTTATCTACAAAAGTAGGCGCAATGTAAAACGATTTATAGTTATTCGAATCATTTGTTCTAATGGACGCAAAGCATAAAAAGTTTCTCGTATCATTTTAGTTTTGAAATCAATTTGCACAATTTTCACGCGTTAATCTATTCATGGTGAAATGGCAAACCAAACTGTAAACAAATCATGGTCGTTTTATTTCAATAGGCAAAACAAATGCTTCGTAAAAGTAAAAATAAAACGACAATTTAATTTAACAGCTTTTATGGCGAACTAAGGGACTTAAGGATTTTCTAAAAGTATTGGACATATTGTATTGAACTTGCAAATGAACTCATTTGCGAGTTGTTTGGCAATAATTTCCCTATCGATTGTTTTACAGTGAATTGCAAATACTCTGTCTACAATTTTTAAAAAGATAATTGTAGTTGGGGCTCAAGTGCTGACACGCTGAAAAACAATTTTAATACAAATAGAACTTATTTCTTTTTTATATTATTTTTCTTCTTTAACCAAATAAATAGTATTTTTGAAGCAAAGGTTTTCAACAAAAAATTATTTTAAATTTTTTTACGAAACCTTTTTACATAAAAACCAAACCGGCAAAACTGCACCGAATGAAAAAAAAATATACCAATTGTACGAGTACAATTACGTATCTACCACAATGCCTATGTAAATAACATATGTTATATATATATTCGATGACAACATAAGAGTATTTTAACATGATTGTCATTTATACTCGTACTTTCATGATTTTAAACGAATGAACGACAAAGCCCTCATCGCCCTAAAATAATAATACAATAAGTCATGGTTGTTGAATAAAAATGTCAAAATGTTAAGGTGAATGCATCTTTCGAAGAGACAAATATCACTCGTCGAAGCTACACGAGAAAATAAACGTAAAACAACCAAATTGCTATTCAACTCACTCAGTACTTGTTTATTTCTTTGAAGTGATTTTGTATTTTACTTCGCTTAATTCCCAATAGTCTTAAATTATTTAAGTGTAAATAATTTTTACTCGCCACGTAAAAGTGAATTTCTTCTTAAATAAGCCACTTATTATAAAACAAAACCTACTTATATATATAGAGTATGCATGGTTTGAACACTATATATATTCCAGTTGATTATCATATTATCTTTTCATCATCTTCACATATGATATGTGCATATGTATGTATTTTACGTTTGTCAATGAATTTTTTTTGTCGTCCATGTTCTTGTCTGAAGGGTATTACTGCAAATAATTCAATTAAATATTCGCATTCCTTTTCCTGATATCTTATCTTCAGTAATAATGATAGCATGGTCAAACGAAGAAGTGATCCGGGACCAAGGTCCAAGTAAGAAAAATTAATTGGTACCGTGACATTCTTGGAAACATAGCTCTTTGGAGCATAAGCATCATTAATCATCCGTATGGATTTCTAATTTTCGTCGCATTTTCCAGTATATTTTCCTACGGAAGTATCACAACAATATTTTTCTGAAGGAAACACTTTTCCAATAAATTCCTTCAATTGTGATGAATCACGTACGAGTATTTCCCCAATTTGTATCTAGTTATCAAGACTAACCATTATTATGTATATTCTTGAATATGTTATATAATATCATATATTTTATACACATACTATATGCATCAAGATTTGCATTTTTTTTTTTAAATGATACATATTCTTGAACAATTGTATATAAAAAAAAATTTTTTTGACAAGACATTTGTTACTACTTATAAGGTGTTTCGAAATACGAGTACATAAATCTAGCTCATGAATGTACATATGTACATATGTAAGTATTCGGAATCATAAAAATATAAATCAAATTTATTTAGTGCACATTTACAGAAACAGGTACTGTATCACATGTGCTTGACCAGGATTAATTTCTAATACTCGTACATCTTCTCCTCCCTCATTCTCTATTAATAGCGTTTGACGTTAAGGCAAACATGTAACACCAATAAAGAAAACATGTAGTTGCAGACTCTGTGCGTACATATAGAAGTATGTCGGTATTTACTCTTATCTTTCAAGTCTCGACCACCAACTAAGGCAATAATAATTAAGCGGATACGTGCTTGGTTATATGGGCATTACTTATAACTATAAGATAAAGGATCCATGCGAATACATCTGCAATTAAGTTTTATGGTGTTTCTGGAGTTTGTTGAAACATGTCTTAAACTGTAAATGATACATTAGGTTAATGTATTGCCTAATAATTGGGATAAGAGGTTACGCATGCCTGTATCATGAACAACTAAAAACGCATGCAAATCTGGTTTTGTTTCTAGATTTTATTTCCATATGCTTTTAAAGTGAAAAGTTTTCAATAAATGTAACAAGCTATAGTGTTTTTCAGTCTTATACTCGTACATGCATTTTTTTTTTTTTAAGTATTTAACACACAAAAGTACGAATGCTCCAATACTCGTAATGTCTAAGCATATGTTAAGAAAGAAAGTTGTTCTGGCCTCAGTGGGTATGTTTCTTTATAAGTGACATTCAAAATTTACATCAGAACCTAAAGATAACGTAGTAACAAGTCCAAAACCTCTCTCATCTATAGACCAATTAAAAATATTTTTATTTTTATTTTTTTTTTTTTTTTTTTATCAAAACGGCGGCTTGTGGCTAATGGAAAAAAATTTCGCAGAAAACACTTCACGGAATCGGTAATTGCTTAGACAAGAAAGTGGCATTGATTAATTCTGGTAGGAGAACTAATGGTGCCCTGATTAACTTTTTTTTCTCAGCCACAGAAGGTTAAAAAACATTGTTCCGAGATAAAACTTTAACGTTTACAATCTTTACATTAATTAAAGGTTTCTCTTTTCACTCCAAATGGCGATAATAGCTAATTTAACTTGTTTTAATTGGGCTGCAAACACAAGAAATTTGAGTATGCATCCGTAGATAAATAAATATTTTAAACCGACATTCCAGATCTAAAAAGAATAATTACTGATAACAAAAGTTACTCATATTAGTTATAGTAAATTTAGATGAAACTGTTGATGATGACAACTTCTTTGCGGTCAAAGATCCACAAAAGACAAGTGTAGGAGCGACTTTCCAAGAATTGTACGTTCACCGCACGTTTCAGCTTTCTCAGATCACGATATAGAATATCGAGTGTTCTTGCACCTTAGAAATCCTACAGATAGCTGGTTCCAATGATAAAGTACTCTTTAGGTCATTGTTCTTCAAAGATGATTTCCTGGGAAAGAGCTGATCCAAAATATCATAGATTAGCAGTATCACTTATCTCCACGTAGATGGAACAGACAGAGTAGACTTAGCAACGGCAGAGAGTTCAAACACCAGTGTGTGGAAGAAACTCTGTTGTCATTTTTTTCGAAAACATTTTGTTATTCTCAAATTGCTATACGATAGTTGAATTATTTATATGGAATTTTCCCAATCTCACTGAAAAACTCGTAGTTCTTGTGCTATGATGTTACATTGCAGTAAATACCTATTATGAACATAATGTAAACGCCAAGAATTACCATACTCGTCAACGGCCTCGCCACGCTGAAAGCATCCCAATAGCAAATCGGATCGTCTCAGGAATACCAAAATCCTAGACTGTGTATATAAAATAAGCTAAATATCAGCCGATAATAAAATAATTCTCCTCCAATTTCAACCTAAGTAATCGAAACTGTCACTCGAACTCTGAGATGAATAAGGTGAACTGAGAAGCCTCAAGTGCACAGACGACACAACATGTGTGTGCTGCACCTGGAACCTATTTACTATACGGCTGTACACTCTTTTAAAACGCAGTTTTTTGGTTAGCATAGTTTCGTTAACCAAAAGACCATTATGGACTTGATCTTTAAGCAACTTAAATAGTGCGGCCCTTGGTTCGATCTTAATCAGTGAATTAACATACACTGCAGGTACGGGTTCTAGTGCTCTAGGCGTTATTACTTATGCCCTAATGGCGGCAGGTAGGGGAAACATGGTTAAGCAAGGGAAGCTTGGTTCTCAGGCTGCAGCGCCTAGAGCACCAGAACCCTTACCTAACATGCTGGCTTTCCTGCTCTTAATTTTGGGGCAGATAGCCCAGCTTCAGTCAAATAGAGAAGTACACAACGAGGGGAGATCAGGTATACGCTCTGCAAACGGGCCTAATAGCACCTTAAATCGTAATAGGTACGTACATGACGGAAAAATCCCTATAGCTCCTTGCAGTGAATGTTACTTACTGATTAAGATCGAACCAATGGCCGCACTATTTAAGTTGCTTAAAGACCAAGTCCATAATGTTGTTTCCTAGACATGGGTTCTGTTTGGATCTCTTGCTGCTCGACAAGTGAATAGAACTGGCAGGCACAAACCAACATAACACAAACTGTTTACGCACTTTCGTGTATATCAAGACCGAGTATCTCAATACCGAGATAACCGTTCCGAACGAAACTGCTGAATTGAATGAGTTTTTTTCAAAGATGCGTTGAACACACTTCTGTAGAACTTTTACAAGAGCACTCTGCTCGAATTCGCTCTACCCACCATCTGTCATCATCAACAGAAATCTGTCAAACGAAGAGGTTGAGAAGTATTAAAAACTAATGGACGACACAATTAAATGAACAAGGACAAACCGGTACCTCGGCATCAACACATCGACAACGAAGACTTATTCCGCAACGCAATTATTGACGCACTGTACCAACATATAATTAAATTGTTATCTTAAAACCTTCTACAGACATTTTACTTACAGATAAAATTCGGAGGTGAGGACACGGAAGTCGGCGATTAAAAACTTCCAAATACTAATAATAAAAAAATTAAAGAGCCTCTGTATTGGAACAACAAAATTCGGACTGTAAATATGTACCACCAACCTGAATACTCGTATATTCCCGAAAATAAATAGTTAAAACAATTCGGGAGAATATAAAATAACCTTCCGAGAATGAACAAATTCTTTTAGCAGCACACATAGATCCTAATGAGGTCGTTGATGATGACAAATTCTTTGTGATCAAAGATCCGCAGGAAAAAGTAGAGTCTATAGGATCAAATTTACAGGAAGTCTATCTAGACTATGCCTGAACCACGATCTGGAAAATCGAGTCCTTGTACAGAGTTTCTACCTTCAAAATGAAATAGTGACCTACCGAATCAAGAGCTCGGGTTGAAACTGAAGGAAAAGCAATCAATTTTCTTCCAAATATCAGTAAGGTTTTTGAAAAATTAATCAAGAGAATCCTGACTAAGTAGGTTGAGGACAAAAATATAGTTTTTCCACATCGCTCGGACGCTCGACCTAACTACGACAGAGACGTCGCACATAGCAGTGCGGAACGTTACCGATTCAGTAGAATGGTAGATATTCGCGACATGCGGGATGTTACTCGGCTGCACCAACAATTTTGGTGGCTTGTTCAAGGAGAGGAAGCTTTTTTGTCGATTCATCTCATACAGGATAGATTCATTACGAAGCATAGTTGCCACTTAGATTTAGGATAAATTTAAGGAAATACCAATAATATAAAAATAAAAAAAATTTAAAAAGATAAGGATAAGTTCAATATATGTATACGATAACTTTGTTTAAATAGGATAAGTAATTTAAGTTTTTTTTTTTAAGTTTTTTTTTTTTAAGTTTTAGTTTTAGGTTCTGTAATGAAGCAAAAACGAAAGTAAGTTTTTTGTTTTCTTAGTTTAATTTCAAAAAAATATTGGGTATGTAATTTAATTCGTGCGGTTTTTTTTCACAATTTGAACGTTTATTTAAGTAAACATGTACAATAGTATTATTCAAAGTATTGCCCATCCCATCTTTCTGGCCATTTGTAGATCCCATCAAAAAAGAACTGCGCCGGCTTGGCAGCCAAGAATGAATCAAGCCAATTTTTGATATTCTGCTCTGATGTGAACCGTATTTCAGTGAGGGCGTTCCGCATCGACCGAAACAAATGGTAGTCAGAAGGGGCATGGTCTGGGCTATAAGGCAGGTGGGGTAAGACTTCCCATCCACTGTTTTCCAAATAGTTCTTAACCGGAATAGCAACGTGGGGCTGAGCGTTGTCATGATGGAAAATTATTGCCTCGTGTCTGGTCGCATATTCCGGGCATTTTTTGGCTACTGCTCTCTTCAAACGGATTAATTGTGTTCGGTAGCGTTGTCCATTGATAATTTCACCCGGTTTTAGCAGCTCATAATACATCACACACATCTAATACCACCAAATACAGAGCATTACCTTCGCGCTATGGATATTCGGCTTTGCCGTTGATTTGGCTGGTTGGCCGGATTTCACATATGATTTTTTGCGCTTGGGGTTGTCGTAATGGATTCATTTTTCATCACCAGGAACAATCCGATGCAAAAATGACTTCCTTTTGTGGCGTCCCAGCAGCATTTCGGACTTGCAAAACCGCCTTACGACGTCTCTCGGCTTGAGTTTATGTGGAACCACATAAGCCACAGCTACTTTTAAACATTTTGAAATGGCTGCTTGAGTGACACCCAAAGATTCTGCGAGCTTTCCTTGTGTTTGGCAACAATCTTCATAGAGTAATGCTTCCAGGTCTTCATCTTCAAACTTTTTTGGCTGCCCAGGAAGTTCATCGTCTTCCAAGACAAAATCACCTTTTAAATCGTGCAAACCACTTTTGGCATGTTCGTTTAGCTAGCGCATCTTCACCATAAACTTCCACCAAAATACGATTACTTTCGGCAGCAGTTTTCTTCATATTAAAGTAATGAAGAAGAACTTCCCGCAAAAACACGATTTCAGGCACAAACTTCGACATATTTGAGTGAAAAAAAATGATTGTTGTTTACGCTTCAAATGAATTGCATATACTGAAATGACGTGTAATGACAGTAGCTTTCCAACGCATGTTCCAATGGAATAATACAAGTTACGCCATCTCTAGCAAACCGAACGAATTCAGACCCAATAGTTTCGAGAAAAACGCGTTTAAAGATAAAATGATTGATTTCATTGTTATAAATAGATAAAAATCATACTTGGAGCTAATCTACTATTCCAGGCCCATATAATTCACCTATGTCTTCTTTAAAAAACGCCAACTGGGCTGATGAAACTCTTCTTTGAGATGATCGGCCTTTTTTCGAGGCAGCCTGTTGGCTCACACTACATTAAATATTTTTAAAATAGATGTTAAACCGTCATTGAATATTGAAGTAGAAAAGTAATTTGATTATTCAATAGTTTTGAGACCACTGTAGAGGTGATTTGGAGCAAAGTGCCAAAGTTAACCATTGTTAAAGTACATTACATCTATCAAGCAAGCTTTTTGAACATTTAGATCAAGTGGGAGATAATCGTCCTTGAACTAAGTCAAGTTCGTTCCTTCAGCGCACCAACTCTCTGAACCTTCTGGATAGTTTCCATGGTTTGGATTCTTATCAGTCGAACTTAAATGATGTGAAATGTAGCCCAGATTGGTTTATAAGTTTTATCTACATTTTCTTGAATTAATACTTTTGAAGTTTATTAATTAAGTTGACAGTGGTTAAGTAAGTAGCGTTTTACTCTTACCTCTTATCGGTTATTAATTGAATATTAATTCAGTTTATTCCGATACCCAAAATGCGCATCACAGCCACTTATTTCAAATGCATTTTCAATCATAGTAACGGAATTGATGTACGAAACACCGCATTCACACATGACAGCAATTTTGAATCCTCAACCTCGCGGACTTACTTGATTAAAAGTCTTTTTTTTTTACAAGTTCTACACATTACTAAATTACTTATTGCATAAAAAACCGAAACAAATTGAATAATGCAATATCAATGAGTTAGATCAATTACAATATTATTTTCATTATCTTGTGATAGTTTTTCAGCGGACATACTGGTATTAGCGATAGACTGCTGGAATGTATGTTGATTTCCCGTAAACTTTCGTTTTCTTGAAACTGATCTATTCCTGCGAATATTGTGAGTATCTTTTTGGTTTGAATACAGAGGTTGATCAGTCATTTTTACTAAAATAACTAAAGGAAATCGTATTATAATGGTGTACGATGATAACAGAGCCCAAACAATAACTCTAATAGACCCGTAAATGACTTCATGACTAAAATCGTATGATATCTGTCAAAAAAATCAATCACATTGTATTAAGTACAATAAATGACAGTAATTGACAGCCAACATCTACACCAACTGTTCGCTCATCCTTTACTAATTCCGCGTCCTTTTAGTAGTCGAAAAACATGGGGTACAATGGAGTTTCATCTATGAGTACTACCATTCCACAAGAGATGTTACAAAAGTATATTTGCAACTTCTTTTACTGCTCAGTTCTTTCCTAAAACTACAATTAAGAGCAAGTTCTTTATTATATAAACTGTCCCTGAACTAATAATGCCTCATCTATTGATAGTCTGTTTTCAGAAATATTTTAATATTTGGACGAACAATTTGCGACAGTTAGTAAGTTGAAACTTTATATACACGTATATGATACCTACACACACTGTAAGCATTCCGCCTTTACCTCACGCTGGTTACAATAATTATTATTATTTGCAACGGTTTTTTTCTCGTCAGACAGATTTGAATAATATATCATAGAAAGTGGCAAATAATATGTACTTCTTGGTTAAAAAACGTATATTCAAAACAGTGTACAGAAACCACAATAAATTGGCTTCATTGTTGCAAATCAAATGTAGATAAGATACTTTAATACAATACAATATTACATATGCTGGAGTATTCGTTTATTTATGAAAGAAAGACTTTCATCATTCACAAATGCAATTTTTCATAGAAAATAAATTTTTGGTCAAAAAACTATACTTCCGCAGGATTGTGTTAAGCTACAAAAATAGTAAGCTCAAAGTTCTAACTTTCATCAGGTGCGGAAAAAATCATCTACTTGAATCATTTCCTTTTTCCTCTCGTTTCTTTTTGAACATTTGTTATCGTGCAACTGTGTGCATTTATCTATATATCTTGATGTCATAAGAAGAAATTGGAAAAACAATTTTTGGCAATTGTAACGCTGCAAGTTCAAAGGAGTTCTTAACAAACATATATGTACATTTTCTGTATGGATTAGTGCAGTGATCATACATATATAATACTCATAGACATTTAACACAAAGAAGCATGTTGGCATTTGAAGACATATTCATAATTCTCTGGTTGTTCGTTTTACACGGAAACTTTCGCCAATTTTATTTGTCCTTGTCTTGGCAGAATTTCAACCGAAATAAATGAACTTTAGCAGACGTTTCCAAAGAGCACTAAGTCTAATTTAAACAATGTCTCGTTCGAGAATTTTTTTTTTATTTCCTTTGTACAATTTACATAATTTTTTGTATCTTCTTATAAAGTTGTTATTTATTCAAAGAGCATAATTTCAATATGACATCTATAATTCTTTATATTTTTAAGTGCTATTATTGTGATATATCTATAGTATCCGAGTCAGAATTTGAGCTTACTAAAAACAAACATTTTGTTGCACGCTTTGTCTCCAGTGGGGTAGTTTCCAGACTACCTCTTTATTTTTGATTTGAGCCGCTTGATTATTTTTCAAATAATAAATAATATTTGCAGTAAAATTGGTTTTTCGGCTCAAAATTTTTAATTTTAGCTGCCTTAATAAAGCACTTAGTCATTAATAATCTAATCCTAAATAGTAGACATTAATACTAGCTTTGACTGAGAATAAAGTATAACCTCGCAGAACTGCTGCAAAACCACCAAAATTTACTGATAAGATATTGGCAAAGCAAATGCTTAACAAAAGAGTTTAATAAAAATATCAAACCAAACTAGAATGGCAATATGCAAATAAGATAAATATCCATATTTGTGGTTTATGAACAGTAGCCTTAACTAAACTGACGTAGTTCTGAGGGTAATCAGATAATACCTGTAGGTAGATTAGATTTGAGATTTCCATTAAAATCCTTCCTATTGACAACATTTGCTCCCGGTGCCTATTATATTTATGATACTCTCCACTTAACTTGCTTTTTCGAGTTTGAAAAAACTCTACCTACCTTTGAGACTATACTTGTAAAGAAAAAACAATTTGAGCTCATCTAAACCCTTTTTCAATTTATAATGGACAAACAATATAAAATTCTTAATAAGCAAACATATTTCTTTTTTCTTGACACATGAGCATCAGTGAACAAGAGTCAGTTGCTTCCTGCTTTTACTTGGTGCTATCTATAAGGTTCAAACTGTAAGCACAAATAAGTACGTTATGTATGTTGCTTTTTTTTATTTGTTTTTGCAGTGTCAAACTTTGCAATATGGATTAAATGTCAAATCAGTCATATTGAGCTGTCAAGCTTCATTTACTCGTATATACATAGTACAGTTTGCCATTTCAATATAGAAAGATTGATCGATTCGTCGTCGTCCGTAGCAACTTGGCCTTTGTCCATTTGTTCCATTCTCTATAGAGCTTATAAGACGCGATTGGTGCAAGAGCTAAAGCCGCGTGGCCATTCATTGTCTCGGGTGTTCAGCGGTTAGACTTTAAAAACACTAAAAGTTGGCCCAGCTTTTTACCGTTTTGTTCAATTATGAGGCTCATTTACAAGCAGAATTGCCATATTTGAAACGAAGACAACGTTTGAGAATTTCACCAGATGCCATTTCATCCAGAAAAATTTACCATATGGTGCGGATTGTACGCCGGTGGCATAATCTCACATTATTTCTTCAAAAATGAGGCCAAAGCACAAGTTACTATCAATAGACGCCGGCAAGATGCGATTATGAATCATTGTATGATATATTTCCACTCCACTTAATACTACCAACGAAAACATCGCTGTATTTTAAACACGTTTTGGCAACAGATTCATTCAAAAAAAATCCGTCTTGACTCCATTGGATTATTTTATGTGGGTCTACGTAAAGTCACTATTTTATGCAAATAAACCAGCAACGATTGACGACTTAGGTCAAAACATAGTTCGAGTAGTACATTCCCAATTGATCGAAAAAGTGGTAATAATAAGCTGCGAAATAAGCTTTGTACGTGGCAACCAGCCGTGGTGGACAATGTACGAGCAAGCTTAATGGAAAAGATTCGGTTGCTTGAGAGGGCTTGCCTTCGCTTGTACAGAACACCAGAGTCGGTGTACAAAAAAATTTATCCTAATGAGGTCCTTTACAACAGAGCGAACCTAATACGAGTGAAAAACTTCGTAATTAAGTTAACTCGAAGGCACGTTGCAAGAGCAATGACCTCGACGAATAACCTGATATCTGGGGCTTACTACCCCAATTACCTTTATCACTAGAGTGTGCGCTCTGACGGCTTCGTTCTGCCGGAAGCATTTCTCTACCTAGATCAGATAGCGTTGATCCAGGAAAGAGCAGCGGTCCCGTTAATCTTCCATGTCGTTCGGACAGCTAGGGACAGGCGACTTAACTACAACAGAGACGCCGTACATAGTAGTGTGAATCGTCTCATTTTCAGTAGGGCAGTGGGGAATCGCGATAAGAGGGATGTCGTTCTGCAGCACCAGCATCTCTGGTGGTGTAATGGTGGAGAAGATGGTTCGTCGTCTTTTCCGTCAATTACGGACCAGCCTCACTTATGAGGCAGAGCTGATCAGTCTATTTGTACTGTAAAAAGCGATGGCCAGCTTACATAGGCTTAGGTTAGCCTTTAAAAAATATATACATATATTAAAATATACGAAGGTATATACTAGATGATGTGAAGTAACGTCCTTGGGAATGAAAAAAAAAAATTTAAATGTTTTTTTTCATTTTATTCAATATAGTCCCGTTTTAATTTGATACACTTATTCCAGCGATTTTCCAAATTCTTGATCCTGTCCGAAAAGTAATTTTCCAGAAGGTCTGCAAAATACTCCTCCATGGCGTCGATGATTTCCTTGCGTGAGCTGAATTTTTTATTGATGAGCCATCTCTTGAGGTTTGGGAAGAGATAATAGTCTAAAGGAGCCAAATCGGGCAAATACGGTGGATGCGACAGCAATTGGAGCCGCAAGTCATTGATTTTAGCCGTAGTTGCGATGCTCTTTTGCGCCGGCGCATTGTCTTGCAAAAACAAATTTTTTTTTTCGCTTCATGTGAGGCCTTCAATCGCTCTAATAATGCACATTAATACTCGCTGTTTATGGTTTTTCCTTTTTCGAAGTAGTCCACGAAGAGTATGCCAAGACAATCCGAGAAAACCGACGCCATAACTTTTCCGACCCATCGAGCTTCCCTCGGCCGCTTCGGAACACTCGTGCCGGCTTCAGTCCATTGCCGGGCACTCATTCTGTTTTCTGGTGAGAAACAGTTACCAATCGACGCCAAAAGTCTGCCCAATTCCGCATCAGCAAGTCCAAGCACTCTTTCGAAGTGCTCTCGCGTTCGTGTTTTTGGTCAGAAGTGAGTATGCGCGGCACCCAGCGGCAGGATAACTTTTTCAGCGGCAGAATATTGCCCAAAATATGGCGTGTGCGCTCAGTACTATTTTTGTGGTATCTGCTAGCTCGCGCACCTTAACTTTCCGGTCAGCCAACAACATTTTATGTTGTTTTTTTTTACTTTGTCCTTTGTAACCGGATCGGAGGGCCTGCCACTGCGGACTTGATCGGTAGTGGAGTTGCGGCCACCACGAAACTCTCGAAATCAATATTTGACGGTGTAATCTGACAGAGCATTAGCTCCATAATATTTATTCAATTTAATTTTTTCCTACGCCGTTCTGCCTCTCAAAAAATAATGTTTTATGAGAGAACGAAAATCATTTTTGTCCATACTCGTCATGACATGCCAAACACGTCAAGAACAATCAGCTGTCAATACTAAAGACAGTATCGCACTGAAATTTGGCATGTCTGCCTAAACAAGAACGGACTTCAAGGCACAATAACCTTTTTTGCAGTAGCAGCGCATTCTGGCGGTCAAAGAGGTTATTTTTCATTCCACCTAGTACTATTGTATAATGTCTAGGTGTGTGTATGTGTGTATTGTGTAGGTAGGTTAGGTAGACCAATGTTTATTTTAAGTTAGATATTAAGTTTTTATAAAAATTTAAAAATAATGTCCAATGCTAAGTTTTTGCTAACGATTTTTTTTCTTTGCCTTAAGTATAGAAAATAAATATTATAAAATAAAATAAAATGTAAATAAAGTCGAAAGACATAACATAGATATAAGAATTTAGAGTAGCTTAGAGTGCCTGTGTGGGGCCAGTAAGTTAGGATAAGATTGTTAAGTAATTTTAAGCTAGTACTTAAGCATTTTTTGTTAGTATGTAAGAGTTAATGATTAAGACAATAAAATGCATAAAAAACTGAACAAAACATTTTTTAAATGTGATATTAAATGGAATGAAATGGTCTTTCGAGTGAATTTAAAAAAATTGTCATCAAGTTAATTTTTTTGTGTTTTACTTAAACACAGAAGTTTTTTCCAACAAAATGCCTCAGAAATTTATGCATCACGGCACTTTGAGCTGATTTAACATGATCCCAACGAATATCTTTACAATTCCAACAAGGTCTTAAGGAATGTCTTTGCAGAAATTGTGATTAAATTCAAAAAGTTACTATTAATTCCGAGTGAATTCAGATCTTATTATTTTTGAATAATGAGGTACAATTTGTTATGTATTTTCTACCAAAAATACACGCATTAACCAAAAATCACAATTTGCAAGACCTCGAAGAACAAAAAGAGCTGCGTCTTGAGAATTGTCGTTACTATTACAATATGCTCTTCACTTATATAGGGTGATTCATCGTAAGGTTTGATTTTCAAGAGGCTGTTTTTGACAGATTACGCGCGACTCCTATCAAACTGCTTTGTTATCTTTGTTTAGAATCGTTTGGCAAATTATCATCAAAAGACTCACATCACAACAGTGACTCCAAATTGTTCAGCTGTATTACGAAATTCAGTGTTCTGTGAGAAATGTTTTTCGCTCGATTCGAGGAACTTACAGTGCGCATAATAGACCAACTGAAACCACTATTGCCAATACCATTCGCTAATTTGAGTCCCAGTTTACATAAGTGGATGATGCTCGACCGTTTAGACCACATTCAGCATGTAGTGAAGAGACTATAGCAGCTGTAGCTGAAAGTGTACGCGAAGACCGTGACTAATCGATTCGTCGTCGTTCTCAGCAGCTTGGCTTGGCGTGTACGACAACTTGGCGTGAGGATTTCGCCTTAAAGCGCACAAAATTCAATTTGTGTAAGAATTGAAACCAAGCGACTTTAATTTGCGTCATATTTTCAGTGAATAGGCTTTGGAAAAAACTCAATGAAAATCCGGTGTTTTATCGTAAGATTTTGTTCAGTGATGAAGCCCATTTCTGGCTCAATGGATATGTTAATAAACGAAATTGCCGTATTTGGGCTGATGAGCAACCCGAAGAGTACCAAGAGCTACCATTACGTCCATTAAAAACAACAGTATGGTGTGGTTTATAGACTTGTGGAATCATTGGTTCATATTTCTTCAAAAATGAGGCAAATCAAAATGTTACCGTCAATGATTACCGTTATCGTGAAACGTAGTCGTAGTCAACATTTACATAATATTATTGTTAAGTGGTAGATGCCATGAATAGTTATTTTAACCGATAATAAAAAAATTAAATTTACTTTCAAACTTATGTGTTTATTTTACATTATAAATCAAATCTTACGATGAATCACCCTATATAAATAGGGTTTTCTTATAACGACTTGACAACTTTTTTTTAAATAAAAGGCAAACCATTTGAGATATTTCAAAAACTTTATTATTGGCTTGAGGTACAATCAAAACATTTATGAATGGAACTCGACTTCGTTCATATGGCTACCGCGGGCATGTTTGCAGCGGTCGATTCGTTGGACAAAATTTTCAACGACTAGGCCACACATTTCGGCCGCAAAGGCCGCTATTTCGCGTTCAATGTTGGCTCTGAGCTCATCCAACGTCGTCGGCGTGTTGGCATAAACCAATGACTTAACGTTGCCCTACAGAAAATAGTCAAGCGGCGTTAAATCGCACGAACGAGGTGGCCAATCGACTGGCCCATGTCTTGAGATAACACGCTTAACATACTTACTCTTCAATAAATCAATTGTAGCGTGTGTTGTGTGGCTTGTGGCACAATCCTGTTGAAACCACATGTCGTCCAAGTCCATGTCTTCCAATTCGGGCCAAAAATAATCGGTGATCATGGCGCGATAACGCCGACCATTCACAGTAACGTGACGATCGATATCGTCGACGAAAAAATATGGCCCAATAACTCCGCCGACATGCAAACCGCACCAAACAGTTATTTTTTGTGGTTGAAGTGGTGACTCATGAAGCACATGTGGGTTTTCGCCCGACCAATAACGCATATTTTGCTTATTGACTAACCCATTGAGCCAAAAATGAGCTTCGTCACTGAAGATGATTTTGCGATGAAATTGGCGCATCTTCTTTAGAACCCAATCAGAGAACGTAGCTCGTTAGTGTACTTTATCATGATGAAAATGTTAAGTTTACTGAATAAATTTATAGTGACAGTTTGATGATTAGTGAAAGAGTACGTTCACAATTTAAATTCAAAGTTGTCAAGTCCCTATAAGAAAACCCTATACATATGTGTAACAAGTTCTGAAGGTTTTTTGCGAACCAGTTCTTATACCATTTTTGATCCCAAACAAAATTTTGAAAAAATGCTTTATGACGTACTTTTCATAATCCTTGTGAATATTTTATAATAATTTATTTCATTGCCATCATTCGACCAGAATACATGTGCCATTCATGGATAATGGCTGGGTATTTAAATTTCGCTTTAATGACAGCAGACAGCATTGTGTTTTGAAAGCATTAAATTCCACTCTGTTAATGGTTCCCCAACTGGTTATGCTGTTTTAATGCTGTGCTGAGTTTAATGAGCTTAACGTATGCTCGTTCCCGTTTAACAGGCGAAGAGCAGGAATGTGAGTCCGGGAACGAATATAAAGAGCAGAGAGTACTGTCATCATCAAAGGAATATATTGGATTAGAAGTAGCAAACAAGAAATCATTAATGAAAATTAAAAAGAGTGTCGGAGAAAGAACGAATCCCTGGGGCACACCAACATTTATTTTGTGAATATCAACGTTCCGAAAGGTAATTTCTTATCCATTGAAGAAGAGAGTCATAGATCCCAAAAGCACGCATTTTCGACAAAAGAGCCTGGTGCCAAACTCTGTCAAATGTCTTAGAAATATCAAGAGCAACTATCTTCCTTTCGCCAGATTAATGTACGCTTTGGTTCCACTTTTCGGTGAGATATGCTATCAAATCACCAGTAGATCAGTTGCAACGAAAACCGTACCGCCGGTCATTGAGAAATTTTCGTGATTGGAGATATTTCATAAGCTGACGATTTATCAGCGTTTCCATGAACTTTGAAATAAGGGACGTAAGTGCATGGGGTCTGTAAGAAGAAAAAGAAGAAGATTCGCTTTTTTAGGGACAGGCTGGACAAATGCTGTTTTCCATGCTCTGAAAGAGTCCTAAAGAGTAGGGTTGATGACAAAGCTTACGCAATGATTTTGCTAGCGAAAAGCAACACCTCTTCAGAAAAAGGGCAAATATACCATCTGAACCCGCGGATTTGTATATATTAAGATGTTTAAATACTGTTGCTACATCATGATTGCGAACGTGGATTTGTCGCATTGACGATTCTATGCGCTCAAATGTAGACGGAGACAAAGCACAATCTAGAAGTGTTGAGCTAGCCGCAAAATGTGCAGCAAGCAGATTGGAAGCAACAGAGCTGACAGCTGGACTGTCATTGTAATTTAGCTTTGGGATGGAGGATAATGAAAACTTTCTAATGTTTTTGACGAACGACCAAACATTTTTACTACATATGCATACATATGTACATAGTTGATTAATGTTGGTACACATTAAATCTTTCTGCATTATTCCCTATCTGCCTTCCAGGCAGAAATAAATTTCCATTATAGATCTTCTTGGTAGAAAACTCCCAAAATGAATTTAGCCTGCTTGTTTATTGTAAAAAATTCAGCTTTAAAAAGCACTATCTACTAATTAAAGTCCTTCTAGCAAGAAGCTTAAATAAATCTATTAATAACCGGCGACATGTTTTAAAATTGACTTTTCGTACTGATTATTAATAACCAATAAATACTAATTCAACGGCAATACTTAATATTTTGAGTTGTTTGTAAGGAAGTAAACGATCAACTTAGATGATGACGATTAACAACTAATGAATTAAAAGGAAGCAATCACAGGAAAATGTTCAGAATTGGGAAATCGTAAGGGAATCATGTACTCGTTAAAAATTATTGAACCTTGGTTAGAAATTGATATCATATCCATCATACATCCCCGACTTTGCATCATCAGATTTTCATTTGTTTCGAAGTTTGGAAAAATTCTTTGAATAGAAAAACTTTCACCTATGATGACCTGAAATACAATTTGGTCCGGATTTGTGCTACTAAGGACCAGAAAATGAAAAATGAAAATGGAAACTACAGAATTGATTAAAGTTTATTAAGTGTACAAAGCAAAGAGGTTTATTCTATACCTTAAAACTGAAACTATTTTTGTTTCACCTTAAAAAACTTGCCCTTACAAAGATTTGCGCACATCGAACTGAACATTTTTTTAAGACGCAATAGCAGCTTTTGTATGATGTGATAAGTTAAAAGTCAGTTTGTTTTCTTCAATTTTTTATTGTTTCTTAACTATTAGTTAGAACAACAACAAACATTATTTGCAACTATTGAAACAGGAAAACACTATTAAACAGAAAAAAATCTTATATACAAGGTACCGCAAAATTAATATTATAATGTGAATTGGCTGCCATTT
This sequence comes from Volucella inanis, assembly GCA_907269105.1. Taxonomy (NCBI): domain Eukaryota; kingdom Metazoa; phylum Arthropoda; class Insecta; order Diptera; family Syrphidae; genus Volucella; species Volucella inanis. The sequence continues at coordinate 70,251,746 of OU026154.1, read as the reverse complement.
TATTAGGAATAAAAAAATGTTGCTCTATTTTTACGAAAAGTTTACTCGCAGGTGTAAAATTTTTGAAAAAATGATATCGGTTAAATGAACATGTCAAGAATTAATGCACATTTGTGTTCGTTTTACGGCATTTTGAGTTATTACTCGCAAAACATCTGGCTTCAAATTGGTTATTTTTTTTTTCAAAGTTGGGTTCAAACTTGCAAAGTTTGTAGTTTGTTGTGGTAAACTCGAGAAAACCCCAAAATGAGTATTGTAGTCTGGTACCATCGGATCTGGATATCTTTCCAGTCAGTTCAAATCGCCAAAACTGGTAATTTAAAATCTCCAAAGTTGCCCGAGCTGTGTGAGCGGTTGCTCCGTAATGTACTGTCTGTTAAAAAGTCAAAAAGGGTCAATCACATTTTTGCTGCAAATGATGCAAAAAACAGTCACTTTGAGCACATACAATGGCTTATTGTGTATTTTATATTGATTCTCCGTACCCCAGAAATGCAAATTTTGTTTATTCACATTAACACTGAAGTGTAAGTAGGCTTCGTCCCACATTATGGTTTTGGATACGAAATCATTCTCTTCTTGCACCAGGTTTAATAGAGCATGGAAGTAAGTTAGCATTCAGTTAGCAGGCAGTAATTGGTGAATGGTTTTCACTTTATAAGGAAACATCTTCAAATCTATCACCAAAATTCGACGCAACGAATGTCTGCTGATGCTTAATTGTGTGCACCGTTTTCTAGTCGACGTTTGTGGACTTTTTTGAACGTCCTCGGCCATAGCAGTGATATTATCGTTCAAAAGAGCAATACGCGGTAGCCCACTTTTTGCGATATATCTAGTGGAGCCAGATTGCATGAAATGCTTAACCAAACGCAAAATTGTAATATGTATCATAAAAAACCACGACCATGTTGATGTTCATATCATATTATGTAAAATACAAATTGTGAAGTATTACTAAAAGAAAAATTAATGTATGTATTCGACTAAATGTAAGTGCATAATAACCGGCCAAAATATTGGAGTTCACTCGAAGTCAGCATAATATTGCTCAGAAATTATAAGAAATATATAAATAAATTTACGAGTATCCAAAAATGTATTTGATTTTTTCTAGAAAAAGTAAAATTTATTAGTGTATGGAAATTGTAAGAAGTAAGTCTGTACCTATAATATATATTTGTCCATTTAGTAGACATATTTTGAATATTGTAACTGATCCTTGGTATTGTTACCACAATTTTTGATTAGTGGGCCTCTCGCATCTCATATTTTTTTAGTTCATTTACCTTTACATTGTAACTGATCCTTAGTATTGATCATATGCCATTTTTTTCACACTTATTTTTTACATTTGTTTGTAACACACTTAAAGATAAGTACCTAAGAAATTAAGTATTTTTAAGTTCATCTACCCCTTTATCAGTATTTGAATAAATAACACGTGTATATCATTATTTACAATTATTTAAATCTGTTATCCAAAGTTATTAGTTTCTAGCTACATAGGCTCAAAAGCGAAATCGCTCGAGTATTTGTATACTATAAAAAAGTCTACATACGAATATTCATAAGTATCTGTATATTTTTCATTTAACTCACTAAGCAAACTTTGTTACTTGTAAAAACAAAAAAAAATAGACTTTGGTTGTTTTAGTTTGAACATACATATTTATTTAAGCATATTGTAATTTAAAAAGTAAAAATCTCTACCCAGAATACACTTTCATTAAGAAACCAATAATAGTCAACAATAGAAGACCCTTAGGCAATTTTTAATATAAATCCATTCTTATATAACCCGAGATGCTTTCTCGGTTTTGTACGAATAATGTTCTTCACCTTAGGAGATAGAATACCCTAAGGTAGACGACACGAGTGAAGAATATCAAATACATTATCTATAAAAGTATGATACATATTCTCGTTGTTAGATGTTGATGTATAAGTTTATTGCTTAACACGGATTTTGACCGCGCAAGAGGTCAGACAATACAAATGAAAAATATATAAAGACGTCTTTCTTTCAAATTTACTCTAAGATAAATATTCGCATTCATTATTAACTCAAGCAGATTTACAATTTAAATTGGGTAAGTCAACGGTCTTTGATTAATTTTTGGTGTGAATGAACTATTCGCTTCACAAAGAAATAATTAAATTTGATTAATAATGTTTCAACAACTACAATACACATGAGTATGAAAAAAGCAAAACATAATTTTGACAATTAATGCGAAAGTTGAAAAACAAATTAGTGCTATTTTTTGGCATACAATCATTTTCGTAATGTTGAATTTTGTTCGATACATTGACCATTATCGAAAAAAACTATAACTATGTAACTATATTTAAATGGAAAGGTTACTCGTATATGCAACTTTGTTAAATAAAAAAAAAAATAAAATTTTATATAGACATATACCATATTTTTTAAAAGTGAGATATAATGTTCGTTTGAAAAAGATAAAAAAAAGTGCGTTCAAACGACGACCCATGTTGTCTGGCTCTCTGATTTCCAATTTTTTTCTTTACGCAATGGGTAAATAACGTTGTTTACGATACACCCAATACAATAAAGATCTTTTTTTTAATTATTATCTTTTTATCAAAGATACACTATGGATTTTCAACACATTTCGACAGAAATTTCATATGTTGTATTAAAATAGATTTGTCTGGTCATAATATATGAATATCATCTCAATATATGAAAGAGTTTCGAGGGTATCGTTTATGAAGATCGGCAAATTTTCGGATATTTCATTTATGCTAAATTGCAGACATTTGCTTTTATTTTTCTATTGAAATAGAGCACTCAGATACAGAACTTGTAAGTTCCTTTTATTTTAATTTTTAATTGAATTTTTAATTGAATCTTTCTTCCTGAACAGCGGGAAGGCCGCTGACCCCTTAGTGATATCGAAAATCATTCGTTTGGTCTACTTGCGACCTAGAGGGTTATGCATCTGCTCATATGAAACACAATTTTCAATGGAAGCCTTAGCCGAGGACGCAAACAAACTTAACGTAGGTTCGGGTCCTGAAATGCTCTCCTCTGAGCCTTGCAAATCAAGTTAATCGGCGATTTCATTTTCCTTGATCTAATTGTGAGCTAGGACCTAGAAAAGACTCAGTGAATTCAGCATTTTGTTTGCGTACAGTTATGTCTTGCATTCTTCTCCTAAGAGGGTTTAGTAAAGCTCTAAGCGTAGCTCGGTTATCGCTACAGATGCAAATGCTTCGACACCTCTACCGGTTCTTAAAAATAAATTTCATTACCATCAGGATTGCATATATCTCCGTTTAAAAGACAGTTCCAAGTTTTTCTGATGAGGAGTGAAATCTAACATCAGACACCATCTTGACATCCTATATCGGTTTTAGAGCCATCCGTGAAGACCCGATTACATTCCTTTTCTGGGCAATATTCTGGCCGAAACCAGTGCTGGGCTCAAGGACGGTTTCGTATTTTTTGTGCAGAAAGAATTCTGGTGTCATTGCACCAGATGGCATGTCAATGAAACTAGACGGCACGCATAGTCATCAAAGCTCCAGTTAGTGTTTTAAGAAAGATCACTTCTTTTTAAATGGAAGATAGCTTTGAGATTACAGCCCTTGGTATGAAAATCAATGAAGAAATGCTATGGAAAGCCCCATCCACCCGAGACAAACCAAACTGTGGAATCTGGTAAAAACAGCGTATCAACAGCGTAACAACGTATTTTCGTGAAAGCTTATTCCACCAGACAACAGAGGCATAAAGATTTACTTTCTGTGTGTTCCATTATTTAAATTCATTTATATAATTTGAACATAAATAGAATAAAATAAAGCTGATGATAAACCATTCTACATAGATAAGGACCTTATGTAACAACACAATGCATATCGTAAACTAATATTAATAATCATTTCTGTGCCTCACTTTTTTTTGGAAAGCTACGTGAAGGCAAAGATGCCCAACTTCTCTTCAACTTTCACCTCGTATTACTTCTTCCATTCCTTGGTTTTTGTTAAAGTACAGTTTCGACTTAATTTTGTTAGTTTTAAATTTTGAATTAAAACAAGCTTATAATACATAAGCTTTAATAAATTTGATCTATTCGGTATATATTTTAATTCGTGCGGTTTTTTTTCCAAAATTTGAACGTTTATTTAAGAAAAACATTCATAATAGTATTATTCAAAGTATTGCCCATCTGAAGCTCTGATGTGAACCGTATTTCAATAAGAGCGTTCTGCATCGACCGAAACAAATAGTAGTCAGAAGAGGCTAGGTCTGGGCTATAAGGCGGGTGGGGTAAGACTTCCCATCCACTGTTTTCTAAATAGTTCTCAACCGGAATAGCAACGTGGGGCCGAGCGTTGTCATGATGGAAAATTATTGCCGCATATTCCGGGCGTTTTTCGACTACTGCTCTCTTTAAACGGATTAATTGTGTTCGGTAGCGTTGTCCATTGATGGACACCAAATGAAAAATGAAAAAAAATGATCCCACCAAATACAGAGCATTACTTTCGCGCCATGGATATTCGGTTTTGCCGTTGATTTGGCTGGTTGGCCGGATTTCACATATAATTTTCTGCGCTTGGGGTTGCCGTAATGGGTCCATTTTTCATCACTAGTAGCAATCCGATGCAAAAATGACTTCCTTTTGTTTCGTTCCAGCAGCATTTCGGACATACAAAACCGACTTTCGACGTCTCTCGGCTTGAGTTCATGTGGAACCCAATTTCCTTGCTTTTGAATATAACCAGCTGCTTTTAAACATTTTGAAATGGCTCCTTGAGTGATACCCAAAGATTCTGCGAGCTCTTCTTGTGTTTGGAAACAATCTTCATAGAGTAATGCTACCAGTTCTTCATCTTTAAACTTTTTTGGCTGCCCAGGACGTTCATCGTCTTTCAAGCCAAAATCACCTTTTCAAATAGTGCAAACCACTTTTGGCACGTTCGCTCAGCTAGCGCATGTTCACCATAATCTTTCACCAAAATACGATGACTTTCGGCAGCAGTTTTCTTCATATTAAAGTAATAAAGAAGAACTCCCCGCAAAAACACTTTTTCTGGCACAAAGTTCGACATATTTAAGTGAAAAAAAAATTATAGTTGTTAACGCTTCAAATGAATGATAAATACTAAAATGACGTACGATGACAGTAGCTTTCCAACGCAATGTTCCAATGAAATAATATAAGTTACACCATCTCTTAGCAAACCGCACGTTATAAGTTATAGACCCATTAATTTAAATTATCATCAATCAAAAAGAAAACTTTATCATTAGGTAAATTATTTAATCGAATATTGTTTAAGAAAATTATATAATAATTATATTTTACAAACATTGGAATTCAAATCTTGAACCGCTATTACAATTTTGCATCTTAAACCGGAATAATGCATTCGTATATGGAATCAAAATCTATGTTTTTTTTAGATGTGTAAATAACTCTTAACGTTTTCGACGCCTTGTGGAGTACCTGAGTTCATATACGCAGTCATACATTCATATATGGGTTTAAAAATGTATTACTAACGGGAAATTTGTATGCAGTAAACCAAAATCATTCCTCACATCAACTTTTCTTTGAATTGAGAAATCTTATAAGCTTACTAAATATTTTGAAAATGGTAGAATCTTTCCAACTTTTCATTAATATCAGACCTTTTGAATACCAAGCTAAAAGGAAACAAATACGATTACGGAACAATCATGGGAACTATACGGAAAAATTACGATCAAAGACATTGTAGTCAGAAAAATTCAATATCATAAATTCAATGATGTATCTATATAAATAAATGTTAGAAACTGCACATTTTAAGAAAAAAAATATATTGGTAAAGGAGATCGGAAATGCATACTCTCAGAAATTATAGTAGTTTTAAGCAAATTTTATATTATTTTATATTATTTCTTATTATTAACTTGGCATAATGAAAATATCCGAAAGTAATTTTTGTTATGGCGTCATTATTTCAATAACTATTTTCAATTAAATTTCAATTTCAAATTCAGTAAATTAATTTTTAGAAAACTCATTTTTTTTTTTACAACCAATGTATGAGAAAATGATATTAAGAAATAAATATCAGATCATTTCTTCTCAAGCCTATAATTTTCACATTAATTTCTTGAAACATGTAAGATATTAATAGTATTTTCTGTTATCATTCCGCCCATTCCATTAAATTCGTTCTAAAGCTCGTCTTTGAAAGTATCTTACATATATATTTGTTTCTTCCAATACGCAGTACAAGTCATCCAGTGTTGCTATATGTTATAAGTTAACAATATCCTTCAAGGGATCCATATATTAAATTCTGTTGGCGTCAAGTTCGGACACCTTGAAGACCACAGAATAGCTTCATCAAATTTTTCGAACCATCACCTTCATGATATACTCGTAACCACTCTCTAACTGCATGGCCTCAATTTACAGGTATACGGGTACAATGACACTTTTTATTTGCAGGCGTATGTCGCCAGGTATTTCTGATAACTCTGTGCGATTGGTGAAATGGATACATAGCCTCTGAATAAAAACTTTGTCATTACTTGTCTGAGATCAGTGCTCAGATGATTTCTGACAAAATATAATCGTCATCTTAGCATTGAATTCCCGCCGTAACAGAAAGTGAGCCTCTTGAACCTAAAAAATGTTCTCTCAAAGCATCATCTCTGGTATTCAAATCTTACTTTTTTACTATTTCGTCCATGTCTGCGTTTTATTGTGTTGAGAGGTCTGCCACAGAGGGCTATTTTGATTAAATTATATATTTTTACTTTTTAGTTAATATTTCGGTAAGACACTAAATGTTGCTTGGTTAATTTTTTTTGTATGTACTTATAAGATTCTTTCCGCCTATGTAAAAGAGGATCACCTACACGTGAGATCATAAAATTAACCTTTCCCAAACAATTTTATTTGTATTGTGTGATCAAGAAATTGTTAAATGTACACATAAAATTCTTCCTATGCAGTAGTTAATATAAAAATGATCAAAAGTTAAGAATACTTGAACCCTTGAAATTATAGGCTTGAGAGGGTAAAGCTTTTTTTATGAAAATAAATTGTTTACACTACATATTTTTTTTTAAATGAATATTACTTTTAACTTCAACTTTCGTTACAATGACACTAAAGCAAAGGTTACATTTGCATAATATTGTGAGTTCGATATTTTTCTGAAATATTTCATTATTTTTATATCATAGCACTGCCCTATAAGCTAAGCTCCGCTTAGAAAATCTGGCGAAAAATGATTGAAGGCGAATGTTTTGCACCCTTTCCTCGTATTTGAGACATACGAGTGAGATGGTGTGCGACTATTTGAATACTTTCTTCTTCCGACATTATGGTGAGTTGTATGATATCTAATCCTTGATTTTGAGGTGGAATTAGCTCCTGAATATCTCCTCGTGCCATTATTGGAATAAATGTTTATCAGCAATTTTTGTCTATCTGTGAATGCATATGTATTGTGTATCGCCTGCATGGAAACGAAAGTGATCAATACTCTTGAACGCTTTTCCCTTCTTCTTATAGTTTAATTCTTATGATAGATAGCGTAAATTGAACTATTGTTGTCCTCATGCTAGGTGAAAAATAAATTCATAAAAACTTTATACTTTTATTTCCCTTACTGAACAACCAATAACAAAATAACATGAGAAAGACAATTACATATAACACGAAATTCTAAATTAATTAAAAAATATATATCATATTTTCGACTGCCAAAAGTAATAAGTAGCTACTTATACAATACCAAATTTAATTATTAAATTATTAATATGTGCATATGTATGATATACCATATGTAGTTATATTTCTATATATAAAACATAAAAACAACAAAAAAATACCTGTGAGAAAAATACACACATAACACAAAAAAGTACCTAGATTTTCGAACATTAAAAAACTTTTCTGTAATGCTAACATATGTCTCCATCAAACTAACTCCGGAATTTTGTGAAGAAAGATTTACATATGGTATACCATATATAAGGTGGTTCCATAGGAATTAAGGATTTATATTGACATTTGATGTTAAAAAAAAAGCACCACCGTTGGTAATATCTGTACAAGTTTCAAGAAATGGATGCAGACGATGAAAGACTATTATTGGTATACAACATAAAGATACAAAATAAAGTGAAAGTGACAACACGTCATGTATTGGACAGGAGGATCGTCTACCACGGGAAAAATCTGCATCAAATAATTATTAAACCTCTGCAATGGAGACGAAAAAGATTTACAATAATCAAGGCAATGCTTAACCCTTTACTGCATAGCATATCATATATGATATGTTTCAATAAATGTGGATTTTCCCCCATTTAAAGTGGAAAACACATCTTTCTGAGAATATGTTAGTACATATACACTTTTATATTCAATATTATTTGCCAGCGTGTTTCTTTTGTACCGTTAGAAATAGTGTCATTATCCAAAATTTGTTGAAGAGTCGGTGTGTGCCCATTTTCGCGGTATAAAGTCAGGTTTTTGGTTACAAATTTTATAAAATAACAGGGTAAGTTAAGAATTTAATTATTTTTTATAATAAAAAAGTGTTATTTATTGATGATATATATCATATATGATATTCCATGCGATCAGTTTGAAAACAGTTGATACATCATATTTGATATACATATCATATATAGACGTACATGTTTTTAAATAAATATGACAGAAAATTCTTACGGATGCTGAAATTTCACAAATAGTTGCTAATTGGGATGAAAGTGAGAATGAATTTGAAGCTGTAGATGACATATTTGACACAAACTACGATATTGAAATACAGAATCTCACTGATGTTAGAGCAGAAGAGCAAGAATGCGAAGGGATTGAAATAGAAGACGAACTCTTTGATATTCAATCCATGTCCATCATTTTCGCGGATACTGAGGATGTATCTATCGCAATGGACCGACCATCAGCAGCTGAAGAGCATAGGGCGAAAAAAATACATTATTCCAAAATGATTTTGAAACAACAGGGTTTCTTCTGCGAAAGCTCTGAATTCAAGGGTAGCACAGAATTGTCTGATGATGTGTTAGAACTTTCTATGCCATATTCATTTTTCAATTATCTTTTTGATTTAAAAATCATCAACCAAATTGTATTTGAAACCAACTTATATGCTTGTCAGTCCAATCCAGCCATATTTTTTTCCGTATCAGCTGTTGAAATACAGAAATACATAGGCATCTGTATGGTTACATCAATACTACAGGTCCCAGATGTAAGGAGATACTGGAATCCAATCATAGGTAACGATCTTATTAAAAGAACTATGTCAGTAAATAAGTTTGAAAAGATTCGCCAATATTTCACTTCACACCTCAGTGATAATTCCGAAATGGTTCCAAAATCAAATCCATTACATGACCTTATTCACAAAATCCGCCCTCTTGTTAATGACTTAGTAAGAAACTTCCAAAAAGTTCCATATGAAGAGTATCTATATGTTGACGAACAAATGTGCTAGACCAAAGCCAGAAACTATATGAAACAGTATCTCCCAGCAAAACCTCATAAATGGGTCTACAAGTTTTTCGTTTTGTGTGGAGTATCTGGATACGCTTACAATTTCGAACTATATACTGGTCAAGAAAACGACGATCGCTTCCGTCCACTTACTGAAAAGAACTTGGGTGCTAGTTCAAATGTTGTAATTCGCTTAAGTAGCAACGTTACTTTAAATATATTTCATAAGATATATTTTGACAACTATTTCACGTCAACCCCATTAATTGGAGAGCTTTAAAAGAAGGGTATGTACATATGCACTCTTTAAGTTTTGTTTCTATTTAAATACACATACATATTTATGAACATATATTTACATATTAAGATAGTTGTAGATATTCTTTTACGTGTTTATATATTACTAGAGATTCTAAGTCTGGGAACAGTCCGAAAAAATCGATTACCCAACTGTAAACTTCCGGACGACAAGCATTGGAAGGACCAAAAACTTGGGACTTCCTTTGAAATAGTTAGTAGCATTGACTGAATGGATGTTACTGTAGTTGCTTGGGAAGACACTAAAGTGGTTACAATTGCATCTAATTTCGTCGGTGAGCAGCCTATTTTAAGATCCCAAAGGCACGAAAAAGGGCAAGGTATAATAGAAGTAAATTGCCCTGCTATTGTAAAGAATTATAATAAGTTCATGGGAGGGGTGGACTTGGCTGACTCTCTTCTTGGTAGATATAAGATTAAAATCAGATCCAAGAAATGGTACCACCGAATTTTCTATCATTTATTGGACGTGACGGTCTACAATGCATGGATTTTATACAATTAAGAAAAGTACGAATGTAATTTAAATTCTTAAATATACTTTACAATACCTAGAAGCGCAGAATCACAGAGAAACTCAGAACAGAAGCTTCTCTCCCTATCCGAATTTAAAATATCTGTGGCAGAGACCTTGTGCCGATTAGTTAAATTATCAAATCGACCCAGAAGACCACCAATTGAGCTTAGCAAGCAGATCGAAGCCAAACGCAAGAAAACAACAGCTGCAGCTATTCCACCAAAAGAAGTCCGAATCGATCATTTACATATTTGGATGTCTCAGAGGTTAACGTGCAAACTTCCTGGTTGCGGAAAACTAACATTCGTTCAATGTGCCAAATGCAATGCTGCATTATGCTTCAATAAGGACAGAAATTGTCTTTCTGCATTTCATTCGAAATGAATTGATTATTTATAGCAAATATTAAAGAAATCCATACGTAAATATTTAATATGATATATATTAAAAATGTTACTTTTTTTTCTTTTATAGTTATAATTTGAAGTTTTGATATAATACATGTACGTTATTAGTTAAAAAAATCTGTGAAATAAATGGAATCTTAAAGGCTGAAAAATATGAAATACATATAGAAATATTTTCTTCACATAAAAAGAAAAATTCATGCAGTAAAGGGTTAAGAAAAACATATCAACAAGCATCTGAGGTGTCTATGTGTTGAGTTATTTAATTATAATTAGTATTATCTCCAAAAAATTATTATTATTATTGTTATTATCAAGGGAACGATACAAATTAATTTGTAGGGTCCGGGATCTTACGCCGGGGTACTATGCCCATGTGGCGCGTTTTGTCAACGGCACGCGGAGTACTGAGTTCCCATGTGGTCATCCTCCTACGTACTTACCGCGCCCAACACTGCTTGATTTCGGTGATCTAGTGGGAACCATTGCTTTCAGTGTGGCGAGGCCGTTGACTTCTCCAAAAAATGTTTCACAAATCTTCTATAAGACTCACAGTTAAAGCGATATATGAAAAAAATCTCTATTCCGCCCCTAAAATATCGGTCCAAAAACATAAACCCTGACCCTGGCTTCCTCGTTAGATTTCCGACCGAAACCTTAGGCATTTAAAAAGGAAAAAAAACTTGGATTTACACTCTTCACTGACTAACCTAATATATAATGAAAATGGCTGCCTATTCAAAATACAAAGGCCAACCCTTTCTTTTTGTAACTTTTTACTTGACTGTTGCATATGTATAGTACGTTGCATAGATATGGGAATATAACTAAATCGTACCTATTTATAACGTAGTATGTATATATTTAAATAGCTTAAAAGAAGGTGAATTGAGTTAAATATTGCATTTACTCGTACATTACTCCCGAAAAGAAGAAAATAACGAAAATCATATCCTAAGCCACCATTTAAAATGAGATATGATATAATTATAATTTATAGAGAAATTAATTAAAATAGCCCTCATTTGTTCATATACATATAGCCCTGCAAGTCATTTGTTTTTCCTTTTGATGATTTACTTCCTAAGATGAAAAGCATGCTGTTTGTTAAGTTTCACTGTAGGGTCATTTATACTCAGTGGTTTTCCACATGGAATATGCAATCTCTATTTTAACAAAACTGTTGATCCATTCATCCAAAATTAAAGCTAAGATTTTGAATTAACATTTATGAACTTCCTCTTCCGGGAATGCTAACAGGATGAGAGCTATAAATGTGATAACTTCGCATGCAAATAAGATGTAAATTTCGTCCCTTGACCAATTTGTTTTATTTTAATTTACCGACAAACTCACCTTTATTTTATTTTGTTTTGTGTGTTTTTTTTTTTCTTTTTTTTTTTTTTCTTTTTCCTTATGAGCATTCTTTATTTTATTACAGGTCCGTTGAACTCATCGCTTTAATTGCAATCTCATGTACATTCTTCCTATTTATGCATACAAAAAATTTGAATACACGTCTTCGTGAAATGGAGGTGAAGCTGCAACCCTCTGAATTTTCAGCGCTTGGTCTAACGGGTGAACATCACATAAGTGGAGGAGGAGAATCTAGTAAGTAAAAAACGTTGTCACATGATGCCGTTTCATGGAAGAAAATTAAAAATATAGTTTCGCATTCAGTTAGTGATAGTGTATATATGCATTAGTAAATGAATTAAGGAAAATAACTTCTTTCCATATCTTTATTTTATACCTTATCGAAACAATTTTTTTATTATAACATTTTAACAAATAAAGAAAACTCGGAAAAAGTACAAAAGTCTACTTATACGTAAAGTTTTGCTGTTTAGACATTAAGCTGACTTTTTCAATTTTATTTAATTTAAGCACATTAAATTGCATTTCTTTATACCTATCAATAGCGCTTTGTAGCTCTATTTATTTTTTCAAAGTTCTGAATAAATATTACCTTTAATACGTAAGTACCGATAGATTGGGATATGGATACGAGAGGATTTAAACTGGCTTAGAGTACAATATGCTTTTTATGGAAAAATATAAGCTATGCTGCGTTATCTTTTCAAAGAGTAACAAAATTATCGTAGAAATTGTGAAGTTGCTTACTTACTTCGGATGACAGCTTAAAACCTGGTAGCTGTTGCCAAAGTAAATTTTTTTTTTTTTTTTTGATACCATGTAGCATATTTTGTTCAGGTCTCATTGACCGTCAGACTTATTTCTACTGCCGTGGGTGGCCGTCGCTTAAATGTCTCAATCGACTTTGAAATTCAGACTGGGAACATAAGAAATTCATATTTTTCAGTTAAAATTATGTAAGATGAGTAGTTGCTGAAATCAAACAGCTTTCTTTCACTCTCTATTCAATTTGCATGTATGTATGTAATATGTATGTAAGTTCGTATATCGAAAGGCCATAAAAAAAACGTATTGTGGAATAAAAGCAATTCTCGCTTTATAGATAAGTCCACTGCAGATAAGGAATAGGAATCGGTAGCTAGAGATGTTGGAATTTCAAGTAAGTAAACGATGTAATGAAAAATGTTTCGGTTCATTTCTGCTTCTCGTGGTGAGTGATTAATTATATTAGAAGATTTAAATTGTGTTTTTGCATCGGATTCCTTGAGCGAAAATTTTGTTCAAAGTTGGGAGAAAAGTCTAGTTCCACATTGTGTAGGATACAAAAGCAGCTCAAATCGAAGGCCATCGATTTTAACTCCATCAGTGATCATCAGTGATGCAAGATACTATAACAGCAGCTTCACGCTCCTACCAACGAGGCTGAAAACCCCATTAAGTAGGAATTTTTTGCCCTCCTTAACGGATCCTACAGAGCCTGTCCGCATCGGTAATCGCTAACAACTTTGGCGAAGCCTCCATGACAAGACAACAAATAACGGCTTCCGACTCGCAGACTCGCAGACTACAGTGATATGTAGCAAGAAGTTCCCCCACAAAAGAATCCACAAAGCAACCTGGCTAACTCCGGATGGTCGAGCCGCTAATCAACAGCTTTTTGACGAACGTCACTCGTAGAATATATTGGATGTTCAAACAATTAGAGGGGGAAACGTCGACTCTGACCATTACTTGGTAGAAGCACTATTCAGAGCTCGACTGTCAAATGAAAGAAAGGTGCAACAACATCCAAAAAAGGAAGTTCAATATTGAACACCTACTAACACCGGAAATAGCCAGAGACTACAGACTACAGCGCCTGGATGAAGAACTCTCCAATATGCCATTGCCTTCTACAGACGTCAACAACATGTGGTTATATTGCTGCACTTCCATCAAATATGTAGCCGAAAACAACTTCTGATAGCAACCACTTCAAAAAAGAAATCAGTGGTATGATGATGAATGTGTGCAAGAAAGAAGGCAACAGATGTGGAGGGAGGAGAAAATACTACTGCGTAAAAAGATAAGAGCCTTTACACTCTCCCAGCTCAAACATATCGAACATTGGTGGTGAAAAAGATACCAGGACCTTTTTTTATAAAGGCCAAAAACTTAGCCAATATTTTTAAAACGGGCCTCCAAGCACTTCAAAATTGCGAAGGTTATATCATCAGTGACCAACTAGGAATTGTGGATGTATTTAAACAAAACTTCAGCAGTTGCTTAGTAGACATGACCAAGAGAGAGTGGTAGGGCTAAAAGAGAGCAAATCTCCAATCCAAGAATTAGTTTTCGCGTCCATCTCTTTATCGACTTCAAAACATCATATGACAGCATCCATCGCACTTAGCTATATAATGCGATGGCTGAATTCGGGATCCCGGGAAAACCGATCCGGATGTGTTCCACAAAACTGGAAAACTCGCATTGCGCCGTGCCGTGGAACCTCTGAATTATTCCAAACCTGCACCGGATTTAGCAAAATCTTTCTAACGGGAAGCACCACGCCCGGGATCGTAATGGAGGGAAGGCTACATTTGTTCAGGCTTTGACCCTCTAATGGTTGCCAGGCTGATAAATAAGTAAGAAAGTAATACCGAATGCACACTCCACAGTCACTCTAGCTCGTGACAAACAATAAATAAAATTTCAGGCACCGGTATTGTTCTGAAGACGGCTTGCAGAATAAGGCCTAATTAAAAAAGTTCTCATGGGAAATGTTTCATCTCCTAGAAACGCATATGCTGCCATTTGCGCAGAGTTAGGTAGTGGCTTATCTCTTGCTAAGGCTAAATTACCATTCTCGATGTTTTTATAAATTGATCAATTTGCAAAAACATTTGCATCGCTATCTTTTTCATATGCGCCAACATCGATCATTGAAAAACGGTTTTTTACACCAAGCACTGTCAAGAGTATTATTGAAAAGAAACCTTTGCAGCTGTAATACATACTGCTTGAATTTGCTGGACACTTCAGCTTAACATGCTTCCCGTCGGTACAGCCCAAACACTACAGGAAACTCCATTTTACGAAAAATTGGTATTGGTGTCTTCAGGAGTAATTCCAAAATGGCCTTGCAAACCTCGATAACTATATAGGCAACAGATGAATTAGATATTTGAAATGCAAAATTAATTTGTCTAAATGATATTCCCGTTGATAGGTACCTTAAACATAAAAAGGTACAAACAATTTTTTTTTGTTGAGAGGAGGATGCTATAAAAAAAAGGAGCGAAATTTACGTGATTACGTGCCTCCGAAGAGTAAATCAGGTGATTCCTAAGACTCTGGTGCAACATATTCGGGAAAGTGGGAAATTTTTAATAGTTTACTTTTCCTAAATGATACAGTGAGATGCTGATTGAAATTTGCCCTCTATATCAGATATTTCGAATAGCTTTACAATTGTAACTGAAGTTGACATTGCTGAGTTAAGTGCTGAAGTAAATGGGGCAGAAATACATATATCTGAAATACAACTTTTGCCTAAGGACTCACTTCCTTGTAGAAAGAGAAAAAGGGTTTTTAAGGAGGAAAAAGATGTTGAGCTGAAGCTTCTAGACATTAAGACCATTACATGAAGCATCGAAGGAAAAAAACTTTTTTTTTCTACGGTTCTTACTTCCACTTTTGAAGAAAATGGATCTATTCCGACAACTTCGAGTAAGGACAAAATTCCAAGAAGTACAATTGCAAGAAATGCATGAAAAACAAATTCATTTGTCTTCATTTGATGCTTCGGGTTATTCGGAGGACTCTCCACCAGCTTCACTTTTGTTCATTGTTTACCCAAATAGCGTTCCACAATCTTCTGTAAATTTTCTTTTTACATTTTAATTCGTTAATCAAAATGTGAATGAAGCACATGAAATACATATTTAATAAAATAAATTTAGTTTTATTACTTCAATGTTAGCAAAACATTAGTTTTTTTCTTTTTCACATTTCTTTATACAATTTCTTAATATCTTTATTTTTAATTAACTATTTTCCATTAATAAATTCACTAGCTATAAACTCTAGCCAAATGAGCGCAAGTATCGTATCCACATTCCCCGCAAACTAATTCATTGCTTTGTATCCCCTGAAAATAAAAATAAAATAAAATAATGCATTGCGTGCGGGCCCCGCATCGCACATATAGCCCGTATTCGTACTTACGCTGGACGTCCCGTTAGACGCTCACGCTTTACGGCAGCAAATATGCAACTGTAGTGACGCAGATGAAAGGATCTTCTTGTTTCAGAAAGGGACATGTGATGCTTTTATTCCATTCATTAGACATCTGTTCCCCCATTCAAATGAGCTAGCGCATGCTCTCCACCAGATCATTTCCTCGAGCCTTTTAGACTAAGGAGATGCAATCCTGCTGGTTTTAGTTAAAGAGATTACTATCGTTACTTCGATTTGGCCGGGTGAATATTCATTTTTGCGCTCTTCGCCAAGGTTGGATGTCTCGTCTTGCTAGTTCGTGGTTCCACATTTCTACATTCCACATTTCGTTTGGTAGCTTGGGGTAGCTGGGTGCCGCCGCAGTATAGAATTTCAAACAAGCGTTTTTGTTTGGGAAATTGGAAAGCTAACTACGAGTAATGCCATATAATTTATTCTAAGGCTATATGCATTTTAGTTTTTTTTGAATCGCACTGAACCCGTTTCTCATAAAAATTAAACAATACTCTCTGTTATAAAGCAGCCATCAGATAGTTAAAGTCTTTTCAGTTGTTGAAGGTCAGGCGTTTTTAAACAGAAAAGTTTTTCTATGCCAAAGAAAACATATACATATGTAGGTCTTTCAGTTTAGTGAATTTTGTTCATCGATTTCCGATGTCTTCTTCCAATCTGAATTTTGCTTAACTGTTATCAGAACCGCAGTACGTGTTGTACCAATGAGGTGTGAGCCTTTCCATGATGACTTGCCGAATGATACTGAACAAAAATCACAAAGCAGTTTGATAGGAGTCACGCGTGATCTGTCAAAAAAGCCTATTAAAAATCAAACCACAAGATGAATCGCCCTATACTACCCACAGTTGTTGCCGGTCGACATTGAATTTTTTCGCATAACTTTGTTGATTTGACGATTGTTTTAGGAGACACAAAATAATGGTCTGATATATTGTTTTCTCTTTGGAAGAGAAATGTGCTTAGATCGCAGCATTATTTATCAAATTTACAATAGATTCATCCGAAATCTCCAAGTGAATTTATTTTTTAAAGTTAAGCAAGTAGTAGTATGTGGGTAACGTTTCGTCTTTGTCCTGGAACTTTTGACTATTTTTCCATTCAAATGTCTAAGATTTTAGGGTCTTATAGCACCTTGGTTAAGCAACCTCCAACAAGAATGACCGCGTATTTAACACCATTTGTACACAATTTTCTAAGATTTAGACATTTTCTTTAATCTATACAAGACTCAGGTTGAGTCATATACAAGTACGAGCCTGTCTTTTCAAGTCCAAGTTCAATGTTAGGTAATACTGGAAATTCGTGAATGAAAAAAAAAAATTAAGACATCATCCATCTTTTTTGCAGACGATTCATTCAGGTCACGATAAATGCAAAAAACTAATTTATTCAGTATGCTGTATTTTTCGACCTGAACAAAACTGCTATTACACAAGAGCCATTGGCTTTGCCTGAATGGATTCGCGCCATATACGTCTTTAGATACATACATACATACAGACATATTTCTGCACAGTGTAGACTCATCTCATGAATGAAAATCTTGTGGAACGTATACTCGTAATACTGCAAAGTGAGCGAGGTGGTTTGTGGTGTGCATGCGCATCTTCAGCAAATGAATCTTTTCAGTACGTGCATTGTCAAGATCACTTGCCAGTGACATGATCTTGGCAATGTGAACATGAAAACATAATGAAAACTACTATCTGACTTTCAACCAAGCCACTTTTTTTTACAGTAAGTAATTGTTGAGTTTAAACTTACTTTTTATGAACCTGTTAATACAACAATAGAATCATTGAAAATCATAAACAAATTCAGTAAACTAGTCTGAACGAGGCAAAAGAATTTGTACATAAGTGTGTATAGCTTTAGATAAAATGAGCCTTCAGCTGTTTTCGCTTGAATAACTTGTCCAAATGAATTCAACGCTTCGCTTGTTGTATCTACAAATCAATACATATTAGCATGGAAGTGATTTTTGTTAAACACAAGTAACTTTTGTTATAATGGTTTGTCTAGATTGAAGGGAATTCACAAAGAAGATAAAAAAATGAAAAATATTTTCCAGGTAGACCTTTCCAATATTATATTTGACTCCCATGGACTGAATTTTGTTGTATTACTACATTACTACATTGCGAATCTAGGATTAGAAAAAAGTTTTATCTTAAGTTTTCAATATATTGAGTTCTGTTTACGGTAAAGCTGATATATAACATACACCTTTGTTGCAAAAAGAATTAATTGAG
Source organism: Volucella inanis (assembly GCA_907269105.1). Classification (NCBI taxonomy): domain Eukaryota; kingdom Metazoa; phylum Arthropoda; class Insecta; order Diptera; family Syrphidae; genus Volucella; species Volucella inanis. The sequence goes on along the minus strand of OU026154.1, from coordinate 70,233,130 downwards.
TTTTTATAAATTGGAAAACATCGATCCTTGGATTGGATTGGACCACAAATTAATCGTTAAGCCAAAAATGTTTGATTGAACATGTGTTCAAATCAAGCACATAATAAAAATTCGGTTGCAGGTTACCACACTCCAGAACTCTAGTATGGAATACACTAGGTTGTTAGTGTACAAAATAAAAGCTTACATAGGAGGTACAATTTTTACCAAATGCGTGGAGCTGTTGAGATACGAAAACATTTAAAATTACCGATCGTACCCAATGTACCATAACGCGAATGGCTTTAAATTAACCAACTGAGTTACCTAAAAATTAGAAAAATAAGGAATCTAGTAAATTGCTTCTAATTGTTAATTGCTCGACAATGGTGCACCAACACAGAGAATTTTCGAATCCCAGCACTCACATTCGATAAAACCAAACTTTCGTTTTTCATGTAAATTCTCATTTACCTCACCTTTAAACTTAATCTTCATTTATTTAAGGTAAATAAACTCTGTAATACACCAATATTTCCAATAAATAAGTTTCTCATCATCATCACATTTAAATTAAGTCAGTTACAGTATTTAAGATAGATATTTGACGTAAAAAATAACGAGTGGTAAATTGGTTTATATAGGGCGATTCATCGTATGGTTTGATTTTTAATAGGCTTTTTTTGATAGATCACGCATGACTCCTATCAAACTGCTTTGTCATTTTTGTTCAGTATTGTTTGGCAAGTCATCATGAAAAGGCTCACATCACAACTGCATCTCCAAATTGTTCAGCTGTATTACGAAAATCAGCGTTCTGTGAAAAATGTTTTTTCGGTCGATTCTATTGCCAATACCATTCGCAAATTTGAGTCCCAGTTTACATTAGTGGATGATACTCGACCGTTTAGACCACATCCAGCACGTAGTGAAGAGACTATAGCAGCTGTAGCTGAGAGTTTACTCGAAAACCATGGCGAATCGATTCGTCGTCGTTTTCACCAGGTTGGCTTGGCGTATTCGACAACTTGACGTGTTTTATGTGAGAATCTCGGCCTCAAAGCGTACAAAATTTAACTTGTGCAAGAATTGAAGCCAGGCGATTTGAATTTGCGTCATTTTTTAAGGGTTCTGGAAAAACGCAATGAAAATCCGGTGCTTTGTTTGTGATTTGTTCAGTAAGCCATTTCTGGCTCAATGGATACATAAATAAACAAAATTGCCGTATTTGGACTGATGAGCAACCCGAAGAGTTATCGTCAATGGTAACTGTTATCGCATGGTCTCGGTGAGTTCTGGTTTCAACAAATCATTTTGGTGAGTACTTAATTTCACGTTTTGTTACGGTTAATTGGCCGCCTAGATCGTGCTATATCACACCTCTGGACTATTTTCTCTGGGGATACGTGAAGTCTAAGGTCTTAAGTATTAACTCAGCTACGATTGACTCTTTGGAAGCCAATATTACTCGTGTTATTACCGAGATACCAGTTGCTATGCTCGAACGAGTCTCCCAAAATTGGACCTTCCGAATGTATTTATTTTCAAAACTAAATGCCATGAATTGTTCTTTTAACCGATGACCAACAATTTTAAGATCACTTTCAAATTTATGTGTTTTGTTTTAAATTATAAATCAAACCTCACGATGAATCACCCTTCATGTGCAATTACATTGAAATCATTGGCATGTTAAATTTTAGAACTTTTAATAATTATAATATTTAATTAACACCCTGTCACCTACAGCCAAGTGATTTTAATGATATGTACATGCTGAACAGAACTGAAACCTATTCTTCGAAAATTAATATAGCCCTTCCTACTTTCATTGCGAGAAGAACAGTATTTTTATAGATTTAATTTATGACACATTTAAAAGTGCATAGCACTATTTCTTTTGTGACACAAAATGTAATTTTTGAAACACTTAAAAAGAAAATAACAAACTATTCGTTTGCAAGAAAATGTATTATTGAAGCTTATGAGTATGCATTGATACAGCTTAATTTTATAACTTTATATGTATAGTTATGACATAAATACGTTGTTGTGAGCTTTTGGCTATAATTAAATTTTATATTATGTTGATATAATGAGTTGAAAATTAATAATCCGAAAGCTAATTTTGCAGCTAATTTCATCATAAATATATACAAGTTTATTTATCTAAATCTGTATTGTTCCCTTCAACGTAATCCCCATCGACTGCAACACACTTATGCCAACGCTTGATGCAATCTCCTCGAAATATTTTTTATATTCGGTTTTCGATATGTCCATCAGTGCTTACTGCGATTTTTTCATAACTTTCTCTCGGCTACTGTAGTGGTTTTTTAACTCGATTAAACAAAAAGAAGTCACAGGGAGTCAAATCAGATGAATTCGGTGGCTGTTGGATGGTATTTGTTGCATTTTTCGTCAAAAGATTACGAATAATGATGGCACTTTGCGACGGTGCGTTATCATGGTGCAAAATCCACGAGTTTTCTGCCCACAATTCAGGTCCCTTTCGTCGAATTATTTCAGGCAAACGTCTCATAACGCCAAAATAATACTCTTTGTTTACTGTGTGGCCTTCTGGCAAAAATTCATGATGCACTACACCGTTGTAATCCATGAAAACCGTGAGCATTGCCTTCTTTTTGGTGCTCATTTGGTGAACGCCACTCACTTGCCTGATGTCTGGATTTCATGTCGTACTTATAAACCTACGTCTCGTTTCCAGTAATGATCTTTTTGATGAATATGGGATCGGATTCAGCCTCCCAAATCATCTCTTTTGTGATGTCAACCCGGTCTCTTTTTTGCATGAAATTGAGGTCTTTTGACACCAACTTTGCTGCTACACGACAGAAACCCAAATCATTAACCAAAATGTCTTGAACGGCTCCATAGGTAGTATTCAAGTCCCCCTCTATCTCTCTGATGGTTAATTTGAGGTTATTAACCAACATTTCTTTTACTGCCACTGCGTTCATCATCTTCGATTGACTCACGACCACTTTTGAACCGCTGAAAACTTTCCACACACTTTCCAACATTCGCGCACCATTATATCCGTTTTTTATGCAAAATTTAATACAAGTTCGTTGTTGCAAATTTAAATCTTTTTCTAAAATTGTAAAAAATCGCCAGCACACATAGAGATAGATGTACTCTTGGCTACGTAACTTTTGCGAATGTCAGGCTATGACGCTAATATTTGGATGGGAGTGATAACAACAGATGTACCAACTTAACAAAAAAAAATAACTCAAATGGGAACGCCAAAGGAGGAAATTTTTTTTATCAAGGTGGTATATGTATATGTGAATTCCAAGTACTACAATGTAAAATTAAATATGCTAGTTACTAATTCAAAATAATTTCACAATGCTTTTTACTCCCATTGTTAAAAGTGAAATAAAATCCATTGGAATAGTTACCAGCCGTTTTTTTTTTTTTCAAAGTTGTCACGAAACCGCTCATGAAAATATTAGCAAAAATTAAGGAAAGTAACAGATATCTGTAATAAATTCGTTCTTCTTGTAACCGTAGTTACTTAAAGGTGTACTTTGCTTTGTTTTATGCAGAAAAGGAATTAGACCAAAACACTACTAAGTACTTCTTCCTTCTTAAACTATGTCAGCAAGTTTTCCTGATTAATTGACATTTTGTGCATACTCTGCATACTCATGTCTTCATTTATATTTTGTAAGAAAATGATAAATTAAAGGTGATTACTTAAGATGCTATTGATAGCAGAGGAATATATTATGGAAAAAATAGAAAGAAAAGCACATGATATAAAGGAAAAGACATAGAAAATAAATTAACCATCTTGTCCAATTGCTTGCTAATAGTAAGTCCATAAAACTTTGTTTTAAATAACTTCTGTGCAGTTTCTGACATGCTCTGTTATAAAAAAATTTAAGAATTTGTTATTCATGCGATTCTTAAGCATGTTGAGATTTGAATCGTGGCCCTCGTATTGGCCCAAAAGTCGCTTCACAACTGGATGAAGATCAGGGTTTTGTGTGGGTTATTTCACTGTTTTCACTCTTAGAGTAACATTTTTTATCCAAACGTTTTATCTACTCATTTAACAAAATAAGTATCTGTACAAGTAAAGGACTTTTTTTAAGGGCTGTAAGATCCGTAATTGAAATAAAATCCACACATATCTAGCAAACGGGCTGAAGTTTCTTTTTATTCAATTTTTTTTTCATTATCTGAATGAACTTATCTATCGTACTTTCTGTAAATTCCTTACTGGAATTTAATGGAATCTTTCAGTTTTTCGAAGAAAGATGAGTAAACCATTTGCTGGTCAAAATTCGAGTGAGCATTTTACTAAAGATCAGTTCCATTAAGAGTGCAGCCAATGAAATTAATATCAAGGGAAAGGAGATTCATCAATACGTCTAAAGTGGTGCCTGACTTGCTAGGGAAAGCCCCCATGCAGCCGAAACAGATCATTTTTTGGAGTCTGGTAGAAGCAGCAACTAAGTATTTTCGAGCGAACTTATTCCACTAGACAGCCGAAAGATCAAATGAATTTGGCCTTATCAAAGCGGCGTAGATCCAAAGAACCCTTCCAGGTAGCAAGTCCGATTTCTTGCCGATGGCTCCTTTGCACCGCCAAACAGACGTCAGAACTACTGATCGCGTTGAGCAGTGAGTCGAACAACATACCCCCATCATCACATATTGGCCATAGTAAACTGGAAAGATCCAGGTCTTATATAGTTTCGCACAATTCTTTAAAGTATGGTGTTAAAGAAGTCACATGACAGCGCGTCACTTTGTCTAAAACCTTTTTTGCATTCAAAAATCTCGGTTAAGTCGTTACTGACTTTGACGGAGCAGCGAGCGTTCTCATTCATAATTCAGCATAGACACACGAGCTATGCTAAAACTCTTTATATATTATCTTTATAAATGGGGCCATAAAATCGATGAAAAGATATTTGGAATTCAGTTTTTCCAGGATGTGCCGAAGTGTGAATATTTGGTCAATTGTGGACTTTCCTGGTCTGAAATAGCACTGATAGGAGCCAATCAGGTTCTTGACGAAAGTTTTAAGGCCTTCACATAATATGGCAGATAAAAGCTTGTACGCGCAGTTGAGGGGGTCTCCTTTTTTATGGATCGGGCAAACGATACTGAGGTTCCAATTATTAGATCTCAGATCTGAGAAATGAGTTGGTGTATGCTATCTGAAAAGTCATTTCCAGTAACTTTGAATACTTCGGCCGATAAGCCGAGAGCTTTTTTATCTGGAGAAGTCACAGTACTTTCAGTTTCAACTTCATCCTAAGCTGCATGTGCTCGCCGTCATTCTTCATCAAACTAGGAATTTCTTTCTTTGGTAGTGGATGATGGCGGCATACCATCTTTTGACATCGGGATACGCGTTTAGTTAATATTCTGGCGGTCTTACGATTGCCGATTTTCAACGTTACTTGTATATTTTCTCACAGTAGTTCTTTTTTGTTGAGTCAATGTTGGACCTCCAGAATACTGTTGTATGTCTAACGTTTATCGCAATGTGATCAATTTGATTTCGCGTTTGATGATTCGGAGATCGCTATGTCCCCTTATATATATTTTGATGAGGAAACCGTGTGTTTTCTATAGTGATACTTCATCCCTTCATAAAGTTAATAAACCTAATTCCATTTCCGACCTGGTGTTATGTAGGCTATACTTACCACCTGTCCTACCAAAGAACTCTCCTTTTCTATCGGATGTCAATGTCATACTTCAGATATTGGCCATATGTATTGTCGAGGAGCTCGTACAAACATTCTTTCGTGAAGATGTCCTTGGCTATCGCAGAGACGTGAGCAAATTAGGCTTATGTTGGCGAATTTAGTATTGATGCGGTTGTATAAGATGCTTGTTTATGTGTTGGAAGCTCAAGGCTTCTTGCCCAAATTTGCCGCATATGGCAAATCCGCATCCGAATAAGCGGAGTTTTTCACAGTTTTCCATACATCCATTTCTCTGCTGCTCGTAAACTGTTATAGGTTCATTAGACATTTGCGAGGGTCGCCAACAATGAATCCATTTTTTTTCTGAGTTGGTTCATCACATCTTCTTAATCTCTTTTGTATGGAGTTGTGGGTCGTATGACGGCGTAGGCCACTATTTGGCTGAGCACGCCTTTACTATTTTATCTTATAGAACTAAGGGTTCACTCATACGGTTTCCGGAGACCACCACCGTGAGGTAAGGCCAGTACGTCGCTACGAACTTGATTGTTGCGGTGTTAGCCCAATTCAGGCTATAGAAGTCAGCAGTTACCCGTAAGTCCTTATTAACAATATTGCTTATTAACAAAACTACTGAAACAGATGTGAGATTCTTCGGTGAATAAAATTTAAGGTTTAAAAAGTGGATTTACTTTTAATTGTGAATTTAGGAAATTCACAATGCAAACGATGTTTCCCAAGCTCCAAGCTTGGAGCAATTTAATTTTCTAAGGGATCGATTTCGACAAAGTGGATGGACACAGGCAAAGTTCTGACTCACGATGATGGATCGATGAATCAGAATCTTTCTGAACACTGGCCTCAGCAGCGTCGATATTTTCTTCTGTGCTCACTATTGTCATTAGCTTGGAGTTCAAAAGAGTAAATGTAGTGTTAATTTGTTTGCTATTGTGTTGCGACACTAAAATTGCCATTGTGTTTTATAAACATTTTTTTACAGAACACTGATTTCGGAAATAAATCTCCACAATTTGTAAACGTTGCTCGGGTGCAAGTTTTTGCACAATGATTTGTTAAATAAAATAAAAGCTGGTGTCAGCTGTCAGGTTAACTATCAGTTATTTGAGTGTTTCCATAGCGAAGAAAACAATCCTTATTCGGTTATTTTACATTTAACATTTTTTCTGTTATATTATCTTGTTCCTCTTTCTTATTTTGTTCAGAATAAATATGATGTTCTCTTGTCAAAAAGTATTTATCGAATCCAAAGTAATCGCCTTTCATATAAACTTTTTAGTTTTCAGTCTTTTCAAAAATAAAAAACATTTGTTCCGTTATCTCGTATTGTATATTGATTTAATATAACATATTTGCCAAAATTGAAACAAATATAATTTTCTCCGGTAAAATATGTAACTAAGTTGGGAACTTTGCAATCTTAAAACATGTATGGGGTATTCTTGCACAACAGCCCTATTAAATTTACTAGCTAATAGTTGATTTGGAATTTTTTTCCGTAAAAAGCTTTATTATTATTATTATTATTATAATAAGTCCGGGACTTAACGCCGGGGTACTATGCCCGCAACACTGCTTGATTTCGGTGATCTAGTGTTAACCGATGCTTTCAGTGTGGCGATGCGTAATATCTAATAATTTAAAAAAAAAAAGGTTCATTTTATAACCCTTTAAAGGAGAAAAAGGAACCACTTCGGGAAGGTAACGCCCTTTTTTCAAGTCAAAAAAAACTATTACACGTCTGAAAAGTAGTAGTTTACGTAGCTTTAGCAGAAGGCGTTTACAAGTACGAAGACGTTTTACATTGCATCAGAAACCATCTAAATATCATTCTTAGACAACTTAGTAGACATTTTTTTATAAGCAGGACTTACATTTAGAAAATTTTTCTTTCAGTAGGCGTACAAGCATTCCATCATATTCTATCACTTTTTTCACCACCAGTATCTTTCACTCCTCCAAACCTCTAACCGTAACATTCATCTTGCTTAAAATGCTTATCACTTGACCTTCGATCTCATTTTCGGACATACATTGAAATATCAAGATTCCTTCCTAAGCCGTAAGACAAGGTCCTATCGAGCTCTTTATTTTCTAGTCATTGTAACATTCAAACATTCAAAATGAACCTACATCGGTATCTCTCTTTCTTTATTGACTGAATTCTATCGATCATCAGGAAATGGATCACTAATTTCCACACCTTACATACCTGGGCAAAAAGCAACCCCTACTCAATGCAACACAGATCTTTTCAAAATAAGTTCAAAGTCAATGTGTCAATGTGTGATCGGACCCTATCGGTTTCCTGCAAAGATTAATTCAAATCTCTTCCTCGATTTTTTGCGAAACAAATTACCAGACTATTAGGTGATATACCACTGCAACAAAAAACAGCAATTGTGTAACAGCAGGAAGGCTCCTCCACACGGTATTGCCGTGCAATAAGAAAGTGTTTTAATTGCGTGGATAGGCCAGAAAGAACTCATTCTGTGGACTGTAAAGTCTCTCTACTTGACCGTAATGGATTTATATTTATGGGGGCAGATGAAGGGTAATAACAACATTGAATGACTTGAACCATAGCATTGACGTGGCAGCTACGAAAGAGGGAAGAATTCGAAAAAGTGGGCATTGTTAGAGCCTTTCAAAAATGAGCTCTAGCGTTTTGTGTTTTTACATTTTTTTTCCTAAAATTTTTAATAACTTTTAATTTAATGTTTAACTCGTTTTAGTTTATATCGAATAATTTTTTTTTTTTTTCATTAATTTTAACCGAGATTTTTCGCACATAATCTAGTATTTTGTATTAATTTTACTTTAACTAAGATGACACTATAGTTCGGGTAGGCCTGGGCCTCTCTCAACGAATTTCTCCATATAGTGTGTCCTTGCGCTTCGGTTGATAAGAGTTCGAGGTTGCTAGAAAAAACAAGGACCTCAGGTCCATAAATGCAGCCATACGTGGCTTTTAAACATATATGTGGAACTTTTTAATGCTCCCTGTCCTAAACTTCCAAATTCAAATGAATTTAAGCATCCATTTGCAAGCAGTAAGTAAAAGGCCGTCGGTAAGAGAAGTCAAACAACGGAGACGATCTAGAAGCGAGTTGGGGAGTTTTTCTTAATTTTAATTTTTAATTGAATTTTAATTAATACCTTTTTTGTTGCTTATCTAAAACATTAAGTAATAAAGTAATCGTAGGTATCGACTTAAGCTTTCTGTATTTTTAGATTAGATTTAGATAGATTGTTTGTATAGGGTTTCAAGCATTTACATACCGCGCTTAAAAGCTCAACCTTCTTGGAAGAAACGATAGACAGATAGATAGACAGATAGTATCTTTATTTTCTCAAGCAGCCTTTTTATTGCTAAATTTTATTAGCGCTATCCAGACCTCTTTTCATTTAGGCGATTGGGGTTGTTGTAGATCATCTCCCAGGTTGACTGCTTCATTCTTTCCGACAGTAGAATATTGGAATGTTAAATCCTGGATATATTAACTACATCTTAGAAATCCCTCGTATAAAACGTCTGCATTATCGTTTATCTGGACAATAATTATGTATTGAAGTTCACTTAGATGTGCTGAGCCTTATATTATCTCAAAACAATATTGCAGATTCTCTATTTTATATCACCCCGGTAGAGGGGACATGTTTCTCTACATAATATAAGTCAACAAATGCAAACAATCAAAAAAGGCAAAAAAGCACGGCTTCAAAATAAGAGTGTGGCTCAACTGGTAGTAAACTGGCTTCCAAATCGGAAGGTTCGGTATTCGAATCCCAACCAACAACAAGCCAGCTTCAACTAACAATTTAGCTTCTCTATTAAATGTTGTATTCCACCCATTAAACGAAATAAACACTGAGCTCAATCATCCATTCAATGATCGTAGCTCAATCTCTTTCTTTTCAATTTTCAAAAAACTCAACTAATGCTGAGGCACCAGAAGTGTATTCAAACCCACTTGGGTATTAAGTTCTTAAAAAAAGTAAGTCAACTTTAATTTAAAGCTAGATCAGTTCTCTTGGTGTTTTAAAAAACGACAAAAAAAATTATTACATTATCTTTGGGATAATAATATCCTCTATATTTTAATCTAGGAATATTTTCAATTATACTATTAATCAATAAATAAATCATGGCGAACAATATTGTACTCTTCTTGTAGTAAAATAAATTCATTACTTCCCTTAACAAAAAAAAAAAAGTGTCTAATTAATTTAAACGTCATTGTTTCGCCACCAGCTGAAATCTGTCAATTCAAGCAAATGTTTTTCAAGCTAAATTTGTTCTGTTGAATTTCCTCATCTTTTGTCGTTTACAATATCCTCCAAACTAGCATTAAAAGAGCTTAAATACTCCCCTTTGTAGTCTTAAATGTCATTTACATAATATTCCTTTGCGCTCCATAATGTATCCGTTAAGCACAGACAATAAACCAGGTCAACAATTCATTATAATGGAGCAAGAACCCACTACACGAAACCCATCAAACAAAGGAAATTGTGATATATTCATGTACTTGACACCCTTAACACACAAAAACACAAAAAACAAGCATCGTTAAACCTCAAGCAAAATTTACATCCATTAAAATCAACTCAAGTTTAATGGAAACAGATAAAAAATTTGGGCTGCAGCATATAGATCTAATCGAATACTCTCAGAACATTGCTTCAAGTATCAATGAAATGAATGAAAGCACAACAAAAATGTATCCGTTTGTTGTAGGTTCGGCATAACGAGAAGCGATGCAACATAGAATCAATCGATACAAAGGAAAAATGATAGACAGGTGTGTAAGTTGATGAATTTACAGCATTCATAGACAGGGGGAGTCGGTAATGAATGGAATGGATTTCCGCACGATTAAACGATTTCTTTTTGCAGCTCCTCAAGAAGTATCTGCTCGTGTAATGAGAACGGCACCCGTCATCTATAAATACGAATCAAAACCTTGAAACAGAACTGCAGAAGTATCCGTATATACAATACTTGGATAGAGGTGAGGTCTATCTAAGTGTGCCAAAGTCTTCGTCTGTGAATAACAATTAAAGGTTTTTCGTTGTTGTGGCAATGTTATTTTCATAAATTAACCTTCATATATACAGGCCCTGATCACTTCTATTAGAGTAAAATTATTAATTTCTATAGTATTAAGGTCGAGATATAGTCTTTATTTATTATAATAAGCAAACCTTATCATATTAGATTTTCTTTCCTTTGGTAAAAAAATGGAGCGAATTATGGTAGTTGCTTGCAGCGAACAAAAATCTAATATGTATTTGCGTGAAATACCATAGTAAAAAGACTAGTATTTTCCTTGCATCAACACAACAAAGAAGTACCTTTCAAAACTCTGATGGTGAATGGAGGTGGCCGAAATGAAAGTAGAAACAGGTGTTTAAATGAACCATTGTTGTCTTTCCTTCACCTTCACTTTAACGCATTATTACTGCGCCAACGATCATATAACTTAAGAAAACCAACTACAAACAAAATTGCATCTTAAATCTCTGCAAAATTTTATTTAATTTTTGGTGATGATATGATATTTATGTACATATATTGCCTGTATACTGATTTAATGTACATGGACGAGTATGAAAAATTACAAACTATGAGTAAGTCCGAAGTAACATAAAGCACACTTTGAATTCACACGTAAACGAAACTACTCCTATACATTTTTAACGATCTGGAACTGTATATTAATATAATTTAATCAGCAAAAAATACTAATTAAAAAAAAAAAAGTTTATAAAAATATGGTAATGATCATCTCCACCAAGCTATTGCTTTTTTTTACTTTTATTTTGCAAAAAAATTCTGTACATTTTCAATACACTTACATTAATTAAGATAATTGAACATTATTTACGATCATTATAAAAAACGTAGTATAGTTAAGAATAGATAATGCAAAAAGAAAAGCGAAAAAAAGCATTTTATTGAAAGAAAAAAATTCGACAGTCAAATATAATAAAAGTATATAAAGGTAAGAACCAATGACAACTAATAATTATTAATCAGTTTGTAGAAAATAATAAATAATATACATAATAACTTATTAATAAATAAGTCAGTAAATTAAATTATAATTTCATTTATTTATTAATTGTTTAAATAATAAACAAACAAATAAGTAAGTTAATTAATTAATAAATAAATACATAGTCAAAAAACAAATATATAGATAAGTAAATAAATTAACTAAATTACGGTTATATTGTAGAAACGAATAAACAAAGAAATTAATAAAGAAATATAATTACAAAAATTAATAATTTGAATATTGCGAATATAGAGAGCCTACAAGGGATTTTCAAAGCTGAAACATTTATCAATAAAGTTAGAAGTGAGTCTTAATTCTATCACTTACCAATTCTATACTACACCCTGACTGACTCGAATTGCAACCAATTTCAGACTGCTATAATTTCCAAACCGTTCATTACTGTGAGCACATGACAGATAATTTTAATATTTACAAGTGTTGAAAAAGTTTTATCCGCGATGGAATTCAAACGTAATAGTGTGATTGCTTTATATTTGGCTGGAAAACCACAAGTAGCTATCGTTAGAGCCCTCCAGCACATCAACGTGAATAAACCATTTGTGTCTCGATGGAGGTGGTCATAAAAAAACAGCAACATCGGCAAAAATGGTTCGGAAAGTATAGGCTCGAATTGAGCGAAATCCGCGTCGAAGTGGAAGAAAAATGGCTCGTGAGCTCAACATATCGTTGGAACGGATGCAACACATACTGAAAAATGAGCTTGGGCTCAAGCCATTGAAGTTCCAAAAAGCACATGATCGTACATGTCAACAAGTAAAATGACCGAGTTTACTTGCCAGAGAGGTCCTTCAAAAATTTACACCTTCGGACGGCCACCAGAATGCAGGCAGCACCGATGTTGATGGTTTGGGCCGCCATAACCGCCGATGGTCGCTCTCCGCTCGTATTTTTGGACCTTGGCGTCAAAATTAATGCGATCGTATTCCGTGAAACTGTTTAAGAGACAGTATTGAATCCTTGGGCAAACAATCATTTCGGTCGGAGACCGTGGACATTTCAACAAAAATCGGCACTGCCTCACAAAGCGCGCGTCAACCAAGATTGGTTACAAAACAATGTTTCACACTTCATTTCTTCGACACGATGGATTGCAAATTCTCCGGATTCAAATCCGTTGGATTTCTCTGTCTAAGGTGTTTTGAAGGCGAAGGTTGGCACTAAAAAATACCAAGGTTTGGACCACCTCAAACAAGCACTTCGCCGGGAATGAGTCAATATACGCCACTTGCGTGCAGCGTGCGATGCTTTCTTTGGCCGTTTCAAGGCCATTTTTCGCGCCAAAGGTGGACATATTGAAAACTACTGATATAATTTGAAAATTGATGTATTTTCTAACATTTTTGCCTTGGCACAATAAAATTTATCAAAAAATAAAAAAATTATAGCATTTTAAAAAGTTACGGTTCGAGTCAGTCACCCTGTATATTCCCTTTTTGGTGTAGTTCATCTAACATCATCTTTAAAACTTTTTCTTATGCCACCTGCAATTTTTTTTATGACTCTAAACACATTGGCCCCAAACCTGGCAGCCATAAGAAATACTTGACTGGAAAATTACTTTAAATATAATGAATTTATTGTTCTCCGATAGATGCGATTTTTGGTTAATAAACGGATAATACATTTTTATCGCAGAATTAATTGTGTTTAGTATGCTGTTTATCTTTAAAAATCAATTTGGAGTCAAAAGAAATACCTATATACTTGGCTGAAGTTTCCCAGGCTATAGAAGTTTAGTTGATACAATATAAAGGTTGATAGTTGGAAAATAGCAAGCTTTAATTTTCCGTGTTAAAAAGTTAGCCTTTACCTTGGACAGATTAAGTTTAATTTGTTCCATTTGTTAAGCACTTCCATCGCATCATATAAATTTCTCTCTATGTTGAGAAAAAACTAATGGGATAAAAGGACCACAGGAAAATCGGACGTAAACAAATTATATAATATATGGCTTGCCAGACTTAAGTATAGGTATCATTTTTGCCTTTTTCAAGTATCCGAGAAATATTGCAATTTCAGGCAAGAGTTGGAAATGTACGTATACTCTATACCAGCCTTCGGAAGATGCTTGAGACAGATATTTTTGATTTAATCAAGACTTTGAGCTTTTCTTGATTTTAGTCTTTTTATCAGAGAAGTAACCGTGCTAGTAGAAACAAAAGGTGGGTTTGAACAAGGTGCAGCGTTTAAGTCTCCGATTGCATGGTACACACTTGAAGTTTATAATGGATCGCCCAAGTTAGATGCCATGGAATAATTTCTTATGAAAATGTTCGTTATTTGTAATTTAGTGATTTGCGCGCGCTCAAGGGATTTGAGTATCCTTAATATGCTTACACACAGCGCGGCCGAATTAAAATCAAGGAGGATGGAAAAAGAGGTACAGATCAACGTTGGTTTTAAATGTTTGAATATTATAATGACTAAGATTAAAGAGCTAGGCAGGGAATTCCATAAGCGAGTTGTGTAGCTTAGGAACGAATCACGTAATTTAAGTGTACGTCCAAAATTGTGCTTGAGGGTATACTGATGAGCATTCATAGCGTGTTATGGTTAAAAGTTTCGATTTTTATGGAGCACTGTTGGTGCGATAAAACGGATTGTACACGAGACATTACGTTGGTGTTCAAGGGTGTCTATTGTTTGGGCGATATTATTATCACCTACGAGTTTTATCGCACGGTTTTGAATCCTATGTAGCAGGTGCAGAGATGTTTTGAATTGTGTTTTAGAAGCAAATTCTACTCTTTTTCCTTTTCAGTATAGTAAATGGATGAAGGGCTGTTAAGACCTGGAATAGTTCTTTGCTTATTTTTTAATACTCTCATTATATTCCAGAAGTGTTTTTCCCATTTTTCTAAAGTGTTGAGTTTGTAGTTCCAATCATTATTGCGTTGATTTGCAATAAGCTTCGAAATTAATTTGCTAAGAGTAAGAGTTCCTGAAAATAAGGGGACCGGAATCCTTACCAGTTCCTTTTCTGAATATTTCGTATCTTAATTAGTACAACTGTAAGTGGAGAAAAAGTAGTTTTTTGAATGTTTTGACAATTTTTGGCACACAATCAATAAAAGCGCTTAAAACTAAACTAATAAATTTTCCAATTGAACGGTCAAATCTCTTCACGGATAAGGATGCTATCCAGGCTAGTGGAGAAACCATGCAAACTTATTTTAATAATCCTGAGAAAACGATGCCAATCAGTATTTTTAATGTCATGGACATATAGGACGTTTACCTAAGCCGAAGAAAGAAGTCGACAGAATACAAAAGAAAGACTGGAAGTCTGGCGTTAGCCCGAGCACAACCTCAATCTCTATGTCTACAACTATAAAATTGTATTGGGTTAAAACAAATTCTCTTATATCCAATTGAAAATAACAAGAAAATAAAAACCATAGATCTTGATAGACTGGCGATTGAGAAGCTTAACTACAACACCTACATTTTTAACGTAAGATGTGGCTTTAAGAGGTAAGAGATGTTGAATTGATATTTTTATTAAAATTGCTACTCCACAACACGATAACATTTATATTAAAGGTAGACAGGTTAATGTTAGCGCACAACCAAGTTTTAGTTACAAGCGCGATGTTTTACAGAGCATTCCTCTGCTCCGACAATTGCCTGTACTTGTTTCGACTAATGCAAGTGCTGTCAATTGCTTTATGTTTTCCGCCATAATTTGCACATTTAATAAAATCATAATTGGTGCAATCGAAATTTTACGACTTCTAAGCGATTGTAATTCGTCTGACATAAAGCTTTTTCAATTTATTATTTATGTATATAACGACCAATCACTAGTATTCATAATTCTTGACTTGATTGATGTAAGAGTATTCTTCGTTGATTACTTGTCGTTTTTATCATTTCTTTATTTTAAATAAAAAATAAAATATACACAGGAAGCATAGCAATATTTCAGATAATCGTATTCAAGTCGCCATTTTTTTTTCATTATTATTTATTATTATTATTATTAAATAAATAGTCTTAAAACTAAACAAAAACACACACAATTTGTGGCTATAATGTATCTTACCTACAGTGCCTACCCGGACACTCTGGCTATAATATTAAAATATAAAGTTGAAATTTTCAGCTATCGAGCCGATTTTTAGTAGAATTTAACACAACAGAACATCATTCCCTACTTTAAAAAATCTCTATGATATAATATATGTAATACTATATTCATAGATAATAAAAAATACTAGAGCTGTTTGATGAATACCGGTATGAGCATACGCGGCACCTATCGCGCGGACATCTTTCTCATGCTCAAAATCTCAGCCAACTTACGAAATTTCATTCGGCGGTTCACCAATACGAGGTCATAGATTTTGTACACGGTTTACACTCTTTGGTAACCGCTTTTGGGCCAACTGGGTGCGGTTCATCAAAAACCGACGTGATGACACGGCGAAACTTTGCGAACCAATGGTAAATGACTGTACTGGATGGCGAATGGGTCGCACACACACCATCGATAATGGGCATGATTTCCTCGCAGGTTTTGCCACCCAAAAACAAAAAATGGATCACGGGTGATACTGCTCCTTTCCATGGTCGCAAAAAACACTAACACGATGTTTTGAAATGGGTTTACATTAGTGGATGACACTCGACCGGTTAGACCACATCCAGCACGTAGATGTGAACTATAGCAGCTGTAGCTAAGAGTGTACACGAAGACCGTGATGAATCGATTCGTCGTCGTTTTCAGCAGCTTGGCTTGGCGCATTCGACAACTTGGCGTATTTTACGTGAAGATCTCAGCCTAAAAGTGCACAAAATTCAACAAGCCAAGCGACTTGAATTTGCGTCATATTTTCAGTGAATGGCCTCTGGAAAAACGAAATGAAAATCCGGTGTTTTATTGTGAAATTTTATCAGTTATGAAGCCTATTTCTGGCTCAATGGATACGTTAATAAATAAAATTTCCATTTTTTGGGCTGATTATCAACCCGAAGAGTACCAAGCGCTACCATTACATCTATTAAAAACAACGGTATTGTGTGGTTTATGGGCTGGTGGAATCATTGGTCCATATTTCTTCAAAATTAAGGCAAATCAGAATGTTACCGTCAATGGTAACCATTATCGCACCATGTTAACGGACTATATGTTTCCTGAAATGTAAGCACATAGTCTCGCTGAGCTCTGGTTTCGACAAGACGGCGCTACGAGCCATACAGCGCGTGAAACAATCGACTCGTTGAGAAATCATTTTGGTGAGGACTTAATTTCACGTTTTGCTACCGTAAATTGGCCGCCTATATCCTGCGATATCACACCTTTGGACTATTTTCTCTAGGGATATGTAAAGTCTCAGACCTTCAGGAATAAGCCAGCTACGATTGACGCTTTGGAAGCCAACATTACTCGTGTTATCGGCGAGATACCAAATGGATTTCAAATGGACCACCTCAGACGTAGTCGTGGTCAACATTTATATGATATTATTTCCAAAAAAATAAATGCCATAAATTGTTCTTTTAACCGATAGTAAAAGTTTTAAGTTTGCTTTCAAACTAATGTGTTTTATTTTACATTATAAATCAAGCTTTACGATGAATCACCATAAATTAATATTCAGAACCAAAGCATACATTTTTGTTGTTTGTATTATTAAAACTATGTAATATAAACAATTGTCCATATGGAAGGCTATTCGCAAAACTGCAGGAGGTGGCTTAACGTAGTCGTTAACTTCGTCGACTAGTAAGTTATTAGTCTGCATTCAAACTATGACCAAGATCCAAAAACCAGAAAAATACATTTTTCTGACATCACCACTATGCGCGAAGTTATGAAAAAATCCCCGAAAGTTATGGTGGCTAAAATTTCAATTACTATTGGGTATGTAATTCAATTCGCGCAATTCTTTTCAAAATTTGAACGTTTATTTAAGAAAAACATGTACAATAATATTATTCAAAGTATTGCCCATCCCATCTTTCTGGCCATATGTGGATCCCATCCCAAAAGAACAGCGCCGGCTTGGCAGCCAAGAATGAATCAAGCCAATTTTTAATATTATGCTCTGATGTGAACCGTATTTAAATTACAGAGCAGATTGTTTGGCAACAATCTTCATAGAGTAATACTTCCAGTTCTTCATTTTCAAACTTTTTTGGCTGCCCAAAACGTTCATCGTCTTCCAAGCCAAAATCGCTACTTTTAAATCGTGCAAACCACTTTTGGCACATTCGCTCAGCTAGCGCATGTTCACCATAAACTGCCACCAAAATACTATGTCTTTCGGCAGCAGTTTACTTCATATTAAAGTAATGTAGAAGAACTCCCCGCAAAAACACCTTTTCAGGCACAAAGTTCGCTTTAAAAGAATGACATATACTAAAATGACGTACAATGACAGTAGCTTTCCAACGAAATAATAACGAGATATAGACCTAATTTTATTATCTTTTCGTTAGCAAAAGGTGTTTGGTAATGTCCGAAGAAGGTGTGATAATATCAGATAATAGCTTTTATATTTTTGGTATTGGCTGGGAAACAAGGTCCTCCTCTCACAGGTTAAATTACGCTATGCCATCTCCGAATATTTGTAGAAACTACTCTTAATCTACTAATTTTACATAGCTTAACATTCCAATAAACTTTAGACATAACTTATATGAATTTTTCCTCAAAAAATAGTTAGAAATTATAGCAAATTATATTATAGTTTCCTACACTATTTCAAGCACGCTACAACACCATCCGTATTAGCTTACCTGAGACGAGATTTTGGTAAAAAAACAAATGCCATCCACAGTGGAGTGACCCGCCTTTAATGATTTTTAAATTTACTAGTGCAAAGCGAATAGGTGAACTAACTAATTAAATAGTTAGTTAGAGTCAATCAAAATTGGCTCAAAACTTCCCGAAATTAATTCGGACAAGCAAAGAAAACTTTCAGAAACGTTTAAAACTGTTTTTGAATATGTAGTTCCAAGCTAAAACTCAGCAAAACTGCTGGATTTGATGGCTAAACTACAGACCTGTTTAAAGCAGTTGACGATGATTGGATACGCAACATAAATAAACCCATATTCAAAATCTGGTTCAACGAAAGTATGCACGACGAATGGAACCTCAGAATTGTTTGCGATCCCTAAGAAGAGAGATCTCCTGAATTGCGCCAACTTCAGGAGAATAAGTCTAGTCAACATTGCGGATAAAATACTATCTAATATACGCATAATATAAACGCCCAAGACCCTTCATAAACTGTCTGACCGTCCCTTTCAGTGTTGTTTTAAGCCAGGAAGTCCAAATAAATCAAATTTTCACATTAAGTTAAGTCTTGGAAAAACCCAAGCTGTCCAACTAGATACACATCTAGTGTATCTATTTCAAAACCCCATATGACAACATGTTTAAAAGTTAAAAAGTACAACTCCGACGATGACAGCAACACGGATATCATGTGAATTATCATCAGAGAACTGTTTTACAGCGCAAAAGTTTAGACGCTGAAGAAAGCTGATGAAAATGATCTCAATGGATTTTTTTATTTAAATATTAATTTAAATCGTAACCAAACAAGATATTTACAAAAATTAATTTTAAAAAATCATAGATACAGTTAATACCTACTTAGTCCAACTCTTATAGAAATAAAATTTTAAAAAGAAAATGTTTGTGCATAATGTATTAATTCAAAAGAAATAATTTCGTAAGTAATTTGTTGCAAATAGAGTGTGTTTTTAAGCGAAAAATGTAACCGTGATTTACGATAATTTTAGACATCTTTCTTATACATATTTTTTTAATTTAAAATAGTAGATTTTGGTTCTACCTCAACTCACTTACTAAAGTTAACTTTGCTTGGGAACAATAATTAATGTAAATAATATATACAATCCTTTAATTACCATTAATAAATTATTTCCAGTCTCTTCCTCATGTTTAATTTGTAGTGTTACCACTAATTATAATTTATTGACCTAACCGATTTTCTCACTAGTAATACTGATTCAATTCATAATACATGCTAAACATCACGAAACATTTCAGATAAATATTTATACTCCTACATATATACATATGTATATATTGGAACCATTCATTGCAATCACAGGTCGGATAAACTCAAACGATTATGAAAGATACGGTAGCAACTGAAATGTAAAACTTCCAATGATAATTAATGTTGTCAATTTTACTAACGATTTGTTTGTTAAATGTGCGAACGTTTGATAAGATATATGTAAATCTTCATGTAACTACTCATAGGATATCGACTTTAAATGCATTTCATATCTCTGGTAAAAGCAACAATAATTGCTTATAAGATTAAGTACTTAATGGTTAGCAAACATTCATCTCCTTTCACTTCTATTCTTGAAAAAAACAATGTTAAGCAAAATCTCTTTCAAACAATTAATCAAGACCTACAACATTAATATGAGCAAACTTTTTTTATGAAGCAAAAAAAGTAAGAAAACATTTTCTTTTTAAATTAATTAAAATTATGGAAAACTTGCCTATGTATATACATATATTAACATATATGTTTGTGTGTGTTATACATATAAAACCCGGAAAAGTCTTTGAATGAAAGTTTCATATCATATCTTCAGTATTTTCTTACACCCTTAAACCGGTGCAGCCACTTTCTTTAGCAAAAAACCAGATCCGACTTACCAATGAATTTTTTCAGCAAGTTGAGTACGTTTCATCTAGCTATAAATTAACCGAAAGTAACCATTTACTGTAGAGCAACTGTGTGCAACAAGATCAATTTACTTATGCACAGTTTCGTTTCATAATTAAAAAGTTAATCAAATGCCAGCAGTCAGTCGTCTCAAGTAATTTTACTTTGTAATTACAAGTAATTTGTACACAATTCAAAACAAAAATGTAAGTCGTTAGACACAATAGTTGTCTATTTCGTATATAAAAATAAATTATACGGGTTGTACGTTAATTCGTCAATAATAATTTGGAAAATGATTCGTGGATATGTTCTTCAATGTTGACATCATATGTCGAGAGACTACAGAAGGCTCATCAAGCAGATATGTGTAACTAATTATGACAAAGAAGATCAATATTCTTGCGTGGGATGCCAACGGCCTACAGAAAAGGCTTGATGAACTAAATATTTTTATTCAAAAAAAGCAATTGATATATGTTAATTTTTTGAAACTCTCCTGCCGGCACAATCACGCGTTAAACTGAAAGGTTTCCACTACTACCACGCTCATCATTCATCGGGAAATGCAAGAGGCAGGTCAACCCTATTTTTAAAAGACTGCATTGAACACTCTCTGGATCACAAATTGAACTTGACAAATTTCAAATGAAAACGGTGCGCGCTAAATGTGCGAGTTAAATGTACCGCTGGCAATCTACATGTGTTTATCAACGCAGTATAAATTCCTTTCGCGAACGAGGCCAAATATCTTGTTATGACACTCGACGCTAAATATAAGTGGAGAGCACACGCTAGAAAAAAACATAAAGAGCTTGAGATTAAGTATAGAGATATGTGCTGACTTCTTGAAAAGTATTCCAAGCGTAGTTTAGAAAACAAATTTGCGGCTATATAAGCGAGTGCTAATACCGGTCTGGACATAAGGTATACAGCTTTGAGGTTGTACCAAAACTAGTAATGTTAACGTCTTACAGACATTCGAAAATAAATGTTTGCGCGAAAACACAAAATTCGACTAAAAGGACATACAAACATTTCTGTTCAAAATTCCTTGACGAGACAAATTAATTGCGTCGTCTAAAAAGGACTAAGCCTCTCGATCTAGAGCGCGGTGATGAGCAGAGCTAAGTTTTCAAAGAACGTAGGAAACTTTATTGGAAAATCGCCTGCACAATATCTTATTGAAGCAAAATAAAACGCGAAAGAAGAACTGCTTGTTGAGAGTGAACTCAGTCGTAGTCTACATAAGGGAGGTGTTTTTTAGTGAGTAAGAATCTCACACTACTATAAGCACCGGGCTTGTAGCGTCTATAAAGGCTTCTCACCTACCCATAAAAGAAAAAATTATTGAGGATTTAAGACAAGGCTTACTTTGGTGTACCGTAACCCATGTTAACATAAAGTTCTATGTTGATACTAATTGTAGAAACCTTGCTTAGAACTTTATTTTTAGAAGAAATACTAGTCTTTGTAGCTAGGTTTAAATAAAGTTGATATCTAATTTGAGTCTTCAGATATCCAATTTCTAAGATTTCTCCAGAAAATAACGTTTTAAAAAAAAATTTCTTATGAACGTAATAATAATAAAAAAAAACTTATCAAGAAGCTTGAAGACTTTAGGATACTTGGAAAAACCTTGCGATAATAGTCGTAAGCGTGGTTTTCCAAGAATTAACAATTTTCCAATATTTTTTTTTTTAAATTGCAGAGCTATTAAAAAGCTTCAATAGTTTATTTGACTACCTGGCATTTCCTTGTTCTATTCCTTAAAAGTTATCAGAAAGTGTTAGATTTTTGGTATGAAGGCCTGTTTGGAAAATTTACCAAACAAAGAAGAAGCTTATTTTGGGGTATCCTGGCCCATTTTATTGCAAATCGCTATGTTAATACTAACTGCAGCAACTTTCTTTAAGGTTTTTTAGTAAAACAATCTATTTCTTAAAATATACCCAAAAATAATTTCCCAAATTAGCTTTGACGAATTAGGGGACACCTTGAATATTGCAGCTCTTTAAATTGCTCTTAAGATTTTTATTGACAAAAGCATGATTAAGTGGCTCAATGTTGACCATGAAATAAGTTTACATTCGCATAGTGCATCATAATCATGTAAGAAATTCTGTTCACGATTACATACAGGATGTTCTATGAAGGTTTCTCGAACTTCAAAAAAAGAAAAAAAAAAAACAAGTTGTGTAAGTAAAATAAATAAATAAATGGAGCGACAGTCCGGTGTGGGCCAAGGCCTAGCTTCTCGCACACATTTGTGTTTCTCACTTTGTGAATTTTTACACTCCTGAGCAGGGCCTACTGTTTATTGCCGGTTCCGAACGGCTCGCCTGAGAAGCATAATTGACTTTCGCAGAATTTGACTTTCGGAAGTTTGCCATTGACGATTTTGAAAAATTTACTCTTGTGCTCCTACCGGGATACGAACCCAGATAGGTGGCGTGACAGCTGTCGCGAGAGGTTCAATTCTCTATGACTCAACCGCATAATTAATGGCATTGATTATGTTGACTTTTGAGGCATTAATCATCTGCAGCTTGTTTGCTCTTGACTCTTATAGTCTTATATACTCGTGATTTAACTATATCTAACACGAAAAAAGTAGAGTTAATTCACATGATCTGGATGGCCAGGCGAACCATTGTTACATAAGCTATGTGGAACCGCATATTGGAACCACATGCCATTGAGATCCATTTCTTTCAACTTAGGCCTCAAAAAATATTTACCATTGATCTGTACCTCTCGCCTTTGACAGTTATGGGGATACAAGATTCATGATAGATTGTTATCCATCCAAATGCGACGATTTTGCTTGTTGACATAGACAATCATTCAAAAATTGGCCTCGACGCTGAAGATGACTTTCCGTCGGAGATCGAAGACCACATCCAACTTCTCTAGAGCACTCTAGGTCTAGGTCTACTCTGCCTATGTGCCTTCAGCTGTTATGTCAATTGAATTTTTTTCAGGTGCAGGCCAAGATCCAGGCGCAAGTTCACCAAGTTGAGATCTGCGAAAAGCAAAGTTTTTTGTAATATAATGCCCACATCAAGTCAGGTGCCCTTAAAACATTTCTCATCGTGCCATAAAACTCATAGGTAATACGAATAGTCAATTGACTACCTCGTACACCGACGTAATGTCTCCTGGCTGTTTCCACCACCAGTGATCCATAAAAATTGCCAGTAGCATTCCGCTCATTCAAACTTTCAACCGTAATAAATATCTCGCTATGAATGCTCATTAATATACCCCAAAGGCCACTTTCGGACATACGCTGAAATATCGTGATTCATTCCTAAGCCGTACAACTTACCCATGGAACGCCCTGCCGAGCTCTCTATTTCCTCTTCATTATAACCTGCAAACATTTAAGGCCAATGTACATCGGTATTTCACTTTTCTTCCTCCCTAATTTTCCTTCGCCCGCGCTATGTGCAAATATTGCTGCAGCAATATTTTCTGCAAACCTTACATTTTAACGACATACGAGTATTGTTTTGATTGTACCAATTGATTTGAATTTGTTCACCAAACGACAAATAGTCAGATGATTTAAAATCACGTAGCGTGAGGAACGTACCTCAAATTGAGCACTCATTTTGATAGCAAAGTTTGATAATTTATACGCGTTGCTCAACACTGTAATTTTCCGTGATGATTTTCCAAACATTAATTACTATAAACTCATAATCTGACAGCTGTATCTTTTCTAACATGCCCGCTGTACTCGTACACTGTCGAAGTTTGAACACCGCTATTGTAAAACCCCTTATAAACAAAAAGAATCTTTTGTTCTTAAGTGCATCAAAAATAAAATCGTTTGTTTTTTTGATTGTTTATTGCGAAATTGATGTGCTACTTTACAAATTTCTGGTAACCACTTTTCATAAAAAGCCGTGAGCCATGAAAAACGCCCGAAATAGTAATAGATTTGAATGAAGATAGGACTACATACAATCGTTTTGATGAAGTCCCAAGAGGTTTAAATGTTTGAATTGTTACCTATTGTTTTGTATATTGACGACTTTACATAAGACACTACCAAGTAACTTTCTTTAACGAAGCATTTGGAGTGAAATGATTATTGCAAAACCACTATTTTCCAAATTATTATGAAATCTTTAATGCATTTATCATACGTTTGACTTGTATAAGTTTTAAATTTTACTTAGATATACGTATACCATATTTCTATATATATATATTTTTTTTTTTTAGGACAAAGTGATGTAAACACACTCCATGGAACGTATCAGTATTTAAAGAGCACTGGACAAGTATGTATATGCCAAAATAAAGTATATTTTGTTGTGGGAATCCATTTTCATAATTCATTAAAACGTTGGTCTAAAGCATTTAAGGAAATGTTGCACTGGTAGCCGATTCTTCGCTGGTGGTTGATATTTCTTATTTTCATTGCTTGTCTTCATTCTTGCGTCTAAGCATCACATTAAATGTTTATCTTAAATGGAAATTAAAAAAAAAAGATAATATTTTATCGAGATTATATTTCAAAATTCATCTTTATTGGGAAACAAAATTCATATAAGTGTAGTTACATATCATCTATAGAACTGCCATAGAACAGCTTAACTATGCTAAGACTTCTCTCGACCAACTATCGGTTCTTTCTTTTCGGATATTTTTCTCTCACTCTGCATTTTTATCTATCAACTAATTAAATCTGAACGAGCCAAAAACAACAATAAATAAATAAAAATGCTTAGTTATTTCTGATGGTTTTCTTAAAATATTTCGATATACATTTTTAAAATTGTAACTCCAACGGCTGTTTTTTAAATAAAAGATGCATTGGTGTTTATTTCTGAAAATAAATATTACTTATGCACATCGAAATGACTTAAATGTATACATATGTCAGATCATGTAGTCAATTTGTTATTTGTTGTGTCCGTGTGTTTTGTAAAATAAATGTGTAGTGCTTTTTGCAAATGGGAAAGAATATTATAAATATTTTTTTTCCCCAAAAATTACTTGGTAAGTATCACAATGCATTGTGTTTTCTTTTTTTTTCTGTGTATTCGTTTGTAAAATAATTTCTACAGTAAGGTTACTAGTTCAACATATCCACTTGAGCTTCGAACCTACGACCAATTGAAAATCTAATTCAAACCAAACAAGCCTACAAAATATTAAAATACATACGAACCACACACAAATGATCTGAACTCTTTTTAAAAACAGATTCACTCCCTGATCGCTGACACACTGAATAATACTAAAAAAGCGGAAGTTGATATTCTATTTTTCAATCGTGTGCCAAAAGTCGGTAGCCAAAGCCTAATGGAACTGATGAAGCAATTGTCTAAAATCCATGGGTATTCATCTGTACGTGACAAACCTCAACAATTGGAAACCATACTAGTCACGGCTAATAAGGAATTCGAAGTTGCCGACGAAATAATGGAGCTTAAGGAACCGGCCGCCTTCTCAAAGCATATTGCGTATATCAACTTTACAAAATTGGATTATCCTAAACCAATTTATATAAACATGGTTCGCGATCCTGTTGAAAGACTTGTCAGCTGGTTTTACTACATCAGAGCCCCATGGTACATAGCTGATCGAAAAAAACACTTTCCTGACATTGAATTGCCTTCAGTAAAGTGGCTTAAAAAAGAATTTGAAAGTTGTCTGCAAGCAAACGATCCAGAATGTGTATACGAACAGGATACAAAAAAGTTTCTGGGCGATCATCGACGTCAAATGCTATTCTTCTGTGGGCAAGATAATGATTTTTGTCTGTGAGTATTAAACCCGTGAGCATTTTTCCTAACTCACTATTTCTTAATATAGACCCTTTAATTCATACCATGCTATGCAGCGGGCCAAAATGACCGTTGAGAAGGATTATGCTGTCGTGGGGTCGTGGGAGGACACTAATGTTACACTAACTGTTTTAGAAAAATATATACCTCGATTTTTTAAAGGTGCTTCCGAGATATATTATAGTAAGTCAGTTGCCCGATACAATAATAAATAAAGAATAAATTGAATTCTTCGTAGAAGGTAAAAACGCTCTTAGCAAGGTAAACAAAAATTCTTCAAGACCACCGGTGACGCAAGAAGTAAGAAAACTGCTCAACAAAAATTTAACAAATGAAATTGAATTCTATCAGTTTTGCAAACAGAGGTTATATAAGCAATACATTGCAGCCGTTTTAAATTAATGGTCCTGAAAATTATCATTTAATCATCCCAGTGATTGCCATTTATAAATGCATTTATACTTCGTGTTAAAAAATTTTAAATATTAATAAAACAAATTATACTTGCTTAATATCTCTCGTTGGCGATATGATGTTTAATTATTTTCTGTAAGTTAATGGGTATCATTCAAAAGATATAGTAAATAAAAATACGCATGCAAATATGCAATTTACAAAGTTCACTCCAGTGTTTCTTGCACATTGCACATTTTTATAAAAGAGGCATATTTTTTCTTTAATTGATAACAATATATGTTTCTCAATTCAATTTCATCTTTGTATAAAAGCTTGAATGCACACAGGTGTGCAAATAAGAAATTTTAATTTTTTGATTTTTTTTATAATATTTTTTTTTTTTAATTTTTAAAAGTTTTTAAAAAAAAAATAATAGTATTTATATGTGAAATGTATAACAAAAGAGACTATGGCTCTTATATGTAAACAAAACTTATCTGGAAGTAAACTTTATCGAATGACTTTCAAAATTTCTATTAGAAAGTCTCTTATGTAATCTGTAACTTCCGAAGTAGCAAATCCTTGGTTTGTTTTTAAAATAAAACGCGTCGCAAAAAAGATTATCTACAAATATCTATGTTATGTACATTTTGTAACATTTTATGCACAATATAAGAAAAATTGTTATACTCGTATCCCTCAAATCGAGTTATTATATGTATGTACAATAGGTTTGCTCTCAAAAATTGACTCCTAACTATTGAATGCACGCATGTTTAAGTTCGCTAACATAAACTTAAATGTGTATGCTGTGAACAATGTATTGGGTTGTGCAATAAGTTCTCCGTTTTTTTAGGATTAAAGTTAAACAACCATTTTTGGTATAAAAGCTTATATTTAATCTATCAGATATTGTCCATTATTGTCTTTTAATTTTTTCCAACGTTCTGGAAGAGACCTAATGCCTCTTTTGTAAAATTCAGCAAACTTATGGGTAAAAAAGTTTACGGCTCATCTTTGAAATCCATCTAAATGGTTTTGGAGAAAGCGGAATAGATGGTAGTCTGGAGAATACGGTGGGTGCTGTATAACTTCCCAGCCAATTTTACAGCTTTGTCACCAAAACTGTAAACAAGAAAACGGTATACACGGAGATTTTCTGTTACGATAAACTCTACTTCCAAAACAAGAATTGCAGAACATACTGAACAACCCAATATATATATATATACATATTTTTTGGTCGTCATTTTTCCTTGTATTAATTTTATTACTCACAACTTAGGACCAATTTTGATTTAATATGCTGATTCAGGTTCAGAATCTGGCAGAATCTATTAACATGCAACTGCATGACGTAAGAATTTATCCAGTTATTACTATTCACCGCTTGTGGTTACAGTTTTGTACTCCTTTCCATCTTACCATTCACCTGTTCAATAACAGCTACTCCAAGGAAGATTTTGATGTCGCAACTGGTTGATGAGTGGAACTATGCCCATATTAACAAAATTCCCTGTTCAAATGAATTACAATTTACCTGTATTATCACAAATTTTAATAATCAATACAAGGTTTTGGGACAATTCAAACACTTAAGAATTTCTTTCTAAATAAATATCGCGAATATATAATTAAACATACCATACATAGGCCTGTGAAATTTACGTACTTTAAAATGGCGTTACAAACATTAATTATAGTTGCGTAAAAAATAAATAACAAGAATATTTAGAAAACACTCCTTTAGGCCAAAGAGTTTTACTGAAAATGCAACAATCATCAAATAAAGATAAACTCACCCAAATCTGAAATTGTCTATTGGACAAGTGAAGAATCTATTATTATTCACAATATATTGAAGGGTTCCAATTATCGTATAATTTGTAGAAGCATAATTATTAAGTATTGTTAAATAACATAATTAAAACACGTAAATCTTAAAACAAATCCGTTTTGGCAATATCACAGCAAGTTCATGCTTATTGACACATTTTTGAAATTTGTATATGTCAAAGTAGGAATTCAATTGAATTCTATGTAACAAAATTATGCATAAACTCGATACGTATGTACTTTATATTGAGAATTCTTATTGTATTGTATAGTTTATTATAATTTAATTTTTCAAGTCAAAAAATGGTTTGAAATTAGCTTAATTAACTGAAAGTTACATTAAACAAATCCTAATCTCCCTACATTACTCGTAATATTGCTTGCGGAACTGATGATAAACAAATATGTTAGGCAGATTTAAAAAAAAAAAAAAACCTTTAACAATAGCATTGTATCGTATTGCGCATGTTACTCATAAATGAAAGAATGTAAGATAAAGCCGATGAATTCTGTTTCTTCTGCGCAATACGTCACCATTGACTTCCGAATCTGACAGTATGACCTCACACTAGGAAAAGTGAAGCATATGCTATCATGAATGGAAAGATTATTAAGTGATTGTATTTTGTGATTTTGTATAGAAACTTAAGTAGTTTTTGTTACCGATATGCAATAAATTGGCACATTGAACATTCAAAGCATAGAGAAAACTAGGTGCAGTAATTTATTTAAAAAACTTGAACGTAAATTCATTTTACAGTGTTCTTAAATATTAAAATGTATGTTAACTTTACTTCTTGGTTGCTTTTTAATTATTGCATTTTTACTAACTGTTGTATATTAATTTTTGAAATTCCAGTTTCAATTCAGCAAAATACAAAGACAGATGACAAAAAAAGCTTTATTAATTTACTTTTAAGATATATAAACTACATTGCCGTGATACAGAACGAAAAGCGGATCAACAATCAAAAAGAAAAAAATTAACGTTTTCATTTACTACATTTTTTAAACACGAAATGAAAGTATTTAAACTTCAAAACAAAATCACAAGTGTTAATATTTAATATTTAATTGCGACAAATTTCACTTTTTCTATGAGGTGTCCATACAAATTAAATTTTTTTCGAATTCGCAAATTTACAAAAAAAACATCATGGAAGGTGACAAAATAAAATCAGTTGTAGGGATATTTGCGCAAGTGTAATCTGGCATTTTTTCATTCATGAATAATACTTACGAACATATGTTCAATAGACCATCAATCACCGAGCACATTATAAATAGTGATTTACTTACTATTATATAGGGTTCTCTAATAACGACTTGACAACTTTTTTTTTAAAATAAAAGGCAAACCATTTGAGATATTCCAAAAACTTTATTATTGGCTTGAAGTACAATCAAAACATTTATGAATGGAACTCGACTTCGTTCATATGGCCACCGCGGGCACGTTTGCAGCGGTCGATTCGCTGGACCCAATTTTCAACGACTCGACCACACATTTCGGCCGAAACGGCCGCTATTTCGCGTTCAATGTTGGCTCTGAGCTCTTTCAACGTCGTCGGCGTGTTGGCATAAAACAATGACTTAACGTAGCCCCACAGAAAATAGTCAAGAGGCGTTAAGTCGCACGAACGAGGCAGCCAATCGACTGGCCCATGTCTTGAGATAACACGCTTACCATACTTACTCTTCAATAAATCCATTGTAGAGTGTGCTGTGTGGCTTGTGGCACCATCTTGTTGAAACACATGTCGTCCAAGTCCCCATATCTTCCAATTCGGGCCAAAAATAATCGGTGATCATGGCGCGATAACGCTAACGTGACGATCGTTATTGCAACAAAAAAATATGGCCCAATATAGCCGCCGGCATGCAAACCGCACCAAACAGTTATTTTTTGTGGATGAAGTGGTGATTCATGAAACACATGTGGGTTTTCACCCGACCAATAACGCATATTTTGCTTATTGACGAACCCATTGAGCCAAAAATGAGCTTCGTCACTGAAGATGATTTTGCGATGAAATTCATCATCTTGGCGCATCTTCTCCAGAACCTAATCGGAGAACGTAGATCTTTAGTGTCCTTTACCATGATGAAAACATTGAGTTTACTGAATAAATTGATAGTGACAGTTTGATGGTTAGTGAAAGAGTGTGTTCACAACTTAAATTCAAAGTTGTCAAGTCCCTATTGGAAAACCCAATATATGTATTTATATACGAGAACACGACATCCGTTCCATATTCTAGGTCAGTTTTCCTTTTAAACGAAACGAAATTTAAGTCAAGTACTTCCATAGGAAAGAATTGGGGGCGGTCGATATCAGATACGAAGGTATCTCGTAAAATTACTATCGTACTTGTACCACGAATTGTGTATGGTATGGCACCATTCTGTTGGAAGCACTGCTGTGGGCTCGACAATCTCGACAGCGATCACGAGTACCAGTTACAGTATTGACTATAGCACCGTCAAAGAAATATGGCCAATGATGACGCTGGCTCAAATAGCACACCAACTGATATATTCAGTGGCTCAATAGCATATTTCTTGCTTGTTAACAAGCCCAGGTAAATCGAAATATACCTCGTCACTCATGATGCACTTTTGCCTAAAGTACTGATCATTCAAACCCAGTTTAATACCGGTATAACGCAAATTATTTTTTGAGAAATTCGTACAAACATGAAGGAAATATTGTCCGTTTTTGTGCATAACTTCGATAAGTCATGCCCGAAAGCTCACACACAACCTGTCTCACTGCATAAATATTTTCTGGCGTACTTTGACCACCTTGCCGTCACAGATTTTGTCTTTTCTCACTGTGAATGCTAAATGGTGGACCCCGAAAAAAATCACGAGATTCTTGGATATTCACAATTGAACAATTATTAAAATAAGTTCAACGCGTTGTTGCGGCATTAGACATTCTACAAGAAACTACTATCGTAACAATAAACTGTAGCTCTGTCGATTATGAACTGATAACAGACACGGCCTGAATTTACAAACGCAATCTGTATATATGTATACATATATTCCTACGCAAGAAAGTTTATGTTCATATGCATCCATGCTCGTACTCGTGAATACACACACTCGTATGGTATGTATTTATATCTATTTGAATGAGCAAAATGCAATAAGTTAAAAATACGAAAATACGAGTAACAAGTTTTTCCAAAGAAAAACTGTGGCCTTTTTAATTGAAATTTCTAAAAATTATAGATACATTTTTCTTCTATGAAAAATAATGCTGGCTTTATGCAAAATGGTGTTTGGTAGCTATAGTAAGCAAAAAGAAAACAAAACGGGTTGGAATTATGTAAGTCCCATTCTATTTTTATTTTCATCATGACATAAAAGTACTCGTATTTAAAGATCTGCTTTATCATTATTTTTAAATGAATTTTTTTTTCGACATTTATAAATAACTACCACTTATTATAAATTTAAGCCATCGACCATTTATGAGAAAAAATATACCAGCATTTATGTAAATATTTTTATACGGATCAAAAGCTAAAATCATATGCAGAGTTAGAAGCATTTTCTTCTCGCATTATTAAACTTTTAAATCCATTTAAAAACCACAAAATCTCATCGCTAACCCACAGAAACTGATCAAGAAAACGCCCAATGATTCCGACAAATTGAACAATACAAGGAAAGCCGAAATTGATATAATACTTTTCAATCGAGTAGCCAAAGTTGGAAGCCAATCTCTCATGGAGCTGCTAAAAAGTCTTGGCACGATTAACAATTTCCTTGCAGCCCGTGACCAAGGAAAACCACACGAAACTGTTCTGTTAGATTCTTTAAATCAAAAAAGACTGGCCTCAGAAATAATTCTCTCCCATCCCGCTCCATATACATACAGTAAACATGTGGCATACTTAAATTTTACAAGTATGCAACTACCAAAACCGATCTATATCAATCTTGTTAGAGATCCCATTGAGAGAGTGATCAGTTGGCATTATTACATTCGAGCACCTTGGTATTATAAGGATCTTAAAGCAAAGCTTGGAGATCGTGCTCCATCGGTACCAAGCAAAAATTTTATGGATATGGATTTGGACACTTGCGTTAAAACTAATAACATTAACTGTCAGTTTAATCAGGGTGAGGTACGTAACAGTGTAGGGGATCACCGACGACAAACTCTTTTTTTTTGCGGTCAAAACTTGATTACATGTTTGTAAGTATGAAATCCAAACAACAGTGGGATATATGTACGCTCATATGTGGACAACACATTATTAAGAAATTTGAAAAAAGACACTGTAATAATAACAAACAAATCTTTAGGCCATTTAACTCAGAAGCAGCATTGCAGACGGCCAAGAAGACCGTTGAAGAAGAATACGCAGTAGTAGGCACATGGGAAGATGCAAACATTACATTATCGGTATTTGAAAAATATATACCAAGGTTTTTTAAGCATGCTAAAGTTGCATATTACCGTAAGTGTTATTCAAATACGAAGGAACAATTTCGTTAATTTAAAATTTTAGTAAAGCTGGAAAAATTTTCCAAAGTCAACAAAAATAATATGAAAAAACCCGTAAGCAGAGAAGTACGCGAAATTTTAAAAAGAAACTTTACACGAGAAATTGAATTTTACGAATTCTGTAAGCAAAGACTATACCGACAATATGCCGCAATTAGTTCACAACTAGATGGTGAAGACGACTACATGCTGCTTCCGGAAGTTTAATAAGAATTACTTAGCCGCATTAACAAATAATAATAAATAATATCTTACAGTTCCACCGAAATATACGATTAAAACTTACGTGTTTTTTTTTTTATTATCAAACTAAAAGCTTATAAAACATAGCATGTAAATAATAGATAAGCCATTATAACTATTCATTGAAATACGTCAGACAGAATCTTCAGTTAGTTTAGTAGTTAATTTATTTAAGTTGACATATCAATCACATGGTCATATATTGAGGCTTGAAGTCGAATTTTGTAGAACCTGTTTAAATATGAAAGCACTAATCACACATTGGCAAAATAAAAAAAAACTATATGGTCTTAAGAGTCAATGGGCTTATTCCTCTTTCTTAAAGTGATATAGATCTATACCTCTAAAAAAAAAAAAACCTTTGTAGGCTTAAAAGGTTTTATCGTTTTTATGATACTTTATCCACTATCTTTTATATACAATAAACCATTCCTGTCGATTGATATCACTTGTAAATTGGCGATTTAAATTTATCAGTGCCCGTCACTCAGCCGGAAAGTTTCAAACTGATAACATGTTTGAGGATCTTTTTTTAAAAAAATTGTGCCACCCATACTCTTAATTTTGCTTACTTTATTTTGTGTCGACAGCGGAGTTTATGCCGATTCAATTTTGGGTAGAAGGGCAGTTGCCCATACAATTGCAATAACTTGACATTTAAATGTGCCTCCAGTGCATGTTTTATCTGCCATAAATTTAGACACACACATAAAAAAATTTCGTGATCTCTCAAAATCAGCTTGAATGGTGTTATGATTCCATTGAATGTAGTCAAGGTATTTTTAAAAAGACAAAAAGAGATTAACAGATCCAACATTGCAATGCACCCTGGACGCTAGCAACCGACAGTATCATAATACTTTTCACTGTGAAAATTTTTGTTAAACTATTTTTTTATTTAGTCTTTTAAGTTTACTAGTGTTTTAAAACCATAAATAACTTGACCCATTTCATCTATATAATAAATACTTAGTTATATGAATATCTTTTTATATTGGTGGTTATTTCTTAAACTTCGCTTTATTAAGTATAATTTTATGTTTATACAAGTTAAAGTTAGTCATATGTATAAGGAAAATATCTACCCTATATACATAG
Source organism: Volucella inanis (assembly GCA_907269105.1). Classification (NCBI taxonomy): domain Eukaryota; kingdom Metazoa; phylum Arthropoda; class Insecta; order Diptera; family Syrphidae; genus Volucella; species Volucella inanis. Next base: position 70,198,771 of record OU026154.1, on the reverse strand, counting down.
CTCGAGGGTCTAAAAGCGTCCGACCTAAACAATACCCAAAAAGCTGAACGTGAAATAGTGTTTTTTAATCGTGTACCTAAAGTCGGAAGTGAACAACTTATAGAACTACTTCGTCTTCTAAGCAAAATCAACAATTTTAGTAACACACGTGCTCCATTTTCTACACAAGTTCACTCACGTCTAAATGATTTGGATCAATTAATTATGGCCACCGAAATAGATGATTTGTCCGAGGGAAGCTCATATTCTAGACATGTCAATTACGTAAATTTTACCAGATTTAAATTACCGAAGCCGATATATATTAACCTGGTAAGAGATCCCGTTGAGAGGGTCATTAGTTGGTTTTACTATAGACGTGCGCCATGGACTGCCGTTTTAATGTACCAAATCAATCATGGATTTCGCAAACCCTCCTGGTATAAAAAAAATTTTGCAGACTGTGTTATGTCGGGGGACCCAGAATGTTTATACATACAGAATGGAAAATTTAAAACAGAAGCATTAGACCACAGACGGCAGTCTCTGTTTTTCTGCGGACATGACCCGGTTTGTGAGTAAGTTGAAGATATTAAATACCTATGCAACTTTTAAAAAATCTAAATATTATACTTTTCTATTTTGTGTATTTCAAGGCCGTTTAACAATAAAGCTGCACTTCAGGTAGCCATGAAAAATGTTGAAAGTGAATACGCCGTCGTCGGTTCCTGGGAAGATCTTAATGTAACTTTAACTGTCTTGGAACACTATATACCACGCTTTTTTAAGGGTGCTTTAAATATATATTACAGTAATAAATATACTTCTCTAAATGTTTAAGTCCAGTCTATGATTTAAATGTTATTTTTTTTACAGATAAAAACGGATTAGTGAAAAACATTCAAAATAAAAATGCTTGGAAAGCCCATATTGAAGAAGATACAAGAAAGATAGTTCGAAAAAATTTTACGAATGAATATGAGTTTTACAGATTTTGCAAACAGCGTTTATATAAGCAGTACTTTGCTCTTCAGAATAACTAATGCACATATGAACTACAACACATAAATAGTTTTTGAATATTGATTAAGAAATGTTTTAAATATAATTTAAACCATTCTTCTACTTTTGCTACATTACTAGTACTTTAAATTTATTCCAATAAAAATGAACCAAATCTAACTGAAAGGTTTTCATTGTAAATACATACAAACACACAGCTGCGAACAAAACAAATAGCATTAATTAAAAATAGAAATAAGTCAATCAGTGTTTAATGAAAATCGCTGTTATATTAGAAACAATGTTTCAGAATTTCTGATTTAATTAAAATAAAAATACATTAATCCGTTTTACCATAAATATCTTTTAAAGCAAACAATCAAAAAAATAGCAATGAGTTTCGTTATCGGCTTATTTGATAAGAAAATTAAACAAAGTTTCTAAATTCATAAGTATCTTTCGGGTGTATTAAATTCCAAGCTCTACTGCCGCCAAGTAGTTAGTTCTTGATTTCATAATTGAAGAGGCAGAGTCTATGACCTCAAACTTACCGTATCAAGCCCGCTGCGTAGCTGCTCAGCTGATATGTTCCGCGTCGTTGTTCTGTTCCAAGACCATTTTCAATGGCATTTGGCATGTTTGGCAGTATGTCTACATTATAGTTATGTTTTTTATACTCTTAATCCAATATCAAACCATAATACATGATCCACAATATTTTATACTACATGCAATTTTTTATTCGCCCGCGTGTTTAAGCTTTACTCTGTTAGTTATTGGTATTGATAAATATTTTCGCTTAGCATACAAGGAGTTCTTGAATTTTTTTATAGCTTTGTCGGTTGTCTTTTACTGTTGTAAATAGTTTCGACTAGCTCGCGTCTCTCTGGTGTGCAGAGTATCCTATGACCCACTTCTATATAAAAATAAAATGACAAAAAAAAATAATAATAGTAATTAAAATATGAGACATAACCTTATTTAAAACTTTTCTATGATTCAAAATTGAAATTAAAGTAAAAACACGATATAATATCATATGAATGTCATATTGTTAATGAGAACAATAAAAGTCACACAAAATTCATGGCTATGGAAATATTGACGTAAATACTGTTAGTGGGTACTGCTAGTACATATTGTAGATATAAATATATAGATATTTCTTTTTGAATTATACATTTGCGTATTCAATGCTATAAGTCAGAAACATATGATAAATTGGAACTTATTTTTTTTTTAATGTAATTCATTAAAATAAACAATTGTGTCATCTATTATTGTACATTTTCTCTTTTTATGCAAGAAATCATTTTTTTTTTCTTTAATTATGTTTGGCATATCCTTAGCGGAGCAACGAAGTCGCGTGAGTAACTAAATTCTGCAGAAAGAGAGTTGAAATGCTTTTGCCCGCAAAGCGTCCCACGCAGGGGTCTGTATTACATAGGCACCCGTCTGACAGTTGACATACACTTAGCGGAAAATTCGTGAAAACTGTTTTTTTTTTAGCGTTAAAAGCTATAGAACTTATAGACATCTTGAATTTAGATAATTTTGGCATATTTATCATAAATTCACCGTAAAAAGGAGCATTAAAAAATGTAGATTCGTCCGTTTCTCAAATTTTCATGGCCAAAAAAACCGGTTGACGAAAATTTATATCACTATGCTAAATTATCGCTTTATCAAAGTGTCATTATGCCAAATTTTGAGATTTGGCCTTTTGCCGCTTGGCCTTATGTCACGACAGCGACACTATACTTTCTGTATAGGGTGATTTATCGTGAGGTTTGATTTATAATGTAAAATAAAACACATAAATTTGAAAGTGAACTTAAAACTTTTATTATTGGTTAAAGAACAATTCATAGCATTTACTTTTTGAAAATTACATCATGTAAATGTTGGCCACGACTACGTCTGATGTGGTCCATTCAGAAGGTCTAATTTTAGGTAACTCGTTCGAGCATAGTGACTGGTATCTCGCGGATAACACGAGTAATGTTGACTTCTAAAGCGTCAATCGTAGCTGACTTATACCTGAAGACCTGAGACTTTACATATCCCCAGAGAAAAAAGTCCGTGATATCGCACGATCTAGGCGGCCAATTTACCGTAGCAAAACGTAAAGTTAAGTGCTCACCAAAATGATTTCTCAACAAGTCCATTGTTTAACGCACTTTATTACTCGTACTGACGTCTTATTGAAACCAGAGTTCACCGAGACAATGTGCTTGAATTTCAATAAGCACATAGTCTGTAAACTTGGCGCGATAACGGTTACCATTGACGGTAACATTCTGATTTGCCTCATTTTTGAAGAAATATGGACCAATGATTCCACCTGCCCATAAACCACACCATACCATTGTTTTTAATTGATGTAATGGTAGCTTTTGGTACTCTTCGGGTTGCTCATCAGCCCAAATACGGCAATTTTGTTTATTAACGTATCCATTAAGCCAGAAATTGGCTTCATCACTGAACAAAATTTCACGATAAAACACCGGATTTTCATTGAGTTTTTCCAGAGTCCAGAGCCTGGCTTCAATTCGTGCACAAGTTAAATTTTGTACACTTTTAGGCCGATATCCTCACGTAAAATACGCCAAGTTGTCGAATATGAAAAGCCAAGCCAAGCTGCTGAGAACGACGACGAATCGATTCGTCACTTCTTCGCGTACACTCTTAGCTACAGCTGCTATAGTCTCTTAAAAACATGCTGGATGTGATCTAACCCGTCGAGTATCATTCACTAATGTAAACTGGGACTTAAATTTGCGAATGGTATTGGTAATAGTAGTTTCAGTAGGTCGATTATGGGCAACGAAAAACATTTCTCACAGAACGCTGATTTTCGTAACACACCTGAACAATTTGGAGTTGTGGTGTGAGTCTTTTCATGATGACTTACCAAATGATACTAAAATAAAATAAACAAAAATAACAAAGCAGTTTAATAGGAGTCACGCGTGATCTGTCAAAAAACCTATTGAAAATCAAACCTCACGATGAACCACTCCTTATAATGACATAAAGAGATATAGCGGTTATTCTCTTGTTTCCAAAGGTGCAATATTAGGATATTGAGTAAAAGAAAAGCATTTTACCATTAATAAAATTATTTTTAAGAGTGAATCTATAAAAACTCATCAACAAATTTTGAGCGTATGCTTGTACTTAGAGGTACGCAGTGGCTATTTTGAATCGTCATTCAAACGTAATGCCTTTTATAATGCTCAAATAATTTTTTACTTATTTAAAGGTAATAATTCTCTATGGCTATTACTATGTGCATGTGCTTTTAAGAAATCGAAATGAAATAATATACATACCACATGCTTTTATATTACCGTAAATACAAGTACGTTTCTGAGTGAATAGTTATTATCTCTCCTCCCTCCATAAATCGTTCGAACTCCTTTTCGTTTGTTTCTCCCCGGCCACGGTTTAAGAACGGTTTTAAGATGCATACATACATGGTACATAAATATGCAATGAAATATAAGCATTTTATGCCTACTTTTCTATTTTTTTAAATATACATATAACTCAAGACAGATGGGACGGATTTTTATTTAATTTTCTTTTAATTTTGCAGAATTTATTTACTCAGATGTACCATATATACGTATATACAATACTTATTTGCAAATGCATGAAATCAGCTTAGATATCTCTCCCGGAAATACGCACACTCGTATGCAAAAATTTTAATAAGAAATATTTTAGGGCAGTCTTATCCGTGCCGTTTTTATAAACATTTGATGAGTGGAACGAAGAATAATTACTTTTAGTTAAGCTATACTTTTTATTATATTGTATAAGAATAATAAAAAAAACAATGTTGTTTTTGACTTTGGCAAAATTCAGTGATTGTTCAGTGTAAATTATTGTTAATTATATTGCAAGAGTGCATGCGAAATAAAACAACAATAGGTACATATTAATTTTTCTGCTCATAACTTGGTCTATATTTTGGTTAAAATTTTACTTCATGGTTACTCTTCTGTCGAAGGTATACATAAGTTTATTTTTTTTTTTTAATATGATAGGAAAGCATTTAACGTGAAGAATAAGTTATTCAAATCCTTTGAACAGATTTTCGATTTAAAAGCCAACGATTTCAACAACACTAAACATGCTGAAATGGATATAATCGTTTTTAATCGCGTTCCGAAGACAGGTAGTGCTCAACTGGCTGAACTGATGAAAAGATTAGCAAAAGTTCATAATTATGAAGTTATTATCGATGGACAAAAAGGCGGAATTTCGGTTATTCTTGAAGAGAATTCTGAAGAAGAATGGGTGGACAATATTTCTAATTTACAAGAACCGATTGCGTTTGTGAGTCACGTTAATTTTATGAATTTTACTAAATACGAGCAACCCCGGCCAATATATATAAATATGGTACGAGATCCTGTTGAGAGAGTGATCAGTTGGTTTTATTATATCCGATCACCGTGGATATTTGTACCTCAACGAAAAAGTAGGAACAAAGAAATGCCTCATCCTACGTGGGTCAATCTCGATTACGATCAATGTGTAAAAGAGGGACAGAAAGTCTGCACTTACATTGAGGGGTCACCTTTAGAAAACTTAGGTGACCATAGAAGACAGACCTTATTTTTTTGTGGCCATAACCGAAAAAAATGCACGTAAGTAAATATATGATCTATAAAAATATGTTTAGACATGTAAAAATAAATGGAAACTGATAATCTTAAAGGCCTTTTAACGCGAAAATGCCCCTACAAGTTGCAAAGAGAAATGTTGAGAAGGAATACGCAGTAGTTGGGACATGGGAAGACACAAATATAACATTAACAGTACTGGAAAAATATATACCAAAGTATTTTAAGGGAGCAGTTCAACTATATTATAGTAAGCAAGAAAATTTTATGTTTACCTCTGTAAATATGTATCTGTATGCTTTATTTTTATAATTATTTGCACATATCTTATAACAAATTTAAAACATTAAATCTGCAACTATGCTACGACTAAAATATTTTTTCATTAGTACAAGCATGCATACATATATATATATATATATTATGAATAAGATACAATTTTAGTCCAATATGCAAATATTTACATTTATTCTAATTTCGAAAGGGCGGACATTTTAGCAACTTTATTTTAAAATCAATGCTAATTTCATCAGAAAAATTTCTATAAGAAAACGTAATTGAAAAAAAACATTACGGCAACAGGATATTTCAATAAATAACTTCAGATGCTCGTCGATAAAATTGTATATTTTTATATATTGTATAACATTTTCACAGTATTCCATTTAAGAAATGAAATGTCCAAAAATCTGTGTTAAGTATCTTTTTTGAAAAAAAAATAAAATAAAGTCCGTGGGTAAATGAAGACTCGTGCAAAACATTAAAAATAGAATACTGTTCATAAATATTTTTTTTTCTTTTTTAATCTTTTCTCGAAACTACATAAGTAACATTAATATATAAAATTATTGTATTGTTTTAGTGGGCTTACATGAAGAAATCAGTAACAGCAACCCAATGAAACCACATATTAGCGAAGAAATCAAAGATATGGTCCGAAAAAATTTTACTCGCGAAATTGAGTTCTATCAGTTTTGCAGACAACGGTTACACAAACAGTATTTAGCTGTCAAACTCGATGAAATAATGAATTTTGATAAAAGTTTAACAAAGGAGACAAAAACAAATAAAAAAAAATAAGCAACTAAAAACTTTTTTCTTTTATCTACATCCTTCTTTAACGCTGACTTTCTGTCAAGTTCTTTGCTTATTCTACTTTATTTGGTCGCGTAGCTTTTATCACATACATACTCGATCTGAAATGATTATCTATCCATAACCATTAAAAACCATTTAAAAACTATGCTTTTTTTGAAGTAGCGTTTTTCTTTTTATTTTCTTAGCTTGAAACCTTACGTGCATATGATCTCAACAACACTCGAAAAGCTCAACTAGATGCAGTTTTTTTTAACCGAGCAGCTAAAGTTGGCAGTGAATCACTTATGGAGTTATTTGGCTATCTAGCTAATTTCAATGATTTTAGCATTAGCCGAAATGTTATTCGAAAATTTGTCCATCGTGTTCGGACCATCAAAGAGCAGGAAGAGTTGGCTAATACGATATCAGAACTCGGCCCATCCTCTGTGTATATTGAGCACGTTAATTTTATTAATTTTACCAGATTTAATTTACCAAAGCCAATTTACATAAATCTTGTTCGAGACCCTGTAGAACGGGTAATAAGCTGGTTCTTTTATGAACGCGGAGCATACAAGAATGCAGTAGAATTTAAAAACTTTCCTGACAAACAACTAAAATCGGAAAGTTGGTTTAAAAAAGACTACAATGTGTGCGTTCGAAATGGGGATCCTGAATGTCAATATATTCCATTTGCTGTTGTAGACACTGCCGGTGATTATAGGCGGCAGTCATTATTTTTTTGTGGACATGCGGCAGATTGTTTGTAAATTGTATATACAGATGTTTTATTTGTTTTTATTAGAGATATAAGACTTTTTCAGACCTTTTAATTCACCAACAGCAGTTCAAATAGCTAAGAGAAACGTAGAAAAAGAATATGCTGTTGTAGGATCTTGGGAGGACACAAATATTACGCTAGCTGTGCTCGAAAAATACGTTCCAAAGTACTTTAAAGGAGCTAGGTTTCTTTATGACTGTAAGACGTGCAAGAAAGCGTAAAATTCAAATATTGTAACTTTTTATTATTACAGTGCATAGGGATGAGATAACAAATCGGAACAAAAACAAACGCAAGCCCAAAATCTTCGAGGATGTTAAAGAATTAGTCAGAAAAAACTTTACATATGAATATGATTTTTATAAGTTCTGCAAACAAAGGCTGTACAAACAATACATAGCTATCTCATTTTTACAGAATTAATAATAACTATAACTTGGAAATATGATTTTTGTTTTGACGCACTATAAAAATATTCCTACTCACATCTGGACGAATACGCTTATGCAAGGTATTCTATTATCCTACCGGAAAATGGTGTAATTTTTGCAAATGGCCTCGTACGTCAATCATATTTGACATTTATGAACTAGATAGCTGCAGTATACAAGCAGATAAGGAATGGGTTGCTATACTCCGCAAGAGCGTGGAATAATTGTTTCGATTTTTTTGAACAATAATCGGTCGATAATGTTAGCGCAGCGTGAATTTTGACGTCGATTTCCTAATCGTGTTGCGCCAACTGGGAAAACATTCCGGCGCTAGCTACTCTTACAGAGTGGAATACAATAGACCATGCAGGGCATTGCCACCACCGGATTGGTCCTTTTGCTGAGAATATCGCGACTGTGGCTGCCGATGTCGCTGAGAACGAAGAAACATGAACCAGAGGACGGGCAACGCAATTGGGCATCACCAGACGGACTCTACAGCGAATTTTAGTGAAAGGCTTACACATGTTCCCGTACAAAGTGCAAACAGTGCATCAGTTGATGACTTCTGACCGTCAGTCGCGTGTGAATTATTGTAAAACCATCCTTAATCTCAATAATGAAGAGGACGATTTTGTGTGATAAGCAAAATCTTCGTTGTTACACAAAGAGCCATTACATCTACTCAAAGTCACTGTTTGGTGATTCGGAGTGATTGGGCCGTATTTTTTTTTTTGAGGACACCATCGGCAATAGGGCCATGATAAACGACTTCTTACTGCCGAAATTGGATGAGCGGAACTTGATGAACATGTAATTTCAACAAGACGGTGCAACCGCAGACAGCACGAACCACAATGGATATTGTGAAGGAAGCGTTTGCTTGTCTCGTAATCTCCCGTTTTGGCGATTTGGTATGGCCAACAAGATCGGCCGTATTAACCATCCCAGAATTATTTTTTGAGTCGCGTGTTTATGCCAACAAGCCTCAGACAATCGCAGCCCTAAAGCGCAATATTAGAAACGAATGTGTATCAACACTGGCGGCAACCACTTGTCGGATATCATTTTTTCCACTTTACAGAAACAGTTGTAAAGGTTCAGATGAAGATTTTCACCACTTAAAATGTTATTCTTTATTTAGTAAAAAATTAATTCAAAAACAAAATTGGATGATTAATTTTGTGCCACCTTGTACGAGTACTTGATAAATATGGTTCTTGATGAGTGAATAGTGGTGGATCACTGATCTTTCATACGCTCATTGGGACAAACAAACCTTTAGTTTTTGTTGGTCCCATACTAATTTCTTTTTGAAGGTATAGCAATTCCAGTTGATGTGCTCAGCATAGACTATTACCATAATCTATTTATCTGAATATAGACAATCTCCCAAATACGTGGGCTTCTAATTAGATCTCGTTTAATACACCCATAGGTATTCAAAACAATAACATCCGGATAGTTTCAACTTATTCTTATATGATACACGAAAAATATTAGAATAAGTCAAAAAAAAAAATAAAAATCACGGTGTTCGATATATGATAATCTTCGCAATTACTTTAAACGTTTACACAAAGCCCAAGAATTTTCATTCTTAGCACTTGGTTATAATTATTCTTTTTAAATGGATGATTGAAGTTGCACACATATGTCCAAAAATGGAAAAAAAATTGTTGCCAATCTTTGGCAGTCTTATCTTCAAATCAAACAAAAATGATAATATTATTGTCACTTAGTCATTAAGTAATAATTTTAAATTTTTTACTGGATCTCCGTCTTATTATTGTTGACATCAAAAGAATTTTTTCAAATCTTTGTTTTTTATATATCTTTTGATCATGAATGGCTACTGAATCTTTTCAGCAAAATTTTGGCTGCTTACAAATTTAATCCGTTCTCAATATCACATGCTGTATACAACATAACACGTTCTTACCTGGGGATTTGGAAAATTACCCAGTCGATTCTGTTCTCTGTTTCCTTTGCGATTATTTCCTTTTTTTAATGTTTGGTCTGATTTTCATTTTTTCTTATACATCAATGTTTTTTTTTTAGCTTTAACACGTTCGCAAATTTTTTGTATGTCTGGATTTTCCTCTACGAAGGAAATGCACAATTTTTTTACCTTATATCAAAAGATAGTTTTTTTTATTTATCTAATTTTGACAGCTTAACACTTTCTTTTTTTCTGAAAAATATTGGAATGCTCTCGATATATTTTCACCATCTAAATTATATTCATTTATTTTTATTCCCTAAGTGTTCTATCCGATATTATTCTTTAGATATACATACATACTGTCACTTTAAAAATAAGACAGTTTTTCTTATTCTAATATAATATATATACGTATATAGTATTTAAAACTAAACTTAAATATCATATTAACAATTTGCATGGCATTGTATTTCAATTCTTTTGAACTCAATATTTCGTCTGAACTTCTTTTGATGCCGAAACCTAAAACTAATTTTACATAATTTTGAAATGTTGTAGCTTTCATTTCTCAGTTCAGTTAAACTCAATAATACAAGGCAAGCCAACCAAAATGTAGTGTTCTTTAATTGCGTAACTAAGGTTGGTAGTGAAGCGATGATGGAGTTAATAAAACATTTAGGAAGATTTCACGAATATACAGTTGCAAAAGACAACCCAACGGCTCCTAAAAATACACGTATACTACGATTCCCAGCAGAACGTTCCAAAGCAGAAATGATCACAGATTTAAATTCTGAAACTATTTATATTGAGCATGCTAATTACATTAACTTTACAAAATTTAATCTACCTCACCCGATATATATTAACTTAGTAAGAGATCCTGTAGAACGAAAAATTAGCTGGTTTTTTTATATCCGTGGAGCATATAAAAATGCTATCTTTTCTAAGAAAAATCCAAATGCTACTGTTAGGAGTCCAAGCTGGTTTAAGAAAGGTTTTAATAAATGTGTTCGAAATGCAGACCCAGAGTGTGTATACGAGCAATACTCCATAACGGATTTTCATGGAGACTATCAAAGACAGTCGTTATTTTTTTGTGGTCATCTGCCAGATTGCTTGTAAGTTCTCGGATATGAAAAAGAATTTTAAGAACAAAATATAATTTTTACAGACCTTTTAATTCTCCAGCAGCAATACAAATAGCTAAACACAATGTCGAAAAATACTATGCTGTCATAGGAAGCTGGGAAGATACCAATGTTATTTTATCAGTTCTAGAAAAATTTATTCCACGTTACTTTCAGGGTGCGCGATTGATATTTGAAAGTAAGTCTTGCAGAAAAAAAACATTATTAAACTGCATTAAGTATTAAAAAAATAGGGATCAAATTACAAACCAGAACAAAAACAAACGAAAACAAAAAATCCACGATGACGTTAAGCATATGATAAAAAAGAATTTTACCCAAGAATATAACTTTTATCATTTGTGTAATTGTAAGGCTTTACAAGCAATACCTCTCTTTAAATTTAAAAAGTTAAATGTAAAATAAATAAATTATAAATAAAACTAGTAGGTACATACTTTTTAAATGTGTGAGTTATTTGCAATGGGAAATACATATATATCTCTAAGTAATACTATTTTATATTAAAAATTAGCTGAATTTAAAATTTCGCGTTCATCATTTTAGTTGTGGCAAATAATAGAAGTTTCTTAGGTAACTTTACCAAACAAAAGCTCATATTGAGATCAAGGATCGTCTTGTAAATAAATACGATTTGTTTCTTGGCTAACTTAAGGTTTATAAATATATTAATGTAGAATAAGCTAAATTGTAGTACTTATTTAAGGCAAAATTATTTTAAATAGAGTTCAGTTCATTGAAATAGTTGTTGTTATGGACTTCCCCCCATCAGTGGTAACGCGTCAGAACATTCTAAAATAAACATAACGTTATACGATAAGATTATTATTATGGATAAAAATTCAAAGGAAATTCTAGAGAAGTCTATAGGTATATTCTGTATTGTAAATGTGACCTTGGTACAGATTTTTGAACGAACAAGTAATTAGATCCTTTTTTATCAATCATCATATTCGAAGAAAAAAAAATCCGTTTTAGGAAAAAAGGAGGATATTATACTCATACTATGCAATATGTGTTGTTTCAATACTTATAAAACTAACAAATTTCTGTGGTCGACTGATCAATTAGAATAATGTTAGTCTGCCTACACACACACATCTATATTCACTTAAAGGGTGAATGAAATGAAAGTAATGGGACTTTCAAACAAATAATGTTACAATTACCTTCAAGATTAAAAACTGCAGTTTTTTGTTTACTACTCATATAAAAGGTGAAACTTAGTCGTGATCAGGAGAAGATCATAAAATAAGCCCAGTAAAATATAACAGGAGACCAATATGTGCCCTTTCATTAAATCTAGAAATTAACAACCTTCAGCAAAGCATTTAAGCCTTAATTTCTTACTACATGGAATATGCTCTTTTTGAAACCCGCGCGAGATAGAAGTTATCCACCACATCATTTTTAAACTATCCGGCGCTTAACAACTTAAAAAGAAGGCATATATAGGGTGGTTCATCGTGAGGTTTGATTTTCAATAGACTTTTTTCGACAGTTCACGAGTGACTCCTATCAAACTGCTTTGTCGTTTTTGTTCAGTATCGTTTGGCAAATCATCATGGAAAGACTAACACCACAACAGTGTCTCCAAAATAATCAACTGTATTACGAAAAAAACCGCTCTGTGAGCATTGTTTCTCGTGCTATTCGAGGAACTTAGGGTGCGCATAATTGACCTACTGAAACCACTACTGCCAATACCATTTGCAAACTTGAGTCCTAGTTTACATAAGTGGATGATACTCGACCGATTAGACCACATCCAGCAGCTGTAACTTAGAGTGTACGCGAAGATGGTGACGAATCGATTCGTCGTCGTTCTCAGCAGCTTGGCTTGGCGTCTTCGACAACTTAGCGTTTTTTACGTGAGGATTTCGGCCTAAAAGCGTACAAAATTCAACTTGTGCATATCCGGTGTTTTATCGTGGAATTTTGTTCAGTGATGAAACCAATTTTTAGCTCTATATGGATACATTAATAAACAAAATTGCCATATTTGGGCTGATGTGCAACCCGAAGAGTACCAAGAGCTAGCATTACATCCATTAAAAAAAAATCGGTATGGTTGGTTTATGGGATGGTGGAATCATTGGTCCATATTTTCTTAAAAATGAGGCAAATCAGAGTATTACCGTCAATGGTAACCATTATCGCGCCATTTTAATGGACTATGTGCTTCCTGAAATTCAAGCAAATGGTCTCGGTGCGCTCTAGTTTCAACAAGAGGGCGCTGGAGCCATACAGCGGTGAAACAATGGACTTGTTGAGAAATCATTTTGGTGAGCACCTATTTTACACTTTTGGACTATTTTCTCTACAGATATGTAGAGTCTCAGGTCTTCATGAATAATCCAGCTACGATTGACGCTTTGGAAGCCAACATTACTCGTGTTATCCGCGAGATACCAGTCGCTATGCTCGAACGAGTCGCCCAAAATTGGACCGGATTGACCACCTCAGATGTAGTTGTGGCCAACATTTACATGATATCATTTTCAAAAAGCAAATGTCATGAATTGTTTTTTTAACCAATAATAAAAATTTTAAGTTCACTTCCAAATTTATGTGTTTTATTTTACATTAGAAATGATTCCCCCTAAATAACGAAATACATGGCATCCTGGTGCGAGTACACAGTTATATATTAGCTAGTTATTAAAAAATAGACCTCGAGTTTTAAATGAAGTTCTTAATATTGATCTAAAATATGAAGAAATAATACAGTATGAAAATATATAATTAATATATCATAATTTGTTTGTTTTGTTTAACTGTACCTAGATAGCCAGTATCATAATTGTTTAACTGTATAGTTCATTTACATCCCATGAGGCAACGATTTGTTGAAAAAGGAAAAAATTATATTCACGCGCTTTAAAAATGCGTCCAGATGAGCCTGAGGTGTAATAACATCTGCATATATATGTACTAATATTATATGTATTATTTGAAATCTGTATAAGTTGTCTGATACCCACCTCTGAAGACCGTTGGGGCAAAAAAAAAAAAAAGATATATGTATATTAATATGTATACATTCCCACATATCAGCGCCACATAGGGTGTGTCGGTGATCAGCTCAGCGCGCTCCACGTGTGGAGAAAAAAAAAAAAAAAAACCGGGCCCACTTGTGCGGGGGGAAACAAAAACAACGCTCGAATGCAGTGTTTCGTACGTGAGGTCATACTGTTGCTTGCACTCGTCAATCATTGCCGTTGCTGCATTGTCATACAGCACGGGCTGTATAATAGTGTATGTAAAAACTGATGGATAGCGGGTTGTGGGTATGAATTTTGTTGGTATGCTGTTTGCATACATACCTACAAAAATTTGATCTCCTAATTTTTACTTCACAGCTGTGCTTGTCATAGTATTGTCGGTGTTTGTGTTATTTGTGTTTGTCCTTCTTTTATAATGACTTGGTAATTTAGTGTCGATATAGCCAATATTCGAGGACTAAAAAGTAATCACTTTTTTACCAGACCAGCTGTTTTGGCACTTAGTGAAACACAAGTAGATCTCCGCCCACACTTCTCAGATCACTATGATCTGGAGCTACCTGGCTACAAGCTAGTGCCATTATTGTTCTCTCATCGCGGTCTCAGCATTTACGTGCGAAGTAATGTAGTTAACCAAACTCCACCACAAAGTAGTCCCTGCTTCAATCCGGAACTTAATTTCATGTGGTTAAAATTCCATCTCCGTAAGCAAATTATCCACTATTGCTTTATTAAAAGAAGCCCCAAACTGGGCAGCAATTCGACATTCAACGAGTTTGATGGGCTGTCTGACTTCATAAAAAGAATTGTAACCCTGTATTCTCATACTGAAATTTCAATATATGGTACAAAATTCTGGGTAGCTTCAACATTCTCAAAAGACAACACCCGAAGTACGGTGTGTTGAGGTCTTCGCTGAAGAAAACAACTTGACCCATTCTGTAAATGAGCGCGCACAAAAACCAGACCTTGATAGTTATACCACCAACACCCTGGACTTATTTTTAACTTCTCAGACTGATAAGTACACCGTTCATGTGCTCTCCCCTCTAGGCTCGTTATACCATTGTGTCATATCAGCTAATTTCTCGTAATCCACCACACAGTTAGAGAAAAGATTCCTAAAAATTGTCGTTCGTCAAAAATATTAAAAATTCTGCGTCATCCTCCATTCAAACGCTCATTTTCAGTGACATTCCAGCTGTCAGCTTTTTGGATAAGGCCAATCTGCTTGCTACACACTTTGCGGCCAGTTCAACAATCTCAGATTGTGCTTTGTCGCCACTAACGCTTGAGAGTATCGAATCTTCAATGGGACAAATTCACTTTGGCACTCGTGTAGTAGCAAGAGTTCTTAAAGATCTTAGCATTCACAAATCCGCTGGTCCAGATGGTATATCTCCCCCTGTTCTGAAGAGGTATGCTTCCTCGCTGACAAAACCACTTTCTAAGCTTTTTCATCACCCATAGTCTTTAGAACTATTTTCGAGCAGATATAAAACAGCATTTGTCCAGCCCATCCCTAAAAAATGCGAATCCCCTTCTCTCTCCTCCTACAGACCCATTGCACTTACATCCCTTCTTTCTAAGTTCATGGAAACGTTGATAAACCGTCAGCTCATGAAATAACTCGAAACACGAAAACTTTTCAATGACCAGAAATACATTTTCGTAGCAACAAGTCCACTGGTGATTTGGTGGCATATCATATATATATATATATATTGATCAAAGCGAACATCAATTTGGCGAAAGCAAGATATTTGCACTTGATATTTATAAGGTATTTGAGAGAGTGTGGCACCAGGCCCTTTTGTCGAAAATGCACGCTTGTGAGATCGATGACACTCTTCTTCAATAGAATAGAAATTACCTTTCAAAACGTTCAATTCAAGTTGTTTTGGATGGCTTCAAGTCTGATGTTCACAAAATAAATGTTTGTATTTCCCCAGGCCTCCGTTCTGTCTCCGACACTCTTTTTTAACTATCATCAATGATCTCTTGTCTGCTACTTTTAATCCAATATATTCCTTTGCTGACGACAGTACACTCTGCTTTTCACGTCCCTGCTCTTCGGTTGTAGAACGGGTTAAGCTTTGTGTCAATAACAACTTACGTTGGAATGACTACATATTCGGTGTCGTCAAAAATGCTGCGAAATGTCTAGGATTTTGTGATAAATTCTCATTGTGCTCTAATTTGTTTAGGTAGCGATAGAAACGAATGCTGCGTTTTCAACCTAAAGTACTACATTACGTCATATAACATCCCTAACTTTTTGCGGGAATTTTGTTTCGAATTCATGATATATACATAATAACCACTCTAGCTTGTGTCGGCGATAACTCGCACGAAAGGCGAATCATTCTTTCTTTCCTTTTCCACCGCTTAACGCGCGAGATCGCCTCCAACAACAAAGATACCAAACGTTAGTTTTAATCATTCACCCAAAAAAAATAAAAAAAATTTTACTATATTAGATACTTTTGTTTCAAGATCTACAGAAATCGTGCATGAGCGTTCGCTAACCCAAGAGAGACTTAAGGTAACGTCTAGTAAGACCAATCCCCGGTCTGTAAGCGAACACGGGTTTCACAAAAAAAAAAAAATAATAATAATAATATTACCCCGCCTGGCCAAAATCTCAAGAAATGTTTTCGAGCTCGAGCACATGTAAGCATGTAAGGGCAGAAGTATGGGCCACTTTCAGCATGCCACTGTAGAATTTCGAACGAACTCAATGCCAATATACATACAATACAATATATATAGTTATTCATAACCATCTGTAACCTAAGCAAAAAAAAAAAAAAACAACAACAACAAACAACAACAAACATCTGTTTGTTGTTAATTTACATATTCGACAGCAAATGTGCGCACATCGGCTGGAGCAACGTAACAGAAATCGTGGGAAAATTTCCTTTTTTAGCGATTCCTTTTTTAGAGTAAATCTAATTTTGTTATTTTTTTATAATTTGAATTGATGATGTTCTTGCTTAATACGCATAGAGGCAATTGTAGCCGTTGTTATTTATTTATTTATTTATTTATTTATTTTATTTTTTTTTGTAAAGCAGTTATATGTTACTTACGATGTAGTGAGTAAATTACGGCAAAAGTTTTGCTAGAAATAATTTAATATTTTTTTTTTTGCTTTGGGCAGGAATAATCCATGTTATAACACAAAGCAACGTGGTAAATAAATTTAACGATATAACCATTAATATATAAGCAAAACAAATATTAATAATACTATTTATGTATACTATGTATGTATAATAAATAAATACTTGTATTTGTGTCGAAATGTTATTGAATTAAACATGTTTTACTGTGGATAAGGTACACAGAGACAAAAGTTTTGGCTATAATTAAACAATTAAACTTTCATCATGTGTGTAATTTTTTTCTTGGAAATTAAATACTTAAACAATTTGAAATCGGCTTAATGAATTCGCTGAGTTTTTAAAATTTAAAGCGGGAAAACGAAGATAAAAAAAGTAGATATAGATAGATACTATGGTTTGTGATGGTTTTTTGACGTGTTTAATTAATTGAGGGGCTTTGTTCAAGAATGGGCAGAACTTAGCGTGGTCGGCTAGAGGTATTGCCTCTTTGGTGGAAGAGGCATAGCCCTGGTAGCTGCGATGGCTACCAACGACAATAACATCTGTCGCGCTATATAGCTCGGGACTTACCGAAACTGTGAGATATCTGATAACTGTTTTCTATTTCTTATTTTATTTTTATTTTTATTGTTTTTTGTTGTTGTTTAGCACGATTTTTAGCACGATTACGATTAATTTTTGTAGTATAAAGCAGCACGAACCTCCCGTCCGCCAAGCTGATGCCGTGCATAAACAAGCGTGCCACCCTGCTTAATTGACATTACACATCCTCCTGGTTCTCATCGATTTTCCAAAATAATTATTACAATTTCTCAAGCGATTTAAGAAATACTTCACCCCTTCTGATCTGGCCTCAATATATAAAGCATTTATTCGCAATAAATTGGAGCTCAATGCCCACATCTGGTCAGGTGCGCCTAAAACATATCTGCACTTCCTAGGTATTATTCAAAACCATGCGATAAAGCTCATAGGTGGGAATAATACTACCCAGACAATGGACACCCTTGAACACCAACGTAATGTGTTTCGTATTTCACTCTGTTTTATCGCTTTTTCCACCACCAGTGCTCCATAGAAATCGAAACTTTTAGCCGTAACACCCGCCTCGCTATGAAAACTCATCAGTATACCCTCAAGCCCTTTTTCGGACGTACTCTTAAATATCGTGATTCGTCCCTGAGCCGCACAACTCGCTTATGGAGTGTCCTGTCTAGCTCTTTATTTCCTAGTCATTATAATCTTTAATCATTTAAAACTAACGTTCATCGGCACCTCTTTCCATTCTCCCTGATTTTTCTTCGCCCGCGTTGTGTACAAGCATGCCAAAGGTACTTAAATTCTTTGAGCGCGCGCAAAAAAAGAAATAGTTAGAAGGAGATTCCCGTATTTCACTTTTTACAAAAACTTAGATAAGCGTGAGAAATAAATTAAAATTATCCCAAAAATATGAGTAATTACTGCAAAAAATTTTGATTTATGAGCTGAGCTATAATAGAATAAGCAAATTAAACAATGAAAAAGAACGAGGGTTGTCTGAAAAGTTTCCGACCGAACAATGATGCAAGACATTTTTTCTCAAATTTTTTTTTTATTTTTCTATATAGTCTCCTTGTAACTCTACACACTTCTCCCAGCGATGCTCCCATCTCTCTAACCCGTCCAAATGGTACTTGACGTTTTTCTCTGCAAAATAATTGTTCACGAAGGTGATTGCCTCCTCTTTTGACAAAAAGAAGTCGCTTAGTGCTAGATCTGATGAATAAGGCGGATGGTTAATCAGTTCGAACCACTGAGGTGTTCGGCGCCGGCTTGGTGAAACAGGATTTTTCTTCTTCTGCAAATGTGGCCGTTTTTCCGCAATTTCTGCTTTCAGCGTGACAAGTAATGATGCGTAGTATGCTCCTGTAATGGTTTTCCCTTTTTGAAGATAATCGATTAAGATAACTCCTTTACTATCCCAAAAAAACAGTCGCCATCACTTTCCCAGCCGAAAAAAACAGTTTTTGCTTTTTTTAAAGCCGGCTTTGTAGTCCACTGTTTTGATTGAATTTTTATTTCGGGCGTATAATGGTGTATCCAAGTTTCATCTACAGTAATTAAACGGCGCCAATTATTGCGCCTAAACTGCGCCAACAGAGTTTTGAAAATGTTCATTCGAATACGTTTTTGGTCTAACGTAAGCAAACCCGGTACCCAAGGCGTGGACAGTTTTCTCATGCCTAAATCTTTAATTAATATATATCAAACACGTTCTTTGGACATTTTCATTCACTCTACTTTCTCTCGCACTTTAATTCGGCGGTCGTCTAACACCATTTGGTGAACTTTAGCAATGTTTTCGTCAGTGGTTGCAGTTTTTGGATGTACCGAATGTTTATCATCTCCCAAGCTCTTACGGCCACGTTTAAATTTAGCTGCCCAAAATTTCACTGGTAAATGATGGTGCAGAGTTCCCATACACAGAGTCCAACTCATTTTTGATTTGCGTAGGCGTATTGCCTTTCAAAAATAAGAATTTAATAACAGCTCGATACTCAATTTTTCCCATTTTCACAAAAAACACTCACATCGACTCACTCAAACGACTGTCAACTAAAAACTGCACGTCAAAAATGACTGAAACTTCGGTAAGTAACTGTCAAAAGATGCATAACTAGCATTCACTAACTTTTATTGACGAGTGCCGCTATCTTTTCAGACAACCCTCGTATTTTTTGAATGTCAGACTTGAAAACATTCAAAGCAATTAAAATTAAGCTTTCCAAAAAATATTCTAAAGGGTTTTTTTTTTAAAGGAAAGGTACCATATACCCAAGAACAATTCTTGAACTAAAATATGAAATTCGACGAATCATTGATGAAATTGAGCCGACACTATCCAAAAATGTCATCGAACATATGGTCAAAAGTACCATCGTGTACCATCATCAACCATTTCAAATTTCAAAATAGGCAGTTTAAATGAGACATCCATTATTAATTAACATCGCAGTCATTTTTGATTCATTTATTTTTTTTTTCCGTTTTCCTCTTTAGGTTTGGTTTAACACTCTTTTATAAAATTTTGTGTTTTAACCCTGGTAACCTTTTAACATTAACGCGTTCGTCATTGATTTGAAATACTTAGTTAAGTGAAAAATAAAAAAGTTCATTACGTTTGCGACAATGATAGCTGTATTCATATTTTTATCGAAGAAATATAAGGATTAGCAAAAGTTTATAATCCTCATTCTCATTCTCAGGCAATTTTTTTTTTTTTTTTTTTTTTTGGTCAGGATATGAGAAATTAGGCTGGATCATTGGTTAGATCCGCCGACGACCATAAGGAAAATAATACATTAATGTTGTACTTTCTAAGGTTTTAAGTCAAAAACAAGTCCAGGGCAAATTGGGTCAAGATTACAAGAAACCTTGTTGAAAGTAAAAACCACTAGAATTTTGTAAATTGGAATCCGCCGCTATTACGATTACAGTATGAGCATACAGAGATAAATGCGAAACATGTTAAAAAATTACCCATCAAGGTTAGCGACACTTAGTAAGGAAAACATTCTGCATATAGCGAGGTTGCAGATAGCCACCACCAAAGCAATATTTTAAGAACCAATGATTTTGAACGCAGAACCAATAGAGTACAATTCTTTTGTAACATGTCAGCTCTACTCCATTTTAAGTGTTAAAAAAATATACTATTAGGTTAATTGTCAACCAGTAGTGCACCAAAAGCATGCCAAAGTTCAAAACTTGTTCTGATTCTACTATCAACTCACACCAGATTTTTCAATTGAATAAGAAAATGTGCAATTAAAATTTAAAATATCTGCTGTTTTGGCTAGAAAAAAAAAATCTCAAAAGATGTAAAAAATACATACAATAAGTATATTTTCAGTTCATAAAAAACCTATTTGATAAGTATTGAAATAAAAACTTTGCTGTTGCTTGGCATTATTATTGAAATAAAGAAGGAAATGTCAAGTGTTTCATGACACGTCTCAAGTTGATGTAACTATGTAACTGTAGCAGCCTTGTTCTGACCTAAGTCTTTTCACGAATGAAAATGGCATTATCTTTCTAAAAAAATACACTTTTTATATAAAATTGTTCCCCAAAAAAAATATTTGGTTTCAATTTATGAAGTCATCAAGAATCAATTTGGAATAAATATGATATTTCATAAACCGAGTAATTGTTTTCATATATTTTTATTTATTGTTATTTTAGTTGCATATTCATAAATTCAAAAAGTTGTCAAATAGTAAGCATTTCACTTTAGATGTAACGCTGTATTCTGAATGAGTTTTAAATTTACTTCTATAATTTTTAAAGTAATAGTAGAGTTTACCTTTATATACATTGAGCAGAAACACAATCTTTTTTACTGGCTTTTTCTCCAGGGCGAAGGCGGGTGGTGTAGTAGTTTGAAACTCAGATGTATTAGGTTTCGATATTTTTCCCAGAGGTGGTTGTCAAACTGGACGGGACGAGCTAGTACATCCTCAACCAGTGGGTCTTAAGTACGTGCAAGTTGTTAGTTCGTTACATTTAGCTCAGCTAGCAACCACTCCAACATCAGTGTTATGCCTTCATGTCAGAGTTGACGCCGACGGGATTTTCACATAACTACATACGAATTCTATGAAGAGACTTTTTCACAGAATTGCCTCACACGGGATTCGAACCCACGACCCTCTGCTTGAGGAGTTTATGCATATACCACTACACCACGGCCACCCCCATATAACAATGGTTATATTAGAATCCTTAAGAATGGAACAAATTAGAAAAAATCTGGACGACGACGCACAAAATACCACATTTACTTTGAAAATCAAGAAATCAGAAATTGGTCGGACTGAACGCAAACAAGTATATATAAAAGAGGAGAGGCCAGAAAATGCTCATTATGTAACCAGAACAATAACGAAACTATGGCTCGCTATATAGAAAATATCCAATATTAACATAGTAGAATAATGAGCTAAATAATTCCAAAACATATATCCTCGAAGAAAACGAAGTGCTACGAATACTGGATGGCTAATCTGGAATCCAATGGAATACACTATTAAAATTTATAAACAATGCCTTTTGGTATAGGAAACTATTCGTCGATGAATTTAACATCTAGGCTAATATATGATTTAAAATAATAAAATTTGTATCTACGAAATTGTAAATTAGATTAAGAACAACGCCTACCAACAAACGAGAGACAAGTCAAAGTTGTACCATAACTCTGTTGTTTATTCAATAAAAAAAATATTATTATTAGCTTCCAAAGATTTTCTTATTTCTCACTGGGACACTACCGATCATTTAACACACCACTTATATCCCTAAATGAGGGATAAATCGCTTTGAAAAAGATCACAGATCATTTTCGAAGAAAAAATTTAATAAATTTAATTTAAATATTCATAAGAATATACTCTATGTAGTTTCTTCGAACAGGTTTTTCCATCTCATAAAACATTTCAGCTCTGTACTCGTAGTTAATTGTAAAACATACTTAACTATGTATTTATTGAATTTATAATGTATGCATTATTTGCAAGCATATGTATTACTGATCACTGCTTTGGATTTCCAGCCTAATTAATGCTAATAAAAAACTAGTGAAAACTTGGATTACAATATTTAGAAATGTGTTTGTTAATTCTAAAAAAAAATCTGTTTAAAAGCAATTGTTAATTGTGCTAATAAAAATGTAAATCTTTATAAAATGTGTGTACAAATTTTGGATTGAAGAGAAAAAAACGCAGTGTGACCGGTCTTTACTTAGTGGCGATTCTGTTTTAAAATTTTCGACGGCTAACTTAAAACTTAGTAAATTAAACCTAATATTATTTTATGTGCATTCATAGTCTGAAAAATTTAAAACTAACTTAATTCACAGATTTAATTTCTTCTTCGATGCTGTGAAATCACTCGATACATCGAGCAAAGAAAGATATATTTATATGAATTCTGTCGTATTATAATTTATTTATGCAATTAATTGTTGTAGATAGTTTCTTTAAGGAATTTCTTAAGATAGAAAAGCCATGTTTAAGTTAGAGAAGCGATGAATAGGTTTATTTGCGAGAATTTGGAATTTTTAATCACCAGCATTGAAATGGCCATATACGACTATATACGCAAATGTGTCAATATTTAAGCACTTTGCCATTTTGATTTAAATTTAAATTTTTCAATTATGTACTTATGCAGATGCAGTCACTTAATGTCAAAGACCTCAACAATACACGAAAAGCTCAATTAGATCTCGTTTTTTTTAATCGTGTTCCGAAAGTTGGAAGCCAAACTTTTATGGAACTTATGCGTCGGTTATCTGAACGAAATAACTTTCAATTTCATCGAGATGCAGTTCAAAAAGTCGAAACAATTCGATTAGCTGATGACCAACAGCAAGAGCTGGCCGATGTGATAAGTGATCTACCTGAGCCATCTGTTTTCATTAAACATGTATGCTATACGAATTTTACCAAATTTAACTTACCTTCACCAATCTACATAAATGTTGTTCGCGATCCTGTGGAACGTGTTATTAGTTGGTTTTACTATGTTCGGGCACCATGGTATTTTGTCGAAAGAAAAGCAGCATTTCCTGATTTACCACTACCTCATCCATCATGGCTTAAGAAGGATTTTGAAACATGCGTATTGTCTGGCGATCAAGAGTGTACGTATACACAAGGAGTTACCGTTGAAGGTATTGGGGATCATAGACGTCAAAGTTTATTCTTTTGTGGTCACGATTATGAATGCACGTAGGTCTAAGATGTTTTTTCTTTTCTTATTTAAATAATAATAATTTCAAACACTTTTTTTACAGCCCTTTTAATACAGTTGGGGCACTTGAAAGAGCAAAGTATGCAGTGGAAAGCCAATACTCGGTTGTTGGAGTTTTGGAAGATATGAACACAACCCTGTCGGTATTTGAAAAGTATATTCCAAGATTTTTTCAAGGAGTTCGTGATATATACGAAAGTATAGTATAGTCGTATAATATTATCAGTTATGTGACACATTTGTGAAATTCTTTTTATTTTTATTGTAGCTAGTGCAGAATATTTAACGAAAATAAATAAAAACAACTTCAAGCCGCCAGTAAGTGAAAAAGTTAAGGATATCGTGAGAAAAAATTTCACAAATGAAATTGAATTTTATCAGTTTTGTCGCCAAAGACTTCATAAACAGTATTTGGCTGCTCATCTCCCCCAGAAAATTATAGGAACACCATAACGGTAACGATTATCCTTAAAGGCTGCCCATGTAAATTAATTCGTATGCATTAATACCAATTTATCTGATTTTGTATGAACACACTGAAAAGTAGAACATTAGAACATTTTAATACAAAGACGCGATTATTTAAAGTTGTAAAATATGAAAATTTGTAAGAATGCAGCAGTAAAATAAATTGTTACACCAATTTCCGCTACTATATAAAACAAACTAAACAGATTAAGTTAATTTTTCCTTAATTATATTTTATTAATAATTAACAAGTACATAGAGCAAATGTATTTCAATCAATATATTGAGATATACTACCTAGAATGATATTAAAACTATACAAAATTGTGATCACTAAATTATTATTATGTATTTTTTAGAATATTTGTTAATTTGATCGTTTCGTAAAATTTTATATATGTTTTATGTTAAGTTATATTTAATTTGTTAAAGCTAAACAAAAAAGAAAAAAAAACCGTTATGATTCTATTTTATTTAAACAATCTACAAGGATTTTACAAATGGTAAGTAAGGCCTGAGCCATTATATAAAATGTATATATACATACGGGTACATATTATAGACTTAACTTTGAGAAAATTGTCAAATTTTACCGAAACTACGTTAAATTAAAAATAAACCGAAAATATTTTGAATCAAAATTAAGATATTTAGATCACATTACCAAAAAACGAGTTCTAAAAAATCTTCGACTTTTCGGTTTATTATTGCAATTTTGAAAGTTAATCAACAACTTCAACGTTCAAAATATACTAAGTTATACAAGCATACATGCTACCATATTCTATCCAAGAACCGAACTATGTAAAAGGCCACATGCTATGGTAACTAAAAGCCAGGGAAACTTAAATTAACGGTAAGCGAAATTAAAATATTGAGTTTTTTTTAAGGGAAGGAAGAGAACCGGATGTTGAAAAATTTGTAACCCCCGAGTGTACATAAAGGAGATAACAACTTACTTTGGGTCCGATCAGGCATTATTATAAAAACAAAAGGAGAACTAAAGAAAGCGTTGTTCTGTCAAAAGTGGAATCTTTAATTAAAAATACAAAAGAAGCAGTTTAAAAAAAAGTTCTTACAGCGTCAAGTATAGAGCAACACATCATAAGGTTTTCAAAGATACAACTCCAACTTCAGGTTGCAAATTACCGCACACGTGATCGAGCTTTTTTTGACGTTCTCTCATCCGTGATCGAATGCCATTCACGTACGATAGTTACCAAGCTCACGTACGAATCGATTTTGTGTTTTAGGAAGAAAAAACGATTAACACGAAAATATAACTATATATTTTTCCAAATTTTATGCGTTTTCACTGACATTGTAAATCTTTTTAACCAAAACTAAATAAAATAAACAAATTTAAAAATATTGGAAGTGTAATATCATATTTTGAATTTGTTGTGAATTTTTTTTTTATTTAAGGATTACCAGAAACCCTCAAAAATTAGTTGTAATAAACTTTTACTATTACAATTTGAAGTTTCCATTCGATACTGGAGCTATTGTGTCCAATCATCCCAAAGACACTCGATCGCGGATGGAATCTACTCACTCAATAACGTTTGCAGTAATTTGCCCATAGGCCACGAATATTGATCCAATTATATTACGTCCACTAAACAATCAGGAATTATGCGCAAATGTGTGACAGAATGAACGAAGTGGCTATCTGTTGAGCTTGCTAAGACCAGAACTCCCGCTGTGACCACTTCAGAAATTTAGTCGGATAACCGACTATGAGGATTTTACCCAATTCCTTGGGTGCGATGATAAATACAGATATATTGAAGGGCACAGCAAAAATACTCTTGAGAACAGTAAGAGTGGCATGCCTTAAGAAGCGTTCTGGTATCAGAGCTCAACAAGTGGATGACTCGGCAGGATGTTTATCGACTTTTAAGTCGTCGATTTTAGCTACGAGATGAAACACCTATTTTTTGTGTTCTGTACATATACGCAGGAAATTGCCGCATGTGCTGATGTAGATGAATCTGATCTTATCGAATGCAAAAGATGTAATGGCTGATATTTGATCAACAGTGTATATTCTTTACTCAGCTAAATTTCTCCAAGAGCCAATGAGTTTATTACCGCGTTAAGAGGAAGACCTGTACGAAGAACGAAACCAGTCACAATAGCCAGAAACAATGCAACTGCAGATATGGACAGATAACTGCCAAACCAAGAATACATTGCATATAAGCGTGCGCAGGGTCTATATTCTGTGTCCAAGAGCACCGAAGTGGAAGCAGGTAAGCACCATTAACAAAGGAAAATCTCAGATTACTTCAGGAGATGGCTATGGCTATGAACTGAACTCAATACATCTATCTAAGTTTTATTAAACTTGATTGTCTTCTCGATATTGGTATTCCGATTAGTTTTATAAGGAACCCTATGATATTTGAAGAAATTCACTGTGACAGTTTGCTGTACTCAAATTTACTGTCGATTATTCTAGCTGGAATAACACTTATGAGTTTAATTATCGGTCGAGATGTACTTCAGACGTACTCAGATTTTTAACATACTAAAACCTAAAAATGAATAACAATGGATCAACTATTTATTCGAAAGGAATTTGTATTGTAGATGCTAAAGAAAATTCTTTACTTTTAGATCGCTTATATTTGTGCACTTACTGTACGTTAAGAATGTTTTCTTGACGTCAACTTGGGATCTCTTCTTATAGAAAATATAGTAAGTAGTTGGATCTTAGTTGTGATGGATTACATTGCGACAAAAAATGAGGTTTTGTACTTTGCAAATAAGCGAACCCGTCTTCCCTGCGAGTTATTGAAAATTTAAATTTTATTTTTGCTAACTGACCGGTAAACGGTAATATCTAAGTCAGGTGACACATTATAATTCAAGTAACAAAAAAATATGGTGGCTGCCACTTCAAGTGGCAACAATTTTAAATCAGTTATAGTTTATGAACACTGTTATAAAAATTACAGAATGTATCTTGATAACATTTTATTCGATTATTTCATTGCAGTTTAATGTACCATATGCTGATATTTTTGAGACCTAACATTCCGCCACCTTTGAAAGCATATACGACCAATTATCCTTTTGAAAGCTACAATAAATGCCTTGGTCGATAAATGAAACCTTTTGACAAGAAGCAGGCAAACACTGCAACATAGCATTTTTAAGGCATCTTGCCCTGATCTTTAGATATTTAGACATGGAGTCAATCCCTCTTTCGACAAGTCACAGATGATTTGTTCCAACAGTCTGGAACAATATCTAACACAGACTTCTCGAGCATGGACTATCCAAAACTGTTGTCTCAACAAAGCCAATTATTTATTGCATCAATTTCTTCAGTAAAGCAGTCTGATTGTACAATTTGAATGATTTGCAAAAGAGCATTGTATATTTCCGTAACCGTTAAAAATGGACCCATTTTAGATAACTGATTCTTCACCCGATGACAAAATTTTATTACACAGGCTAATTTTCGAAGGATTTTGGAATAGGAACTCGACTATTCTGCATATAAAATTTCGTTCTAATTTTTTACAGATGAGTACTGTTTTCCTTTTTTCTAATGAGGTTTCATCTGAAAAAAGAGGAATCTCTATCCTTGAGGGCCAATTTCCCTAACTCTGCAATAAAAGTCGTAGGCCATCGAACCAGATCGCGCTCTTAGATTTGAGCAACTCGGTTGCCAACAAAAGTTGTCAATTTTGAGCAGTGAATAGATATCCAATGAAGAACATCCGTCCAAAATTAAATCTCTAACTGGCCACCTTTTTTTAATTTATTTAAATTCAATTTAATTCAATTTGAGAATAGAACAAGCTTTACAAAATTTCAATATTTGAAATAGAAAAAAAAAGAGAGAAAATAGAGGATAAAAAGGAGAATCAAGTTTATAGATACAAGGGGAAATTCATTTAACATTTTCGGAACAATATTGAAATACTTCTTTATCGAACTTATTTGTGTTGATCATGCGTTTTATCCTTAAGGGCAATCGATTCCATAGCTGAATCCTATGTACGAAAAATTTTCGAGACGAGCTTACATACTTGCACCTATATTATGCTATTAGTTCCTTCGATTTGTAGGAAATTTTACTATTTCAAGTAAATATTCTGATACTTTCTTGGTTAAAATTTTGTAAATCGACTAAAAATTGCTCCCATTCAGTTTCGATACTTTGTGGCTGAGAAGCATCCCAGTCATTTTATTCGATCCATAATTGTTTAAGGATTATATTTGCTTTAATAATGATTGGACTAAGTAGGCTTACTGTATCGGAGAGCGAAGACGAAAGTGAAAGAGTGGATTGTTTTGTAGTCTTAGAGTATATTTTATTCGGCTCATATGAAAAGGTAAACTGATCATAAACCGAATTCCACGATATCCCAAAAGTACTAGTGAAACCTGACACCATTTAGACAACTCTAACGCAGGTGAATTTAAATGTATGTGACTTCTTCAAGTTTCCGATTTAAAGTCTCAATCTTGTTGTCTCCTGTGATGAAATCGTCGACATAAAAATCTTCCTCCAGAGCACAAGAACCTAATAGCAATGATATTTTGTATTTATTCACTAAATATCTAAGGCAACAGATCATCTGTCCTCCATAGAATGTACTGGAACTTTCGATTAGCAGGATGTACCAAAACTTGTCGATACATTTTAACTTTGTCGTCTGTCAACAAAAACCTATGCAGATGAAAGCGAATAAGGATATTGAATAACTCAAGCTGGATTGTTGGGCCGACCATAATAGTATCATTCAGGGAAATCAGAGAGGTTTGAAATATGAAGTAATAGTGTGGTTTGTTTAAGTTATGTTCCTTAACGAGCGACAAATGCCCTTATTTTTTATATTTCGCAAGTAATGCTGTATACTTTTGTTTCAAAGACTGATATTTTGTCAACCTACGCCCATGAAAAGTTATATTATATGAGGATCCTAAACAACTTGGATCCTGTTTGAATGGTAGTCGTACCATGAGTTGCCCATCAGCTAAGCTTTCGACTTTTTTTTTTCTTTTTTTTTGAAATGTGCTCCACATTCACTCTATTCTTCTGTCCACTTTGGATTATGGTCATAAAGTTCTTCTAGCTCACAAAACCATTCCACATAGCGATCGAGTGAATTCTCGTTTAAACTTAAGAAGATTGTTGCATCTTCCTATTTTGTATTTTGTAAAGACAGAATTCCTTGCCCTCGTTTGACCTACTTAAAGCAAATCGAAGAAAGACTCGATACCTAACAGCAAATCGATCTGCGTGGCTTGTTAAAAATATTCGTCTGCTAACTCTAGATTTTTAGGTAGCTTCCATTGTGTCGCAATTAAAGTTGATTCTAGTTGATATCCAGTGATGGATGGAGTAATCAAAAATTCAAGCAACACTTCTAAATGTTTGTACCTAGAACGCATTTTGGGTTTGGAAATTAATTTTCCGACCCCTGCTACATATATTCACATTTTTTGGTGATATTTGCAGAAAAAATTACCTGACAAATCGTTCATTTATTATGTGAACTTGAAAACCTGAGTCCAACAACGCCCTTTCTACCAGTCGAATCCATGATAAGAGCTAACGCTGAGGTTCCCGGTTTCCAACACGGCATGCACAGTCACTAAGGTTGGTGGTTCGACACCCGAAGAATAAATCAGTCGTACGGATTCTGGGGAGGACCAATTATTGTTAGTAAATATCATCAATAAGAGTTCGAAACTATTAAAAACTCAACTCAACTCAACAAACTTCAAGCCAGAAACAACTCGTTTCTTGTTTAAAGTCTTTAACAACATGTGAAAAAACTCGAGAAAAAAAGAGGGTCAGAGGCCTGTTAAGAGAAAAGTTCAGAAAATACTCCAACTTAAAGCAAAACAGATGAGGAAGAACTTCTACTTGAAACGAAATGTAACAGTAATAATGGATTGTCAAAAATCACAATATAGTTTCAAAACTAGAGAGTTCATCAAATACGAAGTCAAAATATTTGGCTTCCGAAAAATTGCACTACCTCCAATCATGATCTTGGATCTGGCATTATTTGGAGACCTTAAAATATATTAGAAAAGTGTACAAAAGCAGCGTATAAATATACATCGTACAATAAAGGTTACTAGAAAGTCAGAGTAGAAGATGTCGAGGCATATAGAACGATCATTGAAGAGCTGAATAAAATCAAAATTTATTGGCAATTGTAAAAACATAAAGCTACAAAATCCAGAAAAGTAGTAGCTAGAGACCTTCAACCATCATGTGTTGCCAAAAAAATTGTCCAAAAAGGTTTTCAAGCTTTTAATGCCACCAATATAAGAGACAATATAAAGACTCCCTTGGAAAAAACAAAGACAAAAAAGAGACCCTTTTTTTATGTATGCTTAGATTTGAAAATAAAGAAAGCATTGAAAAAATATACATTATTAGATCAATTATGGGAATAGTTGTCAAAATTGATCCACTGATCCACAGAGATTGTTTCACAATATAAACGCTGTCAAGCCTTCGGTCATACTCAAAAATACTGCAACCGTGAATATGTTTGTGTTAAATGTGAGGGGAAGCACGCTTCAAAGAACTGTCCAAAATATAAGGAGCAGAAAGTAAAATGCGAGAACTGCTAAGGCGACCATCCTGCAAGCTATAGAGGATGTCCAGTTGCCAAAAAATTCCAAGACACTAAAAGCAAAGTCACACAATCATACTGAAAATAAGCTAACTAACCCAGCGTATAAAAAAATACGCTTGAAAAGAAGAAGGAAACCACAAATTGTAAAAAAATTTCGAAAAAATGAGGAAACCTCTATTAAAGAAATCCTGCAATTGATCAAGGATTGATGAACAGGATTTAAACATCCAACAGCTAAGCGAAAAATTCGCTCCTAATAAGTAATAACTCTTAAAATCGCAATATGAAATGCAAACGATCTTTTACAACATACATCCGAATTAAACACATTTTTAAACATCGAGCATATAGACATTTGTTTTGTGTCCGAAACTAACTTCGTGAGAGGGCAAAGGGCAAACTGAACATATTATCATGCGCCGCATTTAGCAGATAAAGCTAGAGGAGGATCGGCAATGTTTATAAAAAAATGAAAACAATCAGATACCAATAATTAATATTGGTATAAAAAAGAAAGACTTCAAGATAGCAGTAATATACTGCTCACCGATGTGCCATCCAACTGACGAAAAAGACTATGCAGAACTTTTGAAATTGCTAGGACACAACTTTCTTCTTGTGCTGGTGATCGAGGTTCATAACAATGAAAGGTAAACGACTATACCAATAACACCGACATCAAAAAGAAAACAGAAGATCGAAATCTAAAATATCGAAAAATGTACTGGTTGCTTGGTAAATACTCAGAACTATCTATCCAGAACAAAATAAATATGCATATATGGATGACGTTGTTATTACCAACAACCACTTACTTGATCAACTCCTCTTAATGCGCGACGTTCTGCATTGCTTTTCAGATAGCAGGCTTCCAAGTGCCGTTTCGTGATTTCAGCAATAGTTTATCTAAAATATAATGCAACGGAGCATTTGATACAACCAAACAACTCCCATGTTAGGGCCATCCGTCAATACCCCGTGCACTAGATTAACATTTTTTTCTTAGCTTGAGGTCCTATTTCCGGCGATTTGTATTTCAATTTTCCAGCACAGCTTGACAAATGGATGATCTTCTGAACGAGTGTGAGCAGGCTTTCTTGATCTTGTCACCGGTACTGGCAATCTACGATCAAACCCGTGAAAAAAAAAATGCAATGCTTAGTGAGTTCGTTATGTTGTAGTATGGTTCTTCTATAGCGACGAGGAGATGGACGAATCCATACGGTAGCTAACTTTTCTAAGAGTATTATGACCCATGAGGTCAAGTGGCATAGTTTTGAACTAGAAAAATTGGCAATTATATCTGCACAACATCGTTTCCGAATTTATCTAGAGGGAATTCCGTTCACAGTGTTCCTACTTGATGGCTTATATAGCTTATATAGCTTATATAGCTTATATAGATCTGTCATTTTTAATTTTTTTATTCATTATTATTTCGAATTATTCATAAAATAAGTATATGTGTAAAATAAAAATATTTTTATATATTTAGTAGCTGCGTCAAAAAAAAATTTATATTTTAATACATATTTTTCGTGCGCCAACCCTTATATCAAGTAGTTTCGACGAGTTCCAGACAGGTATACGCATCACCTTGTAGATATGATATTTGGAGAATTATATAGGGTGATTCATCGTAAGGTTTGATTTTCAATAGGCTTTTTTTGACAGATCACGCGTGACTCCTATTAAACTGCTTTATCACTTTTTTTCAGTATCGTTTGGCAAGCTATCCTGGAAGGACTCACACCACAACAGTGTCTCCAAATTGTTCAGCTGTGTTACGAAAATCAGCGTTCTGTAAGAAATGTTTTTCATGTGATCCGAGGAACTTACGGTGCGCATAATCGACCTATTGAAACCACTATTGCCAATACCATTCGCAAATTTGAGTCCCAGTTTATAACATTAGTGGACGATACTCGACCGGTTAGACCGCATCCAGCACTTAGTGAAGAGACTATAATCGCTGTAGCTGAGAGTGTACGCGAAGACCGTGACGAATCGATTCGTTATCGTTTTCAGCAGCTTGGATTGGCGTATTTTACGTGAGGATCTCGGCCTAAAAACGTACAAAATTCAACTTTTTTTTATTTTTAAATCCCGCGCGCGCACCAAGGGGATATGAATACCCTTTTACTCGCTTTTCACCCGGGCGCGGGCGGGTGGTGTAGTAGTTTGAAAGTCAGGTGTATTAGGTTACGATATTTTCCCCAAAGGTAGTTGTCAATCTAGAGCCAGTGCACCCTCAGCTAGTAGTTCTTAGTACGTGCTAGTTGTTAGTTCGTTACTATTTAGCCCAGCCAGCAACCACTCCATCAGTGTAATGCCCTCATGTCAGTGTTAACGCCGACGGGATTTTCATATAACTATATACAAGTTATACTATATAGAAAGACTTTTTCATAAATGACATGAGTTGGTCTTTTAACCGATAATAAAAATTGTAAGTTGACTTTCAAATTTTTGTGTCTTATTTTATATTATAAATCAAACCTTACGATGAATCACCCTATAGTAGGCTTTCTGGACGGACAGATCTACGAGTATGTATTTTACCTCCTTCAATTTTGGAATATTACGCATGTTAAAGTCCCCGTACATTCACCACAGGGCAATAAAAAGGTATATAGGGTCAACCGAGTACTGGGATGAATGTTGGGAAAACTCAGTCACACCCTGCAGTATGCAAATTGGCAACAAGCGCTATCGTAATTCGAGTCCGCATTGAATAATACGATTTATCGCACTATGAGACCTCTCTTAGCAAACTTTTATTTGGGATCGATCAGCAAGAGTTTGTTAGTAGAAAAGTTTACGGAAACTTGCAGCTAAGGAGATTGGTACGGTACAGGATTATAATCGTCAGTATTTGGAAGAACATATTCATATGCTGTCCATGATATAGAAATCTGTTTAATAACGCAATTACCATACGAAAAAAAAGAAGCCAAGAATATCCGGTTGTGCAAGGAAAATGTCTCATAGTGAATCCATTAAAAGCCTCATCCATAGCATAATTAATCTAAGTTAGTTTAAGGCATTTTAAGTACTACTTTTTCATGTCAAGTTACTCTATATGATCACGGTCGAACAATTGAAAGATCGACTCTCCAATCGTCGATTGTGTTTCCACTTTTGAAACCAAACAAAACTCACAGTACCTTATGTTGCATAAAAAACCATACCTACTATACATAGCTTTAAATAATGACGGGAAGCTATATTCCATTTGGTTATTATAAGAATAAGTTGTCACGATTAATGTTATAGAGAATAAATTAATAAAATTGTTTATTAGAAGTTGAATTAAAACTTAAATAAAAAGAGTGATAATACAAAGGATTTGCTTCAACGTGATTTAAGAGATTCTTAAGTGACTATCTCAGACACTGCAAACATTGAACAATTGCACCCGCTATATGACGAATTGCGAAATTATTCGTTTGAGGCCGATCCGACTCTATAGACTAATGGAACTTAAACGAAGATCCCAACTGCCCGTCTAAACGAGAAGCAACGCTTTGCTCCACATACATTAGCTGCCACTGATGTGCCCACCACTAATGTACTTATCACTGATGTCCCTGCTACCACTGTTCACGCTGTCAACATTTAAACACTTAAAAAAAAAATAAAAATAAAACTAAGTTAGTTGAAAATGCAAGCTGAAAAATGGCCTTTGAAGCATTCATTCGAAATGTGAAAGTCTCCAATCTACAGATCTGCTTATTTCACAAAAAGATTTCAGAGACCTAGAAATTGAGTCCCTCTGACTATAGTTTATTTTATGTTTGGTAAAAGATGTAGTGATGTCTTAACACCACCTCCGGAGCGTAAATTAGGAACATAGTTAAAAGAATACGAATGTTAATACGGGAGCACATGATGTCTCTCACAAACATTATGTCACCTGCCTGTCTTCTTGGACAGAGTGTCATTATACATAAGAATTGACAAAATGTTATGTTGAAAAATATCATCAATAAAAATAATGGAAAGGAACGGCTATAGATGACTTCCTTGGGGAACTCCTTAAGTGCAAGATAAGATCTTGAATTATAGCTGTCCAGAGAAACTTTCTGAGATCTACCAACTAAAAAAAAGGTGAAACCCACTTCAGAATTGCTGAATAGAATCCGAAGTTTTCCTATCAACTAAGCATGATTTACAATATCAAAAGCTTTGCTTAGGTCCATATAGACGAAGTCAACCTGACATCCGTTCTGGAAAGGAATATAAAATAGCTTAGAAATGTATGCAATTGAGTTAGTTGATCTAGAAAAAACAACTAACAATATAAACAAGAGGAATGTTAGAAGAAGGTAAAAGAGAAGTTTAGCGATCAGTGATTAATGATTCATATTGCAACTCAGGATTGGTGTTAGAATAGGACAATATGATTGTTTTTTAATGTGATTTAGACTGAACATAGCTTCCATTGGTTGTTTTGACGGTGACGACTTTGCATTTGTTGTCTGGTCCAAGATGTATTTCAGTCACAATAATAAATAATTGTGAATTTTAAGAAGGAAATACTCCTTTTGATTAAAAACCCGATACCTTGTTTCGAGGTTAAGTTGTGGGAAAATTTTTTAAAATACCCGATGTATTGTTTTGGTGTGATTAGAAGGAAGGTGCAGTATGTCTCTTGAAGAGATATGTTAGATGGCTGGTATTCTTTATTCAAAACGTGAAGTTCGTCATAGTTATTTACGAAACCTTTGATATTCCATTGCAAAAGACAACGAGTTATTATTGCGTGAAGCAATAAGAGTGTGTTTAGCAGTGCCTGCCTTAATGGTTTTGGAAAACTGTGTAGTATTATTTGTGCTTTGTTGAAAGAAGATGCGGTTAGCAGAGTTGGGGTGTCTATAGGCTCGGCTCCGCAGTCCGAGAACTGAAGTATCCAAGCTTTCTTGGAAGCTTGAATGATTCAACCCTCCAACAGCAGAATCGAAGTTCGCGGCATCAAATCTATTATTATAAGTTATTATCGTCTACCAAAGGGTTCACGTAATAATCCTTGTTACTAAGAAGCGCTTGAGTTACTTTTGATATGTGTGAGTAAGTTGTGTAATTTTTGGTGTTTGAAGTTGGAATGGGTGTTGGCTGAGTGTTTGTAGTTATATTTAAGGTCTGTAGTATGTTTGCGTTCGTGGAAGTGGAGTGAGTATAAGTTTGAATGAGTGGGTTTGAGTCTGGAGTGGTTTGAGTGGTGATTGTTGGTGTCGTTAGTTGGGTTGCGGTGTGAGTGAGTCGTTTGTTTGAAACAAATGTTGTTGTTATCCTTGCGAGTATGATTTTTCTTTGAATTTATGTGATCATTTTTTGTGGATTTTGGATACTGGACTCGAGTTTATCAACGAATGTTTCCGAAATGGTTAGTGCTTGGGACGTATTTTGTTATTAGTAAATGCGTTTGGCTTCAGCCATAGTACATTTTTTAGTGGTTTTTATAGTTATTATCTCCTTTTCTTGTTTGTATCTGGGACATATTCTCGATGATGATGGGTGAGGAAGAGTACAGTTTTCGCACATGACGCGAATGCAGTCTACTGGGGTGTGAGGTGGCAGGTTGCATGTTTCGCACTTTGTGCTACCATTAGAGCGTTTGGTGGAGTGACCAAAAAGTTGACGATTATGGCAGCGCATAGGTTTTGGAATATATTCCGTGAATTTTACGGTATAAAAGCCAATTTCGATCAATTTGGGTGTTTGGAAAAGGTCGAGTGTGAATAACATTAAACCCGTTGCCTTTTGCTTACCATTGTCATTTTTCGTGAACTTATACACTTCCGTGGAGTTACTGAGCTTTCATCTCAGTAGCTATCTCCGTTTGAGAGACGTTGATTAAACATGGGGCGTAAGCAATACCTTTGGATGCGTTTAGATGATCATGTAGTTTCATTGTAACCGGATACACAAACTAGCAAGATTGTTAACAATATATCGATTTTTTTTAATTAAAAACGAACTGAGAGAGATGATGGGAAATTCAATATTTTTTGGGGAGATCAGTTTTCTGTTTTTAATTTGGTTGGGATTCGGAGCAGGGTCTTCGTTGAGATCCCTGAAACGATTCCCCATTCTCTGCTGCTCAAAGGCCATATTAACACGTGATAAAGAAAGCCCGCGTGTAAGAAAAATGTTTTAAAAAAATATGTAAAATGGGATATGTACCGGTGTGCGCTTTAGCAACGGAAAAAAAAAATACTGCCGACGTCTACTGATTTATGAAAAAGACTTCTAGAAGTTTATTCACAGCACTTTAATTACCGATTTTTTTCGGTGACAAAGTGCAGAATGGTGATTTTCAATGGTTGGTACCGAAAACTTCCTTATTAATTGTCAAAACATTTGATCGTTCATGGTTCCATTAACAAAGGGCAAAGGGCTCACCACATAAAAGGAAAAACATCCCCAAACCATTAAGCTACGGGGAACCTTCAATGTCTTGAGCATGCACACGTCATTAAACCTATTACCTGCTGACGGTCGTACGTATGACAAATTGTTTGCACACATTAAATTAAATTTACTTTCGTCGGACAATCATGACCATAGATACCAATCATGTCACAAATTTCATGAATTCGCATATTTTTTGAATAGAAAAGAAGAGATGCTTAAGTTGTGATGACTTCTGTTTCGACCAATAAAATCCTTTTTGTTTGAAGAGCTGTCACGTGCAAATGTAGAAAGTAGTATGCAGTTTTATTTCCAACAGCTACTACGAATTTCTGAAAATCAAGGTGAATGGGTCCCATACATACCATTGAGAATGGGCTTGATTTTCTGGCAGGTTTTGCCACTCAAAACAAGAATCGGATCACGGAATGGTACTGCCCTTTTTCGATGGTGGCAAGAAACACCTACACGATGCTTTAAAATGGGTGTCAAAACAAAACTAAGCGTCATATTGTCACCAAATCTTATCAGGCACCTAAGAGAGCGTCACTTATCTTCCAATTCGGGTATTTATTAAGCAGCCTTTGCATAGAGAAACATATACAAAATAAGTAAAAAGAAAAACAAATATATCTAAGTGATCGGATGATTTGTCTTCGACTTACAACTGCAGAAAATTGGGAAAATGTAGTTTCGAGTAAAACGCGTTTGAGGAAAAGATGATTGATTTCTGACCGCTGACGGGCTACTTGTTAACTGTAGCTCAAAAACTATTTGAATATTGTTGTTAATTAATAAATTAATTAATAAATTATTGGGTCTATAACTTAATTAATTAAGCGGTTTGCTAAGAGATGGCGTAACTTGTATTATTCCGTTGTTATTATTCCATTGGAACATGCGTTGGAAAGCTACTGTCATTGTACGTCATTTCAGTATACGTCATTCATTTGAAGCGTAAACAATAATTTTTTTTCACTCAAATATGTCGAACTTTGTGGCTGAAAAAGTGTTTTTGCGGGGAGTTCTTCTTCATTACTTTAATATGAAGAAAACTGCTGCTGTAAGTCATCGTATTATTATATTATGGTGAACATGCGCTAGCTAGCTTTTGGCTAACGTGCCAAAGCACGATTTAAAAGTGGTGATTTTGGCTTGGAAGACGATGTACGTCCTGGGCAGCCAAAAAAATTTGAAGTTGAAGAACTGGAAGCATTACTCTATGAAGACAGTTGCCAAACACAAGAAGAGCAGGCAGAATCTTTGAGTGTCACTTAAGCAGCCATTTCAAAACGTTTAAAAGCAGCAGCAGCAGGAAATTGGGTTCCACATGAACTCAAGCCGAGAGACGTCGAAAGGCGGTTTTGCATGTCCGAAATGCTGATAGAACGCCACAAAAGGAAGTTATTTTTGCAACGGATTGTTACTGGTGATGAAAAATGGATCCATTACGACAACTTCAACCGCAAAAAATCATATGTTAAACTAGGCCAACCAGCCAAATCAACGGCAAAGCCGAATATCCATGGCGCAAAGGTAATGCTCTGTATTTGGTGGGTGAGCTGCATTATGAGCTGCTAAAACCGGGTGAAACCATCAATGGACAACGCTACCGAATACAATTAATCCATTTGAACAGATCAGTAGCCGAACAAGGCCCTGAATATGCGACCAGACACGAGGCAATAATTTTCCATCATGACAACGCTCAGCCCCACGTTGCTATTCCGGTTAAGAACTATTTGGAAAACAGTGGATGGGAAGTCTTACCCCACCTGCCTTATAGCCCAGACCTTGCCCCTTCTGACTTCCATTTGTTTCGGTCGATGCAGAACGCCCTAACTGAAATACGGTTCACATCCGAGCAGAATATCAAAAATTGACTTGATTCATTCTTGGCTGCCAAGCCAATAATAATGAATAATACTATTGTACATGTTTTTCTTAAATAAACGTTCAAATTTTGAAAAATAAAAACCTCACGAAAATAACTATATATATTATTTTGACTATTAAAATATAAAAAAACGATTTTTTCAAAATTTCACACTCGTTGTGCTCCTTCAGTCTAAATTGGAAGAAAAATGGAGTCCTTGCAAATCGAAGCAAAAATAATATAAGATTTTAATTCAGATTTTGAAGCGTACTTCCCATAAATTACCAAAACTGGTAGAAAAAATTCTGCAATCGAGTGTCCTCCTACCTAATGTCTACCTTTAATTGAGTTACTAGTCAAAACCATCAACCTGGAAAGTCTTTAAAAATATAAAATATGAAGTCGCCTTATCCTATAGTATACTCAATAACTGCATCGCGCAGAATAAGTTCCGGGAAATGAATGAAATCGAATTACTGCGAGTGGCTCAAAAAGCGATATAAATTGCCGTCCGAAAAGTTATTTTCCGGAAGGTCTGCAAAATACTCCTCCGTAGCGTCGATGATTTCCTCGCGTCGATGCTCTTGTGCGCCGATGCATTATCTTGCAAAAACAAAATTTTTTCGCTTCATGTAAGGCCGTTTTGCAGCGATTTCGGCCTTCAATCTCTCCAGTAATGCACAGTAATACTCGCTGTTGATGGTTTTTCCTTTTTCAAGGTAGTGCACGAAGAGTATGCCTTACAATCCCCGAAAACAGACACCATAAAATTTCCGACCCATCGAGCCTCCCTCTGCCGCTTAGGAGCACTCGTGCTGGCTTCAGTCCACTGCCGTTCACTCATTCTGTTCTTTGATGTGTAATAGTGGATCCAAGCTTTATCAAAAGTTACCAATCGACGCCAAAAGAGTTGAGTTTAGAAGATTTTTGGCTATCAGTGCCGTCAGACCAAGTTAAAAACTGAAAAAAAAATTGAATAAAAACTAAATGTCTTTAATTGCATAAAACGTGTTTCCTTTTTTTCCTTGAAACCATATTCATAACTGGCGCAGTCGATTTTTGTATAAATTCCGAGGTCGCGTTTGCATAGTTAATTTAAAGGATACGATCGCATATCAAAATCTGTGCGGAACTTGAATATCAAAAGCATATTGATAAATCGGTATAATCCACAAATTCCTTCGATAGTGTATACTTAAGTAAATCCTACATCAAGAGCGTATTGGTGAGTTTTGAACTTATGCAAAAAGGACCAGGGCACACAACAGAAGGTGTAGAATATTATATAGAATTATATAATATTATATAATTATATATATATTATATAGAACCATCAACACTTTTAACCAAAATCAACGTGAATCTGGATCTACACACATGTAAGTTGTGAATTTTGTTACTAGTACCTCAATCCCTACTTTCTCATCCTTTTTATTTGTTAAATATACATACTTTATGCCAAGTAAACGTGATAAAAAAAGATCGTATTTGCACAAACCTTACAAGTATTGTTCAGAAGATAGTGCTGGTGAAGAGAACTGTTATACTTGCTTACCAAATATGGAAGGTAACAACCGTTTAAATAACGGATTTTCTGAATTGGATCTAGGAGGTATTTGTGCTAATAATATATGAATGGATAGCACCGATGCAAACGGAGCTGTAGGTAGTAGTAGTTTAAACAACAATTTAGGTGATAACACGTGTAATTTTAGTAACCAAACAAATAATGTCAATTTATCTGAGATTAATAATGTTCTTAACACTCTCAAAATTCCTGACGTCATAAAAGATCTTCCACAATATGATGGCAACCGTAGATTACCCTATGAATTTCTTAATAACGTTGAAGAGATCTTAAGCTTTATGTGTACGGTTAGCAATACACCTTATGCCCGTATAATTTTGAGAGCTATAAGAAACAAAATAACAGGTCAAACAAATGAGGTGCTCAATATGTTTGGGACACCTTTAGAATGGAATAAAATAAAAGACAAACTTATTCTTTATTAATCAGATAAAAGAAATGAAACTTCGCTCGTGAGAGACCTCCATAACCTTCAGCAATACAATGACACTTTACAAAATTATTATTCGAAAATAGTGGAAATACTGTCTACTCTTAACAATCATGTGCACAAACATGAAAATAATTCAAATCTGGTTTTAGCTAAATGTAATCTATATTCGGAGATGTGCTTGAATACACTTCTTATTGGCTTTAGAGAACCACTTGGTTCGACTATTCGAGCAATGAAATGAAATATCCTGTATCAAATACAAGAGCTACATCCTTTAGACCATATTTTAATTCAACAGCTTTTCCAAATACAAATGTCGTTAGTCAAATAGTAGATATTTTGTTCCAAAACAAAACGCATTT
The DNA here is from genome assembly GCA_907269105.1 of Volucella inanis. Lineage (NCBI taxonomy): Eukaryota > Metazoa > Arthropoda > Insecta > Diptera > Syrphidae > Volucella > Volucella inanis. The sequence continues at coordinate 70,157,076 of OU026154.1, read as the reverse complement.
ACCCAAAGACATGATTTTCAGTCAGTTGTTCTAAGTCGCAACGAATTTAAGCAAGTACCTAATACCTTCCCTCAACAACAAAATCGAAATTTTATTCTTCCAAATTATTTACATACGAATCAAAGTCAAAGTGTAATGATTAATCCTCAAACTTCTCCCACCCCAATGGACCTATCCAGTGGCAATACCCGTAATACTAGAACTCAACAGTCGAATTTAGAAACACATCTACAGTCAACAGACAACACAGTAATAAATTTGGCAATAACAATGCAGCACCTAACTGAAACTACGGTATTAGAGAAATAAACAACATATACAAAAATACAACCCAGTATCAGCAACCACCCACCGAAATACATAATTCTGATAGCAAAAGCTCTTACCCTTTAACATACTACAATGCCTACCGTCTGAAACCCAATGTGCAACTGCTAACACTAACAGTTTCTGTAATGGGGCAACCTATGAAATAGATCATGCAAATTTTCACTTAACAGCCTCGGACAGCAAATTGGATTTCTTGACATAAACACCCATAGCTCAAGTTTACTACCGTACATTAATATACTATCTCCCTCAGGACGATCGCTTAAATTTCTTGTTGACGCGGGAGCTTCCGTAAATTTTATAAATCCCGAACTTTTTAATCCCGACTTCTGTGAAACCATAGAACCAATTTATATAACAACTGTCTTAAATAAACATAAACTTGACCGACAAGTTACACTCACTGCATTCAAGGAATTGAAAACAGATGAGAATACAAATTCCTCATTTTCAAATTTCATTCCTATTTTGATGGCTTAATATGTTTAGAGATGCTGAAACAATTAGGTGCAAAAATAAATTTTAAAGACAAGCTTTTAAAAACAAATAAAGCAGGTATTCCCCTTCAGTTCAAACCAAACTATATGTCCGAAATATTCACAGTTCTTCCAAATTCAAAAATTATAGCCAGACTTCCTGTCGACATTGAAAGTGGAGATATATACATTAAATCTACTGTTATAAATAAGTTCCTAAAGGTAACCGAAGGTATCTATAAATCTATAAATTGGTATAGTCACGTGGAAGTAATCAATCTGTCAAACCAAGTCCAGAAACTATTTTTAGAACAGCCCCTCAAGGCAGAAATTTACACCGACTTCAATGAAGTGAATAACATCTCAATAAAATATGATTCAGACCATATAGAATCTTTGCCTAATAGTGAAATAATTAAATTACTTAGAACAGATCACCTGAATAAGGAAGAACAAGAGGCACTTTTTAGACTTTGTAAACAGTTTGACGATGTATTTTTTAAAGAGGGCACTTCACTTTCCTTTACAAACGTAATAAAACCCCGTATCAGAACAACTAACGAAATACCAGTGTACACCAAGTCCTATAGGTATCCAGAAATCCATAAAGCCGAAATTAAGTCTCAGATACAAGAGCTTCTGAAGCAAGGAATCATAAGGCTAAGTTACTCCCCAAGGAGTAATCAAATATGGATTGTCCCTAAAAAAAAGTAGATGCTTCTAACAATTAAACTGAATGAGAAAACAATTAGTGATCGATATCCACTTCCCAATATAACCGATATTCTCGACAAATTGGGGAGGTGTATGTATTTCGCTACATTAGACCTAGCTTCAGGATTCCATCAAATTGAAATCGACTCAAGGGATATAAACAAAACAGCTTTTACGGTGGACAAGGGCCATTACGAAATCATTTGAATGCCATTTGGCCTAAAAAACGCACCCTCAACATTTCAAAGGGTAATAGATAATATCTTTAGAGACTTACAGGGAAGAATATGTCTCGTTTACATGGACAACATGATCGTGTTCTCCACTTCCCTTCAGGAGCATGTAGAAAACCTTAAAAAAGTTTTCTTAAAATTGCGACAAGCCAACCTGAAAATCCAACTTAATAAATCTGAGCTCTTGTGCAAAGAAGTAAGCTTTCTTGGGCATATTGTAACATCACAAAGCGTGAAGCCAAACGCTGGAAAAATTGAGGCGATAAAAAAATTTCTTATCCCACGTACACAGAGACAAATAAAATCGTTACTCGGCCTAATAGGCTATTATAGGAAATTTATTCAGGATTTCGCAAAGATAACCGAACTCTTGACTGAATGCCTGAAGAAAGGAAGACAAATTAAAGTGGATGACAGGTACATCAGTTGCTTTGAACACTGCAAGGATATCCTCAGTAATGACCCGCTCTTACAGTACCCAGACTTTTCAAAGCCCTTTAACCTAACTACAGATGCAAGCAATTTTACAATAGGAGCTGTTTTGAGTCAGGGCACAATAGGATCCGACAAACCTGTTTCTTATGCTTCGCGTACACTATCAGACACCGAAACCAAGTATAGTACCATAGAAAAGGAGGTTCTTGCCATTGTTTGGGCGAGTAAACATTTTCGGCCTTTCCTATACGGTCGAAAACTTCACATTGTTACAGACCACAAACCGCTCACTTGGCTATTTTCTTTAAAAGATACCAACTCAAAGTTAATAAGATGGCGATTGAAGCTTGAGGAATTTGAATATGACATTTATTACAATATAAAAAGGGAAAGGCAAACACTAATGCCGATGCATTGAGTCGAATAGAGATGAATAGAAATGAATCTCTTCAAAAAATTGTAGCTGACTTGGAGGAAAGTTCCAACTTGTCGACTATTCACTCTGCTTTGGAAAATCTTGATGATGGAATATTTATTTCAGAACGCCCCTTAAACGAATTTAGCAATCAAATTATCCTTTCCAAGACAACTGCTCCAGTTAAACCATCAACGACTTTCAATGTCTTATTTAAAACAAAGCATCGTATTATTTTTAGGCATCCTGACTTACACAATGAACAAATAATTATTGTACATAAATATTAAAACAGCATCTTAATCGAAAGAAACTTTCAGCAATATTTACGGATGATGAAACATTTAAAATAGTTCAAAGAGTTTATTCAAAATTCTTCTCAGGTTGTGGAATATTTAAAATGATTCGGTGCAAAGACAAACTAGTTGACTTAGTAAATAGTGACAAGCAGGAAGAGGTAATTATAATACCATCTAAAGAGCAATCATCGTGGTTTAAACGATACATTTAAACACCTACGTAGAAATTATTACTTCCTTAACTTAACTTCCCTAATATGAAAACCAAGATAACAAAAATCATAAACAATTGCGAAAATTGCCAGCTTCTAAAATATTGGCATCCACCAATAGTTAAATTTGAAAAAACGGAAATGCCCCTTAAACCTCTAGATACCGTCCACATAGATGTTTATGCAATTCATAATCAACAGATTACAATTATTGACAAATTTCCCAAATTTGCATCGGCTTATATTTTAACTGCTCGAAACAGCTTAAACATAATTCAATCCTTGAGAGAATTTTTTTCCCATCATGGTGCCCCAAAAAGGTTAGTTTGTGATTCTGCATCGGAGTTTCAGTCAAATTTGTTTAAAGAATTTTGTAACTGGTACGAAATTAAGTTACACATTACCACGCAACAAAACTTCACTGGTAATTCGCTAGTGGAACCATTTTACTCCACCCTGACCGAAATTTATAGAATAATATACGACAAAGATAGGAAACAAATATGCAAGGATATACTAAATGAAGCCATCTCTACCTATAACATCAGTATCCATTCTGTGACTAACTTAACATCCATAGAACTACTTACAGGTAGAACGCCCAAGTTTAACCGAAATATAGAATATGAGTCCAAACACGATTATCTTAACAAATTAAAGACATTTCAAAGCAAGTTGTATGAGCAAATTAGTAGAAAAATAGAAAAACATAACCAAGTAATAATTGATAAAATAAATACAGGTAAGAAAACGCCACCGACATTTGACGAGAACTAAACAATTTTCGAATTCAATAATAGACGCAACAAATTGGCACCTAGGACTAAGAAGCTAAAAACAAAGTCAGGTAGAGAGGTATATAGTTATTCTAGCAACAAACAATAGGAAATCGCATAAAAACAAGATTAAGAGAAAACGGAAATTCAAAGAACGAAGGCAAATAGACAGAAACGTATGATGTGATCGGTGTTTCTACAAAAGGTTAAATATGAAACAAATCATGTTATTTAGTTTAATCAAGTATCTTCTAGCCCTAGTCCATTCCATATAAGACCCGTTCTAATGGCAGATGATTATCTGCAATTGATTGGGTTAACAAGCGGATATGCAGTTCTTCGCAACTAGAACTTTAAAGAACAATTTCAGTTGGAGTCCACCTAATAGAAACCGTCTACGTTTACACAGCCAATCACACAAACTTGTATGTATATTTAACACAATATGTTCCAAAAATATCTATCCTTATGCCTTAATGAGTGACTAGTATACAATTTCTCAATGGAACATGTCAATCTTTAAATTTAAGCAATTGGTTTGAAAAAAAAAATTAAATAAAAACTAAATGTCTTTAATTGCATAAAACGTGTTTTTCCATTGAAACCATATTCATAACTCTCGCGCGCCTTCACTTTCCGGTCAGCCAACACCATTTCACGTCAACAACAATCAGCTGTCAAAACAAAATTAAAGACAGTATCACACTTATGGCATGTCTGCCTAAATATGAACGGACTTCAAGGCAACATAACATTTTTTGCAGTAGCAGCACATTCTGGCGGTCAAGGAGTTTACTTTTCACGCCACCTAGTATCCCCTTTTTTTCTTCTCTTATATTTTTTTCCCAGCGCTAACATATATGTAAGTATTTTAAGGGAGTCGATAGTCCTTAACCATTCACAAATTATTAAATGAAAAAAACTCGTTCGTCATAACAGGGAGACAGCTATTCTGTAAAGATCGTAGTAAGTAATTCATGATGTCAAAAAAGGGTATCGGAAATATCAAGTGAATTGTTCAACATCGTTATTAGTTCAAAGTGTTGTCCGAGACTGAAAGACCACATCACAAACTAAATTTTTCAAAGTAAGTGCAACGCTTGTAAACACTGATATATGTGACATCATGCAAAATCAGCAAACTATCATAGGAAACAGAAGTGGGTGTTGGAGCAGATAGAATTGGTATAACTTTCAAATTTCCCGCAAAAGTTATACCAATCACTATATTTTTTTGTATTATAAAACAAAACTCATAAAAACTGTTTTTCAAAGAAGCCTATAAAAACCTGGAAAAAATAAAGAGCCTGCTTAGCTTTTGTAAAACCGCACTGATGGAAGCCTCGCTTTTTATTTCTTGCTATCGCTCGTTTTGCTCGTTTGTCACGGTCGCGGGTTGCAACAATTTCCAATGTAGTTTAAATCAACCCAAATAAAACGTAATCCTTATATGGGGAAAAAGATATTTGACGATCAAAAAAGTCGGTTTGAGCGTTCATTTTAGCACCCAAGTTCCCGAACCACGGTTAAAAAAAAAAAAAAAAACAGCCAAGCGGTGGGAAGCGTATGTAGAGTAAAGGATATTATTTTGTTATTAGCTTTTTGAGACAAATGTCATTAACATAAACGGCTATGATGACTGACTTCTTTCTCCGTTACATTTTTCAAATCCGACTTTTACAAGGAAACTATTGAACTCCTCGTTCCAATTACGCCCAAATCGCTTTTCTGAGTCTCCACGCATTGTTTCTGTTGCCTTCATTAATAAAGCTCTTGAATTAAAACATGTACATATTCTCTTGCAGTTTTTTATTAGGATAAGCCGGTGAAACAACCATCTGATAAATTAATAAATTGTAGTCTGCTGCCAACGCAAAAACTATTCGTATTGACGAATATTGTACATCAGGTGAAAAAATTTCAATATAGTCTACTCTTTACCTTTGGCTGCAACCTTATGCCACCAAACGTGCATTGAAGCGAGTTGGAACACAATTTGTATCACGTTTCATATTGAAAACCCATTTAAATTCTATAAATTGTCAATTTAGGAAGTTGCATTCTGACAATATTACAGACCTGCACTTCTCTCCATCTGACCCTTGCATTGCCTTCTCCACGGTGAGATGATCAAATGTTCTCTCCTCTCTGCCATCACACATAAAACTTGTAAAATGCGTGCTTTCCTACTTTCGTGAGAGTATTTTCAGCAGAAAATCAATGGAGTTGACATTGCATGCTGCAACACTCTCAATTTCATCAACAGCAGCATCCTTATCGGCAGAATCGACAACAGCATTTTCTGCTAATGAAAATTCCATAACAGAATTTCTACCAGCATTATCTGGTAGATAGATGGGAAATCTATCTTTTCTTATATCATATATCTTATATCTTATATTCTCATCATTGTTTTAATAATTAAATTTAAGAAATTGTCAAATAAAACTTTTGTGAAATCAAGACCATTCTTAGAATCCAAAAATCTTACATCTCTGGCTATTAATACCGTTCTTGCCTTTGGGTAATACAGGCGGCATGCCTTCGACTCATTTGAATAATCTACCACAAGCTCTCCTTACTCCTGGAGAAAAGCTTAGATTTTCATGGCATTTTATCTAAAACAATACCCTTTCTGCCGAAAACTTGAAAATGTGATAGGCATGGTTTTTCACCACACCATGTATTCATATGATGTTGAATTTTGCATTATCTTTGTCGACAATTGATTGCGCAAGCATACCGCGGAGCTTACTGCCTCTGTCCAAAAAAATTCTGACAGCTTAGAATCTAGAAACACACAACGAGACATTTTGAGTAGCGTGCGGTTAAGCCGTTTCACGAAACCGTTCTGCTATGGCGCCACGTGTTTGCAAAAATTGCACACTGTGCGGCGTGTAGGGAACTGTTTGCATTTAGCCTTCTCGTGTTAATTTATCAAAATCAGAATTCATGTATTCCCCGGCATTAACAGTATGAAATATTTTTATTTTATTTCCAATTTCGCGTTCTACCACTGATTTGAATAAGTTAAGAGTTTCAAACACATCACTTTTATTCTTTATAAAATAAATAAAAATCTTTCGGCTGAAATCATCCACGAATGAGGGAAAATATTTTGCACCACTGATGGATGGTGTGTGTGATGGATTGGACCACAAACATCACTATGAATGATTCCAAAAAACACTTTTGCTTGCTCTACTTAAATTTGTCCAATAGTTTTTCCTTTTAGGCAAACATCACATTCGAACTTTTTGTTGTATGTTATGCTCATTCCGTGCACCATGGCTTTTTTAGATAGACACTCTAAACTTTTTGCATTCAAGTGTCTGTACTTCCGATACCATTCCAAGAAATTCCCGCATTTTACTTCTGCGACACAGTTTGTTTTTCTTCGTCTCCTAAATGTACAGGTCGCCGAATTTTCTTTCTTTCATTGCTGTAATATCGTTTGTTTTAAGATTCCCAAACCGCTTACCAAATTCCACTCTGCATTTGCTTTCCGTTAACTTGCTTATCGACAAAAAATGCATTAGTTCGGGAACTTAAAACACCTTATGTAAAGAGAAATTACAGCTTTCTGGTTTCAATCGTACCATACCAACAACTTCAAACAATATATATTTATTACTCGCTAGTTAAATTTTTTCGTAGTTGTTTTCTATATGGGTGAATGCAGACTTTTTACAACTCATAGAATAGGGTAACCCACTGTCTAAGATCCAAACTGAACTGTATATGGGTATTTAGAGAGATTTAATGTAGCACATTAAATAGTGGATTTGAACGACACGAAGCAGTATAATGCCCCCTTTTTTAGTATTTGTAGCATTTTACTCGCAATTTTTTATTTTGTTGTGGTTGATTTTTCGGGCTATTTGCGAAAAGTGCAGTCTCGTGTGGCTACATTCTTTTACTCTTTTTTCTTCCTCCAGCAATTGCTCCTTATGGCCCCTGGGCCAACTGTGCTCTCGGGCAACAGGTTTAAGCTGCTTAACAAAGAGCCACAAGCTGTGCCAGAATCAAATGTGAAAAAAAGAAAAAGAACATAACCCCACACATATTGATTTTACAATACTTTACAAACTAATACAACTCTTTCAGACCCAAAATATATTACTCTTTCATCAAGTGAAGAAAAAACGCCTCTGTCCTCTTTTAGTATATACTTACTAAAAAAGGCCATCGACAGTATAAGTACTGCGTCGAAAACATAACGTAATTACGTGACGGCAGCCTCCTTCTACTTGTAAAATCCCTCAAAATAGCCAATCTGTTCCATAACCAAAAAAAACTTGCTAATTTGTGTCCCATCTCGGACAAACTCAATTCTAACCTCAATTCCTGCAAAGGTACAGAAATAATAAACGAAATGAAATCCCAAGGCGTAACCGATGTCTTTAAATTTAAAAAGATCACACCTGACAACAACCTTCGTGCCACCGGACTTTTTCTATTTACATTTGATCGCTTCCGTCATCCCTCTACTGTCAACATAGGTTGGTATAACGTGAAAATAGAAGAATATTACCCAAAAGCTAAGTTCAGACGATTGTCAGGTCTGCAAATATTGTCAGATCTGTCAGAAAAAAAAAATTGTCTGAAATGTCTTACAACCGTGTGAGCTTACAATTTTTTCTGACAATATTGTAAGAAACGTCATTGTCAGGTCTTTGTCAGACACCCACCTGAAAATAAAATTGTCAGGTATATGACAACTGTCTGAACACGTCAGAATACACAATTTTTATTAATTGTCAGAGATTGAAAAATTGTCACTCATTGGAAATTGTAAGAAGGTGTTGTTAATGACATCTAACAATTTCTGACAATTTCTCAATTGTCAGATAATATTTATAGAGGCGAAATTGGTACATTTCAAGTTAGAGTGGGATTTTTGTGCAAAATTCATAAAAAAAAATGGATTTATGTGAAGAACGAAAAGTTGAAGACGACGTAGAGAAATCGCCAAAAAAACAGTAAGCAAAACAAAAAAGTTATAGGAAGAAAGTGGAAAGTGAGTGGTCGCACGAAACAATTTGAAATTAATCCAGGAGATTGAGACACGACGCAGCTTGTGGGATATTGGATGCGCAGAGTACCAACTTCTTCTGTGGCAAGAAGTTGGGGAAGCCATTAATATGCCGGTTAATGAATGCAAAGGCAAGTGGTTAAATCTGCGCACTACATTCAACAGAAACCTAAACAAGGTTCGAAAAAAAAAGTCTGGTCAAGCTGCAAATGAATCCATCCCAATCTCCTGGAAATATTTTAAACAAATGATGTTCCTGGAGGCGAACAAAGTGTTCCAATCCACACAATTAAAATTAATTAAAATATTTCTTTGTTATTTTTGGTTTTAAGAATCAATTTTGATTTCTGTGTTATTTTTTTTTCAGAATTCCACGCTGGACGACCATTATTTTCTGAAATCATTTGGAAAGTGTGATAAGCCATCAACGTCTAGACCGGGGAAGCGTCTTAAAGAAAAGGTTGGAATGTCGACAACATTGCCATCCTCAGCACATACCAGCACAAGCACGACCCTAAAACAAATGGCGGTTGAAGCACTGCAGTCCCTTCGTTCTCAGAAAAAAGATCCGAACACATCGCTATGCGAATACATGGCATCGGAATTGCAAAATTTGCACGAGGAGCTGCCGCAAGATGTGCTGGTACAAGAGTGTAGCGACTCCAACGAATTATTGATAATTCCAACCACCACCATCAATAACCCTATCGACCTGTAAAAAAATTTCTCTTGAATGAGTGAAAATAAATTAAATTGAGTTTACTTATTTTGTTTGTGTATTTTTTTTTTTTTTTTGTGTTTCGATGATGTTGTTGGAGAGCAGGTGTTGTTTTTGAAATTAAAGAAGCCCATACTGCCACCCTAATTCACCTTCTTCGAAAAAGTATGTCTTAAATTCGTTTCGTACATCTGTAGCTTCGATCTGAGTAGAAACGCGTGACCTTACCAAAGAATGTAAAGTTCTGTCTTCAGTTGCTTCAGCGTTCCGCCAATTACCACAGATTAATTCATTGATATCAATGATCGAACGAATTGCTCGGGGCATATTTCTTTTTATTTATTGTCATCAAGTAATTGTGGAGCACACAACATGCAAGCATGACTTACTTCTTTTTTCTGCACACGACGAACAAAACTTTCAGTTTAGTTTCTCTGAAAATGCTTTTCAATGTATCAGACAATTTTTCATAAACAAACATCTTCCAATCTTGTGAGCTGATAATTTTTAACCTGACAATATTTTCAGAAACGTCATTGTCAGAAAATTGTCGGACGGAGAGCTGACAATGAGATTGTCAGACTTTATACCAATCGTGTGAACTGACAATTTTTCATTGTAAGGTTTTTTGCAATTGTCAGCTGATTTGCACACATTATATGAAAAATGACAGATCTAACAATATTGTCAGACCTGACAATCGTCTGAACTTAACTTAATTCTATGCGCTGTCGCAAGTGCCAACTCCTCTGCCACACATAAAAAAAGATGCACTTCTTCAGAATCTTGCGAAACCTGTAACCTACCCCTCCATCAACCGAACAACTGTACGCGCACATCATGCGCCAACTGCTCCGAAGAACATCCATCATCTTCAAAAAACTGCAATGCATACATCAAGGCCAAAGAAATTCTAAAAATTAAAACGGTGCATAAATTCTCTATGTCTGATGCAAAAAAAAAAAAATAATTAAAGAACAAAATCGATTCCCCTCCTTTCTAAAACATACTCTTTAATAGTACAGAGCTCATCTATAGCAATCAAACAAGTTCTTCATTAAATCCTACACCTCCTTCACCCCTGTCTCCTCGCTCAACTTCTTCCAAATCATCTTTTCTCTCTATTCCAAGAAACAACACAACTAAGGCAATCTCCCAAACCCTATTTACAAATTCATCAACAACTAATAGTAAAAACACAAGCAATAAAAAAGATCTACGATACTGGCTCGATTACTCCCACAATACATACTCATGTCTCTCAAAACACATCTTCTGATTTCTCTACACAACAACAAAAATATAATAACAATAACAATGGACTACCCACTAGCTCTCTCACAAACACTTTCAACTGAAACTACAAAATCACATACCCATTCAAGCTTTTCGTCTCCTTTAACAAAATTAACAAACTCACTCCTATCACAAAATAAATACTACTTACCTGACAATCATATAAATCACTATGCTGAATTAACCTAGAAATGAACTTCCTTACAAAAACCAGGCTTCCGCGATAATTTAATACAAAAGATGCCTTCAAAATCTTCAAAAAATTTTCTCTTTCAAACTAAAAAACAAAACTCTTCACCTTCAGTATGCCAAATCTTTACTGTATTGCAAATACTCATAAAAGACATCCAACCAAAAGTTATTTGCCTGCAAGAAACACATCTCCCAACCGGCCGCCACCCATTTCCCCCCCAAACAATACTCGCCATTCTTCCACAATGTTGACTCGGTGTCGACTTCAAAACAGGGCGTTGGAATCCTCATCCATAAGTCAATTCCACATTCAAGCATCACAATCCATTCAAAAATATCAGCAATAGGAGTCCAAATCAATTTAAATATCCAATTTATAAGGGAGATACCCTTTACATCCATCCAGATCAATTTTTTCTACAAAAGACTGCGAAGACATCATCAAAGGTATTAATAACCCAGTCCTTATAACAGGTGATTTTAATGCATGGAGTCCATTCTAGGGTTCTGAGAAACTTAATAAACGCGACAAAACAGTCGAGCATTTTATTGCTAACTCTGGGTTAGCTATACTTAATGACGGTCGACAAACCCACTTTTCCACCCATAGAACATTTACCCACATTGATGTTTCACTAATCACTCCCTCTCTCCTCAATAAAACTACTTCGGACATATCCGACAACGTCAACGGCCTCACAACACTGAAAGTATCGGTTCCCACTAGATCACCGAAATCAACCAGTGTTGGGCGCGGTAAGTGCGTAGGTGGGTGACCACATGGGAACGCCCCACATGGGCATAGTATCCCGGCGTTAAATTTCTGACCCTATAAATTAATTTGTATCGTTCCCTTGATAATAATAATAATAATATCCGACAACCTTTCAGGGAGCAATCATTTTTCAATCTTTATTAACTTTACTACCAGTCGCAATAATAAGCAATTAAGAAAACCCATAAAGTTCATTCTCGACAAGGCCAACTGGGATATTTATCGATTTACAGTTACTAAAGAATTGCTCGCAAGAAAAAGATCCTCAAACACCAACAAAGAATCTGCTATGATTCACAAATCTATACGCACGGCAGCAAACCAAGCCATTCCCCAAACCTACAATAAAAGCCATAAAAAATCACCTCCTTGGTGGAATAAGAAAATAAGCTCTTTACGTAAACAAAAACAAAAAGCTTGGTACAATGTTAAAAAATCCCCTACCGATCCAAACTTAGTCTTATACCGCAAACTAAATGCAGAATTCCGTAAAAAAGTGAAAGCTGAAAAAAATGCATGTTTTGAAAAATTTACTTCTAACATGAGCCCAAGGGCAACGCCCCAAAAACTTTGGGCCGACATAAAATCGCTAACAGGCACATATTCCCCATACAAAATTGAAACAATTGAAACAGTAATTACAACGTTGACATGTCCCAGAAAAATTTCGAAGACGCTTTCATCAGTGGAAAACAAAGAACGTTTAACGATTTAAATCTATCTTTTAACCCCAGTCTTTTAGCTATCTTCATTGAATCAGAAATCAATATGTTGGAACTCATTTCGTGTCTGCAAACAGTCAAAGGAAAAACTCTGAGGTTCATAGGAAATGCAATGTTAAACAATTTTCCACAGGCTCTTAAAACACGTCTCCTGGAACTTTTCAACAGAGTATTTTACAGAAGTATAATCCCACAAGTATGAAAAACGGCTAACATCATCCCAAATGGAGACCCCACTTTAACCTCTGGGTATCGCCCAATATCCCTCCTTCCATGTACCGGGAAAATTCTGGAAAAAATCATAACGAAACGCCTATTTTGGTTTCTCGAGAAGGACAAACTAATTGACAAACGACAAGTCGCATTTAAAAAAGGGAAATCCACGTTAGATGCTCTTCTTCATATTGACCATTTCATTTGCTCAACATTGTCTGAACAAAATCATGCCAGTGTCCTTGGGGCATATGTTGTTTTGGATAAACTACAATAATAAAATGGAAAATCTGACCAAAAATTTATAAATACATAAAATCCTTTTTGTCGAACAGAAACTTCAGAATAAAATATAGCAACATTCACTCAAACCCACATAAACTAAACAATGACATCCCCCAAGGATCACCACTATCAGTGGTTCTATTCATCATCGCTGTTAACATAATAGACAATTTTTGCATATAGACAGTCTTCGCAACGTTGAGCACTCACTCTATGCTGACGACTTAATTATTTTTTCTAAGAATAAAAACCTGCACGAATTGGGAGATATTTTTTCTCTGATTGTAGAAGCTCTCCTCCAATGGGGTAATTACTCGGGATCGGTAATTTCAAATTCAGAATCTGTAACATTTCACATATGCAAAAAACACAATTCTACAAAATTTATTCAAGTTAACTTAAACAATAGTTTTATAAAAAATGTTAATACTATGAAATTTCTAGGCATTATATTCGATTCCAAATTTAGTTTTAAGCATCATTGTATCCATTTAAGAAAAATCTTAACTGCCAGAGTCAATTTAATTAAATATTTATGCTCCAAAAATAGTTTCTCCAACATCAATACTATCATAAATTTAATTAAATCTATAGTACTTCCAAAAATTGACTATGGTTTACCAATTTACGGTAAATACTCAAAATCATCTCTTGGGTTTGTCAAAACACCTTACCACGCTGCCGCCAGAAGTTGTATGAGAGCCAACTCCTATATTGAACATACTAACCGAAGCTGGACTCCCGCATTTAACGGACAGAATTTATTTCCTCACTTTAAAAATAATAACAAAAATAAACTCTTCACAAGAAACAGCCATCCATTCTGAGGTCAAGAAGATCCTAAATCGGAAGAGACACCAAAAAATGCAATCCACATTATGCCGGGCAATCACATTTGCAAAAAATGTACCAATCTCCTTTTAAGATCACACAAGGTTGAGCCCACCACCTTGGAATCTACAAAACTACACCACAAACACTGATATTTGTAACCATCCAAAAGGCTCAACTACGGACGACATCTACAAAACTCTTTTTCTGGACATGCTGGACAAATATAAATCGCTTAGATGGAAACTGCTATTCACAGATGCATCCAAAGCAGACACCTACAACACTTTTGCCGTGGTTGATGAGATCAGTTCCGTTGTTTCCAAAGAACTATTGCCAACATATACATCAACTTTCACCGCTGAAGCGTTTGCCATATACAAAGCGATAACGCATTTTCAAAAGAAAAAAACAATTGTATTTTCTGACAGCCTTTCTACAATACGAGCTATAAAAAACATCTCCAACTCCATTGAAATAATTGAATTAATACGAAAACATCTCATCCTGAAATCAGAGACCTTAAAAATCGTTTGGATCCCCGGCCACGTCGGCATTTACGCAATGAGGCAGCAGATGCGGAAGCCAAATCAGCCTCAAAGGAACCACTTAAAGTATTCATTCAACACAATAAAAGGGACAGCTCGAATTTTCTGCTTGAAAATTTAAAATACAAAAGAAGAACTACTTGGGCAAACTACAACCATTACTACAAAATGATAAATCCAAACGGCGTCAGAGCAATTTATCCTAACAATACATCTCACAAAAAACTAAAAATATACATCAGACTCAGACTAGGCCAACCATACATAACACATAGGCACCTGTTCAACAGGGAGTCACCTCCCGTCTGCAATCTTTGTGAGATAACAACTCAACCCTCACAATGACTCATTTTCTGGCCTGTCCAAAAATCTCACTGACGTGCACTAAAATATCCAATAACAACATACAACATCCTTTAAATGAAATTAACATAGATAATATTAATTTGGTGCACAATATAATTAAAGATTTGAAACTCGAAAATCTTATTTAAAAAAAAATATATATAAAAATTCTCTTACCACTCTAGTAGATAGCCCTGGTAGATAATTGCTAGCTTAAGTAATAATAATAAATATAATAATAATAATAATAATAATAATAATAATAATAATATTGCCATAGCTTTCTGGTAAGCTAGAAAGCATGATAATGCCAGCAAGTCATCTTGCAGCTTAATGTCTAGCTCAGCTATTTTTTCGGAAAAATTTAAAAACTTATTCAGATGCTCACATTGGATTTTCCTGGCACATTTTAAATTTATTAGCGATTTAAAAAGGGTATCTTTGCAAGCAGGTCCACTAGGGCAAAGGACCTCAGCTAACCTTATCCAGGCATCTTTTGGCGATATTGAGTTTTTCACATAGAGTAGTTCACTTGGTTTGACGGACAAAATATCCGTCGCTAAGGCCTTATCATCTCTTGTTTTCCATGCTGCTAATTCAGTTCCATCTTTTGGTGGTTGTTTAACACCTGAAACGTATTCCCACAGATCGCAGAGTACCAGCACAGATTCGATGAGGATTTCGCATTTGTCGTAATTGCTGTCATAAAGCTTTTTGATTTGTTAGAGGCCTGAACTCATCCCGGTGGTTCACCGTAACAAATATAAAAAAAAATAATAATCTCTGTTAAATTTAAACAGGATTTTTTTTTTGCAATGTACCTGAGCCCAAAACGTGTGTTGGGACAAACCACAAAAAGGAAAAATGAAATACAGGTACCATTATTCTCTTCACTATTTATTTAAACTACTGATAACGTTTTAGGACAGTTTTGCTTTATATACCATATGTACTTGTATGCATATACCTTACGTGTTTCTGTTCTATTTTAACATTAATATTTAATATATTTAATTTTATTTAAAATATTTAATATAGCATTACATGTTGTCTTAACACTTGTAAATGATCCCGCAAGAATAACAGACATTGACAGTCATACCGCCATTAATCTGAACTTGTTTTTAACTTCTCACCCTGATACGCACAAAGTTTATGTGCAATCCCCTCTATCCATTAGGAGGAAACTAATTAGAGCGGACTTAACAGCTTGTCTACTTTATTTAAATTGAAAATTAAACACCCGGCCATTGTCCATCGTTGCGTCGTCGAATCGAAAAATTTTCCGTTTTCGGAATGTTAAATGACAACCTACGTTGGAATGACCACATATGGTATTTGTTGTCGCCAATTTTCTGAGAAAAATCCAAAAATCTAAACGATGTAAGAAATGTTTACCCTCTCCGATTCGTCCTCAATATACGCCAAAAATTGGACTACAATACCCACATCTGGTCAGGTGCATCAATAACATCTCTGCATCTGCTAGATAGGATCTAAAAACGTGCGATAAAACTTATATGATAGGTGGTACGGGCACCCTCGAACACCGACGCAATGTCTCCCGTCTCACCTTATTCTATTGCTTTTTTCACCACCAATAGTCCATCGAAATTGCCAGTAGCATTTCGCTCATTCACACCTTCTACCGTAACACCTGTCTCGCTATGAAAACTCTTCAGTATACTCTCAAGCCCATATTCGAAGGGGAAAAAAAATGGTTGAACCTGGTTAATACTGGATTTGGGTAACGGATCTGTGGAAAAAATGAAGGAAATGTGCCCACCTTAAATACCCAATTAGGATAAGGACTAGGCGGAGCACAAATCGGAGTAGCAATTGCTCTTTTCTTTCTTTATGTTCTCAGGTATTAAATGACCTTATGAATAGTCCAACATTAACTCGAGGTACTATAACCTTATGATGCTACGGATAGTCCATCTTAAACGCGTGTTTCTCAAAACTATGTTTTCGCAGCCAGTGATCAAGATTTCTAAAAAACGGCTCAACCGATCGGTTAGAAACTTTAATACAACCTTTTCAGATATATTCCTCATTGATCAAAGGAATAAGATTTCGGATGTTTATTTCTATTTTTTTTAAACAATTTTACGTGGCAATTTTGGTCGGCAATTCGATTTTGTTTTTTTTACGAACCCGCCATTTTGTCAAAAATTTCGATTATTACTTCGATTAATACCTAGTTTTATCTATCTACTAAAATAATCTTCCTAATTTTTTGATTGCAGATGAACTAAACTGGAGATATCGTGATCACCGCAGAACACCTTTTTTGAGGGACATTCAAAAGATCGTCTGCAGGAGCACACTAGATCGATATTTTTACAAATCATTAGTGCCATTATAAATGTAGATGTTGCCACTAAGTGTACCTATACTTTTTGTTTTTGTAAAATAAAATACCTTTTTAGCAAAAAATTCATTAAAAACGTATTTTTTCGTCCTTGCAACTGCGTTTAACCCCTTAATTCAATTAAATTGACCCTTAATCTAGAAAAGACAGAACAATTGAAAAAGTATACTTATCACGATCTTAAACAGGGATTTAATCCAAAAACAGCTGAAACAGATGAAAATAGTTTTGGTGCGTCCGCGAAATAATTCAAACTACAAAAGGAGATTTTAATTCCCCGAGATTCTTCTACTGAATGTACACTTGCGGTCATAAAAACCGCACCATATCAAAATGATTAAAAAATTATTAATAACTACGATAATAATTTTTATAATGAAATGAAATTTTTGTTGAGTACTCCGCAGTAGTTTATAAGTATTTCTATCTTATTTCCATCTGTTTATTGAATGTTTGAAAAAAGATATTAGCAAAGAAAGAAAAACTAGTTAATTTTCTTATTTTTTTAAAATATTTTCATACAGTCATTGACTAACAAAATCAACAACAAAATCACTGTTTTGACTATGCACTCTTCCTTGAACCTTTCACCTGCTGACCGTCGTACGTATGGCAAATTGTCGCATAAATTTACTTAAATTTACTTTCATCGGACCATATCACACATCGCCAATCATCCTGCGTCCAATCTTCGTACTTTTTTGCTCACGTCAAGCGAGCTTTTTTCATTTTTGTAGTTAAAAGTTTTTTCGCTGGTCGTCTTCCATATAAATCTATCACTCGCAGCCGTCGGCGTATGGTTTCGGCGCTTAGATCAACTTGATGACATTCACTCAGCTCTGCTCTTATACGGACAGCACTTTTAAAGCGATCTTTCATGCTAATTCGTTGTAATACATTGTCCGTCTTCTGGATTGTTTTACGTTTTCGTCCCGAGCCTTTTTTCCTTTCCGGTGGATCCAAATTTTCTTTTTTCTTCATCAGTCGTACGATAGTTGAATGACAGCATCCTATTTTAACCGCAATCTCACGGTAGCCAAGCCCTTCTTCGACTAAATTCAATATTTGAACTTTTTCGTCCCGAGTCAGTTGATGATATTTACCAGACATTTTACTTTTTTTTACTTGTCACCGTCACTACTCAATTCAAACTGATTTTTTTTTTTTGCACTGAATACGAGGCCGAACTTCGCTATGGGGAATACCCTTCATTAGTATGGGAAAAACCCTTACGATCTGATGTAATTAGGCATTTTTTTGAGAACTCATTAGGTGGTGCGCTTTTTATGACCGCAAGGGTACATATGTACGATTAGCTTTTTGAACTTTATAAGTGTTTACAGCAATTAGTGATTTTACAAATTGTTAAACTTGTGACGGAGAAATAAAATTTAAAACAGCTTTACAACGACGTCTTAGTTTTAAAATCGTTTTGCTGTGTGATAAGGGTGAGGCTCGTGTCATAAACTCCAGTCCTTTTGTCAAGCATTTTATGAGATAAACAGACGATTTATATTTGTGATGAATTCTTTAATAAGATTTCGCTTAATTATTTCTATTTCTATACAATTTTCTAAGATTTCTAAGATTTGAATCCTATGATGGGACAATTGAATGTATTGCGATGTAATACAAGGAGGACAATACCCAGAATCTAGCATCTTAGCTAGGATTAATATATTGTAGGTTGAAGTCAACTGCTGTAATTCCAATTTCCTCAGCAATATTCCCTACAATTAATTTACATGCTATGACATTTTTCCTTATCTCATTGATTTTCCATATTAATCGGCTTTAATCGACACTAATGTTTTGAAATATCAGACTCTAAGTATTTTAAAGTCATTAAATATAGGTATAACTGATAATCGTGATAATAGCGATTCAACGGCTTGTTTAAAGTAATTTGTTATGGTCATGGAATTGCAAGATTTAATTTTACTTAGCCGTCTTTTACAAACTTCATCAATGTTAGACAAGTGGTTTTCAATCGCCTTTAATTTGTTTTTGCAAAAATTGAAAGACAGTTTATTGCTATAGCACAACTTTTCCAAACGCTTATTAACGTCGTCGGAATTGGATAGCTAAGTATTTTTATAATTGCATTGTTCGTTATTTTATGTAAGAGAGGAAATTGGTTCAAAAACACATTTTATCGCGATCGCAAAATGCAATGGAAATACTCCTTTGTTTTTTTTTTTACACTCGTCACAATAAAATAAAAAATTGGTGGAGAAGTCTTTAGGGTAAACAATGGCATTTTTACTTAGACCAATACAGAGAGGATGAAACGAATTTTCGTATAAACCATTGTAGGGCATCAATTCAGCAAAGGTATCGGATACCACAAAATATCGCCATAATGAAATGCGTAACTCAGGTAAGGAATAAATGTGGGAAAAAAAACTCCCAAGAACCCCTATTATTGCAAGTTAACAATTAATTGTAAGAACTCGCAAACTGGGGGCAAATTTTATATGGAAAATTCTACTGATAAACTGAAAGTGAACAAAAAACGCGTTAGATTGGTGTGAATGTTAAGTTACTAGCTATAAAATACCCAAATAATATCTGAAATGTCACGAGAAAAACATTTCTAATAAAGATATCCATTAGGCATTTCAGATTTATAAGAAAAAATGATGACTTTCCAGTACAGTGGTACTGGTCTTCAATTTAAAAGCTTAATCAAATACTTTGTACCAGAAGAATATTTTTCGTTGCCCCGCATTAAGCCCCAAAGAAGAATGAAGATATTAAAACTATCTTATGTGCAATTGAGCAATAAGCTAACGTCAACACAGATATGGTTTATTGTAAATGTCATGAAAATTGCACATAGTTCTGTTAGGAAAATAAAACTATTACATTATTAAAAATAACAATGTTTTTTATTTGTTGAAGACATATTATTATATTAATATTTCCCGAAAAGGTTCACTCGTATGCATTCTATGCATACATATGAAGGTACATAAATTAAATAAAACATAACTAAAATAAAAATAAACTATTAAAAAAAAGATATTTAAACATAAAAATTAACAGTTATTCTGTTCGTAAACAAAAAAAATAGTGTATCAATTAATTGCGTTATTCTTTGCATAAGGTATATTTAAATCGGAAAAAAAAATTCTTTCCTGCCGAAGTTTGGTGTTTCTTTGATATTGAAAATTAATAAATCAATTCATTTGGTTTAAAAAATAATAAAGTACCGCTTAAATCAAAAGCCTTTAAAAATTAAAAGTTTTGTGAAAAACATCATAAAAATACAAGAAAATGAGAGAAACTCTAAGAAGTAGCGGTTGTTGTAGTTACTAAAATATTGTTTTGAAGTATGAAATCGCTTCGAAATAGCCTTTCTTTTGCTCAAATACTGGAAGTTCTCTGAAAAGAAAGTATCACAAAAGTAATTTATCCATCAATACATGGTTAACTTACGTTTTATTCCCATAAAAGCGAATGTCCTCGATTTTGATTTCCTCTCCAGCGTTTGCTATTCGACTTTTAATGATCAGGTGTTCAGGTATTGTCAGCTGTACGTATAAACAAATGTATTCAAACACATTAATTTACATGCTATCACATTTTCTAATATATTCCAAGTTCTAAATAGTTTATTTAAGAAAATCAATCTCATTATGATTGGAAGGAACATAATATTAAATTATAACTAACTCACAAAATCATATATTTAAAATTCAAAATATCATATGTGTTATCGCTTTATATTCATATGATCAAAGCGACATAGACTTATTGACAGCCTTTTTTTAGGCTGTGCTTGCTACTATTGGTGTTGCGAAGGGGGGATAATATCAAAACAATGATTGAACTCTTAACCTCGAAAACAACAATTGATAATGCTAGAGCACATAACAAGCCAGAATCCCATGAAAGACCAAGAAAAACAATAGCAGTGTTTGACCGAAAATTGTTAAGAGCATTAAGAAAGGTTTTTTTTTTAAATGCAACTCCGAAATGGAAGTTTGATTATTACAATAATATACATTATAATATAATTTAATTTTATTTCAGCAGAAATATCCGATTCTGAACTTGACTCCAAGCTTTTTAATAATGAGAACCCTAATATAATGCATAACCTTGCGGGAGCTTCAGTTCAACAGAACTCATATCATAGAAGAGCTAAAAATCGTTGGACACAATCAAGAGCGCCCAGCAGCAAAACAATACTGGATAATCTAAACAAAACGCTTTAAAGATCGATAGGGGAATTTAAAAACAAGTTTCTTTTAAAAAAAAACCTTACCAATATTAGGAATAGTGCTAGCACAAATCCCAATTACATACATTTCACAACTTAAAAACGGAGAAGGTAACTGCAAAAAAATAACTAAGAAAAAGCTAATAAATTTTCTGAGTATCTCGATGCCGGTTGATAGACGAAGACAAATCCTGTCAAGAAAGGTAAGAATAAGAGAAGATACATAATCAATAAGAAATAAGAAATAAAAGAAGACATCAATATGTACAAAAAAAAAAAAAAAAACATCTGCTCTACTATATTTCTTTATATAGCACAAACTTTCGATAAGTATGGCACAAAGGACTAATCTATAAATTGCAAAAACATCTAAAAAAGCAATTTTTAGTAATTCTTACAACGATTCCTGAGAATTAAACAAGAAGATGACTACACCAATACCCCGGTTTGCGTCGTTAATTGGATCGTTCGGATCGTTATTTTTAAAATTTTCCATTGTTTGCGATATCAATTGCATCGTTTCAGAAATTTTAGCGGTGGTAAGATTTTTGTGTTCTGCTTCGGCTTCAAGTGTAAACGTTTCATCTTTCACCGCATTGTTTATCCCTATGGTAATCAAACTTTCGTTATTTAGCTCTTCGTCGTATAACAAAAGCTCATTAATATCTTCTTCTTCCATTCCTTCAAAATTTGTATTTCTAGCCGATTCTGGAAGTTCTTTACAAATATTCGAAACATCGTTAATATATTGCATGTCTTTTGTAATGCATTTAGGCCATAATTGGCGCCAATTCTTTTACTTCTTTCCAAGATAGGTTTATAATTTCAATAGCCATCATGATATAAAAGTTTTTCCAAAATTCTTTCATAGTGGGCATATCTTCTCCATCAGTTGCTTTTAAAAGTGGATTAAATGTTCGTCGCAAATAATAGGACTTAAAGTTGGATATAACACATTGATCCATTGGCTGTATCACTGATGTGTCGGATAATCTCAGAAAAAACAGGTTGATTTGGTGCATTGTCTGGTAATAATATCACTTTAAAGTCAATATTTTGTGAAGAACAATAAATTCAGTTCAGGAACGGTACAATTTTCCATCCAATCTTGAAATAAGAATGCAGTCATCTATGCTATGCATTATTTGCAAGCCAATGAACAGGAAGATCGCCCTTTTTAACATTTTTGAAAGCTCTCGGATTTTTAGAGTGTTAAATTTAAAATCTCACGTTGCATTTTCTCCCAAAACAAGTGTAAGTCTATCTTTACTTACTTTATAACCAGGGACAGATATTTCGAATTTCGAAATGTAAATCCTTCCTGACAAATGTTTCCAAAAAAAAGTCCCGTTTCATCAGTCTTGTTTTGCATAATATCCATCTTCTTGAATGATTGCTTTCAGTCCATGTTTGAACTTGTCTGCAGCTGAAGTATCTTTTAATGCAATATTATGCAAATTTGCACGAGTTTTAAAACACTGAAACCAACCTCTTGGATAATTTTCCTTAAATTCGTCAAATAAGGTTAATGCTTTCTTCTGAATTATCATTTGACCTAGTGGCATTCTTCGCTGATTTTGAATCTCAATCCAAATGTGATTCCAATGATTCCAATGATTCCATTTTTTCCATTAAAGGACTTCTCATTTTTATAAATTGTGTATAGTATGTTGTAATGAGGTGGTTGTTTCAGCAATTTCTGGACAAATAGATTTTACTGTAGAAGGGGCTATTCCAAGGTATCTTCCAATTTCAACAGTTTTTTCACCCGATTTAAACCGCTTCAAAATCTCCAGCTTTAATTCTAAACTTATTTGCTTTCTTTTTTGACTCATTATTGAAAAATATTTTCTTTTGACTTGACTTCAGCAAACGTATCAATGAAACTTAGGGTCTTTCAACTATTAATTAACAGACATCCTTCACATTTACTAGCAGACATCCTTCACTTTTACTGTTTTAGCTTTGAATGTAGACACACATTTAAACGTTATATTTACGTTAACAAATCGCGAAAGGACAAACATTTTCATGTCATCGACGCAAATCGAAGCCATCGTCGCAAACCGAAACATAAACTTTGAAGTTATAGAGAATTTTTAAAACACAACGCAAATCGAAATGACGCAAGCCAGAACAACGCAACGGGTATTGGCGTACTTCACATTGAAAGAAACAGAAACTGGTGACGGACTTGTCGAATAGTGACGAAACAACTCTGGAAACATTTGCATATGATATTAATGTCCTAGCTGTAAGACTATCGAAGTAGCATCAAAAAAACTATAGAACGCAGTGAATAATATACCAAAATAGACCAAGAAATGGAAAATTAAATTAAATGACGTAAAGTCGATCTATATTAATTTGATGAAGAAAACTGTTTAGCATATCCCAGTATTCATAAATAAAAATGAAGTAGACTACGTAAACACATCCAAATATCTAGGCATAACACTAAACACAAAACTGCGCTGAAAAGCACATATAAAGAAGAAAAGAGAAGAACGGAACATGGCCTGCGGTAAAATGTATTGGCTTATAGGAAAAATTTGTAAACAGAAATAATCAAGTAAAGTGTTCACGTTTATTTTGAATTTTTTTCGCCAAGTCGATTATTGCTAGACTCCGACAACAAACTGTGTTGAATGAAAACAGTTGATACTGCGAGCAGTATATTCATGCTTTAGAACGAACATAATTGTGTATAGAATAAGGAACAAAGAATTACCTTTTCTTCCTCTGTAAGAGAATATATTTCTTGTATGCTGGCTTTTTCAAAACACTTGACAAGTGATAACGTTCCATCAGATGCGTTAAGACGTTTTAAAAGATCTAAAACTCTTTCGTCATCTAATTTTAAGAATGCATTAACGTCTTTACTCCGAATATCTTTTATATTTATTCTAAAAATTAAGAAAATTAATTCAGAGTTTTAAATTAAAACTTTTGAACTTTACCCACATATCCGCTCTAATTTAGTTTCGTTACTTAACACTAAATTCTTGAATATATTTTCCAAGCAATTTAAATAAGGCGATCTATAAAATTGTATGTGAAAAATAGCTCTTGCTTCGAAAATGTTGTAAATTTTCCGAAAATCACAATAACGATATTCCATATGAGTACGATCAGAACTTGCCCTAGCATCTGTAATATAAACTTTTATCAAGAATTTTTATTTTTATTTTTATTTTTTTGACTCAAATACTTATAAAGACATCTTCAAAGTCCATATCCACATCAAGAGGTTTGATGCCATTTAAATATTTAAAGTCACGTTTTAAATAGTCCAATTTATCTACATCAATATTGCACTGTTTGTTATTCACGATCTAAATAATAGTGTTGATTATTTTAATTACATATATATTGAACACTTGTTACTTACGTCAAATAAAAAATGGAATTGTTGATCTCTCAAACAACTGGAGTCACCCTTAATTAACGACTTTATAAGCTGTATTAGATAGGGTCTGTCTGTTTTCCATTCCAAAAAACTTACTTTAAATATTTCGTCTATACACCCATCAGCATTTTCCTCGTGCTGCATTAAAAAATAACTTTAAGTTTCATATAATTGTGTATATGCTTAAATACATTTGTACGTTTACTTTACATTGTAATCACCATCGTTAATTGTTTCCCAGGTATGTGAAAATGGACCATGTGCAATATCATGGAGTAATGCAGCTATCTACGAACAAATAAAGGGAATTCCATATATTTTTTTCGTAAACTGGTTATAAGTTACAGTTATTTTGAACTGTCAGGAATGAAAAAGAAAAAAACATTAAAAAAACATGAACAGACATTAACAGTGGAATATAGAAATTGCACTAAGTTATTGAAACGGGTGGGTGGTGGGTAGCCGTGGCCCAATTGTTAGGGAATTGGCTTTCCAATCGGACGGTTCGGGGTTCAAAGACATTCTTTTTTCCAGAATATAATAGAATAGCAACAAGTCCAATTACACTATTAATTTAGTCTCTCCATTAAATGTTTTATGCCACCCATGGAGCGAAATAACCACTAGATCCAAAAATCTCTCTTTGTCTCTCTCTTTCCCTGAAATTTAACACGAGTTGTTGATGATACACCGCATCATATCACTCAGATATTTTATTATTATTTTTATTATTATTATGTATTAGGTCTATAACTTAATTAATAATGCGGTTTGCTAAGAGATGGCGTAACTTGTATTATTCCATTGTTGTTAATCCATTGGAACATGCGTTGGAAAGCTACTGTCATTGTACGTCATTTCAGTATATCATTCATTTGAAGCGTAAGCAACAATAAATTTTTTTCACTCAAATATGACGAACTTTGTGCCTGAAAAAGTGTTTTTGCGGGAAGTTCTTCTTCATTACTTTAATATGAGGAAAACTGCTGCCGAAAGTCATCGTATTTTGGTGGAAGTTTATGGTGAACATGCGCTAGCTAAGCGAATGTGCCAAAAGTGGTTTGCCCGATTTAAAAGTGGTGATTTTGGCTTGGAAGACGATGAACGTCCCGGGCAGCCAAAAAAGTTTGAAGATGAAGAACTGGAAGCATTACTCTATTAAGATTGTTGCCAAACAGAAGAAGAGCTCACAGAATATTTGGGTGTCACACAATCAGCCATTTCAAAACGTTTAAAAGCAGCTGGATATATTCAAAAGCAAGGAAATTGGGTTCCACATGAACTCAAGCCGAGAGACGTCGAAAGGCGGTTTTGCATCGGATTGTTACTGGTGCTGAAAAATGGATCCATTACGACAACCCCAAGCGCAAAGAATCATATGTGAAAACCGGCCAACCAGGAAAATCAACGGCAAAGCCGAATATCCATGGCGCGAACGTAATGCTCTGTATTTGGTGGGATCAAATATGTGTGCTGTATTATGAGCTGCTTAAACCGATGAAACCATCAATGGACAACGCTACCGAACACAATTAATCCGTTTGAAGAGAGCAGTAGCCGAAAAACGCCCGGAATATGCGACCAGACACTAGGCAATAATTTTCCATCATAACAACGCTCGGCCCCACGTTTCTATTCTGGTTAAGAACTATTTGGAAAACAGTGGATGGGAAGTCTTACCCCACCCGCTTTATAGCCCAGACCTTGCCCCTTCTGACTACCAATTGTTCCGGTCGATGCAGAACGCCCTCACTGAAATACGGTTCACATCAGAGCAGAATATCAAAAATTGGCTTGATTCATTCTTGGCTGCCAGTTCTTTTGGGATGCAATTTGCATCCCATGCGAAATTGCCAGAAAGATGGGAAAAAGTCATAGCTTCAGTTGGGCAATATTTTAAATCATACTATTGTACATGTTTTTCTTAAATAAACGTTCAAAATTAAAAAAAAAAAAACCGCACGAATTAAATTACATACCAAATATTTATTAACAGTATAAATAATTACAAGTTAACATTTAATTTAACGACAAACTAGCTTTTCCAACTCTAAGAGAAAATAGAAAAAGAAAACAAAAACTACTTAAGTTTAATTATAATACGAATCGTATATATAAATTAAACAGTAATCTCTGTTTTTGCTAAAGAGTCGTTGATTTTGTTTAAGTATAGATATGTTGGCCTTTTAAGAATTTCGATTATGGCTTCTCCTTCGAAGATATTGTTAATCAATGGCTTAAGTGGATTGCAATCTTGAAGAATGTGTAGAAGGTTTATGGTGGTGTGGTGGTAGGACAGGTTGGACAGCGTGTAGGACTTAAGATGTGGCCTATACGCAATAGAACGAAATTCGTTATCTTTGATTTTGAAATGTAAGTTAATTTGTTGGTAGTGATGATTATACAGCACGGGACAATATAGACGTTTCTTGATGTTTTTGATGAGGTCTCTTTTGGTGAAAATGTTGTTACCACTTAGCCGACCGCGAGCGCCATGATGAACATTTTCACCGGGCTCGGGGAAGTTTAACTTCGCCGTCCACCGCGCATTTTTCACAATGTAAATGATGTAATTAATATTAGTTATAATTATTTATATTTATGTATATTAATTTTACGGTCAAATATATTTCATTGAACGATTTTATTGATTATACAAAGCACAAAATTAATAGTATGTATATAGTAACCCGAACGAGAAACGATAAAATTACATTTTAATATTTTTTTTTTTTTAAATGTAGTAGCACATCACAATATTCGCCATATTCGTGTATAACCAGTTTTTTTATTAGCAAAACATACCCTAAATCTTCGATGAGGATATGGTTTTTTTCCACTTGTAAAAATTGGTACTAATTTGTGTTTTTTTTTTTCTTTTAGTCTTGGGATAGTCTTCCTGGTGGGTCGTATTTTGGTGCTCGTCTTTCTGTCGCGTTTGAAGGTCCCGCGGCTTCATGGTACAAATTTTGAGTGTCCTGTGTGTCTATCAAAGCTATTGTAACTTTACACAATTTTTTTTGATATGTGATTTTGAATTAAAAATAGCAGGAATCAAAAAATAAAGCACTGCTTTTTTTTGTCCATTTCGTGCTTTTTCAAAGATTATAATAATATATATATTGGTCTGCACGACCAACTTCTTTCATATATTTTTTGTATTGCACTACATATTTGAGTTTTATTTTCTCTCCTGACCAATGTGAAACGTTTACCATTTCTGTGGAATGAATGGTTGTAATGGTTTTTACTCTTCGGTTCTTCTTCGCTTACCAAATATGCAAAAAAAGATGTCTGCCATTTTCGCAAATTTTGTTTAATGTTTTCTCAATGTGATATTTTTTAAACTCTGTGGAAATCCACTATTTGCCCTAACTGTTCCACAAATTCTTGTGTAATTCGGCTGTTTGTACGCTATTGTAATAATTGTCAATATAAATATAGTGATGGAATCCCACGTTCTAAAACTGATAAAACCGTATCTTGTAACGTTGCTCCTGCGCCTGAATATACTTTAAAATTACAAATATAACCTGATGTTGCCTCGCAGACCATCCGGATCAGAACTTTATATTTAATTAGTTTTGCGAAAAGATAATCTACCTCAATTAATCTTCTCCGACTTTATCACTCTTCTCCGTACTGATCTCGACTTGCTTTTTCAATCCACCTCCAAAACAATACATCACACCCCACATCCATCAGATTCTACGCTCGATGACCTGACCCTAAAAATGATTGACGTCAGCGAGGAACTAATTGCAAATCGGTTAACCGTTGCCGAAAACGGTAAAGAAGTGAGATTGGCTTCGCACAAAATCGATAGAATACCAGACCAAATTCAATTCCAAGCTAGTTCTCCGTACAATGTCTCAATTCATAATGAATAAGTAGACACAGAGTCTCAGTTGGATTATTTTCAAATACTCCTCCCGCTACCCTAACAACAGAAACCGAACCCGCGCTGCATCTACCATCTAGTATCCCGCCCGCCGCCGCTATACGCAAAACGATCAAACAATTCGGAACTTCATGGATCCTCTTCGAATGGCAAAGCCGACTCGAAAAGCTGAAAAAGGGAAACCATACGGCGTTCTACGTTGAAGGAGCTCCTCAACACGCTGATGTTTCTTGGGTGTGGAATTTCTTTCCCCGAAATTAAGCTATCACCATAAGCGAGTGCCAGATGATTTCCCTTGATAATTCCAAAAGTCCCTGCATCTTCAAATTCAACATCCCAACCAAATATTTGAGGTTGTTCCCTTCTTCCCTTGGTAAGGCCACTAAACCTGGGAAGATAAGTATCATCAAATGCTCTGAGGAACGAGAAAACCCTTATCTCGAGAATTCCAAAAATAAACATAGTTTTAACGATTATCTTAAAAAAAGACCGCTCTCCAACTCCTTTCCAAATAAAAAACATGCTATTAAAACGAAGATCTAATCCCAAACCTAGCTGGAGCTTCAAAACAAACTTATTCACCAATTTTAGTCGTCCCTAATCACTTATCCGACACAAAGCCCTTACACACCAATCCTCTAATTCCCCCCTGTTCCACCTAAGCCCCCGCGCCAACGCGTCTCTTTGAACTTAAACCCAACAACCCATATTATCCCTTCTCAACCTTCTACGCCACCAAACTCAGCTAGCAATTCATTTCCT
The DNA here is from genome assembly GCA_907269105.1 of Volucella inanis. Taxonomy (NCBI): domain Eukaryota; kingdom Metazoa; phylum Arthropoda; class Insecta; order Diptera; family Syrphidae; genus Volucella; species Volucella inanis. The sequence continues at coordinate 70,127,552 of OU026154.1, read as the reverse complement.
AATTTCGACCTTAAAACTGGAACTAAGTACCCTAATTTTATTAACTCCCATACCCTAAACCCCACATCTCATCCCTCATCTCCCTTCTCCTCTGCCCCATTCTTGATCCCCTTTTTCCACCCATAGTTCAACTAACACAACAAACAAATGGCACTACAGAAAGTCGCTAAGCACTCTCTAGGCTTAGATAACGAAAAATATATGAAAATATTGTCTATCTACATAACAAATCGGACTCAGTCTGCTACGAAGGGAAGACCAAAACCAGCGTCATGGTTTCCATCCAGCAGAAAGGTCTCCCTACCGACCCTATCAGTCTCAGGAACCTTTATGGCGAGGTACCATGAAATTTTTAGCATGTCCCCTCAGAAAGTAGCAGACGACCTTTCTGCATTCGGCCACTACGTTCACTCTAAGCGAGTCTCACACCTACAGTATAGCCGAGCGGGCCACGATAAATTCTTTCGTCCATAACGTACCTCCCATGCTAGCACTTAAACCATCCTGCCTCTTTACTACCAGAATGTAAAAGGTCATCGCTCTAAAACCAATGCTGTCCTACGTCAATCGCATGCTCTTGCCTTTGATATTTACGCTCTGACTGAAACCAATTTGATTCCCGATATAAAGAACCAGGAATTGTTTGCCTCTACTTTTAATATTTTTCACGATGACGATCCTACCCGCACAAGTGATGATTCCCCCTGTCGAAGCGTTCTACTGGCGATTCGCAATAAAAATATCACTCCTTTTCAACATCCTAACAGTTCAACCTATCGAATCTTACCAACTTGTAATCGATGCGATCGACCATTTAATTGACCTGTCTGACTCTATTGACGATGTCCTTATTTTCGACGACTTTAATCTTCCTCAGCTACAGTGGACTCCATATCTCTATCTCTTCTAAGATCGCTTAACAGACTCAAGTCTATGCCAAGTCATTGGTATATCCAATATATATGGTATGGTCAGGCAATTAGACTTTGTATTCGTTACAGATTCAATTAACTCCTCAGTCTCACTTTGTCCCCTATTTCCCTCAACAATCGATAACTACACCCTGCCATATTTCTTAAAAAAAGCAGCGTGCAGTGACCATGGTGGGTGTAGTGTATATAGATTGATTAAGGATCGTTTTGGTGGCTCGACACCTTTGTTGGATTTAAGGATGCTCAAAATAACTGATGGAATGGTTTCAGCGTAAAGTTTACTTCTTATTCGATTAATCAGTTCCGTGAAAAGGCAACCTTCAAGTAAAGAGTGATTCATCGTGAGGTTTGATTTATAATGTAAAATAAAACACATATTGGGTATGTAATTTAATTCGAGCGGTTTTTTTTTTCAAAATTTTAACGTTTATTTAAGAAAAACATGTATAATATTATTATTCAAAGTATTGCTCATCTGAAGCTATGACTTTTTCCTATCTTTCTGGCAATTTTTGGATCACATCTCAAAAGAACTGCGCCGGCATGGCAGCCAAGAATGAATCAAGCCAATTTTTGATATTCTGCTCTGATGTGAACAGTATTTCAGTGAGAGCGTTCTGCATCGACCGGAACAAATGTAGTCAGAAGGGGCAAGGTCTGGGCAATAAAGCGGGTAGGGTAAGACTTCCCATCCACTGTTTTCCAAATAGTTCTTAACCGGAATAGCAGTGTGAGGCCGAGCGTTGTCATGATGGAAAATTATTGCCTCGTGTCTGGTCGCATATTCCGGGCGTTTTTCGTTTACTGCTCTCTTCAAACGGATTAATTGTGTTCGGTAGAGTTGTCTATTGATGGTTTTATCCGGTTTTAGCAGCTCATAATACAGCACACCCATCTGATCCCACCAAACACAGAGCATTACCTTCGCGCCATGGATATTTGGCTTTGCCGTTGATTTGGCTTGTTGGCCGGGTTTCACATATGAGTTTTTGCGCTTGGGGTTGTCGTAATGGATCCATTTTTCATCACCAGTAACAATCCGATGCAAAAATGACTTCCTTTTGTGGCGTTCCAGTAGCATTTCGGACATGCAAAACCCGCTTTTCGACGCCTCTCGGCTTAAGTTCATGTGGAACCCAATTTCCTTGCTTTTGAATATATCCAGCTGCTTTTAAACGTTTTGAAATGGCTGATTGTGTGACACCCAAATATTCTGTGAGCTCTTCTTGTATTTGGCAACAATCTTCATAGAGAAATGCTTCCAGTTCTTCATTTTTAAACTTTTTTGGCTGCCCAGGACGTTCATCGTCTTCCAAGCCAAAATTACCACTTTTAAATCGTGCAAACCATTTTTGGCACGTTCGCTCAGCTAGCGCATATTCACCATAAACCTCCACCAAAATACGATGACTTTCGGCAGCAGTTTTCTTCATGAAGAAGAACTCCCCGCAAAAACACTTTTTCAGGCACAAAGTTCGACATATTTGAGTGAAAAAAAATTATTGTTGTTAACGCTTCAAATGAATGGCATATACTGAAATAACGTACAATGACAGTAGCTTTCCAACGCATGTTCCAATGGAATAATAACAATGGAATAATACAAGTTACGCCATCTCTTAGCAAACCGCACGAATTAAGTTATAGACCCAATAAATTTGAAAGTGAACTTAAAATTTTTATTATCGGTTAAAAGAACAATTCATGGCATTTACTTTTTGAAAATTATATCATATAAATATCATATAAATTATAAATAAATCACCCTTTAGATATAGTATTGAGGAAACTGCTTCTCTTCACTCTTCGAAAGTTGGTAGGCTCGCCTCGACCAAAATGTTTTTTATTGGTGCTGTGCGGAAAGCAGCAAAACTTCACTTTACTCCCTGATAATTGATTGGTCTAAAGTTACTAAAATTTACTAAAAATAATTGATTTAGTAATATTGCACGGGGTATGAATGTGTACGCTTCTCTTTTTACAAGATAAGTATTTAATAATATCAATACCTTGGTCAAAAAAAAAAAAAAACGGAATTACCACGGTGTGGCGCGCCCATTGTTCCGATTTTTTTGTTAAGTTGGTACATCTGTTGTTGACATTCCCTCTAAATTTTAGCGTCATAGCTTGACATTTGCAAAAGTTACGTAGCCAAGAGTACATTTATCAACGTGTGTGTTTTGATATATGATAATATACCAGCTCAATCCCATATTTAGGAACAGATTTAGTTTAATGAATCTGAGAAGGATTTGCTGTAGATAATGCTACATTAACACGATTTTTTACATTTCATTTTATTTTACCATTTTTTGTATTAGCAATAGTAATAATTCATTTATTATTTATATTACAATTTAAGAAATGGATTTCAATTTACAACAACAAATTTGTATTAAATTTTGCGTAAAAAAAACGGATTTAATGGTGCGCGAACGTTGGAAATGTTGGAAAAGTGTTTCGGCAACGATTCTCTAAAGAAAACAATCGTTTACCAGTGGCACGAGCGGTTAAAAAGTAGTCGTGAGTCAATCAAATATGATGAACGCAGTGGCAGACCATCAACATCGAAAACCGACGAAAACATTGACGAAGTAAAAGAAATGTTTGTCTTGAACATTGCCTATGGATCCGTCCAAGACATTTTGGTTAATGATTTGGGTTTCCATCGTGTAGCAGCAAAGTTGGTGCCAAAAGGCCTCAATTTCATGCAAAAAAGAGACCGTCTTGACTTCGCAAAAGAGAATCCGATCCCACATTCATCAAAAGGATCATTACTGGAGACGAGACGTAAGTTTATGAGTACGACACGCAATCAGACATCAGGCAAGTTAATGGCGTTCACCAAATGAGCCGAGACCAAAAAAACCACGTCGTTCTCAGTCAAAAAAGAAGGCAATGCTCATGGTTTTCATGGATTACAACGGTGTAGTGCATCATGAATTTTTACCAGAAGGCCAGACAGTAAACAAAGAGTATTATTTTGGCGTTATGAGACGTCTGCGTAAAATAATTAGCCGAAAGAGACCAGAATTGTGGGCAGAAAATCGTGCATTTTGCACAATGATATGTAGGACCTTGGATTTTGTTAGTGAAAGTTTAGCCCCGAAGAGAATCGTTCGCCCTAATATGGCTTTAAGTGCATTAGTTAGGTTCGTTTTTATATCATCCACGTTTAATCTTTTACACAGTATGAATACGTTATCTACATAAAGGCAGCAACTTATTAACTTGTGTTTAGATAATATTGCACATAGATGTTCGAAGGCTATAGAAAATAGGACAACAGATAGAGGCGTTCGATTCCGAATTGCAAGCGGATAGGGCTACCGTATCTGAAATCGATTGGTATTTTGGTCAATAAATTCGTAGGAAAAATTTTAATCATTTGGAACAGGTATTGGTGATATAATTATCAATTAGGGTTGGGTGAGAAAGTGGTTAATTTCAACTGATGTGGAGTACCCGTGAGGGTGCAGACGGTATTCCAAATTTTGGTCGGTGAGGTATTGGGATTAATGCTGGAAATGAAATCTTCAAAACTTCTAGGTTTTGCAATTTTTAGCATTTTCCGAAATTACGCACTGGATTGCCTAAAAGCTATTGGGTATATATATTAATTTGTGTGGCTTTTTTTTCATAATTTGAACGTTAATTTAAGAAAAACATGTAAGATAGTATTATTCAAAGCAATGCCCATCTGAAGCTATGACTTTTTCCCATCTTTCTGGCAATTTGTGGATCCCATCCCAAAAGAACTGCGCCGGCTTGGCAGGCAAGAATGAATAAAGATAATTTTTGATATTCTGCTCTGATGTGAACCGTATTTCAGTGAGGGCGTTCTGCATCGACCGGAACAAATGGTAGTCAGAAGGGGCAAGGTCTGGGCTATAAGGCAGGTGGGGTAATACTTCCCATCCACTGTTTTCCAAATAGTTCTTAACCGGAATAGCAACGTGGGGCCGAGCGTTGTCATGATGGAAAATTATTACCTCGTGTCTGGTCGCATATTCCAGGCGTTTTTCGGCTACTGATCTCTTCAAATGGATTAATTGTTTTCGGTAGCGTTGTCCATTGATGGTTTCACCCGGTCTTAGCAGCTCATAATGCAGCTCACCCACCAAATACAGAGCATTACCATCGCGCCATGGATATTCGGCTTTGCCGTTGATTTGGCTGGTTGGCCGGGTTTCACATATGATTTTTTGCGCTTGGGGTTGTTGTAATGGATCTATTTTTCATCACCAGTAACAATCCGATGCAAAAATGACTGCCTTTTGTGGCGTTCTATCAGCATTTCAGACATGCAAAACCGCCTTTCGACGTCTCTCGGCGTGAGTTCATGTGGAAGCTCAGCTAGCGCATGTTCACCATAAGCTTCCACCAAAATACGATGACTTTCGGCAGCAGTTTTCTTCATATTAAAGTAAGAAGAAGAACTCCCCGCAAAAACACTTTCAGGCGCAAATTTCAACATATTTGAGTGAATAAAAATTATTGTTGTTTACGCTTCAAATGAATGACATATACTGTAATGAACGTACAATGACAGTAGCTTTAAAACGCATGTTCCAATGGAATAATACCAGTTACGCCATCTCTTAGCAAATCGCTAAGTTATAGACCCAATATTAAATTATTTTGATTGCGGAACTTTTTGAATTCTTTCTAAGCTGTCATTTTAGCTATCGAAGTTCTTCCAATACAGGATTCCACCTGAGGACTGCTCTTTTCGAGTGTTTTAAATAGGTTTGGGGAATAGACACATTTGCAGCAATCCTAATTGCTTTTTGGATAACAGCCGCTTCTTTGTTGGGATTATCTGATATGTTTTTTGCGTTTGGAGATTTAATTGTTTCACTTTTAAATAATAACCAGTGAGCTGAATCTATTTTAAATTTACTAACGGACAATTGTTATGTTAGTTAGTGAGTAGAGATCAACAAGGATGCGCCAGTGTATTTTAGGTAAAAGTTTTGCTGAAATAAGTGTACTGTGCGTGGAAAGATGGGTTAGTGATCCATTATTTAAAATAGAGAGATTATAATCAGTTATAAAGTTTTCTTTGATCTTACTAATTATATTAGTGCTGAAATATCCCTAGAGGATGTTCCATGAATCTACATCACCTACTAAAATGGCTGAGTGGTAAACTTGATTCAATATGGATTTAAGTTCGTTTTTGGTAAAATTTTGCTGTGGTGGGTTATAGAAGAAAATAACGCAGAATTTTTGTGGTAGCAAGATTTCTATGACAGAGCAGGCTATATTTAAAATAATAATCAATTTTCGATGTTGAATATTGCTTCTATTAGAAATTGGATTAATACAAATACATATAATTTTAAGTCACTTAATAAAACCTCTTTGAATTCGCATTAAAATTAGGTGAAAATAGTTCGGTTTCAAATCATTTAATTCAATTTTTTGGTACGGCCGATAAATTAATTAAAATCGACATAAAGCTTTAAGATGAGTTTCTCGTGGTCATTTTGCTTTCTAGCCTTCCGAAAAGTTTAAAAAATTTGTTTTTATGATAGAGTCCAGATATGCTTTGTCTTCTATCAGTGTGCTTTTTGAAGAGGGGACGCGGCGAGTAGATAATCCGCTAGATGTTAGTGAATGTGCATTTCTTATACGGCAGCGGCCGAAAACACATGATGCGAAAAACAAGCATCGTATAAAAGTTAAATGCTATAATTTTCATAAAAAGGGACATTTTGCGTCATCCTGTACAGTGCTAAAAAGCTCTTTAAACAAAAATGTGACGTCATCAGTCGACATATTGACATGCATATTTCCTCTATTCTGAGTATAAACGATTAAGTTTTATGCGCTGCAACGAAAGATGTTTCACGTTAAAGCCATCACACATAAAGAAAGTTCAACTAGCGACGGATTAATTAATTGAATCGAAGGGAATCGGATCTGTTTTAATTGCCGCAGGTGATCAAACCATAGAACTCAAGAATGTGCTTTTTGTTTCACAATTGGAAACAAATTTTATTTCTATATGCAAGGCTGTTGAGAATGACTATTTTTTACGTTTCAATAGATAGCTACGATAGTAAAAATAATGTTATTTTGCATGCTGAAAAATTTGGCGATCTTCATTTGCTAAATGGGAAACATAGACCAAAAGTTGCATGAAAAATTGCATGAATAAATTTAATAATAACTGTTTCCTATGGCATGCACATTTTGGCATTTAAATTATAAGTTTGCATGATTTATACAAACAAGAAATGGTTAAAGGATTGGGTTTGGGTAAGGTTCCAACACAAATTGAATGTGAATTGTGTTACAAAGGGAAGTTATGTAGTTCAGCATTTTCGAAAATAAGCGAGATTAGAATTTAACAGATTTTAGAGATAATTCACACTTGTGAGCCAATGCGAATTACTTCATTGGAGGGCACAAGGTATTTCACTTTGTTTATCGATAATTTTAGCAGAAAAGTGTTTGTCTATTTTCTTAAAGCTAAATCCGATGTTCTTGATGTGTTTGAAACATTTAAGCTCTGAGAAGCAACAATGGGCAGGAGTACATCAACGCTGATTTCATAAAGTATCTGGCCGCTGAAGGGATTAAAAGGCAGTTGGAGTAGAGTATACTCCACAGCAGAATAGTATCGCTGAACGCGCAAATAGAACTATAATCGATTATTTGTGGGCAGAAGATCAAAACGAATCAAATGATTATAGCGTAGATTATATTAAGGTAGAGGCAAAGATTGAGAACATGATATAGCTGAGCCAAGAAGTCTTAGGTCACGTTTAAAGAAAGCTATAATAGATACAACTACTTAATGAGTGATTTAAAGCTGTGCGATAGCCCTATAACAGTTAAGGCAGCTCTTAGCAGACCAGATGCTCATAAGTGGCTCCAGCCAATGTACAGTGAGTAAAATTCTCTTAAGTCAAATAAAACTTGGGATTTAGTTGAGTTGACAAAAACGAAATACTATTAAATCCAACTGGGTCTTTACAATAAAACACGGCAAAGACGGTAACTCGATTCGCCGTGAGTGGAACACCAAATTAGATGAAACGCTTAAGGCTCCCGGATCCAAGCGCTTCAATACTGATTCGGTTGTGTATAAGAATAACGAAGATGAGCACAAAAATGCTATAGCTGTACATGACGACGATCTTATAACTGCACGTTCAAAAAAAATCTATTAATCAGCATAAAGAATGCATGGTTCGACTTTTGATGTCGCCGATAAGGAGCCAATTGATTTTTTTCTTGGGTATAAGCGTTGAGCAGATCAAAATACAGGGTCTATTAGTCTTTCACAGGAGCAATATATCCGGAATCTTTTAATGACGTCAACAAAAAAATGTAGTACTTCATTGGATCTCGGAGATGTTCTAAGAAAGTGTGCAGATGATCCACAAACCAAAATGGTGGATGCAAAGCAGCACCAGTCACTTATTAGCTCTTTAATTTACTTGGCTATTTAAACTAGGCCTGATATCAAGCATGCAGTGAGCAGATTAGCTCAATGTCATGTGAAACCTTACCAGGAACATATGGCAGCTGCTAAACATCTTTTAAGATATCTTTTTAATACAAATAATTATAAACTCTCGTTTAGGAAAACGGGTGAAGCTCTTAAAGGATTTGCAGACGTTGATACACGGGGTATGAATTCCTACTTACAGTTGCAGCTATATCGTGGGAGTCACGAAAGCAACAGACAGTTGCACTCAGCAGTACTGAGGCCGAACATATCTCACAGACAGTTTTCCTGCCCTAATTACCGCCAAATATATCTACTTAAATATCCAACAATGGTCTCCTAGAACCTGCGGCATGGGACAAATCACTTGCTTTCAAGATACAATTGACGCACGCTTTACCAGGGTGTCAAACACTGGTACCAACATACGATGTGATATTGCTTCCCCCTAGCAGCGGTAAGGGGCAAATCATTTGCTTTTAAGATAAAATTGGCACACACGTTACCAGAGCGGAAAACATTGGTACCACCAGAACACAGTCGCCGGAATCGAATCTTTCACATCGGCGGTTTCCAGAATATCCGAAGCATTCATCATTGATTAGATGGAAGTATTTCGTATCATAGCCAGGCAAAAGGTCGTAGCAGAGAAGCTACAAAAACTCCAAATCAACATTGGTAAAGATGGTCCTGCCAGGATAACGGCCGCTTACCGAGAAAAGAGGCTTCATATAATCGAAAGCCTTTGGCTGGAGTTCACTAATAATCACGAACGTGTCAAAGACGTCGTGAAAACGGATACACCATATGTCCAAGGGAACACCTTCGTGAAGGTTAAACAGATCTACGAGGAAATAAAACTACATCTCACATCAATTCCGGACGACGCACCTACCGACATGGCTGGTGACAAGCAACAATCAGAAGCCCAGTCTGGTTTTAAACCAGTACAACAAACTCAATCTATCCAATCTTTGGAAACAAAAGCAGATTGTGAAACGGAAAATCGCCTACACGATCAAAACAAAGGGTTTAGCATAACATTGCTGCCGTCATCAGATCAGTTTTGTATCATAACGAAGTGGAAAGATACAACAAGAAATGATCCATATTGGCTGATACTGCCCACATTCTCGACCCAATAGGCATTGTGATACTCGCTGAAATCTTTATCCAAGAACTATGGATTTCCAAACTTGACTTGCACGCTGCATTACCTATGGAGATCCACTTAAAATTGGTATGCTCAAAATCTCGAGTAGCATCAATCAAACAACAAACCACTCCTCGTCTGCAACTGTGTGCTGCCAAGCTGATGACATAATTCGTAAAGTACGTGAAGCAAAGCCTACCAATTTATATCAAGAAAACAACTTTTTGGACGGATTCGCGAATTGTATTAGCATGGTTACACACACAATCTCCTTTGCAAACGTTTGTAGCTAATCGCATTTCTATAATTCAAAATGAGAGGAATAAAGACCAATGTAAATTCATCAACACCGATCTCAATCCTGCCTATCTTTTGTCCCAGGGTATGTTTCCAGAACAATTGCTAAAGTCAAAGATATGGCTTCAAGGACCAGAATTTTTACGAAAATATCTATCTTACTGGCCAACACAACCAAAACTAGCAAAGGAAGGTGAGATACCCGAAACTAAAATAGTGAAAATTATCTTAGCAGCGGAGAAAACAAACTACCATTTTCTTTCTACCAGTTATAGAAATTCGTTCAGAACTTTGCAAAAAAAAAGCACCTTTATTAGTAACTTAAAAAGGGCAAGAGGATATAACCTTCTGGACAACGTTCTCTCAGTGTAAGAACTCAACGCAGAAAAACCAGTTAAAGTTAAATATCTGCTAAGAACAGCGTTTCCAGAAGATCTTAAATTACTCATGAAATCAAGATGTGTCCGAAAAAGGTCATCTAAGTTCGTTGTCACTGTTCCTGGATAACAAAAATATCATTGGAGTAGGAGGTCGACTAGATTGGCAGCCTCATATGAACTTAAACATCTAATGATTTTAACAAGCTCACACGTTTGTATCAGTATTAATATGTTTTGCAACAAAAGCCGTGCAACTAGAATTGGTTACATATCTTACAACCCAAGTAGTTATTGGAGCACTAAAAAGGTTTATAGCACAACGTGGTTGCCCGGCAAAAATATTTTCTGACAACGCGAAAACTTTATGGGAGCCCATAAAGGACATTCCAGGACAAGACAAAATGACACGAATAGTCGATGTAAAGACACCAACTGGAGAAACAAGAAAATCCATCGCTAAAGTTTGCCCCCTACCTTATGAAATTCAGGCAGAAGAAATTCAATAAAGAAGAAAATAACCTTTAAGGGGGTTTTAAAGGTTATTTTCTTCTTTATTGATAACTCCCTAAGATTGCTAGGCGAATCCTTTGGCATATCTTCCAATACATAAACAAAATCCTACCTCTAATATTCCAACCCTCAAACGAAAACACCTAGAAGCTTCTCCGAAACAAAAGGTAAAGGTAAATCCGTTTAAAACAATGTTGGTCCAAATAACAACACCAAGTGCAGTAGAAATAAACAAATTTACAGACAACCCTGGGACATACTTGAAGACCTAAGTGAAGCAAATCTTTTCACTGATAACTGGAATCTCTTCGTTTAATTCAGTAAATCTAATTATTGGCAGGAGTATGAAGGCCTAAGAGAAGGCGTTAATAGATTGAAACATATGCGAAACCATACTTCAGCCAAACAACATATGTACCCCAATTATACTACAACTAGAACAGTTACAGGAAACTGATAGTTTAAACTAAATATTAAAACTTAGAAATGGATTGGCCATTCATAAGAGACGATCCCCATTCGATTTCATTGGCACCGTCGCAAACAAGCTAAGCTTTTGAATGAGATCAACAAAATTCGAAAAAATATACTAACTAGCTTAACACTTCCTGGACATTACCTAAACTATACGAGCTATAAAGAGTAAACGCCAGTGTCACTTCATCTGCCGTTCTGTTCCTCATTAAGCTTCCACTATTATGGAGTGAGATGCTTCAGCTTTTCAAACTGATACCATTACGAGTTCAATACAAGAATGGTTTATCAAACCATTTTGCTATTTGAGCTACAGGATCTCAAGGCCGAGGAGAATGTTAAAATTTAAATGTTCCCACTCATTTATTCCCACAGACAGTTTTCCCACATTATTACCGCCTGCATTTTTTATTTTCCTTGATTTACTATTTTTTTTTTTTTTTTTTTTTTTTTTTTTTTTTTTTTTTTCAGTTTTACATTCAAGGTCAAAGCATATTGACATTAAGTATCATTATTCATTACATAAAATAAATGTATAGGGTGATTCATCGTGAGGTTTGATTTATAAGGTAAAATAAAACTTAAATGTCAACTTAAAATTTTTATTATCGGTTAAAAGAACAATTTATGGCATTTACTTTTTGAAAATGATATCATGCAAATAATGGCCACGACTACGTCTGAGGTGGTCCATTCGGAAGGTCCAATTTTGAGCGACTCGTTTGAGTATAACGACTGGTATCTTGCGGATAACACGAGTAATATTGGCTTCTAGTCCAAAGGTGTGATATCGCACGATCTAGGCAGCCAATTTACCGTAGCAAAACATGTTTCACGCGCTGTATGGCTCGTAGCGCCGTCTTGTCGAAACCAGAGCTCTTCGAGACCATGTGCTTGAATTTCAGGAAGCACATAGTCAGTTATCATGGCGCGATAGCGGTTACCATTGACGGTAACATTCTGATTTGCCTCATTTTTGAATAAATATGGACCAAAGATTCCACCAGCCCACCGTAAGTTCCTCGAATTGCACAAAAAACATTTCTCACAGAACGCTGATTTTCGTAATACAGCTGAACAATTTGGAGACGCTGTTTGATAGAAGTCACGCGTGATCTATCAAAAAAGTCTATATAACAATTTTTAACAATTTTAAACTTTGTTCCATCTAATGAAAAGATTGCTGATGTTCTTACAAAAATTATACAGAAATCGAAACATGAATACTAATCTTTGAAATTTGGTTTGTTAAAACGATAATATTAAATTTTGAAATAAAGACTTTTAAAGGAACTGTTTTGGGAGGTGGTATTAGAAATTCAGTTAATACAAATATAACGACATTGGTAAGACTGTATTTTTTGTATATAGTCATGTAAAAACTTTATGAGTTTATCATATTTCTGTGATGAGAAGGTATAAAAAATCGTGTGTGGGTTTTGAATGGATTGAAATAAATTGAGCGTCAGACTGGTGTGAGTTTTAGCTGTGTTTGGCCTAAGCGAAATCTCATTTGAAGTATTCGTTCATTGAGTAATTAAATTGAGTTCGCTGGGAATTGGATTTTACTTTTTGAATATTTTTTTGGCTTCTGCCGTACTACACTTTTTTTAAGTTTTTATTTTTAAAACCTCTTTAGCTTAAAAATGTCTGGAAACTGTTGGATCAGGAGGTTCGTATATGAGATGGAATGTTGCAAGGTGGCATCTTTTGGACGACACCACATTGGATTGGGAAATATTCTTCAACTCTGACGTTAAACCAGCCAATATTAAGAGTAGTTGTGGGTTGAAAAAAGTCGGAAGTGAAAAAGACAAGACGGATCGCACGATATTTGTTTTCTTTTATGATTTCGGATTCAGGTCCATTAATAAGGCAAGCCGCGTACGATGTGTCTTTTGACGAATTGAGGTTAGAGTGCAGCGTGACTTTGATTGGACAGGGGCTAGAAAGTTTTTTTTTTTTTTAAAGGAAACGATTAGCGATTTTTTGTGATTTTGTCAGAATCAAGAGGTAACCATAGCTGAGTAATGTACTCGATGGTTTTTTTTTTTAAGTAGAAATAAACTTAGGTAGGTTTTTCGACGGATGTGGGGGCGATAATAATGAATTTGTGGTTGTTGGCACTGTGGGACATTGAAAGATTATTATTAAGATGAAAGAGGGAAAATTTTGCTGTTCTCTTTTTTTTTATTTTTTGAATCGGCTAACGCGTCTATTTCGAGAGCACTAAGCCGCTTGGCCATAGAGGTACGTAGACCAGAGGTCCTATAAACTTCACTTAACACTCGTGTTTTTTGTTTTATTTATTAGTGTAAGAAGATAAAGATAAGAAAGAGAGGTCGATTATGTGACTATGAAAATAGTAGAAAATCACCAATAAGAACACCGAGCAAGTTCCAAAAGCGATGTTGCTGGTTCAGGGGAAAATGGATGACGAATCAAAGATTTTTTTCAGTGCAATGATTGCGTGTATCGTCTCGATACTGCTAGAGTAAACGAATATAGTTGAAGAATTTTAGGAGATTTACTTATGTTATAGTGCGTTTCAATGTTAAATACATTGTGCAATTTTTATAGATTTTAGTATTACTTCAAAGTTTTTTTTTTTATTTATTTCAAAAATTATACAAGTAAGTCTTACAATTCATCTCATTATAGTACATTAATTCAAGGTTAAGTAAAACACTAAGTAACACTGTGTTCTGTTGTTGAATTTCTCATTCAAGCCGTTCATTTTCTTATCTCCTTCTCACACGTGGGTGCAAACTAAAAGCAATAACAAATTTAATTAATCAAACAGTAGTGCCATGACCTCTGTGCCACGTGTGCCTTCGGGGATCGTTTTAGAGAACTAGTTCCTGATCCTCCGCCCGATCCAAAAACCAAGGGAAGAAGAAAGAACAATCGTTCCCCTTTGCCAATGGATGTTTTTTCAACAAACTCCCTTTCTAATGAACCTAAATTTATTGTTATTTCCTCGACTGATTAAAATAGACCTCTCACTGAACTTAGTGATTTCCTGCTCAAAAAGCTATTGATTTAATAAGCACTCAATATGATCAAATAACCCAACTTCGAGACGGTAGTCTGCTCGTTCTCGCTAAGTCAAAGTAAATTGCCGATCTATTTTCATTAAAAAATCACTTTCCAATTTACCCCCTATTGCTGTGTCGTAGTCAATTAAATGCATCAAAAGGTACAGTGTATGCTCGATACCTTAACAACATCCCCGAAAATAAAATATTAGCCGAATGAAGTCACAAGGGGTGACGGACGTTTTTAAATTTAAGAAAACTGTAAACGAAAATCAACTCCCTACCGGTTTAGTCTTGTTCACATTTGACCTCTTCCGATCTCCTACCACTCTCAACATTGAATGGTATAACGTTCAAGTTAGGGAATATTTCCCAAGCCCAATGCTTTGCCAGAAGTGTCAGCTTTTGGGTCACATAACGGAAAGAACAAATTAACAAAGAGCAAATCCTCCAAATTTCCTTCCACTGACGTTGTTATGCAAAAACATAACACAGCAAAATACCTGTCTAACAAAAAAGCAAATGTTCTCAAGCTACAATTTTGTTATAGACACAAATAGTTTACAGTTCATGTTTCAAGCGTGAGACCAGATTCAGAGTTCGCATTACACAGTGATCGCGTCTGATCTCACGCCTGTAATGTGTACCTGATTAAATTGTAAATTAAAAGTTCAGTTCCAACAAAACCACTAAACGACGAAGTCGTTTAATATAAATAAATTTACTAAAACATGATTAAAGTGTTGTCCTTTTTTGTTTGAGTCACTACAAAGTTTTACAGACGTAAAACAATACTCTAAAAACAATACGATTCCATCCAAGGTAAAAAATTTTCAAAGCCCATCGAATCAGATAGTTGACACACAAACACTCTCGGCAAATTGTTCGTCGAAAGAAGACTCAATGATAACTCCCAATCCCACCAAGAATATTGCACAAGTTCATCACAAACATACAAAAATAATAACTTCAACAACACACCTCACTTCTAGAAATTCAATAACAACGACTGGTAACGCACTTCCATCACCCATCGCAACCACTTCCAACCCATGTGATATCACAACCGCACCCACTTCTTATTCACTTTTGTCTTCAAAATATACTTCAATTGTTCATAGTGATAACCTCAATATAAATTATTACAATCACCAATATTAAACGTCACTCAATCTCTACTTAAACAAAATTCATATATTATTAAACCGCCAGAAGCTATTAATCGTGGCCTCCAGCAATAAACATTTTTATTATTCCTCAACCAACCGAGCATTCCAGGTTCCTCTCGGAACTCGGATGGCTTGATTTTTGATCAGCGGACGCACACTCAAACACAACTTTCGACCAACCCGCTTCCTACGATAAACAATATTCTAAACCTTCTTTCAAATGTTGAACAATCATTTAAGGTTCTCCAATAGACCCTGAATGGATTTTTTTAACAATTTACACGAATTACAAATCCTCATCAATGATATAAAACCATTACCTAGTTATACGCGTAGTCTGATGTTAAGTCAGTAAGTCTTCTCTTGCTTACTTCTTTTTGCATAACATGTGCTTAGTACTCTCACTTCCCACTTCTCTTCTACTCACTCTGTACAGGCTACATTTTTCGCATTTATATACAAACATTTTTCTTTTATTTTGATGTGGCTACTGCAAAGTTCTGCGCCTAGTGTTTAAGTGTTACTTTAATTCAAAAACAAAATTACTTACATACAGTAAAAATTATTTTCTTGTAGATGTGCAGTGCTTCTAAGTCACATTGCACGAAGTGCCGGACGTTCTAGTGAATTATCGTATATCTCTGCAAGAAAAAAATATCAAACATAGTTTTCAACCTTATTGTCCAAAACAATACTCCTCTCGCTTTCATAACTTAACCTCCAATACTTCCTCCAAACAAGAAGTTTCTCTTCTTGTACACAGATCTATTCCCCACAACTTTATCCAAATTAACTCAAATATAGCAGCCATAGGAGTACAAATAGAATTAAACATTGAACTCACTGTTATCAAAAAAAACATAAATTCTCTCGCAATGAACTTTATTGTATCATATTTTAAACGGTATCAATAAGCCCATCATCCTTACCGATGATTTTAACTCATGGAACCCCTCATGGAGTACGACCACATGTCATAGCCGGGGTAAAATAGTCAAACACTTTGCCACTAATTTCGGTTTCGCTATCTTAAATGATGGTCGACCGACACATTTCTCAACACATAATACGCTCACACACGTTGACATTACCCTCGTTACATCATCTCTCGTTCCAAACTCCACATGGTCTATCTCCGATCATCTACATGAAAGTGACTATTTTCTGATCACCGTGACTATTTATCTAGGCAAGAATATAACACCCATAAAACTGCAAAAAAAATTGATCTTGGATAAATTAAATTGAAAAATATTTCAATCAACTCTTCCAAAAGAAATTTCACAAAGGAAAACTTTATGCAATATTAATTAAGAAGCTGCCATTATACAAAAATGTATTAGATCCGCAGCAAACACGGCTATCCCACAGTCTCACACGTTATGTTAAATCCTTTTTAAGTAACAAGTTCTTTCGTATCAAGGCGAATGGTAACTTTTCTGCGATTCATAAACTGAAAAACGGCATTTCACAAGGATCTATTTTATCTGTCGTCCCTTTTATAATTGCATTTAACGAAATCAGCTTAATAGCCAACTGTCACAGCGTAGTAAGTCATTCACTCTACGCTGACGACCTTATAGTTTACTTCAGTTGCAAAGACTTAACGTCTCTTGCTACCACGTTTACCCATATTCTCTAAAACCTTTTAGAATGGGGGCAATACTCAGGTTCAAGACTTTCAATGCAAAAATGTGAAATTCTACACTTATGTACAAAATATTATTGCTATAAAAATATCTCTGTACAGTTAAATAGTACAAATATAAATTCTTAAATACTTGGTGCTATATTCGATTCTAAATTTACTTTTCAAAATTATTGTATCAAGTTGAAAAAGAGCCTTAACACTAGAGTTAACCTTATAAAATACTTTTTCTCTAAGAACAGCAAGTCAACTCATCACAACACCGTACCATACAGCCATCAGGAGCGGCATGAGGCCCTTTCGTACAACTCCAATTCGAAACATCTTAACTGACGCTGAATTGCCACATGTTACAAAAAGAATTGAATACCTTACTACGTGTACGATACATAAATTATATTCTTTCAGAATGCCATCCGTTCAGAACGACGTCAAAAAAATTTTAAAAAGGAAGAAAACCCCAAGACTTCAATCGACATAATTATCTGCTCTTGCATCCGCAAAAGACCTTCAGATTCCAGTTGTTATTCAAAACTTTAAGCCAACATCCTGTCCGCCTTGGAACTTACTAAAAGACTCCATACACACCGACCTCAGAAAAACATTCCAGCACATCAACAAGTAACGAAGTCATTAAAGCAATGTTTTTGGACGTTGTAGACAACCACAAAGAACAAGGATGGAACCTCATATTTACTGATGCTTCAAAGGACATATCAATCACTTGTAAACGCCTTCTTCCGACATTCACCTTCATATTTACAACAAAAGCTTTTGCCATCCTCACTGCAATTAACACATCCAAAAACAACAAGACTATCATTTTCACAGACAGCCTATCCTCTGTAACAGCTATTAAAAACATAGGCAATTGTAGTGAAATCATCGAATACATCCGTGACAAACTCATATCTTAGAATGGTAAACTAAGAATCTGCATTTTAATCTAATCTGAATCTAATATTTATCAGACTACGAACATACAAACATCTCATCACTAACGAAACTGCGCCGCTCTGCCAATTATGCAACGAAAACCAAACACTTACTATAAGTCATCTCATTTCATGTAAACAAATATTATTAACTTGTAAAACTCTTGTTCAAAAACATTTATCCGATCTTTTATCCGAAATCACATACGAAAATGTAAACAAAGTACATATATAGGCTGATGACAGCACTCAACTTAGAAAACCTTATATATAAGCTAAATATACAATTATTGTCAATGTAAACTAATTCGTTGTCAATAAACATTTAATAATAATAATAATAATATTATAATAAAAGACAATGTGAAAGGACAAAATAAAGGAAAAATAATATTCAAAATAGAAAAATAGTGAAGAATTGAAAAAGAAAGTAGTTGTTGCAATTACTTTTTAATTTTTCTCAATTTAATAATATAATATTGTACAAAATAATAATTTAAAAATTTATTTAATATTATTTGTTTTATGAATAATTATTTTAGTAATATTTTTAATTTTTTTATTAGCCCTGTTGTTGTAGAAAGGGAGTTCCAAAGCTTGGTAGCGTGGATACAGAAAAGACGCAGGAGTTCAAGTAGTTGATGAAAGGAAATATACTATTTTGCGTTCTGCTACAATAGATTGGGTGAATTGTATCTTATTAAGCAAATAAGTGGAACATCTGTTTTTTGTAAAATTGTATGCATAAAAATAAAATAAATTTTAATAAAATTTTTTTTTTTTTTGAAAGAGCTATTCAAAACCTATTGATGTGCGATATTGTGAAACGTGGTTGTACCAACGCAGCCCGTATACGAGTATATATCTAACCATATCGTTGATAGCAACAAGTAACATGTTGAGAGTTGGCTTGCAGTAAGCAATAGCGGCGTAATAGATTACAGGCAAAAATGAAGCCTTAACAAGCTTAAGCTTCGTATCTATTGGAGTGAAATTGAATGAGGCTCAAAGTGTACGTATAGAACAACGTAGTTTGTATGACCAACAGCTGAGAGTGAACTATTTATTTGTATCCAAGCTTAGTAACTGAATCAATAAAAACAAGCTGTATGCAGTTGAGATTTGGTAGGGTTTATATTAAGTCCAATACATATTGATCAATTAATTATATATTTCTGACATGTCATCATTAAGCCTGACAATTAATTCCTAAATAAGACTGATTGGTTTGGAGAGATAAACCTGGGCAGTTTATTTTCAAAATTTATTTCCGTGTTTAATGTGACCTGAATTGAATATCCATATCTGCACAGCAAAATCGCTTGCACTGTCTTGTAGGCTTTTCATTTACGACTATAATACTTAATACTATCATTGCCTTAAAAAAAAAAAAAAAAAATTTACAATGAAATGCAAAAGCAAAATAAATTGAAAGGCTTTACGCAGTTGATTCCAGCCCATGGATTACTTACACTTCCAAGCTGAACACATTTTTCTACTGCATATAATTGACAAACTGATTTTAAGATTGTATAAATTACAGTTCTCTCAGTTCAACTCTATATTCTCTTATATGTGCTATGCGCAAAAACACAGCTTCAGTTTTTGTAAATATTAAAAAGGCCTTATTTATGAGTAGAAACCGATCAAATATTGCCCATTTATGATATAAAACTTAGGAAGTGAGAAAAATCTTTTAAAAGAAAATATGTTTGATTGCACAGTTTGCTACGTATTTCTCGAAATCAACCATTTTACGACTATGTTTTAGGCTAATATTCTGCTGCAGGCAGAAGACACTTAAGCGGTGTCTTCTAGACATCTTACGTACAAATAATATAAGTGAAACATGACTTATATGACAGTTACATATATGTATATGTTACAGGGATTATTAGTACGAGTTGACTCTTCCTAGGCAGAGGCAACTCTTACTAAAAATATCAGAGTAAACACCCTTTTCCTAGGAAGAATTAACTATGCCTGCTGTGGTTTAGTAAAAGTTGATTCGCTGCCCAATCTTTGTTTTGACTATCCCCACCAACTCAATATGTCACAAATCTTTACCTTGTTGTAACAAATTATAGCCAACATTTCTATGTATTATATTTACTAGCTGGTAGACCTGATCCTTGCAAAAAGTCAACTTTTACTATCTCAAGACAGTGAGAGTATACTTAGTACTATATATAGTAATAGTCAACTCTGACTAGTATATGTTGATTAAATTTCAACACTTTTCGCTTTTAATCAAGTTTTACTGATTAAAATATGGTATATACGTATATTCGGATACAGATTTTAATTTATTTGCTATATTGGTTTTACTTAAATAGGGAATTTACGAGTATGCTACAAAATTTATTTGTATTTGACATATTCTATGTACATACTTCAAGTTGTAAGTCATTGTTTGGTAATGTTTACGACATTAGAATTCGAAGTTTAATTTTCTTTTGAAGTGGTTTAATTGTTCCAGCATTCTTATAATATTGTAGGGAGTTTAAACTAATTTTAATTGAAAAATTAAGAAACTTTTGTACAGACTTGCGGTTTTCTCTTCCTTGATCAATCTTTCAATTAAATTGCATTTCTATTAAAATTTAATCTTCTCTGTCCTCTTTTGAAATTTAAAGAAAGGATAAGTTAATTTGTATTGCAATCACAAAACAAATTAGCATGTAAATTGTAATTTACACTACGAATTGTGCAACAGTTGGCTACCTACTTTTAATTCGAATAAGTGAAATAAATGCACGTCACGCAAGTGATAGCGTATTACCTTATGTCCATTGTTTAAGTTACAAGAAAATGTTTGAAATTTGTACATAAAATATAAGTTACGTTACTTGGAAAGATATACGAGTAGTTGAACCGGTCCTTAACTAGCTGCCTCCGGTTGCGCACTTCAAGTCGGCTGAGGTCCCCTTTTAACTATGCGTGTCACCTAAGATAGCATACAGGTTTGATTCGAAGACTCTATGTGCCGGAGCTCTAAAAGTCCTAGCCATCTCAGGCGATTGATACGCAATTTTCTGACCAGATCGATGGCGTCGTACAGCTCGCAGTGGTTCGTCGCTGAATCTTCTCCTCCAAATTTTCTCTAACGACGAAGAATTTCTCTGTCAAATCGACTGAGGATATCTTTATTTTCTTAACCCTAAGAAACAGCGGTTGGAAAGAGTAATTCTTTGTTTTATTTCTGTTGAGATGTGGTTTGGCCCTCATTTACCGCGAAGCCCATGTTATTAGCTTCCGTTTCAATGCTTACGAACGCTATCGATTATCGGCGTAACTCAGTAGTTGTAGTAATTAGATAAAATTGTATAGTTTTGTTGTTTTCAAAAACTTTATTATGATATTAATGTTATAATGATTAGGATTTGAAAGGAATTCATTTATTGTGGAGAGAAGTTTATGATGATTCGAAAAGTATATGGCGGATACTAATGGGTGATTGATTGCAGTATATACAGATGGATGACTTGTTTTTATTAAGGTAGTGTTTATGGGAAAGCCTGGTGTGACGGGGTCTGAGTCTAGTGATTTTAGTAATATCTTGGCGTGAAAATTTGGAAGGTTCTAAATTCCTGGCATAGTCTTTGATGGATAGTTTGTTTCTATTGGGTGTTTTGTACCAATAAGAAGTTTTCTCCCAGAGGAGATTGCAAGAAACATGATTTTTTTTTTATAAAGTATTGGGTCTATAACTTAATTCGTGCGGTTTGCTAAGAGGTGGCGTAACTTGTATTATTCCATTACTATTATTCCATTGGAACATGTGTCAGAAAGCTACTGTCTTTGTACGTCATTTCAGTATGTCATTCATTTGAAGCGTAAACATCAATATTTTTTTTTTTCACCCAAATATGTCGAACTTTGTGCCTGAAAAAGTGGTTTTGCGGGGAGTTCTTCTTCATTACTGAAAACTGTTCCCGAAAGTCATCGTATTTTGGTGGAAGTTAATGGTGAACATGCGCTAGCCGAGCGAACGTGCCAAAAGTGGTTTGCACGATTTAAAAATGGAACGCCACAAAAGGAAGTCATTTTTGCATCGGATTGTTACTGGTGATGAAAAATGGATCCATTACGATAACTCGAAGTGCAAAAAATCATATGTGAAACCCGGCCAACCAGTCAAATCAACGTCAAAGCCGAATATCCATGGCGCGAAGGTAATGCTCTGTATTTGGTGGGATCAGATGGGTGTGCTGTATTATGAGCTGCTAAAACCAGGTGAAACCATCAATAGACAACGCTATTGAACACAATTAATCC
This sequence comes from Volucella inanis, assembly GCA_907269105.1. Lineage (NCBI taxonomy): Eukaryota > Metazoa > Arthropoda > Insecta > Diptera > Syrphidae > Volucella > Volucella inanis. The sequence continues at coordinate 70,105,273 of OU026154.1, read as the reverse complement.
GTTTGAAGAGAGCAGTAGCCAAAAAAAGCCCGGAATATGCGACCAGACACGTGGCAATAATTTTCCATCATGACAACGCTCGGCCCCACGTTGCTATTCCGGTTAAGAACTATTTGAAAAACAGTGGATGGGAAGTCTTACCCCACCCGCTTTATAGCCCAGACCTTGCCCCTTCTGACTACCATTTGTTCCGGTCGATGTAGAACGCCCTCACTGAAACACGGTTCACATCAGAGCAGAATATTAAAATTTTCTTGATTCATTCTTGGCTGCCAAGCCGGCGCAATTCTTTTGGGATGGGATCCAAAAATTGCCAGAAAGATAGGAAAAAGTCATAGCTTCAGATGGGCAATACTTTGAATAATACTATTGTACATGTTTTTCTTAAATAAACGTTCAAATTTTGAAAAAAAAACCGCACGAATTAAATTACATACCCAATAGTTTACATCAATGGTGTTGAAGTTAGGGAAGAAAATTGATGGGGTTTCGAGTACCGGCTTTGTGGGCGAATTCCTGCGATTTGGACATGACCTTGAACCCATATTAATTTAGTATTAGGGAATTGAAGATTAAGCAGGTAGCGGATTAAGGAAGGATAATAGGTTTGGTTATTGAGGTGAAGATTGCATCAATAGACGACAGAGAATCAGTGCAGATGGCAAAATTTTTATTAGATTTTTTTAATGGTAAAGCATGAAAGATAATAATTATTTCGGATGAAAAAGTTGAGGAATATGTGGGTAGTAAAAAGGAGCAAATGATCTCTCTTTCGGTAGTGACACTGAAGTCATGTTGTCGGCTATTCTGGAGCCATCTGTGTAAATGAAGCAGTGCTTGCTTAATTTGCTTTTAAGCCTAGCGAAATAAGTTCTAAATACCTCAGGCGGTATATGGGCCTTTCTATAAAAACTTGATGAGGAGAGGATGGAAGAGGATTGAAAAAGTCATGGAGGGATTAGGGATATAGATCTCATTGCAGAGGTCTATTCTAAACAGGCGTTCTAAACAGGATTTAATTTTTTTTTTTTTTTTTTTTTTTTCATTAGTTTGGCAAGTGAGGTATCATTGCAGAAAAGAGTGGATTTATACAGTTTTAATGTCGATTGATGTCTAAGATCTTCAATTGGGTGCATATTTGCTTCGAACAGGAGATGGTTGATGGGGGTTGTTCGATATGCGTTAAGTGCTTTTTTTATTACTAATTTTTATAAGTTTAGCTTTAGAAGAGTATCCGTAAGGGAAAAATCCGTATTCAATTTTTCTAATTAGTGTGGATTGTATGATAGAGGTTACGGAGAATGGATTGCAGTTACATTTGTTAAAAAAGAGGGATTTGATTACATTAAGTTTTTTACCCAAACCGGGAAGGATATAATTAATATGAGCGTTCCATCTATAATTTTTTTGGAAAACGATGCCTAAAATTTTCAATCTGTCAATAATTTCTAAATGTATGATGTTCGATCACATTTTACATGTGCATTTAATTTTTCTGCAAATATGGAGATATTTACTCTTCGTTAAGGACAATTTGGCTCCAGGATAATATATATTTGAAAACTGAGTTAAGGTCTATTATGGATGAAGTCGATTTTTTATTTAGTTTTTTGATGATGGTGAAGTCATCAGCGTAGGCACAGAGGATACTGGAGAGTTTGTTGAGAGCTATAAGAAAGAGAAGGGACAGAGAAGGGAGAGCCTTGGGGGATACAGTTGAACCGCGCATCCAACGCGAACCGAAATTTTTCTATTGCTCATGAAGTTGAATATATGTATATCTGATGATATATGGGCCTATTTTCCATGTCTTAAGCTAGTCGATGATTGAGTAAATACCGACTCTGTCAAAAGCTATGTGAAGTCTATGGGGATAAGGGAAAGGTGTTTTTTCTTAGAGAGATGATCATTAATGTGGTGGTCTAGATATAAAAAAGAGTCTGTTACTGATTTGCCTTTCTTGAAGCCCATTTATTGACTGCTAAGTAGTTTGTTGTGAGGACTTTGGCACAGCAAAGGTTAAGAGAAATGGGTCTATATGATTCCAGAAGAGATTTCTCGGTCTTTTGTTTACGGATAGGTATGCCTGTCTATTTTTTGTATAATTGGGGGATAAAATTTTGAAAAATTTAAGATGTCTGGATTTCCTGGAAGGAGAGAAATTTTTAATCATGGTTATTATTGAAGGGGAATTGGAGAAAGAGGGGGAAGAAAGGGGTTTATTTTGGCAAAACAGATTGAAGAAGTTAGAGTCATGCGATTCTTTCGACCAGAATTCTGCAAAGTTGTTGGCTATGGTTTTAGGGTTAGTAAGATTAATATTTTAGGAATTTGAAGGGGTGAAACAATGAATAGGAGAAAAAGCTGTAATGCCACAAAATTTTCTAATAGTAGACCAGATTTTAGAAGTAGAAGTGTTAGGGTTAATTTCGGAGATGAGGTTATGTATGGATTCAGATTTCGAATTTTTAATTTTACTTTTGTATTGGGCGTTGTACTTAGTAAGGAATTTAAGGGAATTCCAAAGTTTGTTTTTTCCCTTTTTAGCTGTTCTAATTCCTTATTCCAACAAGGTACTAGTCGAAATTGAAGTTTGGAGAATCCATCTAGTGGCGCTTTGAAGTATAATTTTGTGGATGTTAGCTGCTTTTTTATTGATATTGTTGCTGATGGGGTAATCAATGGTAGGAGAATCTAAAAGATGTTGATAGAAGCTCCAGTTAGCATCATCTGTTTTAAATTTTGGTTTAGTCTTAAGCGGGGATGAAATTGAATGAAACATGAAGATAATAATGGGGAAGTGATCACTACCGTAGAGGTCATCAAAGACAGACCATTTGGTTAAGGCGGTTAGAATCGGGGAGCAGAAGAAAAGGTCAACGTTGGTGAGGGTAGAATTGGTGCTGAAGTGAGTGGGAGATCCATCGTTTAATAATTGGTAATCAGATTTTGTAATATATTTAGATATAGTGTTGCCACGGATGTTGTTTTTGGGCGAGCCCCATCTTAAGTTCCGGCCATTAAAATCGCCGACTACTAGAGGTGGTAGATGTTGAGAGTCGAGAACATTTTCCAGATTTTGGAAGTTGAATGAATGTGAAGGGGAGATGTAGGCATTTATAATAGTGAATTTTAATTTTGATATAATTGAAATACCAAGGGCTTCGAAGTCATTACAAAGCTTGATTTGGTCAAACTGTTCAGAGGAGTGAATGAGGAAAGCAATTCCACCATGGAGGTTTAGGAGATTGATTTTGGGGGATAAGGAGGTATTTGACTGGGAAAGGGATATTGTCTGCGGAGGTTAGATGTGTTACTTGGAGAGCTACAATTTTGGGATTTAGATAGTTTTTATAAGGATTAATAATTCATTATAATTCTTCCAATAGCCTTTGATATTCCATTGTATACGCTTCAAAGCTTGGATAATATGTGGTGGGTGATAGTTTGGTGATATTGGAGGGACCCCGCCATCCAGAGTTAGGATAGTGTTTGCTCAGGTTTGAGCTCAAACCGGGTGGATTACGGACAGTGGGATTATTAACGGTGGTAGATTTAGGATGGTTAAGACGAATTACCTTGTTCCGAAAATATGTGTCCAGAGGGAAAGTTGAGTTTTTGTGTCAAATTTGTGATTGGTGATTTTGGTCTATTGGTTTTCTGTTAAGGGGGTTTCTGTTGACTGCCTGTAACAATCATGGAGGTTGAGGTGTATTGATCATTAGGTTTAGTTAAATTTTTGTGTGTGCTTTGATATTCAATATTATATGGAATACTGTTTTGTACGATGCTGAATGGCTTGGTAGAAGTTTGTTCCTTTTTCTTTTGTGGTCCTGCAGATGTATTGTTGGGTGAAATAATTCCTGAAATTGATGTATGTGCCGGGAGAATGGTTTTTACCACTGTTGCAAAAATGGAAGCGAGAGTGTGTAGGATTCTGGGATTTAAATTTTTATTTTGCTTCTGACAATGTGCACTTGTTAATGGTTTTAATTTTTAAAATCTGTTTGTTGAAAGAATGCTTTACATGATCTTTTGAACAGTTGGCGCAGGATGTTAATGTGCACTTAGCTGAGTCATGTGGGGGTAAATTGCATTTGTCACAGCGAGTGTGTTGTTACACCTCTTAGCAGTGTGGCCCGATATTGGAAGTGTAAGTATAACCCCGGTTGCACGTTGTATGCCATCTTGATTACTCGTGTATTTAAATACTTCGCTGACACCCTGAGATTTCATTTCTCTAACTATTTCATACTCTGGTACCTGTATTAGGCAAAGGGCGTAAACAGTTCTTTAAGACGAGTTGAGTGTGTTGTGGAGCGCAACATTGATGGGGCATATGTTTAACAGCCTTTCTTTTTTTTTGATTTAAATAGGGCAGCAACTTTTTGATTCTTGCATAGGATTAGGAGGCTTTCATCTCGAAGCTGCGAGATTGATTCAAAACCATTGCTGATGCTATCATCACTCGCGCTTAGAGTAATCAATTTGGGGTCGGGTGAGTTTGAAGTGTTTGGTTGAGGGTTGAAGGCGTCATTAATACTGTTTAGCTTTTTTTTCTTTTTGTGTTGAGTTCGAATAGCGGCTCGATATCGAGGCTATCGAACCGATTTCCCGGAGGAACGTGGCCTTGGATGGACATTATGAAGAGTTTCTGTTTAATTCTTGTGTAGTAATAAATAGAGTTAAAACGGATTAGAAAGAGATGGCTAGATAATAATCTGGCAGCAAATGGGGTAACGGGAAAAACTTCCGACGAAGGAAAGCGCACTTGAATACGAAACGATGTTATCAGCTTAGGTGACAGTCGGAGACTAATAAAGGCCTTAAAACGGATTAAAAGATGGTGAGTATCGATTTGGACTTCTTCAGCCTTTTCTAGGATCTGTCGGAGTGTGGATTGTATACTTTCTGGTCTGAACCCGGACTCATAGAAGCCTATTAGGTAGTTGACGAAGAATTACAGATGTTGACACAATATGGCAATATAGTTGAGGCGGTCTCGTCTTTTGTGAAACAATACTAAGATTCCATTCATCTGGCATACACTATTCTGACCAGATCTGAGAAATGAGTTGGTGTATGGTCTCCACAAAGTCATTTCCCGCAAATTTTTAAAATCTCTTTAGTATAATAGTTTTGGACCCCATGACGGCGTGGGCCAGTATCTATGAATATTAGCTGACCCGGCAACCGTTGTCCTGTAATGTCCTGTAAATTGTTATTTTAATTTATTTGTAATTTATGTAATTGTAAGATATTAGTTTTTTAATGTATTTGGCATGATGAATATTAAGTTTAAATAGTTTAGCTGTAACAGAAGTAGAAACATATTCCTTTAATTACAGAAAACAAATTTTGCACTCAATCTGAATGTCACGTTTATATTTGATGATATATTAGTGAATTTATTCAACTTTTTTTTTTACTGTAATGTGCATAACAAAATTACTGTTTCCCAACACGTGAAAAGCAACATAACATTGTCCATGATGAAAACAAGATTTCCTAAGTCCAAATCACATATGTTCGTCGTTTGACCTTGTGCTTTGTAGTTGGTCATTACAAAGGTTAAACGGATAGGGAACTGTAATCGTTTAAATGAAATTGAGGTATTATTGGTATACGTGTAACAAAACATGCTCTCCCTCGAATTTTCCGTTCAAAATTCTTGCCTCTACATATAACACTTCAAATAATTTGTTTGACCACTAATTTAGAAATTCAAAAAGAAAGCAGAAATTCTATTGGAACATTGACACTTTCGTTGCCATCTAACACTTTATCAATGAATTTAAAAAAATATGATTCACATTGTAACATATCTTGTATTTTTACCCTTATGGAATCAACATAAATATTTTTTACTGCAAGTATCCCACGTTCACTTAGCCATTAGTGATTTAGGAAAGTTCTCGAATATTTGGAAAAACGCTCTCCATTAATTCATACTTTATATTTACAATGTTGCAAAAATTTATTGGCAAAGCAAGTGGAGTGCACATTTGGATTAATAGCTTTTTGCAATATCTAGCAATTGTTTTGAAAATGTGTCAGCTAATAGATTTTTTGAAGTGTTGCCCGCATAATTTTATTTAATTTATTTTATTAAATTCAATAACTAGTAATGTTTCATCTGCATATGTCGTACGTTTTATCACCGGTAATGTGTGATGTGTAATGTGTCTTCTTACAATAAAATGAGTGAACCATCGAAATGTCTCCCATTTCCTCTCAAGCTCCATCTAATGCTTCCAATGAATATTTATCTTTATATAATTTTATGATATTACATACTGCATTTTCATTTTTTGTACGTTTAATGCAAATTTTAGTATAGAATGAACTGTTCTACCACCACCCAATAGAGTTGCAGCAATTCCTAACGCAATATTACCAGCAAACGTATTTTTATCAAATTAAGTGAGATTAAAGATGTTTTTCCAGTTCCACCTGGTGCATCCAAAAGATAGAAACCACGAGCATCAACTGCATGCATAATAATATCGTAAATAGCCTTTTGTTCTTATAATAATTTTGGTTCATTAATTTGAAAATAAGAATTTAATTCTTTAGTATTATATGATTGCTCCCGATGTATTATTGAAAACATCAATTTCCAATCTATTAGGTGATGGCAGTCCTAAGTTTTTAAGTGACTCATTCGCAATTAGCAAGTAAATTTTTTTAATCAAAACTAATGCTTCATTACACATTTCTTATGTGTAATGTAAATTCAAATTTTGATTAACTATAATGTGTATTATCTATATAATATGTCTTCACTCATTGAATCAGTTTCAATTCTCTGCATGTGCTTAAATGATGTGGGACAACGATAACTTTTTAATGAAGCAACAATGGCGCTTTTTTGTATGGCTTCTACGTGATTGTAATGATAACGTATTTTAACCATAGAACACGCTAGAACAACACATTAAAGTTTTTCAAACTTATTATGAAAATGCTCGTTCTTTTTTCTTTCCTTTCACGTAAAATCATTTTTATTGATGAAGCTCATTTCACAATGGATGGATTCGTCAACAAACAAAATTGTCGCATCTGGGGAGAAGAAATTTTAGAAAAATCATTACATTGGTGTGGTTTTTGGGTTGGTAGAATCATTGGTCCATTTTTCTTCGAAGTTGCAAATGAAAGAGCCGTTACTGTCGACTTTATTCATCAAAAAAATCTACGTCTACTTCATTGCAGCGCCACGCTAACATTTCTATGCCTTTCTTAAAAAATGATTTGTAAAATCCTTCAACATGCGAACAGGTCCATTGTCACATACCGTATGAAAAAATTCTTTTTATTTCGCTTGAACAGCTCCAAACAGCGCTTTGAATCATTACGTTATTGTTTTTGTTCCAAATCGCGTTACCCACTTCGAACAGAGCTTTCACATACTCAAACACTCATGCAAAATATGATGTACACAGTCTATTGTTATCTATACCATATCTCACGCACTTTCACTTTACAATTGTTCAAAACGGTTTTGTGGATTTGGTTGACATTTTCCTTCTTAACAGCCTCAATTGGACGACCATAACGTTCAGAATCATTTGTGCCTGTACCAACGCTTTTAAGTTTATCAAACTAGCGAGAAATAGTTGCTTTCGACAAAGCAAATTCCTTCTAATACTTTTCAAGTCACTCTTTTTTTTATTTTTTATTTTTATTTTATAGTACCGAGCGCGCACCAAGGGGATATGAATACCCTTTTACTGGCTTTTTCTCCAGAGCGCGGGCGGGTGGTGTAGTAGTTTGAAACTCAGGTGTATTAGGTTTCGATATTTTTCCCAGAGGTGGTTGTCAAACTGGACGGGACGAGCTAGTACATCCTCCTCAACCAGTGGGTTTTAAGTACGTGCTAGTTGTTAGTTCGTTACATTTAGCCCAGCCAGCAACCACTCCAACATCAATGTTATGCCTTCATGTCAGAGTTGACGCGGACGGGATTTTCATCTAACTACATACAAATTCTATGAAAAGACTTTTTCACAAAATTGCCTGGCACGGGATTCGAACCCGCGACCCTCTGCTTGAGGAGTCTAGGTACATACCACTACACCACGCCCCCCCCATTCTTGAGTTTTAACGGGACTTTTTCCATCAAATAACAGTGTTTTAATAACGTATGAAGCTCGTTTTTTCTTACTTTTGGAAATATCGAAAGGGGGTCACTTAAACTTTAGTATCTCATGGACTAATGATCAAAATATCATCAAATTTTGACACGTATCTTTTAAAGGTTGGAGCTAACTAAAAATCGTAAGGATATGTTATTAGACTCGCTATCTATGTATCAACCTCGGGACTGTTATTACATGCATGTGTATATGGTATGTGTTTTTTGTTCTGCTTAGTGGAGCTGAGAACCTTCTTTCCGAGTAGCCCAAGTATATGGCAGCTAAGATGCATATACCAATAGTCAGCCGACCTATGCCTACGTACCAAACCCCACCCTTGGATATAAGTTTTAGGAGTACGATAGGTTCGTTAGCAAATCAGGCTTTGCTTTTTGTATCAGTTGAAAAAGTGTTTGCGGTTCATTATGTACCGGAAGAGTTTTTTCTTAGCTCTAGTAAAAGTTTAAATATTCCTATTTTACACCGTATTAAAAAAAACAAGTAAAAGTTGAACAAATCGATTTTGATCGTCAGCACAGCCAAAAAGCCAAAGGTGTAGTTGTTTATCAGTCTTTAAAAACTAAAAAACATGACAACAAAAAAATAAAACGAGTAGTGCCACGGACACCGAACACAAATACTGAAAACAAACAAAACGCATTCGATTTGCATTTCCAAAAGAAAAATTGTAACAACCTCGCCGGTTTTTCCTTCTCAGCAAGTTAATTTGGAAAAAGAAAACGTGTCTGTGGGTAATATTATATAATATTATAATATATTATAAGCTCTATTTCACTACTGGACGAAAAATTGAAGGTAATAAAATCGGATGTTAAAGAAATCGGCGCCGAGGTACATACTATATGAATTTTTTTAGTTTCAATTATAGTTTAAATATTTATTGTTCGGAAAAACTTTAATCAATTATAAAAAAAAACACGAAAATTGATATAAATCAATGCGTCATTTAGTTCTTAAAAATTATTTCTTATAAATATTGACCACGACTAGTTTTGACTGCTCCATTCTGAGTCCAATTTTGAATCAATTGGTATCCTGCTAATAACCCGTGTAATGTTGTTTTACAAGGCTGCAATTGACGCTGGTTAACCGGTATAGACGAGTGATTTGATGTATCTCCATAAAAAATAGTCTAAAGGCGTCAAATATCACGATCTAGCCAATTCACTGGTCCATTGATTCGCGTGCTGTGGCATGACCAATGATTCCGACGGACCATCACCCCACCCCCCCCCCACCCCAATAGCTGCATTGACAGCTATTGTATTGCCTGAGGTTGCTCATCAAACCAAATATGAGAGTTCTGTTTATTAATATATCCATTCAACCAGAATGAGCTTCGGCGCTGAAGAAAATTTTTCTATGGCTAACTCAACGAAGATTCGACACTATGGCAGGTCGTTTGGCTTCAGTTCTTGCACCAGCTATATTTTGTAAGGTTTTCGACCAAGATCCTTGTTTAAAATTCTCCACGTAACACAATCCCAATTGCTGCGAACGGCGACGAATGAACAGATCACAGTCTTCATGAACACTGGTAGGTGGCTTAATGTCAAATAGCATAAAATTGATGAGAAATGTCAATTATGACGACCGTAAAATGGTAGAAATACGCGAAAAATATTTTTCACTGAGCACGAATTTTGATAATAAAATTCAATAATTTATAAGCATTGTTCAGGTGTAATTTTTTCCATGAAGAAATGACAATGCTCATGCGTGAGCTGGAAAATAGTTAGAAGTTGGGTTAAGTTCACTATACATTCGTCTTGGTTTAGTCATTGAACACTTTTTTGTTGGTTTTAGAGGCAAGATCTCTTTGGATTTAATACATTTTGGGTACGTATACACGATGATGAATGGGAAATTGAGCAGATAGCATACACAGTACAGTCACAAGCAGATTGTGCATAGGAAATACGATTACATGAAGCACTTTTCGGCTCACAGTTACAACGTTTTGTTGTGTGACCCGGATTAGGTATATAGGTATTCGGACACCTTTGTTTTGTACCCACCGATCTCTACTTTTTTAAGCGTTTAAAATAGATTAAAGTGAACATCATTAATCCCCTTGGTTTGTGCACTCCATTGTCAATTCCAGTGAATTATATGTCTGTTATTCCCTAAGATTTCATTTCTGTAATAATTTACAGAATTTACAGATTCGGGAATATTTCTCGAACAAGGTCGAAATTGAAAGGTCGTGTAATTTAACTGTTATCGGACAAACACTTGCGAGGTTATTTACTTTTAGAAAAATGTCTACAACTTTTTGCGACTTCACTAGGATTAGAATATTACCGTCACGAAGTAGAGAAACTTGTTCGTATTAGTATTAGTACCATATTTACTAATACCGTCGATAGCCTTTTTAAGTAAAAAAGGACTGAGAGTTTTAATTAGTTTATCCGTGATCGCTGATGAGAAAAACAAAATCGAAAAAAAACGGTTTATGACGCGTAAAGCGTGTGCGTGATTGGTAAGCAAAATAATCACCATAGCTCAGACAACGGAGACTAGAAAGCTAGTCGGTGAATAAGACAAGGAACAATTTATCCCTTCCTTGCCAGACATTAGGCTCCACTGGATAAGAGCAACTAATGCTCTAGTGGCTACTAGTGGCTCGACCTTGACTGGAGATCATTGCGGCTTCAATAATTATCAGAACAAAACCCTTGTAGAATCGGAGATGACAACGCTTTACATCGTACCAGTATACCTTAATTTCAGTAGATGGATGGATGAGTTTATGGATCTTTATAATATTCTATTTAAGCTTTGAAGGGAAATTATAATGGTTGTTAAAACTTTTAAAAACCCGAAAAAAACGATAAAAAGATAAGAGATCCGCATGATCAACCATTCATTACTGCCTGGTTCGTGGAGAGTGCTACGAGCGTGTAGTAGATATGAAAGTCAACATATTTCCTTATTCTGATTACTTGCCTCTAACAGTCATTATAAGTTTTAGTGAACCCAATTATACGAGATGCAATTACTACCAAAAGCGCAATGGAAAGATATTTACACACGTAGAGATCAAACCGATCTTGTTCAATTCCTTAATTTAGTAGATAGGAATATTCTTCAATCTTCTGAGGAGACAGATGTAGTAGTGCCATGCATCAAAGCATCGGTGAACTCTTGAGAATTCACACTCCAACTCGCACATAAGTATTAACAATACTGAAGTAGTCCCAGAAAGCTGCAAAAGAAACATAGTCTTTCCCTTATTTAAGTATGGGGACACAATAAAATCAAATAGTTTGCGAATTTCGATCAGTTCTTTCAATGAAGATGTGGACAAAATTACATGAGATCGGATCGCATTGCTGAAGTCCTTTTCTGACATTGAAGTGTTTTGTCATTACAGATCGTAACGCAGCAGCATGCATTATTCACCGTCCTTCTGAAAAATCAAATCAGCTTGACAGGAATGCCAGAACTGGACATGGCTATGTGTTTTATATTTTGTCTCTATAGACGCTATTCCCGGAGTTAATATGTACCGATTTGTAACTCTTAATTCTTTTCCAAGATCTGCAGTTATGTGAAGATGTAATATATGATGGACTTTCCTAGTCTAAACCCACACTAATAGTTTCCGATCAGATTGTTGACGAAGAGTGTTAAATGTTCAAATATGCGATATTGAAGAAACTTATTTACTATAGTTGGGGCGTAATACATACACTTAAACTCTGTCTTTATTTTTACCTAGAAGTTCCGGAAAAGGTGGACCGTCGTGTCCAATTACTAGAGATACTTCCTGTAACTACCGTTCCCAAATACGAACTTCATAAGATGAAAGTGGCAATAAAGCGGATATCAATTTATATCTCAATCTGCTCTTTGTTCTGCTTCTTTGGGCCTGATAGTTTGGTTGCCGACCTGGTCAAAAGGCCGGAGATAGCACCAATTTTTCCAGGCGATTACTTAATTTGTGACATCCTGCTGCAGGAATCCGTCTGGCACTTTTATCGGTGAAGTCAATTATCGATACTTCGCCCCTTAGTGGTAGTTTCTGCATTTTCGACTACCGCTTTATTACGACAACAGTATATCGCCCTTTTCTGAAGCCAAATTAGTGGTCTAGGTCGCTCCTTTCTTCTGTTACTAATAGTAATCTATTGTATATCTATCTTAAGAACCTTTGGAGAATGCTGTCAAAGAGGCATATTAGACAATAGTATAATGTTTTCCTGGAGTCTTTTTTTTCCTTTTAGTGACAGGATTTTGTATTGATCGAACTCCCTTAGGTTCGTGCACATAACTGCTAATCTTTGGAATAAAAGGTGCTCTAGAATGGATTTCGTTATTATTGAATGATTATGTACCCCTTTAATTTGGAATATTCTCCGGATTGAACTCCCTTGAATTTTAATACGCGCCGGTGAAGCGCCGTGTTGTGTTGAAATATAAATCCTTCATTTCAACGCGTCGTTTATATTGGTTCTTTTCGTGAAACAATGGAAAATTTAATTAAATTTATGCGAATACCCATGTTTGTCTGACCAGAGTGATACAAATTACAAGAACATTGTTTCAGAGGCCGAAATATAGCAAAATTTTAATGAAATATCATTTTGATAGATATAATGCAAAGCTACTGAAACAAAATTTTGAACGGCAATAATCGCTCTTTGTTAGATGTCTTCTAACACAGCAGTTACAACGCAGAGTAAAATAATTTTATTTCGCTAAAATCGCATTCTATTTGACTGGATTTTAGTGTTTTGCGTTTTATGCGAATAGGATTTTCAATTGTTATGAAGATAATATAATAAATTATGTTCAACATATATATAGTCATATATATATCAATATAGTCTATTGATATATTATTGACCATTGGCAAAAATTGGTTTCACACGAAGTAACCGTCTCTTATGCAGGGCTATAGCGTCATTCATCCTTTTCATGCAAACCTTTTACAACACCCTCTAGCACATATTGTTGATAGATCTTTCCACCTATTTTCAAAACTTTTTAAGAGAAACGAATGAGACTACCTATGGAGCATGACCAAGTTGATCCTTTTTAATAATTTATTTACGAGGGCTGTTTGATGAGTACTCGGATTGGAAGATATGTTACGCTTCTGAGCCAAAATATACCATCATTTAGTATAACCTCTTTTATCCCGCCTGCCAAATTTTAGTGACAATCCGACGCTTAATTTTGTTTTGACACCCATTTCAAAACTTCGTGTTTGTGTTTTTTGCGACCATGGAAAAAGAGCAGTATCAAACATACGAAGAAATCAAGCCCATTCTCGATGGTGTATATATATTCATCTTCCCGTACATCCGTTTACCAGTGATTCGCACACTGACGCCGTGGACTCACGTCGGTTTTTGATGAACTGCGCCCAGGTGGCCAAAAACGGTTACCACTGAGGAAACCGTTGACAAAATCCATGATCTCGTAATGGCGGACCGCCGAGTGAAAATTTTCAAGTTGGCTAAGATAGCAGGCATCTCAACTGAACGTGTTAGCCATATCCTGCACGAGATTTTAGGCATGAGAAAGCTGTCCTCACGATGGGTGCCGCGTTTGCTCACACCGGAGAACAAACACAATCGTGAGACCACTTCGAAGACAAGTTTTGCCCTGTTTATTATACCATGAATTCATTGGTATGATACACGTTGGCTATTTGGAGAATAGAAAAACAATCACAGGAGCATATTACGTTGATTTATTGGGCCGATTCAACATCGATTTGATGAAAAAACGATAACATTTGGCGAAGAAAAAAGTACTCTTCCACCACGAAATTTTTCGAATTGCTCCCTTATCTTCCATATACTCCAGATTTTACTCCCTGTGACTTCTTTTTGTTTCCAAACCTTAAAAAATCGCTTGCCAGAAAGAAGTACGGGTCGAAAGAGGAAGTCATCGCCGCCGCGGAGGGGTATTTTTCAAGTCGTAGGTATTATACGGAGGAGCTAAAAAAGTTGTAGCATCGCTGGGAAAAGTGTATCGAGTTGAAAAGGGATTATATTGAAAAATAAATTGACAAAACCTAAAAAAGTTGTGTTGTCATTTCTAATCTGGGTATTCTTCAAACAGCCATCGTAGCTCTTTAAAATGATGTGATAAAAAATATTCCTCATTGTGTGCTTTTGAATTTTTGCGAAACCGTTTACATATTGCCTTTACAATCGGACAATCAGCTGCTTCAAGCACTTCACCGGAATGACTAACAGCGGAAGAAACATAAATTTTCGAAGTTTCGAGTGTTTTTGACAAAAATTAGAAAATAAAGCTTTTCGCACTTATGCAAAGCTATTACTGAAATCCGATTTTCTTCAACACAAAGTGAGACGTAACACATAAGTCTTAATCACTGTATTAATAGGTCAGGACATCAAAATCATAGCAAAGACGGTCAATGATGAAAGAACAAATGTTATCATGATCAGCGGACCCTATAAGTGTACCGTATTGGCTATGTGAAAAAGCAAATTTAACAAAAGGCTTCAGATGAGAAAATATCTATCGGTAGATAGAATTGAAACCACCTTTGCAAACTATTCCATTCTAAAAACCATACATTCGAGGGTCCGTAAAAAGTATTCGCATAGCGTCCATCCGGCAGTAATAAAAGAGATCAATCTTATAAAACTTAAGGGTGATCTTTCGAAAATAATTATTTTGAAGAAATGTAAATGGTGATTTAAATCTTAGTAAGAGACGAAACCCTTGTAAATTCCAGTTTTAAAAACGATATCGCATCCAGCAACAACACCTGGATACTTTTAAAATGCCGGATGCAACTTAAGTAGAGCTCTTTAAATATGATGGAGATAAGAAAATTGAAGGGGTACATAAACCTTTTAATAACATACCTTTTCAGCATTAAAACGCAGCATTAAAACGCGCTCTGTTCGACAGAGATATCGTAGAAACACCTGTCTCAGGAGGTGTACATCTTTCGAAAGAAATCCAAAACCAAATAATATCTTATACTTGATATAAAAGTAATTTCATTTATTTTAAATGTCTGCTTTCGATATGCTTTTCCTCTTCTTGATACTCAGTGATAATCCTTGATAATATTTTGTGTACGAAACAGCAAGATGAACAATACCATGTGTTATTTCCGTGACCTGACTGTTAAAGTGTCATTAATTGTTATATGATGAAATTTAGTATATATAAATGCACTATATTTATTTAGTTGATGACACATTATGCATGTATGCATAAGCATGCTATATTCTAAGCTTTTGTTTAAAACTTTAAAATTTTCTTTAAGGCAAACATATAAAAATTTAAATTTAAAAACTTACTGAAACAGCTTTCTTGTAAAATTCAGGAACCTTCAGATTTGTCGTATTTTTTTCCAAATTATCAATTGTTTTGTTTGCTAAAAAATATGTTCTAAAATTGATTTAATACGGTATTATATATAACATTCGGATTGGTTGAATATTTGTATTAAGTTACCCAATACAGTGGTCATAGCGTGTATGATTTACTTGTGGATAGAGTTTATAAAGAAGACCAAGTTGCTTGATATTCTTAAGTCGCTGAAATTGTGCTGTCTCAATGATGTCTTTTATATCTTTTGGGATGAAGAAGGAACCATGCACAATGTCTACGTACTCCATTCTGAAGCTATATTAAAAAACATATTATTTTTAGCTTAAACATTGAACAATATAATTTATTAATTTTTGAGGGGTATACCGGGTGAGTTTTTTAACTTGAGACAAAAGTTACAAGGTTCTGAAGGGGACATAAGATGATGACCACGAGTTTGACCTTGAGACCCATTTTCAAGGTCAAACAAAGGTCACTTTTGATTCTTCAAATGATAATTCTTGATTTTCATTGCTCAGTCGTATTCCTCAATGGGGCATACGATTTTGTCTCAAAGGTCTTATTCATTCAGTGCTAGATACCACTGCACTTTCACACCTAAATCATTAATCGCTTTCCAACGTTGTTAGGGTGTTAGAAGGTCGAGATTTGTTTTGAGGAAGTCATTATTGCCTCGAGTGAAGTTAAAAATCAAAGAAATTTCAGATAGAGACAAATTGTCCTAAACTTATCTGAGAGTGTATGATGTGCACTCTGCCCTTTTTTTCTACTTGAACGGAACTGTACTTCATTTAGATGTTCGATATTTGTTTTGAGGAACTGATTATTATTAGTAACGCTTTCCAGATTAATAATGCAGGCTATTTAAATTCAAGAGAAAATTGAAATGATATTGATTTATGGAGAAAGTGGAAGGAACATCAATGGTGCTGTTGCACTTTACGATCGCGCGCTTCCTTTTATCGGCTCATCCAACATTTCACTGGTGAAGGAAGCGTGCAACCAAAGAAAAGGAATCGGTCAGATAGGGTGGCTGTTGAGGACAATGAAATAGCAATGTTTGTTGCCGTTGTACACGATCCTCACATTAGCACTCGCTAAATAAGTCGTGAATCAGGAATTTCTCAAACGACTGTCTGTAAGATATTACATCAGCATAAATATCATCCTTATCATGTTTCAATGCATCAAGAACTTTCTAGTGAGGATTTTCGCAACCGGGTTTCCTTTTGTCAATGGGCACTTCAGCAAATTGAACGAGACCCCCTTTTTTTCGCCAAGGTGTTATTCTCTGATGAGTCGACTTTAACCAATCACGGTACGGTCAATCGACATAATATGCATTACTGGGCTACCGAAAACCCCTTTTGGTTGCGACAATTTGAACGGCAGCACCCTTGGAATGTTAATGTTTGGGTGAGAATTATTGGGGATAAATTAATATTTCCATATTTTATTGAAGGCAACTTGAATGGCGAAAAGTATGCAAACTTCTTGCGGGACCATAATTGGCCCCCTTACGTCTCGTTGGTAGTATTCACTGTAACACAAACACAAATAAACCAAATTTTTATATGTACTTAGACACGTCCTTTATAATATGAAGTCTCATTGAATACAGTTTTAGTATTATACCAAATTTTCACACTCAAAAAACACGTATATACCATGTGTATTTCTTGCAAATTAAAATAAATCGTGCACGCACTGCGTTGTGATACTTAATAAACGCAGAATGAAATTTTAAAGTGACGCGACACTCCACATCAATAACTTGCGCATGTCCGGATGAAAGTTCGATAAGGCGGACATAGCGCCATATGTCATTCAACAACATAAATAATTTAAATTATTTGGATATTGTTTATATAAAAATATTTAAATCGGGAATACAAATGTCGCCAAAAAATTTAAAAAACATTTTCTGGATAGGAACACCCAAATCACAGCGGCATGAAATACTAGAACGCTCGGCACTTCGTCAGTGTAACTTAGAATCACTACATATCTAGAATAAAACAATTTCATGCACATGCGTCTACTAATTCAATTGCCCAGAACAAAATGCAAAAAATGTAGTCTGTACGCAGTAAGTAGAAGAGAAGTGAGAAGAGAGAGCACTAAGCACATGTTATGCAAAAAGAAGTGAGCGAGAGAAGAGAGCAGAGCAAAGAGAGACTGCGGACAAATTTTCTTACTGACTGCCTTAATATCAGACTATTCGTATAACTAGGTAATACTTTACGAGTTATTCTTATACCTAACAAATATACAAAAAAAAAAAGATCACTGTAAAATCCTTACTGTCGGGGTTAATATTAAATTCTTTTCTTCAAAATACATTTTTTTACATTTTATTAGTCTAATTAATTCAAACAAATCTGCAATATTATCAAAAACTGACTACGGTCTACCAGTATATGTAAAATACTCTAAATCTTACCTTACAACCCCTATTATGCTGCAAGTATAACAGCCCTCCGTTTAATTCCTACCAACAACATTCTTTCCGTTCAACTCCTATCAACGACATTCTAACTTTCCTAATTAGCAGGTAGAATCTGCTATCTTCCTTCAAACTTCATTCAAAAATTATCCATATTGATATCAAGAAAGCTTTGAACAGGAACAGAACCCAGAGACTTTGGTCAACTAATGCGAACAGAAAATAGTCTCTGGGGGTCAAATCTGGAGAATACGGTGAGTGGGGAAGGAATTCGTAGACTAATTCATTCAATTTTGCCATCGTTTTCATTGAATTGTAACATGGTGCATTATCTTGATAAAACAGCACTTTTTTCTGGGGCCATTTTGTTTTTTTGCCCAACACGCTCTTTTGATATCTTCAGAGTATCAGTTATCTCGATCAACTTCACTTTATGGTTATTTAGAAATATTTTATGACCTTTTTTCACGTTTTCGCCCGTAACAGCCTTTTTCGGGCGTCCACTGCGTTCATCGTTTTCGGCGCTGATTTCACCTCGTTTAAATTTGGCAAATCACTTCTCAACGGTTGATTTTCCTGGTGCAGAGTCCGAGAAATCTTTATCAAGCCAAGCCTTGGTTTCAACAGTATTTTTTTTTTTTTTACAATACTGTTTAATGGCTATCTCCACCACCAGTGCTCCATTGAAATCGCCAGTAGCAATCCGTCCATTCCAACTTTGAACCGTAACACCCGTCTTGCTATGAATGCTCATCAGTTTACCCTCAAACCCATTTTCAGACGTACTCTAAAATATGGTGATTCTTTCCTAAGCCGTACAACTCGCTTATGGAATGCACTGCAGACCTCTGTGTTACCTGATCGTTATAATTTACAAACATTTAAAAACAATGTACATCGGTACCTGTCTTTTCTTCCTCCCTAAATTTCCTTCGCCCGTGCTGTGTACGAACATTTTAAGGGTACAAAAACGCCTTGAGCGCGTGCTGATTTATAAAAAAAAAGCAATACTTTATTAACACACAATAACAAAAGTTGCTTGACTCACAATGCTATATCTCACGAACGAATTGTCCGAAAGCTGTCAAGTTTTAACACGTGTCGTTTGAAGATTACTTCTACTATAAACCATATGGATTTAATTCTAGTAACACCATCTATGTGTTAGCCTACGCACTGATCTATCTACAATATCTGATGTGAAAAACATCCCTTACACCATGGTAATTGTTGAAACAATATGCTATCATCTTTTTTCCAACAGTAAGACAAAGAAAAAATAGCCTCTGTATTAGAGAGCTGCATGAATGTACTCAAAACATTGGGTGGTTTATGCCAAAAATGAATGAGTAAGTTCGCGCCAGTCAAACAAATGAATTGTATGAATCTGAATGGTGTTTTGAGTTAGACCATCATACTATTCAAACGAAGAGTAAACGAATTGAATGAATATAAATGTGACGCACAACGTGTGCGCTTCTTGTAGGTACAAATTTGGAAATTTATTATTTTAAATATTTAATTAATAATACTATAAAATACGTTTTTTTAACGCCTACTATTAAATTTATCATATTGCATTTTTTTTTTTTTTTTTGTATTATGTGTTCTGATTATCTTGTTTGACTAGTTTCTTTACTGATTTTAACTGTGTGTAAAATATGGGGAAAATAGAACGTTAAAAAGTAAAGAAATTGATCACAAACAGCTTTAATAATTTTTTAAAACTAGGAGAAAATTGTGTTTCAAATCGGTGTAATCGAAATAATCAAAAAAATATCTGGGCGGCAAAAAAAGAAGCTATCATTCGAAGTGTAACTACCAACAAAATAGTAACGGCATTAAGGCTGCCGATAGGTAAACAAAGTGTGGAACAAATTTTGCCACAGAGCAATAAGTGGTAGAAAAAGAAAAATAAGCCGTTCCTTAGTCAGAACTATGGAGCCAAAAGGTTTGAATTTACCAAAAAGTACATGTCCTAGAACAATAAATGGAGAAACGTTATTTTTGAGAAAAAAAAAGATTAATTTTAATGGACCGGTTTCAATTATTACTGGCACAGCTTCAGATCAGAAAGACATGTATTTACCAGTAGGAATTTCGGTGCTGGTACTATGATGAACTGGGCTGGATTTAGTTACTATGGCAGAAGTCCAATTTGCAAAATTGGAACAAGAACGCATTCAGAAAAGTTTTTCGACTTATTGGAAAATGTGGTTGGAATTTAGAGAAGCTCAACGAACTCACATGACATCATGATTTTGATGGCAAATAAATCAAACTTTTGGATTGGCCTGCTCGTTCCCCTGACTAAAATAAAATTGAGAATTTGTGAGGAAGCCTAGCTTACAGGGTTGACAGTTTTCTACGAAAAATGAGCTCAGTGAAACCATTTCCTATGAGTGGAAAAAAACCTTTTTGGACCCCATACCAAACCGCATATTTGAAGTAATTAATAAAAAAAACAAAACAATAAACAAAAAAACTTATTTTGTTTTGTTTTTTTTTTATTATTTTATGTGTCAGATATTATTTTTAAAATTTAAAAATTATTTTTTTATTAAAAATAAAATTTTAGAATTAATTTAAATACAACTACAAAAATTTTTTTTTACAAACAAATTTAAAAAATTTATTTGCCTTTAATTGAATTTCGCTGTAGTATATAAGTTGGGGTACTCTTTCCCCTTTCATTTCTTAGGCCTTACACATTTTAAACCGCTCTCCTGTAACTCGTCTTTTGAGAATCATAAATAAGTTTTCAAGGATTCATTGTGCGCTCATTGTGCCCGCCAATCCAGAAGTTGAATATAAGCTCAAGGCTATCCCAAAGATCGAGTTTGAGAAGTGTTTCGAGGATTGGAAGAAGCGCACTAGCACAAGTGCATAATATCTAATGGGGACTATTTTGAAGGCGACAATATAGTAGTAGTAGACTAACAAATAAAAATTCCCATTATTTTCTGAACACACTGCAATTGCCAACGATCATACTTTTATTATACCAGATTTAAGTTCACAGCTAAATTTATTTCGGACATTTTTATTGCTTTTTAATGTTTTATACTCAAAGGTATCAAGTCTATTAATCAAGTTTAAATGCTCTTTACTCCAGCGAAGAAAATAATCCACACAAGAAAAAAAATTGCTAATTTAATTTATCTACTACTTAGATTTGAAAGAATTATTTCTTTTGTTTTCACACTTAATTTTTTTTATTACGAAACATTTATTTTTTATTTTTGAAATGCGAGTATGCTGTTACATTACTGTTTCCTAGCTTAACAAATGTGTATTATTACGTTTGCTAAGATTAAAGGGATTATATACCCTTATAACTGCGGTGAGATTATGTCTATTGCGATTTTTTATGTATACAGTAAAAGTTCTAAAGATTCCTTTATTCGAGGATCTAATCGGTACATCGGTACATGCATATTAATAAAAAATATTCAAATTGACCAATAAAAAAGTAAAATAGACCTTATTACAATTATACCTAAAGTATGTTGTTAAATGATATCGCCGCTTCGTCTTTACGCACATTTTAAAAAACCTGATGATAGTTGTGGTGGTGAATGTACAGATGGAGGATTTCAAGCATCAATAGGTTGGTTCAATAAATGTAAAGTGAGACAATCATTGCATACTATTAAAATCGTTGGAGAAGCTGCATCTGCAGGCATTTCTGCCGCAGAAAGATATCCAGAAGAATTTGCAAACTAGTAGCTGATGCGGGATACAAACCTGAGCAAATATTTAATGCACTACCAAATAAAACATTCATTTCTAAAAGCGAAAAGTCTGCCTCTGGATTTAAGGCAGCAAAGGATAGGATTACACTGTTGCTATGTTAAAATGCATCTGGAGATTGTGTCATTAAACCACTGATTCTTTACAGATCGTTACATCCTCGTTCTTTAAAAACCAAAACAAGTGTTTTGGCGTGCTAATAAGAAAACGTGGGTTACAAGCGCTATTTTTTGTGACTGGTTCCGGAATTTTGTTTCTGAAGTTCAAACTTATTTAAAAAAAAAGAACGAATTTAGACTTTAAAGCAGTTCTAGTTTTGGACAATGCACCAGGTCATCCTCGCGAACTTGAAACTATGCATCCAAACATAAAAGTGACATTTTTACCTCCCAACACGACGGCTTTGCTTCAACATATGAACCAAGGAATAATCCAGGCCTTTAAGCTCTTTTACATTAGACAAACCTTCAAAATCATATTGGATAATATGGAATATGATCCTGATATGAATGTTATGGAATGCTGGAAGAAATCTGACATAGCAAAATGCATCGTAAACATAAAAGAATCATTGGAAGAACTGAAGCCATTCACATTGAAATCATGCTGGAAAAAACTGTGGCCAAACTTTGACTGCAAACTTAGCTGAAATTGCAAATGAAATAGGACGAGATGGGTTTAAACAGATAGAATCGATTGACATTCAGGAGTTGCTTGAATCACAAGATGAAGATGAAGATTTGACTGAAACCGACTTGGAGGAAATGTTAAATTTACAGCCCATTAAAGAAGGCTTCAACAAGCACTGGAAACATGACATTTAATTTAAAAAATCTTAGTGAAGCCTTAAAAATGGCAAATGAGCTTTGTGATTTCTTTATGCAAATTGATCCGTCTATGAAACGAAGTCTTATTTTTATGAGGCAAATTGCTAATGCCACTGCTGAATATCGGTCTGAATTGAAGGAGCTTTTAAAAACTGCCAAGCAAGAAAAAATTATAAAATTCTTTAAACCATTACCTAAGTCTGAAGATAATAAATAATCAATATGGTCAAAAACTTCAATAAAATTCATTTTTTTTATGTATGTACTTGTTTTTTATTTTGTCACCCATATAAATTACCACTCCATATTCACGGTTTCTGTATTCGTGGCATTTTTACGGAACATATACCCCGCGAATGAAGAGCTTTTACTGTACTTAAGTTGTAAGTTCTTAAGCAAAAAAAAAAAAAAAAAAAAAAAAAAAAAAAAAAAAAAAAGTAAGTTTATTTCTATTGCTTTGCAACTTGTATTAAAATTTTACAGCAATTTTGATATGGCTTTGATTTGTTTTATTTTCTTGTTCCAACCTTTGACACAATATTAAAAATTGTTATTGAATTATGTGTTTATGTAATGTTCGAAACTGAGCTTCACAAAAAAAAAGTTTGAATTTTGAGTTCTTAAAACAAAACCTTAAAGAATTTTGCAAACAAGTACGTTAGAGAAAAATGAAAACAATTAAGGTTCAACAACACCCAATAGAGCACTGATAATTAAAATACAAAGTGACTAATAGAAAAATTTACATTCTTTCTTCCGTTGAATAATTATATAATAGATTACAAAATTCATTTAGACGTTACTGTATTTACGTTACTGCTCGGAAGGTGTTTGGTTGTAGCCCTTCGGAGAGAAAAACAACAATTCTTGATTCAGATTTAATTTCTCTTGGAAGACTGTTAAAAATTTTTTAATCCTTTGTACACAATGGAACACTGAGCTCTGTTGTTGTGGCATCTATCATGTCGTTGTCATTCCTTATATCGTATGATTGAATGAGTAGATGATCATTTCAAAAGTGTTAAAACATTTTCAAGTGGATCAGATACCCAATTTGTTGAAATCAAAAAAAGTCGCAGTACATTTTAAGTAGAGAAATACAAATAAAAATGTTAATCTAATATTGCGTGCAAAAGAATTGTGTCAAATTTATAAACGAGAGCTATCTATAACGCAATGATCATGAAGCTGTGGGAACCCGAAAGCAGAAGCATATACAACATTATTGGCAAGGATTAGAGAACTGGTTTGTATAAAAACAAATATCTGCACAACAAATTCATATCACGAACAGGCCAAATCTTTAATGATCTGCATTAAAAAACGGAACAGAAATATTTAACGAATGGAATCCTAATAAACAGTTCCGAAATACTACAGATGGTACACTACAAAATACACCAATACGAAATCCAGTCAACCAAACCTTTTTTTTTTTCAAATTTAAATCTTCTTTAAAACAGAAAGCATATAAAAACATTTATATGCCATCAGTATTACCTCATTAACTGTCAAACTAAATCGTCTCGAAATCTAGAAGTCAAGGTTAATCGATCTCCAATAAGCGACATCCGTGGAAAAAGAAATTGCGAGAAATCAACATCATGGATACTTTTTGGACTACATATGTAAAAACTGTGAAACCTGGCATGAGAATAATGACCTTTTCCATTGGGTTCTCTCCGGAATTGAGGCACATTGTACTCTAAGGAATACTAAAACCTTCTTCTGTCTTTGATGCCAAACACAGTCAATTGCTCGAAATCTGGTTCGGCACATAATACTACTTGACGTTTATATTAATATGCTCCTCGTATAATTTGACATTAAAATCCAGAAAAGAAATTTTACTTCTGAAATGAAAACCAGAACAAAATTTTGCTTCTGAAAAAGTGAGAAGTTTTGTGAGTATACAAAAGCATATGTAGCCCAATGGAAAACGCTAATACAATTATTATTTAGATTTTTGTTTTTAATTTTTTTTCCCCAAATTTCCCAAACAATTTCAAAAATAAGTTTTAATGAAGTCAATAATTTTTTTATTTAAAATCTTGAAGTTTACGACGAGGACTATTTAAGCCCAGACGTCTGAATGACAACATTAGTTCTTCTGATAATTTATATATCATTTTGTATCTACCTAAAATCCATTTGTTAATGCCTGAATATATTTGGGGAGCATTTTAATTTAATTTGACTCCTTTTCAATATATTTGACGATTAAAAACTTTCACTTTTAATTAAGTACTTTTGAATTCAAACTTCACTTGTTTTTGTTAAAGCAATAAAACAAAAAAAATACCCCATTTCAAATAAATGCAAAACCGATGACAGCTACAAATAAAAAAAAAAAATATTTTGACAGTTCTTGCAGAAGAGGGGAATTGGATTCACTCTCATTTCGCTCTCTTCTGCGAAAAACAACGAAAAATATGAGTACATGAAAGGATTTTGGAGTACTTTTCGTAGATTTAAGTAGTTATGGGTGATATTATGATATCCGTCGTAACATAAAAACTTAAAACAAATTGACTAAAAGCTTAATTATAACAGGCGAAAGCAAACTGATGCTAATGCCAGAACTGGACGAATAGGTTCCTCAACCCTGGAACCCTACACCGTACTGCGCATCCAATTTTACTTATGGGCGATTTTTTAAGCGTTTGATTTTTAATTGTCAAAAAAACAGACAGGAAAATTTCAAAAGTGTATAAAATTTTTATATAAGTTTATAAATCAGTGCTTGCTATTTACTTTTTAAAGACTATTTGACTACGTTTTAAGTGGTCTATACGGAGAATCCAATTTTTTATTAGTACCAATCGCAAACTGCTCATATTTTGACTTAAAAAATATATTGCTATTATTAACTTGAGCACGCTTCGCATATTATTACTTAATGCTACAAACATATTGAATGTTTGCACTTATTGCGCTTATTGCACTTGGTCTTGCTCTTTCAGTCCTTATTTCTTGGATTGAATCTATAATGACTTTGAGGGTGATAGCGGAGAGCCAAACTTTGATCTGGCACAGGGTTTATCTTCTGTGTAACTTTTATGCAGTTTCTTGTTATATTTTTATATTTTGCACCACAGTTTTTTAGTAATGGCAACGGGTTGCGCTCGAGAGGAGCATGTTTATCTTCTGTGTAACTTTTATGCAGTTTTTTGTTATATATATACATATATATTTTTATTTTTTTTGTATTTTGAACTTATATTCTACTCATGTATGGCTTTTAGGAACGTTTCCACATCATGGCGTCTAGAAGAGTATTTTTGAGTCAAGAAGACGAACTTGTAAATGATGGCAGTAACAGCGAGTTTGAGGATCATATAAGTAAAGATGATGTTCAAAGTAAAACTGACGACGAGTACGTAGATGAAGTAATCAAAGAAATCTTAAATGACACCTCAACATCTGAAAACCCCGGATATGACCACCGCATAATTATTCTGGCTCAAAGAGTAATCAGAGGTAAGAATAGAAAGGTTTGGGCTACGTCTAAGGGTCAAAGTCATGGTAGAACATCTGCAATCAATATAATTCGCTCTAATAGAGGACCTACCCGAATGTGTAGAAATATTTTGGAACCACTTTTATGTTTTAAGTTATTTATCACGGATGATATCATTCAAGAGCTCGTTCAGTGGACAAATGTGGAGATATCAATAAAACATACTGATAGTATGACTTCTTCGACATTTAGGGATACGAATCCTACTGAAATTAAATCCTTTATTGGAATACTTACTCTAAGTACTGCAATGAAAGAAAACCATTTATCAAACATTGAATTATTTGATAGTTCATTTAGCGGCACGAGATATGTAGCAGTAATGAGTAGAGATAGATTCGATTTTATTATCAGGTCTCTAAGAATGGATGACAAGATTCTACGCCCTGCTCGTCTTCAGCAAAATCCATTTGTTCCTGTTCGAAAGGTTTGAGATTTGTTTATAGCTCAATGCAAAAATAATTACTCTGCTGGAAGCAATGTCACTATTGATGAACAATTACTTGGATTAGATGCCCATTCCGAATGAACATACCTAAAAACCGAGTAAGTATGGAATAAAAATCCCAATACAACCAGACTACAGGCGGTGTGAACACGTTTGATCAAATGTGTCCTTCGATGTCTTGTTCTAGGAAGACAAACTGATGGCCAATGACAATATTTTATGGCATTTTAAATATAGCCTATGTCAATTCGTATATAATTTACACGCATAATGTTGGACTAAACGGAGAAAGACCATTGAACCGTAGAGAATTTATGAAGAAGCTTAGCTGTGACTTATCAATACCGTGGACAACATTCAGATTGGAAATCCCTACTTTGCCAAGGCGTTTGAAGGAAAACATTCATAATATCTTGCCACAAACCAGTCAAAAGTTTTCTGAACGATCTGATGAGGAACCTCTAGCTAAAGTTTGGCGTTACTGTAGCCTATGTACAACAAAGAAGAAAAGAGTGTCTAAGATGACATGCACGAAATGTAAAAAGACAGTGTGTGGTGAACATAAACATGATGTTTGCAACAACTGTATATAACTATTAATTTTTTGATTGGTATTATTTCCGACTGATAATATTGTAATTCATCAGTTAATAAGACAAAATAATATTGGTATGGCACTACTCCTAATAGCTTTAGGATAGAGAATCTTGAAAAGTCATTTTCCCATTTCTGGCAGGAACGTTCTTCTTCCTCACGAAACCATTGAGAACGGACGTAATCTAAAGTTATAAGCAAAAAATAAAGTTTCCTCTAGTTTTTTAAATCTCTTGTTTCATTTTCCAGTCGTCAGAGAATAGCTGGCGCCTCATTTTGGCGCTGCGGCTAGGAGTCCTAGATTACTTTTGGAAAAAGGATTGCCCGGAAGGATTACTTTTAATAACCCGCTATCACACGTGTTCGTGCCAAATCTTCCATCAAAAGAAATTCCCCAACAACATCCGAAAAAATGTTACGTTCTGGCAAACACTATCAGAAATCACATAGCAACACTTTCAGCCATATGCCTGAGCAAGAAGAAACCGCTGCTGGCAGCAATGTATCTGTGAACAGGGAAGATAGAAACAATGCTACTTCGGTGAGTTCAACGACGAATGGTTGCAGTGGTCGACAACTTTTAGCAGAATTTTCTGGACATAAAACTATCATTAGAGCTGACCTGTGGTGCAATCTCTTCGAGATGGTAACACGCGGAAAATCCGATGAAGAACGCATCTTCGAACTTATGGCGTATCTGGTGGATGATGCACTCAACTGGTTTGCGTCAGATGTAGCACAAAATATGTCTAGTCTCACTTGTATGTATGTGCGTATGTATTCAATATCCAATGCTATGTCAAAAAACGGCTTAAACAAAAACCACCAAACCCATGTCGTCATAAGGAGCAAGTAGGTGAAACATAGTGGCACTGGAATCGCGAATCGCCGATAGGCAGATCGGCAGCAAGCGACGGAGAATGACCAACCAGCGACGACACTTAATACTGAAGTATCAAATACCGAAAATAACGCCAACCAGGAACACTTCATGGGCGGTTGCCGTTAATCGATATAGCGGTGCGGATCAATAATAAACCAGTACGTGCAATCATTGACTCTGGTAGTACCATCGATGTCATCAGTTCATCACTTCAAGAACATCTAGATTTAAAACCAGACCCG
The DNA here is from genome assembly GCA_907269105.1 of Volucella inanis. Lineage (NCBI taxonomy): Eukaryota > Metazoa > Arthropoda > Insecta > Diptera > Syrphidae > Volucella > Volucella inanis. Next base: position 70,077,069 of record OU026154.1, on the reverse strand, counting down.
CACACATCCATTCCCATTGCACACGTAAGTGGCAACACGAAAAGCGACGGCCGCCTTACAATAGGCTTAACAACTTTAAGAATTGCAGCACACGTCATACGGCATCCCCACACGACTTCATCATCGGCCTTAGCATAGTTAAGCTATTTGGCCTTAAACTCGATTTTTCCCGTAACTTTGTTTACAGCACCGATCCCATCGATATCTGCTCGGCATCATTGGCGCTTACTCCAGTTGATCAACGAATTCAAGAAATATTAAAAGACTCTCGGCAACTCTTCTCCACAGAAAGCAACGACGTTGGACGGATTCTTGGTGTCTCGTACCACATTCGGCTACTTCCACAGCAACGTCCACGCTCAGCGTCCATATCGTCATTCAGATAAAGAATCAAAATAAATAAGACAACAGATCGCATTACTATTTCAGAGAGGATTTTTTAGGAGATCCATTTCACCTTGGGTTTCACCAGTTACGCTCGCACCAAAGAAGGATGGTAAACACCGGCTTTGCATAGATTATCGTCGAATCAACGCTGTTACAGTAGACACAAGATAACCCATTCCACGCATTCATGATGTAATCGACCAATTTTCAACCTCGCGTGTTTTCTCAACCCTTGATATGACATGGGGTTACTGGCACATTGCATTAGATGACGAGTCTATCGAAAAAAACATCTTTCGTGACGTCAGACGGACAATTTGAGTTGACTGTTTTACCGTTTGGGCTCAAGAACGCACCCCATACGTTTCAGCGAATCGTTTGACAAATACTTGGCGACTTAATCAACAATGGTGTTATCCCATATTTAGACGATATCATTATCTATAGCAGTGATACCAAAGCCCATGCCGAACTCCTTAGAGACATTTTCAGACGTCTAACAGCAGCTAACGTCAGACATAGAAAAGAATAATGCCGCTTTGCTCAAGCTGAAGTCGAGTTTCTAGGGCGTGTTATTTTCAATGGAATAGTTCGCCCTTCAGAAGAGAAAGTAAATGCCGTCAAAGAATACAAAATCCACACTGATGTGTGTGATGGCTTGGCAAATTATTACCGAAGAAGAATAAAAAACTTCAGTACCATAGCCGAGCCATCAAATTCGAATGGAACTGGCAACAACAGCAAGCGTGCGATACCATCAAAGAAGCGCTCATAACATCACCAATTATAGCGATCGTCCAGTTTTACTCCATACAGACGCGAGTAGTATTGGCATTGGAGCAATTTTAATGCGATACCATACGACGGAATTAGTCGTTGATACAATGGAACGTTTTCAAGTTTATGTGCATGACCGCCATGTTGACATCTATACAGATCACTCTGCGCTACAGTGGCTCTTTCAGATAAAAAATCCGTGAAATAGACTTTTCAGGTTGTCAGTTCGTCTTTCTGTCTGCTCATACACTATACACCACTGACCAGGAAAGATGAATGCTGCTGCAGATTGCTGCAGATGCTTTGTCTCGCCAGTCACCACTCATTCGACAAGCTGAACTTATATGTGCTCAACAAAGAAACCCTTCAAGAGACCCTAATGTTCGAAAAGATGTTCCCGGATTTGAAGTTCATCGAAATCGTGGCATAACCAGATTTGTCATTCCCGACAAACTCCGACTGAAAATTCTAAAACATTATCACAATGAATATGGTCATCCACGAATAGCAACAGCAATACAACTTATTTTTGGGCACTATTGGTTTAGAAAAGTGTATTCTGATGTGCGTGATTATGTGCAAAGCTGTGCAGTATATCAAGTAGTTAAACCAAGCAACCGTCCAGCTATTGGTTCCCTGCAACCAATACCAACACCAAAAGCACCCAACGAGGTTTGGGCAATTGACACTATTGTAATGGGGGTAACTTTTGCGAATACAAGCGAAAAATATATTCAAATCTTAGTGGACCGGAATACAACCAACACACTAATTGAAGTCATAACCAACATTTGTTCACCAGAACACCAGAAGTTCTAATCAGTGATAGAGGACCGTAAATTTCTTCGAAAGTCATCGATCAGACATCAAACTACGTCACCCTACCATCCGCAAGCAAATAGTTTATGCTAAAAGGCCAATGACACAATTGTTCGAGGTTTGCGCAAGGCAACCGTCGACTCACCAACAAGACTATGGACAGACCTACTGCCAAAAGTGGTCGCAAATTACAACCGTACACCACACAGTGCGACCGGAGTTTTTTCATTTTTGGATTCCTTCGGATGCTGCCAGGGACAACATCTCTCTAATTGATGCTCGACCCGAAGCGGTCAAACGTTCGGACAAAACGAAAGTCATACGTAAGGAACACCATGACTTCGTTCACCTGCCATCAAATTGGAAGATTGCTGTACGAAAAATTGCTGATAATCATCCGTCACAACATAAACTTTCGCCAAGCTATACTGGACCATATGTAATTTTACGTTTATTTGGATCAGAAACCTTTCGAATAGGATTTATCATTTATTTTTTTATTTTATTTTTTTTTTATTTATTTATTTTATTTATCGCAGCTCACACTTCACGGCTGCGGAGAGAGACCTTTCAACGTCGGGGGAGTGAGATGGCACTAGTCCTAATAGCCTTAGGTAGTGCCCAATAGGCGGCGGTACTAACGATAATGAATCGTGAAACGTCATTTTCCCATTTCTGACAGGAACGTTCTTCTTCCTCACGACAGTTATTAACAAAAAATAAAGTTTCGTTTAATTTTTCAAATCTCTTGATTTATTTTCAATATAAAAATAATTGATATTTAAACAACGAAGATTTATATTATTTCTTACAATTTTGTGTTCCTTTTTGTTATGGATTTATAAAATCTTACTTTACTAAAAAAAAAGAATAATATATATTAATTAATTACTAATAACATAACAATAAAATGAAGTAATAATAAAAATTATTATATTTTATATTTTGTTTGTGCGCCTCGCAGGCGCATGTTTATCTTTTCAATACTAAAAAATAAGATTATCATTCTAGGGTTAAATAACCTATTTTATACCCCTCCCCTTGAACATGGCTTTAGTAGGTGTCCCTCCAAATGTTCGTTGATAAGTGTAAGTCTTAATTCCTTTAAACATTTACGACGGAACTTTATATGAAATTTAAATTAAAGTTAAATAAGCCAATTCAGATTCAGATAGACCAATTCATTTAAAAACAAACTGAATTAATCAAAAATAACAAAGCTGTGTGGTGCTTCAGAATCCTAGGTGGGATTCTAGGGTTAAGTTACTTCAAGTGGACAAGTTGCCCACAATAGAATTATAAAAACGTATCTACGTGTCAAGTCAAGTTGTTATTTGTTATATGTACATTGTATTGTATTGTATACAACGATTCTGATTGGTCGAGAGCCCGAGAATTGCCTGCAAGACTAGGTGACATAGTAGTGGACCGGATTTTCAAGCAAAAATTTTCTGCCTAAAATTTCAAGAAGATGAAGAAACGTCAAAAATCAGCTGATTTTCCGACTTTGCTTTAAGTAAAAGTGACGAATTATTTGTTTGGTTAATAGTTCTCTTTTATGAAAATAAAAATATTGTGTTATGCAAATTTAGAGAGAGTGAATTATAAATTGAATGAACAGAAGAAAATCATGGAACGATGTTTCTTTTTTTTTATTTAATTTTTTTTTTGTTTTTATAAATCAAATAAGTTAAATTAAATGGATTTCATAAAAAAACTAATAAAAAATAATTTAATACAAAAAACATTTATTCTCAAATTAAAATAAGAAAAGCAAAAAGTTTCGGTTTCTGACACCGATAGCATGAGCTATCACTCATAGGTTTATTTTTCCTATTGAATAAACTCTTCCCTGTTTTCGTCTCCAAATATGTGAATGAGGTTGTATAATATTATGCAAGCCACAATAATTTTGTTGACTTTGTTAGGGTTGGCGCAAATGTATGATATTACCGAAGACTATATCTTTCTTTCAGCAACGCAAATTTTGAAAGATTGAATAATCGTTTAGAACAAAAATGAAAACATGACCTTTAATTTAAATAGTTTTACTTTCGTAGCACAAGCGTTAACATAAATTTACTTTGTCTTAATTTTAATCTGCGATTCTTGGCGTATAATAAAGGAATTAAACTATTAACGGGTATTCTAGTAGGGGCGCACGAACTCTAACAGTATAGAGAAGTTACTGCTGTCAAATTTTAGGTTGTGGTAATTAATCTTCTTCAAATTCTCTTTAAAAAAAATTACAGTGCTGTGCAACGCGCGCAAATTCTTAAACTCTTCTATCAAAATAAGTGTTCAGTTCGAGCTGCTTTTAGTGGGAACTGAAACGTAAGGTTTGCAAAAAATATTGCTGCCAAGGCAACAGTATGCAGGGTAATCCGAAGCAGTCATTTCTTGTCGCGCTTCAATTAAAAAAAAAAGTTATGAAATCGCACACACAACTTGTTTTGTTTCAATTTTCAGTTTAATTGCCCTTAATAAAGAATTCTATTCGTTGAGAAAGCTACGAAAGGATTCGACTTACCAACAAAATAAAACAAATTTAAAAATTCATTCAAAATCTTAGAAATCAATGCTTTTCTCTTTGTATTTACTAACGTTAACAAGCAAAACTTTTAAAATATTTTTTAAACTCTCATACTCATTTTCCTTTGAATGAGTTACAAAATGCATTTCTAAATTTTCTTTTTGACAAGGTTCCTATGATGATGGATTTAAGGTGGTAAGTGATGAAAATTAATCCATAAAACGGTCTGGAAAACGAACTTGCCTACCAGAACGGGTATGTTGTCACGGCTGAAATGATGCTACGACGACTATCCTGATTCTGGTTCTACTCTGGTTCTGGAGCTTGCGCGGAAGCGGTAGTATTCTGGAGTTTTGACGGGTTAGACTTCACTGTGTCGGCTGTCCATGTGATTCCACGAGTTGCAACAAACTCGTCTGAGGGAGTTGGTCCCGTATTTGGAAAAGTAAGTCCTTTATCCTCTTATCTGCTCCTACAAAAGTACTTCCATTATCGCTAAAAATTGTTCGACAGCGTCCTTTTTTTAATATAAAACGTTCCAATCCTGCTATAAAAGCATGTATGCTTAGTGTTGATACAAGCTCAATGTGCATGCCTTTGTATCCATGCACACAAACAGCGCAATATAAGCTGTATGTAAAGGGCGTCTTCTACCAGATCCGTATCAAACAAGGACTGGTACGGTGTAATCAATACCGGTGTTGGCAAACGGTTTTACTGGATTTACACGTTTTAACCGCATCATTCCCATTAGCTGGGCTTTGGTTGAGGCTCTGTGTTAAAAGCAGATTACGCAATGGTGAATGCAGCACCCTACCGTCGACCATAAAGAATCTAAAATATTTGTCGAGGTAATTCATTGTTATATGAACACCAGCATGTAGAGTGCATCGGCCACTAAAAGAACACTTAGAGCAAAGTCCTTCGGAATGACAAATAGATGATTCCATTAATTTCCCACTTATAATGTATCGGTAGATCAATTGACTTGATTGGAATCGATTAAATGCGCCGTAGCAAATTTAGCTCCTTCGAATAGCATACGCTTTGGCAAAATCTTACCCAGAATAGTAGAGAATCCCGAATTACGTTCACACAAAGAGGCCTATAGCTTCGATGCTGCTGGGGCTGCCGTAAGTTATTCATATAGCGTCACTAATATGCCGAAATTCTCAAAAGGCGATTCAGGGAAGAATAGCGTTATACTAAGGCCTCTAAAATGGAGGGTTGAGCCGCCGTCGTATGTGTTGCTGTTGGTCGCTCTTCCAGTGTAACTCCCCTCTACCAGATTCATTGCATTAGTACAAAGAGAAAAAAAAAAATAAAAAATAAAAAATAACCGCGCAACATAAAAAAAGGGCGCGTAAAATAAAACAAAAAGTGCAATGCAGTGGAGAAAGAAAACAAAAAATATCACAAAGTGCGGGTATGCCACCTCTCCCGCTTCTGATCGAAGTGTTGTTGCTTGCACTCGGTCACTGCCGTTACCGTGACTGAGTGTATGTAACAACCGATGGTTAATCGGTTTTGTTTTGCTGGTGCATTGTTTCATATAAGATCTTTTCCCGCGAGAATTTGTAAAAATTTGTAAGAGAATTTCTTGCTTAAATTAAACTTTTACAAATTTGACGGTATTTTTCAAATTTAATTGAATTAACGTACTTTTTACAATTCCTGTCTAAAGAAAAATCTGTAGAAATTTGTAAGAATTAGCAGGATGGGAAAAGAATTACTCTCAAATGCATTATCTTTTACAAATTTGTACGTCTGTAAGTATAGACCATAAGTTTGAGCACTCAGTGAAATACTGGTAGATCACCGCCTAGAACTCTCAGATCACTCTGATCTGAAGTTAAATGGATACGAACAAATGCCATTATTCTTCTCTCACCAAGGTCTCGCCATTTACGCGCGTAACGAGCTTACCAAACTCACAACAATTTGATCCATGTTCTAATCCGGAATTCAACTTTATGTGGTTAAAATTCCATCTCCGTGAGCAAATTATCCACTACTGCTTTACTTACAGAAGCCCCAAACTGGACAGCAGTTTGACCTTTAGGGAGTTTGATGCACTGTCTGACTCCATAAAAAGAATTCTATCTCTATATCCTCATACTGAATTGTTGTTAAGAGCGATTTCAATATACACAATTCTGGTTGGCTTCGACATTCTTGACAGATAACACACGAAGGATGCTATTTTAAGAGCTTCGCTGCGGAAAATAACTTAATCCAGCTTGTAAATGAGCTCACACAAATACCAGACGTTGATAGTCATATTTTCAAGACCCTGGACTGGATTTTAACTTCTCATCCTAATAAGTACACTGACTTTATATGATCGCAGACGCTATTCTCTTTCAAATGAGATATTTTATGCCTCATCGGATGAACCAAAAGAAAAGGCGTGGTACCACTCGAGCTGTGAAGTGGTTGTCAGCGTTAGAGAAATATTTTTTTCGGTCCTACAAGACTAACCTCACAGACGAAAATAGATGAAAGTTCAAACGAGCCAGGAATGACTGCAACGCCACTCTTAAACGTGTGAAATTCCAATACGACCAACAACTGAAGCAAAAAAAAAAAAAAACTACAATGTCCCAAAGATAGTATAATTTTTTAGTCATTCTTCGAAATCATTTACAGTGAAATTCCACTCTTTGAAGAAGGCTAATCTACTCGCTGTACACTTTGCGGCCAGCATAATGCTTCTAGATTGCGCTTTGTCTCCACCTACACTTGAGTGCGTCGAATTTTCAATAGGACAAATCCACTTCCGCACTCGTGTTGTAGCAAGATAACTAATTATATACAAACCCGCTGATTCAGATGTTTTATCTCCCCTCCTTCTGAAGTGGTGTTTTTCTACGCTGCCACTGCGTAAGCTTTTTTATCAATTCAACACTTTAGAAGTCTTTCCGAGAAGATTGAAACCAACATTTGTCCATCTCGTCTCTAAAAGGCGAATTTCCTTCTCTCTCTTTCCAAAGACTCCCTTTTCTTCAAGTTCTTGAAAATGCTTATAAGCCCTCAGCTAATGAAATATCTCGAAACCCGAAAACTTTCGAGACTCTATTCTGTCTCCGACACTCTTTCTAATTTTCATTAATGATCCCTTGGTTGCTACAATGGGTTAGAACAATATATTCCTTTGCTGATGACAGTACTCTCTGCTTTTCATATTCGTTTCCGGACTCACGTCCCTGCTCTTCGGCTGCAGATTGGAAATGGAAGCGTATGTTAAGCTCCTTAAATTACAATGTTAACAGCATAACCAATTGGGGAACTATCAAAAGAGTGGAATTAAAAATTAACATGGGCAAGAACAACTTAACAGGCTTAGAAACTGGATATCTGAAGACTCACACAAAATATCATCTTATTTTAACGCAGTTACAGGGGCTAGTGTTTTTTTCTAAAAACAAAGTTCTAAAGGAGGTTTAGTATAAACAGAGTAATTTCCCTTAACATGGGTCAGGGTACACAAAAGTAGGGCTTTCTTGAACCCTCAGTAAATGATGTCAACATTGGGGATAGATTCATGCTGTTGAACGATTTTTTTCTTAGAATATACCCACAAATCATTTCACGAATTATCCTTGACTAATTAGGGGACATACTGTATAAGGCATTCATCCTTATACAGGATTCGTATAGACAAATGTCAACTATTCTCAAAACGATTTGAAAAACAAAGTTTTGCAAAAGCTTAATAGAGTTTGCCGTCTAGGTTAGTTCATCTATGCTAATAGCATGTTCGTTTGGGCAGGAAGAAGGTTTCTATTTTTGTACTTCTATTTTGATTCCAATGTAAGACTAAAAAAATTCTTCGGAGTTTGCTGTCAAAATTATATGTATTTTTTAAACATATTTGCTTGCGAATCAATTTGAACACTCAGAATAATAAACTGGCCAACATAGTATAACCTTCAAATTATCTGCGCTCAAAGTCAAAGTAGTTTCCTACTGAAGTCGACACTTCGAGTGGTCGGCCATACTGCTAACCTTTTTTGTTCGTGGCCACGCGAACCACACCATCTCGGAGTAGCAACAAAGAATAAACTATATGCGTATGCGCTGTTTATTTATCCCGTGATTCGTATTTGTGCTTCACAACAGTACGAAAACAGATGGCGTTTTCGTTTGGGCAGTCAGAAGCCTTTTTTTGGTGTACTCCGATTTTATTTCCAAAGAAACTAAAAAATTTTTCGAAATTATTATTATTATTATTATCTTCGATGAGGATAGTAAAATATTTATTAATCGTGCCTCCAGTTTCAACTATTTTTCAAATGTATTTGCTTGTGAATCAATTTGAACACTAAAGATAATAAATTGCCGAAAAACATAGCCGATTGCATGAATACAGAATTCTAGTTACACATACAATACTGGCGTAACAGATACCGTTATTGGCAACCCCTTTTTTTGCACCAACTATTGGCAGCCCTTCATTCATAAGCGATTTTTTCAATAACTATTTACCTAAGCAAGCCAATTTTTTTTTTTTTAATTGTAACTTTTGTGGAAGAAGAGGAAGAATCGACTGTTATTGAATGGCTAAAAGTTTCGCAAGAGAAAGGATTTCCGGAAAGAAAAGAAGATGTCCTTTTTTCTGTCCAGGAATTTCTAAAGCAAAGTAAGAGCGGGCACCCATTCGGTAGCGAGGCAATACCAGGAAAAGGATGGTTAAGATCTTTTTTAAAGTGCCATACCTCTTTGACGTTTAGAGCAGTTGATCGCTTTTCATCAGCAATCGCAAATGTAGCGGTAACAGATATTTCTGGCTGGTTTGACTCCATACAGGATTATTTGATCAAAAACGATTTTTTCTCAATCCTTGAAGATGAAAGCAGAGTGTTTAACCATTAAATAATGATCTTAAGTTTTTACTTAAAGATGTATATGAATTTAATTAATTTATTTTTGATGTAAACTTTTCTTTTTTATTTATTTTTTGATAACACTTATTTATTGTTAACTTAATATCTATTTGTTTTTGTCCTTTATAAACTAGAAGAAGCGGTATATTTTTATGTTTTTTTTTAATATTGGGTCTACAACTATTAGTGCGGTTTGCTAAGAGATGGCGTAACTTGTATTATTGCATTGTTATTATTCCGTTGGAACATGCTTTGGAAAGCTACTGTCATTGTACGTCATTCCAGTATATGTCATTCATTTGAATCGTAAGTAAGCGAACGTGCCAAAAGTGGTTTGCACGATTTAAAAGTGGTGATTTTGGCTTGGAAGTCGATGAACGTCCTGGGCAGTCAAAAAAGTTTGAAGATGAAGAACTGGAGGCATTACTCTATGAAGTTTGTTGAAAAACGCAAGAAGAGCTTGCAAAATCTTTGGGTGTCACTCAAGCAGCCATTTCAAAACTTTTAAAAGCAGCTGGATATATTCAAAAGCAAGGAAATTGGGTTCCACATGAACTCAAGCCGAGAGACGTCGAAAAGCGGTTTTGCATGTCCGAAATGCTGCTGGAACGCTACAAAAGGAAGTCATTTTTGCATCGGATTGTTACTGGTAATGAAAAATGGATCCATTGCGACAACCTCAAGCGCAAAAAATCATATGTGATTGGCCGGCCAACCAGCCAAATCAACGGCAAAGCCGAATATCCATGGCGCGAAGGTTATGCTCTGTATTTGTTGGGATCAGATGGGTGTGCTGTATTATGAGCTGCTAAAACCGGGTGAAATCATTAATGGACAATGCTACCGAACACAATTAATCCGTTTGAAGAGAGCAGTAGTCGAAAAACGCCCGGAATATGCGACCAGACACGAGGCAATAATTTTCCATCATGACAACGCTCGGCCCCAAGTTGCTATTCCGGTTAAGAACTATTTGGAAAACAGTGGATGGGAAGTCTTACCCCACCCGGCTTATAGCCCAGACCTTGCCCCTTCTGACTACCATTTGTTCCGGTCGATGCAGAACGCCCTCACTGAAATACGGTTCACATCAGAGCAGAATATCAAAAATTGGCTTGATTCATTCTTGGCTGCCTAGCCGGGGCAGTTCTTTTGGAATGGGATCCACAAATTGCCAGAAAGATGGGAAAAAGTCGTAGCTTCAGATGGGCAATACTTTGAATAATACTATTGTACATGTTTTTCTTAAATTAACGTTAAAATTTTGAAAAAAAAACCGCTAGAATTAAAATGTATACCCAATATAAATAAATTAACTATTTCATAAATAAAAATTAAAAAAAGCAAATATTGTTTTCTTTAAATTGAATGGTGCAAAAAATTTTATATTTTTGTGGTGCCGACAATTGACGTTTATACATTTTGACATAAAATTCAGGAGAGAAATTTTGATCCTCAAGTACAAAGGTGAAGCAAAATTTTGTTTCTGAAAAAATGATAGGAAATGGTTTTACTCACTTTTCTTCTCCGGAGCACTGAGAAAAGTCCTAACGGAACGCCAAGAAATTTAGTTTTACACACAATACTATTTGACGTTTATACATATTTATACATATTTTTACTAACATAAAATCCAGGATGGAAATTTTGATTCTCAAATGAAAAGTAAAAGAAAAATTTTGTTTCTAAAAAAATGAGGAGAAATAGTTTTATGTCACTTTTGTGCTCTGGAGCACGAAAAGAATGCCAAACAAAAAGGCCAATAAGATCGTTTTCTTGATATTCATATTTGATGATCTCATTTGTGGATGTCTAAATGTGTTTGTTAAGCATTTTAATTTAATTTAATTTGCTGCTTTTCAATATATTTCGTTTTAACTTTCTAAAAACATTTATCAATTTAAAGCTTAGATTTATTATTAATTTTCTATTCAAATCTCACTTATTTTTAGCAAAACTTTTAAAATCGAAATAAAAAGCCGATAACACTTTTAATCGAAAAAAAACAACAGTTTCAAAATTTTTACAAATTTGCCCGAGTAAATTTTTTGGATTAAAATCGACCAAAAAGTTAAAATTTCGTTCTCCTTTGCTAAAATCTACGAGAAATATGAGTATGGGAACGGATTTTGCTCTATTTTTCGCAGATTTTCATAATTTTGAACAACACGCGAATAGACATAATGTCTATTCAATTTTGTTTCGTTCCAAGCAATACGGTATTAATGACTCGTAAATCTAATACTCTGTCCACTCTGCATCGAAAACCGTGTTTTCGATAAAAAGCTTACGACACCTCATTGGAGCATTCAAACCGAATACAGACAAGGGTTTGTTTGACAGTTGTATCTGCCGTGAAATTTTTGTTAATTTTAAAAGATTTTAGAGCGTCATCTATATTTGAAATGCAGAGATTTCCATATTTATGTACTAGAAGACGGTTACATTGGTGAATGTAGAATGGAATCAAATTTTTAAGCAAAATGAAATTTCTATAGAATGGTGAATGGTACAGAATATTCTCGAAAGATGTCAGGGATTCTGAAATGTGAATTATGAGTAGTGATAAAGTGGTTTCAGTAAAAGATAAAGAAAAGTAAAAGTGAGTGAGATAAGCGGTTGAATTGTGAGTTGTAATTGCATCGAATAAAGCGATAATTGAAAGTAATAAGTTCTATCATTTGTACTCACACAAACATTTTACATTGGTGTCAGATGTAGGATAGGACTTATAGTGTGTAAAAAAAAAATACAAAAATAAAAAATGTTTAAGCTGTAATAGGTCGAAAATTTGGCCGTCGTCCAACTCAAATCCAAGTTAAACAAAAGAAACCACAGCCCCAGTGAAGAAAAAACCGACATGGTGCTCCGACTTCAGGATGCTTTGAACAGCGAGGGGCATGATCCAGGAAGAACAAATGAGTACAGGCAATGACATGGCTGCGAAGATGCCATTCCTCTTATTAAAAATGGACCAACAATAAAAAAAAATTAGACTAACAAAAGCATAGCCCAGAACAAAAGCTAACCAACTGGCAAAAGAGTTCGTGCGAAAACAGAAATTGCGAGAATGTTCTTTAAGCGGTGCAAGGAGAAAAGAGCTAAAGCATCTCTCATTAAATGGCCAATCTTCATGGTTTACTTATAAGAAACAGTTTGAAATCAGGAGAAGTACTTTGTCCCAATAATGGCATTGCAGCAGAATTATTGCAAACAATAGACACCGAATGCAACAACGAGGAAAAACACTGCAGCAGCTGCAAGAAGACTTGACTTGAGTCATAATAAACCGCAGGCCAAGAAATTTTCGACGAAATGGCAAAGAACGCATTCTTCAGGGGAATTACAAATGCGAAGCTATAGTCAGAAGTAAGGATGGCCAGGAAAAGAACCCTTGCTGGAGCACTTTCCTGCGCACTGGCGATGGAAGCAGCCAACCAGCCTTCCAAAGGGACACATTTTGTCGGGGAAGTAGCACCTGTTGAATGTTCCTGCGAAAAACTTAGTGCCGAGGAACGAGATACTCCTCGGGATAGACGAAGAATATACTGCTAGAATTGCGGTAAAATAGGACATCTTCAAAGACAGTGAAGAGAACCAGTGCGACGAAAGGGCTGCTCTCACTCTGGTAACAAACACACAAAAAAGGGAATCTACAGAAATGGATGTCGAGAAGCCGGTCAACATTTCCGAAGCCATCAGTCGTGAAATGCTCAAGCACCAACTTCGCTGGCCAAAAGTTGGTAGCAGGAGTCGGCGGAACGTGGTCCTGGCAGCCATAGATTCTATTTGAATTTGAATTTGACATTTAGTGCAAAAGTGAAAAGAGGAGGAATAGTGGGAAAATGTGAACCTGTTAAGGCTTTAAGTTAATAGGAAATAGATTAACCTTCTAAATTGCACCCGCAATTCCTTCACACGACCCAATTTCCGTTCAATCAACATAGCAGACAAAATACCTGTCATTCACACGACTCAATTTCGGTTCAATCCACCTAGCAGACAAAAACGTTTCAACCAAACACCTGAATAAGCAATTAAATAGAATGCAACGCCTTTGCTGACCTTAATCATAATAATCAATAAATATATGTGGAGTGTTAAATAGTCTTTAGTCTAAAGTTTATGGGTAAAAATTAAGATCAGACCTAAAAAAAAAATTTAAATAAACAAATTATATTTTTAATAACTGGCGCCCGAACAGGACCTTCTTGAAAGATATCCAACATAGTACGTCAAATATCTAACGATCCCAAGTTGGCCCGAGTGATATCTTACTCAGTGCATATAAAATCCAATGATTTAACGACCTTCTCACGATAATCCTATGAGAACATATCAAACTGAGAATGAGTGTTTGTGACTTCCGAAACCGAACAGACTCTTCTCTCCTTCGAAGAGCTGCTTGAAAATGCAACTAACGAGTATAACTTCCAGTTCACTCAAGAACTTGTAAAAAACCGGTTGAACTCTTCCATGGCCCATCACCCAAAATAACTCCCGAAGACTTCGAAAACAATCGATAACAAAATAAAGAGAAAATTGTACAAAAAACAACAAAAAGACAGTTAGTATCACAATAAAAAATGGAAACCAATGAAAACTTACAACCTAGGAGATGTTTTATACGTGAAACACAACAAAAGGATAGGTTCAAAATTAACGTTTAGATACAGACAAGAAATAGTCAAAAAAATAAAAAATAAAAAAATAAAAATAAACAAGAATACAGTAGTAATAACAGAATCATGAAAAATCGTACACAAAAGCCATATTAGAAATTGACTGACAATCCTACCCCTTACTGTTCCTATTTCAGACATCTACTCTATACTGCAACAGGAGAAATTCAAATTTTGGAAAAACGATCCCCTATTCCCCTACCTTTCACATGAGTGCCAGCAAATACAAAATTTAATACATCAATCCACAAAAAACCAAGAGATCATTAAATTTCATAGGCTCTGCGTGGACGTGGATTGCTGGCAAACTCGACCACGATGATTACGTGACAATAAAAAGAAAATATGTAATTTACTTATTAATTCCAACAACCAAATAAAAATCAAAAATCTACAAGTATGTGGTATAACAAACAAATTAACTTAACAAAAATTACAAACGAAATTGAAGCAATGATAAAACAGAACAAAAATAAGGAAATTATATCTGAAATTCAATATAAATTTAAAATTATTAAAGAAGAACTACAGAATATCAATTAAACTATTCATTGGGCAAAATTAAGCATCCTATCAAAGTAAGATGTAAGCCTAGATATTAAAATATTAAGTAAAGAGAGTATTCCCATTTCTACTATAGAAGAGGCGTTAAATTTCGCTGAAATTAAACAATAACTTGTTCAGTTTCAATTTTGTATATTGTCAATATTTCAATAACAGGTTATAATACTTATGAACACATTTCACTAAGGCCTGTGATAAGAAACAGAATAGCAATAGAAATTAACTATCACATTGATCCCGGAAATTATTTAGAAAGTTAAAATACAAGTTTATTCATCCAAATCTATATTGTCCCCTTTAAAGTAATCCCCACCGGCTGCAACACACTTATGCCAGCGTTTGATTCAATCCTCGAAACTTTTTTTATAATCGGTTTTCGGTATGTACATCAGTGCTTCCTGCGATTTTTCCGTACTCATAAACCCACGTCTTGTCTCCAGTAATGATCCTTTTGATGAATATGGGATCGGATTTATCCTCGCAAATCATCTCTGGTACGACGTCAACACGGTCTCTTTTTTGCATGAAATTGAGGTTTTTTGGCACCAACTTTGGTTCTACACGACGGAAACCCAAATCATGTCTTGAACCGATCCATAGGCAATGTTCAAGTCCTCCGCTATCGCTCTGATGGTTAATTTGCGGTTATTGACCAACATTTCTTTTACTTCAACAATGTTTTCGTCGGTTTTCGATGTCGATGGTCTGCCACTGCGTTCATCATCTTCGATTGACTCACGACCACTTTTGAACTACTCGTGTTACTGGTAAACGACTGTTTTCTTAAGAGAATCGCTGCCAAAATACTTTTCCAACATCTCCAACGTTCGCGCAACATTGAATCCGTTTTTTACGCAGAATTTAATACAAATTCGAGGTTGTAAATTTAAATCCATTTCTAAAATTGTAAAAGAGCGCCAAAACACACACAGAGATAGATGTACTCTTGGTTACGTAACTTTTGCAAATGTCAAGCTATGATGTTAAGATTTAGAGGAAATGTCAACAAGAGATGTACCAACTTAACAAAAAAAAAAAAACAGAACTCAAATCGGAACAATGGGAGCGCCACACAGTGACGTCAACGGAATTTTTTGATCAAGGTGGTATGAGCAAATTATTAAGAATAAAGAGGAAATGTTTGGTACAATCAATGAATGTAAATCAGTGAATTATATTTCAATCTGTAAAAAATCTTGTATATCTTATAAACATTAAAAACTCCACATGTATCCCCAATTTGTTAAAAAGTATAGAAGTAACATACAGCTTAATGAATAGTCAACACATTCCCACGATCGTGGAAATATTCCCAGGGAAAATACTACTGAATGATTTCACTGAAACTCTCGAAGCTGAAGCCACACACCGGACTTTACTGGCACTTTTTTCATCAAATGTGGTATGAAAAAACTAGAATCACCATTAACCCACTTGCATCATATGGAAAAATGAAAAAAATGCCCATATCACCGAAAGAATTTAATTTTATTTTTACCAGGTGTACCAGTATGAAGTGAGCGTTTGTTTTGTGAAAATGAAACACTAATTTTTAATGGGAAAGTAAAAAACATTATATTCAAGATATTGGCCATTGCTTGCTACACATTTTTCTCATCTTTCAGGCAATTTATGGATTCCAAGCCAATAAAACTGTTCGTCTTTTGAAGCGAACGAAAAAGTGACCCAATTTTCGATTTCCTCGTAGGATTCGAAGTTTTGGTTGGTGTGCAGGTGCATTTTCATGGAGCATTACCGTGTCTTCTGGCCCATTCTGATCGTTTTTCGATCAATGCATGGTTCGAATTGATCATTTGTTATCGGTAGCGATCTGTATTAATGGTTTCACCAGATTTTGGTACACCACACCTTTCCGGTCTCACCAGACACGCAGCATTGTCTTCTTGCTGAATCGATCTGGTTTTGCAGTCGAAGTTGGTGGTTGAACCCATGATTTTTTCCGTTAAGGATTCTCAAAATAAATCCATTTTCCACCACCAGCAACAATTCGATACAAAACTGATTTTTCAGTTTTCACAAGTGATTTTTCGGTTTTCCATCTGTATTTCATTCAAATCATGTGGCACCCATTTTCAGACTTTTGAATCTTTCCCATAGCTTTTAAACGGTCACAAATTGTTTATTGTGCAATATTTAACATTTCTGCCATTTGTTTCTGACTCAAAGTGTCATCTTCATCCAATATTGTTTGCAATTCGGCGTCTTCAAACTTTTTTGGTGGTCTTCAATGTTCTTCATTTCTCACATCGTTATCTCTGAACCGTTGAAACCATATTTTGAATATTGCTTCTGATAGACCGTGATCACCATATACCTCGACAAGCATTCGATCCACTTATCTTTAAATGAAAACAAAAAATTAATGCTTTCCGCAAGTCATCATTTTCATCGATATTTTTAACACGATGAAAAATATGATGTTGTTTGCTCAATGACTTGACGTATGTATACTAAATATGTTTAACAGGTGTCATAGCAACTAAACAAAAAAAAAAAAAAAAAGTTAAGGCCCGTTCCCTATCGAGACATTTGTATCTTGACGCTCACTCCATACAGGTACACCTGGTATGTGTAATATTGTATTGGGTCTATAACTTAATTCATGCGGTTTGCTAAGAGATGGCGAAACTTATATTATTCCATTGGAACATGCGTTGGAAAGCTACTGTCATTGTACGTCATTTCAGTATATGTCATTCATTTGAAGCGTAAACAACAATAATTTTTTTTCACTCAAATATGTCGAACTTTGTGCCTGAAAAGGTGTTTTTGCGGGGAGTTCTTCTTCATTACTTTAATATGAGGAAAACTGCCGCCGAAAGTCATCGTATTTTGGTGGAAGTTTATGGTGAACATGCGCTAGCTGAGCGAACGTGCCAAAAGTGGTTTGCACGATTTAAAAGTGGTGATTTTGGCTTGGAAGACGGTGAATGTCCTGGGCAGCCAAAAAAGTTTGAAGATGAAGAACTGGAAGCATTACTCTATTAAGATTGTTGCCAAACACAAGAAGAGCTCGCAGAATCTTTGGGTGTCACTCAAGCAGCCATTTCAAAACGTTTAAAAGCAGCTGAATATATTCAAAAACAAGGAAATTGGGTTCCACATGAACTCAAGCCGTGAGACGTCGAAAGGCGGTTTTGCATGTCCGAAATGCTGATGGAACGCCACAAAAGGAAGTCATTTTTGCATCGGATTGTTACTGGTGATGGAAAATGGATCCATTACGACAACCCCAAGTGCAAAAAATCATATGTGAAACGCGGTCAACCAGCCAAATCAACGGCAAAGCCGAATATCCATGGCGCGAAGGTAATGCTCTGTATTTGGTGGGATCAGATGGGTGTGCTGTATTATGAGCTGCAAAAAAACCGGGTAAAACCATCAATGAACAACACTATCGAACACAATTAATCCGTTTGAAGAGAGCAGTAACCGAAAAACGCCCGGAATATGCGCCCAGAGATGAGGCAATAATTGTCCATCATGACAACGCTCGGCCCCACGTTGCTATTCCGGTTAAGAACTATTTGGAAAACAGTGGACGGAAGTCTTACTCCACCCGCCTTATAGCCCAGACGTTGCCCCTTCTGACTGCCATTTGTTCCGATCGATGCAGAACGCCCTCACTGAAATACGGTTCACATCAGAGCAGAATATCAAAAACTGGCTTGATTCATTCTTGGGTGCCAAGCCGGCGCAGTTCTTTTGGGATGGGATTCACAAATTGCCAGAAAGATGGGAAAAAGTCATAGCTTCAGATGGGCAATACTTTGAATAATACTATTGTACATGGACGAATTAAATTACATACCCAATATGTAAGTAAAAAAATCATTTTTCAGCACTATTTTTTACAAATTTTGATCAGTGTGGTAATATGTGTCTCAAATGTGGGATGCATATAGGTACTTCACATTTTTCGCACTTGCAAATAATGCAACGCTTCTGAGCTTGTTCTGATGAAGTTGATGGTATGACCATTGGAATATGTTGTCCAGAAAATCTTGGTGGCAATGATACGGATGTTGTAACTTTTCGTCTTGGTGCATTTAGTTTTCCTATATTATGTACAATAATTTTTTTAGCAAGTTTTTGTTTGAACACGTGAAATGCTCTGTCCTTATGAATGTTCTTGAAAATAATATAACTATTCAAAAGCATCATATTGACACAATAAAAAAAAATCTTTTGTATGCTTTGTGATACTGTCGCATAATGTGAAATTTGCTTAGCATTTAATCACCTCCATCAATTCCTCATATATTTTCATTATAATCTAAAAATACAGTAGGCTTTTTAATTCATCTTTTGGTTTTGTTAATAATTTTTCCCATATAAGCAAACTCGAAAGCGTGCATTGTTGATAACATTACTATGTAGAGTTAAAGTTACCTTTCCGAAGTAACTGAAAAAAAAAAAACTGAACTCATACTGTTCGGGAGTAAAACACAGATTCAATTTAAATATTTTCTTTATTAGAATTGAAATACTAAGGTATTTATTATTTTACTAATTTACGCGTCTATGTCCGAAGTGAGACTGCCATCCTAATCCACACAACAGCTCCACGTTGCCTCGATTCCACCTGATGCGATTTGCTGACTTATCGCTTCCCACGAATAGTGCATCCGGCGCATGCATGTATACGAAATCCATCGGTTGCGCGTGTGCTTCGTTAGCATAGGTTCCCATACAAAGTGGATCTGGTTGCTGTCTATTGCTGATATGTTTTTATTTCGAAAAATTGTTGAGTTTTTTAGCCTCTAAAGCTTGACATAAATCAATTTTCAGACATTACTGTTTTGAAAAATTGTGTTTCTATGCTTGTATCTGTCCACCAATATAATAAAGACATCAAAAAAATCAAAACAAAATAAACTTTTATTTCATCTAAACTAATCTCTTCAAAATGATTATTATTTTTACCAAGCCTGTTACAATATCTTCCAGAATGTCTTCATTTAAAAATAACTCAAAAACATTTTGTCTGGTAAAATTGGAATACGTTGTTTATACTGCCAGCACTTAAAAAATTGTGAATTTTTGGTAAATATTTTTTTTCTTTCCAATCGAGTTTACTAACACTATCACTATCGGATCTTATTTCTCTAATTCATGTTCTTTTTAACGGCCTAATATCTTCTGCACTACAATCAGAAAAACTGCTTTCAGATTACAGAATTCCATCCATTTCTATTTTTAAGGTTACGAATAAGTTTAAGTACTAACAAATTTCAGTATGTGTACAGCACCGGCGATAGTGATTGCAGAGATAACAAAGAGGAGCAAAATAACAAATCATCATTGCATTCAAGCAGTGTAACAGTTATCAGTGTAGGTGCTTGCCTCTGTGATCTTATTTTATTAATTAAATATTTGGATTCAATGCCGAATGCAGCCATGTACATATATGCTCCGGTGATAGAGACCAGGAAGATTAAGCGTATATATACGCTTATGATGCAAATGGGTTAATAACAGGATATTTACAGCGCAAGATGTGTCTACGCATACGATCCTCCCAGCAGTTTTACAAAAAAACTCCAAAGAGTAAAAATTTCACAAACTCTTGTCTTTAGAGATGATGGGCGAATTACACATCAATAATAATACAAGGTGGAGTGAAAAGTAACCTCTTTGACCGCCAGAATACGCTGTTACTGCAAAAAAGGTTATGGTGCCTTGAAGTCCGTTCATATTTAGGCAGACATGCCAAATTTCAGTTTCCAAACTGTCTTTAGTTTTGTTTTGACAGCTGATTGTTGTTGACGTGTTTGGCATCATGTTGAGTATGGACAAAAACGATTTTCGTTCTCTCATAAAACATTATTTTTTGAGAGGCAAAACGGCGAAGAAAACAAAAGAAAAATTGTATAAATATTATGGGGCTAATGCTCCGTCAGATTACACCGTCAAATTCGAGAGTTTCGTGGTGGCCGCAACTCCACTACCAATCAAGTCCGCAGCGGCAGGCCCTCCGATGCGGTTACAGAGGACAATGTCAAAAAAAATACATGAAATGGTGTTGGCTGACCGGAAAGTGAAGGTGCGCGAGCTAGCAGATACCACAAAGATTAGTACTGAGCGCAAACGCCATATTTTGGGCAATATTCTGCATATGAAAAAGTTATCCTGCCGCTGGGTGCCGCGCATACTCACTCCTGACTAAAAACATGAACGCGAGAGCACTTCGAAAGAGTGTTTGGATTTGCTGATGCGGAATCGAGCGGACTTTTGGCTTCGATTGGCAATTGTTGAACACCAGAGAACAGAATGAGTGCCCGGCAAAGAACTGAAGCCGGCACGAGTGCTCCAAAGCGGCCGAGGGAGGCTCGATGGATCAGAAAGTTTATGGCGTCGGTTTTCTGGGATTGTCATGGCATACTCTTCGTGGATTTCCTCGAAAAAGAAAAAACCATCAACAGCGAGTATTACTGGCTAAAATCAATGACTTACGGTTCCAATTGCTGTCGCATCCACCGTATTCATCCGATTTGGCTCCCTCGGACTATTATCTCTTCCCAAGCCTCAAAAGATGGCTCATCAATAAAAAATTCAGCTCACGCGAGGAAATCATCGACGCCACGGAGGAGTATTTTGCAGACCTTTCGGAAAATTACTTTTCGGACCGGATCAAGAAGTTGGAAAATCGCTAGAATAAGTGTATGAAACTGAAAGGGGACTATATTGAATAAAATAAAAAAACATTTAAAAAAAACCCTATCTAGTAATACAAAGCAAATTGAGTTACCAGAAGTTGAAACCAAATTAATAGCATCCATTTGAATCATCCTTTTAATCCTAACGTTTTATAAAATCTTTACTAGAAGAGAAAATACAAAAGTTAACCACAAATAAAGGACATTCAAATTCCTCTGCAATTAAAAAGGACGCTAGCAACAGATGATCCTACTACTCCCCGAACAAGGTTCAACGATCTCCAATACTTTTTAGCGATTGATGAACATTGCATTTAGAGGGGCAAGAGTTAACGGGAAATACTATATATATCAATAGATCAACTTTCTGAATTGCACCTGCAATTCCGTTCAATCCACCTAGCAGACAAAAATGTTTTCAACCAAACACCTGAATTAGTAATTAAATTGAATGCAACGCTTTTTCTGAACTAAGCCGTAATAATCATTAATCATATGGAGTATTGAATAGTCTTTATTCATAAGTTTATAGGGAAAAACCAAGGTCAGGCAATATTTTATTAAAGAAACAAATTATATTTTCAGAGAAGGTGCACAACTTGCTTACCACCACATTGACACCGAAGACGATCGACAAAGTCAACCTACAAGGCGTTTTCCATTGGAAGAGTAAACAGAATTTGGCGAAAATGTGTCGAAGATAAAACTTGAGGGTTGATTGAATAATCGCAGAGGCCGAGGGGATCTTCAGTGGTTCTCGTGAAAAACAAAGACGGCAGCACGTTGTTTTATGTATATTACTGATGTCTTAACTATGTCACTAAAAAGTACAGCTACCCACTACCCAGAATTGACGATACTTTGGATACTTCCAAAACAGTTGCAAGCAATAAAGCAGACTATGCTGATCTTGGATTCGCACTTCTAGCTTCCATAAGTGGTTTTGCAAGGGATATTCCCAGTTCACGTAGAAAATTCCTTCTTACTGTTGTTTTTTGTGTTGCTTGCCAATTCGGATTCGCTTCTTTGAAAATGATTAATGCATTCAAAGCAGAAATGTCAATCATGTTTGCAAATACAGCCATTGGCCATCTGTTAGATTTTCTTTTACAGCTGTAACAAGTGATCATTTTGTCAACCGTATCCACACCGCTTATATTGAATGAAAAAAAAAAACATTAGAGGGTCTTTAAATTTCAAAAAGTAGTATATAAACAAACCTTTTGTTTTATTGTAATAGGCTATAATTTCTGGTAACTTTTTTTCAGTCGATTCGATTTCAATTGAGCTATGCAATGTACTTTGCAACACGGTACACTTATCTTTCCGTCCAATGTACGAAACAAGTGCTGTGTTTTCAATAAATGCAAAAGTAAATTCATACAACGGTCTATTCTTGCACTCAAGAATCTTTGGTAGGATGCTTATTTTATTTTTTCTCATCGTGCCAACCATTGTCATGCCCTTTGACAACAATTTTTGCCCAAGCTCATATGAGGAAAAGAAGTTATCCATTGTTATGTTGTGACCTTTCAAGCCATCAACGAAATACAAAACTACTCGTTCGCCTCGTCTTTTTTCACTCGAACTGGCTCCAATCGCCTTTCCCAAATATGGCTGGATATTCTAAACATAGCAGGTATAGGAACAAACCAGCAACCAGAATTTTAGTCAGTATTTTACTGGTTTTGATGGCATATATTGACGAAATTTACATCTTCGACGAAAACCAAGTAATTGCTCGTCAACTGTCACACATTCATGTGGATTGTAGTAGTCACTCAATAAATTGGACCATTTATCAAATATATCCCGATTCGGTGCAAATTTATCTGTAGATCGTTGCTGTCTTCTGCTAATGACATCATCAAAACGAATAACTCGATTCAAATACTCAAATGTTTTTTTCGACATAATTGCCCTAAACACCGGACGACCGTTAATATCATCAAACAATTCAATTGTAGTTTCGTTTTTCTATCTAAAAGTAAAAAAGTCAAGAATCAGTTGAAATAAGAAAGAAAGCAACTACGACTTACCTATAAACACCAGCTAAAATCAAAACACCAATATATGCTTGCAACATATTCGAATCGATTTGTTTGAAATCCTTGCCATATGTTGCTTGTGCATACGCATTTGAATGCTTCAAAATGGTATTTTCAATTTGTGGTGGGAAGAAAAGCAAAAAAGCATCTTTGATGCCATCAACACGAGCTTTGGCATATCTTGTTGTTCCAGGATGAAGCAAAATTATATTTTCATTCCGCAATCTACCACTTTGATGCTGAAATACCATCTTTCGAAACAAGCAGTGGATCCACATTTTCAACTTCAGCAATTGATTCGTTGGTTTCATTTGAGCCACTCGCTTGCTCTTCGTCAGAATCGCTATCATCTGAATATAAGTTATCGTCATCATCAATATTCTCTTCTGGCACAAATTCGTCATCACTGTCTCCAGAAACATTACTGATATCGCCATCGCCTTCATCCAAAAATGCTTCCATTTCTTCCTCTGTCAGATATCTTGCTTTTGACATTGTTATCTTTTATTATTTTTATAAATTTCTCTAAATATACCAACAATATTCACTTGCATGACATGCACTTACTGTCTCCACATGAGGGTAGACAACGTAATTAGTGCATTATTAACCGCCATAAACATTTTTATTATGGGGAGGTACGTTTTATTTTCGGTAATAAACAAAGTCTGAAAATTCCGGAAGTTTGCAATTAATTTAGAAAACAAAAATTTTTTGTGTAATTTTCTACACAATGATGAGATGAAGATTAATTTAAATCTTTTTTTATTCGCTTTAGTCAAAGTGTATTGAAAAAATTAATCAAAATATTTTTTTCGGTCGTATTGGTTTGCTAATGGATTTAAGACATCGATTTCCTGCACAAAATATAATATTCTTAACCTGCGGGTTTGAGGATGCTCTGCCAAGAGGACGGATATACCAAGTACTTATCTTATTACATGAAATAAATAAATAAATCAATATATAGAAGGAATAATTAAAATTCAAATAAATTAAATGATAAATTAAAAATGCTTGATGATGGGTCGAATATTAATAATATTATATACTATTAACAATATTCGATCCCAGTCAACATTTGAAAAGAAGACAGGAAACAATCTACCTAACTATTGAAAGTGATACGACAAACAAATAATCTGCTGAAAAATATATATGGTATGTGAATTGCTTATGTTACACAAAAACGATCTTGAATACCACTTACGTTTGGTGCAAAACGAATAATTTCATTTTGCACTATTTCCTAAATTACAATATTTTGAAATTAAAATGCTTTTATAGGGTGATTCATCATGAAATTTGATTTATAATGTAAAATAAAAACATAAATTTAAAAGTAAACTTAAAATTTTTATTATTGAGTTAAAAAACAATTCATGGCATTTACTCTTTAATAATGATATTGTGTAAATGTTGACCACGACTACGTCTGAGGTGGTCTATTCGGAAGTTCCAATTTTGGGCGAATCGTTCGAGCATAGCGACTGGTATCTCGCAGATAGCACGAGTAATGTTGGCTTCCAAAGCGTCAATCATATCTGGCTTATTCCTAAAGACCTGAGACTTTACATATCCATAGAGAAAATAGTCTAAAGATGTGATTTCGCACGATCTAGGCGGCCAATTTACCGTAGCAAAACGTGAAATTAAGTGCTCAGAAAAATGATTTCTCAACAAGTCCATTGTTTCACGCGCTGTATGGCTCGTAGCGCGTCTTGTTGAGACCAGAGCTCACCGAGATCATGCTTGCTTTCAGGGAGCACATATTCCGTTAACATGGCGCAATAACGATTACCATTAAAGGTAATATTCTGATTTGCCTCATTTTTAAAGAAGTATGGACCAATGATTCCACTAGCCCATAAACCACACCATACCGTTGGTTTTAATGGATATAATTGTAGTTCTTTGTGCTCTTCGGGTTGCTCATGAGCCCAAATACGGAAATTTTGTTTATTAACGTATCCATTGAGCCAGAAATGGGCTTCATCACTGAGCAAAATTTTACGATAAAACACCGGATTTTCATTGAGTTTTTCCAGAGCCCATTCACTGAAAATATGATGCAAATTCAAGTCGCCTGGCTTCAATTCTTGCACAAATTGAATTTTGAATTTTACGAGATCCTCACGTAAAATATGCCAAGTTGTCGAATACGTCAAGCCAAGCTGCTGAGAACGACGACGAATCGATTTGTCACGGTCTTCGCGTACTCTCAGCTATAGCTGCTATAGTCCCTTCACTATTTACCTTACTTTATGGCTATTCACTTCAATTTGCTTTCATACGTGTATAAGCAATTAGTGAGAATTAACCTGTAACCAAACAACAACCATCCGTATAAGTATAATTTGGATCCAAGGGATTGAAAGAATATTCTTTATAAAATAAAAATTGGCCAATTTATACTCGTATAAGATTATCTACTAAAAAAACCGAAATATTTGAGGTTAGGCGTAATACTTTTTTGGCTCATGTTGGAAATAACATCATCTTTCAACTTTGTGCGTGAATGGCACCAATGGGGTAATGAGTATTTTAATTGTTTCAAACTAATTGTTGCCCTAAGATTAATGTGTCAAAAATTATTGAAGATCAAAAGTGATTTTCTTTTTTCAATTTAAAATTTTAATTTTGTCATACACTTTCTAAAATACACTAATTGCAACTTAAAAACGTGTATCTAAATATTTAATATATACAAACAAAAAAAAGTCATATCAAGTCAGTAGTTTTCACATTATAAATGCATTATGGTCTTAAATCACTTAAGCGGGCCGTTAGAATTTTTATATGTACGTACATATGCTATTTACGTGAATACCATATGTTTATATATGGAGTGGTTTTTACGCATATAAAATTTTATTAAAATGAGTCGTTTTCAAAAAATATATATATATTAATAAAAAATAAAATCACTTTTTGCAATGTAATGGTTATATCATCATGTATCTTAATTTTTTTGTGACAATTATAAATCAAATTGTTAATTGTCATATTGGCCATATAGATATGCATACATATAAGTATATGACCTATGCGACCTCTGAATTAACACAATTTGACAAAATGGCATAGCTTTATTGAGAAAAAGCTCAGCGATCTGACAGTTTAATCGCATATATTTCTAGATACATCAAACAGCTGATTGCTTAAAAAAGCTAAAAGTTTGATAGTATAAAGATCGTATAACACCTTTAATCTTTATAACAGATAACGCACATTATGTTGCATAAAACATACAATCATACAAAGAAGTGTTGCTGAAGTATTGTATTTACGTACTAAAATATTTATGGTATACTCGTATGTATAAAACTTGTTCGTAAATATACTCGTATCAAACATAACAATACATGTGACATCTTTACATTTTAGTGCAATAAATTTATTTAAATTATGCTAATAATTCCATACAATACAAGAAAAGAAAACATAGAAATAAATATATAAATAAAAAGCAGTAGATAATAAAGACAACAAGAAAGGGAAGGACAACTTTTGAAATAAAAACAATATAGCCTTTCCCATAGATATCTCCTAACAACTGAATAACTCTGATATAAGTATACATACGTATGTATGTTGCACGCGAAAATGCATTAATTGTAATTGAAACGTTTCAAGAGAACATCTTGTCTCGGAAGTTAAACAATCATCAGTTTCCTTTATGCTATCCTCCATTAATTTCTTTCTTTTAAGTCTCACTAATTTTTATATGGGTGACCATGGCTCAAGTATTATTGTTTTATGTTTCAAATTGGATGATTCGGCGTTCGATACCCAATCGCAACTAGAGAGACTTTCTTTTTTTCGGGAAACTTAAATCATTAGAAATATGTAGGTAGCTGCCTAAAATGAAGTAACTTATCAAATTGCAACAATATTTAATTTTCTCAATTTAATGTCCACCTGTTCACTTTTACAAAAAAAAAAAAAAAAAAATTAACATACTAAGGCATTTTAAAAATATTCGGACCCTTTTGGGTTAAGTTTAAAAAAAAAAAATATCACATTTAAATACAAAAAGCACGATGACAAGCTTTCATTCTTGACCCATCTCACCAATTGGCTATTAACTTGGGTAGCTGTGAAAAATTGTGCTTTGTATCTACGATATGATTGCTTAAAACGGGGCTAAAAATTGACAACTCTGTAAGTTTGAAATGCTTGTTCATATGCTTACAAATTCATGAAATCTACAAAACATCACAATTGTAATGTACACGTTGCTTTATTAATATGTGTATGTATACGTATGTATGAATTTTCTTGTGAAAAAAAAAAATAACAAGACAATTTCAATATTTTCCATCGTAATTAAATAAAAGTACAATTAAAAAATAAAATATACCATATGTAAATATATAGCAAAAGGAAATACTAGAAAGAAGCCAACGTAAGAGTACACTATTTGTTTAATTATCACAGTCACAACAATATGCCAAACGTTTGTCGTTTTCATCTAAAAAGCCGGTCTCTTGCAAGAGACATGATAAAGCAGCACAAGTAAATGTTCTGAATCGTCGAAAGAGAGAGAAGTAATTATGAAAGCTTCTCTCATGAAATTTTATTTTGCTCCGAGCAGTTGCTGCGCGATTTCTATGACATTTACCAACGTGTATCACCACCACCGTGTAGGTATCAACTACTAGACATTTAAACAGCTTTTCAAAGCATGTTCATAATTTTGTTAGGCAAGCGAAGGCGGCGGTGGAAAGTGCAGCAACGCTTTTGCCAAATTCTTAAATTCCTATAATATCGGATACATTTTTCAGTTTGTTTTGGGCTGCCCGACAGCTGTGAGAGACAGTTCTCTAATATCAAATAAAACTCTCTCGAATAATAATCATACGCTCGAGATTACGTACATTGCACTGGATTGGCTGGTGCATTTACTGATGGTGCACCTCATATCTATGCCGCAATAATTGCAGACAAATTGCATTCAACACAACTATAATACCTGCAGTGCTTCAAAGGATTTTATTTGTTATTATTTTACTTTTCTCAAACCGTGTTGTACAACGAGAGTATACCAAGCAATTCCAATTGCATGAAAAAAAACGTATTTATATTTTTTATTGAAAGTTTTTTATCTGTGTAAAAAAAAAAATAATAATATAACAGGCAACATTTGTTGATATTCTCCGTCGTTCACCTTCGTTCTTTGCTGTTCTTGATACGTATTTTGCCTACTCCGCGTGTGTGTGAAAATATAAACTTGTGCCGACGACCTTGCAATGCCCTTGAATGACACTCTTACTGCGCGGCGGATGGAAAAGAGAGGATTGCTAACATTTTCATACTTCTGAATCGCTCTGACATCCTTAACAGTAAACACATTAAAAATTACCAATTTGCAGTGTTTATATTTCGTTTACTCTTTTTTTTTTCTTTTTTTTTTTAATTGAGTATTATTCATGAAACTTATGAGCATCAACTCCAGCTGTGGGAATTTAAACTTTTGCGAGAAATAATAGTGCTCCTTACTCTGTGCAATTGGAATATATATTAAATAAATTCGACTACGTGCAAGTGTATTTGTCGTGCATAAAAATTGTTAAAATATTGTTTCAATAAAAACAAACTCTCAATCAATTCTGAGAAATTTTCTATCTACAAATTCTACCATAAATAAGGATATCGTCTAAATAACTCCAATCTAGATCTTTCAAAAGAGCAAGTAAGTAATTTACTATTCTGTATAGCCTTAAATTGAAATTTCTATAATATTGTATGTATGCTTAGTGATCTACATATATTCGGTATGCCTAAGAGCAGACAAATCCCACGTGAGGCATAATTGTTTGGTGTTATACATCACTTCATACTTAGCAAAAAAAAAGTAGCTATGACTTTTTTAAACTCATCAAAACAGTTAGAAAATGATTGACACCGCTTGTACGGTATGGATTTTTTTTTTTTTCATAAAAACATTGCTTTTTATCGAAATATATATTTTCAATTAAATATCTTACATAATCGAGTAGGAATTTGGTATCAGCTAGAAATGGCGAAAAAAGCGCGAAATTTTAATGTCGATCTACAATAAAATCCTTCATTTTAATAAGTGTAATATCGTGTTTTGCAAGGATCTATGTATTTTCTTATATAATATCATAAATAGACGTACATAAATAAATGCTCAACAATTAAATTATACAAAGTCACGAATATTAGACTGCTTTACATGCGTGGGAAGAAGTTGTTCCTGTTATTAATTAGATAAAAGCTTATATTAATATACTATAACGGTGCTTTAAATCCATATTTTGAACAGAAGAACATTTGTCTTAAGAAAATATTTTGTCCTTCGTTAACCAAAGAGCTTTCGTAAATTTGTTGTGATATTTGATAAATTTCTTTTATAAGAACGATGTAACACAAGGTTTATATACAAATACAGTCATGTTCATGTCCATATACATACGTATGTATTGTATATTTATTGGATAAACATGTTTCTTGTTTATATCCTTGTCTACCTTACTTGCTTTTAGGTTTCGCTTAAACTGAAGCAACTGTTCTGGTGGTTTTTTAGCAAAAATTTATTTTGAATTTATGTTATTTCCGTTTTATACAACCTGCCATAAGCCTATATTTTTATATTGAGCGTAAATGTAATTAATTGCGCTATATTACAATATATCAGCAGTAGCAATAGGCCAGTAGCTGAACTCATTATTCACGACGAATTCAAAAAAAAAAAAAAAAATGTTTTTTTCAACATTTTAGAGTAATCTACTAATTTTTATCGAAACGTTTAATTTACTTAAGCGCGGGCTCAAAGTTTTTTGATTTCAGACAGCAATTTAACCTCAATTGATTTTTATACTGCTTGTTAAAAATTCTTTAATAATTGTAGCATTCAGTAACTCTACTTTCAACGAAAAAGAAGTGCCTCCCACGTCTATTACATATTAAAAATATACGTATATCCTAATATAAAACTGGTATTACTAGTATATAGTATACGAATCATAATTCCTAAAATTGGCAAATTTTTTTGTCCTTTAACATTCTCGTTGCTTGTGGTAATTTTTATCAGTCTGACTTTGTATAAATAAAATTAGATTAAACTAAAAACTTAAAAAAAAATTATTTATTCTTATACACGAACTGGCAGCGATTTTACCTATAAAGAACTAATCATAATTTTCTTAAAATCTACATTTTAAATATTATTTTTCTGCTGACACAGAGGTACTGCATCCAGGTTGTGCTCCCACTGATTGATTATGTTGCCTGGATTGGGTGCTAGCCGGACGTGATGAAATGCGATTGAATGAGTGCTAGGAAACTTGATGCGATGATGAAAAACAAGTGCAAACATGTGCACTAGAAGTTTGGTGTGCATTTTGATATTATGTTGCGTTAACTCCTCCGCCCTT
This sequence comes from Volucella inanis, assembly GCA_907269105.1. Taxonomy (NCBI): domain Eukaryota; kingdom Metazoa; phylum Arthropoda; class Insecta; order Diptera; family Syrphidae; genus Volucella; species Volucella inanis. The sequence continues at coordinate 70,046,290 of OU026154.1, read as the reverse complement.
AAATGCCAACGTTCTCGTTAGCAGGTAAATCAAAAGAACGGAATTTGGCTTATGCGAGATATTTTGGTGAAGATATTTTTTTCTGGATATTCTGGGATGACTCAGCTTCTTCGATATTTTCTTCCACGTTCTCTGCATGGTCTTGAAGTATGGGTTTCCGTTTTTTCGATTTGAACAGTCTTATACCAATGATTAAAAATAGTTAGTTATAACGCTAGTTTGATAATATCGGTTATAGATTTGTATCAGTGTTTTTAGCCTTAACTCTAATTTTAGCGACAGATGTTCTTGCGTAGGGTAGGATGGAGCGTCAAGCTGAACTAGGTTTCCTCCTTTGAAGTATAGGTCTGATTGGATACTTTTATGGTGGAGCTATGGAACTTAATAAAAAAGTTTCCTTGTAAGTTTAAGATGTTGTCATCGATTTGGACTGCACCGCTAAATCCATTGAGCAATAATGTGTCAGAGAGCATTTCTTCGACCTGTGTTGATAGTTGATTTTGATACAATTTGCTGGTCGGCTTTTAAGTAGATTTGTCGTACACGTGTCATTAGATGAATTTATTACATATAATTAATTTAAATAGAGTTTTACATTTATTTATTATTCCTAAGATAGAATCCTTACAATATAATATATCTTCGTGTTTTATTTTGTTTACAAATTTATTTGTTTTTACTGCCTTTAACATACGTGATTTACATATTTCTTTATCAGTTGTAGGCATATTAATAATGTGGTATATATATAAACTGAGCCATTTAAGGCTATTTTTACCTCCGCGAATTTAATTGCTTCATCAATATTAAAAAAAGGTATATTTTTGTTACTTAAATGCTTAGTTACTCGTATAATATTTATTTCTTTATTCGATAATATGAAAGAATTAATTATATTAGTTTTAGCCCAATTCATAGCATATTCTACAATATATTTTTGATTATTCCGATTTCTGACTTTATTCTAAATATTAATTCGTTGTTTACATTATTAATATTAGCTTCATTCGATATTTAAATTATTTTGTTCGTTATGTTTCTTAGTTCCCCTATTTTATTTAAAGTAAGTTTGTTTAGAATAAATTGGTTATTATTATTTTGTAGGACGTTAGTAATTTTGTCTTTTATTACTGCAAAGTCTGCGTAATCGGTGTTACCGGCAATCCACTTCCATGCACTGCCGATTAAGTTAAGGGATCTTTTATTTACTTAGGTTTTTGTCTGCCTAAATAGTTTTGGGATAGTTAAATTTGATAGGCTAGGAATGGTTAATGTCAACTGAAGTTCGTTAAAAGTTTTTTTATATTGTCCATGTTCAATGATGTACAATAAATTAGTCTTAAAATTCCGGTTTGAATTTTGGCCGTTCCTGTCTCTATTGTTATCAGTTGGGATTTCGTATAGTCAAGGAGTTGGGTTTCGGAGCTTGCCCATTGTAGTAAGTACCTGTAAAAAAAAACCAATCGGTCATTTTCTGTCAGAATTGTCTGTTTCTATTTTATCTTTTCCATATTTACCTGTCTATCTTTTTCAAGCTCGTTGAAGTTAGAGGTAATTCGGTTACCAAAAAATATATCTATGGGTTTTTTTTTTCCTGAGACCGAATGGACAGATGAGTTATACTCATTTTCTTAAGTTTCCTGTTTTTTTATTATTTGTTTCTTAAAACCAACTTATGCTAACTTACAATACTGTAAACACTCCCACACCGCACAGTGTGACAAATCGCTGAGTTAGCGGGATTACATTAATAGCGCTCACAAATAAATGTGTTTGTTCAAGTTTTGTGGTTTTGTTTTTATTGAAATTGTTCATAGAATTGAATATAATAAATTATTTAAACATAGAGAGATAGAGACATTTACACATTAACAGGCAACTTTAAATTTTTTTACTCATTTGGTATAGGGTATGTAAAAGTTGCACAACTTTATGTTTAATAACACTTTTTTTCCTTTTCGGAAGACATCTTAAACTTGCTAAAAATGGATCTGAGGTTATTAATAATCGATTAAGAAGCTTAGTGTTCGTATCTACACGCGAAATTTTCCTGGCAAATAATCCCTTAACTTTCTATTTTCCTTGTTTCTTGGGCTTTTTCTGAAAGTTGTCCGATTGGAAGTTACAAGAAGAAATTATTTCTTTTCCACAGTTCCCGCTTTTCTTTTGGATTGCTCTCAAATGCATCTGCATCAATTGGAAACCCAGACCCAAGAGCCTTTAAAATAGTATGAAACTTTTTGATGACTTTTTTTATCTATTCCTGTAATCTGGGCAGTTTTTTCTTCATCTCTTAAGAATCTTCTAACCGTGTTTCCATCATTAGTATTACCAGACTGTTCAACCAATAAGCCAGTTTCGCTCCTAAATCTTTCTTAGATTACATTTTTCTCGATTTGACTTTTTCTGTACTTTCCTGGTCTCTACCTGCCATACTTTAACATCTAATTTGTACGCTATGTGTAGCATGTATTCCATAAATCGTGTTCATGAGTGAAGCGGACTTAATCCAAAGGACATTGCTTCTTTTGGAGGGTTTGGCAGCGAAAATGTAACAGGTTTGTGATGAAGACGTTATAGAAGATAAAGCAGTGTAAGCTTTTCCATCAATCATAGTTAATAAAAAAATCGGTTTAATTATGACATAGAAGTTATCTTTTTTAATTTCAACCGATAGTATGGTCTTAATTTGCTGTTCAATTGATTTTACCTTAAACTTCCTTAACAAAATTTAATTTAATAGGTCGACAGTATCTGGTTGATGACGAGGCTGAATTTTGCCAAAATACTCTTTTAGTTTAATCCTTTAAGAAATACATCTGGATCGGAACCATAGAGATGCAAAAAAGATTTTCTTCGGAATGATCACCAGGTGAAAATTTTTATTTATAAGATTTCTGTTGAGCACCATCACAAGCCTATTTAATAATCAAGGATAGTTCTTTAAGACCCCTTTTTAAATCAGCAATAGAAGTTAAATCATTTTTTTGAGCTCAACGCTGAGATTTACTAAACTTTTTAATCGACATTCTGTAGAGGATTCGCTCACAGTTTTACAATTTGGGTAGCATTTCGTCTTAACTTCTTTAATTTTGTAATACGATGGTAGCAAATTGGAAACAGTGTTGTTGATTTTTTGATGTAATATTTCTTACTAATAAGTGGAAAGCTGTATGTCCGTGATCAATAATAACGCATCATCTGCAGATATTGGTGTTTCTAGTGTTTTCCTTACAATTGAACCTAAGTAATAAAAAGTTTTACCAAAAAAAATAATAAACAAAGAAAAATAATCAAATCTCGGTTTGGAGAACTCACTGATAATCGTTTCACTGCCATAGCAGTATTTCTTTTCCATCTTTTTTTCTCTTCTTGCTTTTTTCATAGCACTCATCAAACCTTTTTCACGGTCTTCTACTCTAGTTAAATGAGATGATGAAGGCATTTCGTCTAAAACATGTTGTGGGAATGTTAGGGTTTCATTTATCCACACGGTATTTGTATTTTCGAAGCGCTCTATACACCGATCAATTTTGCCCCATCTTTCGTCAAATCACAAACATAAAGATTTTGAGATTTTGATTTAATTGACTTTATTGCTGTTTCGGAAAATGAAACATTACAAAAGAAAAAAACAGCATCTAAGCGCTTAATTTTGACTTTACAGATCCAAATATTAAAAATTTGCTTTTTCATAATCTCGGTCGACATCCTAAAAAACGAAAAATTTAGTATGGGAGTCGCACCTGTGTGCAAAACTTTAAACACAATTTAACTGTAAATATACAAGGCCTCATAACAAACATGATCTCCAACTTGAACAACACTGAACAACTATACTTTTGTTCTAATGAAAATCATGAAAATATATTTTATCTATTAATTTTTCATTTCATTCCCCCTAATATTAACAAAATTCACTTCATGTATATGTAAACAACTTACTTTTACATTTTATAACAGTTTACTTATTCAAAAAAAAAAAAAAAAACACGTTCAATAGAATCCATGCGAACCACTTAAAAAAAGAAATGAACACGTGCTCTTCAAACTGACTTTCATACCAAAGAATTACATACTTTGCGATATATATATATATTTTGTTGCGCTATGCTCTAACAAAAAAAGTGCACAGTTATTCCGTAGGAGGTGTAAGCTCTGAGAGAAACTCGTTTTTTGACTTTTGTGCATGTTATTTTTTGATTAAATTCCGCTTAATGTTCGATTCGTCACACTTGTCCGCTGCACATAACGGTGACTCAGGATCCTGCAATAGCACTCTTTCACACGTGGGTCACTTAGGGCGTTCTTAAGACCTTCTAAACGACGTTTACAGTTCTGGACGAGTGCCCGCACTATACCGATATCGACACGCACTACGCTACTTGAGGTTTCGACGTTATTTTCGATATACCGCGCACGACATTGCTCCCTGCTCGGGCGCCAATTAAATTAGATTAAACTTCAAAGTTTTATAAAAAAATTTAATGTAATACACGAACTGGCAGCTATTCTGCCTACAACAGAACTTATCATAATTTTCTTAAAATCTACACCTTTGGGTATGTAATTTAATTCTAGCGGTTTTTTTTTTCAAAGTTTGAAGGTTTATTTAAGAAAAACATGTACAATAGTATTATTCAAAGTATTGCCCATCTGAAGCCATGACTTTTTCCCATCTTTCTGGCAATTTGTGGATCGCATCCCAAAAGAACTGCGCCGGCCTGGCAGCCATGAATGACTCAAGCCAATTTTTGATATTCTGCTCTGATGTGAACCGTATTTCAGTAAGGGCGTTCTGCATCGACCGGAACAAATGGTAGTCAGAAGGGGCAAGGTCTGGGCTATAAGGCGGGTGGGGTAAGACTTCCCATCCACTGTTTTCACTGCCTTGTCATGATGGAAAATTATTGCCTCGTGTCTGGTCGCATATTCCGGGAGTTTTTCGGCTACTACTCTCTTCAAACGGATTAATTGTGTTCGGTAGCGTTGTCCATTGATTGTTTCACCCGGTTTTAGTAGCTCATATTGTAATACAGCACATCCATCTGATCCCACCAAATACAGAGCATTACCTTCGCGCCATGAATATTCGGCTTTGCCGTTGATTTGGCTGGTTGGCTGGGTTTCACATATGATTTTTTGCGCTTGAGGTTGTCGTAATGGATCGATTTTTCATCACCAGTAAAAATCCGATGCAAAAATGACTTCCTTTTGTGGCGTTCCAGCAGCATTTTGGACATGCAAAACCGCCATTCGATGTCTCTCGGCTTGAGTTCATGTGGAACCCAATTTCCTTGCTTTTGATCCAGCAAAGATTCTGCGAGCTCTTCTTGTGTTTGGCAAGAACCTTCATAGAGTAATGCTTCCAGTTCTTCATCTTCAAACTTTTTTGGCTGCCCAGGACGTTCATCGTCTTCCAAGCCAAAATTACCACTTTTAAATCGTGTAAACCACTTTTAGCACGTTCGCTCAGCTAGCGCATGTTCACCATAAACTTCCACCAAAATACGATGACTTTCGGCAGCAGTTTTCTTCATATTAAAGTAATGAAGAAGAACTCCCCGCAAAAACACTTTTTCAAGCACAAAGTTCGACATATTTGAGTGAAAAAAAATTATTGTTGTTTACGCTTTAAATGAATGACATATACTGAAATGACGTACAATGACAGTAGCTTTCCAACGTATGCTCCAATGGAATAATACATGTTACGCTAAGTTATAGACAAGTTAAGTTATAGACCACTATTGTCTTGCTGACACAGAGGTACTGCATCCTCTCCCACAGGTTGATCATGTTGCCTGGAGTGGGTGGTAGCCGGACCTGATGGAATGCGATTATTTTAGGTGGATGGAATGAGTGCTGCAAAACTTGATGCAATGATGAAAAACAAGTGCAAATATGTGCATTAGAAGTGTCGTGTGCATTTTGATATAATGTTGCGTTAACTTACATTCCTGATCGTTCGAAGTCTAAGTAAGTTAATAGTCCGGAAGCAGGTTTTGCTTATAAAGCAGCAATATGGTTTGTACATACATATATAATTTGTCGACACAATCGATCCAATTTTTAAATCAATTAAAATTCGCAGTATTTTTGCAGTCGACAGTCCATCGATTTATCTCTTTAAATTATGCGGCAAGTGCAAAATACCTGGGTACTCGTAGTTGTTAGAAAGGATCAGCAATGCTCAGTGCACTGCTTGGCTTTTTAGAATAACCAATAAATATATATACAGCTGCGGTAAAAATAATAGCAATAAGAAACCAATTGCTAAATAATTCAGTAAGATACATACCATATTATTTACAAATAATTATAAAATATTTTTTTTTATTAAGTCCTGTTAATTTTAATTTACATGGTGGCTTAAAAGATTTTTTTCAATCAATAAAATAAAAAAAAAATAAAAACAAGTTTCTTCAAAGTAAGGATTTGGCTCGGTAAAATTGAAGTGTTTATATAGATACATATATTGCTGACCCGTAACCATTTCTTAGCTTTTTTGCTGGTGTATTTCGAGTCGTTGTCTTGTTGAAAGACCCATCTGATTGGCATTTCCTTCTTCTCGTAAGGCAGCATGGTTTCCTGAAGTATGTTGACGTAAACGTGTTGATCCATCACACCAATTATTCGATATATGAGACCTACACCCACACGATTGTATGAGAAGCAACCCCATACCACGATGTTAAAGCCACAGTTTTGCGTGTATATTTAAGTAAGTATTTAGCATTTGGTGGACGACTTACTTACTTCACGGGGACCAGAGCCGCCATATAGGAAAATTTTGCTTTAATCCGTCCATAAGATATTCTGCCACTCCTGAAAGAGCCTATCAACATGAGTCTTGGCAAAATGAATTCTTTTAGAAATATGTTTTTTCTTTGTTAAAAGTGGAATTTGTCTTGGGCTTCTAGCATTAAGATTGTTTTGTTGCAAAATTGTTCTAACAGTTTCCACACTTGTGTGTGGACAAAATCTTTTTTTGCCACGAGTTTAGGGTTTTTCCTCATAGATTTTAGCATTTGTGATCATTTTTGCAAAAAAAAACTAGTGTTTCTTCAACTTCCGCATATGGTATGTTTTTCCTTCAGACAGAAGGCGACGAATGAGTCGCCGCTGCTCTGGAGTGCAGTGTTTACCACGGCCCATATTGTAAGTGATTATTAAAATATTGTTGTGTAAATGTTATGGGGATTCGAAGGTTTACCATAAATTTTAAATTATTTTACTTTGAATACACACGCACAATACAAATTATCCTTAAATAAGCGTGCACTGCTATTATTTTGACCGCCAAGAAACACACAACGAGTGAATTTAAATGACGTTTAGAAAAAAATCGTTTTGTGAACGAATATTTTTGTTCTTGGAAACTTGAATTACCAGAAAATTAGTTAAGGGAAGTAGTAGATTATTCATATTTCAATATACAATACAATATATTAAAAAATTTTGTTTGGAATATTGCACTGCTATTATTTTTACGGCAACTGTATATATAGGGAAAATCGCTGAAAACGTAGAGAAGTGTTAATTTTTTATAAGTTTTTAATTTTTCTTAAAATATATTTTTAACCTTTTTTTAAGTCAAAAAAACAGAAGCAGAAAAATATTGATGTTTATTGAATATGTTGGCCAGAATTGAAGCTCAGCTGTTGTTGAATGGCTTAACTACTAACAAAATTTTTTTGTCATTATCATGTTAAAAATTCCATTCCTTCAAATGTTAACAAGTATAAACATACTTAAAGTATTTTGTGTCCATGTTGAAGAAATATTTTCCTATCGGAATTTCTAATGTTAAAATTTGGCAACTCTGAGAACAAAATTGATAGTACCCTGTGTATGTTATATATATATTAGAACTTGTTCCAGATTTGTCTTAGAATGATTGCATGTTATTAATATTTTTATGTTGCATATAGTATTTAGTCTATTTTTGATCTTATATCTTGTATTTAGCTAACAGAAGTAACTAAACAACAAAAAAAAAATATATATATATATATATATATATTGTGGAACGATATACATTAAATGGATTTTAATACATTATAAACTTCAGGTATGATAGATCTCTACAACAAATACATTAGATGCATCAGTCTTTATTTTCTTTATTTATTTTAAACAAAAAATGTATAATTAATAATAATTCATATATTAAACACTTATAAAAACAAATTCAAGAAAATGTATAAAGTATATTTTGTCGGTTCACCGTTTTTAAGTTAAAAAAAATAAATTTCAGTCTTTTAAGGAAAAGTCAGACACTGAGACAAATTCTCCTTCAAACAATGCTTTCTTTTTTCTGTCGAAAAAAATTTAAGTAATTCTTATTACTTACGAGGGCGGTCTGAAAAGTATCCGACCCAAGAAAGAAAAAAAAATATTTATTTATTTTTTTAACATAATCGCCTTTCAGCTCTATAAACTTTTCCCAGCGATGTTCAAAAAGTTCGATACCCTTTTTATACAATAATAATAACTGTTTTGCTCCTCAAAATATCCATTAACTGCCGACATCACTTCTTCATCGTTTGAAAATCTTTGACCACTGAGCTATTTTTTCAAGTTCGGGAACAGAAAATAATCCGATGGGGTTAAATCTGACGAATAGGGTACACGAGGTAGCACTTCAAACTTTAATTCATTAATTTTGACCATTGCAATAACGGATTTGTGAGCTGGTGCATTGTCTTGATGAAACAACACTTTATTCTTAGCCAAATGCGTCCATTTTTGCTTGATTTTTTCGATCAAACATTGCAATAAGTTCGCATAATACTGGCCGTTGATAGTTTTTCCTTTTTCAAGAATTGATGCCATGACCTTGCCTGCAGATGAAACGGTCTTCGCCTTCTTTGGAGCCGGTTCTCCCTTTTGAATCCATTGTTTTGATTGTTCTTTTGTCTCGGGTGTAAAGTGATGTACCCATGTTTCATCCATTGTTATAAAACGGCGCAAGAATTCTGCTTTGTTGCTGTGAAACTTCTCTAAACACTCAATTGAAACATCTTTACGACACTGTTTTTGCTCGAGTGTGAGAAAACGCGGCACCCGTCTTTCACACAGTTTTCTCATGTCCGAATTTTCAAATAATATGCGCACTTTCAGTCGACGATCATCCAGTACCGCTCTGTGGATATTCTTCACCTCATTTGGTCGACCACTGCGATGCTCGTCTAGGCAGCTCGTACGCCCTCGTTTAAACTCAGCAACCCAAAATTTTACTGTTGTAAGCGCAGAAACAGAATCACCCAGAGTGGAATCTAGTTCATCTTTTATATTGGTTGGGCTGAGGCCTTTCAAATAAAAGTTTTGTATCACATAACGATGACAAATTTTCTCCATTTTCACAAATTCACTGACAACGTTCACTATTGATGGCTGCCAAATAAATACTAAACAACGTGGTGCTTTCAAACTTGAAGCATATACTTTATAGACTTTTTCTTATACTTTTCAATACAGTGATATTTTCAATCAACTACCGCCATGTCTTGGTCAGGCCGGGTACTTCTGGGACCGCCACCGTAAACCGAATGAAAAAAAAGTCGGGCTTTCATAAATAATATTATTTATTATTTAATAATTTAATGTACAGATTTTTTTATATATATGTATATCATACTTTATTTAATTCCTCATTTCAACAATATCGCCTTTCCATAGAATATAAGTATGTATATACGATAAAGTGTATTAAAAATGCAATGAAAGATAGCTTGCAGCGAAAGTATTTTATATATAGATTGGAATTTTCGGTTTTGAGTTGGTTTAGATTTTGTTGTTAAAGATACGAATCTTGTATGATTCTTATGTAGATCTTAGAATTCTTTCCCGTTGATTCGCTACTTTAGATTTAAATATGATATAAAAATATGAAATGAATTTGAAATATCAGTTCGTTACAAGGGGCATACAGATATACGAGTATATTCGTATCTATCCATCTACCAGCAACTAGGAAATTTCTGCTTATATAGGGTTTTCTAATAACGACTTGACACCTTTTTTTTTTAAATAAAAGGCAAACCATTTGAGATATTTCAAAAAATTTATTATTGGCTTGAAGTACAATCAAAACGTTTATGAATGGAACTCGACTTCGTTCATATGGCCACCGCGGGCACGTTTGCAGCGATCGATTCTTTGGACCCAATTTTCAACGACTCGGCCACACATTTCGGCCGAAACGGCCGCCATTTCGCGTTCAATGTTGGCTCTGAGCTCTTGCAACGTCGTCAGCGTGTTGGCATAAACCAATGACTTTACGTAGCCCACAGAAAATAGTCGAGCGGCGCTAAATCGCACGAACGAGGCGGCCAATCGACTGGCCCATGTCTTGAGATAACACGCTCACCATACTTACTCTTCAATAAATCGATTGTAGCGAGTGCTGTGTGGCTTGTGGCACCATCCTGTTGAAACCACATGTCGTCCAAGTCCATATCTTCCAATTCAGGCCAAAAATAATCGGTGATCATGACGCAATAACGTGACGATCGTTATCGTCAACGAAAAAATATGGCCCAATAACGCCGGATGGGATGTGGATAAAGTGGTGATTTATGAAGCACATGTGGGTTTTTACCCGACCAATAACGCATATTTTGCTTATTGAACCCATTGAGCCAAAAATGAGCTTCGTCACTGAAGATGATTTTGCGACTCCGAATATCTGTAGAAAATTTTTATACTTTTGTATAAATTTTTGTTGATGATGAAAATGTTGAGTTTACTGAATAAATTGACAGTGACAGTTGGATGATTACTGAAAGAGTGTGTTCACAAATTAAATTCAAAGTTGTCAAGTCCCTATTGGAAAACCCACAAACATTCTAAAACACTATACTTTTACTTTTAGGATTACTGACTATGTAGAGCATACAACTCTATATTATATTACTAATTTCATCTTGGTAACTTAATCATCTTCAAGAAGAATACGCGTTATAAACAATAGAAATGAATTTGAAATGAGCAAAGTGCGACCTTCTAAAAGTTTAAATCAATATTCAATGAAAATAATTTTAGTATTGAATTATAAATTTTGGCAGTATAGTACAAACTTATTTTCATAATGCTTTTACATACTATAGCATCCGTCAATATGTCACTACTATTCAAGTATATCAATCTTCTATTTGACATACATATGTATGTATTGTATGTACAAGCAAACTTGTATCAAAATCTCGTCAAATTTTGCTACGGTTTTCTATTTTCTTAGCTATGTATTGATCGTTTAAGTAACCACCACCACTCCTCTTTTTTACCGCTCATGTTCAAGTAGCAATTCTTCTTAAAACAGAAAGATTAAAATTAGCGAATAAAAAAGAGATGTTCAAATAAATGTAAATACAAAACTGTATTCTAAAAATAAAATACATTTTTTTTATTGCAATGTAAATATATCATATATACGAGCATTTACATTGCAATATACTTGTAAATCCACAGAAGTTGTATTTTCCTATCTTTGAGTAGATTCACTTGTACTTGCTGATTTGAATGAATGTATAGTATTTATATTCTTTTATATTGCTTTTACTAGATTCCTTCTCAAGCTAGTCAAAGTTTTTAAAAATCACTGCACCTTTTTGTTTTCCATTCGGATTGCAGGAGTTATCAGAGTTTTTTTTTAGGGCAAAATCTCTCTGTTTCTCGAGTCAGACCCGCATGCACCCAAAGTTTGCTACATGTTCATACATATTTGCTATGAATGGTGCTGTGGTCGTTCTTTTCTTTTTCTTGTACTTCAATCTTGGCAAATGTCGCGTTCTTTTACATTTGCAATTTTACAACATAAGAATATTTTAGTGCATTTTCGGCTTTTCAACGAACGTTCTGATCGCTGTGCCAACGACGAGTTGTGTAAATGTTAAAAAAATGGGATGTGTACTATGCTAAAGATGTGTAATAATAATAAAATTATAATATAATATTAGAATATAAAAAAAGTTTATTTAAGAAATATATAATAAAATGTGTATTGAAACAAAAATCAAGAAAATTACAATTTAACAAATTTAATCTATGTGCACATAAATTGGTAGGTACTTATTTATGTATATACATACATATAGTATATTTTATATATTTATGTATATAAAAATCACTTAAATTTACATATGGATTTTATTTATATATTTTCATAAGCATTTTTATGTTACTATATATTTGTCCCTTATACATATGTAGTTAGAATATTTTTACTTCCCTCTTTGAGTTATGACGTTTTAAATCATTTTTAGATATCAAGAAGAAATTAAAGAAGTTTCTGTAGTTAGTTGGAACGAAGTACAGCAATATATTAGTTGAATTCCCATAATATGTTATAAAAAAAAAAACATTTAAAACTAATTTGCCTTTTTCCAATAGCATTTTTTGAATAGCCCAAATAATTTCATTTGACCTCACTTAAAAAAACATTATCTTATAAACGCCTTACTATTTAATAATATTTACAAATAATCAAAATGATCAGAAAACCGCTAGTTATGATCTTTACTTTAAAAATATAATTGAATTCGCCTGAAAATTCAATCGAATATTAATTTTAAATAATTTTTTTAATTTGTTAAAATCATTTGATATCAAAAATTGTTTAATGCGTTTTAATACTTTTATTTAACACTGTGTATTTCACCCGGAAAGGATTTAACATAATACGTGTATTTGTTTTTATATTGATCTAGGGCTTGACATAGAAAACACATCTTGGAGACACGTTTGTTAAAGAGTATTTTTTCAGTTTTAAATCTAAACCGATATAGTTACAGTCGAATTCATTATTTCCTAAAATATAAGTCCCAATTATAAATTGAGTATTAATTTTAACTCAGTGCTTAATTCTTGTAACATTTGTATATATATTGGACCACAAAACAAGGACACAGTGATGACCACATAGCTATATCTGAAAAGAAATAAATTGCATTATATCTTATGCTTTTATTATTGTTTAGTTGCTAATTACTTTTTATTATATTTTTTTAATTTTGGAAAGAAAAAGTAATAATACTGCAGTATTTCAAATTAAAAGTAAGAAAATAGTGTTTTAAAGATAATATTAATACAACATTTTGTGTGTTGTCTTTTTGTAATCTCTTACTTATTCATTTTAGCAATTTCTTCATAAGAGATATTGAAGTAATTTTCAGACGTTGTTTGGAAGTAATCGTTCTATTTTGCAATTCCTTTTCCAAAATAGTTCATGGGTGCCATATACAGGTTAAGTCCGGGTTTTGATGGGGATATAATAATACTTTTTTGTGTTCCAAATAAATAATTTTTTTTATTATACCAGCTGCTTATTTTGGGTAGTTATTGTACAGCAGTATTACAGCTCATTTTTTTTTCAATTCCGTTAAAAAATAGTAAGCTTTTAATAAGCCTATTCCATTTGGTGCAAATGCAATCCAATTACAGTCTCACCTCCGCCACCATATTTTACCATGTGATATTCCTTAAACTCAATGCAGTTCCTTCTCTCGTCCATACAACACAACGATCATCCGATCCAAAAATGTTAAATTTAGATTCGCCGCAAAATATAACTTGCTCTTTGACTCAGACCTTTTTTTTGAAGCAACTGTCCTTTTTTTCTTTTTTTTCATTAAAATAGTGTCGTTTTTGTTTTTTTTCGTATTTCTTAGCTGTTAGAATTTAATAATAACATAACTTAATATCCATAATAATATCTTAAAATAGTTGAAGACATTTCGAATTTAACTTTGTGATCACCAATGTCCCATTTTTTTTTTTGTTTTGTTTTTTTTTTTTTTACTTTGTACTCGTATCTTTTTCACCATACAAAAAATAGCGTTTTCTTCTGTATGTTGCTCTTGAACTTAAAAGAAAGGTTATCACTGAATTCAATTAGGCTTAACACATACTTGCTATTACTGACGTTGTTAGAAATTAAGCTTTTTTTCCGCTGTTAAGCTTCGATAATTTGCAAGCCATATTCCATAGTTGTTTTTTTTTTTTTTTTTCATTGTGTAATATTTGTTTATTTCCTGCCACGTTAACGGGACTCAAAAACTTATACATAATGGTTCAAAAGAAAATACTATCATACATACATCATTAAATAAATTGTAACACTTGCGTACACTTTTCCAAGAAAGTATACTTTTGGTTATCAGGGATTGAGTGTGATCTTACATATGGAGTGGTTGTGCCCATATAAGCAAGCTGAAACCTATTATTATTGCACAGGAAAAAAAAAATGGTTATTATTTTAAAATTTCAATCAGCGAAAATACTCCCGCTTCGATATTTCTTAGATTACAAAGCACTTACATTTTTTTTTTCGTTAGAAGTGGAAATATATACTTTAGAAGAAACGATGCATATTCATTGAGAAATGGTTTTGTAGTTGAAGCTCTCCGTGGACGGGAACAGTAGACGCTTCTTAAGTTCTATAGCACCTTACATATTTAAGAAACTACCGTTTGATGTATACAAGTTTTACAAAAACTCAAAGATTGGCTACTTTCACGATCTGAAGTCAAAGTTGTACTTCAAATTATATTTCAATATATCTTAACGTCACTTATTTGTTACCAATGTCTATAATGTCTATGTTTTAACCACGGTATTTTAGATTAGAACACGTTCCTAGTCAGTTTAAAGTTGCGGAAGTCATAATAGAACCAAAACCAGTGAAACTACCTTGTGACAAGAAGTCTTATAGACCAATTTCACTTCTCTCAATTGCATCCATAATTTTTGAGAGTATATTACTTAATCGTTTACTGACGGAACAAATATTTTCTATGATCAACAGTTTGAGTTCAGAAACATACATTCAATAATTGTTCAGGTGCATGGAATCAGATTCGAATTGAGAAAGCTCTTTAAGAAAAAAAGGTTTTCTCAAGCGCATTTGTTGATGTTTCGCAAACTTATGTCAAATTTTTGCATTCAGCTTTATTTCACTTGGCCTTATTTCAAGCTACCTTCTGAAGCAGGTGTCGCCCTATGGTATACAACTCTGGGGTTAGCACAGTATATATTACTACGTATTTTGAACGAAAGATATCTGTTGCTCCGTCTTCAAAATATCAAATCTTTCGACCCAGCGGGATAAAAAAGCACATTTAAATAGAAGAACAAGCAGGAGATTTAATTGAAAAAAAAAAACAGGTCCAACATGTTGAACTTATTGTAAAAAAAATAGTTTGATGAGCTGAAACTTAGTTGCAGTAACAAAGACAATGATTTCGGAAGGAGGTGTTTGTTTGTTTAAGGTGAGGTCAGTAAGAATTTCACACTACTACGTACATACAAGGTGTTTCCAAAAGGTATGGTGACTTTATATTTATAAAAAAGTAATTTATTCATCAATATAACACATGGGCTGAAAAGTCGGTGTCGTTTTATAGTAAAACACAAAATTTTTGCAAAATTCAACTTTATTTATCAATATAGTTGCCTTCGATGGCGATACACTGATTAAAACGATTTTTCAATCTTTCGATACCAGTTTTGTAGTACGATTTCGGTTTAGCCTCAAAATAGGCCTCTGTTTCGGCGATTACTTCTTCATCGGTCTTAAATCTCTTTCCGGCGAGCATTCTTTTGAGGTCTGCGAACAGGAAATAGTCGCTGGGGGCCAAATCTGGAGAATACGGTGGGTGGGGAAGCGATTCGTAGCCAAATTCATTCAATTTTGCCATCGTTTTCATCGACTTGTGACACGGTGCATTGTCTTGATGAAACATCACTTTCTTTTTCTTTAAATGCGGCCGTTTTTCTGCGATTTCGCCCTTCAAACGCTCCACCAACGCGTTCGTTCGAGGTTCGTCGCCTGCTCGCCACTTAGCTGACTGCCGACTTGATTCAGGTGTGAAGTGATGGAGCCAAGTTTCATCCATTATCACAGACCGACGCAAAAATTCGGTTTTATTGCAGTTGAACAGCTTTAAACACTCCTCTGAATTATCAACACGTTGAACAGAGCTTTCGCATGTCCAAATATTCGTGTATGATATATCCAACACGCTCTTTTGATATCTTCAGAGCCTCAGATATCTCGATAAACTTCACTTTACGGTCATTCGTAATCATTTTGTGGACTTTTTTGATGTTTTCATCAAAAAACAGCCTCTTTTGGACGTCCACAGCGTGCATCATCTTCGGTGCTTGTATGACCACTTTTAAATTTTTCAATCCACTTCGAAATGGTTCGTTAGGCTGGTGCAGAGCGGGTAACATTTATCAAGCCATTTCTTTGCATCGGCTGCATTTTTTCCCATCAAAAAGCAATGATAAATCAACACACGAAATTGCTTCGAATCCATTTTTTTTTTTCACAATAAAAAAAGTTGCTTCACTCACAACGCTATATCACGGGAAATAATCGTCCGACAGCTGTCAAATTTATACACGTATCTTCTGAAGGTTGGTATTAACTAAAAATGGATTTAATTCAGGTGGTGCCCTCTCTTTCAAACGGCCCATTTCAATATTAAATGTTGCTCCTTCAAAGTAATCCCCCTCAAATACAATACACTTGTGCCAACGCTTTTTGGTATAGCCTTGAGTTCCGACGATGTCGTTTTAATTTCCTCAATCGTGGCGAATCTCCGTCCTTTCATAGGTCCCTTCAGGTTTGGGAACAAGAAAAAGTCGCATGGGGCCAAATCCGATGAATATGATGGCTGACACATGACTGTCGTGTTGTTTTTGGCCAAGAAATCTCTCACAAGCGACGATGAATGAGTAGGTGCATTATCGTTATTCTCGGAAACGGCGCATAACTTCAAACTTATACTCCTTACCGTACGACTTTGAGGTAAAAACTCCTGATGCGCTACGCCACAGTAATCAAAAAAAAGTGATCAGAACTTTGATATTTGACAGAAGATTGGGCTTTCGACGTCATAACCCATGATATGTCACCAGTTATGACCTTTTTGAGCAAGTTGATCAATCATTGACGTCAGAGCTCCTGAACAATGCTCATGCGACGGGTCTTCTAATCAAAATTAAGAAGCTTCGCAACAAACTTCGCTGACAGATGTCTCATGCCCAAACATCCGAAAAAATTGCATAACACGAGCCGACCGATAAGCTAACATCCTTAGCGATTTTTCACAATTTTCTTTACAGCTTCGACATTATTATCTTTTGTTGATGTGCTGGGGCGTCCAGAGCGAGGTTCGTCATTGGCATCTTCTCGGTCATCTTGGAAGAGTATCCTTTGTAAAAATGTTTTTTCTGTGATCAGACTCATTTTATGCCACTGTCAACATTGCAAGTGTTTAAGAGCACTTGATTCATTTTTTTACACAAAATTTGAAGCAAATTCCTTGCTACATTTTTTAT
Source organism: Volucella inanis (assembly GCA_907269105.1). Lineage (NCBI taxonomy): Eukaryota > Metazoa > Arthropoda > Insecta > Diptera > Syrphidae > Volucella > Volucella inanis. Next base: position 70,028,938 of record OU026154.1, on the reverse strand, counting down.
ATTAATTAAAAATCGCCGATCACACATATGCATATGTATACATATACATAAATATATACATAAACTATATAAAATAAAGAATCTTAAACAATTAAGCAAACTCTCTCAAAAATTGACTCATTCTCTAGACAAAAATAAAGACTTATTCGATCTCAGTAATTATAAACATATTTAAATTACTTAATCGTATAGCACATATAGTATAACAGTTCTTAATCTGTTCATGAATACTGGGATAGAAGTACACATAACGTACACTCATTATTTTAATTACACTAGATTTTTAAATTTAAAATTCGCTTAAACATAAGAATCACAAAACGAGCCGAGCCCCCAATACATTAAGACGTATTTGTATAAAAAGCTTTCATACTACAACCGCATACACAAACAATTGAAACTCAAGAACGTTAAAGTGTTCCAACCTAATAATGATTAATATCAATTAAATGATAAACGTACATTGACCGCCGCTAAACTTAATATGCAAAATTATGCATGTCGACGAAAACAAATAAAATTGCATTCACCCACGCATTAACTGTTTACTGGTACTGATCTGTTGATGCTATGGGTATAGTCGAACTCTGATGCATCGACAAGTTTGTTGAACTTATATGAAAATTTTCACAATGAGGTCCTTAATTTTCCGATTTAATTTAATTTGTATGTATGTATTTATGTATCTGCCAAAAACATGTTTAATGTTGTCATAGTAAAATACAATCATTACGAATTTTAAAAATACGCAAGATGCCAATATTTGATCGCGTGCCGTACCTAATCCAACACTGATCTTATTTTATCAGGTCAACTTCAAATTTAAACATCACTAATTGCTTGTTGTTCTTATCAACTGAGAACTAATCGCCACTAGCTTAGGTTTATTATTCACTTAATAGATTATTCCTGTTTGATTAGCAGTAATCGTATACAGCTAAGGAAGATAATTATGTTAATACACAGAAGCACGGAAATGATTTTATTGACCCAGCGATCAGAGTCTTATAAGAAGATAGCGTAAATAAAATTTTGCAACCGACATCTATGTTTGCCCTGATAAGAACTATTTGAGTACTCATATCATCGATAATCGTATATACAGCCTAAAAGAATACAAATACAGATACGGGATAAATGAACTTGATCTCAGTTCTTTTAGGATTTCTTCAGATTCCAATGTTGGCTTACAGCGAGAGTTTTTTTAGGATTAATTGATTAATTATGCACTTTACTTAGAGCACTTCAGGTTAACACTAATTGTTTTTTTTTGTATCTATATCACTTCCAGTCTACCATTTCTTAAACTAAGCTTATATTCGGAATCATAGTATGTATATAATATTTGTAGGTAATAAATATTTTATAATTTGAAGCGCCCGGTTTTTTTTCAACAAAAATTAAGAAATATGAAAAGAAACAGTAAGGTATAGATACTCTGAGACAGTTCATATACCATATGTTTACACACGTATAGTTTCTGATAAAAAAAAAAAATAACCGCAGTTTAATAATTCTGTCAAGTTTTTCTTTTTCTTTCTTTAAGTGATCTTAATGAATTGCATATCGCTTGCTGATATATGGTACATGGGATAGTTCACAAGTTAAGTTGAAATCAACTTATAATTACCACTTAGTTTAGTTTCAAACAAATTAAAATGAAATTTAATGCGATCAGTTGAGTGTGAGGTAATTTACACATGGATGTTTAATCGAATGTGATATACAAACATCAAAATTCTTTCGTATTTCAACTCAACTCAACTAAATATCGAATGTGTAGTCGAGTTCAGTCAACTCTATTTCAATTGAGCTGACCTCTATACGCACTTTAAACCAGCTTGAACCAATTTTCGATTTCATTATATCATTACAAATCAAACACGAAAAAAAGAAAAGCGCTTTGTTCAACCTTTTCTTTGTTTTATGTTTTTGTTTACATAGATATATACATACCTAATCGTATACATGGAGAGAATTATACAAAGAGCGGTTAATTGAGATTTCGTTTATCATTTTTTGCAAGACAATATCGCTCAAATTAGTACTGGTGCCAGTCAGCTCACCCTTTTCTAAAAATTTTATCATTACCTTTCTTAAAATATCTAGGCACACGTGCATTTCGTCACGCATATTTTCCTTAAGCTACAAAATAGTTCTCTTTTTTTTTAACTAATATTTATTGGTAGATGTCAATTAAATCCTGAATTGTGGCACATCTGAGGACACTCAGCAATCGCTGACGTCAAAAATGTTAAAAAAAATGCTGATATCTCTATTTAAAGTTACAGTAATGGTGGCATTGTCTTCAAAGGAAAATGACCCATTAAATTTTTTTGTGGTAACACCACATCAGACATTATATATAGTAATGCTAAAGTTAATGCAATTCCTGCTGATAAATTAGTCTTGGATTCTTAATATCACATATACGGCTCTTTTGTTTGTTTGTAAACCTATTTACACATATAGTAAACAAATTATCGTCATCATTATCGGATGATAAAATCATTGTCTTGTCTTGTAATTTCTTATAAACTGCGTAAACAACATGTTATTGAGCATCTTTTTCTCCAGCCCTAATTGGGTTTGGATGGGAACATCTACAATTCTTTGCAATGACCGAATCTACTATAGCACCCTCGTCTCGATATTCTTGAACTCTCCACAACATTTTCAAGAATTCATCCAATATTTGCTTTAAATCGGTCAGTGCGAGGTCTTACATTTCGAGGAAGATTAGTTACAGCCCGCTGTTGATGAAACTTGAATTGGCCAACCGTGGCCGAGGGAGAACTTTGCGTACATATGTACACTGATAAACTTGTTAAGTTCAAAATAATCGTGCATTTTATTTGCAAAATAATATTTAATGAGTTTGGTCATCTGTAAAGTTAGTTCATCATATTATGTTAAGTCCCTCAAATTTGTAAGTAGGACTCAAGGGACTTAAGGACTAAAAGGGTTGTGATTTGCATATGCCTACAAATCAAAACTCATACATATTTTCAAGCAAGAAATATATATTTGTTATTTTTGTTATCAACCAGAAAAGCAAAAAACTCTTTCGAAAATTTGTTCGAAGAAAAAAAAAGCGAACCAATTCAAGACGTAAATAAATGGGTTATGAAAACATTTATGTATTCGTATATTCTCGCCTAGTAAGCAATCCTTCCATAATTCATTAATAAACTGTATCTCTGTGCAGTTATAGTGCACTCTTTTGCTTTTACGGTTAAATAACTCATGAAAGCATCATTAACAATTACAGTATAATAGTAAATTGTATCACTTGGCCTTGGCTGCCTTTGTGGTAAGTATTTTATTTTCAAACTTATTTCGGAAAAAAACAAGTAGGAAAGAATCTACCAATATATATCTACCAATTTTTATGGATTATTATACTTATGTAAAAGTCTAACACGGGGAGAGTACGATAACTTTGGCGCTAAGAATTGATAACGGTATTTTGTAGAGGGGTTAAAAACTATCATTTTTTACTATGGGAGGGGGGTCTATCTCGCCCCGTTTAGGAAGTAGGGGCAATTTTAGAAAAAAATGACTTAAAATGGGAAAGAAATTATTAAAAAAAACAACGGCAACACTTACAATAAAGTACTATACAGGATTTGAAAACGTAAAATTTCATCTTTAATATAAAATTTACATCGAATTATTCGTGTGAATAGTTTTTGAATGATTCGCATTCAAACTTAAATTTTTGGTAAAAAAAAAAGAAATGTTTTTTAAATCAAAATTATTCAAAATTGTGAGATGATGTGCCCAATTGGTTTTTTGTATTAATGCGCATATCAATTCTGAATCGAACACAAAAAACTGCATGGCTTTATATCTTCTAGTTTTTGAGAAAATTGAAAATTACTAAAACTATTTTTTATAAGACTTTTTTTTTTTGGTATTTATGGTGATCTCACTTTGAGGATTAATATTGATGATACAGTCATCTTTGTAAGTTTAGCGTGACCAAGAATGCACCACGAGGAGGTAGATTTACATTGCATTCGGCGTCCCAGTCAGTCAGTTTGTGAGTAAGTTAGGTGTTAGTTAAGAGTAGTCGATTAAATGTTCAATGTATGAGTACATATTAAAAAGGTATGTAAGTTTCGTCAATGAAGTCATCGTCCGTACTGGTGTCAATGTAGAGTTCGTTGGTGAAGAGCCGAGGTTGTTTTGGTGGTAAAATACCTTCTAAGTGCTCATTGTGAACGGTCGGAGGGTCGAAGTCTTTCAGTTGCAAACCCATACTTTCTTTACCTTTGACAAAACCTGGGTATACTTTTTTACGTCAATTAAAAATACCGTGATTTGGGCGCCCATGTCGCCCTTATAATTTTTTTCAAGGCAGTATTTCCGGTAAAAGAAAAGTGCCATATATTGGTGAAGGTGCCGCGTTGTATTGCGGCATAAAATTGATTTTTTCAGAAGCTTGTTCTGATTCTCAAGATCATTTATAGTATTGGTTGCATCGGTCCTGTCAACATATTCGCCTTTGCTTTGGTTTGTAATTTCATGAGTCGTAGAAGTAGGGAAGATTTTCTCAATATCTATGTATACGACTGCTGTTGGGGTTAACGTATTTATGTATATAAGGCCACAAGTCTTCTTTACTTTTGGAGTTCACTTTAAAGAAGCGTCCGATTTTATCTTCTTTACAAAATAACCTCAACACTACGATTTTCATTTGTTCGGTTACACGGCCTCTGTGGTATTTCCTTTTTGTAAGAAAGGTCTCGTCGATTTGTACAGTTTTTCCTTCGCCGCCAATGTTAACATCGACGTGAGATGCTATTATTTCGGCTATTTCACGACAATAGTTATAGTAATCTATTGAAGTAGATTTACTAAGCTCATTTTTATTGCCGTGATGGCGCCAAGCGATTATATGCTAATTTTAAAATAATATTGTAACATACATGTAATAATATTTTTAAAAAATCCTTAGGTTGTAGCTTAAGGTTTAATTAATTTACCTGAAAAACTGTGTTCACAGGCATTTTGATAACAAAATCGATAATTATTGCAAACACCTCGCAAATCTCTAGCCGACATTGAGATCCATGGAAAAATGTACCGATAGATGGGTTGATTGTATTTCTACAATTTTTGTCACCTTTACATTTCTACAATTTTCTACCTTCATAGGTAAGTTGCAACACAGTGGGGGAATGGATGTTTTAGTGGGAATTAAACCAGATTCTTCTAAAAATTCAATGCTTCTTTCGTTGGTCGACACCAAATCTCCGAACGAACAAAACACTGAGAAGTTATTTAGTTTAGGATGGATTAGATGATGCTTAGCCGTCATTGCTTATTCACAAAAAGAAATAACGGTATAGAAGCCAAACGTTTGTTCGGTTATATTTGTGCATCTTTATCAAGTGCATTACATATTACATACGTACACACATAGATATTTCGCAAAGTAAATAATTTACTGCAACATTGGAACATGTGAATTTACTATAATGCGAATAAGTGAAACTTTGTTATTAATGGGAACTTTGTAATTTTGTTATGAGTACTGTGGATGTAGAATATTAATGACATAGGCGTCTGCCTGACGGAAAGCACATACCCCGAGTGGAGCAACGAAGTTGCTTGAACGGGACCTGCCGCCTGCGGAAAGAGAGTTGAAATCCCTTAATCCCGCGAAGCGCGTCGCCCGTGTACTCTTAATTAGGAAAACTATTGATATAGGCTTCTGCGAGATGTTTAAATAATACTCATTAACTTATTCAAAGGAAGACTACGTACATAAATGCCAAAAAACAAAACTAAAGTAGTAATTTCAATTTCAATTTGCTCAAAAACTAGAGGACATAAAGCCATGCCATTCAGTACGCGCATTGAATACAAAAGCCCAATTTGGTACATTAATTCACAATTTTGAGTAATATTGTTAAAAAATTGTTTTCTTTTTTAATTGTTTATCAAGAATTTGAGTTTGAATGTGAATTATTCAAAAACTATTCACACGAATAATTTGATGTAAATTTTATATTAAAGAACAAGTTTCGGGCTTTCATATTCTGTATAGTACTTTATTGTAAGTGTTACCGTTGTTTTTTAATAATTTGTTTCCCATCTTAAGTCATTTGTTTTTAAATTGCCCATAACTCCTAAGCGGGATGAGATGGACCCCCCCCTCCCATAGTAAAAAAATGCTAGTTTTTAACTCTTCTGCAAAATACAGTTATCAGTTCTTGGCGCCAAAGTTATCGTACTCGTGCTTCTAACACTGTTAATTAATATTGTTAAGATAAAAAAGAGTATTAAAAAATATTGCTAAAAAAAAAATTATGGAAAAATAACATAAATATAATGATCTGTAACATTTTGGTCACATGGCAACCCTTTTACAAACGGTATTGTTAAGAAATTTGCTTACGAAACTCCCACGATCAGGAGTATAAAAAGCAGTGTCCGCACAAGGTCAGTCACTCAAATTTGGTGTTTCGGAATGCGAAGTTCTACGAGCGTCAGAGGAAAAGTACTACTATACACATGTGTTTTAGGAAGCATTTCGAATTTGTATTTGAGATTGTGGGATTATTGGCTTTCCGAGCCAATAAAAATAAAAGAAATATAATAAAAAAAAAGTAAATAGCGTTTTTTCAAAAGCAGATTCTCTTTGCTTAGCTGCCTACGATACGTGTGCTCGGGTATTCGGACAGCATACGCGCGGTGGAGAGAAACGCAAAGTAGCGGAGGTGGGGAGTTCTTCGAACGAGAGTGAAGACCCAAGGACAGAGCTGCAACGGAGCTTTACAAACGTGTTTGTTTTAGCTACAAAGCTTTTTTTTTACAGTAACGCCAGGAATTAAAATTGGAATCAAAAAACTTTATTCACTATAAAAAAAGTTTTTATGACTTTAACCTACATAAATCCACAAGAAGAAATCACTGATTCATTTCGCAATATAATGTTCTCGTTAAATCGAACCCTCATTCAATCAGTAGTTTCCTGGATATTATGGTACATACCATACATAGCTCCATCCTGTTGGAAGTAAAGATCGTCCAGATCAATGTCGTCCTTATTTTCGAAAAAGAAATTACTGTTGCTGAAAAAAACTTTCTCTTGTGGTTGGCTTTCACCAAAATAAACATAAAATTGTTCTTTTGACATGATTTAATTTTCTAAAATAAAATAATACAATTATAAAATAAAACTAAATTAATATTGATTCTTACATTGGTATTAGCAAAAGAAGACTTGTCGAACAATCGGTAACAAAGTTTCTATACAAAAAGAAGCATGTGCTCTAAAAAGGGCAGATATATGGTACCTATAGCTCTGTCGATGGACGTGAGTGCAATTATTTTAATAGTGTATCGCACATAGTTTCTCGGTGCTACCAAATCTCCACCTCGGAGATTTGAAGATATATAATGCTGACTCCATGATATCCCCATTCCCGTTTGAACTTAAGGTGAAGACAAAACATTTAAAACAGTGAGCCTACCTACTGCCGTCTTCGTTATTTGGTTCCGCACGAACGTCCGCTGTGAGCTATGCAGATCGTATCGCACTAGGTTCAAAAAGAACTATAATTAGTCCCACTTCCACCTATTTTGTAGTCTTACTCTTACACTTAGACCGTTGTGTGATTTCTGGAAGATATTCGTGGTACCATTGTTTGATGAACTGAGACATCAGATGCTGAGTACGGCGACTGTTCAATTTGTTACGTGCGTCTCTCCCACAAAATACTCTAAGAGCCGCTACACCTTTGTCCCCTTCACCAATTTTGAAAATTTTAAAAGAGTATTACTCATTTAGTTATTGACTTAAAATGATGACAAAAGTCACCTCACTGTCGATGTTTGTGCATGAAAAAAGTGAACTCATGTTAAAAAATTTTACTCCAAATTATTACCAGTGTCGAAATACCGCTGGCGGAAACCCATAAACTACTGTCTGTTTTTGGTCTTATGCAGGTTATATTTTCTATGGGAAGAGGCAATTAGCTTTCATGTCCGAGTTCGAATTTTCGATTATTTTCTCTACAGCTTCATCTACAAAAACGAAAAATCAAAAAATGTTTCTATGATAGAGACGTTCGACTTATCGGTTGTTGAGAGCGTGTGCATTTGATTGTATGCCTATCGACTTATTTTAAAAATCCTTCAATCGACTGCTTATGATGAATTTGCATCTTTAACCATGTTATGACTCCTAAATAATGTATTTTTCATTTAAGTAATTATTAATTCTGATTTATTAATAAAACAGAAAAAAAAAATTGGGATAGTTAAATAAAAAAAAGTTCAAATTATTAATAAAACAGAAAAAAAAAGTTGGGATAGTTAAATAAAAAAAAGTTCAAAGAACACAATGATATACCTTCATATATTGTAGTTTCAGTGCAAGAATGATAGCGACTATACCATGCATTACTTGCAATAAATAAAAAGGGATTAAATTACCGAGAAGCATTTTCAATATGTTATCATCCAATTTCAGATGCAATAAATTCACAGACTAAAAGATGAAATCTGTTAGTAATTAGACATATAATTTTATAATTTTATATATAACTAATGTATTGATATCTCTTCATGCATGCAATTACGAATCTGACACGTGATACATTCAAACTTTTAAATAATATTGAATAACAGCTGAAACTCACAATTGACAACAGATTAGTTGACATATCATATAATCACTAAAAAATACATTGATAAGTTTCTATGTATTGTATTTTTAACTAATCATCAGATTATACCAAATATTAATTACTCGACTTCACTTATTCGTTATATCATGAAGCCAAATATTAGAGACCAACATATTTTTTTGTTTCTGTGTATTTAAAATATTTGCAAAGTATGTACAGTAATTCTATATTATCCGATTCAAAATTGTATTTTACAAAAAAAAAAAAAAAAAAAAAAATGTTGCTTAGGCCTAGGTGGCTATTCACTTAATTGGATTCAATTGATTGAAATTAATATGATGGCCTTTTCGAGGAGCTAGTTTGTAAATATGAGAATTTAGTTTTCGTTTTCTTTATATTTTTTTCTTACTTTAATTCATAACATATGATATATATTAGATACAAAATTAAAGATACAGAATATATATTTTGTAATTTATACTATTTTTTAATATACGTATCTTAAGTTATTCTTAAAGCTATTATTGTTATTTTATTGTCTCATTCATTGCCTAATAGTTAACTTAATATGTTTTGATGTACAGATATTTTTTATTCGTCTTTCAAATCAACGTATTATATAATAAATTTACACTTTGCAAAATAAATTAAATTAGGTGTTATAGAATATAGTTTCTGAAAATACTCTTCAACAAAGTTGATTCAGTGCATTTTCGTCAAATAAAATTTGAGTCGTAAATGATTATTCACTGCTATTTTGAGTTAAACTGCTAAGTAGTAAGTTATGGCATACGTATATTGATTTCTAGAATTATCACAGATCATCAGTTCGGCAACCCACAGATTGAGTTGCTTGCCTGAATTTGAACTTGTAAACAAATAATGGAAAATGATAATTTAGTTTTATAAATCTTGCTTTATAAGCAAATTTATTTACATAAATTTGTATACATATATGTTGAAATACATGTTTAATGAAGATTCCCGTTTCTTCCAACGCAAGCCTTACGTTTGTAAGGACTGTGTGCTGATATGAATCAATAGTGGTATGTCAAATTTAATAACAATTGATGCGGGTGTCCCCCAAGGATCTGTACTTGGACTGGTTATCTTTGCTGATAACACCGCAATTTTCTTTCAGGCAATTGTGTTATTTGGATGCCAAGTGTGAGAAGATTGGGCAAAATGTCATTGAAAATTACAAATATGTCAAAACAAAATCTTGAAAATGATGCTGAATTTACCTTGGCCTTATTTTACGCTAGATATTCATAGTAAGAAGAAAGTTGAATTTCTTGAACGATGTAATTTTGCTGAGAACTTCACTTGTTAATAATTACAAAATAAACTACGTCCAACTAAATAGTTAGTTCAATTTATATGACTATTACTTATTTATATATTTATTAATAAATTTTTTGTTCTATATATATATATTTTTATTTGTTTAATTATTTATATTATTTATATATCTGTTTGTTTACATATTTATTTATTTGTTTATTTATTGATTTATTTATTTATTTATCTATTAGTTTAATCATTTAAATTTTTTTTGCTGACATGCACTTATGTATGTTTAAACATATAGTCGAACCTTTGTATATACATATATATTTACCTAGATTTTATGTATAATTGTTTTTTTCTTTCGCCTCTATTGGAGGTTTTTTAATCGTAGTTTCCTTCGAGATAGAATAGTCGACGTTATTGTTTATCTGAGATAAACAATAAACAAGGAAAGGTAAAACTATCAAATCCCTATACTCTGTAAAGTGTACTATACAAAATCTGAACGTAATGAAACGAAATGAAACGTAATGAACGAAATAAATATCTGTCTATCTATCTAATGCAAAATCCACCGAATATTTACCAAACCCCCTGCGTTGTTGCAATTTCCAACTTCTCGGCAATTTCCAACGGTGTAACGGAAGCACCAAATGCGAATCATGCAAGCACCCCCCTCATTCCGCAGATGTTTGCACTCGCGTCATACCACACTCCCCTTCCGCACCCACCATCATCAAAAACACGACCAATTTACAAACATGCCAAAAATATCATATCCATTAAAACTACAAATAAATGTTCTATTGAAGAAGCAAAGCGCATTTACAGACAACAGGATCCCTCATATGTTACATACAAGACTTTTCAGGAACATTTGCTGAAAATGTACAAACACAACATCAGTCAATCATCCTTCCAAACTTCCAACTGTTACAAAAGAAACTCCCAACCGGTAACCACCCGATTCATTTACAAGCAACGCAACAGTGAACTACCCGAAACAAAACAATAGCGAACACACTACATTAAAATCACTTACCAATCTTCACCTTACAACAATCTACATCAAAATCAAAATTTCAGACCGATCTATTAAATTCAAACTTATCAATCTCTACTCTTTTCCCATTCCCATTCACCAATAAAAACTCTCATCAAACACATTCACAAATGTAGCCAAGCATCCAAAATATCATTCAACCTAAAACCGCTTCGACTTCAAACTATACCTACCACTCCTCATGTCTCACTCGAATGCTTCTAGCAACAACTACTCAAAAATCCTCTCCAAAAAATAATTTTTCGAATTTTAAACCGAGTGATGATGTCGAAATGTAAAAGCAGCATTCATACCAAGAATTCAGATTCAGCTTCAACATCTAAAGCGCAGAATCAACATCCTAATAACTTAATACTTTTTAGTGAAAACAATTTACAACAAGCACAAACAAAAAAATCAATTCTTTATAAGACTTAACTGAGTCGACCACACTTTCCTGTGTGGTCCTGTACCCAGCGCGACCAAAATATGGCTCTATTCTGTATTCTGCAATGGAATATGAAAGATTTTGTACATAACCTTGGCGAGCTTAATATTTTAAGGAACATAGCCCCAGAATCATATCTTTTCAAGAAAAGCGTTGCCCTTTCGGTTCCTCCCAAATTGCTCCGAAAACGTACATAGGATTATTTAAAAACGTAGCAAACAATACGACATCCAAGCAAGGCATGGGTATTTGAATTACAGACAACATTCCCTATAGAGTCCTACCACTCAACTCAAACATCCTAACATTCGCTCTGGACCGGAAATCCAAAATGAAAATTACCTACATCAGCAATGGTTTAAACAATATCACTAATCAAACTAACTGTCCCATTTTATCGGAGGGGATGTCAATGCATGAAGTGTGCTGTGGTGATCTTCCTCTACAAACCAAAGAGGTTTCCTTCTTACTTCAAACCTTATTCTCCTAAATGACATCTCCAACACATCTTTCAATTTACAACACTTTTACACACGCAGATATTACTTCTTGTTCAATTGTTACTCCCAAAAACCATCTGGACGATCTTAGATGATTTTGATAATAATAACCACTTTCCCATTATCACATCCGTAAGTACTGGACACATAACATAACATAATGGTACGTTTAAAACTGATAGGCTAATTGGACATTATTTAGGAAGAAGCCGCTTTGCTTCAAAAAGCAATCAGAACTGCCGCTAATGTCTTAATCCCTTAATCCAAACAAACTCAACTAACAAACAAAAAAACAAGTGAGTAGTACCTTGGTTGAACTCCGAGATAGTGTTACTTCGTAAAGAAGTAATATTAGCATTGACATTAGCCGAATTCACTTCTACCATCAACCCAACCTCTTTACCTCCTGAAATCTGGCAGAACATCCGCCGCTTGACTGGGAACCCCACCCTTTGTACGTAAATAACATTTCATCGCTGATTGGTATACGATTAAATACAGACCCAATACAAATGTGTAACTATTTTTGGCCAAACATGGTCGTAGTACTCAAATATACAAATGTTCATCATCAGATGAATCAGAATCAGCCAATTTCATAACGCTAGAAATTTTAAAATCCTTGTGTGATTTATGCACACAAAAATATGCCATAACTTCTTTATACATTCATTAAACTGGAACAACACTTCCGTGCAGCAACTGTTTATACCACCTTGATCAAAAAGTTCCCGGTAGCATCACAGTGTGGCGCTACTATTGTTCCGATTTGAGTTCTGTTTTTTTTTTTTTTTTTTTGTTAAGTTGGTACATCTGTTATTGACAAATCTTAGCGGTCGTACATTTGCAAAAGTTTGTGGTGGCGATTTTTTACAATTTTAGAAATGGATTTAAATTTGCAACAACGAACTTGTATTAAATTTTACGTAAAAAATAGATTTAATGGTGCGCGAACGTTGGAAATGTTGGAAAAGTGTTTCGGCAACGATTCTCTAAGGAAAGCGGTCATTTACCAGTAGCACGAGCGGTTCAAAAGTGGTCGTGAGTCAATCGAAGATAATGAAGTAAACCATCTAAGATATAGCGGAGGACTTGAACATTGCGTATGGATCCGTTCAAGACATTTTGGTTAATGATTTAGGTTTCCGTTATGTAGCAGCAAAGTTGGTACCAAAAGACCTCAATTTCATGCAAAAAAGAGACCGTGTTGACGTCGCAAAAGAGATGATTTGCGAGGCTGAATCCGATCACACATTCATCGAAAAGAGCATAACTGGAGACGAGACGTGGATTTATGAGTACGACACGCAATCTAGACATCAGGCAAGTGAATGACGTTCACGAAATGAGCCGAAACCAAAAAAAAAACACGTCGTTTTCAGTAAAAAAATAAGGCAATGCTCACGGTTTTCATGGATTCATGGATTACAACGGTGTAGTGCATCATGAATTTTTGCCAGAAGGCCTAACTCTCTTACAGAAAACTCGTGGATTTTGCACCATGATAACACACCTTTGAACAGTGCCATCATTATTATTATTATCATTATAATTTTTTGACGAAAAATGCAACAAATACCACTCAACAGCCACCGAATTCAACTGATTTGGCTCCCTGTGACTTCTTTCTGTTCAATCGGGTTAAAAAACCACTATGGGTAACGCGTTTCAGCAGCCGACAGGAAGTAATGGAAAAATCGCAGGAAGCACTGATGGACATACCGCAAACCGAATATAAAAAATGTTTCGAAGATTGGATCGCTGGCATAAGTGTGATGCAGTCGATGGGAATTACTTTAAAGGGGCCAATATAGATTTAAATGAATAAACTTGTATTTATAACTTTCTGAATATTTTCCGATGGTATATACCATATGTATGTAGAATATTGCTTTTCGTAATAGCAAATTTATGGGGAGAAATCATATGGAGGCACTTAAACACCTAAAAAAGCTGTGGTGCATGTGGTGCAGATCTAATATGTGGCCGTGGCTTTCTAGTCAGATGTTTTGGCGTTCGATTCCGGACCGCGGCCGAAAAGCATATATATTCTCAGTCAACTAAGGCCATGTAAAGTTATCTGAGAATACAATAACAAGACCAATTACACTAACAATTTAGTCTCCATATTGAATATATTTTTTGAGTAGTCACATCCCCGAAAAAAAAAATGTGACTACCAGAATTCTGACTACCCGAAGTCTGAATGCGCAATGGGCATCTAACGCCTGAAAACTACCGGACTGCAAGAGAAGTCAGATTTCTAGTCATATACTCACACACACTTGAGCTGCATGGATGAAAGGAGAAAAGTACGAAAGTATGGCGTCAAAGGTAATATGAATACCCAATCCAGCAGATAACTTTCTCTGTACGACGGAAAAAAAAAATGCGTATGATAACATTCGTGTCAGAACTCGACGGTTTTAGACGGCGAGTAATATGGATGCTTTCTAAAAAAAATTTTGCCTCACAAGCTGGCACATCAATACTATGATGTTCACATCATATACTATACTATGACTATGAAATGCATAAAATACGCAAATAAAATACAAAAATACGCCTAAGGTTGTAAGCGTATTAGAAATTAGTTTTGACAATAAATCTGATAATTGAACACAAAACTTGGAATATTGGTAGCGCATACGCTCAGCAATTCGACAGTGAATTACAATCTGTATGTAAATTATATATTTGGTGATATTTTTGAATTAGCTTTTAAATAGAAAATTAAGGAAGAAAACGCTTTTCATTGGTGGAGATTTAAACGAAGGCTGCCATAAAGGAAATTGTTTCGGAATGAGAAACTTAGCAGGAAATGATATGAGTAGTGAATCAAACTAGCACCGACTTTTGCTGACAGAATTGTTCGTAAAGGAACTGGGAAAAACTAACAACAACTGGCATCAGTACAAGAATAGCTACAAAAAGCCATAAACGAAATAGAAGAATTAAGCGCAGAAGGTATGCGGAGCAACTCCGAAGAAAAAGAAAGTAGTGGAAAAACTCAGCTGAGTGTTATTAAAGGGTGACTCCATTAAAATAAAGATATGTACGTAATGTTGGAATGTTGAGATGAAAATAGCGATAAACAAGTAAAAGTACGCCTTTCAATCATTGACTAAGAACAGCGAAAACGATAAATTGTGGCTCGAGTTGGGCTATAAACAAAATAAGTGTAAGGTAGATGAAGTTACGAACACTGGCAATCGAGCTTACATTTTAAGGATTGCAGCGCAATGAAGAAAAAGCTCGCGAAAAAATCAATCGCCGAAACATATTGAAGACAAGCATGGATGCCTGCTCCTGGGGACCAACGAAATTTGCATTTACCAATCTCTTGATTCGCCGTTTATCCCGGAATCGGGACCGAAAAGCGGCTAATATTTTCAAGTAAACTAAAATGATGTAAGATGAGTAGTTTCCGGGAACACAATAAAAAAATTATACTTCGAGCGAAAAAATTGCTGATTTCAAACATGTTCTTTTTGTAGAAAAACTTTGTCGATGTATAAAAAAAAAAAATAAATGCGACTGCTGCATAATGAATGACTCATACTAAGATATATTGTAATTACATTGAATTGAGGCTATCAGCGCAAAAGTGGTGTAACACCAAACTATTGGATTTTATAACAATTCTCCGCGGTTTTTTGTCACTAGATGGTGTGAGTGTCCATTTATATGGAAACACTTATCTGATTGTGTCAAACGAACATGTATTTGAAAGGTAACATGCCAGGCTACATTTTTTGTGAAGACAGCTGTAGTATACTGATTGGCATATGAATGAAATATTTGAAGAAATACACTATGTGATGCTTTTTTACTATAAAAAAAAAGAAAAATGCTGCAAAAACAAGACGAAAATTTTGTGCAGTTTACGGTGAGAATGCTGTGAGTGACCCACAGTGGGTCAAACAAGTAGTGGTTTATTCGATTTCGTTCCGGAAATATCGATGTAGAAGATGCACCTCGCACTGGTCGGTCTGTCATTGAAAAAGTCAATGAAATTTTGCAACTGATGGGACAAGACCAGCACGAAAGATGTCTGGAGATAGCGGAGGCATCAACGATATGACAGTTTGGAATCATCTAAAATGAGTAGGCTGCTGAAAGAAGCTCATTGTTTGGGTACCACATGAATTAAAGCAAGGAAATTTAATTGACCGAATAACCATCAGTTCAGAAATGGAACCATTTACGAGAATATCCAACACAAGTCATCATGGTCAAAGACCGGTGACCGACCACAAACGGCTTCCAAGCCTGGATTGACGGCAAACAAGGTTATGTTGAGTGTTTTGGTGGGATTGGAAGGGAATTGTCTATTATGAGCTGCTAGAACGTGGCGAAACGGTCACTGTGCACAACTCTACCGTTTAAATGAAGCTATCAAGAAAGAGCGACCGAAATTGGCCAATAGAAAGGGAGTTGTCTTCCATCATGGCAGACCACATAGAACTTTGGTGACCCGAAATTAATTGACGGACCTTGGTTGGGAAGTTTTGATGCATCCACCGTATAGCCCGGACCTTGCACCCTCTGATGACCATTTATTTCAGTATTTGTAAAACTCTTTTCATGGTAAAAAATAGGCCGACCTAAGAGCCGCTGAAAATTACTTTGCTAAGTTTTTCGCTGATAGCCCACAGAAGTTCTACACTGATGGAATTATGAAGCTACCCGGAGAATGGCAAAAGGTCATAGATAATAATGACCAATATGTACTTGATTGAAATTGATTTTGAATAAAGAAATTTTTTTTCAAAAATGTACCAAAAAACCACGGAGACTTTTTATTATATTTGACCCAATATTTTATAAGGAGAGAATGGGGATTTTAAATTTGGTAAATTTTTTTTTTGAATTTAATTTCTCTTGTGAACATTATTTAAATGGTTTTATTTTTAATGTATAGAATGAACTTCCAAATTTACAATAGCTGTGTATTTTTGTATTCATCAAGTTAATATTATAGGAAAAAATGCGGGTAATACCACTTCTGCATTTAAGGTATTTTGGTCCAATTTAAAAGTTACACCACTTTAGAACAAGTTTATTAAAAAATTTTTTTGGTGTAATTCTTGTTCACGTTGCAACTTTTGTTTTGGTAGTTCACTCTCAGCACGTTTAATTTTGTTATGGAAGAGATCACATTTTTTGCTAGAAACACTGATGGGTGCATAGAAACGTAGGTTAAAACATTCATTAAAAAATTTACTCAACATGAAAGATGAAACAGGTTTTTTCTTTATAAAGAGAATACATTCGTCGCAGGCTCAGATCCGGTGAAAGATATCTCCTATTCTCACTGGAAACTGGTCAATGAATTCTTTTACCTCTGTGATCTTACTGTCTGGTGTTTTGTTTACAGAACTTTGTCGACCTCTCCGATCAATAGTGGGACACTGTGAATACTTTTGTGCTTCAACACCCTAGCTACACGTCCATCAGAAACTTGAAAAGTTCTTAGAAAGAATTTTTTACACACCTGTAACTTAACACCATCTTCATCTAGTAAATAACAAATGTGTTTTTTTGTCTTCTTGATTCCTCTCTTCCCATGTAACTTCTGTATTTGTTTGTCACTCTAACTAATGAGAACAGTAATGTATTCTGAGTATCAAAATTTGCCGATGCGTAAAAACTTCTAATTATTTCCAGCTGCCGTTCCTCATTTATTTTTAAATGATATTTCTTGGGACAATGTCCTCCTTGTAGTTTTTATATTGTTCGCCATTTGCTCGTTTTAATTTAAGCACATTTCGCTGCCAAGTCTCTGGCTTTTTTACACGCTTTCTACTTTTGAGGATAGGAGTTTTTCTGTTGTTTCACCTGGTCTAGATATACTTACTTGCGGCTCTTATGTTATTGAACAAGGCGTGTTCGGCTGTGGCTGTGGCTGTTGTATATTTTTGGCTGCTCTGTTGGACTTCTTCATAGTCATCATTGTCTGATGAGCTTGCGGGAGATGGTAGATATATAGAGCCAGATTCTTAAAAATCTCCAACTGTAACCAACATTGTTTACGTACATACTTAAACGTTTACAAGTTTGTTTCTAATTTGCAGTAAATAACACAATGTCCTAACTTACCTGAAGTAGTATCATCTTCTTCGTCCACGATTTATTGCTATATAATTCGTTTATTTAAGAACTTGAGATTTGATTTAAGATTTACAATTAAATTTCGTATTCTCAATTTTTACACTCTTTGACACCAACAGGACGGAATTTTGACGTAAGCTACAGACAAACATTGTGTTGCCATAATGCAGAAGTAGTGTATTCAACTTACATCACTTTTGCTCTATTATTTTGTTATATTATGCTCTGTGCAAAAACGATTCACCAAAAGGTGGCTTACACCACTTTTAAGCGAGAGGCGTAACGGGAGATTTGCAGCATGCGTGGAGATTCGGCTATAAGCGCTGACACTTGTCAGGGTTGGTTTCAACGCTTTCGTTCAGGAAATACATATCTTGCTGATGCTATTCGCTCTGCACGTCCACCCACCACAGACGGCAGTCAAATCTTGATTAAAGTTACCGTTGACAGGAATTTGACGACACGGGAGATCGCTCAGCTCTTTACCATTGCCTATACAAGAGTTTCGCAGTGACTGAAAAGGTTCGGAATGTCGAAAAACGTGGATGTTTGGGTTGCTCACGAACTTAGTGAAAAAAAAAAATGGATTGCATAATATCTAATTTTTCCAAAATCTTAACGCTCTTAAGCATTTAAAGAGTATCATACCTTTTTGGGTTTTATATTTTTTCTTAATTTATTAAAAAAAAAAAAAAAAACTTTTTAACGATTAAAGCGTTACTATAAGCTTCATGTTAACACAACACCTGATCACAAAAAACTCGACAAAAAACAGGGTTGTGATCAGAGCTAAGCTCATTGGTAACAATAAGTTATGTTAATAACAATAAGCACATTACTAACAAAGAGGTCAAGTACAGAAGGATGACCACGAGAACCAGGTGGAAAATATGTTGGAATTGGAAAAAACAGAACAAAAATTGGTAAGGCACTATTAAGACTCGACAAAATATTTCCCCACGAGTTTGCTTTTAGACAACCCCAATACCTTTGCCTGCAGTTGAAATCAAATGAATTAAATGGATTCACCGTTCAGATTAAATAACTTGTGGAAGTAATTTTTAACTTACTTTAAAATTAATTTTAATTTTTTTTTTTTGCATTTAATACATGACCTTTCCTCGTGGTCGTGTATGAAAAAAATTTAAATGTACGACCTAAATCTAAACGACTTTGAATAAAAACAGGTAAAGGTAAACGCTGAATCAGTCTTCGTATTAAAATCGCTGCACCATAATTCGACTTATTTGTCCGATATTTACGTTCGGTGTAGACAAGTTTAAATCGTTATTTAACCGAGTTTCACTCACTAGAGCAATATCAATATCAGTACTATTTAAGAAATATGTACCTAAATTCTAAAAGCTTGTTGCGTATACCCCTCACGTTCCAAGTTATAATATTTAGGTACCTATCTATCATTTTACTTTACATTTCAATATAAGTACTTAGAAGCTAAATGTACGATAACTTTAAACTGCTCAGATTTAGTTTACATATGGATAATTCAGTGATCATTTCCATACACAAGATGATTTCCTCGACTGTAAACAGTGTACATATTGGAAGAGTAGATGTTCATGTGTTACTTGTGTTTCTGGAAACATAGCTGATGCTAGGACCATTGTTAGAATGAACATTTATGTGGGATAAGTTTTTCCACATATTAGTCGGCTGAATCAACTGAGGGTCTGAGCAGTTGTTGTCAGTTTACATCTGGTTTCGAGGCTGTGGTAATGCAGGGAAATCGAATAAAGATGCAAAAGTAATCTGCCTCTATGTGGTAACCGCACGCACACATGATGTCCTTGGATCTTTTAGTTGAGAGGCTCTCTTATACCTTCCAGTTTTCTCCTTCAACTCGATATAATTCTCTCTGCTTACACATGAAGTATTAGTGGATTTGTGAGAACCGTAACAGTTAGCACATTTGACTGCATTCAAATTGTTGCATTGAGCAGTGTTATGCGCACCTGCACAGGTGACATAGTATATCTTGATATGACAATTTATCTCGCCATGGTCAAACATTTAGCAATTGTGACACTGGGTGAGCTTATATTTCAGCTTTCTTTGGAAACTCCAATTAATTTGTGTGTTGAAGGTCGATAATTCTTTTTAAGTTCAAAAAGTTTAATAGAACCATCATCAAATACATAGTTTCATTGTAATATTCAAACTTTTTAGTGATTTTTTTATATCCATGCACTTTTAGTATAATATGGTTCATATCTTCCACACCATGCATAACAACTTTAAATGCTCTAACACTTTTCAAATCATGTAAGAAAAATTGATAATTTCCGTTCTTTAAATTTACGATATAAGAATTATACGATACAATCGACTCACACATGATCTTAGCTGCAATTGAAATTTTTTTAATGCAATAGTCTGCGATATTCAAACTTTTTAGCAAAGTTTAAAGTGTACATATTCACTTGATTTGTGGAGCAGTTTTATTGGTGGTACATAGATTTTTTTGCATTTCACTTGAAGCAATCACATCTTCCATATCATCATTGTCAGTATCACTATCTCGGAGACATTGAAGCTGACTCCAGTAATTTGTACTGGAATCCTTCTTACGGATTTTAAAACTTTTCATGATGCCACGAAATCTATTACCTGGGGACAAACGATTGTTCTCAGTTTCAGGTGACTTAGGAGGTTAGAAGAGGTCCAAAGTGAATAAAATCAACCTTTGTTTATTATACCTTTGATTGATACCTTTGTGTATTTATGAACATGTGTGATGCCTTGAAAATTCACTTCGGTGACTGTTTCAGTTTCAGACACATTAATTAAAAAAGGAGTACAGGCAATTCCCTTCAATTCCCTTTATACTATAACCATTGAAAGTAATTGAAACTTTATTAATTGAATCAATTTATACAATCCCAAGCAAAAACTATGATATATTATATTCGTAAAAATAATTACTATGAGACATATTATCATTTAGGCATCTGATAAAATTCAATATGACTTCCAATTTTAATCCCCTACCCTCATCTATGTATAAGAATGCACACATTATATACTTCAAAATGTTAATTTCGACCTTCGAAAGTCTATACATCCACTTCCAAATAACATATGATAGAGATAAATGTACTCTGGTTAAAACGTCTTAGTTCTGGACCCGAAATTCAAGCATCGATAGGACAGCAAATCTGCGAAATATTGATGTCTCTTTTTTCTAGTTATCGTGTAAATTTTTAATTATTGAATTACTTCAATATACTCGTACATATAAAATAACGAGATAAGCATTACTACTATAATTTTCCACAAAAGATGTCGAAAGATTTTCGAAAATAAGAAAATAATCCCAAACAGGATTGGAGCTCACAAAAACTAGTGAAGGCATCGGATACTGGCGGATCGTCTTAATATGGAAATCACTTGGTCTTATTCCTCGATTATCGGCTATGTATCCCAAAAAGTTAATCGAAATTTGCATAAATTTACACTTGCTTAATTTAATTTCTAGATTATACTCGGCAAGACGACTAAGCAACTTGAGCAGTATTTCAATATGCTGGTCTGCCGTAGCGGTGGCAACTAGAATGTCTTCTATGTATACAACAATTTCACGAGATGGCGGATGGCGCGTTTCGGAGGCCGAAGGGCATTCGTAAATATTCAAATTGACCAAATGGAATGACGAACGATGTGTATTGAATTGAATGCTCATCCATAGGGATTTGGTGAAAACCACTCTTCAAGTCAAACAGACTAAAACAAGTCTTACCTTCGAGGTATTCTATGCAATCATCGATCAAGGGTAAAGGGAAATTATCTCGTACTGTAATTTTATTTAAGTCACAGAAGTCTACGCACATTCTCGTCTCACCATTCTTTTTACGAAGCAATACAACGGGAGAAGCGTATGGCGAGTTACTCGGTCGGATAATATTTTGCGCTAACAAGTCCTCAACAATTTTCGAAACTTCCTCCTTTTCGTGGTGTGTTAATCTACGAGGAGTATGATAAAATGGCACGTTAGATGTTAAACGAATTTTCATAGTATGCCTAACGGGAGTCTCAACGGATTGTCTCGGGGAAAGATATTTATTTAGTAGTCGGTTACATTCGTCATGATATTTGTTACCAAAAGTGTAACCAATATCGGCAACCTCGGATTTAAATAACTGGCGGTCTACATTCAGAGCGTACGGTAGTTCATCAAGTTCCTCAAATGACGTTATTCCTTGCTTAAAATCATTATGATTAACCGATTGCAAACCGAATGATAAATCGACATCAGGGCGTATCAGTGGACAATCCAAACGCACGGTAACACGATTTAAGATTAAATTTTATTGGCTCAGAGGAATTGCATATAGTTAAAATAAGACTGTTATTATAATTAATGTTTTGAAATTGACACGGATTCTTTATTTGCTGTTTTGTAGTTGAAAATCTCAACACAATCCCTTCTTCAATAGGTCACGACCAATCAAGATTGGGATTGGTAATATATTATCTAAAACGATAAACAAATCGATTGAACAAGACAGCGATTGAAATCGAATAAGAAGTGAATTTACCGTAACAGTATAACTTCGCGTTTCCTAATCCTTTAAGATGTGTATACTCTAAAAGCTTATTTTGCAATTCCTCAGGCACGATGGATCTACGGATGAAACTCACCGGACTACCAGTGTCAAATCAAGCAACAAAAGTCGTATTACCGTTGCGTTTAATGTTATTGCTGTTAAAAGAGACACTTACCAACTGAAGAGCAGCAAGTTCATCTTCTCCTTCATCCTCACGAGCGCTTAACGTTGACCCAACGACCAGTCCAGCGTCTGCAACTGCTGCCGTGATGTTACGTTTCCTTGGGCAGTCTCTGTATTGGTGCCCCATTTCCCAGCAGTTGAAACAGCTGCCTGGTGGCCGGCGGGATTTCAAATATTCGGTTCCTTGGTGGCCGATTACGCGGCAATTTTATTATCTTTTCGGGTCTCTTGGTTGGCGGTTTACAAAATTCGGTCGACGATAAACATCATTCGGCTGGATCGTTTGGTCTTTACTCACGGTATTTGCATTAGGTGGTGTCGCACAGGTTGACGGATTATTTAATGATAAGCGGCTATGAGTACCAGCTCGGTTGATTAGGACTTGAGTGCGGCGTCGCTCATAGTACATCAGCGACTCCTTTAAATCCTTTATATTGCGTGCTGCATAAAGGATAGATCCACTGGGCCCTACATCACCAAGCCCATCTAGGATGAATTGAACTAGTTCCATTTCGGTGATGTCGGCATAACTGACTATTTCTTGCATTTCGATGATGTACTGGTGAATAGATTCCTTTCGATTTATGGGTCGGTTGGCAAGTTCTACATACACATCTTGACGGGAACGGTTTTGTTTAAATTCCATAATGAATTGGTCTTTAAGGGACTTCCAATCGCGAGCTTGTATGGTGATGAGAAATTTACGTGCAGTTCCTTCCATCATCCGACGAGCAAAAATTAATTTATCTCGTTCATCTACTCGACCAGACGCCAGGATTTCTTCGAAATCATCAACCCACTTCTGCACTCCATAGTTATCGTCACCATTAAATTTCTGTAGGGAATACTCGATGTCGCTAAATTCCAGGCGTCGTCGATGATGTTTCGGTTTCGGCTTTCTGGATCTATGTCATCGACTTCTAATGCCCGAAGTTCGGCCCGGAGTTTTGAAATTTCTGTCATTTTTCTTAATCGGCTTATTTCAGCGTCCAAATGTTCGATATTATTAACTGGTAATGGTAAGGGAATGTTATTGGTAAATGCTTTCAGTAATGCTGGGAGCGGTGAATGTTCTCGGTTGTTGTCTGGCGGTTGTGGCTGCTCGATAGGTATGGCTGCTGGTTGGGGCTCTGGTGTCGGCGATAAGTCCCGATTGGATTAAAAGTATTCCGTATGAATTTTGCGTAACGCAGCGACTGAGGCTGTTGGGGGAAACTATCCCAGCATCATGCAATGCCTCAGCTATTTCAGCCCGGTTCATTCGGTTCGCCATCTCGTATGAAAGTCACGGGTGTAATTTTTTTCTCCTTTTTTTATATAAATTACTGAATTATAAGATATATATTTTTTTTCTTTACTAAAGTTAACTTGGAGGTGAAACGACCCCACATCTGAATTATAATTTTCCACAAAAGATGTTCCCGATTATATACGATTTTAAAAGATCCCAAAGAAGAACGTGTAGCTCACTCAACTGTCTGATTCGTAATCCTTTATTTTACAAAAAAAAAACTAACAACTGTCAAAAATCATTATGGACGCCTGAACAAAGTCGTTCAGGCTACAAAGGAACATGGTCGTTCAGTCAACTCAAGCGCTAATTTCACGATCATTTAATAAAGAATACAGTTTGCACTACCAAATGAAGACATTTCATCTTCTTTCATTTCAAATTGTAAAGTTTTTCGTTGATTAAATTCTTTAAGTAGTTATTATAAAACGCAAATAGTTAATAAAAACAAATAATATAAATTTTTTATAATCATGTGACAATAAAATAAAAATCATAAGCAAGAAATCTTCCATTTTCTGAAATTTTTACAATAGTATGTGTAGATGTAGGCGAAGCATACATAAACACGCACATGGTTTAGTGTTAAGATTTACTAAACCTTGGTGAGAGAGGAGAGCACTCGGAAACCATGCCAACTTAATTTGGACACAAGTGTTTTATCAAAATAAATTTTAGCCGCCCACTCAAAATTTGACTTTCTCTAAATAGATGAACATGAAGTTATTTTAAATAAGTTTAGGATGTGTTTTCCTTTTTGTTTTTTGTTTTATTTTTTTTAACTACACACAGGCTTTACAAAATATAATATAATGATTTTATTTTTGTAGAAAAAAAAAGTTAAAAAATTACATATCAAAGCTGAAATGTGTGGAAATTGCCAGTTTCATTAATCGAACGTTTTAAATTTATTTATACTTCCGAATTTACAGTTTTATTTAAAAAGTCTTCAACGATGGAAAGGATAAAACAGGTATAAATTTTGTAACTAAGAATAAGAGGCACGTACGATTACAAAAATTCTATTTATTTATTTTTTTTATTTTTATTATTCTTTATTGCTTAACATTTAGTTCAGTTTTAGTTTAATACAATTTGTTTATGTTACCCAAGCTTGAGATAGAGCCCTAGAGTCCTAGATGTTTTTGTTCGCGGCCTTGACGGCGATTTCTCCAGAATGCAAATCATTCAGAGACCCTCCCTGAAGCATACTCAGTTTGTCTCGAAATCCAAATTCTGTTGCTACTAGTTGGCTAACAGTTCGCTTTTTCGTATACAGCTACATTAACACATGTAAACCCTACTAGTTTAAATCGCATGTGTTAACCCTAGGTCAGGAGCAACTCCCTGACAATGTAAAATCTCAATTGCGTAAATTATTGTAGTTAAAGAATATTACTCCCGTTCTGGCCCATTAATACGAAAGAAATAGTTGATACATCCAATATTTCTGAAAAAAGAACCAGCATTAAGGAACCAATTTATACAAATTTATTCAGATTGCCTTGGGGGTGGTTAAAAGTTAGCTAACCTGCATGAGGAAAGCACCTTTCGACCATTGAAGAAATCTTATAACTCGCTAATATGGTTAGTTCCTAAAAATCCGAAACACAATGGCGAAAAACAATGCAGAATGGTAATCGACTATGAAGATTTAAACATCATAATGCTATCTGATATAAATCCAAAACTTGCAAGCCTTGGCAAAGCCAAGTATTTCTCGACTCTCGATTTAACCTCTGAGTTTCACCAAGTACCAATAATAGCCTTGGATGCTTTGTATTCGACGTTGAATAATAAGTTTGAAGTTTGGGCTAAAAAATGCTCTTGCAATATTCCAGCGGATGATAGATGGTGTTCAGATCTGTTATGTATATATTGACGACATAATCGTTTTTATGCCAATATGTTCATCTGAAGAACATAGAAACCGTCTTGGTGAGATTTGGAGGGAGTTAAATTTAAATTTAGGTGAAATTCCTGGGCTATTCATTCATCAAGTCCGCCGAAAATTTAATGGAACGTAAATCATTTTTCTATTGAAATGAAAAAATTGAAAAAAGGAGCAGGTTACAGGTCGAGATAAGAGAAGCTTGGCAGAACATCATATATCGCAAATTAGCGAGGGAATCGACTCATTGAAAAGCAAAGTCCGTAGGAGATCTAGATTGATCAACTGAATTTTGTCAGTTTGGAAATGGCTAGCGGGTAAACTCGATGCGACAGACTTGTTTAAGCTTCTCCAAAATGAGCAGGAATTTATCGAAAACAATAAACAGCAGTATGAAATTAACGAGAGAGTTCTCAAAGTTACCAATGACATCGTCCGTAAAATAAGGTAGGTAATTGTCAGCACCAACATTCAGATGACATCCTCCAACAAATCTAGGTACGAGTAAAACACCATCAACGACGTTATGGCTAGAAAGGAAGAAGTCAACGAGATTATTTTAACTTGTCAAATGGCTAGAAGAGGTATACCATAGTCACCACCGAGAGGACACCGAAACACCAGCCTAAGTCAATGTAGAAGAAGCATTAAAATTTATAACACCGTTGGTCTTCACGAACAACACCACACTGCTGTATCGTTTTCAAAGATTAGCTAGTATGACTATAACCTTCTGTTAACAAGAGTCTCCATCCCAAATGAAAAACAAGTTGACCAATAGTTTAACAGGATGTTAATGAACCATGCAGAAACTTTTGGTGTTTTGTCCGACTACCATATATTGGCAAATTTAACGGTAGAATCACTGGCCCCTGCCAGTATTACAAACAAGCCTTGAGATCTTCGAGACGCAGATTTTCAAAGGAAGACCAGTTAGAACAACACTCTGCATAATATAGAGGAGGGGAGTTTCTGACTGCGCATGCGTGCAATATGACACCTTCCATGCTCTACACTAACTTGATCCAGCATAAAAATATTCCCAGGCTCAGAAAATGCTGATACAGCTGCCCTTAAACCTGTACATTACCTGGCAAGAGCCAGCCTTGGGTTAGGTGATAGTTCTTAAGTTTCTGTTTGTTATTGGTAGTTCGAGAATAAGCACATTCAGCGAGTTTCGTTTTGTATTTGATTTGTAAGTCGTACGGTGAGCGAAGGTAAACCTCCTGGCTTACGATCCTGTAGAAAGGATTCTTAACTATACAAAGCAACTGCTTATTTGCAGATGGTTAAGTACTTGTTGTTAATTGTGGTTTATGAAGTGTTTATAAAGATAAATATAACTATTCATTATGAAAGAATTCAATATTAGAAATAATTATTAAGTTTACGTATTGTAGTTAGTTACTTAGTATTAATATTTGCTATTATGAGTTTTTAATAGGAAAGAAATGGAACTAGAAGATTCTGATCTGATTTCGTCAACAATTCGGGAAAGTTCACAAAAGATGAAGCTATTTTTCACGTTTTTTTTCTACAAATAAGAAATTGTTAAATGTATTATACTTACTATATTTTTTACATATATATAGGGTGATTTATCGTGAGGTTTGATTTTCAATAAGCTTTTTTGACAGATCACGCATGACTCCTATCAAACTGCTTTATCATTTTTGTTCGATGTTGATGACTTGCCACATCATGTAAAGACTTACATTACAACAGCGTCTCCAAATTATTCGGCTGTATTACGAAAATCAGCGTTCTGTGAGAAATGTTTTTTGTGCGATTCGAGGAATTTACGGTACGCATAATCGACCTACTGAACCCACTATTGTCAATAACATTCGTAAATTTGAGTCCCAGTTTACATTAGTGGATGATACTCGATCGTTTCGACCACATCCAGCATGTAGTGAAGAGACTATAGCAGCTGTAGCTGAGAGTGTACGCGCAGACCGTGACGAATCGATTCGTCGTCGTTCTCAGTAGCTTGGCTTGGCGTATTCGACAACTTTGCATTTTCGACGTGAGGATCTCGGCTTAAAAGCGTACAAAATTCAACTTGTACTAGAATTGAAGCCAGGCCACTTGAATTTGCTTCATATTTGTGTTTTATCGTGAAATTTTGTTCAGTGATGAAGCCCATTTGTAGCTCAATGGATACGTTAATAAATAAAATTGCCATATTTAGGCTGATTAGCAACCCGAAGAGTACCAAGAGCTACTATTGCATCCATTAAAAACAACGATATGGTGTGGTTTATGGGCTGGTGGAATCATTGGTCCATATTTCTTCAAAAATTAGGCAAATCAGAATGTTACCTTCAATGGTAAGCGTTATCGCGCCATGTTAACGGATAATGTTATAATTCAAGCACGTGGTCTCGGTGAGCTCTGGTTTCAACAAGACGGCGCTACGAGCCATACAGCGCATGATACGGTAAATTGGTCGCCTAGATCGTGCGATATCACACCTTTGGACCATTTTCTCTAGGAATGTGTAAAATCTCAGGTCTTCAGGAATAAGCCAGCTACGATTTACGCTTTGGAAACCGCGAAATACCAATTGCTATGCTCGAACGAGTCGCCCAAAATTGGACCTTCCGAATGGACCGCCTCAGACTAAGTCATGGGCAACATTTACACGATATCTTTCTTAAAAAGTAGATGTCATGAATTAATAAATAATAAAATAATAAAAAAATTAAGTTCGCTTTCAAAGATATGTGTTTTATTTTACATTATAAATCAAACCTCACGATGAATCACCCTATATAAATATTCAATACATAATAATATCAACATCCTAAGTCTTGATACATTCCAATATATCTTTAACAAGATAATACAAGCGCTTTGTTTTGATAATATATTTTTGTTGACTGTGTAGTGATGGCTCTATGCAATAGCTCATAACGTATTTATTCCTAACAAAAAAAAAATTAAATAAAACCTTAAATTTTTCATACACATGAAACAACTCCTAAATATTAGATTTATTTTCATCGAAGTTAGGACTTATTGCATGGTTAAGTGTTGGGAATTATTTCATCATAAAATAAATCCTAAAATCATATGAATGAAATAAAACCTAATTAGGAGCTATTACACTCAATGTTGTTTGACGTTATTTCATCAATGTTATTTCTAAAGTTGGTTTTTGTTTTTCAAACTGCATTTATTTTTTATTTTTTTATTTTTTTTTTGTAAACCGTTAAACTATTGTATAACAATTTGTCGTACCCATCGTCACATAAAATCGCTTAGGAGACACCTGCCTGACGGTTGTTGGGGTACCCTTAGCGGAGCAACGAAATCGCATGGGCGTTTTAACCACCCCGAAAAGTGGAATTTAAACAAATGAATCGCGCGAAGCGCGGCACCTACTGCATGTTGGCTGACGTCTATGACCAAGTATAGCTCAAACATAACACCATATTTGGTGTTATTTCCATTATTTTTTCTGCGTTATCTCTTAAATGACATATGCATCGAAATGGACGAAGATATTCACGATCTTCACTTGGAAGATGGTGAAGAGCAAAACAGTGATGATAACGATAAACCAAGCACTTCTAGCTCTATACAAAAACAAGATGATAATGAGTACTTGTACATCATCTGCACATCACACGTCCAAACACTCTTTTGAGCTCTTTGAACGAATTTATTAGATGGCCTATATGCAGATTCGTAGTGGTTGACAATATCCAAGTTTATAATTAAACCTGTACTGATAAATAAATAGAAAAATTTAGCATTTTAGGAACTTTTTCACTTTTTACTGCCAGGAATTGTTTCATTGTGAAAGAACTCATAAATGTTAGATTTTATTTCATGTTTAGCTTAGAAGATATTTCATCCGTAGTTAGAACTCATTAGGAACTATTTTATTAGAAGTTAATACGTTAGAAGCTATTGCATGGAGCCGGTTTGCTGCTGATATTGTTTTGGTTTTATAAAGGAAGGTAATATTTAGTTTAATATGTACAATTTATTTGGACTAATTTTTGAATGCAACATTAATCAAATAGCCGACTTAATTGACAAATGTGCTGCCCTTTTTGCTGCTTTTTCCAACACTTTTTCGAGCATCTCGGACGCTATAGCAATAATTTCAGCACGAATAATTGCCTCGAACTCTACAATAGTCTGAGGCTTTTTGGTGTACATTTTATTTTTCAAGTAACCCCACAAAAAGAAGAACGGTTAATTGCACTTCGTACGAAAATAAATGCGAATCATCCTTAAAAATGCGCCGCAAAGTGGTTCCATTGACTCCAGAATGCTGAGGGTGATGACGATACAACGACGAATAGTGTTGTCAGACGGTGCTTGTTGGCCACGATATTTTCGTTGAGTTAACACAACGGAACAATCAAGAAGTTCATCAGATGTCATTCCATCCAAAAAAATGTATCATATGGTGCGGATTGTACGCCGTCGAAGTCACCGCTTCTTATTTGTCAGAAAATGAGGCCGGACCATAAGTTACCGTCAATAGAAATCGGTACAATGCGATGGTCAACGATTATTTGTTCCCAAATATACTTGACGTCTATATGGAGCCATGGGCTAATTCATGAGGGGGGGGGGGGGGGGGGCACAGGCGCCCCCGGTTCGACAGGCCAGTCGAAAAAAAAAAAAAATTCTAGCAATAAGATACCAACCGCATTATTTCTGCTTGCTCATTCCACCATCAAAACAACACAAATACTTCGCCTATGGGCGTAAACAAAAATCACTTTTCAAGACGAAAAATTTCCCAAATTTATGTCTGCATATGCTAGAAATACATGTGAATCTTGGCGTGCGTGCGTGAAATTTTTTGGATTAAAGAACAAAGCGGAGTTTACAAAAATATACCTAATAACCAAGAAAAACAAAGAATATTTTTTAGTATTATTCAATATTATATTATTATTATGAATCAGAATCTTCCCTAAAACAATTCAAATTATGATAAGCTTTTTGTTGCGGCACGCAAAAAATATCTTTTAAATAAAATAACTTAATATAACATTTCCTTTATTTCTCTTCGACACAAATTTATTTTTCTAACCTAGTACAGGAAAAACATCATATTGGCAATCCTATTTCCAATTTTGCAAAGCACATCGACCTACCATCATAACATAGCAGCATTTCGCATCATTTATTTACACAAACACCAACGCACCAATTTCAATTCACCTTGCAGTGAGTGCTCGGTCCTAAATAGCGGGAGTTGCGTCACTTCGCCAACCAATGCATGATCATCCAAGGTTGCCGAAGAATAGCGGTAATTACGAAAAGTGCAATTAACTTTGCACTTGCTTGAGTTGATGTCGCTCTCGAGAAGCGGTATTATGGACCCACGACAAGCAAACGAGCAAGTTATTGTAAAAGGGAAGAAGTATTGAAATATTGTACAGTCCAATTTCAGTTGTCTTGTTATAAGGACAACACCACAATCATTTTCCAATAAAAGGTCATTGTTTTTTTTAAGTAGCGAACCGGAGTTTTTCTTTTGTTTTTTTGAGCAAACATCCTTATTCCGAACATCTTCGACTCGGTTTTCCTTTCAGCAGTAATCGTGTTGTGACTTTTGTGGGCCAGTTTCATAGGTACAAGAACGAAAATAAAACTTATTTTGTAGTTTACCTATTATAGTGACTAGTTATATCCAGTAATATTAATTAAAATGAGTGACAAAGACAAAAAAAGGCAAAAGAGCATAAGTGCGTTTTTCTTTCCAAAAAAAAAAAAACAAAAAACCGAATATGCAATTACAGAGACAGATATGAGAATGAGTCAGTCTCGAATTCGATGGTCTCCCTTCATGTGCATCCTCACTTGCAGCATCTTCAACGTCATCGTCAACAAATCCATCAGTTAGTTACCTGTTGCAGTAGAATGATATAGGTAAGTATCGCAAGCTCATACAGTAATGTCTCGCTAATCCAAATCAATGCCAATGCATGTACTAATAGGTATGTGTGTTGTAGCCAGGAAAATCTGGTAGAAAATGCTGACTGGCATTCTAAGTATTCATTTAGTACCATTTTCCAGTACAGTATGTATTTGTCTTGGCCTATGAATTTAGTTTTTTTATTAATTTTACCTACAGGTAAGCTTGTTAATAAACAGTAGAACGGTCCTGCTCCTACAGATGAAGAGCTTCTTTCAAATGAGCTGGTTAAAGAAACCTGAATGGCTAGCATATAGCAAAACTGCTGGTGGCGGATTGGCAAAGTGTGCATTATTTCCGGTCGACATGAAGTAGGTACAAATGATGTGAAGCTGGGGAAATTGGTTACGGAACCACTAAAAACATGCAAAAACACTATTAAAATTATCTCACATCACGAGAATATAAAATATGTAATATAATTCGTACGGTTTTTTCTCAAAATTTGAACGTTTATTTCAGAAAAACATGTACAATAGTATTATTCAAAGTACTGCAATTCTGAAGCTATGACTTTTTCCCATCTTTCTGGCAATGTGTAGATCCCATCTACCGGAACAAATGGTAGTCAGAAGGGCATGGTCTGGGCTATAAGGCGGGTGGGGTAAGACTTCCCATCCACTGTTTTCCAAATAGTTCTTAACCGGAATAGCAACTTGGGGCCGAGCGTTGTCATGATGGAAAATCATTACATTAGCGCATTACCTACGCGCCATGGATATTCGGCTGCCCAGGACGTTCATCGTTTTCCAAGCCAAAATCACCATTTTTAAATCGTGCAAACCACTTTTGGCACGTTCGCTCAGCTAGTGCATGTTCACCATAAACTTTCATTAAAATACGATGACTTTCGGCAGCAGTTTTCTTCATATTAAATCAATGAATGTGCAAAAACACTTTTCAGGCACAAAGTTCGACATATTTGAGTGAAAAAAAAAAGATTGTTGTTTACGCTTCAAATGAATGACATATACTGAAATGACGTACAATGACAGTAGCTTTCCGACGCATGTTCCAATGGAATAATAGCAATATAATAATACAAGTTACGCCATCTCTTAGCAAGCAACACGCAGTTATTTTAGTCCAAATGAGATCACAAGAAAGAGAAACTGTTGAAGAAAATCGTAGAAAAAAAAAAACAGTTATATTATGTGGAATGCAATACATAGCATTACGAGGACACTGAGATGACGGTAATTTAGAATTGCAAAGTTCTTTTGGAGAAAGCAACAACAAAGCAAGAATCGATGCTGAAGATGAGATTCTGCCCGACCATGTAAGCAAATATGCTAAAAACTCTTCCTACATTAGCAAGTCGACACAAAATGACTTGATTGAATGCTGTGGGGAATTAATCACAAACAAAATAGTGAACAAAATTAAAAAAGTCACATTTTTTACTATTATATCTGATGAGACAACAGATATTTCTATTTGTGAACAGCTGACAATTTGTATTTGTTATTTTAATATAGATACGAATTAGATCCAAGAACATTTTCTGAAGTTTGTCGAAGTTGTGAAGCTAACTGGTTAAAATATTGCTTACCGTACTATGCAGGAGTTGGGAAACCTAAAACTGGCCATTACATTGTGCCGGTGTACAAGCGTGCATATCCAACATTCAGCCTTTAGCTTTTTTCACCCATTGTGCTAGCCATCGACTCAACTTCGCTATCAGTACAGCTTGCACCGTACCCAGCATAAGAAATGCTGTAAGGGTAATCTTAAATGTAGCAACATCCTTTTGTTAGTCAGCTAAACGAATATACTTTCTCAAAAAAGAAATGCAAGCTCAAGTGCATTAAAAAAAAACCAAACTCATTAAAAAAAATGTGTGATGGGTAGAAAGACATGAAGGGGTTTTGTCATTTTTGAACGTTTTGCTGTGTCTTCCTGGAGTTTTGCAGAAAATGGCTGATCAAGGAGACAGTCGTACTGCAGCTGCGTTCTCACCGCTCCAAGCTATAATATCATCGGAATTTCTTAATTTCTTGTGAGTTTGGTAATCTTCGCTGATATTTTGGAATCACACTCTCTTTATCTCGATCATAACAAGCCATTGAAGTTGATGTACTTTCTGCAACTGAGCTTGTCGATACAACCACAGCCAGCCTACAGAAGCAACGAAATACTAGCACGGACGCATTTAAAAAAATTTCGAAAAGTTTGAGGCCCTCGCTTACGAAATTGGAACCGAAATCACAGTCCGTAGAATAACCGGCCGTCAAACTAATATATCGAATATTCAGACTAAATCTGTTGAAGAATATTACCAACTTATAGTGCATATTCCTTTTCTTGATTATAAATTAAATGAAATGATGAAGGAAAATATTCCTAAGTCACCTAAGTCAAGCTTATAAAAAAGCAACGGCTCGGCCAAATATAAGAATTCCATGCCAATTATTGTGCAAATCTCCTGTGACAACCAGCACTGCCGAATGATCTTTTCCACCTTACGTCGGTTAAAGACATATCTTTGCAGCAATAAGAGAGAAGATCGCCTGAATGGACTAGCCTTAATACATATCCATCAAGACATTGCTTCAAAGATAAACCCGGAAGAAGTACTGGATATCTTCAGCAGAAAACATAAATGAAAACTATCATTATTAAACATGTAATTTTTCATTATGAAACCTTTATAAAAAGTATTTTTTTCATAGTTATTTTTGTAT
Organism: Volucella inanis; assembly: GCA_907269105.1. Classification (NCBI taxonomy): domain Eukaryota; kingdom Metazoa; phylum Arthropoda; class Insecta; order Diptera; family Syrphidae; genus Volucella; species Volucella inanis. The sequence continues at coordinate 69,994,332 of OU026154.1, read as the reverse complement.
GCCATCGATAAAGAATGAATCTCAGCGACAAATTGCAATGCTATACTATACGGTACACTCTTTACTTATTTGGCCTTTGTGCCTCTCACAGAAATAAATCCTGGATCCGCCCTTGTGTAGGACTGTGGTTTCAGCAGTATGATGATCAATCTGGGACCTGTAAATTGCGCTTTTTACGTGGCAGCCGTAGCTATATCACTGAAACTATTCTTAAATATTAAATGGCATGAAATATACTTTTGAATGAATTTAAAAAAAAAAATAATTAATTTAAATTCATTGTGTCTTATTTCCAAAAAAAAGATTGAAACTCTAAAACAAATACTTTTTACATACTCGTATGCATACCTATACATATGTCAATCAAATATGGCAAAGTGTAATCGCCATATTGTGTAATAATTCGACAAATTTTTGACCACAGGATAATTAAATAAAAAAAATTTAATTTTATAAATTATTGGGAAAGTTTCCTAATCAATTTTTATAATTTGATACCATTATCATTAGGAATAAGCCATCTTAACAAATACTTTATATCATTCATGTAATGCTTACTGTTGCACGCTTATTTAGATTATCACGTGCGGATCTCGCGACATTTACCAATTGCATAAACAGATGGTAAAACCGAGAAAAAATGCAGCTATACATCGCAATTATTTCACAATTTCTCAGCATTTATGTTATTTTTAATTTGGCATCAATTTTAGCTGAATACCATCACTTGTTCAATGACGCGGACAGTATTTCGTGGCACAAAAACTTCCATGAACTGTTAGATGAACTCTTATATCCGTTGGCAACTTCGAAAGGAAACAAATCTGTTTCCTATCTAGCGACGCATATCTGTATAAGAACAAACAAAATAACATATAGAAAAGCTTAAACAATCACAAAACGAAGCTTTTACCATTTGTGTTACTTTAGTATTTGGCTTGCATACAAGTGCACTTCTGCTCAGTAGCTTGCATATTTTAAAATACATAAAAAAGTACTCGTACTCATATGTATACGAGTATGTAGACATTTTTTTTTTCTGAGCAAAATTTGTAAATCACTGTACGACATTTGTACACTAGTATACGTTTGTTTGATATATTCAACTGTTATAAACTTAAATGTACGTATTATAGGTCATTACATTTAGGTAATGTGCCTATCCATACGAGACAATAAAACTTGCTTCTAGAATATTTTCGTATATTCAATTTTATTGAATATTATGAAAAATCAAAACAAACTTTCTTTTTGTTGATTTTTTTGGGCATAATCTTTTACTTCGGAATAAACTTTGCAACTCAATTTACTTTTTAATTTTACTCAAAAAAGAGAAATCTCTAAATAATAAGCTATATACATATACACTATGTGCTCGGTAATTTTCAAATATATACGTACAAGAGTAATACAAGAGTTCTTTGCAAAATGGCATTAAAACCAACAAATGCAAATAAAAAAGGATTACTTCTTCAGTAAGTGAAATCTGTTAGATCCTAATTAACTTGTTTCACCTCATTTAGAGAAGTGGTAGGAGTTCCACTTTAAAATAAAACTAGATACCCTTAAATAAACTTTACTAATATGAGTTTTTATCATACAAAATTTTAGGTTCAGCCCCGTAAAAATCGGTCTATTTCGAGCCTTCAATAAAGTATATATTTTGTAAAATAAAACACATAAATTTGAAAGTGAACCTAAAATTCATGGCATTTACTTTTCCAAAATGATATCAGTAAATGTTGGCCACGACTACGTCTGAGGTGGTCCATTCGGAAGGTCCAATTTTGGACGACGAGTAATGTTGGCTTCCAAAACGTCAATCGTAGTTGGCTTATTCCTGGACACCTGAGACCTTACATATCTCCAGAGAAAATAGTCCAAAAGTGTGATATCGCATGATCTAGGCGTCCAATTTACCGTAGCAAAACGTGAAATTAAGTATTAACCAAAATGATTTCTCAACAAGTCCATTGTTTCACGCGCTGTATGGCTAGTAGAGCCGTCTTATTGAAACCAGAGCTCACTGAGAATTTCACTGTGCTTGAATTTTAGGAAACACATAGACCGCTAACATGACGCTATAACTGTTACCATTGGCGGAGATATTCTGATTTGAATCATTTTTGAAGAAATATGAACCAATGATTCTACAAGCCTATAAACCACATAATACCGTTGTTTTTAATGGATGTAATAGTAGCTCTTCGTACTCTTCGGGTTGCTCATCAATCCAAATACGGCAATTTTGTTTATTAACGTATCCATTGAGCCAGAAATGGGCTTCATCACTGAACAAAATTTCACGATAAAACACCGGATTTTCATAGAGTTTTCTAGAGCCCATTCACTGAAAATATGACGCAAATTCCAGTCGCCGACGAATCGATTCGTCACGGTGTGCACGTACACTCTCAGCTACAGCTGCTATAGTCTCTTCACTACGTACTGGATGTGGTCCAACCTGTCGAGTATCATCCACTAATGTAAACTGGGACTCAGTTTGCGAATGGTATTGGCGATAGTGGTTTCAGTAGTAGTACATTTCTCACAGAACGCTGATTTTCGTAATACAGCTCAGCGCGGGCGAAAGATTGTGTTATTGTGTTAGCTGTAGCATTATTTTCCCTTTATTTAATGTTGCCTAGACGCTATGTGTGTTTAGTTTTTGTTTATCGGCCTGGATGCATATCTTGACACACTTTACAGGCAAAGCGAATTTTCTTTTCAACTATTCGCCTTTCTCGTATACAGGACTAAATTTTCAATGTCGAATGTTTAATACCTACTCTGGTTTCTTTTTTGTCGTAAAACATATGACATCGCATACTAGAATTCTTGGAGAAATTTCTTGTAGGGCATGCGTTTCGTTATCAAGCTATATCCTGTGTAGCAAAAATCTGCAGGACAATGCTTTTGGGAGAGTTTTTTTTCGAACACGGGTGCCTATTGCTCAGTTTTCGGTTCAAAATATTGTATTACAAATTACCACCAAATTGTTGTTGTAGCTGCTTTAACAATCCGATACAAACCCAGTGCAACCAGTCTGTCCAAAAGTCGGAGACAGAATGATCTATTGCATGTGTATCCCCCATTCAGATCCTGTGTTATTTTTTTAACAAGACCAGAGTTACCAGTATCCATTTTAACAAAGCTATGTTGTTTTTTCGCTTGTATTTTTACAAGCTCTTTTATGGTTTTTGTTGCTTTAAAAAGCTGTTTTGAATTTAAAAAGCTTGTCATATGTGAGTATACCATACGTTTATTTGGTTAAATTTTTATATAGATGTTAAAATATGTGGTACAGAAATCTTTATACAGGGTGTCCCCATATTCGTCAAGGATAATTTTGTAAATGCTTTTTGTTTATATTCTAAGTAAAAAATCGATCTATTTGTAATGTTAACATCATTTATCGAGGAAAGCTTACTTTGGTGTACCCTGACCTATGTTAACAAAATTTATTCTGTTAATACATACTAATTGTAGAAACTTCGTTTAGGACTTGACTTTTAAAAGAAATACTTGCCTTTGTAAATGCTCTTAAGTAAAGTTGATATCTTGTTTGAGTCTTCAGATATCCAATTTCCAAACCTGTTGCATTTTTCTTGCCCATCCTTGACTTTGAAGTCACTAGTAATAGTAAAATAACGTTTAACAATTTTTTTCCTTATGAACGTAACAATAATAAAAACAAATTATCAACAAACATATAGATTTTATGATGCTTCGGAAAACCTGCAGCAGGTAAAACTAAAAAAAAATTTATTGTTTTAAGCTCCAAACGCTATGAATGAAAAATGATTTTATGAGGTTTTAGATAATTTTTATTTTATTATGTGAACTAAAACAGTTTTAACAGGGGCTCAAAAAATTGAAAAGGTTAAATTAATTTCTTATTGGAAGTTGGCCTGTTGTTGACTTCTAGTCAACTACTCATCTTAGTTGATTTTTGTTAACTGAAAAAATTAATGTGTTTCGGGCGCGGTTGAGATTCGAACACTACTACACTACTACTTGAGCCACGGACAACCACTTTCATTTTTTCCTATACAAAAAAATCCAATACCCTGATCTTGCAGGTCAGTAAACTGGTCCATTTATTCCTATCCAACTATTACCGTACACTTTATCTAACCAATTCTTAGCCCCACGATCATAGTGGCCTGGAGCACCATCCTGTTGGAAATATAATGAATCTATTTGAATTTAATATTTCTGGTGAATCATTAAATACCATATATAATATAGTACACAAAAATCATTTCCCATATTATCCTTGACGCATTGGGGGACATCTTGTATATTAATAAGCAAAGAACCGATTTTTATAAGATATATAATGTTGCAAAGTCCTTTTTATGAAGATTTGTGCAATGATTAATGTTTTTAGAACATTTAAATATGATTGGCTTAAGATACTAGGTGGGGTGAAAAGTAACCTCCTTGGGAATGAAAAAAAAAAAAATTTAAATGTTTTTAAATTTTATTCAATAAAGTCCCCTTTTAGTTTGATACACTTATTCTAGCGATTTTTCAACTACTTGATCCTGTCCGAAAAGTAATTTTCCAGAAGTTCTGCAAAATACTCCTCAGTGGCGTCGATGATTTCCTCGCGTGAGCTGAATTTTTTATTGATGAGTCATCTCTTGAGGTTTGGGAAGGGATAATAGTCCAAAGGAGCCAAATCGGGCAAATATGGTGGATGCGACAGCAGTTGGAACCGTAAGTCATTGATTTTAGCCGTGGTTGCGACGCTCTTGAGCGCCGGTGCATTGTCTTGCAAAAACACGTTTTGCAGCGATTTCGACCTTCAATCGCTTCAATAATGCACGGTAATACTCGCTGTTGATGGTATTTCCTTTTTCGAGGTAGTCCACGAAGGGTATGCCATGACAATCCCAGAAAACTGACGCCATAACCTTTCCGACCCATCGAGCCTCCCTCGGCCGCTTTGGAGCACTCATGCCGGCTTCAGACCATTGCCGGGCACTCATTCTATTCTCTAGTGCTCCACAGTTACCAATCAACGCCAAAAATCAGCCCGATTCCGCATCAGCAATGTCCAAACACTCTTTCGAAGTGCTCCCGCGTTCGCGCCACGAAACTCTCGAAACCAATATTTGACGGTGTAATCTGACAGAGCATTAGCCCTATAATATTTATCCAACTTTTCTTTTGTTTCCTTAGCCGTTTTGCCTCTCAAAAAATAATGTTTTATGAGAGAATGAAAATCGTTTTTATCCATACTCAACATGATACCAAACACGTCAACAACCATCAGTTTTCAAAACAAAACTAAAGACAGTATCGCACTGAAATTTAGCATGTCTGTCTAAATATGAACGGACTTCAAGGCACCATAACCTTTTTTGCAGTAGCAGCGCATTCTGGCGGTCAAGGAGGTTACTTTTCACTCCACCTAGTACATTTAAGATATGTTGAGAGCAATAAGATTCCAAAACATGGTATTACTAGCTTCTTGGTTTAACGTTAATAAAAATAGTTTCATTTTTAGTTATTTGACGTTTAAGGCTCGATTTTAAATAAGAAGCAGGTAGTTCAAATAACGAGAACACTTTTATGACGTTATATACTATATGTAGGTAGTTATAATAAAAGTTTTATGACGCGGTCATCTGATGAAAGAAGGCGTTTTTGTTTTTATTCATATATAAACAGAAATTGTGAATGGATGAATTCTGATTAAAGTAATCGTCTGCGTAGGAGCTTTTAATTTAAAATAGCATAGCTTTCGAAGAAAACATTATGAAAGCTGAGTTGTTAAAAAATGTTGTAAAATGATAGAAGTGCGAAAAACTATTTTAACAGAGCACGAATTTTGATATTAAAATTCAATAATTTGCAAACTTTGTTCGGATTTATGTCTTTCTATAATAAAATGGCAATGCTAACTGGGCATGTTTGACTTCAAAACATGTCACAAATCACGCGTGAGCTATCAAAAATAGAGCATTTAAAAACCAAACAGCAAGAAAATCACTCTTAATTAGGCACATGCATATTACTCATTATATAAATACAGATTAAACAATATTTTTTTTTTTTAAATCAGTAACGTTTACTGAAATTGAAATTTTTTAACGAGTGTTTGTAAATGACCATTGCATTTACGAAAACAGTGCAATATGCTGTATTTATTTGTTGCAAATGTTTAAAATTATTTTTGCTTTTCAAAGCATACGAGGTGTGTAAAAAAAGTAAGGTGACTTTATATTTTTGTAAAAAAAACTATTTATTCATTAATATTAATGTTTTTCCCTTTAAAGTAATCCCCCTCACATATAATACACTTGTGCCAACGCTCTTTCCAATCCTCGAAGCACTTTTCATAAGCACTTTGTGGTATAGTCTTATGCTCTTTCAGCGATGCCGTTTTTATTTCCTCAATCCCTTCAAATCTCTGTCCTTTCATAGGTCTTTTCAGCTTTGCGAACAGCAAAAAGTTGCATGAGACCAAATCGTAAATCATAAATTGTTTTCCCACAATCTGTCAAAAACAAATTAAGTATGCTATATCTTGAAACTGTAAACATCCATTCAATTATTTGAGTAAAAACAACTATGTACGATACGTTGCTTTTAGAACTACCTCTTATTTATAGTATATATATATATATATATATTATATATTATTTATAGTAGATATATTGTAGTTGGATCATAATTATTTTTAATAATTTTGTAATACATTTGTGCTCAGAAAATGATTCATTCAAGTTTTCGACATTTCTACCATTTATAAAAGTTCGATAACCGCATATCACTATAAGCTGAAAAATTTTTACTTGCTACATCTCAATTTTTCGGTATTATAAATGTACCTTTGTCACAAGCGTTCGTAGTCGTACTGTATGTATCTAGAGTACCAATTTTAATCAAAAAATAAAAAAAAAAAACCATAATTTGTCATATGAACAATAAAAAAAAACATATTCTGGCTTTTAACTTATACAGGAGTACTTCTAGTGTATAATGTAGTGTAGTGATATGTTAAAAATATAAGGCACATGTACATGTGTATTTCTTTTTAGAGGTGCAATGAAATTTGATTTAAATTTAATTATTACTTTACTTTATCTTTCCATTTCAATAGTCACAAGATCCCAACAAAAGAGTGCTACAAATACATGTACAGATGTATATGTTTATATATACATCTATACACGAAATTAGATTTTTCTAGAATTGTTGTACGTGTAATACTCGTTTCCTTTGAATTGCGACCTTTTCCCGTCTATAATTTATAAAAATCTATAAATATATAAGTATGTATTTATGGATTTATGTACAATACTTATACAATACAAATACCTAAAACCGATTCAATAATGACGACACACTTCGAAAGTGCATAAAAATTATTTTGGGCTCATTTTTATTTGCTAAACTTCAATAAATTTCTACTTATTCACTATCGAATCAAATAATTTTTTTTTAAAGTACCATAAACAACAAGAAAAATAGATTTCATCTACAAAAAAAGACTTCTAGGATTATCTCTGTTGTTATATTGTACAAACTTATTCGTATGTAGGCCTTGATGATTAATTGTTTTTTTTAAACGAATTTTAATAAATTTAATGATAATATGTCATGTACGTACCGTACCATGTTTGCTATCATGATACGTGTCGTGATTTGATTTACATTTTAGTGATTGGTGCCATCATTTTTGGATAGAATATTTTTCTATACTTTCGCAGTCTTATTTCGACAGAGTAATGTAAAAACGAAAAACTTTGACAAAAAGTTTGCCATTAGCTCATGCATAAATCAATCCGTTAAAATTCCTACGCAAATGGATTTTTTTCTTTAAAAAAACTTGACTGTATGCGATGTGGTTACGATGAAACATTTTGCTCATCTATAGAATCATGTCGTCCATTTAAGAAAAAAATGATCATAAAAAATCATCTAAAATTAATTTATTTCAATGTATTGGGCTTTAAATTGGTTGAAATGTTTTCTTGTGCAAATCTGCGTCTGATGTTTACGCACACTTTCACTCTCCCTTGTGATGAAAATACAATAATTACAAATACATAAATGGGAATTCACAAAAATAAAAGTTTTATCGTCATATTATTGCCACTTCTGCAAATTGGTTAAATTTCTACTTAATTTCCTGATAACTTTTTCTATTTGATTTTAATTTTTTTAAAATTGTTTTTTGTCTATTTTTTCAGAAACTTCTCTGAATTGCTAAGGCTGACGTAAATGAACGGACCCGGCGATATTCCGCTGACACAAGGTACGACTCCAGATAGGCCGTGCGGTTTAATATCTATAATACCAACCCTAGGTATGTCATCATGCCGAGGACGTGCTGAAGCTTTCGCACGAAGACTGCAATCAAAATTACGGACACTTGGATCACAAGTACATTGTTTTCTTAAAGCCAATGTCTCTTTTTGTTGTTTTTATAAACTTTTATTTTTAGAATGAGGATAACACATCACAAGAGGAGGAACCTATTATTAATGGCGGTACCTCAAACACATGGATTACATCACAGGAAACGGACCAAACCGTTACTGATTTGCAGCCTCTGAGACATGAATCCGATTCATTTTTTGATTTTGACTGTGAGCTTGAGAGTCCAGGAAGTCCAGTTGATGAATGTGAATATCTGCGATTAATTGAATCTGCTTCAAATACCCCACACAATTCGGCAGCGGAATCTGGCTATGCTTGTACTTCGGTTGCTAGTAGTCACAGTTCATCTTCTGATGGTCCTTACTATGATCCAGAAGCAATTGAAAATACCGATCTACAACAAGTACACCTTCAACAACCACGTCTTTCTGGTATTGCGGAATATGTTAAATCATTGAACATCAATAACAATAGTGAATCACAAGAAGAAAGTTTAACAAATGGTCACAGCGGTCACAGTAGTAACCAAGAAAGTACAGAAAATGTACAACAAAACCTACAGCAGCTTCCAATTGATAGCAGTGAGAGTGAATCACTGCCTCTTTCCACGGATAGCAGTGAAACTGAAGTGACGACTGAAATTGAAAATTTAATTGAAACGCAAAATCTAGTTTTAAATGAAATGCAGGAGAAAAGCCAACTTTATAGCTCTGCTTTAAATGGTCACAGTAACAATGATCAAAGCCTAGAAACAGACTTAACCCTAAAAATACCTAAAGTTGGAGAAAGCGGTATTTGTGAATTTTCAGATGAAACTAAGGTTGAAGATGCAGACCTACCTCTTACTGAAACTGAAATTCAGGAAATACAAAATCTGGCTGGAGAAACTGAAATTTTAAGTAATATCGCTGAATCTGAAAAGCCCTTAGTCAATACTAAAGAAACAGGAAATGATCGTGGTAAAATTACTTCAGTGCTGGACACTGATGATGAAGATGATTGCAGGCCGCAGAGAATTCGACGATGTTCTTCACTGAAAACAGGGAAAACTCCACCTGGAACTCCCGGACGCAAGAAAATCGTTCGATTTGCCGACGTCCTTGGTTTAGATTTGGCTGATGTTAAAACGTTCCTTGATGAAGTACCTAATATACCAAAGTCAGCGTTTGAAGACTTAGAGATAATGGAGTCTGAACTGCCAGTTCAGTTGGGACCAAAGTCAGATAAACTCTTAATGCCACTATTTCAACAACCAGGCGGCTTACCAACATTCCTTGACCTGGTACGAGATAAGCTTGTGTCTTTGGAGAATGCGGCTGTTACCGATAATATAAACCAAACGATAACAGGCTCGGTTAGGGTAAGGAATTTAGATTTCCACAAATCAGTGCACATTCGTTATACAATCGATAATTGGCGCACGTATGCTGATCTTCAAGGCACTTACGCTGAGAATTCGTGTGATGGTTTTTCAGACAAGTTTAGTTTCGTTCTTTTTGGTAACTCTATGCACGTAGGACAACGGCTTGAATTTGCAGTACGCTTCCAGTGCAAAGGCCAACAATTCTGGGATAATAATTTTGGAGCTAACTATTGCTTTCAATGTCTACCGGCAACGTCACAGGCTAACATCACCCCCTTGCCATCAGTGATACCATCACATCATACAAACAACGATTGCGCCATAATGAGCCCAGCAGCTGGAGAAACATGGTGTGGATTTTATTAATTTACTATTAATTGTTACATCCTCTTGAGCCTAAAATTGATATTCAGCATTACTGCGTGCAGTAACTCACATGAGACACACGTGCACTAAAATGACATTTCATTGTATTGAATTTTGTTGTTGTTCCTCCATTTTGAACGATATATTTTTCAAAAAAAAAAAAAAAAATGTATAAAATTTAGGTATAAACAATCTGCTGTTTTCAAAATACGTCAAATGACTTAAAATGTACCAAATTCTACTAATTTGCAATTCTATAACATCGTGTTTGTAGTAAGATTAGAATTTGCGATGTACTCGTATTGCAGCAACGCAGGAGGTGCAGTAAACACGTGTTTTTGTTTGTACAATATATGAAACGTTGTTCTCTAATTTAGCTGCACGAGTTTTACTGCATATATATTTTAGGCATTAAATATTTATGTTTTTTTTTTTGTTTTTTTTGTTTTTTTTGTTTTTTTTTTTTTTTTTTGTTTTGTTTTTCAATTACTCTTATTTTATATATCCATGCCAGAGTCTATGACAGTGAAAGTCATAAAGAGTCTACTATTAATAGTGCAAGAGTAGACCACTCATATGATCAAATTATCAAATAAGCACTATTATATTTTAGATATTTAAAAATAAAATAATTAATTAAAACAATATAAGTGAAGATCACAATAACACAACAAATATAAATATGTTTTTTTACATTGGACCCTAAGTAAGTCGATACTCAACATCGTATCCCAAAGATTAAATAATATGTTAATGAAAATTAGATTACAATTTAAATAACTCTTACTGCATCCATCCATACATACATATATACATACATACATACATTAATATATACAAAGTTAATACCACAAATGCGTATAAATTATTCCAAAATTATCTTTAAACGGTAAAAATGTAGGACTTGTCGCAGGGATGAAATAAAAGTTCATCACTATTTTGCCAACAATTTCTCTATCTAATAAAGTCAAATGACTGTGTAAGACACATTAATAATTTATCTAATATCAAAATGCTGGAACAAAATTTATATTGCCACACATCTATATTCCTATAGATTTCGTATATAAAAAATTAAAAAATGCGACATTTTTAGTAAATGCAAGGATTATATATTTAGTGGTTCAATATTTTAAATTCATAATCTCTAGCTATTTTACCTTTTCCAGCTGTCGGACACGCTGCGCATTATATATCATATTATAATTAAAATGTACGCTTTGTAAACTGTGATTCGATTCTAAAATGAATTTTCTAAATATAAAGTTCCTTGGCGTTTATCGTTTACAACATTTAACTTGTTTATTAGTAAAAAACAACTTAAAGATTTCGCCCTTAAATAATTGTATCCATATTTATATTTTATTTTCAAAAATTGATGCTAAGTTACACATTCTAAACAAGGCATGTATGTATATTGTTATCATAATTTCAAACTAAAAGTGGTTAATTTTCCATTATCAACTTGTTTTAATATATTAAAATAGAAGTATTTTTGTGCCACTATTTTTAATATGATATTCACATATTTTGTTAAAAACGTTTTGATTTGAATGAAGTGATTACGCAGCGTCGTCGAATGTTTTTTTAAGAAAATAAAATTATATAATGAATATACCCTAAATGACACTAAAACACGCCGAGGCATATATACATATATATTCACAAATATTGAATTATTAAGCAAAAAATAGAAAAGCATATATGGAAATTGTTTATTTACACAAAGTTTATAAATTTCAGCTCCTCTATTTTAAATTTGGTATCTTGTTGTCACCAATTCAGAAAATATCCTTGTAGATAAAGTTTGCTATTTGTTAAATAAATTTTTTTATTTTTTATAATTTTAAAATATTTTTTATAGTTTTATTTGTTTTATATAGTTGTGTTTTTATCTTAATCTTACTATTTTATTTGATAGTCACTATTATCCAACTTATATATTACGATTATTATTATTATTTTTACGAATATTTTATAAATTAAAATAACCCTTTATTCTTTTTTTGTTTTTACAAATAAAAGTCTATATATATATATCGAACATTGTTACGTTTTATTTCTTCTTTGATACTTTTTATGTTGTGGAAAATAAATTGCTTTTTTGTTAAAATTATTATTTGTGCTTATTTTAAATTTTTTTTTTACTCTTAAGAGTTTATTTTTTATATATTTTGTGTCAAAAGCAATTGGTTTTCAAATAAGAAATTTAAAATATTTTTTTAAAATCCTTCATGACAGCAAGAAATTAAAAGAGAATACTTTTCAAAAGTGTTTTTTTTTTTTTTCTGTAAACGGATTTTGTTGTTAAGTTACTTATAAAAGATTGAAAAAATGCAATCGTATTGTGAATGTGAAGACAAAACTTAAAGTTTTAAAGTCAAGAGAAACGAGTTATTGCCACTGCTAATGTGACTTAATAAATATATGCATGCACATGCATCCGCCTTTGTATGTTTACGTATATTTGTTCCTTGCGTATCACAATAATAAAAAAAGGTTTTACTTATTCATTTTCAATAGCAATATTCACATATAGTTTAAAATGTTAATTCGTTTTTCAATAGATGCACTCATTCATTCATTATGAATGAATTCTATATTTTCGATATCTTAATAAACTAAACTCTGTTTCGTCTTTATTTCCAAAAAAAAAAAAAAAAAATTAATTAAACAAGACTCCAGAGCAGCTGGAAAAATATAATTTTCAGCTTTTTTTTAATTCCAAATAGCGCTGAGAGATTTTAAACTTTTATTATAATGAGCTGGAAAAATGTTGTATTTTCTATTAGTGAAAAACCGATACTTTTGAAATAGTGCATTAAATGGTTCATTCGGTGTTTTGTCTTGCACAAGACCATAGTTTGAGATAACTACTTTCCTATTACAAGTATAAAGTTTGCATTGCATTGTTCTTGTACAAAAAATGTTCAATTCCGATTTTTAACGGAATTTAAATTTAAATTTTTCATAGTAAAAGGATCACAAGGTGAGACTTAAATGAAATTTTAAGATTTTTAAAAATCTACGTGTGATATATATTTGTATGTATGATACATATATACGTATGAATGGATTGGGTGATATTAAAAGTATGTTTAGTAATTTCCGAAACAGAAAAAAAATGTGTGGTGCTGGTAAATTTCAACAATATTCGAGTGTGCAAAGCACAAATATTGACAATTTGATGAGAAAAACTGATTTGTTTACAAAGTTACTCTCTACTTTTTCTCTTTCCAAATTAAAAATAGCAGTAATTCAAAACAGTTACATTTAATTTTCTATAGATTTTTTTCTGCCCCGTTAACGATTTAAACGTTTTTATTTTCTTAATGTTTTAAAAAGGAGAGAATCGATATGCATAGAATATAATAATAAATAATAATTTTTTATTTCGATTCTTGAAACATTACCATTTTAAGTTGCTCATTTAATGTGGTATTATCAGTGCATACAACATAATTGCTTTGAAAAATCTTTGTATAAAAGTTAAAAGTATACTTTACTGAAAGTCTTCGTATCCTTACCTTTTAGTTTTTAGCACGTGACACAGATTTTTTTGTTATATACAATATAGGTAGAAAATTATAAGAATAATGACAACTATTAATTAGTTGCAGCCAAATATTAAAGTAAATTAAAATAAAAAAAAATCGTATATCTTCAGGAAATTAAACGAAACCACCAAACAGTTAACAAACATAGAACCAGATAAAAATAACTAAAGTACCTCAATCAACCGCTACCTATTGGAACTTAAATTGTAATTATAATTTATATAAGAAATGTTAATTATAATATACAATTTATCCCCCGACTCGCGATAATCTGAATTTCTAAAAGCTTAGCTCGTAAGTGTTTTAAATTGAAATGTTAAAAAAATTAAATAACAAATTAAAAAAATGTTATCCCATGGAAGCCCTTTATAAACAAATAAATTATTTTTTAAAGTTTATTATTAAGGTTAATATGCCATGCGTTTTATATGAAAAGTGAAACAATGTTAGACTGAAATTGAAAAATAAAAAACCAAAATAAAAGGCATTGGCAAAGCCTTACAATGTCAGCAACTTACAATTAAATTGAAATGCAATATGTTATAAACACAATGCTGCAATAACAGTTTAATAAAAAAAATAATAAATAAAATTTAAAATTCTGGATTTTTAATTTAATTTAAAAACATTATAGCTCCATATGCACAATGTTCTTGTATTATGTTCGTAAGTTTATTTTTTTTTTAATTTACTACATACTCTTATATCCTGGGAAAAGCTATTTTTGGTGGATTTGTTAGAAAGGGTGAAGCTATATTCATTGTTTCGTTTTCTTTTTGAATGACTATGGAATTTTGGGGAATCGAGTTTTTTTATATAATTTTATTATACTTACACATATACATTTACGAGTATTTAAACTAGCTGATGTATAATATTTTCTTAGTGTCTAAATAGTCATTATTTTGGTATGTAGATAAATCAACATGCAACAAATGAAAACTCTGTTAAAGTGAAAAATAGAAAGATTAATATTTATTATTTTCACGCGGAAAAAACGAACATTGGACGACTACTCGTACATCCAGTCAAAGTAATTTTTAGTTAAAGTACATATAAGGTTATGCCTGTAAGTAAAGCTATACAAATAAAGTTTATCTAGGCTAAACTCAAAGGTAATTATAATAACGTTATTTTTGCAACTGAGTATTTCATTCTTCTTTGTAGACAAAATTTAAAGTTTACCATTTGCGGAAAAAACATACTCGTACATACATATATTTCCCTGTCTGCTTACCCGCAAGCAGGCCACAAAATGCCGTCTGTGTAAAAAGCATTCGTTACTCAAATCAATGCCTTGAGTCTTATTGATAGTTACATCAAAGCATAAGTTAATTAATTGTAAGAAAAGGAAATGATACCATCAACATTGCACATACCATATTTATTCAATTGAAATTAATTCAGAATTATTTGTTGATTCAAAAATATATCTTCCTCTTAATCAAGAAGAGGTCTTCCTTTTTTTATATATTGAGCCTACAATAGATACACTTGGAGTCCACCAATGAACACTTACTTGCTTTGCAATGGAAACAGTAAGGATATTTGCAAATTTTTCGGAAATGACACACAAACACGCATATTTTTACATATGCCATATTCCAGATTTCTTAAAAAAGGTATTATATCGATCAGCTGGTACAATTCAAATTACAATTCTGGATTAAGCATTCATATAAAGATATTAAAGAACCATACCTACAAAAATATTCTTGAATTTTGCATCAGAAAATATAATTAAATACTTATATTGTAGCAAATAATATATTGCCCTGTTTGATACACCCGTACGATTATCTCGTCCTGTTGATTTTTCAAAGAAAATGTCACTTTACTACTTCCTTTATTGACATATTTTAATTATTTTACCGAACTGTATAGTTCAAAATTACTATAAGTTATCTTTGAACGTGTAAAACAGAACCGTATTATAGTTGATCTTTTTAACATATTTCATAAAAACTTTGACAATTTTAGTCATGGAGTCGTTTACCATGCAGCAAAGCATTTTTGTTATTCAATCTTATTACGAAAATGGGTGATCAATATCAATATATATCCATCGATAGATGGATAAATGGTTAAATAAACAAAATTGTTTCTGGGGACCGAAAAACCCATGGTTGCATCATTGGTCCGTACATTTTCAAAAATTATGCTGGAGAGACAGTTACAATGAATCGATAATGTTACCGCAACATAAATGAATTGGGTCTGGATCATTTCCTATCTGCTTTCAACAGGATGGTGCTAATCAATCATTTTATTGCATACGAAATTTGAAGATAGCATGGCCTCCAAAGTCATGCGATTTGGAACCTTTAAACTATTTCCTGTGAGGTTATTTGAAGAGTAAGGTCCATGTCAATAATACAGCGATAATTCACTATCTCAAACTTAACATACCAAATGAAATTGCTGCCATCGACCCACTTAATCTTCAAAAAGTCATCGATAATTTTGACCTTCGGCTAGTCGCTTGCAACAGGAGCTGTGTGGTCATATGAACGATGTTGTTTCTATTCGTAATTGCCATAGACCGAAATTTATTTATCAATAAGACTCAACATTGATTTCACAATGAATGTGTATTTAATTTAATGAAAACTTTTACACTAGCTCACTCTTTATTATCACTATAGGAAGCTGATTACGAGAAGTAGTACATGTCCAACAACAAGTTAATCGATTTGAGGCAGATATACCAAGATTCGTACATCCATATCAATGAGACAGAACAAAGACAACAGCAACCACACACGGTGGCTCCACAAGGTCGAACACAGCGGAAAATCAAGCTTCTAACCAGAAGCATAGCAGTATGATATTCCGCGGAAGCTATGAATGTTGGATACCATTTTGGAACTATTCGAACGATTAGTTCACAAGAATGGATTGCTAAACGATGTCGAACGCATTCAATACTTAAAGCGCAGTCTAAACAGAGAAGTAGCGAAAATTGTCAACTATTCCAAGCATTTATGCAACAGCTGTAAAATCGTTGACAAAAAGGTTTCAAAATCCAGCAGCATTGGTCAAGAACTACATCTAAAAATTGTTGACCTCTAAACCAGTTTGTAAATAAATTGCGTTCGAATTGAAAACCACATGAATAATTCAAAAGAAATCCTGTACGGCATTAAAAATTTAGGAGAAGTCGTTAGCTCTTGGAATTAATTGGTCATTCAGTTGTTATATCCAAAACTTGACCCAGAATCCAGAAAATTATACCAACAGTCAAGTAAAACGACAAGTGACCTTTTTGACTTTGTAGTGGAAAGATTTCGAGTATTGGAAGGCAGTGGTGAATTCAAACAGAACGATGAGTCCGAGTCAACAAAAACGGCATCCACAAAAAACCTTTTGACAACAATCGCTCAGTCAAAAGGCGTTGTGGGCAGCGAATATAATCAACTGTTCAACTACAAAGGGTTTCTAAGTTTGAAGCCGAAGGACCGAATGGAGGTGGTCAAGAGGTCTAAGCGGTGTTTCAACTGTTTCTAAGATGGAAGGACGGACATTCGTCAAGAAGGGATGCAAAATACGCATGTAACAGCAAAAGTTTCCTTTTCCCTCTGGATAGGAATTCAATCGACTTGGTTCAGAAAGAAGAAGCCCCATTGCCAATAGTAGTCACCACAGCATGTTATAGTAACAGGATGATGCGCTGACCGCAGCCATGGTGAACATATGCGTTGGAGGACTATCTAAACTCGTACGAGCTGTGATTGATAAAGGGTATCAATTTTGCCTTATGAGAGAGGAGTGAGTATGTCAAGGTCAATGGAATCATTGGACGTGCTACACAAATCATAAAAGACATTTCACTTTACCCTTTAATCGATTCACCAAGGGGAAATCAACTTGGAAGTAGAAGTTCTGGTAATGCAAGTTATAGCATCAAGACTGTCACTAGAACTAGAACATACCTTCAGGGGCTAAAATTGAAGGATGCATGGTACGAACAGCCGAAGGAGATTGAATTGCTGATATGATCAGATATTCTAATAATTTGTAACGCACATATTAATCAAGGGTCAAGGTCATACTACAATGGCACAAAATAAGAGGTTTCAATGAATACTATCGGGACCAATCATCACCATCAAAGAAGCGGGTAAAACTTGTATCAGTGCGTGCAGTGAAGATGAAGCTTTGAAGGAATTTTTTGAGTTAGAGGAACCACAAATTGTAAATTTCAATAATTCGGGAATATGTTTATATTGAGCACATGGAAGAAATACAGAAGGGATACCCTGAAAAATCATATTATCTTCCACATCATGTAGTAATGAAAAGTTATAGCACTACTACCACATTGAGGGTAGAATCCGACGCCTCGTCAAAAACGACATCTGTCGAATCGCTGAATAACATAATGATAACAGGTCCCGCTGTTCGAAAGCACCTGTTTTCCCTTCTAGTTCGATGGAGATCATTTGCAATCGTATTCACAGTTGACGTCGAAAAAAATGTACCAGTCCATCACGGGGATCGAAATTTAAAGCTCAACGTGTAGAGAGAAAACTTCAGTGGTCCAATCAAGGAGTATGCTCATAAAACAGTCACATATGGCACAACACATAAAATCTTATGCCATCTATTGGGTATATATTTTAATTCGTGCGGTTTTTTTTTTTCAAAATTTGAACGTTTATTTAAGAAAAATATTGCCCATCTGAAGCTATGACTTTTTCCTACCTTTCTCGCAATTTGTGGATCCCATCCCAAAAGAACTGCGCCGGCTTGGCAGCCAAGAATGATTTTTTTTTACAATTTTTACATCAGGTCTGGGCTATAAGACGGGTGGGGTAAGACTTCCCATCCACTGTTTTCCAAATAGTTCTTAAATGGAATAACAACGTGGGACCGAGCGTTGTCATGATGGAAAATTTTTGCCTTGTGTCTGGTTGCATACTCCAGGCGTTTTTCGGCTACTGCTCTCTTCAAATGGATTAATTGTGTTCGGTAGCGTTGTCCATTGATGGTTTCACCCGGTTTTAGCAGCTCATAATACAGCACACCCATCTGATCCCACCAAATAGAGAGCATTACCTTCGCGCCATGGATAATCGGCTTTGCCGTTGATTTGGCTGGTTGGCCGGGTTTCACATGTGACATTTTGCGCTTGGGGTTGTCGTAATGGATCCATTTTTCATCACTAGAAACAATCCGACGCAAAAATGACTTTTTTTTGTGGTGTTCCAGCAGCATTTCGGACATGCAAAACCGCCTTTCGATGTCTCTCGGCTTGAGTTCATGTGGAACCCAATTTCCTTGCTTTTGAATATTTCCCGCTGCTTTTAAACGTTTTGAAATGGCTGCTTGAGTGACATCCAAAGATTCTGCAAGCTCTTCTTGTGTTTGGCAACAATCTTCATAGAGTAATGCTTCCAGTTCTTCATCTTCAAACTTTTTTGGCTGCCCAGGACGTTCATCGTCTTCCAAGCCACGGGCCAATAAAACAGTGCTTACAGGGTTCCATCTCGACGAATGTCATGAAGGTGCAAATTCACTAATTCCACTGCTCTTGTTTGGATTCAATTTACGAGATAAGTAATTGAAATGGAACCAGAACATGACTTTGATAATGACACCACATTTAAAATCTTGGTAACATGCCGCAGACGAATGACTTTCAGTTTAAAATGAATTCTTTATCAAATGTTTACCAAACGACCAACACTAAGTAACGTTGCCAAAATTTTAATTATTATTGTTTCCAATAATAATTGTTTCCAATAATAATTAAAGTAAAAATTTTCATCCAAAGTCTTTGACTCTTACGTATCAGATGGAATGAAAATGTACATGAGAAAATTCAAAATGAAAGACAAGATTAATAACGCTTGAGCAACTAAGAATTTCACGAAGGGCGTAATAAATGGAAGATTCTCAAATATTACTACACAGATTCGCAGATGCATCAGAATCAGCGTATTCAGCAAACATTTGCCGAGATTATAAATGCAGAATTTAAGTACAAACAAAGTACTGAAATCAAACAGCAAAATATTATCACTGAACCCATTCATTAACGTCAATAGAGTATTGTAAGTGGGAGGTCTGCCATAATATTGAAGAGTTGAACAAAAATTAAAAAACAAACACTAAGATTATGCTGTCTGCAATCTGTAGTGCGAAAGAGACACAAGCTAGAATCAACAAGAAAATCGACAGCTTTATAACGAAGCTGATTGCTGGTCTAGTAGAGATCAACAATGTTAAATTATGGCACATATTGGTTGGCGAAAATAAAATAAATCTACATGTGACGAATGCTTAACTGATTGCTCTAAGCTACTTGTCTGAAATTTAAACAAATTAAAAATTAAATTATTATTAAAATTTAAAAATTAAATTATATGAACCACATATCAATACCATCCCGACCAGAGCGACATAAAACACCAAATATGCATAAATCACTGCCACTGCCACAAAAAATCACTAGAACTAGAAAAAATCACTGCAAAATTTCGGCAAAATCAAAATTATCAAAGCAAAAATCAATCCCCCAGACCACTAGGAAATTATTCTCAACCACAGGGTGCAACCGTGCTAAAACCCGCAACACCAATGTCCGTTGACCAGTCTATGCAAACGGAACAGGCCAATTATATGAACCGGCCAAATCCGAACACAGATGGCAATTACCAAGCACATAATAAGACTAGGAACCACTCAGACAACTATCCACCTAAGCAGCAAAGGCTAACACAGGAAACAGAAGAGTACTTTGAGGAATATGAACAAAAGGAAACAGATCCTGTACTTGAAGACACTACAGAACAACCGGAGGAAGAGGTTACTGAAGTAAATTTGATGATAGGCGCCTCTCTAGTATACCCTATATGAATTAATTCACCAAAGATGGTTTTGTTTAAAAATTTCTTATCGACACAGGAGTCAATAAAAATTTTGTGAGACCCGGACTTGCTACCAACTCAAAACCGGGTAACAAACTATTCAAAATATAATCAGCCGGGGGTGAAATTTGAGTTGAAATTAAATTTTCTGGTCCATTTTTTAAGAATGTAGGAAATGACACCATCTTGGTGTTCCTTATTTTACCTGGCTTAAAAACATTTGATGGTATTATTGGCGATGACACACTCAAATAGTTAGAGGCAATTGTAGATAGGAAAAACAATATTTTAATAATAAAACCATATATCAGAATCCCTCTGGAGGAAAAGAAATCGGTACAAGTCAATAACATCAAAATTAAGAACGAACATCTATCCAATGAGACAAGGAAACTTCTTTAAAACATAATAAACAGACACAAGAAAGTATTTGGCCCAATCAGCGATGATGAGCTCATAAATCCCAACATAAAAGCAGAGATCAAAACAACGACAACTGAGGTTAGATATAAGAAATCCTATTCGTATCCAGTAAGTCTGAGGCCGAAGGTGGATTCGCAGATTCCAAAGATGTTGCAAGATGAAATTATAAGGCTATCAAGGAGCTCGTACCATTCTCCGCTATGGATAGTACCCAAGAAGTCAGACACCACTGGTGAGAAGAAATACAGAGTGGTAATAGACTAAACACAGTCACAGTATCAGATACATACCCTATTCCTGATATAAACAACACGATAACCAGTCTTGGAAAAGCAGAGTTTTTTACAACCCTTGATTTAACCTCGGGCTTCCACCAAATACGAATGAAGGAAGTAAACACCCCGAAGACAGCCTTCGCTAAAATTAATGGGAAGTACGAGTTCACTAGGCTCACATTCGGGCTTAAAAATGCACCGGCTGTCTTCCAAAGAACTACAGATGACGTTCTTAAACCTTACATCGGCTTAATATATTATGTCTATATCGACGACATAATAATATTTGGCAAAAATGAAGAATAAACCTTAAGAACGTCGAAACGGTGTTACCCGCGTTGGAAGTGGCAAACCTTAGAGTTTCTTAAACCAGAAACCTATTACTAACTAAGCTAGATAGGAAGAAAGTGAAAGCCATCCGCAAAACTAAAACCACCCGAAAACCTCACAGAACTGAAAGGATTTCTTGCACTCACCTCCTATTACAGATGATTTATAAGAATTGCAAAACGAATCTTACAAGAGGGGAGAGGGCCCATTTAAAGGTCATTGACGCATTGGTTAGAATCCAGTTGAATGCTGAGGAAATAAAGGCCTTTGGAAATTTAAAATAACTCATGACATCTTCCGAAACTCTGACATTTCCTGACTTCGAGAAGCCCTTTATATTGACAACGGATGCTTTAAACACTGCGTTAGGCGCAGTACTCTCACAGGGTGAACTCGGTAGGGACAGACCAATAACTTACATCTCTTGATCGCTTGGTAAGGCCAAAGAAAACTATGCCACTAACGAGAAAGAGATGATGGCAATTGTTTGAGCTCTTGACAATCTGCGAAAATATTATTAAGGAGCAAAGAAAATAAGACTTTTGACAGACCATCAGCCTCTGACTTTTGCTTTGAGCAATCGTAATACAAATGCCAAGCTCAAGAGATGGAAGGCGAGAATAGAAGAATACAACTATAAATTAGTTTACAAGCAAAGGAAAACAAATCTCGTAGCCGACGACTTATCCATACTCAAGTCAGAAGCCAATATTCTATCAACATCCGATCCACAGACCATGCACAGTGCCGAAGAGAATAGCTCAGACTAAATACCATACAGTGAAGCTCCTTTAAATGTTTTAAGGAATCAGCTAGTTATCTCAGAGGGATGAAAAATATTCACATACGAGAAACCAAATCCAACCTTTGGGAGAGATTACCTCCGCTTCCGGCAAATAACTAGGGAGACCTTGATCAAGGTCCTAAAGGAGAAACTAAATCAGAATGTGGTAAATGGAGTAAAGATTCCGGGGGTATTTATTCCACTCCTTCAGGAAATATTAAAGAAATGTTTTTCTAATTTCAAGATCAGAATAACACAGAAGCTTGTCGAAGATTTGCGAAATGAGGAAAATAAAATCAGAGTCAATTAAGAGAGCACAACAGAGCGCATCGGAACCACCAGTTAAACAGATACAGGAAAAATACTTTTTCTGGAAAATTAACTATTTGATAAATAAATTCACGAAGTATAGTACTGCGAAACTTGCAACCCAAATAAATATGATAATACATATTGATATTTTCAAAATAGACCCAGAAAAATGTATAACCTCTGTTATCAAACTCTCGAAGTTTTAGAAGTTCTTCCATATCAAAATTACATATCCATATCTTCATATTACATTAAGGCACTTGGCAAAAAAACCTACCTGACTCTTCGTTAAAAAAGCGAGGTTAATGGAACTATAAAAAGGGTTCATTCGACGATATTAGAAATAACGAGATGCTTGCGGAAAGAATATTAAGATCTTACAATGAAGGAAATCGTTGAAATAGCCATAGGTCAATATAACAATTCCATCCATTCGGTTTATAGGTGAAAGCCTAGTGATGTATTTTTCGGAAGAAGCCAATGAATCAATTACCAAAATCTTACTGATTTCCAAGCTAAAGTGAACGAGGACCTTACCGAACTTATCAAACAAAAAATAAATATTCCAAAGATATATCAATCCGGGGAAGTCATATATCCAGCCCTCAAACGACGCGATGGAAAACAAAAACCCGTCTATACAAACGAAATAGTACAACGGAACAATAGAGTCACGGTTATGACCGAAACTGGCAAAAAGATCCACAAGTCCCAATTCAAAAACACTTCTAAATAAATCTGTTTATCCTTTAATTTCAGGTCGATTCAACGGCTGGCATTCGGAATCGTCAACATATTCGAGTATAACGCACCGGTAGTCACCCTGAAGCTAGGGAATGGCAAGATCATCATCTTCAACCTGACGAGCTATGAAGATGTCATAAACGAACTAAGAAGTCTGTGGGAAACCAAATAGATAAAAGCACTGATGGTATTTACTCATATATGTTACAAAAAAGTGTAGACCAGCTGCTGGCAACTCTGAAGAGAATTTTCGATGCTAGCCTGGCAGTGGCAAACACACCGAATCCCAGTGAGAGTGGCCTTTATATTGAAAATAGGAAAAGAGGACTACTCCTGTGAAAAGCATCGAATGAATAGTCGAGATCCATGTGCGCAAAACCGCCTTGCGAGTGCATCCTCTGTCAGAGTTGCAACACGCCTATCAAAGCGGAAGATCCTGCGAGAGTGCGCTTCAAAATCTGGTAGGCAGAATAGGCCTGATGCCATACTCTATCAAACGCCTTAGAAATATCAAGTGCAACTATCTTGCTTTCGCCAGATTGATATATACTTTGGTTCTACTTGTTGGTAAGATATGCCATCAAATCACAAGTAGACCTGTTGCTACGAAAACTGTCCTGCCGGTCATTGAGAAGTTTTCGTGTTTCGAGATATTTCATGAGCTAACGATTTATCAGCGTATTCATGACCTTGAAAAGAGGATCGTGTGCAGTGGTTTCAACAAAAAAATAAAAATAAATAAATAAATAAATAAACAGAAATTATAGTGCGGGCATTTCTCATCTCCTGCCCCTATTCAAGATGCTGCACATTGAACCCAGTCACTGCAGTTGCTGTATAGTTCTATCATACGACAAAAACAATGACTGAGTGCATGTAACAACCGATGGATAGCGGGTTGCAACAGTGAATTTCGTTGGTGCACTATTTCATTTTGTTGTAAGCGTATTACATCTACAACAATTTGATTCGGTAAACCAAAATTTGAGTTTTCACTTCGCAGCCTTGCTTAGGAAATATACGTGGGTTAAAAAGCAATCACTTTTCTGCGTACGTCCACGTCTGCACACACAGACCAGCTGTCTTGGCATTTAGTGAAACACAGGCAGACTCCCATTATTGTGCCATTATTATTTCCCACCGCGCGGTCTCAGCATTTATATACCAAACTCTACTACAATGTAGTCCCTGTTCCAATCAGGAATTTAATTTCCTGTGATTAAAATTCTATCTCCTTAAACAAATTATCCACTACTGCTTTATTTACAGAAACAATTTAACATCTAACGAGTTTGATGTGCTGTCTGAGTTCATTCAAAGAATTGTATCCCTGTATCCTCATACTGAAATCATTATTACGGGCGATTTTAATATACACAATTATGGGTGGCATCGACATTCTGGACAGACAACACCCGAAAGACGATGTGTTGAGATCTTCGCTGCGTAAAACCTGGACTTGTTTTTAACTTCTCACCTTGATAAGTACAACGTTGATGTACTTTCCTCTCATATCAGCTAATTTATCGAATACTTACAACACAGTAACAGCAAAAATTCCTAAAAGAACCGTATTGCAATAAGAGAAGGCCAGAAAGTCCGCTCTTAACTGGTCGTTATGTTTCCTCCATAACGACGTGGATGTCGCTACTGATATTATCACTATTCTATTTCGAAAAAGGTCCTTTATCCCTCATTGGATTTTTAATTTTAATTTTGGTCCCCATTTATTTCGCTTAATACATTAAACCAAATTAAAAACTAGGACTTAAAACTAAAAAAAATTAAGGGTCTATCCCTAGTGCTTAAAGATAGGGTGGTGAAGGAAAACTAGTTTACGAGTACCTTAGGCAGCATATGGGGGATTTTTTCGTTGGATTGGTTGATAAAAGAGACCGGAGCAACGTAGGCTTGCAAAGGCTGCCTGCCTGGGTATTCAGGTTTAGATTAGAGGATCGAAGAAAACGGCGCTGAATGCTCTCAATTCGGGATACTTTACACGTTGAAAGGGGCACCAGGCTTTTCTAGCGTACTCGAAAAGGTGGCGAATAAAAGTGATACATGGTATAGTGATCTGGTCACGTACGGATTTTAGAATTCTTTAGACCATCTATTAAAGAAGTGATGAGTTTGGTTTAGTAATTATCTCATCAATATGCGTGCGAAAATTAAGCTCCCTGTCGTATAATATGCCAAGGCCGCGGATAGACTGAACAAGGGATATAAGTTGGCCGTGGAGAACATAAATTCGGGGAGAAGACTTGTTGCACCAACGTGAGAAGATTATTATTATTATTATTATTATTATTATCAAGGGAACGATAAAAATTAATTTGTAGGGTCCGGGATTTAACGCCGGGGCACTTTGCCCAGGTGGCGCGTTTTTTGTCAACAGCACGCGGAGTACTGAGTTCCCACCTACGTACTTACCGCGCCCAACACTGCTTGATTTCGGTGATCTAGTGGGAACCGATGCTTTCAATGTGGCGAGGCCGTTGACGTGAGTAGGTTATCGATTGACATTTGGTGAGATTGAGTTCTAAGCACCTCTTGATGTACCAGGCGAAAAAACTATTTAAATCTATTTGAAGGAGGCTGGAGTCATGTTGTGAGGAAATGGGCTTAACAAATTTGGTATCGTCAGCATTGAGAGAAAGTGCTGAGTGTTGAATTTGAACAGGATTAGTTTATGAAATATCTTATTAAAAGCCATACTAAAATCATTTGTTTTAACGTCAGCTTCTGTACCACTTTCTAAGGCTAAGAGATTAGAGGACACGGATGCGACGAGGTTAGTGGTAATTGATCCATCTTTCAGAAAGCCGTAATGATTGGATGAATGATTGAAAGTTTAGCTATGAGGTGGTAATTAGTAACTTCGCTTTTTATTCCCTTTTTGTGTATCGGTGTTATGGAAGAAGACTTCCATATCTGTGGAAATTCACCTTAAAAGAGCGATAACCGGAAGATATTTGAAAGGGGGTGAGAAAGTGTTGAGGAACAATTTTGAAGAAATTTGGATGGAAGGCCATCTGGGCCGGGTAACTGTTCATCATTAAATTTTGGTAGCTTGTTTTCTATTAGGTATATGAAATAAGACAAATCCGGTACGAAGGAATTAAAAAAGGATTGCTTAAAAAAGTAGCAAAAAAGTAGGCTATGGTATGCGGATCGGTTGACGATAAGTTTTCGTATAAGAGGGATGGAGGAAAACCGTCAGATTTTTTTTAGGTAACTAATTGGTTGAATAACTTAAGATCATTGGTAGAGAACGATATAAGGCTGGGCAATTTGGAGGTAACACCCAAGATAGTTGAAAATTGGGAACAGTCAGCAAAAGAATTGGATCGAAGGAAAACTGCCCATAATTTGTTTCTCTTGTTACGTAAAGAGCGAAGTCTTCGATTATAAAACGGGAGGGTCGTAAAAGGGGTTTTATTACGCGGATATAGAGAAAAATAGAAATGAGTAAATCTCTGTAAAAAATAAAGAAAGCACCGGTAAGGGACATATTGGCGAAATCAAAAGAACACTTATTAAGATATGCGTTAATTTTGCGGAATTTCGCCTTATGAAAGTCGTAAGAAGAGGCAGCCATAGATGGGATGAGCTGAATGGAGAGTGGTGGAAAAGAGAAAGAGAAAGAAGAAGTGGTGGGTAAAACTTTAAATGAGAAGGGATAGAGCGAGATAGAGGAGTTTATTAGGTCAGTGGTGAAAATAAGGTGGACGTAGGAGTGGAAACACTGGCAATGTTAGCACGTTAGAGACAAAAAAAATTTCTAAAGCTTTGCTCCGTTGAAGGCGTGAGATCCTTTTTGAGTGCACGTGTTTACCGAAAGCAGTAGGGTCGTCTGAGACCTTTCGGGGAGACATATTAAAAATCTCTTGGAACTTGATACGTAAGTTCCTTAGACTTGTAAGGTTAGAAGGGAGACCTCCTGCTGTGTGAAGACCATGGAGCTTTTTTCCTCATAGCAAACTGAGCTAAATTTGTCATGCAGATACGCTAGGAGGAGACGCATTCTCTCGTACGCCTGTTTTTCTGTATTTTAAGAGTGGGTGATAGAAGGGGGTCAAAAATGTGGCTAGTTGACGAAGGTGTAGGGGAAGCAGCGGTTATTGAAGGGGCATTAGACACATTTTTAGATGAGGAACTTATAATGTGGGATCTAATGAAATTGGGATATTTGTCTTCGGTTTTGAGATCGAAACTAAGGAAAGAATTGCTAGTTGTGGCTTGTGCAGAGGGGTTAGGTATTACAGAGTAGACAGTGTGTGAAGTTGGATTTAATTTGAAAG
This sequence comes from Volucella inanis, assembly GCA_907269105.1. Taxonomy (NCBI): domain Eukaryota; kingdom Metazoa; phylum Arthropoda; class Insecta; order Diptera; family Syrphidae; genus Volucella; species Volucella inanis. The sequence goes on along the minus strand of OU026154.1, from coordinate 69,966,605 downwards.
AGACGCATTGACGCGGGGGCTTGGGTGTATCGGAGGTAGCTGGTGCTATATATGGTAATTGAAGGACTGATGAGGTTGGTACGGGATGTGGGTGGGAGGGGCGTATTTGGGGAATACGTGAGTTTTGAATCTCCAATTAGAGTCAGGTTTGGAAAGGAGCTAGAAATCGGTTTCGTCATCTTATTGCTAGATTTAGAGTCAAGTCTAGGAGAGTTTGGGACGGGTATCGGTCCTTTAACTTTATCCTGCTTTTCAACATTTGCAGGCATCAATCTTTCCAAGATTATAATTTTTACTGCCTGGATTATGGAATAACCATTCATATTTAGCCGGAACATTGAGTTTAAAGCTGCGCTAGCTTCTGTGATGAGATGTTGTAAGCAAATTGCAGTGGCTAATGGAGATGCCATATTTCTTTTCGAAGAAATTTGAGTTCCAATCGACATCAGCGTTTGGCGGGACGCCTTTGATAAGAAGCATAGTGACCAATTGATTCTTCGAAGCCAGCATGTTAATTCTACGTTGCCGTTGGGAAGGTGTCCAAGTTGAATTAAAATAATTTATGAGTTTTCGTTGGGCGGCGACTGAAGGAGTACATAGATGTGTTCTCTGTTGTCAAGTTGGAAGTAACTTCGCAGGAATCAGTAGATTGGACCGTCCGCAGATGACTTACATGTGGAGGTGAGGGTGAATCCACTTCAGGTTTCATTAATTCAGCCATTAACGAAGTATTATAATGGTCATTCCGGTAAGGCTGCGGGAAATTTGGTAAGTCATCATATTTATTGTTGCAATGTGATGTTCAATATCGAGTCGCAGCAAGTTCATCACCGGCATTGTTCACTTTATCGAAGATAATTTCGAGCATGGGTTCAGATTGCTTAGGAGAAAGTTGTTTGTGTAACGAGGACTAGAAATGAATGTCAATGTCGTCACGCCGGGAGCTTAGCAACTCACTCTCGCAGAACAGATAGCTTTGATGTCACTCAGCACTTTATCCAGGTGACGCAAGGGACCTGCAATTTGTTTATCCATATACTTTACTTTGGATTTTATAAGATGGGCTGAATTCTGGACTAAGTTACGTAACTCCTTAACACTTTTAACGCTGTTTTCAATAACCGAAATTTTGTCCGTAACCTTTCTGGCAAGTGCATCTTTTGCATTCTTTTGTTTAACCCAACATAAACGGCATGAAAGGCTTTCTCACAGATGCCCTTGCAAGTTACACAGTTGGCATTGTTTTTATCGGTTATACAATTTGCAATTCCGCAAAATATGTTTAAAACTTGAAACTGGGTAACGTTACACTAAACACACGGTCGCGTAGATAAATTAGTTACGTCAGTGAGGGTATACATACCTATACATAGTATAAGTCAAATTATTGTTTGTATTTTTACTTTTTTGTTACTATATAGTAGATAGAGGTTTTGCACTGAAATCTGCCAGCAGACAAAAAAAAATCTCTCTTTTTTCCCTCCTGAACTTCCTTTCGCCAACGTTATGTGCAAAAATCTTAAAGGTACATATAATTTTTTGTGCGCGTGCCTATTATAAAAAAAAACCCTGAATTCAATAAAAAAAACAATTACGTTTTCACACCTTTAAATAGACAACCGCAACTATTCTAATGCTACTCATAAATAGATTATTATTATTATTATTATTTATTAACATATAATGAATTACACGTTAACTTAAAGTATCAATAGCTCTAGCTACCAGGGCCTTCAGCTAGTTTTTAAAGAAAACGAAAGAAAAAAAGGTTAATATTAAATACTATTTTGTAACTTGATAGAGGTTTGAAGGTTAAAAACTTGTCTTAAACTTGTTTCAGAAGGAAACGAAAAAACTTTGCTTAGTTCTTTATTATTAAAAAATAAGCTAGATAGTTCTTTTATTTTTGAGCAATCATATATTAAGTGTTTTAGTTTTAGTTGAATACTTTTTGACAAATATGGCATTCTGGAGCGCTGGTTCTGTTTATTATGTTCCTATGTGTGATTAATGTGTGTCCGAGTTTAAGTCTTAAAAAGCATTTTATCATTTTATTTGAAGAAGATTTTGGGTAAACGATCGGTATTCTCTTAGGATTGATTGTGGAATACTGATAAATGTATATACTCCACTCCTCTTCGCAGTTTTTCTTCAATTTTTCTTTCAATGTCTTCTTTGTTGTTAACGAAGAAAGTTATGAGAGTTTCATTCAAGGCTCTTTTTGCTGCAGTATCGGCGAGTTCATTTCCCGGAATACCTACATGTCCGGAACCTAGATTAATTTGAGTTTACCTTTATTTAGTATAAGCTTATTACGGATAGCTGTAATTATCGGGTTTTTATTGTTTATATTTAGCACTTCTTCGATGGCAGATAGGCTGTCTGTGCAGATAAGGGTTTTTTTGCAAGACGATATTCGGTGGCCCTTAGAATTGCGATAGTCTCAGCTGTATATATTGAGACAAAGTTTGGCAACAAACCTTTGGTTTCTATCTATCCCTTAGCATTCACAACAGCAAACGCTGTGCCTGTTTGCGTTTTAAAGCCATCTGTGAAGACGGTGATCCAATCAGGATGGATATTTTTTATTTGTTCAAAAAGTTGTCTATATACCGAGCTGCTGGTTGAGATCTTCGGAAGTGCTGCAAGCTCTGTATTTACTGAATCAATAGGTAAGAACCATGGTGGAAAATTAGTAGGACACGATTTTTGTTTTTTGAGTACTACTTCCATTGTTTTGGATCTAGCTATTGCATTTTCTATTGCAGAAGGGTATGTGGATATTTTTTCCGTTTTATTATTTTTTTAAGGTCTAACCCGATAGGAGAATGTTTATTAAGGCAATTTTCGCAACAAGAAGTGAGCTAAGATACTGGAATCGATCTTGAATTGAAGGTAGACAGTTCTCTGCGAAGATATTTTTGATAGGAGTAGTTCTAAATGCTTTGAAAATTGTTCTTACTGAGGCATGGTATGCTGATGAGATCACTTGTATGTTTGATTTGGAACATTTACCATAAGCCACTAGTCCATAATCAATCTTCGATAACATAATTGATTTTGTTACATTAATAAGTGAGTTGACATGAGAACAGCTATTCTTAGATTATTATATTATTTAAGACAATACTTTAATTAAGATTTAAATTCATCACGTATTTAAGAAAATGAGGTGACTATGTACATAAGTCACTACGCAAGTATATGGTATATAAGTACATATACATAGCACATGGGCTGAAAAGTCAGTGCCGTTTTTTAGTAAAACACAAAATTTTTGCAAAATTCAACTTTATTTATCAATATAGTTGCGTTTGAGGGCGATACACTGATTGGAACGATTTTTCAACCTTTCGATACCAGTTTTGTAGTACGATTTCGGTTTAACCTCAAAATAGGCCTGTGTTTTAGCGATTACTTCTTCATCTAGCTAGCATTCTTTTGAGGTCTGCGAACAGGAAATAGTCGCTGCGGGCCAAATCTGGAGAATACGGTGGTGAGGAAGCAATTCGTAGCCGAATTCATTCAAGTTTGCCATCGTTTTCATCGACTTGTGACACGGTGCATTGTCTTGATGAAACAGCACTTTCTTTTTCTTCAAATGCCGCTGTTTTTCTGCGATTTCGCCCTTTAAACGCTCCAACAACGCAATGTAATAGTCGCTGTTGATAGTCTGCCCCTTTTGGAGATAGTCGATGAAAATTATTCCATGTGTATCCCAAAATACGGATGCCATAACCTTGCCAGCCGACTGTTGAGTGTTTGGTCGTTTTGGACGAGGTTTGTCGCCTACTCGCCACTCAGCTGACTGCCGACTTCACTCTGGTGTGAAGTGATGGAGCCAAGTTTCATCCATTGTCCCATACCAACGCAAAAATTCGGCTTTATTGCGGTTGAACACGTTGTTGTTTTTGGTCGACTGTGAGCAAACGCGGCACCCACTTTGAATAGAGCTTTTGCATGTCTAAGTATTCATGTATGATATATCCAATACGCTCTTTTGATATCTTCAGAGCCTCATCTATTTCGATCAACTTCACTTTACGGTCATTCGTAATCATTTTGTGGACTTTTTTGATGTTTTCATCTGAAACAGCCTTTTTTGGACGTCCACTGCGTGCATCATCTTCGGTGCTTGTATGACCACTTTTAAATTTTTCAATCCACTTGCGAATGGTTCGTTCGGCTGGTGCAGAGTCCGGGTAACACTTATCAAGCCATTTCTTTGCATCGGCTTCATTTTTTCCCACCAGTGCAGTGATAAATCAACACACGAAATTGCTTTGAATCCATTTTTTTTACAATAACAAAAGTTGCTTCACTCACAACGCTTTATCTCGAGAACTAGTCGTCCGACAGCTGTCAAATTTATACACGTATCTTCTGAAGGTTGGTACTAACTGAAAATGGCATGAATTTAATTGAATTGGTGCCCTCTCTTAGTAATGGCGGACTTTTGAGCCCATGTATTACATGATAGTTTACCAGTAGGCTTGAAGTCTGAGATACTACTCTTGCACATAATAAAAAAGTATTTCCATATTTATGGAAACCTGAAAAGAGCTCGTATATGTGACGTAAATACAATAATTTAGAAGCAGACTAGATATTTTTTTTAATTTTGACAGTACACTCACATTATTAAGATTTTCCTTTGGTATTAATAATTGCACGCAACATTGAGTTGAGTTGTATAATGTACTCGAATTTTGATTTTTTTCTGGATAAAACCGATGATTTTAGTGGTGATTTTATTTTAACATAAGAAATAAGGGGTGTACCTAGTGTGAAATTTTGAAAAAAATCGATAGTCCATACCTTTAAAAACAACTTATTTAAACTTAAAATGAATATCTCAAATAGTTTTTGAGTTACAGCCTTCTAAAGAGTAGCTGCTCAGCAGTTTTTTCCTTATCTTTTTATCTTTAAATGCGTCTTTCTCGAAACTACATTTTTCAAATTTGCCCTAGTTTTTCGATTGTATGAAAACTGTAGTTTTGGCAGGACAAAAATCATCAATTTTTCGGGATAAATTCTACATTTTTTTCAAAACTTTGCCATTTTGTCAAATTAAATTTTTTTTTCCACAATCGTAGGTCATTACTTATATAGGCAATACCTTCTAGTTTAATAATCTTTTTTGGTTTTTTGATTTTAGCCACGGTGACGGCAATCACTGCAGGAGGGAAGAACCTTTTTCTTGTGACTTTGAAGATAGGAATAACTCGCTGAAAATTTAATTTTTTCCTTTGAAAATTTCAGTGTATACTCATTATTTATGTAGAAATACATAAATAAATAGAAATTTAAAAATATTATATGCAGTAGTTTTCTTTAAAAAAAAATCTCAAAAATCTCTGTTATTAATTAATTAATACAAAATTTTACAAAGTTCACAGAACAGCAATTAGCCTTTGAAAAGTCAGATAATGATTTGCAACGATATGAGGCGCGCACTGGTTGAAAGTGCTTTTATTTTTACGATGTATAAGAAGTGCCTCCCCTGGCACCCTAAAATTTTTTTTAATGAAATATACTAGCATTTTTTTTTTTACTTCTTCATACTGGTAGGTTTCTAGCACATAATACATCTCATTATGTCCTCATAAATTTTATATTTTGTACTTAGAGTAACACCTTCCTTACCAAGTATATTATCCCAGTTAAAGTCCCAGTGATATGGCGGTGTTATAATACCCCTTTTTCAGACCGTATAAGACATAATTACGCTTTTCAATGTATTCACTCTCTAATAAGGTAGAGCATAACGAATTTAGTTTCTCCTGCATAGTGGTGCTTAAAGTGTTCAGCTAAAAATGATCCCTTAACTTGTGTATTTTCTGCAAAAAAATTGTTCATTGTCATTGCTAGTTACTCAAAATATGGATGTACTTTTTTTACTTTTGACAACTAAATATGTGTTTGCACCATCACCCCTCGATGCAGGTTTAATTCTTTTAGATTAAGCCAAGCTTGTGGTGAACTTAACGGTTAAGGGTCTAAATATCGTTTCCACTTATAAAATAGCATCAATACGTACATATGTATCTATAATATACACAAGTCTACTGCGCCAGATATGGTATGTGTTTTCCGAATGAATGTCTTTCCACGTTGGCTGGCTAGCAGAATCGTTGCTTAAACTTTTTCATCTTGACACTTTTTCGTCGGTAACAAATACGAATTCTCTTCCCTGCATGAAACTCAAGTATTTAGGATTTATGAATTTTTTCTTTAATAGATCAAGACTTAGATACTCAGAACAAACTCATATTGTTCTGCAACCAAGAGCATAGTGCTGAACTTTGTTAAGTTCATTGCAAATATCAATTGTACTTAAACCAGCGAAAATGTTGCCACGAAACCGTGATGTTTTACCTGCAAAGCAAAGTGCTTATCTGCAGGTGGTTGAACATAACATTGATATAATTTTGAATTGATTTCAAATTGAAAAGATTGGGTTTAAATACAATTAGTTTATTTTGAAGTTAATGTTATTACGGTGATTACTAATATGCCTCTACTTTACATGATGAAATTCAAAAAAATGTCTTTTAATCTCTTTTTTCCTTTTTTAAAATTAGGAATAATTTTCAGTAACGGTGGGAGCGAATTTAACAATTTGGGAACAGTGCATCGTAGTTCTTTGTCTCCATACGAGTTGTAAGCTGTCGGAACTTCTAGCATCCCTTGCTCACGTCTTTGGGTGTTTAGCGTGTGGTTGATGGGTTGAAGAAACCGTCGGTCGTCCATGTAAGTTAGGAGCGTTGTCATCTGGAAGATTGCCTTTACATCTAAAACTTTAAAACTTGAATTAGTGTGTCGAATAATTTTAACAAGATGATGTTGTAAGTTTGATATCTTTTCCAGGTGGGTTTTTGCTGCATTTCCCCAGGCCACAATCCCTTATCTAATGCGTGACTCTGTCAACGAGTAGTATACTTGCTTTAGTACCTCCATATGTGAGTAGCGCTTAAGATACACCATTGCAAATATAGTACTCTTAAGTTGAAGACGCAGTAAGTTGATGTGCTCATGCCATAGGAAATTCTTGTCAATGGTAATTCCGAGGTATTTAATGGTTTTAACTACCTCGATTGTGCTGCTGCTCCTCAGTAATGGGCAACGATCATTTCGATGAAAGATTTGAATAACTTCCGTTGACTTCGATGGAGTCCGAATATACATCAACTTAGTTTTATTTGCGTTGATCACCAGGCCATGACACCATTCAGATACAAGGTTGAACTCGTGTTGCAGTATTTTTACGGCTAAGTGCAAGTCCTTGTATGCAGTAGCTTTTTTAAATGTTCTTAATAGTTCATTTGTGAACAGTATAAATAATATGGGGACCTTTTTGGAACCTTGTGGCACGCCGTATTTGATCGTTCTTTTTTTGATAAATATTTCAGATATCTTGACTTGTATTTCTCTTTCACTCAGATAGCTTTTAAGCCAGTTTGCCAGCACTCCTCTCAGTGGTAGTCTGTTGACGCTTTCCACAAGTTTTTCAGGAGTCAGGGTATCAAACGCTTTGCTGAAATTTATAAAGAGCACGAGTACGTAGTGGTTTTTATTCAGTCCAGCATTCACGACGTTGGTAAATTGCCCCAGTAACGATTGAGTGCTCTTGCACTTTTGAAAACCAAATTGGTTTGAATGAATCACTTTGTGCTTCGACATAAAACAATTAACACGATTAACAACTACCTCTTCCAAACATTTTTCAACTGCTGGTAGAATTGAAATCGGTCTATAATTCTCCGTATCTTTTTTTATTCCTCCCTTGTATATTTGGCGAATTATTGAAGTTTTCATTAGTTTTGGCACACAGGACTGACACAAACTACGGCTTACGATTTTCGTGATTATAGGAGTGAGACACATAGCATTTATTTTGAAATCAACTGGTCTAATGTTGTCTGCTCAAGGACCTTTTTTGTCACTCAGTTGACAGAGTATTTTCTAAACTTCAGGCTCTGTTTCTTCCTCTACGTAAATACTTTTCTGAAGTTGCCAGTTCTCATGGTTTGAGGTTTTTGTATCACAGATATGAATGATGTATGCCGCTTGATTTGAAAACCGTTCCGCAAATTCCTTAACAATGTCTTTTAAGCCATCGGTTCACTCACAATACTCCACGTTTTCCTCGGGTCGTTGTTAGCATTTAAAAACTTTTGTTTGTAGTATTTGGCTTTTATAAGTTCAATGTTCTTAGTAACTGTGTTTCGATATTTTTTGCACTCATCTTCAAACGTCTTACCTCTGGCGCTGTTTTTCCACCTCCTATATAGGTCATCCCTTTTTTTGCACATTGGGACTATTTCTGGAGTTAACCATGGCTTATGCTTTCGTGTTCTTTTCCTTGACACCTATCTTCATATTGAATAGAAATCAAAACCATGCTTTAAAATGCATTAAAAAATTATATCACATCTGATCGATACAATAAAACATCTCAACTTCTTCCCCTTATTTTTTAACTAGCTAATTAAAAGTAATAAAAAATAAGTTCCATAAGTTTTATTCTATTACTTTATTGTCATTGACGTCGTATAAAAAATATTAAATAGTCGCTAGATTTGTACAAAAGGCTTTAACAAATACAACAATTAGCAAACATCATCAATTGGCTCTTCGTCTTCCAAGTTTTGAGATACTTCCTGAAGAACATCGTCAGCAATGTCCGAGAAACCATCGACTCTGTAAAACATTTAAGGTTTATTAATGAAAAGACCAAATAGAACATCAATTATACTTTTCAAATTCACATTGTGGTAACAACCCTTCATCTTTAATGTTACTGCTTAATCGAAACAGTGTGCAAAGCCTTAGTAAAGCTAATATTAGTAGTTGTATGCCTGCGACATAGCTTAACCATAAGTTATTGGGCCATAAAATTAATGCTATTCCAAAGGAAGTGTAAAATGGAGCTAAACGCCATCCTCCAGCTATCTTGCTATTGCTCCAACACTGAAGGCAATCAGAATAACTGTCACTGAAATAATGTAAGAGGACACAAACAACAAAACCATTTAATACTTTTTAACACCTTTCGATTTCTAATATTTAGTAATACAATATCTTTACATAACCTACAAATCTTGACATACCATATTTGTGCAAAATATATTTATCCCTGAGACATATTTTTTTATTTTCAATTTATTTATTTATATATTGTTTTAAATTAAATATTATCTTAACATATTTATGTATATCGCATTGTTATTTAATTGGCAAATTTGGCTGTATGCCTTCTCTAAAGCGGTTTTTTCTAAAGGCTGAACTGTTATGCACATTTTTATTTATTTTAGAAGAGTGTTTAAATAAATCAAATTCAGAATACATAAGACGTATGACAGGTTGGTATTGAGGCCATATTGCCGTTGATACTTAGAGGTATACTCGTAGATGCATAATACCATCTATGGAATGCTATTGCATAGTATGGGATTCGCAATTTTCATTCGAATACGGCGGTTTTCAGTGATCACTTAGATTAATTTAAAACCCAAAAGATTTTTGTAATACAAACATTTTTACAACGAAAAAATATATTTGTCTATTCTTTTCAATCTTATGTGTAAAATCTTTAAATATAGTACGAACGAACTTATGAAAACTAACAAAACTACAAAATTCATAAACCAAACCATAGAAATGTTTCGGAGGTAGAACATTTCTATGATTAAATTATGCCGTTTATATATATTGTTTAATATTGTTTACTAACGAAACAAACTTTCATGTTGATGGCTGTGTTAATAAACAGAACTGGAGATACTGGTATCCCGACAACCCTAGGAACGCCATCAAAAATGTTTGCATTGTCCAAAAACGATAGTGTGGTGTCGGTGTGCAATTTCTGCACAAGGGATTAGATTATTGGCGCTTAGTTTTTCAACCAGTGAGTGACGGTCACTGCAAATGTTTCCGACGAGTTTTCTTGACTCAACAATAGAACATGAAGTTGCTGCCATTGTGTTTAAGGAGTCTAGAATGAACAAATTTGGTTTGGTTTGGGTGAAAAATATGCAACTAAAAAGTGACGAAGGTGAATCCGAAAAATAAACATTTCGTAAAAAAAAAAATTCCATTCTAGACACAAATCCATCGAATTGAATTGATTGAAATTACGGAAAACAAAAAAATGAAAACTTTCCTATAAATATAGTATATTTCATAATGAAAGAAGTTACTTGAATATTGGATTGTAGGGGATACAAGGCGTCACTGTGTGAGATGCGCCTAAAGAAACGATCGAGAACGAAAGTACGAGTACTATGCCGCACTCGCTATCATTTTTAAAACAAACAGTTTTCACAATGTTTGCTTTTATTTTTATTTATTTTTTGTATTTTATTGTTTTTTTTACATTTTTTAAAAAATATTGCAGAATAGTGTAGGTGTTCAAGGTTATCTATATAAGGCGCACCTGATTATTAAGGGGAATAAGGGGAGTCACAAGTTCTGCTTTAATTTGCGGCCTTGGGGGATTTTAGTAAAATTACTGGTTTTTGTGTCTATTGTGGTGTGCTGGAGCTGGATTTATCTGCTGTTGCATTGGTCTAGTTTTATGCTGAGGCCTTACTTGTCCTTGTGGAACATAGTTTATTTGAACTGTTGACCTTAAATTACCTCTCTGGTTCTGTTGTGCTTCTGGCATTGGAAATTGATATTGTTTATGAACTGGTAGAGAAGAATGTGCTTAGTTAGCAGGGAAATTTTGATTTTTAAGCTTTGGGCAAAGGTGCAAAGCCTAAGGTAAATCTGCTGCCTCTGTGATACCAAGCAATCGGGGTAGGTCGCCTTTGAGCCCTCTAATGAAGGTATCAAGCGCTGTATCTCTATACGTCTTGGTTAATTAATTTATGGACTCTGAGCTTATGTCAATGAAAGACCGCTTATTTAAGATTAAAGACAGGTAAAGATGTACCTTGAATCGAATTCTTGCCTTGAACCAGGGACTGCATCTAATATTATCACAAGACATTTAGACATGCATGTCCAATATAAAGATGTATTATAATATTCTAAAGCAATGTCAGCATTTCCAATAATCTTATTGTGAATAAGGTTAAAAATATTTATATTTTGGAGTTCCCTCCAGGGGCTTGTAAATTTGAAATATACGATCAACGCTTTTATTCCGGGACCTGAATTTCGTAAATAACAGACTACGTCCGGTATTTTATCTAGATCACCTAACTTTTCTCGAGTTCCGGATTTATTATTTGATATACGCAATTAAATCGACTCGCATTGGGATTCAGTATATTTTGAAGCATACCTCGCCCTTAGTTTTAGAATTCTAGACACAATAAAAGTGTTAAAGTCTTAGGTTGACTGGACATTCTATTGGGTATTATTGAGGGATGAAGGATGAGTGTTATCCTGTGAAGGGTTACTAATGGAAGAACTGGATTGAAAGGAGTGGCTTGCACTATAACCCATTGGTGACAATGGGTTGGTCTTCTTTTGGAGTGACAATGGCAGCGACCGAGAGATAATTTCCCGACCTTAGTAGTGACGTGATTAGAGTAAACTTTCTTACAATTATAAGATTAAGATGTGTTCAACTTACTCCTATGTACGTAATTCTTTTTCACATAAAATTTCCGTAGATTATATTTTGAATTATTTTCTGAATTATTATTATTATTACAATATTATTTAATAATCAATTCTTTCTTTTTTGGTTTTTTATTTTAAACTTGATTATATACATATGTTATTACTTACAATTTTTTTTAACTTTTTTTTAAATTTTGCAATTTCATATACATAACATATGTTATTATGTTTTTTTCTTATTCGTACCTAATTATTTTATCTTAATGCTAGACCTTCAGTACTAATATAGGGTTTTCTAATAACGAGTTGACAACTCTTTTTTTAAATAAAAGGCAAACCATTTAAGATATTTCAAAAACTTTATTATTGGCTTGAAGTACAATCAAAACATTTATGATTAAAACTCGACTTCGTTCATATGGCCACCGCGGGCACGTTTGCAGCGGTCGATTCGTTGGACCCAATTTTCAACGACTCGGCCACACATTTCGGTCGTAGCGGCCGCTATTTCGAGTTCAATGTTGGCTCTGAGCTCTACCAAGATCGTCGGCGTGTTGGCATAAGCCAATGACTTAACGTAGCCCCACAGAAAATAGTCAAGCGGCGTTAAATCGCACGAACGAGGCGGCCAATCGACTCGCCTATGTTTTGAGATAACGCGCTCACCATACTTACTCATCAATAAATCGATTGTAGCGTGTGCTGTGTGGCTTGTGGCACCATCCTGTTGAAACCACATGTCGTCCAAGTCCATATCTTCCAATTCGGGCCAAAAATAATCGGTGATCATGGCGCGAAAACGCTGACCATTCTCAGTAACGTGACGATCGTTATCGTAGACGAAAAAATATGCCAAAATAACGCCGCCGGCATGCAAACCGCACCAAACAGTTATTTTTTGTGGATGAAGTGGTGATTCATGAAGCACATGTAGGGTTTCGCCCAATCAATAACGCATATTTTGCTTATTGACGAACCCATTGAGCCAAAAATGAGCTTCATCACTGAAAATGATTTTGCGATGAAATTCATCATCTTGGCGCATCTTCTCCAGAACCCAATCGGAGAACGTAGCTCGTTAGTGTACTTTACCATGATGAAAACTTTGAGTTTGAGTTTAAATTGATAGTGACAGTTTGATGATTAGTGAAAGAGTGCATTCACAAATTAAATTTAAAATTGTCAAGTCCCTATTGGATAACCCTATAGTTGCAAGCATTCCATTATCGAGCGGCTAGCAGTCGTCCTCCGCTTCCTTTTCCTCCGCGGTCGAGTGGTTAGCTGCCGACGGTTACAAAGGACCCTTTAATTGTTTCACTACACACGCGGAGGAACCGCGGTATTTTCGGATTTAGTTTCTGCGGAAATTGCCAGCACGTTCAGATTCTGTCTGTGCTGCCTAAGGACTTTTGACATTAACTTTACTGTGTAACCGACTTTTTTTGTAACTACTGCGTATCAAACCGTTTTTTTTTTTTCAACGGTACCTGCTGGGGCGCCAATTAATTTTTTATTTATTTTATTTTTTATTAAAAAAATATTTTTTTACTCATTTATTTTTGCCTCTTTATTCAATTGAAATCACTTCAGAACTAACTTAGACAAAATTTAAAATAAAATTATCACCTATGTATAATTTATTTATTTGTCCTCGCTATGTCATCTTCCATTGCTTGCGTGATTGGGGTAATGTTGGTTATTCTTAGTGTTGCATATACTGCTTGGTGAATGCCCGCTGCATTTAGGTTTATCTCGACTGGCGCCGTTTGTCAGGATTGACCGTAGATATACAATACGTAACTCCCTCTCGGTGTGAATGAGGATTCTCCTGAATTTTAGTTTGGGGTAGCTTATTTGATTTAGTACAAAAATGTATAAAGCCTAGTACAATAGTTATTATAATTATTATCATGCTAAAATTTAATCCATATGATATATTTTTATGCAGTCTTAATTCTTTAATTTTTTTTTAATATTTTCAAAGATACTAGAGACAATATCATCAAAGGGAATTAGTTTGGTAAATATTGAATTTATATTACTATCGGGATAAAAATATGTGTATTGAAAGGGAGATAATTTCAGCTTAGTACAATATTTTGTAGATCACAATTTTGCTTAAGAATATTTTTATTAGCGTTTTTTATGATAATGGAGTTGCTATTATTTTATTATAAGATTATCTTAGTGTTCGGTAATGCCTTTTTTTAATAATTTTAGATTATAAAAATCAATTTGGTATTCATTAATTTCTTCCATTTTGAGGGCACTTGGGTGAATAGTTCTGTATTGATCTGTATTAATCTTTATTTTAAAATATCCTGACTGTTCATTAATAACATTGGGGTGAACTGCAATGCCCCGTGTATTGTTGGTATTAAGAAAATAATTATTGTATTAGGAAGAGGATCTGTAAATTTAAGTGTTAGTTTAATGTTTGTTAAATGTACGTTTGATAACATTTTTATTTTATTCCTAATCTGTTCTTTATGCCTAAAATGCTTGTAATTTTTTATCGGTCCTTCCTGTCTTTTTTCTATATAAATTCGGGTCTTTCATTTACAATAGCTTTTCCATTCTTTTATTTTTGGTGTCTTGAACCATGTTATACAAAATTTTCCCATCTACTTCTTCGTTGTTGTTTTCTAGAACTAATTGCATTTTCATTTCAATAAACACGTCATGTGCATTGTGGAATGTAGTCTTTCTACATCCGAGTTACCTGTATTAGCCATTGTTTTTGTCCAATGTATTTCGACTATACTTTAAGTTAAGAAAACATTGTATCAAGCCTACCACTTACGACTTCCATTGAGATAGAAAACGAAGTCGATAAGTTCGTAGAATTCTAGCTATTTAAAGGGCTGCGTGGATTAACACACCTTTTTTTATACGAGGATGGATACGAAATAAAAGGCAAATATATCCGCCCGACATCGAGGACTTTCTGCGTGAGAAAAGGACAGCACGAAAGAGGTGGCAAAAATCAAACAAGCTAAGGCAAATGTTGCAGGATTTCAGGAACCGTGAAACATCACGTTACCTTGAAAGTTTGACTGCCAACAAAATATCAAATTACTCGCTCTGGAAAGCCTTGAAGTCTACAAAGAAACCGATAATGAACTCTCCGCCAATACAGAAAGCCAACGACGAATGGACAAAAGGAGACCTAGAGAAAGCAAACTAATTTGCCGAACACTTGGAAGAAACTTTCCAATCGTTTAAAGGACGACAACTTACTAAAGATCATGATGTCAGCACAGGGCCTGGGAATAATAGAATAAAATACGTATCACTGAGTGAGGGCCTGAGGTATAAGCTAAGGCAAATCTTACCTGACAAATTATGCAAAATAGTAAATTCATACCTTAAAAACCGGCTATTTCGGGTTAGACATGGGTCTAAATACTCGGAATTAAGAAAAATTCACGCTGGTGTGCCACAGGGAAATGTTTTCGGTACGTACTTATTCCTACTGTACACAAGAGATATGTCTCAGGATGAAGAGACAGTGGTAGCCACGTTTGCGGACGATACGAAGGCCTGGAGAATCGTGCTAAACGAGACCAAGTCGACTCATGTCAATTTAACTAATAGAAAGGTAGATAATTTAATTTTATTTATTAATTCTATAAAAATTCCGTATGCAAACGATTCAAAATATTTAGGAATAACTCTAAGTGCAAAGCTGAAGTGGAAATAACACGTTATAAAGAAACGTGAAGAACTCGACATTAGGCTTAGAGAAATGTATAAGCTTATATAACAAACTGCTTTTATATAGGGTGATTCATCGCGAGGTTTGATTTATAATGTAAAATAAAGCACATGAACTTGAAAATAAACTTAAAATTTTTATTATCGGTTAAAAGAACAATTCATAGCAATTATTTTTTCAAAATAATATCATGTAAATGTTGGCTACGACTACGTTTGAGGTGGTCCATTCGGAAGGTCCGACTGGTATCTTGCGGATAGCATGAGTAATGTTAGCTTTCAAAGTGCCAATCATAGCTGGCTTATTCCTGAAGACTTAAAACTTTACATATCCAAAGAGACCAGAGACCTGAAGACCTAAGACTTTACATATCCCCAGAGAAAATAGTCCAAAGGTGTGATATCGCACGATCTACCAATATGATTTCTCAACAAGTCCATTGTTTCACGCGCTGTATGGCTCGTAGCGCCGTCATGTTGAAACCAGAACTCACCGAAAAATGTGAATTTCAGGAAGCACATAGTCCATTAACATAGCGCCATAACGGTTACCATTGACGGTAACATTCTGATTTGCCTCATTTTTGAAGAAATATGGACCAATGATTATACCATCCCATAAACCACACCATACCGTTGTTTTTAATGGATGTAATGGTAGCTCATGGTACTCTTCGTGTTGCTCATCACCACAAATACGGCAATTTTGTTTATAAATGTATCCATTAAGCCACAAATGAGCTTTATCACCGGAAAAAATTTCACGATAAAACACCGGATTTTCATTGAGTTTTTTCAGAGCCCATTCTTGCACAAGTTGAATTTTGTACGCTTTTAGACCGAGATCCTCACGTAAAATATGCCATGTTGTCGAATACGCCAAGCCAAGCTGCTGAGAACGACGACGAATCGATTCGTCACAGTCTTAGCGTACACTCTCAGTTACAGCTACTATAGTCTCTTCACTACGTGCTGGATGTGATCTAACCGGTCAAGTATCATCCACTAATGTAAACCGAGACTCAAATTTTCGAATGGTATTGACAATAGTGGTTTCAGTAGATCGATTATGCGCACCATAAGTTCCTCGAATCGCACGAAAAACATTTCTCACAGAACGCTGATTTTCGTAATACAGCTGAACAATTTGGAAACATTGTTTTGGTGTGAGTCTTTTCATGATGACTTGTTAAACGATACTGAACAAAAATGACAAAGCAGTTAGATAGAAGTCACGAGGTGTCTGTCAAAAAAAGCCTATTGAAAATCAAACCTCACGATTTGATTTAAGCAAGTGCTTATACCGTGTTGGGACGTATTGTATACAACTTTGGGGTTGTACTTAATCAAGTAACGTCAACTGCTTCGCCACAATGAAAGCATCGGTTCAAACTAGATCACCGAAATCAAGCAGTGTTGTTCGCGGTAAGTATGTAGGTGGGTGACCACATGGGAACTCAGTACTCCGCGTGCTGTTGACAAAACGCGCCACATGGGCATAGTACCCCGGCGTTAAGTCCCGGACCCTAAAAATTAATTTGTATCGTTCCCTTGTTAATAATAATAATAATAATAATAAAAATAATTAATCAAGTAACGTATGCATTCTACAAAAATTTCAGAACAAAGCGCTAAGAGCAATCGTGAATGCTCTACAGAATAGCGATATTCACCGTGACCTAGGATTTGCTACCGTAAAAGACGAAGTAGCAAGCTCTGCTCGAAATCTTTGCTCTCGTTTCGTGCATCCCTGCAGCCTAGAAATAATCCGAACATTGGACGAGACCAATCTTGTGCGTCGATTACGTAGAATAAGACAGTTCGACTGAGCGCCGTAAGGACAAACAAACGGAAAAAGTAGGTGCCTTCACTGGAAGGTTCCCTAAAAAAAACGTGAACATTTTACAAAAGATAGAACTACTCGTTAAAGAACTTAGTCTTAGTCTGTAGGAAAATGGGAGGTTTTTTAGTGAATAGGAATCGCACACTACCATGAGCCCGAGCTTATGATGGGCTCTGTTATGCTACTGTAGTAGGCAGCAGGTGTTTGTGCTTATGTGCCTGCTATGGTGATGTGATGGCGCTCTTATGGGCGCGTTTCTATGGTGCCTATGAAGTTCCAATGAAAAAAGAAGAAAAAAACAAAATTAAGTTAAGTTAAAAAAGTTTTTCTCTGATTTCAACTCGCTGTCTGTAATTATCTTCTTTGGTTTCCCAAACTTGGAAACATGTGCTATTAACATTGCTTTCTTACTTCTGAAGTTTCTCTCCGTGTTAACATAACCTACTGAGAACTTAGTTTGTCTAAAATAATTTGTAATATTTACAAAAGACTTTTTTTTTATATGGAATACGTCCAAGTGTATGATTTCATTCTTGTGTTTTGGGGTTTCTGTTATATGAAATTTCGGTTTAATTGGATTTCTTTTGTGTTTGATTTATTTCTTGACAGTTTTTGCAATTATTTATTATTAATTGAATATAGTATGTTCATGGAGGTTGGGTAAAAATATTTTATTCTTCAATGTAAAATATATTTCACCCACTATGCATTGATCCTTTAGTGTGATAAAGCGATATTTGTTTGTGTGCCTCTTCCTTGGTTTGAAACTCGGCAGTCCTCTGCGAACACTTCAGAAATGTTGCGCTTCGATCATAAAAAAATAATGATATAATTATTGATAATGATATAATTAAAATATCTTTTGATTTTCTTTCTTTTTCAAGAGGATTTAAATATATGATTTTACGAGTATATCCTTTATGCCAATATTACTGTTTCTTTACCGAATAGTAGTTTCTGTTAATTCCATGTTCGATTCTAAGTCATTACCTTCATTAATTTTAGGTGTATCTTCTAGTCTTCTAAAAAAATCCGCTACCTTGTTGTCTTTTCCTTTCAAGTATTTTATTTCAAAAGTTTATTTATGTAGTTTTAAAAGCCATCCCTGATTATGTTGTGAAAACTCCTTGCCTTTGTTTTTACTGTTTAAGTATAGTATTTATTCGGAATATGATCAGTGATAATTTTGAACTTATTTCCATAAATAGTCGTATTTGGATGAAAATAGTCTACCGTATAGACAATGACAAGAAATTCTTTGTCAGTTACGCTATATTTTTCTTTCGTTTTGCGAAAGGACAGCTATAATAGCATTATCGCTTACGTCAGTTGTTATAACAAATGGTTTGTCGTATTCAGGATACTTTAAAATTGAGTGTGAACTTATTAAAATTTTTGGGTTCTCAAACACTGATATATACTATGGGTTTCTCATATATATTTTTTCATCTTTCTTTAGATATCTTATTATCGGATGAGCTATCTATGCGTTGTCTTTAATAAATTTCTGATAATATCCTGTCATACCTAGGAAACCTTTAAGCTGTTTTTATGTCTTTAGTATATTTAAATTTTCAATATCTTTTAATTTACTAGGTGAAGTGAAAAGTAACCTCTTTGACCGCCAGAATACGCTGCAAAAAAAGGTTATGGTGCCTTGAAATTCGCTTATATTTAGGTAGACATGCCAAATTTCAGTGCGATGCTGTCTTCAGTTTTGTTTTGAAAGTTGATTGTTGTTGACGTGTTTGGCATCATGTTGAGTATGAACAAAACCGATGTTCGTTCTCTCATAAAACATTATTTTTTGAGAGACAAAACGGCGAAGGAAACAAAAGAAAAGGTAAATAAATATTATGGGGCTATTACTCCGTCAGATTATACCGTCAAATATTGGTTTCCAGAGTTTCGTGGTGGCCGCAACTCCACTACCGATCAAGCCCGCAGCGGTAGGTCCTCCGACGCGGTTACAAAGGACAATGTCAAAAAAATACATGAAATGGTGTTAGCTGACCGGAAAGTGAAGATGCGCGAGCTAGCAGATACCACAAAGATTAGTACTGAGCGCACACGCCTTATTTTGGGCAATATTCTGCATATGAAAAAGTTATCCTGCTGCTGGTTGCCGCCCATACTCACTCCTGACCAAAAACACGAACGCGAGAGCACTTCGAAAGACTGTTTGGACTTGCTAATGCGGAATCGGGCGGACTTTTGGCTTCGATTGGTAGCTGTTGAACACCAGAGAACGGAATGAGTGCCCGGCAATTAACTGAAGCCAGCACGAGTGCTCCGAAGTGGCCGAGGGAGGCTCGTAGGGTCGGAAAGGTTATGGCGTCCGTTTTCTGGGATTGTCATGGCATACTCTTCGTGGACTACCCCGAAAAATTCAAAATAATCAACAGCGAGTATTACTTAGAGCGATTATTGGAGCGATTGAAGGCCGAAATCGCAGCAAAACGGCCTCACATGAAGTGAGAAAAAATTTTGTTTTTGCAAGACTCTGCATCGGCGCGGAAGAACATCTCAACCACGGCTAAAATCAATGACTTACGGCTATAATTGCTATTGCATCCACCGTATTCGTCCGATTTGGCTCCCTAGGACTATTATCTTTTCCCAAACCTCAAAAGATGGCTCATCAATAAAAAATTCAGCTCACGCGAGGAAATCATCGACGCCACGGAGGAGTATTTTGCAGAAAATTACTTTTCGGACGGGAACAAGAAGTTGAAAAATCGCTGGACTAAAAGAAGACTATATTGAATAAAATAAAAAAACATTAAAAAAAAATTGTTTTTTCATTCCTAAGGAGGCAACTTTTCACCCCATCTAGTATTGGGATTTGGTTATATTATATCTTTTCTTAATATGTGCCCTGGAAATTTGGTATTTTGTTTCATGAAGCTGTATTTATCTGCTTGTATCTTAATATAATCGTACAATTTCCTGAAGATTTTTTTAACATCTGAACATGTTCTAAAATTGTAGAGAATATTAATATGTCATCCAAATAGACAAAACATATATTTTTAATATAATCACGTAGGATATCATTCATTAATCTTTGAAACGTGACGGGTCATTCTTTAAGCCGAACTATTATCCTTACATACTCATATAAACCTGCGGGTGTAACGAAAGCTGTTTTCCAATATCCTTTTCTGCTACACGGATTTGATGGTAGCCTTTAACTAAATCTAATGTACTGAAGTATTAAGCTCTAGCCAATTTATCCAATATACTATCAATATTGGGAAGTGGATATTTATCACCAATAGTAACCTGGTTTAGTTTTCTGTAATATACTACAATCCTATATTTTTGTTTTCCTGAATTGTCGTTTTTTTTATCGGAATAACTTCTATTGGTGATTTTTATTTCATGAACCACTGCATTAGTGTTTGTTAGTTAACTGGTATCTTTCTTTTGATATCAAGTTTTTGTATTTATTCAGAAGTATTTTTATTGATTGTATTTCTAGTTCATTGAGGGGATTTGTTTGAATTTCACAAACTTCGCTTATATCTAGCACATCCACTTTTTTCAGGAAATTGGCTAGGAATGGAAGATGCTTCCCATTCAATAAAATAATCTCTTCATTTTGGAAATCTATGCTTTCAGTATTACATCCTATTCAATCAATTCCGATAAGAAAATCTTATAGTTTATCTATTGATTTATCGGTCCATTTCACTATTGAATTGCATGGTCTAGAATCTTGTTTTACTCTGCTTAGTATTTCTCCTAACGATTCCTCGAATTGAATTGGTATATATTTTATTTGAGGTTTCTTTAGTTTTTTTCATAGAGACATGATGATACTCTATTTGAATTGAATAGACTAATAGTAGATCCCGTATCGATCATTGCTCGAAAATCTTTATTTTCAAAAGTTAATTATATGAATATTTTTCTTATTGATAGAAACTCATGGTCTTATGGTCAATGTTGACCTAAACATAAAAATACCAATATTGCTTACCTAAGCAGTAAAAGCGAATAAAAAATGGAAAAGAAATGAATGAAATAGTTTTTGTTGATATTATCAACACTTTGCCTCCTCCGGGGTTGTTGCCCAATTGATTTCAAAACGTTGACTCGGTCTTTTTCGGTCTCTCAATTCGATGTTGGCAAAGTTCTTAGTTGGACGATTGCGGTCTTTGAGGATCACAGCCAATAGACAATTGATAAAAATACCGGCTGAGCACCTCGACTGCTTCTTGATGGTTGCAATTTAAGACTTCCATTATATCCTTATTCAGAGGGATGACGGTTTCATTTGTAAGATAAACCAAAACATGCGTTGATAGTGATGTGCTTATAGTGGCAATTGATTTGCTGAAGGGCATCACTATTCTCGTGTCCTTGATTAATTTTGCTTGCAATCGTATAAATTTGGATTGGATGACTTAGTCCGGAGTGACATGAATAATACTCGTGTCATTTAAAATATCTTCTCCAGTTGGTCCACAATTCACGAATACAGTGGTTTCTTCGGGTGTAATGAACATTCATGTATTGTGCATCCATAATTATTTCCACATAGTTTGTGTGAGTCTTAGCGTCCTTGTTGGACATCGCTTAAAAGATATCTTCTTATACAGCTGCTGGATAATGCAATCCTCACTTTCCTCAATATTGTGAAACATTGATGGTCGGAGGATGAATGTTGTTTCGTTGAGAGTTGGAGCCTTGTTAATATCTTCCAGTGGTAATTCGAAATACCTCTTTAGATTATAGTTGACTCCAAGCACCGACTGCTGTAATTGCACCTCTCAAAATGTCTGTTCATCAATCTTTTCAGGCACAGTATTAGCCTTAATCAGGTCATACTCATTGGCGTCGCTGATCATGAAGAATTCTGTTCACGTGTTAACCTGAACAACTATCTTATCGACGATTATGCAGCTTATATTATTTTGTATAAGAGGTCAGCTATGTTGAATAGAACTTATTACTGTTGAACTGCCTCTTTCCGTTTCCTAAATCACTTAAGACCTTCTTCTTGAACGAACCCCCAACAAGGTAAGACCTGCTAGTAAGCAATAAATATTTTAAGATTTTAACCACTCTTGTTTACTGTTTTTTATCAACGAGACATTCCTTAACGAGGAAACAGAAAACTAGCGACCTGGGCATATAATCGCCAGCAACCAAACAATCCTATTACTCAAATCTCCTCGTCCCGTTTTGGCTGTTCCAATTTGTTCTATAAATACGATTAATCTAACTTCCGGGTGTGTATACCTTGTAGATCCCGATATGATGAACGCAAATAATGACACAATCACAAGGGCAAAAGTGAAACTGCTTAGTTGTTTTTTATCCCTCAGATTTTTTCTGGGTCTGCTGGATGGATGATTCGACGGTTGAACCATGTTATCATCAGGCTCCATAATATGTCCTTCGCTTCAGCAAACACACCTTGGCTATTACTCGCTTGAATATTCCAAATTTTCCTGCTTCCAAATTTTTTTACTGACTGCTTTCACTTACATCGCTGTTGCATTTTGTTTATGTAGTCCTCGTACCAACACTTGTAAATATCTTGTTTGAACTTTTGTATTAACTTCTAACTTTTTAAAATACTGTCTGCCAGATCCAAAATGACATCATATTGTGGTGCTATCAGTGACGATCCAATAACCAAGTGACCTGGTTTTAATGCGTCTGGATCTTCAATGTTTTCTGTTAATGGACAGAGTTGTCTCGAGTTCAACCATCCTTCTATTTGCACCAGGATGGTGTTTTGCTCTATGATGCGATTTAAATGGTATTTGACTGACTTAACTCCGGCTTCCCAGAGTCCACCAAAGTGTGTAGCTCCAGGTGAGATTAAATGCCACTGGATTGCGTTTTCGGCTAGGGTGGATTTTAATGCATCAATAATATTTTTTGCGCCAACAAAATGAGTTTCATTATCATTGTAAAGATGGTGTATAGATCCTCGTCTGCTGATCATACGTCGCAATGCCGCCATAAATCCATCCGTTGTTAAATCAGAAGTCAGCTCAAGGTGCACTGCTTTTATTGCCAAGCAGACGAACAGCGCTATCTAGGCTTTATGAGAGTTCACGCCTCTCATTTACCCCACAATGTGTAAATGGTCGTGAAAGCCTTACTCGAGCCTCCGGAAGTTGACCCATAAGTTGATTTGATTCCTTGACCTTAAATTGGAAACACTTGGTGCACTGATTTGTTATGACTTTAACAGTGTTTGTTCTTCGGATGATCCAAAACTTTTTTCGAATGTTATTCAGAATTAATTTCACTCCACCGTCGAGTGTATCGCTATGGGTCTCATAAATGATTCATTTTTTCATTAGATGCGATAATAACACAATCATAGGTTGTTGATCATTCAGTTGATAAATGAGTATGTTTCAACCGACCTCCCACCCACAATACCCCATTGGCGTCGATGTATGAGTTCAGTGATGATATCTTGCTGTTTGATTTCAGTGCTTTATTTGCATTTAGACTCTTCATATCCTCAGAACTAAGTATCCTTTACCAACGCTCTTCCCGCTTCCAGTAGTTCCTTCCTTTACTGTTAGCCTGCAATAATGTAATGGTTCATGCCTCTTGCTCATGAGGCTCATTGGCAATAAGCTTTAAATCATAGACAGTATGCATTTACGCGTTGAAGTTTTGAAAGTGATAAAAATTTGAGATAAATGTCGTCTTTGTGTGAAGGATTGCTGGGATGCATTGCATTGAGATTTTCGAATATCAGGCATATCCTGCACTTCCATCATAGATTTGTCAGCTGGCCAATGTTTTTGGTCTTCTTTAACCGCTCTGGACCATGCCACCAGGATGAATTTTCAGCTAGGGTATCTTCCAATGATCCTCTTGACAGAATGTCAGCAGGATTCTCCTTTCCGGGTACGAACTTCCACTGTCCTTTTAAGTGTTATTGCACATAGAATACCCGGTTGGCGACAAATGTGTTCCATTTCATTGGATGTTGTTTTAACCAATCCAATACTATGTTAGAATCTGACTATGCTAAAACCATGGTATAATTCCTGTCCTTTTGCTCTCTGATGTACTTCATTAGCTTCGTAAGTAGGGCTGATGCGCATAGTTCAAGACTTGTTAATGAAACTTGCTTCACCGTCTGATTGTAGTAGAGCCGGGATTAATAACCTTTTGATACTCCACCGCTGCATACGCTGATTCTAATGCATTTGCTAACTCTATTTAAGAGCCTTCCGTTTGCAGCGTCCATCATGGAATTCCTATTTATTCAAACATTGACAGTCTTGCCTTGAATTCGTTCCATTTTGAATTTTCATTAGAACATTTCCGTCCCATCCGATGCCTAAAAGCCATAGACTTTGAATAAGGATCTTTGCCTTGATAATAATTGGCGACAACCAACCGAAAATTTTGTTAGCGTCACTCAATATTGCTCGTTTGGTACCCTTTGTGCTGAATGACGAAAAATTGACTTTAAATTGGAAGTCGTCTGTTCCTGGGCACCATTTTATTCTCAACATTTTTAAATGTTGTGTAACTTTAAGGGCATGTTCTGGCTCCATGTCAATTGCTTCTCTTGGTAACGCTTTTATAAATGCTGCATTATTTGGTGTCCATTTCCGTAAGTTAAATCCACCATTGGGAAGTAGCTGAGTTAATTTCATTTGAAGATTCTGACATTCTGTTAGTGAATTTGCGCCTCCCAGACAATCGTCCACATAAAATCCGTCAAGCAAGGTTTTGCTTGCCCGTGGATACTTTTGTTTTTCATCATCGGCTAGCTGGCATTGAGTTTTAATTGCTAAATTCGGTGCGGATGATGTGCCGTATGTGACGGCTTTGAGAACGTATTCTTTGATTGGGTCCTTGGAGTTTTCTCTGCACAAGAAACGTTGTAGATTTCGATCCTCTTGATCGACTAAAATCTGCCGATACATTTTTTCGACGTCAGCTGTGAAGACGATTGAAAACGGCCTCCATTGAAGAAGCTGGGAAAACAAATCCTTTTGTACAGTGGATCCGGTCATCATTATGCTGTTTAGCGATTTTTTAGTTTTTTTTTCCCGAGTGATCGAATACCACTATATATATATTGAAATATTCATCCGGAATACTCTCATTTTTTGTGAGTCTTTGTTCCAACATCGCTTTAATGCCATTTCGCGTGAATCTTTCGAAACCATGCAGTCATCAGCAGTTGCAATTTGTCAATGTAACGTCCTGCTTCATCGCGATTGTGCGTCATTTGGTAGTGATTCTCGCACATTGTCTTCTGTAGACTTGATCCTTACACTTGGAACTTCTTCTAATTCTCAAAATTTCTTTACTGCACACACACATGCATGATGTAATTATATTAATTAACACCCAAACTTTTTGTTTTGTGCCATTAGAGTATTGACACTTGACTAGTCCATGCGTCAAAAATTGCGGCAAAATGTCTGATCCAATAAGCAATTCAATCTCCTTCGGTTGGTAGTTCCATTCATCTGTCAACTTTAGCCCTTGGATGTACAGCCACTGGTTGTGTGTTACTTGTTGTGCTGGCAGTTTTGATGTAATAACTTGCATTATTAGAGCAACTACCTTCAAATTGACCCTTTCATCGTGAATTGATTGAATGGTAAGGTGGCATGTAGCATGACCGTTGATTCCATTGATCTCTGACTCATATTTGACCAACGGAACTTTTAGTTCTAATTGCTAATTGCGCTGTCACGAAGTATGATTGAGACCCTTGATTAATCAGAGCTCGTGCGAGTCTAACTTGTTCCTCCAACGCATATGTTCACCATGGCTGTGACTAGTAGTACCATTCTATTACTATGACATGCGGTAGCGGTTGATGTTGAATCTTCTTCACTGGATTATCTTTCTATGTATTACCGAAACTGCTGTACTCTCACTTCGAAAAAATGAAATAAGGAATTATGCTGCTGTGTGCATATTTTGCAATCCCTCTTTATTCTACATTCCTTTGCGGTATGTCCATCGCGCAAACAGTTGAAGCACATCTTTGAATTTTGGACTACCTCCAATCGGTTTTTTGTCTTCATCTTTAAAAATTGTTTACAGTTATACAATTGATTAGACTCGCTGCACACAACGCATTTCGACTCTGTGACTGTAGTCAAATGACTTTTTGTGGTTGTTTCTCGTACTTGCGACTGGTGTTCAGGGTTGACTTTGCGACTGCTTTCTAATCCTCTGAATTTAGCCTCAATGAAGTCAAAGAGTTTAATTAGTTTAGGAATTTTTGTTGAAGTTCTTTTGGATTGTTGATATATGTAGTTTTCTTGATTCAGGGTCAAGTTTCGGACATAACAACTGAATCACTCATGGATTCCAGGAGCTTACGTATAAGATTTCCTTTGTCGTATCCGTGATCGTTTTGAAATCGAAAGCATTTTCATTTCAAACGGTTTTTAAATTACGCAATTTTTGGATGTATTTGTTAGCCAATACTGCTGAGTTTTGAAACCGGTTCGTTAGCAATTCTATAGCTGTTGCATAATTGCTTGATTTTGGGGCCAAATGCTTAACAATCCTTGCTGCTTCTCCCTTAAAATTGCCTTTCAGGTTTTGAATTCGTTGAATATAGCTGTAAGTTCCGTTCTTGTGAAATAATTGATCAAACAGTTCCCAAAATGATATACATTTTTCATACTTACCGCTGAATGATGGTTTGCTTGTTAGTGGAAGTTTGATTTCCGGACGTTGCAGCTTGTGGAGTTACTGCCTCTGGTTGGTGCTGTCATTGTTCTGCTGCTTTAATTTGGATATACGATTTTTTTATAATACCGCGCGCACCAAGGGTATATGAATACCCTTTTACTAGCTTTTCTCCAGAGCGCGGGCGGGTGGTGTAGTAGTTTAAAACTCAGGTGTATTAGGTTTCGATATTTTTCCCAGAGGTGGTTGTCAAACTGGACGGGACGAGCTAGTACATTCTCAATCAGTGAGTCTTAAGTACGTGCTAGTTGTTAGTTCGTTACATTTAACCCAGCCAGCAACCACTCCAACATCAGTGTTATGCCTTCATGTCAGAATTGACGCCAACAGGATTTTCATATAACTACATACAAATTCTATGAAAAGACTTTTTCACAGAATTGCCCCGCACCTCTATTTGAGGAGACTATGCATATACCACTACACCACGGCCACCCCGTTGTTGATATATCTGCTCCAACTCAAATGACTTCGTTCTTGGACACGTACTCCTGCTGGTAATCGGCTTCTTTCAGTAAAGACATGATCTCGTCGTTCATTGTCACCAGCTTTTTCCAGTATTCCATAATCTGATCCACTTTGAATGATAGGTAAACTGTAATCTGAGTTACACTCAAGTTCTCAATAATCCGAATAAAGTTGTTCTTAATCAGATTCAAATTTGTAAATCTTTCTGGGCACTTCTTGATGTTCGTTGACTCTTTAATTCCTTCTGTATCGATTGTTGGATACAGAAATGGATTGGAGAAATTTGTGAAGGTTTAATGCCTGCATAGCTTGGTCATGGCCTTGGCGATGGTCGCATATTTTTTCCTTATTAACTCCAATTTTGTCTTCATGGTACCCTTAATAACGAGATGCTTCTTTTCAAATGGGCTAAAATACTTCTTCATAAAGTACTCATACTGCGGTTTTGTCTTTCGCAAATCTTCCAAATATCCGTTATTTATTTCAAAGTGTTCTTCTAACTGCTCAAGTCTTCTTGCAAGTATCGAGATTCTTCATCTTTCTTAAAGTTACTCCACAATCGATGCACTTCCTCCGTTATTCTTGTCTGATTCAAAGCGATGTCTTCGATTTCACTCATTTTCACTTCTTCTTCTACACTTCTACGTCACTGTGCATTGGACTAGTACCAATATTTACAACTTACGTTTCTCTATTCCGGCTTATCCGGCACGAAGAACCATGTAAATTCTACTATTTAGAATTTTATTACTTTTTATTCATTCGCCTAATGCAACCTCACATTAGGAAGTAAAAAGGCTTGGTTCGATTAAATAACAAGACACTTAATTTATACAAAAATTTTGCTAGCCTAAGAACGATAAGGTGCAAGTGAAAAGAAATGAAAGAAATATTTTTTATTGATCGTCAACAATTGCAGTAAATGCGATTAGCCACTGAACAACTGTGATCTGTTGCGCCATGTTTAACTATCTTTACTTAAAATTAATTGTGTTTTTGTAGCTTGTTTCATCGTACCGTGCTAAATTTCACTTCACTATACTACGTTACTGCTTTATTTTTGATTTTCACTTTAATTGATTCGTGGGAGTTTTTATTTTTCGATTATAAGCTCTATCGTGTAATCACTTTCACTCGACTCTCACTCTATTCTAATTTCATTTACTAGTTTAGATCAATTTCCTTTCACTTCCACGGAACAGAGGAATAACGACTACGACCAAATAAAATAAAAAAAATATATATTTTTCTGTTTTTATTTAGTTGTCACTCTTGGATTCTACAATTATGAACTTTAACAATTTAGTTATAATCGTATTACTGGACACTCGTAAATCCCAATACACAAAAACTTTTGAATAGAAATTAATAAAATTTTACATTTATATACATAAGGGGCTTAGTTATTATCAGCAATTATTCATGGTGCATGAGGGTTGATTTATTGAGGGGTTTGTTTAGTTTTTATTATTTTACTATCTAATTTTTGTTTTCTCTTTTCTGCTTTCTGTTTTCTATTCCTCCAAAATGATTGCACAATCAAGAAAATGTAAGAAGTTTCCATTTCACATACATATGTGATGTATGTAAGCATGTACTCAGCAATGTTTATACACGTGCAATATCCTACGTGCTGTAGGGACATTCCACTGTAACGTACTCGACTTTCGTACTGAGTTTTCACTTTATAAAATAAATTAAGAGCAACATAACAAAACAAGTTAAATAATTGCTGTATATTTTTAGATAACTTAAAGTCATAGCTTTGATGTAACGAACCTTTTTTAAGTAAATGTTTTGAAAAATACTTTATTTACATAGAACATTTCGTGTCACGTGCCTGACAATAAAATAACCAAAGTTTGTAATTGCATTTAGTTTTGATTTATTTTAGCTTAACCTAAAAAAGTAATAACAAAGAAGCATATTCTACATAAAGACAATTGCCTAAAAAAATTGGTTGGAAGCAAAACAATTATTCTAATTTTTCTGCATAATAGCTGGCGTCACGTGCCCGACAGTTTTGTAACATGCCCGACATGTACGAAATTAGAACTTAAAAACTAAGAGAACTTGATTAAAAATGTGATCTTCTTTATGTAAATCGTGTATTTTAGCATGTATTGATTGCCCATCACATTTAAGGACATGAAATTTCGAAATGCCTGAAATGGGGCTAATCTTTTTCCATGGTTCAATTGCTGCAATTCGAGTGTTGATATCTGCTTTGGAAATGTAAATAACTTGATTATTGGGTACCAATGTTACAGCTAAGTTTGCAAATTCTTCAGCCTTTTGAATGACAATATTTTTGTTTTTTTTTTTTTTTTTTTTTTGCCTCGCAAAGCGTTCGACATTGCCCACAATTCCATCTATAACTCCTTTACAATGTTTTTTTTTTGTATTTTTGAGTTAGGTAATATAGGATTCTAGCCATAATTTTGTTTCTAAATTCTGACGATGGGTGGACTCCATGTAATGTCAATTATTTCTTCATTGTCATTTTTACCCATACTTAAATTATTTTGGGTATCAGAACAAATAATGTAAGTCTAACACTTATTCGCAAAAAATGTAGCAGCTGTAAAAAGGGTTACACTCGATCTTGCCCAGAGTGTACTCTGCACCTCATTCTGATATTCACAAGAATATGACACCGAAAAATCAACTTGTAGAATCCGTAAATTGGTAGCCGTTTTGTCAAAAGAAAATGAATTGCTTTGAATTATTTTTACGTGAGCATGATACTGAAAACTGTTGTAACTTTCAAAAAATTTCTCTAATAACTCTCCAACACTTGTCTCTTGAAGTTTCAACTCTAACTTTTTATCAACATTTTTGACCAATTCTTTCCAATAAACCTCCTGAGATGTTCCAAAAGATACCTTCAAGTTCTTCAAATTTGAACAATTATCACAAGTGTTTGTCCAACATGATGAATTTAAATCAACGTCACATAAATTTTCTTCCCAAAATAGTTGAGAGTATTTAACTTTTAAGACTTTTAATTTGGAAATGAAACTTTCATGTATTTTGCATTAAAAGAAAATAAAACATTTTTCGGACGCAAGCTGCAAAATTTTGAAAATCCGATTTTAAATTCAGGATTTACTTCCTTAAATATATAAAACGCTTCCTTCAGAAAAATTATTAAGTAATACTTTTTTAATATGCATTTCTTGGTATTTTCCCATACGACCATACAATTTTTCATTCCGGGGCAAATATAAACGATATCAGGCGTAAAATAAAAGTCAGTTGCAATTTTTGTCTTAATGTCGGTCACATTTTCTTTCTAAAACAAATGTTGTCCTTTTTCGAATAGTTGAATACCTATTTTCTTAGCTACACCCCTTATGATACATTTTTGTTTTAAATGACACAATGGCAAACTTCGAAGACACTTTAACACAGCCTTGCTGTATATTTGTGGACACTTATAACGTTAGGAGGAGTACTTTATATTAGTCATTATTCCATTCTTTCTTTAATTAAATAATTTTTGATAAAAGGTTACAGCTTTTCCCTGTATTACAAAGCGAACGTTTTTTACTACTTACGCATGCGCATTCGCATATACATATGTTTTCACACGACACTGTGTAGTAGCATAGTTTATTTCGGGCTTGTGTTTTGGACTGTTCTATAAATTTTCAACATAGTTCTACGATTAATTAAATTTAAATACATTTTCCTTTTTTCTTCCAATTTTTTTTTTCTGCAATACATACTAAGAAAAAATATATTTTACAGGTAAAGTACTTTTCACACTCAATCAGTAATTGCCTAAGGCTTTGGATGTTCTATTTGATTTAGCTAGCAAAAGGAATATGCATTCAAAAAAAAGAAGCAATCTTTCTCATTATTCGAAATCTGTTAAGAGAAGCCGATAGTTTATGTCTATTGAAGCGGGGGAATTCCGTGAAGCCCGGTTAACTTCTGACCTGGAGCTCCACTCACAAGCTCGAGCCGAAAACTAGGCGCAGCACCATTGATGTAACTGAAGAGCCGCCATGGTCCTATCAGAAATTATTATGCTGATTACGGAAATATTGGCTGCATGATAGGTATGTGCTTACTTTCTAGCACGGACATGGAAAGAGGAGCCGAAAGGGCTTTGTTTTGCATCTGGAAAGGTTCTCGCAAAAGAAAATGTGTTCAGTCGAATGGCGAAAGCGAGGCATGCTACATGCATATATTTTTGTACGGTTGGAAGAAAAAATTAGGTAAAATGACGTGACCATTGACATTGAACTGAAAGTAGACCCTGCTTTCCATCAAATCGTCAAGAGTCACATGTTCCACGGTCCAGTTATTAACTTTCACTTTTAAGTTCAAATAAAAAAATTTATTTTGAAACGGATGTCTCGCTTTATTCCCTGATTCTATAAATCGTTACAATATCTTCTTACAGTATTATTTAAAACATTCTAGTTTGAGAAAATACAATTTTTCATAATTGCACAAAGTTAGCAATACAATAACTTAATACAAAAATATGCCAGACAGATATTTAATCCATATCCGCTGGATATGCACGTAGGTATTATAGTTAGCGCGTGTGCGGACGAAGCGGGTTTCTGTGTGATAAATCTTCCCTCCTTAGATCCGTTTCTCATGGATCAAAAATAAAGTTTGATGGGTTTTACGACAGGTCAATGGCTTCGAGAACAGCTATTGATAGTTTAATTTGAAATGGAGTTTCCTTTTTCTCGTATCTAATAAGTATGGTTATAATTATCAGAAAAAGAAAAACTGTGAAGATACCTATTCTAGATCTAGTCTTATTGCTTTTACTATTAAATTGGCCTGAGGAAGTGTGGTAAGATATGATACGTAGTGACTTCTTTGCTTATATAGGGTGATTCATAGTGAGGTTTGATTTTCAATAGGCTTTTTTTTACAGATCACGCGTGACTTCTATCAAAATGGTTTGTCATTTTTATTCAGTATCGTTTAGCAAGTCATCAACGTCTCCAAATTGTTCAGCGGTATTTCGAAAATCAGCGTTCTGTGAGAAATGTTTTTCGTGCGATTCGAGGAACTTACGGTGCGCATCGTCGACCTACTACCACTTTTGCCAATACCATTCGCAAGTTTAAGTCCCAATTTACATAAATGGATGATATTCGACCAATTACACCACATCTAGCACGTAGTGAAGAGACTATAGCAGCTGTAGCTGACCATGAGGAATAGATTCGTCGTCGTTCTCAGTAGCTTAGCTTGGCGTATTTAACGTGAAGATCTCGGCCTAAAAGCATACAAAATTAAACTTGTGCAAGAATTGAAGCCAGGCGACTTGAATTCGCGTCATATTTTCAGTGAATGGGCTCTGGAAAAACTCAATGAAAATCCGGTGTTTTATCGTGAAATTTTGTTTTGCCCATTTCTGGCTCAATGGATATGTTAATAAACAAAATTGCCGAAATGTAAAGGAATAAGCCAGCTACGATTGACGCTTTGGAAGCCAACATTACTCGTGTTATCCACGAGATATCGCTATCCTCCAACGATTTACCCAAAATTGAACCTTCCGTATGGACCACCTCAGACGTAGTAGTGGCCAACATTTACATAATATCATTTTTAGAAATTAAATGCCATAAATTGTTCTTTTAATCGATAATAATTTTAAGTTCGCTTTCAAATTTATGTGCTTTATTTTACAATATAAATCAAACCTTATAATGACCCTATAACCTTGATCAGGTTCTTGGAATAACCACCATGTAGCGCTCCCATTGTTCCGATTTGAGTTCTGTTTTTTTTTTTTTTTTTTTTGTTAAGTTGATACATTAGTTGTTGACAAAAGTTGCGTAGCCAAGTGTACATCTATCTCTGTGTGTGTTTGCGATTTTTTACAAATTTAGAAATCGAAAACCGACGAAAACATTGACGAATTAAAAGAAATGTTGGTCACTAACCGCAAATTAACCATCAGAGAGATAACGGAGAAATTGAATATTGCCTATGGGTCCGTCCAAAACATTTTGGTTAATGATTTGGGTTTCGCTCGTATAGCAGCCAAATTGGTGCCAAGAGACCTCAATTTTATGCAAAAAAGAGACCGTGTTGACGTCGCAAATGAGATGATTTGCTAGGCTGAATCCGACCCCACATTCAGCAAAAGGATCATTACTGGATGCAAGTGAATGGCGTTCACCAAATGAGACGAGACCAAAAAAACCACGTCGTTTTCAGTCAAAAAGGAAGGCAATGCTTACGGTTTTCATGGATTACAAGTGTAGTGCATCATGAATTTTTTCCAGAAGGACAGCCAGTAAAAAAAGAGTATTATTTGGGCGTCATGAGACGTTTGCGTGCAGCAATTGCCCGAAAGAGACCAGAAAACTCGTGGATTTTGCACCATGATAACGCACCGTTGCACAGTGAAATCAAATGCAACAAATACCATCCAACAGCCACCGTATTTACCTCATACGGCTCCCTGTGACTTCTTTCTGTTCAATCGAGAGGAAGTAATGGAAAAATCGCAGGAAGCACTGATGGACATACCGAAAACCGAATATAAAAAATGTTTCGAGGATTGGATCAAGTACTGGCATAAGTGTGTTGCAGTCGATGGGGATTACTTTGAAGGGGACAATATAGATTCAGATGAATAAACTTGTTTTTTTTTAATTTTCTAATTTTCTTTTATCAAAGTGGTAAATCTATTTTTGGTGTCTATAATATAGAGTCATTATTGAACTGAAATATGAAACTGGTTAGGAATATGAGTAAATGAGTTAGATCATTGGTTTTTTGTAAAAAAAAAAGGAGAAAATGAAAGAGGAAGATCATATCTGATTACCATCACCAATGTGTAAGACCAGATCATTGCTCATGATGGCAATGCTCTTTTCAAACGTGGACATCATAACATTTATTTTGTTGTCAAACTTCGACATTAAGCGTTCTAAGATTTTCAAAAAATTTATTTTTTTATTACTTTCAATGGTCCCTTAGGACCTCAAAAATGATATCCCAAAAATTATGGCCGGGAAATGTCTCGAAGTACTTGTTTTCAAAGTATAGTACTCACTTAAAATTTTAAACGCGTTTATCTCAAAACTACATTTTTCAAGTTGGCCTACTTATAAAATTTTCAACTAATTGGCTCCAAATATATTATATAAGTTATAATTATTAGTGCGAAGGGCTAAAATACTTCTTCATAAAGTACTCATACTGCGGTTTTGTCTTTCGCAAATCTTCCAAATATCCGTTATTTATTTCAAAGTGTTCTTCTAACTGCTCAAGTCTTCTTGCAAGTATCGAGATTCTTCATCTTTCTTAAAGTTAGTCCACAATCGATGCACTTCCTCCGTTATTCTTGTCTGATTCAAAGCGATGTCTTCGATTTCACTCATTTTCACTTCTTCTTCTACACTTCTACGTCACTGTGCATTGGACTAGTACCAATATTTACAACTTACGTTTCTCTATTCCGGCTTATCCGGCACGAAGAACCATGTAAATTCTACTATTTACAATTGTATTACTTTTTATTCATTCGCCTAATGCAACCTCACATTAGGAAGTAAAAAGGCTTGGTTCGATTAAATAACAAGACACTTAATTTATACAAAAATTTTGCTAGCCTAAGAACGATAAGGTGCAAGTGAAAAGAAATGAAAGAAATATTTTTTATTGATCGTCAACAATTGCAGTAAATGCGATTAGCCACTGAACAACTGTGATCTGTTGCGCCATGTTTAACTATCTTTACTTAAAATTAATTGTGTTTTTGTAGCTTGTTTCATCGTACCGTGCTAAATTTCACTTCACTATACTACGTTACTGCTTTATTTTTGATTTTCACTTTAATTGATTCGTGGGAGTTTTTATTTTTCGATTATAAGCTCTATCGTGTAATCACTTTCACTCGACTCTGACTCTATTCTAATTTCATTTACTAGTTTAGATCAATTTCCTTTCACTTCCACGGAACAGAGGAATAACGACTACGACCAAATAAAATAAAAAAAATATATATTTTTCTGTTTTTATTTAGTTGTCACTCTTGGATTCTACAATTATGAACTTTAACAATTTTGTTATAATCGTATTACTGGACACTCGTAAATCCCAATACACAAAAACTTTTGAATAGAAATTAATAAAATTTTACATTTATATACATAAGAGGCTTAGTTATTATCAGCAATTATTCATGGTGCATGAGGGTTGATTTATTGAGGGGTTTGTTTAGTTTTTATTGTTTTACTATCTAATTTTTGTTTTCTTTTTTCTGCTTTCTGTTTTCTATTCCTCAAAAATGATTGCACAATCAAGAAAATGTAAGAAGTTTCCATTTCACATACATATATGATGTATGTAAGCATGTACTCAGCAATGTTTATACACGTGCAATATCCTACGTGCTGTAGGGACATTCCACTGTAACGTACTCGACTTTCGTACTGAGTTTTCACTTTATAAAATAAATTAAGAGCAACATAACAAAACAAGTTAAATAATTGCTGTATATTTTTAGATAACTTAAAGTCATAGCTTTGATGTAACGAACCTTTTTTAAGTAAATGTTTTGAAAAATACTTTATTTACATAGAACATTTCGTGTCACGTGCCTGACAATAAAATAACCAAAGTTTGTAATTGCATTTAGTTTTGATTTATTTTAGCTTAACCTAAAAAAGTAATTACAAAGAAGCATATTCTACATAAAGACAATTGCCTAAAAAAATTGGTTGGAAGCAAAACAATTATTCTAATTTTTCTGCATAATAGCTGGCGTCACGTGCCCGACAGTTTTGTAACATGCCCGACATGTACGAAATTAGAACTTAAAAACTAAGAGAACTTGATTAAAAATGTGATCTTCTTTATGTAAATCGTGTATTTTAGCATGTATTGATTGCCCATCACATTTAAGGACATGAAATTTCGAAATGCCTGAAATGGGGCTAATCTTTTTCCATGGTTCAATTGCTGCAATTCGAGTGTTGATATCTGCTTTGGAAATGTAAATAACTTGATTATTGGGTACCAATGTTACAGCTAGGTTTGCAAATTCTTCAGCCTTTTGAATGACAATATTTTTGTTTTTTTTTTTTTTTTTTTTGCCTCGCAAAGCGTTCGACATTGCCCACAATTCCATCTATAACTCCTTTACAATGTTTTTTTTTTGTATTTTTGAGTTAGGTAATATAGGATTCTAGCCATAATTTTGTTTCTAAATTCTGACGATGGGTGGACTCCATGTAATGTCAATTATTTCTTCATTGTCATTTTTACCCATACTTAAATTATTTTGGGTATCAGAACAAATAATGTAAGTCTAACACTTATTCGCAAAAAATGTAGCAGCTGTAAAAAGGGTTACACTCGATCTTGCCCAGAGTGTACTCTGCACCTCATTCTGATATTCACAAGAATATGACACCGAAAAATCAACTTGTAGAATCCGTAAATTGGTAGCCGTTTTGTCAAAAGAAAATGAATTGCTTTGAATTATTTTTACGTGAGCATGATACTGAAAACTGTTGTAACTTTCAAAAAATTTCTCTAATAACTCTCCAACACTTGTCTCTTGAAGTTTCAACTCTAACTTTTTATCAACATTTTTGACCAATTCTTTCCAATAAACCTCCTGAGATGTTCCAAAAGATACCTTCAAGTTCTTCAAATTTGAACAATTATCACAAGTGTTTGTCCAACATGATGAATTTAAATCAACGTCACATAAATTTTCTTCCCAAAATAGTTGAGAGTATTTAACTTTTAAGACTTTTAATTTGGAAATGAAACTTTCATGTATTTTGCATTAAAAGAAAATAAAACATTTTTCGGACGCAAGCTGCAAAATTTTGAAAATCCGATTTTAAATTCAGGATTTACTTCCTTAAATATATAAAACGCTTCCTTCAGAAAAATTATTAAGTAATACTTTTTTAATATGCATTTCTTGGTATTTTCCCATACGACCATACAATTTTTCATTCCGGGGCAAATATAAACGATATCAGGCGTAAAATAAAAGTCAGTTGCAATTTTTGTCTTAATGTCGGTCACATTTTCTTTCTAAAACAAATGTTGTCCTTTTTCGAATAGTTGAATACCTATTTTCTTAGCTACACCCCTTATGATACATTTTTGTTTTAAATGACACAATGGCAAACTTCGAAGACACTTTAACACAGCCTTGCTGTATATTTGTGGACACTTATAACGTTAGGAGGAGTACTTTATATTAGTCATTATTCCATTCTTTCTTTAATTAAATAATTTTTGATAAAAGGTTACAGCTTTTCCCTGTATTACAAAGCGAACGTTTTTTACTACTTACGCATGCGCATTCGCATATACATATGTTTTCACACGACACTGTGTAGTAGCATAGTTTATTTCGGGCTTGTGTTTTGGACTGTTCTATAAATTTTCAACATAGTTCTACGATTAATTAAATTTAAATACATTTTCCTTTTTTCTTCCAATTTTTTTTTTCTGCAATACATACTAAGAAAAAATATATTTTACAGGTAAAGTACTTTTCACACTCAATCAGTAATTGCCTAAGGCTTTGGATGTTCTATTTGATTTAGCTAGCAAAAGGAATATGCATTCAAAAAAAAGAAGCAATCTTTCTCATTATTCGAAATCTGTTAAGAGAAGCCGATAGTTTATGTCTATTGAAGCGGGGGAATTCCGTGAAGCCCGGTTAACTTCTGACCTGGAGCTCCACTCACAAGCTCGAGCCGAAAACTAGGCGCAGCACCATTGATGTAACTGAAGAGCCGCCATGGTCCTATCAGAAATTATTATGCTGATTACGGAAATATTGGCTGCATGATAGGTATGTGCTTACTTTCTAGCACGGACATGGAAAGAGGAGCCGAAAGGGCTTTGTTTTGCATCTGGAAAGGTTCTCGCAAAAGAAAATGTGTTCAGTCGAATGGCGAAAGCGAGGCATGCTACATGCATATATTTTTGTACGGTTGGAAGAAAAAATTAGGTAAAATGACGTGACCATTGACATTGAACTGAAAGTAGACCCTGCTTTCCATCAAATCGTCAAGAGTCACATGTTCCACGGTCCAGTTATTAACTTTCACTTTTAAGTTCAAATAAAAAAATTTATTTTGAAACGGATGTCTCGCTTTATTCCCTGATTCTATAAATCGTTACAATATCTTCTTACAGTATTATTTAAAACATTCTAGTTTGAGAAAATACAATTTTTCATAATTGCACAAAGTTAGCAATACAATAACTTAATACAAAAATATGCCAGACAGATATTTAATCCATATCCGCTGGATATGCACGTAGGTATTATAGTTAGCGCGTGTGCGGACGAAGCGGGTTTCTGTGTGATAAATCTTCCCTCCTTAGATCCGTTTCTCATGGATCAAAAATAAAGTTTGATGGGTTTTACGACAGGTCAATGGCTTCGAGAACAGCTATTGATAGTTTAATTTGAAATGGAGTTTCCTTTTTCTCGTATCTAATAAGTATGGTTATAATTATCAGAAAAAGAAAAACTGTGAAGATACCTATTCTAGATCTAGTCTTATTGCTTTTACTATTAAATTGGCCTGAGGAAGTGTGGTAAGATATGATACGTAGTGACTTCTTTGCTTATATAGGGTGATTCATAGTGAGGTTTGATTTTCAATAGGCTTTTTTTTACAGATCACGCGTGACTTCTATCAAAATGGTTTGTCATTTTTATTCAGTATCGTTTAGCAAGTCATCAACGTCTCCAAATTGTTCAGCGGTATTTCGAAAATCAGCGTTCTGTGAGAAATGTTTTTCGTGCGATTCGAGGAACTTACGGTGCGCATCGTCGACCTACTACCACTTTTGCCAATACCATTCGCAAGTTTAAGTCCCAATTTACATAAATGGATGATATTCGACCAATTACACCACATCTAGCACGTAGTGAAGAGACTATAGCAGCTGTAGCTGACCATGAGGAATAGATTCGTCGTCGTTCTCAGTAGCTTAGCTTGGCGTATTTAACGTGAAGATCTCGGCCTAAAAGCATACAAAATTAAACTTGTGCAAGAATTGAAGCCAGGCGACTTGAATTCGCGTCATATTTTCAGTGAATGGGCTCTGGAAAAACTCAATGAAAATCCGGTGTTTTATCGTGAAATTTTGTTTTGCCCATTTCTGGCTCAATGGATATGTTAATAAACAAAATTGCCGAAATGTAAAGGAATAAGCCAGCTACGATTGACGCTTTGGAAGCCAACATTACTCGTGTTATCCACGAGATATCGCTATCCTCCAACGATTTACCCAAAATTGAACCTTCCGTATGGACCACCTCAGACGTAGTAGTGGCCAACATTTACATAATATCATTTTTAGAAATTAAATGCCATAAATTGTTCTTTTAATCGATAATAATTTTAAGTTCGCTTTCAAATTTATGTGCTTTATTTTACAATATAAATCAAACCTTATAATGACCCTATAACCTTGATCAGGTTCTTGGAATAACCACCATGTAGCGCTCCCATTGTTCCGATTTGAGTTCTGTTTTTTTTTTTTTTTTTTTTGTTAAGTTGATACATTAGTTGTTGACAAAAGTTGCGTAGCCAAGTGTACATCTATCTCTGTGTGTGTTTGCGATTTTTTACAAATTTAGAAATCGAAAACCGACGAAAACATTGACGAATTAAAAGAAATGTTGGTCACTAACCGCAAATTAACCATCAGAGAGATAACGGAGAAATTGAATATTGCCTATGGGTCCGTCCAAAACATTTTGGTTAATGATTTGGGTTTCGCTCGTATAGCAGCCAAATTGGTGCCAAGAGACCTCAATTTTATGCAAAAAAGAGACCGTGTTGACGTCGCAAATGAGATGATTTGCTAGGCTGAATCCGACCCCACATTCAGCAAAAGGATCATTACTGGATGCAAGTGAATGGCGTTCACCAAATGAGACGAGACCAAAAAAACCACGTCGTTTTCAGTCAAAAAGGAAGGCAATGCTTACGGTTTTCATGGATTACAAGTGTAGTGCATCATGAATTTTTTCCAGAAGGACAGCCAGTAAAAAAAGAGTATTATTTGGGCGTCATGAGACGTTTGCGTGCAGCAATTGCCCGAAAGAGACCAGAAAACTCGTGGATTTTGCACCATGATAACGCACCGTTGCACAGTGAAATCAAATGCAACAAATACCATCCAACAGCCACCGTATTTACCTCATACGGCTCCCTGTGACTTCTTTCTGTTCAATCGAGAGGAAGTAATGGAAAAATCGCAGGAAGCACTGATGGACATACCGAAAACCGAATATAAAAAATGTTTCGAGGATTGGATCAAGTACTGGCATAAGTGTGTTGCAGTCGATGGGGATTACTTTGAAGGGGACAATATAGATTCAGATGAATAAACTTGTTTTTTTTTAATTTTCTAATTTTCTTTTATCAAAGTGGTAAATCTATTTTTGGTGTCTATAATATAGAGTCATTATTGAACTGAAATATGAAACTGGTTAGGAATATGAGTAAATGAGTTAGATCATTGGTTTTTTGTAAAAAAAAAA
This sequence comes from Volucella inanis, assembly GCA_907269105.1. Classification (NCBI taxonomy): domain Eukaryota; kingdom Metazoa; phylum Arthropoda; class Insecta; order Diptera; family Syrphidae; genus Volucella; species Volucella inanis. The sequence continues at coordinate 69,925,743 of OU026154.1, read as the reverse complement.
GGAGAAAATGAAAGAGGAAGATCATATCTGATTACCATCACCAATGTGTAAGACCAGATCATTGCTCATGATGGCAATGCTCTTTTCAAACGTGGACATCATAACATTTATTTTGTTGTCAAACTTCGACATTAAGCGTTCTAAGATTTTCAAAAAATTTATTTTTTTATTACTTTCAATGGTCCCTTAGGACCTCAAAAATGATATCCCAAAAATTATGGCCGGGAAATGTCTCGAAGTACTTGTTTTCAAAGTATAGTACTCACTTAAAATTTTAAACGCGTTTATCTCAAAACTACATTTTTCAAGTTGGCCTACTTATAAAATTTTCAACTAATTGGCTCCAAATATATTATATAAGTTATAATTATTAGTGCGAAGGGCTAAAATACTTCTTCATAAAGTACTCATACTGCGGTTTTGTCTTTCGCAAATCTTCCAAATATCCGTTATTTATTTCAAAGTGTTCTTCTAACTGCTCAAGTCTTCTTGCAAGTATCGAGATTCTTCATCTTTCTTAAAGTTAGTCCACAATCGATGCACTTCCTCCGTTATTCTTGTCTGATTCAAAGCGATGTCTTCGATTTCACTCATTTTCACTTCTTCTTCTACACTTCTACGTCACTGTGCATTGGACTAGTACCAATATTTACAACTTACGTTTCTCTATTCCGGCTTATCCGGCACGAAGAACCATGTAAATTCTACTATTTACAATTGTATTACTTTTTATTCATTCGCCTAATGCAACCTCACATTAGGAAGTAAAAAGGCTTGGTTCGATTAAATAACAAGACACTTAATTTATACAAAAATTTTGCTAGCCTAAGAACGATAAGGTGCAAGTGAAAAGAAATGAAAGAAATATTTTTTATTGATCGTCAACAATTGCAGTAAATGCGATTAGCCACTGAACAACTGTGATCTGTTGCGCCATGTTTAACTATCTTTACTTAAAATTAATTGTGTTTTTGTAGCTTGTTTCATCGTACCGTGCTAAATTTCACTTCACTATACTACGTTACTGCTTTATTTTTGATTTTCACTTTAATTGATTCGTGGGAGTTTTTATTTTTCGATTATAAGCTCTATCGTGTAATCACTTTCACTCGACTCTGACTCTATTCTAATTTCATTTACTAGTTTAGATCAATTTCCTTTCACTTCCACGGAACAGAGGAATAACGACTACGACCAAATAAAATAAAAAAAATATATATTTTTCTGTTTTTATTTAGTTGTCACTCTTGGATTCTACAATTATGAACTTTAACAATTTTGTTATAATCGTATTACTGGACACTCGTAAATCCCAATACACAAAAACTTTTGAATAGAAATTAATAAAATTTTACATTTATATACATAAGAGGCTTAGTTATTATCAGCAATTATTCATGGTGCATGAGGGTTGATTTATTGAGGGGTTTGTTTAGTTTTTATTGTTTTACTATCTAATTTTTGTTTTCTTTTTTCTGCTTTCTGTTTTCTATTCCTCAAAAATGATTGCACAATCAAGAAAATGTAAGAAGTTTCCATTTCACATACATATATGATGTATGTAAGCATGTACTCAGCAATGTTTATACACGTGCAATATCCTACGTGCTGTAGGGACATTCCACTGTAACGTACTCGACTTTCGTACTGAGTTTTCACTTTATAAAATAAATTAAGAGCAACATAACAAAACAAGTTAAATAATTGCTGTATATTTTTAGATAACTTAAAGTCATAGCTTTGATGTAACGAACCTTTTTTAAGTAAATGTTTTGAAAAATACTTTATTTACATAGAACATTTCGTGTCACGTGCCTGACAATAAAATAACCAAAGTTTGTAATTGCATTTAGTTTTGATTTATTTTAGCTTAACCTAAAAAAGTAATTACAAAGAAGCATATTCTACATAAAGACAATTGCCTAAAAAAATTGGTTGGAAGCAAAACAATTATTCTAATTTTTCTGCATAATAGCTGGCGTCACGTGCCCGACAGTTTTGTAACATGCCCGACATGTACGAAATTAGAACTTAAAAACTAAGAGAACTTGATTAAAAATGTGATCTTCTTTATGTAAATCGTGTATTTTAGCATGTATTGATTGCCCATCACATTTAAGGACATGAAATTTCGAAATGCCTGAAATGGGGCTAATCTTTTTCCATGGTTCAATTGCTGCAATTCGAGTGTTGATATCTGCTTTGGAAATGTAAATAACTTGATTATTGGGTACCAATGTTACAGCTAGGTTTGCAAATTCTTCAGCCTTTTGAATGACAATATTTTTGTTTTTTTTTTTTTTTTTTTTGCCTCGCAAAGCGTTCGACATTGCCCACAATTCCATCTATAACTCCTTTACAATGTTTTTTTTTTGTATTTTTGAGTTAGGTAATATAGGATTCTAGCCATAATTTTGTTTCTAAATTCTGACGATGGGTGGACTCCATGTAATGTCAATTATTTCTTCATTGTCATTTTTACCCATACTTAAATTATTTTGGGTATCAGAACAAATAATGTAAGTCTAACACTTATTCGCAAAAAATGTAGCAGCTGTAAAAAGGGTTACACTCGATCTTGCCCAGAGTGTACTCTGCACCTCATTCTGATATTCACAAGAATATGACACCGAAAAATCAACTTGTAGAATCCGTAAATTGGTAGCCGTTTTGTCAAAAGAAAATGAATTGCTTTGAATTATTTTTACGTGAGCATGATACTGAAAACTGTTGTAACTTTCAAAAAATTTCTCTAATAACTCTCCAACACTTGTCTCTTGAAGTTTCAACTCTAACTTTTTATCAACATTTTTGACCAATTCTTTCCAATAAACCTCCTGAGATGTTCCAAAAGATACCTTCAAGTTCTTCAAATTTGAACAATTATCACAAGTGTTTGTCCAACATGATGAATTTAAATCAACGTCACATAAATTTTCTTCCCAAAATAGTTGAGAGTATTTAACTTTTAAGACTTTTAATTTGGAAATGAAACTTTCATGTATTTTGCATTAAAAGAAAATAAAACATTTTTCGGACGCAAGCTGCAAAATTTTGAAAATCCGACTTTAAATTCAGGATTTACTTCCTTAAATATATAAAACGCTTCCTTCAGAAAAATTATTAAGTAATACTTTTTTAATATGCATTTCTTGGTATTTTCCCATACGACCATACAATTTTTCATTCCGGGGCAAATATAAACGATATCAGGCGTAAAATAAAAGTCAGTTGCAATTTTTGTCTTAATGTCGGTCACATTTTCTTTCTAAAACAAATGTTGTCCTTTTTCGAATAGTTGAATACCTATTTTCTTAGCTACACCCCTTATGATACATTTTTGTTTTAAATGACACAATGGCAAACTTCGAAGACACTTTAACACAGCCTTGCTGTATATTTGTGGACACTTATAACGTTAGGAGGAGTACTTTATATTAGTCATTATTCCATTCTTTCTTTAATTAAATAATTTTTGATAAAAGGTTACAGCTTTTCCCTGTATTACAAAGCGAACGTTTTTTACTACTTACGCATGCGCATTCGCATATACATATGTTTTCACACGACACTGTGTAGTAGCATAGTTTATTTCGGGCTTGTGTTTTGGACTGTTCTATAAATTTTCAACATAGTTCTACGATTAATTAAATTTAAATACATTTTCCTTTTTTCTTCCAATTTTTTTTTTCTGCAATACATACTAAGAAAAAATATATTTTACAGGTAAAGTACTTTTCACACTCAATCAGTAATTGCCTAAGGCTTTGGATGTTCTATTTGATTTAGCTAGCAAAAGGAATATGCATTCAAAAAAAAGAAGCAATCTTTCTCATTATTCGAAATCTGTTAAGAGAAGCCGATAGTTTATGTCTATTGAAGCGGGGGAATTCCGTGAAGCCCGGTTAACTTCTGACCTGGAGCTCCACTCACAAGCTCGAGCCGAAAACTAGGCGCAGCACCATTGATGTAACTGAAGAGCCGCCATGGTCCTATCAGAAATTATTATGCTGATTACGGAAATATTGGCTGCATGATAGGTATGTGCTTACTTTCTAGCACGGACATGGAAAGAGGAGCCGAAAGGGCTTTGTTTTGCATCTGGAAAGGTTCTCGCAAAAGAAAATGTGTTCAGTCGAATGGCGAAAGCGAGGCATGCTACATGCATATATTTTTGTACGGTTGGAAGAAAAAATTAGGTAAAATGACGTGACCATTGACATTGAACTGAAAGTAGACCCTGCTTTCCATCAAATCGTCAAGAGTCACATGTTCCACGGTCCAGTTATTAACTTTCACTTTTAAGTTCAAATAAAAAAATTTATTTTGAAACGGATGTCTCGCTTTATTCCCTGATTCTATAAATCGTTACAATATCTTCTTACAGTATTATTTAAAACATTCTAGTTTGAGAAAATACAATTTTTCATAATTGCACAAAGTTAGCAATACAATAACTTAATACAAAAATATGCCAGACAGATATTTAATCCATATCCGCTGGATATGCACGTAGGTATTATAGTTAGCGCGTGTGCGGACGAAGCGGGTTTCTGTGTGATAAATCTTCCCTCCTTAGATCCATTTCTCATGGATCAAAAATGAAGTTTGATGGGTTTTACGACAGGTCAATGGCTTCGAGAACAGCTATTGATAGTTTAATTTGAAATGGAGTTTCCTTTTTCTCGTATCTAATAAGTATGGTTATAATTATCAGAAAAAGAAAAACTGTGAAGATACCTATTCTAGATCTAGTCTTATTGCTTTTACTATTAAATTGGCCTGAGGAAGTGTGGTAAGATATGATACGTAGTGACTTCTTTGCTTATATAGGGTGATTCATAGTGAGGTTTGATTTTCAATAGGCTTTTTTTTACAGATCACGCGTGACTTCTATCAAAATGGTTTGTCATTTTTATTCAGTATCGTTTAGCAAGTCATCAACGTCTCCAAATTGTTCAGCGGTATTTCGAAAATCAGCGTTCTGTGAGAAATGTTTTTCGTGCGATTCGAGGAACTTACGGTGCGCATCGTCGACCTACTACCACTTTTGCCAATACCATTCGCAAGTTTAAGTCCCAATTTACATAAATGGATGATATTCGACCAATTACACCACATCTAGCACGTAGTGAAGAGACTATAGCAGCTGTAGCTGACCATGAGGAATAGATTCGTCGTCGTTCTCAGTAGCTTAGCTTGGCGTATTTAACGTGAAGATCTCGGCCTAAAAGCATACAAAATTAAACTTGTGCAAGAATTGAAGCCAGGCGACTTGAATTCGCGTCATATTTTCAGTGAATGGGCTCTGGAAAAACTCAATGAAAATCCGGTGTTTTATCGTGAAATTTTGTTTTGCCCATTTCTGGCTCAATGGATATGTTAATAAACAAAATTGCCGAAATGTAAAGGAATAAGCCAGCTACGATTGACGCTTTGGAAGCCAACATTACTCGTGTTATCCACGAGATATCGCTATCCTCCAACGATTTACCCAAAATTGAACCTTCCGTATGGACCACCTCAGACGTAGTAGTGGCCAACATTTACATAATATCATTTTTAGAAATTAAATGCCATAAATTGTTCTTTTAATCGATAATAATTTTAAGTTCGCTTTCAAATTTATGTGCTTTATTTTACAATATAAATCAAACCTTATAATGACCCTATAACCTTGATCAGGTTCTTGGAATAACCACCATGTAGCGCTCCCATTGTTCCGATTTGAGTTCTGTTTTTTTTTTTTTTTTTTTTGTTAAGTTGATACATTAGTTGTTGACAAAAGTTGCGTAGCCAAGTGTACATCTATCTCTGTGTGTGTTTGCGATTTTTTACAAATTTAGAAATCGAAAACCGACGAAAACATTGACGAATTAAAAGAAATGTTGGTCACTAACCGCAAATTAACCATCAGAGAGATAACGGAGAAATTGAATATTGCCTATGGGTCCGTCCAAAACATTTTGGTTAATGATTTGGGTTTCGCTCGTATAGCAGCCAAATTGGTGCCAAGAGACCTCAATTTTATGCAAAAAAGAGACCGTGTTGACGTCGCAAATGAGATGATTTGCTAGGCTGAATCCGACCCCACATTCAGCAAAAGGATCATTACTGGATGCAAGTGAATGGCGTTCACCAAATGAGACGAGACCAAAAAAACCACGTCGTTTTCAGTCAAAAAGGAAGGCAATGCTTACGGTTTTCATGGATTACAAGTGTAGTGCATCATGAATTTTTTCCAGAAGGACAGCCAGTAAAAAAAGAGTATTATTTGGGCGTCATGAGACGTTTGCGTGCAGCAATTGCCCGAAAGAGACCAGAAAACTCGTGGATTTTGCACCATGATAACGCACCGTTGCACAGTGAAATCAAATGCAACAAATACCATCCAACAGCCACCGTATTTACCTCATACGGCTCCCTGTGACTTCTTTCTGTTCAATCGAGAGGAAGTAATGGAAAAATCGCAGGAAGCACTGATGGACATACCGAAAACCGAATATAAAAAATGTTTCGAGGATTGGATCAAGTACTGGCATAAGTGTGTTGCAGTCGATGGGGATTACTTTGAAGGGGACAATATAGATTCAGATGAATAAACTTGTTTTTTTTTAATTTTCTAATTTTCTTTTATCAAAGTGGTAAATCTATTTTTGGTGTCTATAATATAGAGTCATTATTGAACTGAAATATGAAACTGGTTAGGAATATGAGTAAATGAGTTAGATCATTGGTTTTTTGTAAAAAAAAAGGAGAAAATGAAAGAGGAAGATCATATCTGATTACCATCACCAATGTGTAAGACCAGATCATTGCTCATGATGGCAATGCTCTTTTCAAACGTGGACATCATAACATTTATTTTGTTGTCAAACTTCGACATTAAGCGTTCTAAGATTTTCAAAAAATTTATTTTTTTATTACTTTCAATGGTCCCTTAGGACCTCAAAAATGATATCCCAAAAATTATGGCCGGGAAATGTCTCGAAGTACTTGTTTTCAAAGTATAGTACTCACTTAAAATTTTAAACGCGTTTATCTCAAAACTACATTTTTCAAGTTGGCCTACTTATAAAATTTTCAACTAATTGGCTCCAAATATATTATATAAGTTATAATTATTAGTGCGAAGGGCTAAAATACTTCTTCATAAAGTACTCATACTGCGGTTTTGTCTTTCGCAAATCTTCCAAATATCCGTTATTTATTTCAAAGTGTTCTTCTAACTGCTCAAGTCTTCTTGCAAGTATCGAGATTCTTCATCTTTCTTAAAGTTAGTCCACAATCGATGCACTTCCTCCGTTATTCTTGTCTGATTCAAAGCGATGTCTTCGATTTCACTCATTTTCACTTCTTCTTCTACACTTCTACGTCACTGTGCATTGGACTAGTACCAATATTTACAACTTACGTTTCTCTATTCCGGCTTATCCGGCACGAAGAACCATGTAAATTCTACTATTTACAATTGTATTACTTTTT